>OX336395.1:178345610-180878110 GCA_946902985.2 Meconema thalassinum | reverse complement strand
ATCTCTTCATTATCTCACTATGATATTTCTTCCTTTCTGCAGTCCATGCAGTGGCAGCTCTCATCCGGGGGGGGTTGCAGCAAAATAATGTTGCTTCACCAACGATTTGAATCTAGGCTTGACCCATAATATTCCGCCTGTTTCCTTGATTTCTTGAGGTTCATTTTCAATTTCTATCACCTAGTTATTCTTGGCTTTTAAAAATAATATAATAATAATAATATCGTATGGCCTCGGATGCCGGGTGCAAGCTTTGTTATTTGACACCCAGAGGGTAGCTTGCATGTCGAATTTCGTTGTTCCTTGAAACACTATGAAAATCAAGGAGGTTAGATATCTAAGCTCCTTGAACACTATAGCGCTTTCTAGTAGAGAAATGAGGAACTTTATGTTGGCGGAAACTCCCGAGAATAATTTTGCCATTATGAACACGGTCTACTAATTCAAATGGGTTATTTGACATGCCACCTCGTCTGACATGGTGTTGTAATTTTTGCCGCCTTTCAAAAATCACTTACCACGGCCAGGAGCGAACCTGCATTCTTGACTTTTAATGAGGAGGCATGATTAAAATATTCTTTCAGTAAGTCTTACATTGTCCATTCTTTGAACGTGTGCATAAAATTTTAATCGTCCTTTTTTGATAGTGTTTGATATTTTCACGAAATGTTGGTATAAGTCTTTTCATCCACTCTGGAACAAAGATTTTGCTGAAGATTTTCCTTTCTTGTTTTTCAAAATGTTTAGTTAGTGATCTGCCTCCAATGATTAGGGTTTATAATGCGTATAATGCTTCATGTTGAATTTCCGTGTTAATGTGTTTTAAATTTGCGTTTCGAGATATTGATTTTTTGTTGTATCTGTTCCACGTGATTCTATGTTGTTGTTTGAGTCTTCAGTCTTTTGACTGGTTTGATGCAGCCCTCGATGCCCCTGTCCTGAGCTAATCGTTTCATCTCTACATAGCTACCACACCCTACATCCGAGGCAATCTGTTTAACATACTCTAACCTTGGTCTACCCCTACAGTTCTTGTCCTCGACCCTTCCTTCCATAACTAAGCTTGCTATTCCTGGGTGTCTTAGTATGTGTCCTACCAACCTATCTCTTCTCTTCATTAGCAGTTGCCAGAAACACCTCTTCTCTCCCACTCGTCTTAATACCTCTTCGTTTGTAACCCTATCTACCCATCTAATCTTCATCATTCTCCTGTAACACCACATTTCAAACGTTTCAATTCTCCTCTTTTCTGCTGCACCAATAGTCCAAGTTTCACTTCCATAGAGTGCCACTCTCCAGACAAAGGTTTATAAAAATGACTTCCTAATACCTAAATCTATATTCGATGTCAACAGATTCCTTTTCTGAAGAAATGCTTTCCTTGCCTGAGCCAACCTACTTTTTATATCCTCTTTGCTTCGTCCATCACTGGTTATTTTGCTTCCTAAGTAACAGAAGTCTCCTACTTCCTTTAGTTTCTCCCTTGCCAATTTGATCTCCATAGAGGTTTCTGATTTATTGCGGCTGCATTCCATTGTTTTTGTTTTACATTTATTAATTTTCATCATGAATTCTTTCCGTAAGACGGAGTCCATACCATTCAAAAACTCGTTCAAATCCTCAGGCGTGTCGGCCAAGATGACGATGTCATCAGCAAATCTCAAAGTTGAAATTATTTCTCCTTGACTCTTCACTCCCACTTTAAATTTTTCTCTATTTTCCTTCATTGCTTGTTCAATGTACAGGCTCCTAGTAATTTAGAGATTCTCTCATTGTTTAATTTATGATTTAATCCAGATGGTTGTATGATTTCCCCGAATTATTTGAACTTATTTACCTGAGGGATTCTTTCTTTCTTTCTTTCTTTCTTTCTTTCTTTCTTTCTTTCTTTCTTTCTTTGTTTTTTCTTTCCTTTTTTCGGCCTGCTGTGGACAACGTTTCTTCAACTGTTTGCACCCTAGAGCTTAAACTCTTACCCAATATTCTCGCATTCGCGTTCTGTGAGTCTCCTTTCTTGGATGGTTGGTTGGTTCCTTAGTTTAGGGGCTGCGACAACGCGGTCGTGTAGCCCCTTGTACTTTGGGTGGGTGTAGAATTTGTCAGATAACCAGTGTTAATTGTGATGTCTGAATTATTTTGTGTTATCTGTGCTTCTGGTAAGGTCTGCAGACGATCAATTTTTCAAGTAGTTCCTACTTTTGCTACCAAATACTACCGTCCACGACACCTAACCGCGGACTTGGCTACTAGCTGCCATCGCAGCCAAACCTGGCGTAATATAGCGTTATCAAACTAACCTACAAATTTTAGCTTCCACAAGTGTACAGTTGTTAGTGGAAGGTTTTTTACATGCCATAAATCTATGACATGGGACCACCGTCTTTACTTCCCCTCCGAAGGAAGGCATACTGAGGGATTTTTAACGCTCTTAAAAAATCCCACGACTTCGGCCGGGTTTGAACCCGCGATCTTGGGCAAAGAAGCTCAGCATGCTACCGACTTCGCCACTGAAGCCGCTATCCTCCTTTCTATCATCAGTCCTCTTGTTGCCGTTTTTCAATTTTGTCTTTTCTTGGAAACTCTTGTATGCTCGAAGTCTTCTCTGGAGAGGTGCACGTTCCTGGATATCTTCAAGTGTGATTCCTACTTCTCGAGGATCGTTTTCAACTTCGATGAACCAGGGTCCCTTGTGAACGAAGTAGGAAAAGATCTTGTTGGTCTGTCTCTGTGAGCTCATGCGTGTTATGTGGCCATAAAATTGAATTCTCCTTTCCCGAATGGTGTCTGTTATCCTCTCAATGTGCAAGGAGAGTTACTGTCGACCAAAATAATATGTGCCCTCGAGTTTGAAGGTTATTTGAGAAGTAACCAATAGACCTACATAAAATCCAATCACATCATCATTTGCGTCGTTCTATTTTGCGTTAGTTCTTGTAGGTTTGTAATTTTTAATTTATATTTTAATATTTTTATCGCAGTTGGAACACAAAATGTGCCCGTTTTTAAGCGTGTTTCAACCATGCGTCACATTTGAGAATTATTATCTCACAAACCCGTCATCAGATCGAATCCAAATTCTAACACAATATACATTGGAGTGTTCTATAGCTGGTTTATTAATTTCAAAATTTTGTGTGTTCAAGAACGAAAGTTGTTATCGTTATGCCGACTCCTATACTCGTCACTTTCTCTGATTGGTCCAAGGATCTTCCTCAGGATTTCCCTTTCTTTCGGATTATTATTGTTTTTTTATTATCATTCTTCTTTCTTTGTTCGATTTTGGCCTACTTTGGACCACGGGAAACAATTGACTTGCTGATTAGTCCTTTTGTCTTCTCCCAGAAATTCGTCATCCTTTCATTGTGGATTCTCTTCCTTTCTTCTCCTTCTCCTTCTTCTACTTTGCTTTTCCTGGAACCTCTTGAATGCATCAATCGTGACTCGAAACACCTCTCTATTCCATATCTCATTTGGACTGACCCCAACTTCCTTCATATACTTTCTTATTTCATCTACCCATTTTGTAGTCGCTTTTAAATTGGCGATGTAATTAAAGAGTTTCTTCGTTAGTCGACTATCGCTCATTCTCGTAAGGTGTCCATAGAACTTCAATCTTCTCTTCCGTATTGTGCCCGTTTAGACCGGAGTCCGCACGACCACATATGCATTTTACCAAGAATCAGTCAGCACGAGAGTCAAAATATCCCGGGGCGCCAGATGGGTTAAAGCTAATCGCAAAAACGACATCAAATGAAAAAAATGCTTTACTGATTTTTGGCTCAATGCAACAATAAGGATAGAAGGAGATTCAACTGGGCATAACACATCATGTAAAATTACCTCATTTTATTCTGAATTTAAAATTGACTGCAAAAATAAAATGCTCAAAGCAGCATCATTCACGTGTGGCGACCCACATTACTATTTACACAATGTACAGAAATTTTCCAACACATTGGACAATTATCTTTGGAGACACAAGTCTGATTATCAGTCCTGTAGACTGTGTTCCAAAATTATATCCATTATTTATGATTAAATCCAGTTCAAATTTAATTGTCTTTACTGGAAATACTGTAGTTCACTGGTTGAATTTTTACATAATATTAACACTCGTAGAATAATTGTTCATAGAATTTTTAACTTTCACTTATTTTTCCAGTTTCAAAAAATATTGTCAAAAAATATTATTATCTCTGAATCAACACAAATTATGTACACATATTAATAACATCTGAAAAGTATTTGACCATTGAGCATAGCATCGAAGAACTGTGCGAAGCACAACAAAATTAATTGTTCTTCTGACATTAAACGTTTCGAGAAGTGACTCGATTATAAACTTCAAGTTCCTAACAAAATATATGATTTCTGAATCATCAACTTGATCAATAAATTGTTGGACCATTCAATTATTCGATTTTCATTCTAATCATTATTAAGAAAAATATTTATATTTGTGGCCATTTTAGTAACTTTCACAACTTGCAATTCTTCGACAGAATGCGGAAATAAGAATTGTAGCTTCATAATAAATTCATTTAGTTCATGGCACTAGGATTGAAAACATCCTTCAAATTATTCGTGGTTATAGAATTATTTTTAATTGGCAGTGGCCCCTTCTATTATTTGTGTAAGAACACAACATTCCAACAACAACGGCAAAGGTCTTCCTCTGAAGAAGAATAAAATACTATCATGACAAATCCGGGTTCTAGCAAAATCAAAGTCTTAATGGAATCCGTAAACAAGGTTGAAATAAGAACTGATGGTTTTTAAGAAATAACCTTTGGGTCATTCATACGACGCAATGTGTAGTTCCAATACTCCTTCTTTAACACTGAGTCATCGAACCTGCTATTTGATTGATGCTCGAATAAAAACCTCCTCATTCCTGCGACTTAAACATGCGCACCTGGGAATGGCATTTCAACTACTCCACACACATAAATTTTCTTCCCAAAATTTATACAATAAATCAAGCCTCTGCTTGTTATCAACACAGGAAGATTTATAAACTTACAAGTTTATTTTATTTTACCATTCAGTTCAACCCGTGAAGTTACCATACTTATGATAATCTTTATTTCACTTTCGAATGTGTATTTACGTCATGATTTTATATAAATACAAAAATATCCTAATTGATACAAATATCATTTGCTTCCCGTTTCATGCCTCTCCGTGTTATCTGAAAAATATACTTTGCTCATTGCAAATATTAACTGTTCAACCAGAACTGTAATGTTGGTTGAATGCGGGCTTGCGCTAACCACTCTCCTTCGGAAAATCACCTGTTCCAAACTAGAAATGATTAAACTACTTCATAGGCTCTCTCTCAATAAATGTGATTATTAGAAAATATATGATCCAAGAATTATTTAGAAAAGTTATGAAAATCATTATTATTATTATTATTAGTGGATTATTATTATTATTATTATTATTAGTTATATTATTGTAAATGTGTTTAATTATTATTTCATTATATGAGAATCCACATGTTCGATTCTTCGAATATGGATAAAATATCCATCTCTCAACAAAAATAATTATTAACTTTTACAGTTACATCGGCTGATTACCGTGATTATCAAAAAATATGAAACATTCAAAAAAATGCTCGTTCTGCTCGTTCATCGATCCTAAACTGTTCTGAGTGCTGAAAATACTCAGAATAACTCTAATATGTCTTGCGTAAATCATTGCAAGATTTAAATACGAAGAAAAACAAATTTGTTGGTCATCTGCAGAAAATGAGTTTGTTCCAATTAGCTAGGCATAATATAAAGTCAAAATGTGGCTTACATTTCTCGTTGGTCTTGAAGCGTAGTGAACCTGGTCTGTACCAGATTTATCCAGATACAGGCCCTATCGGACACGCACGTCTAATCCTTGTATCGGCCGCCATTATATACCCACAATCCGTCTAACTCGACATAGTGGAGATATTTCTTGAAGTTTGAAGTAACTGCTGATCCATTTTAATATTTACTTCTGTTAAGTCCATAGCAGTTTGCTTAAATGGGGGCAGATTTAAGTGATCTTTTCTCAAATATGTCAGTTGTAACATAACTCACGGTAATCTTTTCAGTACAAGAAAACACTGACAGTCTAAACCAATCAACGGCTGTTCTGAAGATCGTTCCCTGGGCATGGCTTATCACCATCTATCATGCGCGAAGCAACATATAGTTTCCCTTCGTCGGCTAATGAACAACACCGTGATAGACTGGCCTTCAATATACTGAAAGATCGGAGTGGTTATCAAGTTACAATTTATGAAACTGACTAATTGGACTAAAATATCCAAGTATTAAATTATTATTACTGGACTGTGACAAAGTACTTTCTAGACAAAGTCTAGCATATGTCCATATAGAAATAAAATATTTCACCAGTGTCCGTAGAAAAATAACAATCACCTTAGTGATTCTCTCTGCCGGAAACTTACTAAGTTCCACATGTATCGCAGCACTTTTGTGACTATCACGATTTAAAGATATCTTTGTGGTGTTTGAAGCCATATTTTCAGTGTTGCCTTAGTAAACAAGAGTTTAGTGCTTTTCAGTCGGCCAACACGAATGTACCCAAAAGAGATGGGTTATGCCCTAATCCTGAAATAAATTACATGAGATTAATAAACACTAGGATGACCAGTTTCGATCGTCAAGCGATCATCATCAGATCCATTACACTTAGGCTACAAAATCTATGTTTGAAATACAGGTGAAAATATTTACAATATGTACAATTATTTAGTTGCAGTATTGGTACTGCAACTGTCAGTGTATGCTAAATGCAGTATATATGTTAGGTGAAATGCTAAATGGTGATAGCTATCCGGAGATTGTACTTTAGAGAGATTATATGGTTGTAAACTATGGTTAAACTATAAAATTTTTGGCTAACTACTTATCTGATTGTCTTCCGTATTACAGCTACTCGCAGTTTTCGTGCTCACTGGAACTCGCTGTGCGGTCGACTGCGGTGGTTATCTTAACGACTGGTTTTTCCCCTGCCTCCTCCCCCCTGTCCCTACGTGCTGTGGGGAGTGATAGCGATGTGTTTATGTGAGGTGTTGCCAACCTAGATAAGATGTATGTTATTGAATGAGGTGGGTCCACAACTATTAAAGACCGTGGATTGGCCCTCGCCACGCGTGGAGCATAACCCATTCGAACTAAGCGTTGACGGTCTTATGAGGACGTGCCGGCATCTTTAATACTGCCGCAATGCTGCACAGAGCTTTAAACATACCCATGTCAAAAGACAACTATAATAAGGAAATAAGAACTATTATGCAAATAGCAAAGGAAAACAACTTCTCGCCAAGCAAAATAAATCAAATTTTAGCCAAACATAAAAATAAAGATAAAACGATTCCCAAACCGGACAGTAATGAGAAAAAATTTGCGCGTTTCAACTATGTGAATGCGAATACATATAAAATCACTAACCTATTCAAAAAACAAGGCATAAAGATAGCTTTCACGGCGAAAAACACAACCGCTTGGCACCTCCTAAATAGTAATCTAAATAAACGTGACCCGTATTCAAGGTCAGGGGTATATTCTATAACGTGCCAAGACACCGATTGTCAAGCTAATTACATCGGGCAGAGTGGAAGGCGAGTAGACACACGTTATAATGAACATAGGAATGCGATAAGATACGGAACACATTCAGCCGTGTGCGAACATATGTGTGACGCAGGGCACAGCTTTACCAACATAGAGTCGGACCTTAAAATAATCCATCACGAATCGAAAGGCAGAGCTCTTGACATAAAGGAAGCAATCGAGATACACCTAGCCAAACGAAACAATCCCAACAATCTAAATGAACACACGTTCATGGAGAGCTCACCCCTCTTCACGCTACTAAAAAACACACCCTGTCGGAAACAAAACACAATTTAGCGACACAGCCAAGCTAGATAAAAAAGGGGGGAAATTAGGGGTTTTTTAATAGGTAAATGTTATCTGGATCAGGTGTACGATGTACTTTGCTTCTGCAATAAACCAAGGCCCATATTCGCGGCAGTATTATAGATGCCGGGACGTCCTCATAAGACCGTCAACGCTTAGTTCGAATGGGTTATGCTCCATGCGTGGCGAGGGCCAATCCACGGTCTTAAATAGTTGTGGACCCACCTCATTCAATAACATACATCTTATCTAGGTTGGCAACACCTCACATAAACACATCGCTATCACTCCCCACAGCACGTAGGGACAGGGGGGAGGAGGCAGGGGAAAAACCAGTCGTTAAGATAACCACCGCAGTCGACCGCACAGCGAGTTCCAGTGAGCACGAAAACTGCGAGTAGCTGTAATACGGAAGACAATCAGATAAGTAGTAAGCCAAAAAATTTATAGTTTAACCATAGTTTACAACCATATAATCTCTCTAAAGTACAATCTCCGGATAGCTATCACCATTTAGCATTTCACCTAACATATATACTGCATTTAGCATACACTGACAGTTGCAGTACCAATACTGCAACTAAATAATTGTACATATTGTAAATATTTTCACCTGTATTTCAAACATAGATTTTGTAGCCTAAGTGTAATGGATCTGATGATGATCGCTTGACGATCGAAACTGGTCATCCTAGTGTTTATTAATCTCATGTAATTTATTTCAGGATTAGGGCATAACCCATCTCTTTTGGGTACATTCGTGTTGACCGACTGAAAAGCACTAAACTCTTGTTTACTAAGGCAACACTGAAAATATGGCTTCAAACACCACAATGTTCACGGCTAGTCAGGCAAATCGTGAAGCCAAGAAATTCAAATCACTCAGGCTTAAATTCATGAATTTAGACAAGTCAATTTGGTTCAACAAAAATTCTATAGAACTAAACCTCACCCCTAAATACGTACCAATTAAAACCGTACCGAACACACCAGCCACGATCATTTCAACCAAACAAGCCAAAGCGCTTTGGATAAAAAACGAATTAAGATTTGCATACATAAGAAAGCAAAACATTAACCAACAATTATACGACATTCAATTGCAACTAAGTAATTTCTGGCACGCGGCCCAATGGGACAGCTTCACCGAGCACCTACATGACAACATCAAAATCAGAGCAACGAGGAAGCATGAAACGCTAGAAAATAAATTAAGAAAACTAGGAGAAACACAGAACCATCAATCTAACGAACAACACATGAATAACAATGAATTCAATTTCCACAGCAGAGTAAACAACAGAACGAACGTAACCTTTTCTCAAGGTGAAATGAATATGTTAGACAAAGGTTTGAAATACAACTGCACAGACGCACACACGAACCACAATATAAAACAGTTAATCACAGATATTGAGATAGCCAGTCACAAGCTCCCTGCAGAAGACAGGGAATTAACCAAAATTCTCGCCACCAACGAAGCCAAAAAAATCCTCAAACGAGAGGGCGATAGCAATAACATTCAAAACAACAAACAGCTCAAAGAAATAAAGTCGTTGAAACAAAAAATTAAAGAACATGACTTAATCATCACAAAAGCAGATAAGGGAAACACTACAGTAATTTTGAACAAAACAGAATACATTGAAAAAACAATCGAATTCCTAAACAACAACGAAATCAAGGAATTAACAAAAGACCCCACCAACAAATTCCAAAAACAAATAAAAAGTGCGCTAAAAGAAACAGAATACATACTGACCAAAGCCGAAAAATCAAAACTAATAAACATGAACCCGAAAATACCGTCATTGAGGGGACAACCAAAAATACACAAAAAGGAATGCCCAATGAGACCAATAGTCAATTGTAGGAATGCCCCTAATTACAAAATCAGCAAAGAGTTACTAAAAATCTTAAAATGCCGTCTTTCCAACGACAAAAACAACTCTGTAAAGAACACAACAGAACTAGTAACAGCTTTGAACACCCTACAAATGAAACCTAGCTTCAGGCTAGTATCCTTCGACGTAACTAACATGTACACCAATATTACGATTATTGAAGCAATCAACACTATCGAAAACAACTTAAAATCCAACAATTCGGTAAAAGAAATTGAAGAGATTGTGAGATTACTGAGGGTCGTTCTCACCCAAAACGTGTTTCAATTCGACAATAAAATATACACACAGAGAGAAGGCCTAGCAATGGGATCGCCACTAAGTGGGTTAATCGCTGACATCTCCATCAATGCACCAGAAAATTCGTTCTTAGAAAAGACTTCAACAAAAGGAATAGTAATATGGAAAAGATACGTAGATGATGTAATTTGCATCTACGATACTGAACTAACAAGCGAAGAAACAATTCTCCAATCCATTAATAGCCTTCACCGCTCTATAAAATTCACTAAGGAATCCGAAATAGACCGGAAAATAAATTATCTCGATATAACTATTGAACGTAAAGACAACGACCTTTCATATTCCATATTCCGGAAAGCAACACAAACCTCGCATGCAATCGACAATCAGTCTAATCACCCCAGTACGCACAAACTAGCGGGTTTCAATTCAATGGTGCACAGAGCTTTAAACATACCCATGTGAAAAGACAACTATAATAAGGAAATAAGAACTATTATGCAAATAGCAAAGGAAAACAACTTCTCGCCAAGCAAAATAAATCAAATTATAGCCAAACATAAAAATAAAGATAAAACGATTCCCAAACCGGACAGTAATGAGAAAAAATTTGCGCGTTTCAACTATGTGAATGCGAATACATATAAAATCACTAACCTATTCAAAAAACAAGGCATAAAGATAGCTTTCACGACGAAAAACACAACCGCTAGGAACCTCCTAAATAGTAATCTAAATAAACGTGACCCGTATTCAAGGTCAGGGGTATATTCTATAACGTGCCAAGACACCGATTGTCAAGCTAATTACATCGGGCAGAGTGGAAGGCGAGTAGACACACGTTATAATGAACATAGGAATGCGATAAGATACGGAACACATTCAGCCGTGTGCGAACATATGTGTGACGCAGGGCACAGCTTTACCAACATAGAGTCGGACCTTAAAATAATCCATCACGAATCGAAAGGCAGAGCTCTTGACATAAAGGAAGCAATCGAGATACACCTAGCCAAACGAAACAATCCCAACAATCTAAATGAACACACGTTCATGGAGAGCTCACCCCTCTTCACGCTACTAAAAAACACACCCTGTCGGAAACAAAACACAATTTAGCGACACAGCCAAGCTAGATAAAAAAGGGGGGAAATTAGAGGTTTTTTAATAGGTAAATGTTATCTGGATCAGGTGTACGATGTACTTTGCTTCTGCAATAAACCAAGGCCCATATTCGCGGCAGTATTATAGATGCCGGGACGTCCTCATAAGACCGTCAACGCTTAGTTCGAATGGGTTATGCTCCACGCGTGGCGAGGGCCAATCCACGGTCTTTAATAGTTGTGGACCCACCTCATTCAATAACATACATCTTATCTAGGTTGGCAACACCTCACATAAACACATCGCTATCACTCCCCACAGCACGTAGGGACAGGGGGGAGGAGGCAGGGGGAAAACCAGTCGTTAAGATAACCACCGCAGTCGACCGCACAGCGAGTTCCAGTGAGCACGAAAACTGCGAGTAGCTGTAATACGGAAGACAATCAGATAAGTAGTTAGCCAAAAATTTTATAGTTTAACCATAGTTTACAACCATATAATCTCTCTAAAGTACAATCTCCGGATAGCTATCACCATTTAGCATTTCACCTAACATATATACTGCATTTAGCATACACTGACAGTTGCAGTACCAATACTGCAACTAAATAATTGTACATATTGTAAATATTTTCACCTGTATTTCAAACATAGATTTTGTAGCCTAAGTGTAATGGATCTGATGATGATCGCTTGACGATCGAAACTGGTCATCCTAGTGTTTATTAATCTCATGTAATTTATTTCAGGATTAGGGCATAACCCATCTCTTTTGGGTACATTCGTGTTGACCGACTGAAAAGCACTAAACTCTTGTTAAAGATATCTTCTGCGTAGATCCGGCAACCATGTGCCTTGGCTCAACGTGGCAGCACCTTGTCATGCAAGAGCTTGGTTCGAAGTGAGCTTATGTTGCTTGGGCCGGCCGGCTTTTATTCAAAACGGTCAGGTCCACGCTGCATCACGCTGAAATATGGAAATCCTCATATCTCCGGTATCCCTGGTCCGATTTACTTGATAGTAAGTTCATTCTCTTTCATTTGGCCGTGCCAGTAATCTGATCCAAGTCTCAAGTCTCTACTCCATGGCTAACTATTTAATCAACAAATAGTCTCGACCTCTGCTACTACTTGCTACGTCACTTGACATGCTCTTGGCTGCATAAATTTGCCATTCCCTTCTAGAAGTAATGGAGCGCGATATTCAAATATCTCAACTTTCAAAAGCGGCTGTAGCCTTTCCCTTGATATCTAGGTGTCTGAATATTGGAATACCCATTCCTAGAGTTGGGCACATCCACCCCACACCTAGCAAAAAATAAAAATTGAATTTTTTTTTTCCTATCTACACATTAAATCATCTTGTTCTTGAATAGTAAATCTTCAAATTCGCTGCATTATAAGTTCCCACGATGTTACCAGTTCGTGTATTGGCGATTTCATAGCTTCCATTGTTGTTTACTTCCACAAAATCATCATCATTTGGATCCATGTCTCCCTGTAGAAAACGAAAAATGTTTCTAAAACGTCGGTCTCTCCTCTGGGATAAATGCAACAATCTTAACCTTCTCAAGGTATCCTCATCCTCCTGCGTCAGGTTAACTTGAAAAACCTTAGATGTAGACTCCACTGCTCTACTCAATAAATCAGCTCCAACGTTCTACTTTCCAGGAGTGTGTTCAATAACTAGGTTGAATTGTTGAATGAAAAGTGACCATCTAGTTATCCTATCACTGGCAAAGTTTGTCCTCAAGATAAACTCCAATGCATGGTGATCAGTCCTCACAATTACTGAATGTCCAATTAACATTTTCTTCCACGACTCCAACGCGAAGATTACAGCAAGTGCTTCTAACTCTGTGGTGTAATAATTCCTTTCTGATGGACGAAGTTTCCTGCTTATGAACGCCAGGTAACGTCTCTTGTGATCGTCATCTTCTTGAAGAAGAATAGCTCCAATCCCTACGGTGGATGCATCAGATTCTATGATGAAATTCTTGGTAAAGTCAGGATACTCTAATTTCACGCTGTTTACCAATAACCTCTTGGCATCTTGAAATGATTGTTCACAATCTTCATTCCATTTCCATTTGTTTCCTTTTTTTAATAATTCCTGCAATGGAGCAACCGTCTTGGTGAAGCTTGGACAATGCCCTGCAAAGAATTGGCATGTCCCGAGAAAACTGCGGACATTCTTCACTCTAGTAGGTCTAGGGAAATTTGCAATCACCTGTATCTTTGTCTCATTGGGACGGTATCCTTCACCATCCAAAATGTGGCCCAAAAATGTTATTTCCTTCCGAAAGAACTGACATTTTCGAAGGTTTACTTTAAAGTTCGCTTTTCTCAAATCTGCGAATAACATCTGAAGATGTAACAAATGTTCCTCCTTAGTCTCGGATGCAATTAGGATATCATCTATGTAACGAATTGCTATCTCTTTTACTTCAGGACTCAAGTTTTGTTCCAGTGCTCTGATCAAAACAGATCCAGATGTTTTGACTCCAAATGGTAGACGGCGGAATACATATGTCTGCTGGTCAAACATAAATCCTGTAAACTTTTTGGAATCTTCACTAAGCCTAATGTGGTGGTAGGACGAAGTGAGATCAATGTTAGAGAACCAGACCTTGCCTTGGAATTTCCTTAACAGTTCCCTAATGATTGGTGGTCTGGCAGCAATCTTGAATTCAAATTTCGCGCGTCTAAACCTAGTCTCAGACTTCCATCTTGCTTAGACACTACTGCTAATGGATTGACATAAGATGTAGTGTACTTTTCAATCACATTGTTACTTTCCATCTCTTTGATAAGCACTTTTACCCTTTCTCGATGCTTTTCCGCTACCGGATACAATTTAGCATGGAAAGGTGCATCATCATTTACACGAATACGATATTCAAAATCTTTAATTTCACCAGGTTTAATATCAAAAATATCGTGATACTCTTCCAAAATTTTTCCTAGTTCTGGGGACTCCTTCTCAGTGTAGGCTTCTCTTCCTTCAGCTTCATGAAAAATCAGAGACCATTGAGCATCTCCCTCGATGTCTTCCTCTTCTTTTCCCTCGAAGTTTATCTCTTCGGTATTCTTGAATCTGATCGTCTCTGTCTTCATGTCTATCACTGCTTGATATTTCTGAATGAAATCCGCTCCCAATATCATGTCAAAAGCCATGTCCTTCATTACTACAAACACATGTCGGAAATCATGTCCTCCAATAGTATAATTGTGTTTTACACAGAGATATTTTGTTGGGTATTATTCATTGGATTTTAATTCCTGATACTGGAATCTCCTCTAAATTCTCTTTGAGCTTCCACAGAATATAAAGCTTCTCGCTCACAAGACAAAGCATAGCCCCAGTATCAATTAAAGTATCGACAGGCATACCGAATACTTCGCATGATATGATTGGCATTTTAATTCTTGTACCCATTTCTTTCCGTTCGTCATTATGTTGAATTAAGTCATCATCCTCTGCTTGCCATTTAATAATCCTGGAAGTGAAAGTGTTTAAAATTCTATCTTCTACTGTGAATTCGAAGTTTTTTTTTTCTTTTCCATTCCCCCGGGATTGTTGTGTTCCCGATGGACCTGGTTCATTGGGCTTCTGTTCCAAGAACTGCAAGTTTTCTTGGTGTCTTTCTTCCAAGTTCTTCCTCGTCTCCTTATTGAACTCTTCATTGGACTGACGAGTATTCACATTCCCTCTGTTATTGTAGTTATTGTTTCTACCATAGTATCTTCTTTCCTGGTACCTTCCTTGATTATCCCTTGGCCTTCTCCATCGAGTATTATATCGATATCCACCATCCGGTCTCGCATAAGGCTTGTAACTGTATCTGTTATTGTACTGATTCCATCCTCTTTTATCGAGCTCTTCCCTCGGCGTTTTCTCTTCTCGCCCCTCTCGAATCTCTCGAGGTGTTTGGTAATAACTGTCGGCCATAACAGCGTACACAGCGTTGTTATTCTTTCCTCCCTTCTGATGGAAGAATTGAGCGTTCGTGTGATCAAGTTTCTGCAATACCTCGTCAAATTGCTCCATATTATAAATGTCAGCAGCGATCAAAGTTCTTTGGACGTCTGCTGGAAACTGACGTATTAATGCGGTAATTAATTCATTATCTGGCATCGGTGGATCTAAATGTTGAATTTTAGAAAGCTGTCCAGAAAAGTACGTAGAGTATCGAGTAGGTTGTGACGTCGAGAATCTCTTTGAATATAATTCTGCTCTGACTTGCTGTTGGGTTTCCGGGGACCAAAACTTTTTAATAACCCACGGGAAAACTCCTCAAAATTGGTGAGAATGGACCTAAAAGCTCTAAACCAAAGAAGTGCGGGACCTTTAAAAAATTTCCCTATCACTCGGATCTGTCTTTCCTTAGGGATTTTGGAATCTTTTAGGTAATCACCTGCTTCTCTCAAAAATTCTACGGGTGTCACAGAATCTCGCCCTGAAAATTTAGAAGGCTTATCCTCTACATTCTTGAATACAGTTATGGGGTTGGATTGAAATACTGTCCTGACCTCATCCTGTCTTTGACTATCAGTTTCTCTAGCTGCTCCTAGGTTTATCTGTATCTGTTCTTCTCCCCTTACACTTGGCATTTTCAACAGATGGCCAGACTGTTTCTCGTCCTTGATTTGGGTTTTCATAGCCTCAATTTCCCTATGGTTTTCTTCTGCCATTTTTTTAATTGCTTCGGTTTCCTTACAGTTCTCCTTGACATCAGTGGATATCTGGTTCATAACAGCCTCGTGACTTTTCAACGACCCTGTCACATCTGATATGTCCTTCTGAGTTGCTTGGATATCTTTGGAAATTACTTGAATATGGGATGACAAAGATTCCCTAATTTCCTTGACTCCCTCTTGGTTTTCCAGCTTGAGTGTGTCTTTAATTTCATCGATAACTGTGGTTTTAATTTCAGTTTGTAATTCATTAATCACACCTTCTCTTATTTCTCCCATTACGAGTTCTTTGAATTGTTCTGTCAAACGTTGAACAACTAGAATTGCCATCTCATTGCTATCTTTCTTCACTCTGACTTCTAGGTTGATCATGTCTTCACCAACTTTCCTAAGACCATGTTCTATCCTATTAGCTAAGCTTTGGGATCTTAGATCAGCATCGCGAAATTTATCGTCCATTAAACTTGCATTAGTGGCTAATGAAGTTTCGAGCTCATGTGTTTTTTCGCATAATTTAGTCATTTTACTCTCAAGTGACATTTTCAAAATTTCGGAATTCTCTTTAAATTTATTTTCCATAGAATTAAATTTACTATTTAAATTTTCTTTCAAGTTATCTTTTAACCTGCTTTCTAACAAATCGGAATTTTCCTTGAGTTTATCATCTAAACTTTCTTTCAAGTTATCTTTTAAAGAATCAGAACTTTCTTTAAGTTTATCATTTAAACTTTCTTTAAGTTTATTTTCTAAAGAATCAGAATTTTCTTTAAGTTTATTTTCTAAAGAATCAGAATTTTCTTTAAGTTTCTCATTTAAACTTTCTTTAAGTTTATTTTCTAAAGAATCAGAATTTTCTTTAAGTTTATCATTTAAACTTTCTTCAAGTTTATCAGAATTTTCTTTAAGTTTCTTTTCCAAAGCCTCTGTATTTTCTTTCATAATGGCGGCTACCCGCCGTCCAGATTCTTTGGAACTCTCTTCCAAACTCCTCATCATCCTCATCATCTCTTCCATAATTTTCAATTATTATTCAAAACTTAGGGGTATACAATATTGGCAGACACAAGCTTATAACTAGAACAAGAAATATGAATAGCTAATTGGAACACTCTAATAAAATGAGATTTGTCCTAATGTCGACGTGATGGAAAAACAAAATTCTCTACTTTTACGAATTACATTTACCACAATATCACAAGAAAAATATGCAAGTTCTCAAATATCCTCCACCTGGATTCTAATAATGCGTATGTCCAGTCATCGAACGTTTACTACTGAATTTACTTGACGCCCTAATGGTTAAGCCATTATCAAAAATAATCAAACCCATTCTAATTATTAACCAAATTAAATTTTTAATTTTCCCCACTAATTGGGTTTCCTACTAATTTATTCATCCAAACCACACATTTCTCAACTCCCAAAATATCTATATAAAAAATTATCACAATTTAAATCGGCATGCGATTGACCGTGTCTAACTCGAGCCCCACGTTCGAAGCCATTTCTCTCTCTATCTTATTTTATGTGCCCGTTTAGACCGGAGTCCGCACGAAAACATATGCATTTTACCAAGAATCAGTCAACACGAGAGTCAAAATATCCCGGGGCGCCAGATGGGTTAAAGCTAATCGCAAAAACGACATCAAATGAAAAAAATGCTTTACTGATTTTTGGCTCAATGCAACAATAAGGATAGAAGGAGATTCAACTGGGCATAACACATCATGTAAAATTACCTCATTTTATTCTGAATTTAAAATTGACTGCAGAAATAAAATGCTCAAAGCAGCATCATTCACGTGTGGCGACCCACATTACTATTTACACAATGTACAGAAATTTTCCAACACATTGGACAATTATCTTTGGAGACACAAGTCTGATTATCAGTCCTGTAGACTGTGTTCCAAAATTATATCCATTATTTATGATTAAATCCAGTTCAAATTTAATTGTCTTTACTGGAAATACTGTAGTTCACTGGTTGAATTTTTACATAATATTAACACTCGTAGAATAATTGTTCATAGAATTTTTAACTTTCACTTATTTTTCCAGTTTCAAAAAATATTGTCAAAAAATATTATTATCTCTGAATCAACACAAATTATGTACACATATTAATAACATCTGAAAAGTATTTGACCATTGAGCATAGCATCGAAGAACTGTGCGAAGCACAACCAAATTAATTGTTCTTCTGACATTAAACGTTTCGAGAAGTGACTCGATTTTAAACTTCAAGTTCCTAACAAAATATATGATTTCTGAATCATCAACTTGATCAATAAATTGTTGGACCATTCAATTATTCGATTTTCATTCTAATCATTATTAAGAAAAATATTTATATTTGTGGCCATTTTAGTAACTTTCACAACTTGCAATTCTTCGACAGAATGCGGAAATAAGAATTGTAGCTTCATAATAAATTCATTTAGTTCATGGCACTTGGATTGAAAACATCCTTCAAATTATTCGTGGTTATAGAATTATTTTTAATTGGCAGTGGCCCCTTCTATTATTTGTGTAAGAACACAACATTCCAACAACAACGGCAAAGGTCTTCCTCTGAAGAAGAATAAAATACTATCATGACAAATCCGGGTTCTAGCAAAATCAAAGTCTTAATGGAATCCGTAAACAAGTTTGAAATAAGAACTGATGGTTTTTAAGAAATAACCTTTGGGTCATTCATACGACGCAATGTGTAGTTCCAATACTCCTTCTTTAACACTGAGTCATCGAACCTGCTATTTGATTGATGCTCGAATAAAAACCTCCTCATTCCTGCGACTTAAACATGCGCACCTGGGAATGGCATTTCAACTACTCCACACACATAAATTTTCTTCCCAAAATTTATACAATAAATCAAGCCTCTGCTTGTTATCAACACTGGAAGATTTATAAACTTACAAGTTTATTTTATTTTACCATTCAGTTCAACCCGTGAAGTTACCAAACTTACGATAATCTTTATTTCACTTTCGAATGTGTATTTACGTCATGATTTTATATAAATACAAAAATATCCTAATTGATACAAATATCATTTGCTTCCCGTTTCATGCCTCTCCGTGTTATCTGAAAAATATACTTTGCTCATTGCAAATATTAACTGTTCAACCAGAACTGTAATGTTGGTTGAATGCGGGCTTGCGCTAACCACTCTCCTTCGGAAAATCACCTGTTCCAAACTAGAAATGATTAAACTACTTCATAGGCTCTCTCTCAATAAATGTGATTATTAGAAAATATAAGATCCAAGAATTATTTAGAAAAGTTATGAAAATCGTTATTATTATTATTAGTGGATTATTATTATTATTATTATTAGTTATATTATTGTAAATGTGTTTAATTATTATTTCATTATGTGAGAATCCACATGTTCGATTCTTCGAATATGGATAAAATATCCATCTCTCAACAAAAATAATTATTAACGTTTACAGTTACATCGGCTGATTACCGTGATTATCAAAAAATATGAAACATTCAAATAAATGCTCGTTCTGTTCGGTCATCGATCCTAAACTGTTCTGAGTGCTGAAAATACTCAGAATAACTCTAATATGTCTTGCGTAAATCATTGCAAGATTTAAATACGAAGAAAAACAAATGTGTTGGTCATCTGCAGAAAATGAGTTTGTTCCAATTAGCTAGGCATAATATAAAGTCAAAATGTGGCTTACATTTCTCGTTGGTCTTGAAGCGTAGTGAACCTGGTCTGTACCAGATTTATCCAGATACAGGCCCTATCGGACACGTACGTCTAATCCTTGTATCGGCCGCCAATATATACCCACAATCCGTCTAACACGACATAGTGGAGATATTTCTTGAAGTTTGAAGTAACTGCTGATCCATTTTAATATTGACTTCTGTTAAGTCCATAGCAGTTTGCTTAAATGGGGTAATATCTAAGTGATCTTTTCTCAAATATGTCAGTTGTAACATAACTCAGGGTAATCTTTTCAGTACAAGAAAACACTGACAGTCTAAACCAATCAACGGCTGTTCTGAAGATCGTTCCCTGGGCATGGCTTATCACCATCTATCATGCGCGAAGCAACATATAGTTTCCCTTCGTCGGCTAATGAACAACACCGTGATAGACTGGCCTTCAATATACTGAAAGATCGGAGTGGTTATCAAGTTACAATTTATGAAACTGACTAATTGGACTAAAATATCCAAGTATTAAATTATTATTACTGGACTGTGACAAAGTACTTTCTAGACAAAGTCTAGCATATGTCCATATAGAAATAAAATATTTCACCAGTGTCCGTAGAAAACCTTAGTGATTCTCTCTGCCAGAAACTTACTAAGTTCCACATGTATCGCAGCACTTTTGTGACTATCATAATTTAAAGATATCTTCTGCGTAGATCCGGCAACCATGTGCCTTGGCTCAACGTGGCAGCACCTTGTCATGCAAGAGCTTGGTTCGAAGTGAGCTGATGTTGCTTGGGCCGGCCGGCTTTTATTCAAAACGGTCAGGTCCACGCTGCATCACGCTGAAATATGGAAATCCTCATATCTCCGGTATCCCTGGTCCGATTTACTTGATAGTAAGTTCATTCTCTTTCATTTGGCCGTGCCAGTAATCTGATCCAAGTCTCAAGTCTCTACTCCATGGCTAACTATTTAATCAACAAATAGTCTCGACCTCTGCTACTACTCTCTACGTCACTTGACATGCTCTTGGCTGCATAAAATTTCCATTCCCTTCTAGAAGTAATGGAGCGCGATATTCAAATATCTCAACTTTCAAAAGCGGCTGTAGCCTTTCCCTTGATATCTAGGTGTCTGAATCTTGGAATATCCATTCCTAGAGTTGGGCACAGTATGGTATCTGTGATGATGATTATTATTACTAAGAGAAGCTAAGAAAATCTTTGCATCAACCCCTTTGCCATTGCACCAAGAATTCTGCCATCCATCACAGCAACGACTGAAATCTAGAAGACCAGTAAGTGTCACAGCGGGGCAACTCATTGCTGCTGGATTTGACCTAAGGAGAAATAATATCAACTCTGTGATTTGCTGATGACATCGTCATCTTGGCCGACACGCCTGAGGATTTTAATGAGTTTTTGAGTGGTATGGACTCCGTCATGAGGAAATAATTCATGATGAAAATTAATAAATGTAAATCAAAAATACTGGAATGCAGCCGAAATAAATCAGAAACCTCTATGGGCATCAAATTGGCAAGTGAAAAGCTGAAGGAAGTAGGAGACCTCTGTACCTTAGGAAGCAAAATAACCAGTGATGGAGGAACCAAAGAGGGCATAAAAATAGGTTGGCTCAGGCAAGGAAAGCATTTCTACAAAAAAGGAATCTGTTGACATCGAATATAGATTTAGGTATTAGGAAGTCATTTTTGAAAGCCTTTGTCTGAAGCGTGGCACTCTATGAAAGTGAAACTTGGACTGTTGGTGCAGCAGAAAAGATGAGAATTGAAGCATTTGAAATGTTTTGTTACAGGAGAATGATGAAGATCAGATGGGTAGATAGGGCTACAAACGAAGAGCTATTAAGACGAGGGGGAAAGGAGAGATGTTTCTGGCGACTGCTAATGAAGAGAAGAGGTTTTTTTAGCGTATGGCTGTTAGTGCCGGCAGTGTTCGAGGACATGTTCGGCTCGCCAGTTTTGTAGCTGCTTCGAGACGGACACCCAATGGGTGAGCTACATGTACCGTTGGGGAGGAAAGTTGGAATGTAAGGACGAGGAGTTGGAAGGTAGCGGCTGTGGCCTATAGTTAGGGAACCCCGGCATTTGCCTGGAAGGAAGATGGGAAACCACAGAAGACCATCTTCAAGGTTGCCGGCGGGGGGATTCGAACCTCCTCGCCTCCTGGATGTGAGCGACTGTCAGCAGTCATGCCGTAACGACCACGGCTAACTCACCCGGTAAGAGAAGAGATAGGTTGGTAGGACACATATTGACACCCAGGAATAGCAAGCTTAGTTATGGAAGGATAGGTCGAGGAAAAGAATTGTAGGGATAGACCAAGGTTAGAATATGTTAAACCAGATTGCTTCGGATGTAGGGTGTGGTAGCTATGTAGAGATGAAACGATTAGCTCAGGACAGGGAAGAATGGAGAGCTGCATCGAACCAGTCAAAAGACTAAAGACTCAAACACACGATAAATTTCATGTGATTTCTTTCTCATCCAAATTCCATTTTCACACTTTGGTCCTAAGATCTTCCTTTCTTGTTTTTCGATCATTTTTATTCGAGATTTGCCACCAATTATAATAGTTTCTGTTTTAACGACTGTGATATAATGTCTTAATTTTGCCTTTGTTGATATAGTTCTTTCATTGTATCTGTTCCAAGTAATTTTGTATGCTCTTTGTAGTTTTGTAGTTCTTTCTCTGTTAGCTTGCTGATTTAACCCTGCTGGTTCAATAATTGAATCGGTTGGAGCAAAAAAGCATTAAGTCAAAAAGGTCTTACATAATTGGTATTTTTAAGGGCCTTGGAACGGCATAACAAAGAATTAAGTCAGCCTTCTATTTAAGCTAGAAACCACTGCTACATGTAGTGCGATCAGAGGAGAACAGCATTAAGGCAATGGCTTGCTGCCTTTCAGCGCCATATTCCGTACTTAATGTTGGCCGCACTGCAAGATTCCCGCGTGTTACGGTGATATTGTAAATTACATTTGTACAGGGTTTAGGAGATTTTTTGTTACAAATCCATTTTAAAATAAAATAACAAGTGAAATATACATTCTAGCTGGCTTTATGCCGCACAAAACTGACCAAGGAGCTGAAAGGCTTTAAGTCACGTCTCCAAATTTGATTTGAAAAATATGTTTATTAAATTAAAATTGATATCCTCCTTCTTCTTCTTCTTCTTCTTTTCTTCGTCTTTTCCCACTCAAGTGGGGTTGACGTTCCTGGCAAGTCTTCTCCATTTTCCTCGGTCCCATTCGTCCTCTTCCCTTAGATGTTTCTCCCTCAAGTAATCTCGTATACAGTCCCTCCATCTTCTTCTTGGTCTTCCCCTTCCTCTGACAACTTCCACTACCATTACTGTCATTCTCTTGCCAGCATAAGTGTCGTCCCTTCTAATGACATGTCCATACCACTACAGTCTTCTCTCTTGAACCTTCTTTGATATCTCCGTCACTTTAACACTACCTCTTATTCTCTGATTCTATCCTTTCTGGTGACGCCACAAATCATTCTTAACATTTTCATTTCAGCCACATCCATTGCCTTACAATGTGCCTTAGTCGGTGCCCATGTCTCTGCTCCATAAATCATTGCAGATCTCACTACTGATTTATACACCATTCCTTTAGTCTTCAGATTTATTCTTCTATCACACAGTACTCCTGATGCCCTTTTCCAGTTCATCCATCCTACCTGCACTCTACGGGCTATTGCCATGTCTGAATTGCCATCACTGGACACTACTGATCCTAAGTAGTTAAAGTTATCGACTTTCTTCAAGTCTTGGCCATCCAGCTGGATTGTTTCTTCTCCTTGTCCTCCTGGGCACATGTACTCCATTTTCTTCCTATTGATTTTCATCCCTGTGCCTTCCAAAGCTTTTCTCCAATTCCCCAGTCTCATTTCCAGTTCATCCTTGTTGGTGCTAACACAAATATAACCTGAATAGTTGCTTCACAACACGATGACTAATATAGTGTGTTTGTTAAGTTCTGTTCTGTCAATGACGTTTTATCTGTCTCCTGAATTGTAGTGAAAACTGACTTAATACTATCCAGCTCCGGCCGATTCAATTTCACCTATTATTATTATATTCGTTCAGCCCCCTAAGGAGCACGTGGAACCTATTTCATTAAATAGCACTGAAATTCATCTTTTTGAACTTCTTATTCGCCCAAAATTTCTTCTTTCTTTCACACTGGGCGTGCCATGCCGTCTTTCTTGTGTCCATGAGTTTCAAGCTTTTCTCGGATGGATTCTAGGGTGCAAATTTGTGGTTGTTGATCTTTCACCGGTATTATTATTATCTCTATTATTATTAGTAGCCCCCCAAAGGCCCACGGCTAGTGGCGACCACGGGGCCCCAGCTGAGTCCGGCATTGCTTCCACTTACTTGTGCTGTGCTCCTCTCTGTCTTCTTTCATGTCGACCTCACTTGGTCAACTCTTGTTCTCTTCCGAGCCCGACGGTATTAGGGTATCCGAGGCCTAGGGAGTCTCTTCCCTTCCCGCCTTAATTGGCCCTTGTCTCATCTTTTCTGATACCCTCCTCCTGCGAGGGGTCAGCCTTCTTTTCCTTTTCATGTTATCTCCTGCCTTCTGCTCAAGGCCCTCAAGGAGGCAGGGTGTATGTAGCCCCACCACTTCTGGTGCACCCTGGATATTGCTACACCCTCAAGGGCTCACGGCTGGTGAGTTCGGGAGTTGGTGACCCCGAGGGATTCCTGTGCTGGGTCCGGTTTTCCCCCTTTTATCCATTACCTCTGGGGCGGACCCTCTCCTCTTTCACTTTCCTATCTGCCTTTCATGGCTCTCCTTCCTTCCAAGTCCCTCAATCCGCATTCATCGAGGGTTGAGGGTATTTCTTTTCCTCCTGTCCTTTCTTTGCCTTATTCTCCTTTTGCTTGCCCTTTCTTCTTCTAGTATATAAGTTAGTACTATCCCCGTTTACCTGGATAGTAGGCTGTCAGATATCCGCCCCCTCAATCGGATTGCCAATTATCAATCGCACCGGCACAGTTACATCAATGAAAATGGCACTGACAGATACTATCGAGATAAGAGCACAGAAGTTCACAGGAAATCATTGTGGAACACACCAAAATAGACGGGGGTTCATACTTACCGTTACTTACCTCTTAATTATCTCGGGGTTTGAGTTGACAACAGGATCACTAAAAGTCTGTTCACACAATAACCTCCACCATGACATTTAAAAATGAACCAGAACGAAGACGAGAACTTTGAACTGTACAAAAGCTTTATTTCTAATAAAGGGTATGATTTTGATAACACAACAAAATCAACGTGGCTATCAGTAGCCCAAGTCAATCTGACTACGTCCTCCAGTAGGACTTGCAAAATTATCATACAACATGATATAAAACATTTTAGCTCCCACAAGCTCCAAATAACGTAATATTCATAACACTATTGGATTGGAGAAGGACGTCAGGGTGTGACATATATAGAGCATTTGGTTTCCTTTTAATAAACATGAGAATGGTATTTATAGTCGCAAGGCCAGAGTGTGTACGACCTCACTCTCTGAGAACCATATGTTGGCACAGCTGCGGGCTACCCTCAGCCTGTTGCATACTGGTCAAATGCACTCCCTTCTCACATGCTATGTTACGTAAGAATACAGCCTGCACTCTCAAGCTTTTAAATGTCCACAAGACAACTCACATTATATTTACGCAAATCTTTCAAGTACTTTGCTCACATCCTATTGGATCATTATGTTAATTTCTTAAACTTGTTAACTTCAATCCAAACGTTTAAGTAGCTCTTAAATGTTTATAACAAAATCACATAAATTATTTATAACAATTAGAAATTGTTATAATATTTGTCAAAGACAATAAAAATATTATAAGCACGCCTTTAACATCACTCTCGTTCTACATTATTTTCAAAAATATTTACAGCAATTATTTACAATATTAACATTTAAATTGTTTAAATTATTAATTTAATAAATACATTAACCACATGTTCATTCGGTTGATAATTTTCATAATCGTGTGTAATATAATCGACCAATGAAGGTTAGTTATACATGTTAATGTCACAATCTAGTTTAATAAAGGTTTTAATAATGATTTGTGACGGCAACCTTCATTCAAAATCTTATCTCAAATTCTTTCAAAACTCGTGTTAATTATAACAGTAATTCACTTGATTAATTTTAAACGAACTATGACAATCTTACTCCAGCGGAAAATCCTTCGCTAACAAGTTAATGCACAATCTGCATTAAAAATATGCCCAAAATCATCATATATTAATCTATATGGCATTAAAAACTTCCACATAACTTACAAAACTTCCACAAATAATTCTTTAACATTTATTCCTGTGGGAACTTCCTTCATATTCAAGGGCATTATACCTCAGCGACTTTCAACACGCGCTGCACTAGCGATTATACATTCATAGTTCCACTTAAAAAAATTTATAATCATTAATTGTTTCAAAACTGTTTTTCTATTTAACCTTCGTGGATTTCATTCATGAACCGAAATGAAGTCAAAACTTGCCAATCACAAACAAATTTAATAGTGAATACGCTCATATACGCCTATCTGGTCTATCAAAATTTAAGATTAACATCTTAAAAGAAATTGCAGTATAAAAAAACTATCTTCAAATAAAGTGCGACTAAAATGCAAAGTAGTCGAATAGAATCCAATTAGACTGAGGAATGCAAACATCGTTATATAAATCTCTAATTGAGAAAAACTCCTAACAAAAGTTCTCGACTTTAATGCATTCAATAATTCATTATTAAAGTTAATCTTTCACAAAAGTGTCAATGATGCAATGTTCATTCATAACTGACGATAAATGTCTGTGTTGCAATCAATACAAATAACGACTAGTATTTCCAAGATCGTCGACAACGTAAGAGATTTTAACGCTCTAAAATCATTTAAATGTTCTTCCTTCTTGATGATGACAGAAAATTGGTCAAAGTAATTAAAGTGGGGTAGAATTACTTTAATAAAATGACACGCTGTCTGAATTTAAATCTGTCATAAAAATCATTAACTTACAGTCAAATCGTGACTACAAAAATATTAATTACTGAAATATTCTAAATATCAGTCTCAACTGATTCAAAATCATTTACTATGCCCATGACATAACAATGTCTTAATAAATCGTCGAAAAAAGGCAAAACTCATCAAGGTGTACTGAAAATAGGAATCTCAACAAGAAAATAGGGCAAAAAACATGAGGATAAAAATATGGGAAAAATAGTTGCTCAAACATCATTAGTAAACTCAAATACAATAAACGTTCACGACTACCTTATCTGCCGATTGACGTTCCAGAGGAAAATTCCCCAAAGAAGACTGCTGATGGATCCATTTCACCACGTTAAAGCTGAGCTCCATCCTCGAAATAGGAAATAGCACCCTCGGAGAATCGAACTGCTTCCTTCTCCGTGAATCGCTCTGCTCCTCGAAGACGAATAGACATCCTTCCGGCAATAATCTTCTTTGTGAGTCGGGATATCCCTGACCTCTCTTGAAAAATTCCCTGAAGTTCCAGTAGACAATCGCCATGAAGTTTTGTAGAAATTTCCGAAGAAATTATTCATATTCAGAGTATGAAATTGTTTCTATGGCTGTTCGATGGTATTCAGCCTTTAATTACGAAACATGGGTGTAGATGGTATTCACCGCATGTTCGCTTGTGTGGAATAGCAATTAGCGAAGTTCCATGTCGCTATCTTACTCCGTTGAAGTATGTCCCAATTGCAATAAGCCCTCTTAGCCTTCCATCTGCTCTTCGGTTGTAGTGTCAGAAGAACAAACTGCCGTATTCAATTGCTCCATTATACTGTATCGTTCTGTAACCAAGCAATCTGAAGTCTTTCTATTCCACTCGCAGCGTCAGCCGTTGCGTTGATTCTGGCTATACAAAAGTGCTTCTCTAGTGGCGAGATAATCACTTTTGTCAGTCGTATAAAACTGCTAATATCTTTTAAACTAATCGGTCGAAATTGTTCAGCTTTTCTCTATAACTGCATGTAGCACTGCACAATACAATTAGCTTATCGGAGACCGCTAACTGTTCGAAGCTAAACTTGTAGAAGCTTTCTAAGGTCCGTTTCAACTTCACCTAGTTTGACTTGGATCTCGTTAATATAGTGGCCTCGCCACGCGTTATAAAGACGATTCTTTTCACTGCTGTTCACTTCGACGTCTCACTATAATGAATGTATAAGAAAAGAACTTTCACAATAGACTTCGATGATCTGAGAATGAGATCTCAGAATAATCGGAGAACGAAAGAGGCTCCTCTCTTCTGCGCAAGCCCTTTTATTAACTTCTCGAGGGGCGTTTCCATCCCTTCCAAAGCGTGATACTGCGTCATCGCTAAAACTTCCAACTTCGTTAATACATGACGGATTTTCAAAATTCAAAAACTGAAAATAAATTTCACCAAAATTCCAAATCAATGCTTTTACTGCAAATGGATTTCCATAATTCTGCATTCCAAAAGTAATAAAAATACCATAGTTTCAGCAATCTCCGTCTTCCTTTAAACTATCGTTCATTGGTTCATGCCTCTCCTCCAATAGCATAGTTTCTTCCTCAGCAGAATTCCTCGTTTCCTGCGACTGCGTCGTACATCTTGGAACATTCTCGACTAAATGCTGACGTCACTGAGAATCTCAGCTCAAGTAGCCTGCTGGCATAACATTTACGTCATCCGTGCTTACGTCATGACTACCCACGTCATAACTATGACAGTCATAACTTTCCTTATAATTTCAAATATAGCCACCGTGGTCTCTACATAATTCAATTACGGGGGCATTCTCCTCTCACCACGTTTTAAAAACAGTTGCAAATTGTTTTTAAACTCAATGTTACAAGTATCTCAACTCTTTTGAACACGAAATTGAATTATTACTGGCTTACTCTAGGATAGTATCTTTTTAAATTTCCAGCATTGAACTTGCCGTAAACGACATTATTCTCATCATCGTAGAGTTCATAACAGTTGTTTCCATAAGCGTTCGTAATCCTAAACGGCCCCAGGAACACTAATCCAAATTTGGGGTATATCTTCTTGGACATATCAGCCTTGACAGGTCTGCGTAATAATACAAGATTTCCAACTTGAAAGGGTGTACCAAAACGTTTTCCAGCTACTCTTTTCAATCGTTTCTCTGCTGCTTTCTGGAGTTGTTCCTTTGCCTTGTCAATCCTCTGCTGCCTTCCTATGTCGGGATCTCTCGGTATGTGGTTGAAAAGATTATCCCACGGCCTTTCTGGGTTTCTTCCTAGATGAAGTCGCATTGGCACTTCTCCTGTGCTCTCCTGCACTGTAGAGTTCAGACATTCCTCAATAAGGGGTACAAATCTCACCCAACCAGAATGATCATTTGGACAGAAAATTCGACAGAATTTCGAAAATTCAGCCATATATCTTTCTGAGGAATTCGATTCAGGGTAACGCACGCTTGAAAATAAGTGCTTAATGCCAAGCCTTTCCATATCCGCTGCAAATTCCACGGACGTAAACTGCGTTCCATGATCTGACAGTAGATATTCCGGTATACCAGCTTTAGGAAATACAGCATTTTCCAGTCTGCTTACTACGTTCCTCGTGTTAGCTTTCTGCATGGGACTCATTGTAACAAATTTTGAGAAAACATCCACGGTCACCAACAAGTATTGGTTACCCTGGTATCCCTTCGGACAGGGGCCAAATATATCCGTCGCCATGAGTTCGTTTGGCTTAGAAGGAATCATCGCCTTCGGTTTTCCCTTTAATAAAGCAGAAGCATACTTTGCTCTTTGACATTTGTCACAGGATCGAATGACCTTGGCAATGCTGGAACGCATGTTAGTCCAGATAAATCTCTCTTTAAGTGTATTAAGAGTTTTATCTAAACCGGCATGTCCAGTTGCATGATGAGCTACCCACACTAAATTGACAACAAGTTTAGGTGGCACGACTATTCGGAGTTTTGTATGCGCAGAGTCAGCATACTTGCATACGATGTCTCCACTCAAGACAAAGTGTCGTGAATTTCTCCGTGTAGCTTCATAGTCAACATCCGTATTGTCCATGTAACCCTTGAGGAACCTGTACATTTTCCTTATTGGAGCGTGTCTCTTCTGTGACACACCGATTCGGGCTAACCTCCTAACGGTTTCTTCATCTTCTTGCTCCAATTGTACATGGTGTATCTGCACATTTTTAATAGGGTTACGTGATAGAGCATCAGCCAGTAAGTTATCTTTCCCAGGCTGGTGGACGATAGTAGCGTTAAACTGTTGGGTGAACAAAGCCCAACGTGTCAATCTATCACTCGACATGTCAGTTTGCAACATAAACTGTAGTGCTTTATGGTCAGTAATAATGATGACCTTATGTCCCAGCAGGATTTTCTTCCAGGCTTGTAAAGCTGTCACAAAAGCTAACGCTTCAAGCTCTGTCGTGAAGTAGTTTTCCTCGTGCTTTTTCAACTTCCGACTAGTGAACGCAATGTAGTGCTTGTTGCCTGCCTCGTCTTTCTGGTATAAGACTGCACTAATGCCTATTCTTGATGCATCAGACTCAATATAGAACACCTTCTCAAAGTCTGGGTACTCCAGTTTCACATTATTTTTGAGCATCTCTTTTGCTTTCTCAAAAGCCTCGTCTGCAGCGGTACTCCATTTCCATCTGTTGTTCTTCTTGAGTAAGTCATACAGAGGAGCCATAATTTCCGAGTATCTTGGACAGTGGCTGCTAATAAATTGGCATGCACCTACAAATTCTCTGACTTGTTTTACCTTAGTTGGCTTTGGAAATCTCGTGATCGCATCTACTTTTTTCATGTTTGGATGATATCCATCTTTATCAATAGTATGCCCCAAGTAATTTATCTCCTTCTTCAAGAATTGACATTTTCCAAAGTTCACCTTTATATTGGCCTCCCTTAAATTCTCGAACAACTTTCTCAAGTGCACTAAATGTTCTGCGGCGCTGGGTGAAGATACGATTAAATCGTCAATGTAGCAGATTACATTTTCTTTCACTTCGTCAGTGAGCTTACTATCAAGTGCTCGAATAAGTGCTGGTCCACTGTTAACCATTCCAAAAGGCATTCTGGCAAAGACCCATGACGTCTGGTCAAATAGGAATCCAGTGTACTGCATACTATCCTCTTCTAGTTGAACTTGATAAAATGAAGACGTCAAGTCAAGAACGCTGAAACAAGCTCTCCCTTTGAATTTCCGAAGCAGATCTCTAATCTTGGGTGGTCTGTCATTTTCTGGAAGAATCTTCAAGTTGATGGTCCTGGCATCGAGACAAAGACGTATCTGACCATTACTTTTCTTTACTACTGTGATGGGGTTTATATAAGACGACGCCTGTTTTCTAATAATCCCGTCTACCTCCATTTTTCTGATTAACCCTCGTACTTCTTGATAGTATTTCTCAGGAATGGGGTATATTCTTTTCTGGTAAGGGGTTTCATCTGTCAGCCTTATCTTGTACTTATAATCCTTAATCAATCCAGGCTTTTCATCGAAAATATCTTGGAATTCCTTTATCAGATCCTCAAATTCCCCCTGAATTTCTTCAAATCCTTCAGTTTTTCTACTGGGTATTTCTTCTAAGTTTTCCACTTCATTAATTATTGTATTCAAAATTTCTTCCCTAAGGTCTATTTCCAGACTGTTTTTCACGTCCTGTTCTTCTATCTCTTCTGTGATTATGTACCCATCATTAAAGCTAATACTTCTGTTCTTCATGTCAATAATAGCTCCGACCTTCGATATAAAATCGATTCCAAGCACCATATCAAAATTGATCTTGCTCACCACAATGAAGATCTGTTCATAATTCCTTCCATTGATCTCAAAGTTCAATAACACTTGAATCTTGCATTTCACTGCCTTATCTTGGAATATCCCTCTCACTTTGACGGTAGAAACAGGTAGAACTGTCATGTTCTCTCCTCTTAGCAGACTTTGATAACATTCCTCTGAAATGATGGAAATAATAGCACCAGTATCCATCAGGGCTTTGTACTGCTGTCCATCTATCCGTACAGCAATAATAGGTAAGGCACATGGTCTTTCCTCTTTAACAATACCCCTCTCTTCTAGTAAATCTTCATCGGTAACTTCGTATATCTCATTAATCGTAATCAGGTGTGGTGTGGCAATGTATTTACAGGTTCTCACTGACGTTGAGAAATCGGCGGTTTTTTTTTTTTTTGTGTTACCGACCTCCAAATTCTGCTGGCTCGTAGAAGGCCCAGGATCGATTACAACATCCTGCCTTTTCTTTTGACTGTCAGCTTCTTTATCCCTTAATTCTTTTAAGTATTGCTGGCTTTCCTTTTCTCTTTGCTGATACTGATCAGGTGTCATAACCTGACCTTGAGTATTCTGGTTTCTATTTTGGTTTTGGTTATTCCTATTATAGTTACGGTTATACCCTTTATTGTTGTAATATCTGCCTCTTCCATTGTAGTTTCCTCGGTTGTAGTTCCAACCTCTTCTCTGTTGATACGGTCGGTAACCTTGTGATCTGTAATTTCTAAACTGATTATTCCTGTGAGGACCTACATTGTCAGTTTTCTCCTCTTCTGGCTTGTCAGTTTGTTGGACTTGGTCCATATATACCGTATTAATTTCTTTAAACTCCTGCCTTTGACCTTTCTGGACTACGTTAGGCATTGGACTTGTGTAGTCTAACCTTCTCAGTAATTCATCCATGCTGGATAAATCCCTGATGTTGGACGAAATTATAAGTCTTCTCACCTCAACTGGCAGCATACGAGAAATCGCATCTATTAGTTGCTCCGTGGACAATGGGGGTTGCAAAAATCTCAAGCGGGACAACTGACTCGTAAAGAAATCAGCGTACCTCGTTGGAAGAGTACCTGAGTATTTTCTTGAATACACCTCCGCTCTTAACGAATTCTGCGCTTCTATGGACCAAAATCGTTTGATTAATGCCTCTGCAAACTCGTCAAAGTTACTGAATGTGTATCTAAATGCGCGAAACCTTTCAAGGGGTCCTCCAATCAGATATCTCTCTACTATCTTCATCTCTCTCTCTCTGGGAATGTGAGCTTCGATGAAATAATCTTTGAGATTCCTTACATACTCTATAGGTGTCAAACTATCAGTGTTACTGAATTTTTGTGGTTTGTCTTCGAAATTCCTAATGACCGTCACGTTCCTCGGATATGAATCCGGATAGTTTTTCCCACTATCTCGATAGTTCCACTCAGGTTCCATATTCCTCTCGTCATCCTCCTCTCTGAATCTGGATACACGTTCTTCAGGAGTCACGTCTCTCTCTTCTGGCTCTAGGTTATGTCTTCTAGCATAATTCCTATTCAATTCGCAAGCTAAGCCTTCTGTATCCTTGTCGGTGATTTCTGTTAAGACTTTCTTGACTATCTCTTCTTTGTAGTTCTCCATTAAACTAGCCTCTCCTAACTTCAAATTTTTCAGTTTACTCGTCGTTTCATTTACATCCGAGACAACTTTATGCATCTGTTCCTCTAATGTAGATTTTAAAGTTTGCATATCCTGATCTAGTTGTGTTCTATCGTCAACTTGTTTTTCGGATAGCGAATTTATCCTGACACTTAAATCTTTCCTAATCTGTACTACTTCATTGTTAATTTCTATCTGCGTACTGGCAAGTTTTCTTTCAATCCTTTCCTGAATTTGGGTTACATGTTCCCCACTTGACTTATTCCACTCGTCTTTCCATACCGCTACGTTTGCTGTTAACATTTCGGCTATGTCTAATTCGATATCCTCTTTTAATACTCTATTGTGGTCTAATACCTGGGTTCTCATGACCTCTACATCATACTTCAACTCTGCTAAAGACGTTGTTGTTCTAACTGATTCATCAACTAGTCTAGTCGCTAATGCAGTTATATTACGCGTACAAAGAGTTTTTGAGTTTTCGATTTCTTCCCTGACTTTATTTACATCAGTTTGGACTTTAGTGATATCTACGAAAACTGTGTTGACCTCTACCTGAATCTTAGTTATGTCACTTTGCACCTCAGTTATATCCGCATGAATGTTATTAATGTCTACCTGAACATTGGATACATCAGTTCTAGCTTTTTGAATTTCTTTTTGGACTTCCTCGACCTTGTCTTGGACAGTCGCTACATCGTTTTTGACAACAACTTCTTCGGCTCTAGCACAAGAAATATCCCCTCGGACATTAGCTACATCTAGATTTAACATTGTAAGGTCTTTCTGTACCTTAGACACATCATTTTTAACATCAGACACATTTGTGCGGATGTCACTTACAGTATTTTCAATTCCTAGGGTATTAATCTGTAAACGCGACATATTATCCTCCAAATTAGCAGCACTAGTATGAAGAACCTTCATATTCTCCTCCATTCGACTATTATTCTCCTTCATGCTTTCATTCAGCATCTGCTTCATACTATTGTTCATGCTAGCTTTCAAGTTAGCAGACATCTCCTCTAGCATCAACCTCAAGCTTTCATCTGCCATTACAATATTATTCAAAAATGGATTGCTGTAGGGACATACATCAAAAGAGCAAAATAACAACATTTGAGCAACACTTTTCACCATATATAAATTTGATCAATTTTCTGTCTTAAATCTAACTTATAACTACCTTATAATTAATATTCGAAGATACTTCATGTTGAAACAAACTCAAGCACATGTTCAAATTTCTCTGGCTCATTTTAAAATATCCTAACACAAATAATTTACATTTACAATCCAAATAATTTAATTTTATCTTTAATATGACTAAAATGTCATAAGCCGGTCAAATAAAATAAGATTCCAGATTATAGGCGATTTTTCTAAGTTTCCAGCCTATTTAACCTTTCTCAAGTTGTATAAGATCTGATCTTTTCTGAGTGTAATTTTCCTAACACAATACAACATTTAATTCCTATATAATCACACTCTTAAATACTACAATTGGCCTAGACATCTAACAAAGAATCAACCTCTTTATTTGAGTCTAATCGAACCTCACGTTTTAGGTTTGCCACTCTTTCTGGCGTTCAACCTGGTAATCCAGTTATGTTGAATCGAGCCCCAACGTTTTAGGTGCGCCAATCTTTCTATTGTTCAACCTGGTGATCCAGTGTTGTTGAACATGCCCACACGTTGACTGCGCCAATCTTTCTTTCCCCGTTTACCTGGATAGTAGGCTGTCAGATATCCGCCCCCTCAATCGGATTGCCAATTATCAATCGCACCGGCACAGTTACATCAATGAAAATGGCACTGACAGATACTATCGAGATAAGAGCACAGAAGTTCACAGGAAATCATTGTGGAACACACCAAAATAAACGGGGGTTCATACTTACCGTTACTTACCTCTTAATTATCTCGGGGTTTGAGTTGACAACAGGATCACTAAAAGTCTGTTCACACAATAACCTCCACCATGACATTTAAAAATGAACCAGAACGAAGACGAGAACTTTGAACTGTACAAAAGCTTTATTTCTAATAAAGGGTATGATTTTGATAACACAACAAAATCAACGTGGCTATCAGTAGCCCAAGTCAATCTGACTACGTCCTCCAGTAGGACTTGCAAAATTATCATACAACATGATATAAAACATTTTAGCTCCCACAAGCTCCAAATAACGTAATATTCATAACACTATTGGATTGGAGAAGGACGTCAGGGTGTGACATATATAGAGCATTTGGTTTCCTTTTAATAAACATGAGAATGGTATTTATAGTCGCAAGGCCAGAGTGTGTACGACCTCACTCTCTGAGAACCATATGTTGGCACAGCTGCGGGCTACCCTCAGCCTGTTGCATACTGGTCAAATGCACTCCCTTCTCACATGCTATGTTACGTAAGAATACAGCCTGCACTCTCAAGCTTTTAAATGTCCACAAGACAACTCACATTATATTTACGCAAATCTTTCAAGTACTTTGCTCACATCCTATTGGATCATTATGTTAATTTCTTAAACTTGTTAACTTCAATCCAAATGTTTAAGTAGCTCTTAAATGTTTATAACAAAATCACATAAATTATTTATAACAATTAGAAATTGTTATAATATTTGTCAAAGACAATAAAAATATTATAAGCACGCCTTTAACATCACTCTCGTTCTACATTATTTTCAAAAATATTTACAGCAATTATTTACAATATTAACATTTAAATTGTTTAAATTATTAATTTAATAAATACATTAACCACATGTTCATTCGGTTGATAATTTTCATAATCGTGTGTAATATAATCGACCAATGAAGGTTAGTTATACATGTTAATGTCACAATCTAGTTTAATAAAGGTTTTAATAATGATTTGTGACGGCAACCTTCATTCAAAATCTTATCTCAAATTCTTTCAAAACTCGTGTTAAATATAACAGTAATTCACTTGATTAATTTTAAACGAACTATGACAATCTTACTCCAGCGTAAAATCCTTCGCTAACAAGTTAATGCACAATCTGCATTAAAAATATGCCCAAAATCATCATATATTAATCTATATGGCATTAAAAACTTCCACATAACTTACAAAACTTCCACAAATAATTCTTTAACATTTATTCCTGTGGGAACTTCCTTCATATTCAAGGGCATTATACCTCAGCGACTTTCAACACGCGCTGCACTAGCGATTATACATTCATAGTTCCACTTAAAAAATTTTATAATCATTAATTGTTTCAAAACTGTTTTTCTATTTAACCTTCGTGGATTTCATTCATGAACCGAAATGAAGTCAAAACTTGCCAATCACAAACAAATTTAATAGTGAATACGCTCATATACGCCTATCTGGTCTATCAAAATTTAAGATTAACATCTTAAAAGAAATTGCAGTATAAAAAAACTATCTTCAAATAAAGTGCGACTAAAATGCAAAGTAGTCGAATAGAATCCAATTAGACTGAGGAATGCAAACATCGTTATATAAATCTCTAATTGAGAAAAACTCCTAACAAAAGTTCTCGACTTTAATGCATTCAATAATTCATTATTAAAGTTAATCTTTCACAAAAGTGTCAATGATGCAATGTTCATTCATAACTGACGATAAATGTCTGTGTTGCAATCAATACAAATAACGACTAGTATTTCCAAGATCGTCGACAACGTAAGAGATTTTAACGCTCTAAAATCATTTAAATGTTCTTCCTTCTTGATGATGACAGAAAATTGGTCAAAGTAATTAAAGTGGGGTAGAATTACTTTAATAAAATGACACGCTGTCTGAATTTAAATCTGTCATAAAAATCATTAACTTACAGTCAAATCGTGACTACAAAAATATTAATTACTGAAATATTCTAAATATCAGTCTCAACTGATTCAAAATCATTTACTATGCCCATGACATAACAATGTCTTAATAAATCGTCGAAAAAAGGCAAAACTCATCAAGGTGTACTGAGAATAGGAATCTCAACAAGAAAATAGGGCAAAAAACATGAGGATAAAAATATGGGAAAAATAGTTGCTCAAACATCATTAGTAAACTCAAATACAATAAACGTTCACGACTACCTTATCTGCCGATTGACGTTCCAGAGGAAAATTCCCCAAAGAAGACTGCTGATGGATCCATTTCACCACGTTAAAGCTGAGCTCCATCCTCGAAATAGGAAATAGCACCCTCGGAGAATCGAACTGCTTCCTTCTCCGTGAATCGCTCTGCTCCTCGAAGACGAATAGACATCCTTCCGGCAATAATCTTCTTTGTGAGTCGGGATATCCCTGACCTCTCTTGAAAAATTCCCTGAAGTTCCAGTAGACAATCGCCATGAAGTTTTGTAGAAATTTCCGAAGAAATTATTCATATTCAGAGTATGAAATTGTTTCTATGGCTGTTCGATGGTATTCAGCCTTTAATTACGAAACATGGGTGTAGATGGTATTCACCGCATGTTCGCTTGTGTGGAATAGCAATTAGCGAAGTTCCATGTCGCTATCTTACTCCGTTGAAGTATGTCCCAATTGCAATAAGCCCTCTTAGCCTTCCATCTGCTCTTCGGTTGTAGTGTCAGAAGAACAAACTGCCGTATTCAATTGCTCCATTATACTGTATCGTTCTGTAACCAAGCAATCTGAAGTCTTTCTATTCCACTCGCAGCGTCAGCCGTTGCGTTGATTCTGGCTATACAAAAGTGCTTCTCTAGTGGCGAGATAATCACTTTTGTCAGTCGTATAAAACTGCTAATATCTTTTAAACTAATCGGTCGAAATTGTTCAGCTTTTCTCTATAACTGCATGTAGCACTGCACAATACAATTAGCTTATCGGAGACCGCTAACTGTTCGAAGCTAAACTTGTAGAAGCTTTCTAAGGTCCGTTTCAACTTCACCTAGTTTGACTTGGATCTCGTTAATATAGTGGCCTCGCCACGCGTTATAAAGACGATTCTTTTCACTGCTGTTCACTTCGACGTCTCACTATAATGAATGTATAAGAAAAGAACTTTCACAATAGACTTCGATGATCTGAGAATGAGATCTCAGAATAATCGGAGAACGAAAGAGGCTCCTCTCTTCTGCGCAAGCCCTTTTATTAACTTCTCGAGGGGCGTTTCCATCCCTTCCAAAGCGTGATACTGCGTCATCGCTAAAACTTCCAACTTCGTTAATACATGACGGATTTTCAAAATTCAAAAACTGAAAATAAATTTCACCAAAATTCCAAATCAATGCTTTTACTGCAAATGGATTTCCATAATTCTGCATTCCAAAAGTAATAAAAATACCATAGTTTCAGCAATCTCCGTCTTCCTTTAAACTATCGTTCATTGGTTCATGCCTCTCCTCCAATAGCATAGTTTCTTCCTCAGCAGAATTCCTCGTTTCCTGCGACTGCGTCGTACATCTTGGAACATTCTCGACTAAATGCTGACGTCACTGAGAATCTCAGCTCAAGTAGCCTGCTGGCATAACATTTACGTCATCCGTGCTTACGTCATGACTACCCACGTCATAACTATGACAGTCATAACTTTCCTTATAATTTCAAATATAGCCACCGTGGTCTCTACATAATTCAATTACGGGGGCAGTACAGTAGTTAGTTTTAGTTATAGTTTACAATTCATTATCATCTTCACGATCACCCAAACCATTCGGGGCCGATAACCTAGATGTTAGGCCCCTTTAAACGACAATTATCATCATCATATTATTAGTAGGGGCGGATCTAGGGGAGGGCGAGGAGGGCGACCGCCCTGGGCCCCGCGCCATGGATTTTTAGCCTATTTTCAATTTTGAAAAAATAGGCTTATGTGATCACCTTTTGTCCGTGTGTGTGTGTGCGTGCGTGCGTGCGTGCGGTGTGTGTGTGTGTGTGTGTGTGTGTGTGTGTGTGTGTCTAATAAAATCTGAACGGCTGGAGCGATTTCAATGAAACTCGGTAAGTTTATAGCACTATTCCCGGCGACCTCGACCGTGCCCTTCAAATTTTGTTACGTCTCACCAATTCAACATGGCGGCTGTGCGAAATATTTCACTAGCATTCAATATCTCCGAAACTATTACCGATATCGCCCTGAAATTGTGTACGGTGATAAAGGGCACTACTAGAAGTTCACCTATGAGACTTTCAAAAACCTGGTGACTACAAAACCAACATGGCGGCCAAGCGAAGTTGAGACATTTAAATAGACTTTTCTCGCGATTTAACTATCCAAACGCAAGGAAACTTGGTACAGCAAATGTTTATACACATTGTAATGCACTGGAGTCTAATTTAGTTCAATAGTTTACAATAGCCTCAAAATGGCGCCTGTGCGAAATATTTAAACTGACATTCTATATCTCCGAAACTATTACAGATATCACCCTGCAATTTTGTACGGTTATAAAGGGTACTGATACAAGTTTACCTATGTATATTTCATATACCTGCAAAGTACAAAACGAACATGGCGACCAAGCGAATTTGAAATATTTTAATAGACTTTCCTCGTGATTTAACTCTCTGAGCGCAGTGAAATGTGGTACAGTAAATGATTTTGCACATTGTAATGCACTGCCATCTAATTTAATTCAATTGTTTACATAACCTCAAGATGGCGGCTGTGCGAAATATTAAAATTAAGTTTTTATTTCTTGTGTCGTAATCATGCGATCGAAGTGAAAGTTTGAATAATGAACCTAGGCAATAATTGTCCTTGACTGGTACATAACTCTATAGCCTATACATATAACAATCCTAAATGGCGAGCTTCCGAAATATTTAAACGGTTCTCATTATCTATGAATCTTTTACAGCAACCAAACTGAATTTTTTTTATGTTCATAGAGACTATGAACATATGTTCACCTATAGGACTTTCAGTAACCTGGTGAGCACAAATACAACATGGCGGCGGCGCGAAGTATACATATTTAAATGGACGTTTCTTGCGAATTAACTATCCGAGTGCCGTGAAACGTTGCACGTTAAATGCTTGTACAAATGTTGATCCACTGGCATCTAATTTATTTCAATTGTTTGCATAATCGCAAGATGGCTGCTGTGCGTAATTTTAAAATCTCGTTTTTACTTCTTGTGTTCTAATCATGCGATTGAAGTTTGAATACCACACGTACACAATAATCTTAATGTAATAGTACAAAAATAAAAATCCAACCTGGCGACCATCTGAAATATTTAGACGGTCGTCAATATCTATGAATCTGTTACTGCAATTAAACTGAAATTTTGTATGTTGATAGAGGCAATTAACATAAGCAGGATATATGAAAATAGGCTGTATAGTTCTTCACGGAACTACTTGTTTAAAATTTAATTAATTAATTATACTTTTCAAACTAATTTATAATTCATATTCCTTTTTTCAGTGCAGCTATGACCTCCCGTGACCGTTTAGCGAGTTTATATTTTAGTGAAATAATAGAAGACTTCAGTCGGGAAAAAAGTCGCAAAGTAATATTTTAATATCTCATCTTCTTCGATGGGTCTTAAAGGTTTCTTTTAAATTATTAAAATAATGTACTGTAGTGTATTCAAAATATTGTAACTATTCTTTATTTTATTATTATTACCAAACTATTTTCCATTTTATTTGATGATATGTTTTTATTTCCTATTGTTGTGGGCCCCACCTTATCATATCGCCCAGGGCGCCGCGAGGTTTGGATCCACCCCTGTTATTATCCCACAGGCATCCTTGGCCGGTCATCAGGAAGCACAGTATTATGCATATCGTGGCCAGTGTGCTGGCGTGCAGAACTGGCCAGAGCAAGAGATATGAATGAAAGTTGAAATGGGCTAGGCGAGGGCGGTCTGAGCGCACTACAGGATCACCTTGGCTTCTTGCCAAGCTAGCTCGTTGCTAAGATACACACACCACTCTCCAGCGTGCAGCGCCGGCCTACCTTCCACACTAATTACCGGATGTGGACAATTAATAAGAGAATGTGCGTGCCCTGCCGTGCCATGCCTTGCGTAGGAGGCAGAGTAGCTTTTTAATTGATCGTGTGTTTGTTATGTTTTGATTATCTGTGTTACTCAACCCACGCACTACAGTGTTGCCAACTGAATTTCTTTATAGTGTCCCTGATAGTGGTCTGTATACCAATAAGTCATTTTCCAATGCTGTCTTCTTCTAGTAAAGAAAGTTTTCCAGTCGGTCAACCTGAAAGGATTTTTAGCCTACTTTTCACATTTTGCAAAAATGAGGAAAAAGTAGACTTATGAGATCGATCCGGGAAAATGTCTGTCTGTCTGTCTGTCTGTCTGGCTGGCTGGCTGGCTGGCAGGCTGGCTGGCTGTGTGTGTGTCCCCCCTATCAACTTCTAAACGGCTGCAGCAATCGGAACCAAATTTGGTATGAGTAAAGGTGTATACCGGAATATCTCAAGCCCATATTTGAAAGTGGTGTCAGTGCTACCAACTGCTGAAACAATGCACTAGAAATTTGAGCTCAATGTTGGATATCTTGGAAGGTGTGCATGGGAGCTATTCCAAAATTGGCACACATGTAGATAATACTATTTCAGTTTAATTTCCAGGAGGCCATACATGACAGTGTTGCCAAAATAATTTTAAGCCTTCTGATAGGTCCAATTTTTAAATTCATATTCCTTCTACACTATCAATTGGATTTCAACCAAATTTTGTATGTAATATGTGTACATAAACACATATGACTGAGCGTATTAAGAGCCACCAGGGCAGCCAACTGTTAATAATTGCTCTCTGTATTTTTTATCCAAATACCAATATATCAGAAAGTATACAAGCCGACAGCTTTAAACTATGCACACGTATAGCACCTGACATTTTAGATTAATTTGGAGTAATGCATATAAGTCAGTGCTGCCAACATGATTCTATGCCTGCTGATATGTCCAATTTTAAAATACATGTAACTAACAAATACTAACAAATGGATTTCATCCAAAATTGGCACAACAAGATATAATATTTCAGATTATTTCTGACCAGCACTCACATGACATTGTTGCGAACATGCTTTTACGCGTGCTGATAGATCCAATGTCTAACAACATGTAACGTCCATAGGACTTCAACCAAATTCTGTATTCTGTACCTTAAGAGATGGAACCAAGAATATATTCAGTCACCAGGGCTGCCAACTGTAGTGCTATATTAGGCTACATTTTACCAGGTATATTTCTAACTAATTAAACATTTCGATATTACCAACTTAATTATTATTCTAGATAGGTTCATATACTGTAGATTAATCATTGGCATGAATATTAATTTTAAGAAAAGTAGGCTCTTAAGTTCGTTACGGAACTTCTTGTTTATCATTTCAAATGATCTTGTCGACTTCATCGTTATGCGTTACGGTTACGGCGTTTATGACGTCATCATGTTGTTCAGTGCATATGCACCGAGTCTGAGTTTACTCCTGGAGCCGGCGAGTGCGTGACGTCATGCAGCACAGTGTACCTCCTGCTCTCCGTTCCCCGCGCGGGAAGCCTAAGTTAATGGGTAATGGAGTCTGTTGAAAGAGTCCTGGGGCTTCGAGCGAAGCAAGAAGCCCTCCTGAGCCTTTCTAACATGTGTAGCATTTGTAGCATGTGTCATTTGAAATTATATGAAGTCTAGTCTTTCAGAATGACTGTAACTTTTCTTTTCATAGTCAGTTTACCCTCCAGGTAGGCTTTTCCCACGGACTCAGTGAGGGATCCCACCTTTACTGCCTCTACGGGCAGTGTCCTGGAGCTTGACCTCGGGTGGGGGACACAACTGGGGAGGCGGGACTAGCACGTCCCCCAGGCGGCATTGCCTGCAAATCAAACAGGGGGCCTCATGAGGGATGGGAAGAATCGGAGGGATAGACAAGGAAGAGGGAAGGAGGCGGCCGTTGCCTGACGGTAGGTATCATCCCGGTATTTGCCCGAAGACGAAGTGGGAAACCACGGAATCACTTCGAGAATGGCTGGGGTGAAAATCAAATCCCCTCTACTCATTTGGAACACCCGGGGCTGAGTATACCCCGTACCCGGCGGCTTCGGTGGCGTAGTCGGTAGCATGCTGAGCTTCTATGCCCAAGATCGCGGGTTCAAATCCGGCTGGTCGGATTTTTTAAGAGCGTTAAAAATCCCTCAGTATGCCTTCCTTCGGAGGGGAAGTAAAGCCGGCGGTCTCATGTCATAGATTTCTGGCATGTTAAAGAATCTTCCACTAATTACACCTGTGTGAAGCGAAATTATATAGGTTAAGAATGTAAACAACGCTCTTAGGTTCCTACGTTCGTTGCCAAGGGCCAACTGTGGTGGCGTCTGGTAGCTAAGCTCTGAACTAGTCATCGTTGATGGTGGCGCTAGGCGGAAAAGTAGGAACTATTTAAAAATTCATAAGTCTGCAGTCCTTACATGAATTAAGAAGCAGATAACACACACTTAATACAGTCATCACAATTAACACCGGTTATCAGACAGATTCTACACACACCCAAAGTACACAGGGCTACATGACCGCGTTGTCGCAGCCCCTAAACTTAAGAACCAACCAACCTACCATACCCCGTACCAGTCCTCATACTACTTTTCAAATTTCGTGGTAGAGCCGGGAATCGAACCGCGGACCTCCGGGGTGGCAGCTAATCACGCTGACCACTACACCACGGAGGAACTGAAAGGAATATTACATGAGATATTTATCGCCAAGCTAGTAACCCGCCCAGTATATTTAACGGTTTAACCAGCGTAAGCTTAGCTTAAAAGGCGCACGGACGGCTGGTGCCGGACACAATTCAGAAAAGCAGAGGTGAACAGCCAAACTCCAAACACATATACTTTTCTTTGAAGTCTTAACTCGACACGATTTGACAGTTTGATGCTAGCTGAAGCTGGGATGATAGGCTCACTCGCTAGCTCGTAAACTCACTCTGAAGTTAGTAATTAAAATTTCAACTGAATGGAGATAGTTGGAAAAAATGAAAACATAATAACACTTTTAGGTGGGCGATGTATTAAAGATAGGGATATAATGTCGAGGACTTTTTATAGAACTTTTCATGCTGAACAATTCTTACACTTAAAACTCAGCAAACTTTCTAGGTTTGTGCCATGTCGTGTGTGCTGTTTCGTTGGCTCATCAGCTTGGACCCCCATAGGAGTAGCGAACTGTGCGCTACCTCCCTTCATAGGTAGGTGAGGACTGCTTGAGCTTTTAGATCTCGCAGTGAAGAGGTGCAGGTGCGCTTCATAATTCGGGAGGTAGCTCGTAGTTCAGGGACACCAAGAGCCCGCTGATGAGCCGGCGAAACCCCACACAAGACACGGCACAAACCTAGAAATATTGCTGAGTTTTAATTCACTGGCCGTGAAAGCCAATATACCAATTCTTAAACTCACACTATATAGATATTTTTAACGGTTTACCCAGTGTAAGCTGAAAAGGCGCACGGATGGGAGGTTTTTCTTCGACTCGATTCACTGAAATCGTTACTGCTCGGCTTCCTTTGGTTGTAAATGAATGTTTTTCTACAGAAACCTTCCTCGAGAAATCCTTTACAGAATGGTGAAATCCGCATCAAACTCCAGAATTCAAAAATGTACTTTATGTTCGACCCTGACTATTATAATTATGTCAGAAAACTGTACTATAATGAGGCTCATTATAACACTATTTTTCATTATGAAACAGTTTCTCCCACCAATCAGAGCTCAAGAAACAGTTGTTTGACAAATTAGATATTTACATTCGCTGAGTTCCACGGCCTTCTAATTTAAATTTCACTGCCTGGCCTAGTGTCATAGTAGGGTAAACGAGGAGGCCATGGTCAAATACAAGGCATTCTCTGCGTCTCATGCGCTGTGTTCAGTACATAAAACTGGCGAAGTCTCGACAGATATTTATGAATATTTATGTTCGAACATAAAATAGTTATAATAATTATCGTCGAACATAAACAGTCGTATGCAACTCGCCTATAATGGTAATTAAGACACTCGTATGGAAATTATAAAACTCGCTACGCTCGTTTTATAAACGTACTCGTGTCTTAATTATTGCCATTATAAGCTCGTTGCATAATGTACTATTATGTTCGACCCTAACTATTATGTGTCAGAAAACTGTATCATAATGAGGCTCCTTATAACACTATTTTTCATTATGAAACAGTTTCTCCCACCAATCAGAGCTCAAGAAACAGTTGTGTGACCAATTAGATAAGGATACCTTCGCGCATGCGTTCAAAATCCAACATGTCTATATAAATTACCGAAATTGCACCGTCCATATGTTCACGTAAATAAACTGAGACAAGACATGGCACTGTACCTTAATATCCCCAAAATCAATTTCTACACAGCGCGTGATTTTGAAACGACTTCGGTGACAGTTTTACTGAATACTGGAGCACAATCTGAACATATGGCATTGAAGCACACAGAGCGCATGCGTCGGTTGTCCAGAGAGCCTGGGAAATAGAGATATACTACCCACCGCAGCACCCGATCACAACATTCTAGTGACTGAACAGATATTTATGAATATTAATGTTAAAACATATAATAAAGTTATAATTATCGTCGAACATAAACAGTCGTATGCAACTCGCCTATAATGGTAATTAACCCACTCGTATGGAAATTATAAAACTCGCTACGCTCGTTTTATAAACGTACTCGTGTCTTAATTATTGCCGTTATAGGCTCGTTGCATAATGCACTATTATTACATTTAGTTTGTAAGAATTCTTTACTTTTCTTTATCTCTTATCATCTTATCTCGGCTTCACCCACGGACTATGTGAGGGATCATTCCTCTACCGTCGCAAGGACAGAGCCTGGGAGCTGAATGTTGTTGTTGTTGGAGTCTTCAGTCTTTCGACTGGTTTGATGCAGCTCTCCATGCTTCCCTGTCCTGAGCTGATATTTTCATCTCTACATAGCCACCACACCCAACATCCGAGGTAATCTGTATTCTAACCTTGGTCTACCCCTACAGTTCTTGTCCTCGATCCTTCCTTCTATAACTAAGATTGCTATTCCTGAGTGTCTTAGTATGTGTCCTACCAACCTATATCTCCTCTCCATCAGCAGACACCAGAAACATCTCTCCTCTCCCACTCGTCATAATACCTCTTCATTCGTAACTCTCTCTATCCATCTGATCTTCATCATTCTCCTGTAACACCACATTTCAAAAGCTTCAATTCTCCTCCTTTCTGCTGCTCCAACAGTCCAAGTTTCACTTCCATAGAATGCCACGCTCCAGACAAAGGCTTTCAAATATGACCTCCTAATACCTGAATATTTATCAACAGATTTTTTTTTCTGTAGAAATGCTTTCCTTGCCTGTGCTAACCTACTTTTTACATCCTCTTTTCTTCTTCCATCACTGGTTATTTTGCTTCCTAATTGCTGAATTGAGGATGGTAACAGTTGGCCGCTAACTTGGGTCTGATTAAGTAAGGGCCACGGAAGGGATTTTGGAAGAAAGTCGTCCATGGACCTGTTGAAGGGAACGGTCCCAGCATTTGCCTGGTGGCGAAAATAGGAAACTACTAAAGACCATTTTCAGGACGACCGATGTGGGATTCGAATCCATGTGCTCCCGATACCAGGAAGACACGAGCGGCCGGTCCTAATTATTACAATTTGTTAGTAAATTATTTTAGAAATGTGGGCCATCTTTGTCTTCAGCCCCGTGCACTTGGATGTGTATTGAACTTGTCTGATATCCTGTGCTCCTGTGTGGATCGTAGTAGTGTGTGTAGGGCCAGTGATGGTTGATCTAGTGAACTTGAATAAGATATAGGGCCTACGTCTGGTAGTGTGGCTCAGCGGTAACGTTCTCGCTTGCTGTGCCGGAGGTTGCAAGATCGATTCCTGGCGCAGTCAGCTGGCATTTAAGGGTGCACAAATGCGAGGGAGCCGTGTCAGTAGATTTACTGGCACGTTAATGATACCCTTCGGGGCACAATTCAGGCACCTATGTGTCTCTAAAAGCCGCAGTAGTTAAAAGGGACGTAAAACAAGTAACATTATTATTATTATTATTATTATTATTATTATTATTTATTTAAGCGAAAATTCTCCTACAGGAGAGCGATTAAACTTGACAACATGATGTCATTTGGAGGTGTGTCTCCTCCGCTCCTCCCAAAATCTCTGCATTCGCGTGGAAAGCTTCCTCTTCCTCTCATCCGTTCACTTTTCCAGCTTGTCGTAATGATCTTGGTTCGAACTTAACATTCGCGATTTTCGTCTGGCACTCAGTTCGGTCATCGAAATTTTGTATACTGATAACTTGTAAGTCTATCTGTACCTCTTTAAGCCATTCTGTGACGCATTTACTCAGTGTTATGATACCAAGTAGTTTCTTGGGCAATCTGGAGGTGGCCATCCTGTGGATGTGAGTGTAAAATTTGGCTCTGCGTTTTCTAATTTCGTCTGTTATCGTAATGGTGTTTAGATTGAGTTCAGTACTAGGTCTCTTCATCCAAATGCCGTTTCTGTTCATTGCTCCGTAGATCTTCCAGAGAATTTTTCGTTCCTGCTTTTCCAGTTCCCTAATCTTGGAATGACCATCGATTACTATTGTTTCAGCCGCATATGTTGCTTCTGGAAGAATAACTGTTTTATAATGTCGTAATTTGGCGTTCGTCGAAATGCATTTCTTGTTGTAATGGGCCCACGTTAGCCTGTAGGCCTTCTGGAGCTTAGTGATTCTGTCTTCATTGACGATTCGATTATTATTATTGTTATTATTATTATTATTATTATTATTATTATTATTATTATCAACATATATATTACGCTAAGGCGTATGTTTCACAAAACTCAAGCTCCTAAACCAGAGGGTGTTAGAAGGTGCGGTTTGTACCAAAATCTTCCAAATCGTCTCAATAGTACAGGAAAAATCTTGCATTTCTTGAAAAGTCAATGGAAATATATTTATTTGTTTATAAAGTGTTTTAAACAAATAAACAAGACGATACCCCTGGCAGAACTGTGCCGCGTCTAGCCCGCATAGCACTAGTGCCGGGCGGGTAGTCTGTACACATGGGGCGCACACAACCAGCAGCAGTGATGAATTGCTCACTGATTTCATAAGAATCGACAATTTGTTTAAAAAGTGCGTTTAAACAAATAAACATATGTATAGAAGCCGGCATAACAGTAAAGCCGGGCGGGTGGTTTATACACATGTGAGAGTTCTCGCACGGGTCCGCTAGTAATTTATTAATATCTCTACTCAGTATAAAACAAAGTCCCCGATTCTTGGATGTTACGAGTAAACTCAAGAACCACTTGATGGATTTTGATGCGGTTTTCACCATTCTGTAAAGAATATCTCGAGGATGATTTCAGTAGAAAATAATTTATTTATGATCAAAGGAAGCCGAGCAGTAACGATTTCAGTGGAAACGTCGAAAAAAAACCTGGCGTCCGAGCGCTTTGTAAGCTTACGCTGGGCAAACCGTTAAAAATATCTAAATACTATGAGTGTAAGAATTGTTCAGCATGAAAAGTTCTACAAAAAAAAAGGCCACGAGAGCATATGTCTATCTTCAATACATCGCCCACTATAAGTGTTTTTACGTTTCAATTTCTTCCAACCAAGTCCATTCAACTACTGAGGCGACAGTTTACGAGCTAGCTAAGGGCAAGTCTATCATCCCTGTAACAGCCTAGCTAGCGGGCGAACCTATTGCCCCAGATACAGCCAGCAGCAAACCGTTGAGTCGTGTTGAGTTAAAACTTCTGAGAAGGGTGGTTGTGTTTGGAGTTTCCCTGGTAGTGCAACTCGGCTTTTCTTCATTTCGCCTGTGAACTTTTCGTTCCGCAAAATTCACAGTCAAGTTAAGATTGGACGGAAGGGGGATTTGTGTTTCATGCACCTCGCCATTCTTAAATTGCGTCTGACAAGAATTTGTTGCACATGCATCTCCATGATAATATAATTAATAGTCCAGTCAGTGATTTTAACCCATCATGCCGAGGCGTAAAAAGGATATTGGTCGTTGTTCATTGACATTGGAAGAAAAAAACGCTGATCACGTAATGAATTCATAACTGTTCCCGGGCGAAGCCGGGTCGGGTTGCTAGTTAGAAATAAGATACATCGCCATTTGTCTGGAGGAAGTGTGGAAATAAACGGGGAGGAAATAAACCTTCAGGATAGCCGCTGTCAGTGTCGCGATTCAAAACCTCTGCATCTCCACAGTACGTCTAAAAGAGCCGAAGTCCCTAGGCGTAGGGAGGAACATGATCCCACAGTTGGCAACAGTGACGCACCTTCGCTCGACTGTCTCGCTTGTAGTTGAGCAGCTGGGCAATGGATTGCGCTAGTGTTGATGTTTTGGACGCTGCCCGGTGTTTGATGTACAAACTATTCCCATCAATGAGTTGAGGAACGGAACGGTGCCCACGTGGTCGTGTCTGATCATACGTCTACTGACACTGACGCAGCTTATGAAACATACTATTGTGAGCCTTGAAATGTGTAGAGCACAAGTCGAGGAGCTCCTACAGGTAGGAAGGATTGCCAGAGCCCTGAGTTTTCAGGATGTACGGTTCGTACATTCGTCAGGAGCCTTTCCTCTCGAGTTTCTGAACTTGTATAATAATAATAATAATAATATCGTATGGCCTTGGGTGCCGGGTACAAGCTTCGTAATTTGACACCCAGGGGGTAGCTTGCATGTCAAATTTCGTTTTTCCTTGAATCACTATGAAAGTCAAGGAGGGTAGATATCTAAGCTCCTTGAACACTATAGCGCTCTCTAGTAGAGAAATGAGGAACTTTGTGTTGGCGGAAACTCCCGCGATTAATTTTGCCATTATGAACACGGCCTACTGAATTCAAATGGGTTCTTTGACATGCCAACATCGTATGACATGCATGTCGTATTTTTGCCGCCTTTCAAAAATCACTTACCACGGCCAGGAGCGAACCTGAAATCATGGGGTTAGTAGACCGACACGCTATCCACTCACCCACCGTGGCAAGCTTGAACATGTATTCAATTGAGTTACCGGTACAGTTTCTGATTCTCTTTCTCACTCCCTTATCTCTCTATATCCTTTATATCTTCTTCCATCTATCTCACAATTACTCTCTCTCCCTCAGCTCTCCTTCTATCTCAATTATATCTCGCAATTCTCACTCTATCTCCCTTTCCTTTCCCTCTTTATCTCTCCTCTCTCTCTATCTCTCGCATTTCTCAACCTATCTCCCTTTTCTTTCCCTCTTTATCTCTCCTCTCTCTATCTCTCACATTTCTCACTCTATCTCCCTTTTCTTTCCCTCTTTATCTCTCCTCTCTATCTCTTGCATTTCTCACTCTATCTCCCTTTTCTTTCCCTCTTTATCTCTCCTCTCTCTCTCTCTCTCTCTCTCTCTCTCTCATTTCTCACTCTATCTCCCTTTTCTTTCCCTCTTTATCTCTCATCTCTATCTCTCTTTCTCGCTCCTTCTCTCTATCTCCTCCTTTCTCACTCCTAACTCTCTATCTACCTCTTTCACACTCCTTCTATATCTTTACCTACTTTTTAGGAGCAGATGACCTCATAGTTCCGCCCCTTAAAACCTCAATAACTAACAATCTACCTTTTCTATCTCTTTATCTATCTCTTTCTCTCTCCCTCCTTATATCTCCTCTCTATTTATATCCTCTTTCTCTCTCTTTATATCTCCTTCTATCTCTTAACTCTCTCTCTCTATCGCTACTTTTATCTCTCCCTCTCCCTAGTAACTTTCAATATATTTCCTATCTCTTTCTCACTCGCTCCCCTTCCCCCTTTCTCTCTCCCTCATAATTTCTTCTGCTGCTCTCTCTATCCCTCTTTATCTCTCTCTATCCCCATTTCCCTCTCATCTCTCCTTCTATATCTCGTTCTTCATCTATATCTTCTCTTTATCTCTCTCTCTTTCATCTTTCTCTATCTCTTTCCCTTTTTCCTCTCCTCTCCATGGATATTTTGATTGTCATAATATACCGTGGTTTCCCATTTTCAACTCCTTATCCACGTTTATCCATTTGGTCTTGCATTAACTCCTCAAATAAGGTTGGCGACAGGAAGAGTATTCTGCCGTAGGAATCACCCGCCACATATAAAGTGTAAACATACATTGTTTTCACCATAGGGCAAATATCCTCGGGTACTTTTAAACAGATAAATAGTGTGGATGCTGTGAGAGGTTCTACTTGTAGAGTTGGTACTGCTGTACAGGGGCAGATCTAGGGGAGGGCGAGGAGGGCGACCACCCAGGGCCCCGCGACATGGATTGTTTTAAAATTTAATTGATTAATTAATAATTATACTTTTCAAACTTTTCAAATTAATTTATAAATCATCTTCTTTTGTGGGGTTTGAAGCCATTTTTTCAGTGTTGCTTTAGTAAACAAAAAGCACTAAACTCATATTCTTTTTTCAGTGCAGCTATGACCTCCCGTGACCATTTAGTAAGTTTGGATTTCAGTGAAATGATAAAAGACTTCATCCGGCAAAAAAGACGCAAAGTGATATTTTAATATTTCATAGTTTACATAATCTTCGACAAGGGGACTTAAAGGTTTCTTTCATATTATTAAAAAAGTATACTCAAAATAGTGTAAGTATTCTTTATTTTATTATTATTATTATTACAAAACTATTTTCCATTTGATTTGATATTATTTTTAGCCTATTTTCAATTTTGAAAAAATAGGCTTATGAGATCACCTTTTGTCCGTGTGTGTGTGCGTGTGTGTGTGTGTGATTCGTGTGTGTGTGTCCCCCTAATAAAATCTAAACGGCAGGAGCGATTTGAATGAAACTCGGAAAGTTCATAGCACTATTCCCGGCGACCTCGACCGTGCCCTTCAAATTTTGTTACGACTCACCAATCCAACATGGCGGCTGTGCGAAATATTTCACCAGCATTCAATATCTCCGAAATTATTACCGATATTACCCTGACATTTTCTATGGTGATAGAGGGAACTACTATAAGTTCACTTATGTGACTTTTGAAAACCTGGTAACTACAAAACCAACATGGAGGCCAAGCGAATTTGCGACTTTTAAATAGACGTTTCTCGCGATTTGACCAACCAAACGCAATGAAACTTGGTACAGTATATGTTTATATACATTGTAATGCACCGACATCTAACTTCGTTCAATTGTTTACATAATCACAAGATGGCGGATGTGCGAAATATTTCGCCGGCATTCTATATCTCTGAAACTATTAGCGGTATCTCCCTAAAATTTTGTACGGAGATAAAAGGCACTACTGGAAGTCCATCTATAATACTTTCAAAAACCGGCTAACTACAAAACGAACATGGCGGCCAAGCGAATTTGAAAATTTCAAATAGACCTTTCTCGCGAATTAATGTTCCAAGCTCACTGAAACCTGGTACAGGAAATACTTATACACATTGTAATCCACTGGTATATAATTAAGTTCAATTGTTTACATAACCTCAAGATGGCGGCAGTGCGAATTTTAAAATTAAGTTTTTATTTCTTGTGATGTAGTCATGCGATCGAAGTGAAAGTTTGAATAATGAACCTACGCAATAATTTTCCTTTAATGGTACATGACGCTATGGCCTATACATTTAACAATCCAACGACCATCCGAAATATTTAGACGATACTGAATATCTACGAATCTATTTTAGCAATCAAACTGCATTTTTTATGTTCATAGGGGCTATGAACTTAAGTTCACCTATAGGACTTGAAATAACCTGGTGATCACAAATCCAACATGGAGGTGACGCGAATTATAAATATTCACATGGACGTTTCTCGCAATTTAACCATCCGAGTGCAGTGAAACTTGGTACAGTAAATCCTTATACGAATGTTAATCCACTGGCATCTAATTTATTTCAATTGTTTCCATAACCTCAAGATGGCAGCTGTGAAAAATTTTAAAATCTCCTTGTTTTTTCTTGTGTCCTAATTATGCGATTGAAGTTTGAATACTACGCCTTCACAATAATCTGCATGTAACAGTACATAACTCTAGGACCTACATATATAAAATCCAACATGGCGACCATCCGAAATATTTAGTGGGTTCTTAATATCTACGAATCTATTACAGGAATCAAACAGAAATTGTGTATGTTGACAGTGGCAATTAACATAAGTAGGATATATGAAAATAGGCTGTATAGTTCTTCACGGAACTACTTGTTATTTCCTGTTGTTGTGGGCCACTGCTGCTGTACTGACTCAGTGAGGAAAGCAATGACAAACTACCTCACTCCTCCCCTTGCTTAGTACGCCTTATTATAGTGCTAGCTTGGAAATTCAAAATCTTTGCTGATAATTCTTTGTTTTCTGTTTTTGAAACCCTTCCCAATTTGATTGATGTTTGTCCTTCCACTGCCACAGACTCTTATTTGGTTATTGTTAACATAAACGAGGAAGGGAAATTTGTATATTTAAGCAAAAAGTAACTTTTATAGATTTCTATACAACATTACCAAAATAAGTGTTGGTTGGTTGTTTCCTCAGTTTAGGGGCTGCGACAACGTGGTCATATAGCCCCGTATACTTTGGGTGTGTGTAGAATTTGTCTGATAACCGATGTTAATTGTGATGATTGTATTAGTGTGTGTTATCTGTTTTTAATTCAATTTTCAAGTAGTTCCTACTTTTGTTACCAAACGCCACCGTCACGGCTACTTGTTCTGAACTTGGTTACTAGATGCCACCACAGTCAGCTCCTGGAACGAACGTTCGAACCGAAGAGCGTTAGTCAAATCTAACCTATAATTTAGCTTCACACAAGTGTAATTAGTGGAAGGTTGTTTTACATGCCATAAATCTATGACATGGGACCGCCGGATTTACTTCCCCTCCAATGCACAGTGGGTCAAAATCGAAATCTAGGGGAACAAAATTATTTATTTCCTTAATTAAAAAATCAAAATGTATTACTTCTATAACATTCTCATATAATTGCCGCTCACTATTCTGGGATATAAACGCATCTTAGTGTAAATCTCTCACCACTGTACGAGCAGTCTGAATTGGAGGGTGAATGTAAGTGGCTGTGGTTTGGTTGTCTTTGTGGTTAGTGTGATGCTTTAAGATAGAACATGCAGCCGAAGGTATGATCTTTGTAACGTGTTTCAGTTATTAATGGGTGTAATTGTTACGTAATTTTAGTTATATTTGCATTATATAATATTTATGTATTATTTTTAGCCTATTTTCAATTTTGAAAAAATAGGCTTATGAGATCACCTTTTGCCCGTGTGTGTGTGCGTGTGTGTGTGTGTGTGTGATTCGTGTGTGGGTCCCCCCCTAATAAAATCGAAACGGCTGGAGCGATTTCAATGAAACTCGGTAAGGTCATAGCACTATTCCGGGCGACCCCGACCGTGCCCTTCAAATTTTGTTACGACTCACCAATCCAACATGGCGGCTGTACGAAATATTTCACCAGCATTCAATATCTCCGAAACTATTAGCGACATTACCCTGACATTTTGTGTGGTGATAAAGGGAACTGCTATAAGTTCACTTATGTGACCTTTGAAAACCTGGTAACTACAAAACCAACATGGCGGCCAAGAGAAGTTGCGACTTTTAAATAGACGTTTCTCGCGATTTAACCAACCAAACGCAATGAAACATGGTACAGTATATGTTTATATACATTGTAATGTACCGACATCTAACTTCGTTCAATTGTTTACATAACCACAAGATGGCGGATGTGCGAAATATTTCACCGGCATTCTATATCTCTGAAACTATTACCGGTATCTCCCTGAAACTTTGTACGGAGATAAAGGGCACTACTGGAAGTCCATCTATATGACTTTCAAAAACCGGTTAACTACAAAACAAACATGGCGGCCAAGCGAATTTGACAATTTTAAATAGTCCTTTCTCGCGATTTAATGTTCCAAACGCAATGAAATCTGGTACAGGAAATATTTAAACACATTGTAATGCACTGGTATCTAATTTAGTTCAATTGTTTGCATAACCTCAAGATGGCGGCTGTGCGAATTTTAAAATTAAGTGTTTATTTATTGTGATTTAGTCATGCGATCGAAGTGAAACCTTGAATAATGAACCTACGCAATAATTTTCCTTTAATAGTACATGACGCTATGGCCTATACATTTAACAATCCAACATGGCGACCATCCTAAATATTTAGACGGCTCTGAATATCTACGAATCTATTATAGCAATCATACTGAATGTTTTAATGTTCATAGGGGCTATGAACTTAAGTTCACCTATAAGACTTTAAATAACCTGGTGATCACAAATCCAACATGGTGGCGACGCGAAGTATAAATATTCACATGGACGTTTCTCGCAATTTAACCATCCGAGTGCAGTGAAACTAGGTACAGTAAATCCTTATACGAATGGTAATCCACTGGCATCTAATTTATTTCAATTGTTTCTATCACCTCATGATGGCAGCTGTGCGAAATTTTAAAATCTCCTTATTACTTCTTGTGTCCTAATTATGCGATTGAAGTTTGAATACTACACGTACACAATAATTTGCATGTAACAGTACATAACTCTAGGACCTACATATGTAAAATCCAACATGGCGACCATCCGAAATATTTAGTCGGTTCTCAATATCTACGAATCAATTACAGCAATCAAACTGAAATTGTGTATGTTGATAGTGGCAATTAACATAAGTAGGATATATGAAAATAGGCTGTATAGTTCTTCACGGAACTACTTGTTAAAATTATATTTTTACTTAGATTTTTAGTATGTCGCGTCACTCTGCGTCACTTTCTACTTAATGTTAAAATGTAGATAATGTCTCTTAGTTTACGCCTGTTATAAGATTTTTTGCATCTTTTCGCAACTTACATAGTTATTTTACGTTTTAGAAGATACCGCGCAAACAGTTCTCACGCGTTTACAACTGTTTGAAGCACTGGGTTCGACGATTATGTCAAGAGTGGACCTTTGTGACTTTGTTAAAAGTAAATTAGGGGTAGAAAATTGTTCTGAAGAGATAACAGAATGCTCTATCCAACTCCTAGTCATAGACAATTTCTTGCATTTGTAGATGTAGCTTAAAAAAGGTCTTAACTGATGTTTATTACGAAGTGAACAAATTATATACGTTGCTTTCACTCTGAATTCATGATTAAAATGTAAAAATAATTTTGTCCCCCTATATTTCGATTTTGACCCACTGTGCAATGAAAGGCGTACTGAGGGATTTTAACGTTGTTAAAAATCCGACGACATCGGCAGGGTTTAAACCCGCGATCTTGGGCATAGAAGCTCAGCATGTTACCAACTACGCCACCGAAGCAACGAAAAAATATATAAAAAATAAAATATGTGTAACTCAAATTAAGCGATGATCTCCCATTGAAACTTATTTTCTTATCTTGTGTGTCTACTAATCAATCAATTTATTATTCGGTTCCCCCCAGGGGCTCACATCTAGTGGGACGTGGGTTGGCGACCACGGGGCACCAGCTGAGTCCGGCATTGCTTCCACTTACTTGTGCCTGGCTCCTCTCCATCTTCTCTCCTGTCGACCTCACTTAGTCAACAGTATTAGGGTATCCGAGGCCTAGGAAGTCTCTTCCTTTCCCGCCTTAATTGGCCCTTGTCTCATCTTCTCTGATACCCTCCTTCTGCGAGGGGTCAGCCTTCTTTTTCTTTTCCTGTTATCTTCTGCCTTCTGCTCAAGGCCCTCAAGGAGGCAGGGTGTATGTAGCCCACCACTTCTAGTGCACCCTAGATATTGCTACACCCTCAGGGGCTCACGGCTGGTGAGTTCGGGAGTTGGCGACCCCGAGAGATTCCTGAGCTGGGTCCGGTTTTTCCCCTTTTATCCATTACCTGTGGGGCGGACCCTCTCCTCTTTCACTTTCCTATCTGCCTTTTATGGCTCTCCTTCCTTCCAAGTCCCTCAATCCGCATTCTTCGATGGTCGAGGGCATTTCTTTTCCTCCTGTCCTTTATTTGCCTTATTCTCCTTTTGTTTTCCATTTCTTCTTCTAGTATATAAGTTAGTAGTTAGTTTTAGTTATAGTTTACATTTCATTATCATCTTCACGATCATCCAAACCATTAGGGGCCGATAACCTAGATGTTAGGCCCCTTTAAACAACAATTATCATCATCATCAAATTATTCGGTTAATCGATTAGTCGACTGATCGCTTAATCGATTCATCTAACATCACTTATCAGCTCTACTAACATTGACTCGGGTTGAACTGCAACTCTGTCAGCAGCTGGTCGTCATGTTTGTCGAAGGTAAGACGTGTGGGTTGTGGGGCCACACTTGAGATGCCACCATATGGAAATGAACCAATTAAAATATCAACTGTGCTGAATATCTGATGAGACATGACGTCATCTGGAGTACACGCCCCGACTATTGTTTGGATCAGGGAATTATAGTCTTAATTATTCCAGTAATTAACATAAAAGGTCGGTAATGAGATGGATGAAAATTCGATTTTAAATCTTACAACTTCTTTGTTTTCACACACTGTATGTATGTCTTGAGGAATGAATTCATGATGAAAATTAATTAATGCCAAACAAAAATATTGGAATGCAGCCGAAATAAATCAGAAACCTCCATGGTCATCAAATTGGCAGGTGAAAATGTAAAAGAATTAGGAGACTTCTAATACTTAGGAAGCAAAATAACCAGTGATGGACGAAGCAGAGAGGATATAAAAAGTATGTGGGCTCAGACAATGAAAGCATTTCTACAGAAAAGGAATCTGTTGACATCGAATATAGAGTTAGGTATTAAAAAGTCATTTTTGAAAGCCTTTGTCTGGAGCGTGGCACTCTATGGAAGTGAAACTTGGACTATTGGTGCAGCAGAAAAGAGGAGAATTGAAGCGTTTGAAATGTGGTGTTACAGTAGAATGATGAAGATCAGAATGGTAGATAGGGTTACAAACGAAGAGGTATTAAGACGAGTAGGAGAGGAGAGATGTTTCTGGTGACTGCTAATGAAGAGAAGAGATAGGTTGGTAGGACACATACTAAGACACCCAGGAATAGCAATCTTAGTTATGGAAGGAAGGGTCGAGGACAAGAACGAAGGTTACATATGTTAAACAGATTGCATCGGATGTAGGGTGTGGTAGCTATGTAGAGATGAAACGATTAGCTCAGGAGAGGGAGGCATGGAAAGCTGCATCAAACCAGTCTACACGCAGTACTTCAAGATGACCTGAACCTGGTCTATAAATGGGCGATTGAAAATAAAATGAAAATAAACACAAGAAAATGTAGTCTCTTAAAAATAGGGAAAGTGCGAAGGCAAGATTTTCAATATAACATTGGCTCGGAAATACTTGTAGAAGAAGATTCTTGCAAATATTTGGGCGTTCACGTAAGGAATGATATGAAATAGAGTAGTCATATAGGATGTGTAGTTTCTAAAACTTACAAATTCCTGCACTTTGTAATGAGGGTATTAAAAGGAAGTAGTACCTCTGCTAAAGAATTAGGATATTTTTCACTTGTAAGACCTATTCTGGAATACGCCTCGGTGGTTTGGGATCCATATCAAGTAGGGCTCATGAATGAATTGGAAATTGTACAAAGAAAGGCCGCTATATTTGTGCTCAGTGACTTTAATCCCAGGAGCAGTGTGAGCCGTATGTTAAAAAACTTGGGTGGGAATCACTGGAGGCTAGGAGGATGAAATCTAGACTCTGCGCTATGTACAACACGTATACAAATCAACCAGCATGGGGTGAGCTTAGCAAACGTATGGGAAAGCCCACTTGCATGGGTAGGAGCGATCATCCTTTCAAAGTTAAGGGCCGACCACAGCGAATAAATTATGGTAAATATTATTTTATAAACTGTGCCATTGATAACTGGAAGTCTCTACCTGCCGCAGTCTTAGAGCCTTTTCTCAAGCATATAGGTGTGTTAAAGAAAAGACTGACTATTTGTGTAAATACTCCAGTTTAATTGTTAGTGAATTGTTATGTATAATTATTTATTTGTTATGTATATCCAATTTGCCACCGGGGGACACACCCCCAATTACAAATGAATGAATGAATTAATGAAAAAAAGACTGAGGACTCAAACAGCAACTGTACTATTAATTAGTGGGCATACAGGATGCGTGCTCAGAAAAGTTATATGGGGGGGGGGGGGGGGGGGTGCGTTCAGTGAAGTGTCCACTCAAATGGAATGTTGTGAATATTCCGATTGATATTTTAACTTTCAGTCGGTCACCACTAAATCATTCCAATTACTGGAATTACATACGCAGATCGGAAAGTAACGCACCCATTACAATTGGGCACAATCGTGTTGACCAACTGAAAAACATCAAATTTCGGAAGAGAAACATTACTGTGTTTGAAACGCGATTCTTTTAACCCTAAATGGTAGCGATGAAAACGGGATACACTCCTGCTCCAGTGTTTGACAGTCCTAAAATACAATGATATTAGTAAAAATATACTCAAAATCCTTAAAACCCCAAAAGAAACAATCAAAATTAGTGAAAATTTGTCATAAAAGCTCTAAAAGCAAACCCTCCAGGGGCTCACAACTTGTAGGACGTGGGTTGACGACCACGGGACCCCAGCTGAGTCCGACATTTCTTCCACTTGTGCTGGTTTCCTCTCTGTTATCTTTCCTGTCGACCTCCCTTGGTGAACTCTTGTTCTCTTCCGACCCCGACGGTATTAGGGTGTACGAGGCCTAGGCAGTCTTTCACTTTCCTGCCTTAATAGTCCCTTGTCTCATCTTTCCTGATCCCTCATTCTTGGAGGGGTCAGTCCTCTTGTTTTCTTTTCATTGTATCTCCTGACTTCTGCTCAAGGCCCTCAAGGAGGCAGGGTGTGTGTATCCCCACCACTTCCGGTGCACCCTGTATATTGCTACACCCTCAGGGACACACGTCTGGTGAGTTCGGGAGTTGGCATCCCCCGAGGGATTCCTGAGCTGGGTTCGGTTTATCTCCTTCTACCATTGCCTTTGGGGCGGTCCCTCTCCTCTTTACCTTTCTTATCTGCCTTTTCTGGCTCTCCTTTCTTCCAAGTCCCATAATTCTCAGAGGGCTGTGGGCATTTCTTTTCCTCCAGTCTTTTGTTTCCCTTATTCTTATTCTTGTTCTCCATTTCCTCTCCTAGTATGTAAGTTAGTATGTAGTTAGTTTTGGGTAGTTTCAGTTTCATTTCATCTTCATTGTCATTTTCACTATCCCCCACACCATTAGGGGCCGATAACCCAGATGTTAGGTCCCTTAAAACAACAATTATCATCAAAAAGTTAAGAAAAACGAAAAAATCTAAAAAAAACACATACAAATCAAAAATTAGTCAAAATACAAAAAGAAACAATAAATATTAGTCAGAAAAATCAAAGTTCAAAAGAGCCAAAAATCAAAATCAGTCAAAATCCAAAAAGAAAACAATTACAATAGTCAAAATTAGTGAAAAGCAGCTCAAACATTTTTAAAAAATAGTCAAGAAAAACGTAAACAGTCCCCATTCTGCTAACCTAGAGAATGAAATAAAAGTTAACGCAAGTGGTGTTTATTATCAGTTTCTAGAATCGTAGTCGTCACCGATGCTTAACGCTACCGATATCAACGTTGCAATCAGGGCTACCGTTCTAGGGTTAAAGTTGGTAGACCTGATGTTATGGTGCGCGCGTGTTTGACAGCTCCACGTGTCTTGGACCGGATGTGAGGAGCGTTAAACTCGAATGTCCTCACCAAACCACACCCGGGACCTTGACAAGGACTGGTATCCCAAATACGGTACGAGGCGCACATTTCATGAATGGAACCAAATTGTCATTGTGCGTGCACTATATTACTTCTACGCGCAGTAAGAGAGAAATTTATTTCTTGAAGGCCATAGAAAGCTGATTAAATGCATTCAGGACGTGTTCTAGTCAGTGTTACCAACTCTCATGCTGTGACAGATGACAGCAAAACTATGTCAAACACAGCATAGTTTAGCCCTTCATTATGTCTTAATGATCATTTCTACAAGTATAAAACGAAGTCCCCGATTCTTGGATGTAATGGGTAATCTCGAGAACCACTGAATGGATTTTGATGCGGTTTTCACCATTTATCGAGAAAGGTTTCTGTAGAAAACCATTCATTAATAACCAAAGGAAGCCGAGCAGTAACGATTTCAGTGAATCGAGTCGAAGAAAAACCGGCCGTCCGTGCGCCTTTTAAGCTTATGTTGGGTAAACCGTTAAAAATATATTTATACTATGAGTGCAAGAATTGTTCAGTATGAAAAGTTCCACCAAAACGTTCGCGACAGTATATCTATTTCTTTAATACATCGCACACTATAAGTGTTTTTACGTTTTCATATCTTCCAATGATCTCCATTCAGTGGAAATTTAAATTACTAGGTTCGGAGCGAATTGACGAGCTAGCGACCGAGCCTATCACCACAGCTTCGGCCAGCATAAAACTGTCGAGTCGTGTCGAGTTAAGACTTCAGAGAAGAGTATATGTGCCTGGAGTTTCGCTGTTCACCTCGGCTTTTCTGAATTACGTCTGCAACCAGCCGTCCGTGCGCCATTTAAGCTTACGCTGGGTAAACTGTTAAAGATACCAGGTGAAGCCGGGGTGGGTTGCTAGTTTTAAATAATAAACTCTATTTTTTTTCATTTATTCATGCGTTATTATTTGAGATTATTTTACCTTTGGCCCTCCAGTCTAATCTGCATCCACCTCGTGATGTAGTGACTAGCATTCTTGGCTGTCACTGCGTAATATCGGGTTTGACTCCCGGCTATTTCAAGACATTTAATTCTGATTTGAGGGGTGGAATGGGTTTCACACTCAACCTCATGAGGCAGAACTGAGAAGAGGTTGCTTCGATTCCCATCTTAGCTATCGTAGAGCTGTTTTTCCTTGGTTTCCCCCGCACTCTTCTACTCCAGTCAAATGTTGGGATGGTACCCAACTTAAGACCACGGCCGACTCTTTCCCAAATCCTAGCCGCAGTTACGAACACACACACAATAACACTGGTTGTCAAATACAAACACACAACCAAGCACACGGGGCTACATGACAAGCCCCTGAGTAAATCAACAATTCCCTGCTGCTCTACATGTGTTGGGCTCTCGCTGGCACGAGTCGTATTTTATCACGTTTCATGTTCATTTCTATGAATGTGTATGTCAATGGTTTCTAAATGATTACTTGACTGCAATTAACACCGATATTACTGTAATATTTAACCTAAATGGACTGTAATTAATGGAAGTTAATATTGTACCCATGTGAGTAATCTCGATGGTAAATATGCATCTGCCTCCAGCTAGCATCAGGTCTCAGGCGTGTACCGTCTCCCCAATTGAGCAGTGCATATTTTGGATTTGAGGCTATAAGGTATCAACTCTACAATGATAAGGCACAACTCTATTCTAAAACTTTAATTCAGTAAATAAAATCATGGCTTCAAACACAAAAACAATCCCAAAACCATAAAAACAAAGCAAACAAAATTTACTTCCACAATCCACAAATAAACAAAAATGAAATCATAATAAAGTCATATTAAACCATAAAGCTGTACCCTTATGTGAACTTCATAAAGATATTCTGGTGCGCTGATGCACCTACGACTTCAATACAAACTGTACATTGAGATAACAGTCATACAATGTGACTTCTTTAATATCACAAATTAATTATTCCTTAAACCTCTTTATTTTTAACAATGATGTGTGCCATGCGTGTTTTGATTTTTCTCTTCTCACCAAACAACTGCTTGCATGCATTTACCTATTCGGACGTTGCACCGCAATCAACGTGCAACTCCATAATTATGTAAGCTACCCCTCCACTTCCTCTATTTATATGGTTCCACTGCATGCTGTATGTGATTCCTACATAAAACGTTACGTTATAGCTTGTGTCGGATGGTACAATTAGACTACCTTGCGCTCGTCGCCTTTGGCATCTAGTAACCAACTTCATAACTTGGTTTCAGTGACAGTACAAATACATCGTCTAACTATTCGTCAGATAGCTAAAATAATGAACCATCAGGATGATCTATAATTATCCATGTGTTCCTAAACCACATGGCTACATTACTCAACACAACAATCTTTCAACACATGTCATTTACCAGGGTCTAAAATCTTTTCCTTTCAACTTGCCTTGACGGTTCGAGTGCCCGCCTGCAGACCCTCGGCTAGAGGAGTCGGTACACAATAGAAAGTGGGATGGGTGTTCCACCAATTACCTCGACCCTCCTTAAAGGTTTGAATGCTTTCCTTTCTAAGCAGTAAAGATTTACAAGACAAATACGGTTGTCTGAACGACACACATATCCCAAAGGATCTTAATTGACTATTATGCCAACAGGTATTGAATGAGCTTTTATAATTACTCCTACACAGAGGATATAATAATTACTGGCCTCACACGGGTCCATTCAACATGAAGGTTCGGGGTTCGTAATGCATTAGTCTGACGGGTGACCGGTGTCTCAAGTAAAATATAGGCGCTCAGTCCAGGCTGTCGCCATGAGTTTCGCTACCACGAGCGGAATAACTCATCAATAAGTTCTCGGGAGACCATAGAGTTTCGAGGTGTCCTCGTTTTCCTCGTCTCTATCACAGGATTCCAACCCGGAACACTTTCATATCCTTCCTCAGAGCTAGGGTGCACACTACAACTCTGGCATAAATTATATCTCCACTTATGCCCATGACATAGGAGATTTCATACGTAGAATAGACCACCTGGCCCCTTACTCAATGCTACGACCTCCGACCTATATTATTAAGAGAAATCTATCATTTACTCTATAAGCTTCTCATATAAGCTGCAAATTCAATTCACTAAAAGCTCTTTCATTACTGGCATCATTATTGAATATATGCAATATTCTGATATAAAACTTCTTTCCTTAATTACTGTAATGTAATCTTACTGTATCATCTTACTGCTTAGACTGATAAGTCTTGCAATTAGCGTAACTAATTCTCGCTTACAACATTTATTTGTTTCCTGATGTGTTCATTCATACTTTTAATATTCATTATTATTATTACCGTTAATCTCACTGACATAAATGACCAAAATCATTCTTTATTATTCTTATTAATCTCACTGACATAAATGACCAAAATCATTACTTTATTATTATTCTCACATGAATTACCAAAAATCCGACATAGCTAAACGTCTTAAAATCCGAACAATCGCGTTCGTCACATTTACATAACTGATTGCCATTCTTAATTCATAGTGGGAATAATTACTCCACTTAATGATGCAAATTAACATCTCAACTCTATAAAAATCAACACAATAATGATTAAACATGGAGGATCTGCCTCCTAAACTGATTTTTACTGGCATCTTTACGGAATCACAACATGCAGTGGCCCATATTTCTACATAATCATAACTTGTGGGGTACTTACATCTCTATAGGCGTCTTATGGTGGCTCCGACCAATCATATTTCTCCATTTCGCCCGCCATTAGCAGGTTTAACGCGACATATTCATCTTGAATGCACACATTTTATAACACATAATTTTCATCAACAACACGACACGTTGCATAACTCTCAGGAAGCTATCGCTCCCACACATATGAAACACTTATCTAATCACTACTTTAAAGGATATTTTACATATGCTGTACACTTAACACACGTCACTTTATACACTTTTCAATGCTGAAATTCCCTAGCAAAGATCGAAATTGCAGGTGTCGACGGCATCTCCCGTGCTCCTATCAACTCCTGATTGAAAGTCTGGTTTACCCGCTCTCGGAATTCACCAACAGTTTTTATTATTCTTACTCCTACAGTAAGCGTCCTGCGTTGCATCAATATGCTAGCTCCCGTCCTGAGTGTTATCATCTGGTACTCTCATGACATTACCAAACACTTCGTAGAGCTTCATTAGCGCATTCCATCGTAATTACACATATACGATCAGTCAATACTTTACACATTGCGCTTAACACTGTCCAATACTTTACACAAATAATTATTTACAATAGTTCTGCCATTAGCCTACACGGTGCTTCGTAACTGAACACGCCATAGTTCGTACTGCTGAGTATGCCTATAGCACGACTATTATTCATAAAAGCTTATAAAATGCTTCATTAACATGTACCAGTCTTTGTTCGGCGTCTATTATGAGTATGACCGCCATGCGTTCTGCCTTGACAAACTTGCTTCAAACTGGCTGTAACTGGGCGTAAACTGCACGTGAACTGCGCGTAGACTGAGCTTGAACTGAGCTGAGACTGAGCTGAGACTGAGCGCTCCTCCAAGGGTCTACTCCCTTATATCGGATTCCCACGAAAAGTAGGACGAAATCTTCCCGCGTAATCTTGGCTCCTCTCCCAGCATGATTCTGGTCTCCAAACCATGATCATTGGGTTCCTCTTTCTCCACAGATCCCAAAACTATCTGCGTGCAAAGGAATCGCTCGTCCAATTAATTAATATTACTTCCTTTCTCCATAGCGTGGGACGCTATCTTACGGGTATTCCCCGGCAACATTCTCAAATCTATCCGCGAACAATGGCAGTTTTTTCAGTCCTTCCGCACTTCATTAAATATGCCTCAATTTCGCAGGTAAAAGGCTCTAAAATTAGCCTCCTGCCAAAAGATTCACCTGTGAGCAACTCTCATTTCAATTCGTTACTCCAATCACGGGTAATCAATGATTTTCCTGGGCATCTCTCCGCCCCCTCCTCAAATCTATTCTCCGTCGGGGAATAACTGGGTTATTATTCAGGCCTCCACCCTGCTCCAGACGACAGAATGGGGTCACAGAGATGGACATGGCTCCACTGGGGCCCTCCCACAATCCTGGGCTAATTTGTAAAAATGTCAACTCTGCACTTGCAGTGTTCCAAGCCCCATATAGCCTACACCAAGTAGTCTAATAATGCAGTATTCTGCTCAATTTTCCCTGCATTATTTTAATAAATAATGTCATTGCACCAAAATCACACCAGTGATTAAATATACACTTCTTTCGAGGGGTTTTTACCATGAAACTGCCTCTACAGATCTCTGGTTCGTTCCCTGGTGGAACCTTTATACTGAGATCACAGTCTCTGAGAACCACGTTCGATTCCAGTCAGCATAACCTCCTCGGGTTCAATATATAACTAGGATATTATTTTTCACAAGTTTGTTTTAGTGTAGTGCTTCTTGGCAGCTTTTGTCTTGGTTTTTATTTTTTTATTTTCTTGAATTTCTTTCTTTCTATCCCTTTATTTACTTATTGTCTTTCTTTCTGTCTTTCATTATTTCTATCTCTTTATATACTTATTACATTTCTTTCTTTCTTTCTTTCTTTCTTTCTTTCTTTCCTTCTTTCTTCTTTCTTTATTTCTTTCTATCTCTTTATGTGCTTATTGTAGTTCTTTCTTTCTTTCTTTCTTTCTTTCATTATTTCTATCTCTTTATATACTTATTACATTTCTTTCTTTCTTTCTTTCTTTCTTTCCTTCTTTCTTCTTTCTTTATTTTTTCTATCTCTTTATGTGCTTATTGTATTTCTTTCTTTCTTTCATTATTTCTATCTCTTTATATACTTATTACATTTCCTTCTTTCTTTCTTTCTTTCTTTCTTTCTTTCTTTCTTTCTTTCCTTCTTTCTTCTTTCTTTATTTTTTCTATCTCTTTATGTGCTTATTGTATTTCTTTCTTTCTTTCTTTCTTTCTTTCTTTCTTTCTTTCATTATTTCTATCTCTTTATATACTTATTACATTTCCTTCTTTCTTTCTTTCTTTCTTTCTTTTCTTTCCTTCTTTCTTCTTTCTTTATTTTTTCTATCTCTTTATGTGCTTATTGTATTTATTTCTTTCTTTCTTTCTTTCTTTCTATCTTTCTATCTATCTCCTTATTTACTTATTGTCTTTCTGTCTGTCTCTTTATTTACTAATTGTCTTTCTTTCTTTCTGTCTTTCTATCTCTTTATGTACTTATTGTCTTTCTTTCTTTCCTTCTTTCTTTCTATCTATCTCTTTATTTACTTATTGTTTTCCTTTTTTTTTCTTTATTTACTTATTGTCTTTCTATCTATCTATCTCTTTATTTACGTATTGCCTTTCTTTCTTTCTTTCTTTCTATCTATCTATCTATCTATCTATCTATCTATCTGTCTCTTTATTTACTTATTGTCTTTCTTTCTTTCTTTCTTTCTTTCTTTCTATCTCTTTATGTACGTATTGTCTTTCTATCTTTCCTTCTTTCTTTGTTTCTTTCTTTCTATCTATCTCTTTATTTACTTATTGTCTTTCGTTCTCTCTCTTTATTTACTTATTGTCTTTCTATCTATCCCTTTATTTACTTATTGTCTATCTATCTCTTTATTTACTTATTGTCTTTCGTTCTCTCCCTTTATTTACGTATTGTCTTTCAATCTCTTTATGTAATTATTGTATTTCTTTCCTTCTTTCTTTTTTGTTGATTTTACTACTTTTTAGTCGGTCAACAAAATATAATCTCAATCTGAATATATAGGCTATAAGGTGCGTTCAAAAAGTTACGAGCCGGAGGCTGGAATGCGCAAACCGGTGACGACATCGGCTAATCGTGGCGTGTGTAGTGTGGTTCCGACCAGAGTTGGAAAGTCACAGCCCGTCGCTAGAGGGCACGCGACGATACAAAGCGAGCAGCAGCATGCATCAATCGTCTAACGCTGCCAGTCGCATTGCAAACAGTGACATGGAGGCGTCAAACGAAGAGCAAAGAGGTGTTGTTCGGTTTCTGACAGCGGAAGGAGTAGGGGGAACGGATATTCATCGCCGAATGTCACAAGTGTACGGCGAACACTGCATGTCCCTTGCAAGGATCAAGGCGTGGCACAAGCGCTTCAGGGAAGGACGGGTGTCGTTAGCCGATGATGCCCGGTCTGGGGCAATCCCCTGCATTACCGATGACAACGTCCAGCTGGTTGATGCACTCATTACCCAGGACCGCCAAGTGACAGTGAACGCCATAGCCGCCGTGGTCGGATTGAGCGTCGGAAGTGTGCACACCATCACGAAGGAACGACTGCACTTGCGGAAAGTGTGTACCCAATGGGTGCCCCACAGTTTTCAACCCCACCAGGAAGCATGCCGAATGGCCCACTGTCTTGGTCATCTGCAGCGCTATGCGAGGGAAGGGAATGGGTTCCTGGCACGAGTGGTGGCTGGAGATGAGTCATGGTGTCATCACATCGAACCAGAATCCAAACGACAAAGCCTCCAGTGGAAGCATCCAGGGTCACCGCCACCCAAAAAAAAGGCAAGGCCATTCCCACGAGTGCAGGAAAGGTAATGCTGACGTTCTTCTTTGACCAAGATGGCCCCCTTCTGATACACTTCATGCCGCACGGGACAAAAGTGAATGCCCAGCGTTACTCTCAAACCTTGACCACCCTTCGCCAAGCGATCAAAACAAAACGACCAGGCAATCTCACCCGTGGGGTCATTCTGCTCCACGACAATGCACGACCTCATACGGCCAACACAGTCGCGGCACTCCTGCAGAAATTCAAATGGGAGTTTCTCGGCCACCCTCCATACAGTCCAGACCTCTCTCCCTGTGATTACGCCATGTTTGGTCCCCTGAAAAGGGCTCTGCGTGGCCAACGATTCAACTCGGACGTCGAAGTCCAGCTGTACATGCGGAACTGGTTCACATCGCAGCCCAGGGAATTTTATGAGACAGCCATTCACTGCCTCGTGTCACAGTGGGACAAGTGCCTCAACAGCCGGGGCCAATACTTCTAACATACAGGTACTGGTTTCTGTAATTATGCCTCCGGCTCGTTACTTTTTGAACACACCTTATATTTAATCACATGTATTTTAAGGTGCACGTCCCTGTAATTGGGAGTGCATTGTTTTAACCGACTGGAAGTTGTCAAGTAAAGCAGAATGTCGTGATTGTCTGAGCTGTGGAAAATGTGGGATCAGCGAATAGCCACTGCTGATTTGCAGCTGACTTAGCGTGAGAAAATGTGGCTGGAATTTACCTTGGGTTTTAAAATAAAGATTCAGCTCTAGGAAAGCGGAAGCTAATTTTAACACTTTCCTGATAAGTCTATTATACAGGGTGTTTCAAAAAGAGGTGATATAATATCAGAAATCAATTTTCCTTCTGAAATGAATACAAAATGTATAATACATTGTTGGTTCAGAAATTCTTGTTTTCCAGTTTTGGAGGTGCTTCTATGGAAAGTACTTTCTGACATATTTTAAAGGGATGTTCAAATTGTCAACCCCCTGCATTATTATAGGCTCCACATTGAGGGATTATAGGCCAAGTCCTGCGGAGACGAGCTCAAATTTCTTCACAGACTGCCTCAATATTATTCCGAGGAGATTTTATACTCCGCACTCGTGACGAATAATTTTAATTCTTCAGTCTTTAGACTGGTTTGATGTAGTTCAATACCTCCCTATCCTAAGCTAATCGTTTCATGTCTACATAGCTACAACACCCTACATCCAAGGCAATCTGAATTATATATTCTAACCTTGGTCTACCCCTACAGTTCTTTCCTCGACCCTTTCTTCCATAACTGACTTTGCTATTCCTGGGTGTCCTTATTGCAGATTCGCCCTTTCTCCTCCCAGTTGAAAGGGCGAATATTGTACGTAATCTTATTGCTGATTCGCCCTGTCTCCTCCTGGCTGAAAGGGCGAATATTGTATGTAATCTTATTGCAGATTCGCCCTGTCTCCTCCTGGCTGAAAGGGCGAATATTGTATGTAATCTTATTGCAGATTCGCCCTGTCTCCTCCCAGCTGAAAGGGCGAATATTGAATGTAATCTTATTGCAGATTCGCCCTTTCTCCTCCCCGCTGAAAGGGCGACTATTGTATGTAATCTTATTGCAGATTCGCCCTGTCTCCTCCTGGCTAAAAGGGCGAATAGTGTACGTAATCTTATTGCAGATTCACCCTGTCTCCTCACAGCTGAAAGGGCGAATAGTGTACGTAATCTCATTGCAGATTCGCCCTGTCTCCTCCCAGCTGAATGGGCGACTATTGTATGTAATCTTATTGCAGATTCGCCCTGTCTCCTCCCAGCTAAAAGGGCGACTATTGTATGTAATCTTATTGCAGATTCGCCCTGTCTTCTCCCATCTGAAAGGCGACTATTGTATGTAATCTTATTGCAGATTCGCCCTGTCTCCTCCCAGCGGAAAGGGCAAATATTGTATGTAATCTTATTGCAGATTCGCCCTGTCCCCTCCCATCTGAAAGGGCGAATATTGTATGTAATCTTATTGCAGAATCGCTATGTCTCCTCCCAGTTGAAAGGGCGACTATTGTACGTAATCTTATTGCATATTCGCCCTTTCTCCTCCCAGCTGAAAGGGCGAATATTGTACGTAATCGTATTGCAGATTCGCTCTTTCTCCTCCCAGCTGAAAGGGCCAATATTGTACGTAATCTTATTGCAGATTCGCCCTATCTCCTCCCAGCTGAAAGGGCGAATATTGTACGTAATCTTATTGCAGATTCGCCCTTTCTCCTCCCAGCTGAAAGGGCGAATATTGTACGTAATCTTATTGCAGAATCGCCCTGTCTCCTCCCAGCTGAAAGGGCGAATATTGTACGTAATCTTATTGCATATTCGCCCTTTCTCCTCCCAGCTGAAAGGGCGAATATTGTATGTAATCTTATTGCAGATTCGCCCTGTCTCCTCCCAGCTGAAAGGGCGAATATTTTATGTAATCTTATTGCAGAATCGCCCTGTCTCCTCCCAGCTGAAAGGGCGAATATTGAATGAAATCTTATTGCAGATTCGCTCTTTCTCCTCCCAGCTGAAAGGACGAATATTGTATGTAATCTTATTGCAGAATCGCCCTTTCTCCTCCCAGCTGAAAGGGCAAATATTGTACGTAATCTTATTGCAGATTCGCTCTTTCTCCTCCCAGCTGCTGAATTTGTGACGGCAGTCCAAACTTGTGTTGAGCAGTGTATATACTTGCTTGCTAACTTCCTTCACGGCTCGACCTCATGTAGAGGTGTCGACGCAGGCCCATACAACACTAGTATTTATGATGTTGACATTGGCCTGTTGACAATAGACACTAATTATAACCAAGGTTATCAGGTACGGTACAAATAATAATATTATGTTATCCACGGCGTATTCTAGTATATAAGACATCATACTAGCAATGCAACTTCACCGACAGCGATGGCTACCCTCGCTAACGCGCAGTGCTAGGCCAAGAGACTAAGCTCTCTGCTGACTCGGTACACACGTGGTTCGAGCCCCACCGTCAGCCGTCCTTGAAATGGTTTTCGGTGTCTCCCCATTTTCAACACCAGACAAATGCTGGGACGGTACCATTTGACAGGCCACGGGGCCACTTCCTTCCACATCCTTGCCCAGTTACATTGATCTTCTATCATTTCATCTCTAAATAACTTCTCTCATAAGATTGGCGTTAGGAAGGGCATCTGGTCGTAAAACCCATCCACCACATAGACTTTCATCGCATTTCATCCCCGACCCCGTTGAAAACAGGAGTAATCAGGGGTAGACTAGCAATGCAACTTTAACAGATGTTTTATTTATTTGATTATTTGTTTGTTTATTGATTTATTTATTTATCTATTTATCTATTTATCTATTTATCTATTTATTGGCGCACGACAGGATTTTCATCCCAATTACCATGGCATAAAGAGTACACAGTTTATTTATTTATTTATTTATTTATTTATTTATTTATTTATTTATTTATTTATTTATTTATTTATTTATTTATTTATTTATTTATTTATTTATTTGTTGATGGTACACAACAGGGCTCAGTGTGCGCCCCAATAATAGTGCACCTACACAGTAAGATACATTTCCTGATATGTCTGCATTAAGTATTAATATCTTAATGTAATTCTTAAAACTAAGAAGTTCACACAGCTGCATAGTAGTAAAAAGATAATATAAAAACTGAATCTAAATATGATCTAATGCCAAATATAAAAACAGGTTTTGAAATTATTACATAATAAACTAAAAGGTAACATCAATAACTAGGGAACAGGCCTATCCACATATATACATTGTTGATTCTGTTATGTGTGATAATTTTATTTCAAGTATTAATTAGAGTGACTGGGTTATAATTTCCAAGAACTGTCTGATTGAGAGACAGAAATCTAGTTTCCAGTTTACACGAACCGCATCGTTGTAAATACTGCAAAGCCTCCATACAGGTGAATTGTTATGTGAAGTGGTATTGGTTATATCATTTTTGAATGTTATGGTTGATCTTGTAGTTAAGCGAGGGATGTTGAAATTTAGGAGCGATAGGAAAAATGGGTTATCAATTTGACCGTTAATGACTTTATAAAGGAATTTCATATCATTCACTTGCCTTCGAGACTCCAAACTAGTCATGCCGAAATTCAACAAAAGTTCACCGTAGGGTACCATGTGTGGGTAATTGCCCGTTATTTTGAGGTGTAAATATCTGAGAAATTTCTTTTGAACTTGCTCAATGGACTTATATCTTGTAACTTATACTACCTTAAACTAAACAGTAACTAAATAAAAGTAGAGGTGAACATTGAAATAACTAGGTGTGAAATTAAAACAGTATAGTACAGATATAACACACGAATGGCTAAGTAGAATGATACAGTGGTAAGAATTCATTGTGTGAGTCTTCAGTCTTATGAATGGTTTGATGCAGCTCTGTTCAGCGGTGAATTTTTGTAAGCTAATCGTTTCATCTCTACATAGCTACCACACCCTACATCCCCAATCTGTTTAACATATTCTAACCTTGGTCTACCCCTACAGTTCTTGTCCTCAACCTTTCCTTCCATAACTAAGTTAGCTATTCCTGGGTGTCTTATTAAGTGTCTTACCAACCTATCTCTTATCCTCATTAGCAGTCACCAGAAACATCTTACCTTACCCACTCGTCTCGATAATCCTTCCTTTGTAACCCTATCTACCCATCTGAACTTCATCATTCTCTTGTAACACCACATTTCAAACCCTTCTGTTCTCCTCTTTTCTGCTGTTCCAACGGTCCAAGTTTCACTTCCATAGAGCGCCACGCTCTAGACAAAGGCTTTCAAAAATTATTTCATATTACCTATTCTATATTTCATGTCAATATAATTATAATTAATTGATAATATGTTCTATTTGTTCCATTAAGAACGATTGAAAGTTTTTTTAAAATCCCAATTGGAAATTTGAATTTTGACATCCTACTCAATCTACATGGGCTAGTATATTTCTTTTTGAACCTTATTATTTCCTCTTCATTCCACGTTTCTTAAGTAACTCAGTGTGAAATCGTTAACGCAACTTTTAGAAAACGTGCGATAAATCAGCAGATTGCAGCTCCATACTTATTAAGAATCCAGCTATTCACGGAACATCAATACATCGATATATCCCGAGATACAATGGTTCCCCCGTTGTCTTGGTTACAACGCTGATAGCACTACTTGGCTGGAAATAATAATAAAATTGTATAAAAAACAGGGTGATAGATCGGCTCGTGGTATTTGTTTTTTTTCGGAAGCTACCTCGGACGATATATCCGTCCCCTGGCACAATAAAGTTTAATAATAATTTTACCACTCCAACGGGGTGTGTTCATAAAGTACCGTAATACAAGTGTTGTCGTATAAAAAATATTCAACTAGGCCTATAGTAACCAATGTTTAGAAATCTTCGAGATAAACCCTAGCGATGTTCCCAACCACGGTAGTTTGCACACGTTAGTTGTAGACCTGTTCCACATAGACATTCCCCCCATGGGCTCACGACTACTGCAACGTGTGTTAGCGACCACGGGACCCCAGCTGAGTCCGTCATTTCTTCCACTTACTTGTGCCTGGTTCGTCACTGTTACCTTTCCTTTCTGCCTCCCTTGGCCAACTCTTGTTCTCTTCCGACCCCGACGATATTAGGGTATCTGAGACCTAGGGTGTCTATCACTTTCCCGCCTTAATTGGCCCTTCTCTCATCTTCCTAGGGTCAGATGACTTCTTAGTTCCGCCCCTTAAAATCTCAATAACTAACTCTCTCTTCCTCTCTGATCCCACATTCTTCGAGGGGTCAGACCTCTTCTTTTTCTTTTTCTTGATATCTCGTGCCTTCTGCACATGGCCCTCAAGGAGGCAGGGTGTATGTAGCCCCATCACTTCTGGTTCACCCTGGATATTGCTACACCCTCAAGGGCTCACGGCTGGTGAGTTTGGGATTTGGAGACCCCGAGGGATTCCTGAGCTGGGTCAAAATCCCTCTCCCCTTTTTTCCTTTGCCTTTGGGTTGGACCCTCTCCTCTTTCCCTTTCCTCTCCGGCTTTCTTGGCTCTTGTTCCTTCCAAGTCCCTCAATTCTCATTCTTCGAGGGTTGAGGGCATTTCCTTTCCTCCTGTATTTTATTTATATTCCTCCTTTTTGTTTCCCATTTCCTCTTCTAGTTTGTTAGTCGATAGTTTAGTTTTAGTTGTAGGTTTCATTTGATCATCTTTCATTTTCACTATCACGCAAACCATTAGGGGCCGATAACCTAGATGTTAGGCCCCTTAAAACAACAATTATCATCATCATCACATAGGTAAAGCCCCGCTCGGATGCGGATATCCACATCATTTTCGCCAAGCGGATATAGTTTGTATGACTGCCCGGATAGCGGATAAGCAGCGGATAATGTTCAGAGTAAATTTGCGGATATTTTTTTAGAATACAATGTTGAACTGGATTTCTTCAAAATGATTTTAGTTTTTGCTAAGATCAGCGTCTTTCACGTTTCTTGTTATTTCCCTATTTGCTTTCGCTTGGATTGTATAAGAATAATAACGAAGTGAGAGAAGCCAGTCATGGAAATACCCTCAATTAGTGTTCTTATGCCACTTAAAAATGTCCTTTATACCTGCGCTTGCCTGCGTGAGTATATCCGACGACTAAGCAAGTGCTATAATTACCCACCCGCTGTTCAACATGACGTTACTCAGAGGGACAAAACTCAGTCAACATTGTCTTGCAATTCCCACATAGCCTAGGGAATTAATTTCTCCTCAAATTTCTACCTTGGTAAATGTGTTGCTTTAATACTTGATGCTTTATCTAATAAATTAAAAATATTATTGAAATGTCAGCGGATTTGGTTAACAAACGTGCGGATACGGATGACAGTCGTGCGGTTGCGGGATGGATGCGGATAACAGTCGTGTGCATGCGGGGCGGAGGGCTCTACACATAGGCATTCATCAGCAGTAGGAAATTGCTATGATTTGTCCCAGTATGGTTTGCTGACTCCAGTCTTATCAACCACCTTCACTTACAGGTGATTCAATTTATGACTAACTAGATGATTTCAATAGGTTTCCTGTTTCTCTCTCAGTGAGTAGGGAATCCCTAGGGTGGCTCGTAGTCACCGGAAGGAAAGCGACTGACAAAGCAGGAACGTGACTTATCTACGATGCAGAGTTATAGGCTACCAGGTGCTGTGTTGCCATATTTAGGGTGAATAATAATTTACCGCACAGGGTAGTATTAAGGCAACCACTTGTTTAGAATAATTCTACGGTAATTTTTTCTTCTCAAGTTGAGACATAACATGAGGCGTTTCGTAAGAAAAGGGCGAACGCGCCACATGTGCATTTGGATATAATCAGTGTGCAAGATTCGTGCTCGTGAATTGGATAAGGGCGAGGCCGCCATTCCGTGCTCCAGACATGTTAATGCTGCGAGCAGTTTCAAATGCGCACTGTATTGCAGACATGGGCAAACTTTTTAGGGATAGGGCCAGATGCTATACAAAATAATCAAGGCAGGCCGAAAAAAAAAACACATGTTTGTAGAGAGATTATAAAATTTTTATTTCTGTATTTTAAATTGAACAAAATTTATAGGCTACAATGGTAGAAAGGAAAAAAGAACATACCTACATTATTTAGTAGAAGAGAAAGGAGTATGTGTAAAGTGAAACTGTGACTGTGTTTCTAATTGATTTTCATAATCTGGTTGAAACTGGGATGAGCAGATTCCTAGTAACGCAGCTAATTGGTGGGCCGCCAATCTATTCCTGATGCTTTTCTTTGCGAAGCTTCATTGTAGAAAACACATGTTCATAGATATAGGAAGATGCGAACATGAAAGTTATCTTCTGTGTAAGAGATTTCAAGTTTGGGAAGCTTGATTTTGATAGGGCCTTGTAGAACTCAAGTTTCGAAACGTTGAGGAATAGTTGCTTCAATTCATTGTTACATTGTAACTCAATCAGTCTAGCTGCGACTCTGTTACACAAAACCCATAAACACAATAAGATTGAAACAGTTTTCACTTCTAGGTATACAGAACAGAAAATATGACCTATGTGTATGTGTAGGTAGTGTAATTCGAAACCACGTCGCGGGCCGGATACCCTACAATGTCAAAATATTTTAAAGATCCTTTTTTTCGGCCTCTATCATATAGGTCTCTAATAGGTCAAAAGGTATCTGCCTATTTATAAGTTTTTATTAATTAATATACTTTCTATAAGATATTACATTTATTATATATGCATATATATATATATATATATATATATATAACAGATTGAATTTGGAGGGTCCATTCATCAGTTTTTCTATTACCATCACGTATTTTTTTTATTTAGGCCATTTTACGACCCATAGTATAAACATATTTTTTAGAATAATGAAAAATGTATGATATTTTTCCCTTATACCAGCTTAATCAATTATAGATATGTTTGCATAAAATTACACCGATAATATTCACAATAAATCAATTAACTTACAATTAAAAATTCTTTAAAAAATTCCTCTTAAATTTACTAACTTTTTTCAATTAAAAACTTCATAAAAATAATTAACGACCCAATACTTAAGATTTTCATTTAAAAAGTAAATCTTTTATATTAAATTTTATCAATTTCTACCTCTTTTAAAATAAAAAAATCTAATCACAATTCTTTTAAATTTCTTATCCTAAAAAGGGCCGCACTTGGCCCTCGGGCCGTACTTTGCCCATGACTGCGTATTGCAATACTACGACTTCTATTGAAATATGAAACATAAAGTACAAATATTTATTGTTACTGATATTACTCGTTGTTGTTTGAGTCTTCATTCTTTTGATTGGTTTGATGCAGCGCTCCATGCCTCCCTGTCCTGAGCTAATCTTTTCATCTCTACATAGCTACTACACCCTACATCCGAGGCAATCTGTTTCGAGTCCTCCAAGTTAATTTTGAGACCTTCAAAATAGGGGTAATAGAGGCAGTACTTACATTTAATGATGGTGTGATTTCAAGGAATCGTGTATTAAAGGAAATGTGTGTGAGAGTTGGGGAAAAATGTCAAGTCATTGAAGTCCATCGACCAGAAGCGTTTATATTAAGCTGATAGCGCTGCTGAGGCCATGCAAAAGGAATTAAGAACCAAGCTGAGGTGAAAAAGGAAGTATACAAAGGGAGGGGATGAATCCCAGGATGATTATTTTCCTGGGATGTACTGAGATTAGACTCCAGACTCTGTCATAATTGTTTTTGAGATTTTCTCAAAAACTATATTTTTTGAAACATAGGCCTATGTACCTTTTTCTCAGAACTGGGTAGGACTATCAAGCTAATATTTTGTATACACAACATAACTATGCCTTTGAGTATTGATGACTAGGATTATTCAAATTGATCCAGTAGTTTCTGAGAAACAGTAATGAATACCACCAAATTGTCATGATTTTTTTTTTTTTTACAAATTTCAAAAATTAATAATTAAGAACTTGTTTAACATAGAGTTGAGATTCTAGTCATCATAATAGAACAGGGTAATCAGTTTATCTGTGTAAAATTATATCCCCACATAACTATTAGTTTCTGAGAAAAAGGTACATCAATGTAGGCATTTTTTGCAATTTTATTTACATTTTTCAGTGCATTATTAGTGCCCTTATGACAATACCATACAACTGTGCTCAATGCAAATTACTGTGTATGCTCATATGCCTATCTTATACAAATGACACAAATTTCAAAATTCTAACGTGAAATAGTTGTGAAATATTGAGATATTTGTAACGTTGAGCGTTATTTGCCAGATTCACACTACACGGTTACCTTAATCATTGCCCCAGGCGAGTGCGACAGGCTTCGGCAGCCGGCACAGTTCATATCCTCGCCGCTAGATGGGGGCTTCATTCATTCCATTCCCTGACCCAGTCAGTCGACTGGAAGTAGACTGTGGATTTTAATTTTCAGTGTTAAAATTGTTAAGGTACCGGAAATTTTCCCCCTGAGCGGAAGTTGATCGCTTCAGTATATTTCTTTCGGTCTCTTACAATAAGCTCACTCAAATGCCAACGAACTCTGGTGGGTCCACCTCGTAGCACAGTTGGCTGTCACCCCTGAGGTCCAGGTTCTATGACCTCCAGTAGGTTACCACTGTAACACAGGTCATCAAGCCAGTAGTAGTAATTTACACTCAGGATTGATGAGATCCCAAAATGAGTCAACAAGAAAGAGTTGAAACTTGGTTTAATTGCCCAATATTCACCGTGTTGACTCCACTTGACCTCACCCAGCTCAGCAGGAAGTGATTCAGCAGTGTTGAGTGTCACACGCGAGCTATGCTTGGCTTATCTTGGGATTTCCTCGCCACCTGCTCCTAACTACACTCACTTTCCTCATAGCCGCTGGATAAAATTACACTCATACTCCTTCTTTTTAACGACACCTGGTGGTTTAGTGCAGGGGTTCTAACGTGAGCCCTTGAGGGTGTAGCACAATCCAGGGTGCACCAGAAGTGGTGGGAATACATACATCCTGCCTCCGTGAGGGCCTTGAGCAGAAGGCAGAAGATATAATGAAAAGAAAACACGAGGTCTGACTCCTCGAAGAATGAGGGATCAGGAAAGATGAGACAAGGGCCAATTAAGGCGAAAAAGTGAAAGAGTCCCTAGGCCTTTGATATCCTAATACCGTCGGGGTCGGAAAAGAACAAGAGTTGACCAAGGGAGGTCGAGAGGAAAGATAACAGAGAGGAACCCGGCAGAAGTAAGTGGAAGCAATGCCGGACTCAGCTGGGGTTCCGCAAGGGCGTATATAAGGGGGAAGCTATGGGGGCCCCATTCGCCCTCCTCCCCCGAAAAAAGCCAATAAAAATTAAGAAGGTGCTGCTTTGGTAAAAGCATAAAATAATTATAAATATGCTTGTACCCTCATCTTAACTTATTGGCTAAGTTATAAACAATATTAAGATTGAAATTAGACTACCTCGTGGTGTAATTGCTAACATTCTTGGGTGCCGCCCCGGAGGTCCGAATTTGATTCCCGGCTCTACCAAGAAATCTTAATTCTGGTCTGAGGGCTGGAACGGGGTACACTCAGCCTTGTAAAGCAAAACTGAGAATTCCACAGTACGGTAATTTTGAGAAATAAATTATCAATTTGTAAAAATAAAATAAGATCCTGTTTACCTTTCTGCTAGTGACAAATATTTAGATATTTGCCATTCATACTCCATAGGCCATAATAGAAAATTCATTAAGTATAAAATTCCATATGTGTTGTGTTGAATTTTACAACTTTTTTGTATTGCCACTAATAAATTGTAGACTACTTAAACTTAGAATTTTACAATTTACTCTTATCTAAAATAATTACACAAAGTTATATGCTCTAAGACATTGGTTGATATTCTTTGGGTTATTTATTTATGGTGTGGCTTTTAGTGCCGGGAGTGTCCGAGGACATGTTCGGCTCGCCAGAGGCTGTAGCTGCTTCAAGCGGACCAAGATGAACTACAAGTTCCGTTTAATTTCAAGTAGTTCCAACTTTTGCTACCAGACGTCACTGATTCCTCGTGGTGAACATTGGAACGTCGATAGAGCGTTCCAACGAATTCTAACCAACAATTTAGCTTCACACAAGTTTAGTCTGTGGAAGGATCCTTTACATGCCATAAATATATGACATGGGACCGCCGGCTGTACTTTCCCTCCGAAGGAAGGTATACTGATGGATTTTAACGCTCTTAAAATACCCGACGACTTCGGCCAGATTTGGACCCGCTATCTTGGATATAGCAGTACAGCATGCTACCAACTACTCCACCGAAGCCGCTATGTCATTTAAAATTTCGAACAAATAAAGAAATAAGAAAACTTGTAAAATTGAAGGACAGAAAATAACCAAATTGCAATTTGAAAAGGTCGTGACTCTCCTAATAAAGATGTCTCTAAAGATCGATTTAAGATGTAGAAAGATAAAATTACTTTGATTCAGTCTTGTACAGCAGTATAGACTTACAGTAGTAATGAGCACTCCAGATCGTCTTCAGTCTATTAGTCTATTAGAACTCTACTGCTGTACAAGACTGTCAAAGAGTTCATCATACACTTGTGGTCAGGAGACAATGACAGTGATACTGGAAGTGAAAACAGCTCGGCTGAAGACCTCTGGGTATCATGGCCAAACGGAAAGACTATACACCCATACTCCTTTTTAACGACACCTCGTGGTGTAGTGCAGGAGTTCTCAAACTGTTTCTGTCACCAGACTTGAGCCCTTGAGGGTGTAGCACTATCCAGGGTGCACCATGAGTGGTGGGGCTACATACATCCTGCCTCCTTGAGCAGAAGGCTGGAGTTATAATGAAAAGAAAACAAGAGGTCTGACCCCTCGAAGAATAAGGGATCAGGAATGATGAGACAAGCGCCAATTACGGCGGGAAAGTAAAAAACTCCCTAGGCCTTGGATATACTAATACCGTCGGTGTGGGAAAAGAACAAGAGTTGACCAAGAGAGGTCGAGAGGAAAGAGAACAAAGAAGAGACCGGCTGGACTCAGTTGAGGTCCCGTGGTCGCCAACCCATGTCCCACAAGTTGTGAGTCCCTGGGGGGAAGAAAGAAAGAAAGAAAGAAAGAAAGAAAGAAAGAAAGAAAGAATATATTCGTTTGGAATACCGTACTTGGTTGGTTGCTCAGTTAAGGGGCTGCGACAACACGGTCATGTAGCCCCATGTACTTTGGCTGTGTCTGGAATCTGTCTGATAATAACCGGTGTTAATTAATGTGTGTTATCTGTGACTGCAGACATTCGATTTTCAAGTAGTTCCAACTTTTGCTACCAAACGCCACCGTCAACGACCAACTAGTTCTGAACTTGGTTACTAGATGCCACCGCAGTTGGCTCCTGGCAACGAACGTTGGAACCTAAGAGCGTTAGTCAAATCTAACCTATAATTTAGCATCACACAAGTGTAATTAGTGGAAGGTTATTTATCATGCCATAAATCTATGACATGGGACCGCTGGCTTTACTTCCCCTCCAAAGGAAGGCATACTGAGGGATTTTTAACGCTCTTAAAAATCCGACGACTTCGGGCGGGTTTGAAGCCGCGACCTTGGGCATAAAAGCTTAGCATGCTACCAACTACGTCACCGAAACCGCCTTTGGAATACTTAAGTGGTCCCCTGATATTGAAGAAATATGTTGGGAAATACAAACATTGTGGATCAACCATCGAATACACCTCTACCCTGGTACACAAACTGCTCTGGGTAGATAGATTAAATGGTATCTAACATTTACTACGTTTACATGGCGAACTCAAATCGATTTGAATACGATCCTGTTTTCAGTACGCTGCCCGTTTACATGAGCAGTTTCAGTTCGTATTGAAATCGATTTCAATACGGTATATAATTTATGGTGGCCAACCTGCAGTTATGTTGGCTAACTCGTATTAAACAGCAAAAACATAATAGACCCGTAATTATCATCCGTCGTTTTTTTTATTTTATTTTACGGGATGTTTGTAAACATGAATAATGGACGCGCGGAAGATTTTGATGTTGTTTGTTCTTAACAAGTTTATGTTAAGTATAATAATGATAAAATGTTATTGGTTTTGCGTCCCTTTTAATTTCTGAAGCTTTTAGATACGCCGGAATGTTGCCCCGAATGGGATCTGTAACGTGCCAGTAAATCTATCGACACGGCTCCCTCACAATTAGGCCTAAACATCCTGACTGTGCCAGGATTCGATCCTGCTACCTTAGGGGGAGCAGACGAGAAAGTTACCACTGCGCCACTCTATGTTCAAGTTATTCAATCTAGTGGAGAAATGGGAAAAGGAACGGATTAAGCGGCAATGTGAGACGGTGTGTGAAAAGAAAATTACGAACAGGAATATATTTTGCCTGTTAAACATGATGGACTGATGTGTGTTGTAATCTCGCCATCCTGTGGCGTTTCAATAAGGAACATGGCCGCCACAGGCGTCCAGCAAGGCTTTTACTTGTCGTGGCATACCACAGATCAAGTTGCACAGGTCCTCTTGAGAGGCAGGTGATCCCACTCTTCAATGGCGACCTCCATGATCTCTTGGCGGGTTATGAGAGGGCAATAGCACGCTTCAGCATATCCCAGACATGTTCGATACAGTTCATGTCCGGTGACATCGCAGGCCATTCCATTCGTGCATTGGTGGACTTCTGGAGGAAGGTATGTACCACCGCCACTCGATGTGGTATGTACTTCTCGGATCTAAGCTCTGTGAACTTGCGGGATGAAGGGCAGAGGCAGGGAAGGAGCAGGCGAGAATTGAGAAGCCTGTCGACAGCCAGCCGTGTTACCTGACATTCTCGTCTATTCCAATACTGCTAACATAGGGTATTTTCTGAAACCAGTGTGGCGTTGGGAATGAATGAGTGAGTCGCCGACTAATGTATTTGCTTCTGTTACTACGCAAGGACCGAGAATCCTCATCACTCGTCACCACCACTACTCATAGTCCGCGATGCACATTCCTCTCAGGTACACGCAGCTTAGATCCGAGCAGGGTGATTTTTTGCTGGAGTGGGGCCAGCGGCCAGTTACTAGGCGCGCGCCTTCCGCCAGCCAACCGAACTCGGTCCGCAGATTTCGCGGAGGTAGAAACCGTAACAGAGTACATTAGTTAACGGTAAATTCACCAGGAAATCATAATTAAAGAACTTACCTTCTCAAAGAAAATGCTGAAAATGTTCTCCTTCGGCTGACAGACATGCATTGTACCGTGTAAATAAATTAGCGTTTACACATTGTAATTTCAGCAGCGTCTTGTTTTCCCAAAGTCCTGGTCTCACATCTGTAAGCTAGCACACTCCAAATAAAGGTTTTAACAAATTTCTTCCTCATTTCAATTCCTATGTGCTTATGTGACAATAGTTTTTCCCTGTCCTGAAATACTTCCTTTGCCTTAGCAATTCTTCTTTTGACTTATGTAAGACACTGATTGTCATTGGTAATGACACTACCCAGATATAACACAATTCTGTAACCTGATCTACTTTTGTACAGCCTATATTAATGTTTGTTTTCGATTCAGTCTTCTTCTTTTGAACTAATCTCAAATTATAAAAGCCGCCTTGTCAAACACTGGAAAGTAGTTTAATAATTAAATTAACACGTACATGTTTGGTTGTATCAATGATAACTTCGACAGCGCGAAAATAATATTAGAAAACTATTTTAACAAAACCCAAAAATAAAATGGATATCCTTACAAAATTCCTTAATTTAAATAAATGAAAGGTAAAAAAAATAATTAATAAATAAGTATAGGATGTGTGAAATACTTGGACATGGATATTCCAACCGTAGAAGAGACGTAAGAAAAGCTTCCCGAAGAATGGTGCGCAGATCTTCGACCATGTTCGGGTGTGCTCGGTAATGGCATACAACGCCCCTCCCACTTCGCGGCAGTGGCTCGCTAGCAGCAGTTCTGAACGGATCGTCTGCCCAGGCTTGGCAGGCTGAACTGTGACTGGGTTTACGCTTGGTTTACAGCTGTAGACCGCGTCTTGGAGCGAGCCGCGTTGTTGAAGAGTGGAATGTGCAGTGAGCCCGGTAATCAGCATTCGGGGGACACACAGGAGCCCCGCAATGAGCATTAAAATACGCCGATTGATATTGGTCTCTGCACATCGTTGAGTTTCGGCAGGCTCTTCTTGCGTCTGCTTTTTTTTTTTTTTTTTTTTTAATGAAACGATAACATTGCACCACATCCACCTGAGATATCAGTCACTTCTATACATTTTGCACATGGGAAAGTTTGCTTCAGAACATAGACCTGCTCGAATCTGTTTGTTGGTTATCTCCGTCCGCTGTTCAAAATGGTTAATGTATATTTGCTAAGTAATTATATAATTATAGGATGTGTGAAGTACTTGGACATTGATATTCCAACCGTAATGAAATGATAAGTTGAGAAATTCAATTAAGTAACATCAGGAAACAGAGCATCAAAAGTGGAACAAGTCATGAATTGGAGATTAATATCAGTCAACACGGATAATATTTAATTACATCTTCATAATGGTTACTGTCTATGCATTTTCTTTTGAACTGCCCGACAAGTATTAATAATGTTATAACAGCTTAGGCTTTCACGGCCGGCGTTCGTAATTAAGTACAAGTTTTTTGGTCTTGTAGGCCGTGGTCCAGACAGGATATCTCCCGACGTTTCACCGGAAACTGCGTCCGGCATTTTCAAGGGTTCCGCTCCTTTCTCTGGTAATAATGTTATTGGTTTTACGTCCCTTTTAACTACTAACGCTAGGGTGTCGGATTTTACCCCGAAGGGGATCTTTAACGTGCCAGTTAATCTACTGACACGGCTCCCTCAAATTAGGTGACTACACCTGTACTGTCCTGAATGATCCAACATAAGCCAATTTGTTATTATTTCTGTCTCTCTGTTATTTGAACATAATGTCTAATGGGCCTACAGTACATTCATTTTGTTCTTTCCTTCCTTTGCAGGTGAGTACAGCTGATGTCAAGTGGTGCTTGCTTGTTTTCATTACGGTAGGCTCATCTCTATCTTATATATAAAAGTGAAAGTCTGTATGTACAGTATGTGTGTTTGTTCTCTATACAAATCTACAACGTTCCACCATTCTCAACCATATTTTGCACACACTTAGTTCAGGTCCCAGAATAAATCACTGGCTAAATACATTTCCGATAGTTTTCCCATTCTTTTGATTTCGGCCTTTTGGCACTTGAGCAAAGGCAAATATAGGAAGAAAATTAACTAATGAAGGAATAGCAAGGCCGTAACCATGGCGACAGTAGCTCAAAACGTGACCAGCAAGTTTCCATGAGGTGGCTTCGGTGGCGTCTAGTAGCTAAGTTCTGAACTAGGCCTAGTAGTCGTTGACGGTGGCGTTTGGTGGCAAAAGTAGGAACTATTTGAAAAAATCAAAGTTGCAGTCCTTACTTGAACTAAGAAACAGATACACACACTAATACAGCCATCACAATTAACACCGTTTATCACACAGATTCTACACACACCCAAAGTACACGGGGCTACATGACCGCGTTGTGGCAGCCCCTAAACTGAGGAACCAACCAACCAACCAAGTTTCCATGCCACTCCATTTATTATCTAATCCAAGATGCATCTATGTTTCACAAAACTCAAATTCTTAAACAAAGGGAGTTAGAAGGTGCGGTTTACACAAAACCTTCCAAATCTTCTGAATATACTGCAGAAATCTTGCATTTCTTGAAAAGTGAACGGAAATATATTTAAAACTCAGCAATTTTTCAAGGTTTATGCCGTGTCTTGTGGAGGGTTTCACCTAGGGACTTGCTGGCTCATCAGCGGGCTCGTGGTGTCCGTGTCCCGACTCCCACTGGAGTAGCGAACTGTGCACTACCTCCCCTCTTATGAAGCGCACCTGCGCTTCTTCACTCTGAGAGCTAAAAGTTCAAGTAGCCTTTCGCCTCCCTATACACCGCATAAACCTAGACAAATTGCTCAGTTCTAATTCATTGGCCGTGAAAGGTAATACACCATCTTTTTGGAAGCCTTTATAGGGAGGTGAAAGGTTGCTTGAACTTTTGGCTCTCGCAGTAAAAAAAAAAGTACAGGTGCGCTTTATAAGAAAAGAGGTAGAACACAGTTTGCTACTCCTGTGGGGGGGGTCCGGCGAAGGACACCAAGAGCCCGCTGATGAGCCAGCTTGGTGCTCCTAGGTGAAACCCCATACAAGACACGGCATGAACCTTGAAAAATTGCTGAGTTTCAAATATATTTCCGTTCACTTTTCAAGAAATACAAAATGTTTCCACTATATTCAGAAGATTTGGAAGATTTTTGTATAAGCCACACCTTCTAACTCCCTTTGGTTTAAGAACTTGAGTTTAGTGAAACGTGCATCTTAGCATTTTATATATGTTGGTACTACAAGTCGTATATGATTTAGGGCTCGGATTTTTAGGTGCTAAAAATCGGGAAAATATTTATTTTTTATGTATTAAAAATACCTGAAATATGTGACAAAAAAAAAGTAAAAATATTTAATTATAATTTAGTTTATTAATATGCAGTACTCACGAATGCAATTTATTCTATATCTCACTGACTGCTGAAGCATTACAATACACATCGAGATACATCTTCAGGTTGTCCATCACAAATGACCGACGATTATCGCGAAACACCTATTCTGAATGCGCCAAACTGCGGCAATATGTTTCTTGCCCTTGAGGTGTTGTGTAACTAGAGATCGCTGTTCAGCCTTGATTGCTTTCCCACATGGTTGGCAGAACCGAACCCCCCCCCCATCAGAACAAAAATTATCTTTAAATTTTGCAACGGACGATAACTTGTAGTTGCTTTTACTTTAGGCATCGTAGAATTGCCTTACACTTAACAGTGCCAGAAATGAACTGCATGTGAGTGACACTGGTTCTAGGTAGCTGGAGGACGGGGAGGTCTAGCACGTGGTGCAATATGGTTATGGACAAGGAAATCCCCAGCTTCGACAGAGAGTGGCACGGGGCGAAGTTAAGAATAACACAGTTGCAAGCTGACATAAATTACGCTCTGCATGAAGATTAGATAGCTCACAGGTTGTTCCCTGTTGAAGTAACACAGAACATAAACTGAAAGATCTAGTATACTGATTTTTAAAAATGTAAATATTTCTCTTTATGTGCTAATAACTGAAAAGCAGGAATTTATGTATTTATAGAAAAATGCTTAAAATATGTATTTACATAAAAAATACCTAAAAATCTGAGCCCTAATGATGATTATTATTATTATTATTATTATTATTATTATTATTAGCCTTAGCAACGAGCTATGAAGAAAATAGATATACCAGTACATGACGAATGACCCTCAGCTTAATATGACGCATGAAATGAAATTTCGAAACATTTGAAGATTTTGCGGCATTCCGAAACACCTTAAAATTTTCCATCCTCCCCTTTACAGGTGTGGGGTAACCCCGGTAGATGTAGCGGAAATGGTCGACTCATCCCTGAAAACTGGGCAATGACTTCATGGTGAAGCCAACCTTGACACTGAGTAGTCCAGTCACTTGTTACGTCACTTATTACGCGACTTAACTCGACGTCACATCGTCACCAGTTCATCTACTTGGTTTATTATCATTTTACAACGCTTATTATTAGAGAAGCAATCCGGTGATGATTCACTGCAAAACCAGAAGCTTAACTTGCATCAACGTTCAACAAATCCAAGCATCAACGTTCAACAAACCCATTTTTATGTTCTTCGATGCTGAAGTCATCAGACAATGCCGTAAGATAGGCGTTCTTAACCTGGTGCTCAAGAGCACTACGGTGCTCTTTAGATGATATTTTGTGCTCTCGCTATACGAGTACTCACGAGTACAACGGTGCTCATTAAATGAAATTTGGTGCTCTCTTCAAATTAGCAAAAAAGTACTCACGAGTACAACGGTGCTCTTTAAATGACATTTGGTGCTCTCTTCAAATGAGCAAAAAAGTACTCACGAGTACAACGGTGCTCTTTAAATGACATTTGGTGCTCTCTTCAAATTAGCAAAAAAGTACTCACGAGTACAACGGTGCTCTTTAAATGACATTTGGTGCTCTCTTCAAATGAGCAAAAAAGTACTCACGAGTACAACGGTGCTCTTTAAATGACATTTGGTGCTCTCTTCAAATTAGTAAAAAAGTACTCACGAGTACAACGGTGCTCTTTAAATGACATTTGGTGCTCTCTTCAAATGAGCAAAAAAGTGCTCACGAGTACAACGGTGCTCTTTAAATGACATTTGGTGCTCTCTTCAAATGAGCAAAAAAGTACTCACGAGTACAACGGTGCTCTTTAAATTACATTTGGTGCTCTCTTCAAATGAGCAAAAAAGTACTCACGAGTACAACGGTGCTCTTTAAATGACATTTGGTGCTCTCTTCAAATGAGCAAAAAAGTGCTCACGAGTACAACGGTGCTCTTTAAATGACATTTGGTGCTCTCTTCAAATGAGCAAAAAAGTACTCACGAGTACAATGGTGCTCTTTAAATGACATTTGGTGCTCTCTTCATACGAGTCAAAGAGTGCTCGCGAGCAAAAGCTCCCCTAACATTCTTCTTCAATTCAAATTATGTTAAACGAACCAGAATAATAGTGTTTCCAGTACAAGTTTTGGCAGTCAGAAATTGTATCACTTTTTGAAATAGTATACTTTAGCCTACTTTCGATTTTTGCAAAAAATGAAAGTAGACTTATGAGATCAACAAAGGGCGGAAAAAAGTGTGTCTTACTGTGTGTGTGTGTGTGTGTGTGTGTGTGTGTGTGTGTATGTGTGTGTGTGTGTGTGAGTCTGTGTGTGTGTGTGTGTGTGTGTGTGTGAGTGTGTGTACTCTGAATGTCTGTCCCCTGCCCCCCCCCCCCTATCAATTCGAACACGGTGAACGCGAATTGAACGAAATTTGGTACAAAAGTAGCACTAGCAAAGGACACCTCAGTGTCATGTTTTATATCGCCGCCATCTTGACGGAAACGTAATAGCGGCCACACAAATGTTCAAAGCTTAAATCAAATTACGACTAACCTAATCATCCGATCTCTACCAAATTCTGCAACAACATACCTTTATGGAGGAAGCATCTTTTGACCAAATGAATAGGTCATTAGCCTAATAGTTTGCCAATGGCGGCCATCTTTATGTCAAAATCGATTCCCCCTATTAATTCAAACACGGTGAAACCGAATGGAACGAAATTTGGTACAGAGGTAGCACTAGCAAAGGGCACCTCAGTGTCATGTTTTATATCGCCGCCATCTTGAAAGAAACGTAATGGCGGCCACACAAATGTTCAAAGCTTAAATCAAATTACGACTAACATAATCATCCGAGCTCTACCAAATTTTGCAACAACATACCTTTATGGAGGAAGCATCCATTGACCAATCTAATAGATCATTAGCCTAATAGTTTGCGGATGGCGGCCATCTTTGTGTCAAAATCGATTCCCCATATCAATTCAAACACGGTGAAACCGAATTGAATGGTTTTTTTTTTAAGAGGTAGCACTAGCAAAGGGCACCTCATATTCATGTTTAATATCCCTATAGCACGTTGTATTTCAACAAGCTACTACAACCAACATTCAATTATACTCCTTGAAGAGGACAAAGAGTTATAACAATACCCATGCATTTAGGAGAAAGTAGGCTATATGTTCTTTACTGAACATCTTGTTATTATGTATGAATTGCCGCCAATGATCTTAGCAGGGTATTTTAACTGAACGCCCGAGGGCTCCCAACAAGTTCAATTTCAAGTAGTTCCAACTTTGGCTACCAGATGCCACTGACACCTAGCGGCGAACTTTGGAACTTGATCGATCGTTTCTAGCCAAATGTAACATAGTATTTGACTACACACTACCAATTGTAGTGGTAGGTTCTTTTACATGCCATCAATCTATGATATGGGCCCGCCGGCTTTACTTCCCCTCCGAAGGAAGGCATACAGAAAGATTTTAATGCTCTTAAAAATCTGACGACTTCAGCCGGGTTTGAACCCGCGATCTTCGGCATAGCAGTTCAGCAAGCTACCAACTTCGCCACCGAAGCCGTATCAATAGTATTTTTAATCGACAGTAATAATAATTGGACATCCATTTTGTTTAGTGACATGAAATATACGGATTAGAGGCGACTGTCCACACGCAAGCAGTTGCTTCATGACTGGTGAGCGGTGAATCCGTCGCTATTTCGGCACTTCAGAGGGAGAGAGGGATAGGAAAAGAAAGAAGAGACGTATGTTTCTTGCATTATTATTATTATTATTATTATTATTATTATTATTAGGTCTACTAGCAACCCGCCCCTGTAATTTTAACGGTTTACCCAGCGTAAGCTTAAAAGGCCCACGGACGGCAGGTCCCAGACGCAATTCAGAAAAGCCGAGGTGAACAGCGAAACTCCAAACACATATACTCTTACCTGAATTCTTCACTCGACACAACTCGAAAGTTTAATTCTGGTTGAAGTTGGGGTGATAAGCTCACTCGCTAGCTCGTAAATTCGCTTCGAAGCTAGTAATTAAAATGTACACTCAATGGAGATTGTTGGAAGAAATGAAAAAGTAAAAACACTTATAGTGGGTAATGTATTAAAGATAGAGATATGCTGTTGTGGACTTTTTTTTTTTTGGTAGAAATATTCATGCTGAACAATTCTTACACTCCTAGTATATAATTGTACATTATGCAACGAGCCTATAATGGCTATAATTAAGACAGGAGTATTTTTATAAAACGAGCGTAAGCGAGTTTTATAATTTCCATACGAGTGTCTTAATTACCATTATTGGCGAGTTGCATACGACTGTTTATGTTCGACGATAATTATAACTTTATTATATGTTTTAACATAAATATTCATAAATATCTGTTGAGATTGTCACTAGAATTTTGTGATCGTGTGCTGCGCAGGGTAGGACATCTCTGATTTCCAAGCTCTCTGACCGACCGACGCATGCGCTCTGTGTGCTTCAATGCCATATGTGCAGATTGAGCACCAGTATTCAGTAAAAATGTCACCGAAATCGTTTGAAAACAACCCGCTGTGTAGAAATTGGATTTGGGGATATTAAGGTACAGTGTCTCATATTCACCAGTTTATTTATGCGAACATATGGACGGTGCACTTTGGTAATTTATATAGACATGTTGGATTTTGAGCGCATGCGCGAAGGTATCCTTAACTAATTGGTCAAACAACTGTTTCTTGATCTGTGATTGGTGGGAGAAACTGTTTCATAATGAAAAACAGTGTTATAATGAGCCTCATTATGATACAGTTTTCTGACAGATAATAGTCAGGGTCGAACATAAATATTTTTAACGGTTTGCCCAGCGTAACCTTAAAAGGCGCACGGACGGCAGGTTTTTCTTCGACTCGATTCACTGAAATCCTTCCTGCTCGACTTCCTTTGGTCATAAATGAATGTTTTCTACAGAAACCTTCCTCGAGAAATCCTTTACAGATTAGTGAAAACCGCATCAAAATCCATCCAGTGGTTCTCGAGATTACCTGTTACATCCAAGAATCGGGGATTTTGTTTTATACTACATAGAGATTATTATTATTATTATTATTATTATTATTATTATTATTATTATTATTTCAATAGTACCCTTCATGTTTTTCATATCCAATATTTTTCATCCAAAGAAGCCTATTGAAGACACACAGCACGTGTTGAGTAACATTCTACCGATACAGACAACGGAAGCTGAACTACTCATCCCTGTGTTGAGAACTCAGGCAGTAATGACATCATGGAACAAGCCAACCTTGACATTGACCAGGCTCGTCAATGTTGCGTCATAGATTTCACGAGTTAACCCTACCCTTCGACGTCATCACTTCTTTTTTCTTTACTTTGTTTATTTACCATAATTCTCATTGTACTGTATAACCTTCATTATCAGATTTGCCGGTGATTCAACACCCAAGTTCAACAATCTTGACTTCTTGTGTTTTGGTGCTGAAGTCATGCAGTTTATGAGAGGATGACACATTAAGTCCTCCCTCATTCACTGAGCTGATAGGATAGTTACACTGCAATTTATTTATCAGTACTGTACCTCCCACGTCTTCTCAATATCACTAACCTTTGATCCTCTCACAACATCTTAGTAGGCTATAGGAATAATATGTTGGGTGAGGCTCACCAATCTACGTTCGAAAACGATTCAGATTAATTCTGAGAATCACATACATGACATTGTTCCCAACATGATTTTACGCGCACTGATAAATCTAATATCAAACAGCATGTAACGTCCATACTATCCATTAGACTTCAACCAAATTCTGTATGTGCATTCTATACCTTAATAGATGGAACTAAGAATATATTCAGAGTCACCAGGACTGCCAACTGTAGTAAGTTACTCTATTAGGCTACACTATTTCAGGCGTATTTCAAACTGCCGTACTTAGAAATGTTAGTATTACCAACTTGTTATCGTCATTATTATAGATAGGTCTACAGTATATAGATTGGCATTAATCTTAAATCTTAAGAAAAGTAGGCTCTTTAGTTCGTCACGGAACTACTTGTTCACAGTATTCGATTTCATTTGCTTCCAAATATCCTTCATCTTTCAAGAGTGTCGTTCCTTCTCTTCTTGAGTCCACTTTCGTCTAGTTGTTAATTTCGTTTGTTTTTTTTGTTTTTTTTTTTCGAGTCTACCCTCCAGGTTGGTGAAACCCACGGACTCAGCGAGGGAACTCATCACTACCGCCTCTACGGGCAGTGTCCTAGAGCTGGGAACATCTGGTCGGAGTGGATACAACTGAGGAGGTGTGATCAGCACTTCGCCCAGGTGGCCTTACCTGCAAAGCGAACAGGGGCCTTATGAGGGATGGGAAGGGAGGGGAAGATTAGGATGGATAGGCAAAGAGGCGGATGTGGCCTTACAGTAGGTACCATCCTGGCATTTTCCCGAATACGATGTGGGAAACTACGGAAAACCACTTCGAGGATGGCTGAGGTGGGAATTGAACCACCTCTACTCATTTGGGCCACCCGAGGCTGAGTTGACCCCGTTCCAGTCCTCATACCACTTTTCAAATTTCGTGGTAGAGCCAGGAATCGAGTTCAGGACCTTCGGGGCGGCAGCTAATCATGCTGACCGCTACGCTACGGGGGCGACTTGTTAATTTCGTTCTCTCCCGAAACCCTGCCATTTGAGTGACTTCTCGAAAGAGTGTTCTGTTTTCTATTGTGTCTGTTTTAATTCCAGCGTTTTTCATATCTTTCTCAATTTAGACAAACCATGTGGGTTTGGATTTGTAACTGTTCAGTAAGTTGAAAATCTCTTTAGTTAGTCTACTGTTGTTTATTCTGTAATTGTGTAAATGTGCTCTTCCTCATTACGTCAGTTTTTTTTTTCTTTCGAATATAGCTCTCTGTTAAGTCTTCTTATTTCTTGTACAGTAGCTCCCAATATTTCTCTCCAAATTCATCTTTCAACCTTCTTTAATTTTTCTAAATCTCTAAGTATTGTTAATTAAAGTGTTTCTGAGCGGCTTCGTTGGTAACCTAATATCGTATGGCCGTGGGTGCCGGGTGCAATCTTTGTTATTTGACGCCCAGATGGCAGCTTGCATGTAAATTTTGTCGTTCTCTGGAGTGCTATGAAAGTCAAGGACGTTAGATATCTAAGCTCCTTGACACTATAGCGCTTTCTAGTAGAGATATTAGTAACTTTGTGTTGGCGGGAAATTCTGAGGTTAATTTTGCCACTATGAACACGGCCTATTGAATTCAAATGGGTTCTTTAACTTGCCAAAACGAATGAAATGCGTGTCAATATTTTTGTCACCTTTCAAAAATCACTTACCACGGCCAGGAGCAAACCTGAGAGTTTGGGGTTGGTAATCGGACACGATAACCACTCACCCACCATGGCTTCGTTGGTGTAGTTGGTAGCATGCTGAGTTTCTATGCCCAAGATCGCGGGTTCAAACCTGGCCTAAGTCGACGGAATGTTTAAGAGCGTTAAAAATTCCTCAGTATGCCTTCCTTTGGAGGGGAAATAAAGCCGGTGCCCATAGAATAGATTTATGGCATGTAAATGAACCTTGCACTAAGTACAATAATGTGTGAGGCTAAATTTGTAGGTTAAATTTGATTAACGCTCTATGAAGTTCCAACGTTCACCGCAAGGTGTCAGTTGCGGTGGCATCTAGTAGCCAAGATCGCGGCTAGGTGTCGTTGACGGTAGCATATGGTAGCAAAAGTAGGAGCAGTTCTTACCTAATACAGTCATCAGAATTAACACCGGTTATCAGACGGATTCTACACACACTAAGTACATGGGGCTGCATGACCGCGTTGTCGCAGCCCCTAAACGGAGGCCCTCCAGGGGCTCACATCTAGTGGAATATGGGTTCGCGACCACGGGACCCCAGCTGAGTCCCGCATTGCTTCCACTTACTTGTGCCGGGCTCCTCTCTTGGTCAACTCTTGTTCTCGTCCGACCCCGTCAGTATTAGGGTATCCAAGGCCTAGAGAGTCTTTCACTTTCGCGCCTTAATTGGCCCTTGTCTCATCTTTCCTGATACCCTCCTTCTGCGAGGGGTCAACCTTATTTTTCTTTCCATGTTATCTCCTGCCTTCTGCTCAAGGCCCTTAAGGAGCCAGGGTGTATTTAGCCCCACCACTTCTGGTGCACCCTGGATAGTGCTACACCCTCAGAGAGTTACGGCAGGTATTTTCGGGAGTTGGCGATCCCAGGGATTTCCTGAGCTGGGTCCGTTTTATCCCCCTTTTCCACTGACTTTGGGGCGGGCCCTCTCCTTGTTCCCTTTCCTATCTGCCTTTCATGGCTCTCCTTCCTTCCGAGTCCCTCAAACCTCGTTCTTTGAGGGTTGAGGGCATTTCTCTTCTTCCTGTCCTTCATTTGCCTTATCCTTTATTTGTTTACAATTTCTTCTTCTAGTATGTAAGTCTGTAGTTAGTATCAGTTGTAGTTTTCATTCTCATCATATAGTTCACTATCACCCAAACCATTAGGTGCCGATAACCTAGATGTTAGGCCCCTTAAAACAACAATTATCATCATTATCAGCATCATCACCTAAACGGAGGAAATAACCAACCAAAGTGTTTCGTGTCTGACCACTGTTTGGTAGTGTCTCTTCGTTTATTATTAGACTATATTTTTACTTTCTTCGGAGTAAATCAATGTGGTTAGCATAATAACTAGGGCTCGGATTTTTAGGTGCTAAAGATCAGGAAAATATTTATTTATTATGTAATAAAAACGCTAAAATATGTGACAAAAAAGTAAAAATATTTAATTATAATTTAGTTTATTAATGTGAATGTAAACCATATGCAGTACTCACGAATGCTATGCCTCACTGTCTGATCAAGAATTACAATACACAACGAGATACATCTATCTTCAGGTTGTCCATCACAAATGACCGACGATTATCGCGAAACACTTCTTCTGAAGGCGCGAAACTGCGGCAATATGTTTCTTGCCTTTGAGGTGTGGTGTAACTTGAGATCGCTGTTCAGCCTTGATTGCTCTCCCACATGGTTGGCAGAACAGAATGCCCCCATCAGATGTAAAATTATCTTTCAATTCTACAACATACTGTTGCAGACATTAACTTGTAGTTTCTTTTACTTTAGGCATCGTAGAACTGCTTACACTTTACAGTGCCAGAAATGAACTGCATATGAGTGACACTGGTTCCAGGTAGCTGTGGGGGAAGTTCATGCACGTGGCGCAATATGGCTATGAACAAGGAAATCCCCGGCTTCCACAGTGAGTAGCACGGGGCGACAAGTTAAGGATAACACAGTTGCAAGCTGACATTCGCTCAGCATGATGATTAGTTAGCTGTCAGGTTCTTCCCCGTTGAAGTAACACGGAACAAATTTGCAATAAACTGTAAGATCTAGCACATTGATTTTTAAAAATGTAATTATTATGTCTCTTCATGTGCTAATAAGTGAAAAGTAGGAATGTATGTATTTGTAGAAAAGAATGCTTAAAATATGTATGTACATAAAAAAATATTTATTTACCTAAAAATCCGAGCCCTAATAATAACTCTTGAGGAAATATTGCCGAGCGAGTTCAGTTGGGAAATGAAAACAAATAAACCAGTGGGAGATACGTTCTTCATTCATGTGACTCAGCCATCCTGACTCATGTGGGCTCATTCAAACACTCTATTAGGCGTGTGGCACGCCCATTCTCACCTGCACATCACCAATCGCCATATTTGTGCTAACCTACTCTCTGTCACAATTTCCCGGAAATGTCCATCGTGGCTTGACACAGGGATTCCCAGTGTTTTAAGATGGTGACACTCTGAGCAAGAAACACTAAGGATTGCGCCTAATAACAGTTATAATAATAATAATAATAATAATTTATTTATTTATCATATGGCTTTTAGTGTCTGACGACATGTTCGGCTGAGTCTGTAGCTGCATCCAGCGGACACCCTTAGAGTGAGCTACAAGGTCCGTTCAATTTCAAGTAGTTCCAACTTTCGCTACCAGATATCAATGCTACCCAGTAATGAACGTTGAAACTTTGACAGAGCGTTCCGACGAAATCTAACCTAACATTTATTTATTTAATTTATTTATTTATCCTATGGCACATTTACCTTCACACAAGTTTAGTCTGTGGAAGGATCTTTTACATGCCATAAATCTATGACATGGGACCGCCGGCTTTACTTCCCCTCCGAAGGAAGGCATACTGAAGGATTTTAACGCTCTTAAAAAATTCGACGACTTCGATCGGGTTTGAACCCGCTATGTTGGGAACAGCAGTTCAGCAAGCTACTAACTACGCCACCGAAGCCGCTCATAATAATAATAATAATAATAATCATTCGGTATCACACAACATACCTTGATTGATGTTACGATTCCTAACAAGAATCTCCCGTCAAAACACATAGAAGAGATCAGCAAATATGGCGAGTTGGTCGGCCTATCAAAAGGCAATGGCATGTAGAACGAGTAAAGACCATACCTATCATTGTCGCAAGTACGGGCGTGATCCCAAGTACCTTGCTCCAAGGCCTTAAAGAACTGGATCTAGATACGCTACTGTACAAACTAATACAGAAGACAGTAGTTCTTCCAACAACCCGAATCGTTCGGAGGTTCGTGGATAGCGACTTTCCAGCTTAGAAGTTGCTTTCCAGTAACTATACTTTGGTTCCCTGAAGCCCGTATAGTTATGTTGTGATGTACCAGCAATGTGTTATATGTACTGTATAAAAATAATAATATGCTTCTTCTTTAATAGGAATATTCTACATTACAGTAGTCTTCCTTCAACCCAAAACTAATCTACTCCTCCACAAGTTTCGGTCTTCAGCATCCTCCTCGGTTAAGCCTCTGGTAGCCATGCTTCTCTTTACACCATCCATCCATTGTTCTCTTGGTTTACCCCGTTTCCGTTTGCCTTTAGCTTACCAATGTAACATTTAATTTGGATTTATATTATTCTGCATCCTTTTCACATGTCCAAACCATTGCAATCTTCTATCTTCTATCACTTCTAGTAAGTTATATTTCTTTTTACCTGCATAATTTCTCTATGAAGGGAGCTGCTTGAGCTTTTAGTTCTCGCAGTAACTGCACGCTACCTCCCTTCTTATGAAGCACACCTACGCCTCTTTACTGCGAGAACTAAAAGCTCAAGCAGCCATAACCTCCCTATGAAGGGAGCTGCTTGAGCTTTTAGTTCTCGCAGTAAAGAGGCGCAGGTGCGCTACATAAAAAGAGAGGAAGGCGTGCAGTTCGCTACTTCTATGGGGGGTCCAGGCGGGGACACCAAGAGCCCGCTAATGAGCCAGCTTGGTGTCCTAGGCGAAACCTCACACAAGACACGGCACAATCCTAGAAAAATTGCGGAGTTTGAACTGAAATTTTCTTCGCCCAAAAAAAAAAAAAAAAAAAGTTTTCTGGAGTGTTAGGGACCTCTAGAAAGCGAGTCACCCTGTACTGTGAGATATTATGCTTGTCACTAAACATGTGTGAGGGCGCCACCCTAGTCTAATTGCTATAATAAGATGCAAAGTGTCACTTCCTGGCGCCAGAACTCTCACTTGATGAGCGGACATGGTAATGATCCAGTTGTCTTTAACTTCGTTACCCCTCTGAGGAGCTTGGTCCTTTGTTTCCTTCACCAGCCCGAGCTACGGTGATTCTAGCAGGGTTCGGGGAGGGAGAGTAACCACTACTTTTGTAGTAATGAGGGTCATATCGTTACTGATTAAGTTAAGTAACTCGTAACACCTCTACTTTAAACAATATCGAAAAGGCGACTTACTTTCTCAAGATCGAGCAATGCGGGGATTATTCTATCCTAGATGTTGTTTCGTTTCAGGTCATTGGACATCGTGGTCATTTAGCTCCGTGTACATGGGTGTGTAAGCTTAAATAGATAAGTCAATAAATAAATGAATAAATGTATGAATAAATAGATAATAAATAAATAAATACACAATCATAAATAACAAATGAATGAATGAGTATAAATGAATAATCAATAAATTAATAAATAATCAATAAATAATAAATGAATAATCAATAAATTAATCAATAAATAATAAATAAATAATTAATAAATTAATAAATAAATAATAAATAAATAATAAATAAATAATCAATAAATTAATAAATGAATGAGTAATTAAATAATCAATAAATAAATTAATTAATAATAAATAAATGATAATAATAAATAATATTGTTATTGATTTTACGTCCCTTTTAACTACTCTGTCTTTTAGACACGCCGGGGTGCCGGAATTTTGACCCGAAGGGGATCTTTAACGTGCCAGTAAATCTACTGACACGGCTCCCTCGCATTTGATCACCCTCAAATGCCAGCTGACTGCGCCAGGATACGAACCTGCAACCTTGCACCCAGCGAGCGGGAACGTTACCGCTAAGCCACGCACCCAGCCATAAATGAATATGCAAATGAATGAATAAGTAAATAAATAAATAAATACATAATGAATAAAAAATCTTCCTTCATTCATTCATTCATTCCTTTCTTCCTTCCTTCCTTCCTTCCTTCCTTCCTTCCTTCCTTCCTTCCATTCCTCCCTCCTTCATTCTTTCCCTCCCTCCCTTCAATTCCTTCATTCCTTCCTTCCATTCCTCCCTCCTTCATTCTTTCCCTCCCTCCCTTCAATTCCTTCCTTCCTTCCTTCATTCCTTCCTTCCTTCCCTCCCTCCTTCATTCTTTCCCTCCCTCCCTTCATTTCCTTCCTTCCTTCCTTCCTTCCTTCCCTCCTTCATTCTTTCCCTCCCTCCCATTCATTCCTTCCTTCATTCCTTCCTTCCGTCCCTCCCTGCTTCATCCCCGCCCCCCTTTTCCCTCCTTCCTTCTTGCATTCCCTCCTCTACCCTCCCTCTCTCCCTCCCTCCTTCCTTCCCTCCTTCCTTTTTGAAACGATTATATAAATCCCAGGCTTTTTCAAATTCGTAGCTTCATTCTCTTTCCGACACCCTTATTTTTGTAAGGGAGCGTGATGGTTCAGTGGCCAAGATGCTTGCCTCTCACCAAGGCGGAACGGGTTTAATTCCCGGACAATGCATGTGAGATTTTCAAAGTGAGATATCATTTCCTGTGCTTCGGATTCCATGTAAGAATGGAGGTCCCGTGGCTCATTATCGCGAGATTAAATAGCACGTAAAACTACACGCTTCCTTCTTCATTTTTGGAAGAATCGGAACTGTTCCGTCGTCCCCTTTATTTAGGAGGGGCTGATGACTATCGTGCGCTACGCTAAGCCCACCTCGAGTTCCTGGTAGCGCGCCCATCTGGCACTCTGTATTGTCATGGCAACCAACTGTTCTGATTGACGTCATGCCGAACAAACACTTGTTCAAATTTACGTCAAATGCTGTATATTTTTAAACCCGCTATATTTATCAATACAATCCCTCTCTCCTGTGTTATTGACGTGGATATACACTGTACTCACCCACAGTCTTTTTTGGTCACGCGTCTCACGACCCGTTTGACGTTTACATTGCGCGACGTCACCAATTAATTTAAAATAATCTGAATATTGAAATGTTAAGCGAGATTATATGTCTTAGTCAAGCACGTCTCCTAAGGCTCAACATCCTTAAGATAATAATAGGGTTTTTTTTCGTGTGGTCTCCTGAGAGGCCGAGTGCAGGTCTTTCTAGTCGACGCCCGTGGGCGACCTGCGCGTCGGAATGAGACATGGAATGGATGAAGATGAATGAAACTGGGCAAGGATGTGGAAGGAATCGGCCGTGGCCTATCAGAAGGTACCGTCCCAGCATTTGCCTGGTGTTGAAAGTGGGGGAAACCACAGAAAACCATTTCAAGGACGGCTGACGGTGGGGCTCGAACCCACGCGTCTACCGAGTCAGCAGAAAGCTTGGCCACATGACCTAATGCTGCGCTTTAGCCAGCGTAGCCACTGCTGTCGGTATTAATAATAGTAATAATAATAATGATAATGATAATTATTTTTGTTAATTTGCTCCCCGTGTATCCAAATTACCTTATGCTAACATTTTGAATCTACACTTCATTTGTAGGTATTTTCAATCTCAGTTGCATTTTGTAAGTCGTTTCTATCTAAATTGCAATTTGCGAATATTTTCAACCTCAATTGCATTTTGTAAGGATTGACAATCCAAATGTCTTTTTAGTAAGTCTTTCAATGTAGGGGGAGGTACTTGAGTGAGTATTTTGAATTTCAATTGCATTTTGTAAATATTTTTAACTTAAATTGCATTTTACAAGTATTTTAAATCTAAATTGCATTTTGTATGGTGAGCATTTTGTAAGTATTTTGATTCTCAATTGCATTTTGTGAGTATTTTGAATCTTAGTTACATTTTGTAAGTATTTTCAATCTAAATTGCATTTTGTAAGTATTAACAATCCAAATGAGTATTTTGAATTCACGATACATTTTGTAAGCATTTTCAATTTCAATTGTATTTTGTAAGTATTTTTAACCTCAATTGCATTTTGTACGTATTTTCAAACTCATTTGCATTTTGTTAGTATTTTGAATTTCAATAGCATTTTGTAAGTATGTCGACTCTACATTGCATTTTGTACGTATTTTGAACCTAAACTACATCTTGTGTGTGTTTTTCAATCTATTCCTTTTCTGAGTATTTTCCTTCTAAATTCCCTTTTGTAAGTATTACCGCTCTCCATTCTGTGAGTCGTTTCAATCTGAGTTCCAATTTGTAAGTATTTTCCGTCTCACTTAATTTTCGGTATGGTTTCCATTTCATTGTCATTTTCGCTATCACCCAGACCGTTAGGGGGGCGATAACCTAGATGTTAGGCCCCTTAAAACAACAATTATCATCATCATCAAATTTACCTCCGCCTTCCGGCGTGCCGAGAGGGAATTTTCGTGCTCCAATAAGAGCATTTTGCCGCTGGTATGTTGATGGTTAAGAAACACAACCTTATGTTTAGAGACCAACACATGCGGTTGCTAGGTGAACGAGTATGGACTCTGGAGTCACTAATCTCAGATAGGTACCTTGGCTATGACTCGACGACAACATCACTACGGGGAAAAGTTCTCCTTATTGTGATTCATGAAGCACGGCTGTCCATAACTTTTTACCTTAATGAATCACCACAATACACAGTACTATTGTCTACGTGTGTGATTCAATTACCTGTATCTGATCGCACTTTTAATGGAGGGCATAAATATGTCGCCGTCCAGTAATGTGTAAGTATTATCAGGCGCGGATCTAGAGTTTGGTTTTGGGGGGGGGGGGGTCAGAGATTCGATCTAGAGTTTGGCTTTGGGGGGGGGGGGGTCAGAGAATCGAAATTGTCAAGAAAAATGATATCACTAAAAACGCAATCACAAAATAACCAAACGTACAAAACCAGACCAATTTTTTTGCAAGCTTCATGGATAGAAATTTGATGCGTTTAGCGCACCAAAAATATTCGTACAAATTGCAACGGCGTGTTTTGCGACTCTTACATCGAGCTTCGAGAAAAGGATCAAGGTACGTTACAGTTTCGGCAAGTCGAGTTGATACCGACAAAGGGAGAAAGTCACAGCTTAAATTGCCAACCAAGCTTGCAGTTTGGACGTCAGCAAAAATTTTTGGTGCGAAAAAAGCCCCCAGTTTCCTATCCGTGCATTGCTGCACATTCATCGTGACATCACTATAAACATCGATTCGGTAATCACAAGGTTTGCTAAACAAAATAGACGAGTTGATTTTGTTGTATAACTAATAGTTTTTATACAAGAGGTTTGAAGTTGTAAGTATGTACAATTGTAACAGAACATAATAATTCCAATAAAGATAATTCAGTATTGAATAAAATGAAACAAAACTGTTTTTCAGTTAAAATTCGTTAAGTTTTATTTGTCTGGTAATTGTGTTTTCGTTTTTTGAGTTTGCAAAAAAATTTAGTCTCCGTTTGGGGGGGGGGGGGGGGTCATGACCCCCGTGCCCCCCCCCCCCCCCCCCCCTTGAATCCGCGCCTGGATTATTGGCGTCGTAAGTCTATAGAGTTGTGGACGAGATGGAAGACAAGGTGGGTGTTCGTATCCTCTGAAAGCATCTCAACTGTGAGTTTATACGTGTAACTTTTGATGTTAAACATCTTATACTGTATAACCTTACAAGCAACCCACCCCGGCTTCGCCCGGTATCTTTAACGGTTTACCCAGCGTAAACTTAAAAGGTGTATTTTCTTCAATTTCAATCCGTTTTCCGTCTCGGCATGATGGGTTAAAATCACTGACTTGACTATTAATTATATTACCATGGAGATGCATGTGCAACGAATTCTTGTCAGATGTAATTTAAGAACGGCGAGTGCATGAAACACAACTCCTCCCTCCATCCGATCTAAACTTGTCTGTGTATTCTGCGGAACGAAGGCTGAAACTGGGATGGTAGGCTCACTCACTAGCTAGCTCGTTAACTGTCTCCGAAGCTAGTAATTGAATAGAGATTGTTAGAAGAAATGAAAACGTAAAGACACTTATAGTGGGCGATGTATTAAAGATTATGTTGCCAGCGACTTTTTGATGTGTAACATCTTTCCACTCGGTATCTGTATATTTTTTCTGGGGGTGATTTTGAAAAAAGAAACGGAAATGGATGGGATGGAAACAATGAAACGGAAATGGATGGAACGGAAACAAGGAGCGCGCGGTGGAGGAGATTGGTACCACGACGTACTATCGGCCATGTGACTACGTGGAATATACATAGCATACGGTTTACTTCAAGGTTTGGAGGCCCCATTAAAGATATTCCTACAATAAATCATCTTCAAATTGTCGTTCTTTGGTGTGAAAATATTCATTATATCATATTTGTTGAAAACAATTATGATTTATTAAATCTTCATACTTTTGCTGTATTCTTATTTAATGTAAGCACTCGAGGTACTGTCGGCCATGTGGCTATGTGGAATGTATATCGCATACAAAATTACTTCAAGGTTTGGAGGCCCCATTAATTATATTCCTACAATAAATCAACTTCATGTTGTCGTTGTTTGGTGTGAAAATATTCATTATAACATATATGCTGAAAACCGGCCAGGATTTGGCACTGCAGTTTTACAAGTACTGTAGTTATTTCAATGACCAACAGAGTTCACTGTTCTCCCGTCAGACACACAGTCGGCCATGTGGCTGTGTGGACTGTACATCGCATACGGTTTAGTTCAAGGTTTGGGGGCCCAATTCAAGATATTCCCACAATAAATCATCTTCAACTTGCCGTTCTTTGGTGTGAAAATATTCATTATATCATATTTGCTGAAAACCGGCAGTGGAGTTTTACAAGTAGGCATTTCAATGACCAACAGAGTTCACTGTTAACAAGGGATAACATGTCACATGTTATACATCATATGCGACTACTGTAAGGCTCGTATTTTTTATATTTTTTTCAATTTCAATGAACTAAGACCTGTATCCATTTTCCGTCTCGGCATGATGGGATAAAATCACTGACTTGACTATTAATTATACTGTATTATCATGGAGATAGCATGTGCGACGAATTCTTGTCAGATGTAATTTAAGAATGGTGAGGTGCATGAAACACAAATCCCCTTTTCGTCCAATCTAAACCTGGCTGTGTATTTTGTGGAACGAAGGCTGAAACTGGGATGATGGGCTCACTCGCTAGCTAACTCGTAAACTGTCTCCGAAGCTAGTAATTGAATGGAGATTGTTAGAAGAAATGAAAACGTAAAATCACTTATACTGGGCGATGTATTAAATATAGAGATATGCTGCCTGGGACTTTTTTGTAGAACTTTTTATGCTGAACAATTCTTACACTCATAGTAGCCTATATTGATATTTTAACGGCTTACTCAACGTAAGCTTAAAAGGTGCACGGACGGTACGATATCTTCGACTCGATTCACTGAAATCGTTACTGCTCGGCTTCCTTTAGTCATAAATGAATGTTTTTTTTTGCAGAAACCTTCCTCGAGAAATCCTTTACAGAATGGTGAAAATCGCATCAAAATCCATGCAGTGATTCTCGAGATTACCCGTAACATCCAAGAATCGGGGACTTCATTTTATACTATGTAGAGATTCAGAAGACTCAATTAATGATATCTTATGGGCAATTCCACCAAAGGTGTTAATGAACGAGATTTGCATATATCTTCAGCTTTGTTTACGATTGGACAATAACATATATTTCCCGACAAAATCACGTATAACACATATTTGTTAGACCGTATTCGACTATAGCTATGTATCGGTTTTTGGAGATTTTCAACTATGATCAATCTAGTGATTTTCTAGTGGTTCCATTAAGAAGTTTTTCATTAAACAAATGATAGTTGATGTCATAGCAGCTTAAATACAGTACACAATTCAGATGACGTCACGTTCCCGCGCAGCTGCATGACGTCACGTCCGTCTCCGTGTCCGTAACGCATAACGATGGACCCCAACCATAACGAAGAAGACGACAAGATCATTTGAAGTGATAAAAGGCCACGAACTCTGACGAAACCTCTGGCAGAGGTGTTCCCAAGAACCACAAAGATATGTTTAAAATTCCTCAATACATGCAGTTCTGTTATTATAAAAATACTCGTGGAAAAGTGGTGGTTCTGCCATTCATTAGCACTGCTATTCATTCAACATTCACTCTGCTGAAAGTAGCTTCTCCCCTCAACTTGCCGACTGAGATGGCGTATCCCTCAGGGAAGGTAAGTGTTTTTACAACAATACAGGCCTTAAGAAAACCTAAAAATATAATACTTCAACCAGCACTTCTTTTACCCTATGTCTAGTTTTGGCCTAGGACCTACAAACAGCTTCTGTTTCAGGTTCCCATCAATGTGAAGAAGATAAAAGACCTCACAAACCTCAAACCTTATCTTGTTGGGTATGATGAGTTCTACAACGATATATTGCAATGGCCTTCTACGGATGCAGAATGTGCTGTGGAGTTAGAAGACGAATAAATCAGTGCACTACCAACCCGATAATGTATAGCTTTGAACTTTGAGACTGATCAGGTTAAAAGTTACCAGTTCCTTTTCAACAGGTTTTGTTTGTTACAATAATGGTTTTCTTGCATTAATAATGTTATCTAATACACATATAAATAAACTGTTTTGCATACAATTCGTTTTCATTACAAAACCGCAAAAAATTTCTCAGTTGTGCTAAAAAAAAATATCCTTGTTCCACTTCTTTATTGCAGAAAGGTGTCAAGTACAAATTTTTTAAGTTCTGTTTTTTACAAAATATAAAAAATTAAAACAAATATAATTTATGTTATTACGTTTAAAATACATGTACAAATTTGTGGTAAGTGTTTAAGATCCATGAAAAATTATTTGTATGAGATATGAAGTTTTCTTTGAGTTTCTCAAAAAGGCATATTTGTCACTTGACCCCTTTCTGAAATAAACGATTCAAAAGTATCACAAGCCATCTGGCGACTGCTAATAAAGAGAAGATAGATTGGTGCGAAACATACTAATACACCCAGGAATAGCAAACTTAGTTGTGGAAGGGAGGACAAGAACTGTAGGGGTAGACCAAGGTTAGAAACAGATTGCGTCGAATGAATTTATTGATTTATATATTTGTTTGTTTGTTGATTTGTTTATTTATTTAGTTATTTACGTATTTATTTATTTATTTATTTATTCATTTAGTCTTTTATTCATTTATTCACTTATTTATTTAATCATTTATTCATTTATGCATTTATTCTTTTATTCATTTATTCACTTATTTATTTATTCATTCATTTATTTAGTTATTTATTTAGTTATTTATTCATTTATTCATTTATTTATTTATTCATTTATTAATTTATTCATTTATGCATTTATTCATTTATTAATTTATTCATTTATTAATTTATTCATTTATTTATTTATTCATTTATTTATTTATTCATTTATTCATTTATTTAGTTATTTATTTACTTATTTATTTATTCATTTATACATTCATTTATTGAATTATTGATTTATTTATTTATTTATTTATTTATTTATTTATTTATTTATTTATTGAATATGCATTACAAGGGTAACCCTATTTCACTGAAGTATATTAGGGTTGTAGTTTAAGAGATTACAGATTACATATTGTATAAGGCAATTTACGAAGATAAGAGTAATTGTGATATATGAATGTTAAAAACTGATTGTACAACAAGATTTTTGATAAATGTGATAAAGTGGTTTTATTAGTTCATTTTTGCAGTAATTCAAATGGTGATTCAGATTATATATTTCTCTTTCGAAGGGAGGACAGTCAAATAGGAGGTGACTTATTCTTTGAGTTGATCCACAGATGCAAGAGTAATCGTCTTCTACTTTATCCTTGAATCGTTCAAAGTAAAATTAAAATTTTCCATGGCCAGAAAGGAATTGTGAAAGCTCTAAGCTTGGTGTCAGCATATTTTGCATTGGTGACTTTGGGGAAGAGGATACTTGTTTTCCCAAATGAAAATCCACAGCCAGCTTCCAGTCGACCGACCGGGCCACGGAATGGAATGAATGAAGCCCCCCCCATCTAGCGCCGAGGATATGAACTGTGCCGGCTGCCGAAGCCTATCGCACTCCCCTCGGGCAATTTGTAAATGAATGACAGATGAAATGAAATTATAATGGAGAGTGTTGCTGGAATGAAATTTTGACAGGGAAAACCGGAGTACCCAGAGAAAAAACTGTCAGCCTGGTAACTGCGCCGTTTGAAGAGTTTAGCTGTTCACCTCGGCTTTTTAGAATTGCGTCTGGGAGGACCTGCTGTCCCTGCGCCTTTTAAGCTTACGCTGGGTAAACTAGATACCGAGTGAAAGCGGGGCAGGTTGCTCGTTTTGTAATACTATTCAGGTTAGGGCATGTTAATACTTGACCGACCGGGTCACGGAATGGAATGAATGAAGCCCCCCATCTAGCGGCGAGGATATGAACTGTGCCGGCTTCCGAAGCCTATCGCACTCCTCTGGGGCATTGATTAAATGAATGATAGATGAAATGATAGTGGAGAGTGTTGCTGGAATGAAATTGTGACAGGGAAAACCGGATTACCCGGAGAAAAACCTGTCTGCCTCCGCTTTGCCAGCACAAATCTCACATGGAGTGACCGGGTTTTGAACCACGGACCCAGCGGTGAGAGGCCGGCGGGCTGCCGCCTAAGCCATGGAGACTTACTTGTTTTCCCGCCCAATGTAATTTGGCACGATTTGTGTTGACCGACTGAAAAGCTTTCGTTAATAGATTGAACCTTGTAAAACTAAAATTCCCTGAGTGTCGTGATAAATTTCCTGCCAATTCCCTGTGTATTCCAGAATTTTAATTCCCTGGGACTTCCATGTTTCCCAGAGTAGTAGATACCCTGGTTGGTTAATTGGTTCCTTAGTTTAGGGGCTGTGACAACGCGGTCATGTAGCTCCGTGTACTTTGGGTGTGTGTAGAATTTGTCTGATAACCGGTGTTAATTGTGATGGCTGCATTAGTGTGAGTTATCTGTGATTCAGGTAGGAGGACTGCAGACAATTAATTTGTTCAAGTAGTTCCTACTTTTGCCACCAAATGCTACCATCCACGACACCTAGCTGTGGACGTGGCTACTAAATACCATCGCTGTCAGCACCCGGTGGGGAACGTTGGAACTAATATAGCGCTATCAAACTAACCTACAAAGTTTTGCTTCCACAAGTGTAATTGATTAGTGGAAGGTTCTGTTTCATGCCATAAATCTACGACATGGGTCCGCCGCCTTTACTTTCCCTCCGACGGAAGGCATACTGAGAGATTTTTAACGTTTTAAAAAAATTCGACGACCTCGGCCGGGTTTGAACCCGCGATCTTGGGCATAGAAGCTCAGCATGCTATCAACTACGCCACCGAAGGCGCTGGTAGTAGACACCCTGGGGATTTGTCATCATAGTCAAGAAGCCGTGCTAGAGCGACGTCTCACTGTTCTGGAGAAAGCGCATTAGTAAGATGGATATTCCTCTTAACAGACGTGATTCAGGACGACCGGCGCCTAGTGTTTACGACGCCTCGTGCCACCTTGTCGCTATGTCTGGGCGTCGCGTCGCTGTTCCCATTACGAATGATTCCAGCTGTCTTCGCGAGCTCACGGTGGTATATTTTTGGGTCAGCCACCTCCAAGAGAAGTCACTGTTTGGTTCGCTCTTCATTAGCCTATTTTCATTTTATGAAACAATAGGTTTATGAGATCACCTTTTGTCCGTGTGTGTGTGCGTATGTCTGTGTAGATGTGTGTGTGTCCCTCTAATAACTACTAAACGGCTGGAGCGATTTCAATGAAACTCGGTAAGGTCATAGCACCATTTTGGCCGCCCCGGCCGTGCCCTTCAATATGCCAACGGCACGTAGTGTTCTACTTCTCACCAATCCAACATGGCGGCTCTGCGAAATATTTCACCAGCATTCAATATCTCCGAAACTATTACCGATATCACCCTGGAATTTCGTACGGTGATAAAGGAAACTACAAGAAGTTCACCTATGTGACATTTGAAAACCTGGTAACTACAAAACCAACATGGCGGTCAGCGAAGTTGCCAATTTTAAATAGACGTTTCTCGCGATTTAACCAACCAAACGCAATGAAACTTGGTATAGTATAAGTTTATACACATTGCAATTTACCGACATCTAACTTCGTTCAATTGTTTACGTAACCTCAAGATGGCGGCTGTGCGAAATATTTCACCGGCATTCTATATCTCTGAAACTATTACCAGTATCACCCTGAAATGTTGTACGGAGATAAAGGGCACTATTGCAAGTTCATCTATGAGACTTTCAAACACCGGTTAACTTCGAAACGAACATGGCGGCCAAGCGATGTTGAAAGTTTTAAATAGACTTTTCTCGCGATTTAATGATCCAAACGCAATGAAACAGCAAATGTTTATACACATTGTAATGCACTGGTATCAAATTTTGTTCAATTGTTTACATAACCTCAAGATGGCGGCCGTGCGAATTTTAAAATTAAGTTTTTATTTCTTGTGTCGTAATCATGCGATCGAGGTGAAAGTTTGAATAATGAACCTACGCAATAATTTTCCTTTAATGGTAGGCCTACATGACGCTATGGCCTATACATATAACAATCCAACTTCGCGACCATCCGAAATATTTGAACGGTTCTCAATATCTATACAGCAAACTGATTTTTTTAATGTTGATTGGGGCAATTAACAAAAGTAATATATATATATATATATATATGAATATAGGCTATGTAATTCTTCCCGGAACTAGGCCTAACCTACTTGTTTTCTATTGCTCCACTTATTGTTTCTGCTTCATTTGGAAGCGTGGGATATCCTAGCCATCAGCCCAACGAAGCTATGTAGCTTACGTAACTGTTTCGGTGGCGTCGTCGGTAGCATGCTGAACTGCTATGCCAGAGATCGAGGGTTCAAACCCAGCCGAAGTCGACGGATTTTTAAGAGAGTTAAAATCCTTCAGTATGCCTTCCTTCGGAGGGAAAGTAAAGCCAGCCGGCCCGTGTCGTAGATTTATGGCTTGTAAAAGAACCTACCACTACAATAAGTAGCGAGTAGCTAAATTTGTAGGTTATTTAGTTAAAAACTCTCTATCAAGTTCCAACGTTCCCTCCTAGGTGTCAATGACAGTGGCATCGCTGGTAGCTTAATTTTGAACTAACGCCGGCGGGCCCATATCATAGATTTATGGCATGTAAAAGAACCTACCACTAAATTGGCAGTTTGTAGCTAAATTTGTAGGTGATATGGTTAGAAACGCTCTAGCAAGTTCGAACGTTCGCCGCTAGGTGGGTTCTTGGAGTGTAGAAAAACTCAGGGCAAAGAAATCCCTCTCGGCAATAATTGTCCTGAATTTTATTCCTGGCTCTGACAAGAAATGTAATTCTGGTCTGAGGTCTGGAATGGGGTCCACTCAACTTCTTCTCAGTGGTGGGTTCGATTCCCACCTGAGTCGTTCTGGAAGTGAATTTTCCGTGGTTCCCCACTTATACTCCTGGCGAATGCCGGGATGGTTATTAACTTAAGGCAGAGGTCGTTTTCTTCCCAATCCTCACCGGAATTGCAAATATATACTGTATATCCCCCAGGGGCTCACATCTTGTGGGACGTGGGTTGGCGATCACGGGACCCCAGCTGAGTCCGGCATTGCTTCCTCTTACTTGTGCCGGGCTCCTCTCAGTCTTCTTTCCTGTCGAACTCCCTTGGTCAACTCTTGTTATTTTCCGACCTCGAGGGTATTAGGGTATCCGAGGCCTAGGGAGTCTTTCACTTTCCCGCCTTAATTGGCCCGTGTCTCATCTTTCCTGATCCCTCCTTCTTCGAGGGGTCAGAACTCTTGTTTTCTTTTCATTATATTTCCTTTTCTCTTTAAGATTCCCGCACTGTTTTTGTTACTTGGTTCCCCGTGTATCTAAATTCCCTTTAGCGTTTTTTTGTAGGTATTTTTAATCTACGTTGCATTTTGTAAGTTTTATCGATCTAAATTACCTCTCGCGATTTTTTCAACCTCAATTGCATTTTGTAAAGATTGACAATCTAAATTGCTTTTTAGTAAGTCTTTCAATGTAGGTTCAGGGAATTTTAGTGGGTATTTTGAATTTCAATTGCATTTTGTAAGTATTTTCAACCTAAGCCGCATTTCGCAAGAATTTTAAATCTAAATTGCATTTTGTCTGGTGGGCATTTTGCAAATATTTTGATTCTCAATTGCACTTTGTGGGTATTTTGAATCTAAGTTGCATTTTGTCAAGTATTTTCAATCTAAATTGCATTTTGTAAGTATTGTCAATCCAAATGAGTCGTTTGAATCTACCGTACATTTTGTAAGTATTTTCAATTTCAATTGCATTATGTAAAAATTTTGAATTTCAATTGCACTTTGTGAAAAATTTGGATTGGAAATGGGATATTTCAATCTGAATTGCATTGTGTATTTTCAATTTCAATTGCATTTTGTAAGTATTTTGAACCTCAATTGCATTTTGTACGTATTTTCGATCTCATTCGCATTTTGTAAGTATTTTGAATTTCAATTGCATTTTGTAAGTATTTCGACTCTACATTGCATTTTGTACGTATTTTTCAATCTATTCTTTTTGTGACTCTTTTCGTTCTAAATTCCCTTTAGTAAGAACATTTTGTGAGTAGTTTCAATCTGAGTTCCTTTTTGTAAGTAGTTTCCGTCTCAATTAATTTTCGTTCTGGTTTCCATTTCATGTCATTTTCGCTATCACCTAGATCATTAGGGGCCGATAACCTAGATGTTAGACCCCTTAAAACAACAATTATCATCATCATCACATACTGTATATTACTACAGACCATGGGGGCCTCAGGGATGGTGCATGGCCCCCAAGAATATTTTGATTGTTCATTGTCACACCAGGTTTTTTCATAAATTGAAGTTACTGATAGTTAACTGATTTAGATGTAGGGATAATTTAACTTAGTAATTTGGGACTATTTGTAAATATCTCCAGTTATTTACAAAATCGATGAACTGGATTAACATCACCATTTTAATGAAGTGCTTGATTTTTATTTTTGTCAACACATGGTGATAAAACTTATTTTTACCTGTTTTGTGGCTAAATGGTTAGCGCGCTAGGCTTTGGCCCGAAATGCCAGGTTCGATTCCCGGCCAAGCCATCAGGTATTTTAATCTCCTGAGGTTAATTCCCGTGGCTCGGGGACTGGGTGTATGTGCCGTCTTCATAATCACTTCATCCTCATTACAACGCGCAGGTCGCCCACGGGCGTCAACTAGAAAGACCTGCACTCGACCTCTCCGGAGGCCACAGAATCATTCATTCACCTGTTTTAATGAAATGAACATTATGACGATGATTTGCAAAGAAGAGCGAACCTCTACGGACAAAAACTCTGAACTACAGTAAAAAGAAAAACTGTTCCACCCATTCATGCCATAAAGATAATGTACCCAACGGTTTCAGAGCAGCCAAATAATGAATATCACGAAGCAAGTAAGAAATGAAACGAAAATTTCGGGGTGGGAGGGGGGATACGTCTCATCATCACCTAGTGACAAGTAGGTAATGAAATGAAAAATATTACTTGCCCCCTCCCCCTGGAAAAAATCCTGCGGGCAGCTTTGCTACTGACACCATAGTTACAAAGGGTATCAGACAGTTCGACACATACACACAAACACAACTACACGTGGATAAACGACCACGATGTCCAAGACCTCCCAAATTAATTAACAATAAAATAATTTGCCCAGAATTTATGCTCGATGAAACCGATAAACGAATAAATCATTTTCTAAACGACACCAAGAGCACTCAGGGTCCAGTTTAGTAAAAACGTAAAGTTAAGCAATTTTGACAATTGTGTCAAAAGTTGAAAAGCTAGAATACCTGGAACAGTGTCAAAATAATTGTTTTGAAAATCTCTATCATACTAAAAAAAACTTCCGGATTAAATGCTATTTTGAAGAAAACAAATGTAAAACGATGCTTGTTTTTAAAATGGAACTTGTTCTACAGATTTAAATACAATTAAAATTTCAATGTTTTAAGCCATTCTTTGATTATTTATCTTCAATTTGTGCCAAGCATATTTTTCTAATTTCTTAAAACGAAGTAGATATTTCGATTTTGATTTGATCATGTATGGGTCGACACTAGCGCTCGTAGTGATAGATTTAGGCAACAAAGGACATGGTCTAACTGTTGGTGTCAGTTTAGTGTGTGTGACCATGCCGCCAATCATACCTAAGAGGCGTGTGGTTAATACATAAAATATTCAAAACTAGAATAATAAAATTAAAAAGCAGAAAGTACAAGATCTTCATTTTTGCTTGGCAAGGCGATTCCGCTCGACCTTGGCCGGCGGTCCCCGGCCAATAGCCGGCTGTTACAGGTTGGCGCGCCCGGTCTCCGGCCGTATTCCCAGGCTCTTGCTGCGGTAGACGTGTGAACTCCGACCTAATTGGGTGTTTTATAAAGCTAATGTGCACTGTATATCGTATTGTATAGTGCTGTAATGCCTTATGTGAAATATTCGCGACCTTAACGTGTATATCTGCACAATACGTACACAAAGTGCAGGAACTCGTGCGCTAGAACAAGACAAAAGTTTCGAGTGAAATTTCCAGGGATACCCATTCCTATAATTCGGACAACAAAACTACTGGCTAAGAGATGCAAACGTACAGGTTCAGTAAACAATAAAAATAGTCGTAAAGGTTGTTATCTCTGTACTGAAGCTAAATTAACCGGAGTAACCGGAAACTTCATAAGGAGATGCCGATTATGTTTGGCAGCGGATGGGAAACATTTTCAGCATCTACTGTAAACATGGTGAGTAAAAATGTATGTACCGTTTTATGCACCGTATTCTGCCGTAAATAAACGCGCGTGGTAGCTGGCAACTGAGCAGTCACTGGCGGAGCGCGCGAGCGAGAATGTCGTTGCCAAGCAAATTTAAAGACCCTATAGTAAGCTTCAACGACGAACCTGAAAAGAGTCGGCAAAAAGATGAAGTTATTGTAATCATTGAAAGATCAACAACTGCAAATGAAATTACTTCAAATAAACGCAAACCTCGCCAACAGAAGATGAAGACAGACGATACTCGTATGGCGCAGCGGTCAAGCTGTTGGCCTCTCACCAAGGAGGACCGTGTTCGATTCCCGGTCAATGCATGTGAGATTTTTGAAGTGAAATGGCATACTCTGTTGGTTGGATTCCACGTAAAAAGGAGGTCCCGTGGCGCATGATTAACGGTCACGTAAAAGTAAAAGCTTCTTTCCTTCCTTCCTTCCTTACTTCAAATTGTTGCAGTGTACAAACACAGTTGTGTTGTTGATTCTTTTAGGGGCTTTGAGACATCGTGGTCATGTAGCCCCATGTAAATGTGTGTGTTTATAATTTGTCTGATAACCTGTGTTATTGTGATGCCTGTATTTGTAATTCAGATGATAATTGGGAAGGAGGCGGTCGTGGTCTTAATTTAGGATCCACCCCTGCATTCGCGTCGAGTAGAAGTGGGAAACCAAGGGAAACCAATTTCCTGGATGTCTGAGTTGGGAATCGAACTCTAGTCTTCTCAGTTTTTCCTCACGAGGCTGAGTGTACCTCGTGCCAGCTTTCAGACCAGAATTAAATTTCTTGGCAGAGCAGGGAATCGAACCCAGGCCTCCACGGTGACAACCAGGAGTGCTGGTTTAATAAACACAGACATTGTATTTATACTGAGATAGTAATATTTCTTAAATGGTGATAATGATAATGAAGGTTTTTTATTTATTTATTTATTTATTTATTTTTACTTAAGGTTTCAATCATTAGTAACGTACGTATAGACTAAGCTTTTCAGTCGGTCAACATGAGTGTACCCAATTAGATTGAGTGGGGAGTTACTATTAATTACCACCTCTACTATCTAGTAACATTCCCCCAGGGGCTCACGACTAGTGGAACGTGGGTTGGCGACCACGGGACCCCAGCTGAGTCCGGCATTGCTTCCACTTATTTGTGCCGGGCTCTTCTCTGTCATCTTTCCTGTCGACCTCCCTTGGTCGACTCTTGTTCGTTTCCGAGACGGTATTAGGGTATTCGAGGCCTAGGGAGTCTTTTACTTTCCCGCCTTAATTGGCACTTGTCTCATCTTTCCCGATCCCTCATTCTTCGAGGTGAGAGACCTCTTCTGTTCTCTTTATACACACATCAAAAAAAGTTTTGCATCACCTCGGTTCCCAGATCTCCGGCATATAGACGTTGACTGTGTATATTGTATCCAAGATACAGTCCCTTTGACTGTTCATAGATGTCACTAAAACTGCTCAAAGATGTAAACAACCATGCATGAGCAGGGCCTATTAGACGGAGGGGGTACGACAGCCGATCAGTTCCAGTCATTCCACCAGGACGAAGGTACGCTGCTCATGTTGTCTGTAGTTCTACCATGCCTAGAAGGTCAATACCGCAGTTCGATCGCGTCCGCATTGTTACTTTGTGTCAAGAAGGGCTCTCAACAAGGGAAGTTTCCAGGCGTCTCAGAGTGAACCAAAGCGATGTTGTTCGGACATGGAGGAGGTACAGAGATACAGGAACTGTCGATGACAGGCCTCGCTCAGGCCGCCCAAGGGCTACTACTGTAGTGGATGACCGCTACTTACGGATTGCCGCTCGGAGGAACCCTGACAGCAATGCCACCATGTTGAATAATGCGTTTCGTTCAGCCACAGGACGTCGTGTTTCAACTCAAACTGTGCGCAATAGGCTGCATGATGCGCAACTTCACTCCCGACGTCCATGGCGAGGTCCAGCTTTGCAACCCCGACACCATGCAGCGCGGTACAGATGGGCCCAACAACATGCTGAATGGACCCCACGGAATTGGCATCACGTTCTCTTCACCGATGAGTGTCGCATATGCCTTCAACCAGACAATCGTCGGAGACGTGTTTGGAGGCACCCTGGTCAGGCTGAACGTCTTAGACACACTGTCCAGCGAGTGCAGCAAGGTGGTGGTTCCCTGATGTTTTGGGGTGGCATTATGTGGGGCCGACGTACGCCACTGGTGGTCATGGAAGGCTCCGAAACGGCTTTACGATACCTGAATGACATCCTCCGACCCATAGTGCAACCTTATCGGCAGAATATTGGAGAGGCATTTGTCTTCATGGACGACAATTCTCGACCTCATCGTGCACATCTTGTGAATGCGTTCCTTCAAGATAACGACATCGCTCGACTACAGTGGCCAGCATGTTCGCCAGACATGAACCCTATCGAACATGCCTGGGATATGTTGAAAAGGGCTGTTTATGGACGTCTTGACCCACCAACCACTCTGAGAGATTTACGCCGAATTGTCGTTGAGGAGTGGGACAATTTGGACCAACAGTGTCTTGATGAACTTGTGGATAGTATGCCACGGCGAATACAGGCATGCATCAATGCAAGAGGACGTGCTACTGGGTATTAGAGGTAGTGGTGTGTACTGCAATCTGGACCACAAATGCTGAAAGTCTAGCTGTATGATGGTACAACATGCAATGTGTGGGTCTCATGAGCAATAAAACGAGCTGAAATGTTGTTTGTGTTGATCTCTATTCCCTTTGTATTTAACGGTTCCGGAACTCTTGGAACCGAGGTGATGCAAAACTTTTTTTGATGTGTGTATATCCTGCTTTCTGTTCAAGGCCCTTAAGGAGGCAGCCCCACCACTTCTGGTACACCCTCGATAGTGCTAAACCCTCAAGGGCTCAAGGCTGAGCTGGCTACGATTTTCCACCCTTTCCCATTGCGTCTGGGGAGGACCCTCCCCTCTTTCCACTTTCCTATCTGCCTTTCATGGCCCTCCTTCCAGTCCCTCAATCGTCATTCTTCGAGGTTTGAGGGCATTTCTTTTCCTCCTGTCTTTTATTTACATTGTTCACCTTTCTGTTTCCCATTTCCTCTTCTAGTTTGCAAGTCCGTGGTTAGTTTTAGTTGTGGGTTTCATTTGATCATCTAACATCTTTCATTTTCACTGTCACGCAAACCATTAGGGGCCGATAACCTTGATGTTAGGCCTCTTAAAACAACAATAATTATTATCATCAGCAACATGTCGGTCTACCAACCCCAAGCTTGCAGGTTCGCTCCTGGTCATGGTAAGTGATTTTTGAAAGGCGACAAAAATCACGACACGCATGTCATACGATGTTGGCATGTTAAAGAACCCATTTGAATTCAGTAGGCCGTGTTCATAATGGCAAAATTAATCTCTGGATTTTCCGCCAACACAAAGTTTCTCATTTCTCTACTAGAAAGCGCTATAATGTCAAGGAGCTTAGATCTCTAACCTCCTGGACTCGCATAGCGCTCCAAGGAACGACAAAATTCGACATGCAAACTCCGCCCTGTGCGTCAATTAACAAAGCTTGCACCCGGCACCGAGGCCGCCCCATACGATATTATTATTATTATATTATCATCTAGTGAACGTTTTGCAACTAGGGGCTCCACCCCACCGGACAGCCATACATGAGATGCTCCTGAACACGTATAAAGGCAGGTTTGGATGACTCGCTAAACGGATGTTCGTAGGTTAGAGGACGTCACTAGTGTTATCACAGAGGATGTGGTGAGTGGAATTAACACTTACTGTTCCGTGTCCGGTCTTGGCTTATCGCTCCACCCGCACATAGTGTAGTGTTGTGGCGACAAACTGTCTGCTATTATACAGAGTTCGCACCGGGACTTCCAAGGCTACTGTGGTCAGATTTCCTCTCCTCACTGGTTTAACTAGGAGTTGCTTCTGGAGGGGGATCTCAAATAATTGCGTGTTTGGTTTTGAGTTTGTTGTTTTCTAATTTATTTTTAATTTGTCTCGATACATGTCACACAGTCCGATTATTTTTATCCCAGTAACAATTATAAGATACGTTACTTGATTGTCAAGTCCGTATATTGTATGTTGAGATTTACCATAGCCATGAGGAAATAAAGATAACAATAACAATAACAATAATAATAATAATAATAATAATAATAATAATAATAATAATAATAATAATAATAATGCAACAAGTATGTGCCTCTCTTTCCTTTTCCTACCCCTCTCTCTCTCTGTCCCTCAGAAGTGCTGAAATAGCTAGGGATTCACCGCTCACCAGACATAGTGCAACTACTTGCATGATCAATACAGATAAGGTACGGGAGATATGGAACTGCGCCCATAATCAGTGGTATTTCCAGATCCTTTAAATTAGGCCGATTGAACTGCGCCCATAGTCAAGTCGGCTGTTAGCCCAAGGTCGGCTTAAGGGGAAGTGAGTCTCCCACCACTAGCTTCTGCACTGCTGAGAATAAGAGGTAGTCCTCCGTCCCGATAAGCAGTTGTACTACGGGCCTCCGGGGGTGGCAACTAATCACACTAACCACTACACCACAGAGGCGAATAATAATAATAATGATAATAATAATAATAATAATGAAAATCCACAGCCTTTTTCCAGTCATTGGACCGTGCCAGGGTTGGAATGAATGAAGCCCCCATCTAGCGGCGAGGATAGGCATTGTGCCGGCTTCCGAAGCCAGTCGCACTCCTCTGGGACAATGATTAATGAATGACAGATGAAATTAAATGATATTGGAGAGTGTTGCTGGAATGAAAGATGACAGGAAAAACCGGAGTACCCGGAGAAAAACCGGTCCCGCCTCCGCTTGGCCCAGCACAAATCTCACATGGAGTGACATGGATTTGAAGCACGGAACCCAGCGGTGAGAGGCCGACGCGCTGCTGCCTAAGCCACGGAGGCTACACTAATAATAATAATAATAATACAACTCTCTCTAATCCACCATAAATAACTACCCCTCTAAAATATATAATAATCTTCTAAATGGTAAGATTACCTCAAACTAGATTATTAAACATTTGCAGTAACAAAACTATTTTTAAAATATGGTTAGGTTGTCGAAAACATCCCAATGTACCAGTTAATGCTAATATTGCTAGATCAAAAATTAAATATTAATCTGTTTTGAAAACTGTACCTGTTTTATGTATCCCAGGCCAACACTAATCCCTTGTCCGCAATCTGGACAGGATATATTTAGTTGTTCGCAATCTGGACGGTTTATGACTTGTTCGCAATCAAGACACAATCGATTTGAAATGAGTCACTTCAAATTCACACCACTCGACACAACATAATTCGGTAGAGGGGAGGAGGGAGGGACCCTACCTGACCGCTCTCAATGGGCGCAGTTCCACGGCCACTTTTAAAGGTTGATGCTAATGACCAGGGCCATTAGTGAAGCTTGGGCGCAGTTCCATACAACCATAAGGTACATTTACGTGTGGTCAGTCAAGTCGAATCAGCATCCTTCGTATTACTCATAAAACAGGGATGTCCAATTATTTTTTACTGTATATTAAAACTTGTGATGAAAGCACTATTATTCTGGTCCGTGCAACATAATTGGAATTGAAGTATGAATCCCAGGGGAGCTTGTCCTCGCGAACACTTGTTGCCTCGTATAACCAGAGCACCAAATGTCACCTAATGAGCACTTTGGAGTTCGCGAGCACCAGGTTGAGAACGCCGGTCGAAATGACCAGACAACCGCCAGCCTTCCATTTCCACGCGCTGACTCCCTGTTCACGTCTTTTCAATCGCTTTAAATAGAGACTTAATTTGAGTCGTTTTTTTACACCTTCGTATAAAGTGACCTTCCAAGAGTAGCCTCTGCTAATTACAATCCAATTGGGGGATAGACACCAGCAGAGTTCCCTTGCCAGGCTCGTGAGGCAAAACTGAGAAGAGAAGAGAGAGGAGAGGAGGAGAGAGAGGAGAGAGAAGTGAGAGAGGAGTGGAGAGAGAAGAGATAGAGAGGAGAGGAAAGAAAAGGGAGAGAGGAGAGAGAAGAGACAGAGAGGAGAAGATAGAGAGGAGAGGAAAGATAAGGGAGATAGGAGAGACAGAGAGGAGTGGAGAGAGGAGAGATAAAAGATGAGAGGAGAGAGAAGAGAGGAGAGGAGAGTGGTTAGAGAAGGGAGAGGAGTGGAGAGAGGAGAGAGAAGAGATAAAGAGGAGTTGAGAGAGGAGTGAGAAGCGAGAAGTGGAAAGAGGAGAGAAGGTAGAGATGAATGGAGAGAGGAGAGAGAAGAGATAGGGAGGAGAGAGGAAAGAGGAGAGAGAAGAGATAGGGAGGAGAGAGGAAAGAGGAGAGAGAAGAGATAGAGCAGTGGGGAGAGAAGAGAGAGAAGAGAGGAGAGTGGAGAGAGAGGAGTGGAGAGGGGAGAGAGGAGTGGAAAGTGGAGAGATGAGAGAAGGGAGAGATGAGTGGAGAGGAGAGAAGTGAGGAGAGGAGAGAAGTGAGAGAAGAAAGAGGAGAGAGGAGATCGTTTCGATTCCCTTCTCAGTCATCCTGGAAGTGGTTTTCTATGGTTTCTCACTTCTAATCAAGGCAAATGCCGTGACGGCCCCTAACTGCATCCGGACAGCCATACACTAGATGCTCATGGACACGTAAGGAGGACTAGCGAAACGGATCTAGGTTGGTTGTTAATGTAACGTCACTACTGTTATCACAGTGGATGTGGTGAGTGGAGTCCTCACCTGACTTCCAAATACATACAATACTGACCCAATGAGGAAGCGTTATTTTGTTATGTTTTCCCCTATAGGCTCCGTGCGTATGCTGATGTGCTGCTGTTAGCGGATATTTCGAGAAGCTGTTGCGTGTTGACGCGATCAAGCGAATACATTGAGAACACTTGAGCATTTGAGTTTTTTTTTTAGGTTTGTGCCGTGTCTTGTGTGGGGTTTCGCCTAGGACAACAAGCTGGCTCATAAGCGGGCTCTTGGTGTCCCCACCCGGACCCGCACAGGAGTAGCGAACTGCGCGCTACCTCCCTTTTTTTGAAGAGCACCTGTGCCTCTTCACTGCGAGAACTAAAAGCTCAAGAAGCCACAACCTCCCTGTGAAGGCTTCCAGATTTTTCAGTGTTGTCTAGTTCTATTAAAGAAAGCTTTTTAGTCGGTCAACACAAATTGTGCCCAATTACATTAAGTGGGTCTTTATTTTTGCTTGGCAAGGCGATTCCGCTCAACATTAGCCGGCTCTTACAGGTTGGCGCGCGCGGTCCCCGGCCAATAGCCGGCTGTTACAGGTTGGCGCGCGCGTTCTCCGGCCGTATTCCCAGGCTCTTGCTGCGGTAGACGTGTGAGCTTCGAGCTAATTGGGTGTTTTATAAAGCTACTGTGCACTGTATATCGTATTGTATAGTGTTTATGTTCGACGATGTCGAAATGTAAACATTATGTGTCAGAAAACTGTATCATAATGAGCCTCATTATAACACTATTTTTATTATGAAACAGTTTCTCCCACTAATCAGAGCTCAAGAAACAGTTGTGTGACCAATTAGGTAGGGATATCTTCGCGCATGCGCTCAAAATCCAACATATTTCTGTGTTGGCAAGCAAAGTGAATGGTCTCTGCTTTCGGAGTGCCTTGACCACACATGCGCTCTGTTGAGTCAGCAAAGCCAGCGCGCACTGTTCACTAACTGAATTAACTGAATCCCACAGATATTTATGAATATTTATGCTAAAACCATAGCGTATAGAAGAGAAAGTGACGCGACTTGTGGAGTTTGTATGGTCCAGCCGCTAGGTGGCTCTAGCGTCGGCTAGCGCTGAGTGAGGACGGTATCAATACAAGCTGTTGAATGTTACTTTTCAGTACTTGAATGTTATCAGCTTACACTACGTTGTATTAGACATGCTGATCCAAATATAAAATTGTCCGCACTGAGTATATACAACGCTAACGTCCGTTGTGTTAATTATGAAACATCAGATTGCGTCATAGGTTCATATAGTAAGGAAATAAAACATTCTGACGGGGGTCAAAATGTAACTGAATGTGTGAAAATCGTAAAGCTACAGACCATTCACTACTGCACAAATAAAGTAAATATAATATAATACAGTATAATGACAAACTCACCCATACAACTTATAGCTCTCAGTTGTCCGAAGCTTTGGACAGCTTACGCGATGATATTCCAGACTTAGAAGTTGACTGCTCTTTCCTAATTTCTTTCGTACGAAAGAAAAAGCGCACTTCATGAAATGAAAAACGAGTTTTCCAATAAGGTCCAGTTTATGTTCCATACACCATCAAAAAATCACGGCCCTAAAACAATCTCATCAATGCTGTCCTAACACTCATAAAATATATCAACCCACAAATTTGAAAGGGAAGATAATTCCATTTCAACGACTACTTCGACCTGTAAAAGAATGTTGAAGACACTGTCAGACGGTTGAGTTAGGTAACTAAGGGCATTTATTGTGCCAAAGTCCTTTATATTAGTGAAAGTTGCAGCTGTTGTGTCCGACGGCCTTTTCACTTTGAAGGGTTGTTGCACATTTCACACAGCTGATCCCTTTCCTTAGTTGCTTGACAATATACCCGGCTAGATAGTGTGGGACTGCATCAGGCTTCAAACTCCATCTCATTCTCGCCATTTCGACTGTCTTTCCTTCTATAATGAAAGTGTCCGTTTTAATAAGGAAATTATCGGAGCAATGTTTGTCACATAGCCTGCATATGACTTACTTGACAATTTAATGTCTTTCTTCGGAATGGCCTTAGCCCATTTAAATAAATCATCTTCGGCTTTTGGAGGTCTAAAAAAGTGCCTACCTGTTGCAGATGACTTGTCGTATCCAGATCGGCACCCGGGAACAAAACAACACGGCATATTCACTTACACAGTTTTGTTTGACGAATCTTACCAGGTTATAATTCACTCGACAGCACAAACGTAAAGAAATAAGTGTAAAGGCTTACAAATACTAAACACACCAGTGTCATAACGTATGTATTATTTCACTATCGCCTCTTGATCGCATACACTTTTCAACACCAAGAAATAAGGACTAAATACGGCAGCATTTCCATGTTTTCAAACTCGCGAGCGCTTAGAAAGTGTCTCCAGCCAGCCACAACCAACCGCTGCGCAGTCTACCGGCGGGCGCAGCAACTACCCATACTAAAGATACGGCAAACTCGGGAGTCGGCACACTTTCTCTTCTAAACGCTATGCTAAAACATATATTAAAGTTATAATTATCGTCGAACATAAGCAGTCGTATGCAACTTCCCTATAATGTCATGGAAATTATGGAATTATGTAAATTATAAAACTCGCTTACACTCGTTTTATAAACATACTCGTGTCTTAATTATTGCCATTATAGGCTCGTTGCATAATGTACTATTATTGTGATTGTGTATAGTGCTGTAATGCCTATGTGAAATATTCGTTACGTGAACGTGTATATCTGCACAATATGCACATAACGAGCAGGAAATCGTGCGTTAGAACAAGACAAAAGTTTCGAGTGAAATTTCCAGAGAGATCCATTCCTATAAATCGAACAATAAAACAACTGGCTAAGAGATTGAAACGTACAGGTTCAGTAAACAATGAAAATAGACGTAAAGGTCGTTATTTCCTTACTGAAGCTAAATCGACCGTAGTAACCGGAAACTTCATAAAGAGATGCCGATTATGTTTGGCAGCGGATGGGGAACATTTTCAGCATCTATTGTAAACATGGTGATAAAAATGCATGATACTGATTTTAAGCACCGTATTCTGCCGTGCATATGCTCGCGCGGCAGCCGGCAACTGAGCCGTCATTGGCGGAGCGCGTGAGCGAGAATGTCCTTGCCAAGCAAATATAAAGACCCTGTATACACCCTAACATGAAAGAAATAGATATTTATCACATAGTAACACGCCCTTATGTTCAAAATTGGGAGAGGGGGTACTTAATTGGATGACATGTTCTGATCATCATCAGATCCTGCTCACTTAAGGTGGTGCTAACTGAATACTTGAACAAAACAGTTAGTTTCTTAATATGCCTTATGTTTATGTGCATGTATTACACTTATGCACAAATATAATTATATACAATGTTTAGATTACGTAAGTTTGTAAAATCTTGTGTAACGCGTCAATCTTATTTACAGATGTGCTCCTCACTTACATGGTTGTTGCGTTATTATTAATGTGGTAAGGGGGCTCATACACAGTCGGTTGTCAAAATTTAAGTTTTTTTACGTTTAAATGAAAGACATTACCTTTCTCAATATATCTGTTAAGTTTTATAAGTAAATTCAGCGTTTTGGCAGAGATATAGCGTATTACTTGAGACCATGCGCCTATCAGTCAATGGAATGTTTAATATTCAAAGCTGTTTACCCTAAAGGTTGCTTTTTGGTAGGAAAAAGACAATATCTCGTGAACTATGTGATGAAACTGGATGAAACTCGGCAGATACATTCCAACATATGATCCCTAGAGGATGAACCTCATTTATGAAATTATCTTAAAAATAATTGAGATATACTTGGAAAAATAAACCAAAAACTGTTCATTTTTGGAAAGACAATTTTTTTTAAATATACTATTTACAATATAACATTCATGGTGGTTCATCCTCGCTATTTATTTGTTTACTTTACATGAAAAAAATAATTCCCTTCATACTGGTATTTCTTGTTAAATCGTGCTTTTAGTGATTCACGGAATTTAAAATATCACGAATATTATCCTTTCAGTATACCACGAAATACTTTATATACTGCTCCACTCTCTCTAAATTAGATGAAAGCTCTCTGTATTTACTATACATATGTCAGTTTTGATAACTCTATGTTATATGTTAGTGAAGCTATAATATAATTCGTAACTGTGTGCGAAAATTCCCACTGACGGTGTATGAGCCGCCTTTGTATGTTAACGTGTGATCCATTGAATTATTATTGTGACTAACTTCAGGAATGAATGTTGTCTACAATATTTTGTTATGTCTGTTTCTCTTTGAAACGTTCCTAATTAACCCTTTATAGGATACGGGTGTATATATTAACCCCCTACTATTGAGAGAGTTTTGTAGGCTATTATCAAAGGTGATAATAGTTGAAACTTTCAGCCTAATTACAACAAAATTTCTTGTAGATGTAATATTTCTGATAAGCAAATACAGTATTATATCTGTCTCGTTTTATTATGCTGGATAAAATTTCAATTAGTAAATATAATCAAAAATATTAAAATTAAACAATAAAATAAAACATAAATATACAAATTAAAATAATACACACACTAAAAATTAAAATAAAATTTAGATTATAAAATTAAAATTAATAAATAAATAGATAATTTTTGAAATGTATTAAAATAATAATATTGAATATTTTAAATCAAAATAAAAATTATATCTGAAATGAACATTTAAATTTAAAAAAATAAAGTAAATATTAGAAAAAATAGTCTGCCCTATAATCTTAAAGGGTTAAACTGGTGGTATATTGCAATGTGGTTAGTTTTTCAATGTACTTATAGATAATACTCAAATTATACAAAGCACTAGATAATACTCAAATTATACAAAGCACTAAATTTAGATAAGATTTTGTAAACTTAGCTGGTATTTGGATCCTGAGTTCTATACGGCGTCTAAATCCAGGCAACTACGGGAAAAGTTCATTACTTCAAGTTCCGGGGCACTTTTACCTCATCCTTGTCTCTAATACACTTAACCACCTTACTAGAGTCATCACATCAATACCAGCCAAGTTCAACATACACCCAAGCAGTGGCGTTTGCTGCAGAAAATCAGTTGTGTGCTGTAGGGTAACCCATTCCCCCTCCATAAAGTAATAAAAATATTTAGAAACATAATTTATAGAAACTCGTACAGGCTTTCCACTGAGTTTTCCATTCTGAACAAACTCAACACATTTCTCATTCAGAATGAACAAAACACACTATAGCACCTGCAATGACAAAATATTCACGTTCTCATTTCGTGTTACTAGTGCTGCCGCTCTGTACGTAGTCGAACGAAACGTTGTTGTGATGTCTTGGTTCTAGTCTTGCAAGTTGTTCCAACAGCACAAACGTCAAGCAAGCATGCGCAAAAGACCGAGTTCATGTTTGCTGGCAATAGACGTAGAAATTCCCGTTGAGCTGCGATCTACACAGCCCGTGCCGGACGCAGAGTGGAGCGCATGACTAGATACCTTGTTGTATTCTTCTTCTTCTTTCTTCGATTCGGCCAACTAGGGACCACGTCAGTTCAACTGTCTCTTCTTCCGAGCTTTAACTACCGCCCAGTGTTCCCGCATTCGTCTCCGGTGTTGTTCTTTTCTCTCTTGGGACCACACCTTCCCTGTCTTCAGCTTCGGCTTTTCCTGGAAACCTTTGTGCGTACGTAGTTTTTCCTGAAGTGGAACACGCTCCTGGATATCGTTAGGGGAAATTTCCATTTCACGTAGATCTTTCTCAACTTCCGTGAACCATGCCCCTTTGGTTTTCTTATCCTGAAAGTACGTCAATATCCGTTTTGATATCCTGCCTGGGCTCATTCGTGTCACGTGGCTATAAAAGGCAATCCTTCTTTTTCGAATCGTGTCACTGATCTTCTCCACGTGCTTGTATAATTCGTGGTTGTGACGCCTTCTGTACTCGCTGTTTTCTTTGATAGGACCCAGGATTTTCCTCAAAATCTTCCTTTCTTTCGCCTCTAGTTTTTACATTAGACCTTTCTTGTTCATTGTTAGAGTCTCTGCCGCATACAGAGCCTCTGGTCGAATAACAGTGCAGTAATGTCTAATTTTGGCGTTTAAGGATATCGATCTCTTATTGTAGATGTCTTTAGTCAGGTTGTATGCCATTTCCATTTTATTAATGCGTGACACGAAGGCTTCTTTCTCTGATAGGTTAGGCTCCATTCACCGAGGTATTTAAACTTTTCTGCCTTCTGAACTTTTCCTAGTCCGACCTCCAGTTCCCTGGGCGCTGATTTTATGTTTGTCCTGAATTGTGTCTTCTCAAAGGAGATTTGAAGCCCAGCCTTCAGTGCTTGATTTTTCAGTTGGTTGAGTTGTTCTTCTGCCGTATCAATGGAATCTGAAAAGATCACTAGATCATCTGCAAAGGCTAGACAATCGATTGTTAGATTCATATACTTGTACCCTAGCCTTACCCCATTTTCTACCCTTGAATTTTTCATTTCCTTCCGCCATTCTCGGATGACCTTTTCTAAAACACAGTTGAAGAGTAGAGGTGAGAGTCCGTCTCCTTGCCTCACTCCTGTCCTGATTTCAAAGGCATCGGACAACTCTCCTCTGAACTTCACTTTGGAGGTGGTGTTGGTCAGGGTTTGCTGGATAATTGATTGTGTCTTGTTATCTAAGCCAAACTCTTCAAGGATTTGCAATAGGGTGGTTCGATCAATTGAGTCGTACGCTTTTCTAAAATCAACAAAGGTCACCACGAATTCCCTGTTCCTGAGTTTCAGATATGAAAGGATGGACTTCAGATTCATAATCTGCTCAGCACATGACCGTCCCTTTCTGAAACCCCCTTGGTATTCCCCCAGTTGTGGATCGATTTGTTGTTCCGCCCTATTATGTAGAGCTTTTGAGAGGATCTTGTAAGTTATTGACAGAAGAGAGATGCCACGGTAATTGTTCACATCGGTTTTCTCCCCTTTCTTATGTAGTGGATGAATTACGGCAGAGGTCCATCCACTTGGGAGTTTTTCGCTCTCCCAGATCTCTTGAATAATTGCAACAAGCTTGTCGATTGCCTTTTCCCCTGCATGTTTCCACAGTTCAGCAATTATCAAATCTTCACCCGGTGCCTTGTTGTCCTTCAGCTCTTGGATTATCTTCGTGATTTCAGCCTTTGTAGGTGGGGACGAATCGGGGTGGATGTTTGGATTTATTTCATAAACGAAAGGGGTCACTGGAGCCTCACAGTTGAGGAGGTTTTCAAAATAACTTGCTAGAATCTGACAATTATCTTTATCATTGTGAGCCAATTTCCCGTTGGAATCTTTAAACTGTAGACTTGGGGGGTTGTATTTGTTCAGACTGTGCTTGAAGGTTTTATAGAAGTTACGTGTGTTATTTTTCTGGAAGTCTTGCTCAATCTGTACCAACTGTTCCCTATTAAACGTACGTTTCACGCCACGGATGGTTTTTGATGCAGATTTTCTCGCGTTTAGGAAGTTGGCCCTATTCTCTTCATTTTTATGGCAATTCCATTTCTGCCACGCAACCTGTCTTAGCTGAACTGCTGTATCACATGCATGATCCCACCAAGGATGATTTCTTGATTTTGTGAGTGGGACAGTCTCCTTTGCAGTTCTGACTATAGCCTCTTGTAATTGTTCCCAATTCTCTGGATTTAAAGTTTCCAACTTGTGGGTGAATTCTTGGTTGCTCCTTAGCTTGTCTCTGTCAAACTTATCAGTTTTTCTTGGAGTAATCTTCTTGTTATTTCTTGGAATTAGTCTAACTTTGATTTGCGAAAGGTAGTGGTCCGAGTCTAAGTTGCCACTTCTCAGAACCTTCACGTTCTGGATCTCTCGTTGCGCTTTCCGTGCAATGGCGACATGATCAATTTGGAATTCACCAAGGTTGGAGTATGGAGAAATCCAGGTCTTCTGTTTTCTGGGTAGGTGTTTGAACGCCGTTGACTTTAGGACCAGATTGAATGCTCTGCATAACTCCACAAACCTCTCTCCATTACGATTAGTTCTCCTGTGAGCTGGGTAGTTTCCAATAATCTTCTGATATTTTCGTTCTTTGCCGTTCTTTGGGCATTGAAATCCCCTAGGAGAATGATGGTATGTTTGTCAGGTACCTTTGAGAGGATATATTCTAGCTCCTCCCAGAATGCGTCTGTTCCTTCCGGGTCCTTCTTATTCGCCTGATTGATTGGCGCATGTACGTTCACCATTGTATAAACTCTATTTGTACACCGAAAAGAAAGAGTAGAGACTCGGCTGTTAGGGGATGTGAAGTCCACAATCGAACCCAAAATCTTCCTGTTGACAATAAATCCTGTGCCTAAGTGTGGGATGGTTTTTACTACACGTTTACCGGTCTTGCCTTTGAATATTCTATAACCTTGTGACTCGAAGCACTGTTCATCCGTGAATCTTGTTTCCTGAATTGCAGCGATCAATATCTGATATCGGGACAAGACATCAGTAACCTGTTTGAGTTTGCCGATCTTAAGAAGTGAGTTTGCGTTGAAAGTAGCAAAGAAATTCCGGCGTTTGTGACTGATCTTTCCTGGAGTCTCCGATACCTCCACGCATGTCTGCGCAGGCTCCCCAGAATCCGAAGGCCTGCATGCTTCACTCAAGGTGAAGGTGGATTGGTTACCACCTGGGGTAGTAGCTTCTGCTGAATTTTTCTCCATGCTTTGAACAGTTGAAAAACTGTAGATTGGGGTCAGTGATATTTCACACTGACCAAAATACTACCAAGGTTGTGAGCCTTGGAGGGCCTCATGATGTATTCCGGCTAAGAGCAGGCATTTCCTCCTACTCGAAAAAGGTATGGTTTTCCCGCCAATACTCGGGTGGCTGATTGCAGTGGTCACCCACTGGGTGATGGGGTCGCCACATTATTATTATTATTATTATTATTATTATTATTATTATTATTATTATTATTATTATTATTATACAGTATTCTGTCCATGTCTTCGTACAGAGAATTTCTGATGATAATGTTCCCGGTCTACAGCTTCTGCCTTCAGTCTGCTGTAACTCCTTCCATCTTTCATGTCATCGAGATGTTGAATTCTTCTTCTTCCCCGTCCTGTCGTTCCTTTGATCTTCGCTTCAATGAGGTCATGCATGAGCCCCTCATGTCTAAGTGTGTGTCCGATCCAGTTGGCCTTCCTCTGAAGAATTGTATTCAGAAAAGTTTTCTTCTCACCTACTCTTCTCAGTACAGCATCGTTTGTCACCCGATCTGTCCACTTGATCATCTCTATTCTCCTCCAGCACCACATTTCAAAACTTTCTAAGAATTGTCTTTCCCTTATTCTCACTGTCCACGTCTCTGCCCCGTACAGTGCAATGCTCCAGATGTAACACTTCACCAATGTCTTCCTTAGTTCTAAACTCAACTTACTGTTGAGCAGAATCCTCTTCTTGTTGAATGTGACTTTGGCCATGGCTACTCTGGCGCGAATTTAATTTGTGCATTGTTGTAAGGGGAGTTTGGTTGGTTGGTTCCTCAGTTTAGGGGCTGAGACAACGCGGCCATGTAGCCCCGTGTACTTTGGGTGTGTGTAGAATCTGTCTGATAACCGGTGTTAATTGTGATTAAGGGGAATTTAAGTCTATTCTTTGGCCGACGCCTGTTCTAATGCACTGTATTTCATTGTAGATACGTATTATTATTATTATTATTATTATTATTATTATTAGTATTATTATTATTATTATTAAAGTAATTAAATTTTCTAATAAAACAATGTGCTGCAGCACTTCAGCACATAAGGTGCAGCCGCCCCTGCACCCAAGTAGACGAGGCTGATGGCCAAGATGCCCCAAGCCACTAAAATGAATTGACGACAACAACAACCTATTCCTAATAAAAAAAAAGTGTTGCTTGAAAAGTCTTAATATTAATGGTGTTTCTCTCTTATTTTGCAGGTGAGTACCGGTGCTACATAAAGGAAGCTATCTCATGTGAGTTCCTTTCATAAGTACCTTTCTGTAAGCTTATTGGTAGACCGCGGATCATTAGGTTAAAAACTAGATTCCAGTATTTATTTATTTAGCGTATGACTTTTAGTGCCGGGAGTGTCCGAGGACATGTTCGGCTCACCAGAGTGAGCGGACACACATAGGGTGAGCTACAAGTACCGTCGCGTGTGGATGAGATGAAATGAATGAAGATGAATGAACAAGTTCTATTTGAAGTTCCAACTTTAGCTACCAGAAGCCACTGACACCTAGCGACGAACTTTGGAACTTGATAGAGCGTTTCTAACTAAATATAACCTAGAAATTTGGCTACACACTGTCAATTGTTATGGTAGTTTCCAGTATATAACACGATACGCACGTGTCTGGGGTATTTTTTTTTAGTGTAGTCACGGATGACGTGTGGACGTTGATGTTCGTTTGTTTATTTGTTTGTTTGTTTGTTTGTTTGTTTGATGTTATGCCTTGACTTGCCACCATATTACTTAGCTGTATGAGGTTTCAAACAGTGAGTCTTTACAGGCAGATGCAGTCACATGTGTTCAAGTGCAAGCTTTGGTCGTGAGATACGAATGTAAATAAATTACTTTTAGTTATTCAATATATTTGGATAGTTTCACTGCACTCTTCTAAAGTCATTGGTCGCTACTGGGTCAGACGACTGTCCGGACGAAAATTACTGCTTGTACTACAAGCATGGGGGTCTGGGGCGTGAGGTCCAAGTTACGTTTGTGTTTGCATATAAAGCCTTATTAACAGATACAATTTAGCATGTATGCATCGTTTAAAACTTTAGTGTCGTCCACGACGTGGCGTGCAGACCAAGGAAAGGAGCGGAACCCTTGAAAATGCCGGACGCAGTTTCCAGTAAAACGTTCGGAGATATCCTGTCTGGACCTCGGCCTACAAGCCCAAAAAACTTGTATTTAATTATGAACGCTGGCCGTGAAAGCCTAAGCTGTTATATCGGCCATTGGCTGCATTCATTTAAAAAACAAGTCGTTCCGGGAAGAACTAAATAACCTATTTTCATACATCCTACTGGTCTTATTTAGGACAAGAGAAATGAAAACGAGATATTTTAAACTAGTAGTTCCGTGAAGAACTATACAGCCTATTTTCATATACCCTACTTATATTAATTGCCTCTATCTACATACAAAATTTCAGTTTGATTGCTGTAATAGATTCGTAGATATCGAGAACCGACTAAATATTTCGGATAGTCGCCATGTTGGATTTTATATATGTAGGTCCTAGAGTTATGTACTGTTACATGAATATTATTGTGTAAGTGTAGCATTCAAACTTCAATCGCATGATTAGGACACAAGAAGTAACAAGGAGATTTTAAAATTTCGCACAGCTGCCATCTTATGGTTATGGAAACAATTGAAATAAATTAGATGCCAGTTGATTAACATTCGTATAAGGATTTACTGTACCAAGTTTCACTGCACTCGGATGGTTAAATTGCGAGAAACGTCCATGTGAATATTTATACTTCGCGTCGCCGCCATGTTGGATTTGTGATCACCAGGTTATTTAAAGTCATATAGGTGAACTTAAGTTCATAGCCCCTATGAACATAAAAAAATCAGTTTGATTGCCATAATAGATTCGTAGATATTCAGAGCCTTCTAAATATTTCGGATGGTCACTATGTTGGATTGTTAAATGTATAGGCCATAGAGGCATGTACCATTAAAGGAAAATTATTGCGTAGGTTCATTATTCAAACTTTCATATCGATCGCATGATTACGACACAAGAAATAAAAACTTAATTTTAAAATTCGCAAAGCCGCCATCTTGAGGTTATGTAAACAATTGAACTAAATTAGATACCAGTGTATTACAATGTGTATAAACATTTCCTGTACCAGATTTCATTGTGGTTGGAACATTAAATCGCGAGAAAGGTCTATTTAAAATGTTCAAATTCGCTTGACCGCTATGTTCATTTTGTAGATAACCGGTTTCTGAAAGCCTTATAGATGAACTTCCAGTAGTGCCCTTTATCTCCGTACAAAATTTCAGGGTGATACCGCTAATAGTTTCAGAGATATAGAATGCCGGTGAAATATTTCGCACATCCGCCATCTTGTGGTTATGTAAACAATTGAACCAAGTTAGATATCGGTGCCTTACAATGTGTATAAACGTATACTGTACCAAGTTTTATTGCGTTTGGTTGGTTAAATCGCGAGAAACGTCTTTTTAAAAGTCGCAAATTCGCGTGGACGCCATGTTGGTTTTGTAGTTAACAGTTTTTCAAAAGTCGCATAGTTCCCTTTATCACCGTAAAATATTCCAGGGTGATATCGGGAATAGTTTCGGAGATATTGAATGCTGGTGAAATATTTCCCACAGCCGCCATGTTGTATTGGTGAGACGTAACGAAATTTGAAGGACACAGTCGGGGTCGCCCGGAATAGTGCTATGAACTTACCGAGTTCCATTGACATCGCTCCAGCCGTTTAGAAGTTATTAGGGGACACACACACACACACTCGAACAAAAGGTGATCTCATAAGCCTATTTTTTCAAAATTGAAAATAGGCTAAAAATGCACAGCCACTATATTTAAGTACTCATAAAATTTCATTACATTAGACGTCAGTATATAAGGGCTGTATAAAGATATATCGTGCCAAGTTTCACAAAGCTCGGATGATTAATTCGGGAGAAAATTCCATTTACAATTAATGTTTAAACTTCGCTTGGTCGCCATCTTGGTTTTGTGATCTCCAGGTTATTAAAATAGCCTCTATCAACATACACAATTTCAGTTTGTTTGCTGTAATAGATTCGTAGATAATGAGAGCCGTCTAAATATGTCACATGGTCACCGTGTTGGATTGTTATATATCACGCCATAGAGTTGCACCATTAGATGAATATTATTGCGTAGATTCATTATTCAAAACTTTCACTTCGATCGCATGATTAGAATACAAGAAATAAAAACTTAATTTAAAAATTTTGCACAGCCGCCATCTTGTAATTATGTGAAAAATTGAACTAAATTAGATGTCGGTTCATTAAAATGTGTATAAACATTTGCTGTATCATGTTTCACTGCGCTCAGATGGTTAAATCGCGAGAAAAGTCTATATAAATGTTTCAACTTTGTTTGGCCGCCATGTTCGTTTTGTACTTGACAGGTTTATGAAAGTCACATTGATAAATTTTTAGTAGTACCTTTATCACCGTACAAAATGTCAGGGTGATATCTGTTACTGTTGTAACGTGTTTTTCGAGGGGTTTTATGCAACTGGCATAAGTCAGTAGGAAGCCATTCTATATTTATTTACGCGGCAAATTGTTCAGCCAAGAGAATTTTTCATGTTAATTTATTATTATTATTATTAATTTATTATAATTATTATTTAGGTATTTTCGGAGCATTTTATAAAAATTATTAGCATTCAGATAGGTTTTCTATGTCTTAGAAAACGCTATCCAGCAAATTATTACGAACGACGATATCATAGAAAATTATCTGATTACGGAATTTTACGGAGTTTTCGTCAGTTAGGGTATATCGAGAGACGTGACTCACTGGGATTTCAAGTACACGCTTAATCTTGACGAGAAGCATGACGCAATCTTGGGTCGCAAGGTCTAGAAAAGGCGAATTGTTGGAACGGAAAACGACTTCTCCCTCTCGCGCGCCGAGTGTAAAGAAACCAGAGGAGGGGAACTAGCGGCGTGCTCAGCCAATCAAGGAGGACGACGTAAGCTAGATGTCGGTACCATGGTGGGGGGAGCCAACGTGTGGATATATCGTTCGACGCGCCGTGAAACGAGGACTATCTGTGTAGAACTTGCGGAGTACGGTTGCAAGTGCGTGTCGCTCCGATGTTCAGTGGAGTTGAAGACTAACTTTTGCAAAACTTAACCAGTGCGGTTGTACGAGTGTTTGGGTCCGAGGTACGGACCATAGAATTATCTAATCTACCAGAATATCATCAAATTCCGACGGAGATGACGACGTCCAGGAGACTGTGGGAAGCTCACAGCATCAGCAAGTACGAGGGAAATGCCTTGACAATTTCCAATGGTAAGCGCAAATGACGCAGAAATACGCAATCTCTCATTTTTCTTTGTTTTACATTTCATATTTCAGTAACTTCATAGCTTGGAAATAAGAGTAAAATCAATTTATCAGACTCCGTTTTCACGTAATTTTCTATCGGTAATATTCAAATCACAACGCTCCAATTTAAATTTTATACTTATTATTATTATTAATTTGGCTATACTTGTTTTATATAATAAATTCATTTCTTTTACAATGCAATCTTTGCTTTCAGTAGGTAGCATTAGATATAGACCAATTCCTTCTCCTGATACAATTGTTTGTTGGGTTAATGATCAAATCATACCACGATCTGAGTGAATAGAGTCTTGAATGTGTTCTGCCAGAGCTAGACGTTGTTAAATACAAATTTAGATTTCAACATTGCATTGAGGTCTTGGCGCCCATTAAAACAACATAGCTTAGGCAAAGGTAAACAGTTACATTTATCACCCAACAGTGTGGGCTAGCAAAACTGCTACATTTGTCGCTCAACGTGAGGGCGAAACAAACCATTACATTTGGCGCCCAACGTGGGGCACTAATTAATAACCGTTTCATTTGTCGCCGACAACTTGGGGCTGAAAACCTAATAACATTTGTGGAAGGAGAAGGGTATATATTTCTGTGCCTGTATTTTGGGGGTTATTTGTCTTTATCAGTGTATATCATTATGGGGGATGAGAAAGAAAGACAGATGAGGTTACGTAGTGGTCATCAACTGGAGAGTGATGATACGAGCAGTATGTCAAGTGATGGTAGTACCGGGGTAGCGGAGGTAATTCCCGATACTGAAACAGGGAGTGTAGGCGGCCAACCAGAATTAAAAACTTTACTTCTTGAGTTCATGTATCAGAACAAAGTTAGTAGTGATGCTTTAAATGCAAAATTAGAACAGAATAATGCAAAATTAGAACAGAATAATGCAAAATTAGAACAAAACAGTAGGGAAAATAAAGAAAGTACAGAAGCTTTAAATGCAAAATTAGAACAAAACAGTAGGGAAAATAAAGAAAGTACAGAAGCTTTAAATAAAAAATTAGAACAGAATAATGCAAAATTAGATAAGAACAACAAGGAAATTAGTGTGAAAATGGAGCAGATTAGAGGAGAAATCAGAGGAGTAATGGAAGAAAAGGTTAAAGAGATCATTGCAGATGTAGACAAGAAATTAGGAAAAGTACAGGAGGAGTTAGAAATTAGAATCAGTACACAGGCTGAAAATTTAAAAGAACTAGTGCAACTGGAAACACAGCAGGTCAAAAAGCAATTGGGGGGAGAAATGGACAAAATTCAGGTAGCAACTAAAGAGGTTAAGGAACAGCTGGGGGGTAGAATTGAGAAAGTCCACTCGCAAATAGTTGCAGAAGTAAATGATTTAAGAGAGAGTAATAGAGAGAGCATTAGCAAGATTGAGGAGAAACAAGCAAAGCTATATGATAAAGTAGAAGAATCAGAAGGAAACATTAAATTAACAGTAAACAGTATTGAGAGGAAGGCTGATGAGAAAATCGCAGAATTAGAGTTAAAATTAAAAGCTAGGATCAGGCAAGAAAATAGTCAGAATAGGCCAGTTTTTGTGAATAGCACACACAGGGAGGTAGAACTGGGTAAGTTCAGCAATCGACAGGGGTGCCCAATGGAGTTCATGAACACTATAGAAAATAAATTCGGGGAGAGGTTGGAAAATGGTAGTATTGAGTGGTGCCGGGTAGTTGAAATTTTAGAACAAGTGTTTGTGGGGGAAACGAGGAATTGGTTTGCTGTCTACAGAGACAAGTTTACTGATATTAATGATTTTAAAATGAAATTCTGTGAAAAGTTCTGGAATGAGGTTATTCAGTCGCAGCATCGTGAGGGAGTAGTGTGTGGTAAATATAACCCTAAAGGATGCTCCACCATGACCGAATACTTTTTAGGGCAGGTATTAGTGTGTAAATATCTGGATGGCTTGAAGGAGGAAAGTGATGTGGTGAGGTTGCTACTCAGGCACTTTCCCTATAGGATCAAGGAGGCTGCTTGTATCCAGAATGTAAAGACAATATCACAAGTAGAAAATTTGTTAAGCACATTTGATGCACTAGGGAGAGGGGGTTATGAGGACAATTTCAATCGGAACCAGGGTAATAATAATAATAGACCTAATGAAGCCAGGCATCAGGAAGTTCAAGGGAACGGTGGCGAAGGGGCCAACGCTCAAAATAGAAATAATAGTAATCAGCTAAATCAGAATAGAGGAAATGGCTATGGTAATCAGTATCAAGGGAGGAATAATGATTTCAGGGGAAATCAAGGGAGGAACAATGATTTCAGGGGAAATCAAGGGAGAAACAATGATTTCAGGGGAAATCAAGGGAGAAATTATAATGACAATAATTACAACCAGAATAGGGGTCAAGGAAGAGGACAGCCTAGTGGTAGTAATATACAGCCAAACAATGACAACACAGCCCAGAACAACCAGACCAGTTTAGTAGTTAGTAGTACTACGGCCAGCTGTAGCGGTTCTTTAAACGCGAACCAGGCTGCGAAGTAAGGTCAGATTCTCAGTCTGTAGCATGCCCTGTCCATACAATTATACAGGAACCCTATGACCTAAATGTGAGAAATGAATTATTACATGAACTAAATGATGAAGGTATTATTCAGGAAGTGGTTAGTAAGAGCCCCATAGTTAAATTTAACGTGTCCGAGGCGTACACAGATGTTTTAATTGATAGTGGTTGTATGAAGAGTTGCATAAGTAGTGCATTTTATGATAAAATGAAAGGAACTGGAGTAAATTTTGAGGAGATGCCAATTAAAAGCACTTTTGTTATCACAGCTGTTGGGAAGAGGTCTAAAGTAATTTCTAAGCAAGTTTTAGTAGACATTAAAATTAATAATCATGTAGAGAAGCAGATTTGCCTTGTAATTCCAAATTTAGTATTCAGTGTTATCTTGGGTTCAGAGTGGCTAAGTAGAGTGTCTGGTAACTTATGTTATGATGTAGGGAGTTTGAAATTTAAATGGGGAGATTCTGAAGTAGAAGTAGCGTTCAATGACCATATTCAGAGAAGTAGTATTGTAGGTGTGATTTGTACTTTAAATGAGATATCGCCAGCCGTAGAGCGGGGTTCTCCATGTTTTGTGGGCAGTGTGATTACGAACGGAAGTCTAGAGGACTCGTTACGTGAGGCTGCATTTCAGGGTAATATAGAGGTGGAACAATGTGTTCGGCTCTATGATGTGTTATGGTGTAATAGGAGAGTGTTTGAGGATCGCATTGGTATGGCCAATTGCTATACCCATTCATTGAACGTTATTGATAGGTCAGTTTTCACAGGACATAGATATCCTGTACCTTTCGCTTATCAGAGTGCAGTTGAGGCACAAATTAATCAGATGCTTGAAGATGGGATTATTGAGCACTCTAACAGTCCGTATGTTAATTCTTTGATCACGGTACCCAAGACCGACGGCACTGTTCGTATTTGTTTAGACGCTCGTTTGGTTAACAGTAGAATTAGTTCAGATCAGCTGAAATCTATGTCAATAGAAGAATTAATGCAAACATTTGAGGGGAAGAAGTATTTCACTTGTGTAGATTTGAGTTCCAGTTTTTGGCAAGTGCCACTTATGTACGAAGATAGACCATTTACAGCTTTTAGTCATAAATATAACCTTTATCAATTTTGTAGAACACCTTATGGGTTGAAGAGTAGTTCAGCAGCTTTAATTAGGGCTTTAAACATCGCATTAGGGGATGACACAGGAGAGTTTGTAACCATTTACATTGATGATATGGTAATTAGTTCACGCAGTTTTGAAGAGCATCTACGTCATTTAAATATAGTTTTTCAGAAGTTAGATCAGGCAGGGTTCACTTTGAAGCTGTCTAAGTCGTCATTCTGTCAGTCAGAAGTGACATTTTTAGGTCATAGAGTGTCGAGTAGAGGTGTGACACCATAGGAAGGTAGGGTTAGCATGTGTGGACAGTAGCAACAGGGCATCGTTACAGACACTGAGATATATGCTAGTGGAGCAACGTGATGACGTTCATTTAAAGGGAGCCACTTGCAAGGTTGGAAGCAGGTGACGCAGAAACATTTATAGTTTCCAAACGTATTGGGAAAACAGCATATGTGCTGGAGAATAGTGAGGGAAACAGATTATACGGAACATATAATATACATAGTCTACGAAAATATGTGTCATAAAGTGAGTGTGTTTAGCTGGCGAGCCAGCCTATCAAATGAGTAAGTGTGGTATTTGGTGCGTGGAAGATGGTCTTCCAGGCAGGCGTATCAGAAGTCACACAGGGGGGTAGTATGTAAGTAAATGAGAGTTTTTAAGGTACAGGGAAATATGACGGGATTGTCGGATGCTGTTGAGCACTAAATTGTCTCGATGCACCAAGGCCATTTTTGGCAGCGCTGATGGGTTCCCATTTATCTCCAAGAGATGGGGGAGCGCTTGAATAGGGCTTGTTAGCTTAAGGCGTCCACGAGATAAAAGATGGGCCATCAGAATGCGAGACAGTCCTTCATGAAACTCATACATATCAGCACACGTGATTTCTGTTTACGGCCTCGCCATGTAAGATTTGTAAGTGTGTAATTTAAGATAATTTGTACAATGGTATTATTTGTGTGAGGAGAAATGGTCTGTGTTGAGAACTAGTATTAAGTAGAATATGGTTAACGGGAACTTAACAAGACAGGGCGATTACGGCACAGAAATATTTGGTGTTATATGTAATGCGCATTTACTGTTTTTTTTCAGAAGTCAATATTAATTTAATCTACGTTAAAGAGAGATTAAGTATTATGGTCACGAGGCGCTGCCACAATAGTGTGATCGTGTGCTGAGTGATAAGTGGAATTAAATGTCACCATAAGGAGGGGACCTCCAGTGAAATTAGGAAGTTCTATGGTGATATAAATATATCAGAACACCTTCAATGCGTGTGATATGACATCATAAATACATAGTGCTCACACATTAATTATGTCTATTTCTCCAACATAAAGAAATTTGAGAGGCGGAAATATCCGTGGAACACTATTCCCTATGTAAAACATTGGACTGGTTGCAAAGTGCAATCCATAGTGACAACAAACTTTGACGCAAAGTGCGTGAAGAAAAAATATGAGTGTATATATCTGTAATTTAGGGTGATTTCATTTATGTAATATGTATTTTGGATGGGGTTTATTAACGTGTCTGGGATAATCGGATAATGGACCGTCGTCACGGTAAATCATCCGATGATCCGAGGCGAATATGTAACGTGTTTTTCGAGGGGTTTTATGCAACTGGCATAAGTCAGTAGGAAGCCATTCTATATTTATTTACGCGGCAAATTGTTCAGCCAAGAGAATTTTTCATGTTAATTTATTATTATTATTATTAATTTATTATAATTATTATTTAGGTATTTTCGGAGCATTTTATAAAAATTATTAGCATTCAGATAGGTTTTCTATGTCTTAGAAAACGCTATCCAGCAAATTATTACGAACGACGATATCATAGAAAATTATCTGATTACGGAATTTTACGGAGTTTTCGTCAGTTAGGGTATATCGAGAGACGTGACTCACTGGGATTTCAAGTACACGCTTAATCTTGACGAGAAGCATGACGCAATCTTGGGTCGCAAGGTCTAGAAAAGGCGAATTGTTGGAACGGAAAACGACTTCTCCCTCTCGCGCGCCGAGTGTAAAGAAACCAGAGGAGGGGAACTAGCGGCGTGCTCAGCCAATCAAGGAGGACGACGTAAGCTAGATGTCGGTACCATGGTGGGGCGAGCCAACGTGTGGATATATCGTTCGACGCGCCGTGAAACGAGGACTATCTGTGTAGAACTTGCGGAGTACGGTTGCAAGTGCGTGTCGCTCCGATGTTCAGTGGAGTTGAAGACTAACTTTTGCAAAACTTAACCAGTGCGGTTGTACGAGTGTTTGGGTCCGAGGTACGGACCATAGAATTATCTAATCTACCAGAATATCATCAAATTCCGACGGAGATGACGACGTCCAGGAGACTGTGGGAAGCTCACAGCATCAGCAAGTACGAGGGAAATGCCTTGGCAATTTCCAATGGTAAGCGCGAATGACGCAGAAATACGCAATCTCTCATTTTTCTTTGTTTTACATTTCATATTTCAGTAACTTCATAGCTTGGAAATAAGAGTAAAATCAATTTATCAGACTCCGTTTTCACGTAATTTTCTATCGGTAATATTCAAATCACAACGCTCCAATTTAAATTTTGTACTTATTATTATTATTAATTTGGCTATACTTGTTTTATATAATAAATTCATTTCTTTTACAATGCAATCTTTGCTTTCAGTAGGTAGCATTAGATATAGACCAATTCCTTCTCCTGATACAATTGTTTGTTGGGTTAATGATCAAATCATACCACGATCTGAGTGAATAGAGTCTTGAATGTGTTCTGCCAGAGCTAGACGTTGTTAAATACAAATTTAGATTTCAACATTGCATTGAGGTCTTGGCGCCCATTAAAACAACATAGCTTAGGCAAAGGTAAACAGTTACATTTATCACCCAACAGTGTGGGCTAGCAAAACTGCTACATTTGTCGCTCAACGTGAGGGCGAAACAAACCATTACACTGTTGGGGAGATATAGAATGCCAGCGAAATATTTCGCGCGGCCGCCATGTTGGATTGGAGAAAAGTATTAAAATTTGAACGGCATGGTCAAGGTCGGACAATGTAATAGTACGCACTTACTGAGTTTCATTGAAATCGCTTCGGCCGATTAGATTTCATTAGGGACACACACACACACACACATGGACAAAAGGTGATCTCATAAGCCTATCTTTTTCATAAATGAAAATAGGCTAAAGAAAATTACTGTGCCTATCAATGCAAATTATGAAACATTATTCAATTATTGTTGAACATGTTTCGGTCTACGATGAGACCATCTTCAGCAAATTTAGATATGTTAAGTAAAATAAAATTAATTTAAATCTAAAATTGTTATTTGGCATGTAAGAAAATTATTGCTATAGCTAAACCGGTATCTTATTATTAACAGAAATATTTTTTGTCGTGTGGCCTCCTGAGAGGCCGAGTGCGGGTCTCTCCAGTTGACGACTTGGGTGACCTGCGCGCCGGGAAGAGAGGTGGAATGGATGAAGATGAATGAAACTGGGTAAGGATGTAGAAGGAAGTGGCTGGGGCCTGTCAGAAGGTACCATCCCAGCATTTTCCTGGTGTTGAAAATGGGGGAAACCATAGAAATCCATTTCAAGGACTAACCCACGCGTCTACCAAGTCAGCAGAGAGCTTGGCCCCATGACCTAACGCTGCCCTTTAGCGAGCGTAGCCACTCTGTCGGTATATAATAAATACAGTATTATTGGATTATCATTTCAAATGATCTTGTCGACTTCATCGTTATGCTTAGGTCTACCGTTATGCGTCACGGTTACGGCGTGTATGACGTCATCATGTTGTTCAGTGCATATGCACCGAGTCTGAGTTTACTCCTGGGGTCTGGCGTTATGCGAACGGAGACGGCGAGTGCGTGACGGCATGCAGCCCCCGCGTGGGAAGCCTAAGTTAAAGGGTAATGGAGTCTGTTGAATCTGAGTTTACTCCTGGGGTCTGGCGTTATGCGATACGGAGACGGCGACTGCGTGACGTCATGCAGCCCCCTCGCGGGAAGCCTAAGTTAAAGGGTAATGGAGTCTGAGTTTACTCCTGGGGTCTGGCGTTATGCGATACGGAGACGGCGAGTGCGTGACGTCATGCAGCAGAGTGCACGGGAAGCCTAAGTTAATGGGTAATGGAGTCTGTTGAAAGAGCCCTCCTGAGCCTTTCTAACATGTGTAGCATTTGTAGCATGCGTCATTTGAAATGATATAAAGTCTAATCTCTCAGACTGACTGTATCTTTTTAACAATATAACCGCCTTAATCAACACATAAACGAAAAAAATTGTTATTAGAGTTGCTCCTGGTACATATTTCAGGGATTAATCTGCAACATTTTTTATCCCCTTCATCAGCCAATAGTAAAGCATAACGAAAATTATGAAGTAGCGTGGCACTTAAATACGATTATTAAACCTAATATGGTGGACCGTCACATAGATACTATTTCATTCTGCTCTATACTACAACCTACGTATATGGTGCATCATATTAGGTTTAATAACCTTTTATATTTAAGTGCCACGCTACTTCATAATTGTCTTTATGCTTTATTATTGGCTATATCATTTCAAATGACGCATGCTACAAATGCTACATATGTTAGAATGGCTCAGGAGGGCTCTTTCAACAGACTCCATTACCCATTAACTTAGGCTTCCCGTGCACTCTGCTGCATGACGTCACGCAGTCGCCGTCTCCGTATCGCATAACGCCAGACCCCAGGAGTAAACTCAGACTCAACAGACTCCATTACCCTTTAACTTAGGCTTCCCGCGCGGGGGCTGCATGACGTCACGGACTCGCCGTCTACGTTCGCATAACGCCAGACCCCAGGAGTAAACTCAGACTCGGTGCATATGCACTGAACAACATGATGACGTCATACACGCCGTAACCGTGACGCATAACGGTAGACCTAAGCATAACCAAAGTCGACAGGATCATTTGAAATAATAAAACTATTTAGTACATCAATACGGAACCATCGTGAGTAATTTAATTAATAGAATAATTGGATATCCTTACAAAAGACACTTGATTTAAAATGACATCTCTGACGAGTACTACGTTTTTAGGGGCAGATGACCTCTTGTTCTGCCCCTTAAAACTCCAATGACTAACTAACTATTACGGTTTCATGTCACTCAAAATTAAGCACTCTCTACTGCATTTGCATAGCCCCACTGTGGTGGTGACAGGTGGAGATGGAGAGCCCCTGGCGCCAGGCCCAATAAGGACGCCGGGGTCACAGGTCACTCCACCCACCCACGAGTCTAGACACAGCTGTGACTGTTCCGTGCTACCTTCACATTTCCTGTTAACTGAATCACTCCATCTTCTGGAAATTTATTTAACCCCCAGGGTTAGTTCGCGTGTGGATTACTGTACATGTTCATGGCGCCTCTTTCAAGAATAGGATCATGGGAGTAAACCTATCAATTCCAATTAAACAAAAGTTTGATGCTTTTCAGTCAGTCAACACGAATGTCCCAAAAAGAGCTGGGTTGTGCCCTAATCCTGAAATAAATTACATGAGATTAATAAATACACTAGGATGACCAGTTTCGATCGTCAAGCGATCATCATCAGATCCATTACATTTAGGCTATAGCATCTATGTTTGAGAATACAGGTGAAAAATATTTACAATATGTACAATTATTTAGTTGCAGTATTGGTAATGCGACTGTCAGTGTATGCTAAATGTAGTATATCTAATGTTAGGAGAAATGCTAAAATGGTGTTTGGGGTGATTATATGGTTATAAAAAATCAACTATGGTTATACTGTAATAATACTGGCTGATACTTATCCGGTTGTCTCCCTGGCTGGAACGTCGAGCAGTTTCGTGTTCACTCTTGCACCAGTTTTGGTCGACTGAACCCGGGTGCTAACTGGACGAAACTGGTTTTTCCCTTTCTCCCCCCTTTGTTCCTATGTGCTTTCTGAAGGAAGGAAGGAAGGAAGCTTGTAGTTTAACGTGACCGTTAATCTCGAGATCATGAGCCACGGGACCTCCTTTTCACGTGGAATCCGAACCACAGGACATGGCATTTCACTTCGAAAATCTCACATGCAATGACCGGGAATCGAACCCGGACCGCCTTGGTGAGAGGCATACAGCTAGACCGCTGAGCCACCGCGCCCCCCATGTGTGTGCTTTCTGAGGTCAGTGCAATGTTTATTTGTGTGACGTTGCCAAGCCTAGATAAGAAGTATGTTATTGAATACAGGAAGATCTACAACTATTAAAGACCGTGGAATTAACATTGGAGTAAACTATGGAGGAGATGTAGCAAACCAGCGGACCCTGCACTGAGGGATAAACGCAAGAGATTGGAGTAAACGATTATATTATATTCTTTTAAATTTGTATTCTGTTTTTTGTATTTTATTTTATTCTATTCTAGTCATTAATTCTATTTTTATGTTTTTTAAAACTTTATTTATTTCTATTTTATATACAGTAACTTATGTTATTTTCTTTTATATTTGATATTTTACATTTTCTTGTCTTTTATATTTGATATTTTGTATTTTGTCTTTTATATTTTTAATAATTTCTATTTTTTGTATTTTATATTTGATATTTTATCTTTTCTCGTCTATTATATTTTGTATTTTCTTTTATATTTTATATTTTTCTGTCTTTTATATTTGATATTTCATATTTTTTTGTATTTTATATTTGATATTTGATATTTTCTTGTCTTTTATATTTTTATTATTTTGTTTATTTATTTTGTCCTTTATATTTGTACTTTATCTTTTATCGACTTCTATATTTGTTATTTTATATTTTCCTGTATTTAATATTTTCTTGTACTTTTTACTTGATAATTTATATTTTCCTGTCTTTTATGTTTGATATTAATTTTCTTGTCTTTATATTTGATATTCTCTTGTATTTATATTTGATTCTCTTGTCGTTATGTTTGATATTTTATATTTTCTAGTCTCTTATATTTTACATTTTCTTGTGTTTTATATGTGATGTTTCATATTTTTATTTTATGTTTTTGATATTTTCTTGTCTGTTATATTTGTTATTATCTTTTCTTTTATATTTGATATATCAGATTTTTTCTTTATATGATATTTTCTTGTCTTTTATCTGGAGTAAACGTAGCCTATTGTATTTCTTATATATTCTATTTTATAGCTAGTTATTGTTTACTTGCTTCTCCCTCTCTCTGACCACCTTGTGGTGTAGTGTCTAATATATTTGGCCGTCATACCTGTGGTTCGAGGTTTGATTCCTGGCTCTGCCAAGAAAATTCTGGTTTGAAGGTTGGAAAGGGGTTCACTCAACCTTTTGAGGCAATATTGAGATTAGGTTCATTCGATTTCCATATCAACCATCTTAGAAGTGGTTTTCCATTATTCCCATTTCCATTGCAGGCAAATAGGGAACTTGAAAGCTCACCCTATGGGTATCCGCTTGAAGCAGCTACAGCCTCTGGCGAGCCGAACATGTCCTCGGACACTCTCGGCACTAAAAGCCATACGATAAATAAATAAATAAATAAATAAATAAATAAATAAGCCGGGGTGGTTCCTATCGGATGGCCACGGTCGCATTCTTCCCAAGCTCGCCTGAGTAACAAACACAAACATTTCTTCAGACACAACGACACAGGTTATCAGACAAATTCTACATCCATCTAAGTACATGGGGCTAAAATGACCACCATGCTCAAGCCAGTAATTGAAACAGATGTATGAATACCCTGAGGTACGCCCTGACCTCATACCGTTTAAGGAGTGAAGAGGCTGGTGTCTGTGACACATATCACCGTATCTAATTGTTCTAAGTAACATATAACATTATGTGGTCATGCAGACGGAAGCTCACAGCTGCCAAGGAGATGATATGTCCATTACTAACGTCATGAATCACTGCACTGTGCCACTGGGTAGGTACCGGCTGTAGGAGGGGTGATCTCTTTAACCAGCTTCTTCGCAAGAGCCTACTCTAAGCCCCTGCCTGTTCCTACTTCAGTTTATCCTTGTTTATTTCTCAACTGGCTGGCGTACTCTAAGCCCCCTGTCACACGATACTCTCATCCGTTCCTTCTTATATTTCTCCTTGTTTCTTCTCAGCATGTAGGCCTACTCTAAGCCCCTGTCACACGATACTCTCATCCGTTCCTTCTTATATTTCTCCTTGTTTCTTCTCAGCATGTAGGCCTACTCTACGCCCCCTGTCACATGATACTCTCATCCGTTCCTTCTTTTATTTCTCCTTGTTTCTTCTCAGCATGTAGGCCTACTCTATGCCCCCTGTCACAGGATACTCTCATCCGTTCCTTCTTTTATTTCTCCTTGTTTCTTCTCAGCATGTAGGCCTACTCTAAGCCCCTGTCACAGGATACTCTCATCCGTTCCTTCTTTTATTTCTCCTTGTTTCTTCTCAGCATGTAGGCCTACTCTAAGCCCCTGCCTGTTCCTACTTCAGTTTATCCTTGTTTATTTCTCAACTGGCTGGCGTACTCTAAGCCCCCTGTCACACGATACTCTCATCCGTTCCTTCTTTTATTTCTCCTTGTTTCTTCTCAGCATGTAGGCCTACTCTAAGCCCCTGTCACATGATACTCTCATCCGTTCCTTCTTTTATTTCTCCTTGTTTCTTCTCAGCATGTAGGCCTACTCTAAGCCCCTGTCACAGGATACTCTCACCCATTCCTACTTCAATTTCTCCTTGTTTCTTCTCAGCATGCCTCAGCCCCCTTTCACATGATACTCTCATCCATTCCTACTTCAATTTCTCCTTGTTTGTTCCCAGTACGCAGGCCTACTTGTTGACAGCGCCGCGAATTCAACTTCCTTTTTAATCAAACAATATATCTTGATGATTTTCGGTTAAGCTGATGAGCATCCAGTGCTCGAAACATCTACGGTAAATAGTGTGAATTTAAGTTGTCCTGACGTATTAACAAGGCGGTAAGTATCAATACTTATTTATGTAAATAAATGCTATAATTATTGAATCACTTATTTCGAAAATGTAACATGTGCATCTTTTGTCATATTACATTTTTTCAGCCACACGTCTGTCATTCCCTTCCGGCACCTTGTACAAACTGAAGCGCGCATCCAGTCGTTTGGTTCGAAACCATCACATGTGCATTATGTTACCTGCCTACTCTAATAAATTACCTATTAGAGTAGAGTCTCGCAAACTCGACCTAATGTGGACTGAAGGGTGGCTGAGTTCGCGAAAATGCCGGGTTATCGGGAAATGTGTTTAAAAGACGAAATAAGCTGTTTGTTTTGGTTTTAAAGTAATGCAATGCAGTAGATTTATTTGTTTTTAACAGAAACACAAGTTTTAAAATGATTAAGCCACTACAATTACAGTACTTGAATATGTACAAAACAATTACCGTAGGCAAATAGTTTTTTCACTTAATGAAAATTATCATTTACTTTTTTGCAAAAAAGTAAGTAATGTTCTTTTGCTTTTCGCTTTGAAACCTGTTTCTTGAAGCCTCATCACGAAGACGGCGAAGAAACAGAATTGCGGAGAATGCGCAATCAAATAAATACAACGCTCTGCGCGAGAACCGTTTGTTTACTTCTTACTGCCAACAGTTTGTGCATTTACAGTACAACTCCCTGTATTTATCAGGTCGTCGTTACTCTTCTTACTATGTACCGTAGGTCAACTTGTTTCGCGTCGTATTTAACTGTCGATAATTCCATTGATGGAGAAGACGAAAGAAAACATAATAACGCTCTGTGTGGAAACACAAAAATAAACAAAAATCATGATTTTTTCTTTTGTCAGGGTGGCCGAGAAATCCGGAGTGCCGGGTTATCGAGTGCCAAGTTTGCGAGACTCTTGTGTAATCATAAGAAGTTACATGACCTGAGGAAACTGATCGACTACATTCCTGAAGAGGCAAAATAATATTGGTCTCAAATCCTAAACTGGCCATTCACACAACAAGATGAATCGCCAGGAAGACTTTTAGCTATGATTACTGTTTAAAAGGGACACATTGGTGCACAAACATGTCAACAGCTTATTCTCAAGTCGTTTTGTCATATGCTCATCCTTTGAAGGATACTTCTAAAAGAAATGTATCGGTTTAGTTTGAGAACATTACATGTACAGTGTGTTAATATTGCTTTTTGTGTGAACATAGAGGTATATTTTACAGAGTGGAAAAGTATCAGCCCCTCCATTAACACCTACACATTATAACAATCAAACTATGAAGAGCGATTATTATTGATTTAAGCCCACTTCGGAGCGCTTATGACTATTTCTTCTTTGATGCTCTTTTCCGTTCCCAATATCTCTTGAAGAAGGAAGGAAGATTGTAGTTTTACGTGACCGTGATTCTTGTGATTATGAGCCACGGGAATATCTCTTGAGCCCTGCTGATAATTTCTCCTTTCTCTCCTGCGAAAGGGGCTTCCGACATTTAGGGACTCTAGGTGGTGGGGTCCAAGACTCTACCATAACACACAATTTCGAACGATTTTCTACATCAAGGTCAACAATTCCAGCCGAATCCAAGTCCTTTAGTACTGTACTTCATTAAGCCACAGGCTTCCAGTCTTGTAGCTTTTAACCAAGGAGAAGATCTTCTTGGTAAGCCTGTTGCTGTTCATTCATTGTAGGTACCCGTAGAACTTTAGCCTACGTCGCATGCTTGTATTGCCTTATTCTAACTGTCGATACAGGTCAGAATTAGATTTCAAACGGTAGGCTCCATCTGGGAGCAATCTCGGGCCATGAATTTTCCTGAGGATACGTCTTTCGGCTATCTCCAGGTCATCCATGATGCCTTTTCTGTTCATCAAGAGGGTCTCTGCGGCGTACAGAAACTGTGGTCTGACAGCAGTTCTGTAGTGACAGATCTTAGCATTTCTCGAAATGCATTTCTTGTTGTACAAATTGTGGGATAGTTGGTATGCTGCGTTGTATGAAGAGCGACGTATTTATTGGAATAAATAGTTATTTCTACCTCCTATAAAATTTGTATTTATGTATAGCCTATGTTACCTCTTCGTAATAAGTGATTCAATTAATATGCATTGTTATTTCAGAGTACGCGTGTTCTACCCAGGTTGACCGAGAAAGTCTCGTTTTTTAAAACTATGGTCCGCCCGTTCCGTCGTTTTTAAAGGGTTACTATTATTATTATTATTATTATTATTATTATTATTATTATTATTATTATTATTATTATCGGTTTATACAGAACATATAACACATTTCTGGTATATTACAACGTAACTATACGGGCTTCAGTGAACCAAAGTATAGCTACGGAAACAGCAACTTCTAAGCTAGAATTTCTCTACCCATGAACTTCCGAATGATTCTGGTTGTTGATAGAACTACTGCCTTCTGCATTAGTTTGTACAGCCGAGTATCCAGATCCAGTTCTTTAAGGCCTTGGAGCAAGGTACTTGGCATCACGCCCGTACATGAGACAATGATAGGTATGGTCTTTACCCGCTCTACATGCCATTGTCTTTTGATAGGGTCAACCAACTCGCTGTATTTGCTTATCTTTTCAATGTGTTTTGACTGGAGATTCTTGTTGTTAGGAATCGCAACATCAATCAATGTAGTTTGCTTGGTTTTCTTGTTTACAACCACCAGATCCGGCCTGTTGTGTGATACCGATTGATCAGTCAAAATAGTTCGGTCCCAATACAGCTTGAATTCATTGTTTTCAAGAACACACTCTGGCTGATATTGGTGGTATGGAACTTTCTTTCCTTTCAAAAGCTAAAACTTATCAGCCAACTCCCGGTGCAAGATTTTAGCAACTGCATCATGCCTTTGTTTGTGCTCTGTTGCCAGGAAATATCTACATGCAGATGTAATATGCTGTATTGTTTCTGACTGTTGACATCCGTAGCGGCACTTATCATCTGGTACAGCGGGATCTTTTACAATGAACTTGAGGTAGTTCCTTGTAGGGATGACTTGGTCTTGAATTGCTAGCATAAAACCTTCAGTTTATGGAAAGATCTGTCCTGAAGTGAGCCAGTAGTTTGACGCAGTTATATCAACATTTGCTTGACTCACCTCATTTGGATGTCTTCCGTGCAAAGGTTTTGCTTTCCATGCTTCCATCTTCTGAAGGTCAGTATGTAGGAGGTGTTGAATCTCTTGCTGACACAATACCAGTGGCGTTGATCTGTCCGCCTCACTGATGGCTCTGTGAAGTACAGATGACCTCGCTTCTGCGTTGAAGTACTCCCTAAGGCTGACAATCTGTCGTTTCATCTGATTATCAATGTCAACGAACCCACGTCCACCTAGGCTTCTGGGTAGAGTCAATCGCTCTATTGAAGATCGTGGGTGGTGTTTCCTTCCTTTTGTGAGCATCGTTCTCATTTTTCGGTCAAGTCCTTCGATGTCCGTTCTACACCATTTGATTATGCCAAAGGAGTAGCTCAGCACAGGTACAGCATACGTGTTAACAGCTTTCACTAGGTTTTTGCTGTTCAAGTGCGTTTTTATGATTTGTTTTAATCTTTTGACAAATTCACAGGACAGATCTTTCTTTAATGACACATGGTCAATATGCTTAGCTTGTTTTACTCCTAAGTACTTGTAGGGTCTTCTGCCAACATAGCCTTAATATGCTGTCCATCTTCCAGCTCATACCCGGACTTCTGTACTTTTCCTCTCACCACCTTTAGTGTCCGACACTTGTCCAAACCAAATCCCATTTGTATGTCTCGTGAGAATGCTTCAACTATTCTCAACAAGTTTTCCAGATGCGACTCTGTTTCGGCATAGAGTTTAAGGTCATCCATGTATAGCAGATGATTCAGCCGAGTACCAACTCTCTTTCTACTCTTAATAGAAAAGCCGTAGTGAGTAGAGTTAAGCTGGGTAGATAAAGGATTCATTGCTAGGACAAACCATAAGGGGCTAAGGGAGTCTCCTTGAAAGATGCCTCTCGGAATCGATATCTCATCTGTTCGTATATCTCCGCGTGGCGTACTGAGACACAGTCTAGTTTGCCATTCTGACATAACCCTTTCCAAGAAACTGACAAATACCTCATTGATCCTATACAATCGCAGCACTGCTACTAACCAGTCATGGGGCACAGAATCAAAGGCCTTCTTATAATCGATGTACGCCATGTGAAGGTTTCGGTGATTTAAGTGTGCCTGGCCACACACAACTGAGTCAATTATTAGTTGTTCTTTGCACCCTTTTGAGCCCTTTTTACAACCTTTCTGTTGCACGGCAATTATATTGTTTCTTTCACAGTGTGCATATATCCTGTTAGCCAAGCATGATGTAATGATCTTATACAACGTGGGCAGACATGTGATGGGACGATATTTTGTAGGATCCCATGTATTCTGAAGATCTTTTGGAAGCAAATATGTGATGCCACGTGTGATGAATTCGGGCAAGCTATCAGGATGAAGGATGGCTTCATTAATGAACTCACCTAGTCGATTGTGGATGCTCCAGAACTTCTTATACCAAAAATTCTGAATCTGGTCAGGGCCAGGAGCTTTCCAATTCGCTAAGTTGTTGATAACTTCCTTAATATCATTTGTGGTGAATTTCTCGTGCTGCATTTGCTCAAATCTTTGGGAAGCTTGCTGTTCTTCTCTTACCCAACTTCATTGAGTGTCATGATGAGATGGTGTAGACAGTTGTTTGCCCCAAAATTCTTGAACGTCTTCTTTAGTCGGATAGTTTTTGTCCGCAGAAACCTTTATCTTACCCAGAGTCTGATAGAATCTTCTCTCTGAGTTGGCGAAAAGGAAGTTATCTTTCTTCCTCTTCATACTCTCCCTATACTTTGCAAGTCTGGCGGATAAAACAGACAGCCTTTGTTTCAAGGTATCTAAGCACTCTTCAGGTGTTGAATTCGGTACATCTCGCTGTGTGTGGTCTGTGTTTTGTCTCATTATATGCTCAGCTTTCCTCAGTAATTTTCTTGTTCTTGTACCACGAACATATTGTGTCATTCTAGCAATATCTGCCCTGAGCTGTTCAATCCTTCCAACAAGTCTTCTTTCCCAGTTTGGCATCGATGGCATTTGCTTTTTCCGTTCATGTTGTCCAATACCCATAGCTCTCACAACAGTTACTGCACCACAGTAAATAATAGTATGAAGGGATTACAGATTGGCAGATGCTTCAACATGTTCCGGCAAAACATCCCGATTCATGATACTCAGTATCTTTGTCAGCTTTCTTGAACCATTGACTTTCGGTATTTTCGGCCTGCAATTTGTATCAGTTCCATAAAACTCTATGACTGTAGTCATCATTTCATTCTTCAACTTTCCAATTTGGTGTTGATCGATAATTTGCATGGGAACTGGATCTACTTCTTGAAGGTTCTGGCTATCAGCTTGTGTCGACTCCTGTTCTTCAGGAACACTGTTCTGAGTGTCTCCATTCACACCTTCCTTCTCACGCCGTACCTCTTCTTTAATGGTGTTCATTCTGGCTTCAGGGATAAGATTATTCCGGAGAATAGCCCTGTATTGATCAGATACTCTCTGTTCGGTCACAGTTAGTTCAGGGTAATGCAACAGAAATTCAGAATGTAAGCGTTGCCTATAACCAACTGAATTCTGTCCGAAGTCAATAATCCTAAAATAAGTGCGTATTATGGTTTCATTCATGACATTTGTCCATTTAATACGCTGTCGTGGCAGTCCTGCCTGGGTGAGCACAGGTTGAGTTACCTGTGCAGCACCTCAGCAGGTGAAGTACTAGATAATGATTCACTTCGCTGCTCAGGCTCATCTTGCAAGCGCTTGTCGGCTGTAATGATTTCGGGATCTTGCCCGGTAGGGGCCCGCGTGTTCAGCCCTCTACCACCGGCGGTTCGTATACTGTCACGTCCAGCACCGGCTCCAAACGTGCCCTGGCGCTCCCCAGGCAGCAGCATTTCATCCGAGGCATTACTCGTTAATTTCTCCATCATGCATTAGATGGGTTTGCCTTTTATACCTACAGCCAGGTTTTGTTATCAGCCGTCCCTAATATGGGATACAGACGCTGTTGGCAGCCGCCCGTTCCGGGTCAGACGCTACCATTGTAGGTTTAATTTTGGAGTTTTCCATCTCCTAGACAGGTTGCCTTCACTACGGCTCAGGAGTCCTGCCTACCCCATTTAGTATATCTCGTCATTTCTGGTTAGCACATACCTTGTCATTGCAGATTTCTCACAACACACATTAGATATACGGTATAATTATCTTGCAGAGATAGTGCTTATATTACAATAGTAAACGTCATTTAAGTGCAAACGACCAGCAGAGAAGGAATGCATACAAGAATATATGTAGCAAATACGTGTAACCTAATTTTGTAGGTTAAGCAGATGTAAACTTTACCATTCGTAATATTAACACGAAAACAGTCCGATTACCTCCACACATTATATGAAGTATATAATAAATGGGCTTGAAACATCCCAATTACACACAAAACACCGTACATAACCCATTTCGAGAAGGCATTTGGGGTTATATGGCACTGTAACTAACGATGTAGCAACCACGACATGAATTTAAACAAACATTGCGCAGCTGTATTTTGATGATTATGACGTTGCTATATCCACAAGCACTATAACACACATTTGTTTTCGAGAAGAGTCCTTATAAATCACCATAGAAATCGTAAACTAACCATATAAACGTTTAAAACTTACATAAAAAGCGGAAATGTGAGGAGCTCAAAACAAGGACTGTACAGTACAGCATGCCACTGTTAGCATTATTATTATTATTATTATTATTATTATTATTATTATTATTATTATTATTATTATTATTATTATTATCAATTCTATTGATGTTGTCGAGCTCCTGACTCCAGTAAATAAATGTATATTTATTTATAGTATTCGTTTCTTTGCATGTCTGCATACATCATTTTCTTATCCATAAATCCATGAGAATTTTTAAGAATAAATTGCTACAATATACGGAACTTGTATCATACATATCTTATGCAAAATTCGCAATATTAAACATTTTAAATTTCAAATCCTAGAATTATCTAACTCTACAGCCGGGTTATTCTCCAGTCTTTTGGTGTTTATTATAATATATTTTGTCCGCATTCCTCGTGTGTCTCACCACTCCCCCACACAAAGTGGCTGCTTCCTCTCCCGCGTGCGCACAGGAAGTATTTAATATGAGCATTTATATGGTGTGTGTCTGCGTGCCGGGTGGTCTACTTCTTCTCGTTCCTATCTTTAAAGAAAGTTATGACGGAAATATATTTCAAAATAGTTTTCATCTTATCTATTTTAATGTTTGCCTTTCTTCCTTTCATTTTTTTCATTCTTTCTTTCTTTCTTTTTCTTTCTTTATTAATGCATTTATTTATTCATTCATCTATTTATTTATTTAGGCTAGTTATATTTTTTATTTTTATTTTTTGTACTCTATTATCTTTTACTTCTCAAAATTGTATTTTTTCTTTGGTTGTTTGGGCCACCTATGGACCACGGTGCTTGTGCTTTTGCTGTTGTATGCCACTTATGGTGATTTTTTGTGGATTGTGTGGCAATATTTATATTCTTATTTTTTTTTTCAAAGTTAGTGGAAAGTTCTTTTACATGCCATAAATCTATGACATGGGCGCGCCGGCATTACTTCCCCTCCGAAGGAAGGCATACTGAGGGATTTTAACGCTCTTAAAAATCCGTCGACTTTGGCCAAGTTTGAACCCGCGTTCTTGGGCATAGAAGCTCAGCATGCTACCAACTACGCCACCGAAGCCAGTCAATTAGGTCACCAGAACCGACCTGGCTTATTTTGGTTTTGGGTGGATATTTAGGGTTGGATGCCCTTCCTGACGCCAGGTATTTTTTGAGGTGAAAATTGCGCCCCGCTCTCACCAGGATTCGAACCTCGACCGTCCAGATGAAAGATGAGTAGCGAACTTGTCACGCTCACCTCCACAATGTCACAAAACTTCTAAATAAAACCAATAACAACAAAATATTATGAGTGTGTTAGATATATATGTAGTAGTTGGAAGCTTCGAGCAACCACAGTTTATATTTGTACCGCCATGACGAGGTCAGCGAACACAGGTCTCTTGCCAGAAGGGAGACGGACAGGACGATTTGGCAGCCTGACTCAAGACACTCCAATACAAGGAATCCCATTCTAGTGTAAAACTCATCTAGACTCGTGGGAAGTGGACTATAAATAAGTCACTGGTTCACGTTAAGGTGGGAGAAATATTTCGCAATTCTGTATATTCCTTAAAGACTTGCTTGTAGACAGTTTGATTGCGTAAGGAGTCCTACTCGTCATGTCAACGGTAATTATACAGACTTGTGTGCGTTATGGTTGTAATTCAAACCAGTGATTAGTGCAGCCGTGGTGTAGTGGTCAGCATGATTTGCTGCCACCAAGAATGTGGCGGTTCGATTCCCGACTCTGACAGGAAATTTGAAAAGTGGTATGAGGACAGGAACGGGGTCTACTCAGTCTCAGGTGGTCCAAATGAGTAGAGGGGGTTCGTTTCCCACCTTAGCCATTCTCGAAGTGGTTTTCCATGGTTTCCCACTTTGTCTTCTGGCAAATGCTGGTATCGTAAGGCCACGGCCACCTGATTTCTTCTTCCTTGTCTATCCCTCCCACTCTTCCCATCCCTTCATCAGGCCCCTGCTCGCTTTGCAGGTGAGACCACCTGGCGACGTGCTAGTCACACTCCCCAGTTGTATCCCCGACTCAGTGTCTCAAGCTCCAGGACACTGCCAGTGGCGGTAGAGTCCCTCGCTTAGGCCGTGGGAAAAGCCAACCCTGGAGGGTAAATGAGTAAGAAAGAAAGATTAGTACAGCCACCATTACGAGTCCTTCCAAGTGCTCAAGGACACTCACAATAAAGCTGTGTGTGTGTATTTGTAATAAAGCTGGTTTAAAAGTGATGTTCGATTAATCAAATCATTTTAAATTAATCGAAAACGATTAATTGATTAATCGACTGGCAGTTTGTCGATTAATCGAATAACTGGATAATTGCAGGGGGCTCATACACCGCCGGTTGTCAAAATTTAAGTTTTATTTTTTACGTTTAAATGAAAGACAATACCTTTCTCAATATATCTGTTAAGTTTTATAAGTAAATTCAGCGTTTTGGCAGAGATATAGCGTATTACGTGAGACCATGCGTCTATCTGTCAATGGAGTGTTTAATATTCAAAGCTGTTTACCCGAAAAGTTGCTTTCTTTTTTTGGTACGAAAAACACAATATCTCGTGAACTATGATATGAAACTGGATGAAACTCGACAGATACATTCCAACATATGATCCCTAGAGGATGAACCTCATTTATGAAATTATCTTAAAAAATAATTCAGATATACTTGGAAAATTAAACAAAAAACTGTTCATTTTATGAAAGACAAATTTAATATTTTAAAAAAATATACTATTAACAATATAACATTCATGTTGGTTCATCCTCGCTATTTATGCGTTTACTTTACATGAAAAAAAAATCCATTCAGACTGGTATTCCTTGTTAAATCGTGTTTTTTGTGATTCACGGAGCATAGCGTATAGAAAAGAAAGTGACGCGACTTGTGGAGTTTGTATGGTCCAGCCGCTAGGTGACTCTAGCGTCGGCTAGCGCTGAGTGAGGACGGTATCAATACAAGCAGTTGAATGTTACTTTTCAGTAACTGAATGTTATCAGCTTACACTACGTTGTATTAGACATGATGATCCAAATTTAAAATTCTCCGCACTGAGTATATACAACGCTAACGTCCGTTGTGTTAATTATGAAACATCAGATTGCGTCATAGGTTCATATAATAAGGAAATAAAACATTCTGACGGGGGTCAAAATGTAACTGAATGTGTGAAAATCGTAAAGCTACAGACCATTCACTACCGCACAAATACAGTAAATATAATATAATACAGTATAATGACAAACTCACCCATATAACTTATAGCTCTCAGTTGTCCGAAGCTTTGGACAGCTTACGCGATGATTTTCCAGACTTAGAAGTTGACTGCTCTTTCCTAATTTCTTTCGTACGAAAGAAAAAGCGCACTTCAAGAAATGAAAAACGAGTTTTCCAATAAGGTCCAGTTTATGTTCCATACACCATCAAAAAATCACGGCCCTAAAACAATCTCATCAATGCTGTCCTAACACTCATAAAATATATCAACCCACAAATTTGAAAGGGAAGATAATTCCATTTCAACGACTACTTCGACCTGTAAAAGAATGTTGAAGACACTGTCAGACGGTTGAGTTAGGAAACTAAGGGCCAAGTCCTTTATATTAGTGAAAGTTGCAGCTGTTGTGTCTGACGGCCTTTTCACTTTGAAGGGTTGTTGCACACTTCACACAGCTGATTCCTTCCCTTAGTTGCTTGACAATGTACCCTGCTAGATAGTGTGGGACTGCACCAGGCTTCAAACTCCATCTCATTCTCGCCATTTCGACTGTCTTTCCTTCTATAATGAAAGTGTCCGTTTTTATAAGGAAATTATCGGAGCAATGTTTGTCACATAGCCTGCATATGACTTACTTGACAATTTAATGTCTTTCCTCGGAATGGCCTTAGCCCATTTAAATAAATCATCTTCGGCTTTTGGAGGTCTAAAAAAGTGCCTACCTGTTGCAGATGACTTGTCGTATCCAGATCGGCACCCGGGAACAAAACAACACGGCATATTCACTTACACAGTTTTGTTTGACGAATCTTACCAGGTTATAATTCACTCGACAGCACAAACGTAAAGAAATAAGTGTAAAGGCTTACAAATACTAAACACACCAGTGTCATAACGTATGTATTATTTCACTATCGCTTCTTGATCGCATACACTTTTCAACACCAAGAAATAAGGACTAAACACGGCAGCATTTCCATGTTTTCAAACTCGCGAGCGCTTAGAAAGTGTCTCCAGCCAGCCACAACCAACCGCTGCGCAGTCTACCGGCGGGCGCAGCAACTACCCATACTAAAGATACGGCAAACTCGGGAGTCGGCACACTTTCTCTTCTAAACGCTATGCACGGAGTTTAAAATATCACGAATATTATCCTTTCAATATATCACGAAATACGTTATATACTGCTCCTCTCTCTAAATTAGATGAAAGCTCTATGTATTCACTATACATACATATGTCAGTTTTCATAACTCTGTGTTACATATTAGTGAAGCTATGCTATGATTCTTAACTGTATGCGAAAATTCCCACTGGCGGTGTATGAGTCACCTTTCGGCTAACCGAAGAATCTACTAATTGGCTGTCTGAAGAATCGTTTAATTGATTAGTTTTGATGTTGTTGTTTGATTTAGGGGCTTTGCGACATCGTGCACATGTAACCCCGTGTACTAGGGTATGTGTAGGTGTGGAATTTGTCTAATAGCTTGTCTTATTGTGATGGCTGTATGAATGTGTGTACCGTATTTGAAATTCAGATGAGGATTGCGAAGGAGGCGGTCGTGGCCTTAAGGTAAGAACCATACCGTCATTTACCTGAAATAAACGTGGGAAACCAAGGAATACCACTTCCAGGATGACTGAGGTAGGAATGGAACACTGCTCTTCACAGTTTTGCCTCACGAGGCTGAGTGTAGGCCTACCCTGTTCCAGTCCTCAGACAACAATTAAATTTGTTGGCACATCCGGGAATCGAACCAGGGCCTTAATTGATTAGTAGACACGAGATAAGAAAATTATTTTAAATTAGAAGTCTTCGCTTAAGTTAAGTTATGCTTATTTTCGGAATGATTTATAGAAATCTATAGAAGTTACTTTTTGACTAAACACACAAAGTGTTCTTCCTTATTTATGTTAACATTAACCAAATAAGAGTATGTGCCAGTGGAAGAACAAAGAACAAAACAAATATCTAAACACAAAACAAAAATCTAAACATAAAAACAAAGAATAAATATTAAAAAACAAAACACAAAAACAAGAAAACTAAACAAAACACACAAAAAAGAAACCATAAAACACAAAACAAGAAACTAAAAACAAAAAATAAGAAATGAAAAACAAACACAAATCAAAAAGACAAGAATCAAAAAACAAAACAAAAATTAAAAACCAAACATAACAAAAAACAAAAAAATAACAAATAAATATGAATTGACTGATAACCTGCGTGGTTTCTGTATTAATGTGTTGATTGTAATCGAGACTAGGATTAGGAAGGAGGAGGGAAGAGTATCGAAAAAAGAAAACGAAGAGTTTTCAGCAAAGATTTTGAATTCCTGTTCAATGTTTACAATTTAGGGCAGGAACATTTTTGTTTTACTTAGTTTTAGTCTACTTTTCACAAAGAAGGCACATTATATTACTTAAAATTATATGATACAATATATTTTAATTAAATAAATGTCTGTTTTGCTTCTGTGAGAGCGTGGTGAAAGGAGCGAAATACATTGATTATTCGACAAAACAATTAATCAATTAATCGACCAAACGATTAATTGATTAAACGACTAACCGACTAATCTATTGAAAGCACAATCGATAAATCGTTATTTTCAGCAATTAATTGATTACTCTGCTTCGATTAATCAATTATTCGATTATTGAAATTAATCGATTAAAAGTACAAGCCCTCTCAGTGATTCGACACGCTTTTGCCGAATTAGATTAGGTGGGGTAACTATATTTATAACACATTATTCCTGAAAAAATTACACGTGTTAATATTGTTATTTAGGATTACGTGTTTCGACCGTAATGTAGTCATCTTCAGATCCTGATCACCAGGTTTGGAGTTTCTTCTTTGGCCGTTTGGGCTACCTTAGGAGTGGTTTTCCGTGGTTTTCCATTTCTATTATAGATAAATGTCGAGATCGTTCCAAACTTAGACCACGACTGCCTCCTTCCTAATCCTAGCCTCGATTACAATCAACACATTAATACAGACACCACACCGGTTATCAGTCAATTCATATTTTACTGTTTTGTGTTTAGTTTTTTTGTTTTGTTTATAATTTATTTTTTTGTTTTGTTTTTTGTTTTGTTTAGTTTTTATTTTTAGTTTTTGTTTTTAGTTTTTTGTTTTGTGACTTATGGTTTCTATTTTTGTGGGTTTTTTTACTTTTACTTTTTTAGTTTTTGTTTTGTATTTAGATATTTTTCTTGTTATTTGTTCTTTGATCTATGTTTTGTTCTTGTTTTTCGCTTTTTGTTATTTGTTCTTTGTTTGGTTTTTGGTTTCTTGTTTTGTTTTTTGTCTTATGTTTCTTTTTGTTTTATAGCTTTGTTTTTTGTTTTTGTGTTACTGGTATGCTTTTGTTTTTGGTTTATCTGTTATGTTTTTTTTATTTTGTTCATTGTTTTGTTTCTATACAAACTCAAGTATATGGGGCTAAAATTACAACAGTGTCGAAGCCCCAAGAAAGGGACAACAAAAACAAGAAAAAATTTACAAATTATGCTCTAGTACATGGGGCTAATGACCATGATCTCCCAAAACCCCAATTGTTGTGGCAGCAGCAACAACAACAGAAACACAAAGACATCTTACTATCTGAGTGACTTGGAGAGGCGAGGGCAGTGTGTGGGAGACACATATGTGGTGAGTGTGTGGGTTTACCTTTTACGGTAGTTGTAGCCATAGTTCATAACTCGCCAGGGGCCGATCCGGAAACTTCGCACTGCCTGAGAGTAACATAGACAGCACTGAATTCTGGGAATTAACGGAGTTACGCTAACTAAATACACCTAGATATGGCTGACCTGCTGTGTGATTCAGGGTAATAGTTGGTTGGTGTTTTAGAGGTGTAACAGCGAGGTTCTCAACCCAAATAAGGAGTTGAGGATGACAAAGAAACATATACTTATTGATTCATTTCTAGGGGCTGGCTACGAGGAACAGCGGTAACGTTCTCGCTTCCTGTTTCCAAGGTTGCAGGATCGAATCCTGGAGCAGTCAGCTGGCATTTGAGGGTGCGCAAATGCGAGGGAGTAATGTCAGTAGATCCCCTTCGGGGCAAAATTCCGGCACCCCGGCGTCTTTAAAAGCAGCAGTCGTTAAAGGGGACGTAGAACAAATAACATTATCATTATTTCATTTCTAGAGTTATCATCATCAACCCCCGTTTACTTGGGTACGTGTGGAATCTGTCTGATAACCGGAATGTTTGTGATGGTCGTATTAGTGTGTGTATTTGTAATTGGGGCTGGAGTTTGGGTAAGAGGCGGCCGTGGCCCCAATTTAGGTACCGTACCATCCTGACATTCGTCGTCAGTATAAGTGGTAATTAAGATACGTTGTGACAAACGAAGGAGATATAAATAGGGTTTTAGCGCCGAGTGAAGTATGTGGGAGTGAATTTTCTAATGATGACAATGAGTTTGATATTGCTGACGACAAATGCCGCAGTACTTTGTAGAAATTGCTCGTACTCAAAACTTATTTGATAGAATTACTGTAAACTTGGGATATTTATACACAATTCAATAAGTATTAACATGTATATCATAAAATATAATATTCAGATTGAAAATGTTATTAAAATTTCCATTATTACTGTTATTATTATTATTATTATTTTCTTTTTACAGAAATATTTTTGCAAGATTTTTTTTAAATTACACAAATGAAGCAAATGTTATTGATTTAGCATCTAGTAAGTTAACAATATGTTTACCTGGCATGCTGAACTTCTATGCCCAAGGTTGCGGGTTCAATCCCGGCCAAAGACGTCGGTATGGCTTCCTTCGGAGATGAAGTAAAGCTGGCGGTCCCATGTCATTGATTTATGGTAAGATAAAGAACCTTCCACTAATTACACTTGTGAGAAACCAAATTATTTGAAGCCTCCGTGGCTTAGGCGGCAGCACGCCCGCCTCTCACCGCTGGGTCCGTGGTTCAAATCCCAGTCACTCCATGTGAGATCTGTGCTGGACAAAACGGAGGCAGACAGGTTTTTCTCCGGGTACTCCGGTTTTCCCAGTCAAAATTTCATTCCAGCAACACTCTCCACTGTCATTTCATTTCATCTGTCATTCATTTAATCATTGCCCCAGAGGAGTGCGTCAGTTCATATCCTCGCCGCTAGATGGGGGCTTCATTCATTCCATTCCTGACCCGGTCGGAGACTGGAAGCAGCCGTGGATTTTTTCATTTGACTAACGCTCTAAGGTTCCATCGTTCGTCGCCAGGAGTGGACTTCGGTGGCATCTAGTAACAAAATTCAGAACTAATTGGTCGTTGATGGTGGCGTTTGGAAGCAAAAGTTGGAACTACTTGAAAATCGAATGTCTGCAGTCCTTACTTGAATTAAAAACAAATAACACACACTAATTAAACAGCCATCACAATTAACACCGGTTATCAGATTCTACACACACCCACAGTAGGCCTACACGGGGCTACATGACCGCGTTGTCGCATTCCCTTAACTGAGGAACCAACCAACCAACTATATTTACCTGCTACAGAAAAATATTTCAAAATTTCATCTTGAACAAGAAGTTCCGTAAGGAACTAAAGAGCCTACTTTTCTTAAAATTAAGATTCATGCCAATGATTAATCTACAGTGTATGAACCTATCTAGAATGACAAAATTAAGTTGGTAATATCGAAATGTTTAATTAGTTAGAAATATACCTGGTATAATGTAGCCTAATAGAGCACTACAGTTGGCAACCCTGGTGACTGAATATAGTCTTAGTTCCATCTCTTAAGGTACAGAATACAGAATTTGGTTGAAGTCCAATGGACGTTACATGCAGTTGGACATTGGATCTATCAGCTCGCGAAAAGCATGTTGGCAACAATGTCATGCGTGTGCTGGTCAGAAACAATCTGAGATATTATATCTTGTTGTGCTAATTTTGGATGATATCCATTTGTTGGTATAGAAGTTACATGTATTTTAAAATTTGACATATCAGCAGGCATAGAATCATGTTGGCAGCACTGACTTATATGAATTACTCCAAATTAATCTAAAATGTCAGGTACTATACGTGTGCATAGTTTAAAGCTGTCGGCTTGCATACTTTCTGATATATTGGTATTTGGATAAAAAATAGAGAGAGCATTTATTAACAGTTGGCAGCCCTGGTGGCTCTTAAGAATATGCTCAGTCATATGTGTTTATGTAAACATATTACATACAAAATTTGGTTGAAATCTAATTGATAGTGTAGAAGTTATATGCATTTAAAAATTGGACTTATCAGAAGGCTTAAAATTAGTTTGGCAATACTGTCATGTATGTCCTCCTGGAAATTAAACTGAAATAGTATTATCTACATGTGTGCCAATTTTGGAATAGCTCCCATGCATACCTTCCAAGATATCCAACATGGAGCTCAAATTTCTAGTGCGTTTTTTCAGCAGTTGGTAGAACTGACACCATTTTCAAATATGGGCTTGAGATATTTCGGTATACATCTTTACTTATACTAAATTTGGTTCCGATTGCTCCAGCCGTTTAGGAGTTGATAGGGGGGGGGGACACACACACACACAGACAGACAGACAGACAGAAGGACAGACAGACAGACACACATTTTCCCAGATCGATCTCATAAGTCTACTTTTTCCTCATTTTTGCAAAATGTGAAAAGTAGGCTAAAAATATAGGTAGTAGATAATTTTTATCACGCGTGTAATTTCACTAAACTTGGCTCGGCAAATTTAGCAGCATAACCACTCATAAAATGGTTGGTATCAAAAGGATTAAATATGACAGGTTTGAGGAAAATATTGTGTTTTGGAAAAAGTATATTTAGATGTTAGTTCGAATTCGTTAGAAATATTGTATGAAAGGGAAGGATGAGCAGTGTGTTCAAGGAATATATTTACTGTAAATAGTATCGAGGCTGAGTCAGGTGGCTCGCAGCCAATGAAGGGGGCTGACTCTATAAAAGTGAGTGCGGACATCGCGCTCGCTGCAATCTTGCAGTGTTCGCCGTCAAGTGTGTTCTAGTGTCGTGTTCTTTGTTGTGTTGTGTTGTGACTCGCTATTCGACATGCGACTCGATCGAAATGACAAGAAGATGCCAGCTCCAGCCAACGAGAAAAAGACCATCGTCCCCAAACGGAAGGTTAGCCAATTCAATATTTTCTGCAATGTCTCCAAATCAGTTTTATTCAAAGGAATTATGAAATGTCACGTATTCCCAACCAGGAATATAACTATTATTATTATTATTATTATTATTATTATTATTATTATTATGTGTTGAAACGTTATAACCAACATATGAAAATTAATTTGTTTCTTCTCTTCCCTAAGTCTCTTCATTCTCTCGATGTGATTTTTCATTTTATTATTTTCGTTAATTCCCCCTTAACGAGAACGTTAAAACACCTATTTTTGCAGTATTAGTTAAGATAATTCAACTCGTCAATATTTGTTAGTTGTAGTCTATGTGATGATTTGTTAAGATACTGGATGTGGTGATTGACCTCCGGAATTTGATCGTGTTGACCGACTGGAAAGCATTAAACTTTTTTTATATAAACGTTCCTTATTCATAAAAATCTTCGAGCGTCGGTTTAGCGATAAAGTATTTCACTAACAAATATTTGAAAGGTGCATCTAAAAGTCTGTGGAGATTGCGAAGCTTGATGACACGACGGTCATCTCAATATTTATGGATAATGCACGTGGGAACATAAAGGTCAAATCATTTCCAACGGTTTTGATTCTACGTAAAAAGGAGAATCCATGTCTTCTTAATTTACATGAATATTAACCCTGTGATCTTAAGACATGGAATCTTATTTTAGGAAGAATCAAAACCGTTGGAAATGATTTGACCTTTATGTTCCCATGTGCATTAATCATAAACCAGTGGATCCGTGCGAGATATCTCGCATGTTCATAAACCACACTTGCCCCAATAGGTTTATAATGAGAGACTTAAGGAGAAAGGTTGTTATGTTTTTATTGCAACCAAATGATTATAAAACACTATTTACATTTCAGTTAGAATTCCAAGTTCTACATTCCCTAACTTAAGAAGGCAATCACTGAAAATTGAATCATTAAAACACTCACCGGTTATTCGATATTTATGAAATTCTACGATTTGAGTATTCATTCCTTTGATTTACAGTACTGTCTCTGAAATCCATTCAAAATGATAAAGAATGTTAAAATGACATGAAACAGGCATCACAGCGGCCAAAATGTAAAGTGGACAGCAGTTATGGAGCGTATTTTACCACAGCAACAGTATCTGAAAATCGCACACTTCGTACATATTTTTAAGAGTCATGTTTTCAAGAAATTATAGATATTTATGAAATAAGAGTGCAATTCGTCAATGGTAATGTCTCTTCTCTTTCATTTGAATGCTCATTTGTCACGATCGGTCGCTTGTGAGCGCCGCAGGAGGGTTCTATACTACTGAAATAATATATACTAGCATTACCCGTCGCGGCTTCGCCCGCGGATATTCTAGTTGTAAAAAGTACACTTAGCAAAATCTCAATCATGAATGCTATGACTGATTTATCCTTGGTATGAATAATCAGACTTTATCAATTCAGCTACTGGTGCAGTGGTTAGGGGTTTGTCATTCCTTCATAGGTAAGTTATATCAGAGCGAAGTTAGTTTTCTGGGAATATCACAGACACTGTTAATTTAAGGGCCTTTAAATGTGGTTTTCGGAGACCCTTTATAGTCGAGTGAAAAAGACCTTTCGCACCACACTCACACGTGAAAATTGCGTGAAAAAAATCTAGAGTGCCCTTTGACCCCCTTAAGCACATTATACTGCATGTATTGATGAATTTTACAGCTTAATTTGGTTCAGTGATAACCTTATAACCGTCTGGAAACTTTCACAGTAATGTAATAATTGGAATTGCATTGCATCTTACAGAAATAGATGGACCTGTGAGATTCTGTTACCATGGTTACCGTGTTGCATTCTTTCATTATTTCATTGTAAATATACAGGTGTTAAGGTATTGATTTAATTGTGATGCATTTAAAGAGTAAGTGAGTGCGTTTCGCGTACGCATTGGGTTATGCTGAACCTGTAGGTACCCCATATGTGTAGGTTGGTGTTAATGGGACCTTATTTTCCGTACAAAACTGGAATGGGACCTTAGCAGAATAATATAGGAAGGGATAATAATAATTATTATTATTATTGTTATGTGTTGCAACGTTATACCCAACTAATGAGCCTGATTGAACCTATTTAACATACAGTATGAATATGAATTTGCATTCTTCTCTTTCCTAAGTCTCTTCATTCTCTTGATGTGATTTTTATTAATATTATTTTCGTTAATTCCTCCTTAGGGAGCGTTGAAACACAATCATTTTTTTTTTCTGTCCCTTTCTTCCTTCTTCCCAAAAATAATCGCATATATTCACTGTGTTTCCTCTTTTTCTCTTCTGACCACTTCTTTTCTGTATCTTTTCTCTTTGTGTGATTGCTCAAATTTCTGTTTTATGATTTTTTCTCTGTATTTTTTCCTGTCTTCTGTAGAGATGTTTAGATTCTTGAGTTCTGCCACGGTTTCTTTTACCCAATTGGTTTTCACTGTACTAGTCATAACTAGATTAAAAATGTTCTTGGTCAGTCTGTCTTCGTTCACCGTATGTATGTGTCCATAAAATGTTGCCCTTCTTTTCCTGTTGTTGTTGTATAGTTCTATTGACGGTCTCTTTATCCATATTTCCTCTTTTTGAACTGGCCCGTAGATCTTTCTCAGTATTTTTCTCTCTTGATTTTCTAGATCCTTTATCTTTGTTCTTCCCTTGATTGCTGTCGTTTCTGAAGCGTATAAGGCGTATTATTGATATTATTATTATTTTAATTATTTTAAGCGAATTCTCCAAATAAATGAAAGACAATTAGAAAATAACTCATACAATGTTTTTGATTCTTCTTGTTGTTCCAATAGTCTTTCATTCTTTCCGAGAAGGCTTGTTTACGTTCTTCCGATCACTTTGGTATGTACTGTCTTTGTTTTGGTTACTCTAATGTAACTTCCCATTTGTTTACTTTCTGTCTGAAATGTCTGTTGATGTTTTGTTTACGTTTTCGAGGTCCTTTCGAAGTTCTTCTAGCCAAGGTGTTGAGTTCTTGAGTGAGGTTAGATAATCTACAGTACTAGGGCTGTATTTTTTTCCAACGTCCGATGGACTGTATAAAAATAACAGACTGACATACCAAACTAATTTCAATACTAAATTTTTGCTTGTTTTGTACTTCTGTTTCAACATAATCGCCAAAACGATTGAAATATTTGCCGTATCATTACACCAGCTTTCCAATGCCCTCTGCAAAGAATTCTGCCGCCACTGAGATGGATACGTCTGGACAGTCTCCTGAAGTTTTTTTTTTTAGCGAGGCGTTGCCGCCCAACCATACCTTCAATTCTCGAAAAAGGTGAAAACCATTCTCAACCGCACTGTGCCAGAGTTACGATAGACTTTCTCAAAGAATTCAAGTGGGAAGTTTTCGACCATCCGCCATTTAGTCCTAACCAGCACTGAATGATTTTCACTTAATCTTATTTTCGGTGCATTTGTAATTAATTTTCGTTGTTTTCTCCACTTTTCCAAACGTAAAGGACACACTAAACGTTTCTTACGGGGTGCCGGCATGATAACACGCGGTAGACTGACGATTGATTGTTCACCGGAAAATCAACCATATCCGGTCGATTAGATTAGCAGTTTGCCTTTTCTACCACTTCGAGCGCTATAGTGAGTCAATAAAACTCAACCATATCCAATCGATTAGATTAGCAGTTTGCCTTTTCTACCACTGCGACACTAATGTCAGTCAATGCAAAGTTTCACTTAAGCCCTTATTATTACTTTCGGTGTGAAGATTTTTCAAAACATCAAAAAAGCGCATGAGGGTATTGAACCAAGGAACACATTAAAGAAAAAATCTCTACTTAGTATAAAACAAAGTCCCCGATTATTGGATGTTACGGGTAAACTCAAGAACCACTGGATGGATTTTGATGCAGTTTTCACCATTCTGTAAAGGATATCTCGGGGATGATTTCTGTAGAAAATAATTTATTTGTGATCAAAGGAAGCCGAGCAGTAACGATTTCAGTGGAAAAGTCGAAAAAAAAACTGGCGTCCGAGCGCTTTGTAAGCTTACGCTGGGAAACCTGTTAAAAATATCTAAATACTATGAGTGTAAGAATTGTTCAGCAAGAAAAGTTCTACAAAAAAGTCCGCGAGAGCATAATTATGTCCATCTTCAATACATCGCCCACTATAAGTGTTTTTACGTGAGTTAGGCTAAGACTTCTGAGAACAGTGGTTGTGTTTGGAGTTTCCCTGGAAGTGCTGTGCAGGACTTTATTCATAACATCTGTAAGATAAAAGTGTGTCATTTCCCAGAACTTAAATGTACCTCTGTTATCGACAATATTATGGCAGATACCATGCTAGTTTGTTCCCCTAAAACACATCTTTTTGATATAATTGTACACTGAATGACTCACGTTTAAATCATTGTTCTTGTGATCGAATTGCCATTGACCACAATAATATCATTAAAAAAACAGCTTAGTCTGTTGATAATTTTATAGTGATCAAAAGTGGTGCAATTTTGCAAGTGAGACTAAGCACAAGTAGAACAAAGCTCTATAAAAAATGTCTTTGTTAGTGAAATATGTGAGTGCTTTTGACACTTCCTGGTTTGAAAATGGGGCTACAGGGTATTGCTAAAGAGAGCTGGTCACGTCCATGACTTAGCGGGCAGGAAGCAATAAGTCAGCTATTTAACAAATGTGCTACTTCAAGTAGCGATTCTGATGTATCAGTGTAAAGTGATATTGCTTACGTGTAGCCTCCCACGTCAATCAGGCCATACTGTACTAGGTAAATAGGAGAGTAATACTGTTGGGGTCCATTAATAGTAGCGACCTATCCTAACGTCCGCCTACTGTCTCTAGGATTAAATAGTCACCACATAAATACAGGTTATGAGACCATGTCAACACGCACTTGACTTTCTCAGTGTGAGACTGTGTAGGACATGACCAGACGTACACCAGGTGCAAGTAGTAAGGTGCGCTTCTCAGCCGTTTCCGGGAAATAAATTAATTGCAGTTACAGTGCAGCGTCTATGTGCGTTGTACGCTTGCAAGAAGCCAACGAGTGCGTGGTGCAGCGGTAAGTGCCCTGCTTTGTAAGCGCGGGATCGCTGAATCGAATTCCACCGGTGAGTCGTTGCAGTGTTTTGTGTTGTTTTTTTTTCATTTTTTTCTTTCTGTTTTAACCATTGGCAATTTCCAACCAATACGCATATCATGAGTCACTGCTTGCGGGGTACGAGATGGTCTGATGGTTCACAGACGTGCAATGAACGGAACAGACTGGGTCTTCAATGTATAAATGTATACCGGTACATTTAATAGAATACACCTGACCGTGTATAATATCAATGTATTTGCAATGCCTATACTGTACATTATTGTAATGTCACAAGCGTTGACCCTATACGATGATTTCAGGGTCCTGTTTCCCGCTCACGTAACACTTTATTACAATTGACTGCAAAATAAACATTGTTCATGACACCTACATTTGTACGAATTGCCAATATTTACAACAACAACAAAAACACAACACACTGCAAAAGTTCACCAGTGGGATTCGATCCAGCGATCCCACGCTTACGAGGCAGGGCTCTTACCGCTGCACCACGCGCTCGTTGGCTTATTGCTAGCGTACAACGCACATCGACACCGCACTGCAATTGCAATTAATTAATTTCTCGGAAACGGCTGAGAAGCGCACCTTTCTACTTGCAGCTGGTATACGCCTGGTCATGCCCTACACGTGTACTAAAGATGGTTCGAATCGGTGACCCATGCATCGTATCCTCCCCTTGTAAGCAGTGGGGTGTAGTAGAGGACATGCACAGTTCTCCTCCCTCTTGTCTAAGCCCTTGAGTACACCGCCACCTAGATACGCAAACATACACAGTTCAACTCACTCTTGTCTAAGCCCTCTACTACACCGCCACCTAGATACTCAAACATGCACAGTTCTCCTCCCTCTTGTCTTAAGGCCATATAATGTTTGGTATTTTTAGCCTATTTTCAATTTTGAAAAAATAGGCTTATGAGATCACCTTTTGTCCGTATGTGTGCGTGTGTGTGTGTGTGTGTGTGTGTGTGTGTGTGTGTGATTCGTGTGTGTGTCCCCCCCTAATAAAATCTAAACGGCTAGAGCGATTTCAATGAAACTCGGTAAGTTCATAGCACTATTCCGGGCGACCTCGACCGTGCCCTTCAAATTTTGTTACGACTCACCAATCCAACATGGCGGCTGTGCGAAATATTTCACCAGCATTCAATATCTCCGAAACGATTACCGATATTACCCTGACATCATGTATGGTGATAAAGGGAACTACTATAAGTTCACTTATGTGATCTTTGAAAACCTGGTAACTACAAAACCAACATGGCGGCCAAGCGAATTTGCGACTTTTAAATAGACGTTTCTCGCGATTTAACCAACCAAACGCAATGAAACTTGGTACAGTATATGTTTATATACATTGTAATGCACCGACATCTAACTTCGTTCATTTGTTTACATAACCACAAGATGGCGGATGTGCGAAATATTTCACCGGCATTCTGTATCTCTGAAACTATTAGCGGTATCTCCCTGAAGTTTTGCACGGAGATAAAGGGTACTACTGGAAGTCCATTTATACGACTTTAAAAAACCGGTTATATACCAAACGAACATGGCAACCAAGCGAATTAGAAAATTTGAAATAGACCTTTCTCGCGATTTAATGCTCCAAACGCACTGAAATCTGGTACAGGAAATATTTATACACATTGTAATGCACTGGTATCTAATTTAGTTCAATTGTTTACATAACCTCAAGATGGCGGCTGTGCGAATTTTAAAATTAAGTTTTTATTTCTTGTGGTGTAGTCATGCGATCGAAGTGAAAGTTTGAATAATGAACCTACCCAATAATTTTCCTATAATGGTACATGACTCTATGGCCTATACATTTAACAATCCAACATGGCGACCATCCGAAATATTTAGACGGCTCTCAATATCTACGAATCTATTGTAGCAATCAAACTGAATTTTTTATTGTTCATAGGGGCTATGAACTCAAGTTCACTTATAGGACTTTAAATAACCTGGTGATCACAAATCCAACATGGCGGCGACGCGAAGTATAAATATTCACATGGACGTTTATCGCAATTTAACCATCCGAGAGCAGTGAAACTTGGTACAGTAAATCCTTTTACGAATCGTAATCCACTAGCATCTAATTTATTTCAATTGTTTCCATAACCTGAAGATGGCAGCTGTGCGAAATTTTAAAATCTCCTTGTAACTTCTAGTGTCCTAATTATGCGATTGAAGTTTGAATACTACACGTACACAATAATCTGCATGTAACAGTACATAACTCTAGGACCTACATATATAAAATCCAACATGGCGACCATCCGAATTATTTAGTCGGTTCTCAATATCTACGAATCTATTGCAGCAATCAAACTGAAATTGTGTATGTTGATAGTTGCAATAAGTGGGCTATATGAAAATAGGCTGTATAGTTCTTCACGGAATTACTTGTTTTCCCTCTGTTTTATTAGTTAGTCATTTCCTATGACAATAGCAAATCATGAAATCCGACGATTTTAAATTCTGAATGTAGATTATGAGATGCATTTATACTCTGTGAGCTGCCAGAATGGTATTGACATTTGGCCGGAAATTCCACGTCAGTCATCACTCCTCTGCCTCTTGACCAATCCATGTTCGCATAGTTGATGTCATAATACTCTGCGTTGCAATATTACAGCCCACGTGCTTCATTGCCTGGTCAGCAGTATCTCTGGCTTGTACAGTTTGGCAACCTCGTTCTCAGACCACATGGCGAGGCGAGAACTGTCAATCCTATTCTGATAGCTCACAGAGTATATGTTGTTGTTTCATTTATGGGTTTAGGCATCGTGGTCATTTCAGTCCCGTATAGTTGAGTGTGTGTGTATAATGTGGCTGATATCCTGTGGCATTATTGTGGTGATGTCTGCATTAGTGTGTGTATTTATAATAGAGGCGAGAATTGGGATGGAGGCGGCCGTGGCCTTATGTTAACAACCATTCCGGCAACCAGTATAGCTACACTATGACTGCAACCATCACAAATAAGCGAATTAATTAAAGAATAAGGAGACGATAAAAGAATGATGAAATAAGAGGAAGTAGATCGACTTGTTTCTTATTGAAAGTGTATTGATAGCCAGAGTCTAGGATAAACCACGGTTGCGAACTCTTCACTATATTTATCACCATATATCGATTTGAGAAATGTTAGGAATCACCAAAATTACGTATAAATATAGGAAAACAATAAAAATAATTCCCTAGTTTATTTTAGTTTTTTCCTATTTTTTATATTCATAACTAACTTATTTCAATTGTTCTTTTTCTTTTTATGTTTTTTTATCGACTAGCACTATTGCAGAGCACGTAAAATCAATAACTCAAATATTTCCACATGTCTTTCCTCTCTCCCCACATTCGCTTCATCCTCTCTGCTGATCTCTGCTTCCGGAGCTATTCAATGTTGCGTGGCTGCTTTCGTTGTTATTCTTGTTCCTCCCTGAAGATCACTTTTTGAATTTTGTCCCGAAATATATTACTATTATGTGTATCTGTAATGTCAATGTCGGCTTCCTTTAGATCCTTTAATGTCTGTGTAAACCACGTTGGTTGAACTTAAAGTTTTAATATTTATTTTTTATATTTTATCTTTAACTAGCAGTAGTGCCCGGCTTCGCCCGGTGGATTTATTTGTTTTATGGATGATAAGGAATACTACTACAGAACTGGCGCGCTCAAGGATAAGGATTGGAAAGCACCAACGCTTATTGCAGCTGATAACCTCAGTATACTGCACCAACACCATCGCCCTTATACAGAGGCATACTCTTGCCATGATGATAACTGTTTTAAGGGGCCTAAGAAATCTTTTTGCACTAATTTCTCCCCGTGACTGCAATTTATAAGCAGCTCGCAATTCTGCAACAGAACACTGGTAGGGGCGACATGATGCTGCCCGCATTGCCAGACAACAATAGACTTAGGTATTATTGAAGCTGTTCGGGAGCGCTTGTTCTTCCGACTTAACTGAACAAAAATCAATCTTTAAGGTTACCTGAGAGGTGTAGCCTAATGCTACATAGCCTAAACTATTCCTCTTGAATCAGGCTATCATATACAAAAATAATGTTTCGAATCCGACTGGTAGTTCCAGAGATTAGCGCGTTTAAACACATAAACAAACAAACTCTTCAGCTTTATTATATTAGTATAGATTTTATTTTTAATCTCTTACAGTATTTATTTAGAGACGTAAGATTTTACCACTTTATTATTCTTCCCACAAGAAATGAAACAATTAGAAACAAAATGAAAATAATTTTAACTGTGAGGCAGGTAACCTTGATGTAACGCCCCATCACAAATTAATGAATTAATTAAAGAATAAATGATGATAAATGAATGATTAAGTAAAGGAACGTAGATCGACTGTCATATTATTGAAAAATTATTGGTAGCCAGAGTCTAATAAACCTCAGGGTTTCTATCTATTCACTATATACAGTATGTTCATGATATCTCGATTTGAGAAACATCAAAAATTACCAAATTAAAAAATAAAGAAAATACAAAACCTGGTATTGTTTATTGTAATCTTGACAAGTTGCGCAACTCACTTATATTTAGACATAGATTTAATAGATGATGATGATGATAATAATTGTTTTAAGGAGCCTAACATCTAGGTTATCGGTCCCTAATGGTTTAGATGGTACTGAAAGATGAGATGAGATTGAAACCTATAACACCAACCACAGACTTACATACTACTGTAGAAGAAGAAATGTTAAACAAATAAAGGATAAGGGGAATAAAGGACAGGAAGAAAAGAAATGCTTCAGCCCTCGAAGAATGAGGATTGAGGGACTTGGAAGGTTTGAGAGCCATGAAAGGCAGATAGGAAAGGGAAAGAGGAGAGGGTCCACCCCTAAGTCAGTGAAAAAATAGCAAATAGCAGACCCAGCTCAGGAATCCCCGGGATCGCCAACTCCCGAACTCACCAGCCGTGAGCCCCGGAGGGTGTAACAATATCCAGGGTGCACCCGAAGTGGTGGGGCTTCATACACCCTGCCTCCTTGAGGGCCTTGAGCAGAAGGCAGGAGATAACATGAAAATAAAAAAAGAGGCTGCACCCTCGCAGAAGGAGGGTATCAGGAAAGATGAGACAAGGGACAATTAATGCGGGAAAGGAAGAGACTCCCTAGGCCTCGGATACCCTAATACCGTCGGGGTCGGAAGAGAACAAGAGTTGACTAAGAGAGGTCGACAGGAAAGAAGACGGAGAGGAGCCCGGCACAGTAAGTCAAAGCAATGCCGGACTCAGCCGGGATCCCGTGGTCGCCAAAAGACGGCCCATTAGATATGAGCTCCTGGGGGGATATATTTAATAGCCTGAGTGTAAGGAACATGTTGTTGATTGCTTGACGATCGAAACTAGTCAACCAAATGAATTTATAAATTGGTTGTAATTTATTTTTCGCGGTTCGAGTATAACGCCCAATACAATGGGTACATTCGTATTGATCGACTGAATAGCATAAATTTCGTTCACCAAATCTGGCGTTAAAGTCACAAGGTTGGCAAACATGAGATGAGGAACACGTGAAGTGTTTTACGAAGAGTCAAGTCTGTTCACCACTGCGCACAAGACACTAAAAATAACTTGATCGAGAATAGCCCACATGAGGAGGGACTTGGGATATGGGAATCGTATCGCTTTTCAACAGTCAACTTTATACCTAGGTATTATACTCGAGGTGATTTAGGGACCAGCAAAAAATATATATACTCGTATTTGTGCTTTGGCTATATACAGGATGATTCAGCTAAGAGTGCTGAGGATGGTCTTCTGTGGTTTCCAATCTTCCTTCCAGGCAAATGCCGGGGTTGGTCCCTAACTATAGGCCACAGCCGCTACCTTCCGATTCCTCGTCCTTACAATCACACTTTCCTTCCCACGCGGCGGTACTTGTAGCTTACCTCATGGGTGTCCGCATAAAAGCAGCTACTGCCTCTGGTGAACCGAACATGTCCTCGGACACTCCCGGCAATAAAAACCATACGCAAAAAAGGGCCACCTCAAATATTTACGGAACCGTTTAAGATTTCGTCATTCTGTTTTCAAATTCTTAAATCGTATTAAGGGGCTCATACTACATGGTCAATTTTGTCCCCAGCACATACGTATTTACTGAGAAACCGGCAGTAACTTTGGTTTCTTAAAAGAAATTATACTAATTTCACCTACTGGAACAACTAAAAATCAAGTTCTGTGATGTGCTTATTTTGCAAATCCGACGAGTACTTTTTGAGAAATTTTGAGTACAAGATTCTCTCCTTGTTGACAAACTCACATACCGAATGTATTCCATTGATAGCATACTGTGATGTGTACATTTTCAAAATCAAGTCTCTTACAGTATGCACGTGTGCCTTTCTCCCTCTCCACTTAGTCCTGAATCTTTGCGGAAATATCTGAAAACACTTCAATGAAGAGAATAAATGAAGTACGGAACTTTCTTGCGCTGGCGGTCCTGTGACAATAACTTGATGTACAGTACTGTCATCGCGGCAGGAGTTGGCAGTTGATCACGCTGTGACGGGGTGCGGGGGGTCTTGCAGTACGCATGCGCGGCCCGCATATTCCTAAGTTAAATATATCGGCTTGCCGCATGCCAATGGTTGTCATTGCAGCAGGCGACACTCAGCCACCGAAAGAAGGAATGTGCTGAGTAAATGTTTTTGGAATGCGCGATACGCAGTGAGCGGGAAGACCCATGCAGTTCAAACCCGACTGCCAACTCCTGACGCGATATCAGTACGTATTAAAATCAGAAATGTAACAAAACTCACCCATTTAGTTCATTGCGAACGTCTCGTCTAATATTAATTCTTACGAGTCCGGTTAATCATCAAACATTTTGAGACACATTACAGTATGCATAGAACCGGGTGAGTTAGCCGTGATCGTTACGGCGTGGTTGCAGGCAGTCTCTCACATCCGGGAGGCGAGGAGGTTTGAATCCCTCCGCCGGCAACCTTGAAGATGGTCTTCTGTGGTTTCCCATCTTCCTTCCAGGCAAATGCCAGGGTTGGTCCCTAACTATAGGCCACAGCCACTATTTTCCAACTCCTCGTCCTTACATTCAAACTTTCCTCCCCAGACAACACTCCACACACGACTGTACTTGTAGCTCACCCCATGGGTGTCCGCTTAGAAGAAGCAACAAACTCTGGCGAGCCGAACATGTCCTCGGACACTCCCGGCACTAAATGCCATAAAAAAGCACTCCACATTCCAGCGGCTAGCACATCGCTTTCTGTCTAATGCCGACACTTACGGAAAACTTTAATATCTCAAACCCCACCGGGGGTTCACATCTAGTGGGACGTGGGTTGGCGACCACGGGGCCCCAGCAGAGTCCGGCATTGCTTCCACTTACTTGTGCCGGGCTCCTCTCCGTCTTCTTTCCTGTCGACCTCTCTTGGTCAACTCTTGTTCTCTTCCGACCCCGACGGTATTAGGGTATCCGAGTCCTAGGGAGTCTCTTCCTTTCCCGCCTTCATTGGCCCTTGTCTCATCTTTTCTGATACCCTCCTACTGTGAGGGGTCAGCCTTCGTTTTCTTATCCTGTTATCTCCTGCCTTCTGCTCAAGGCCCACAAGGAGGCAGGGTGTATGTAGCCCCACCACTTCTGGTGCACCCTAGATATTGCTACACCCTCAGGGGCTCACGGCTGGTGAGTTCGGGAGTTGGCGACCCGAGGGATTCCTGAGCTGGGTGCGGTTTTCCCCCTTTTATCCATTACCAACGGGGTGGACCCTCTCCTCTTTCACTTTCCTATCTGCCTTTTATGGCTCTCCTTCCTTCCAAGTCCCTCAATCCGCCTTCTTCGAGGGTTGAGGGCATTTCTTTTCCTCCTGTCCTTTATTTGCCTTATTCTCCTTTTGTTTTCCATTTCTTCTTCTAGTATATAAGTTAGTTGTTAGTTTTAGTTATAGTCTACATTTCATTATCATCTTCACGATCACCCAAACCATTAGCGGCCGATAACCTAGATGTTAGGCCCCTTAAAACAACAAGTATCATCATCATCATCATCATCATCATATCTCCAAAAGTACTCGTACTCCGGATCCATTTAAAAAACCAAAGTTGCTACCAGTTTATGGGTAAATACGTACTGTATGTGCTGGGGGCGACATGGACCGTGTTGTATAGGCCCCGTAATACGATTTTAGAATTTGAAAACAGAATGACGATACCGTATCTTAAACGATTCCGTTGATATTTGAGATGGCCCTATTAGCTGAATCGTCCTGTGAAAATGAAAATCCACAGCCTGCTTCTAGTCGACCGACCGGGTCAGGGAATGGAATGAATGAAGCCCCCATCTAGCGGCGAGGATATGAACTGTGCCGGCTGCCGAAGCCTGTCGCACTCCCCTGGGGCAATGATAAAATTAATGACAGATGAAATGAAATGATAGGGGAGAGTGTTGCTGGAATGAAATTGTGACAGGGAAAACCGGAGTACCCTGTGAAAAACCTGTTTGCCTCCTCTTTGTCCAGCACAAATCTCACATGGAGTGACCGGGATTTGAACCACCGACCCAGCGCTGAGAGGCCGGCGTGCTGCCGCCTAAGCCACGGAGGCTCTTTGCTGAATCACCCTGTATAAATCTTGATCACATGTAATTTATTTAAAGTTATTTTTCACATATTCCAGTAATTGGAATTAGGGTTGAGCGACAGAAATCTATTATGTGTATTACCGTGATACAGTAGCACCGCTCCCAGCAGTGATGTGCGTGGGTGTGAACCCAGGCCTTGCATCATTTCCTGTATTCTGGACAGCGCTATGAAAGGATTGGAGACCGGTCCCCTGTATATGGAGAGACGTCTTGTGAATCACTATGGTAAGTGTAGAGCCCGTATTTCTCAGGAACTACACAGAGGTTACACAACAGTAAGAGCATTCATTCAAGCTACAGCAGTTGCTACACTCGCTAAGGCTCAAGAGCCAAACTCTTTATTAGACATTCGATAAACGATTTGGTTCGAACCCTGTTGTCGACTATTCTTGAAATACTTTTCCATGTAGGCTATGTCTATGACTTTAGTCATGATCATTATTTTCCCCGTAATGAATCCTATATCCTTAAATCTATTTGTCCTCTTTTAATACAATAACATCACCTATATTACCCTAAATCAACGATACATGTTTTGGCTGTGAACTTGGCTACTACTAGATGGCATCGCAACCAGCGCCCGGTGACGAACGTTGGAACTTAAGAGCATTTATCAAACCTAACCTAGAAATTTTGCTTCACGGAAGTTTAGTTAGAGGAAGGTTTTTTTACGTGCCACAAATGACATGGGCTTTACTTCCCCTCCGAAGGAAGGGATTTTGAATGCTCTTAAAAAATCCGACGACCTCGACCGGGTTTGAACCCGTAACCTTGGGCATAGAAGCTCAGCATGCTACCAACTACGCCACCGAAACCGCTATTAGTGTGTGTGTATTTGTAATTCAGATGAGGATTGGGAAGGAGGCAGCCATGGCATTATGTTAGGAACCATCCCAGCATTTTCCTAGAGTAGAAGTGGGGAAACACCGGAAAACCACTTGCAGAATGGCCGACATAAGAATCGAAACCCCCTAATCTTAGTTGTGCCTCACGAGGCTGAGTTACCCGGTTCCAGCCTTCATACCAGAATTACAATTTGTTAACAGAGTCGTGAATCGAACCCGGTCCTCCGCAGTGACAGCCAAGAATGATAGCCACTACGCAACGAGGCGGACTTAATCTTATTATATAACACGCTAGGTGTATGTATCACAAAACTCAAGCTCCTAAACCAGAGGGAGTTAGAAGTTGTGGTTTGTATCAAAATCTTCCAAATCGTCTCAAGTCAACGGAAATACAGGGTCATCGAAAAGGTTGCAGCAATTTCAAAAAATCATAGCTCAGGAACTATTTGAGATACTAAAACGAGTATTTTTTGTTGTTAAATTCACCAACTCAAAAGGTGTTTTTTCATTCTATAGGTATACTGTTTCGTGACTCGTTCTAGGGCGTCCGGGGGATTTCTTCACGTCAACGCTGAAACTGTTCATACCACCGTCTAATGCATGAGGCGGGTCCCCACCATAAACTCGTCGGAATGTGCGCTGAACAGTTATAACACATTTAAACTCCGATAACCACAACACACACTGTGCTTTCTGCTGAACTGTCGCCATTGCAATCACACTCACTACTGAACCAATGGTGTGTCAGCTTCCTGTCGCGCACTCATTCTGTGCATCGGATGAATGTCACGGATAGAGTACAGTTACATCTAAAACTAAAACTCGATGAGTTCCTGATTAGTTTTCAGGTCAAATTATTAATTTATCTCACAACGGGAGATACAATTTTTAGCCTACTTTCGATTTTTGCAAAAAATGAAAGTAGACTTATGAGATCACTACAGGGCGAAAAAAAGTGTGTCTGTCTGTGTGTGTGTATGTGTGTGTGTGTGTGTGTTTGTGTGTGTGTGTGTGTGTGTGTGTGTGTGTGTGAGAGTGTGTGTACTCTGAATATCTGTCCCCCCTATCAATTCGAACACGGTGAGCGCAAATTGAACGACATTTGGTACAAAGGTAGCACTAGCAAAGGACGCCTCAGTGTCATGTTTTATATCGCCGCCATCTTGACGGAAACGTAATGGCGGCCACACAAATGTTCAAAGCTTAAATCAAATTACAACTAACCTAATCATCCGATCTCTACCAAATTTTGCAAAAGCATACCTTTATGGGGGCAGCATCCTTTGACCAACCTAATAGGTCGTCAGCCTAATAGTTTGCGGATGGCGGCCATCTTTGTGTGAAAATCGATTGCCCCTATTAATTCGAACACGGTGAAACCGAATGGAACAAGATTTGGTACAGAGGTAGTACTAGCAAAGGGCACCCCAGTGTCATGTTTTATATCGCCGCCATCTTGACGGAAACGTAATGGCGGCCACACAAATGTTCAAAGCTTAAATCAAATTAGGACTAACCTAATCATCCGATCTCTACCAAATTTTTCAACAACATACCTTTATGGAGGGAGCATCCTTTGACAAATCTAATAGGTCATTAGCCTAATAGTTTGCGGATGGCGGTCATCTTTGTGTCAAAATCGATTACCCATATTAATTCGAACACGGTCAAACCGAATGGAATGAAATTTGGTACAGAGGTAGCACTAGCAAAGGGCACCCCAGTGTCATGTTTTATATCGCCGCCATCTTGACGGAAACGTAATGGCGGCCACCCAAATGTTCAAAGCTTAAATCAAATTACGACTAACCTAATCATCCGATCTCTACCAAATTTTGCAACAACATATCTTTATGAAGGGAGCATCCTTTGACAAATCTAATAGGTCATTAGCCTAATAGTTTGCGGATGGCGGCCATCTTTGTGTCAAAATCGAATACCCCTATTAATTCGAACACGGTGAAACCGAATGGAATGGAATGAAATATGGTACAGAGGTAGCACTTGCAAAGGGCACCTCAGTGTCATGTTTTATATCACCGCCATCTTGACGGAAACGTAATGGCGGCCACACAAATGTTCAAAGCTTAAATCAAATTACGACTAACCTAATCATCCGATCTCTACCAAATTTTGCAACAACATACCTTTATGGAGGAAGCATCCTTTGACAAATCTAATAGGTCATTCGCCTAAATAGTTTGCGGATGGCGGCCATCTTTGTGTCAAAATCGATTACCCCTATTAATTCGAACACGGTGAATCCGAATGGAATGAAATTTGGTACAGAGGTAGCACTAGCAAAGGGCACCTCAGTGTCATGTTTTATATCGCCGCCATCTTGACGGAAACGTAATGGCGGCCACACAAATATTCAAAGCTTAAATTACGATTAACCTAATCATCCGATCTCTACCAAATTTTGCATCAACATACCATTATGGAGGGAGCATCCTCTGACCAAACTAATAGGTCATTAGCCTAATATTTTGCGGATGGCGGCCATCTTCCTGTGAAAATCGATTCCCCCTATTAATTCGAACACGGTGAAACCGAATGGAACGAAATTTGGTACAGAGGTAGCACTAGAAAAGGCCACCTCAGTGTCATGTTTTATATCACCACCATCTTGACGGAAACGTAATCGCGGCCACCCAAATGTTAAAGGCTAAAATGTAATTACGACCAACCTAATAATCTAGTCTCTACCAAATTTTGCAACAAATCTTTATGTGGGAAGCATATTCTGACCAAACTGCTAGATCATCAGCCCAATAGTTTGCAGATGGTGGCCAAGTATATGTGCAAATCGATTCCCCCTATCAATTCAAACACGGTGAAACCGAATTGAACGAAATTTGGTACAGAGGTAGCACTAGCAAAAGGCATCTCAGTGTCATGTTTTATATCGCCGTCATCTTGACGGAAACGGAATGACGGCCACCCAAATGTTAAAAGCTTAAATCAAATTTCGACCATCCTAATAATTTGATCTCTACCGGATTTTGCAACATTATGCCTTTTTGTGGAAAGCATCTTATGACTGACTACAAGGTCATCAACCCAATAGTTTGCAAATAGCGGCCATGTATGTGTGCAAATCCATTCCCCAGATCAATTCAAACACGGTGAAACCGAATTGAATGATTTTTTTTACAGAGGTAGCACTAGCAAAGGGCATCTAATATTCATGTTTAATATCCCTATAGCACGTTGTATTTCAACAAGCTACTACAACCAACATTCAATTATACTCCTTGAAAAGGACAGAGAGTTATAACAATACCCATACATTTAGGAGAAAGTAGGCTATATGTTCTTTACTGAACATCTTGTTTGAAATTGCTACAAACTTTATCGATGACCCTGTATATTTATTTGTTTATAAAGTGCTTTTAAACAAATAAACAAGACGATAGCCCCTGGCAGAACTGTTTCGTGTACAGCCCGCATCGCACTAGAGCCAGGCGGGTAGTCTGTACACATGGGGCGCACACAACCCATTGTGCAACCAGCAGTGATGGATGAGTTGCTCACTGATTTCATAAGAATCGACAATTTGTTTACAAACTGCGTTTAAACAAATAAACTTATTTATAGAAGCCCGCATAACAGTAAAGCCAGGCGGGTGGTTTATACACATGCCAGAGTTCTCGCATTGGGTCCGCTAGTTGAAATCATTTGATGAACACTTCAAAGCTAGCCTTCTCGAGAAATGTTGCACCAATATAGCAGATCGTTTAATTCGGAATAATTAATTTCTAGTTATGTCTTCTTTTACACTCAACAGTAATGAGTCGTAAATCAATGTTCCGTTTGAAGTGAATATTTAAACGCTTTTATTTGCAACCCAATTTCTCGAAACCTATTATTCGCCGATTGCGGATTGGTAGCCATTTCCAGCTAGTTGTGCAAGAGGTATTTCCTATTCTATGAACTAGCAATAGTCGTAAATATCGAGAACACGTGCTTATACAGCCATGGACAAGAATTGTGTAACAGCGCATATTGGTCTCAATTGCTGAAAACCTTGCCAAAAGCTAAAAATAAAAATAAAAATTACGAGCCTTACAGTAGTCGCATATGATATGTAACATGTGACATGTTATGTGTCTGCCGGGAGTGCAAATCCCTTGTTAACAGCGAACTCTGTTGGTCATTGAAATAACTACTTGTAAAACTCCTGTGCCAATTCCTTTCAGAAAATATGATATAATGAATATTTTCACACCAAAGTACGACAACATGAAGATGATTAATTGTTGGAATGTCTTTAATGGGGCCTCAAAACCTTGAAGTAAACCGTATGCGATATACATTCCACATAGCCACATGGCCGATAGTACGTCGTTGTACCAATCTCCGCCACCGCGCGCTCATTGTTTCCGTCCCATTTCCGTCCCTTTTCCATAATCACCCCCACAAAAAATATACAGCAACCTAGTGGAAAGATGTTACACATCAAATATTACATTTCAAAATGTTCATCTTAGTGCAGTGGAATCATAGTACTCCTCCCGGTGTCCGAGTTCGATTCCCGCCTCTGCCAAGAGATTTAACCCTCATACAAAAATTAAAGCTTTTAGTGTACACTCAGCCTCCTGAGGCAAAACTGAGGTGAGGCGGATTATATTCCCGCCTCAGCCAGCCTTGTAAGTGGTTTTCCGTGGTTTCTCACTTCTACTCCAGGAAAAATTCAGAATGGTTCCTAACTTAAGACCACGGCCGCCTCCTTCCCATCCCTCATCTAAATTACAAATACACTCAATTATACAGCCATCACAATAACACAAGTACCTAAGTACACGGGGCTACATGACCATGGTGTCACAAAGCCCCTATATAAATCAACAACGACATAACAGTAGGCAAGTGGAAGTGGTATTCCGTGTTTTCCCACGTCTACTCCAGAAAAATGCCGGGATAGTTGCTAACTTAAGACCCGGTCGCTTTCTTCCCAATCCTCACCTGAATTTCGCACCACCAGCTGTCACTTTTCAAACTAAGAGCCCCTTTCCAATCTACCAGGCTCAAAGATATTTTGCACATTCCACACACAAAACATTCCATAATCCAAAGATCCTTCCAAAACCGCATATCAACCCTGTACAATAGCACTGCAAGTAAACGCGAGTTGGACATATCCACAAACAAGAGGACGTTCCTGAAGCAGGCGAAAGAGAAGTTAAATTGTATTTAGAACTGTCATCTTGGCCACTGACGACACGGCTACGAGCAAGGACATTCTACCGGCTCTTGATCTGCACTTGTTTTGTTTGGTCATTTGTTAAATTTTATCTTATATTTTATTTTAATTTGTTATTTGTACAAGCGTGAAGTGCTAGCATAGCTGTAGTTTGTGCTTCGATTAATAAATTTAAAAAACCATGCCAATACAGGTACTACAATAACACAGGTTATCAGACAAATTTTATAAAAACTAGAGCTGGTAATAAGCTATTTTCGGTTAATCGATTATCACGATCATCATCATCATTTACCCTTTTCCAGTTGACACTGGATGGGGACAAATATGGTTCTTCTCCACTTTGTTCTGTGTTTCCACCATTCCTCTTCCGACACCGTGTTCCAATCCAGGTTCCGTTTTCTAATACTATTCTCCACCGAGTCCATCCAACGCATTCTTGGTCTTCCTCGTCCTCTCTTCGCTGTCATCCGTCGTTCCAGTGCTCGTCTTGGTAGCCTTACTTCATTCATCCGTTTGACATGTCCAAACCATCTCAATCTCGATTAATAATCGATTATATCGATTAATGTAAAATTAATCGAAAACGATTGATCAATTAATCGACTGACCGTTCAATCGATTAATCGGATAACCGAAGAATCGATTAATTGAATAGTAGACACGAGATAAGAAACGAAGATTAAATGAGAGATCATCGCTTAAGTTGAGTTACGCTTATTTTTGGAATGATGTATAGAAATCTGTAAAAGTTACTTTTTACCTAAATATACAAAGTGTCCTTCCTTGTTTATGTTAACAATAACCAAATAAGAGTCAGTGACCGTGGAAGGACAAACATTATCAAATTGGGAAGGGTTTCGAAAAAAGAAAACGAAGAATTTTCAGCAAAGATTTTGAATTCTTGTTCAATGTTTACAATTTAGACAGGAACATTTTTGTCTTACTTTGTTTTAGCCTAGTTTTCACAAACAAGGTTCATTATTTAAAAATATATGATACAATATATTTAAATTAATCAAATGTCTGTTTTGCTTCTGTGAGAGTGAAGTACATCTATCAATCGACAAAACAATTAATAATAATTTATTCGACCAAACAATTAAATCAATTAAACGCACAATCGAGGCTGAGTAACCACAATGTCTAAGCCCCTCAAATGGTAAAGCAACCAAGCCTTGCTATAGTAAGAGTACGTTAAACTACAAGCTTTTATAGTAAGAGTAAGGAATACCCTTGACCCAGGGGCATATATGCAATTCCTTTTTTTTTTTTTGAGGGAAACAAATAAAATGTTATACATAATGAATTTTCTATTATGGCCTATGGAGTATGATTGGCAAATATCTAAATATTTTTCACATTATTAAGCAGAAAGGTAAACATTTGTTTATTTTTTATTTTTTACAAATTGATAATTTATTTCTCAAAAGGAATTCACAGTTTTGCCTCACAAGGCTCAGTGTACCCCGTTCCAGCCTTCAGACCAGAATTAAAATTTCTTGGCTGATCCGGGAATTGAATTCGGACCTCCGGGACGGCAGCCAAGAATGCTAGCCACTACACAACGAGGTAGTTAAATTTGCATCTTAATATTGTTTATAACTTAGCTAAATTTACAATTATTTTATGCTTTTACTAAAGCAACACTTCCTTAATTTTTATTGGCTTTCTCCGGTGGGAAGGGGGGGGGGGGCTGGAGCCCCCACGGCTCTCCCCTTATATGCGCCCTTGCCTTGACCAGTAGTACTGTAATATGCAGTGGTGGACTTGATCTTAGATAAGGTTAACTGACCGGTACTTCAAAAGAAGGGTCATAATGCAGTTGCTAACTGGCCTTAATACAAAGCATTAGTTATATTCACTGTTGCATTTGTTATTCTCAGGACTGGGCACTACGATAACAAGAGCATTCCTCTCTTATCGCTGCGATACAAGTCATTACTCTTGCGTCACATACCTCGTCTTTTGTTGTCTTGACCATAACCTCAATTGGCGGTATCTAATTGAATCGGTCGGAGACGAAAAGCATTAAGTCAAAAAAGATAATTTTTTAAAGAATTAGTATTCTGAAGTATTGAACCAAAGGCCTTGGAATGATATAGGAAATAATTAAGACAGCCGTCTGTTTAAGCCAGATACCACTGCTAACTGAAGTGCGATCAGAGGAGAAAAGCATTAAGGCAATTGACTTGCTGCCTTTCAGTGCTGTATTCCGTACTTAATGTTGGCCGCACTGCAAGATTCCCGCGTGTTACAGTGCTATTGTAAATTACATTTATGTTTGACCATGGCGAAATGTAAATATTATGTCAAAAAACTTTACTATAATCAGGCTCATTATAGTACAAGTTTTCATTATGATACCGTTTCTCCCACCAATCAGAGCTCAAGAAACAGTTGTGTGGCCAATTAGGTAAGGATAGCATCGCACCTGCGCTCACTTCCACGACCTCCTGTGGCTCGTGTCATAGTGGGGTATTCGAGGAGGCCATGGTATTCTCTGCGTCCAATGCGCTGTGTTCAGTACAAAAAACTGGCGAAATCTCGACAGATATTTATGAAGATTTATATTCCAACATAAAATAGTTATAATTATCGTCGAACGTAAACAGTCGTATGCAACTCGCCTATAATGGTAATTAAGACACTCGTATGGAAATCTCGTGTCTTAATTATTGCCATTATAGGCTTGTTGCATAATGTGCTATTATGCAGAGTGTAAAGTGGTTTTTATGTTACAAATCCATTTTAAAATAAAATAAAAACATGTGAAATATTCATTCTGGATGGCTTAATGCCGCACTAAACTGACCATGGAGCTGAAAGGCATTAAGTCACGTTTCCAAAATTGATTTGAAGAATGAAAATGAAAATCCACAGCCTGCTTCCAGTCTCCGACCGGGTCAGGAATGGAATGAATGGAGCCCCCATCTAGCGGCGAGGATATGAACTGTGCCGGCTGCCGAGGGCTGACGCACTCCTCTGGGGCAATGATTAAATGAATGACAGATGAAATGAAATAATAGTGGAGAGTGTTGCTGGAATGAAATTTTGACAGGGAAAACCGGAGTACCCGGAGAAAAACCTGCCTGCCTCCGTTTTATCCAGCACAGATCTCACATGGAGTGACCGGGATTTGAACCACGGATCCAGCGGTGAGAGGCCGGCGTGCTGCCGCCTAAGCCACGGAGGCTGATTTGAAGAATATGTTTATTAAATTAAAATTGATATTCCACTAACACAAATATAACCTGAATAGTTGCTTCACAACATAGATGACTAATATAGTGTGTTTGTTAAGTTCTGTTCTGTTAATGACGTTTTATCTGTCTCCTGAAAGGTAGTGAAGAACTGACTTAATACGTTTCAGCTCCGTCCGATTCAATTGTACTGGAGATAAACATGCCAGCATACATTAAATGTATTTTATTATATTTCACAGCAGGCAATTAAAGGGTTCATTCCAACAACCGAGCAAATCCAAAAATTAAATTGTTCAGAAACATTGTGGGGTTTGAAGCCATTTTTGCTCTGACTTCAGACAGCACATAGGAACACGGGGGAGAAAGGGAAAAACCAGTTTCGTTGAGATAACATCCCATTTCAGTCGACCACAACTGTTGTAAGAGTGGACACGAAACTGCTCGTAGCTCCAGCGAGGAAGACAACCAGATAAGTAGTAGCCTGTAGTATTACAGTATAACCATTGTTGACTTTTTACAACCATATAGTCACTCCAAATAGACAAACTCCGGATTTCTATCACCATTTTAGCATTTCACCTAACATCATATAGCATACACCGACAGTTGCATTAATAATTGTACATATTGTAAATATTTTCACCTGTATTTGCAAACATAGATTTTATAGCCTAAGTGTAATGGATCTGATGATGATCGCTTGACGATCGAAGCTGGTCATCCTAGGGTATTTATTAATCTCATGTAATTTATTTCAGGATTAGGGCACAACCCAGCTCTTTTTGGGTACATTCGTGTTGACCGACTGAAAAGCACTAAACTTTTGTTGTTCAGAAACTAAGAATGAAATAAAATAAAAAATTGCTTTTAGACCTACTATTGTCTCACCAACAGCACATATAGGAAATATATATTTTATGAGGATAGTTGAGAAAAGCTTTAAAAACACTTAGGATTAGTCTGGTGTTTGCTGAAATCTTAATTGAATACAAAAACAAGAAGTTCCGTGAAGAACTATACAGCCTATTTTCATATATCCTGCTCATGTTAATTGTCTCTATCAACATACAACATTTCAGTTTAATTGCTGTAACAGATTCGTAGATATTGAGAACCGTCTAAATATTTCATATGGTCGCCAGGATGGATTTTTATTTTTGTACTATTACATTAAGATTATTGTGTACGTGTGGTATTCAAACTACAATCGCATGATTAGAACACAAGAAGTAAAAACGAGATTCTAAAAGTACGCGCACCAGCCATCTTGTGATTATGCAAACAATTGAAATAAATTACATGCCAGTGGATCAACATTTGTATAAGCATTTAACGTGCAACGTTTCACGGCATTCGGATGGTCAATTCGCGAGAAACGTCCATTTAAATATGTATACTTCGCGTCGCCGCCATGTTGGATTTGTGCTCACCAGGTTACTGAAAGTCCTATAGGTGAACATATGTTCTTAGTCTCTATGAACATTAAAAAAAATCAGTTTGGTTGCTGTAAAAGATTCATAGATATTGAGAACCATCTAAATATTTCGGAAGCTCGCCATTTAGGATTGTTATATGTATAGGCCATAGAGTTATGTACCATTCAAGGACAATTATTGCCTAGCTTCATTATTCAAACTTCCACTTCGATCGCTTGATTACGACACAAGAATAAAATCTTAATTTTAAAATTTCGCACAGCCGCCATCTTGAGGTTGTGTAAACAATTGAATTAAATTAGATGGCAGTGCATTACAATCTGCAAAATCATTTACTACACCACATTTCACTGCGCTTAGATAGTTAAATCACGAGAAAAGTCTATTAAAATATTTCAAATTCGCTTGGTCGCCATGTTCGTTTTGTACTTTACAGGTTTATGAAATATGCATAGGTAAACTTGTATCAGTACCCTTTATTGCCGTACAAAATTGCATGATGATATCTGTAATAGTTTCGGAGATATAGAATGTCAGTGAAATATTTCGCACAGCCGCCATTTTGAGGTTATGTAAATAATTGAACTAAATTAGACTCCAGTGCATTACAATGTGTATAAACATTTGCAGTACCAAGTTTCATTACGTTTGGATAGTTAAATCGCGAGAAATGTATATTTAAAAGTCTCAATTTCGCTTGACCGCCATGTTGGTTTCGTAGTCACCAGGTTTTTGAAAGTCTCATAGGTGAACTTCTAGTAGTGCCTTTTATCACCGTACATAATTTCAGGGCGATATCGGTAATAGTTTCGGAGATATTGAATGCTAGTGAAATATTTCGCAGAGCCGCCATGTTGGATAGGTGAGACGTAACAAAATTTGAAGGGCACGGTCGAGGTCGCCGGGAATAGTGCTATGAACTTACCGAGTTTCATTGAAATCGCTCCAGCCGTTCAGATTTTATTAGGGGGACACACACACACCTCACACACACACACACACACACACACACACGCGCGCGCGCGCGCACACACACACGGACAAAAGGTGATCTCATAAGCCTATTTTTTCAAAATTGAAAATAGGCTAAAAATGAAAAATATTTTAATCCTTAAATACGATTATTATGATGTAAATCCTAACAAAGTACAAATCATTATTATTAATAATAATAATAATAATAATAATAATAATATCGTATGGCCTCGGGTGCTTTGACACCCAGAGGGCAGCTTGCATGTCGAATTTCTTTGTTCCTAGAATCACTATGGAAGTCAAGGAGGTCATATATCTACGCTATAGCGCTTTCTAGTAGAGAAATTAGGAACTTTGTGTTGGCGGAAAATCCCGAGATTTGAACACGGCCTATTGAATTCAAATGGGTTCTTTAACATGCCAACATCGTATGACATGATGTCGTAATTATTGTCGCCTTTCAAAAATCACTTACCACGGCCAGGAACGAACCTGCAAGCTTAGGGTTAGTAGACCGACACGTTGACCACTCACCCACCGTGGCAAGCTAAATCATTATTGAATGCCAAACATTCCAGGTAAGTAATTAATTACCTTGAAAAAGCGATGATGATGATGATGATGATGAAGATAATTGTTGTTTTACGGGGCCTAACATCTAGGTTATCGGCTCCTAATGGTTTAGGTGATAGTGAAAGATGAGATGAGAATAAAAACCATTAACTAATACTAACTACAGACTTACATACTAGAAGTAGAAATGGTAAACAAAAGTATAAGGAAAATAAAGAACGGGAAGAAAAGAAATGCCCTCAACCCTCCAAGAATGAGGATTGAGGAACTTGGAAGGAAGGAGAGCCATGAAAGGCAGATAGGAAAGGGAAAGAGGAGAGGGCCCACCCCAAAGTCAGTGGAAAAAGGGGGATAACTGACCCAGCTCAGGCATCCCCCGGGGTCGCCAACTCCCGAACTCACCAGCCGTAAGCCCCTGAGGGCGTAGCACTATCCAGAGTGGACCATAAGTGGTGGGGCTACACACACCCTGCCTCATTGAGGACCTTGAGCAGAAGGCAGGAGATAACATGAAAAGAATAAGAAGACTGTCCCCTCGAAGAATGAGGGTATCAGGAAAGATGAGACAAGGGCCAATTAAGGAGGGAAAGGAAGAGACTCCCTAGGCCTCGGATACCGTCAGAGTCGGAAGAGAACAAGAGTTCACCAAGAGAGGTTGACAGGAAAGAAGACGGAGAGGAGCCCGGCATAAATAAGTGAAATCAATGCAGGAATCAGCTGGGGGTCCCGTGGTCGCCAACACACGTCCCACTAGATGTGAGCCACTGGGGGGCCTTGAAAAAGCATTGGAAAGCATTGAACTTGTCTTGTTTTTGTAGAATCCCCAATATTTCACACCCGTATATAACCCGACCTGTCTGCTATTTGGAAACAGCAATAATATCTATACGTAGAGCTGGCCTTGGAGAGGAAGATGATGTATTTATCTCATAAAGTCAATTTTCGGATCTGTCTGGTTTTTGGAATGAAACCTTCAATTGCATTGTACAGTATTGTAGTTTATTTTTGTTTTTATGTTAAATTTTCGTTTCTTCGTCTTTCTCCGAATTTGGCCGACTTTGGACCACGGGAAACAAATGACTTGCTGGTTTAGTCCTTCTTTCTTTTCCCAGAACTTTCTCATCTATTCGCTGTGGTTCCACTTCGTCTCTTCCGACCAGATGTTGTTGGCTTTTCTACTTTGCTTTTCCTGGAAGCCCTTGAATTTATCAATCGTAGCTCGAAACACCTCTCTATTCCAGGTCTCTTTTAGACTGACCGCAACTTCCTCCATGTCCTTTCTCTTTTCATCCACCCATCTGTCTCGTTTATTTATTTATTCATTATTGTTTAATATTAGATATTTCTTATAATTTTTATTTTTATCTACTTCTTATTTTTTAGCCTATTTTCAATTTTGAAAAAATAGGCTTATGAGATCACCTTTTGTCCGTGTGTGTGTGCGCGTGTGTGTGTGTGATTCGCGTGTGTGTCCCCCCCCCCCCCCCCTAATAAAATCTAAACGACAGGAGCGACTTCAATGAAACTCGGATAGTTCATAGCACTATTCCCGGCGACCTCAACCGTGCCCTTCAAATTTTGTTACGACTCACCAATCCAACATGGCGGCTGTGCGAAATATTTCACCAGCATTCAATATCTCCGAAACTATTACCGATATTACCCTGACATTTTCTAATGTGATAGAGGGAACTACTATAAGTTCACTTATGTGACTTTTGAAAACCTGGTAACTACAAAACCAACATGGAGGCCAAGCGAATTTGCGACTTTTAAATAGACGTTTCTCGCGATTTGACCAACCAAACTCAATGAAACTTGGTACAGTATATGTTTATATACATTGTTATGCACCGACATCTAACTTCGTTCAATTGTTCACATAATCACAAGATGGCGGATGTGCGAAATATTTCACCGGCATTCTATATCTCTGAAACTATTAGCGGTATCTCCCTAAAATTTTGTACGGAGATAAAGGGCACTACTGGAAGTCCATCTATAAGACTTTCAAAAACCGGTTAACTACAAAACGAACATGGCGGCCAAGCGAATTTGAAAACCTTTCTCGCGATTTAATGTTCCAAGCGCACTGAAACCTGGTACAGGAAATATCTATACACATTGTAATCCACTGGTATCTAATTTAGTTCAATTGTTTACATAACCTCAAGATGGCGGCAGTGCGAATTTTAAAATTAAGTTCTTATTTCTTGTGATGTAGTCATGCGATCGAAGTGAAAGTTTGAATAATGAACCTACGCAATAATTTTCCTTTAATGGTACATGACTCTATGGCCTATACATTTAACAATCCAACATGGCGACCATCCGAATTATTTAGACGATATTGAATATCTACGAATCTATTTTAGCAATCAAACTGCATTTTTTAATGTTCATAGGGGCTATGAACTTAAGTTCACCTATAGGACTTTAAATAACCTGGTGATCACAAATCCAACATGGCGGTGACGCGAATTATAAATATTCACATGGACGTTTCTCGCAATTTAACCATCCGCGTGCAGTGAAACTTGGTAAAGTAAATCCTTATACGAATGTTAATCAACTGGCATCTAATTTATTTCAATTGTTTCCATAACCTCAAGATGGCAGCTGTGCAAAATTTTAAAATCTCCTTGTTTTTTCTTGTGTCCTAATTATGCGATTGAATTTTGAATACTACACGTTCACAATAATCTGCATGTAACAGTACATAACTCTAGGACCTACATATATAAAATCCAACATGGCGACCATCCGAAATATTTAGTCGGTTCTCAATATCTACGAATCTATTACAGCAATCAAACAGAAATTGTGTATGTTGATACAGGCAATTAACATAAGTAGGATATATGAAAATAGGCTGTATAGTTCTTCACGGAACTACTTGTTAAATATTATTGTTTTGTTTTTGCCTTTAATATTATTTTATTTTCATTATTGCTGTTATTGTTACTTCTATTTATATAATTGTTGTTTGACAATTAATTTTAATTTTTACTTTGTAATTTTAATGTTAATCTCATTGTAAATAATTGTTTTACATTTCAACATTTTAATTAGTATTTATTTATATTACTACTAGCTGTACTCAGCATGCGTTGCAATGTCAATCAAAGAAAGTTTCGGCGTTGTAACTTAGTCCTTTTGGACACACTATTTTTGTCTTTTCCGTTAACTGCCTCTAAACTACTATAAAATGGATTTACTATCTCAGAAACAATCGTGGGTGCATGCTCAACAACTCACCAAAGTTTCATTGCAATCGGATGAATGGTATATGAACGAATACGAGATTTTGTTTAAACGATTCGCGCGCAATGTTTGTGTTTGTGTTTTAGTGGTTTAGTTGATCGTTGATGTTTTTCTCGTGAAAATATAAAATAATTAGAGGGAGGAAACTAAAATTCAGTTACAGTTGCGTCTCTTCAATCCGTCCAAAGCAGGTTTATGCCTCGCCAATAACTACAGTCAGTTATAAATACTGTTGAACTATTTACAGCCGGTGCTCTCACTCCACTAAAAATACACCTTAATATATTATGGTAATAATTATCTGAGTCACTTCTGAGTCCTGGGACTTTCCTAGCGGTCTTCTGCCTCATTTCAAAGAGACAGATGGTCCCTGTGATCAAAAGTGAATTTTACTGAATCAGAGGTAAACCTCGTTTATCTTGTGACGGTGTTCCATCAATGAGCGAATGGCCTTCTGAATAAAAAGCAGGGAATGAGTAATTTATGAGTAATTCATTTATTTCATTAATTAATTAATTTATTTATTCATTCATTCATTATCTGTACCCGGCATGCGTTGCAATGCCAATCAAAGAAAGTGTTGGAGTTGTAATTTCATTTGTTGAAGTGCTTTAGGATACACTATGTTTTTTATTTTTCCGTTAACTGCCTGTAAATCATTGTAAAATGGATTTACTAATTCAGAGACAGTCGTTGGAGCGTGCACAACAACTCACCAAAGTTTAATCGCAATTGGATGAATGGTTATGGAAGTCTGGTCGCAGTAGTTAAAAAGGACGTAAAACAAATAACATTATTATTTCTTTTTCTCTTGCGGAAAGGTAAAGCATGCGATAGGTTAATTGTGTTGACGTCATTGAAGTCACGTGCCCATTATAACGTAATCCATCTTTTCCGCATCGCGTCAGTAATTTTCTCCACATGTTTATATTATTATTATTATTATTATTGAAACAGCGCACAATGTGCAAAATTCAAAAGTGAGTAACGTACTGATACATTATTCCAATCACAATTGGGTTATTTATCGGCAATTTTTTGCATGATATCGAGAACAGCATTCGCTGCATAGATCACACACACATTCTTCAGTTGGTTAGTGGAATCGCTTGTTTTGGCAGAACTTGTAATGAAAGCCATTTGTAGCGTATCGTGTCATTACGTGTCGAAGTTCATAGTTTGCCTGTTTCCATTCGTCAGTCCTTATGGCGTCAGTTGAGTAGAAATCATCCCAGATAGCGTTTTGCTTTTCTTTGAGAATTTGAAAGGCACTCTCATAGGCCTCGGTGCGTGGCAGTAGCATCTGCAGTCTTCTGTGAAGAATTTCTTTTGTGAATTAAGTCAGTCTGGACAGCGCTGTCTTCCCGATACCCAAGACTCTTTTCATATAGCGGGCTTTGGCTTTCTCTAATGTTAATAGGACGTTTTCTTAGTTTGTCCCAAATTATGGGGATTCCGTAAGTCGATATTGGTGCTATGGCCGTTTTAAATAATGCCATAGCCGTTTTATCGAGAGTTTTGGGGGTTGCTGAATGTTGTAAATTGCTTTTATCGCTTCTGTTGCTCTTTCTTTCACATGAATGCCGAATGATGGCAGTGTTGTTTGGAGAGTAACTCCAAGATATTTGAATTTTGAAACTACTTGAAGGGACAGTGTGTCCTTTGGGGAGAATTTTCCACCTCTTCTGAAAATCATTTGTTTAGTTTTGTCGTGGGTTATTTGTGTATATAAATCCTAGTTATGCCGTCTTCTGAACTCACCATTCTCTTTCACCGGTCCAAAGATTTTCCTCAAAATCTTCCTTTCCTTGGTTTTTAATTTCTCCATCATATTGTTATCATTGAGAGACAACGAAAATATACCTTCAGTCTATAAAAGTGGGTTATTATTAATGTTCTAAAGTACCAGTTTCGGTATAAATAGAAATAAGTAGCCTATGAAGTTGCAAGTTCGTGAAATTATGTTATAGAGGTAAAAAAATAAAATTCTATGAAGGCTTCATGCCTGCTTGAGCTTTTAGTTCTCGCAGTAAGAAGGCGCAGGTGCGCTTCATAAAAAGGGAGGTAGCGCGCAGTTCACTACTCCTGTGAGGGTCCAGGCGGGGACACCTAGAGCCTGCTGATGAGCCAGCTTGGTGTCCTAGGCGAAACCCCACACAAGATACGGCACAAACCTGGAATTATTGCTGAGTTTTAATACATTCCTACATCGAGCAGCTTTTGAAGAAACGTTTTAGCCTACTTTCGATTTTTGAAAAAAATGAAAGTAGACTTATGAGCTCTACACAGGGCCAAAAATTGTGTGTCTCTGTGTGTGTGTGTGTGTGTGTGTGTGTGTGTGTGTGTGTGTGTGTGTGTGTGTGTGTGTGTGTGTGTGTGTGTACTATGAATGTCTGTCCCCCTCCTATAAATTCGAACTCTGTGAAACCGAAATGAACGAAATTTAGTACAGAGGTAGAGCTAGCAAAGGGCACCTCACTGTGATGTTTTATATCGCCGCCATCTTGACGGAAACGGAATGGCGGCCACCCAAATGTTCAAAGCTTAAATCAAATTACGACTAACCTAATCATCCGATCTCTACCAAATTTTGCAACAACATATATTTATTAGGCGAGCGTCTTTTGACCGAACCACAAGGTCATCAGACTAATATTTTGCAAATGGCGGCCATGTATGTGTGCAAATCGATCCCCCCTATCAATTCAAACACGGTGATACCGAATTGAACGAAATTTGGTACAGAGGTAGCACTAGCAAAGGATACCGCAGTGTCATGTTTTATATCACCGCCATCTTGACGAAAACGTAATGGCGGCCACCCAAATGTTAAACGCTTGAATCAAATTACGACCAACCTAATCATCTGATCTCTACCAAATTTTGCAACAACATACCTTTATGTGAGAAGCGTTCTTTGACCAAGCTGCAAGGTCATCAGTCCAATAGTTTGCATATGGCGGCCATGTGTGTGTGCAAATCGATTCCCCCTATCAATTCAAACACGTTAAAACCGAATTGAATGAAATTTTGTACTGTACAGAGATAGCACTAGCAAAGGGCACCTCATATTCATGTTTAATATCCGTATAGCACGTTGTATGTCAACAAGCTACTTTATGCAACATTCAATTATACTCCTTGAAAAGGACAAAGAGTTATAACAATACCCACGCTTTAGGAGAAAGTAGGCTATGTGCTATTTACTGAACATCTTGTTTAAAAATACACACATCAAAAAAAGTTTTGCATCACCTCGGTTCCCAGATCTCCGGCATATAGACGTTGACTGCGTATATTGTATCAAAGATACAGTCCCTTTGACTGTTCATAGATGTCACTAAAACTGCTCAAAGATGTAAACAACCATGCATGAGCAGGGCCTATTAGACGGAGGGGGTACGACAGCCGATCAGTTCCAGTCATTCCACCAGGACGAAGGTACGCTGCTCATGTTGTCTGTAGTTCTACCATGCCTAGAAGGTCAATACCGCAGTTCGATCGCGTCCGCATTGTTACTTTGTGTCAAGAAGGGCTCTCAACAAGGGAAGTTTCCAGGCGTCTCAGAGTGAACCAAAGCGATGTTGTTCGGACATGGAGGAGGTACAGAGATACAGGAACTGTCGATGACAGGCCTCGCTCAGGCCGCCCAAGGGCTACTACTGTAGTGGATGACCGCTACTTACGGATTGCCGCTCGGAGGAACCCTGACAGCAATGCCACCATGTTGAATAATGCGTTTCGTTCAGCCACAGGACGTCGTGTTTCAACTCAAACTGTGCGCAATAGGCTGCATGATGCGCAACTTCACTCCCGACGTCCATGGCGAGGTCCAGCTTTGCAACCCCGACACCATGCAGCGCGGTACAGATGGGCCCAACAACATGCTGAATGGACCCCACAGAATTGGCATCACGTTCTCTTCACCGATGAGTGTCGCATATGCCTTCAACCAGACAATCGTCGGAGACGTGTTTGGAGGCACCTTGGTCAGGCTGAACGTCTTAGACACACTGTCCAGCGAGTGCAGCAAGGTGGTGGTTCCCTGATGTTTTGGGGTGGCATTATGTGGGGCCGACGTACGCCACTGGTGGTCATGGAAGGCTCCGAAACGGCTTTACGATACCTGAATGACATCCTCCGACCCATAGTGCAACCATATCGGCAGAATATTGGAGAGGCATTTGTCTTCATGGACGACAATTCTCGACCTCATCGTGCACATCTTGTGAATGCGTTCCTTCAAGATAACGACATCGCTCGACTACAGTGGCCAGCATGTTCGCCAGACATGAACCCTATCGAACATGCCTGGGATATGTTGAAAAGGGCTGTTTATGGACGTCTTGACCCACCAACCACTCTGAGAGATTTACGCCGAATTGTCGTTGAGGAGTGGGACAATTTGGACCAACAGTGTCTTGATGAACTTGTGGATAGTATGCCACGACGAATACAGGCATGCATCAATGCAAGAGGACGTGCTACTGGGTATTAGAGGTAGTGGTGTGTACTGCAATCTGGACCACAAATGCTGAAAGTCTAGCTGTATGATGGTACAACATGCAATGTGTGGGTCTCATGAGCAATAAAACGAGCTGAAATGTTGTTTGTGTTGATCTCTATTCCCTTTGTATTTAAAGGTTCCGGAACTCTTGGAACCGAGGTGATGCAAAACTTTTTTTGATGTGTGTAGTTTAGACAGAAAACATTTTAGAAATAGTTTTGAATCTTACTTCATTATTTTAATTTTAATAATCCGGACCAGAGTGTAACAATCCTCAATGATGACCTGACATGCCCCGTATCAACATAAGCGTTATACAGTAGGAGTTTCTCCATATTTGGGCTTAGTACTGCAGACTAATTTCCTGTCATTGTGCACCTCTCTTGCATTAAGTCCTGGCTAGCAATTTTACTTCTATCCTAACGTAGCATGAATTTAACTTTGTTCCCACAGGCATTTCTGGTACACACTGTAAACAAGACACCCTCCTCTTTCCTTCCCCCTCCTCGAAACGTCAATCAGCCAAAAGGATCGTCTGAAATATTTTAAATCTTCCTTTCCTTGGTTTTCAATTTCTCCATCAAATTATTATTATTACCATCGTACATTCCCTTTTAACAGACCCCCCAGGAGATCACATCTAGTGGAACGTGGGTTGGCTACCACGGGACCCCAGCTGAGTCGGGCATTGCTTCCACTTACTTGTGCCGGGCTCCTCTCCGTCTTCTTTCCTGTCGACCTCCCTTGGTCAACTCTTTTTCTTTTCCGACCCCGATGGTATTTAGGTATCCGAGGCCTAGGGAGTCTCTTCCTTTCCCGCCTTAATTGGCCCTTGTCTCATCTTTCCTGATACCCTCCTTCAGCGAAGGGTCAGTCTTCTTTTTCTTCTCATGTTATCTCCTGCCTTCTGCACAAGGCCTTCAAGGAGGCAAGGTGTATGTAGTCCCACCACTTCGGGTGCACCTTGGATATTGCTACACCCTCAGGGGTTCACGGCTGGTGAGTTCGGGAGTTGGCGATCCCGAGGGATTCCTGAGCTGGGTCCGCTTTTCCTCTTTTTCCACCGACTTCGGGGCGGGCCCTCTTCTCTTTCCCTTTCCTATCTGCCTTGCATGGCTCTCCTTCCTTCCAAGTCCCTCAATCCGCATTCTTTGAGGGTTGAGGGCATTTCTTTTCTTTCTGTCCTTTATTTGCTTTATTCTCTATGTGTTTACCATTTCTTCTTCTAGTTTTTAAGTTTGTAGTTAGTATTAGTTATAGTTTTCATTCTCATTTTTCACTATCCCCCAAACCATTAGGGGCCGATAACCTAGATGTTAAGCCCCCTAAAACACAAATTATCATCATCGAACTTGAACAATTTCAATCGCTTCAATCATGAGCATAATTACTTCCATCAGAGCATTCTTTCTGCAGGGTGTTGTTTCAGCACAATTGACTTCACTCATTTTGTACGTCTGCATCACTGGTGAAGTATTGAAACGTTGTTAACGTTTCCATCTTCACTGCTGGATTCCAACAACAGGTTTCATTGTGTTCACAACTATTGCTGCCGTGCAGAGCCAATACATTTTGTTTTCATTGGCATCTGTTGACCATACTGAAGCATGTGTTTGTTTTCAAGACTTATGCCACGTTTCTCCACATCATATTGTGTTGTTTTAAGCATTCAATTTCCCATCCTCCTTTATGGTTCACCGTATAAGGTTCAACGAGGGACTTTTTAGTTTGTTACGCTATACATTTTTGTGTTTTTGACATTTATTTATTCATATCGGCTGATGAAGGAGCCAAAAACAATTAGGCTTTGAAACGTGTCCCAGTAATGACCACACAGTGATCTTTATTTAATAAAAAGTATTGCTACGGCGGAACTTTCAAACTATTTATTACTCAATGGTGTCAAAGTCAATACGCATACCACACTAAATCAAAAATGGTTAGGTTTATGTCAATATATTAACCCTTCCAGTGTCACTGTAATACAGTATGTTGTACTATTCTTTGAGAGAATTTTTAAAGAAATTTCTTAACACATGCGGGTTTTTGAACTTTTTATATTGATGAGAAAAACATTTGAAAATAGGAAAACTATACAAATTATGAATCAGTTCAGGGAAGCCGCGGAATTTACATCCTTGAAACAGACATACCTTGGAATACTACTTATGTATCAGCATCATCACTGATCTTAGCTGCCCCGGTCAATGCATGTGAGATTTTCGAAGTGAAATGCCATGTCCTGTGGTTCGGATTCCACGTAAAAAGGAGGTCCCGTGGCTCATAATCTACAGATTAACGGTCACGTTAAACTACAAGCTTCCTTTTAGCTTTTGATCTTAGCTCCATCAGTTTCATTGATTGACACTTGTTAGTAAACCCTCAATCTTTTCAAAATTCTTCAAAATTACTGTAATCACTGTCCGATTCGTTCTAATACCTTGTAATCGTGGCCACATGAGCTGATAAAGTATATCTAATCAATCTTGAAAAATTCAAATGAAAAGATTTACGTAATAATTTCCGGTTTCAGGTGCGTTCGTAAAGGTTGTCTAATACCTTCCTGCCATCTATTATAATATATCGTAAACGACACGTAAAGCAAAGGTATTAGCGAGGAATATTCCGGAAAAGACACGGTAAGGGTTAAGATTTGGAGATTTAGTCTGAATCCTCACGGAATTGTGTAAGCTTCACTGAATAACACACAAGGTTATTAACCTACTGTGGCTGACTCGACTCAACACGATTTGTGCTTACACAGCGGCAGAACAAACACTTGATTTACTGCGCGAATATTTGGCTAATACTACAAGTTCTTGAGCCAGACTAGACGAAGCAAATGAGTTTCAAACTTGATACTTTGTTTGGGATCTCGCAAGGTAAACCATAAGGTTCTTCAGATACGAATACACGATGCATAGTCAGCGCCACATTAAATGAGTTACTAACAATGTAACATTATACCATTTGCCCCCCTCTCATCACTACAAATATGGTGATTATAGTCCGTGTCACCTTAAATAAGTTATTAACAATGTAACCTTACCAATTGTCCCCATCACTACAAGCATGGTGATTATATAGTCCGCGTCACCTTAAATATGTTACTAACAATATAACCTTACCATTTACCCCCCATCACTACAAACATGGTGTTATACCGGTATAGTCCGCGTCACATTAAATGAGTTACTAACAATATAACCTTACCATTTACCCCCTCCCATCACTACAAACACTCAGCGGTCCAGCTGTATGCCTCTCACCAAGGCGGTCCGGGTTCGATTCCCGGTCAATGCATGTGAGATTTTCGAAGTGAAATGCCATGTCCTGTGGTTCGGATTCCACGTAAAAAGGAGGACCCGTGGCTCATAATCACAAGATTCACGGTCACGTAAAACTACAATCTTCCTTCTTCACTACAAACATGGTGATTATATAGTCCGCGTCACCTTAAATAAGTTACTAACAATATCACCTTACCACTTACCCCCTCCCATCACTACAAACATGTTAAATAAGTTACTAATAATGAAACAATATACAATTTGCCCCCCTCCCCATCACTACCAACATGGTGATTATATAGTCCGCGTCACCTTAAATATGTTCCTAACAATATCGCCTTACCATCTGTCCCCTCCTCATCACTACCAACATGGTGATTATATAGTCCGCGTCACATTAAATGAGTTACTAACAATATAACCTTACCATTTACCCCCTCCCATCACTACAAACATGGTGATTATATAGTCCGCGTCACCTTAAATGTGTTACTAACAATATAACCTTACCATTTGCCCCCCTCCCCATCACTACAAACATGGTGATTATATAGTCCGCGTCACATTAAATGAGTTACTAACATTATAACCTTACCATTTACCCCCTTCCATCACTACCAACATGGTGATTATATAGTCCGCGTCACCTTAAATAAGTTACTAACGATATAACCTTACCATTTACCCCCTTCCATCACTATCAACATGGTGATTATATAGTCCGCGTCACCTTAAATATGTTACTAACAATATCACCTTACCAATTACCCTCTCCCATCACTACAAACATGTTAAATAAGTTACTAATAATGTAACAATATACAATTTGCCCCCCTCCCCATCACTACTCGCTACGCTCGTTTTATAAACATACTCGTGTCTTAATTATTGCCATTATAAGCTCGTTGCATAATGTACTATTATAAGACAAATAAAGACCGCTGTATTGTGACGATAATCACTTGATTTGCATCAGAACCCAATCGGGAATGAAAATAGAGGCAATGAAACAAATATGAGTTATCCTAAACATCCGAGCCGTATTTTTTATTGTTACTAAAGGAACTCCAGCGCTTGAAGTCACACCTAACACGTGCAATTGGTTTATACAGCTGTCGGTTGACCTCGTATCATTGCCAAAACCGTCTTGGCACAGGTGAGGAACATTTCCGCTCTTGATTCCCTTTTAAAACTTCCACTGGCCTTGCCATCCAAAATGAGACCATGGAATATGTCTGCCTCTTTTTCCTTGACTATTAGTGAACAATACCTACCCAGGTGCAAAGGTGAAGTAATCTAGGAGACATGAGTTCAATGCTGCCAACCTATGCCTGTATAGAAATACTCGAGCCTTGTTTGAAGATACTTGCGAACTCAGGACTTTGCCTCTGGTTATAAATAGAGGCTGTATGTATGACGTCAAACAGTGGCCTACAGTTAGAGAACACTTAGAAGTCACGTACTGGTGTTTCTCTACTGGCCAGGTCAGCAGGTGGTTCAAGCACGTCATTGACAATCTGTTGTTGTTGATTCATTTAGGTCCCCTAGGGGCTCACATCTAGTGGGACGTGGGTTGGCGACCACGGGACCCCAGCTGTGCCGGGCTCCTCTCCGTCTTCTTTCCTGTCGACCTCCCTTAGTCAACTCTTGTTATTTTCCGACCCCGACGGTATTAGGGTATCCGAGGCCTACGGGGTCTTTCACTTTCCCGCCATAATTGGCCTTTGTCTCATCTTTCCTGATCCCTCCTTCTTAGTGGGGTCAGACCTCTTGTTTTCTTTTCATTATATTTCCTTTTCTCTTTAAGATTCCCGCACTGTTTTTGTTAATTGGGTCCCCGTGTATCTAAATTCCCTTTAGCGATTTTTATTTTACATCTAAACTATATGTTGTAGGTATTTTTAATCTACGTTGCATTTTGTAAGTTTTTTTCGATCTAAATTGCATTTCGCGAGTGTTTTCATCCTCAATTGCATATTGTAAAGATTATCAATCTAAATTGCTTTTTAGTAAGTCTTTCAATATAGGAGCAGGACATTTTAGTGAGTATTTTGAATTTCAACTGCATTTTGTAAGTATTGTATTTTCAATCTAAACCGCATTTCGCAAGAATTTGAAATCTAAATTGCATTTTGTATGGTGGGCATTTTGCAAGTATTTTGATTCATTGCATTTTGTGGGTTTTTTGAATTTAAATTACATTTTGTAAGTATTTTCAAGCGAAAATGCATTTTGTAAGTAATTTGAACCTAAATTGCATTTTGTACGTATTTTCAATCTCATTTGCATTTTGTAAGTATTTTGAATTTCAATTGCATTTTACAAGTATTTCGACTCTACATTGCATTTTGTACGTATTTTGAACCTAACCTACATTTTGTGCGTATTTTTCAATCTATTCCTTTAGTGAGTATTTCCGTTCTAAATTCCCTTTTGTAAGTATTACCGCTCTTCATTTTGTGAGTAGTTTCGATTTGAGTTCCTTTTTGTAAGTATTTTCCGTCTCATTTAATTTTCGTTCTGGTTTCCATTTCATTGCCATTTTTGCTATCACCCAGACCATTAGGGGCCGATAACCTAAATGTTAGGCCCATTATAACAACAATTATCATCATCATCATGATTCATTTAGGGGTTTTGTGTCATCTTGTAGCCCCGTGTACTTGAGGTTGCGTGAGTTACGTTTCTAGCTTAACGTGCGTACTTAGCTCGTTCTGTTTATTAAGCTAAGGTTCTTTTGGATTCTTTACGTGCTGAATAGTATCGTATTCAAATGAATGAGAATTGCAAATTGTAGAAATGCATGATATATTTATTTATAATAAACTTGTTATTACCTTAAGTCAATATATTGTACATTAAAACCGTACCGGTTTGTCACATTGTGACCTTCCTCAGCGTAGTATAGGATAAGTAAATGTGCAATAACATTCACTTAATAAAATTTTGCCTTAATACGGGATATTAAAAATATTTTTGTTCCAAAAGCTCACAAAGTAAAATTTTAAAAACCAGATCTGTTACAAAATGTGTTAAGAAAGAATATGAAAAAGTCTTGATAAAACAGCGTTGAATTGAAGAGATGTGGATGTGAAAATATATATGCTGAATAAGTTAGGTTATAAATGATGGTTGTTATGTATTTGCCAGGTTGAGAGCAACTCCTGAAGCAAGATTTTAGCAACTGCATCATGCCTTTGTTTGTGCTCCGTCGCCAGGAAATATCTACATGCAGACGTAATATGCTGTATTGTTTCTGACTGTTGACAACCATAGCGCCACTTAACATATTGTACAGCGGGATCTTTTACAATGTACTTGAGGTACCGTACTGTAGTTCTTTGTAGGGATGGCTTGGTCTTGAATTGCAGGCATAAAACCTTCAGTTTCTGGAAATATCTGTCCTATTATTATTATAATTATTATTGTTGTTATTATTATTATTATTATTATTATTACCAAATTCTCTTAGGAGTGGAAGGACATGCCTAACATGACGAAAATTTCGTATCTGATGGGCGGTGTAGGAAGGGTTGCCTACCCGGCTTGTGTCACGGTGAAGGGCAGGTTCGAGGCCACTCCAAGGAGCAAAAACAATACCAATCATGACTCTTTGTGTTGTAGTACACTCGTGACGTCACAGCGTGTATCTTGAGAGGTTATATAACGACGAGAGATGATGTCACGGTTCAGTTCTCATGTCACGTCATAGACTTTTCTCACACGATGACGTTATGTCTGACGTTTGTTGTACCAGCTAGTCGCTTGCTGGTTAGCCTTAACCCTTGGTCTCGGGCACAGCAGTAGAAATAAGTTATGATGCTGCAGAAGTGTGAAGCAATCGTAGAACGGGAGATGTTCTGTTACAATACACTAGCTTTCATTACCCGCAGTTCATGTTCTCACAGGTCATATCTCCATCGCCGAAAATAAGAAACTCCCCAGGGGTTAGTAAGTTTATTGTCGTTTTAAGAGGCGGAATGCGAGGTCACCTGCCCCTCTTAAAATTATGCACATTCAGATTAATTTAGAGCGACTTCGGTGGTGTAGTTGGTAGCATTCTGAGCTTCTATGCCCAAGATCGCGGGTTCAAACCCGGCCGAAGTCGTCGGATTTTTTAAGAACTATAAAAATCCCTCAGTATGCCTTCCTTCGGAGGGAAAGTAAAGCCGGCGGTCCCATGTCATAGATTTGTGGCATGTTAAAGAACCATCCACTAATTACACCTGTGTGAAACTAAATTAATATAGGTTCAACATTTGACTTACGTTCTTAGGTTCCTACGTTCGTCGTCAAGGGCTGACTGTGGTGACCTCTGGTAACTAATTTCTGAACTAGTTGGTCGTTGACGTTGGCGTTTGGCGGCAAAAGTAAGAAACTACTTGAAAATTGATCGTCTGCAGTCCTTAATTGAATTAAAACAGATTCACACACTAATACAGACATCACAATTAACACCGGTTATCAGACAGATTCTACACACCCGAATTACACGGGGCTACATGATCTCGTTGTCGCAGCCCTTAAACTGAGGAACCAACCAACCAGATTAATTTAGAGGTGGACGCCGAGATATGAAAAGGCCTAAAATAGTGCATTATGCAACAAGCCTATAATGGCAATAATTAAGATGCGAGTATATTTATGTTATAATAATTGAGTGGAAATGGACAGGGCACGTCGCGAAACTTAACCAAAGCAGATGGGTGGAGAGAGCAACCATGTGGGACCCATATACAGGCAAAAGAAACCGCGGCAGACGGAGAAGAAGATAGGTGGATGACATCCGGCAGTTAACTAGGACCACACTGACCCAGGACAGTAAGACGCAGAACGGATTGGAAGGAGTTAGAAATACGGTGGTTCAAGTAAACATTATGACTATCAGAGTGACAAAATTAACCATCTCACGTGACTAGCTCGCCACGTGAGAAATAATCAACGACCCCCACCCCTTTCGAGGGAGGTCTTTGCCCTTTTAGGGACCTACAGGCTTCATTCATTTATATAATTTCCATACGAGTGTCTAAATTACCATTATAGGCGAGTTGCATACAACTGTTTATGTTCGACAAGTATTATAACTTTATTTTATATTCGAACATAAATATTCACAAATATCTGTCAAGATTCCACCTTTTCGTTTACTGAACAGAGCGCATGCGACGCAGAGAATACCTTGTATTCGACCACGGCCTCTTCGAATACCACCACTATGACACTAGTCACGCTGTGAAATTTAAATTAGGATGCCGTGGAAGTCAGCGCAGGTGCATTGCTATTTTTTTTACCTAATTGGTCAAATAGCTGTATCGTAATGAAAACCTTGAGCTCTGATTGGTGGAGAACCTGTATCATAATGAAACGTGAACTATAAAGAGCGTTTTTAGGATGCAGTTTTCTTGCATATAATATTTATATTTTGGCATAGTCGAACATAAATAATAAAACATTACATTAAATAAAACTAATAATTACAGTATAAAAAACAAAAATATACGGGAAAAAACTGAAATTCTAAAAAGAACAAATGGGGCGTGGGTTGAGGACCACAGGACTCCAGCTGAGTCTAGCATTACATCCGCTTACTGTACTTGTGGCGAACTCCTCTCCATCTTTCCTATCGACCTGCCTTGGTCAAATCTTGTTCTCTTCCAACCCCAACGGTATTAGGGTATCCGAAGTCTAGGAAAACCTCGGAAAACCACTTCCAGAATGGCTGAGGTAGGAATCGAACCCACCTCTTCTCAGTTTTGATGAGTGAATCCCGTTCCAGTCCTCACACCAGGATTAAATTTCTTGGCAGAGATTTGAGATTTCTCAACAACTCTCGAATGTGTATAAACAACCCACCTGGCTTTATTGGTATGCAGGCTCGACGCGACACATTTCTGGCAGGGGCGATCGTCTTGTCTATTTGTTTAGTCACACCTTTAAAACAAATTGTCAATATTTATGAAATCAGAGTGCAATTCGTCACTTCTCTTTCTTTTGAATGCTCATTTGTTACGATCGGTTACTTGTGTAACTGACTGCGTGGTGCAGCAGTAACGTTTTCGCCTGCTGCTCCCAAGGTTGCATGATCGGATCCTGGCGCAGTCAGTTGGCATTTGAGGGTGTGCAAATGCGAGTGAACCGTGTCAATATATTACTGACACGTTAAAGATTCCCTTCGGGGTAAAATTATGGCACCCTAGCATTTCTAAAAGCCTCAGTATTTAAAAGGGACGTAAAAATAATAACATTATTATAGGTTACTTGTGAGTGCCCCGCCCGGCTTGAATGTTATGTCGGCTGGACGCAACACCATTCTGGCAGGAGCTATCGTCTTGTTTATTTGTTTAAAAGCACTTTATAAACAAATAAATATATTTCCGTTGCCTTTTCAAGAATTTCAAGATATTTCCTGTACTATTGAGACGATTTGGAAGATTTTGGTTCAAACCGCACCTTCTAACTCCCTCTGGTTTAGGAGCTTGAGTTTCGTGAAACATACAGTAAATCTTAGCACTCAGCAATTTTTTTAGGTTTGTGCCGTGTCTTGTGTGGGGTTTCGCCTAGGACACCAAGCTGGCTCATCAGCGGGCTCTTGGTATCCGTGTCTGGACCCCCGCAGGAGTAGCGAACTGCGCGCTACCTTCCTTTTGACTTTTCACTCCTGTGGGGGTCCGGGCACGATACCAAGAACCCGCTGAGGAGCCAGTTTGGTGTTCCTTGGCGAAATCCTACACAAGACACAGCACAAACCTAGAAAAAATGCTGATTTTTAATTCACTGGCCGTGGTAGTCAATATGCCATACATCTTAGCGTTTTATATAGTCTATGAATAATGAATAATAAGGTCCCTTAAGACAGTTATCATCATGAAAATAGTATGCCTCTGCAAACATGCGATGGTGTTGGTGCAGTACATTGAGGTTATCAGCTGCAATAAGCGTCAGTGCTTTCAAATTTACCTTCATTTATTCCTATCCCTATAGTTGAGCGCTATGTGGCGATAAATGAAACTATTGCTACCTCAGGAGCTCGGACAGGCGAAGTTTTCCAAAGTGCTCTGATTATTTTCCTACGGCGCTATGCGACAAAAGACAACACTATTGGTCTCCAATTTTCTAACAGCCAATGAGATATAGGCCCTAGGCAACGTCTTTTATTTCACTTACTCCTCTTTCTAATCATATTTTTCAATTCGTTTGTAAATTAAATGTGTCAGTACTGTAGTTAGAAAATAGGCGTTTCCCTATTCATTATTATCATTATTATCATTACGGGACAAAGACCACGGTGTTACGTCCATTATACTGTACTACTTATCACCCGCACTACCACCACCACAAAAAAGTTATATTTTTAATGTTCTTTTCTGTTAGTTTAAGTACCATGTGCCAGTTCTGTGGTAGTATTCATTATCATCTATAAAACAGATAAATCCACCGGGCGTAGCCGGGCACTACTGCTAGTAATATATATTGCCGGGTTAGTATCTTATTTCAAGTCCTGGGAGACCTTCCCCAACCCCAACACTCATACTATAGTCACCACAATAACAGGAGATTGCGACTCCCTTGCAATTGATTGCATGAAATAACGCTGGTCCAACAGGTGTCGTCTGTCACCGACAAGCACATGACAAATTGTGTGTATATCCAGCTGAGAGTAAGCCATTAATCACACATCGAGTGGTAATTATATAGAGAAGCAAACAGCAGGTTTCAAATGACAGCCTGGATGTGGTTAATGACCGTCAATCTAAAACGAATAATCGGGGTTGAATACATGCCAAGGCTGTATATGCTCTCAGGATGGTAGTAAAATCATCATCATCATTTATTGCATTTAACAGGCCATTAAGGCCCAGGACAGAAAAAAAGTAATAAAAATTTAAATAAAAATGATATTCTCCTTGAAGAAGTCATCTCCGAACGGAGGTTGGTTGGTTGGTTGGTTGGTTCCTTAGTTTAGGGGCTGCGACAACGCGGTCATATAGCCCCGTGTACTTTGGGTGTGTATAAAATTTGTCTGATAACCGGTGTTAATTGTGATGGCTGTATTAGTGTGTGTTATCTGCGATTCAGTCAGAAGGACTGCAGACGATTCGTTTTTTCAAGTAGTTCCTACTTTTGCTACCAAATGCTACCGTCCACGATACCTAGCTACGGACGTGGCTACTAAATAGCATCGTGGTCAGGACCTGGCGGCGAACGTTGGAACTAATATAGCGTTATCAAACTAACCTACAAATTTTAGTTTCCACAATTTTAGTTAGCGGAAGGTTCTTTTTCATGCCATAAATCTATGACATGGGACCGCCGGCTTTACGTCCCCTCCGAAGGAAGGCATACTGAGGGATTTTTAACGCTCTTAAAAATTCGACGACTTCGGCCGGGTTTGAACCCGCGATCTTGGGCACAGAAGCTCAGCATGCTACCAACTACGCCACTGAAGACACTTCCGAACAGAGGTTGACGATCCACATAGCCTAGCTGTGATCTTGACATTGCTACATGAAATTCCTCTTCTGATGTGCTACGATGCCATCTTTGGATAGCCTTCAGCCACGAGTCTTCCAATAGACCTTTTTCCATGAATTTTCCCTTTAATAATTAGTTGTAGTAAATGGTACTTTTCGCCTCTCATAACATGTCCCAAGTATCTTGTTTTTCGTTGTTTTATTACAAGCAGTAGTTCTCTTTGCTTTTCCATCCGACGGAGGACCTCGTTATTCGAAACTTTTAGTATCCATGATATAGCCTCCGTAGGACACGTCGATACAGATACATTTCAAATGCCTCAATCCGTCTCTCAATGATCACTGGTATTTATTACAACAAGAGGGACTAAGATTTGTGCACAAGTACTAATGCACTGCAAGCATATCCTGCAAACAATATCGACCTTCCTGACAACAACGCTAGTTAGGCTGCATAATACAATATTATTAGGGGCAGCTGATTCAGCTGTTATACGTATAAAACGCTAAGGTGCATGTTTCAGAAAACTCAAGCTCCTAAACCAGAGGGAGTTAGAAGAAACAGTTTGTGCCAAAATCTTCCAAATCGTCTCAATAGTACGGGGAAAATCTTGCATTTCTTGAAACGTCAAAGTAAATATATTTATTTGTTTGTAAAGTGCGTTTAAACGAATCAACAAGACAGCCCCTGGCAGAACTGTGTCCCGTCCAGCTCGCATAACAATAAAGCCAAGTGGGTGGCCTATACACATGGGGTACAGACAATTAACCACTTGTGCATTAAAAAAAAAACAGAACACCCGCAACAGTGACGAAATACACTCTGATTTCATAAATATCGCAAATCTGTTTAAGAAGTGCGTCTAAACAAATATACAAGAAGCCCGCATAACAGTAAAGCCTGGCGGGTATGTTTATGCACAGATTTCACGCACAGGTCCTCTAGCTACTTTTATTACTAGACTATTATTATTATTATTATTATTATTATTATTACTATACCATCACTACTAAATGAACTACCACCTGGATTGTCCAACATGAACAGCAAACAACTAGCTATACGTCGCATTAAAAACTATTACCTAACTAAACATTAACTCATAACATAAATGAATTAATATAACTACTATAGTGCAACTTTTTGTGTCTTTAATTATTTACATTAATATTTCTTTCTCATTATCAGCACTATCATTATCATTATCATTAAAAAATTGCATGCACTCTTGTACTGAAATATAATCTGTATATATGTTGTAAATAATAATTAATATGTCTCACAGATAATCTGTACTGCCGTCAGATTCGTGAGACATATCACAATAATGTAACATAAATTATTTATTATTTATTTAATCGAATAGCATTATTACAGAGCACGTAAAATCTATACTTCAAATCTTGCCACATGTCTTTCTTCTCTCTGCCCTCATTCGCTTCATCCTCTCTGAACTCTGGTTTCGGAGCTGTTCAATGTTCCGTGGCTGCTTTCGTTGTCTTTCTTGTTCCTCCCTGAAGATCACTTTTTGAATTTTGTCCCGAAATAAATTCCTATTATATGTATATGTAATGTCAATGTCGGCTTCCTTAAGATCCTTTAATGTCTGTGTAAACGACGCTGGTTGAACTTTAAGTTTTGAAATTTTATTAAAAATTTGTTTTGTTAGCCTGTCATTATCCATTCTATTTAAATGCCCAAAAAATGACATCCGTTGTTTGCGCATGGAGTGCATTATGTTCTCCATATGGGTGTATATTTCCTTGTTAGGTCGTGGTCTGTTATGTCTGTTTCTGTTTTCCTTGGGCCAAGGATGCATCGAACCAATCTTCTTTCCATGAGCATGATTTTGTTTATGTCACCTTTCCGCATTAACTTTAATGTTTCAGCTCCAAAGAGAGCTTCAGGTCACACCACAGAATTGTAATGTTTAATTTTAGTGTCCCATGATAATGCCTTCTTCTTGTATACATTTCTGGTGTTCTGAAATGCTACGTTCATTTTCTTTGCTCGGACCTCTAAGCTATTTTTTCATTGTTATTGATAGTTATCCATTCACCTAAATACTTAAATGACTTAACTTTGTGTATTTTGTTTTGGTTTATGATTATTACATCAGGACAATCTTGAAAATTCGTTATAAATTCTGTCTTGGGAATGGAGATTTGTAAACCTATTTTTCCTGCTTGCTCAATTAAGTTTTCTCTTGGATCTTTGCAATTTCTGGTGTGTCCGTAATCAGAGCAATGTCATCCGCGAAAGCCAAGCAATCTAAATGGATATTATCTTTTTTACTTCCCAAATGTATACCTTTCGTGTCTTATTTTCTCCATTCTCTAATAACCTTCTCCAGAGCACAATTAAAAAAGCAAAGGCGACAACCCAACTCCCTGTCTAACACCTGTCTTCATTTGAAAAGTTCTAGAGAATTCTCCATTGAATGTAACTTTAAATGAGGTATTTGTTAATGTATCTTGTATAATGTTTGTGGTTTTTGAATCTAAGCCGAATTCTTTTAAAACATTGATGAGGGATTCTCAAGTAATTGAATCATAAGCTTTCTTGAAGTCATTAAAGGTAATAGTTGTTGCTTTGTTTCTTAGTTGCCTCATTTGTAGAATAGTTTTGAGATTCCAGATCTGCTCAATGCATGATCTGTTTTTCGGAAAATCACCTTGATATTCCCCTATTTGCGGATCTAATTGTGGTTCTGCACGGCTGAGTAGTGCTTTCGAAAGTATTTTATAAGTCACCGGTACAAGTGAAATGCCCCTATAGTTATTTGGATCAGTTTTTGGACCTTTCCTATGTATAGGGTGTATGATGGCTGACTTCCAATCTTCTGGAATTTCTTCATAAATAGTATTTAAATAAATAAATTAAATACAATTATTAAATAATTACTCACTAACTCGTATTTACCAAGATATTAAGAATGAGTTAGAGTAGCTTAAGCAACCGGATGCCCTTCATTACATACCTATCACAATATTTAATGAGTGAAGAAATAAAATTACGTAAGGAGTTGGAAGGATGGGAGCGTGACCTATCACAACGTACCGTCGGGGATTTGCGTGAAGTTGAAAGTGGAAATCCGTAGAAAACACTCGTCTTCGGAACGACAGTAAGTTTACAGGGCTGATGACCGCCTCATCTCAAGCTGTGAGTAAAGAAATAACAATATTATCCCATGGTTGTGGTACCCCCTAAGACTTGGAGCGTTACTCTACGCATAGGGAAGCACCCGTAAAAGGAAGTTTGGTGACTCTTACAAGGAAAATAGTATCTATATAAGAGAGATTAACTGACTTGTACATCGATTATTGGTGACAATGTTTGATAGTGAGGAGTATTGCCAGTGGTACCAACACACTCACAAAATATTGTTGATCTACAAAACATCGTTCAGCGTGGAGTGCTATCAGGTAACCATAGAAACTCACCTGACCTAATACAAGACCAAGTACAATGTAGTTAATGGCGGACGTCGTAGTCCAACTCTTACAAAATAACTGTAAGCTATAAGAGATGGGTTGGTTGGTTTGTTTCCTCAGTTTAGGGGCTGCGACAACGTGGTCGTGTAGCCCCGTGTACTTTGGGTGTGTGTAGAATCTATCTGATAACCGGTGTTAATTGTGATGGCTGTATTAGTGTGTGTTATCTATAATTCAGGTAAGGACTGCAGACGATCAATTTCAAGTAGTTCCTAGTTTTGCTATCAAATGCTATCGTCTACGACACCTAGCAGTGAACATGGCTACTAGATGCCACTGCAACCGGCACCTGGCGGCGAACGTTGGAACTTAATAGAGTGTTAATCAAATCTAACCTACAAATTTAGCTTCTCATCATTGTAGTTATTGTAAGGTTCTTTTACATGCTATAAATCTATGGCATGGGCCCGCTGGCTTTACTTCCCCTCCGAAGGAAGGCATACTGAGGGATTTTAACGCTCTTTAAAAATGGGCATAGAAGCTCAAGATTCTACCAATTACGTCACCGAAGCCGCCCTGTAAAAGAGAGATTAGCTGACTTGTACAGCGATTATTGGTGACAATGTTTGAACGTTGTTGATCCACAAAACATCGTTCAGCGGGGAGCGCAACAAGTTAACCATAGCAACTCACCTGACCTAAGACAAGACCAAGTACAATGCAGTTAATGGCGGACGTCGTAACCCAACTCTTTAATTTAATTGGTATTCTGCCCGAAGGCAGGTCCGAACCTCCGAAGAGGCTACCCCCAGCTGGAGTTTACGTGCGGTAGGGTGGTCAGGGCCTTTCCGCTCCTCCTTATGTTGGCCAACAGCGCACAGTGCCTAGAACCGGCATACCATCCAAGTTCTGACTGCGCCCAATGTTGCTTAACTGCGGAGTTCTCATGGGATCCGGTGTTTCAATACGGCTAGGCCTTTGGCAGTCCAACTCGTACACAGAAAATATCTATAAGAGAGATTAGCTGACTTGTACAGCGATTAGTGGTGACCATGTTTGAAACATCGTTCAGCGGGGAGCGCAACCAACCATAGCAACTTACCTGACCTAAGATAAGACTAAGTGCAATCAAAAATGGCGGACATCGTAGTCCAACTCTTACATAGAAAATATCTATAAGAGAGATTAGATGACTTGTACAGCGATTAGTGGTGACAATGTTTGAAAGTTGTTGATCCACAAAACATCGTTCAGCGGGGAGCGCAACCAGGTAATCATAGCAACTCACCTGACCTAATACAGGCCAACCCCATGGTGTTGCGGTAGCGTGCCTGCTTCGCACCCGGAGGCCCCGCGTTCCAGCACAGTCAGGATTTTAGAAACTGGAACGGTGTGCACTCGCCACTCAGCCTCATGAGGGCAATGGAGTAGCTGTCTGACATTCAGGCAGAGCTCCGGTGACGGAGACCGAGAGTAACGGCCGAGGGGACCTGACGCGCTAACCACGCTTCACCCAAAAATCTGTAGGCCAAATGGCTGGGCAGCGGTCGCTTGGTAGTCCTAGGCCCTTCATGGGCTGTAATGCCATGGGTTTGGTTTTTTGACCTAATACAAAACCAAGTAGAATCCAGAGGTAGATTCCTACCTCAGCCATCCTGGAAGTCGTTTTCGGTGGTTTCCTACTTCTACTCCAGGTAAATGCCGTGATGGTATCTAACTTAAGACCACGACCGCTTGCTACCCCATCCTACCTCAATTACAAATACACACACTAGTACAGATATACCGGGTGAGTTAGCCGTGGTCGTTACGGCGTGGCTGCAGGCAGTCGCTCACATTCGGGAGGTGAGGAGGTTCGAATTCCCCCACCGGCAACCTTGAAGATGGTCTTCTGTGGTTTCCCATCTTCCTTCCAGGCAAACGCAGGGGTTGGTCCCTAACTATAGGCCACAGCCGCTACCTTCCAACTCCTCGTCCTTACATTCAAACTTTCCTCCCCAGACAACACTCCACACGCGACGGTACTTGTAGCTCACCCATTGGGTGTCCGCCTAGAAGCAGCTACAAACTGGTGAGCCGAACATATCCTCGGACACTCCCGGCACTAAAAGCCATGCGCTAAATTTTTTTTTTTTTTTTTTAGTGGATGATTGTCAATTCTTGATTTAGTGCCTTCCATTATTATTATTTCGTTATTAATTCTTAACTGCAAGACCGATTGAAACTAAGTAGGTGTTTGCATGGCTCTATAAAAATGTCGCTCATGTGTGGAGGTATCTGGGTTCACAGTTTCTAAAGCATTTAACAATAGAAGGGAGTCACATAGTGCCGCAGTGACATTCATCTAATACAATAAAGTCCCTGTTTTACGACCTTGGAAGTAAACGACCTACATAGCGCTCTGATCAATGTCTAGCTCATGTTGTGATTGTATTGGCCTACGCTGTACCGTTCTTGGTGGCTGGTAGTACCTTGGCGCTCCGCACCCAGCGCTAGTGTTGGCTGGACCTCTTGACATCAGTTGTATGGCGTTTCGTGCCGTGGTCTGGTCCCTTCCCGCCCGAACGTCGGGGTTTGGGCCGTGTAAGTTGTACGTGAGTGATTCTGTGATGTGCCATGGGAGACACGACCGTCCAACAGGACGATGTAAGTAACCCAAAGATTTATCTAATCGTAACAAGTAATGGAAATTACTCACTTATAATAAGTTTACAATTGGAATGCATGCAAATATCAATGTTTAGCAGGTCCCGATGTCGAACTATTTGACAGAGTGGGGAACTTAAAAAAAAATCGACATGCACTTTCTACAAAACAGTAGGCCTAAATATCAGGAATATTGAATGTATTATTATTGTTTATTTTACGCATGCGCTTACCCATTCTCAGCATATTTGCTGAAAAGAAAACATTTACAATCCCAGATAGTCATCATTAGGGTTCGGAAGTTTAAGACCTAAAGACGTACAAAATACGCAAGCAAATATGCCCTAAAAACTAGCTAAATATGACCTAAAATCTATAAAATATGTCCTAAAAAACTATGACATATGACATGAATTTTTGGGATAGGTAGAGTATCACTAACATACAGTAAACGTCTTAAGTGCCAAAACGTGATCAGCGATAATACACCAGACACATTTAATCATACAAACTGACAGAGAGCTACAGTACATGAACATTTTCATCATTCATTCAGTATCATAGCCTTGAGAAGCAGTTCTTGCTCGGTTTATTTACTACACTATTCGGAAACCCTGTGTTTGAAACTCGACGCAGATAACACGTACCTTGTTAACGACGCCCCAGTTTAAACAAAAATGCTGAAATTATAACAAAATATGACCAAATATGACCAAAACAATAAAAATGGTCGAAATATGCATTTATAGGCAACATCAAATTGCTTTAAACGTGGCCAGGGACCCGTCATTCAAATTTATTTTTCAGCTTTCGCTTAAAATGAGCTCAGAAAAAAAAAAGACTTTTCCTTAACATCCGAACCTTAGTCATCATAAGGAGAAAATTCTCGGTGACTGCATTCCGTTGTAGATTTACACTTTTCCCTCGCTCCTTCAAGCTTGATTAGTAAACCCGCGGATATCCGCAAAATATTTCGCCATGGCTGTGCGGATAGCAGATAAGCTACGGATAATGTTTGGAGTAAATTTGCGGATAGTTTTTGGATTACAATCAGAATTTGATGAATATCCTTACCCGGATGTGATAACACATTTTTTCCGTTAAGGTTTTTTTTTCATGACTAATTTAAGATGATGATTTAAGCTAATCTCATTCAAATTATGTCATTAATAAGGTTCGGAAGTTAAGGAAAAGTCATATTTTTTCCTGAGTTCATTTTATTCGAAATCTGAAAAATACGTTTGAATGATGGGTCCCTGACCACGTTTAAAGCAATTTGATGTTGCCTATAAATGCATATTTCAGCCATTTTTATTGTTTTGGTCATATTTGGTCATATTTTAGTGATATAAGGTCATATTTGGTTATAATTTCAGCATTTTCGTTTTAAATTGAGGCATCGTTAACAAGGTACGCGTCGAGTTTCAAACACAAGATTTCCAAATACTGTAGTGCAGTAGATATATTTTTCTTTCTTTCCCCGGAATAGGCAGAAGACCTGATTCCAAGAAGGCGCTCCTCTGCGGAAGTGTTTTAGCACATCTTTCTGGACAAGTTAAGATTGCGACACTGTACGCATGAGATCACGGAATATGACGAAAGTGTGCTTCCGCCTTTCAACAGGATGTCACGCTTTGGCACTTAAGACGTTTACTGTATGTTAGTGATCCCAAAAATTCATGTGATATTTCATAGTTTAGGTCATATTTTATAGTTTTTAAGACATATTTAGCTAGTTTTTAGGGCATATTTGCTTGCATATTTTGTACTTCTTTAGGTCTTAAACTTCCGAACCCTAGTCATTAAGCATAATTAACACTCCTAACTGAAAAGGGTTGCGATTCTGGCTGTATAACATTCATTTTAAACATAGCACATGACATACGATGCCTAAAGGAATTACTTTCTCCTCAAATTTGTAAATGTGATGCTTTAATAACTTACTTTTTGCTTTATCTAATTAAGAATATTAGTGTAATGTCAGTAAATTCGGATAACAAACGTGCGGATGCGGGGCAGATGTGGATAACAGTCGTGCGGATGCGGATAACGTTTTGTTTATCCGTGCAGAGCTCTATTGATTAGCCAAGGACAGCCTCACTATGCGACACGTCGAGAGTATGACTGTCTTCAGCATAATCTTAAAAAAGGCCTGTTGTCTAATTTCAACTCTCGGAGAGATTCCTTTCAGTTGCTCAGAATCACGCCGGTGCTGGAGATGATTATAGCATCTGTCCTGACGTGTGCCATGTGCCATTGTTTCCTATCAGTTCTGAAAGCTCTTGATTCTTTGACAGCTCTTCAACATGTTTTGTTAGCATGTTGCCACTGTTTGGGATTGCCACATCTATGAAGGTGGTGTGCTTCATGCATTTGTCAACAAGAACCACATCAGGTCTGTTGTGCACGGCTGACTGGTCTGTCAATACAGTACGATCCCAATACAAGGTAAAGTTGTAATTTTCCAGTAGACTTTCAGGACAATATTTCATAGTATGGCACTTTCTCTTGGCTCAGCAGTTGAAGGTGTATAGCCAGTTCTTGATGCAGGCTACTATATTGGCAACAAAATCATATCTCTTCCTATATTATGTCCCTGCGAAATGGCGACAACCTGAAATAATATGCTGAACAGTCTCCGATGTTGGGCAACCGTATCTGCATTGGTCATCTTGCACAGATGCATCCTTGATGATGAACTCGTGGTAGTTCCTCGAGGGGACAACCTGGTCCTGAATAGCCAACATAAAGCCTTCTGTTTCAGGAAACATTTGCCCAGACCGTGGTCCAGGCAGGATGTTACCTCCCGACGTTTCACCGGAAACTGCGTCCGGCATTATCAGTAACTGCTGACTCATGAAAGAAGCGGACCCTTGATAATGCCGGACGCAGTTTCCAGTGAAACGTCGGGAGATAATATCCTGCCTGGACCACTGCCTACAAGCCCGGACAACTTGTACGTATCTTTATACTGTAACTTGTCGGCATGTTGCATTCCACATGGACTTGTCCTTCCTGTTATCAGCCTATCTATTTTGATACGCATCCCATAAATTAAAATTCTATTGCTGTCATATCAGGGTCACTCTTAATCACTCTCGTATCCAGTAATAAAACTAAGAGGAATACCATTCATAAATTTAATCCACATTGATGAGTTGGTAGAACTTGACAAAGAGCTACTTAATAGGAAAAAGAAATCTTCAAGTACTGAAATAAGCTAAAATACCTGAATTAATAGTCGGGAAAAATATCTGGAGATGATATAGTAATAGATGTTTACTTCATCGGTGTCTGTGACCCACCCGCCATCCCAAATTCGATCATCGTCTTTGGTGGCGTAGTTCGTAGCATGCTGAGCTTCTATACTCAAGATCGCGGGTTGAAACCCGGCCGAAGTCGTTGGATGTTTTAAGAGCGTTAAAAATCCCTCAGTGTGCCTTCCTTCGGAGGGGAGGTAAGGCCGGTGGGCCCATGTCTTAGGTTTATGGCATGTAAAAGATCATTCCACTAACTACAATTATTGTGTGAAGCTAAATTTGTATGTTAGATTTGATTAACGCTCTATTAGTTCCAACGTTCGACACAGGTGCCGGTTGCGGTGGCATCTATTAGCCAAGTTCGCAGCTAGGACTCGTTGACGGTAGCATTTGGTAGCAAAAGAAGGAACATTTGAAATTGATCGTTTGCAGTCCTTACCTGAATTACAACCGGGTGAGTTGGCCGTGGTCGTTACGGCATGACTGCTGGCAGTCGCTCACATCCGGGAGGCGAGGAGGTTCGAATCCCCCCGCCGGCAACCTTGAAGATGGTCTTCTGTGGTTTCCCATCTTCCTTCCAGGCAAATGCCGGTGTTGGTCCCTAACTATAGGCCACAGCCGCTACCTTCCAACTCCTCGACCTTCCATTCCAACTTTCCTCCCCAACGGTACTTGTAGCTCACCCATTGGGTGTCCGTCTCGAAGCAGCTACAAAACTGGCGAGCCGAACATGTCCTCGGACACTCCCGGCACTAAAAGACATACGCTTAAAAAAACTGAATTACAGAGTACACACACTAATATAGCCATCACAATAACACCGGATATCAGACAGATTCTACGCACACCCAAATGTACACGGGGCTACATGACCGCATTGTTTCATCCCATAAACTGGGGAACCAACCAACCGAATTCGATCACGATTTACATAGATGAAATTCCACCTGACTCAGCCATTTTTAGCAACATGTACATTATTGCCAACCCCACGCATTCGCTACTATTTCGCATCCGGTATCGTAAAACAAATGAGCGCCGTCAAGTTACTGTGTAAGTGCGCCAAGTTTCATTACAATGGTGAATACTGTTCTACATACAAAACAACCCTTACGCCCTAGACCCCCTTGCTTGTAGTGCAATCAGTAATTTTCGTTCAGACAGTCGTCTAACCAAGTAGCGTCCAATGATTTCGTTCAGACCAATGGTTTCGTCCAGACAGTCGTCTAACCAAGTAGCGACCAATGGTTTAGTCCAGACCACTGGTTTCGTCCAGACAGTCGCCTAACCAAGTAGGGACCAATGATTTTGTCCAGACCAATGGTTTCGTCCAAACAGTCGTCTAACCAAGTAGGGACCAATGATTTCGTCCAGACAGTAGTCTAACCAAGTAGGGACCAATGATTTCGTCCAGTCCATTGGCTTCGTCCAGACAGTCGTCTAACCAAGTAGCGTCCAATGATTTCGTCCAGACCAATGGTTTCGTCCAAACAGTCGTCTAACCAAGTAGGGACCGATGATTTCGTCCAGACCAATGGTTTCGTCCAAACAGTCGTCTAACCAAGTAGGGACCGATGATTTCGTCCAGACCAATGGTTTCGTCCAAACAGTCGTCTAACCAAGTAGGGACCGATGATTTCGTCGAGACAGTAGTACGAGTATAACCAAGTAGGGACCAATGGTTTTGTCCAGACAGTCGTCTAACCAAGTAGCAACCAATGGTTTAGTCCAGACACTCATTTTAGTTTTGTGTACAGCCATTTTAGTTCTGGTGTATTTTGTATCGGACATGTTGGCAACCGTGATAGGACATGATATGACGTCAATGTGAGCGCATCAAACATGGCTGCCGTCGTTGAATGAGCAAGAAATAGAAAACTTTGTTTACCTAATAAAACCAATATTTCCGGTGCAGCAGTGATAATTGACAGTAATTTTAATTTCTATTGACTGCCAGAAAGGTATGTGAATCATGAATAATATATTTTCAATAATCTGCCATGTGAAAGTGAAAAATCCAAAAGTAGCTGTTGTCAAGCTAAATGATGAGTTTTTGTTCTTGATTCGTTTAGGCGCTTTGCGTCATCATGGTCTACTTGGGTGTGTGTGTGTGTGTGTGTGTGTGTGTGTGTGTGTGTGTGTGTGTAGAATGTTTGATAACCTGTGTCATTTTAATGGCTGTAGTAGTGATAGTATCTATTACGTCTCCAAGGGGACCCTAAAAGCACGTGTTAGGGCCCTTGGAACAACTGTTTTCGAGATATTTCCAAATCATCATTCCCGCCAAGAAGTACACAGTAACAGAGGAGGGACACTCTACGTAGTTATGAATGTCTCAGATGAGAAGGTGATGAGCTAAGGTTCGGATGTTAAGGAAAAGTCATATTTTTTACCGAGCTCATTTTACCCGAAATCTAAAAAATAAGTTTGAATGACGGGTCCTTGACCACGTTTAAAGCAATTTGATGTTGCCTATAAATGCATATTTCGCCATTTTTATTGTTTTGGTCATATTTGGTCATATTTTAGTGATATAAGGTCATATATGGTTATAATTTTAGCATTGTTGTTTAAATTGAGGCGTCGTTAACAAGGTACGTGTTAGCTGCGTCGAGTTTCACAAACAGGATTTCCAAATTGTGTAGTGGATATATTTTTCTTTCTTTTCCCGGAACAGGCAGATAGTAGGTTTAGAAGACCTGATTCCAAGAAGGCGCTCCTCTACGGACGTCATTTAGCACTTACTGTATGTTAGTGATACTCTACCTATCCCAAAAATTCATATCATATTTCATAGTTTTTAGGTCATATTTTATAGTTTTTAGGTCATATTAGCTAGTTTTTAGGGCATATTTTATAATTTTTAGGTCATATTTAGCTAGTTTTTAGGGCATATTTTATAGTTTTAAGGTCATATTTAGTTAGTTTTTAGGTCATATTTAGCTAGTTTTTAGGTCATATTTAGCTAAGTTTTAGGGTATATAGTTTTTACGTCATAATTAGCTAGTTTTAGGGCATATTCTATAGTTTTCAGATCATATTTAGTTAGTTCTTAGGTCATATTTAGCTAGTTTTAGGTCCTATTTTATAGTTTTTAGGTCATATTTAGCTAGTTTTAGGGCATATTTTATAGTTTTTAGGTCATATTTAGCTAGTTTTTAGGGCATAGTTTTAGGTCATATTTAGTTAGTTTTTAGGTCATATTTAGCTAGTTTTAGGTCCTATTTTATAGTTTTTAGGTCATATTTAGCTTGTATTTGGGCATATTTGCTTGCATATTTTGTACTTCTCTAGGTCTTAAACTTCTGAACCCTAGTTATGACGTAATGTTTGGGTACGAATGCTACGCACATGGAGTATTCCAACGGCACCTAGATACAAGAACTGACTATACATGGGAGCAAGTAGGATGATGAGGATGTTATGATAATTGTTGTTTTAAGGGGCCTAACATCTGGGTTATAGGCCCCTAATGGTTTGTTTGATGTGAATATTTAAATGAAATGAAACTAAACCTGAAACTAACTACAAACTTACAAACTACAAGAGTAAATGGAAAACAAAAATAAGAATAAGGGAAACAAAAGACAGGAGGAAAGGAAATGCCCTCAACCCTCGAAGAATGAGAATTAAGGGACTTGGAAGAAAGGAGAGCCAGGAAGGGCAGATAGAAAAGGTAAAGAGGAGAGGGACCACCCCAAAGGCAATGGAAGAAGGAGAAAGCCGGACCCAGCGCAGGAATCCCTCGGAGTCACCAACGCCCGAACTCACCAGACGTGAGCCCTTGAGGGTGTAGCACCATCCAGGGTGCACCATAAGTGGTGGGGCTACACACACCCTGTCTCCGAGGGACTTGAGCATAATACAGAAGATACAATGAATAAAAAACAAGAGGTCTGACCCCTCGAAGAATGAGGGATCAGAAAAGATGAGACAAGGATCAATTAAGGCGGGAAAGTGAAAGTCTCCCTAGGCCTCAGATACACTAATACCGTCGGGGTCGGAAAAGAACAACAGTTGACCAAGGGAGGTCGAGAGGAACGATAACAAAGAGGAGCCCGGCACAAGTAAGCCGGACTCAGCTGAGGTCCTCTGTCGCCAACCCACGTTCCACAAGTTGTGAGCCCCTGGGGGAGGGAGCAAAGAATAAAGTGTTCGAAGGATCTAGGGGGTGGGGGGTGTCGACTGCATGTGCCAACTTATGCAATGAAATTGATCTCATAGACGTGAGTTATCACGAACGTAGAACATTATTGATTGTATTAAACAACGGATTTGTGAACTTGACAGCAGACAATTACAGAATCTGTAATGTTAGGAGGCAATGTGCCTGCGGAAATTAAGATCTGTTCATTAGTTTTGCTCCACAATGTTGGTATTACCCATTCAGCATTTGATTGCCGCTGAGCGTGGCTGCGCCAGCGTTTGTTGATTATTGTAGCAGGAGCCCCGCGGGGCGAAGCGGAGGACATAGCGATGACAGAGTGCAGTCTCACATAAGTCACGCAGCATTGCGTCAGATAAGCGTCAGAGGAGTTTATCTACAACGGACAGTTAAACGATGACTGACGCTACTGGAGCTGAGTCATATCCTACTCACGCAACTGTACCTGTCAACGAAACAGGCTGACGTGTGATACAAGTAAACAAGGAATAGTTCCCATCTCGATCGCCGGCAATCAATTCGTGAAAAGGTAATAGCATTGCTAATTCACCCCACATTTCTTTTTCTGACACATTAAAAAAAACTATAGCCTACATATGGGGTTCATTTTATTCTATATTCCACAGTTCTGGGAAACATGAAGTGACAGTTATCAGAAGAAGCTACTCATCCAATATTTTAAAGACAAAGGAATATTATTCCGGATTTTTAATAAAGGAACTGCATTTTTAAGAATTTTATATTTGGCATTAGTCATGCGAATATCCGATGTTTTATGTATGTAAAATACATTTAGCTAGTGTAAAATGATGTGTTAAATGTGAATGCAATATTTTGTAAACAAAGAATGACTGATGAAGGCATAACAATGCCGAAACATGTATCATGTGAAATTTAGAGTAAAAATCTAAAACTAAAGTTGTATTGAAAAGTGGAAATCATAATCAGTAATTAATTGTAGATTTCAATACGGGCCAAAATGTTAATTATGACTCGACATATTAACCCTCTATAGGGCAAAATTATTGTTTTTATTTTGAAGAGTTTTTACATATTAATTTATTTTAATTATTATTATTAATGTTATTTTCTGTTTCTCTAATTTTAATGTTTATATATTTATTTTTAATTTTTAATTTATGTTCTTACAGATTTTACTTTCATAATTATTTCCTTTTTATTTAATTAATTAATTAATGAATTTCGAATTGCTTTTACAATTATTTTCATAATTTTTTATACAGTGAGTCTCTCTCACGACTCGGCCGCCGGCGCGCCCAGCTTACCTGTCTCCCGTTGACTCATCACTTCCCGCTCGGCATAACATAGCACTTCGCTCACTTTATCCGTGCATGACATGAGATAACAATTAAAATTAAGAAAATAACAATTAATTAAATAAGCTCGTACCTTATGACAGGAGATGTTGGAAATTTTCTCCTCATACATCCACACATTTCCGGCATCGTCTTAGGAAACTCTGATTCACACTCATAAGTTCGTCTTCCGTAATTGAGGCTTTATATCTCTCCGGATATGTTCTTTCAGTTCGCCCAACGTGTGAGGGTTTCTTGCATACACTTTATTCTTTAAGCAACCATATAAATAAAAGTCACAAACAGTTAAATATGGGGACCGTGACAGCCATAAGTCCGTACTAATTACACGGTATTCAAAAATTTCCTCAATTAAGTTTAATGTGTATGCGCGGTGGCAGAGTCTTGCTGAATAAATTCATTTCGAGAGTTAGTGTCAGACAGTTCGTCAAAAATGGTTTGAGTATATTATCCCTGTACCTTTGTCCATTAATTGTGCCTTGGAAAAGGATAGGCCCTATAATAATGTATCCATTCACTGCGCACAATACTCCGACCCATTCGATATGTAGAGAAAGTTCGTATATGCGATGGGCGTTTTCTCTACTCCAATATCTGTTATTCTGCGTCGTCGAACCATACCCGTGTAAATGGAACCAAGCTTCGTCCGAGAAAAATATTAACATATCCGGAGAGAAATAGCCTCAATTACGACAGACGAACATATGCGTGTGAATCAGAGTTTCCTAAGACGATGCCGGATATGTGTGGATGTAGGAGGAGAACATTTAGAACATCTCCTGTCATAAGGTAGTAGCAGCTTATTTTATCAATTTTAATTCTTATCTCATGTCATGCACGGATAACGTTAGCGAAGTGCTATGTTATGCCGAGCGGGCAGTGATGAGTCAACGGGAGACAGATAAGCTGGGCGCGCCGGCCGGCCGAGTCGTGAGAGAGACTCACTGTAGTTATGTTAATTATTTTAATTTTTGTATTTATTATTATTGTAATTTTATTTTTATGATCTTTAATTCTATATTTGTAGCCTCCGTGGCTCAGGCGGCAGCACGCCGGCCTCTCACCGCTGGGTCCGTGGTTCAAATCCCGGTCACTCCATGTGAGATCTGTGCTGGACAAAACGGAGGCAGACAGGTTTTTCTCCGGGTACTCCGGTTTTCCCTGTCAACATTTCATTCCAGCAACACTCTCCACTATCATTTCATTTCATCTGTCATTCATTTAATTATTGCCCCAGAGGAGTGCGTCAGGCCTCGGCAGCCGGCACAGTCCATATCCTCGCCGCTAGATGGGGGCTTCATTCATTCCATTCCTGACCCGGTCGGAGACTGGAAGCAGGCTGTGGATTTTCATTCAATTCTATATTTGTATATTATTTTTCACTTTAATTGTTAATGTTTTTAGTTAAGTTTTTTTATTTTATCCACCACATTACGTCAAGTAGATGCGTATATAATATTTGATTTTTTGAAATGAAAATTCTCCGAAATTTGGCTGAAAGATTCAACCATCAGCATCATTGAAAGCATAAACTGTCCTTATGACAGGTGGTTAATATAGAGACCACTATCCCATAAAGGGTTAAAGTCACCACCCGAGCATCGCCGGGCAAAAGAGCTAGTAAGTTATAAAACGCAACTACAGTACATTCTAGATGAAAAATGACTTCTGAAGGCGGTCCAAGGATACCACTGTCGTTACGACACAATGGTCGCACCAGGGCCAACATAAACGTGGGAAGAGACCACCATGTGCAGCAGGAAACATAAAGAGTTTATTTTATGGCAACAGTCGAGTGTGAGAACCTCTCTCCTTCCCTTCATATGTTACACAGGGTGCTTTAAAAATATGTACCCCAATCCTTCTAGACCTACATTTATCAGACAGATAGCATGGATGGATTTATTTTGTCTGGCAAGATTAGGGCCATTGGGCCCTCTCTTCCATCTAACCAAATTATTCAATTGATGAACAATACAAATACTACTTAAATCTAACAATAATACAATTTGTGAATAAGAATCATTTTAATGAGAAACGTTTCTCTGGACTTTGCCTCACGTATCTTTTGTGTTTGTTGTTTTCTACTTTTTGCTTTTTGCTTTGTGATTTTGGTTTTGTGTTTGCTTTGTGCTTTTGCTTTTGAATTTTACTTTATGCTTTGCTCTTTTGGTTTTGTGTTTGTTTTCTGCTTTTGCTTTTATTTTTTAATTTTGCTTTTTGCTTCGCGTTTTTTTGTTTTGTTTTCGGTTTTATGTTTGTTTTCTGGAAAATCAAAATAAAACAAAACAAAATAAATTAAAGCAAAATAAACTAAACAAAATCAAAATAAAACCAAATAAACAAAACAAAATAAATAAAATAAAACAAAACAAAAAAATTAAAAGCAAATTTAAAATAAATCGAAATAAAATAAAACAAAACAAGGTGTAATAAAATAAAATAAAACAAAATAAAACAATATAAAGTAAAATAAACTAATTAAATAAAAGAAAAATCATCCGTAAAATATTGGGCCCTAAACTCACAGATGACGGATATCGTCTGCAATCACACACAATCACAGAGAGATACTCTAACATCGAGTCAGATTTCCGCAAGCGACGACTGAAATTCTACGGCCACATTATGAGAATGACGACCGGCTAACAAAGACAATATTGACTCACTTACGAAAACTTAAAGTGACAACAGTCTGGGTTACCCAAGTCCAAATTGATCTCGAAAGTGCCAACATCACACCAATAGACATAGACGATCGAATGACATTCCGACATAAGATCCACAGTTGGGAAGTCACACATGAAGATCGACCAAGGAGACCAGGGAAAGGATGGACGGAGGAACGTCGAGTCCGACACAGTGAGATGATGAAGGAGTTCAGGAAGAACAAGAAGAACAGCGCCAGAACATAATTTGCTTAATGTGATCCTTTGGATCTAAACAATGTAAATAAATAAATAAATAAATAAATAAATAATTTTACGACAAGTGGATTAAACGATTTTTGCAACTGGACGTCTCATATAATGGCTCTAATTAAGACACGAGTATGTTTATAAGACGAGCGTATGCGAGTTTTATAATTTCCATACGAGTGTCTTAACTACGGTATCATTATAGGCGAGTTGCATACCACTGTTTTATGTTCGACGATAATTATAACTATTTTATGTTCGAACATAAATATTCATAAATATCTGTCGAGATTTCACCAGTTTTATGTACTGAACAGAGCGCATGGGACGCAGAGAATATCTTGTACTTGACCATGATCTCCTCGATTACCCCACTTTGACACTAGGCCACACAGTGAAATTTAAATTAGAAGGCTTTGGAACTCAGTGCAGATGCGATGCTATCCTTACCTAATTGGTCAAACAACTGTATCTTGAGCTCCGATTGGTGGGAGAAACTGTATCATAATGAAAACTTGTACTATAATGAGCCTCATTATGATACAATTTTCTGACATATACGGTAATATTTACATTTCGACATCGTCGAACATAAAAAGAGTAAATAAGAAAGTGAGAATTGGAAAGATTGAATATTGTAATACAAGTAGGATGGGACTGATAAATACAATTCTAACACCCCTAGAAACAATTGTGAAATATTTAAAATTTGCTATTCTGATACAAATATACAAGGCCAAACCAGAAATTAAGTTTCCTTGTTGTTGTTTGAAGTTTCAGTCTTTTGACGGGTTTGATGCAGCACCTCAAGGCTCCCCTGTCTTGAGCTAATAGTTTCATCTCTAAATATTAAGTACCATACCTTATATCCGGGGCAATCTGTTGAACATATTCTAACCTTGGTCTACCCCTACAGTTCATTCATGTTCTCGACCCTGCATTCCATAACTATGTTTGCTATTCCTGGGTGTCTTAGTATGTGTCCTACCAACCTATCTCTTCTCTCCATTAGCAGTCGCCAGAAACATCTCTCCTCGCCCACTTTTCTTAATACCCCCGCATTTGTAACCTTAGCTACCCATCTGATCTTCATCATTCTCCTGTAACACCACATTTCAAATGCTTCTATTCTCCTCCTATCTGCTGCACCAACAGTCCAAGTTTCACTTCCATAGAGCGCCACGCTCCAGACAAGGGCTTTCAAAAATGACTTTCTAATACCTAAATCTATATTCGATCTCAACACATTCCTTTTCTGTAGAAATGCTTTCCTTAAACATAGTTTATTAAATATTTAATTTTGTTATTTCTTTTATTTGCAGGTGAGTACTCTGACGTCACGTGATGTTTGCAAGTTTTCATTACGGTAGGCCTACCTCTTAAGGAGCTTTACACTGGAGGACAAACTTTTTCTGGAAATTTCTTGCATTTGCACTGAACTGTCTCAACAAGACCTGTGTTTTGAGCTCAAATGTAGCCCTTCTAAACCCAAAAGTTAATTACTTTTCTACATATACCGCCTTAAAAATTATTACAAAACATGACAAATTAAATACCCAAAAGCATTACACTTTAAAAAAATCCTTTTGGCACGTCGGAACGCAGAGGCAGATTTTACAACTGTCGACCACCCGGACAAGAGTTGGATTTAACGCTTTCGTTAGATCGTTTGTAGAACGACACGGCTGTCAAGACATGAATATTGCTTTGATGTCATCGAGGTACAGTCAGCAATAATTTGTGATATAAGTGGGCCGTTTCTTCTTGACCGGTACATATTATGTGCGCAGCGGTGTCTCCACGCACAGTGAGCTTTCATAACTTTGTGAGCAATGTAAATAAAGTGCGCAATGTGTCCTCAGCAGCGCATGTGCATATTCAGTGGTCTCAATGTTATACTCGGGCTTTAAGAAGAATTATCACGCCCTTACGATCGGCCACGAATGATCGGCCCATCTATACATATCAACTTGGCATCTTCATCGGAGAATATTTTGCTCATCCCTTGGCGTAAGGGTGGGTCATATAAATAAAATCTTTCAGACAAGAGTTTTAGGTAATGTATAGAGGACTACTGACATTTTAAACGGTTTTGATATTGCACCTATTAAGGGAAGTATGATACTTTTCTCTAAAAAAAAACTCAATTTATCCCACCCTTTGTTCAATGGTTGGTGCTATCAAAAAACTTCACTGAGATAAGTTTTTGGCCCTTATCCGGAAAATAGTATGAATTTTGAATGGATTCGATTTTTTACATATTAAGGAGGTTAAAGTGATATTTCACTTTTTCGTAAAACCGAGATTTTATAAGGTAATATTTTATGTAGAAATTTGAAAGTGATTGGTGGAAAATGGCGGTAGTTATCGTGTCCACAAAAAAGTGATATATATATAGATAGGTATACGAGTATAAATTACCGTATATATAAACTTTTGAACTGACGGTGGTTTTGGGGACGGTAAAATGTGAAACGCGAAGATATGTTGAAATTTTCCGGAAGTCAAACCTTGGTATCCATTGCAATTGCTATGAAATATACCTAAAAGCATATCAATTACAATTTTAAAAATGTTCCCTCTTCTTAATAATCTACTAAGGTGCTAAGAATGTTTAAGGACAAAAACTCGTTAAAAGTGGATATGTTCAAAATCATGATATTTTTGTTCGTATTGACCTAATTTATTCCTACGCATTAAGTGTAATTTTCTTCCGCCCCTGTCAATACAATTTCATGATTTTTGTCAAGCATCTGCCGAAAATCCTAAAATGATATTGTGACAGAAAAGCAACCTTTGAACCATTCGAAACGTGTTACCAGACAATATTTTCTGACCCCCATCCAGTTCTCAATACTCTGGGCAGCCATTTTTAATTAACAGGTAGTTCAAACAGGTTTACTGTCAATACACAGTATATGACCACAGTAATAGACTGTGGGAGATTTAAAAAAAATAACGAAGTACTTTCCATTATCGCTCCCATTCTTTGACATAGGAAAGCAAGGAATAGTTTAGATCGTAATATCTTGCACTATAACATTTTCCTAGACACTAGATTGCGGGATCCATGACGTCATGGATGACACTAAAGGTTTAAACGATACATACATGTGTTAAAAAGGTTTTACATGCAAACACAAAACTATACTGGAGCTTACGTCCCAGACACCCTTGCTTGTAGTACAAGCAGTAATTTTCGCCGAGACATTCGTCTAACCTAGTGACCAATGGCTTCGTCCAGATAGTTGCCTAACCAAGTAGCAACCAATGGTTTGGTCCAGACCGTCGTCTAATCTAGTAGCGACCAATGGTTTCGTCCAGACCGTTCTCTAACCTAGTAGCAACCAATGGTTTCGTCCAGACCGTCGTATAATCTAGTAGCGACCAATGGTTTCTTCCAGACCGGTGTCTAACCTAGTAGCAACCAATGGTTTCGCTCAGACAGTCGTCTACCCTAGTAGTGATAAATTGTTTCTCTCAGACCGTCATCTAACCTAGTAGTAACCAATTATTTCGCTCAGACCGCCGCCTAATAGTAGCGACCAACAGACTCGCCCAGACTGTCGTCTAACCTAGTAGCGACCAATGGTTTTGCTCAAATGTACCACACGCATCACATTTTGTCTGAATTGAATTAAATTTTCCATTTTTGTTCAGAAAAAGACCAAAAACAAAGTTTAAAAAGTTAAGAAAACCAAGTTCCATTATTCTAAGACAAGAATTATTTTTTAATGATGTTCATTTTTTTTAAGCTACAAAATTTGAAATATATGTTTTATTATGAGTATTATTAAAGACATTACAGCTAAGTCTCTCAAGTTACTCGACATTTCTTTATGTTAAGTTGATAACCCCTTATAGGGCAGACAATTGAAGATATTTCATTGTTATTTTTTAAAATTTAATTTGAATTATTTTAGCCTAATATTAATTATTATTAGTTTTAATTTTTGTTTTCATTAACATTTTAATGTTTATAATAATTTTAAAAATTTGAATTTTCAAATTATTTTTATAATCTTAAAAGTAAGATTATAAAATTATTATAATTTTAAATTTTATAAACTTATTTATTTATAATTTTTACAACCATATTTATTTTAATTCTGATTTTTATTATCATTTTTAAAATTTTTAATTTCAATTGTTTTTATTTACAATAATATTTGTTTTCAGTCTCCTTAGATCAAGGAGGTGAAGGGATAATATTTGGTTTTCATAAATATTAACACTTCCACAAGAAAATATCGCTGAAAGATTCAACCATCACCAAATGGACAATATACACTGTCCTTATAGTAGGTGCTTAATATAGGGTTAAACATGTTTGAGGGAATGTGATATAAAACCTTTGAATTTTATTTACATTCCTAATGAATGTAGAAGATTTTAATTTTGTTGCATAAAATACATGAAAATACCTAAAATAATTACCATGAAATTTGGTGTACATGTCGGTTTCTAAGGTTAGTGTTAGCTGACTAAATTTAACAAAGTTGTATTCAGAAATATTGAAGTTTGAAAACTGAGTGCCCAATGCTTTGCTCCGCTCAAGGATTACAGTCTGCCTGAAGTTCCCCATGGCCACGCCGCTCCTTGAGTGTTTGTTGTTGGGGAAGGTCGCTCAGTGTTAATGGCGACTGTCTCTTACTGTGTTGACTGTAATGCGTCATACAGTAGTACAGTGCCGGTAACATCATGGGAACACACATGCTCAATCGACCATGCTATTTACTGTATTTACTTGCCTATCTGCTTTTAAATCCAATGAAAATATCCAAACACACATCGAGAACAATGGTGAAACCATTCAAGAGTGCAGTCAGTTCTGCTACTTAGGAAGCATTGCTACTCACGATAATAGGTGCACCACAGAAATCAAAAGGAGAACAGGCTTTCAGCTATAAGAGACAACTTCTGACAAGCAGGCACATTAACATTAAAACTAGAAAATCGTTCATCAAAACATTTGTCTGGAGTGTTTTGTTATACGGATGCGAAACTTGGGTTCTAAGGAAACAGGACATACAGATCAAAGGAAGGCTGCTAGGTTTGTGCTCAACGATTTTAATCCTAGAAGTAGTGTAACTCGAATGATAGAAAAACTAGGGTGAGAATCTCTGGAAGATAGAAGGACGAAATCCAATCCAGACTATACGCTATGTTTAACACTTACACTAATCGACCAGCATGGGCAGAACTAAGCAACCGTCTGGGAAATCATCCACATCCACATATAAAGTCAAGGTCCGACCACAGCGTACGAATTATAGGAAATATTCGTTCATTAACCGTGGTATTGATAATTGGAACTCGTTACCTGCCTCATTCTTAGAGCCTTTCCCTAAACATATTGATGTGTTTAAGAGAAGATTGAAATGTTGTGTAAATACTACGATGTGATTACTATAGTTCCCAAATTGCGAATTGTGTTTGAAGTTACTGTGGGTAATTTACTGTATGTGTACAATTTGCCACCGGGGAATTACCCCCATTTGCAAATTTTATATATACAGTAATTTTGCCAATTATCCGCGGAATTGACTCGAGCGGATGCCGCGAATAATCGAATTTCGCGGATAAGCCGCAAAATTGCTGGTAATGGTTAAACAAAGGTCGAAGGCACTAAAAAACAACACACAAGTGCTTTAAATAAGTTTATTATACAATAAAAGGACGTACATGATAACAAAACTCAGTCGATGTTATGTGTGTTATTAAAAAGTCTTGTTTACTGTTTAATGAAAAAAATCTGTCATTTGCTTTTGCTTTTTCGTAGGGAAACACTTTATCTTTATTTGTGATTTGAGTTTTCTCAACACCATCTTGTCACAAAGTGATGCGTCGTCTTGGACTTCAAGGTATTGAAGAATCCTGTCAATGTGTCCTAATGCTGCATCATGAGTAACGGTCCTCTGCATCTGCGTTCCCTCATTGTCTTCCGATCTGCAGTGCCGCTGATCGCGTCCAAAACTGCTCAAGCACACATGACGTACAGTGTGTATACCGATATACAGTACAGTACTGTACAGTAATACTGAACTACTGTACACGTTTTGTACTGTACATTATTAAGTGTACTGTTCTGTATTTGCGATTTACGATTTTTATTACGTTTAAGTATTAAGTAAATTTATTTCAATTTTTGAGAAATAATTTTCGGTTTCAAAACATTCCTTTTTTATAAAAATGTTCTCCTACAGGCACCGCGGATAATCCGCAAAGCGGATAAATCGCCCGCGGATAATTGAGAGTTTACTGTATAAGAGTCATTCAGCGTCAACCCCTGCTCACATCTCAGTGCGTGATATCTGTCACAGAACCCTCCACACAAGCTACAAAAGCACTCTACGTCTAGAACATGGTAAGCTTTTGTCTCACACACTCTAAAGTGGAAACCATGTACTGCAAATCGTGTCCAGGTGGGGCAGAGCTCATAGTCGAGGCCTTTCCACTCCGAGTATAATAATAATGTTATTGGTTTTACGTCCCTTTTAACTACACTGGCTTTTAGAGTCGCCGGGGTGCCGGAATTTTGCTCCGGAGGGGATCTTTAACGTGCCAGTAAATGTACTGACACGGCTCCCTCGCAATTGCGCACCCTCAAATGCCAGCTGACTGCGCCAGGTTTCGAACCTGCAACCTTGGGCTCAGCAAGCGAGAACGTTACCCCTGAGCCACGCAGCCAGACCCACTCAGAGTTTGTCATAGCTTGTGTTGCATAAAAGTCCTCCCAAATACCCTCACGCTTAGCTTGTAGCTCGTCCAAAAATTCACTAAAGGCGTCAGTAGCTGGTAAGAGCATCCTTCGTACCTGTTCTGAGAAGGGTAAGCCAGTAAGCACTTTACATTACACATTATTGAACATGTTTTGTAAAAGAGTGAAAGTGCGCGCCACCACAGGCTGAATCGGGTACGCGCGCCCGCGATCAGCGCCAGTCACAGCCGGTTAAGCTTAACGTGTTGATCGGGGCGCACATAAATAATGACCCTGTACTATATGTGGAAAATTGAATCCATTCATAGTTTTAACTATTCTTCATATAAGGGACAAAATCTTATCTTAGTAAAGATTTTTGATAGCACCAGCTATTGACCAAAGGGGAGGAAAAATGGAGTTTAGAGAGAAAAAAAAACATACTCCCTTAAGGGGCACAATATCAAAACCATTGAAAATGAGCAATACTACTCTAAAAATTACCTAAAACTTTTGTCTGAAAGAATTTTTGATATGACCCACCCTTACGCCAAGGGATGAGCCAAATATTTTCGGAATTATGATGATATATGAGTTGCAGCCAATGGCCATAAGCTGGGCAGTTTTCATTGAACGCCCGAGGGCTCCCAACAAGTTCAATTTCAAGTAGTTCCAACTTTGGATACCAGAAGCCACTGTTACTAACAATAGCGGCGAACGTTGGAACTTGATAGAACGTTTCCTAAACAGCCAAATATAACCTACAAATGTTCCTACACACTACCAATTGCAGTGGTATGCTCTTGATCTTTTTCATGCCATAAATCTATGACATCGGCCCGCCGGGTTTACTTCCCCTCCGAAGGAAGGCATACAGAAGGATGTTAACGCTCTCAAAAAATCCGACGACTTCGGCCGGGTTTGAACCCGCCATCTTGGACATAGCAGAATTATACGATGGGGCTTCTTGTATTCTAAACATGTGAAACTTTTGTAGGTACGAAGGTGGATCAAAAAGTTAGTTGCACTAACGTGCTGTGTGTCGCAAACGTGGGCACAGCGGAGAAAGGGTCAGACACTGCCCACACATCTGATAGGCAGGTCGCTGTGGTGTCTCGTCTTGTATGGTGTGAATAGCCGCCAAAAGCAATGGCGCGTCGACTGGACGTTCACTCCAAATATGAGGTGCGTGCGACAATTCGATTCCTATGGGCCAAAGGGAAGAATTGCACGGACATTCATCGTGTATGGGGAGCGGGCCATTTCCCGGCAAGGGATCGTAAAGTGGTGTCAGCAATTCGAAGCCGGGCGCACGGATATCACGGACGAATATCGCGAGGGCAGGCCCGCAAAGTCCTGGAACCATGCAAATGTCAACAGTGTGAATGCGATCATTAGACAGAACGATGGTCGACATTCCCAGGCCGATGAGGAGGTGAAGGCCGCTGTCTCCGTGTGGTTGCAGAACGCTGGAGGAACTTTCTATGCATCGGGCATCGACAAGTTGGTTGTGCGTTCGCAGAAATGTTTGGAGTCTCTTGGAAACTATGTGGAAAAGTGACATTACATTGTATGTCGTTATAGGCGTGTTGCTGTTGTATAGGTGGTGTAATAAATGGCCATGACTGGGAATTGCAATTTATTCTTTGATCTGCCCTCGTATATTTAAACTGTTGCTTTAAGGAAATTAATTAACTTTTTCAATTTATTTGTTTCTGGAAAAATGAATTCTTTCTCTTTTGTTTCTGAATGTTGTCAATAAATTTCTGAGAATCTAAAATATTTTTTTGAAATCTCTCAAAAAGTCAATGCGCAACTCAAAAAACTAATCTGCGCAGCTCAAAAATCAATGCGTAGCTCAAATACTAATCTGCGCAGTTCAAAAAATCAATGTGCACCTCAGCAACTAATCTGCGCGGTTCAAAAAATCAATGTGCACCTCAGCAACTAATCTGCGCAGCTCAAAAAATCAATGCGCATCTCAAAAACTAATCTACGCCGACGCCCGTGATCACGCCGACGCTACACAACAATGGCAAATTTAGTGAAATCGAAACTCTCATATTTGCCCGGTGAGATCTACCTCCGCCTTCCGGCGTGCCGAGAGGGATTTTTCTTTTCGTGTGAACATCTCGTGGTGTAGTCGCTAGCATCGTTGGCTGTCACCTTGAGGTGAGATATTTAATTCTTATCTCAGGGCTAAAACGGGATACATTCAACTTCGAGAGCCAAAACTGGGAATAGTCATCTTAGACGTGGTTATCTGTGGTTTCCCCAATTAAGTGAAGGCCACGGCCACTTCCTTTCAAATCATAGGCTCTTATTACTAATACATAAACACTGCTACAACCACAGAATAACACAGGTTATCAGACAGATTCTGAACACACCCACGTATACGGGGCTACATGATCACTTTGTCTCAATGCCCCTAAGTGAATCAATAACGTTAATTAGGTATGTGCCCCGATGATCAAATCTTACGAGTAAGTTATTATTATTATTATTATTTGTGTATTATTATTATTTATGTAATATTATTAGTCAAATTATTTATTTTTTATTTTATATTTTAATATTAAAAAAAAATTGTCTACTTATTTTTAATTTTATATTATTTTTTAATTCGAAAAAAAATATAAATATTTAAATTCTACTGTAGATTTTTACAGATGTGACCAATTTATTACAATTAAAATAACATTTTGTAAATTTATTAACTAATTGTAACCAGCATTACGAATGTAAGCTTTGCCTCGATAAATTTATTTTCAGACACCAATTTCTACAATTTGAGCTATTTAATATTTTATGTAATTATTTTAAGCCAACGCGGTTCTTTACAGGCCAATGTTTTGTGGAAAAAATTACCCCTTTTCTTGCTTCATAATCTAAAAATACTTTTATTCTGAAAACACGCACACATGTCACTGTCCAGAAAGAATTAAACGTGTAGGCCTATCACATTTCTATAACCAGGCAGTTATATGTAACACTGCAACATCACTTATTATGCAATAACAGCATTAATTGTGATCGATTATGTGTGATATTTCCAACCTTTGTGGTTTAAACGTATTTCAAATATTTAAAATAATCAGAGAATGCATTTGGTCTAAACTGGCATGAAAATGAATTGTTTCCAGATTGCTCCTTAAATAATTTTTCTGTGTGAAAAATTAATGTCTGTTAGGTAGTCAGCCCGAAGGCTGTTTGGATCCTCAAAAAGTACTGCCTTTAAGTTATGTAGGTAGATACCCACAAAAACCCAAGGCAGCGCTATATTGAGGCGTACTAGGCAAGAAGAGGAGTGAGGTAGTTTGCCATACTTTCCTCGCTGAGTCAGAACAACAGTACTAACCCTATGAGTAGAACCTTTCATAGCATCCACAGGCACTGACTGTGCCCCGAATGCCATTACTAAGCACCACCCATACCTCAGTAGCTTCCATATAATCACAGCCATGAGTGTAGCTTCCATATAATCACAGCCATGAGTGAGACTGAGACATCGGTGACAAGCCACATTTTACTCTAGCCTGTGCCAACAGACAAATGCAAATGTACTGCATTTATCAAGAGATGGCAAACAGGCCAGAAAAACTAATAAAGCACATTATTTTATTAATATGACTACGTTTGTATTTTATTTAATTTTTGGAAATATAGCAGGATTAACGAATTGAAAATTTAAGAAAATGATTTTTTATTAAAAAATACAAACGATTAAAATTTAGAATGTAAAATTAAAGAAATAATTTTAAAAAGCCTCATTTGGTCTTCCCTCATCTTTCTTTCGGGAAAGGTATCCCTGGGTGACAATGAATGAAGGGGGTTGGCATCATACGGATGACATATTGAATTGTGGCCACAGCGTGAGTGTCCCGATGCATGCCAGACATTTCTGAGATAGTTTTGAACTTATGTTTTGTTCCTTTCCTCTTGTAAGTTTCATTAAGCCGTCCACATCTCCAACCTGTTGATTTGTGTCCTCTCACTTGTCAGTGTGGTGCAACACTCGGCCTTGTGATAGGACTGCGACCTTGAACTCGCCACAACGATGACTGGTATAACACGTGCTGCACGCGACTAAATCTAGTTGTTATTGTATCGTTTAGGGGCCTAGGACATTCTGATCTTCAGCTCCGAGCTCTTTAGGATGTCTGATAGCCTGTGTCGTTTAGGAGACAACCGTGACTTGATCGAAATTACCATGTCATCATTTTGCCTGGAGTTTCAATACGTATCCTTGGACCAAGATGAGGCTTGCTTTCTTATTTATTTATTGTTTTTTTATTTTTTCAATTTTTACTATATTTTTTAAAAAATTCGATTTGTATTTCCTTTTTTTTTTTGCACTTTTTGTATAATGATAATTCATAATGTTTAAATTATTATTTTTGTTTGTTTTTTGAAATGAAAATCCACAGTCTGCTTCCAGTCTCCGACCGGGTCAGGAATGGAATGAATGAAGCCCCCATCTAGCGGCGAGGATATGAACTTGTGCCGGCTGCCGAGGCCTGACGCACTCCTCTGGGGCAATGGTTAAATGCATGACAGATGAAATGAAATGATAGTGGAGAGTGTTGCTGGAATGAAATTTTGACAGGGAAAACCGGAGTACCTGGAGAAAAACCTGTCTGCCTCCGTTTTGTCCAGCACAGATCGCACATGGAGTGACCGGGATTTGAACCACGGACCCAGCGGTGAGAGGCCGACGTGCTGCCGCCTAAGCCACGGAGGCTCTGTTTGTTTTTTATTGAATTTTATTTTTAATCTTTAAATTTTGAATTTTTTAAATTTATATTTTCAATTTCATTAGCACGTAACCGAGCGCGTTAGTTCACGCTGTAAGATTACATGGCGGTGCTGCAAGATTTGAGTTTGAATCCCGATGTTAACAGTGGTCATCCTGAGTGGTAATTCCTCGGGTTATTTTTAATTCTTTCTTAAGCACACTCTCCAAAGAAATGACGAGATGTAGCCTAGCTTTATTTTCAAGTCTTGTGGTTACTATCCCAGTTATCAACACTGACTTTTCTACTGTAGTAGTCACAAAAACACAGGTTATTAGGCATTCAACACACATTCTAGTACACAAGTCTGATGAATTAAGATGCCCCGAAACACTAAAATGAATTAAGAAACCCAAATCACTTTAGAACGACCTTTCGGTCTCTGACGATACCGGTAACCTACAACCCTAGGAAGAGGTTTTTCAATATTGACACATGGGGTTCTTAAAAGTACTACGGTCCCCTTTTAAGACTTTCGAAACATTGGTTCTAAATTCTATGGTATTAGGGTGAAAAATGGAGTTGGGCACTGCCTCTAGATGGGCATATTGAGCTGGCGTTGTCATGGTTACAAATGGTCATTCCCAGAGCGAATCTTGTTTTGGAAATATCTTGGAAACGGTTGGTTCAACAGAGGATTGTTTCTCATACTATAGGGCGTAAAATTAGCCGTATATGGTCCTTCTATGACAACTTCGATATATTGCCTATTTTACCTCATGCCGAGGGCTAAAGGGCCAAAACGAGAAGAATATTATGATGTTGTGAAATGGCAGTAGTAGCCTACTATGTTTCTTTTATGTATATCAACAAGGTTCTTGCAAAATTTCTGTTGAATCGGTTGAATAGTTTTTGCATGAAAAAGTAACAGACAGACACCACCATATCTTATTATATAATACTCTAAGGTGTATGTTTAACAAAACTCAAGCTCCTAAACCAGAAGGAGTTAGAAGATGTGGTTTGTAAAAAAAATCTTCCAAATCGTCTCAATAGTACAGGAAATATCTTGCATTTCTTGAAAAGTCAACGGAAATATATTTATTTGTTTATAACGTGCTTTTAAACAAATAAACAAGACGATGGCCTCTGGCAGAACTGAATCGCGTATAGCTCGCATAGCACTGGTGCCGGGTGGGTAGTCTGCACACATGGGGCACACACAACCCATTATGCCAGAGTTCTCGCACGGGTCCGCTATTTTTTATATATTGTACGAGTAGAGATGTCTGCTTTGCCAAAGCTCCTATTACTGTGGGCAGCCTAACTTACTGAGCTGTGTTAGATCATATTGTATAGTCTTCTGCAGGTCTCGCTGACCCGGTATAGCCGTGCAAATAGCGTGAAGGACGTTTGACGTACGGGTCCTCGTGGGCGCGAACGAGTTTCAGCTTGCACACACAGATTATATAAAATAAATACCTACATTTCTTATAAGAACCGCTGCTTAGGAGATCGCTAAATCTAGTGATAAGTGCGGAAGATCAAAGATCAAAAACTGCCATATCCATAAGAGATGTAGGTGACCCGATTTAAGTCACTGCCTTTGTCAAGGGATAACTAACCAGGCGTCCTAAGCCGGATTTACATAGCCATTATTTCTTCATTCCTGCAATTACTCCTATCATCATATTTATTATTTCAGTTGTATAGATCCCTCCTGTGAAGCCTCCGTGGCTTAGGCGGCAGCACGCCGGCCTCTCACCGCTGGGTCCGTGGTTCAAATCCCGGTCACTCCATGTGAGATCTGTGCTGGACGGAACGGAGGCAGACAGGTTTTTCTCCGGGTACTCCGGTTTTCCCTGTCAAAATTTCATTCCAGCAACACTCTCCACTATCATTTCATTTCATCTGTCATTCATTTAATCATTGCCCCAGAGGAGTGCGTCAGGCCTCGGCAGCCGGCACAGTTAGATAGGGGCTTCATTCATTCCATTCCTGACCCGGTTGGAGACTGGAAGCAGGCTGTGGATTTTCATTTCAGATCCCTCCTGCGGCGCTCAAAGCAACCGATCGTGACAAATCAGCATTTAAATGAAAGAGAATAGGCAGTGACGAATTGCAATTTAATTTAATAAATATCTATAATTTCTTTAAAAAAATGTGCGAAGTGTGCGATTTGCAAATACTGTTGCTGTAGGAAAATACGCTCCATAATTGCTGTCCACTTCACATTTTGGCCGCTGTGACGTCTGTTGCACGTCAGTTTAACATTCTGAGGTCTTTCATTTATCATTTTGCATGGATTTCAGAAACAGTAAATCAAAGGACTGAGTACTCAAATCGTATAATTTCTTAAATATCGAATAACCGGTGAGTGTTATGATGATCCAATTTTCAGTGATTGTCTTCTTAAGTTAGGGAACGTAGAACTTGGAATTCTAACTGAAATGTAAGTAGTGTTCTTTAATCATTTTGTTGAAATAAAAACATAACAAACTTTCTCCTTAAATCTCCCATTGGAGAAAGTGTGCTTTATGAACATGCGAGATTTCTCGCACGGGCCCGCTAGTATACTTTATTTGTCGCAGCAATCATTCGTGCTACCCTCATATCAGTTACCTCTAGCTTATGTATCCTGAATCTACCCAGCTCATACTTCCTTACAGCAAGGCCAGCATAAATAATGAGCGAAGTAGGGAGAGTTTCATCACTATACTAACTTCTTTCTTTCAGAATACTGTAGATACTATAGATTTAGTTCCTCCCATTTGGCATTCTATTTTCTAGAATGCAAACACATTTGCCATTGGAAACAAATGTCATAAATATCCGTATTCACAGTAGAATCAAAAGTTTATAATTATACGCCGAATTAATACTATTATACATAAATATATACTTTATATATTGGACATGTTTCATCCTTACAATGAGGTCATCTTCAGCTTAGAATAAATGAAAATCAATTAAAAATAAAAATAATATAGCCTATATATACTTAAATCTAAATAAGAAGTGAAGTTGTTAAAGAATAAATGTAATAATAGTACATTATGCAACTCGCCTAAGAATGGCACTAATTAAGACACGAGTATGTTTATAAAATGAGTGTATGCGAGTTTTATAATTTCCATACGAGTGTCTTAATTACCATTATAGGCGAGTTGCATATGACTGTTTATGTTCGACGATAATTATTATAACTAGTTTATGAAAATGAAAATCCACAGCCTGCTTCCAGTCTCCGACCGGGTCAGGCGGCAGCACGCTGGCCTCTCACCGCTGGGTCCGTGGTTCAAATCCCGGTCACTCCATGTGAGATCTGTGCTGGACAAAACGGAGGCAGACAGGTTTTTCTCCGGGTACTCCGGTTTTCCCTGTCAAAATTTCATTCCAGCAACACTCTCCACTATCATTTCATTTCATCTGTCATTCATTTATTCATTGCCCCAGAGGAGTGCGTCAGGCCTCGGCAGCCGGCACAGTTCATATCCTCGCCGCTAGATGGGGGCTTCATTCATTCCATTCCTGACCCGGTCGGAGACTGGAAGCAGGCTGTGGATTTTCAACTAGTTTATGTTCGAACATAAATATTTATAAATATCTGTTGAGATTTCGCCAGTTTTATGTACTGAACAGAGCGCATGAGACGCAGAGAATGCCTTGTATTTGACCATGGCCTCCTCGATTACCCTACTATGACACTAGGCCAGGCAGTGAAATTTAAATTAGAAGGCCGTGGAACTCAGCTCATCTAATTATCTAATTGGTCAAACAACTGTTCCTTGAGCTCTGATTGGCGGGAGAAACTGTTTCATAATGAAAAATAGTGTTATAAAGAGCCTCATTATAGTACAGTTTTCTGACATATAATTGTCAGGGTCGAACATAAAATGCAATATATTACTAAAATGGATACCCTTACAATGCAGTATTAAATAAAATAAAATTTAATATTGGTCTTTACAATAATTTTCAAAAATGCAGTTAGAAAATAAGAAATATTAATGCTAAGTGTAAATAATAATAGTTCAAAATATACACAAAATAGATCATTTAAAAATCAAGTGCCAAAAATCAATAAATAATTCAGCTCAACGCTTGAACGAGTAAGCTAAATCTTCTTCAAATGAAAATGAAAATCCACAGCCTGCTTCCAGTCTCCGACCGGGTCAGGAATGGAATGAATGAAGCCCCTATCTAGCGGCGAGGATATGAACTGTGCCGGCTGCCGAGACCTGACGCACTCCTCTGGGGCAATGATTAAATGAATGACAGATGAAATGAAATGATAGTGGAGAGTGTTGCTGGAATGAAATTTTGACAGGGAAAACCGGAGTACCCGGAGAAAAACCTGTCTGCCTCCGTTTTGTCCAGCACAGATCTCACATGGAGTGACCGGGATTTGAACCACGGACCCAGCGGTGAGAGGCCGGCGTGCTGCCGCCTAAGCCACGGAGGCTTCTTCTTCAAATACGGAATTTAAATTTGGAATAGGTGCCAACCTGTTGTTACGTTGACATGGAATAACCGTGTCGTATAGGATGAAGAATTCAGTATTAAGTTATTCTTATAAGAATTTGAGAGAATACCCAATGTGGATAGGTGGCAATTCTACATTCATCAAACGTTTTGAAAACAACAACAAAAAAACGGGTCCCTTGTAGTGGAATTATGGCATCAATAGCTCCTCTTAACTTGTCAAATAGTGTGTGGTTATGTATTTATCTTCTTTTACGTAACTGTCATATATGAAGTTTCCCCGTAGTATGTAATGCAATTTTATAACCTATATTATGTCATTTGTGTTCAGATCAATGAAGTTAAACTGCATCAAAATCCATCCAGTGGTTCTCGAGATTACCCGTTTTATCCAATAATCGGAGAATTTGTTTTATACTATGTAGACATAAGCAGTAGTGGTGAGAGGTTACAACCTTGCCTCACTCCTGTAACAACTTTAAAATAAGAACTACACTTTTTCTAATGTTTCGAGATCCCCAATTCTTGTCAATTTAAGTGTTTCTACTGGAGTTGGTACTTATAAAATCGATCAATCTCAGTTATCGATTAATCGAAACAAAAATCGATTAATTTCAACAAATAACGATTAATCTATTGTGCATTTAATCGATTGGTCGTTAATTGATTAATCGTTTTGTCTATTAATCGATGTACTTCGCTCCTTTCACTACGCGCTCATTGAAGCAAAACACGCATTTAATTGATTAAAATATATTATATCATATATGTTCAACTAATGTACCTTCTGTTGTAAAACTAGACTATAACAAAGTAGAACAAAAATGTTCCTGTCCTATATATACAATATACATGGCAATCTCCTAACACTCCTTGCCGGCTTTCTACAGAACCGACAACAGAGAGTCTAATATCAGGCACCTCATCCCCTTGGCTACCTGTGCTCTCTGGCGTCCCACAAGGCAGTGCCCTTGGGCCACTTTTATTTTCATTATTTATGGACGACCTACCATCCAAACTCTCTGACACAGCTGATACCCTACTCTTCGCAGATGACTGCAAGATTTTCAATGAGATTAAGACACCAGCCGACGCCGCACTCCTCGAGTCCTCACTTAACGCTCTATCCGACTGGTGCCACACATGGAAATTGAAACCAAACCCAGATAATTGCAGTATTTTAACAATTACCCTACGCAATTTGCCAGTACCTACAACATATTCCTTACTTGACAGGCCCATTACCGCAGTTGCGCATCAGCGAGATCTCGGGGTCATATTCGACAACCAGTTAAGATTTAAAGAACACATACAAAATTCTTTATCCAAAGCCATGAAATTCCTTGGCATACTCTACCGCTTCTCATAAATACAGTATCAAATCCCACAGCTCTTCGCCTCTATTACCTCTCGATAATACAGCACATTGCAAACTACTGCTCTCCCATTTGGACAACTTCTTGCCCGTCAAACATAGCTAAATTAAACAGAATACAATCCTTCTTTGCTGCCATTGTAAGGAACAGACTGCCAAGGTTAGACACTTCACCACTCAGCAGGTACTTTCAGCCATATACATCCCTCTCCTCAACACGACAAGACAGGTAACTGACCTGTCCTCCCTACATTCTATTTTAAATGGCCATTACAGTTCGGACCACCTGCTGTCACTTTTCAAGAGCCGCTTCCCGTTCTACCAGGCTCCAAGATATTCTGCACATTCCACACACAAAACATTCCATAATCCAAAGACCCTTCCAAAACCGCATACAGCCCTGTACAATAGCATTGCAAGTAATTGACGACACGGCTACGAGCAAGGACATTCTACCGGCTCTTGATCTGGACTTGTTTTGTTTGTTCATTTCTTAAATTGTATCTTATATTTTATTTTAAATTGCTATTTGGTTGTTATTTGTACAAGCATAGCTGTAGTATGTGCTATGATTAATAAATGAAATATTAAAAAAATGTAAACAATGAACAAGAATTCAAAATCTTTGCTGAAAAGTTAAAGTTTTTATTTTTTCGAAACCCTTCCCCATTTGATTGATGTGTGTCCTTCCACTGCCACTGACTCTTATTTGGTTATTGTTAACATTAACAAGGAAGGACATTTTGTTTATTTAGGTAAAAAGTAACTTTTACAGATTACCATTCATCATTCCGAAAATAAGTGTAACTAAACTAGCAATAAACTCTCATTAAAACTTCTTTTTTTAAAAATCTCTTGTCCACTAATCAATTAATCGATACTTTGGTTAGCCGAATATTCTATTATTCGGTTAGTCGATTAATCGATTGAGCGGTCAGTCGATTAGTCATTTTCGATTAATTCCAAATAGATTAATTTATTATTTTCGATTAACAGACATCGCTTATTACCTGCTCTAAATTATACTGCAAATAAAATTTCGGGTTCACTCTTAATAATTTCACTATTAACTCGCGAAGAAATTTGTATAAGCATTTATTTTAACATTAGTATCATATTAGTAGAAAAAAATAACTTCGTTATTATCTGCCGCCATCATAGGGTTTACTTGTTACCTCGGTTATTCTTTGGAATGTCTAGATTGCGTTATCCAAGGTGAAAACAACATGACTTGTGCAAGTGCGGTTGGTCACGCAGACAATCACTGGAAGAAAACTATGCGACCTTCATTGCGGATCTGAAAGACATTGAGACTGACTGTAGGTGTTTCTAGTATGACGTATTTCATTACGTAGAGATGCACGATACCTGAAGAAAGAATGACGCATTGAAAAAAATCTCACTGGCCTCACCTCGTTTTGTGATGCCACTGCCGGGAATCTAGTTTCCATAGCAACAAGATGCCGGCAGGCCATGCAGCATCATGATACGGGTGAGATTGAGGGGTATTTGGCTGCATAGTACAGCAAAGCCTCCCTTTATATACCGGAAACATGGACAAACGGAAAACGAAATTCTGAACGAAGGTATATCTTTTGTAAAATGGCACTATAAAACGGAAAACTACCTAACGCGGAAACGGAAAGAAATTCCGGAACTGTTGGCGTAAATAACCTGTGTGAGACGGATTATCTTATCCTTAATATAAAGCTACCGTATGTACTAAATTTTGAGCGCTAGTGCAATTGCACCAAACACCTAGGAAACATTACAACTCTATTTTTTCCCCTCAAGTGTGCAGCAAGCAGGGGAAGGTGAGGAGGGCGACCACCCAGGGCCCCGATCCATGGATTTTTTAAATTTATTAATTAATTATACTTTTCAAACTTTTCAAACTAATTTATAATTCTCTTTTTCAGTGCAGCTATGACCTCCCTTGACCGTTTAGCTAGTTTAGATTTTAGTGAAATTATAGAAGACTTCATGCGGAAAACAAGTCGCAAAGTAATATTTTAATATTTCATAGTTTATATAATCTTCTTCAAGGGGACTTAAAGGTTTCTTTTATATTATTAAAAAGATGTACTGTAGTGTATTCAAAATATTGTAACTATTCTTTATTTTATTATTATTACAAAACTACTTTCCATTTGATTTGATTTTTTTCCTATTGTTGTGGGCCCCACCTTATTATATCGGCCAGGGCCCCGCAAGGCCTGGATCCGCCACTGGCAGCAGGTATGCTACATTTCACAACATCTGTACCATTACTTCCTCCAACCCTCTTGTAATACACACAGTTTCCTTCTGACAACTGAGAAGTACGAGTAGAAGTAAACAGTGAACTGGAGTAATCTTTAAAGGTGTATTTTTACTGTGTACTTCATTAATTTATGTACTGTAATTGTGACAGTGACTTCTAAACATAAAACACTTACACTGGAGGAGAAGAACACGAAAAAAAAACCGTCCGGCTAAAGAATTGTGTTGTTTAAAGTGGGGAAAAACTCAAATTATTTCATAGTAATAATATTAATAATAACCCCTGGCACTACAGCCCGTGAGGGCCTAGGCCTACCAAGCGACTGCTGCCCAGCCATTTGGCCTGCAGATATTGGAGTAACGCGTGATCAGTGCATCGGGTCCCCTCGGCCGTTAATCTTGGTAAATAAATAAATTTTACATTAAATTTTTAAAATCTCTTGATGAATGCAGTACATTTGTCTGTTGGCACAGGCTAGAGTAAAATGTGGCTTTTCACCGATGTCTCAGTCTCACTCATGGCTCTGATTATATGGAAGCTACTGAGGTATGGGTGGTGCTTAGTAATGACATTCAGGGCACAGTCAGTGCCTGTGGATGCTGTGAAAAGTTCTACTCATAGGGTTAGTACTGCTGTTCTGACTCAGTGAGGAAAGCAATGGCGAACTACCTCACTCCTCATCTTGCCTAGTACGCCTCAATATAGCGCTGCCTTGGGTTTTTATGGGTATCTACCCACATAACCTAACGGCGGTACTTTATGAGAATCCAACCAGCCTTCGGGCTGACTACCTAACAGACAGAATAATTTTAAAATGTTTCCTAGTGAGTCTGTTTTCATCCATCCTCGACAGGTGTCCATAGAACTGTAGGCGTCTTTTACTCAATTTCTCTGTGATGGTGTCTGTGTTTCCGTTGAGTTCCTTTGTAGTTCGTCTGATCCAAGTTCCGTCACGAAGAACATCGCCATGTATCTTTCAAAGAATTTTCCGTTCTTGTTTCTTGATGTCATGAATTCCTGTCATCCCTCTAATTAATGTTTTTTCTGCCGCATACAGGGTTTCTGATAAATACAACCGTGTTGTAGTGTCGTAGTATTGCATTACGAGACACTACTCTTTCGTTGTAATTCATTTTATTTATCGTATGGCTTTTAGTGCCGGGAGTGTCTGAGGACATGTTCGGCTCGCAAGAAGCTGTACCTGCTTCAAGCGGACACCCAGAGTGTGAGCTACAAGTTCCGTTAAATTTCAAGTAGTTCCAACTTTCGCTACCAGATGTCAATGATACCTAGTGGTGAACGTTGGACCTTTGATAGAGCGTTCCAACAAAATCTAACCTACAAATTTAGCTTCACATAATTGTAGTTAGTGGAAGGTTCTTTTACATGCCATAAATCTATGACATGGGACCGCCGGCTTTACTTCCCCTCCGAAGGAAGGCATACTGAAGGATATTTAACGCTCTTAAAAAATTCGACGACTTCGGCCGGGTTTGAACAGCAGTTCAGCATGCTACCAACTACGCCAACATCCTCGAGGATGTTGTAATGATTTCATGTCAAGAAAGTGATATATATATATATACAAACTTTTGAACTGGTGGTGTTTTTGGGTCTGGGGGATGTGAAACATAAAGATATTTGGAAATTTTCTGGAAGTCATAAAATGGTACTCATTTCAATATGTAGCTTTCTCATGAAATCTACGGTACCTAAAAGACAAAAATGTATTCTAAAATAATAATTGCGCCCGTCCCCAGTAAATTCTCTCTGCGATACGGTGAATGTTTCTCCTCAAGGATGTTGTCTAGTGCCTGAGTCGTGCGTAGGCGGCGCGCTAGACACGTGGCCAGGTCAACCACCTCTCACTAAACCTCTCTCGTCGTGATTCGCTACAACATAAGTTACCATAGCTTTAACCCTTCATGGGTCTGATAGCCCCATAGGCAGGGGCGGATCAAGGGGAGGGTTTGGGGGGCGACCGCCCTAGGCCCCGCGGTCCGGGGGGCCCCGCGCCATGGATTTTTTTAAATTATACATTTCAAACTAATTTATAATTCACATTTTTTCAGTGCAGCTATGACCTCCCTTGATGGTTTAGCAAGTTTAGATTTCAGCGAAATAATAGAAGACTTCAGCCAGGAAAAGAGCGCAAAGTAATATTTTAATATTTCATAGTTTACATAATCTTCTTCAAGGGGACTTATTAAAGGTTTCTTTCATATTATTAAAAATGTACTGTAGTGTATTCAAAATATTGTAACTATTCTTTTTTTATTGTTATTAAAAAACTACTTTCCATTTGATTTGATATGTTTTTATTTCCTATTGTTGTGGGGCCCACCTTATCATATCGCCCATGGCCCCGCAAGGCCTGGATCCGCCACTGCCCATAGGTTAGTTGAGTTTAAAGATCTTGCTAACAAGTGAACTTGCTTTGTAGTTGACTTTCGGCGGACAATAAAATCGTTCAATAGTTCAGTAATATTGAGTAGAGAAGAGTCGTGTAGAGGATTAATAATTTTAGAGCGGCTTCGGTGGCGTAGTCGGTAGCATGTTGAGCTTCTATGCCCAAGATCGCGGGTTCAAACCCGAACGAAGTCGTCGGATTTTTAAGAGCGCTAAAATCCCTACGTATGCCTTCCTTCGGAGGGGAAGTAAAGCCGGCGGGCCCATGTCACAGATTTATGGCATGTAAAAGAACCTTCATTCCATTCCTGACCCGGTCGGAGACTGGAAGCAGGCTGTGGATTTTCATTTTTCATTTTCAAAAGAACCTTCCACTAACTACATTTGTGTGAAGCTAAATGTGTAGGTTAGATTTGATTAACGCTCTATAAGTTCCAACGTTCGCCACCAGGTGCTGGTTGCGGTGGTATCTAGTAGCCAAGTTCACAGCTACACACACACCCAAAGTACACGGGACTACATGACGGCGTTTTCCCAAACAAATATTCATAGGTTGATGTTGCAGATTTATATTCGTTGCCTAGACTTTAGAGATTATATTCCCAAAGTTAGTACGGAAAATTTAATCTTAAAATGTAGTAAACAAATTGGAGTCATCCCATATATGACACGACGCCTGCTGTTCCCTAGGTTTCAGGATCGAATTCTGGCCCTACTCCAGGCAAATGCTGGGATGTTTCCTAATTTACTGTAAGGCTATGGTCATGTCCTTCCCAAACCTATCCCCAGTTCACAAATACACACATTAGTACAGTCATTACAATAACACAGGTTATTTCAGAAATTCCATACACATACACACAAAAATAGGGGATGTCTCATAAGTAATATCGTTTTCTAAAGAAAATTTTATTTGGAAAGTTTTCTGACAAGATATTAAACTATCTTCAAAGTAGAGACCATCAGATTCCAAGGTGTTAAGCCATCTTTCAGTGAGGTTTCTCATCCCGTGACAGTACCAGTCTCTGGGGTTTGATGCGAAGAATTCGGCGAGACCCACTTCCACAGCTTCATTGTTTTCATAATATCCTCCACGCAAGAAGTGGGCCATGGATCGAAAAATATGGTATTCTGAAGGCGCAAGATCAGGGCTGTATGCAGGATGTGGTAGCAGTTCAACTCCTCCGAATTGAGTCGTCCAGTTGCAAAACCCGTTTAATCCACTTGTGAATAAGAAACATTTTCATGAGAAACGTTTCTCTAGACTTTGCCTCGCGTATCATTTAAGTTTGTTGTTTTCTACTCTTTTTCTTTTTGCTTTGTGTTTTTGGTTTTTGTGTTTGTGTTTGCTTGGTGCTTTTGCTTTTGAATTTTACTTCTAGCTTTTCTTTCTTGGTGTTTTGGTTTTGTGTTCGTTTTCTGCTTTTGCTTTTTTTGAATTTTGCTTTTTGCTTTGTGTTTCTTGTTTTTTGTTTTATGTTCGTATTCTGGAAGATAAACAAAACAAAATCAAAATAAAACAAAACAAAATAAACAAAACAAAATTAAAAAACATTAAATAAAACAATTTAAAACAAAATAAAACGAAATAAAATAAAACAAAACAAAATGAAATTAAATAAAACATAATAAAATAAAGTAAAATAAATTAAAAGAATTAAATAAATAAATTTACGACATGATCCTTAGTCACAAGTAGATAAAACGAGTTTTGCAACTGGACGTCTCAATTCCTGAATTTTGCCATAGTTGTTCGTGCAGTATGAGGTCTCGCATTGTCCTGTTGCAAGAGAACTCTATTTTCCGGTTAATTAATTCAGAGTATCTCCGTCTCAACTCGTTCCAGTTGTTGATAATAAAGATACGCATTGAATGCACGCCCGTTTGGAACAAACTTCCAGTAAATCACTCATTTAAAATTCCACCAAATACACATCATCACTTTGGGGTCGAACCAATCCCTTTTAATGATGACTCTGGCTGGTTGACGGGGACTGAGACACTGTTTTGAGGCATCAACGTTATAGACCCATTTTTCATCGGTAGGGCCCGGATGTTTATGACGTGTCATCTTTTTACTGAGCTGTCTAAAACAATGCTCAAGTACATAGAAACTCCGGCCGGGCCATCCCGTCTCCAAATATATCATTTTTATTTTGCATATTTTTGCATTTTCTGCTATTTTTTATATTAAGAGCATTTTTTTAAAGTTTAGTAGATTATTTGGGTCATATTTTAGAGAAATTGGCCTTTTAAGTTTTTTTTTTTTTTTTTTGTTTTTTTTTTTAGCTATGAACCTTTTGTTAAGTGCCAGAAATCTATTTTGATTGACTTTTCAGTTTGAGCTTCAGATGTCATTTTTGAAATATTGGTGAGTTTATTATTATAAGATCATTTTCTCCATTTTACAGTGCATTTTTCGATTTTTAGGTCATAATTATATTACAGCCATTTTTGAAAATGTTTAAGTGCATTTTTAATTATTTTTACGGCACCAATATCCGGGCCCTATTCATCACATGTGACAATTCTCCTGATAAATCTATCATCCATGGGGTTACCGATTAGCTGACGACATATATCCACTCTACGTGGAGCCTGTTCAGGAGTCAATTCATGAGGTACAGATCTACAGTTTCTGCTTGATTTTCAAAGTTTCTTAATCTGGCGATGTATGGTATCTTTTGATTATACAGGGTGATTCTTTTGCTGATGCGGGGCTAGCGGCCGGCTGCCGGGCGCGCGCGCCTTCCGCCAGCTAACCGAGCTCACGCCGCGAATTGCGCGCAGGTGGAAACCGTAACAAAGTACATTAATTAATGGTAAATTCACCAGCAAGTCATGACTAAAGAACTTATCTTCTCACAGAAGATGCTGAAAATGTTCTCCTTCAACTGGCAGACAGGCGTAGTACCGTATAAATAAATTAGCGTTTACACGATGTGATTCCCTTCTGTAGTGAGGGATAGCTGCTGCCGTATATCGTTCTGCAGTACGGGTAATTGATCTGTACACTTTGTATTTTAAATTAACCCACGATTGAACATCAAACGGGCTTAGGTCCGTGCTTCGGTTAATTACAGTAAACACGCAGGGAGGAACAGGAGTAGCTACATAATATAACGATGTAGCTCCCAAAGCTACTGTCTGTCAGCTGAAGGAGAACATTTTTAGTATCTTCTGTGAGAATATAAGTTCTAACCTTTAATTGGCGACGTGAGGTCATCCAGATACCCAAGAAATAAAAGAAAAGATCTGTGCTTCTTTAATTAAATCTTGCAGCTGTTGTTTATGTTACCTTCTTATCTGTGTGCTGACACATCACACCCTCGTTGATAAAAGTGTAGTGTCTTAATGACTTTAATGACCCTGGTTAGCTCACCTCCGCCTCGCGAAACCCTGCGGTTGGCTGGCGGAAGGCGCGCGCGCCTGGCAGTCGGCCGTTGGTCCCGCTCCAGCAAAAGAATCTCACTGTATATTCTCGCAATATACGCCATGCTAGTCATGACCTCCTGTAAATAGCATTGGCGAATCATAGAAAACTAATTCTCTCTTATAAAGCACCAAACTTTAAAAAGCAACATTACTTATAAGACCACGATGTAAAAGCTCCTAAAATAAGTAAGCAACTTACAACAAAAACAACTTAACACGCAACGTGTTAGATTTTTATCCCCTAGTACGTGACGACCATCACGAGGTAAGGGAAGCTTATCTCGGGCTGGAACGGAAATGACACCCCTAAGTTCGCCGTGTCGTCAGTATCTGTTCCACTTGTTCATCACTTCCTTTTGAAATGTCCGCGTGCTCTGATCTATGTTTATCCCCTAGTACGTCACGACCATCACGAGGTAAGGGAAGCTTATCTAGGACTGGAACGGACATGACACCCCAAAGTTCGCCGTGTCGTCAGTATCTGTTCCTCTTGTTCATCACTTCCTTTTGAAATATCCGCGTGCTCTGAACTATTTTTATATCACACTTCCCAGTACGGAAACCGGATAGAATTTAAAAATATCTTCATTCCTTGTTGAAGTAGATAACAGAGTGTGTGCGTACAGGATGTATATGGTGAGGTTCCTGCAAACTCGTGCCGGATTCTTGGAACAGGCACTTCGCTTCGCAAAAGACTATCTAGAACTGGGAAGTACCACGTGCAATAATAGGGTAAATGTGACAACTTGTTCTTTGCTATCTGAGATTACCGTGGACAAGAAAATCGGCGCGGATATCCGGTGGTTACCATGATAACAAGCAATGAGCTGGAGATGGTAGAAAGGAAGACTGCTAGGTTTGTGCTTAACGATTTTAATCCAAAATTAGTGTAACTCGAATACTAGAAAAACTAGGGTGGGAATCTCTGAAAGATCGAAGGACGAAATCCAGACCTTACGCTATGTTTAACACTTACACTATACTCTGTATTACCAATAATGATCGCTGACAGCTGTCAAACATAGCACATGGAGAAATGCCGCGTTTCCACTGCGACAAGTCATGACTAATATCATTGCAAGAGGCTTGCAGGAAGACACAAATACTGAGGAAGTTGCCCCCCCCCCGCCCTTACCCTGACTGGCGGTCTAATGACCGTGACAAGTCAAAGCACAGTAGAACACTGAATCAAACCATGTGCTTACTGCTGTGTCTGCATACATTGCAACACTGCTCGCTGTTGCTATGGAGACCCTTACCCCTCTCGTCTCCACTCCTCACCTCACCCTTCAAGCGGATGGCAGCTTTCACCGTTCATCTTTTGTAAATCGGAGTATAATCGGCCAGCATGGGGAGAACTAAGCAAACGTCTGGGAAATCCCACCTACCTGAGCAGGGCAGATAAACCACATAAAGTCAAGGTCCGACCACAGCGTACAAATTATGGGAAATATTCTTTCATTAACTGTGGTATTGATAATTGGAACTGCCTCAGTCTTAGAACCTTTCCCCAAACATATTGATGTGATTACGAGAAGATAGAAATTGTGTGTAAATACTAGGATGTAATTATTATAGTTCCTAAATTACGAATTGTGTATAGCCTATTGTGTTTGATGCTATTGTTGGTAATTTTTCTGTATTTGTACAATTTGCCACCCAGTGGATTTATTTGGTTTATGGATGATATGAATACTACTAGCCTACATAACTGGAGCGCTCAAGGATAAGGATCGGAAAGCACCAACGTTTATTGCATCTGATAACCTCAGTATACTGCTCCAACAACATCGCCCTTATACAGAGGCATATTATTGTCACTTTTTGCACTAATTACTCCCCGTTACTGCAATTTATAAGCAGCTCGCAATTCTGCACCAGAACACTGGTAGCGGCGACGTGATGCAACCCGCATTACCAGGCAACAATAGACTTAGGTATTATTGAAGCTGTTCGGCAGCGCTTGTTCTTCCGACTTACTGAGCAAAGATCAATCTTTAAGCTTATCTGAGAGGTGTAGCCTAATGCTACATAGCCTAAACTATTCCTCTTGAATCTGGCTATCATATACAAAAATAATTTTTCGAATCCGACTGGTAGTTCCAGAAATTAGCGCGTTCAAACAAACAAACTCTTCAGCTTTATTATATTAGTATAGATAATAATAAATAATAATAATAAGCGTTCGTCATCAAGGCTGCAACTTATCAACCATGCTTTACAATCTATACATTGAACAGACAATGAAGTAAATTAGAGGAAAATGTAAAGTAGGAGTAAATATTCAAGGAGTAAAAAATTTCAACTCTGAGATTTGCTGGATTTTTGGGTATTCAAAATTGTCATATTAGGTTTTAAAATTATTATTATTATTATTAGTTTTTTAATAGTGGTTTAATAGTGGTTTAATAGTGGTTGGTAGCAGTTGCATTCTTTATTAGTTATAGTTCATTGTTTCAAGAGACTGTGATGTGTGAGGGTGCATGTGTTTGTGCCTGGTGACAGACTGTTTTAGTGGTAGTATTTGTTGTTGGTGGAACTGACGGTGTTTTATTTCCTTCGTTTGTAGAATTTTGGTATTTAATTGTTAGTAGAAATTTAGTATTTTTGTTAGTAGAATTGCTCTTTACTTATTCTGAAAGGGAGTAGCAGCCTTTCAGAATAAATCAATTCTTTTCTAGTCTTATAGACGGTTAAGGTATTGATAATATAAGCCAAATAATGGCTATACTGAGTCCTGCTGCATGGCTGAAAGCAACGGGAAACTACAGCCGTAATGCTATTCCCGAGGATATGCACCTCTCTATGCATAATTACATGTGATGATGGCCTCATCCCTTGTAAAATTTCAATCCGGAGGTAAACTAGTCCCCCGTTCGGATCTCCGGGTGGAGACTACTCGAGAGGGGGTTAACATCACAGAAGTGACAAAGAGGAAATCTGACATTCTACGGATCGGAGCGTGGAATGTTAGAAGTCTGCTAGGAAGTGGAAGGTTAGAAAACTTAGAAAGGGAAATGGATAGGTTAAGGTGGGATTTGGTTGGGATTAGTGAAATGCGCTGGCAGGAAGAACAGGACTTTTGGTCAGGAGACTATAGGGTCATAAGCACTAAATCAAACAATGGCCAAGCAGGGGTTGGTCTCATATTGAGTAGGAAACTTGGACAGCGGGTGGAATATTATGAGCAATATAGTGAACGGATTATTGTAGCAAAAATCAATACTAAACCTACGTGCACCACAGTGGTACAAGTCTATATGCCTACCAGTCAAGCTGATGATGAGGATGTTGAATAGGTCTACGAAGAAATATACGAAATTCTGAGGTATGTCAAGGGTGATGAAAATGTTATAGTAATGGGAGATTGGAATGCTGTGGTAGGAAAAGGGAGAGAAGGGAAGATAGTAGGAGATTTCGGATTAGGTGAAAGGAATGATCGAGGAAGCAGGCTGATGGAATTCTGCACCGAGCATGAGTTGGTCATAGCTAACACCTTATTCAATAACCACAATAGAAGAATTTACACGTGGATGAGACCAGGAGATACAGGGCGTTACCAAATCGACTTCATTATGGTCAAGCAGAGGTTTCGAAACCAGATTTTGGATTGTAAAACATATCCTGGTGCTGACATAAACTCTGACCACAATCTGGTTGTTATGAAATGCAGATTAAAGTTGAAGAAACTGAAGAAAAGTCAAATGCCAAAAAGGTGGGCAATAGACAGACTGAATGTAAAGGATGTAAACGAAAGATTCAAGAAGAGTATAAAGGAAGGACTAATGAAAAACCCTAAACAAACTTCAATTGCAGACGAATGGGCACTTTTGAAGAATGAAATAACAAAATCCGCAGAAGAAATCATTGGTAGGAAAGAAAGAATAGGTAGAAAACCGTGGATCACTCAGGATATACTAGAATTGATGGATGAAAGGCGGAAACACAAGAATGTAAGAGATGAAAAGGGGAAAGCAGAATACAGACGTCTGAGTAATGAGGTCAACAAGAAGTGCAAGGAAGTGAAAGAAGAATGGTTGAAAGAGAGATGTGCAGGTATAGAAAATTGTCTGAAATTAGGAAAAGTAGACACAGCTTATCGAAGGATTAAGAATACATTTGGGGAAAAGAAGACTAAGTGCTGTAATATTAAGGACACAAATGGAAAGCCTCTAACAGATAGGGAAGAAAAGGTTGAGGGAAAGCTTACAGAGAGTTTGTATAAGGGAAAGGAGATTGAGAATCATGTAATGGAAAGGGAGGAGGAAATTGATGAGGATGCGAAGGGAGATTTGATATTGAGATCGGAATTTGATAGAGCTTTGGAGGACTTAGGCAGGAACAAGGCACCGGGTATGGATGATATACCGATTGAGTTGCTACGCTGCATAGGAGATGAAGGTCTGATCAGGTTATTTCACTTGGTGTGTAGGATTTATGAGACAGGTGAGGTACCCCCTGATTTCAAGAAGAATGTAATCATCCCTATACCAAAGAAAGTGGGAGCTGACAGATGTGAAGATTACCGTACAATCAGCTTGATTACTCATGCTTCAAAGATCCTGTCTAGAATAATTTACAAGAGGATTGAAAGCCAGATAGAAAGGGAGTTGGGTGAAGACCAGTTTGGTTTCAGGAGAAATGTATGAACAAGGGAAGCTGTACTAAGTCTTAGGCTGATTTTGGAAGGTAGAATAAGGAAAGATAAGAGAACGTTCATGGCATTTGTAGACTTAGAAAAGGCTTTTGATAACGTTGATTGGACTAAATTGTTTGACATTTTGAAATCTATTGGAATAAAGTACAGGGATAGGAGGGTGATCTACAATCTATACAGAAAACAGACAGCAGTCATTCGAGCTGAAGGACATGAGAGAGAAGCTGATATTCAGAAAGGTGTTAGGCAAGGCTGCAACTTATCACCCATACTTTTCAATCTTTACATTGAACAAGCAATGAAGGAAATTAGAGAAAAATTTCAAGTGGGATTGAAGATTCAAGGAGAAATAATTTCAACTCTGAGATTTGCTGATGACATCGTCATCTTGGCCGACAAGCCTGAGGATTTGAATGAGTTTTTGAATGGTATGGACTCCATCTTACGGAAAGAGTACATGATGAAAATTAATAATTGTAAAACAAAAATACTAGAATGCAGCCGAAATAAATCAGAAACCTCTATGGACATCAAATTGGCAGGTGAAAAGCTGAAGGAAGTAGGAAGCTTCTGTTACTTAGGAAGCAAAATAACCAGTGATGGACGAAGCAAAGAGGATATAAAAAGTAGGTTGGCTCAGGCAAGGAAAGCATTTCTACAAAAAAGAAATCTGTTGACATCGAATATAGATTTAGGTATTAGGAAGTCATTTTTGAAAGCCTTTGTCTGGAGCGTGGCGCTCTATGGAAGTGAAACTTGGACCATTGGTGCAGCAGAAAAGAGGAGAATTGAAGCATTTGAAATGTGGTGTTACAGGAGAATGATGAAGATCAGATGGGTAGATAGGGTTACAAACGAAGAGGTATTAAGACGAGTGGGAGAAGGGAGATGTTTCTGGCGACTGCTAATGAAGAGAAGAGATAGGTTAGTAGGACACATACTAAGACACCCAGGAATAGCAAGCTTAGTTATGGAAGGAAGGGTCGAGGACAAGAACTGTAGGGGTAGACTAAGGTTAGAATATGTTAAACAGATTGCCTCGGATGTAGGGTGTGGTAGCTATGTATAGATGAAACGATTAGCTCAGGACAGGGAGGCATGGAGAGTTGCATCAAACCAGTCAAAAGACTGAAGACTCAAACAACAACGGTTGGTTCCTCCGTTTAGGGGCTGCGACAACGCGGTCATGTAGCCCTGTGTACTTTGGGTGTGTGTAGAATCTGTCTGATAGTCGGTGTTAATTGTGATGGCTGAATTAGTGTGCGTTATCTGCAATTCAGGTAAGGACTGCAGACGATCAATTTCAAGTAATTCCACCGTTACTGGCACCTAGCGGTGAGCGTTGGAACTAATAGAGCGTTAATGAAATCTAACTTACAAATTTAGCTTCACACAATTGGTGTTAGTTGAAGGTTATTTTACATGCCATAAATCTATGATATATTATCGAGTTTCATTGAAATCGCTCCAGCCGTTAAGATTTTATTAGTTGGGGGACACACACGGACAAAAGGTGATCTCGTAAGTCTAATTTTTCATAAATGAAAATAAGCTAAAAGTCAGTTCTTGCTCGCGTTGTTTTCTTTTAAGAGAAAGCGACTTCCGCCAGTGTCACCCTGTTTCATCCTCTGTGTCAGCAACAGCATGTACAGTAGGAGATGTGGTCACTCCATTCTCAAGTGTGCGTTCCGCATCTGCGTGTCGAGTGTGGTATCGCGTGGAATTTACGATCGATCTTACGAGTTCAAAGAAAAACACTTAACATACCCTGCCTGCCCTGTGTGCTGAGGAATGTGGAGCTTAACTTCCTGCATTCAGCTCCTGGAACATTAGTTCTACAGTGACCATAGCAGTCACTGTGAAATATCATGTGATCCGTGACAAGAGGGGCATTTGTCTCGGTCCCATTCATGGCTGTGATTATATGGAAGCTACTGAGATATGAGTGGTGCTGAGTGATGGCCTTCAAGGCACAACTACTGTCGACCAAAGTATTATGTGTACTCGAGTTTGAAGGTTGTTTGTGAAGTAACCAATAGACCTACATAAAATCCAATAACATCATCATTTTTGTCGTTCTATTGTACGTTAGCTCATGTAGGTTTGGAATTTTTAATTTATATTTTAATATTTTTTGTCGCAGTTGGAGCACAAAAAGTGCACGTTTTTAAGCGTGTTTCAACCATGCGTCACATTTAAGAATTATTATCTCAAAAACCCGTCATCAGATCCAATCCAAATTTTAACACAATATACGTTGGAACGTTGTATAACTAGTTTATTAATTTCAAAATTTTTCATGTCCAAGAAAAAAAGTTGTTGTCATTTTTTGGTCGCGATGTAATCCTTATATATCAAAAAGTTATGCTGTATGACTGTGAAATATGTAAATTAACTCACTTATTTAATATCGGTTTGTATTTGTAGGCGGAAATAACACATCGTTCACCTGCTACCCGCTCCAGGTAAAGCTGTACAGCGTTGCTGTGATGGAGCCCATCACTTCCGAGCGAGACACGCCATGATGCATGATGGGTTGATGGGCTCCATTTCGGCAACGCTGTACAGCTTTACCTGGAGCGGGTAGCAGGTGAACGATGTGTTATTTCCGCCTACAAATACAAACCGATATTAAATAAGTGAGTTAATTTACATATTTCACAGTCATACAGCATAACTTTTTGATATATAAGGATTACATCGCGACCAAAAAATGACAACAACTTTTTTTCTTGGACATGAAAAATTTTGAAATTAATAAACTAGTTATACAACGTTCCAACGTATATTGTGTTAAAATTTGGATTGGATCTGATGACGGGTTTTTGAGATAATAATTCTTAAATGTGACGCATGGTTGAAACACGCTTAAAAACGTGCACTTTTTGTGCTCCAACTGCGACAAAAAATATTAAAATATAAATTAAAAATTCAAAACCTACATGAGCTAACGTACAATAGAACGACAAAAATGATGATTTTATTGGATTTTATGTAGGTCTATTGGTTACTTCACAAACAACCTTCAAACTCGAGTGTACATAATACTTCGGTCGACAGTAGTGTATGTGTGTACTGTGAATGGTTCGACTCATAGGGTCAGTGCTATTGTTCAGACTCAGTGAGGAAAGTAATGGTAAACTACCTCACTCCTCATCTTGCCTCATAACAAAATTTCAATCTTCTCGGGAAAAGGCTCTAAGACTGAGGCAGGTAATGAATGTAAGATTATGATTTAAGCTAATCTCATTCAAATTATGTAATTAAGAATAATTAACACTCCGAAGTTTATCTAGGCCTGGAACGGAAATGACACCCCAAAGTTCGCCATGCCGTCAGTATCTGTTTCTCTTGTTCATCACCGAAAAGGGTTGCAATTCTGGTTGTATAACATTAAATTTAAACATAGCACATGACATACAAAACCTAAGGGAAGGTCTTCCTCCTCAAATGTCTAACCCTCCAGTACTCGCGCGGGGTAATTAATTACCCCAACTCTTGAAAAACGACTGCTGATTTCTTTCTATCGCGGTTTGTACCCTGGGCTCTTGTGTACCTTCCAAGGACTCTGTGGGGGCGCCACTCGAGCTGTCTGTCGTAAACCTTCGCGCTCGTCAGTTCTTTTCCGGCAAAGAGACAAAGCTGACTGGGGTAATATCTTACCCCACGCGAGCACTGGCGAGGCTACATTGGCAAACTCGTGTTTAGTTAATTTTAATTCTTGCGTGTGTTTCTAACGTGCAATTACTCGAGTGTAACCGAATAATGAGTCGTGATATAGCCGGGAACATTAGCAAGGACCAGGAACGAAGTCGCCATGCAATTTTTGAAGCCTCGGATAGCAGAGCGACGCAAACAAGTTTGCCCCGCAATCTCAGAGAGAAATCCTTGCGAATGAGTTCAAAGGATCGAGAAGAAATTCCCCAGGGCTCTCAGACTACACACTTGAAGAGAAAAACACTAGGATCATCTGGAAGATGTGCTTTATGTCCTACAAATCGGGATAGAAAATACAGAAACTCTTGTGTCCTGTGTGAAAAGTACGTCTGCCACGACCATTTCAGTACCGTGTGCGAGGAATGACTCAAACAGAAAACCAAAATTGAGTAAAACAGACTAAGCCTACGAGTTCAGACGGTAATGAAGTGGGATTGACTTGAATAGATCAACCTTTTACGACTGCATAAACTCAAACGTTATTATCGATGCGTTTTCTATGCTTTGAAGTTATGTAGCCTAATATAATTAATTTTCTGTATGTAGTATTAATGTCAATAAAATTAGACATTTCTGTTGTTTTCTTTATAGATAAGGTCCTTATTCAGAAACATCATGAAAGAAGCATTATTTTATTTTTACGTTACGATAAATTTCACTAAAGAATGGGGGTTACTTATTACCCCGCGCGAGCACTGGTGTGATAAAACTCCGCACGAGTACTGTTGCTTTAATACTTTATGAAACTCCTCGAAGTGCAGTGGCTAGCATTGTTGGCTGTCACCCCCGAGATTCCGGGTTCGATCCCCGGCTCTGTCAAGTATTTAAAAGTCTTGGTATGGTCTGGTACGGGGTCTCCCAGCCTCGTCATGCAAAATAGGAACCTGCCGGATGCTAAGGCAGGAGGAGGAGTGGAAATGAACTGGCCACCCTACCACACGCAAATTCCCGCTCGGAACGCCTGGTTAGTGATCCCTTGACGAAGCCAACGGCTCTAATTTAGATCGGCTACGTCCCTGGAGGGGATATGGCACTCTAATTAAATACTTTATGCTTTATCTAATATGTTGTACGGCTACTCCTCATTATTTTCAAAGGAGTCGGGGATGAGAAGCGATGAAAGTCTATGCGGCGGATGGTTTCATTTACGGCCAAATGCCCTTCCTAACGCCAGCCTCATGAGAGGAGTTAATGAGAGATGAAATGAATGAAACTGGGCAAGGATGTGGAAGGAAGCGACCGTGGCCTGTCAGAAAGTACCGTCCCAGCATTTGCCTGGAGTTGAAAATGGGAAAGCACGGAAAACCATTTCAAGGACGGCCGACGGTGGGGCTCGAACCACGTCTACTGAGTCTGCAGAGTGCTTGGCCCCATGGCATTGCGCTGCGCGTTAGCGAACATAGCTACAGCTCGATTTTATGCTTTATCTAATAAATTAGCAACCCGCCCCGGCTTCGCCCGGGAACAGTTATGAATGCAAGGCGATAGGCTACTTTTAACCGAGGACTTATAAGATTCCCTTGTACATACGACATTAGTAGTTTTCCCTCCAGCAGAGAACACGAAAGCTAGCTCGTAAACTGTCGCCTCAGTATGGAGATTTTTGGAAGAAATGAAAACGTAAAAACACTTATAGTGGGCGATGCTGAACAATTCTTACACTCATAGTACCGTATAGTACGGTTTGCCCAGCATAAGCTTAAAAAAGCTGACGGACGCCAGGTTGTTGTATTTTTTTCGACTTTTTCACTGAAATCGTTACTGCTTGGCTTCCTTTGATCATAAATAAAATGTTTTCTACAGAAACCTTCCTCGAGATATCCTTTACAGAATGGTAAAAACCGCATCAAAATCCATCCAGTGGTTCTAGAAATGACCCGTTACATCCAAGAATCGGGGACTTTGTTTTAAACTAAGTAGAGATTAACTTAAAACTATTATTGTAATGTCAGCGGATTCGGAAAACAAACGTGCGGATGCGGGCCGAATGCGGATACTCTTTTGTCTATCCGCGCATGGGTCTGGATCACGCACAGTTACCAACACCTGTCATCTCCAGTGACCTGTCCTTGCTGAGCAGACAGATAGACAGACAGATTTGAGGAGTGGCTGCTCCAACACACAAATTCCCCGCTGCTGACATCAGCTCTCAGTCAGGTGAAATGCTGTCTAATATACAGGTCGTTGACAGCAGCTCACAATAATTATACATTCCGGGTTATTAATGAAGTCAAAGAACTGTCTTGCTAATAACTTATTTGTTGTTGTTAATTCATTTTAGGAGCTTGGGACATCTCAGTCATCAGCCCCGTAAAGTTTTGTGTGTGTGTGTGTTGAATTTGTCTGATAACAGGTGTTAATTGTGATAGCTGTATTAGTGTGTGTTATCTGTTTTTAATTCAAGTAAGGACTGCAGATATTCAATTTTCAAGTAGTTCCTACTTTTTCTACCAAACGCCACCGTCAACGACAACTAGTTCTGAACTTGGTTGCTAGATGCCACCGCAGTCGGCTCCTGACGACGAATGTTGGAACCTAAGAGCTTTAGTCAAATCTAACCTATAATTTAGCTTCACATAAGTGTAATTAGTGGAAGGTTATTTTACATGCCATGGGACCGCCGGCTTTACTCCCCTCCGAAGGAAGGCATATAGAGGGATTTTTAACGCTCCTAAAAATGCCCTGGGGCTTGAAATAACGTACTATCCTGGCATTTGCCTGGAGAGATTGTTGAAGAACCAGGGGAAAACTCAGGATAGCCGTTTTCAGTGCTGCCCTCTCGGCCGTGGTGCAAGGTCAGCGCGTCGTGTCCCCTCGGACGTTAATCTTGTTTTGCACGCTGTCTCACAGTCAGACTCAATTGTCCTCACGAGCCTGAATGCACCCCATTCCAGCCCTCACGTCAGTTTCTAAAATCCCTGACAGAGACGGGAATCAAATCCGGGGCCTCCTGATGCGAGGCAGGCGCACTACCACAACACCACAGGGCCACCACTTGCACTCCAGGAAAATGCCGGGATGGTTCTTAGTTTATGGCCACGGCCGCCTCCTTCCCAGTCTTCGACCGAACAAATGCCTGGCTGCGTGACTCAGCAGTAACGTTCTTTCCTGCTGTCCCTAAGGTTGCAGGATCGAATCTTGACTCAGCCAGTTGCCATTTAAGGGTGCGCAAACGCGAGGGAGATTTACTGGCACGTTTAAAATCACCTTCTGGGCAAAATTCCGGCAACCCGACGCGACGTCTCTAAAAGCCGCAGTAGTTAAAAGAGACGTAAAACCAAAAACATTATTATTATTATTATTATTAGAATTAGAACTACAGACACCACAATAGCACATGTTATCAGACAAATTATTTGCACACACACACCCAAGTACACGAGGCTAAATGACCACGAAGCTTGTATGTATGTATGTATGTCTACGTATGTCTACCCCTTATTATTCCCGTTTACCAACGAGGTCAGGGATGAGATGCGATGGAAGTCTTTGTGGCGGATGGTTTTTACGGCCGGATGCCCTTCTTGACGCCAACCTCATGAGAGGAGTTAATGAGAGATGAAATGAATGATGAATGAAACTGGGCAAGGATGTGGAAGGAAGCGGCCGTGGCCTGTCACAAGGTAGCGTCCCAGCATTTTCCTGGAGTTGAAAATGTGGGAAACCACGGAAAACCATTTCAAGGACGGCCAACGGTGGAGCTCGAACCCACGCGTCTACCAAGTGAGCAGAGAGCTTGGCCCCATGACCTAACGCAGTAACTGACGGTAAATGACCACGAAGTTTAAACCCCTCAAATGAAACACCACCATAAAATTATATTCAAATCTTGACATTGCATGCTATTTCGCAACACTGGTCTTTGTAGCAGGTGAATTGGAGAGGGGGTCGGGGTCATCCTTGTTGACACTGTGCAATGAGTGTTCGCAGAATTGGCGGGCCGTGATTCAGCTGCCATGTATGTGAGTGAGTCACCGCTATTGAGGTCCAATCAGCAGCACAAGGAATGTGGTCCGTCCGCCAGACTTCACATGCCTGACGTAACCCTAACGTAAATACGGATCAGTTCGAACCCTGAACAGAATGAATCACCGCCTTCTATGAATCGCAAGTATTTAGATCGAGCGTGGACAGTCAGCTGGGGATGTGACCCAAATATAAACACCAACCAGTCATTGTGCTTACATCAGGTAGCCTTTGTCACTGTCATAGGCCTACGAGGCTATTTTCTGCGTCATACTGCCAGGTTCCCATTAGGTAAAGTCCTGCGCGGATGCGAATATCAGCAACATTTTTCGCCATGTGGATAGCGGATAAGCTACGGATAATGTTTCGAGTAAATTTTCGGATAGCTTTTAGAATACAATCCGAACTTGTTGAATTGCATTACTAACTTAGGACCCGGATGTTTGACATATATTTTTTTTCCATTTTTTTTTTCATGACAAATTTAAGATGATTATTTAAGCTAATCTCATTCCAATTACGTCATTAAGCATAATTAACACTCCGAACTGAAAAAGAGTTGCAATTCTGGCTGTGCAACATTCATTTTAAACATAGCACATGGCACACAAAGCCTAAGGGAAGGTCTTTTTCCTCAAATGTGTAAATGTGTTGCTTTAATGGGTTATATAATAAACCCTGGCACAACAGCCCATGAAGGGCCAAGGCATATCAATCGACCGCTGCCCAGCCATTTGCCCTGCAGATATTGGAGTGACGCGTAATCAGCGCATCGGGTCCCCTCGGTCGTTAATCTTGGTTTTCGTGATGGCGCGCTGCCTCACTGTCAGACAGCTACTCAATTGTCCTCATAAGCCTGAGTGCACCCCGTTCCAGCCCTCAGGTCAGTTTCTAAAATTTCCCTGACGGAGCCGGGAATCGAACCCGGGGCCTCCGGGTGAGAGGCAGCCGCGCTACCCTAACACCACGGGGCCGGCTTTTACTGAGTTATGCTTCATATAATTTAAATTATAGTAATGCCAGTAGATTAAGATAACAAACGTGCGAATGCGGGGCGGATGCGGGGCTGATGCAGATAACGTTTTGTTTATCGGCTCAGGGTAGACAAACAGAACGTTATCCGCATCTGCGCCGCATCCGCACGTCTATTTTCCGCATCCGCACGTTTGTTCCCTTAGGCCCAGGGGCGTATACAGGGTCTTTAATATAAAATAAGAGCGCCAAGCGGCGGCTTTCTTAACCGCAGCTGCGGTCACCTTGGCCGAGCTTGTGACGCGCCAAGGCCCCCTGCTATAGTATTGAAAGCGCGCGCATAGTGCATACGAGGGCTGTTTTTTTTTTTTTTTTTTTAAGTTCCGATAAAAATAACAGATTGACATTACCAAACTTGACCTTACAATAAGCGTGCAGTTGCTCAGTCTCCAGTCTAAACCTCAAGTGTTAACATGGTGAGACATTTATCATTGCAACATCGTATTTTTTTATGTAAGACTTATTTTGAGTCGGCTCGTCGGATACGTGATGCATTTGTTCAGCAATTTCCTGATGAAGTGCCACCTTCACTAGCACAGATTCACGTAATTGCAAATATGTTTGACATTACTGACTCGGTGTTCAATAAAAAACATGCCCGCACACGAACAGTTTTAACAGAGGATGAGCTAGATTACATTGGCGAGAATCTTGAACGGTCTCCGAATAAATCACTCACAAAATTAGCACAAGTAGGGGTTTCGGTTTCATCAACAATAACTAACTAACTAACTAAAGTAAGATTTCAGCATTGTACACACGCTAGCAAGGCCGCTGCATCATATAGGATTGTACACACGCTTAAAGCAGGGGGCCTTGGCTCGCCACAAGCTCGGCCAAGGTGACCGCAGCTTCGGTTAACAAAGCCGCCGCTTGGCGCTCTTATTTTATATGAAAGACCCTGTACAAGGGGGGAGCTGTGGGGGCTCCAGCCCCCCCCCCCCCGCGGGCCCCGCCCGTAAAAAACAATATAAATTGAGAAAGTGTTGCTTTGGTAAAAGCATAAAATAATTGTAAATTTGGTTGTACCCTTATCTTAACTTATTGGCTAAGTTATAAACAATATTAAGCTTGAAATTAGACTACCTCGTGGTATAGTGGCTAGCATTCTTGGCTGCCGTCCCGGAGGTCCGAATTCGATTCCAGCTTCTGCCAAGAAAAGTTAATTCTAGTCTGAGGGCTGGAACGGGGTACACTCAGCCATGTGAGGCAAAACTGAGAATTTCGCAGTAAGCTACTTTTGATAGCCTATATAAATTATCAATTTGTAAAAAGAAAAACTGTTTACCTTCCTGCTTAATAAATTGACAAATATTTAGATATTTGCCATTCATACTCCATAGGTCACAATAGAAAATTCATTAAGTATAAAATTGTATTTTGTGTTGTATTTTACAACTCATTTTGTATTGCCACTAATTGTAGGCTATATAAACTTCGAATTTTACAATTAACTCTAATCTAAAATAATTACACCAAGTTTTATGCTCTAAGATATTGGTTGATATTTCTGGGTATTTTGCGGTGACAATCCCCTGAGAATACTCACAATTTTCCAGGATAGTCAGTCCCCCTCCCCGAAAAGAAATTGTATATACGCCCCTGCTTAGACCTTGTAAGTCATGTGCTATGTTTAATATGACTGTTATATAGCCAGAATTGTAACCCTTTCCTGTTCAGAAGGATAATTATGCTTAATGACATAATTTGAATGAGATTAAATGAGATTATCACTGTCGGTATAACTCTCTCCTCTAGGGTATCATGTAAGCTGGGAATGTAATCAAGCTATGTCAGGCTTCCCGACGCGCTGTTGTGTAACGGTAGATGCTAGTCAACTGGCGCTGACTCATCACCCGTCACAGGCGAAGCTCCGTTCTATAGGGAAGGCTCTCATTGTATTAAATTATTATTATTAATATTAGTCTATTATTATTACATTGTAAAACCCCTAAATAAATCTATATAGGCCTAATAATGTTGTGTTTTACGTCTCTTTTAACTACTGCGGCTTTTAGAGATGGTGGGGTGCCGGAATTTTGCCCCGAAGGGTATCTTTAACGTGCCAGTAAATCTACTAACACGGCTCCCTCGTATTTGCGCACCCTCAAATGCTAGTCGACTGCAATCCTGCAACCTTGGACACAGCAGGCGTGAACGTTACCGTTGAGCCACGCAGCCAGTCCTAAATAAGACAACATCAACAATAAGTGATTTAAATGCTTGTCTGCCTTCCATTACCAACACTAATCTTGTAGAATTAGTTGTTTCTCGCCTTAAATGCCCATTTCAGCGCTTGACAATCGCCGGATGACCACTTTAGGTGATGTCAGATGAGACCGGTAAGGCCTACCTTTTCCGGCCTGGCAACGCGTGTGTCTGTCTTCCTTTTGATGCCATTCCGTTACTGACGTAGGCCTATATGGACTCAGGTGAATCATGAACCTGGGACTGTGAAAACACTTGGGTGATGCGGCAGGCGGATCTACTGTATTGCTCAGTGACGGACGTGTAGAGTACACCCACTGTGACGTCATCTCAAGTACATGTGACCTCGTTGGGAGATGGAGCGCATCCGTACAGCCTTCCGTTGCTTGCTGTTCGATTGTTTTAAGGATCTTTATTCATCAACCCTATGTACTTAATAGGTGTGGAAAATTGATCTGACAACCTATCTTATCGTATTGAAGGTTTTAGGGATATCGTGGTTAACAACCCCACTGAGTGCGTGAAATGAAAAAAAAAATCCACAGCCTGCTTCCAGTCTCCGACCGGGTCAGGAATGGAATGAATGAAGCCCCCATCTAGCGGCGAGGATATGAACTGTGCCGGCTGCCGAGGCCTGACGCACTCCTCTGGTGCAATGATTAAATGAATGACAGATGAAATGAAATGATAGTGGAGAGTGTTGCTGGAATGAAATTTCGACAGGGAAAACCGGAGTACCCGGAGAAAAACCTGTCTGCCTCCGCTTTGTCCAGCACAGGTCTCACATGGAGTGACCGGGATTTGAACCACAGACCCAGCGGTGAGAGACCGGCGTGCTGCCGCCTAAGCCACGGAGGCTTACAGTGAAATACAGTACTCAAATGAAACGACAACAAGAACTTTCATTTATTTATTTATCTGTTTGGTTATTTATGTATTTATTTGTTTATTTATTTCTTTATTTGTTTATTTATTTGTTTTATGTTTATTTTTATTTATTTATTAGTATGTTTGTTTGTTTGTTTATTTATTTGTTTATTGTTTGCTTCTGCTTTTTTATTTATTTATTTTATATTTGCTTGTTTATCATTATTTGTATTTTATTTATGTATTTCTTGTTTATTTATTTGTGGTTTATGTATTTGTTTATTTTTTATTTGTGTATTAGTTTGTTTATTAATTTATTTGTTCTTTTTCATTTATTTTATATTTGTTTTTAATTTATTTGTTGTTTATTTATTTGTATTTTATTTGTTTGTTCTTTGTATTCGTTTCTTTTATTTATTTATTTTTTTTTTTATTTTTTTATTTGTAAGTTTGTTTTTATTTCTTTGTTTATAGTTTGTTTGTTCTTTATTTATTTTATATTAGTTTGATTTAATATATTTGTTGTTTATTTATTTATTTGTTTGTTTGTTTGTTGTTTATTTATTTATTTGTTGTTTATTTATTTATTTATTTGTTTGTTTGTTGTTTATTTATTTATTTGTTTGTTTGTTTGTTTGTTTGTTTGTTGTTTATTTATTTGTTTGTTTGTTTGTTGTTTATTTATTTATTTGTTTGTTTGTTGTTTATTTATTTTTATTTATTTGTTGTTGTTTTTTCGTTCAAATCAAGCAAATTAAAGGAGTGGGGAAAGTTTTATAGAGTAGCTATTTTATACAAAGGTAACTACTATAATTGTAACTGTAACGGTAAGTAACGGAAGTTACTTTCAAGAAGCTACTTGCCCAGCCCTGGGGATAATACAGTAAATGAGTGCTGGAATGTCCCAATAACAATGGTAGCCGCTCGAGTGTGGGTGGCGAGGGTCTTGCCTCATCCAAGGTCAATGTGAGTGTTAATATTTCGGACCCAGCCTCTCACACCCGGATCTTGTCATGTTCCGGACAGACGACGGCGGGTGGCGGGCAAGGCGGTGACTCACAGTAAACATTGCGTGTGGTTTGTGGTTAGACCCAGTTCATTCATTCATTCATTGAGACAGGAAGTGTCGCAGCCTTCTACTGTAGTCGCACGTGACGAGGATAAACAGTTCAGGATGATACTGATAGAGCATCCAATGTCAACAAAAAAAATACCCGCTTTTACTGTCTTAATATTCGAAATTTAATGTTTTTCAGTTCGTCAACACGATTTTCCCCAATTGTAATGGGATTTTTTATTTTTACATGAGATTAATAAATAATAATAATATCGTATGGCCTCGCGTGCCGGGTGCAAGCTTCGTTATTTGACACCCAGAGGGTAGCTTGCATGTCAAATTTCGTTGTTCCTTGATTATGAAAGTCAAGGAGGTTAGATATCTAAGCTTCTTGAGCACTATAGCACTTTCTAGTAGAGAAATGAGGAACTTTGTGTTGGCGGAAACTCCTGAGATTAATTTTGCCATTATGAACACGGCCTACTGAATTCAAATGGGTTCTTTGACATGCCAACATTGTATGACATGCGTATCGTATTTTGCCACCTTTCAAAAAAAAAAAACACTTACCACGGCCAGGAGCGAACCTGAAATCTTGGGGTTAGTAGACCGACACGATATCCACTCACCCACCGTGGCAAGCTAGATTAATAAATACTCTTCGATGACCAGTTTCGATCGTCAAGCGATCATCATCACGGTGGGTGAGTGGATATCGTGTCGGACTGCCAACCCCAAGCTTGCAGGTTCGCTCCTGGCCGTGGTAAGTGATTTTTTTGAAAGGCGACAAAAATGACGACACGCATGTCGTACGTTGCTGGCATGTTAAAGAACCGATTTGAATTTAGTAGACCGTGTTCATAATGGCAAAATTAATCTCGGGATTTTCCGCCATCACAAAAGTTCCTCCAGTCTCTACTAGAAAGCGCTATAGTGTCAAGGAGCTTAGATAACTAACCTCCTTGACTTTCAACAAGGAACAACAAAATTCGACGTGCAAGCTGCCCTCTGGATGTCAAATAACAAAGCTTGCACCCGGCACCCGAGGCCATACGATATTATTATTATTATCAGATGATTTATTACGCTTAGGCTTAGGCTATGTCTACAAGTGTGGGTGATGGTATTTACAATATGTAGGCTATACTTATTTAGTTGCAGAATAGTGCATATTTGTTAGTTCTACGTGATGTTTTGTTAAGATAACGAAAGTGGTGCTTGACCTTGTAATTTGCTTGCTTAGTGTGAATATGTGATGGTTGTTAAATGGTCAGGATATAATAGAGTGGATTGTGTACTTAGCTGTTTGAGTGCAAGCATCCGGACCACAAACCACTCAAGCAGTTAAGTACAGAATTCACTCTAACCAGTCAATTTAACAACCATCACAACCATCACATATTCACACTAAGCAAGCAAGTTTCAAGGTCAATCATCACTTTCAGTATCCTATCTTAACAAAATGTCAAAAAGCTATAACTATCAAATAGTGGTTATTCTTGGCAGAGCCGGGAATCGACCGCGGTCCTACGGGGCGACAGGCAAGCCAAGAACGCTAGCTGCTATACCACGAGTTGGACGTAGACAGGAGAGTTGGATCAGTAGCGTTCAAGTTCATTGCGACAATTGCTAGATAGTCTAGTCTGTTTAGTATGCGGCGCCTTGTATTAGCGAAGTCTATTCTTGGATTAGTAACATTGTAAACAAGGCCAAACACTTGTTTCTATCGCCATTAAAGGAGTCTTCTGTCAGAGGCACTCAACATGGAGTGTCGTGGTCTAGGGGAAAAAACCGCACAATAACTTCCTTACGCAACAGCAAACACCTGTGTGAGAAATACGGGAAAAAAGAGACAGTCTTATGTCTTGAGGAACAATTGGTTATTAACCCGAAGGTCAGTAATATTACCGTTGTTGTTGTTGTTGTTGTTGTTGTTGTTGTTGTTGTTTCATTAGGGGGTGGGGGTGATGATGATTGTTGTTTTAAGAGGCCTAACATCTAGGTTATCGGCCCCTAATGGTTTGGGTGATCGTGAAGATGATAATGGAGAAAAAAACTATAACTAAAACTAACTACTAATTTGTATATGCCTCGGTGTTGCCAACCAGGGCCTTGAGCAGAAGGCGGGAGATCTGAGGTCTGACCCCTCGTAGAATGAGGGGATCAGAAAAGATGAGACAAGGGCCAATTAAGGTGGGAAAGTGAAAGACTCCCTAGGCCTTGGATACCCTAATACCGTCGGGGTTGGAAAAGAACAAGAGTTGACTACGGGAAGTCAATAGGAAAGATGACAGAGCCCGGCACAAGTAAGTGGAGGCAATGCCGAACTCAGCTGGGGCCCCTTGGTCGCCAACCCACGTCTCACTAGTCGTGAGTCCCTGGGAGGAGGGGGGGGGGGGTGGAGGAGGAGGGATGGTGCAGTGGTCAAGTTGCTTGTCTCTCACCAAGGCGGACCGAGTTCGATTCCCGATCAATGAATGTGAGATTTTGAAAGTGAAATGCCATGTCCTGTGATTCGGATTCCACGTAGAAAGGAGGTCCCGTGGCTCATGATCGCAAGATTAACAGTCACGTTAAACTACAAGCTTCCTTCCTACATCTGATATGTATTATTTTGCGTATGACTTTTAGTGCCGGGAGTGTCCTAGGACATATTCGGCTCGCCAGAGGCTGTAGCTGCTTCCAGCGGACGCCCTTAGGGTGAGCTACAGGTTCCGTTCAACTTCAAGTAGTTCCAACTTTCGCTACCAGATATCAATGATACCTAGTTGTGAACGTTGGAACTTTGATAGAGCGTTCCGACGAAATCTAACCTAACAATTTAGCTCCACGCAAGTTTAGTCTGTGGAAGGATCTTTAACATGCCATAAATCTATGACATGGAACCGCCGGCTTTACTTCCCCTCCGAAGGAAGGCATACTGAAGGATTTTAACGCTCTTATAAAATCCGACGACTTCGACCGGATTTGAACCGCCATCTTGGGCCTAGAAGCTCAGCATGCTACCGACTACGCCACCGAAGCCGCTTACACCTGATAAAAATATTATATGAGATCCAAATGCATGTAGAGAATAACACCCATTAAAATTTGGGTACAATCTTGTTGACCGACTGAAAAGCAAGGCAATACTGTAAAATAGCTTCCAGCACGATACGTCTTGGGAGGAAAACAATCGATCATGAATGAGTAACGTACGCTAACTATTTAAAGTTATGAATGGAAGAGGCTGGAAAATTACTGGTCCCCTCTTACGTCATGAGCTTCATTGATGGGATGATTGAGTGTACACGTAGGGCCGTAAGAGCAAGGTTAGTGTGGCCATGAATCACGGCCTAATAGATGCAAAGAGGGGGTTATTGTAGTTGTTGTTATGCCGCTTGGTCGTTTCCTTGGTGATTCAGTGTCTTGCCACAGAGTCCCTAGATTGTGACTTCAATTCCTGGATGAGGAAGTTCAAAATAAAATAAAGCGAACTATGAGTGGTAAATGTATTAAACAACATACATTTAAAAAAAACACAGCCTGCTTCCAGTCGACCGACCGGGTCAGGGAATGGAATGAATGAAGCCCCCATCTAGCGGTGAGGATATGAACTGTGCCGGCTACCGAAGCCTGTCGCACTCCCCAAGGGCAATGATTAAATGAATGACAGATGAAATGAAATGATAGTGGAGAGTGTTGCTGGAATGAAATTTGTGACAGGGAAAACCAGAGTACCCAGAGAAAAACCTGTCTGCCTCCGCTATGTCCAGCACAAATCTCACATGGAGTGACCTGGATTTGAACCACGGACCCAGTGGTGAGAGGCCGGCGTTCTGCCGCCTAAGCCATGGAGGCTCCAATAAAGCGAACAACGAGTAGTAAATGTATTAAACAACATAAATATTTACCAATAATCAATACGGATCAGCTATTACCAAACCAATATGATAAACATGAATGAGTATTAGGAAGCCTTTGTCTGGAGCGTGACGCTCTATGGAAGTGAAACTTGGACTATTGGTGCAGCAGAAAAGAGGAGAATTGAAGCGTTTGAAATGTGGTGTGGGAGAGGAGAGATGTTTCTGGCGACTGCTAATGAAGAGAAGATATAGGTTGGTAGTATACATACTAAGACACCCAGGAATAGCAAGCTTAGTTATCGAAGGAAGGGTCGAGGACAAGAACTGTAGGGGTAGACCAAGGTTAGAATATGTTAAAACAGATTGCCTCGGATGTAGGGTGTGGTAGCTATGTAAGATGAAACGATTAGCTCAGGACAGGGAGACATAGAGCTGCATCAAACCAGTCAAAAGACTGAAGACTCAAACAAACAAACAAATAAACAAACAAACAACAACCATATAAATATAATAATTCTGCGCATTAATAATTTTCTCGTTACCACTTCTAGAATGTAAAATGAAATAGCCTACTGTATATATTTAAAAAATAATGTTATATAATTATTATTATATATTTAAAAGAAAAAAATGTTAGAACAATGTTCCTAACATCTCATTTGCAAGCGCTCTTGTTTTGAAATACATTTTACAGGGTTTCCAGCGACTCACTTTCCTCACTTTATTCACTATTTTCAAAGCAGCCTCACTTTTCTCACTATTTGATAAAATTACTCACTATTCTCACTTTTTTTAAACTGGTCATATTCTGCGTTAAAATGGTCTAATGCACAATCAGATTGTTAGAATTGACCCAAAATATACCCATGAATGGGTAGTTCGTTTTTCTGCCACCGCTGCGCTGCCGGCAGCGAGCCAGGCGGCCAGAAAGCATAAAAAGCTTCCATGGTGCAATACCACAGCCGGAGCCGTGCAGCGATCGACAAAAAAAATCACCAACTGTACTCAGATATTATTAACATAGGCGCAATTTGGTTGACATTTTTGGAGGGCTAATTTGTTTTTGAGATACACATTCTTAAAAAGTTTGTCTATTTCAATACAGTTTTGTCACATTTTGGGGGAGCTATGGTTTGTTTTGGGGAGCTTAGCCACCCAAGACGCCCCCCCCCCCCCCCCGTAATTGCGCCTACAGATATCAACAAAAGTTAAAATTATGAACCAGATATAGGCCTACGGCCATAAATGCGAATAATGCTATGAATGTACTCACTATTTTCTCACTTTTTCATACAAAAACTCACCTTATTTTCTGAAATAAAACACTCACTATTTCACTATTTTTGGACGTGAGTGGATGGGGAACTGACAATCTATTTTAAATAATTAATATGTCTCGCAGATAATGTAAGTGGGGCCGATAACCTAGATGTTAGGCCCCTTAAAACAAAATTAGCATCATCATCAGCAGCAGCAACACTCTCCCCTATCATTTCATTTCATCAGTCATTCATTTAATCATTGCCCAAGGGCAGTGCGACAGGCTTCGGCAGTCGGCACAGTTCATATCCTCGCCGCTAGATGGGGGCTTCATTCATTCCATCCCCTGACCCGGTCAGTCGACTGGAAGCAGGCTGTGGATTTTCATCATCAGATAATCTGAGCTAGATTTGCCGTCAGATTCATGAGACATATCACAAAATGTATATTCATCATCATAATCGAGTTTGCCCAACTAAGGACCACGTAAAAAAAAGAGACTGATAGTCAGTCTGAAATACTGGACTTTATATCATTTTAAATGCTAGGAGCCGAGTACCAAGAAGGCAGTGCGAGAACAGAGTTTCAAGATTCTATTTTGTTTGTTCACTGCCTTCTTGATTGTTCTCACATTGCCTTCTTGAAACTCTGTTCTCGCACTGCCTTCTTGGTACTCGGCTGCTACATCGTACTATGACGTCACACACTTCAGTGCATTCTCGGTACATTTCGTCCCGTCACCGTCACGTAACGCCAGACCTCAGCGTAACGACGAAGTCGACAAGATCATTTAAAAAGACACGGATAGTCAGTCTGAAAGACTGGACTTTATATCATTTTAAATGCTAGCAGCCGAGTACCAAGAAGGCAGTGCGAGAACAGAGTTTCAAGATTCTAATTTGTTTCTTCACTGCCTTCTTGGTACTCGGCTGCTACATCGTACTATGACGTCACACACTTCAGTGCATTCTCGGTACATTTCGTCCCGTCACCGTAACGTAACGCCAGACCTCAGCGTAATGACGAAGTCGACAAGATCATTTAAAATGATAAAACTCTTCATGATTTCATTTTTCTTTGGTGCCAGTATTCCTTCATCCTCTTGCTCACGGCTTCTTTCTTTTCAGCTGTCCAATGTTGTTTCTTCTTTGTCGATGTTTCTGTCTCTAGGAACCCCTCAAATGTGTGTATCTTATTTCTGAAAGTGGTTCTGTTACGGATGTCTTGATCAGTGATGTTCATCTCTTGTAGATCTTTCTTGATGTTAGGAAACCATTTCTCATAAGAGTTGCCTTTTCTATTGGGCTTGTTGAAGTGGTTAAAATGTTCTTTGTGAGTATTAGTATTTAATTAAATTGAAATAGATGGAAAAAGAAATCGACAACAGCCTGGTTTCAAGAAGTAAAGAAAGATTTAGAAAAAACAATGTAAGAGAAGAAGATGCACTAGAGAGAGAAATTTTCAACAAAAAAAAGGTATTGGGAATGGAAGTACTCCAAGGAAGGCAATATAAGAAAACAGACTCAAAATGGTTGGAAGAGAGAAAGACACACAGCGAAAAGATGAAGGAGGACTGGAGGAAGAAGAAATAACAACAAAGGACTAAACATTGCAATTGGTTCGCGGTCCTCAGAAGACCCTAACGGAGAAAGAAAGAAGAAGAAATAGATTATTGAAATTATTAGTCTATTATTAGACTATTATTTATTATTATTATTATTTATTATTATTCTCCTTGTTATGCCCATTCAAAGAGCACGTTTAAACTTTTTAGCTGGCCTGATGTTTTTTTCTCTTCTTATGCCCCCAAAATCTCTTCATGAATGCACTGTGTACTTATAGTTTCTTGCGTTCTGTGGATCACCTCTTAGCAGTTTAAATGTTTAACTTTCTCCAAAAATTTGTGCTTTGTTACTATGGTACTAAAGTCTCCACGATTTGCTTTGATGTCGTCTGTGATATTTCTTTCTTGGAGGTCCACTTTAGTTTATTAGCCTACTTTTCACATTTTGCAAAAATGAGGAAAAAGTAGACTTATGAGATCGATCCGGGCAAAAGTCTGTATGTCCTTCTGTCTGTCTGTCTGTCTGTCTGTCTGTCTCTCTGCCTATCTGTCTGTGTGTGTGTGTGTGTCCCCTACCAACTCCTGAACGGCTACAGCAATCGAATCCAAATTTGGTATGAATAAAGATCTATACCTGAATATCTCAAGCCCATATTTGAAAATTATGTCAGTACTACCAACTGCTGAAAAATCGCAATTGAAATTTGAGCTCCATGTTGGATATCTTGGAAGGTATGCATTGGAGCTATTCCAAAATTCGCACACATATAGAAAATAATATTTCAGTTTCATTTCCAGGAGGCCATGCATGGCAGTGTTGCCAAAATGATTCTAAGCCTGCTGATAGGTCCAATTTTTAAATGCATGTAACTTCTATACTATCATATGGATTTCAACCAAATTTCGTATGTGCTATGTGTACCATAACAGATATGACTAGGCTTATTCTTAAGAGCAACCACGGCTGCCAACTGTTAATAAATGCTGTCTCTATTTTTTACCCTAATATTAATATATCTGAAAGTATGTAAGCCAACAGCTTTAAAATTCGCACACGTATGGTACCTGACATTCTAGATCAATTTGGAAAAACTAATATAAGTCAGTGCTGCCAACATGACTGTAAGCCTGCTGATAGGTCCAATTTTAAAATACATGTAACTAACAAATGGATTCCATCCAAAATTGGCAGATTATTTCCGACCAACACATGCATGACATTGTTGCAAACATGAGTTTACGCGCGCTGATAGATCCAATGTCTAACTGCAAGTAAAGTCCATGCTAACCATTGGACTTCAACCAAATGTTGTTTTCTGTACCTTAATAGATGGAACTAACAACATATTAAGTCACCAGGGCTGCCAACAGTAGTGCTCTATTAGGCTACATTATATCAGGTATATTTCGAACTAATTAGAAATGTCGATATTACCAACTTAATTTCGTCATTATTCTAGATAGATCTATATAGATTGACATGAACCTTAAATTTAACAAAAGTAGGCTCTTTAGTTCGTCACTGAACTTTTTGTTTTTGTATTAATATCAGTCTATCTATGTATTCGTTACGTTTGACAGTTTTTACATTATTTTTTGTCTTCACTCTCTGCCAATATCTCTTCATCCTCTCTCCCACTTCCTTCTTCTGTTCCTCCATGTAAGATCTTCCTTTCCTCACTGACAACTTCTCTGTCTCCTGGAAACCTGTGAACTCTTTTACTAGTCGTCTAAATCGCTCTCTGTCCATTATATCTTCTTCTTTCACCCCCATCCGATCCAAGTCCAATCTCACTTCCCGAAACAATTTCGGCTCCGTCTTCCTCTTCCTGAAGAATTCAAAATTCCTCTTCGTCAATCTGGTACTGTTCATCCTCACCAAGTTTCCATAAAACTGCATTCTATCCATTTTCTCATTAGGGCTATAACTCCTTCTGTCTTCAGGTATAGTTCTTTGTTAGGTTCGAGTCTCCTCTCTCCATCCTTGATATTTAGGCCTAGGATTTTTCGGAGCATTTTCCTTTCTCTCTTCCGGATATCTTCGAGGCTACCCATCCCAATCATATCTAGTATTTCTGCTGCATACGGACATTCAGGTCTAACAACGGTATCTGTGTCGGAATTTAGCGGCTAAAATTTGTTTTAGCTAATTTAGGTTTTTGGAACACACTGCTCATCGGCCTTATGTACTGACCGTGTGGCTTATATTGAATCTATCTGAATTTGAGGCTCCTTATTAACCTCTTCCCAATCCTCACCTGAATTACAGACACACGCACTAATACAGCCAACACAATAAGGCAGGTTATCAGACAAATTCCACATACAGTGAAACCTCTATTAAGAGACCAGTGCCGGTTCCATGGAAAACTGGTCTTTGAGAGGGGTGGTCTCTTAATAGGGCTAGGTATTTATACTGCATTATTAATTAAGTACAGTTGGAACACATACTTGATTACAATTTATCTGCATTTGTTCACATTTAGTACAAATTAATTACAATTAGTTATTTTCTGAGCTCTGTCATTTAAAAAAGTCACGAATTGTTCTCTGTTTCAGATTAGCACATCTTTTTTAAAAACATCACTTTCTAGAATATCTCTGAGTGAGTTCGAAATTCCATTAATTTGTTCTGGGTCGAACAATCTTCTAGGAGAGCCATTTTTTGTATTTTGTATACGTTACATAACACTTTTTCTAATGACATTGTATGCTGATGCACTTCTGTGCCAACAGAACCATTGTTTACATCGTCACCCTCTCCAATGGGAAAGCAGACGAGACGTGGTCTTTTGAAAGAGGTCAGACTGAGAAAATGCCTGGGCTTTAGTCGGGGAGAGGGGTGGTTCTTAAATAGAGGTGACAAATACATTGACCTTATGAGGTTTTAAATCTGTTCCAAGAAAAATCGGTCTTTAAGAGGGGTGGTCTTTTAATAGGGATGGTCTTTTAGAGAGGTTTCACTGTACAACCCAGCACACGGGGCTATATTATTATGTCACAAATTCCCTAAATAAATCAACAGAGACGCTATATTGATGTGGTTTGCACGGAATGTACGTGTATTCTTGTGAAGTGTCTGTGTCCTGTGTATCTTGCTTGTCATCGCCTTCCTGTGTCTCGTGGTTTCCCCCAGACAGTTCACAATCCAAACAGGCGTGCCAGCTGTTTACTTGCGCACTTGGGGAATCGCGACCTGGATTCACCAACGTTAGTCTAATCACAATTCAAACCAATCCATGATCTCATGCCCGAGTAAAATCATAAATGATGGGTAAAGCCTTGCGCGGGTGCTGATAGCGGATAATGTTTAGAGAATATTTGCGGATAGTTTTAGAATACAATCCGAACTTGTTTAATAGCATTATTAGGACCCGCATGCTTATGACTAGGGCCCGGATGTTGATGACATGTCATCTCTTTACTGAGCTGTCTTAAAACAATGCTGAAGTACATAGAAACTCCGGAGGGGCCACCCCGTCTTCAAATATGTCATTTTTATTTTGCATCTTTTTGCATTTTTTTTGGTGCTATTTTTCAATTTTAAGAGCATTTTTTCAAGTTTGGTCGATTTTTTGGTCATATTTTAGAGAAATCGGCCTTTTAAGGTCACTTATTTCGAATTTAGTCAAGTCACAGCTTTATATGAGGGAGTTAGTCTCTCAGAGTTAAGAAGAAGCTAGTAGCTGATATAAGATAATTTAAAATTTTTAGTAGAAAAATATATATTTTGGATGCAGAAGAACGGTACCGTACAGTAGGTATACAGATGCTCTTGTTTTCATCGCAAACCAATTATTAGCGGAATGGAATGTTACCTGCTCTGTTGACCAAGGTCAGCAGTGGCGGGGTAGAAAGGGGAAGGGGTGTATATTCTTGTCTCATTTCCGCATAGTTCACGGCGAGAGATATCGTTCATTGCCGCTTTCAATATTCCTAAAATAAAACAACTAGTATCTGCATTTGGTGACAATGTATTTTCTACCGATGAAAGTATATTGTTTTGCAAACTCTGGAACTAAAGTAGCTGCTGAAAGAAGATTTACTGTAACGCAACATATCGGTCGCGATAAACACATTAGTGCTTTTCATTTTCTCCACTTTATAGTGCATTTTTCGAATTTTTAGGTAATTTTTTACAGTCATTTTTGAAAAATTTAAGTGCATTTTTTAAACATTTTTTCGGCATCAACATCCGGGCCCTACTTATGACCTATCGTATTTTTCCGTTATGTTTTTTTTTTCATGACAAATGGAAGATGAGTTAGCTAATCTCATTCAAATTATGTCATTAAGAATAATTATCACTCCAAACAGGAAAGGGTTGCAATTGTGGCTCTATAACAGTCCTGTTAAACATACCACATGTCATAAAAAGCGTTAGGAAACGACTTCTTCCTCAAATGTCTAAATATGTTGCTTTAGTAATTCATGATTTATCTAATTAAAAATATTATTGCAATGCCAGTAGATTCGGATAACAAACGTGGGATTGTGGAAAAAAGTCGTGCGGATGCGGGGCGGATGAGGATAATGTTTTGTTAATCCGCGCAGTCATAAATTGACAGTCATAAATGTTATGAAATGAAAATCCACAGCCTGCTTCCAGTCTCCGACCGGGTCAGGAATGGAATGATTGAAGCCCCCATCTAGCGGCGAGGATATGAACTGTGCCGGCTGCCGAGGCCTGACGCACTCCTTTGGGGCAATGATTAAATGAATGACAGATGAAATGAAATGATAGTGGAGAGTGTTGCTGGAATGAAATTTTGACAGGGAAAACCGGAGTACCCGGAGAAAAACCTGTCTGCCTCCGCTTTGTCCAGCACAGATCTCACATGGAGTGACCGGGATTTGAACCACGGACCCAGCGGTGAGAGGCCGGCGTGCTGCCGCCTAAGCCACGGAGGCCTCCAGTCATAAATGTTATAATTTTTTGAAATAGTAATTTTTAATCTAAAGTATAAATAATTGGACATTCCTGTTTTATGAGTAGCCTAACATAAAAGATGCTGACAACCGTCCTACAGTTCTTTGAGGTGTCTATTTTGAATATAAAGAAAATATGAACAAACGGACTGATAACTACACCTCTTCTATTTTAAAATATCCCATCTAAGAAACAGTTCTAAACAGTATGAAATGTTACTTTATGGAACTTAAAGCGGTGTTGACCATCAATAATGATTTTATTATGTTAATTTACAATAAGATCACGGGCTTGTTTAAGAACCTGGGGTCAAAGTTGGGCCCCCCAGGGGCTCACATCTAGTGGGACGTGGGTTGGCGACCATGGGACTCCAGCTGAGTCTGGCATTGCTTCCACTTAAGTTACTTGTGCCGGGCTCCTCTCCGTCTTCTTTCCTGTCGACCCCTCTTCGTCAACTCTTGTTCTCTTCCGACCCTGACGGTATTAGGGTATCTGAGACCTAGGGTGTCTCTTCCTTTCCCGCCTTAATTGGCCCTTGTCTCATTTTTCCTGATACCCTCCTTCTGCGAGGGGTCAGCCTTCCATTTCTTTGTGTATGTAGCCCCACCACTTCTGGTACACTCTGGATACTGCTACACCCTCAGCGGCTCACGGCTGGTGAGTTCGGGAGTTGGCGATCCCGAGGGATTCCTGAGCTGGGGCCGTTTTATCCCCTTTTTCCACTGACATTGGGGTGGGTTCTCTCCTCTTTCCCTTTCCTATCCGCCTTTCGTGGCTGTTCTTCCTTCCAAGTCCCTCAATCCTCATTCTTCGAGGTTTGAGGGCATTTCTTTTCTTCCTATCCTTTATTTGCCTTATCCTTTGATTGTTTACCATTTCTTCTTCTAGTATGTAAGTTTGTAGTTAGTATTAGTTATAGTTTTCATTCTCATCACATCTTTCACTATCACCCAAACCATTAGGCGCTGATAACCTTGATGTTAGGCCCCTTAAAACAACAATCATCATCATCATCATCATCATCATCATCAAAGTTGGCATTTCAGTACATTTAATGTTCGAGAGGTGATCAGAAACTAAGGTTACAAGGCCGATATTCGTGGAGTTTCGTCTGTTATAGAGAAATTAGTAGTGTGGGGTAATTCGAATACATACGGTTGGTAACTGTGCAGAGTTTCAGCCACCCGCCACCTACATCGCTAGTTGTAGGTAAACAACTAATGGCAACTCGTCTTGCGAAGAGATCCGCTCAGTTGATCGATTTATTTGGGCGAAACATGTAACCGGGGCCAGGACTTCTCACCGAGGCGATAATGCGATAACGCGCGACCTCATACAGCCCAGAAGACCATCAAGCTGTTTAAGCGGTTTCGCTGGGAAACATCATTGACCACCCTCCCTACAGTCCGGGCATCGCTCCAAGCGACCTTCACCTGTTTCCTCACTTGAAGGAGGGGAAACACTTCACAACAACGCGGCTGAACACACAAGGACAGGATTGTTACCAAAAGTGAATATTCAAACTCTTCCTACGAAGTGACAAGTGCGTAAACCAATATGGAGACCATGTCCAAAAATAACCTAATGTATGTACTATCAGTTGGCTGTATTGGTTGTATGAGATATAATGTACACGTTTCACTGCAGGCTTTGTTACCTTACTTTCTGATCTTCCCTCGTAGGCCATATACTATTTAACAATGAGGCCTATACTCCAGCAATCCGTTTAGTTTTTGCCGTGTCTGTTTTAAGGTTTCGCCAAGGTGCGCCAAGTCAGGCTCATCTGGGGTATCTAAGTATGGGAGGTAGTGCAAGATGTGCTACCCTAAAGGCGGTCCGGGCAGGGTACACGAAGAGCCTGCTGATGAACCTCACTTGGTGCACTTGGGCAAAATTTAATAATAATTAATGGCCGTGAAAACATAATGGCATGTATTTTACAATATTGTTGTTATACATCTGATGTAGGGCCTGCATTTAATCGTAACTGCAACCAGTGAGGTGTCTGCTAAATATTAAGAAAATAAATACAATTATTTATGTAAATAGCCATGTTGTATGTTTTCAGTGTGCCGGATAAATAATAAAATTAACGGGATTAGCAATGTAATTACGTACAGAAGGAATTGAAAGAGGTGTCTTTGGGTGGCGAACATCTATGCAATATTTTCAAAACCCGGCTTTACTGTAGGCCTTCATTGTTCTGAATAGAGTTCAAATTATATTCTAATGAGAGTTTCAATAATCGATATGACGCAAGAAAATCGACATTTCAAATACGGTACACACTGATGTTGAATGACATAAAAAGCATAATGCGTGCATAACAACAGTCAATGAGGAGCTAAAAGAAGAAAATAAACACGGCTCACTAATGAAGTGAGAAGGAGAACATTAATAAAAAAAATATATATTATGTTCTTGGTTTTACATCCCTTTTAACTACTGTGGCTTTTAGAGACACGGCGCCGGAATTTTGCCCGGAGTGTGGTATTTAACGTGCCAGTAAATCTACTGACACGGCTCCCTCACATTTGAGCACCTTCAAATGCCAATTGACTGCGCCAGGATTCGATCCTGCAACCTTGAGCACAGCAGGCGAGAACATTACCGCTGCACCACGCAGCCAGTTAATTCTGTGTTTTATTCTCGCCTCTGCCAAGAAATGCAATTATGGTCTGAAAAATAGAACGATGTATAGTACGCTATCTCCATGAGAACTGAAAAGAGGTGGGTTCGAATCCCATCTTTCCTAGGAAACTACATGAAAACGATAGGTCTACTGCTGTCGTGAGAAGCCGCTTCCTTATGACAACATCGCTCTTCCAGAGTGTGATCCAGAGAACGATAGTAAACCATCTGCTGACTTGTTGCTACACGACTTTTGAATGAAACTTGACTCACACATCAGGGTGCTCTCTTTCTTCCAAGAATCCCCCACAGGGAAACAGTATGAGTGACTCCTCCTGTCAGCAGCCAGCCAATGAGGAACCTGCGGGGCACGCCGACGTCATCAAACAAGTGTAAAGCAAGCGAGCGACCGACCTTGCTGATATCATGTGCCGTCACTACCAATGTGGGAGCAGTGTAGCCGTGGACATTGTCTAGTGCACACGTGTGATATTGTGTGATGAGAAATAAGTATGACGAGTGACGTTTTTATGAACCGTGTGCCGTTAACTGGCATTCATAGAGGGGGCCATGGATTTAACTACTTCAAGGTGAGCATGTTATTATTTTAGGGGGCGGATTTTTAAGCATTGCCTTGTAAATCATGTTCTTAAACACTGAATGATTCAGCGTGTGATATAAAATAAGTGTAAGAATGACGTTTACTGGTGGTCACATTGGGGGCCATGAATTTAACTACGTCAAGGTGAGCATGTTATCTTTTGTAGGGGGCGGATTTCTAAGCAATGCCTTGTAAATCATATTCCTAAACACTGTATGATTCAGGATATGATATGAAATAAGTATAAGACTAGCGTTTACTGGCGTTCACAGTGGGGATCTTGGATTTTACTACTTCAAGGTGAGCAAAACTTTTATAGGGGGTGGATTTGTATTCACTGCCTTTTAAATCATTTTCATAAACACTGTATGATTTAGGATGGGATATGAAATAAGTTGAAGTTTACCGTCACTTGCATTCGCAGAGGGAGTCTTGGATTTTTCTACTTCAAGACGAGCAAAACTTTTATAGGGGGTGGATTTCTTAGCCCTGCCTTTTAAATCATTTTCATAAACACTGTATGATTCAGGGGGTGATATGAAATAAGTCGACGTTTAGTTGCGTTCACAGAGGGGGACCATGGATTTTATTAATCTTCAAGGTGAGCAAAGTTATCTCTTAGAGGGAGGGAGTATTTGTGTGCACTGCCTTTTCAATAATTTTCTTAAACACAATATGATTCAGAATGAAATAAGTATAAGACTGACGTTTACTGGCGTTCACAGAGGGGGGCATGGATCTAACTACTTCAAGGTGAGCATGTTATCTTTTGTAGGGGGCGGATTTCTAAGCATTGCCTAAAAATTAGTTCCTTAAACACTGTATGATTCAGATAAGTATAATTGTGACGTTTATTGGAATTCACATACGGAGCTATGGGTTTTACTACCGTACTTCGAGATGAGCAAAGCTATGTTTTAGAGGGAGGATTTTTATCCACTGCCTTGTAAATCATATTCTTGAACATAGTTTAATTCAGGCTGAGTTATGGAATAAGCATTGCCAATTATGCTTTATTTAAAGCAGTGTACCTTTTTCTGGCATTCACACAGGGTTCCATGGGATTTAATTACTCCCAGATGAGCAGAGACATCTTACAATAACAAATAAAAAAGCACCAACTGCTGGCGAATGCTTGTAACCGTATAAAGTATTTGATCTAACAGGCTGCCGGTACTATGAAACTTTAACGTACCGTACGGTACTAGTCTTAAGCATTATCGTGATGTTATTATCAGGCAATTATCTTACCGCTACAGAGGTAGGCTTTTCTTTCTATGCATGTTCATTTTGTATCCTTTGTTGTAAAAGGTTTATCTAAAACTGACAATAAATAATAATATCGTATGGCCTCGGGTGCCGGGTGCAAGCTTTGTTATTTGACGCCAAGAGGACAGCTTGCATGTCGATTTTTTTTCTTATTTTGTTTCTTGGAGCGCTATGAAAGACACGGAGGTTAGATATCTAAGGAGGAATATTTATCAGGGGAATGTGGGATAGTAAAGCAACAGATGAGAAACACAACAATGATGCATGTGAAACACGTATACGGGTACAGGAGATGGTATTCTAACCTATAACACTTAGTTAAAGTCTAGGATAGCCTCTCTGTATTAATTAGGATAAGATTGAGTTAGTACGTAATTGATAGCCGTTATTAGTGTCTTGATAATGTCACTAATTTACCTGACTTCCTCCATTCCCTTTTTAGTAATTTTATTAAAGTAAGAGTCAGACTAGAAAATAAAGGATGTTAATATTTATAAAAGCGTATACCGTAATTGCTGAGAGGTACTGTAATGTGACATAATCTTGTGTTTGTAACATCTATAAATGTTTATGTTCGACCCTGACTATTATATGTCAGAAAACTGTACTATAATGAGGCTCATTATAACACTATTTTTCATTATGAAACAGTTTCTCCCACCAATCAGAGCTCAAGAAACAGTTGTTTGACCCATTAGATATTAGATGCGCTGAGTTCCACGGCCTTCTAATTTAAATTTCACTGCCTGGCCTAGTGTCATAGTAGGGTAATCGAGGAGGCCATGGTCAAATACAAGGCATTCTCTGTGTCTCATGCGCTCTGTTCAGTACATAAAACTGGCGAAATCTCAAAAGATATTTATGAATATTTATGTTCGAACATAAAATAGTTATAATTATTATCGTCGAACATAAACAGTCGTATGCAACTCGCCTATAGGCCTAATGGTAATTAAGACACTCGTATGGAAATTATAAAACTCGCATACGCTCGTTTTATAAACATAATCATGCCTTAATTATTGCCATTATAGGCTCGTTGCATTATGTACTATTTTTTGATTCCACGGCTTGTATAGTGAAAAGCCGTCGCCCTATACTTCGGAATCGGAAAACAATCCAATTCTAAGAAATAAGATTATGTAAGAGATAAAAGACATGTCGCAACGGATGAATCAACAGAGCAATTACACATCTCTCATATTTATTTAGGATTCCGAGACTTTTTGTATCTTTGAGATTTACAACAGTGCAATGACGCATGCGCTGCTTTTTATCAACGCCTACCTGTATGTCAGAGGTGTTATCTATTTCGCGGATGTCTTACTTTAGTGAGTGTGGGAACGCCTGAGTGAACAGTGCCGGTTGGAGAATAGTTGCGTGTCTGTATAATCTGCTGTGTCGGATCAGTTGTACATATTAGAGGTCAATCCCTGTTATCATGAGGTTATTATGAGGTTGAAAGGAAGTTTATTCTTCTAATGATAATGGACTTTTGATTACACGTGTTAAATTTCAGTGTGTCAATGCACGCTATGCCTACATAATTCTCTCTCCCTTTGTTGTCTGGTGTTGCGCCTGTGTCAGCATGATACGAAGTTCAAGTGAGATATTACGAGGTTCTGCAAGTAGCCTCAACATTGAGCAAGCCAGGGAAGTCTTCTTTAAGTCGGTGTGTATTTACTCTCTCTTATCGTTAATCCCATCCCAAAAGATACACTGTGGTTAGTTTCCATGTCATTGACTTGGGAACTGTCGACATTAAGGGGACCGTGCAGTCATGGACCCATATTTTCTTTATTTTACATGCTACTTTTACATTTATTTTTCTCCTTTTCTGATTTTCACAGCCCAGTTAATATTGTGGACCGTATGTTATGCGGATTATTTTGTTTAATTTAACACAGGAAATATTCATTTATTTATTTATTATATGGCCCTTTAGTGCCGGGAGTGTCCGAGGTCATGTTCGGCTCGCCTGATCTGTAGCTGCTTCCAGCGGACACCCTTAGGGTGAGCTACAAGTTCCGTTCAATTTCAAGTAGTTCCAACTTTTACTACCAGTTATCAATGATGCCTAGTGGTGAACGTTGGAACTTTGATAGTGCGTTCCGACGAAATCCAACCTAACAATTTAGATTTTCACAAGTTTAGTCTGTGGAAGGATCTTTTACATGCCATAAATCTATGACATGGGATCGCTGGCTTTACTTCCCCTCCGAAGGAAGGCATACTGAAGGATTCTTAACGCTCTTAAAAGATCCGACGACTTCGGCCGGGTTTTGAACCCGCTATCTTGGGCACAGCAGTTCAGCATGCTACTATTATTTATATTATTCCATTCTCAAACAGGGTGTTTACAAACTTTTATCTACCAATTAATTTTGACAGACCGCTGTCAATTTGGGGGACCATTTTCCAAAACAATAATATCACCATAACAGCCATATTTTAACATATCAATGAGTATATTCTGAATGGCATAATGAGCATAATAGCTTCTCATATTTTTGGTATTTTAGTTCATTTTAGAACACATTGTATTGGCACAAATTATTTTGGTTATGAAATTGAAACATTTAATGCGGGTTTTTTAAACTATTATTAAGAAAATACAAAATCTAAATCACTCACCTTATAGAGCATATGCAACTTATATTTTAGAGAAATAATCAGCTTGATAGCTCAAATAGTTTCAGGGATACGTGTACCCCAAGTTGACAGTGGTTTGTCAAACTTATTTTGTTGATAAAAGCTTGTAAACACCCTGTGTGAGAATGGAATGAGATAAATGACTGTTTTCTGTGTTAAATTAAACAAAATAATCCGCATAATGTAAGGTCCACAATTAACTGGGTTGTGAAAATTATAAAAGGAGAAACACAAATGTAAACATAGCATGTAAAATGAAGAAAAATATGGGTCCATGACTACACGGTCCCCTTAATGTTGAATTGCTTTCATTTCGTGACGTGAATTCCTGTCTTAACTATCTTGGTGCCACGCGCCGTTTTGATCGGCTTTTGATCCTCGCACGAAAAGAGCGTGATGATTTTGTTATCTTTTACACAATGTTTTATATTGTTGGAGTGGTGAGTTTCAAGCTTGCCTGAAGAAGAGGAAGTGTTGCTTCGGATCGCGTAACTTTCATGGCATGTTCATGTCACTGCACTTTATCGATGGAAGTAATAAATGCAAAATATTATTAATAATTTTTGGGATGGTTGTATTTAAGTTCATCAAAATGATAATAACCATTTTTAAGTTAAAAACTGAATTAAGATTTCACATATGGTATTTCAGCCCGAATATCAATGACTTAAGGCATATTTGATTGTTTTTCCCGTATTGAGTTATAAACACTTGAGTTTGGGAATGATCCACTTATCAATACATCTTCAATATGAATACTGTATCACCCCAACACGTGTAAATCATTAACTATAAAATCATAAATGTATCTAATGTTATATACGACGTTCTCGTGTACGTGTTAATTGCAATCTCTTCCTGGAAATGTATTTGCCATCCCAAATTTTCCTTCGCATTTCCGTTTCATGTTTTTCATATATTAATAGATACAATATATTGAGCATTATTTCGGTCTATTTGCAGTGTAAGTAACGTACACATTAAAAATTAAAACAAGACCAAAAATTTTCCGTATAAGCACTCGATCCCACGACCCTTGGATTACCGTTATGTACTCTTTCCACTGCACCAACCACTGCCTGGAAACTACACTAACGTACGTGGCTCATGCCTCGCCTGACCCGCGCCAAAAATGCTATTTCCTCTAAACGCTTGGCCATCAGATGCTCCCACGTTTGTCACTTTCATTTCTGATCAAACCCTACATTTACCATAAATTTAGACGAAATCGGTGATGACGAGTAAGCGCAGTCCCCTTATTAGTTTGTTTTTCATTTGCCACGGAGTTCAAAGGAATTTCAAAACTATTCTATTATCTAAATCACATGGATAAAAGAGCAGCGCTTGCTAACAGTAGTGACAACTGTAAGCCGACCTTGGATTTACGTCATAGCAGTATTTTTGTATCAAAGCCCACACCAAATTGTTTGATTAATCATGAATTCGTTACATCACTTAGTCTGTAGCGGAAAATTAGTAAACTCTGCAAAATGGCCACTTACTTTCCTTTTATAGGTGTTCACTGATATTTTTCATAAATATATTTGAATATTTCACGATTCACTTTCCAATCCCAATTACCCCCAAGACGTATGGTACTGGAACTGAATAAGAAATTAGACATTTCCCCGCCGAGCAACCGTCCGCTTCCCTTGGCCGTTGTGAGGGTTGCATATGTTTCATACTTTCGAAATCTCCTACAGTGCTTTGTGGGTTGCATAACCGTCTTACATACAGTATATACACACATTTATTTATTTATTTATTTATTTATTTATTTCTCTCTACCTGTCGTTTAGGCTGACTGTGGACCACGTTAATTTGATTTCTGTTTCTGTATCTTTATTTTTGCCCAATACTCCATTCCATCGCTCTGCATTCGCCTCCTTTCTTCAGTCCACGGTGCCTGGATCCGTGATGTAGGTTGACTCTTAAAACCCGTGAAATTCTCAATTTTGGCTTTGTATGCTTCCCTGTTGCTGATTAATTAATTAATTTGTTTATTTATTTATATATTTATTTATTTAGGCTATGTATTTATTTAATTATTTATTTAATTATTTATTTATTTATTTATTTATTTATTTATTTATTTATTTATTTATTTATAAGTTGTATCAATATTACTCACGTTTATTTTTTTATATATTCAGTATTTTGAAAGGTAGGAGTGCTGTCTGCTTTCGCTTTCTATCCAGTCCAGAACCAACTATTTACCAAGTTAATGGCATGCGGTTGCTATGGTGATTGGCATGATTGGGCCATGGTCATTGTTGCCAAACCAGGATCCTTATGAACCATTCGCAAGTTTCTCGGAACGAAGGCAGCTTGATCAGTTTCCATTACGTGTCCGGATATCAGCTGCAAGCCTTACGGAACTCAATGACACAGACCGCGCTGATGTAACCGTCTCTGAGCGCGTTCCACAATTCCTAGGTATTTCCCTTGTGTAACTGCGCACGCCCCCACAATGCCACATTACACAACAACGGCTTAGCCGTGGTTCATCATTATTATTCTGGTTGTCAATGATTTTGTACAATGCATATTAAATATTTTATATATATATTGTTGTTACATATAAAATACTGTATAATATGGCTGCTTATTCCCTTATTTCATTTCCACAAATTTAATTGAAATAGCAGAATAATAATTTGAGGTTACCCCATATGGGTTAACTTCACATCCAGAATTATTTGAAAATTATTTTCTTTACAAAACCATAGGACAGTCACTTTATTGATTTTACTTTATTTTATCCTTTTCAGTTTTATATAACACTTAAGGTTATTTTTTTATTTTATTTAAATTTTTAGTTTTTAGATTAAATTTGTATATTTGTAATTTGAATTTTATTTTTTATTTCATTGAATTGTGATCCTCATACTTCATTTGTGGAGCATTAAGATAGATAATCTTTTCTTCAATTAGATTCCAAGTATTTTAGGTTTATGAATTTGCATTAGTTGTTGAATAAGGGAAGATCCTTCAATTGATCTTTTACAGCTGGATATTTTCTATGGTACACCAACCAATGTAGCAATGCTCAATTGTTCGAAAATTACCCGTAGAAATGTCATTTACGTAATGCTTTTGTAGTGTCAATAACAATCATAAACATTGCCATCTTAGTGAGAAGTATTTTCATGTCAAGTACAGTACATATTTCTTTCACAAGATTCCCGTGCTACTTCATTCCACTATGTGATCTTTTGAATGGTCTGTGCTAGATATGTTGATATTAATCTTGACACAGTATTTTGATGTGAGTGGTGGTTTCAGTCAACGTGTTGAAGACGCCCGCCCTCTTCGTCCTTGCTTAATGTGATTGGTTGGGTTCCGCCCTTTGTCAATGCCACCAGTAATGCGCCAGACGTTATTCTCTTGTCTCTCGTTTGCAGATGTCGGACTTCCCGGTAGAGAGCGCACAGAACGGTGACATGGCGGCCGTTATGGAAAATTTCCAGAAAAAGAACTCATTGGTCAGACCTCAGGTTACCAGCTCAGCAACACAGGTAAAACACATTGTTGATTTTTCCATTATTGTATTTAGCCTATATATTGTATTCTTGCTAGCAGCTGCTTCCTATTTTATTCCAAATTCTAAATGTTCTCTATTGTACTTTCTAGTGACGATCTTCAAAGGATAGATGTTAAACTATTATATAACCCTTTTCAATATATTTTGGCGGAAGAGATCCCTGTCCAATGCGTCATGGAGAGTGATTTGGAGCATTTGGAAGTCTTCTTTGGTGTTTCTAAACCAGGGCATCGTGGTTTTGTGGTTGGAATCAAAACAGTGAAAGATCTTCTTTGGATGGGCGCCCGCAGGTGGGGGTAGGGGTGCAAGGAGGGGCCGAGCCCGCCCCCTGGAATCCCGAAAATATTTCAATTGTTCATTGTCTCACCAGTTTATTTCATAAATTGAAGTAGCTGATATAGATGTAGGGATAACTCCACAGTTTTATTTAACTTAGTAATTGGGGATTATTTGACAATATCTCGAGTTATTTAGAAAATCGGCGAACTGGATTAACATTACCATTATAATGAACTGCTTGATTTTTATTTTTGACGATACATGGTGATACAACTACTTTTTATCTGTGTTTATGAAATGAACATTATGACCATGATTCACAAATAAAAGCGAACTTCTATGAACAAAAACTCTGAACTAAAAGAAATATACCCAACGGTTTCAGAGCAGCCAAATAATGAACATCACGAAGCAAGTAAGAAATGAAACAAAACCCTAGTGACAGGTACGTAATGAAATGAAAAGTATTACTTGCACCCCCCCCCCCCCCCCCCCCCCCTCTCCTGGAGAATATCCTAACCTGTTGCCGTTCCGTCTTTTACGGGTTGTGTCTGTAAGTTTCTCTATTTTACTATAGACTTCCTTGTTGGATCTGTTGTGTTGGATGCCATTCTTGTAATTGTATCCCATGATTCCTTTAATGATTCTGCGCTCTTTTTTCTCCAGTCCTTCGAGTAGCGCGTTATCGGCATTTAGGGAAAGGGTTTCGGATGCATACATAGCTACTGGCTTCAGAACCGTTTCATAGTGACGTATCTTAGTGTTTTGGGAAATATGCGTTTTGTTATAAATCGTGCGTGATATTTGGTATGCTATTGCAAGTCTTCCTATTCGTACCCGAAGCGCTGCCTTGTCCAATGCATTTGTCATGATGATCTCACCTAGATTCTTGAATTTCTCCACTCTGTGAATATCCCCGTGTTTTTTGCGGAGGTTTGGAGGAACAACTTTGACGTTAATCATTGCTTCTGTTTTTTTTTTTTTGAAATGATAACTGCAGGCCAGTTTATCCGGCGGTTTCCTTCAACAATTCGGTTTGAAACATAGCAGTTTCCAAATCGTTTGACAGAATAGCAATGTCATCGGCAAAAGCTAGACAGTCTACCACGATCCCCTTTGATTTAGTTCCCATTCTCAGCGGACTGTAGCCGGTTTCCGTTATTCGCGTTCGCCAAGTCCTTATGATCTTTTCAAGAACACAATTGTCGAACTCCTGTCTTGACCTCAAAGGAATTATTATTATTATTATTATTCCTTCGAGTTTAGCCTTCTTTGGACCACGGCAAACAATTGATTTGCTGGTTAGTCCTTTTTATTTTCCCAGAACTTCATCATTTTGCTGTGGTTCCTCTTCGTCTCTTCCGACCAGATGTTCTTGGCTTTTCTACTTTGCTTTCCCTGGAACCCCTTGAATTAATCAATCGTGGCTCGAAACACCTCTCTATTCGAGATCTCCTTTAGACTGACCGCGATTTCCTCCATGCTTGAAACACCTCTCTATTGCAGATCTCTTTTAGACTGACCGCAATTTCCTCCATGCCTTTCTTGTTTCATCAACCCATTTTGCAGTCGCTTTTATCTTGGTGGCGTAGTTGGTAGCATGCTGAACTGTTGTGCCCAAGATAGCTGGTTCAAATGCGGCTGAAGTCGTCGGATTTTTAAGAGAGTTAAAATCCCTCAGTATGCCTTCCTTCGGAGGGGAAGTAAAGCCGGCGGTCCCATGTCATAGATTTATGTAATAGATCTTTCCACAGACTAAACTTGTGTGAAGTTAATTTTCTAGGTTAGATTTCGTTGGAACGCTCTATCAATGTTCCGACGTTCAGTGGCATCTGGTAGCGAAAGTTGGAACTACCGTACTTGAAATTGAACGGAACTTGTAGCTCACCCTATGGGTGTCCGCTTGAAGCAGCTACAGCCTCTGGCGAGTCGAACATGTCCTCGGACATTCCCGGCACTAAAAGCCATACGATAAATAATAAATAAATAGTTGTAGTCGACTCTCGCTCATTCTCGTGAGGTGTTCATAGAACTTAAGTCTTCTCTTCCGTATGGTATCTGTGATGTTCTCTGCCTGTCTGTATAAATCTTCGTTTCTCCTCTTCTGCCATATACCATCGTTTCTTTTTTGTGGTCCTAAGATCTTCCTCAAGATTTTTCTTTCTTTCTTCTCTATCTCCTCCATTTCCTCTTTCTTGTTCAGTATCAGACATTCTGAACTATAGAGTCCCTCTGGCTTGACAATTATGGTATGGTGTCTTATTTCTTTCTTATAAGATATTGCTCTCTTGTTGTATATATTTTGCACCGATGTATATGCTAGTATTATTCTTACTCTTATTATTATTATTATTATTATTATTATTATCTCCAGAAGAGAGAAAGGAAAATGCTCCGAAAAATCCTAGGCCCAAATATCAAGGATGGAAAGAGGAGACTCAAACCTAACAAAGAGCTATACCTGAAGACAGAAGGAGTCGTAGCCCTAATGAGAAAAAGGAGAATACAGTTTCATGGACACTTGGTGAGGATGAACAGTGCCAGATTGACGAAGAGGATTTTTGATTCTTCAGGAAGAGGAAGATGGAGTCGAAATATCGGACGGGGGTGAAAGAAGAAGACATAATGAAGAGAGAGCGATTTAGAAGATTACAGTAGTTAAGGAGTTGACAAGTTTCCAACAGACATGGGAGTTGTCAGTGAGGAAAGGAGGAGCTTACTCGGAGGAACAGTAAAATGAAGTGGGAGAGAGGATGAAGATAATAATAATGTTATTGGTTTTACGTCCGTTTTAACTACTCTGGCTTTTAGAGACGCCAGAGGATGAAGAGATATTGGCAGAGAGTGAAAACAAAATATAGCAATGTAAAACCTGTCAAACGTGGCCCATAGTTGGCCGTAACGAATAAATAGAATCTCCCAAACGTAGCCCATTTGAATATACAGTATTTTATTTTATATCATGTATTTAATTTTTTTCTAATCCAAGAATCAAATCCAGTATTTTTGGGATTTGATTCTCCATACGTACCCGTAGATTGCATAATAGACTATTATAAACATGGTGGCCACTACTCCTGGAAAACCTGGAAATCCTGGAAAACTCCTGGATTTTATTAGGTCTGAAAAACTCCTGGAAAATGACAAAAAAATGAAAACTCCTGGAAATTAGCCACTGTTAATTAATTATAAAAATCTTTCCATCTCAAATCATACTCCCGCTTTGGGTGAGCACTCCATGGTTAACGAAATAAATTTCCTCAGGCTACCAGTTTCTGTGTGAGAGAACACGAGATAATGGCATGTTAAAGAACCTTCCACTAATTACACCTGTGTGAAGCTAAATTGGATAGGTTAAGAATGTAAACAACGCTCTTAGGTTTCTACGTTCGTTGCCAAGAGCCGACTGCGGTGGCGTCTAGTAGCTAAGTTCTGAACTTGGCCTGGTAGTCGTTGACGGTGGCGCTTGGCGGCAAAAGTAGGAACTATTTGAAAAATTCTAAGTGCAGTCTGTACTTACATTAAAAAAAACAGATAACACACACTAATACAGTCATCACAATTAACACCGGTTATCAGACAGATTCTACACACACCCAAAGTACACGGGGCTACATGACCGCGTTGTCGCAGCCCCTAAACTTAAGAACCAACCAACCAACCGAACACGCGATAGTTTTTTGTAAAACATATTGAGTATAGACAACCTCACCGCAATAAAATTGCAGGCGGCATTCTTTTCTCCTTTTTAAAGCGGATATTTGAGCCACAAAGGCTTTTTTAAATCAACAATTAAATCATTTGTGGGTAGGCTTGCGTATCAATAACGCAATCACCACTAATTTTTGTCAACATCTGTATAAGTAAACCAAACAAAACTGCGTTTTTTGGTCTTGAAGCAGGCAACCAATAAAGCCCCTCCCCCGGACTCGCGCTTATTTTTAAGTCTGGAAAAATGAGAATTACTCCTGGAAAATTACTGGAAAACTCCTGGAAAATCGTTGACCGATTTGAGTGGCCATCATGTATAAATCTGTTGCCTGTTTTCTCTTTCTTTTTTTTCTAAAAAGTCTAGTTCGATGTACTCCTTTAATCGGGTACGGTATCTTACTCTTCTATTACCCAATCATGAAGCTACAGTCACTGTTACCATGACAGCATGATAAATCTCTACTGTTTAATATTCTTTGAAGCGAGCTATGACATTGTTTGAGCTCTATAGCGAAGCTGCGTTTAATGTGGGACGAGGTGCAAAGGCCAACCGCTTCTTTTCCTGGTCCGCATACCAATTATCCATTTCATAAGCTTTACATTTCTATTGAATTATAATCACTGTCCTATCTACAGTATAATGCTGACGCATGGATATTATTCATAGTCATGGGTTGACACATTAAATGCTTAAATACTTGATTTGAATAGTGAAGGCAACATCAATATTTCGTCAGGTTGGTTTGGTTTGTTCTGTTTTGTTTTTGCTAAACGCCCATTTATAATTATGCTGATACAGGATGTTTCAATAATGCACGGCAATATTTCAGGGTAAGAATTCACTCATGTACAGGGTAAAAAAATGTTATACAGTAGAGTATTGCAAACTCGGCCTAATGTGGACGAGTTTGCGAAAATGCCGGGTTATCGGGAAATGTATTAAAAAGAAGAAATAAGCTGTTTGTTTTTGTTTAAAATTAATGCAATGCAGTACATTATTTGTTTTAACAGAAACACAATTTTTAAAACGATTAAGCCACTACAATTACAGTACTTGAATATATAGTTCAGTACTGTACTACTTCACTGCATAAAAATCAAAGGAAACAATTAAATTATAAAAGAAAACTTAGAAAAACTAGGCCTACAAATTATTTTTTATATGTACACTGTACAGAATATGTACAAAACAATTCCTGTTCGCAAATAGTTTTTTACTTAATGAAAATTACCATTTACTTTTTTGCAAAAAAGTGTAATGTTCTTTTGCTTTTCGCTTTGAAACCTGTTTCTTGAAGTCTCATCACAAAGACGGCGAAGAAACAGAATGTCCATAGCGGAGAAGACAGAGAAGTCAAAAGAAAACATAATAACGCTCTGTGCGGAAACACAAAAACAAACAAAAATCATGATTTTTTTTTTCTCCTGTCAGGGTGGCCGAGAAATCCGAAGTGCCGGGTTACCGAGTGCCGAGTTTGCGAGACTCTACTGTATAAGAAGAAACATTAATTTTGTCCGCTACACAAAAAAGCTTAGAATCGTGTATAGGCTATGCCTTAGGTCGTTTGACTGTATTGATGCAGCTCTCCATAGCTCCCTGTCCTTATCTAATCGTTTCATCTCCGCATAGCTACCACACCCTACATCCGTGCCAATCTGATTAACATACCGTAAGTTACTCTAACCTTGGTCTACCTCTACAAATCTTGTCCTCAACCCTTTCTTCCAGAACGTAGTTATTGTTTTAAGGGGCGGAACTACGAGGTCACCTGCTCCTTCCTTCCAGAACTAAGTTGGCTATTCCTGGATGTCTTAGTATGTGTCCTACCAACGTATCTCTTCTCTTCATTAGCAGTCCCCAGGACATCTCTCCTCTACTACTTGTCTTAACTCCTATTTATTTGTTACCCTATCTACCCATCTGATCTTCATCATTCTCCTGTAACACCACATTTCAAATGCTTCTACTCTCCTCTTTTCTGCTGCGCCAACGGTCCAAATTTCACTTCCATAGAGCGCCTAGGTCCAAACAAAATGCTGAACAATTCATACACTCATAGTAGAATATATATTTTTAACGGTTTACCCAGCGTAAGCTTAAAATGCGCACGGACGGTAGGTTTTTTCTTTTACTCGATTCACTGAAATCATTACTGCTCGGCTTCCTTTGGTCATAAATAAATAATTTTCTACAGACACCTTCCTCAAGAAATTCTTTACAGAATGGTGAAAACCGCATCAATATCCTTCAAGTGGTTCTCGAGATTACCTGGAGCATCCAAGAATCGGGAAATTTGTTTTATACTAAGTAGAGATAATTGAATCGTTGATTCCTCCCATCATTTAGCGCCGTGCACAGTACGATCGGATTGTGTTTGGATAATGGGAATAAACAAAGCCATTTCTTCGCGTAAAGTTGCAGTTTTTAATGTTCTGCTGGATGAAGGACGATTTAATAAAACAAGTGCTTGAGTCTGGTTGGTTGGTTCCTTAGTTTAGGGGCTGTGACAACGTGGTCATGTAGCTCCGTGTAATGTGGGTGTGTGTAGAATCTGTCTGATAAACGGTGTTAATTGTGATGACTGTATTAGTATGTGTTATCTGTTTTTAATTCAAGTAAGGACTGCAGAATTTGATTTTCAAGTAGTTACAACTTTTGCTACCAAACGACACCGTCAACGACCAACTAGTTCTGAACTTGGTTACTAGATGTCACCGTAGTCAGTTCCTGGCGACGAACGTTGGAACCTAAGAGCGTTAGTCTAATATAACCCATAATTTAGCTTCACACAAGTGTCATTAATGGAAGGTTCTTTATCATAGCCTTAATCTATGACATGGGACCGCTGGCTTTACTTCCCCTCCGAAGAAAGGCATACTGAGGGATTTGTACTTACTTATTTCCTTTCGCTCCGTGCGGAGCATAGGGCATCCAAAAATGATTTCCATCGGGCTCTGTTTGTTGCCAAGTTCTTCACTTCCCTCCAAGTCTTTCCAGCTTTTCTGGCCTCCACTTCAATGGTGCATTTCCAGGTGTTCATTGGTCTTACCCGTCTCCGAGCCCCTTGAGGATTCCAATCCAGAGCTCACCTTTCTACTGCTTCATTCTGTTTCCGCAGAGTATGCCCAATCCAGCCCCATTTCTTCCGTTTAATTTGGACTTCTATAGGTTGTTGGTTAGCCCTCTCCCACAGCTCTTCGTTTGGGATTATATCTAGCCATCGTATACCCACAATTTCAGAGGGCTTTTTAACGCTCTTAAAAAATCCGACGACTTCGGCCGGGTTTGAACCCGCAATCTTAGGCATAGAAGCTCAGCATGCTACTGCTAGAGTGTAATAATTAGAACAGTTCTGTATTTTGTAACAGCTTGTGTGATATGATATGCTGGCTTTCCCTTTCACTAAAACATCGCGGTACACACCAGATTGTGTTTATCTGCTGGTTTATCAGTCGGTTACTGGTACTCGATGTAGGTTATCATCACCTCCACAATGTATCGCCTCTAATAGTCAATATTTTCATTACACAGGGTTTCATCAAGTGTAACACTTCAAATACGATGCCCCTTTCCAAGCAGTGATGGGCAAATCGAAGTTTCAGTAGTCCATCTTACAAGGAGAGGTCGCCAAGTGGTTTACTAGAAAAGGTGTTCAAATTTGGAGGGTTTGCTCTTCATAAGAAACTATTTTGGCCGTGTTCGAGCGTTTTTGCCAATGGGCCTTAGTGTGTTCAAAATTGAACGTTTAAAATCATTCCCCAAACTTTTGTAGTCCTATTCTCGCAAACGTTCCCGGCTCGTTTCCGTGGCGTAGTCGCTAGTGCATTGGCGCGGGGAATTCAAGTTACCGTGATCGAAACCTACCTTGATCTTTTTTAAATCTTTTTTTTTTTTCATTTTTTCTTTTATTTATGTTTGTGGCACAATATTTAAGTTGGCAGATTACATCAAGTACTTTATTATTTGTTGTTGCTTTCTCTATTTACAATATTAATAAATTAATATTTACGTTATTGTCTACACTATCCACAATATTTGTCACATTTTCACTGTTCGTCTGACAATGAAACACTTGACCCATTGTTACACTTATTTGGGTGGTATTCATCATAGAAACATTGGAAGCCGGCCATGCTGCATTTAAATTCTAACGAATAAAACTTACGACTCGTTCAAGCTTCAAGGACGAATAATAATAATGTTAAAATATTGTACATAGCTCCAAAACCGAAGAGACCACAGCAAATACATTATAGAAAACACAAAAGACAATAATAACAGTAAAAAAAAAAAGTGCTGACCGAGGTCTGACTCGAACTTGAAACCTTGAATTCCCCACGCCAATGCGCTAGCGACTACGCCACGGAAACGAGCCAGGAACGCTTGCGAGAATAGGACTACAAAAGTTTGAGGAATGATTTTGAACACACTAAGGCCCATTGGCAAAAACGCTCGAACACGGCCAAAATAGTTTCTTATGAAGAGCAAACCCTCCAAATTTGAACACTTTTCTAGTAAACCACTTGACAACCTCTCCTTGTTAGTATGGAAAGATATTACTCTCTATTCATTAAGGATACTGTTTACTCTTGAAAATTGTGAATTGTACACATTAACTGGCATCATTGTACTAAGTATTTTCTAGTTCAGTATGCCTTCCTTCGGAGGGGAAGTAAAGCCGGCGGTCCCATGTCATAGATTTATGGCACAATGAAGAACCTTCCACTAATAACACTTGTGTGAAGCTAAATTATAGGTTAGATTTCATTGACGCTCTTAGGTTTCAACGTTCGTTGCCAGGCGCCGACTGCGGTGGCATCTAGTAACCAAGTTCAGAGCTAGATGGTCGTTGACGGTGGCGTTTGGTAGTAAAAGTTGGAAGTACTTGAAAATCGAATGTCTGCAGTCCTTACTCGAATTAAAAACAGATACACACACTAATACAGTCATCACAATTAACACCGTTTATCAGACAGATTTTACACACACCCGAAGTACACGGGGCTACATGACCGCGTCCTCTCAGCCCCGAAACTGAGGAACCAACCAACCAAACTGTGATAAGGCCATGGCTAAGATTCTTGCAACGTGCGAAAAGTGCCGTAACTTATTCCGAACTGAATGATAGGCTAAGCGTATGATGATACATAAACATAACTTAAGAGGTTAAAAAGATTGGAAAATTAATACAAATTTTTTACAGAAGAAGTTCAGAAAAAAGGTAACTATGGTTCATTCTGGAGCATTTATCTCAGTTATTTTTCAACCAAATACTCTGTAAGCTTTTCCACATACTGAGAATAGACAACTTCACAATGTTAACCTATTTATTTCTTTAGCATTGGAATAGAATCCTCGAAAGAAATATCCCAACTAACTTATTTATTTTTTAAATATTCTTAATGTATTATATCCTTTTCTTCTTCTTGGCTTGCTAATATCTGATGAAAATTATTATAAGTTAACATTCTGAAGTTGCCTATTCACAGTTTGTGACAAATCGTAGTGAGTATTTGGTTGAAAACTAACTGAGATGGCCTAAGTGTTCCTCAATAACCGGCTTCATTTGTTACCCTATCTACCCATCTGATCTTCACCATTCGCCTGTAACACCACATTTCAAACGCTTCAATTCTCCTCTTTTCTGCTGCTTCAACAGTCAAGTTTCACCTCTATAGAGTACCACGCTCCAGACAAAGGCTTTCAAAAATTACTTCCTAATACCTAAATTTATATTCGATGTCAACAGATTTAATTTCTGTAGAAATGCTTTCCTTGCCCGTGCTAACCTACTTTTTATATCCTCTGTGCTTCGTCCATCACTGGTTATTTTGCTTCCTAAGTAACATAAGTCTCCTTCTTCCTTTAGCTTTTTACCTGCCAATTCGACGTCCATAGAGGTTTATGATTTATTTCGGCAACATTCCAATATTTTTGTTTTACATTTATTAATTTTCATCATGAATTATTTCCTGAAGACAGAATGCTTACCATTCAAAAACTAATTCAAATCCTCTGGTGTGTAGGCTATGATGACGATGTCATCAACAAATCTCAGAGTTGAAATTATGTTGGTATTAAGTCGATGTAATTGCACTTGTTATGGCAACCCCACCTGTTTAAGTCATGTTTGACCTTAACATATCACGTGGTTGGTTCGGCGGTGTTCATAAAGACTTGGTTGTTGGCCAGCTGTATATTCTATCTTTAGAAACACCTTGGTTTTTCTTTCTGTTTTAGATGCTGGCTAACAGTGCGACATCGTCCTCTAGTTCTTCACGCGTAGCCAAATCATCGAGCAGTTCCACCACAACATCTTCATCTCATCGCGTGTTAAACGTGACTTCCAGTGAGATGAAAGCTTCCTCTATGAAGTCAGATCTGTCAGAACTGAAGAGCAGCATCACTGAAATGAAGAATCTCTCCAATTTCGGACGGTTGAGAGCTTCCATGGAGGAACTAGACAGAGAAGATTCTGGAGGCGGCGGAAGCAGTCCAGAAATAACTGAACCGCTCGTTACATTTCCCGATGAAACACCTCCGCCAGTGACGGGTACCGTCTCGCTCACCAGCCCAAATCTCGTTAATAGTATGACTCCCGGTTCTTTGAATGCTGTCGCTGCATCATCAGCAGCAACCTCATCATCTTCGTCTTCTTCGTCAGAAACCGTCAAGTTTGAGCAGAAGCGTGTGACATCCGCGTCCAAGACCAAAGTTGTGACCGATAGTTTTCGGGCGGAGCAGGCCGCCGCAAGTTCGGCAGAGGTGAAACATGTGCAAACTGGGGAAGTTAGCTATCAAGAACAATCGGCTGCCAAGGCTGTGAGGTCCAGGCTGGAGATGGAAGGAGTCTCCGCTGAGAAATCTGTCGCCCTCAAACAGGTAGGATGACATTTCTTGTTGCTTCTCATTGTTTTGTTGTGTTGGTCACCTTGATAAACTACAGTAGCATTACAATGTGTATAAACATTAGCTGTACCAAGTTTCACTGCGTTCGGATGGTTAAATCGCGATAAAGGTCTATTTAAATGTTTCAACTTTGGTTGGCCACCATGTTCGTTTTGTAGTTAACAGGTTTTTGAAAGTTACATAGGTAAACTTCTAGTAGTGCCCTTCATCATCGAACAAAATTTCAGGGTGATATCAGTAATAGTTTCGGAGATATAGAATGCCGGTGAAATATTTCGCACAGCCGCCATGTTGGATTGGTGAGACATAATAAAAAAAATTGAAGGGCATGGTCGGGGTCGGACAAAATATTATTATGACCTTACCGAGTTTCATTGAAATCGCTCCAGCCGTTTAGATTTTAATAGGGGGGGGGGGGGAGGGCGGGGACACACACACACACACGGACGCACACACATACACACACGGACAAAACGTGATCTCATTAGCCTATTATTTTCATAAATGAAAATAGGCCAAAAATCATGTTGTTATTCTCATTTTCTTACATTCATCCATCATATCTTCCATAAGTTGTTGCTGTATAATGTAATACAAGTAAGTTAGTACATATTTTGTACTGTCGAACTATGACCCTAATATGCTAGGCAAAATAGGGTTCCTTCTATGTTTTGGAAACTCAATCGATAAATACCTCCTCGTATCTACAAAATTCTCATTTTACATAAAATAATTTTATGTTCGACGATGTCGATATGTAAATATTATATATCAGAAAACAGTTTCATAATGGGGGTCATTAAAGTACTGTACTACCATGACGAATAGAAGGACCTAGTGTGAGGACTCCGCCATTATAGCATGGTAGTTTGTGGTCCCGCCGCTACAAGCACTGCAAGCGATAATGTCCAACAACGTGTCCTGTTGTTGGGTCGAGCCGGGTCTTAGAAAAGTGCGCGAGAAGTTACTGTGTGAGATACTTGTGTGAATTAAATTGAATTTTCTTTGCATTCAGTTCTTAAATTCAGTTCATTGTGTCTTGTGTACATCAGCGTTTTGTGTTGTGAACTTCAAACATATTTCTTATGCGGCTTTGTTAATTTAATAGTTCAAGATGCCGTACTGTTTTTTGCCTGGCTGTAAGTCAGGGTATGGTAGAGTAGTTGACGATATACGATTATTTTCACCACCGAAGAATAAAAATCAATTTGAAAAATGGGCCAGAGCTATTCCACGAAAGGGTACGGAGTTAACGCGAAGTATTAGAATTTGCCAAATTCATTTCTCTGATGATTTGATAGTAAAATCAGGTAATTTTATAGTGAATGGTGAAGAAGTGGAAATCTCTCGTGTGTGGCGGAAGTTACGTCCTGCAGCAGTGCCTAATTTTTTCCCTAATTTACCGAAGTAGTGAGAATAAGTCCCGTAAAGCTCCCAACAGGAAAAAAAATCTCGACACCACCAGAAAAAGAAGAAAGAAGATTGAAGATGGGTGTGGAGCAACGAATGAGGCATTACATGGTCAGTCCAATGTTGATAAGAATTTGGGTAATTCTAGTGTACTTACTGATGCTGAAAATACTATAATATTGCTCAAAAGGCGCCTAAAGAATGCTAACCGTAATTTAATTCGCGTTAGATCCTGCCCCAACTCGGCAATATCGAGAATTAATTTACTGGAGAAGCAGGTTCGAAATTCACAGGCATTTAATTACAAAGATAACGAACACCTTAGCAAGAAGGAAAAGATAATAGACACTATGCTCAAAAATGCCAGGAAAATCTCTCAATGGAATGAGGTACAGCAATGAATTCATTTTAGAGTGTTTATTATTGAGAATACAGAAGCCTCCGTGGCTTAGGCGGCAGCACGCCGGCCTCTCACCACTAGGTCCGTGGTTCACATCCCGGTCACTCCATGTGAGATCTGTGCTGGACAAAACGGAGGCAGACAGGTTTTTCTCCGGGTACTCCGGTTTTCCCTGTCAAAATTTCATTCCAGCAACACTCTCCACTATCATTTCATTTCATCTGTCATTCATTTAATCATTGCCCCAGAGGAGTGCGTCAGGCCTCGGCAGCCGGCACAGTTCATATCCTCGCCGCTAGATGGGGGCTTCATTCATTCCATTCCTGACCCGGTCGGAGACTGGAAGCAGGCTGTGGATTTTTTTTCATTATTGAGAATACAAGCCTCCGTGGCTTAGGCGGCAGTACGCCGGCCTCTCACCGCTGGGTCCGTGGTTCAAATCCCGGTCACTCCATGTGAGATCTGTTCTGGACAAAACGGAGGCAGACAGGTTTTTCTCCGGGTACTCCAGTTTTCCCTGTCGACATTTCATTCCAGCAACACTCTCCACTATCATTTCATTTCATCTGTCATTCATTTAATCATTGCCCCAGAGGAGTGCGTCAGGCCTTGGCAGCCGGCACAGTTCATATCCTCGCCGCTAGATGGGGGCTTCATTCATTCCATTCCTGACCCGGTCGGAGACTGGAAGCAGGCTGTGGATTTTCATTTTCATTATTGAGAATAAAATCACCGAAAGGATTCAGTCATTGTCGGCGACATTATCTCTTGCCTCTGCCTTCAGAAAGTCGCTTGAGGAAACTTTGTAAAGGACTTAAGTGCCCTTATGGAGTTAATACGCATAGTATAAATGCTATTTCAGACAATTTTAAGGAAGAAAAGAATGATAATTCACGTTACGGTGTTGTAATTTTCGAAGAAGAGAAGCTAAGTGAAGAAATCGAGTTAAATAGTTTTTTTGATAAAGTAGATGGATTAGTTGATTTAGGTGAACACACACCTGACCTCCAGAAGAACGTACTTGCAAATCACGTTCTAGTGTTCATGTTCGTACCTTTCATGCATATATTGGGTGCAGCCAGTTGCTGTTTATGCAAGCAGAAATGTTACTCCAGGGGACATTCTCGCAAAAATTCTAATATAGGTGATTTTGCAGTTAGAAGAGGCTGGGGCGAGGGTGGCTGGCTTTACTTGTGATGGTAGTCAATCAAATTAAAAGGCCAGGAATTCGTTAGGAGTCAGTGGCAAGACAAGCTCTCTACGACCTCACATCATTAATCCAGCAGATGTCACGAGAAAATCTGGGCTTTCTCCGACTGTATACTCCAGGAATCTGTGCGTTCCGTAACATTGTAACCGTTCAATTCTCACTATACCGGGGTTGTGGTTGATTATACTCACAATGAGGGAGAGCAATTAAAAAGAAACATCTTTTCCATTTATTCCTTTTCAATTAACACTAAGCATCAATCACTAACACTTCACTTCTCGGGATCTTATCACGCAATCCGACCAAGTCAACAGATACTCACATGGCTTCCTACAATCTCCAAAGATAAAACGGACAGATATTCTAATACATAATCTAGCAGTATGGACTTTAACAAGAATAGACATAGATATATATAAAAACAAAACAGCATCGTAAATGGAAATATAAAAAGAATTTACAAAACATCTAACTTCATAGGCAAGGCCACCTGCCATGCCACACCGAGATGCAAACTGCCCTCCCAGCAAGCGCCATTTTCCCAACCCAATCTCCTTGCAATCAGAATGGTTGCAACATGTAATGAAGACCGTAGTTCTTATTTCCGTGAATTATATTTTCCATTGTGCCCTGCCATGCTATTTTAATTGTAACCGCTAATTACTTTTTAAAAGAGTATTACTTACAAAGTAATTCGTTTCCCTTAGCACAATCCCTAAGACCAGCTGACCCCGGCAGTGTGGAACTTGCCCACCCTAGCGCTGCCTGGCGGAGCGCGCTTGAACTTCAGGAGTCTTCTCACTTTCTCCTTCTAATCGTCATGGTACTACTCTTCATTATAACACAGTTTTTCCAACCAATCAGAGCTCAATATTTTCATTCATTGACCAATTAGGTAAGGATAGCTCTCACTTGTACTCAAAATCCAACATGTCAGACATGAATTACATGATTTGAAAGATGACAATGTAGCCTATATTGGATCAACCATTGTACTTACAATGCATAAACAAACTGGGCAATATAGCTAACGAAATAGCACTGCACCTTAATGTCCGCAATTCCAATTTCTACACACTCGTAAGATGTCGTCGACAATTTTAGTGAGTGCTGTTATTGACATAAACACTCCAGAACGTAATAGTTGAAGCAGGCGTATGACGTTAGTTCCACGGAAATTATAATATAGCTCTCTTTTCGTTAAATGGATTTCTTAAGCGAAACTTTTTCGCCAGATGTCATGACTGTAACCTGTGGGACTCCATTGATTTGCATGTCGTTGACTTTCTATACGCATCGAATTTGAAGAATAACAAGTTGATAATACGATACATTTTAATTTTAAAGCGTTTGTAACAGCCTATTTTGTGTTATTTGACCAAAATAACAAAATGATCCCGCATAGTGCCTTTGCGCTATCTTTTGGCGCTAGTTCAGGATATCCCTAATGTACAGTAAACAATGTTTCAAAGCCTTGGAAACATGACGTTGAGAAGGTCTTTGATCCTTACTGGGAACACAGCGCATGCGCTCTGTTCACTAAACTAAACTCAGGTGATTGAATCTCGACAGATATTTATGAATATTTCTGTTGGAATATAAAATAAAGTTATAATTATCGTCGAACATAAAACAGTCGTATGCAACTCGCGTATAATGATAATTAAGACACTCGTATGGAAATTATAAAACTCGCTTCGCTCGTTTTATAAACATACTCGGGTCTTAATTATTCCCATTGTAGGCTCGTTGCATAATGTACTATTAATGCTTATTGTTGGAATTCTGTTCTAAGGCAATATGTATTCTTTAATCAGATCCATTGCATTGTTCACATTTAAAAAATAAAATTGCAGCTGTAAGAGGATTATTAGGCTAACCATTCTTCCTTTCCTGGACGAACGTAAATACAGTACTTACATTTATGGCTTGTAACTACAAATTACTGCAAGGAATTCAAATTTAAATCCACAGTTTTGTGTCAAACTATTCCAGGATATAATATAAACCAGAGTTAACACAGACTTACACGACTGCCGATTTCCTGCATATGCGAGATAATTGCATTAATAGTTTCGTGCCAACAAACAGTTATGAGGTATTGTTATTTCATAATATTATCTCAGTCAATTGTTGACGAACTAGTTCAGTATTTTTCCATAAGGAGCAGTGTGATTCGGCGGGTGATTCTATATAAAAAACTGAAAATCGCAACAAAACAAATGTTAGATACGAGGTTTTTGCGTTGACATCGTCGATATTCACAGTCGTCAAGTCATTTTATTAGCCAGTAGTTTCTTGAGTTTGTGTTTGACTCTGTTATACCCTGGGAAAGAACATCCTTAAAAATCACAATGTTAGACGTGAGATGTTATTTCACAATAAATGTCACGTTGAAACGTTGCTTAAGAGTTATTGGCAGGATGATCTGTTGACTTTGGAGCACACTCAGGCACTAAGATAAACAGGGCCAATTATAGTAGCAATCAGAATAACACTGTGAGCCTCAGTTGTCTCATCCTGACAAGTGTATCCTTCTTGCTGTGAGCAATGTTATACTTTATGACAACACGTCAATGATTATAGCTCAGATCGACCCATCAAATACTGTATAATAGTCAGTCCATTGATTTCAAATAACACCTGCTGTCTTTCTTCATTGATTTAAATATTCCAAAGACGTAATCCAACTTTTATTATAGTCAACTGGTTGGCGCCTACATATTTAATACGTATAACATCTTGAGATAACCTCCACTAGAAGCACGAGTCAGCCCGGAAGGCGGTGCGCAGAACACAACGCTACCATTACGTCATGCCTCACTTCCATCCCACCAATCACATTCAGTCTGTCTTGAGAATCTGAGCTAGTGTGTTGTCAGGAAAGCTAAGTGTAAAGCAGCGTGAAAGAGACAGGCTCGATGAGCTAAGCGACGGTGTTGCCATACCGCAGGAACTCATGGCAGCAGCCTGCGGTGTGGGAACTCGGACATGGTGGACCTGTTGCAACAGTGGACATGTATCTCTTTCTCTCTCTGCGCAAATCCCAGAGAGCCGGCCGCCTTCCGAGCTGACGCGAGCTTAGAAACTCAGATAATTGTCATTCTTATTTTAAATCAAGTGTTTTATTTTTAAAATTTATTTATTTATTTACTAGCAACCCGCCCCGGCTTCGCCCGGGAACTGTTACGAATCCAGTACGTGATAAGCGCTTCGTTTTTTTTTCGATGTCAATGAACTACGACATATATCCGTTTTACGTCTCGGCATGATGGGTTAAAATCACTGACTGGACTATTAATTATATTATCATGGAGATGCATGTGCAACGAATTCTTGTCAGACGTAATTAAAAGAATGGCGAGGTGCATGAAACACAAATCCCCCTGCCGTTCAATCTAAAAAAAACTTATATTGGGCGATGTATTGAAGATAGGGATATGCTCTCGAGGACGTTTTTGTAGAAATGTCCATGCTGAAAAATTATTACGCGCATATTATATTGATATTTTTAACGGTTTACCCAGCGTAAGTTTAAAAAGCGCACGGTCGCCAGGATTTTCGACTTTTTCACTGAAATCGTTACTGCGTGGCTTCCTTTGATTATAAATACATTATTTTCAAAAGAAACCTTCCTAGAAATATCCTTTACAGAATGGTGAAAACCGCATCAAAATCCATCCAATGGTTCTCGAGATTACCCGTGACATCCAAGAATCGGGGACTTTGTTTTTCACTAAGTAGAGATTTACTTCCTTACTTTACTTTTATTGTTGTGGCAACTAGGGACCGCGAGATCTCAACTGTCTTTCTTCTTGTTAGCCCACCACGCCTTCATCCTTTTGGAATATTTATTTATTTACTCATTATCTATATTTATTTTCTTACATGTCAAAAAACAATTATAGGTTTCATACTGTAACCTTCAGTCGGTAAAACAAAAAGTAATTCCAACTACTGGAATATAGAAAACAGAAAATGTGATTAAGATATATATATTGTTATGGACTGAAGAAGGAGAAAACTAAGGGATGGCATGTTTCGCTCATCAAGCGTGCATCATCAGATCCAAATCTACAAGACAAATAACTCTACAAAACACTAACAAACCTAAAGTGACACCCACAGACAGTCTCTGCCCTCCAAACACAAAACAAAAACATCAGAAACCTTAGAAAGTGTCGTAACTATTACTGATAATTATTAAGACATTAAGCCCCCGAAAAAAGAACTATTTATTTGTAATGTTCCAAAACTGATAAATAACCATCCCATCAGCGAAAAGTCCCCCTCCCCCAATACAATGCTGAATTTACTCCTATGCCGTTAGATTTTTTTATCATGCAAGAGTAAAAAACCCGTTGTTACGCGCCCGCTTGGTACGCTATCCCGCTTATTACGCTTTTTCTGTAAGGACCCTAGATCAGGGCCATCCAGTCATTGCGCTCCGGGGGAGCACTGGGCAGTCAGACTAGCGCTCCTTCCCCTACACCACTACACTGTGGTAGCGAGGAGACCTGAGACAGACGGACGATATTCGGACCGCGCTGACTAGATACGTACGTACAGTCGTGCGGCCGCCGGCTTTTGTGGAATTGTTGATAGGGCTGTTTTGCCTAAAAATATATCGCATATACAAATCGAATGGTACTCCGATGTATGGAATGTGCAGGAACGAACGAAAGTGTTAAGTAAAGAATAGACTATTGTGATTTATTCCAAACTGAAATGTTAACATATTAGAGAGGAAAATTCAACAACATTTTACCAATATGAACAGATAGTACAAACCTTGAGTGACTTTTGCTCCGTCGTTTTTACGAGTTTTTAGTTTTGGAGGAAACAGTCTTCTCCAAATTGCTGGACACAGCTATTCGTAAACAATTGCGCAAGTTTCTATCGATCATCGTTGCACGATGTTTACTTTTGATAAGCTTAAGAAACGAAAAGAAACGCTCATAAAAATACGTTGAGGCAAACATTGCTCACTTCGGCGTGGCGGACAGACCACGCACTCAACCAGCCAAGCTCCTCCGACCACTACCCACACTACCTTCCACCAAAGCGCTCGGAGCACTGGCTTAGAGCGTGGCTGGAGCGCTGTGCGAATGGCCCTGCCCTAGATGGTTCGTATATAATCCTGCATAATTTTACCGTATTATAACTCTCCTAAATCCTGCTTAGAACGCTTTTCTTCGTATCAAAAAGGAGGGAAAATTCCATGTAGATAAAGAACACTGTATTTGAGTTGTTTTACTAATATTCCAGTAATAATAGCCTAATAAGTACCGTAAAAATAAAATACTGAACATTAATACAATATTGTTTTCAAATAGTTTTTCCATCTCACAAACCATTTCCCGTCTGTAGCGCTGTCCCGCTTATTAGGCGTTTAAACCGCTGTCCATTGAAGAACGTAATAACGGGGTTTTACTGTGTTTTAATAGTTGAGGCTCACCTGGAGTGTCCTTAAACTAATATCAAAATTATTCTAATATAACTTGGCTTCGCCTGTAAAGCAATCAAGTTACGGATGATATCGTGTTAAGACAGAGAGGCTTATATTCTTTGTAACGTTATCTTAGGTGGTAGTGCCAATATGAGTGTCGCTGCGTGATGCTCTTTTGTTTTTGTCAACAGCGGCGTGGTGTGTCGGCGAAAGCGCGCCTGGTGCGGTGCGGTGATGCGAACTCGCGTGGAACACACAACAATGAAAGAAAGAGTAGACCCATTATTAGCATATTACTGACGCATTTTCTCTTCAGTATGTACAGTGCCTCCCTCGCAGACCTGAATAAGAGATTAGAAACTTGGCCATAATTATGAACAGCACATTAGCCTGAATAGCGAGACTACTGTACGAGTTGGTAATTATTGTGGTCGGAAGGAACTATAGTAAATTCTCTGTGGCGTAGTAGCTGAATGATTTATGTAACTTCCTCGAATCTCGTGAGGAGATGAAAATTCAGAGATCTAACAAAGATTCGAAACCCGGCGTAGAAAGGGACCATCGAGTATGGTTTACACCCTGAATTTTTCTCATTCCCTCCACGGAAATGCCAAAATGGTGCCTTATTTCAAGTTCCGAGGTGCCTATTTAGAAAGTCACCCTGTGTCGTTCAAAAACACGGTCACAGACAACAATTCTAGTATATACATTTCTCAAGTTTGGTACACTTTTCTCGAAACATTCTTGCCAAGGATACTTAATTTTTTCCTGGGATGTAAAAAACATGTGGCTTGACGAAATGAACCGATTGTTTTTTCTAGAAACATTATTTTCAGCCGGTTAAAAATTAACAAACTCAAAAATTATTTTTGTCTCTTAAAATGTATGATTTTTAACTTATAAATTGAAAAGATAAAGATAATTTTAAATATATTTCCGTTCATTCTATAAAAATACATGGTTACCAACACACTACAAATGATCAGGCTTGTAACCTAAGAAGTTCCTGAGAAAAGTGTACCAGAATCTCTATAATCTTAACTTGCGGGATTGTTTTTTGTGACCTTGTTTTTTGAACACCCTGTACAAAATCAGACATTAATATTTCATATTCATTGTTATCAGGTGCCTTAGAAGGGTTAGATCTTTGTTTAGTGTAAAATAAGCCATTGTCACAACCCAGCAGGGGCGAATATACATTTTTTTCGGGGCGGCTGACTATCCTGGAAAATTGTGAGTTTTCTCAGATTGTCACCGCAAAATACCCAGAAATATCAACCAATATCTTTGAGCATATAACTTTGTGTAATTAATGTAGATACGATTCAAAGTTTATATAGCCTACAATTTGTGGCAATACCCAAAAAAGTTGTAAAATACAACACAACAGGCAAATAAAATTTTATACATAATGAATTTTCTATTATGATCTATGGAGTATGAATGGCAAATATCTAAATATTTGTCAATTTACTAAGCAAAAAGATAAACAGTTTTTTTTAACAAGTTGGTAATGCATTTCTCAAAAACACCGTACTGTGGAATTCACAGTTTTGCCTCACAAGGCTGAGAGTACCCCGTTCAAGCCCTCAGACTAGAATTAAAATTTCTTGACAGAGCCGGGAATCGAATTCGGACCTCCGGGGCGGCAGTCAAGAATGCTAGCCACTACACCACGAGTTAGTCTAATTTCAATCTTAATATTGTTTATAACTTAGCCAATAAGTTAAGATTAGGGTACAACCAAATTTACAATTATTTAATGCTCTTACCAACGCAACACTTTCTTAATTTTTATTGGCTTTTTTCGGGGGGGGGGGGGGGGCTGGAGCCCCCTCAGCTCCCCCCTTATATACGCCCCTGCAACCCAGTGTCGTTTTGTGACTAAATACTGCTTTGGTAACACCGTAACCCAACCGTGACCACTCTCTAGTTTCGTCTTGCTTTCGGCAAAATAGTTTAATGACATTAGTTGTGCAACCTAGTTCCCCCGTGTTTATTACCCTATCATTGATTTCTTGGGTTGAAGGTTAACGGAGAGGAAGAAAATTAAAGTGAATGTGGTGCAGTAATTTGTCAAGGGTTAAGTATTTGCGGATACATTCATCCTGGTCTGCTGTTGACCTTGTGGTAGTAACCAAATGAACGTCACGGAAATGGCTGCTGGCGGCTGGCCATGCTATTTGTGTCATGACGTCAGAGAAGGTTCAACAAGCATGGTCAGCCAAGCAGGTGCCACACGCACGACTGATGTGATGTATCCGTTTCGTTTGTTATTAATCTAATCAGTACGCCTTGTCTTCCCGCCATTTTCTTTTAACAACCGAGCATCTGGCTAGTGCTGACACTTTTACGGATAATTATCCAAAGGATTTTTCACGACAGCGGACATGTAAGATTAAATTGACGTGTGTGGCCTCCTTAGAGATCTGGTGCAGATATTTTGAGTTGACGACCGTAGAATACCAACGCGTCGTAATGTGATTGAAATGAATGGTGATGACGTCACAATCAGCCAGTCCTAGCTTGGTGAATCACCCGTACGAAGTTAAAATCACACGATCCTGGCGGGAATCAAGTCCCGAGCTCTTCGAGCCAAACGTTTGCGTCATCAGTCACGAGGCCGGACGTTAGGAAATAAATAAATTATGCAACGAGCCTATAATGGCAATAATTAAGACACGAGTATGTTTATAAAACGAGCGGAGTGAATTTTATAATTTCCATACGAGTGTCTTAATTACCATTATAGGCGAGTTGCATACGACTGTTTATGTTCGACGATAATTATAACTATTTTATGTTCGAACATAAAAATTCATAAATATCTGTCAAGATTTGGAGCCTCCGTGGCTTAGGTGGTAGCACGCCGGCCTCTCACCGCTGGGTCCGTGGTTCAAATCCCGGTCACTCCATGTGAGATCTGTGCTGGACAAAACGGGTACTCCGGTTTTCCCTGTCAAAATTTCATTCCAGCAACATTCTCCACTATCATTTCATTTCATCTGTCATTCATTAAATCATTGCCCCAGAGGAGTGCGTCAGGCCTCGGCATCCGGCACAGTTCATATCCTCGCCGCTAGATGGGGGCTTCATTCATTCCATTCCTGACCCGATCGGAGACTGGAAGCAGGCTGTGGATTTTCATTTTCATTTCTGTCAAGATTTCGCCAGTGTTATGTACTGAACAGAGCGCATGGGACTCAGAGAATACCTTGTATTTGACCATGGCCTCCTCAAATACCCCACTATGACACGAGCCACGCAGTGAAATTTAAAATAGGAGGCCGTGGAAGTCAGCACAGGTGCAATGCTATCCTTACCTAATTGGTCACACAACTGTTTCTTGAGCTGTGTTTGGTGGGAGAAACTGTTTCATAATGAAAAATAGTGTTATAATGACCATCATTATGATACAGTTTTCTGACATAATATTTACATTTCGACATCATCGAACATAAACGATTTAACAAATACTAGCCACCCGTCCCCGGGTTCGCCCGGTATCTTTAACGGTTTACCCAGCGTAAACTTAAAAGGTGCACGGACGGCAGGTCTCAGACACAACTCAGAAAAGCCGAGGTGAACAGTGAAACTACAAACACATAGCCTATACTCTTCTCTGAAGGCTTAACTCGATACGACTCGACAGTTTGATGCTGGCCGATAGGCTAGCTCCGAAGCTAGTAATTTATATTTCCACTGAATGGAGATTATTGGAAGAAATTAAAACGTAAAAACACTTATAGTGGGCGATGTATTAAAGACAGATTTTGTAGAACTTTCACGCTGAACAATTCTTACACTCATAGTATATAGATATTATTAATGGTTTACCCAGCGTAATCATAAAAGGACGGCAGGTTTCTCCTCGACTCGATTCACTGAAATCGTTACTGCTCGGCTTCCTTTGGTCATAAATGAAACGTTTTTTCGACAGAAACCTTCCTCGAGAGCTCTCTCCTATCCAAAAATATGTAACAAAAGAGACTGATAGTCAGTCTGAAAGACTGGACTTTATATCATTTTAAATGCTAGCAGCCGAGTACCAAGAAGGCAGTGCGAGAACAGAGTTTCAAGATTCTATTTTGTTTCTTCACTGCCTACTTGATTGTTCTCGCACTGCCTTCTTTGTACTCGGCTGCTACATCGTACTATGACGTCACACACTTAAGTGCATTCTCGGTACATTTCTTCCCGTCACCGTAACGTAACGCCAGACCTCAGCGTAACGACGAAGTCGACAAGATCATTTAAAATGATAAAAATAGTTATTATGAAGCACAGTCAGTGCCATTGTCCTGCATATTAGAAAAGAGCGATACAGAATAATACAATCACGGGGACTTACCCAGTTTCATAACAAAAAAGAATTGTTCGCACAAATGTCGAACCGAACATACATAATATCCGTGCAGCAAGTGCATACAACCTGTCCGCATCGAGAGCTATAGAGCGGTCTGATCCTTCCGTACGAACAGCGCCGTTGGTCTAGGCAACATGGTATTGCACGGATATCGCCTGACGTCACACGAACTGATAGACTGATAGACTTGCCCTTCGTTTCGACACGTCACACCGCTTGAAGCTGTTTTCCCTTGTTCTAGGCACACCTCCCTAGATTAGCTAGTCCAAACTAATTGTCGTTATTTATGAAATCAGAGTGCAATTCGTCACTGTTGAATTCTGTTTGAATATTCTTTTCAATGCACAATGGGTTGTGTGCGCCCCATGTGAACAGACTGCCCGCCTGGCGCTAGTGTTATGTGGGCTGGACCGTGACACAGTTCTGCCAGGGGCTATCGTCCTGTTTATTTGTTTAAACACACTTTTTAAACAAATAAATATATTTCCGTTGACTTTTCAAGAAATGCAAGATTTTTCCTGTACTATTGAGACGATTTGGAAGATTTTGGTACAAAACGCACCTTCTAACTCCCTCTGGTTAAGGAGCTTGAGTTTTTTGGCGGATGAACTTAGCGTATTATACCGTACTAGCGGACCCGCGCGAGAACTCTCACATAATGGGTTGTGTGCGCCCCATGTGTACAGACTACCCGCCCGGCGCTAGTGCTATACGGGCTTTGCGCAACACAGTTCTACCTGGGGCTATCGTCTTGTGTATTTGTTTAAAAGCACTTTATGAACAAATAAATATATTTCCGTTGACTTGACAAGAAATACAAGTTTTTTTTCCTGTACTATAGAGACGATTCGGAAGATTTTGGTACACACAACACCTTCTAACTCCCTCTGGTTTAGGAGCTTGAGTTTTGTGAAACGTACACCTTAGCGTATTATATAATAAGATACTGTGATATTTCATGACTTTTGCTGCAATATGGCAGCATGCATGGTTTCTGAGTTGGTAGCCCTGAGATAAACGGAGGAAGGAAAATAAATAAACTTTCGTTGTCAGTAAAGTTACGTGTAGCAGGCGCATGCGTGGTCATATATTTCAAAATAACTTAGGGCGATTTTTCTTTTTCTCTTTGTCCATGGAATAGCAGTGGGGTGACTGTGCGTTTGAATCACGGCAAACGAATCACTGGCATGCCAATGGGAACGAAGCAAGGCTTTCGGGATAAAAGTAGCAATTCGGTAATAGTCCAGTTGCTGCTTGGCAGACTACCAACCCACTCAGTATCGCGGCAAGACCTGCGTAGCTCCCCTGTTTAGTTCGCGACCAGTCGGCGTCCGGTGTAATAATGTTGTCTTAGTGCTTATTTGTGATGCTGGAGTTGTGCTATCTCGTGACTCGCTTGTTTTTATCACGTGACTATTATATTAGAGTCGAAATGTGTCTGTGTTACATTATGCTACTGGTACTTGATTGCATAATGCTGTGCTAATAAGGGCAGTGATTTCTTCTGAAGAAAGTTAAAACAGAACAACTGAATATCTAGAAAACCTAAATAAATGTAGCCTAACTCTTAAAGTTTTAGACCATACCTGTGGATAAGTTAAAACATTCTTCTTTATTATTTTTTCCCGTAATTATGTGCATCTGTATCACACTCAGCTCGGGAAAAGAGGTACAAGTCATTTGCCAATCAAGAAGTTTCGTGAAAGATGTCAATAATTCATTCGTTGGGACAGTTCGTTCCATGTCCTGTCAAATATAGGTTTTCGACTTGTGCAACTTTTCCCCATCACTATAGATATTTGAAGAAACTTTAATAAACACAATGTGTACAGCCAATTGAATAGTTCAATTCAGTATAAAATTTTCGTCTTTTACGTAGTGGGAAAGTGGTAGTGTTTTTAGTTGGCACTCAAACAGGTGAAAAGATGATCAGTGTAGACCAGAGCTTTCCAAACTTTTTCTCATGGCGACACCCTATTAGCACACATAATTCTACATGACACCTATTTAAGTATCTATACTAATATAATAAATATAATAAAGAGTTTGTGTGTTTGTTTTATGTGTTTAAACGCGCTAATCTCTGGAACTACCAGTCGGATTCGAATTTTTTTTTGGTATATGATAGCCTGATTCAAGAGGAATTGTTTAGGCCATGCAGCATTAGGCTACATCTCTCAGGTAACCTTAAAGATTGATTTTTGTTCAGTAAGTCGGAAGAACAAGCGCTCCAGAACGGCTTCAATAATACCAAAGTCTATTGTTGCCATGTAATGCGGGCCGCATCACGTCGCCTTACCAATGTTCTGGTGCAGAATTGCGAGCTGCTTATAAATTGCAGTCACGGGGAGTAATTAGTGCAAAAAGATTTCTTTGGCCCCTTAAAACAGTTATCATTATGACATTAGTTAGTATTCCTCTGTATAAGGGCGATGGTGTTGGTGCAGTATACTGAGGTTATCAGCTGCAATAAGCGTTGGTGCTTTCAAATTTACTTTCATTTATTCCGATCCTTATCCTTAAGCGCTCCAGTTCTGTAAAACAAATAAATCCACCGGGTGAAACCGAGCACTACTGCTAGTATTAATTATAAACATATATTTTTTTAACAAAGGAGATTCATTTTAAAGAAATTTAAATTTTTTATAGTATAACTTATATAAGTTCTACAAGTATAATATGCTATATTAAACATCCTTTCTCATAGATACAAAATGTGCAACTTGGTGTTCCAATTCAATGACTGCTTTAGGCTTGGCGATCATTACAAACCTGCTTTACATCGGGTCGGATGCAGGACAAATTCACACGCATCTCCTCATCTAATATTCTCAAACTTCCACGTTTAACAGTTTATGTATTATCCATAAGAGAAAACGCCCATTTCACACGAATATGTCGTAGAAAACTGCTACAAAACTATGAGGGCTCACTTTGTAAGGTGGGGAAAATCTTGTTGATTAGAAACCCAGAAGCTGTCTAATTCTGACTCTTGGTACTTAAGTTCTAAAGTCTAGTTGTTTTCAAGTTCCGCCAGTTTCTCCTCTTCGATAAGTTGAAGTTCACAAGAGCTGGAGGATGCAAAAAGATTTCTTATCCACTCATATTGGTTTATATTTTTAGTCTTGGAAAATATCTCACGACACCCTTGATGGTAGCACGTGACACCCTGGGGAGTCGCGACACCCTGTTTGGAAAGCACTGGTGTAGACCATAGAGTTCACACACACAGTCACTGGATACTGTATGAAATCCTTTCCTATTACAAATGCGGTATTATATTATATAATAATAATAATAATAATAATAATAATAATATCGAATGGCCTCGGGTGCCGGGTGCAAGCTTTGTTATTTGATATCCAGAGGGCAGCTTGCATGTCGAATTTTGTCTCTCCTTGGAACGCTATGAAAGTCAAGGTGGATATATATCTAAGCTCCTTGACACTAGCGCTTTCTAGTAGAGAAAGGAGGAACTTTGTGTTGGCGAAAAATCCCGAGATTAATTTTGCCGTTATGAAGACGGCCTACTGAATTCAAATGGGTTCTATAGCATGCCAACAAAGCATGACATGCGTGCCGTGATTTTTGTCGCCTTTCAAAAATCACTAACCACGGCCAGGAGCGAACTTGCAAGTTTGGGATTGGTAGTCCGAACACGATAACCACTCACCCACTGTGGCAAGCAATGTGGTAGTGAAACTTGTGTATTGCTCCCCTCGTGTAGATGTGATGTAGCTTGAAATTCACTGCTTTCCATTCATCATTGGTTATGGCTGGGGTTTACTAGAATTCCGGATTTATTTCGGCTGTTTTCCGTACTTTTCCCTCTAGAAACCTTGTGGAGGCTGGGTTAGGCGCCAGGTTGTAAATGTCCATCAAGTCTTGATATTTGAGGTACCATTTTAGAGATTTACTATAAAATAATTAGCCGGCCCCGTGGTGTTGGGGTAGCGCGCCTGCCTCTCACCCGGAGGCCCCGGGTTCGATCCCCGGCTCCGTCAGGGATTTTAAAACTGACGTGAGGGTTGGAACGGGGTGCACTCAGCCTCGTGAGGACAATTGAGTAGCTGTCTGACAGTGAGACAGCGCCCCGATCACGAAAACCAAGATTAACGGCCGAGGGAACCCGAAGCGTTGATCACGCGTCGCCCCAATATCTGCAGGCCAAATGGCTGGGCAGCGGTCGTTTGATCGGCCTTAGCCCGTCAAGGGCTGTATAGTGCCAGGGGTTGATTTTTTTTTACTATAAAATAATATCATGAGCACTATGCTAATCGAACATTTTATACAGATTTCTTTTTAGCGAGATCGGTTGTGATATTAATTCCTTTTGCCATTATATTCAGGATGTTTGAAATCTTATTTTCACCCTTTATAGGATAGTGGTCTATAAAAGAGTTTGTAGACTATTATCAAAGGTGCTAATAGTTGAAACTTTCAGCCGAATTACAACAAAATTTATTGTACAGTAGATGTAATATTTCTGAAAGGCAAATATTATATCTGTCTCCTTGAACTGTGGTGTTGGATGCAAAAAAACTAGTAAATATAACCAAAAATATTAAAATTAAACGATAAAATAAAACAAATATACAAATTAAAATAAAACCCACTAAAAATTAAAATAAAATTAAGATGATACAATTTAAAAAAATATAAAATTAAAAATAATAAAAAAAATGAAAATTTTTAAAATTTATTTTAATAAAATTAATAGGTCTAATATTGAATAATAACTAAATTAAATATAATAAATAAAATAAAAATTAGAGCTGAAATGAAAATTTTAATAAAAACAATTGGAATATAAATTAGAAAAATTTAGTCTGCCCTATAAAAGGGTAAAATTAGAATATGATGGCCGAATTTTGACATTAATGGTGTGAAATCTGCGGAGTGGCTTGGTGCATATTTTTCGAGTTGATACTTGTGAAGACGCTACAAACCTCCAGTTCTTCGACCACGGGGATTATTCGTACGTTGTTCAAACTCCTCGACGCGGTCAGAAATTGATGTTGTTGCCTATTTTAGGGGCTGTGACATCGTAGTCATATAGCCCCGTGCATTTAGGTGTGTGTTGAATTTTTTGTGGACGTACCAGTGTGTGTATTTCTAAATTGGGGATTGGGTTGGGAAGGAGGCGACCGTGGCCTTACGTTGGGTACCATCCTAGCATTTGCTGGAGTAGAAGTGTGTGAGGGGGGGCACGGAAAACAACTTCCAGGATGGCTGGAGTAGGACTCGAAACCTATCTCTTCTCAGTTTTACCCTCAAGAGGTTGAGTGTACCCCGTTCCAGCCCTCAGACCATAATTAAATTTCTTGGCAGAGCCGTGAATCGAACCCGGTTCTCCGTGGCGACAGCCAAGAATGCGGAACTACGGAACAAGCCGGACCCTAAAGATAGAGAAAGTTTGCTAACAAACAAATATTTCAAGCCTTTGTTACTGTTTCTACACTCGTCCGCCTCGATGCGTAGTGGATAGCATTCTTGGCTGTCACCGCGGAGGCCCGGGTTCGATTCCCGGCTCTTCCAAGAAATTTAATTCAGGTCCGAGGGCAGGAAAGGGGTACACTCAACCTCATTAGGCAAAACAGTGAAGAGGCGATTTCGATTCCTCCCTCAGCCATCCTACAGTAAAGTGGATTTCCGAGGTTTCCCACTTCTACTCCAGGTAAATGCCGGGATGGTTCCTGACTTAAGGCCACGGCTGTCTACTTCCCAATCCACATCTGAATTACAAATACACACACTAATACAGCCATCACAATAACACAGGTTATCAGACAAATTACACACATACACACTCAGGTACATGGGGCTAAATGACCACGAAGTCGCAAAGCCCCTGAACGAATCAACAACAACAACAACATCAACTGTTTCTTCAAAGGCATACACCACTATGCAATTATTGTAATATCTAGGGGCCGATAACCTCGACGTTAGGCCCCTTAGAACAACAATTATCATCATCATCATCATCATCATCATTTTTGTAATATCTACTTAGTATAAAACAAAGTCCCCGATTCCTGGATGTTACGGGTAATCTCGAAAAACACTGGATGGATTTTGATGCGGTTTTCACCATTCTGTAAAGGATTTCTCGAGGAAGCTTTCTGTAGAAAATTATTTATTTATGACCAAAGGGAGCCGAGGAGTAACGATTTCAGTGAATCGAATCGAAGAAAAACTACCGTCCGTGCGCCTTTTAAGCTTACGCTGGGTAAACCGTTAAAAATATCTAAGAATTGTTCAGCATGAATAGTTGTACAAAAAAGTCACTGACAGCATCTTCAATACCGTTCATCGCCCACTGTAAGTGTTTTTTTGTTTTGTTTTCATTTCTTCCAACAATCTCCATTCAATTACTAGCTTCGGAGATAGTTTCAGCCTTTGTTCCGGAGAATATACAATCAAGTTTAGATTGGACGGAAGAGGGATTTGTGTTTCATGCACCTCGCCATTCTTAAATCACGTCTGACAAGAATTCGTTGCATGTGCTATCTCCATGACAATATAATTAATAGACCAGTCAGTGATTTTAACCCATCAAGCCGAGACAGAAAAATTGGATATAGGTCGTTAGTTCATTGAAATCGAAAAAAATACGCCTTTTAAGCTTACGCTGAGTAAACCGTTAAAGATACCAGGCGAAGCCGGGGCGGGTTGCTAGTTTTTTTTAATAAAGAGCATCGCAGTTCTTTAGCAGATGAATAATTTCTCAATTTGAGCCATTTTCACAGTTTATCTTTAACTTAATACCGCTAAAAATAACAGATACAAAATATACAAATCATATTTACATGAAATAAGTCTAAAACATTATAATGAAAATAATTTGTTGTACATGTCTACATGTTACATTTGTTGCAAAAGAATAGCTGTACTGCTAGTTAGCTAGCTAACCTTAAACTGTGAAACCGTCTAGCTAGCACGTGTTGCTGTGAGCTCGGCTTAAGATAAGGCCTGTGTAAGAAGAATATAGTTCCTGGAAACAATACTGTTACGTCTGATAAGACAAGAAACAGGAATTCTTCTGAATCCCTTATCATATTTGTCCGAGTGGAATGACATTTAAACGATGTACCGGTCGGTATCTTTGATGGAAAATTCTTTATATAATCGGTTCTACATCTGGCGGAATAACGCTTATAAGAATGGCATTGTCATCACATTTACCTCTCATGTCTTGGCATGGTCATAACTTGATAATGAATGATTTGTTGTCCTGTTTTATTTTTTTGTAAATGCTAGGACAAGCATGGAACTTAAAAATTCAGGAAGTATATGAACTAAGGGGGAGGGTACTGAAAAGTTTAATTTCATTTACATTAAATTTTGAGATCGATTTAGACTTTCAGCATTCAGTCAAGTCTGCAAGCCTTTGCTTTGTATCGTGTCGCCTCCATGATCCCCTATTCGCAGTTAGCACCAAGGAGGCACTTATCACCTTAAAATCGTTCAACACTGAATCTAACCATTGCCTCTGCTTCTCTTACCCTCTACAGCCGAACTCATTAATTTCTTAGGTAATTTCTCCTCCCCTATCACATGACCCCACCATCTGAGTCTGCTTATACGACCAACTTCATTTAAAGTGTTTATTTCTAACTTAGCTGTATCTCTTCATTACGAGTACGTTCCTGTCATTGCTCCTTTCTATTTGTCCCAGAAATCATTCGTGCTACCCTCAAGCTTATGTATCAGATACCCTGAACCTACCCAGCTCACACTTCCATACAGCAAGGTTGGTCTAAATACTGAGCGATGTAGGAAGAGTTTCATCGTTACACTAACTTCTTTCTTGCAGAATACTGTAGTTCACAACTGAGAACTCACTGTACCTTGGCTCTTCCTCTCTCCAAGGATAATACCAAGTTCAAGTTACTGACACATTTTAGGGTTACTAAAATGAAATTTGATGAGTCTAATATACAATTCTTTCCTAACAAGACCACATAAAAATGCATCACGTAATGTATGTCGTTACAGAAAGTCAGGTGTTCAAATTGTCGGCTGCATAATGTCCACAAATTTTAACATTTGCGATTATCTATATTGTTCATTGATTCTTTCTTTTTACTCTACTTGCCAGAGTTATAACTACAAGTTCTTGTAGAATAACTTAGGTATTTCAAGTACCGTATTACTATTTTTTTAAATCCAGGTCTTTTTAAACACTCAAATATTGTTCAAATTTCCTTTCGGTTTTTATTTTTTTATTAAACAATAGTAGACGGATGTTCAATTCCTCGTAGATTGAATTTCTCTACTGGAGAAGAATACAAACTCTGGGACTTATCGAGGAAACTGATATGAAATACAACTCTTACAGGAAACGACTGACAAATTAACTGATCCTTCTAAATTTCCCCACACATTTTAGTTCATAACGTGGAAAGTATTATAGTTTTCGAAGAAGTTCTAAAATTGATTAAAAAATTATATTTCATTCAACATGAAAATAATTTAAAAATGTTTTTTTTTATCCCCGAAAGTCTTTGGTGGCAGGGTTATTTCTAAGAGATTATGACCCCTATCGCGTTCTTCCGAACTTACCTTATGGGACTTTAATTTGTGGGGGACTCTAAAAACTAAATGCAGTACCGTAGTATCAAGTTCATTAAAGGAAGAAAGTAACATCAATTTTGTTTTTCAAATTAATTACGAAATGTTTTCTGTCTGTACATGATAATTATGAACAAATATATTATATTTTGAATTATGTTAGCATTGCCAGCTGCTAAAGAAATCTCCTTACCAGATCTTCTTCACTCTACACCGACGTAGCTAAACACAATGTTTTCGTAGGTCCTCTAAAATACTGAAATACAGGATTGCGTTCCGGAGATGGCGGTTGTCAATTAATTAGTCATTCCATCTTTTCCACGTGTGGTAGATCAAAGCACTGAGGTGCTGACGCACCAGTAGAGAGGCGAGATTCTTATGCTCATCGACCTCAAGTTATTTTCGCTATTATCATTGGTCACTCTGCGATTAATATCGTAAATGATCGTAGTTTTATTTTGATTAGGGACAGATGAATTAGATGTTCCGCCTCTTAAAACAACAATCACCAACACCACTAATTACTAGAGTAGAATATGCACGCTCGTAGTAACGATAAGTTTATTCTGCACACTAGCTTCAACTCATATAAGTGTACTATCTCACGTCAAAGATCTGTGCCAGGTAAGAGGGAAGTCGAAGGAACGTAAAACATCTTTAAAGGCTGGCGTGTATATGCCCTACTATCGTCATTTCCAAGTATTCCAACGCCACCTGGAAATAAATTATGTGGCCGAGGTCAGAGCGTTTTATAACCACACCCCTTCTTGTAACTAGGGCAACGGTCACTCGTGCTAGCTGTCTTAACTTCCGGTGTGGCGTTTTAAAGGGATGAAGCATTGAGGCTATCTATCATAAGGACAATTTATGTTACCAAAGATGCTAATGGTTGAATCTTTCGACCGAATGTTCTCGTGGAAGTGCTAATAATCGTGAAAACCAAACATTAGTTTTGTATCTCCTTGATCTGGATAAAAAATATAAACAATAATTAAAATTAATGTGTAAAAAATAATTTAGAAAAAATAGCATTGTAAGAATATACAGTACATAAAAATAAAATTTAGATCGTTAATAATTATAAAAATAAATATGAACAATAAAAATCAAAATATAAAAACTAAACTGAATATTATTATAAAAATATAAATTAAAAAGAAAATTAAAAGTAATTATAAACAAATTAAAAGTTTAAACAATAAATTTAATACTACAAAAATGAATACAAATATTAAAATTATAAAAATAAAAATAGAAATTGAAAATAAATATAAAATTAATAATCAAATTAAAAAGTAAATAGACTACAAATATTTTAATAGTTGTGTCCTATAAATGGGTTAAGGGAAGACGTACTACTTAAAAAGTCAAAAAATAAGTCGCAACATTAATGTAATTATTTAGTCTGTCAATTGTACATATTCGTGCTGGCTGCGTGGCTCAGGGGTAACGTTCTCGCTTGCTGGGCCCAAGGTTGCAGGTTCGTATCCTAGCGCAGTCAGCTGGCGTTTGAGGGTGCGCAAATGCGAGGGAGCCGTGTCCGTAGATTTACTGGCACGTTAAAGATCCCCTTCGGGGCAAAATTCCGGCACCCCGGCGTCTCTAAAAGCCAGTGTAGTTAAAAGGGACGTAAAACCAATAACATTATTATTATTATTCGTAAGGAACATTATGTAGACATCTTTGCTTCAAGAGTCAAACTTTCCTAATTTTCAAAATTCTGATCACAACTATAATATTTATTCCTATACAAAGTGATTGTATGTTACAATTACCACCATCTAAATTTATCCTAAATGAAGTGAAAAGAAAATACTTTCATGGACATTTTTATAATATTCTATTCTACCCAATATTAATTTGTAACCCAGCACCGTAGCTAATTACTTAGCCACGCTCCATACCTTCAATAGGAAGCTTTAATTCCAGGCATTCAAGGTTCGAATCCCGAGACTGACAGCGGTCATCTTGATTGTGGCCTTTTTCCCCCATTCCATTTAAATGGCGGGATGGTATCTTATTTCATGTAGGCCTACTAGATTTGTTGTTATTCCTGCTGCTGCCATATAAGAGCTTTGGGCAGCTTGGTAATTTCATCCCCGTGTACTTAGGTGTGTGTAAAATTAGTCTAATAACCTGTGTTATTGAGATAACTACCGACAGCAGTTGCTACGCTGGCTAAAGCGCAGCGTTAGGTCATGGGACCAAGCTCTCTGCTGACTCGGTAGACACGTGGGTTCGAGCCCCACAGTCGGCCGTCCATGAAATGGTTTACCGTGGTTTCCCATTTCCAACAACAGGCAAATGCTGGGACGGTACCTTCTGACAGGCCACGGCCGCTTCCTTCCACATCCTTGCCCAGTTTCATTCATCTTTATCCATTCCATCTCTCATCCCGACGCGCAGTTCGCCCACGGGCGTCGACTAGAAAGACCTGCACTCGGCCTCTCAGGAGATCACACGACAAAAAAAGAGATAACTGTAGTAGTGTGTGTATTCGCACTTGAGGCTAGGATTCGTAGCAATATGGCGCCCATGGCCTTAAGTTAGGAACTATTCCAGCATTTGCTTGGAGTAGAAGTGGGGAAACCATGGAAAGTCAGTTCCAAGGTGGCTGAGGTGGGGATCGAACCCACCTCTCTTAAGTTATGCTTCACGAGGCCAAGTGAACCCCATTTATGTCGTAAGTTACCTACTCCGATGAGTGGCTCTGTTACAATTATACACAAAAGGCTATAATAATCACAGAAACATTGGTTATCATAAAAATTCAACACACACCCAAGTACACGGGGCTGATATTCAATATGTCTCTACTTAGATCTAATGTCGTGGGTGATAGGCATACCAAAGAAAACAATATTCAATTATCATTGGAAAGCATTCCTAAATTAAATGAAATTGAATTATAGAATCGCAAGTGACATTTCCCCTCAATTGTGGTAAGAGTCCGATGTGTTGGCGCACGCCCTCCTCCTTGATCGATAAACTGGCAGACAGAAACTCTGTTGGCTGATGGTCGTGTGTTAGTACGATGGCCCACCTGCTTGCAAGGGGTCGCCGTGTTGCCACCACTGTTGCCCGCCTTCGCATACCACAATGTATCAAGGTAAATCAGTGTTCTGAATCTTCTAAGGTGTTGCTAAGTTACCATTGTTGTGCTGCTTACGTCACAAGACGCCAAATCCCTCTAAACACTACTATTCTATCTCTCTTCCATGGCCTAATTATAAACATGTGTGACTATGCGCTTGAAACCGCGTCCACACACAAATTTAGGGGCTTTGCACGTTAAACATACATTTTGCCGCAAGCACAATAAAAATGTACGTTGTGCACAGTGCGTCTGGGACCAATCATTGCTTCTTGCTATGGTTACGTCCACACGACAAATACCTTGCGGTGCAAATCTCTTCGATATTACTATTGGTTGGTTGGTTCTTAAGTTTAGGGGCTGCGACAACGCGGTCATGTAGCCCCGTGTACTTTGGGTGTGTGTAGAATATGTCTGATAACCGGTGTTAATTGTGATGACTGTATTAGTGTGTGTTATCTGTTTTTTAATTTAAGTACTGCAACTTAGAATTTTTCAAATAGTTCCTACTTTTGCCACCAAGCGCCACCGTCAACGACTACTAGGCCAAGTTCATAACTTAGCTACTAGACGCCACCGCAGTCGGCTCTTGGCAACGAACATAGAAATCTAAGAGCGTTGTTTACATTCTTAACCTATCCAATTTAGCTTCACACAGGTGCAATTAGTGGGAGGTTCTTTAACATGCCATAAATCTATGACATGGGAACGCCGGCTTTACTTCCCCTCCAAAGGAAGGCATACTGAGGAATTTTTAACGCTCTTAAAAATCCGACGGCCTCGGCCGGGCTTGAACCCGCTATCTTGGGCATAGAAGCTCAACATGCTACCGACTACGCCACCGAAGCCGCCAGATGTTACTATTACAGTCATCACAATTAACACCGGTTATCAGACAGATTCTACACACACTCAAAGTACACGGGGCTACATGACCGCGTTGTCGCAGCCCCTAAACTTAAGAACCAACCATCTCTTCGATGTCTTTAAAAAACCGCCAACGAAAATGTTGAATGCGTTACAAATTCTTGAGGAAGTTCCTATACGGTGAACACTTCGGCAGTGAAGTTGATTTTTTTGTGCACACACAAATTGTCAACGCATTCCAAATATAATGTGAATTTGTACTGGTGTGGGCGTGGCTTTAAATATATGTCTTCTGATATCTGATAGCTTGTTGTTAAGTTACCATGGCAGTGCTTCTTACGTCACAAGACACCAAAGCCCTCCCTCCAACACAAAATAATCGTTCTACCTTTGTTGTTGTTTCTTTTAGAGACTAGTTAGTTATTGTTGTTTTAAGGGGCGGAACTACGAGGTCATCTGCCCCTCTTTTAGAGACTTTGCGACATCGTGGTCATGTAGCCCGCGTGTACTTAGGTGTGTGTAGAATTAATAATAATAATAATAATAATAATAATGTTATTGGTTTTACGTCCCTTTTAACTGCTCTGGCTTTTAGAGACGCCGGGGTGCCGGAATTTTGCTCCGAAGGGGATCTTTAACGTGCCAGTAAATCTACTGACACGGTTTCCTCGCATTTGCGCACCCTCAAATGCCAGCTGACTGCGCCAGGATACGAACCTGCAACCTTGGGCACAGCAAGCGAGAACGTTACCCCTGAGCCACGCAGCCAGCCTGTGTGTAGAATTTGTCTGATAACCTGTGTCACTGTGATGACTGTACTAGCGTGTGTATTTGTAATTGAGGTTGGATTTGGGTAGGAAACGGTCGTGGCCTAAAGTTAGGTACCATCGTGGCATTTGCCTGAAGTAGAAGTGAGGGAAACCACGGAAAACCACTTCCAGGTTGGATGAGGTAGGAATCGAACCCACCTCTTCTCAGTTTTGCCTCTCGACGCTGAATGTACCCTGTTCCAGCCCCCAGACCAGAATTAAATTTCTTGTCTGAGCCGGGAATCGAACCTGGGCCTCCGCGGTGACAGCCAATAATTCTAGCCACTACGTAACGTGGCGGACTCTTATCTTTCTTCCAAGACCATCTAAATATGTGGGATTGTGCGTTTAAAAAACAATTCTTTGAAGGCTAAAATAGTCAGTTTCTTTGGATTTTGAAGTGATTAAATTTGCTTGGCGAATATGGTAAGTTTAGTTAGGCATTGTTTTTTTAAGGTGTGGAACAGCACGTATAAAAATTACTAAGAATTGAGACAAACGAAACATGCCTCATGTGTTGATGATTCCCAGGATTGTTTTCCGGGTATGGTGATTGATTCTGGTACCTGTAGTCTATTTAATTGCACACTGGCTAGCATAATGTGGTAGTGGTGGTGGTGGTTTAAAGGCGCGGAATATAGAGTTCACGTGCCCCAAGGCAACTCAAAAATTAAATTTATGGGATACTGTATTTAAGGATTCAAAAGATTACGTCAAATAACTGCGGTTTAAATCTTGTAAAGGCATGGTTTGTCTACGGCGATGATTGCTGGCCGTTTGGTAAACAAAAGGCCCGATACAACGTATATTTTATATTTTATCGGGAAATAAGATTATATTTTAATAAACTCTATTGATAATCACTCTGCTTCTCTATGAAATGCGTGATAAAATATAATCTTGATGAGCTTAGAAACATCGCATTGAAACGTCTTTGGAGTCTCTTTTGTTTCGTGTACATACATTATTACTTCAATCGGTCATCATCGTATTGCCCTAAACGCTTTAATAACTAGTTTTGACATTTCTAGCAATTTTATGTTTCAGTTTGTAATCAGCTATTTGATGCGATGAACAGATAGATTTCAAGGAGATTTCTCTTTGGAGGACAATATTCGCCGGCTAAGGAAACTGCTTTTCTGACGTTCTGTGCCCGTATACAACCCGGTTTTGAAACCAGGGACTAACCAGAAGGCGGTGATATTCTCCATTCAACACTAAGTTGTGTTACATTTGCGAGTTAAGAATATTTGGAAATCATTTAGTATCGCATGGAAAACAAACGTATTGTACATAACAGATATATTCCCAATGTTCCAGCACATCATATTGTCGAGGAAACCTCTTAAAGCTACTGTAAGGTATTTTGTAGACAGTTTCGTCTAGTCTCTATTAACATGTTGCCTATTACCCTTTATCTCTACTGTGATCTTTATGTATTCTTATTTAACCTATAGTATATTCATTCGTATTTTCATAGCACTGTAAGTATCCATTCTTCAGAAGGATCGTTTGCCCTTATATTTCGTGAAACAATGTTCTCTTAGCTGGAAAGTGTAATGTGAATATTTCTAGAACCGGTGAATAAAACAAGGATTCTACAGTATTTAAATAGCCATGAGTGAGACTGGATATATTGAAGTGTTTGAGAATGTTTTTGAACTGGTGTATGTGACAATGAAATCATAGTATTAGCCTCAAGAGACAGATTGGATATATTGGAGTGTTGGAAAATGTTTCTTGAACTGGTTTATGTGACAATAAAACCATAGTATTTACTTAATTAGCCACGAGTGAGATTGGATATATTGAAGAGTAAGTCATATGTTTTTGAAACTGGTGTACAATACAAGAAAAGCAGAGTATTTACTTCATCAGCGTCACGTGAGACGCGTTGCTTAGAGACCATCGCTATGTACCGCAGTGCGGTATCCGTGCGCCTGCGGCCCAGTCGCCGCCGACATTCCACTGGTGATGTAAGCTTCCTTGAAATAGTAAACATGCCGTAGATTATATAGATTATAGATTATAACTATCCTCGTGGGCATCCTACCCCGATATCTACTTATGTTTCTTTTAAATTAATTAATTAATTAATTTGTATTTATTTATTTATTTTGTTATTTTAATTTTTAATTTTATTTTAGAAATTATGTTCAGGAAGCATTTAATGGCATGTTAAAATCCCTTTCTAGGACAAAATCCCTGCATCCCACGTCTCTAAAATTGCATGAAGTTGAAATAAAACTTCTCCGCATGTCATTATTTATGAAAATTGAACAAATAGTTGAATATCCCCCTCCTCTCCTACTTCGGCGGCTATTGAACGTATATTTTAAAATTTACAGTGATTTTTAAGCCCAGAACTATGGTGATTTAATTGTAATTATTGCTTTTTTAAATAGTGTAAAACCACTTTTCCATTTCATTTTATACAGTATGCTTCCTATTAATATATTTTACCTGTTTTGAAAAAATGGCTACTGAATTGTTGTTTAGAGTAATAGGTGATTTATAAATATTAAAGCGGCTTCGGTGGCGTAGTCGGTAGCATGCTGAACTGCTGTGCCCAAGATAGCGGGTTCAAACCCGGCCGAAGTGGTCGGATTTTTTAAGAGCGTTAAAAATCCTTCAGTATGCCTTCCCTCGGAGGGGAAGTAAAGCCGGCGGTCCCATGTCATAGATTTATGGCATGTAAAAGATCCTTTCACAGATTAAACTTGTGTAAAGCAAAATTTGTTAGGTTAGATTTCGTCAGAACGCTCTATCAAAGTTCCAACGTTCACCACTAGGTATCATGATATCTGGTGGCGAAAGTTGGAACTACTTGAAATTGAACGGAACTTGTAGCTCACCCTTTAGGGTATCCTCTGGAAGCAGCTACAGACTCAGGCGAGCCGAACATGTCCTCGGACACTCCCGGCACTAAAAGCCATACGATAAATAAATAAATAAATAAATAAATAAATATAAATATTAAGATTGAAGTTGGTTTTCGAAGTTTGTAATATCTTGGAAGAAGAATGGTCTGTGCTGTGGCGCCGTCACTGTTCATTGGTGTAAAATTCAAACAAATCAGGGTATCTTTTAGTGAAACAAGTAAGACAAAATAAAACTTCTTAGAAATCATACAAGTTATCACCCTATCACACAAATTCGACTCACACCCAAATACATGGCGCTATATAACCACGAGTCGCAGCACCTAAAATGAGCAACAATGCCACCAAAATAATCTACTCTCATATAAAAATAAAATAGCAAACACAGTTCTGCACTAGATACAGCAATGCCTAGATAATTTAAAACTGGTTAGTTTTAAATCCCACCGGAACGAAGAAATTTGTATTCTTCGAAACTCAACGTGTGCTTTCCAACTTATCTAATCTGCTTAACAACTATCAAATATTTTGAAAAAATTTAATCCGGTTAGCTCAAACCAGTATTGCCAGTGTTTCGCCACAGTGTACCATTGGGTTCGTCAGTTCGTATGTTACACCTAACTAAGAGCTGGTTTCAACTAACTGGACCAATTCTTCTGTGTTTGAAATTTGATGGAGTTCATTCGGAGTAAAAAATAGCCTGCATCCTTTGGCACACAGTTCAAAATAATCTTCTTAATTTGAAATACGGGTTAATGATGATTCAAAGGGAAATGCTAATTATGTAATTGAAATTCAAACTTTTAATTAAAAATTTGCAAAAGTTTTCTTCAAAATCTTCTATCTTGGTAGTTGTGTGTCCTTAACCCTAGAACGGTAACGCCAATTGCAACATTGTTATCGGTAGCGCTTTGTATCGGAGACGACTACGATTCTAGAAACTGATCATAAATACCACTTACGTGAACTTTTAATTCACTCTTTAGGCTACCAAAATGGGGACTGTTTTTGAATAATTTTGTTGGATTCCTTTTTTTTTATTATTTTAACGTTTATTAATTATTGAGCTGGTTTTCACTAATTTTGACTAATTTTGATTGTTTTCTTTTTGGATTTGGATTTTTTTTAACTTTTTGAGCTTTTTTGACTAATTTTGATTGTTTTTTTTTTTTTTTTTTTTTGTATTTTGACTAATGACTTTTGTGTTTTTTGGATTTAAAGTATTTTTCGTTTTTTTTTCCTTTGCTCTTTTTTGACTAATTTTCATAGATTTTTGGGATTTTATGGATATTGACTAATTTTGTGTATTTGGGGGAGGGGTCATTTTGACTTACTTGCTTTGTATTTAAGGACTGACAAACACTGGTGGGGATTGGACAACAGGGAGAAGTGGGGGAAGCAAAAGTGTATCCCGGTTTCGTCACAGACGACGAACGTTACCATTCTAGGGTTAAATGGTCAACTAACTAGCGATGAAAATATCGACTTTATATTATCAAATAATCAATATTTATGAACTATCAAACGATTCAGTCGTCTCGCAAAATGATTAGTTGTCCTTGATCTCAAAAAATGACTGTTACTGGCAGTTAAACAGTGGTTTTATGGAAATTATTTCAGTTTCATTTATTTTATTTTTAGTTAAAGTGGTATGATCATGTTTATATTTGTTGACATCACTTTTGCCCCTCATTTCTTCTAAAAATTTGACCGTAATAATTAGAAAGTTTTGAAAACTATTTTTTTATTTTATTATTCTTTTGTGTTCTCCACGGATTTTTCTCCGTATTAGAATAGATTTTAATGCGAGACAGGTTGAGTTTCACATCACCCAATGATTTCATTTGAATATGATTCCATTTTTTGAATTGTCAAACAATATAGGCTATATTTTTTAAGGCATAACTCTAATTGTATGTTTCAATTGGTCACAACGTTTGCTCTTTCGAGTCAGTTATGATTTGATCCGACATTTATCTTCCCTTGCAGACTTGGCTGGGGATTTAAAGCCTCTTTAACAGACCATTCTTACTAAGTTATTATGGGTACCATATCTCCGTAGGTTAGCTTGAACCGACCTTTTGTTCTATTTCAGACCCTCCATCTTCAAAACTTGACTTATGTTATATAATGAAATTTAAAAAAATATTAATCGACTTTGATTTTCAGTGCACGTGGCAGGTTTTGAAACTAGGAGACAGTATTATTTGGATAAACACTCCCGACACTCGTGATATAATCTTTTGGTGTCGAACTTGCCATTGAAGCGAAGTTAGGATTTGGCAACACGTGGTGGCATTGGATGCCTTCCAACGCTTGGGAATAGAAATTAGCTTTGGATGCAGTGAGACGTGGTGAGTTCATATCCCGATGCGACCTTGTTATGTGGGCGTAGGGCCAGCTGTGACAGAATGAATGTCCAATATCGTTGTAAAGATAGCGTACATTGTCAAGTTAGTTGACCGCGCGCTCATGTCGGGCCAGGGTGTTCCGTGGCGTGTCCACACGGGCATCTACAAGAGATTACCATGGTGGGAAGGGAGCTCAGTCAGGGTAAGTCAACTCACCTGGGGGAAATATAATGTACCATACATGGTTCCGATATAAATACCTAACCTTTTTAACATGGTTATGTTTTTGGGCTGGGAATCAAGCCAAAATTTGAGCAAGGGAGCTAATTTGTACCACCAAGTCAGGAATCTCCTTTGGGACAGTCAAATTCCTTTAATATCAAAAACAACATTGTATAAGGCCTACTTTGTACCAACAACAATATATCGTCCGGAATCGTGCGCCATAAATAGAAGGCATAACATCAGACTTCAGGCTGGGGAAATGAAATTTCTGAGGACAATGCTTCAGAAAACGAGACGTGATAAGTTCAGGAATGAAAAGATCCGTGAAGACATACAAGTGAAGCCACTTAGGAAACTATAGCAACATTAAGGTTGAGATGGTTCGGTCACTTGAGGAGGATCTAAAGAGAATAGCACGGAAATGGTTTGATAAGGACACAAAAGGAAAGCGGCCTGGGGGAAGACCAAGGACACGATGGATCTCCCAAATAAAAGATGATCTGGAAGATAGAAGAGTGGAATTGTGTAAGGTTGAAGAAAAAGAATTGTATTTGCATAGACAGAAATGGAGCGCGCTCTTACACCACTCCCGGGAAACTGGAGATAGTTAAATGATGAAGATGATGATGATGATGATGATGACAAAATGTGTGACAGTCTACCGCGCACCTTACCCCTAAACGGGCGCGCGCTTCTGTCAGTCGAGAACCAGGAGCGCATAAAAAAACTTGACGTTATACCCCATTTTTAGACGTCTCGGTCGCGATCCCAATTATCTCTGATCTGGATAATGTCCAATCGCGATCAACGGCATTTGCCATTGGTACGTGTTTAGACGTCCCATCATGAAACAACAGGATAATCGAGTAAAACAGCATGACATCGCTAAGGTCTGCCAACTTTTGAATTCCAAAGCAGAAATTTACAGTATACTCTGCGAGCTGCCAGAATAGGATTGACAGTTCTCTTATCGCCATGTGGTCTGAGAACGAGATTGCCAAACTGTACAAGCCAGATATACAGCTGACCAGGCACTGAAGCACGTGGGCTGTAATATTGCAACGCAGAGTATTATGACGTCAACTATGCGAACATGCATTGGTCAAGAGGCAGAGGGGTGATGACTGACGTGGAATTTCCGGCGAAATGTCAATCCTATTCAGGCAGCTCACAGAGTATAGTTTGTTTCCTCCCGTTTTGAAGTATTTCAGTTATTCTTTATACATAATTCAACCTGCTAATGCATATTCTTAAATATATACAAATCCTGAGGAGACGTGTAGGCAAGGCCTACCCTTGGAGTGGAAATAAAAATATTTTGAAATATTTATAAACAGGTCTAGGCTATTTATTGCATAAATACTTCTTGTTCGTCCAGAGTTATTTGGCCCTATCGGAATCCCTTCTATGTCTATGACAATAAATGTATGTCTTTATTAATCGTCTTCATCGACTTTCCCCAACGGTAATATTTTTTTCAGCGTTTAAACACTGGTATGTTTGTCTCCATCCATCATTTCGTTTCTCTCAATCTTCATATATCTCTATCAGCCAACATAAACACAACCATCATGGCCAACATTACGTACATCTCGCTTTCAAAACACAAGATAATACAAAATGGCATCATTTCCACTGCCTACTTCACTCGCAGAACAGGAGGATAGAACACACCGACGATCGCAATGGCCGCGAACGCGATTATCTCGTTGTGGGAACGGGATCGGGAAGATCTTGTTGGAGGGAAAGTTGATCGCGATAATGTTATCCTGTTGCGTTTAGACGTCCCAACTTAATCTGGATCGGCGCTTGATCGCGATCGCAACTGTGACGTCTAAACGGGGTATTACAGACAGAGAACATCATGGGCTTCGAGTCACCGCATAGTAGCGGAGAAAGCCGAAGCGTTACGATCGGTTACGAAGTGAGAAGCGCGCTTCGCATGGTAGCGGGAAAGCCGAAGCGTTACGATCGGTTACGAAGTGAGAAGCGCGCTTCAAAATATTATTGTCTCTCTGACGCGATCTGTATGTGTGAATAAAATGTGAATACTATCAATTTTTTGAATAGTAGTGGACATTTTTTTTTTATTATTATTATTATTATTATTATTATTATTATTATTATTATTATAACGCTTGTCATATGGTAGCTGGCTGCGTGGCTCTGCGGTAACGTTCTCTCCTGCTGTTCCCAAGGTTGCAGGATCGAATCCTGGCACAGCCAGTTGGCATTTGAGGGTGCGCAAATGCGAGGGAGCCGTGTCAGTAGATTTACTGACACGTTAAAGATCACCTTCGGGTCAAACTTCCGGCATCCCGGCGTTTCTAAAAGCCGCAGCAGTTGGTTTGTTATTAGAGTTTTAAGGGGCGGAACAGCTAGGTCATCTGGCCTTCACAGTAGTTAAAAGTTTACGTAAAATCAAAAACATTAATATTGTCATAATCGTCAACGCTTCTTAATTGCAGGAATTTACAGTTCCTCTCACTTTATAAAGGACAATACGTTCTTCGTTTAGTTCTACATTTTCTCGGCAAGTAGAAATTCCATTCTATCTTTCCTTTTTCGTTCTTATTTTCCTACATTTTATCTCATTAACTTCCGGATTTCACGGCTCAATTAAACCAATAATCAAACTTGGTTGCCAGTGTTAGCAGTAGTGGTGATATCTTTCTCTGAGCGTTTGACAATTACCTTATTTACATCAATTTTACGTGACATTCATCCCAAAACTGCATCTCCATGCTGAATAATTCTCAACTCAAAATTGGTGAATTAACTCTCTTCACGTGCATCCATCCAAACATGTGTCAGTACGCCTTGAAAGTTGTGCCCGTTTCCATAGCAACGAAGGTGTGTTCTACAAAGACCAGCTCGTTTGTACCTCGACCTTGCACTTTGCCAGGATCGTGGCTAGAATTTGATTAACGGAGCGAGTTTGCTCGTTCGTCAATCAAGAGCATGAATGAATGTCGGTATTGCGTGACGTACAGTACCTCACTCTGTTAAAATGAGTTATCTATTCTGGTCTCTGATCTACTTCTACCTTCCGACGTGCCGAGAGGATTTTTTTCAATTCGGATGAAAATAATTTTATAAGGATTTGAAATGAAACAAAAGGCAGATTAAATTTTAAATAGCATTCTCATATTATAACGAGGGTACGAAGTCTAAAATCGATCCTGGCAGTAGCGAAGATCTTTCTTTATAGCTGGGAAACATTCCGTAGGTGGTTTATAAATAGTGGCCGTTATGGCACGGAGTCGACCCTTGACCTTGGCGGCTGTTATATTGGTGGAATGCGTCATTTCGGCGTGACAATCCGTAATTAGATGGCTGTCTAACCTGACCGTCTGTCAAGTCCACCACTGCCTTTATTAGATGACGCATCGTTTCGCTTGTTACTTCTTAATCACTGACTTCTCTTACTTGAACCGTGATAGTGACGTTTGTTTTGAACTGTACTGTGTGCACGACCGTTGCAAACCCCCTCTACTGATGTATATCGCAAATCAAGATAGCATAGCACAGCGTCGCAAGCATCAGCGTCGTGCATGCTGAATGAATGAATAAATGAATTAAAAGGATTCCTGTTAATTCATTTTAGGGGCTTGAGTCGCCTTGGTCATCAGCTCCGTGTGCTTGAATGAAGGCCTATGTTGATTTTGTCCGATGGCCCGTGTTATTTTTATTTACTACTAGCTATACTCGGCGTGCGTTGCAATGCCAATCAGAGACAATATTCTTTGTTTTTCTGTATGTTGTGTGTATAAATAAATCCGAAGGATGAGCACGCCACATACAGCCGATCATGTGAGCATTTGTTGAAACTATTCGTGCGCCATCTAATGTAAAATGGATTTACTTATTCAGAAACAATGGTGGGAGTGTGCACAACAGCTCACCAAAGTTTCATCGCAATTGATGGAATGTTTCTGAAATAGTAAACACATTTTACAATAGTTTTGAGGCAGTTAACGGAAAAAGTAAAAAAAATGTGTATCCAATAGCACTTACTTTGATTGGCATTGTAACGCATGCCGGGTAAAGCTTATTTAGAAATAAAAATCACTAAAATTTTACCTGTGATGAATACCAATGAGAAAATTTTGCCGAACACATGGCTTTGTAAATTTTTATATACCGTATACATATAACTTAGTATGTATATATATATATATATGTATATACATTTATTTTACTTATATTCATTTATTTCAGGAACAGCGCACCCTGAAGGCGGGCGAGATCACTCAGCAGGAGAGCCAGAACATGGCATCATCCAGCATGATCGTGCAGAGGGACATGTTCGAAGCGGTAAGTATTTCTACTCCACCCTACTTGTTTTAGCTTAAAATAATCAATTCTATATCTCACCACAAACCTTTTTTTAAGTTTTTAAATAATGAAGCTGAAGCATATATAAATTTGTTCGAGTCCTGTACAGACCATCGATTTTAAACTGTCTCATAAATCCCAAAATTGTGTGAACGTGGGTGGAGTTATCGAAATCTTAAAGACTCTAAAAAGCATTCTTTTTTTACAATCACACACAAGGAGAGTGAACGAAAAAAGAAAAACGAAATGCTGGTTTCATGTCATACCAAAACCAGGACCTTGGAGAAGGAAGTATCCTCCTGTTTAAAACTGAAAATCACAACTCGTGGACCTTTCTTGCCAGCTAATTTTGTAATTATGGTCTATTTTGAAAGCAATAAAAATTATACTTTGGTAAACTGCCGTATTTAATTACTTTTAAAGAGCCCATAGTATTTGTTTTACCTTTGAATTGTTAAAAACCTGAAGAGGATTTTTCTATCCGTACGCTCGTCATCAGGAGCAAGTCCGGCGAGCACATACAAAAGCTTATAGTATGTCCTCAAATTTTATAAGCCAATATAACAATTTCTATAGTTTTTTTTTTCACATTTTGCATATGTGATTATTTTTTTCATAATCGCCAACGGTGTCCAAATTGTAATATACAGAATAAGTTTGAAATAAACTGTCAGCAAAGAGAAAATCATTTGAAGATCTACTATATAAAGCTCAAATACCACTCACTCACTCACTGATTCATTCATCACGAAATCTCAGAAACCACTGAACGGATTGGAATGAAATTTGGTATACAGCTTCCTCAAGGGCCGCAAACGCCCACTAAGAAAGGATTTTTGGATATTCAGGTTCTAAAGGGGTGTTAAAGGGGTAGGCCTGCATTTCATTGAATAGCAATATCTCCCGATTGGTTTCATTGGGGGATGTGATACTCGGCATATAAACTCATCATTAAAAATAAGAAGACACGTGTCTGAGGGTTTTTCGATGTGGTGTATATTATGAGGTGAAAGGGGTGAAAAGTGGGGGTTGAAGGATTCCTAACGGAGCGTGTATCTCTTAAACGACATAGGCGAGGAGTTTGGAACACAGCCGAAAAAAATCAGCATAAATAATAACTAAACAGGTGTTTGACGTTTTTTCATAAATCCAATTTAAGGGGCCCATGGGGAGGGGTGAAATTATGTGGGAGGGGGGAAACGTAATATGTCTGAGTGTAAAATTATACATGGCCTATGTTGTAGACAATAACACATTACATCATTTGTGTCTCTTGCTATTTCATTATACGACGAATACTTACGGAGTTATTAATGATTTTGTACTTTTTGGTCGGAATTTTCTAAGTCCCAAGAATGACATAAAAATTGATTCGAAAGAAATTTCAAAAAATAGTTTTTTTTTAATACTTTTATTATATTTTTCACGTATTTTAGGGTCCGAAACCAACATGATATTTTGATGTTTTTTTTTCGTCCCATGCATTTTTGGTTTCAGGTGATAGAATTATTTTCCACTAGGACCCATGCTTAGGCTATCTATCTATATAACTAATGTTATAACGGGATTCCAAATGTTATTGCGGGCGAAGCCGCGGGTAACAGCTAGTATTTCTATATTTTTATTTGTACAAAAATTGATTTTCTGAAATGTCAAATGGGTTTGTGATACTTCATAATATAATTATTATTATTTCCTGGTAGATTCCAAATAATGTTGATTGGTGAGAAGTGAATGTTACATTCTCTGACTCATTCGGTGAACATGTTTGGTACAACTTGACAACAGCTGCTTAATGGGGAAAAATTCTTAAAGTACTGAAGCCAAAATACCTGAATTAATAGTCGGGAAAAAATATGGAGAAGATATAGTAATAGATGTTAACTCCTCCTCTGTCCATAACCCAACCACCATCCCAAATATGATCACGAATTATATAGACGAAATTCCAGCTGACACAGCCATTTTTAGCAACATGTACAGTATTGCCAACCCCACGCATTCGGTACTATTTCGCATCCGGTATCGTAAAACAAAAGATAGCCGTCAAGTTAATGTGAAAGTGCGCAAAGTTTCATTACAGTGGTGAATACTGTTCTACATATCAAGCAAACCTAACCTGGGGCTTACGCCCTAGGCCCCCTTGCTTGTAGTGCAATCAGTAATGTTCGTCCAGACAGTCGTCTAACCAAGTAGTGACCAGTGGTTTAGTCCAGACACACTAATTTTAGTTCTGGTGTATTTTGTATCCACCCATTTTAGTTCTAGTGTATTATGTATCGGACATGTTGTCAACAGTGATAGGACGTGATATGACGTCAATGTGTGCGTATCAAACATGGCTACCGTCGTTGAATGAGCAAGAAATAAAAACATTTATTTACGTAATATAATAATAATTATAATATCGTATGGTGCCGGATGCAATCTTCGTTATTTGACACCCAGAGGGTAGCTTGCATGTCGAATTTCGTCGTTCCTTGAAGCACTATGAAAGTCTAGGAAGTTAGATATCTAAGCTCCTTGAACACTATAGCGCTTTCTAGTAGAAAAATGAGGAACTTCGTGTTGGCGGAAACTCCCGAGATTAATTTTGCCATTATGAACACGGACTACTGAATTCAAATGGGTTCTTTGACATGCCAACATCGTATGACATACGTGTCGTAAGTTTTGCCGCCTTTTAAAAATCACATACCACGGCCAGGAGCGATCCTGCAAGCTTGGGGTTGGTAGACCAACACGTTAACCACTCACCCACCGTGGCAAGCATTTAAGTAATAAAACAAATATTTTCGGTTCACCAGTGACAATATTGACAGTAATTTCAATTTCTAATGATGCTGAGCTTCTATGCCAAAGGTCGCAGATTCAAACCCGGCAGAAGTCGTCGGATTTTTTAAGAGCGTTAAAAATCCCTCAGTATGCCTTCCTTCTGAGGGGAAGTAAAGTCGGCAGTCCCATGTCATAGATTTATGACATGAAAAAGAACCTTCCACTAACTACACTTGTGTGGAGCCAAAATTTGTAGGTTAGAATTGATAACGCTCTATTAGTTCCAACGTTCGCCGTCAGGTGCTGACTGCGATGCCATCTAGTAGCCAAGTCCGCAAGCTAGGATTCGTGGATGGTAGCCTTTGGTAGCATAAGTAGGAATTACTTGAAATTGTCTGCAGACCTTATTTGAATTAAAACAGATAACAAACACTAATACAGCCATCACAATTAACACCGGTTATCAGACATATTCTACACACACCCAAAGTACACGGGGCTACATTACCGCGTTGCCGCAGCCCCTAAACTAAGGAACCAACCATCAATTTCTATTGACTCCCAGAAAGTTATGTAAATCATGAATAATATATTTTCAATAATCTGCCATGTGAAAATGTAAAATCCAAAAATAGCTGTTGTCAAGCTTTAATACATGGGTAAGTCAGTAAATATAGTAAATCAATATTGGTCAAGGAGAACAGCTTTACCTTGGTTAGGGTTTCCCAGTTCCTCACAGTGTCCACAACACACTGATAAGCCTGAGCAAATTTTGGTCTGTTCGGCCTGTTGTTATGATACTGTATCTTAGGAATTTTCCTCTACTTCCTAAGCTATTTCCATCCGTTCTAGTGTTGGTCCGTGTTACCTCACCTGATAGTTATCAAAACTCTCCGCAGAGCAGCAAGAAATGCGGTAAGGAGAATGTGTTAATGGATCATGTCTGTGTTATGTATTTCAGAAGGCAACGGCAGCCCAACAACAGAGACAGACTGTGACCTCTACTGGCATCTTCAACCACGAGAAACATTCTTCTTCCTTACAGTCAAACATTACCATCAAAGGAGTGTGCACCAAATCGTCTTCCATGATGGCATCGGCTTCCCAGGTGAGTCTCTCACTGTAAGGAGAGCATCCACTTATTTTCGTTCGTTATCTTGCCGTCTGATGCACCACCTTCGCTTTTTTATGTAGGCCTACAGTGTGCAATGGGAAGTTGTAAAATGCACTTAGAATGGTATGATCTTCAATTGTGTACAATTAGGCTACCGTACTTCTGATTATTCCTTATATACAGTACGGTATGCGAAATGTCAGCTAATGCTTCGCCACATAACAACACTTGTCTCTAAATATTTTCCCGTTAATTTATTTCAAGTTATGTTTGAAAATCCTTTAAGATAGTGACAAAGAAAGTGCTTCTCTCTCCTACTGTATATGGGAGCATGCATTTAACTGTACTGTATAGCCTATGCACGTCGTTTAGCCCGCGGGGACTGGCGCATGGGTATTTTTGACCCGAGGCTCTATATTTTCGTTTTGGTCAGCCCTTAGGCCTATTTCCTTTCGCTTACTATAGGCTTACCTTCCTTTCTAGCATTGAACTTCACCCTGTAAAAGAAACATGTTCATAGCTTTTGGAACACTCTAATTATTTCTATATCATTTACGGTCGGGTCAGATTTACCCATGGCGCCAGTCCTCGCGTGACAATTTTCGGCTTACGTTAGTCGGGATAATCTGCAAAAAAAAAAAAAGGGGGGGGGGGGGGAATCAAAATATTTTGGTGCAGCACAATAGCATAGCTCGCGTTCTTGTTGATCCATGTTTAAGGTCTAGGAACACCCTGGTCATCAGCTCCTTTGTTCAAAAAAGCGAGATGACTGCTTTACCGCTACTATCAAGACCAATTATACTGTCACGAAAATGATTGTCATTTTGTGCATGTTAAATTTGAAAAATATAAATAAACCGCATTTCATACTGGGAATAGTTCATAGGCAGACCACAGGTGTAAAATTACTTCATTAAAATAAGTACGACTACGACAAAAAGGGAGTGACGGCGCCAGTCCTCAAGGGTTAATCTTGACAAGTTTTTTTTCACAGAGCGATCTTACACTGTACCGTATTAGGTACACAACTTTTTGTATTTAGCTTTCTGGTAACATGTCCTTAATTACCATACCGTAATGACCAAAATTTTTCTAAAGACAATCCAAATCTCCATTAGAAGTTTTCGGTCTCCATAATTCATGCAAAATTAGCTTCGTTTGTGTAATTAAGCCCATAAACCCTCCGTCTCTTTCAACGATGGGGCGGCTTCGGTGGCGTAGTTGGTAGCATGCTGAGCTTCTATGCCCAAGATCGCGGGTCCAAACCCGGCCGAAGTCGTCGGATTTTTTAAGAGTGTTAAAATTCCCTCCTTCGGAGGGGAAGTAAAGCCGGCGGTCCCATGTCATAGATTTATGGCATGTTAAAGAACCTTCCACTAATTACACGTGCGTGAAGCTAAATTACAGGTTAAGTTTAAACAACGCTCTTAGTTTCCTACTTTCGTCGCCAGGAGCCGACTGCGGTGGCGTCTAGTAGCCAAGTTCTGAACTAGTAGTCGTTGACGGTGGCGTTTGGCGGCAAAGGTAGGAACTACTTGAAAAATCAATGTCTGCAGTCTTTACTTGAATTAAAAACAGATAACACCCACTAATACAGTCATCACAATTAACATCGATATCAGACAGATTCTACACACACCCAAAGTACACGGGGCTACATGACTGCGATGTCGCAGCCCCTAAACTGAGGAACCAACCACCAACCTTTCAACGATTAATTTACGTAGACTTGGTGAAGATGTAAATGTAAATGAGCATTTTTAAATTTTTTATTCTGTCGCCGGCTGTTTAATCTAGTACCGGTAACTTAGAATTTCCCATGTCTGTCATGCTGAAAACTAGGTACAATTGGATTTTGAGATGGAATCATGCCTGATATGAAATATCGCGTGAAATAGGTACGGTATTATAAGATAATTATTGGTTAAATACGGTAATTTTGTATATATTATACGGTACCGTATCTCTACCTAGTATAAAACAAGTCTCTGATTCTTGGATGTCACGGGTAATCTCGAGAACCACTTGAAGGCTTTTGATGCGGTTTTTACCATTCTGTAAAGGATATCTCGAGGAAGGTTTCTGTAGAAAATTATTTATTTATTATCAAAGGAAGCCAAGCAGTAATGACTTCAGTGAAAAAGTCGAAAAGAAACCTGGCGTCCGTGCGGATTTTAAGTTTACGCTGGGCAAACCGTTAAAAATATCTATATACCATGAGTGTAAGAATTGTTCAGCATGAAAAGTTCTACATAAGAGTCCGCAAGAGCATATCTCTATTTTCAATACATCGCCCACTATAAGAGTTATTACGTTTTCATTTCTTCCAACAATCTCCATTCAAATACCGAGGCGACAGTTTACGAGCTGGCTAAGGGGTGAGTCTATCACCCCTGTTATAGCCTCGCTAGCGGGCGAGCCTATTACCCCAGATACTGCCAGCAGCAAACTGTCTAGTCGCGATGAGTTAAGACTTCAGAGAAGAGTGTTTGTGTTTGGAGTGCAACTCGGCTTTTCTTCATTTCGCCTGTGAACTTTTCGTTCCGCAAAATACACAGTCAAGTTAAGTTTGGACGAAAGGGGGATTTGTGTTTCATGCACTTCACCATTCTTAAATTACGTCTGACAAGAATTCGTTGCACATGCCTCTCCATGATAATATAATAATAGTCCAGTCAGTGATTTTAACCCGTCATGCCGAGACGTAAAACGGATATAGGTCGTAGTTCATTGGCCTAAAGAAAAGCGCTTATCACGTAATGCATTCATAACTGTTCCCGGGCGAAGCCCTGGGGGGTTGCTAGTATATTATATACCTTAATCATTAAATAAACATTAAAGAAGAAAAGTTGAGTTATTGATACCGGTAAATGTTATACAAATCGTATCCTTCCCCCATGGTCTTAATTATACATTTAATAATAATGTTATAGGTTTTAAGTCCCTTTTAACTACTGCGGCTTTTAGAGACGCCGGGGTGCCTAAATTTTGCCTAGAAAAGGATGAAAGGGATTTTTAACGTGCCAGTAAATCTACTGACACAGCTTCCTCACATTTGCGCACCCTCAAATGCCAACTGACAGTGCCAGGATTCGATCCTGCAACCTTGGAGACAGCAGGCGAGAACATTACCGCTGCACCACGCAGCCAATCTTTAATATTTAAACAGGTCAAGTTAATTCATAATATACCAATATAATAACCAGATGGCAACTGCTTGTAATATTCTAGCATATAGCATATTTAATTGACACCAATATTTAACACCGCTATAGTCCAAGAGATGTTAGTAGATTGAAGTTTGAAATGTGCAAATCACACACTTTGTATGCAAGCTGTTTGTTAGGGTCCTTTCTGTTGCGAAGTTTTACTATTCTTTTGGGAGGCACTTGTATTTGGAATATCCAAGAAAGGCCAATCCTCTATTTATTATTTTATAAGTTGAACACCTAAAAACAAAACCACAATCCGAAATAATAAAGAAAATAATAACGGACGATTCATTGCCAACAAAAATCAAATGGAGATTCGCGGACTGGAAGTTCGCTATGCATAAACTTCGGTGCTATTTTGAATCGTGGAAGCTCTAATCAGTCTTTCATATATTATTATTATTATTATTATTATTATTATTATTATTATTATTATTACCCGTATTGTTTTAAATATTTTACTGGTATCCTTTATTTTAATATTAAAGAGTTGTTTCAAATTACTGTACGGTACTGAATCTCTACTACCATGATGCAAGATTCAGGCATAAGGTCTCTAACAACATACAAACAAGAGCCGTAACAAGTACTAAATATGGAAACTTTATGTATAAATAGCTATGGTTTCAAGAGACAAAATTATTTTATACCATCACTACTTGAACTACCACCTGGATTGTCGAACATGAACAGCAAACAACTAGCTATAGGCCTACAGTAAGCTTACGTCGAATTAAAAACTATTACCGGTACCTAAATAAACATTCACTTATAACATAACCTTATTATAACTACGCTACTATAGTGTAACTGTGTTTATAATTATTTACATTAATATTTTCTCATTATCACCTAACATGTTAAATCAAATTATATAGTCTATATAAAAGAAGGAAAAAAGAATATTAAAACAAAACAAAATAAAAAAGAATGATACTTATAATTAAAATGTATAAATATGGAAAATAATCTTTTTTGCATGCACTCTCGTATTGAAATACAATCTGTATATATATGTTGTAAATAATAGTTAATGTCTCACAGGTGATCTGTACTGGATTTGCCGTCAGATTCGTGAGACATATCATATTAATATAATATCAATAGTATTTAATAAATACATTAAATTATTATTACCGGTATTATTATTCTTCTTCTTTATTTGTTTCAACCAACATTGGGGTAGATGAAATCAATCACTTTTTATTGTTTTGAGCTTTCCTTTTGGCCCAGTATTGCCTCATCCTTTGAGATCTTGCTTCCCATTCTTCGGCAGAGATGTGGATCGTACGCTTTTGTTTCAGTTTCACTTGGAACCGTTGTTTCTTATCCTTGGTGATGGTTTTGGCTGTTTTTTCCATTAGCATGGTGTCTGTAATTTGGAGTTCCACAAGGTCTATCTCGGTTTCCTTAAACCAAAGAGGTTTTGTTTTTTTATTGCGGAAGTGGTCGAAGATCTTTTTGGTTAATGTATTTGAATTCATCCGGAGGATGTGCCCATAAAAATCAATTCTCCGTTTTCTTATTGTGTCCAGGAGTTTTTCAGTCTTTTGGTAAAGAGTTTCGTTCCTGACATGGATTAATTTGTTGTTATGAAATTTGGGGCCTAAGATTTTGTGTATTATTATTATTAGTGTCTATTAATTTGTGATCTCTTAACATTCTAAAGAATAGTTTTGGGTTGATTGTTTTTTTGTTTGTTTTGTTTTTAAATTTTGTATAAGTTTCATTGTTGAATTATTCTTAAATTTGTAGTAAAAAATCAACAATAATTGAACCAGCCAAAACTCTTTGGAATAAAACATTCATGGATTCTAATTCCTATTTTAATGTAGAAATAGTTTTCTGCTGATATAATTTATTTTTCAAGTCTTTTCAACTCTTTTTGTCTCCTTTGGTAAGTGGACATACATTTGGAACATCTTCATAGGACTACTTTCTTTTTTACCCCTAAGCTTTGCCACTGTAGCAATTCTGCTTGTATGTTCACAGATGAGCCAACTGATGAACAGCACCATGTTAACATCTACAGAGGATGAGCTGCTGAATCAAAGCTTTGAAGACTTGGAACAATTGTCTCACCATTCAGATCCTCAAGATGTGGTTCAAGCAATCCAGAAGTACTCCCTGTGTCTGGACATGTTCGTCAAGAGTCTTCGCCGGGACTCTTATCACGCCAAAGCCCCGCTCCTCTTGAACCGCATCAACGAGATGATGCGCAAGGCATGGGCCGTTCCGACACATGGTCATGAATTGGGATACTCTCTCTGCAATGCCCTGCGTCGCTGTGGAGGACTCGATCTGCTCATGTCGAACTGCGTGGCCAGTGATGGCGACCTTCAATTCTCGAGTGCTCGTCTTCTTGAACAGTGTTTGACAACAGAGAATCGCGCTCACGTTGTCGAGAACGGACTGGAGAAAGTGGTGAACGTTGCTTGTGCTTGCACGAAGAACGCTAATTCTGTTGACCATTCTAGGACTGGTACGGGTATTCTTGAGCATTTGTTCAAACATAGCGAAGGCACTTGTAGTGACGTTATTAGACTGGGAGGTTTAGATGCTGTCCTTTTCGAATGTCGAAAGAATGATGTAGAGACACTTCGTCACTGTGCAGGTGCTTTAGCTAATCTGTCCTTGTATGGTGGAGCTGAGAATCAGGAAGCGATGATCAAACGTAAGGTACCCATGTGGCTCTTCCCTTTGGCATTCCATAACGATGATAATATTAAATATTATGCATGTCTCGCTATCGCTGTGCTAGTCGCCAACAAGGAAATAGAGGCTGCTGTTTTGAAATCGGGTACCTTAGACCTAGTAGAACCCTTCGTAACATCGCACAATCCGTCCGAATTCGCCAAGTCAAACCTGGCCCACGCTCATGGTCAGAGTAAGAATTGGCTGCAGAGGTTGGTTCCAGTCTTGAGTTCAAAACGAGAAGAGGCTCGCAACCTGGCAGCGTTTCATTTTTGCATGGAGGCAGGAATCAAGAAACAGCAAGGCAACACAGAAATCTTCCGAGAAATTGGAGCCATCGAACCTCTCAAGAAAGTGGCAAGCTGTCCCAATGCTGTCGCCTCCAAATATGCTGCTCAAGCTTTAAGACTCATCGGCGAAGAAGTTCCTCATAAGCTGAGTCAGCAGGTGCCACTGTGGTCCACAGAGGATGTCAGAGAGTGGGTCAAACAGGTAAGCAGGATTATTTACATTGTCTTCTTCTCTACAGCCTGGTTCCAGCCCTGACAATGCTTCTCCATCTGTCTCGTTCTAGTGCCTTAGTCATCCAGCCTCTGACTCCCATTCCTCGGACAACCTTCTCAACTTCGTCCAGCCATCTTCCCCACCCTTCTTGTGCCAACTGGTTCCGTACGAGTGATCATTTTCATCCTTTCCATGATACTGTACATATACTGTACTAGCAACCTGTCTCTCCTCGCTTGGATTTCCTTATTGATATCAGGTTCCTCAAACAGTTGGCACAATGCTTGGTTGTATCTTATTCTCTAGCAGCAGCCATCGTTGTTGACCGGCCCAAATAGTTTTCTTAGAACCTTTCTTTCAAATATAGCCAGTTCATTTCTCTGGGTCTCTCTTATTGCCCAGGTTTCAGAACCATATTATAGTACTGGTACATTGTCTTATATGTCATATTATACAATGAGTCAAGGGAAACAGGTGGACCAAGAAGGATACAAACATGATAAAAGATAGAATTACTTATCAGGAGGGACAAGGACAAACAAATACAAAAAATCTCAAGTAATATGTCTTCAGATATCTTCAAAGATCCAATAGATAGTTATTTATTGCCATAGCCCCCAGAAGAGCTTGCTTCAACCTACTGTTCTCATCAGGAGAGTGGGAAGCACTGTGTTTTCTAGTCTTCAGCAGCCTTTAGACTGGTCTGATACAGCTCCCTGAGCTAATAGTTTAATATAACTACCACACCTTACATCCAAGGCAATCTGTTAAACATATTCTAACCTTGGCCTACCCTTACAGTTCTTGTATTCCACCCTTCCTTCCATAACTAAATTTGCTATTCCAGGGTGCCTTAGTATGTGTCCTACCAACCTATCTCTTCTCTTCATTAGCATTCGCTGTAATTCATCCTCACTTCAATCTCGAGAGCCTCCAGAGTACGCGGATTGTTTCTGTGTATATTTCGTTTGAGTTTCCCCCACAAAAAAAAATTACACGGTGATGAAACTTACAAACACATTTACTGGAAGACTTCTTGAGAAGTTCAAGTTTTCACTAGGAAAATTCGATGTTTCGTTCCATACCTAACCATGTTCATGGGATACAAGATAGCCACAGTACTTTACCTTGCCAGGTCCATATGTAATGAATGCTGTGACAGCATCCGGTCCTTCCTGACCAGCTCTTGTGTAATTGGCAAATGCTAGGTGACTAATCACTCTCCGCCCACAACACAGGCCGGCGAGGCTCCGTTCTATAGGGAAGGCTCTTTCTATATATTTATATAACACTGGTCCTGAAAAATACTACATGTATTAATATTATTCACTGTCAAACAAGAGAGAAAAATTCTGAGAAAGATCAAATGGCCAGTTCAGAAAGAGGGAATAAGGACTGTACAAACAGACAGAGACGATTACAAACAACATAAGGAAAAGGAGGGCAAAATTTTATGGACATATACATAGGCTAACCGAAGACATCCTGACCAAGAAAATTTTTAATATAGTTACGAATAGTTGACTGAAAACCAATTGGGTAAAGGAAACCGTGGAAGACCTCAAGAAACTAAACATCTCTACAGAAGACATGGCAGACAGGAGCACATACAGAGAAAAACTTAGACAACAGAAGTTTGAGCAAACTCCCAAAGAAAGACAACCGCGAAAGAAGTGGACAGAGGAGAGAAAGAGGAAGCATAGTGTGTTTTTGGGAAAAAAGAAGAAAGGACCAGAATGAAACATGAAAATTGATTGAGTTGTAACGCTCTCCTTATGGGGAATTAACGAATAAATAAATAAATATTCACTGTGAAATAAGGGGGGAAGTTAGTGAATAATCACTGACACATAAGGTTGCCGGACGTTCCGTTTTCCCCCAGAACTATTCCGTTTTTTCTAGTTTTGTTCCCCGTCCACTTTAATCTTTAACGGAACACCAAATATTCCGTATTTTTATTAATATGTTCAATTCGCACCAATTTTCAAATGTCCCGCATGAGCAATTCATGCTTGACGATTGTTGTTAGTGACGTCAAATAGCATTGGCACCCGCGTTTATTCACTTGACTGAGTGGTAGGCTACAGGTGCAAGTTTGAAGGAGAAAATGATTTCTTTGCTTGTGTCAGATAGATGGGTGCACGTTATGATTTATTAGGGGTAACAACATTAAGGAATATCTTAGTCTTTGTGAAGTTCATACTCACCATTTTCCCCTCCAATGATTTTACAGAGAGAGTTTTTTCTGTCTTGAATATCAAATTCATATTTGATTAAACAAGAATTGTTCACATACCATATTTCACTTATGACGAAAATTGTAGTGAATTTTATCAGAAGGTACTTACAAATGAAATGAATCCTTGCAAAGGGTCGTTCAATTGAAAAGTATTTGTAAGTTGCTGGTGTCATATGCCTATATGATGTGTCAGCAATATCTAGTTTTAATTTTGTGTATTTGATTATGTAATGTTTATTTTATACACATGTGTATTATTCATTACAACATTTAACAACCTTGATAAATACAAAATGTTTTGGGACGTGTGTTCTGTTTTTCCATTCTTCAAATCTGGCGACCCTACTGACACATAAGGGGGGGAAGTTAGTGAATATTCACTGACACATAAGGGGGAAGTTAATGAATAATATTAAAATTAATCACTGATGAATAAGGAACAGTTAGAGAATAATATTAATTATTAACTTGATAAATTTGTGAAAATGATGCTATTTATATCATACTTGTACATATTTCCAGATCGGTTTTGCGGAGTATGCTGGCAACTTCGTAGACAGTAGAGTGGATGGAGATCTCTTATTGCAGCTTGCAGAAGAAAACCTGCGAGACGATATCGGTATTACGAACGGCATTCGTCGCAGAAGGTGAGTTATTTTTAAAGTATGCTATGTGGTATAAAATACCAAAAGAATTTTCCTTGTTTTTAGGAGAAACTTAATTAACTAGTTTGCTGTTGTCCATCTGACCCATTCAACTCCCTCAAGATTATATTTTATGCTGCAGATAATAATAATAATGTATGGCTTCGGGTGCCGGGTGCAAGCTTTGTTATTTGACGCCCAAAGGGTAGCTTGCATGTCGAATTTTGTTGTTTTTTGGAGCGCTATGAAAGTCAAGGAGGCTAGATATCTGAGCTCCTTGACATTGACACTATAGCGTTGTTTTAAACGATTCATCATAATCATCAAGTTTCCACTTCAGTTTCCCGGGTATGATTTATGAGCGCTCTCCATTTTAGTCGATTCATGTACCACTGCTCCTTCAAGACTTCATCCCAGTTGATTCCCTTAGATGTGATATCAACCTTCACTTGGTCCAGCCATCTCCTCCTAGGTCTTCCAACAGGTCTCTTTCCAGTAATCTCATTATGTAACCATTGTTTTGCAATTCTTCCTTCTGTCATACGTTTGATGTGACCAAACCATCGCAAACGTGCCCTAGTTATGGTCTCCTTCAGGGACTGATTTTATCCAGCTTGTTCTCTTATCTTCTCATTTCTTACTTTGTCTTTCCTTGTTTTTTGAAGTATGCTTCTTAGAAACTTCATTTCTGAAGTCTGCTGTCATCGGTTTTGGTAGTTGCGCATGTTTCCAACCCATAAGTCAAAGTAGGTTCGAAACAGAGTTTGTTTCGATTTTAGTGGCACTTGCTTATTCCAGAGTAGATATCGAACTTGCTGATAGAATTGACTTGATTTCTGAATACGGTTATTTAATTCAAGCTGTATTCTGTTGTCACTTGATCTTAAGCATCCAAGGTATTGATACTGGTTAACTGTTTCCAATTGTATGCCCTCCAGCATTATATTATCTTTACTTCTCTGTCTGTTAACAGACTTTGCAGACATTTTGTAATGTTTTTCTCATCATGACAGGTTCACTCGCGAGCTCCAGAACCTGAAGAAGATGGCCGACTACAGCAGTCGAGACGCAGGCAACTTGAACACATTCCTCCAGGGCATCGGCCTTGAATTCTCCATTTACACGTATTCCATGTTGAACGCTGGCGTGGACAAGGACTCCATCAGATCGTTGTCCGAAGACCAGCTGGCCAATGAGTGCGGCATCACTAACAGTATCCACAGGCTCAGGATAATGAACTGTATAAAAGGTGAGTCACATTCCTCCCCCTAACATGTTTCAATTACAAAGGATGAAGAGTTCAATGCCAAACTTCCTGAAATGCATTGGCCATAATATGCAGGTTAGGCATGTATTTTCAATATAAAATTCAAAATATAATAACTGAATCCTTGAATAGTACATTATGCAACGAACCTATAATGACAATAATTAAGACACGAGTTTTATAATTTCCATACGAGTGTCTTAATTACAATTATAGACGAGTTGACACGACTTTATGTTCGACGATAATTATAACTATTTTATGTTCGAACATAAATATTCATAAATATCTGTCGAGATTTCACCAGTTTTATGTACTGAACAGAGCGCATGGGACACAGAGAATGCCTTGTATTTGACCATGGCCTCCTGGAATACCTCACTATGACACTCGTCACGCAGTGAAATTTAAAATAGGGGGCCATGGAAGTGAGCGCAGATGCGATGCTATCCTCACCTAATTGGTCACACAACTGTTTCTTGAGCTCTGATTGGTGGGAGAAACTGTAGCATAATGAAACTTGTACTATAATGAGCCTCATTATAGTGCAGTTTCCTGATATATAATATTTACATTTCGCCAGGGTCGAACATAAAATACAAAATCTAAATTGTGTTTTGAAATTAAATTGAAAATATTGAACATTTTCATTAAAGTATGCTTACAGACCATTGATTTGCAAAATCTCAATGGAATGGAAATCTTTTTTGCTGGAAGGAAGGAAGCTTTTAGTTTTACGTGACCGTTAATCGTGCGATCATGAGCCACGGGACCTCCTTTTTACGTGGAATCCGAACCACAGGACATGGCATTTGACATGGCGCAGCGGTCAAGCTGTTGGCCTCTCACCAAGGTGGACCGGGTTCGATTCCCGGTCAATGCATGTGAGATTTTCGAAGTGAAATGCCATGTCCTGTGGTTCGAATTCCACAAAAAAAGGAGGTCCCGTGGCTCATTATCGCATGATTAACGGCCACGTAAAACTGAAAGCCTTCTTCTTTCGTTCCTTCACTTAAGCCATAATTACTTTTTCCAGTGAGTAGATTTAAAAAAGAAAATCGTAAAAACATTTGAGGGTATTGAACCAAGGAACACATTAAAGAAATAATTATGTAAATAAGTTAATTTGGCTAGGATTTCAATCAAAAAGAAAATTAGTAGAGAAACGAGCGATTTTAGGCTGTTTTTCCGGAACTGAATTTAGGTCGGGAGTGATGCCAAGCCATTTTCAATGGTCATGCTGACTATTCGGGAAAAACAAAAAAACAAAAAAAAACCATAAATATCACATTTCCAACGATAGAATCATTATTTTTGCTTTGCATTGTAACCAATACCTCATTCTTTCATACATTATGTTCATGAAAGTAAATACAGCATCTAAACCTTTTTAATTGAGTTTATTCTGATAATTGTTCAATTTTTCAATTCAAAAAAAAAAAACAGTTTTGAACCTTAATTAAGGACACCTAAGAGTCATATTCGAATAAACACTACATTTCCAGCTGTAGAAAGTTCTTAGATACATCTGTAGGCAGAAAACTTCAACAAGAAGAAAACGACTGCACCGCAATTTTGGCGGGAATGCGCGTGTTTGGGGGAGCGCAAAAGGAGGACGTGAATACAAACTCAAACCTATCGCGTAACGGACTTCAAAGGAAAAAAGTAAACACCGCACAGAAAGCTTGAAACCTCACCTTTCCAACAGTATGAAATAATCACTGACATGTACCTACAGAAATCTACAAATAAAAGATAAACAGCACGCCGATTGAATCGGCTTTGGCTCTTTTGGCGCAAGCAGCGAGAGCCGATTTGATTGGTGCGTGGCACTCAGAGGGTTAATTTTACATTTTTGCTAAGACGGGGGACCCCTTAATTTGTCTGCTAAGAGATGTTTTCAACATTAAAAGTGTAATGTAAATTATTTTTGGTGGTTAAAGGTGTACTTCCCCCCCCCCTCTACTCAAGTAGGAAGGTTGATTCAATAAATTCATACCTTGGATAATACATTCTAAGTACAGGGTCATTAAGTATGTGTGCGCGAGTAAACACGGCAAGCTAAGTCGGCTATGACTGGCGCAGATCGCAGGCGCTCATACCCAGTTCAGCTGGTGGTTGGCACGCACTTTCACAATTTTACCAACCATGTTCAATAATGTGTACTTACAGTGCTCATAGGCGATGCCGAAAATGTCCTCCCTCTCTAGTAACACACACCAGACGTATTCTGATGAAAGAATGTCTGTCAACTCTTTTATTATTTACGGAGCTTGTTTCCTTGAATCGTTTAGTGAGCCTCCTAATTGTACTGGCATTAGGCACAGGTCTTCCTGGAAACTTGATTCAAAATTTTCGTCTTGTTTAAGAACAAGATTTTCTGCTTTTCATATACGAATTATGGATATACACACGTTCACGCAATGTGAATTGGTGTCTAGGCATGACCAACGATCACAGTAATCACAATACTCACTAAATGTGCAACACTAACGTCTAAGCTTTGCAGACACACGTCCATATGAATGACAAAACACGTGTGAACTAACGATATGAGTCAGCAGAGCACGCCAACCACCGGCTACCGGGTGAGTTAGCCATGGTCGTTACGGCATGACTGCTGGCAGTCGCTCACATCCGGGAGGCGAGGAGGTTCGAATTCCCCCGCCGGCAATCTTGAACATGGTCTTCTGTGGTTTCCCATCTTCCTTCCAGGCAAATGCCGGGGTTGGTCCCTAACTATAAGCCACAGCCGCTACCTTCCAACTCCTCGACCTTCCATTCCAACTATCCTCCCCAACGGTACTTGTAGCTCACCCATTGGGTGTCTGTCTCGAAGCAGCTACAAAACTGGTGAGCCGAACATGTCCTCGGACACTTTCGGCACTATAAGCCATACGCTAAAATAAGAAAAAATAAAAACCACCAGCTGAACCGCGTACGTGCGGCCGCGATCTGCACCAGTCACAGCCAGCTTAGCTTGCCATGTTTACCCGTGCGCACATATATAATGACCCTGTACTTCCTAGTAACTTCATGTATGAGTATGTAGATTTATTTTTGAACGATCTGGGAAAGAAAATCTGTATAGTACAGTATTGAAAATAATGAAGTATGTAACTACCTCGGTTACTGATATATTTACAGTGAAATTCTCATATAGTGATACAATTTTCAAGGTTCAAAATTACTGTAACCTCCTTTTAATATTTCATTTGAATGGCTGTGTGGCGCAGCAGTAAAATTCTTGCCTGTTCAGCCAAAGGTTGCAGGATTGAATTCCTGCACAGTTAAGGGACATCTGTGGGTGCTTAAATACAAGAGGCCCATGTTAGTGGATTTACTGGGGAAGTTGAGGATCCCCTTCTGGGCAAAATTATGGCACCCAGTGCACTGTGGGTCAAAATCGAAATCTAGGAGGACAAAATTATTTATTTTCATAGTTAAAAAATCAAAATTTATTACTTCTACAGCATTCTCTTATAATTGCCGCTCACTATTCTGGGATATAAAGGCATCTTAAATGTAAATCTGTCACCACTGTACGAGCAGTCTGAATTGGAGGGTGAATGTAAGTGGCTGTGGTTTGGTTGTCTTTGTGGTTAGTGTGATGCTTTAAGGTAAGATCTCTGTAACGAGTTTCAGTTATTAATGGCCGTAATTGTTACGTAATTGTAGCTATATTTGCATTATATAATATTTAACTGTTATTTTTAAAATTATATTTTCACTTAGATTTTTAGTATGTCGCGTCACTCGGCGTCACTTTCTACTTAATGTTAAAATGTAGATAAAGTCTTGTAGTTTACGCCCGTTATAAGATTTTTTGCAACTTAGTTATTTTACGTTTTAGAAGATGCCGCACAACCAGTTCTCACACGTTTACAACTGTTTGAAGCACTGGGTTCAACGATTATGTCAAAAGTGGAACTTTGTGACTTTATTAAAAGTAAATTAGGGGTAGAAAATTGTTCTGAAGAGATAACTCAATGATCTATCCAACTCCTAGTCATAGACAATTTCTTGCATGTGTAGACGTAGCTTAAAAAGGTCTTAACTGATGTTTATTATGAGGTAAACAAATTATATACATTGCTCTCACTCTAAATTCATGATTAAAACGTAAAAATAATTTTGTCCCCCTAGATTTCGATTTTGACCCACTGTGCAGTGTTTCTAAAGCTGCAGAAGTTAATGAAACATTAACGATAGCAATATTTCACCTTGAATTTAAGAACGGTTCAAAACAGTTCTCAAACATTAAATGAGAGTTTCACTGTGCTATTTCTTGCCTGCTGCACTTGCCGTGGATGCAGCCACTACAGGTAGCTAAAAAAGTAACTAATATTTACCTATCACTTTCAGTAGACACCCTGCATGCAGTGTTGTCAGAGTTAGTGATTATTATACAGGGTCATTGAAAAATAATGCCTAGATTTTAAATAGTTGCTATAAAAAAAAATATTAAAGGTAATGTAATGGTTTTAGCCTTAAAATGTGTGGAAGAGGTAACATTTTTGCATAGCTTAGTAAGATTCAATGTGAGCTCCGTTTGATGCTCTGCCGACATCTAATCTGTAGTCCACTTTGTGCCACGTACGTTGAATCATATCTGGAGTAACAGAAGAGATGGTGGCAGCAATTTGCTCCTGAAGATGCACCAAATCATGAATCTTTTCTGCATAAACAACGATTCTTATGTATCCCCAGAAAAATAAGTCCAAAGGGGTTAGGTCTGGACTTCTGGGAGGCCAGGAAATGGGGGCTTCCCTGCCAATCCAACCGCGTTAAAAGCGTGCACGAGTGTATCGCGTACCGTGCGAAGGTAGTGAGGCGGAGCCCCATTTTGCATAAAAATGACAAGCTGTCCATCTGTTTTCGATGTCTTCTATCTGAGGAAAGACAAACTGTTCAAGCATGTCGAGGTAAATTAGGCCTGTAAGTTAATTGTTTTTTTCAGCGAAAAAGAAAGGTCCAATAACTTGGTCATGAAGTAACCCGCACCACACATTGACTTTGGCAGAACCACGAACTACTCGTGGATTTCGTTAGGCAACTAGTCTGTGCATACGAAGGTCCTGCTAATGCATTAAACAAAACTTGCGCTAACCAGTTACCACACAGTGAAAGGATCACTCATTTAACATAAAAAGGTTTCGATGTCATAAATGATTAAATCTAGGCATTATTTTTCGATGGCCCCTGTATAGCAATTTAGTCGATCCACCTGGCCAAAACAAGGTACTTATACAATTAAGACTTTATCGTGTACATGTTTCAGACCCTTTTTATCGGTCCTTCTTCAGCACCAACAACTTAAGTAATAAATATGACAAGGTTCCTTATAAATATGAGCACTTGATAATTTAACACAAGTTATCAAATTTGAGATGTAGGGCAAATAAACTATTACCGTATATATAAGGTGCGTTCAAAAAGTAACGAGCCGGGGGCTGGAATGCGCAAACCGGTAACGACATTGGCTAATCGTGGCGTGTGTAACGAGGTGTGGTTCCGACCAGAGCGTGGAAGGTCACAGCCCGTCGCTAGAGGGCACGCGTGCACATCACGTGACGATACAAAGCGAGCAGCAGCATGCATCAATCGTCCAACGCTGCCAGTCGCATTGCAAACAGTGACTTGGAGGCGTCAAATGAAGAGCAAAGAGGTTTTGTTCGGATTCTGACAGCGGAAGGAGTAGGGGGAATGGACATTCATCGCCGAATGTCACAAGTGTAAACACTGCATGTCCCTTGCAAGGGTCAAGGCGTGGCACAAGCGCTTTAGGGAAGGACGGGTGTCGTTAGCCGATGATGCCCGGTCTGGGGCACCACCCTGCATTACCGATGGCAACATCCAGCTGGTTATGCACTCATTACCCAGGACCGCCGAGTGACAGTGAACGCCATAGCCGCCGTGGTCGGTTTGATAGTTGGAAGTGTGCACACCATCATGAAGGAACAACTGCACTTGTGCAAAGTGTGTGCCCAATGGGTGCCCCACGGTCTTCAACCACACCAGGAAGCATGTCTTGGTCATCTGCAGCGCTATGCGAGGGAAGGGAATGTGTTCCTGGTACGAGTGGTGGCTGGAGATGAGTCATGGCGTCATCACTTTGAACCAGAATCCAAATGACAAAGCCTCCAGTGGAAGCATCCAGGGTCACCACCACCCAAAAAAAGGCAAGGCCATCCACACAAGTGCAGGAAAGGTATCCTCCGGCTCGTTACTTTTTGAACGCACCTTATACACAAAGTCAAAAGTACATACTGTAACCCAGAAAATTTGTTATAATAAGTAAGTTTCAAATGAGGGGAGGTTGTTTTTGTTGTTGATTGACTGAGGGGCATTTGCAACATCGTGGTCATGTACTTAGGTGTGTCTAATTGTGATGGCTGTATTATTGTGTGTGTTTGTAATTCAGAAGAAGAATTGGTAAGGAGACAGCTATGGCCTTAGATTTGTAACCATCCCAGCAAAGTAGAAGTGGGAAACCATGGAAAACCACTTTCAAAATGGTTGAGATGGGCATGGAACCCTCTTCATCTCAGATTTTCCTCACGAGGCTGAGTGTAGCCCGTTCCAATTTTATGTATAAGAGATTGCTGTAGTGTAGCTGAAGAAGGTCTTTTAGACCAAAACCTGTAATACCACTAGTGTAAGAAAAAAAAATTATTGCATAGTGGAAAAAAAGCTTGAATATAATCAACAATTCAATACGGACAAATAATGACTTGTGTCAAAGAAATACTGTATAATTATCTCAAATTTCAGAAGATATTTCAAGACAGTATTGAAGCAATAGCATTTTCCCAATTGTTAATATGTAATATAATGTTTGAAATTATATAAAATTTTCCGCTTTCAAATTACTTATATTCAAAGAATCGGCACATGTTTTGGGGCCTAATCGTATTTTTGGCACCCTTCATTAGCCTTATAAAAATCATAAAAACTAGCATAAGAAACTGTGACATTGCATAAAATAGTATCTCCAAACACATTATTTTGTCTTCAATACGGATCCATGATGAATTTTGATATTCCCGCAACTGTTAATTTATTGTCGTTAATATTTTGTGTTTCCTTTGTTTGTTTTTAGAGATAGAGAATGGATTAGGAAATTCACCGGATGAAAGTCTAGACAAACCTTTAGATGTGTTTGTGAGCTACAGGAGATCGAATGGATCACAACTAGCCAGGTGAGTGCTCAAATGAAGAGTTGATTATTGAAGATGACTGTTTTACAATACTGGAACAATTGAGTTTCACGATGCTGTTCTCTTGATTACAGCTTACTCAAAGTCCACTTGCAGCTCCGAGGCTTTTCAGTGTTCATTGACGTAGAGAGGTTAGAAGCAGGTAAATTCGACAACAACCTCCTTCAAAGTATTCGTCAGGCTCGACACTTCCTTCTCGTCCTCACGCCGAAGGCTCTGGAACGTTGTATATCTGATGTCGAGTGCAAGGACTGGGTTCATAGGGTGAGTAGCTTGGGTTCCTTTCTTTCTCATCAACCAATGTTAAAAGTTGGGAACAGGTTACAATAAACACACAACAACTGACCATAAGCCAATGGAAGAAAAATAATTTCAAAGGTTGTGGGGTTTGAAGCCATTTTTTCAGTGTTGCCTTAGTAAACAAGTGTTTAGTCTATAAATTAAAATGCAAAGGTAACAGTTAAAACAGGGGATAGGCGAGGTGCTGCGCGGAGGGAGAGTAAGGATGGAACATTTTGTCCAACTACACCGCTCGGCGTTAACCGTGTTTTATAGCACAAATTTAGGTTTTACTCCCTAACCGTTGGAGATACATGAAAAGTTGTAAGGAACTTATGGATAGAAAATTAAATTTTAAACCCCGTATATGCCATCAAAAGTTTTCTATTTCTTAGCGTTCTATTTTCTTTTTTGAAATGGAAATATGAAAGTTTGAAGACAAGAGTGTAGCGACTCCACTAAAATGGTCACCATCTTTAAATAGTGCATAGTATCGAAATAAAAAATAGCCTATATGTTAACCAGGTAAATCAGCTACTTCCATGTAAAAGTTCATGTAAATTGGACCGGTGGTTCTTGCGTGAGTGAGTAATACACAGACACACACAATCTCATTTTTACATACTGTATTAGTATAGATTATGGCCACTACTGTTACTCAGGGAATTTTCTGATTCATCCTGGAAAAATCAGGGAATTGTTAGGGAAATCTGTTAGTTGGTTTTGGTAGATATCCTGTATTAGTTCTAACCACATTCACTATTTCATTGCAGGAAATCGTTTGTGCCCTGCAGTCTCAGTGTAACATAATCCCCATCATCGATAACTTCCAGTGGCCTGAGCCTGAAGAACTCCCGGAGGACATGAGGGCTGTCTGCCACTTCAACGGTGTCAGGTGAGTGTTACAATGTCTACATATTCGAAGCACTCATCATCATCATCATCATCTTCATCGTCATCATCAATTTCCGTTTTCCAGTCTAAGCCGGGTCGGAGCAAATATGACACCCCTCCACTTTACTCTGTCTGTCCACCATCCTTCCTCAACCACTGAACTCCACTCCAGGTTCCGTTCTCTCACACTGTCCATCACCAAATCCATCCACCCTACTCTAGGTCTTCCTCGTCCTCTCTTTCCAGTTATCCGTCTCTCCTTCACTTGTTTCGGCATTCTTTCACCATTTATCCTTTTCACATGTCCATACCATCTCAATGTGTTCTGCTCCAGCTTATCATTCAGCTTCTGTACATTCACTTCCTTTACTCACTCTGTCTCTCCTAGTCTTCTGTACCATACTCCTCAGGAATTTCATTTCGGCTGCCTGTATTCTACTTTCATCTCTCCTGGTCATTGGCCAAGTTTCTACTCCATACATCATTATTGGTAAGTAATAGGTTTTGTACAACACTTCTTTAGCCTTCAGTGGTTTGTCTTTATCCCAAATTAAACTCTGAACCTGATGATAGAAAACACTCCCACATTGTATTCTCTTGTTGGTCTCCATATCCAATCTTGCATTTTCCATCAATTCACTTGCTAATATTTGAAGTGCTCTACTACTTACAGGTCTACATCTCCAATTTTAACAATCCCTTTTCCTTCTTTCTTTCCTCTTGTCATTACCATTGTCTGACTTTTCTCTACACTGATTTTCATTTTCCATTTCTCAATATTTTCCTTCAGTACATCCAGCTGTTCTTGGACCACATTCTCATTCTCTACCCAAATCAGAACATCATCCGCAAATAGGATTACCGGTATGTTCATCATCAGAACATCATCCGCAAATAGGATTACCGGTATGTTCATTCTTGTACCTGTGTATGCTTCCTTTGTTGCCTTTAGTATATCATCCATCACCAGTATAAATAGCAATGGTGACAGTACATGCCCTGTTTTACTCCATGTTCAATTTTAAACCATCCTGTTTTACCTACTTGTGTCTTGACACAGCTACAACAATTACTGTATAACTGCCTCAGAACTAATTGACCCTTGTGAAAATCAAGTAGGAATCTGAAGAGAGAGTCTGCTTTTCTCAGCCTGCTGGGTGCTGTCACCAGTCAGTCGTCAGAAGTACACTCTGTTCCCGCAGCAATTCTCACTCTCTCACAGGATAACAACCATTATTTATTTCACTCGTTACAAACTGTATTAGGTGATTAGAATAATTAAATGACACTATACTCTGAATTACCAATAAAGCTCGCTGACAGCTGTCAAAGCTAGCACGTGGGGAAATGCTGCGGTGCCACTGAGGCAGATCATGACTCGTAACATTCCAAGAGGCTTGCAGGAAGACACACTACTGGCGGTCTAATGACCGTGACGAGTGAAGACACACTGAGTCAAACCATACGCTTACTGCTGTGTCGGCAGAAATTGCAACATTGCTCACTGTTGCCATGGAGACCGTTACCCCTTTCGTCTCCTCTCCTCACCTCACCCATCAAGCGAATGACAGCTTTCATCGAGCATCTTTTGTAAATCAGAGTATAATACGTGTAATGGAATAATATTGTAACAAAAATATGACTATATAGTTCAGCACTGTCATCATTATCATCATCATCATTTCCCCTTATCCAGCTCCTGCCGGGTCGGGGTGTTTATGGCACTTCTCCACTTTCCTCTTTCCTTCCACCATTTTTCTTCCACGATCTTGTCCCAGTCCAGATTTCTATTTCTTACTCTGTTCTTCACTGAATCAATCCACCTTGTTCTAGGTCTTCCTCTTGCTCTCTTACCCTTGCACTTTGCCTCCAGCATCTGTCTTGGTATTCTATTTTCCTCCATCCTCTTTACATGTCCAAACCACCTTAGTTTATTCTTATTCTTCTCAATTCTCTCATTTAGTTTTTCCATCCCAACTTCCTTCCTAACATCTTCATTCCTCATTCTGTCTTTCCTTGTATTTCCTATCATACTTCTTAGGAATTTCATTTCACTGGCTTGGATTCTACTCTCTTGCCTGCTTGTCAGGGTCCAAGTCTCAGCTGCATAAGTTAATATGGGAACATAGTAAGTACACTTTATACATTACCTCGTTGCTTTTCCTTGGTACTTCCTTATCCCAAACAAGTTTTCTTACACTTTGATAGAATGCATTGCTCTGCTGTACCCTCCTGCCAATCTCCATGTCCAACCTACCAGTTTGCATCAATTCATTTCCTAGGTATTTGAACGTGTCCACAATTTCCAAACTCTGACTTCCAATTTTCACAGTGCCCTTTCCTTGTTTTTCCCCTCTTGTTATCACCATGGTCTTGCTTTTCTCTATACTGATTTTCAGGCCATACTTCTGAACATTTTCGTTCAGTGCATCTAGTTGTATTTGCACTTCTTCGGTGTTCCTTCCCCAGACCACAATATCATCTGCAAATAACAGTAACTTCATTTCTTTATGTCCATATGCTTCCTTTGTTTCCTTTACAATTTCATCCATCACCATTATGAACAAGAGAGGTGACAGCACACTCCCCTGTCTTAGTCCAGTCTTGTTCCTAAACCAATCTGTCTTTCCAACTGGGGTCAGTACCCTGCTAACACAGTTGTTGTACATTGCTTGCACCATTTCCAACATTTCTCTTCCCTGTCTCTTCTTAACCATGGTTTCCCATACCTTCTCTCTGGGGACACTATCATATGCCTTTTCTAGATCTATGAAAGTCATGATCAAATCCTCTCCATATTCCCAGTCCTTTTCCATCACCTGCCTCAAGCTAAAGATTGGGTCCACTGTGGATCTTCCACTCCTGAAGCCATACTGTTCCTCTTGCAACTCTCCTTCCACCTTTCTTCTCATTCTTCTTTCTAATATCCTTTCCAGTATTTTTACTATCTGTGATATGAGGGTGATCCCTCTATAGTTATCACACACCTTCTTGTCCCCCTTCTTAAACACTGGTATTATTAGCCCTTTCTCCCAGTCTTCTGGTACACATTTCCGTTTCCATACACACTTTAGCAGTCGATACAACCATTGCATACCAACAGGTCCAGCAGCCTTTATCATTTCTACACTGATTTCATCCACCCCTGTTGCTTTTCCCATCTTCATTTTCTGTACTGCTAATTCCACCTCCAGCATTGTTATATCATCTTCTGTTATAGAGTCGTCAGGTTGTGTCACTTCCATCTCACCAGTACAATTGCTCACATTCGATAGCTTATCGAAATACTCCTTCCATCGTCCGTTTATCTCTTCTGGGTGTGTTAACAACTCTCCATCTTCCTTTTTCACTAGCTTTGTAGTAACTCTTTCTTTCCTCTTACTTCTTAGAAGCCCATACAGCATCCTTTTACTGCCACTTACACCTGTTTCCATTCTTCATGTAAATTCTTCCCAACTTTTCTTCTTTTCTTCTCCTACCACTTTCTTACACCTCCGTTTGCTGTCGTGATACTTCCTTTTGCTTTCTTCTGTTTGATCTCGGTTCCATTCTTTCCATGCAGACTTCTTTTCTTTCACTGCTTTCCTCACTTCCTCATTCCACCACGGTGTCTCCTTCTCTTTCACTCTTGTTGATGTCCTACCACAAGCACTCTCTGCTGCACCAACAAATGCCTTTTTAAAGTGGGACCATTCCTCTTCTATGTTTTCCACTTCAGTAACTGGGATTTGTTGCTTCAATCTCTCCTGAAAATCTTCCTGTACAGTTTTGTCTTTCAATTTCCATACTTTTATTTTACTTTCTCTGATCTCCTTTAGGTTTTCCAATTTTTTCCATCTAAATTTTGCCACCACAGCTCTATGGTCCCCATCAAATGCTTCTCCTGGTAAAGCTGTCACATCTATCAGCTTTCTGCGATTAGTCCTTTCCACCAGAAAGTAGTCAATTACTGATTTTGTTCTTCTATCGCCCCAACCATATCTCGTAATTTTCCTGCTGTTTTTCTTCCGAAACCATGAATTACCCACTATCGGTCCATTCCTTTCACAAAAGTTTACAAGTTCCTCTCCTTCCCGGTTCTTTTTCCCATATCCATATGGTCCAATGACTTCTTCCTTTCCTTGTCTCTCGTTTCCGACTTGTGCATTCATATCTCCCATGATCACCACTTCTACATCTGAAATTACTCTTTCTACATCCTCCAGGAATACTTCAATATCTTCTTCTCTGTTTCCAGTCTGTGGTGCATACACTTGTATGAAGTCCATCACGTCATTTTTCATCTTCATTCTAATTTTCATTATTCAGTCACTCACACAGTCGACCACTTCAACATACTCCTCCAGTTGTTTCGAGGTTATCAGTCCCACGCCATTTTTTGCCTCTTGGCCACCACTCCAGTATAATGTATATCCTTTCCTCAATTTCTTCCTTCCTTTACCTTTCCATTTCACTTCACTCAGCCCCATCAATCCAACATTCTCCCTCTCCATGAAGTCTACCTGTACCGTTAATAATCTACCATTCTTTCTGTGTGTTGTGGTACGATGCGTTGTCAATAACAAGCACTGAGTTGCGTTCCAAATTAGGGATCAACTTTTCTTTTAAGCAACGAATATAATATTCACTGTTCATATCTTTGTGGTAGCCCTCACTTCTTTTATGTGACTGGTAATTAAGTAGCATGTTGGGAACAACTGGCTGACTGTACCTCTCTGTTATAAATCTGTCACAAGAAGCAGCCTTTCTTTCTTCGCCCCCTCTCGCCCCTTCCCAACCCTCTTCTGCATTGCAAGCTGTAATTGAACTTGGGGTAGGCCCGCTGGCCAGCTTCAGTTTCTCACTCACGGGCCAATTTGTTCCGAGGGACTTATACATCGCTTTTATCATTTGTATTACAGTATTTCTTTTCCAATACCTTTTTGTTTTAGGCTTTCCAAAACTCTGTCTCTAGGGACACTATCATATGCCATTTCTAAGTCAATGATGACATGATAAATAAAAGTTATTTACACAGATTTAAGTCAAACAAAAATTCTGCTTATTAATTTGTATATTTTGAGACTAAATCACTTCAGAAATACCTAAGCTTTTGAAATAGGATCCCATGTATTCTACTCATAATCCTGTGAACCAGCTACAAGCATTTCTGATCTAGCTCAGCAACTGCCAGTACTGTGGTTTCTTCATCGTGCATGTATGTGGTATTGTTGCAGATGGATCCACGACTACCAAGATGCCTGTGTGGACAAGTTGGAGAGATTCATGCGTGGTGAACTGAGCACAAGGTTAGATGGTCCACTGGGGCGTGGTGTCGCTCTGAAAGGCGATGCCACTCCCGGAACTCCGTCCGGCAACACACTAGGTCGTCAACCTCCGAGCTACCAGCGCATGCACAGTAACGAGAGCGGCAAAGGCAGCGACAAGGACGTAAATGGCAATTCGGGAGGAGGAGGGCGGGAATGACTAGATGGTCCCGCAGCCTCGGCCAAACAATCCAGGTCAGTAGGCTAGTTATCTTGAGTAATAATAATAATAATTTATTTTGAGTGATCATTCTTTTTAAAGTGGCCAAGAGCACTAACTCATGCCTTGCTGGCATCAGGAGAACATGGGTTCGAATCCCACCTCGGCTATCCTGAAAATACAGGGTGTATCAAAATGAGTATCGGAGTTTTAAGGCTTTGTAGTATTTATTACCGTTAACATAGGATTATAAATAATGTTGTTTGATCTTCAGTCTTTTGACTGGTTTGATGCAGCTCTCCATGCCTCCCTGTCCTGAGCTAATCGTTTCATCTCTACATAGCTACCACACCCTATGTCCGAGGCAATCTGTTTAACATATAATAATACATCAAATGAAAGATCAACCAAAACAGTTTGTCCTACAAGTGTTCATACCTGTGCACATGCGCATGCACTGGTTCCTCAGTCTTCCGTCAGAAGCGCTAGTAGCCAAGATGGCGACTAGGGAGCAGAAAGTTCTTTGTGTTTTACAGTTTGCAAGGACTGAATCTGTAGTTAAAGTGCAATGTGCGTTTCGTATTGCGTTCCGGATGACAGACCTTGTTTCGCATGGCCTCCACGTTCACCCGATCTGACGCTACGCGATTTTTACCTCTTGGGGGTTCGTAAAGGATCATGTGTATGTGCCTCCACTACCAGCTGACCTAACCGACTTAAGAAACAGGATTGAAGCAGTTGTTGCAACAATTACTCCAGAGACACTGAGCAAGGTTTGGGACAAACTCGGCTATCGACTTGATGTGTGCCGTGTGATGAATGGTGGTAACATTGAACACTTGTAGGACAAACTGTTTTGAGTTGCTCTTTCATTTCATGTATTATTTATAATTGTAAGTCAACTATAATAAACAATATTGCAAGTTGTTTATTACAGTTACCCCGATATTCATTTTGATACACCCTTAGTTTGCCATGGTTTCTCGATTCTATGCCAGGAAAATGATAGGATGATTCCTATATTAAGGCCATGGCCTTCCCAATCTTCACCTGTATTAAAAATACACACACTACTACTGGTAACCACAATAACACAGATTATCAGACAAAATTACACAAACATACACACCCAAGTACATGGGACTGAGTGACCATGATGTCATGTAGGCCTACTTAGGGTTACCAACTGAAAATTTCCAAATGCAGGGCATTGCTCAGCAAAAACCAGGACATTTAGAAAAAGGCCTGACAAGTTCAATCGATAACAAAATTAATCATATATTTCACATAACTTTTTACAAAACGAAATACCTTACTGATATCGCGTCAGGAGATGGCAGTCCAACACACTGTGACGGGGTGCGAGGGGTCTTGCAGTACGCATGCGCGGCCCTCATATTCCAAACCTAAATATATTGGCTTCGTGCATGCCAATCGCTGTTATTGCAGCACACGACACGCAGCCAGTGAAAGAAGGAATGTGCTGAGTGAGTGAAACAAGTAGTGACTAACTTAATGATTTTGGAATGCGCGATACGCAGTGAGCGGGAAGACCTCGGCAGTTCAAACCCAACTGCCAACTCCTGGCGCGATATCAGTACTTAGCCCTCTTAGTGCCAAGCCATTTTCAATGGTCATGCAGACTATTAAAAAAAAAAAAAAAAAACACATTTCCAACGATAGAATCATTATTTTTGCTTTGCATTATAACCAATACCTCATTCTTTTATACATTATGTTCATAAAAGTAAATACGGCATCTAAACCTTTTTAATTGAGGTTATTCTGATAATTGTTCAATTTTTCAATTTTGTTTTGTAAAAAATCAATTTTGAGCCTAAATTAAGGACACCTAAGAGTCATATTCAAAGAAACACTATGTTTCCGGCTGTAGAAATTTCTTAGATACATCTGAAGGCAGAAAAACTTCAACAAGAAGAAATCAACTGCACTGCAATTTTGGCAGGAACGAGCGTGATTGGGATAGCGCAAAGGGAGGGCATGAATACAAACTCAAACCTATCGCGTAATGGTCTTCGAAGGAAGAAAGTAAACATTGCAAAGGCAAGCTTGAAATCTCACCTTTCCAACAGTATGAAATAATCACGGACGTATGCCTACAGATATCTACAAATATAAGATAAACTGCGCGCCGATTGAATCGACTTTGGCACTTTTGGCGCGAGCAGCAAGAGCCGATCTGATCGGCGCGTGGCACTGAGAGGGTTAATGATCAGTCCTTGCTGCAGCTCTTTCCCTTGAGGCTGCATTTTCAACGGAGCCTACTTTTAAAAGAAGACGCAAGTTATTTTCTTGTAGCACATATTTATAAAATTCTTCACACGACATATCTTTGAATCTATAAAGATGCGGTCCACTTTTCAATACAAATTTCACTTTTACTCCTAACAATGATACTTGTTTCGGCTATTATTAGCCTTCATCAGTCAATTAGCAGCACACATACGCTCAGTCAGATTCGATCTTAAAATATACTAACACCTGTTTTTTTATTGTTTTTTTTATTGTACATGTCAACTGAAATAACAGAAATGATGATGATCGCTTGACGATCGAAACTGGTCATCCTAGTGTATTTATTAATCTCATGTAATTTTTTTTCAGGATTAGGGTATAACCCAACTCTTTTAGGTACATTCGTGTTGACAGACTGAAAAGCACCAAACTTTTGTTCACTCAATAATACTTGTATAATAATGGTGACAAAGAACACAATGTGTTTGAAACAGTAGCTCAATAAACAATTTTTAGTGAATACCTATTTAGGATTATTTAATACCATTGTACCATTAGTATTTATTTGGACGTATTTAGTTGTTATAGAACTATATTCTTCCTGTTTCAGGTTACGTAAATCCTCCAGTCCGTCCCATTCGTGGCTTTATAGTGCAAGCGCAGGACGCCGTCCACCCACGAGCCCTCAGGGAAGATTCCAATCGTCACTGGCTCATCGTCCACCGAGTCCAGCCACAAGGCCCCGTCGCAGCTCGGGAACTCCCTCCGCCCTCGCCCGTCGTAACTCTCCCGAGCAGCTGTCTGGCCGGTCACGCAGTCTAGACATACTGCTAGACTCGTCGCCGCCCGTCACGTCGACTGCAACAGCCGTCGAAGAGCCTCCATGCAGAAAGGATAGTGAAGAGCAGCTTCTTAGTGAATGTGAACAGTACCTTAGCGCTCAGGAGTTGGGCACGGACCAGCCCGACAGTGGCAGCGATACGCAACTCAATAAGACTCAGAGCTGTCATGCCAACCTAGACACAGAGTCCGTTCTCTCCTTAGACAGTAACAGTGATTCGAAACAGAACGGTTCTCAGCTTTCACTGCCATTGCCTAGCACGGCGGAGCAAAAACGTAAAAGAAACTTTATGGACAGGTGTGTGAATAAAGTAAGATCTCTCATCAGGAAGTGAACCATGTGCCAGTCTCGTAACTTTTTTTTATAGTACAGTACTGTACATATTAATTGGAACACACGAAATAACAGCCTAATTTTAATCAATCATATGCTTATAATTTTATTATTGAAGCCATTGGCCATTAATTTTATTTTCAGGATGGGTCAGGGAAGGGATTTTGGGAGGAAATCAGCTGTTGACCTATTGGAAGGAAACGTTCCGGCATTTGCCTGGTGGTGAAAATAGGGAAACCACAAAAACCATTTTCAGGACGGCCAAGGTGGGATTCGAACCCACACTCTCCTGATACCAGCAAGGCACTAGGTAGTGCATTCGCACTCTCGGCCACTGTGGCTGATAATCATATGCTTATGAAAACCAGTAGAAAAAGTAAAAAATGTAGCATCCTGTGGCTTTGATGATTTCTAAGTCATGATGATAATATTGTAAGGGGTGGTACTTGAAGGTTATCTGCCACTAAGTATTATGCAAATGCACTACAAAAGAAGGAGAAAAGAAATAAAAAAAGAGAAGGGCCATGAGAGGTAGGAAAATGAAGGACTTGCCATACCTTGGATGCCCTAATACTTTAAGAGAAAATCAGTTGACCAAGGGAGATTGTCAGGAAAGATTGAGGAGGGGAGCTGGGCACAAGAAACTGGAAACAATGTCAGTCTCAGAATAGCACCCATGGTTATAAACCATGTCCCATAACTTAGGAGACTGTAGGGGCCATTTCATTGGTTTATTCCGCATTCTTTTCATGGCTGTTGGAATCGTATAATGTCGGCTCTGAAGAGATCTCTTTGAAGAATACAAGACTAATGAAATCTTGGCAAAATATCACTGAAGAGTTTTGGGAGTTTCTCTGCTAGATGGCAGTGTAAACACAGGGTGTCGAATGATACTAGATATGCGGGAAATGTACGGGAATTTTAAGTGACCCGACAAAAATGCGGGCAATATACGGGAGTTTCGCATTTGATCCGGGAAATCTTTAAAAGTCTCATTATACCAGACTTCTAGCCTCTGAACACCCGGCCTTCTACCAAGGTATTTCACCTGCAGACTGAGCTGCCACCTGCATTTCACGCCACCGCCACTTAGAGCACTAAGCGGAGTGAGAGCCCAGCCAACGTCGCAACATGCCAGCCTTTTCCGGTCTTTTTTACTGTTATCAGACAATTTACTCAGTTCCCGTAAACATTATTACGTGACACTCCTATTCTCCACTGTCTCAGTCCTCCTCAGTAAAACAGTCATTTCTCTCAGCTCTCCTCAGGTAAATGGTATTTTATTTGTGTTTGTAGCCTCTCACCCCATCTGCGAGAGAGTTCAACTTTCTCGCTGCGGACTTAGCCTAAATCTCGCCATCCCCCCTGCGGAAGTATCTCCAAACATGCTGTTACACTTATGCTGGAAAAACTTGATTCGCGCTTTATGATTCATTTTTCAACCATTCGGCATGCAAATTCTAATCTTGGAGAGTTCTAAAATATATGGGAATTTGGTCAATTTTCATACGAGAAATATACGGGAGTTTAAAAACAGGTCACCACTTGACACCATGGAACAGAATATCAAAATTATCTCATAGATTGCCTCAATTGCTTTGCCTTGAAAAGTGTACTCAAGCTAGCTTGAGGCCATACGATTATTATTCCTGAAAATGTTGATGCATTGCCTCGAACATGATTTTTGCACCAGATGATACGTACAAAATAAGTTTCATACACGGTTCCTATCTAACATTAAAATTAAGCTGTTACTTTGATGGTATTCCAATTAATTTGCGCACTACTGTACTCTCGTTCCAAGTGTCTTAATGTAGCAGCTGGACGTTATAGAAGATGGTTAAAGTGAAATGAAAATGAACTCATTGTGTTGTTATCGAATGAATGTGTTAAAGACGCTTTATTTCTAGTTGGACATAATTATATATTAAAAACATAACCAAAAATCTGATGTATTTTTAATTTGTATTCTTAATATTGTTGTATTTTACCAAAGGCAATTTAAACACATGTTAAGCTGTAAATATATAATAACTTTACTGTGATGGTATTTTAGAACTGTAGATTTCTGATATCCTGAACCTTTTTCCCAGCATTTGTGGCTTCATAACCTCAAAGCTATTACTATTACTGGTAAAACAAATAACACCATCTAATTTCTCCTATACTATCAACCCTCTCATGGGTTTAGGTGGGAAGGTCTAAGAACCAAAACCCAGTGCAAAATGGTTGTCAAGATATTGGTGTGGAAAGAAGCAGAAGATACGGAAGAAAAAACAGAGCAGTGCGATCAACAATATTGTCACTGTTGAATCTATAATAATACCATTGGTATATGAAAAGACACGAATATAACCATGTCTGCCCCAATACTTATTGACAAGGTTTAATATAATCTGAAAATTAATACCTTTATTACAAATATATTAGTCTGTCGATCAATACTTTAAATCACATATATTTAACAGTGGTACATGTTTCGGGCCACTACATACAACCCTTCATCAGCCACAACTTAATGAATTAGAGAACAATCTCGCACACCTCAAAGACACTATGAAAACCTTAAAAAACACGTAAAAACTAAAAAAAAACAGGTCAAAACACAGAATAAAATGCATGCTCTCCGGCCCATGAGCCTTTTAATGGTGTTTTAACGACGTGTGCATGCATTTTAATCTGTGTTTTGACCTGTTTTTAAAGTCTTTATACATGTTTTTTAAGGTTTTCATAGTGTCTTGGATGGTGTGCGAGATTGTTTTCTAAATTCATTATGTTGTGGCTGATGAAGGGTTGTATGTAGTGGCCCGAAACATGTACCACTGTTAAATATATGTGATTTAAAGTATTGATCGACTAATATATTTGTAATAAATCATCAAAGTCAATATGGACCAAAAATGGAGGAAGTAAATCCCACAATTAATACCTTATTATGTACTTTTAATTATAGCAGCGATTTCGGCCACATTGTAACCTTCCTCAGCGGCAATAGATAATACAAGTCGAGTTGCAAGTCTTACAGTCAAACAATTTCCCTAACAAAGGTTGTTTTCAAAAATATTTCTAAAAATGTGGTACAAGTTGTCTAAAGGCTAAAAAACATATTAAAATTTTAAAAAACCAGATCTGTTATAAGTATAATACAGTCGAAAGATATAGTTCTTGAAAAAGAAATAAACAGCTTGAAGTAATAATAATAACTAAGGAGCCAAACTAAGGCATTACAGCACTGTTGTCAGACCAGAAGGTTTATATGCTTCGGAGACCCTGTGTATGAATCGAACAGGACAAGTCAATCAGCTACTTAAAAGAGAACGCAGACTACTACGGAAGAACTTGGGCAACCGATGGGTTGACGGACAGGTTTGACTTATATGAAATAAAGAAGTATACAGCAAGATGGAACCGATAACAACAACAATTAGAAAACTAAGATTGCTGTTTTATGGGCACATCTTCCATATGAATAATGACCGGCTCACAAAGAAAATCTGGAAATTTCTTAAACCGAAGATCTCCAAGTTGAAATGGTTCCAAGAGTGTGAGAAAGATATGAGACAGGTGGGTATTACGGAGGATAAAATCAAAGACAGGAATAGTTTCAGAGGGATGGTGAAGGGATAGCTATCAGGGTTTTATGGTGGAGGCAGAACCCAGAAGACGGAGAGGCACTTTAACAGAGGAGCGGAAGAACAAACTGATAGATGGGCTCAAAAGATACTGGCAAGATGTCAAAGACGGCAAATGAACAAGACGCAGACAATGAAATGAGAGTGGTTGTTAACACGCAGTCCATAGAGGCTCAAGTCGCCGGTAAAAAAAAAAAATATCGTATGGCATCGGGTGCAAGCTTTGTTAATTGACGCCCAGAGGGCAACTTGCATGTCGAATTTGATCACACCTTGAACGCTATGAAAGTCTAGGAGGTTAGATATCTAAGCTCCTTGACACTATAGCACATTCTAGTAGAGAAATGAGGAACTTTGTGTTGGCGGAAAATCCCGAGATTAATTTTGCCATTATGAACACGGCCTACTGAATTCAAATGGGTTCTTTAACATGCCAACATCGTATGACATGAGTATCGTGATTTTTGTCGCCTTTCAAAAATCTCTTACCATGGCCAGGAGCGAACCTGCAAGCTTGGGGTTGGCAGTTCGACACGATAACCACTCTCCCACCGCGGCAAGCTAGCTTGAAGTTGAAAGTATCAGTAATGTGGATAGGCCTATTGTATATTCATAGAAATTTTGACGTTGGGATTGATAAGATGATGTGTTTGAGTAAGAATAAATATCTTTGTGATGATGTTACTGTGAAAATATAATCGAGGAAAATTGAGTATTCCAAGATAGAGTTTGTAACAGATCTGATTTTTTAGAATTTTAATAAAAAATAAGACTCAGCTATACATGACACATGACGGCTGGTACATGAGTATGGTTGTGAAACCTTGGTGACGTCAGCAATAACCTAACTTCCTCGAAGGATTCTGTATAAGTACAGGCAAGAGACCTTGTGGTGCCCCTCTGAAGCACTAATTGGGTGCACTCGTGTTGACCAATTGAAAAGCTTCTCCTAATAGATGTATTTTAGTAATTTTAGCAGAATATGACCAATCAATCCATCTTATTATATAATATGCTAAGGTGTATGTTTCACAAAACACAAGCTCCTAAACCAGAGGGAGTTAAAAGGTGTGGTTTGTACCAAAATCTTCCAAATCGTCTCAATAGTACAGGAAAAAGCTTGCATTTCTTGAAAAGTCAACGGAAATATATTTATTTGTTTATAACGTGCTATTAAACAAATAAACAAGACGATAGCCCCTGGCAGAACTGTCGCGCGTACAGCCCGCATAGCACTAGCACCAGGCGGGTAGTCTGTACACTTGAAGAAAACTCGGTACATGTGGAGTTTCTGCAATTTCTTCCTACCAATGATCCGGGTAAAGCCATCCAGATAGGTAGATTTTGAGAGTCAATAGTACCCTGGCTTTCACTGAGAAGCAATTAAAACTCAACAATTTTTCTAGGTTTGTGCCGTGTCTTGTGTGGGGTTTCGCCCAAGAACACCAAGCTGGCTCATCAGCAGGCTCTTTTTGGTAGCCTTTATACGGAGGCGAAAAGCTGCTTGAGCTCTCGCAGTAGAGAAGTGCAGGTGCACTTCATAACAAGGAAGGTAGTGCACAGTTCGCTACTCCTGTGGAGGTCTGGGCACGGACACCAAGAGCCCGCTGATGAGCCAGCTAGGTGTTCCTAGGCGAAACCCCACACAGGACATGGCTTAAACCTAGAAAAATTTCTGAGTTATAGGTAATTAAAATAGTTTACATGCAAAGAAAATGTTTATTTAATTATTGATTTTATTTATTTAAATAGTTTACACCCACAAATCAAACCATATACATTTAAGTCCTCTACGGATTGACAGGGAATTTAGCTGTCATCTTCCTCCTCTCTTAAAACCTCTTCATTCTGGCTGCCCTCTCCTTTTCAGATATGACATATTGTTTTCGTTGATTAAAGTGTAAGCCTTATATGTTGGTTCTTCAGAATCCTGTTTTCTTCTCTATTTTCAATTTGTTTCGTTGTAATATTCAATTCATCTAAATTATTTTGAACTTCTTTGAACCAATTATTTTTTGTTTTATTTTTCCAAAAGTAGTTAAATAGTTGTGTTTTAGTAGTCTACTGTCATGCAATCTCGATAAGTGACAGAAAAAGGCAATTCTCCTTTTTCTCATCGTGTCTATTATTGAATCACTTTCATTATTGCTTTTTATGAATAATAACTTAATCAATACAAGTTATAATTTTAAGTGTGTTCACAACTACTACACTGTACAGGGACATACCGGTATATGAAGGGGTAGCTATTAGGGCTCCAGCCCTCCCTCCCCCCCCCCCCCCCCCCAAAAAAAAACAATAAAAATTAAAAAAGTGTTATTTTGGTAAAAGCATAAAATAATTGTAAATTTGGTTGTAACCTAATCTTAACTTATTAGCTAAGTTATAAATAATATTAAGATTGAAATTAGACTACCTCATGGTCTAGTGGCTAGCATCCTTGGCTGCCATCCCGGAGGTCCGAATTTGATTTCCGGCTCTGCCAAGAAATTTTATTGCTGGTCTGAGGGCTGGAACGGGGTACACTCAGCCTTGTGAGGCAAATCTGAGAATTCTACAGTATGGTAGGCCTACGTTTGAGAAATAAATGATCAATTTGAAAGAAAAGAAAAAAAAAACAACCTGTTCACCTTTCTAATATTTAGATATTTGCCATTCATACTCCATAGGCCATAATAGAAAATTCATTAAGTATAAAATTTTATTTTGTGTTGTTTTGTTTTTTACAACTTTTTTGTATTTCCACTAATATTGTGGGCTATATAAACTTAGAATTTTACAATTAACTCCTATTTAAAATAATTACACAAAGTTATATGCTCGAAAATATTGGTTGATATTTCTGGGTAGTTTGCGGTGACAATCCCCTGAGAATACTCACAATTTTCCAAGATAGTCAGCCCCCCCCCAGATGAAATTGTATACACGCCCCTGCTATTGTGCTGAATTCCCAAGGAATTGTCTTATCTGGTAATTACTCAGTGTGCAGTGTGTGCCTTGTCTATTGAGCTGACTGTACACTCTCCCCTGGTGCCTCCTCCAACTGTGTGCAGGCTCTAACTTGCAGGCAGTCAGCTGGGCCAAGTTCAAGTTCAACCTTGCTGCCAGTATGTGCTGTAGTAACAGTGAGGTCAGGACTACTAAACACTTCCAGGTATTGTGAGTGTCCTTGTACGGTATTAGTGTTTATATCCTGTTCTGTGTTTCTTTTTCCTTATTAGTCTTTCCTCCAGTGTACATAGCTTTGAAGCCATTTAGTGTTGCCTTATTGGTAATTGCCTGGCATTATAACTTCACAGTCAGTCAACACAATGCAATTCACATGCGAAAAATAACCTGAAAAATTTACATGCGACTAATATATATAACTAGCAGTAGTGCCCAGCTCCGCCCGGTGGATTTATATGTTTTATGGATGATAATGAATACTACTACAGAACTGGCATATTATACTTAAACTAACAGAAAAAACAAATGTAAAAATATAACTTGTGGTGGTAGTGGGGGTGATAAGTAGTACGGTATAATGGACATAACATTTAGGTCACTTTCCCGTAATGATAATGGTAATAATTAGGGCTCGGATTTTTAGGTAAATAAATATATTTTTATGTAAATTTTTTCTATAAATACATAAATTCCTGCTTTTCACTTATTAGCACATGAAAAACATAATATTTACATTTATTTTAAAATCAGTATCCTAGATCTTTCAGTTTATTGCATTTTTGTTCTGTGTTACGTCAACGGGGAAGAACCTGTGAGCTATCTAATTTTCATGCAGACCATATGTCAGCTTGCAACTGTGTTATTCTTAACTTGTCGCCCCATACCACTCACTGTGGAAGCCAGGAATTTCCTTGTCCATAGCCATATTGCACCACGTGCTAGACCTAGCCCTCCCCCAACTACCTGGAACCAGTGTCACTCACATGCAGTTCATGTCTGGCACTGTGAAGTGTCAGATAGTTCTACGATGCTTAAAGTAAAAACTACAAGTTATCGTCTGTTGCAGAATTTAAAGATAATTTTACTTCTGATGTGGGCGTTCTGTTCTGCCAACCATGTGGGAAAGCAATCAAAGCTGAACAGCGATCTCAAGTTACACAACACCTCAAGGGCAAGCAACATATTGCCGCAGTTTCGTGGCTGCAGAATAAGTGTTTTGCGATAATCGTCGGTCATTTGTGATGGACAACCTGAATATGTCTCTCGTCGTGTATTGTAATGCTTCAGCAGTGAGACATAGAATAATTAGCATTCGTGAGTACTGCATATTGTTTATATTCACATTATAATAATAATATCATATGGCCTCGGGTGCCGGGTGCAAGCTTTGTTATTTGACACCCAAAGGGTAGCTTGCTTGTCGAATTTCGTCGTTCCTTGAAGCACTATGGAAGTCAAGGAGGTTAGATATCTAATCTCCTTGAACACCATAGCGCTTTCTAGTAGAGAAATGAGGAACTTTGTGTTGGCGGAAACTCCCGAGAATAATTTTGCCATTATGAACTCGGCCTACTGAATTCAAATGGGATCTTTGACATGCCAACATCGCATGACATACATCAATACGGAACCATGAGTGATTGTACTAATACTATCAAAGCAAGCCAAGAAAGCTTGATTTTCATATAAAGATCTTAGAGTCAAATTGTCGAGTATTATCAAGGATATTGATTTTTTGAAAAGGTGTAGAGATAACAACCTAATCCCGCAGCACGTGAAAACTTATCAAATGAGAGGCCCCCTTAACCAGTATGAAAATAGAACGCAAAAAATTATAAACAAGCGCATCTTTCAAAGAGAGATTAAGTTTCTCTACATCAAAAAGAACCACATTAACTACAAACTATACCTCACTCACTTGAAAGCAGCCAATTTATCCTGCAAAGGAGATTGGGACAAATTCATTCCATGGGTGGACAATATTGTCCATGCTAAGTTAGCCAGGAAAATAAATACCTTAGACAATAAATTCAAAACTTTGTTTAACAAACGTGCAGCACGGTCAACGCGCTCCGACGCAGGACCGCATATGTTTCAAGATCCGGTTAAAAATTTAACTAACGTCCAATTTGACGATTCTGAAATGAATATTCTCAGTAAAGGCTCTAAACACAATTGGAACACTAACATCAACAGTAGTTCCCTTACTACTTTAGTAGCTGAAACCGAAGCAGCAGTCCGCCTACTTCCCATAGATGAACGGAGTGCAGCTAGGCACGAGGCAAACGAGCAAATCAAAAAGATCATAGCGAACAGTAAAAACATCTCCCCCGCTGTCGACCCTAACCATTCTGGCTTGAAAAAGAAGATCAATGATAATAACATTATTGTTACTAAAGCCGACAAAGGCAATGCAATAGTTTTAATGGATAAACAGGACTACGTAAACAAAACCCTGGAATTTTTCAAAAATTCTAAATTCGAAATAACTAAAAAAGATCCTACAGCTGCCATTCAGAGAAAATTAAAAAATATCATCAAAAATACTGTTTTTCTGTTAGACGAAAAACAAGCTAGCCGCCTTGTTGCCATGAATCCAGGACTTCCAACCTTGCGAGCTTTACCCAAAATTCACAAAATTAATATTCCCATAAGACCCATAGTAAACTTCAGAAACAGTCCCCTTTACAAAACTACGCAGTTTATTCAAAAATTCTTAAAAAATCATTACACTTTCAAAGCCAACAAATTTTTTACCAATACCTTAGATTTTAGCACCAAGACTTCAAGTTTATACCTAAATAATGAGCACTCTCTCCACAGTGTGGATATAATAGATATGTACACCAGCATCCCAGTACAGTCTGTTTCAAACATCATTAGGAATAATTTAATTGAAAATGACAAATTGTCAAAGGTTGAAATTGAAGAGTTTATGACAATAACAATAACTTTTTCACTTTTAATAATGTCATCTACAAGCAGAAAGAAGGATTAGCCATGGGCTCCCCGCTTTCGGGCATCATCGCCAATATTTACCTAGACCATCTGAAGCACACTAAAATAATTAACAATATTAAGGGAATAGAATTTTGGGGCAGGTATGTTGATGATGTTTTCTTTATTGTCAATGACAACATCCAGGGTATTGACCGAATTTTCAATGATTTGAATAATATAGACCCCAACATTAAATTCACTTTGGAATCAGCTATCCACAATAAGATTAATTTTCTAGACACCTCTGTTGCCAAAGTAAACAACAGGCTTCATTATAAAATTTTCAGAAAGCCTACGCAAACGCACACCACCATCAGGCACGATTCTACCCACCCAGGTTCCCATAAAAAAGCAACCTTTTTCAGTTTTGTTAACAGGGCCCTCAAGTTACCCCTTTCTAAACAGGACCGTAATACAGAAATTAAAATTATTTATCAAATAGCCGAAATTAATGGTTTCAATCGGAATTATGTAAACGACATCACCAGGAAAATTAAAAATAAACCAGCCACCCACCTAATTCCAGACAAACCCGAAAAACCTTTGTTTACAGTTTTCACCTATCCTAACAATTCCGTTTACAGTATCACTAACATCTTCAAAAAATGCAATATGAAAATAGCCTATAAAACCTGTCATACTAATAGTAACTTGTTTTTTAATTCACACACTTTAAACCGCAAAGATAAATACAGTGCTTCTGGTATTTATAAATTAAGTTGTAATGACTGCAAAACCAACTACATAGGTCAAACGGGGAGAAGTTTCACTACCAGATTTTCTGAGCATGTCAACGCTACCAAATACAGGAGATTTTCAGCCATGGCTTCTCACATGAGTGAGATGAACCATAAATTTACCAATATTGACAATGACCTCGAAATTCTGCATCATGTTAATAAGGGCTCTCTAATGAATATCCTAGAGTCCATTGAAATTAACTCCGCACAGAGGATTTTCAATCCCCCCAACTTAAATGAAATATGTTTTGACCCTAATGTTTTATTTGACACCTTGTCAGATTTTATCATAACAGCAAACAAAGGTTATAATAAACCGCCCTAAGTCTCTCTTTACGCAGCTGGCTTCCCTCCCTCTTCTCCCTTTCTTCCCTCCCTTATTTCCCCTCCCCCGTCCAACACTCTGCTTTGTTTTACGTGCTCAGCTGTTCACATTCACTCGTTTAAAATGGCCAGATTCTCTACGTTTTCCTGCGTCGAAGTCACGTTCCCTCTGCTATGACGTAAGTTCGTTATTTTTTCTGTTAAACAGCTCTTTTCGGTTATGCCACAATTCGAGGAAAAACTCCGTCAATCAATACCTTTTATTTTTATTTTATAAAACAGTTAAATAGGGGACATGTTTCGAGCTACTCTACTTAGCCCTTCATCAGCCCTGACTTTAGTATTAGACAATCCAACCTTGTACATCTCATCATCAAATAAAATACATACAAACATACTACAGTACTGACAAACATGTTAAAAAACACTATAAAACATTAAAACACACTAAAAACACTGAAATAACTCTGTAAAGCTGCATCAAGTTTGAGGAAGCTTATTTCCAACATTGCTTATTGTTCCATTATGGAGTCGAATAAAGCTGAGCTCTTTTCCGTTCTATGTTTTTCGTTTGTCCCAATTTCATTTGCCGTTTATTTAATTGCTTTTATTTTTCTTAATACTAGATTTATTTCCCATTTAGGTTTCTCCTAAAGCCCATTTGTCTACTAGAAGAAATTTTGGATTTCCTAAACACAAGATGCTCAACTTTCCTTTCGTCTCCATTTCAAGAGGCTTTCATCAAGCTTGGCCGATTTGACTTTCATGCATGGCGATGTATTGTTCTTTCTACAAATGATCCTTCGTATGAAGTCAACAAAGTCTTTATATGACTATCAGTTTTTAACATACTTTTAACTCTTTCTATGGGTCGAATTCCCTAGATTTTTGGGCACGGAATTCTGCTATTATTTTATAAAAACTCTTAGATTATTACAAGAGTCATATAAATTGCATTTTAACATATACTATTTTTAATGTGTTTTTCCATTTGTTTGTAATATTCGTAAGGTTTTCTTAGGATAAGTTTTACTCTATGTATTTGTACCACAACTGTCCTCATGGTTTTTTATGTCTCATTTTCATCAAGTTTTCTCATGTTAGTTTTAACCTTTTCAATGTTATTCCAAGATTGTACTGACAATATGTTCATGTGTATGGCTGATGAAGGGGCCATGGAAGGCTTCGAAACATGTACCAACCAAATGGGTATAATATAGCCCCTTGACTGAAAAGTTTTGTATTGATCAGGCGGAATTCCTGTCCCTTTATATCGCATGACATGGTGTAGTTATTTTTGCCGCCTTTCAAAAATCACTTACCACGGCCAGGGGCGAACCTGCAAGTTTGGGGTTAGTAGACCGACACGTTGACCACTCACCCACCGTGGCAAGCTATATTCACATTGAAATGAAATGAAAATCCACATCCTGCTTCCAGTCTCCGACCGGGTCAGGAATGGAATGAATGAAGCCCCCATCTAGCGGCGAGAATATGAACTGTGCCGGCTGCCGAAACCTGTAGCACTCCTCTGGGGCAATGATTAAATGAATGACAGATGAAATGAAATAATAGTGTCGAGTGTTGCTGGAATGAAATTTCGACAAATTAACTAAATTATAATTAAATATTTTTACTTTTTTGTCACATATTTCAGGTATTTTTAATACATAAAAAATAAATATTTTTCAGATTTTTAGCACCTAAAAATCCGAGCCCTAATAATAATCAATAGGGAAACGGCTATTTACTAACTACAGTACTGACACAATACATGTAATTTACAAACGAATTGAAAAATATGATTAGAAAGAGTAAGTGAAATAAAAGACACTGCCTAGGGCTTATATCTCACTGCCTGTCAGAAAAGTTGTCTATTGTCGCAGTGCTGTAGGAAAATAATCAGAGCACTTCGGAAAATTTTAGCTGTCCTGAGCTCCTGAGGTAACAACAGTGTCATTTAGCGCCACATAGCGCTGAAGGATAAGGATCGGAATAAATGAAAGTAAATTTGAAAGCACCAACGCTTATTGCAGCTGATCTACACCTCAATGTACTGCAACAACACCATCGCACTTATACAGATTATATTTTACATCGTCATCAGAGCACTTTAATCGATACATATACAATGAAGTCTAACAACGATATTTGGAGATTAGCGACTTAGCTTCAGCTTCTTCTGCACCCAAAATTTCTTCATTCTATCTCTCCTGGCTGCTCTTTGTTCATCTGTGCCGGCTTTACTTCCCCACCGAAGGAAGGCAAACTGAGGGATTTTTAACGCTCTTAAAAAATCCAACGACTTTGGCAGGTTTTGAACCCGCGACCTTGGGCATAGAAGCCTAGTATGCTACCAACTATGCCACTGAAGCTGCCATCTATAAAATTAGTAGGAGTTGTGAAATGAAAAGTCTGAGGTACCTGAATGACCGGAACATCACCATTGGGCCCAAATTCTTGGTCTTCATTTTCACTCTCATCGCCATTATCACCATAATTAACTTCGTCAATATCTCCTACATCTGCTAAAACATCACTTCCACCACTACTTAATGATTCTGTATTACATCCGACATTTATATCAAGCTCAGTTCCAATGTCTGCAATACTCAAACCAGCCATGATCACAAGAGTAGCCTACACAGCTCATCCAGACCTGTCAATGTTTACATGGAATTACGCTCTTCATTTGCTTCTTTCCTACGCCTTTTTGATTCTACATCATCTTCATCGAAGCTTAATGATATCTGTGACTATTACCCCACCAGACGTTACGATAGAAACCGTCAGAGAGGAGATAACGACAGAGAATGCAGTCGGGCGCTTTTGGGGGTCCAGGACTGGAACTGAAATACAACTGATGGGTGCTTAAGGGCAGGAAAAGGGTTGAAGTAAGGTACTATCCAAGCATTTGCCTAGTCAGTGGGGGGAATGGGGAAACCACACTCAGGATAGCTGCTGTCAGCGCCAGGATTTGAACCTACAATCTCCAGACTACCAGGATATTCCATGTCTCTCCTAAAAGTCTCCATTCAATTCTATTGGGAATAAGAAAACTGAAACATCACAGGCTCAAAATATATGTTTTAATAATAAAATTTTATAAATATTTATAAAATATCAACAGAATATATTAATTTATTTTAAAATAACAAGACTTCACTTACAGCAATCTAAACCACTAAGACAGTGATGTTACCATTTTTGTAAATATAGGCTAAGCAGCTATATAATATAATTTAAAAAACAAAATTATCACCACAAAACAGACAAAAATAAAGACTGAACTCACAAACAACTATATCAAACAACTGCAGGCATAGATAAGAGACAGTCAAAATTCTCAAGCAGTACATTATTGGGTGATGTATTCCTTCATAAAGGAAAGGAAAAAAAAATACAAAATTACAAAAATACAAAATTACTTTATTATATAATATCTGAGAATGGAAGGCGTGCATCAGAAGTAATGAGCAAGATTAACCCGATACAAGTCTGCTTTTATACATAAAAACAGAGTGCTGTGTGGCAACATGTTCAATCTACCCCTTCCCATATTTGGACCATAGTAGTATATGCCTCGGAACTCGGAGCAGTTAACGAAAGTGACATGAAGCACTTGGAAGCTTATGAACTGTAATATTTTCTATAGAATGATTAAGGTTATCATATTATTCACACCCTACTTTTTAAATACAAAATTGGTTTATAAAAGTTCATAGCATAATGCATTGCTCATTTGTATTTGTGCGCCGGTCTGTCGCACACCCTATTGCATGCTTATAACAGTGGTGTGACCTTCTTAGGGAGTCACACCAGACAAATAGAAACATTCAACACATTAACAACACATAACCACTATAAGATAAGAGACAGTCAAAATTCTCAAGCAGTGCATTCTTGGGTGAAATATTCCTTCATACAGGAAAACTACCTCATAGCGACCGGCACACAGCACGTTATTGGCTACCGACGGTCAAGTTCAGCGCCAGTCTAGCACGGGGGAGCAACAATTGTATGCATCCGTCACATCTGCGAGCTAGCATGTGAATTTTACTAGTATTTTACTAGTTTTATCCGCCAAATCGTTTGAAAGAAGTTTGCAAAGAATGTTTTAAAGACAGCATAAGTCACGCCTCTCAATGAGCGTAACAGGACAATAGAATTACAGGCTTTGAATAATTCAACGTGTAATTCATGATTATATATCCACATGGTGTTTCTACTGCAAATTTGATGTTTTCCTCATGGCGCAGGAGTTAAAAATGTTTAATAAGTGTACCTGAATGCTGACAACCATTTGCATGCTATTTTATTAGATTTTAATCAGTTCTTAATTGATTGTGTTTTCACTATGTTGAGAGTTTCGATGTTATTTTAAAGATGTGCCCTAAGCACAAAAACATGGGCTGAGGAAGGGACCAATGTAGGCCCCGAAACATGTACCCCTATTTGTAAATTTTAGAAATTAAAGTATTGACTAGGCGGAAAATTGTAAAGATTTATCTTTTTGAATGACTAGCTTCACGGCGCAGCCGTAAGAAGTGCTGTAATAACATGCCCCACAATGGACCCCAATGGGCCCTGTTTAATCATTTGAATTCAATCGCCCATAAGAAGCGCTGCAATAAACTGCCCCACCAGCGACCCCAGACTCGGCGTCATCTCGTTTAATAATTTGAATTCACTGTGTATCTTTGGCCATGAGCTGTTTATGTCCATACCCTTTGGTCTAGCGTCAGCCATATCCGCTGAAACATCGCTATAGAGACCAAGTGTGTGGTCCGCAATGAGAATATACAAGAATTAAACAGTGAGATGATACAAATATAAATATTCAACACATTAACAACACATAACCACTATAAGATAAGAGACAGTTAAAATTCTCAAGCAGTGCAGTCTTGGGCGACATATTCCTTCATACAGGAAAACTACCTCATAGCGACCGGCACACAGCACGTTAGTCTCATAAGGATGATGAACTATGCAATTTTGAAAAAGTTTTTTTTTTTAATTTGAACTTTTAATATTTTTGCACAGTGATATTCTCTGAATATTAGGCTAAAATATGTGACTAAGGTATTATGCCAGGAAATATTGTATATAGAAGGAATAGATGACAAACGCTGTAGAGAGTCAAGCCAAATAGATCGCCAAATACAGTACAATAATAATCAAATGTCGCCTTTCCTGGTGGGGTCATGCATAACGTCATTCTCTGCTAATAATGACCATTGCAGAAGGCCATTCTGATGGGAAAGTGCTTTGGGGAAGACCACAAAAATCCTTGTTAAAAAGGTCTTAAAAGATATCGGAATGAAAAGCAACATAACACTGAAGATTCACTTCCACAGCGCCAGAGGAGGCCCCACACGCTATTAGGGGACTATCCCTAACTCAGTGTATTTCCAGATGAATAAACCTTGAACTGAATACTAGATGATGAAGGTGACAAGGAAATCTCACAGGTAAAATACCAAGATTCTTCACCAAGTTACATGTTAATTTCACGTATGCATATTTTCGTACAAATGTAACACATGCATTAAATTAATGGAGAAATAATGTGATTTTTTTTCCTATCTAAATTATCAAATTAATGGGAATGGCACAATAGAAGTCAAGATTTGTCCGCGATAGGTTCATTCTGCAATCTGACTAAATGCATTTAAAAAATTGACGGGCGGTGGAGGGAGGGAAAAAAAAGAAAAAGAAAAACATTTGCATTTTGCATTGGGTACTGACATTTGAATTGCCTTACATCAAATAAAGAGAGATTGATGGCTGTATGCCTCATAAATTGATGGGAAATATAGTGTTGTAGATTGAAAATCCCTAAATCGTCCATTAAACAATAAAATTGACAGGAATATTCCCAGAATGGGAAATTTCTTCAATGTTGTAAGACATGAATTTTAACTGTCTCTATACATAAATAACTACAATAAATACTCTGCTAGAACATTTTTCCTTTAAATTTTTCTTTATCTTCCACGTTCCTCTGTCTCTCCAGATCCTCGAGTAACTTGACCTCCTTTTTGACGGCAGGGACAAGGGTAGAATCGAGCTGAGCCACCCGTTCAAAATCGATGTGAGCTTCTCTCGGGTTCCAAGCTCCAACGTGGGCCTTAGCTCTCCTGAACAGAGCCTTAACATTATCTGGAAAAATAGTATGGTTGGTATCAGTCAATTTATCACCCATATTTTGCAATCTGTACTTTAAACAAGCAATGAATCGAGAGAAATTTTCAGTAGGGCAGGCCTGACTTTAAATTATCCACTAAAAGACATGTTTTTGTTAAACAGGCGAATGTTAATTTTTGCCTAATTCCTTAACCTTTAACTGAATTATGCAATTTTGAAAACGTTTAGTTATTTATTTATTGAGGTTTTAAGGGGTGGAACTACAAGGTCATTTGCCCCTTTGAGAAAGTTTTTTTTTAAATTTGAACCTTTAATACTTTTGAAAAAAGCTTGTAGTTTAACGTGACCGTTAATCTTGAGATCATGAGCCACGGGACCTCCTTTTTACGTGGAATCCGAACCACAGGACATGGCATTTCACTTCGAAAATCTCACATGCATTGACCGGGAATCGAACCCGGACCACCTTGGTGAGAGGCATACAGCTAGACCATTAGGCTAAAATATGTGAGTATTATGCCAGGAAATATGATATTTGGAAGTAATAGATGACAAATGCTGTAGAGAGTCAAGCCAAAGAGATCGCCAAATACAATAGTAATGAAATGTCGCCGTTCCTGGTGGGGTAATGAATAACGTCATTCTCTGCTAAATAACGACCATTGCAGACGGCCATTCAGATGGGAAAGCACTTTGGGGAAGGCCACAAAAATCCTTTGTTAAATAGGTCTTAAAAGATATCGGAATGAAAAGCAACTTAACACTGAAAATTCACTTCCACGGCGTCTCACTGCTACGTATTTCCAAATGAATCAACACTCATGTGCCGAGTTATTTTCACATATCTTAGTGCTATTCTACATCAAGGTCCTAAATCAATTTAACATATTCCCCCTTCTTCTATTGGTTCCATATATTACATATGTTGTTGTTGTTTCCTATGGCTAGCCCGGATTCCAATCCATCAGCTTTCTTGCGTTCCAATAGAGTTGTGTGAGGTTTCCAGAAGTTCTAGCAGTCACATCAAGTTTGTTGCAATGTAGCAGGTGTCCCTTATCCATTTTGCTTCCAGGTTCGTGACAAACTGTGCATTCTTCAGATCTCAGGATGTTGATTCGTTTCAGATGAGCTGCAAGGCAGTCGTGGCCAGTGTTAAGTCTGAAGAAGGCTACAGCTTCTTTTCTTGGTGTTAATTTATATTGATCCCATTTAGCATCAATGTCTTTCCATAATTTGGTTTCTGCTGTTTTCTTTGCCATTTCTTCATACCTGTTTTTGATAGTATTTTTCAAGATCCTTTTTGCTGACATAAAATCAGTCTGACTGACAGGTTGTTGTAGTGTGGTACCTTTTTTGCTAGTCTGCCTCTTCATTTCCTGCTATTCCAACATGAGAAGGGATCCACTGAAATGAGATCTGTTTGTGGAGTCTTTGAAGGGTTTTTATCATACAAAAAATTTCTTTCAGTTCTTTATTTTTGGGGCTCATAATTTGACGAGATGGCTTGGATGGCTGCTTTTGAATCTGTAATGATAACGCATTTTTGATAATCAATGTTTCTGCCTAATAACTGATGGAGTGCATGAGAAATTGCTCTTATCTCAGCATCAAAGTTTGTTTTGTTTTGGCCTACTGGGAAGTAGAGTGAGAAGAGAGATGAATGTATTCCTGCTCCAGTTCTACTTTCTTTGTCTTGTGAGCCATTTGTAAATATTTTTAGCCATTGATTAGATGGATATCTTTCTTCTATTGTACAGAGGGCCAGTTGTTTTAGATCTTGTGGTGAAGAGTCTTTCTTGCAGACCTCTTCTAACAAAGTAAGATCTGTAGTCACTTGTATATATTCAATGGGGTTGACTGGCATACAGAGTGGTTCAAGTTTTATTTGCAGATTGCTCTTATTGATGTATTCTTTGGCGAGGCTTAAGGGATCTTTTTGCGTTTTAAGATTGGGGCTAGAAACTGGTTTTTTGATCCATGTCATTTGAGGTAGTCTTTGTATATATTACATATATTGAGTTACATTTTACACACACCTCAATAACAAGATAGCGGGTTCAAACCCGGCCGAAGCCGTCGGATTTTTTAAGAGCGTTAAAAATCCCTCAGTATGCCTTCCTTCGGAGGGGAAGTAAAGCCGGCGGTCCCATGTCATAGATTTATGGCATGTTAAAGAACCTTCCAATAATTACACCTGTGTGAAGCTAAATTGTATAGGTTAAGAATGTAAACAACGCTCTTAGGATCCTACGTTCGTTGCCAAGAGCCGACTGTGGTGGCGTCTAGTAGCTAAGTTCTGAACTAGGCCTAGTAGTCGTTGACGGTGGCGGCAAAAGTAGGAACTTTTTGAAAAATTCAAAGTTGCAGTCCTTACTTGAATTAAAAAACAGATACACACACTAATATAGCCATCACAATTAACACCGGTTATCAGACACATTCTACACACACCCAAAGTACACGGGGCTACATGACCGCGTTGTCGCAGCCCCTAAACTGAGGAACCAACCAACCAAACTAACTTTTCTTCAGGGGCGCACCTGCAAAATTATTTACATAGTGATATGATCAAAGAAAAGATTTATAGTCTGCCTTTTCAATACAAGTTTTTATCGACGTGACCATTTCAATCTCCAGTGTTAATCAATAGAAAAGAGACTGTATTTACGTACACAAAGAAAATAAGCTATTCTGCCGTCCTGCTCAATTCAAATGGATATGATTCTGGTAATCTACAATTTACTCGTCAAGAGGTCCACAAAGAGGACCATTGAATCATCATGGAAAAAGAACTAGAAAGGAATAGGAGAGTATATTTTAATTTTAATACATTTTACTAGACAATTTAATTGTTTTTATGTATATTTTTTTAAGTGTCTATAGCTTTTACCCATACACTTCAGAGTGCACAGATCTAAATTTAAATGGACAATGAGTGTTCATACAATTTTTTGTTTATGTGCTTATACAGAGAGGTTAGTTTGGATATATCGGAGACCCTCGCTAGCCCGCTCGCCCGCGGCGCGAGCCTGTCTCCCGCCAGGCACTTTGCCGTTATGCGGCGCCAGCCCGGCACTGAGTCATCGAGTATAGGAATTTGTACTTACCTAGTTCACAGCTGGTGCTGAAAATGTTCGCCATTCACTGCTACACATCGCTGGCACCTTTTTATGAAACTGGCATGTACTCTCCGAAGTTCTTCAGCACCGATTGACTGTATTTCAGCTGTAATATAGTCTTTAAGCTTATTTATAGTGGAGGGTTTCTCGCATACACTCTATTTTTAAGCGTCCCCCACAAATAAAAGTCACATGGTGATAAGCCTGGGCTTCGCGTGGGCCACACGTCCCGACTTATAATCCTAGTACCAAAAATGCGACGCAATTCTGTCATGGATGCTTCGTCAGTGTGAGCAGTGGCAGAATCTTGTTGAAAATAAGTTGACAATCGCTCTCCGTAAGTCAGTTCGTCAAAAAATTGGTCAAGGATCACATTGAAGTAAAAATTACTATACCCAATGACTCAGAGCCGCGCGAGCGCCGCATAACAGCAAAGTGCCTGGTGGGAGACAGGCTCGCGCCGCGGGCCTGCGAGGGTCTCCGATACATCCAAACTAACCTCTCTGTATTATTCTGACAGTAAGAAATAGTAAAAAAGCAATCTTAATATGAGAACATGGACCATAGACAGGTCTTTTTTAAATCATGTGCATAATTTCTTTAAATATTATTCATATCCTATTAGCATGCAGTATAATCTTTCTATTCTTTTCTTATTTGATATGCATTATAAGAATGTTTTTCTTCATGTTAATTGTTATATTTTGTAGAGTATGTAAAATGTCACATGTTTAATATTGACAGGCTGATGAAGGAGGAGCACCTCCGAAACCTGTACCTGAGTAACCATATCATAAACTTGTATTGAAAAGGCGAACTATAAATCTTCTCTTTCATTAATTACGTCAATACAGACCATTATGAAGAACACTGTAGTGATATGAACTTAATCATTTTAAAAGTTTCCATACTGACTTTTAAACTAACAGAAATACCAATGAGTATTTAATCATTTAAGTACACCTTAATGTCAATAAATTTGAAATCTTCTTCTTCTTCAGCATTCGTCCCGCGTGGCTGCAGGACCGCTACATGGATCTGTTATCTCCATTTTGCTCTGTCTGAGGCCGCATCAGGATGGAGATTCACGCTTTTGAGGTCTTTATGTAGCGTGTCACACCAACATTGCAGAGGTCATCCTTTTGGCCTTCTGCCGACGACCTCAAGTGTGTATTCCGCCTTGGCAATCGTTTCACCTTCCGTCTGTAAAACATGTCCAAACCAGCACAGACAGGGCCATCTGCATTTTGTCTTGGATTATTTATTTATCGTATGGCTTTTAGTGCTGGGAGTGTCCAAGGACATTTTCGGCTCGCCAGAGGCTGTAGCTGCTTCAAGAGCTCACCCAGCTACAAGTTCCATTCAATTTCAAATAGTTCCAACTTTCACTACCAGATGTCAATGATACCTAATGGTGAACGTTGGAACTTTGATAGAGCGTTCCAACGAAATCTAACCTAGAAATTTAGCTTCACACAAGTTTATCTGTGGAAGGATCTTTTATATGCCATAAATCTATTGACATGGGACTGCCGGCTTTAGTTCCCCTCCGAAGGAAGACATACTGAAGGATTTTAACGCTCTTAAAAAATCCGACGACTTCGGCCGGGATTGAACCCGCTATCTTGGGCACAGCGTTCAGCATGCTACCAACTACGCCACCGATGCGGCTTGTCTTGGATTGATGCAACACCAAACTGTTTCCTGACGCTGTCATTTGAAACACGATCTAACTTAGTAAGGCCAGCTGTCCACCTTAGCATCTTGGTGTCCATAACACTTAAATGGTGTTGTGTTTTTGCTGTAGTCGGCCAACATTCGGAGCCGTAGAGTGCTACTTGAATTAATTAACATTAATTAATTATACTAGTTTCGGCCACATTATGACCCTCCTCAATAAGATAAATGCACCAATAATCGTGCTTGCCACGGTGGGTGAGTGGATAACGTATCGGGTCTACCAACCCCAAGCTTCCAGGTTCGCACCTGGTCGTGGTAAGTGATTTTTGAAAGGCGGCAAAAATTACGACACCATGTCATACGATGTTGGCATGTCAAAGAACCCATTTGAATTCAGTAGGCCGAGTTCATAATGGCAAAATTAATCTCGGGAGTTTCCGCCAACACAAAGTTCCTCATTTCCCTGCTAGAAAGCACTCTAGTGTTCAAGGAGCTTAGATATCTAACCTCCTGACTTTCATAGTGCTTCAAGGAACAACAAAATTCGACATGCAAGCTACCCTTTGGGTGTCAAATAACAAAGCTTGCACCCGGCACCCGAGGCCATACGATATTATCATTATCATTACCAATAATCATCATGTCAAGACTGATTTAGTCAAGAAAATATATATACCGTATACCTTTTGGTAATTTAACTCAACAAGACCACTGTACCTAACCTCAAACTCTAGGAAACTTTCAATGAAAATCCACAGCCTGTTTCCAGTCTCCGACCGGGTCAGGAATGGAATGAATGAAGCCCCCATCTAGCGGCGAGGCTATGAACTGTGCCGGCTGCCGAGGCCTGACGCACTCCTCTGGGGCAATGATTAAATGAATGACAGATGAAATGAAATGATAGTGGAGAGTGTTGCTAGAATGAAATTTTGACAGGGAAAACCGGAGTACCCGGAGAAAAACCTGTCTGCCTCCGTTTTGTCCAGCACAGATCCCACATGGAGTGACCGGGTCTAGGAAACTTTCAATATCGAAAGTATTTGTTTCAGGAAAAATTATGTGTATTAAAAAAATGTGTTTTTGCGCTAGTAATCGTCACAATGTATTTAGATTTTTCTTATATTCGTCACCCGTTTGCACCAATCGTCATCGCATTGTTCATTGTCCAAATCTGCTGTTCCTTAGAATCCTCTTCCCTTCTCTGCCTTCAATTTGAACCATTCTTAAATTTAACTCTTCTACATCATTCCGTACTTCTTTGAACCAATTTTTCTTCGTTTTACTCTTCCAGAAGTAAGTAAATAGCTGGTTCACTAGCCTGGTTTCTGGCAGTCTGAATACATGGCAGAATTTTCCTTTTCCTCATTGTATCTATTATTATTGATTTATTTTCTCGATATACCACATCATTAGCCAATAATCTCCATTGTTCTGATGATTCTTCTATCTGCTTTCTGCAGTTTATCAGTTGTTGATTTGCTGTTCTTATTTGATTACATTTAAATTAACGATTTTAGGTTTAAATTAATTATTTATGTTTCACTTAAAATATCTAAGATTTGCTGAAGATGGTCTCACCGTAGACCGAAACATGTACAATAATTGAATAGATGTATCTTAGTCATTATTGATAGGCGTACTATTTCTAAGAGTTCCTATGTAAGTCAACTCGGACACTTCCTGTAATGTTTCAATCCCCAATTTTAATTCGGGATACTAAAATATTTATTTTGTATTTTTACAGCAAATAAGTTAATTATTACAAAAATAGCCTGGCACACAGATACTCACTGGGATCAGTCTCTAAGACGGTACAGCAATGCTCGATAGTAGCGTAGTAATCCTTCTGGAGTAGCTTACACTGGGCAAAGTTGAGCAGAAGAGGAATCTTCAGCTGGTTCAAAGCGTTCCACTCTACATCTCTGGGCTTTTCACTGGAAATCAACAATCAGGAAAAAATACTTTTTAAAGGAAACTAAGTTACAGTTACAATGATCCAAGTAACGCCTCTTTGTATAAAATATAGGAAAGTTACTTTTTAAAAGAAACTAAGTTACAATTACAGTGATCCAAGTAACGCCTCGTTAGCTTTGTATAAAATATAGGCTATATGGGAGAGTTACTTTTTAAAGGAAACTAAGTTACAATTACAATGATCCAAGTAATGCCTCGTTAGCTTTGTATAAAATATACCGTATTTAATCGGCTATAGGACCCCCTCGCCTATAGTACCCCCCCCTTAATTTTTGAGAGCCATAATACAAAATTCTTGGTAATTGCTTATAGTACCCCTCCTTTATTACTGAGAGTCCTGTCCATCATTGTCTAGCAATTAGCGCGGTGCGAGCAGCTACGCACTGATGGGATACGGCCGACGGTTGGTCAGGCAAAACAATCGCTGGGAAAGTGTGATATCTTTTCAGAGGTGGTTGGCAATAATCATGGAATATACTTGTCTTTGTATACTACTAGGCTAGAATTAGAATTATTTCTTCTTGCCATTAAACAGTCTATAACATGCATCCTCATCCTGGTGCTCTCAAGCACCCTGAGATCCATTCTTCAATTCAAATTTTGTTGCATGAGCCGGAACAATAGTGTTTTCATTACAAGTTTCGGCAGTCAGAAATGTTATTTTTTTGTCAAATTCTATTTTTTAATCTACATTAAAATGTTGCTATGTCTATCAACAGGCAGAAGAAGAAAGGAAAAATAATTCTGGAAGGTACACAGCCGGAAACAGTAGACCAGTACAAATATTTTGGGTGCATCATTTCAAGTGATAACAGAACACAACATGAACTCAAAAATCAGCTCATTTCTATCATCAAGTTTGGAATCTTTTCTGGAATGAACAAGTTCCGTTATGAACAAAACAGATCATCTTTCAATATATTTTATTCCCATAATAATATATTATAGTTTAGAAACCTGCACAACAACTTAGCAAGTGGTGAACTGGAAGCCACAGAAATGAAGTTCCTGAGAACTATGGTCCAGAAAACAAGGAAGGACAGATTAAGGAATGAAAGAATAAGGGAAGAAGCAGGTGTGTACCCATTATTGAATGAAAGAGTGACATGGGCTCGTTTAAATGGTTTGGCCAGGTCAAACGAATCGACGATGGTGGGACAGCAAAACATTGGCTTCAGACACTGGTGGTTGGAAAAAGATCGGTAGAAATACCTAGGAAGAGATGGCTGGACCAAGTGAAAGAGGATATAGGAACAAGAGGAGCAGGGCTTCCATCCACTCACTCGTCCAAATATAGTGAAATAGTGAGTGTTTTTTCTTGAAAAAAGTGAAAAAGAGGTGAGTTTTTGTATGAAAAAGTGAGTAAATTCATAATATTATTCGTATTTATGGCCGTATATCTGGTTCATAATTTTAACGTTTGTTGATATCTGTAGGCACAATTAGGGGGGGGGGGGGGGGTTGCTTGGGTGGCTAAGCTCCCCAAAACCAACCATAGCCCCCCAAAAATGTGACAAAACTGTATTGAAATAGACAAATTTTTTAAGAATGTGTATCAGAAAAACAAATTAGCCCCTCAAAAATGTCAACCAAATTGCGCCTTTGTTAATATCTCTGAGTACTGTTTGTAATTTTTCATGTAGTTAGAGGACACTAGGAAATAATGGATAGGAAAATCAATGCAACACTCAAGAAATTTAAATCATAAAAGAAAAATATAAATTTGAACTTTTGTTAAAATTTTCGGCGATCGCTGCACTGCTCTGGCTGTGGTATTGCACTATGGAAGCTTTTCATGCTCTCTGGCCGCCTGGCTCGCTGCTGGCAGCGCGCTCAGGCACCGGTGGCAGAAAAATGAACTACCCATTCATGGGTATACTTTGGGTCGTTTCTAGCTGTCTGATTGTGCATCAGAATATTTTTAACGCAGAATGTGACCAGTTTTGTAAAAAAAAAGTGAGAAAAGTGAGTAATTTTATCAAATAGTGAGAAGAGTGAGGCTGCTTTGAAAATAGTGAATAATAGTGAGAAAAGTGAGTCGCTGGAAGCCCTGAAGAGGAGTCAACTGGGATACAGTCCTGAGAGAAGAGTGGTACATGGACAGACAGAAGTGGAGAGTGCTCTTATACCACATCCGGGCAACTGGAGTGGATAACCGATGATGATTAGTACACAGTAAAAGTTACTGAACATCCCTGTTTTATGAGTAACTCAACTGTCCACACGTTAATGTACCTTATCTGCATGAGTCATGCAAGTAATAGCAGCATGCCTGGTGAGCGGTGAAACCCTATCTATTTCAGCACTTCTGAGGGGGAGAGAGAGAGATAGATAGATACAACAAAGAGAGGCTCATGCTTGTTGTACTAATTATTATTGAAAATCCACAGCCTGCTTCCAGTCGACCGACCGGGTCAGGGAATGGAATAAACAAAGCCCCCATCTAGCAGCGAGGATATGAACTGTGCCGGCTGCCGAAGCCTGTCGCACTCCCCTGGGGTAATGATTAAATGAATGACAAATGAAATGATAGTGGAGAGTGTTGCTGGAATGAAATTTGTGACAGGGAAAACCAGAGTACCCGGAGAGAAACCTGTCTGCCTCCGCTTTGTCCAGCACAAATCTCACATGGACTGACCGGGATTTGAACCACGGACCCAGCGGTGAGAGGCTGGTGTGCTGCCGCCTAAGCCACGGAGGCTCAGTATTATTATTATTATTGAAAAACAATCCACAGCCTGCTTCCAGTCCACCGACCGGGTCAGGGAATGGAATGGATGAAGCCCCCATCTAGCGGCGAGGATATGAACTGTGCCGGCTGCCAAAGCCTGTCGCACTCCCCTGGGGCAATGATTAAATGAATGACAGATGAATGAAATAATAAAATAAATGGATAAAGCAAATTGGAAGAGGCTTTTGCATTACCGCACCCGGCTTGCTGGAGCGAAGGCCGGATAATGATGATGATGATATTCAATTTAATGGTGCTTGGGTACTTGGTATGACGTGAAGGTGGAACTCACAGTCTCAAAAAGGTTCAATATAAAACAGAAGAGAGTCTTACTTGAGCATGAGTTGCTCCAGGTAGCCCAGTGCCTGAGAGTACTTGTTGGCAGCACCGTTATAATCCTGCTGCATGTACAGTACGTTCCCTTCTTCCCGCAACACCGGTATGGCTTTAATCTTCTCCTGCTCGTCCATCTGCCATGATTCCTTCTCATACTCGTGTGGAGCCTCCACTTTCAGTAGTTCTGTTTAACGGAACAATAGTGAACACACCCAATAGAATATGCCATCAAATTCCATACAATCAATCACTTGTAAGGTAAGGCTTGCTGTTTTAAGGGGGCAAAACATCTAGGTCATGTACCCCTAATGATAAGAATTAAAATAAATATGAACTACTACTTTCATACTTAAAAGAAAAAAAATGAATAAATATAAATAAGGTGTACAGGAAATGAAAGACGGGGGAAAATAAATGCCCTCAAACCTCGAAGTATGAGAAATGAGGGACTTGGAAGGATGTAGAGCCATGAAAAGCAGCTAGAAAAAGGGGAAAGAGGGTCTGCCCCAAAGTTGATGGAAAGATGGATAAAGAAAAGACATTGGGAAAATTTTCCATTTTTGGTCCGTATTGATAATTATAATTTGAATAAAAAAAAAAAAAAGACAGTTCAAAAACCCCTCAGGGTCGCCAACTCCCAAACCCACCAGACTTGAGCTTGTGAAGGAAGGAAGGCTGTAGTTTAAAGTGACCGTTAATCTCGCGATCCTGAGCCACAAGATCTCCTTTTTACGTGGAATCCAAACCACAGGACATGGCATTTCACTTCGAAAATCTCACATGTATTGACCAGGAATTGAACCCGGTCTACTTTGGTGAGAGGCAAAAGAGCTTGACCGCTGCGCCACCATGCCCCCCATTGAGCTCTTGAGGGTGTGCCATGCAAGGTGGGGCTCCACATACTCTGCCTCATTTAGGGTCTCGTACAGAAGACCATGCTTTTGCAGTCCCTATGTGTACTGAACATCAGGATCAAGGCCTTAAGGACACCTGCGTTATTCTTTGACAGATGTACAGCCCCAGTCTAACTCCTTACCTGGCAGTGTCCTCAAATCGGATCAACCAGCAAGGGAGTAATTTGCGCGGCTGCAGTCTCACTGCCGTAAGTGTGCACTGCGAGGACGAGTCCCCGATCCATGGTGACAACACGTGGGACAGGGGTTCACGAGCATAACATGCTTGGCTCAAAAGCACTGTGGCGCCACGACGAAAAGCCGTCAACACACACGCTCCGCCCAACCATGAGACTTGATCTCTCGAAGAAAGAGAGTATAAGGAGTATAAGGAAAGATGAAACAAGGGCCAATTAAGGCTGGGAAATGAAAGACTCCTTATTCCTCAGATAGACAGCCATTAATACCTGAAGGCGCTAACCCATCAGCGGAGAGGGGAAAGGAGGAGAAGGAAGATAGTGGAGGGGGTCACTGCTCTTGTGCTCGTGGAAGACGCTAACGTGCAATACTGCTACAGTTGCAGTAGGAGCCGATGTGAACATTACCGTAGCAACGAGAGAAGTGAACGTTCTTCCCCTCAACCACGCTGCAGCACTTGGACTCGCCCTCATAGGGAACTCTTTGCTTACGCATGTGCCATTAGGTAATAATTGCGGTATACCCTATTACTGCCTATTACTGGGATCAACATTAGAGATGGATGGAGGATTGGAATCTGAGGTTTCCCATAGAATCCAATGTGGCTGGATGAATTGGAGGAAAATGAGTAGTGTGTTATGTGACAGGAGAGTACCTGCCCAATGAAAGGAAACTTGTACAAGACAATGGTGAGGTCTGCAATAATGTATGGTGCAGAGAGACATGGGTGATCACCAAGGCAAAGCACGTGGCTGAGATGAGGATGTTACGGTGGATGTATGGTGTTACCAGACGGGACAAGATTAAGAATGAACGCATCAAAGGAACAGCTAAGGTAGGATCACTGAGCAAGAAGATACAGGAGAGCAGATTAAGGTGGTTTGGACATGTAGAAGGAAGAAATGAAGACTATATGGGAAAGAGAGTGCAGACGATGAAGGTCCCTGGTAGGAGAGGGGTTGGGAGACCTAAGCTGAAGTGGAGAGATACGGTTGCCGAAGACTTGAGGGAAAAAGTTTAGACTAGAGGAGAAGCCCTGAAACAGAAAGGAATAGCGGAAAAGAATGAAGGATGGAAATGCCGACCCCCACTTAATTTGGAAAAGGTCTAACTAAAGAAGAAGAAGACCCTAATACTGCCAGATTACGAAGAGAAGGGAGATCAACAGGAAAGATGCAGGAGAGGAGCCAGGCAAAAGTAAGAGTAATTCTGGGGAGAGCAGAAACTCGCTTTTACACTTCCACTTGGATAATACATGAATTTCATACCTCGTTTCTTATTCTGAGAATCATTACCAATTGAAATATTGTTGTCAATTATCACCGCTGCACTGGAAATATGTGCTAAATTATGTAAATATGTGTTTTTATTTCTTGCTCATTAAACTATGGCAGCCATGTTTATCAGGTGCATGAGATCTCTTCAACTGTTATCAGACATGTTAACATCAAGGTTGTTGACGTTTGACATTGTTCCGTATTGACAAGATTATATGACTAGAATAAATAATTATTCTTGTAAATATGGGTCCACCCAGTCAATACTTTTAATTATAATGTAATCAAAGATCACATCTATTTATACATTACAGGACATGTTTCGGGATCCCATTTGTCATGATCCCTTCATCAGCTTTATATGACTGGCCCAACAAATTAAGATAGAGCACTCCTTTGTACAAATATATGTTAAAAAAGGGTGATAAAATGAAAATGGAATGTGTGGTGCGTGAAAACATATGGGCAAGATGTGGCAGACACTAAAGCCTAATACACTCGAAAAAACATAGTCAAATCACAATCGTCATGACAAGGAATAACCACTTCACGAAGAAACATTTTATCTAAATATGCTGAATTTTATGCATTTTAACGAATTGGGACTTGCTGTTTTAGCTTTAAGTGTTCTTTTCTTTAATGTTTTTAACTTTGTGATTTGACTATGTTTTTTCGAGTGTATTAGGCTTTAGTGTCTGCCACATCTTGCCCATATGTTTTCACGCACCACACATTCCATTTTCATTTTATCACCCTGTTTTAACATATATTTGTACAAAGGAGTGCTCTATCTTAATTTGTTGGGCCAGTCGTATAAAGCTGATGAAGGGATCATGACAAATGGGATTCCGAAACATGTCCTGTAATGTATAAATAGATGTGATCTTTGATTACATTATAATTAAAAGTATTGACTGGGCGGACTCATATTTACGAGAATAATTATTTATTCTAGTCATATATCTTCAACTGTTACCAAGGCACACACATTGACTTCACATTACTGTTGCCACATGTGGGATACCAAAACGATTGGTCTGGATAAAGATTATTGAGGAGTTGGCAAGGCTGTATTTGACCATAATTCAGGCATATATTGGCGGACTCAGTTGGAATTTTTCTATATAAGTCGTGATCTATAAAGGGGATCGTGGGTGGGTTATGGACAGCCGAGGAGTAAACAACTTTTACTACATCATTTTCAGATTTATTTTTTCAGTATTATTTATTTATTGTGTATGACTTTTAGTTGTTTTATTGTCCGATTTATAGGAACGGGTCTTCCTGGAAATCATTCGAAACTTTTGTATTGTTCTAGCACACGATTTCCTGCACTTTATGGACATATAGTGCAGATATACACGTTCCTGTAACTAATATTTTACATAAGGCATTACAACACTATACACAATCACAATAAAACAATTAAAACCTACAGATTCAGTAAACAATAAAAATAGATGTAAAGGTCGTTATTTCCTTACTGAAGCTAAATTAACCGGAGTAACCGGAAACTTCATAAGGAGATGCCGATTATGTTTGGCAGCGGATGGGGAACATTTTCAGCATCTACTGTAAACATGGTGAGTAAAAATGCATGATACTGATTTTAAGCAACGTATTCTACCGAACATGCGCGCGCGGCAGCCGGCAACTGAGCCGTCACCGGCAGAGCGCCGGACGATAATGTACTAGCCCAGCAAATGTAAAGACCCTGTATGTCCGTCTGTTCATATTTTCTTTATACTCGAAATAGAAACACTAAAGAATACGGAGTGATCGTAATTGCCGTAGTTATTTCATAGTGCATATTTTTTGAAACGTGATGCATATTTGACCAACAATAGTGCGTGAACTTCCGGGCCTTGATAACAACTTACGGAAGATATAATGGATGAATGTAAGAAAATGAGAATAACCAAATGATTTTTTTAAAATATAGGATACAGAGGGTTTGTCAGGTCATTATTGCAGTAACTCAGGTGACATTTTATAATATGTCTTTCTCTTTCAAAAGCAGGGCAGTCGGAAAGCAGGTGATGTACAGTTCGGGAGGATCCACATAAGCATGTATAGTCATTTTGAATAGTGATATGAAATCGCTCGAAGTATGACGTGAATTTCCCATGTCCAGATAAAAATTGTGTAAGCACAAAGTTTGGAACTAGTATTTTACTTTGAAGTCGATGCTGAATCTCATCTCTCGTAACAGAACCTTTCGAAGTTGAGGTCCAAATGTTATTCCACTGGTGAGTTATGCAGTCTTAGATCTTCCTTTTCAGGTGACATGAGATAAGAACAGAAGTTTAAATGAGAAGTAATTGCTTAAGTTGAGTTACGCTTATTTTCGGAATGATGTATAGAAATTTATAAAAGTTCTCTTTTACCTAAATATACAAAGTGTCCTTCCTTGATTATGTTAACAATAACCAAATAAGAGTCTGTGACAGTGGAAGGACAAACATCAATCAAATTGTGAAGGGGTTTGGAGAAAAAAAAAGGGTTTTCAGCAAAGATTTTGATTTCTTGTTCAATGTTTACAATTTAGGGCAGGAACATTTTTGTTTTATTTTGTTTTGGCCTAGTTTTAACAAAGAAGGTACATTATTTAAAATTATATGATGTACGGTATTTTAATTACCGTAATTACCTGTAAATGTCTGTTTTACTTCCGCGAGAGCGTAGTGAAGGGAGCCAAGTGCATCGATTAATCGACAAAACAATTAATCAATTATTTGACAAATCGATGAATGGATTAAATGCACAATTGAGTAATCGTTATTTGCAGCAATCAATCAATTTTTCTACTTCGATTAAAATGCACGTCTGGGTTTTGTCATGCACAGTGGGAGTACTCACTTATTACCTATGTCTTTAACATGACATGTTTGATGTATTTTGTATCTCACATGTTGGCAACAGTGGCTGCGTAATGTGCTGCCAATAGGAATATGGCGACTCATATTTTAATAATTTAGATGTTAATTGACATTAATTTCAATTTATATTGACTCCCTCAATATGATAAAAGGTATGAAAATCATTATACAGTGAGATTCTTTTGCTGGAGCGGGGCCAGCGGCCGACTGCCTGGCGCACGCGTTTTCCGCCAGTCAAACCTGCCCGGGCTGCAGGGTTGCGCGGAGGCGAGCTAACTAGGGTCAATAAGTCACTCAACTTTCATCAACATGGGTGTGAAGTGACAGCGCACAGATAAGAAGGTAACATAACAGCTTCCTGCAAGATTTAATTAAAGAAGCACAGATGTTCTTTTTATTTCTTGGGAATGTGGATTACCTCATGTCACTAGATAAAGGTTAGAACATACCATTTCACAGAAGATGCTGAAAATGTACTCTTTCAGCTGACCAACAGTAACTTTGGAAGTCACATCTTTACATTATGTAGCTACTCCTGTACCCCCTGCGTGTTTACTGTAATTAATCGAAGCACGGACTAAGCCCATTTGATGTTTAATTGTGGGGTAATTTCGAATTTCAAAGTGTACAGATCAATTACCCGTACTCTAGTGGAGCTGGAGAACAATATACGGCAGCAGATATCCCTCACAACAGAAGGGAATTACAGCGTGAAAACACTAATTTATTTACACGGTACAATGCTTGTCTGTCAGCTGAAGGAGAACACTCTCAGCATCTTCTGTGAAAAGGTAAGTTCTTTAATCATGATTAACTTTACCATTAATTAATGTACTTTGTTACGGTTTCCACCTGAGGGCAATCCGCAGCCCGAGCTCGGTAGGCTGGCAGAAGGCGCGCGTGCCCGGCAGCCGTCCGCCGGCCCCGCTCCAGCAAAAGAATCTCTCTGTATTATCAAAGTTGTACTGTAAAAGCCATGTTCCGCTTTTGAATACTATTAATTATATTTTTACTAGTACCTATAATAAACTCTAAATCACATGGATTCTGTAATAAGTCGTTCAGGTCCTTGTAGCCAATTCCCTCGTTTTGCAGTGTTACACCACAGCAATGATGGCGACGTTCATTTTGTGGTTTTCTAGCTTCACGCAATGTCTTTGACACATAGGGGTATTCAGAAGTAATCTGAAATTAATAAAATTCCTTGTTGCTTAACCTGTAGTTGTAATGGAAAATGTAATTTGCATTGTTTATACAGTTCAGAGTAAAAAAACAATTCAACAGACTGATGAATTTTACCAGCTGTCCACCACCTGGCAAGTTTCTCTGAAAAAATGCCTGTAAAAATTCTTCACATCATCAAATCTCAAAGCTTTCGAAAATCTTTGAAATTTGATGATGTGTTATTACTAGGGCTCGGATTTTTAGGTAAATAGGCCTAAATATTTTTTTTTGTAAATACATATTTTAAACATTTTGTCTATAAATTCATAAATTCCTGCTTTTCACTTATTAGCATATAAAAAGACATAACATTTACATTTTTAAAAATCAGTTTGCTAGACCTTTCAGTTTATTGCAATTTTGTTCTGTGTTACTTCAACGGGGAAGAACCTGTGAGCTATCTAATCATCATGCTGAGCGTTTGTCAGCTTGCAGCTGTGTTTTTCTTATCGTTTCGCCCCGTCCCACTCACTGAGGAATCTGGGGATTTCCTTGTCCATAAACATATTGCAGCACGTTCTAGACCTTCCCCCTAGCTACCTGGAACCAGTGTCACTTACATACAGTTCATTTCTGGCACTGTGAAGTGTAAGACAGTTCTACGATGCCAAAGTACAAGCAACTACAAGTTATCGTCTGCACCAGTTTGTTGCAGAATTTAACGATAATTTTACTTCTAATGGGGGCGTTCTTCTCTGCCAACCATGTGGGAAAGCAATCAAGGCTGAACAGCGATCTCAAGTTACACCATGCCTCGAGGGCAAGAAACATGTTGCCGCAGCTTCGAGCCTTCAGAAGAAGTGTTTCGCGATAATCGTCAGTCATTTGTGATGGACAACCCGAAGATGTATGTCGTTGTGTATTGTAATTCTTCAGCAGGCAGTGAGGCATTCGTAAAAACTGCATATTGTTTATATTGTAATTAATAAACTGGTTGAACTATAGCTTGCGATACAGCAGCGTCTAGGGAGATCAGTGACGTCACCGTGATCTCACGGGTGACGTATTGCTATAGGTTGGTAGCTGATTACTACGTCAGTTCCGTGGTCAGTTCGTCGCGGGATTTTGCTGGAGTCGGTTCGATATTTTTGTATTGTCACGCGTTAGCGTTTTCTAAGCGTAATATTAAGATAAATATTCCCGTGAATAACCTGTAGAACAAGATTTTGATATTAGCAGTGTCGTGTGCTCGATTGTGTTGACGATTTGTATTAAAATTGTTTAATCCTGAAGTTGTTGCATTAAAATAAAATCTGTTATTTGTGGTGGAAAATCAGTGCTTCTGCTTGTACATGTGGAATAATACAGCATTTGGAATATATCGGTGAGTTTTTACGTTGTTCATATATATTTTGGTTGTTGCATTTAATAGGAAAGTTGTCTAAACGATAATATTACGCCAGGAACGGTGTTGGGGAATACGCCTGTTAAAATAGTAATGGATGGGTAAAATTTAGACAAATTGGCATTTACATGAACACCTGCAAAATAGATATGACAATGTTTTGTATTATACCTATCGGCCTATAGGTCTTGTTTGCAGCCAATATTGGAAAACATAAAAATACCAACCTATCGGAGGGGGGTGTGAGGGGGCGCAGCCCCCCCAGAACAAACAACATTATTGACCACAATGTTTTATAAGAATACTACAATGTGCAGCTAGGTTAATGTATTGATGTCAACCGGCGATTATTACAGACCGCGATCGTTTGCGCATGAATATATTATATAAACAAATTGGTTGTTTTTGTGATGTTATCAACCACTTGACGAAATGCTTCTCTGGCAAGATTATGGGAAAAATCTTGGTTATAGGGTATTTTGGGTGGTGACAACTCAATAACAGAAATGAGCATTAAAAAACTTCGAAACGTATTGTGTTTCGTCACATGTAATTTATTTATCGGCCTACCTCAATTTGGCACGCCGTACATACGAAAATATTTTAATTTAGGGTTACATTTATGACATATTTTTAAAATTCCATTTCGGGATATGTAATTTGCCTATATAGTTGAATTACAGATGACGTTAAGCGTCGTAATTAATTTAATTTTATATTTATAAGACATTATATCGAAAGCCGTAATTGACCTATATAGCTCAATTAAAGATTTCGATGCAATGTTTTATTAATATGAAATTATACTAATTACGATGTGTATCGTCATCTGTAATTGATCTACATAGGCCAATTGTAGAATTCGATGCGTAAAATTAAAAATATCAACTGAAATTACGATGTGTATCGGAATCTGTAATTGACATATATATACCAATTAAAGAATTCGATGTGGAAATTGTAAAATATAACGTTAAATTGCGAAATTTTATTCAGCATCGGAATCGTTAATTGAGCTATATAGGTAAATTATAGATTTCGATACATAGAAAAAAATTGATGGTTTTTGTGTTTTCCCACCCAAAAAACTCCTATTACGTGAATTTGTGAAGTTTTTTTATGTATCGGAATCTTTAATTGAACTATATAGCTCAAATATAGATTTCGATACATAGAAAAAAAATTGACGGTTTTTGTGTTTTCCCACCCAAAAAACTCCTATTACGTGAATTTGCGAATTCTTTTTATGTATCGGAATCTTTAATTGAACTATATAGCTCAAATATAGATTTCGATGCATAGAAAAAAAATTGACGGTTTTTGTGTTTTCCCAGCCAAAAAACTCCTATTACGTGAATTTGCGAATTCTTTTTGTGTATCGGAATCTTTAATTGAACTAAATAGCTCAAATATAGATTTCGATACATAGAAAAAAATTGACGGTGTTTGTGTTTTCCCACCCAAAAGACTCCTATTACGTGAATTTGCGAATTCTTTTTATGTATCGGAATCTTTAATTGAACTAAATAGCTCAAATATAGATTTCGATACATAGAAAAAAATTGACGGTTTTTGTGTTTTCCCACCCAAAAATCTCCTATTACGTGAATTTGCGAATTCTTTTTATGTATCGGAATCTTTAATTGAACTATATAGCTAAAATATAGATTTCGATACATAGAAAACAATTGACGGTTTTTGTGTTTTCCCACCCAAAAAACTCCTATTACGTGAATTTGCGAATTCTTTTTATGTATCGGAATCTTTAATTGAACTATATAGCTCAAATATAGATTTCGATACATAGAAAAAAATTGACGGTTTTTGTGTTTTCCCACCCAAAAAACTCCTATTACGTGAATTTGCGAATTCTTTTTATGTATCGGAATCTTTAATTGAACTATATAGCTCAAATATAGATTTCGATGCATAGAAAAAAAATTGACGGTTTTTGTGTTTTCCCACCCAAAAAACTCCTATTACTTGAATTTGCGAATTCTCTTTGTGTATCGGAATCTTTAATTGAACTAAATAGCTCAAATATAGATTTCGATACATAGAAAAAAATTGACGTTTTTTGTGTTTTCCCACCCAAAAAACTCCTATTACGTGAATTTGCGAATTCTTTTTATGTATCGGAATCTTTAATTGAACTAAATAGCTCAAATATAGATTTCGATACATAGAAAACAATTGACGGTTTTTGTGTTTTCCCACCCAAAAAACTCCTATTACGTGAATTTGCGAATTCTTTTTATGTATCGGAATCTTTAATTGAACTATATAGCTCAAATATAGATTTCGATACATAGAAAACAATTGACGGTTTTTGTGTTTTCCCACCCAAAAAACTCCTATTACGTGAATTTGCGAATTCTTTTTATGTATCGGAATCTTTAATTGAACTATATTGCTCAAATATAGATTTCGATACATAGAAAAAAATTGATGGTTTTTGTGTTTTCTCACCCAAAAAACTCCTATTACGTGAATTTGCGAATTCTTTTTATGTATCGGAATCTTTAATTGAACTAAATAGCTCAAATATAGATTTCGATACATAGAAAAAAATTGACGGTTTTGGGTTTTCCCACCCAAAAAACTCCTATTACATGAATTTGCGAATTCTTTTTATGTATCGGAATCTTTAATTGAACTATATAGCTCAAATATAGATTTTGATACATAAAAAAACTCCTATTACGCGAATTTGCGATTTTTTTAATGTATCGGAATCTTTAATTGAACTATGTAGCTCAATTATAGATTTTGATACATTAAAAAAATTGACGTTTTTTGTGTTTCCCCACCCAAAAAAAACCTATTACCCAGGCTTTTCCCGTAAGCTTGCCAGAGGAGTATTTCGTGACGTCGCTGATGACGTCACGGAAGCCGCCATTTTGTTTTAGGGGAATTTCATACGCGGCCGTATCGCAATGTATAGTAGTCCCAATAAACTAAATTATAATTAAATATTTTTACTTTTTTGTCACATATTTCAGATATATTTAATACATAAAAAATAAATATTTTCCCAATTTTTAGCACTTAAAAATCCAAGCCCTAGTTATTACGCTCATTTGGAGAGAAAAAAAATCCTGTCTCCTTCAGGGAAATGGTTATTCTAAAGTACAAATTCTTGCCAGATGGAAGGGATATTTAGAAATTGAAAATTGTATAGCTACGGGGTGTTATTGCCTATTTACAGTACGACCAACATAATTGTTATTAGCGCGGAAATGAAGCAGTCATTTGTAATCGTGGAGATATAGCGCTTAATTTGGTCTACATCACCTATTGAAGGAATTCTGCCTAGTCAATACACAATTTATTACGAATTTTCAAAAGAAGTGCATGTTTTGAGAATTCTAGTTCTCTATCTCATCTTCTCATACAGTGGAACTTGGATAATTTGAACCTCAAGGAACCAGTAAAAAAATACGAATTATCCAAAAATTCGAATTAAGAAAGTTCTTTGAAAAGGGTAGAGAAAATATTCAAATTTTAAGTTTTCATCCAAGAACCTTTATTAAACATAATTATTATTATTATTATTATCTTGATTGGTCACATTGGACCACTTGAGTCGTTCCACAATCACTTCTTCTTTGAAGGTAGTACTGCTTGGTTCTTGCGCTCTTTCCAGTACTTTTTCATTCTTTCAGATCGGGATTTTCTCAACTCATCTGAAATCTCCATAGGCTTTCTATGTGTCATTTCTGCAGAAAATTTGTGAGTTTTAAGAATGGTGTTAATTTTATTTTTCTCCTCGGCATCTGTTATCTTAAGTCCAACTGCTTTGAGATCTTGTTGGATTTCTTGGATCCATTTTCCTCCAGTTTTCTTTCCTAGATTTCTCATCACCAGTTGGCGTACAATTCTGTTTTCTGGAAGCCGTAAGATGTGAAAAAAATATGAAATTCTTTTCTTCTTCATTGTGCTGGTGATGGGATCAATCTCACGATAGACAGTTTCATTTGGGAGAATCCTCCAGACTCCCTCAACCTGATACTTTTTATTTATGCACGTTCTAATGATTCTTCTTTCCGTTTTGAGGAGCTGATCAGTTCTTTGTTCATTTTTAATTTGGAACAGTGTTTCACAAGCATAAGTGGCTTCTGGGAGAGTTACAGTTTTATAATATTGGATCTTAGTAGCTATTGATAGGCATTTTTTATTATATGTTGACCAGGTTAGAGATTGTGCCTTTTTCATTTTATTTGTTCTATTTATCCAAGTTACTTTTTCGTTTAAGTTATGTGTTATAATTTCTCCAAGATACTTAAATTGAGGAACTAGGTTAATTTTATGATCATTTATATAGACTTCATTTATATCTAAGGGTTTCATAGGCATGATCTCAGTTTTTTTCAAAGGATATCTGTAATCCTACAGTATCCCTTGAGCAATTTCTTGGAGACTAGTGATCTGAGTACAAACCTCTTCCTTGTCTAGTGCTAAAAGAGCCAAATCATCTGCAAATCCTAAGCAGTTTATTTTTATTGATGGTTTTGTTCCAATTTTGATGTTAGGAGGGTTTTCCTTTTGCCAAACCTTCATGATATAATCAAGAGCCACATTGAAAAGCAGAGGGGATAATCCATCACCTTGTCTGAGACCAGTTTTTACTGAGAAAGCTGTTGATATTTCTCCCCTAAATTTAACTTTCGAATTTGTGTTTGTTAATGTTAATTGAATGATTTTTATCAATTTAGGATGGAGACCATATGATCTGAGGATTTTTAGCAGTGTCAGTCTATGAATACTATCATAGGCTTTTTTGGAATCTATAAAAGAGATAAAGAGTTGCTTATTTCTGTTTTTGTAATATTCCATTATTAATTTCAGGCTAAGGATTTGGTCTGGACAACATAGGTTTTTAACAAGTACAGTGCTTATATACTATGTATTACGTTTGCATAATGATTTACATTCAACAAAGCAGATTAACAGACAACGGTACTGTTTAATGACTGCATCGTGAACAACCTCAAAAGTTTCAAATGATAAAATAAAACCAAAATGTACTATTGACCTATTTAACGACAGCAGTAATCCAGCAATGTACTTAAGTCTTAGAGATATCTACTGTTTTTCAAAAAAGTTTGAGATTTTTACCTTTTTCCTACAATTAACTCTCTCAACCAACAAACGCCTATAAAAGTGTTTTAGGTTTTTTATTATTCCCTGGTCCACAGGCTGAATAACGGAGGTCATGTTGGCAGGAAAAAAATCACTTTCACATTTTCCATCAGTGGAATGGTGTTGTGAGCAGTACAGTTGTCAATGAAAAGGATAACTGTTCATTTTTATTTTATGAACTTTCAACAGCCAGTTCTCAAAAAGACTTCCAGTCATCCATGCTTTTGGGCTGTTTATATAATCCACAGGTTTCAATTTAACGTTTTTGTAGCAACGCGGATTTGCTGACTTGCCGATCACCAGCAGAGGGAGCTTTTCCGTTCCGTCCATGTTTGCACCATCTAGCAGCGTTATTCTCTCATTGCTCAGCTTTCCTCCGTGACATTTCTCATCTTTTAAATTCGAGCGTTCTATTTGGTGTACATTAAAAAAAAGACCTGTCTCGTCAATGTTGAAGATGTCCTTTGGATTTCTGTCCTGGATCATTTCTTCTAAATCCTTTTTCCATTGATTAGCTTCTTGCTTGTTAACAGCCCCGCTTTCACCACAAACGAATTTGAACGAAATTTGATTTCGTTCCTTGAAGCCATCTAGCCACCCAGTGGCTAATTTGGTAGCAAACTGTTCAGCTTTGCCTCTTAAAACTGGACCTCTAAGAGAAATCTTCTTATCCCTCATTTGTTTAAACCATTTTAAAATGCACTGGTCCATGTCTGGATTTTCCGGTTCCCTCAACCTTTTTCGGCCTTTGCCACTCTCACTTTCACAACCAAGAATTTTGTCTTTATTTTTTAGGTCGGTTGACAACATGTTTGGAGGAATCCCGAAAGTCTTTGCAATTTAAGATTTTTTCTTCATTCCCTTTTGCACTTCATTAATCACCACCATTTTCTCCGCCAAAGTCAAAATTTTGTATGGAACCCGAGGCTTTGATGACGAGATCTTAGCTCTGTACACACATTTTAAAACACAGGCAAAACCAAACTTCTAAACAACCACAAGTCTAATCAAACCACTCACAATACTGCAGTACACAGCACGCACTACCAGACAGGTGTAAGGGATGACACTGTTGAGTTATGAGATCTGGAGCGTTGCAAAACTATGGGAGGGGGAGGGGTTGGGCATTGACCTCGGAAGGAGCGTCGCATAGGCAAAACAATCGAGTAGGGGGCCACAAGCCAACGATACGTCGTTTTTTGGGAATTCCTGACCCAACTGTTTGGCTTCCAATCGTTTTTTACACGTAAAAACTTCGAATTATCCAAAATAAAACTCGAATTAACCACGAATTTTTTAGCATTAATTGTATATAAAATGCTAGGGACCAAGAGAAAAATTCGAATTAAAGAAGTTCGAATTAGCCACGTTCCACTGTGTTAGGCCGGTATTACACTATCAAAGAAGTTTGTCAAGGAAATTTTATATAATATTTTATAAAACTGAAATTTTATGAAAGTTATACAAAGCAATAATCACACCATTACACTGCATCAAATATTTTATCATAGTTTAGCAAAATGGATGAAGGATAGTTCCTTGTTCACTTGACTTTTTTACAGTAGTTGAAATTCTGTGGTGGCAATGCCGGTATATAAATGAAATGGAAAGATAAACTAAACGTCTATAGGTTAAACCATGGGTTGCCATGTGAAAGGAAAGATACGAGTAAAATCTAGTGAATGAGACGAGTAAAATCTTGGTGAACAAGCTGCAGTACTAAGACTTGAAAAATTACATTATTAATAATTATGATGAAATTAATGATGGTGACGTTCGAAACGACCACTGCCTGAGCAAATAAAATTAAAGCATACGAAGTAAAATACTACGCATTAGGTGAGATTCGATCCCTGGTTCTTTCGGTCCGGAGTCGAGCGCTCTACTCGTTCGGCCAACTAGGCACATGCTCACGGAGGTTGGTTACATATATTAGGTACAAACATAAAGTGCTTATTTACATTCACTTGTAATACCATAAGTGAAATTAACGAATTATATTATAACAAAACACACTACTATTCACAGCTTATTTCAGCCTATTTTACTATTGAATTCCTCCTTCTGTCCTGAAATGTGCGCCCTTTGTGGGCAGCGCATATAGTCTCGGCTATTTTTACCTACACTTCCTGTCTGTTATTTATGTTTTACATTGTATACCATTCATTATCTAACATATTATGTAACATTTAATGCATTTCACACTCTGATATGAACATCTTTGTTGTTGTAATACCCCAGCTGTTATGATCCGCCATTTTGGTTTGAATCTTTTATCAAAGATACCATGATGCTCATACATTTTATAACAGAAATTTTATAAAACCACCTTTTATAAAAGATTTCCCCATTACACTGTCATATCTTTTATAAAAGATCTTTTATCAAAGATATTTGACAAATTTCTTTGATAGTGTAATACCGGCCTTATTCTTATATCAACAAGATCTGTCTGTTAAGTAGCTGGTTTGATCCTCAAAAAGTACCACCATAGGCAGCACTATGATGAGATGTATCCTAGGGTCTTTATGGCTAGGTGTGCTACAGATGATTCTTTTTAAATTGAGATGAAAAATATATTCTAAGACTAAATCTTTGCTTTCAAGGCAATGTGTCAAAATGCACATTTCTCAATTATGATATTCAGCAAATGGAAGCTGCTAATAAGGTCGTTGAGGAGGACGGCATGAGTATTAAAACGGCCGCGGAGAGGAATGGTATTCCGAGAAACACCCTCTCGGACAAAATTAAAGGAAAACCTAGAGAGAGGAAGAGGGGGGCAAGTTCCTTTTTAAAAAAGGATGTTAGTTCAATGGATAATCTCAATAGGAAAAGCGGGGTTCCTGGTAACAAAGGACGATTTGCAAAATAGCATCCAGTACGTCACAAAAGAATTGAAGAGGGACTTTCCTTTCAAAGATGCACGGCCAGGAAGGAAGTGGTGTGAATCTTTCCTAAAATGAAATCCAGGCCTGTCTTTACGAACTCCTCAAAATTTGACAGTCAGCCGTGCTGTAATTATAGAACATCAAATTAAAACCTGGTTTTCAGAAGTCTACTGTTATTTGGTGGAAAACGATTTACAGTCTACAGTGTCAGACCCTCGGCGACTGTTCAACGCAGACGTGATGTTATGTCACGGTCGGGTCACACTTCTTATGCGGCTACGCCTCCCCTCCCCCCGCAAAAAAGAAAGACCACAACATAACAGCCCAGAAAATGACCATCTGCTCTTCAACACCGGTCGGGGAAGCCTACATCAATACAAGTTCTTGGGGTTATATTATTCGAATTTCAATTATATTATTATTGTTGCATTTCTAAAGCACTTTAGGTTAATACAAAAATAACTTAAAATAAATGCGTTTAGAGCAGAAATACATCTTTTCATGCCCGTATCTCTACTCGCCATTCCCGATTGATGATGCCGATTTTTGTCTTCTCTTTTTTTTAAGTAATTACTGATACTGCATTATTCGTAAATGTTAGCCTCCATGTCAATAAATCGGTGCCTTAAGCAACAATATTGACAGAAATGCATTATAAACGGCAGATAAGGACAATGGGAATATTTGGTGTCATTTTGGTCCGTATTGACAAAGTACTAATTTGATTTAATGTTCAATCTCCGTCAATCAATACATTAATGTATTGATTGACGGAGATTGAACATTAAATCAAATTAGATAAGGACAACGAACAATGTGACGGCAATTGGTACAAACGGGTAACGAATATTGGACAAATCTAAATACTTCATGACGATTACTAGCGCAAAAACACATTCTCTTTTTAAATACAAATTTTTCCTAAAACGAATACTTTCAATATTGAGAGTTTCCTAGTGTTTGAGTAGAGATTGCGTGGTCTTGTTGATTTAAATGACCAAAAGGTATAAGGTATATTATATTTTCTTGACTAAATCAGTCATAACATGATGATTATTGGTGCATTTACCTCAAATACTAACTGACTGCACCAGGATTCGATCCTGCTACCTTGGGGACAGCAAGCGAGAACATTACTGCTGAGCCATGCAGCCAGCCTTTTTTAAGTGAATGCATCTTGTGTTATAAGAGTAATATGAGAAGCTGAGGGGGGGGGGGGGGGGGGGGGGGGAACTAGTGTTCTCGAAACATTTACTTCTTTTGAAAGTTTATAATAAATAGTGTATTGACTGGACAGAATTCCTTCAATTGTACTCTATTTTTATTTTTGCTATGCTTTTCTTGACCAGGTTTTATAAGCAAATAAAATGAGTACAACTTCCCTTAATCAGAATCAAAGTAAAAAGTTCTTAAACTACTAAAATTACCCAAAATACCAGTAGTAATGGTAGCGAAAAATTCTGGAGATGTTGTAGTACTAGAAGTTTACTCCTCTGCTGTCTATAACCCACCCGCCGTCCCGAATTTGATCACGACTTATATAGTAAAAATTCCAACTGTGTCGGCCATTTTCGGCATTAATTATGCACAATTACAGTATTGCCAACCCCACGCATTCGGTACTTTTTCTTATCTGGTATCGTAAAAAAAAGAGCGCAGTCAAGTTAATGTGAAAGTGTGCCAAATTTCATTACAGTGGTGAATACTGTTCTACATACATCATCATCGGCTTTAACTCGAATCCGAGTATAAATCTTCTTCCTTCAGTCTAGTTTGTGGATGTGTTTACGGTGACTAAAGAGTCCAATCCTGGCATGGAACAAGCGATCACACAAGTCACATAGTATTGGGGGAGGAGGACGTGGTTGGGCTGCTCGAAGTTTCCTAGCTTGACGTTTGGCCTCTTCATGTGTGCGTCGATCCCTTTCAAACGTCTTTACAGTATCCGAGATGGTACGGCGCCAAGTTGAGCGGTCTTCAGCCAGTGTGTCTCAGGTTTGTGAAACAAGACCTGTCAATTTCAGGGTCTGCTTAAATTGGTCCGTTAATCTGTAGATCATGAGCCACGGGACCTCCTTTTTACATGGAATCCGAACCACAGGACATGGCATTTCTCTTCGAAAATCTCACATGCATTGACCGGGAATCGAACCCGGACCGCCTTGGTGAGAGGCATCAGCTAGACCGCTGAGCCATCACGCCCCTCTTAGGACCACCTTGAGGTCTGGTGCCATAGCATATCTCACCATATAGCATTTGACGAGGTAATCTCACATCATCCATCCGATGGACATGACCAATCCATCTAAATTGGTGACTTATTATGGATGATTCTATGCTGTTGATTTGAGCCTTTTCCAGAACAGCAATATTGGTAATGCGGTCTTCCTATTTAATCCTCAGGATTGATCGAAGTTTTTGTAGGTGGGAACGCTCAAGCTTCCAGACCTTCTTGCTTGTAGTGCAATCAGTAATTTTCATCCAGTCAGTCATCTAACCAAGAAGTAGCGACCAATGGTTTCGTCCTGACAGTCGTCTAACCAAGTAACTTAGCGACCAATGGTTTTGTCCAGACACCAATTTTAGTTCTGGTGTATTTTGTATTGGACATGTTGGCAAGAGTGATGGGACGTGAATCGTCAATGTGTGCGCCTCAAACATGGTTGCCGTCGTTGAACAAGCAAGAAATAAAAACCTTTATTTACATAATATTACAAATATTTTCAGTGATAATTGGCAGTATTTTCAATTCCTAATGACTCCCAGAAAGGTATGTGAATCATTTATTTATCATACATTTTCAATAATCTTCCAGGGTCTGTAAAAGTCCGGTTATGGTCAAGAGAAGAACAACATTCTCATACAGAAAATACAGTGCTTTATAATACCAGCCATAAAGGCTACATAAGAAACCAACTGAAGGATGGATATTGATTGTTCAGAAGAGGTACTTTTCTGTTTTCACAACTTTTACAAGGCAGATTATTGGAAATTATTTATGAGTTACATATCTTTCTGGGAGTCATTAGAAGTTCATTACAATTTGAATCGCCACTGCTGCACCGGAAATATTTATTTTATTACGTAAATAAATCATTTTCCTTCTTGTTCATTTGACGACCGCCGCCATGATACATTGAGGTCCTACTCTATGTCATACCCACCCGTTGCCAACATGTCTGATACAAAATACACGACACGACACGTGAATAAAGACAAAACCATTGGCCTGGATACAGATTATTGATGCATGGCAACCCCAACTATGCGTGACAAAAACCAGGGGTGTTTATATTAGCTCTGCGCTACTTAACCATTCTTGGTCTAGGCGAAAACCATTGTTCTGGATGATAATATTAGTCTAGGCAAAACCATTGCCTGGATAAAGATTATTGATGTGTGACTACCCCCCACTCTGTGACAAAAACCAGGGGTGTCTATATTAGCTAACGCGGCCCCGGAGCCGCGCTACCTAACAATTATTGGTCTAGGTGAAAACCATTGGTGTTACCGATAGCAATACGTCAGCCAACCAATAGCGTTACCGATAGCAATACGTCAGCCAACCAATAGCGTGACCGATAGCAATACGCCATCCGTGAGATCACGGTGACGTCACTGTTCTCCCTAAATATTCCCCAAACGCTGGTGTATCGGAAGGTATAGTTCAACCGGCCTACAATAGCAACAGATCATTAAAATCTGAATCAGACTCAGTTCAAAGTAACAAGCTTTGATACACTCTCCTCATTGCAAATATCTGCCGATAAGCAGTTTTGTTTATGAAACATCTACAAGGTAAAGAAACTATTCAGACTTAGGTAATAACCTCAGATGTTTTGCCAATTAAAACAACCATCCCATGCCTTTATTGAGGACCAGTCATAAGCCAGACTGCAGGGGAAGAGCTTAATGATAAATACCTTGTTTCCTGGTCAATTTCTTCCTGCAGTCCGAAGCATGTCAATACCAGGTGAATGGAAGATACCCAAGCAGAGCATAGAGCAGGTTAATCATCTCTTGCACACCACATTAAAACATTACCACCATATATTTTTGCAGAGTAATATAAGAGTACTTACACTTTTGTTAACTTTGAATTTAGCAACCTCCCCAATTGCCATCATCTGTACAACTCTCTCCCACACCTCAAATTTGAATTTCTTCCCTAAAACAAGTTCCATTGGTTTTCCCATTTTTCGACTGTCATCCAATATTGTCCCAATTTCGTCACACATCTTGGTTTGAAAGTGGAAAAATACCTGGCAGCAAATAAGAAATATAAATTATTTGCTCAATGCACTCAATGAATGTTACTCAATAACATTTTGCAGGTTCACAGGAAAGGACAATATGTGTTAAAACTGTGGAATAACAAACAGAATGTTAAGCAATTAAATATAAAATGGATTTGAATCAATCCTACAACATAAACGTATGTTACTCAAAATTATTTGTTTGACACTTGACATTAAAGCATACTCTAGTTCCTTCGGAAAATGTAGCATTTCTTGAACCAGCATGAAGTATAGATTTCTGTATTAATGCCTTAAAATTCGGATCCATTGCTGAACTAGAAAACGTAAATAAACAAGGAAGTTCATCAAAAAGATAAACATGCATATATTTATGAGCTGAATGTCATATTTCCGATGGCAGACATGTTTCTTTCGAGTAATTTCAGTGATGGCAACACCATTACCAGCTGGATCGCATCCCTCCTGGTTGCAACACACAAGCAGATATTATTTTCGAAATATGAGTCTCCATTTTTATATTTGCTCATTACGTCTATTTATTTAACATATGTCATGTTAAAGACATTTTACATTTTAATACATAATCTTACTTTACGAACAATTGAAGATATAACTTTCATTGGTAATTTATTTTTTTCATGTTGTTCAACTTGCTTCCATATTGCAGCCAATGGCCAACCGTATAATATCCGTATTCTTTTGTTTTATTTCCCGCGTGTATTGTCCCATTGATGTGATATTGCCTTGTGGGTTTTTAAATGGTTCCTAATTCAAATTGTCTGTGTAATTTTGTTAAAAGTTGCGATAACTATGTGTGAAATAGATTGCCACGCTAACAATTTGCCTGATACACAGCCAAATGATGACATTAATTATATTCAATCTCAGGATGAAGATTTTCGGCAGCCTTGGGGTATGCTGTTCGCTACCCGAAGTAACTTCAAGACTCTTGGTAAGTTGAAGGTTCAAGATGTTCTGTTGTCTTACAATAGAAGTATTCTATCACATAATTAATCCTATTTCTGAGAATTAATAAAAACACTAGGGTACGTATGGGGTAGTTACTGCTTGAAGACTGTTCAGCAGCCTCTCGCGACGTTGCATCCAACTTGCAGTACCCTATCATCGTAGGTTATTGTAGTTAGGCCTATTAAATATTTTAATTCGTTCTTTAATGTAGGTTTTAGTCGGCATTTCACCAAAAGAGTCGCATGGAAGTATTATCTTCAATTATATGGGTCGCTACTTTATTTCCCGTGTGTGGGTGTTACCGTCTTGTCTTAATTTCATGTGGAGGCAATGGCTAACCTTCCTTTTAGCCTTCGTGGGGTGCTAATCTCTCCAGTCAAGCAGCCAGTTTACTTGATTCCTCAACATCATTTATCTGTTATGACAGTGAGCTAACTGGAGAAGAGAGCTCAAGGTCAAGCTGGCATCTGACATCATTCAGTAAAATAACAGGACCTATTGGTTGTGATGGTACAGAAGTTTAGGCCAGTTGCTGGCATGAAATTGAACTGCCAGTTATGTCATATCCTTCTTTTGCTGTATAATTCTTATTGTATTTGCAAATAGGCCTATTTCCTTGCATTCTGATGCATTGCTAAACTGTAGGTTATGTCATCTCCCATCTCCTCCACTGTCCTTAACCCACCCACCATTCCCTTTTTAGATCACGACTTATATAATTAAATTCCAGCTAAGTTTGCCGTTACAAGCGTGAATTATGGACAAATACAGCATTGCCAGCCCCTCAATAATCTTTACCCAGACCAATCGTTTTGACATCCCACATGTTGGCAACAGTAATGTGACGTCAATGTGTGCGCTTCGGTAATGGTTGAAGAGACCTAATGCGCCTCACGAACATGGTTGCTGTTGTTGAATGTGCAAGGAATAAAAACATATTTCGGTTGCACTTGTGATAATAAATATACGATAGCCTAGATAATCCCATAAGGGTAAAGGCCTCCTGCGAGCAGGGACGTGCTCTGGTTTAAACTCGTTATGTTGAAGAATGTTCTCGAATGAGAAACATGTTGTTATGGTTCTTTGAGCTAGATTAATTCAACAAAAATATGTTAAATGGTCCGGCTAAGCTCAAATATTGTTATCAGGGTTTCGCCCCGGTGTACTATTGGGCTCGTCATTTGGTACAGTACACCTCACCAAGACGCTGAAAAGTGCTTACTGAGTAGGCCAATGCAAGACATCTTGATACACATTATATGATGTCGTATCGACGTCACGAGCATTGCCAAAGCACTTCAGTATAGTCTTTCTTTCAAAACAAATACAAACCTTACCTTGGTAATTGATATGTCGAAGATTAATTTCTTCGTTATTAGGAAAGGTACAGTACGGTATTTTGTCTAATTTCAGGTACTTTAAAATGTTATCAACAAGTGATGCTTCATTCAGTGTAGGCTAATGTTGTGGCTCTGTGGCTAAATGGTTAGCGTGCTAGGCTTTGGCCCGAAGTGACCTGGGTTCAATTCCCGGCCGAGCCATCAGGGATTTTAATCCCCTGGGGTTAATTCCCGAGGCTCAGGCACTGGGTGTATGTGGCGTCTTCATCATCACTTTATCCTCATTACGAGGATTGCTTCATTACAACACGCAGGTTGCCCATGGGCGTCAACTAGAAAGACCTGCACTCGGCCTCTCCGGAGGCCATACAATCATTATAGTGTAATGTTACCAAAAAATGTCACCATGTGCTACCATTTTTATGCCCAAAGAGAGGATTTAAATTGCAGAAAGCCCTAAACTATGTTTTTGAGAAGTTCATTCAAAGGGGAGTTCAAAAATAACAAAAACAATAAATTGATATTTTGATCGAATTATACTACCCGATCCCATTAACTCATTCATTGCTTTCTCTCCCCTCACCTATCTTCTACTCGAGAAGTAAACAAGAAGTCGTGTGAAAAGTCAACCCTGAAAGGGAACAATACACACTCTTAAAGCTGGATTTTTGGACGAGCTACAAGCTAAGCATGAGGCTATTTGTGAGGAATTTTATGCAACAAAAGTCAACAAAAAAAATGTCAACCCCTGTCACTATACAGCCCATGACGGGCTAAGGCCGACCAAGCGACCGCTGCCTAGCCATTTGGCCTGCAGATATTGGGGTGATGCATGATCAGCGTGTCAGGTCCCCTCGGCCGTTAATCTTGGTATTCGTGATCGGGGCGCTGTCTCACTGTCAGACAGCTACTCAATTGTCCTCACAAGGCTGAGTGCACCCCGTTCCAACCCTCACGTCAGTTTTAAAATCCCTGATGGAGCCGGGGATCGATCCCGGGGCCTCCGGGTGAGAGGCAGGCGCACTACCCTAACACCATGGGGCCAGCCTTTTATGCAACAAAAGCTATGATAAACTCTTGAGTGGAAAGGCCCCGATTATGAGCACCGCCACACCTTGACACGTTTTGCAGTACAGTACATGGTTTTCACTTTAGAGTGTATGAGACAAAAGCTTACCATGTTCCAGACGGAGTGCTTTTGTAGGTTATGTAGGGGTCTCTGTGACAGATATCATTTACTGAGATGTGGTAGAAGGATGTCGCTAAAGAACTTTTGTGGCGACCAGGATTTATAATCTCGAGTAAATTAGTTCCATTGTTTATTATATGTACTGTGTAATACTATGGCCATTGGCTGCATTAAATGTTTCTTAACACTGGATAAACAACAAGCACCTTGCAGGAGTAGCAGCAACTGACGGCCGATATAGTTAGGTCAGGAATAGACAGGCTGTGTGCACAGACAATAGTTCTATGGAACTATCAATCTCACAATATTTTTAAAAAATCGTGGAATAGTCCTCAGGATGTGACATTTCACTTCAAACATAAATATCTGGTACATTTGAACAGCTTCGGTGGCGTAGTTGGTAGCATGCTGATCTTCTATGCCCAAGATCGCGGGTTCAAACCCGGCCGAAGTCGTCGGATTTTTTAAGAGCGTTTAAAATCCCTCAGCATGCCTTCCTTCGGAGGATAAGTAAAGCCGGCGGGCCCATGTCATAGATTTATGGCATGTAAAGGAACCTTCCACTAACTGCAATTGTGTGAAGCTAAATTTGTATGTTAGATTTGATTAACGCTCTATTAAGTTCCAACGTTAGTTGATGGTTGTGGTGACATCTAGTAGCCAAGTTCACATCTAGGTGTCATTGACGATAGCAAGAGTAGGAACTACTTGAAATTGATCATCTGCAATCCTTACCTGAATTACAGATAACACACACTAAAACAGCCATCCCAAATAACACCAGTTATCAGACAGATTCTACTCACACCCAAAGTACATGGGGCTACATGACCGCATTGTCACAGCCCCTAAACTGAGGAACCAACCAACTATGAACAACAATTTTACGCCATTTAAAATAAGTCCCTTCGGGTGTTCATCTGAAAAAGTACATGTTGTTATTTCAAAATCTCCAGAAACTTGCTTTGTTTTATTGTAAGTCATTTACATTTTTATACTCAGACTTTGAACATTGTATCTAAGTTGTAATATTGTGTACATACAGTACATATCCCACATCGTTCCATCTGTGCGATGGGTCAGAGAATTAAGCCCTGATGCCAACTTCTATCTTTGTACTTTTCTTCTTCTTCAGTGCTATCTCAGTCTTCACCTAGTTGCTGGACATTGTTTCTCACCATGTCTTTATACCTCATCCTTGGCCGCCCTCTTGGTCTTGGATCTTCCAACTGTAGATCATACATTTTTCTGGGTGTTCGTCCAGCATCCATCCTCATGTGACAATACCACATGAGTCTACTAAGAGTGACATGTCTTTAGCAACAGCCATAAAACTATCCCACCGAAAAGTCAGCCCTATAGCAAAATATGGCCTGGAAAACATTTGGGAACACCTGAGTCTACGGCAACTAGAATAATAATAATGTTATTGGTTTTACGTCCCTTTTAACTACTGTGGCTTTTAGAGACGCCGGGGTGCTGGAATTTTGCCCCGGAGGGGATCTTTAACATGCCAGTAAATCTACTGACACGACTCCCTCGCATTTGTGCACCCTCAAATGCCAGCTGACTGCGCCAGGATACGAACCTGCATCCTAGGGCCCAGCAAGCGAGAATGTTACCGCTGAGCCACGCAGCCAGTCACGGCAACTAGAAAGGATCGAGAAGTTGATGGCAATCTACTTGAAACAAGCACTCTGTTTCTCGCAGTATTCCGCTTCCAGACTTGTGTACGAGTTGTTTAGAGAGGAATTTTATGTGGAGGAGCTGAGAATACAGTCTTTACTCCCAGCCACCACATTGTATGTGCATCTGATTTGAGACCTACGATCGATGAAAGCTGACATCTGGGAAGAGTTCTACTCCACCGAAGCCATAACAAATCGCGAGTGGGTCCGAGGTGGATATAATCTACGGCACTTATCGACAAGACAGTGAAAATTCAGGTGCCTGTCATTTTGTTTTTGTGAAGGGGTCCAGGTGGGGACACGAAGAGCCTGATTGGTGTCCTAGGCGAAACCCCACACAAGACACGGCACAAACCTAGAAAAATTGCTTTTCATTTTTTAATGAGGAAAGTAGGCTAGTGATATGCCAATACCAGTGCTTTTCTTCTAAATCAAATTTAAGGGATACTCTCAGTTATAGTCGACAAAACATCATGATCTTGCAATTTTTGGCATTTTGCAGAGTTTGGTTATTACTTTATGGGCTGACTTGTTAAATGGAAGGTTGCTTTGGGTTAATTTATTAATTCATTAGCTTTCAGCTCTTTCGATGCCTGGGTGGGTGTAAAATAGTTGGTTTTCTTCATCCTTCAAAACTAACCACACAAACAGCCTACCCCACCTCCAGACACTAGCCTCCGTGCTTATATGAACGGAACTTCCTTTTCACGATTGTTAGAGTACATTACTTATTTTTGCCTAAACAAGTAAATTTCTTCGAATAAGGCAGCAATTACACAAAGCTTTTGTCGAGCAGAAAATAATACGGCATATTGTTTTGATTATGATGCTGAGTGCCGAGTTGCCAACCAAAACAATCTGATTCAATAGATCGATTTAAATCGAGGATTACTCGAAATCTCCTCCGACTGTTGCTGGAGACGCGAGCTGATCGATGAACTTTCAAGTCGGAAGTTATATTTGCCGGACTAAATACAAATGCACCAATATTTTTACTTCAACAGTTTTCAATTGTTTTAAGGGTATGCGTTCCCCCTGAAAAAATGCCCTGGCTAATACTATTGTTACCATTTTAATCTCAGCAATGTATATTGGCATTACGTAATCAGAAAATGTGATATTAAACATTAATCTTGTGGGAAAATGTATATGAATGTTGATTCTTACAAGTAGTAAGTTTGTAATTCATACTTGTTAAATCAGGTCATTGATCTTTTAGATTTCTATGATTTACTCAAAAAGTGAACATTAATATATTTCACTGCATTAATTGAAGAACACAATCACTAAAAGAATCAACTGGCAATTATTTGATGATTTGTAGTAGGAGAAACCTGGGTAATGGGAACATTAGCCATTAAATACTACAATTATCTTTAGTTTGAAAATAAATAACTGATTTCCACCTAGTCAATTAATTATATAAGAAATTAGTGACTGGACATGTTTCGAGTCAAACAATAGAACTCTTCTACACTCATTATTTGTTAATTTAGATTCTAAAACTCATAATATAAGAACACACATCTTAAATTAATACTTTTGACATTATTGAAAAGGAAAATTCTAAAATCTTGACTGTTCATTAAGTACAGTATTGCACTTCTTGATGTGTTAACTTTTTAGTTTTGTCTTATAGCATACATTTTGGATGTTTTGTTCCTCTGTTAAACGAAGTAACATGATAATTGTTTAATATAGAAACAATTTTATGTTCCTTGAAAATTAGGATTTTATTTTCTTCTTAACGAATGGGTCTCTTAGGACCACGTGGAATCAACTCTTCTTCGTCTTCCTTTTAGACCAGTATTCTTTCATAAGCAACGAGTGGGTGTGTTTTCGTTGCTCGGACCATGTATGTTGTTTTGTCTTTCTCTCTGCTTTCTCGAAACCCCTTGTTTGTGTGAATTTTCTGATTGCTATTGGGCCTAGTAAATTTGGTGACCCCAATTCTATGAGATCTTTCTCCGTTTGTACCAATTAGGTCTGGCCATCTTATTCTTTAAGAATGTATGAATTCTACAGTGAGATTCTTTTGCTGGAGCGGGACCGGCGGCCGACATACCGGGTGTGCTCGCCTTCCACCAGCCAACTAAGCTTGGACCGCAGGGTTGCGCGAGGCGGGGGTGCTGTCTTGAGGAAAGAATTCATGATGAAAATTAATATATGTAAAACAAAAATATTGCAAAACAGCCAAAATAAATCAGAAACCCCTATTGACGTCAAATTGGCAAATGAAAAGTAAAAGGAAGTAAGAGACTGTTACTTAGGAAGCAAAATAACCAGTGATGGTCAAAGCAAAGAGGATATAAAAAATAGGTTTGCTCAGGCAAGGAAAGCATTTCTACAGAATAGGAATCTGTTGACATCGAGTATAGATTTTGGTATTAGGAAGTCATTTTTGAAAGCCTTTGTCCAGAGCGTGACTCTCTATGGAAGTGAAACTTGAACTGTTGGTGCAGCAGTTAACACAATTTAACATGTACCGGCATGCTTCGTTTAAACCTATTATTAGTGTCGTCCTCGACGTCATGGTTGTCGTCATTTTGGATCTAGGAGAATTTTGTAGTTAGGTATCGCGATCTATACTCCTCTCCCGGTCTGGAAGTGGATGGTGCAACTGCCACCAGAATAGAACTCGCACGGTGATGTAGGAGTCTCAGCCAGTCCAATCCGACAGTCTGCGAACAGCTTCCGTACAGCTTACACGTGATTTTCCTTATACAGTCATTGTTTGCTTTTGCGCGTTTCATGGCTTTTGAGTTAAGTGTTGAACAGCGTATTTTCGTATGCTCTAGATTTTTAAAGCACGAATCTGCTGGGAGAGTGAGAAGAGAATTCCGCGAACAATTTCCTGGAGCGCGAGTACCAACGCGCTACGGAATTAAGAAAATTGTGAATAAATTCAAAACTGTGGGTTCAGTGTTAAACAAGAAACGAGTTAAACAACGGACTGTCTTAACTGACGAAAAAATTCAGGATATTTGTGAAAGACTTGGGCGATCCCCCCGAAAATCTTTAAGGAAACTCGCTCACCAAAGTGATGTTTCATATTCCTCTGCACGGCGGGCGGTTAGAAAAATGTTAGTCAATATATTTTTTAAATGCATTACAGTTGGGAAAAGTTAATCTTGTGGAAGATAAAGGACATACTATAACACATTATTTATATATCCTTGGCATACTCGCTAACTATGCCGGTATATAAAGGAATATACCGGTACTAGAAAATGGGTAATATCCTGGCGTCTCGTTGTATCCCTGTATACAATGCACCTATGCATGGTAAGTCTTTTAGATGAAGCTTCCCATGACTCTTACTCTTAGGCCTAATTGGCGCGGAGTGACGATTCTCCAAAGTAGTTTATATGTAACGTCATTTCTTTGTTTCGTGTACGTGGCAATATATCAGATTGACAGGTAAATAACTATCAATCCTATATCCTTATCGGTGGCGTTTCACAAACTTGAGAGTTTATATGTCAAGTAGGCATACGAGACGTACACAAGGCTGAGAAAGGTGGGCGACAGTCATTCTCCAAGTCTCCACCAAGAAGCACTCGAAACGGATCAGTTTTAGGTGATTTGATTGTTTTTGTTTTATATAATGATGTGTTTATTGAAATATAGTCACTCCCTATAGAACGGAGCTATTCAAGACCGTGCCGCGGGCCCGTACATTTTTACCCTGTGCCGATTACAACGCCGCGCCGTGTAGCCCTGGATGCTGTCATATATAGCATTTACAGTAGAGTCTCGCCAACTCGGCCTAATGTGGACCGAAGGGTGGCCGAGTTCGCGAAAATGTCGGGTTATCGGGAAATGTGTTAAAAAGAAGAAATAAGCTGTTTGTTTTGGTTTAAAAGTAATGCAACGCTCCGCGCGAGAACCGTTTGTTTACTTATTACTGCCAACAGTTTGCGCATTTACAGTACTGTACTGTACAACTACCTGTATTTATCAAGTCGTCGTTACTCTTCTCACTATGTACTGTAGGTCAACTTGTTTCGAGTCGTATTTAACTGTCGATAATTCCATTACCGGAGAAGGCGAAAGAAAACATAACGCTCGGAGCGAAAACACAAAAACAATCAAAAATCATGATTTTTTTTCTCCTGTCAGGGTGTCCGAGAAATCCGGAGTGCCGGGTTTCCGAGTGCCGAGTTTGCGAGACTCTACTGTATTGCATACGCAGCTGGCAAGATAGATACCTTAGTTGCGATAATTAAGACTTCTGTATGTAACTTACCTCGTATCACGTGATCATGATTAGGTATAGAACAAAATATAGAATTTTCTTAAGAATAAGTTTGCAGTCAATTTGTTCGCAAGTTCAGCGCCGTGCGATTTTTACTTGTGGAAGAACCTCAAACAAAAGGTATACAGAAACAATCCGCGTACTCTGGAGGCTCCCGAGAACGAAATAACTGCGATGATACGAAATATCAGTCAGGATGATGAATTACAGCGAGTGTACCAAAACTTCCTACGGCGGTGCAACGTGTTTTTAGAAATTGAAGGATAGTATTTCCAGCAATTACTCTGAAATTCGTGTAAGTAATGATTATTAAATACGTAAAATAGTGTAAATGTGTCAATCTACTGTCGACCAAAGTATTATGTGCACTCGAGTTTGAAGGTTGTTTGTGAACTAACCAATAGACCTACATAAAATCCAATAACATCATTTTCGTCCTATTGTACGTTAGTTCATGTAGGTTTGGAATTTTTAATTTATTTTTTAATATTTTTAGCCTACTTTCGATTTTTGCAAAAAATTGTGGGTCTCTGTGTGTGTACTCTGAATGTCTGTCCCCCCTATCAATTCGAACACGGTGAAACCGAATTGAACGAAATTTGGTACAAAGGTAGTACTAGCAAAGGGCACCTCTGTCATGTTTTATATCGCCGGCATCTTGACGGAAGCGTAATGGCGGCCACCCAAATGTTAAAGGCTTAAATCAAATTACAACCAACCTAATCATCTGATCTCCACTAAATTTGGCTACAACATACCTTTATGTTGGAAGCATCTTTTGACCAAACGACAAGGTAACCAGCCCAATAGTTTGCAGATGGCAGCCATGTATGAGTGCAAATCGATTCCCCCTATCAATTCAAACACGGTGGAAACGAATTGAACGAAATTTGGTACATAAGTAGCACTAGCAAAGGGCACCTCAATGTCATTTTTTATATCGCCGCCATCTCGACGGAAACGTAATGGCGGCCACTCAAATGTTAAAAGCTTTAATCAAATTACAACCAACCTAATCATCTGATCTCTACTAAATTTGGCTACAACATACCTTTATGTTGGAAGCATCTTTTGACCAAACGACAAAGTCACCAGCCCAATAGTTTGCAGATAGCGGCCATGAATGTGAGCAAATCGACTCACCACATCAATTCAAACACGGCGAAACCGAATTGAATGCAATTTTGTACAGAGGTAGTACTAGCAAAGGGCACCTCATATTCATGTTTAATATCTGTATAACATGTATTTCAACAAGCTACTACAACCAACATTCAATTATACTCCTTGAAAAGGACAAAGAGTTATAACAATACCCATGCATTTAGGAGAAAGTAGGCTATATGTTTTTCACTGAACATCTTGTTTATCACTGATGGAACACAAAACGTGCCCGTTTTTAAGCGTGTTTCAACCATGCGTCACATTTAAGAATTATCTCACATACCAGTCATCAGATCGAATCCAAATTTTAACGTAATATAAATTGGAATGTTGTAAACTGGTTTATTACTTTCAAAATTGTGTGTGTCTAAGGAAGAAAGTTATCATCATTTTTGTAAGGTAACTTTTTCTCGGCTCGGGGTGGTTGGAAAATGTAGTTCTTCGTCGCGTTGTAATCCTTATACATCAAAAAGGTATGCTGTATGACTGAAAAATACGTAAATTAATTCACTTATTTTATGTCGGTTTGTATTTGTACGGGGAAATAAGACATGGTTCACCAGCTAGCCACTGGAGGAGAAGAAGAAGAATGGAAACAGAATACATCCTCGTTGAACTCCTCTTCTAATGCCCATAGACCTGCCAAAAATTGGATTTGAAAATTGAATGGAGTAAATTTGTTGACTCGGGGCCCTTCTGACACACTGGACCTCTCAGCGCGTCCAGGCCTCGAACCTGCGGCCTCTCGCACTCGTCAGGGCTGGTCCAGAGATAGAAACTTTGAATCCTGGAGCTTACAACGACCATCCTGAGTTTGCAGGTTTTTTCATAGTTTCCTGGGAAATGCTGGAGAAGTGGACCACTTTATCGAAATATTACAGTAAAAGCCATTTATCAGTGTTGCCTAAGTAGGCTACTCTTATTTGTAGAAGCATCTCAGCCGGTCAACACGAGTGTCCCAATTAGGTTGGGCTGGGCAGCCTCTGAAATGTGGGTCTACCATCGAATGCTTTGCATCTCGTGGACAGAAATAGTGTGAAATACTGAGACATTGGATAGGCTAGGGAAAAGTACAGAAGTACTCCTACTCATTTGAGTTAATAATAATAATGTTATTGGTTTTACGTCCCTTTTAACTACACTGGCTTTTTAGAGACGCCGGGGTGCCGGAATTTTGCCCCAAAGGGGATCTTTAACGTGCCAGTAAATCTACTGACACGGCTCCCTCGCATTTGCGCACCCTCAAATGCCAGCTGACTGCGCCAGGTTTCGAACCTGCAACCTTGGGCTCAGCAAGCGAGAACGTTACCCCTGAGCCACGCAGCCAGACTCATTTGAGTTAGCCGGACCATTTTATCATATTTTGTGTTAAAATATATTAGCTCAACTTGACAAACAAGTTTTCTTTCGGGAACATTCAGTTCTATACCCATTCAAAGACGGAAGGTTGAATATTTCATACACTTGATGCGGAACGTCAAGTGTATGATCCTACGAGGGGTGATAGGAAAGTTTTAAGAATTGGCTTGTAATTTTACAATTGCAGTACTTCCATGCTACTGTGATGCATCTCCTTCAAAATAGTCCCCTTCTGACTGAACACACAGACTCCAACGGTGTTTCCACTTTTGGAAACATTCCTGGAATTTTTTTTCCTGAAGTGTGTAAAGGACGCTCTCCGTATTTGTCTGGATGTCTTCAATCGAGTCAATTCGCTTTCCTTTCAGTGAAAATTTCAGTTTAGGAAATGGGTAGAAGTCCACAGGGGCTATATCAGGGCCATAGGGTGGTTGTGGATGCACTGGAATTTTGAATTTGGTCAAAAATTCAGCGATTGAGAAGGCACGATGAGCTGGAGCATTGCGGTGGTGGAGCACCCAACTCCTGTCTTTCCACAATGCAGGCCTTTTCTTCCGCACCTTTTCGAGCAAATGCTCAAGGACATATTTATAGTATTCCTAGTTAATCGTCTGTCCTCGAGGGGTAAATTTATGATGCACAATACCGGTAGAATAAAAAAATCACCAGCATTGTCTTCACCTTCACTTTGCCCTGCTTTTTTCGACCGTGGTGAATCTGGACTCTTCCACTGCGAAGACTGCACTTGGATTTCTGGATCATATCCATGTACCCACGATTCGTCACCTGTAATTGCCCTATTTAACAAATCTGGGTCATTTTGAACCCGATTAATCAGTTCTTGGCACACTTCAAGTCGGTGCTGTTTCTGGTTAATTGACAAAAATCCGGCAAGAAACCCTGACTCAACCAGATGCCACAGCGAACTGAATAAAGGAAACGCAATTTCCTGTCGGAGGGCGTTCAAGGACAAGTCAATGATTCACTCCCCACCCTCGGTGTACCTGCCTGCCTAACCAGTAAGCAGTAACGGATCCATTCTTAAAATATTCCAATCATACCTCGTACAACTGGTGATGCAGGGAAAAATTGTAGGATATTGGGGACCTTGCCGACGAAGAACTTCTTGGTTTAGGAACCTCCAAGACTGGTACCAGATGACCACGGATGAACTTTTCCGTGTGGCGGTATCCAAATATCAAATAACCATGATGATTGCTAACCTTCATTAGAAGATGGCACACCAAGAAGGAGGGGACTTGCAATATTAATTTCCTAGTGCCTGAAAATTACTTTTATTTCAGACGCTAGAAATTAATTGTAACTCCCCGCCCAATCTAATTGGGTATACTTATATTAGCTAACTGAAAAGCTTCTATGAATAAATGAACTACCGGTATCTTATTTCTTGCCTGGGGATATAACCCAAAATATAGACCCTATTAATTATGGCTACACACATAATTGTGCCAATGACCTAGCCGTGTTGAAACACCGGATCCCTTGAGAACTCCGCACTTAAGCAGCATTGGGCGCGGTTGGAACTTGGATGGTATGCCAGTTCTAGGCACTGTGCGCTGTTGGCCAACATAAGGAGGAGCGGAAAGGCCCTTGCCACCCTACCGCACGTAAACTTCGGCTGGGGGTAGCCTCTTCAGAGACTCGGACCTGCCTTCGGGCAGAATACCAATTAAATTAATCACACATAATTACAGCAACCACGTCGTTTGTGTTTCTCCCCCCCCCCCCCAAGACTCATTAATAATAAATCTTATTGCATTCTAACGTATGAATTCATCATCATCAACTTCTGTTTTCCAGCTTGGGCCGGTCCGGAGCAAATATGACACCCCTCCACTTTACTCTGTCCACCATCCTTCCTCTAACACTGAACTCCACTCCAGGTTCCGTTCTTTCACACTGTCCTACACCAAATTCATCCACCATACTCTAGGTCTCCCTTGTCCTCTCTTTCCAGTCATCCATCTCTCCATCACTTGCTTCAGCATTCTTTCATCATTCATCCTTTTCACATGTCCACACCATCTCAATCTGTTCTGTTCCATTCACTTCCTTTCGAATATCATCATTTCGCACTTATCTCTCTTAGTTTTCTGTACTCTACTCCTCAGGAATTTCATGAATTATAAAAATTATATTAAAACATTATGTACATTATTTACTGTTCTTTTCAGAAAAGCGTGTAGGTACATATCATTTAGAAATTTGGTGTACATATTGAGACTACGATCCTAAAGGCCAAGGGCTCTATTTCCGGCTGTGCCTAGGTACGTAGTTCTGGTCCGAGGGCTGGAACAGGGTACGCTTAGCCTCATGAGGCGAAACTGAGAAGAGGTGGGTTCCATTCCCTCCTCAGCCATCCTGGAAGCTGTTTTCCATGGTTTCCCGGAGGCAAATGCCGGGATGGTGTCTGACTTCAAAGGCCAGGGCTGCCTCCTTTCCAATCCTCACCTAAATTACTGTTATACACACCCAAGTACACAGGGCTATATGACCACAATGTTAAAACCTCTCAAATGAAACATGGAAGAGGGGAAAATTGCTTTAGATATCAGATCTTGTTGATAATTTGGCTATTATTAATGATTGTGGCAAAAGTTCTGCATAATCAATACCTTTATTTTGATTAATGATCACTTTGTGGTCATTGGCTACATGTTTCGAGGCCTAATTGTTTTGGCCCCTTCATCAGCCGATATAGATTAATATGTCAAGGCAAACATTCCCATCAATAACCCTATAATGGTGCTCAAGGCAAACAGGTGGTTGGAAAGCTTAACACTAATAAACATTCCCATCAATAACCCTATTCCTCACACAGAGAGGACACACTCATGGAATCACTCAGTTGCACATATCTTGTGATGGAAGCCATGGACTGCCATCCTTGTAACTACATGACGCTGCTCGTAGTTGATTTCCGTCCATTTTCGCTCCACCATAGTTTTATGTGGCCTAAAATTCGAGCCATATTTGGGCCCATTTCATTCTTCTTCCTTCGAGTACTTTTGCGCTCTGTCTTGTGAATAGCAGCACTAGGACTTTTCGTTTGTGTCCTGAATTCAGCTGTTCGCAAGCTCAGGATAACCCAGTTTCGTTTAATGTCATGAGCATAAAAATGCTGCCTTGCTATAACCATATGTTTGTATTCCAACAGAACTGATCAAGGACGAGTACACAGTGGGGCGTGCAGCGACCTGCGATGTGACGACGACCGTGCTGCAGTTGAGCCAGGAGATCCTGTTGACTATCAGCAAGGTGCATTGCCGCATCAAGAAGGAGGAGGAGAACGTGGTTCTGGAGGATCTCAGCTACAACGGCACACACGTAAACGGCGTGCTGGTAGGCAAAGGGAAAAAGGTGTTTCTCAAGAACAATGATCAGATCAGCCTGTCGGTCCCCAACTATAAAGGTTTGTAATTCATTTATGGGTCTGTTGAGAATGGTTAAGAGTGGATTTAAAATATAATATGTATTGTGTGATCTGCCTTATTAATACTATGAAATGATGTTTTACCCTAGAACTGCTGCAGGTTTATCTGTCAAATCTTCATCATCGAAGTCCCACTCCAGTCACCCGGGTGTGGTTTACAAGCCTGTTCCTGTTCCATCACTTCTGCCACATCCAACCCAGCTTCTCCAATGTCCTTCAGAATTTGGTCCAACCACCTTCTTCTCGGTCTTCCAACTGGTCTCTTTTGACTTCTCTTTCTAATTCCCTTCTTGCTACTCTTTCCTTACCCATTCTTTGTACATGTCCGAACCAACGTAACCGTGCTTTCTGTATCTTCTGATTTAACGGTCCCATATTTAACTCTTCTCTGGTTTTAATATTTTGAATTCTATCCCTTCTTGTCTTTTTAACTGAAGTTCTTAAAAATTTCATTTCTACTGCTTGTATCTTACTATTTTGCCTTTAATTCGTTACCAGTGTTTCCAGTCCATATGTCACAATTGGTATGAAATACTGTTTATATAATGTTAATTTCGTTCTCTCGGGTATTTTGTCATCCCATAAAAGTTCTCTGAGTTGATGATAAAATGTGGTACCTTTACTTAGTCTGTTATTAATTTCAGTGTTGATGTCATTACTTCCATGTATAGTGCTACATGTAAACTGTTCTACATTCTCTAACCGTACCCCATCTAAGTTCACTTGACTTTTATTTTTCTCTTTTCCACAGTACATGGCTACAGTTTTCTTTTTACTAATTACCATTCCAAACTCCTTCAGATTTTCATTCCAAATGTCCTCTCTCTTTTGTACTGTCAAATGCTGCAGTAAATTCCCATAAAGTACACACTAAAGGAATTTGGTATCTGTAAGCAAACTGTGATCATAAATATAACTTATTGTACATCAATAGAAAGCTGAAAAACTGTTCTGTATTATTTCGATAGAGGTGAATCATTCAGTCATCAGTTTGAATTAAACATAAAAATGTATTTTATAAAAGAAATATAAAAATGTATTGACTTTTCTGCTCTATAAAACCATATGTATGTCAGAGACATCAAAAATGAAAAGTTCAGTTTTTTGTTACTATTTCAAGAGACAGTTTCAAATTATTCCTGTTATTTACTAAATGAAATTATTTTTACAATATGACATTTTTCGATTTTGCAAGTACATGAGAAATTCACCTTCTGCCTTTTCCTTTCCATAACTTGCAGGACATTCTGTTCATCGGTATCACTGTCATCGTCCGTACCATCACACAAATCATCAAAAATCTCTTATTTCTCAATTCAGAACTCAATTTCCTTTCAACTTATTCTCTCCATTCTCCTCCATAGCCTCATTTCGAATGCCTCTATTCTTCTCTCGTCTTCTTTCCTAAGCGTCCAAGTTTCCCCTCCATACATTACTACACTCCAAACAAAACATTTCACTAATCCCTTCCTTAGGCTTACTTTCATTGCTCCACAAAATAATTTTCTTTTCTTACTGAAGGCTTATTTTGCTATTGCAATCCTTGTTTTTATTTCTTTAGCGCATATTATTTCTTATGTAACCCAACTTCTATATACACTGACCGGCATGAAAAACGCAACAGTTCAATTTCTTACAAAAACTGAAATTTATTTCAAATTTATGACACTTTTATAACACTAATCTACTATATGATGATGAAATATTGTAGTAGGGTCCCATGTAGGTGTCTAACAATGGAACATAAAAGATGATTACACACAAATTTAAAAATTAAGCCAGTGATGCACACTTCAAGAAAAGAGCGGGAAATTTTGAGTAAGGTCCTAAAGGTCCTCACTTCTGTTTTGATTTTATACACTTCACACATTACTTCACAGACCTCGGAGATGATCTCTGAGACCTCTGTTCGCAACTTTAAAAGCGTGTTTTGCCACCTCTTGTACCAATGACGGCATTCAACCTTTCAGCGATGCTCCTGATTAATGCTGTAATGTCCTGTTGAGGAATCATCTCCCATTATTCCAGGAGGACATTCCGTAGGTCCAGTAGGGTCTCTGGATAGCACTGACGGGCTCTTCTCCCCAGCCGGTCCCAAACGTGCTCAAGAGGATTCAAATCAGGGCTTCGAGCAGGCCAAGCCATAGCATGAATCCCTGCTTCACCCAAGAACTTTCTTAACATGTGGGCATGCATTGTCTTGCATTAGTGTGAAATCATCACCAATAAATGGAGCGAAAGGCACAACACGCTCCAGAAGGATTTCCTCGCATACCGGTGTGCAGTGAGGCTCCCATTCTCCACGAAGACCAAATCCGTCCTTGCAGCCATACTGATTCCTGCTCACACCATCACACAACCACCCTGAAATGGCATCCTGGATGAGAATGTGCAAGGGGAATACCTTTCCCCTGACCTTCTAAAGACCCTCTCTCTTCCGTCAGGTGATCGGAGGCCAAACCGCGACTCATCGGCAAACAACACTTGTTCCCATTGTTGTACTGTCCAGCCATGATGTTCCCTTGCAAAACGTAGTCGAGCTGTGCGATGTTCTCTGGTAGGTTCTGGGTCTGTAACTGGTCTTCTGGATTGAAGATTGGCTTCTTCCAATCTTCTTCGGACGGTTCTCTCACTAGCATCGACCCCTCGAACTTGGTGGAGTCGACTTCGTGCTTCAATGGCGGTGGAGTGACGGTCGTGAAGAACTTGAAGTTGTAAGAAGCGGACATCTCTCTTCGATTTTATTCTTCTCGGGCCTGATCCTGGTCTCCTTGCAAAGCCTCCAGTTTCCCTGTACCTTCGTACGGTTCTGGAAATCGTGGAAGCTGTAATCCTCAACACTTCTGCAATGTATTACATGCTGCGACCATCTTCCACCAAAGCAACAACTTTTGCAGCTTGTTCAGGGCTTAGGGGCATGTCTGCTCCAGAAAGCTAATTACCGACAATCACAGAAAGATCCCACAAACCCATGTGATTGAAAAGGGAACAATTGAAAGTACAACACTAAGGGCTATAAGAGCGGGAACACATTATTGGGTTACATCCAGTGATGTGTTTTCCAGGTTGCGTGGGAAAAATCAATTGAGGCTAGTGCAATCAACAATCATCACTTCATTGTTTGCTTGCAAAGCCACACCAATAACATACCCCGTCTAAAAAAATAGGTTAAAGTGCTTCACTTTGATTAAATAGATAAATTACACAATAATTTCACATCATTTATTGGGTGTTGCGATTTTCGTGCCGGTCAGTGTATATAAATATATATTACTGTCTTGTATGAATCATACGCTAAATATCCTATGTACCTATTGACGTGTATTTGCTTATTCTAATCACAGGAAAGAAGATCCTACAGGTAACAGCGAAAATTGCATAAAATCGGGGCGAATGTTCTCTTGTTTCATGTAAATGCAACAGATGTTGAGTTAACCTGTTACAGTGGCAATGCAGTATTTCCTCACGTGCTGGCTTTAACAGCTGTCAGCGTTCTTCTTTTATGATACAGACTATAACTGTGAAGTGTCTACTGTAAATAGATCAATATTTGAAAAAGGTTTGTTCTAGTGTTGTGTGATCACATTTCAGTGTTTATCTTCATGGACCCTTCCAAGTATGATGCCCAGAACTATCCTCCAGAGATAATGAAGAGATTCTTTGTGTGCAATGTCCTGGGAACTGGTGCTTTTGGAGAAGTGCGAACTGCATTTGAAAAGGTAACATCTGTGTAGGCATGGTCATTGATTAATAATATTGAAGTATCAGAAGTTATTTTTTAGTGTTGCCTAAGTAATTTCCTAACAGAATTCCTTTCAGTTGGTCAACATGTGTGTGCCCTTTTATATTGGGCTGATTGTACTACCCTAACCTGTTTGGATTCTGTTCCCGGCTCTACCAAGAAATTCAATTCTGTTTTGAGGGCTGTTTCTATTACAGAAAGTGTACAGTTCTTCACAAACTCCCCATCGGATAATGGTTTCTCTCTCGCGGCTAATGTGCAACTTTATAACTAGCGCTGACTGCAGCTATATTTTCCTTGGTCTGTTTTGTGAACATCTGTTTTTGAGTGGTGAGACCTTTCATTAAATTTGAAATCTTTTCCTTCCGTAATACCCCATCGTATTTATTATATTCAGATTTGTGCTTCGAATCATAATGCCGCCTGATGTTGTATTCATTAACAACTGACATATTTTCCTTGCATATAAGACACATTACTTTCCCTCAGGGTTGGCATGTTTAAAACAACATGTTTTAAACAGAGTGTTTAAAACAGTTTAAAACAATGTACATTGTTTAAAATTAGTTTTAAACTCAATGCTTCAAACAACCGTCTAAAATATGTTTCTTTAGAAGTTTTTTTTTTCATATTTTTAATTTATCATTTTGCAATACAGTAGAGTACAGTGGTCTTCTCTGCCTTCTACTGAAGGTTTTACGTAATATAAAGTTTATAGAGTGATTTTGTAATGGTTTTGGTGTCCTTGTTAAAAATTTTTGCAAGCGAACATCCATCAGAAAATATAGGGATGTATTTAAAATACTGTATTATAAATCCAAATGTCACTGCCACTTTGTCTTTATTCAACAGGTTTCTTGTTGAGTTCACGGAAAACTCAAACTAGTTTGGCAGCCTTCTCAGTCCCTAACCTATTCCTTACTTTGCTATGCCCAAACCCAAAAGTGGAGAAAAGGCGTTCTATCCCAGCTGATGAAGCAACTGCACTATGCAGCTGATGTGCTAGGCCTGAAGTTGTGTGATGAATGTTATTCTGCAGTGCCACCCACCATGTCAGGGATTTAATTTCTTTTAGTATAGCAGGACCAAACAGGTATTCCTTGAAGGGTGAACATTTTGCTTTGTACTTAATTAGATCAGGCATTGCATCTGGGTGGTAAGTTTCAACATACTCCATAGCAGAATGATATTGTTCTTCACTCAGTCTCTGTCATTGATAGCGTGGATCCATGAGATTGGCAAGGAGATGGGTATCAGTTACAGCGGTTTTAAATCGTTTCATGAATTTCTTTAAGTCATTGGGGTTCTTTTCATTTTTGAAAAAATTGAGCAGGTCAAGACAAACCTCTACTGCTTCCCCAATGGCACAGTCATCACGCTGCATCTTATCTAATGAGACTAATGCAGTCTTAAGTTTTTTGAGATAGTCTTGAACATTTTGTTTCATATTGATATCATTTACCTTTGCACTTATACAGTGGAATCTCGTTAGTACGTTTTTCAAGGGACTGAAAAATTTGGACGTCATATGCGGGAAAACGTACTACCGAAAAGCGCCATACTGCATTTACAACGTACAAGAAAGAATGCGGCGTATATATGGACGTCAAATCGCCGACCTTAGTAAGTGATTGTATGCACTACTACCTTCACGACATAAATATAGGTTATCAGTAACTTACATGCAATAAATAACTTAAAAATTAATTACTGTACCTCTACACTACAGTATAATACAGGGTCTTTATTTTTGCTTACAAAGCAAGGACATTCTCGCTCCGCCAGTGACGGCTCAGTTGCCGGCGACCGCGCACGCATATGGAGGCCTACGGCAGAATACGGTGCTTAAAATCAGTAGCCTACCATGCAGTTTTACTGGCCATAATTTACAGTAGATGCTGAAAATGTTCCCCATCCGCTTCCAAACACATATAATACAGGGTCTTGCTTTATATTTGATCAGCAAGGACATTCTCGCACTCGCGCTCCGCCAGTGACGGCTCTATCGCCGGCGACCGCGCACGCATATGTTTGAAGCACGGGCTTGCTTGAACCACTTCAATAAAGAGCTTTCTAGTTCAGGAAACTGTCCCTCTCGCACACGTTTCCTTTTGCCACTCACCCCTTCTTCAAATGCACGTTCAATTTCCTTCCTTTTGCAGAGAATCGTGTTCAGTGTAGACGGAGGAATGTTCCACTTACGCGCTATATCCACACGCTTCATGTGAGGATTGCAGTCCACGTCTCGAATGTATTTAATCTTCTCGTCATTAGTTATCTGCCGTACTTTCTTCTTATCCATTATGAAACACGCAATAAAATAGGTCATAACTGGACGTGAACACTTAAGAACTAGAAGACAATAGTGCGGAACAGGAAGACAATGATGTGCCTACGTGAGAAATAAACAAAGGGAAGGGGCTGAAGGGCAGCGGGAGAGAGACACGTCACCTGTGTTGCGTCATAGCTATAGCCACTTCTACTCCGTCAAACACAATAAAATCATCTACACTGTCAATAACTATCGGAGAATATGAGGCAATATCGCGTCGTGTTTTCCAGAAGCCGAATTTTAAAATGAAATAAGAATAAAATACGGCTCACTAACAAATAGTTCAACGGAGATTTGATCGTTGTAAGCGGGAATAGAGAACTTATTAAGGGGATATATCAACATGAATTTAGTAGGATAGGGACTTGAGAAAGGAGAGAAAGGGCAGCGGGAGAGACACACGTCACCTGTGTTGCGTCATTGCTATAGCCACTTCTACGCCGTCAAACACAATGAAATCATCTACACTGTCAATAACTATCAGAGAATATGAGGCAATATCGCGTCGTGTTTTCCAGAAGCCGAATTTTAAAATGAAATAAGAATAAAATACGGTTCACTAACAAATAGTACAACGGAAATTTGATCGTCGTAAGCGGGAATAGAGAACGCATTAAGGGGATATATCAACATGTATTTTGTAGAATTGGGACTGGGACTTGAGAAAATCATCGCGCTAAGCGGGAAAACGTCGTAAGCGGGAATAGAGAACGTATTAAGGGGATATATCAACATGTATTTTGTAGAATTGGGACTGGGACTTGAGAAAATCATCGCGCTAAGCGGGAAAACGTCGTAACCGAGAACGTGCTAACTAGATTCCACTGTAATTGGTTCAATGGCACTTCGATTTTTAGTGCAGACTTTGACAATAATATGCCAGTTGCCCAAGTAGGACTCTATAGAGTCAGCTAAAGAATTCCAGCGTACATCCGTAGGAAGAGCAAGGGCTGTTCCGCCAGCCTGTTTGTACTTGGCTGCTGCAAAGTGAGTGTTCCAGAAGTACCGGTATTTAATAATTTGTTGAACATGTTCTGTAATGCCAACCACCTCCAAGTCATGTGCTAACAGATTAAGCAGGTGAGCTGAACAACCATAAGTTATCACTTCTTTGATATCTTTTTTTGCCAATTCATCCCTCATTTTCCCCATATTGGCAGCATTGTCAGTGACAAAACTTCGAACATAATCATCATCATCATCATCATTTCCCCTTATCCAGCTCCTGCCGGGTCGGGGTATTTATGGCACTTCTCCACTTTCCTCTTTCCTTCCACCATTCTTCTTCCACGATCTTGTCCCAGTCCAGATTTCTTTTTCTTACGCTGTTCTTCACTGAATCGATCCACCTTGTTCTAGGTCTTCCCCTTGCTCTCTTACCCTTGCACTTTGCCTCTTGCATCTGTCTTGGTATTCTATTTTCCTCCATCCTCTTTACATGTCCAAACCACCTTAGTTTATTCTTCTCAATTCTCTCATTTAGTTTTCCCATCCCAACTTCCTTCCTAACATCTTCATTCCTCACTCTGTCTTTCCTTGTCTTTCCTATCATACTTCTTAGGAATTTCATTTCACTGGCTTGGATTCTACTCTCTTGCCTGCTTGTCAGGGTCCAAGTCTCAGCTGCATAAGTTAATATGGGTACATAGTACATTTTATACATTACCTCCTTGCTTTTCCTTGGTACTTCCTCATCCCAAACAAGTTTTCTTACACTTTGATAGAATGCATTGCTCTGCTGTACCCTCCTGCCAATCTCCATGTCCAACCTACCAGTTTGCATCAATTCACTTCCTAGGTATTTGAACGTGTCCACAATTTCCAAACTCTGACTTCCAATTTTCACAGTGCCCTTTCCTTGTCTTTCCCCTCTTGTTATCACCATGGTCTTGCTTTTCTCTATACTGATTTTCAGGCCATACTTCTGAACATTTTCGTTCAGTGCATCTAGTTGTTTTTGCACTTCTTCGGTGTTCCTTCCCCAGACCACAATATCGTCTGCAAATAATAGTAACTTCATTTCTTTATGTCCATATGCTTCCTTTGTTTCCTTTACAATTTCATCCATCACCATTATGAACAAGAGGGGTGACAGCACACTCCCCTGTCTTAGTCCAGTCTTGTTCCTAAACCAATCTGTCTTTCCAACTGGGGTCAGTACCCTGCTAACACAGTTGTTGTACATTGCTTGCACCATTTCCAACATTTCACTTCCCAGTCTCTTCTTAACCATGGTTTCCCATACCTTCTCTCTGGGGACACTATCATATGCCTTTTCTAGGTCTATGAAAGTCATGATCAAATCCTCTCCATATTCCCAGTTCTTTTCCATCACCTGCCTCTAGCTAAAGATTGGGTCCACTGTGGAACTTCCACTCCTGAAGCCATACTGTTCCTCTTGCAACTCTCCTACCACCTTTCTTCTCATTCTTCTTTCTAATATCCTTTCCAGTATTTTTACTATCTGTGATAAGAGGGTGATCCCTCTATAGTTATCACACACCTTCTTGTCCCCCTTCTTAAACACTGGTATTATTAGCCCTTTCTCCCAGTCTTCTGGTACACATTTCCGTTTCCACACACACTTTAGTGGTCGATACAGCCATTGCATACCAACAGGTCCAGCAGCCTTTATCATTTCTACACTGATTCCATCCACCCCTGTTGCTTTTCCCATCTTCATTTTCTGTACTGCTAATTCCACCTCCATCATTGTTATATCATCTTCTGTTATAGAGTCATCAGGCTGTGTCACTTCGATCTCACCAGTATAATTGCTCACGTTCAATAGCTTATTGAAATACTCCTTCCATCGTCCCTTTATCTCTTCCGGGTGTGTTAACAACTCTCCATCTTCCTTTTTCACCAGCTTTGTAGTAACCCTTTCTTTCCTCTTACTTCTTAGAAGCCCATATAGCATCCTTTTACTGCCACTTACATCTGTTTCCATTCTTCGTGTAAATTCTTCCCAACTTTTCTTCTTTTCTTCTCCTACCACTTTCTTACACCTCCGTTTGCTGTCGTGATACTTCCTTTTGCTTTCTTCTGTTTGATCTCGGTTCCATTCTTTCCATGCAGACTTCTATTCTTTCACTGCTTTCCTCACTTCCTCATTCCACCATGGTGTCTCCTTCTCTTTCACTCTTGTTGATGTCCTACCACAAGCACTCTCTGCTGCACCAGCAAATGCCTTTTTAAAGTGGGACCATTCCTCTTCTACATTTTCCACTTCAGTAACTGGGATTTGTTGCTTCAATCTCTCCTGAAAATCTTCCAGTACAGCTTTGTCTTTCAATTTCCATACTTTTATTTTACTTTCTCTGATCTCCTTTAGGTTTTCCAATTTTCCCCATCTAAATTTTGCCACCACAGCTCTATGGTCCCCATCAAATGCTTCTCCTGGTAAAGCTGTCACATCCATCAGCTTTCTGCGATTTGTCCTTTCCACCAGGAAGTAGTCAATTACTGATTTTGTTCTTCTATCACCCCAACCATATCTCGTAATTTTCCTGCTGTTTTTCTTCCAAAACCATGAATTACCCACTATCAGTCCATTCCTTTCACAAAAGTTTACAAGTTCCTCTCCTTCCCGGTTCTTTTTCCCTTATCCATATGGTCCAATGACTTCTTCCTTTCCTTGTCTCTCTTTTCCGACTTGTGCATTCATATCTCCCATGATCACCACTTCTACATCTGAGATTACTCTTTCTACATCCTCCAGGAATACTTCAATATCTTCTTCTCTGTTTCCAGTCTGTGGTGCATACACTTGTATGAAGTCCATCACGTCATTCTTCATCTTCATTCTAATTTTCATTATTCTGTCACTCACACACTCTACCACTTCAACATACTCCTCCAGTTGTTTCGAGGTTATCAGTCCCACGCCATGTTTTGCCTCTTGGCCACCACTCCAGTATAATGTATATCCTTTCCTCAATTTCTTCCTTCCTTTACCTTTCCATTTCACTTCACTCAGCCCCATCATTCCAACCTTCTCCCTCTCCATGAAGTCTACCACCTCCTCCACCTTGCCTGTCAGGGTCATGACATTCATGATTCCCACTTTCATTTCGGTTACTGGTCGCCCATTTCTCACAGTTCCCCCAGTACCAAAGGAACTGCGCGTCGCCTGCAGGGTACGCCCTAACCTTTTCCGAATCATTGGAAGTGCCATTTCCATTTTAGGCTATTATTACGATGGGGTCGCCACTCCCAAAGGCATTTTATGAAGCTACTGCCAGCTATTATTCAGGCTGCCCCTAACATGGAGAACAGACGCCCTTGCAGCCGCCCCTAACATGGGAAACAGACGCTGCCGATTGATGCTGTACTCATACTATTCCCGGAGTACTGGATTGCCTCTTCCGCAATCTCCACCGTTCCGAAGTCCATCTTCTCCGCTGCAGATTCCGTTGAGGTCTTCGCACGTAACCCTGTGCACGGGGCCTATGTTATACCCCATAGGACTGGGTCCTCACCAGAACTTGGCCGGTACTGTAGTTCCATGGTATATTACAGTACCGTTGCCCACCCCCGCGACGTGGACGCGCCTGGCAAGAATTATCCATGTAGCCAATTAGGATTGACTCATGGACCGGGTTAAGGAGCTGTCTAAATCCAGCCTCCAAGGCTTCGAACATGGCAGCCAAAATTCCCAGCTGGTAACTAAATTTCTCTGCTGGCTGAGTTTCAGTTGTAAACATTGGTTTATTACTTACCATACAACTCTGGTCAAGATGATCTCTAAAGTATTTATATTTAAGTATTAAAAGTACAGCATTTTATTATACTGTATAAAACATGTTCAGAATTAAAACAAAAACTGTTTAAAACAAAAACCTGTTGAAATGGGGTTTTTTTTTTTTTTTTAAAAACTGCTATTTTGCCAACCCTGCTTTCCCTCTATTCTCAATACAAAAATAGTCGTCACTCCATTTTTCTTTAAAAGCACGCCACTCACTATCCAGTTTTCTACGTTTGGAAAGTTACATTTTCGTTCACAAATATATTGAAACTACTTTGAATAACATCAGTTCGTAAGAACGGTAGTTCACAGTAAAATATACTCTGTATTTCGATTAAAAAAAACGCATAGGAAATGGCGGGAGCTTGGTACAGCTGAGCTGTGATGCCAAGTTTTTATTGTTGATGTAGATCAGCTGATTCGAATAATACACAGAGCTACACTTCTGACATTATTTTGGTACTATTACTATTATGCACAATATAATGTAAATGTCGATCCTGAGTCAACGCCGAGGACATTCAAATAGAGAAATACGGTACATAAATAACACACTGAAGCTATGCTACCTTTACCACCGTTATTCAATAAATACGATAAAAGAGGCCAAACACTAGATAGCTATACAAATATAACACAATATACAAAGTAACCTAATGATGAATATATCAACACTCACCATGCAATGATTATCCTTCAAGATGAAACAAGAGTCTGGGTGGAGGTCGTTCACAGTTTACAGCAGTTAACACAGAACACAGAAACATCATGATAACACCAAGCATAGGCTACTTATTGTATCATGACTCTGTAGGTTAATAATAGCTTTTGTGATGCAACAAACGTAATGTTAAGGTGAAGAAGTACAGTATAACCCCTCAAATCCGAACTAATTGGGGCTGTGGCCTGTTCGGATTTCAATTTGTTCGGATTAGCCGAAAGATAACCATAACATAATGACCAGCCCTCGTTACGGTATAGGACTGTAGCCTACATTGAGCGAGGCAGGCTGGTTTGGTGCAAACAGCGAACATGAATTGTGAGTCTGGTCCAAAGTCAACATGTCGGCAATACAGCTAATGTCAGTGATGAAGAAGAAACTTCGGCAGACAATGTGACTTATACTGAAGCTGCATCTGCTGTTGACATCGCATTGCGCTTCGTAGAACAACACGCAGCAGCCACGCCAAACGATGTCATCTTAGTGCGATGCTGGCGCACAATTGCCTCCGTGGGAAGGTTTTCGTCACTTCTACAATATTAAAGATAACTGATTTCAAATGAAAGATTAAGTGATATTTTGTGTGTTTCTATTGCTATTTCATTGTTTTAGCAAAGTGATTACCTACGGAATAATAATAACCAACGTTTCCGTTTCTCAATCCTGGATGGGATAAGTAGTCTATGTAGGCACTTTTACACTATGCTAACTGTACTTCTTGTCAATTTTTCAACTAATTATGTAAAATGCTCTCATAATGCAGAGTATATGATTATTTTATGACTAAATAAATAAGTTTCTCTTTTTTGCGTGTATTTTTTCACACTTCAAATTGTCGAAAGATCTTCGTTCGGATTACCCGGGATTTCGGATTTCCGGGGTTCGGATATGAGGGGTTTCTCTGTATTTATATAGCATCGGGCGCGCAAACTAGCTGCTGTGTGGCGATATTATTGCCGTGTTTATACATTGTCGAGTTGTATGCTATTGAATGACAGGCGTTTATTTGAACACTAAGGTATGATGGAAAACAATAGCTTGTGCTGTACTCGTATTATTGACTGCCACCGATTGACACCAATAATCCTAGAATAATGTGCATATTTTCTTAACAATGTTCATTGGCACACAACAGCCTTGACGGAATAAAAAGTTTAGAAACACACACAGCTGTAATTTCGTGAAATTAATGGATGAAGTTTAACCCTTACCTGCATTTAAGCTGGGAATAATCGTGCTTCGTAGAACTTTTCTATAGCCCAGTAAAATAAACATCGTGTTAAGAAAAGACTAAGAAGAATACCGAGATTTTTCTTATGGTTTTATCCTCTTTCTCCGTAAATTACATCAATTTTTTTATTATCTAGTTTTTTTTTTTCGATATCTACGTAAAACATAAACCTGAAACTTAAGCACATTATAAAAACTCCGCCAGGGCCACATAAAATGCCTTCGCCGGCCGTAAGTTGAGCACCCCTGGCCTAAGGGAAAGATTTCTAATAAATGTGTTGCTTTAATATTTTATGCTTTATCAAATTAAAAATGTAATTGTGATGCCAGTAGATTAGGATAACAAACATGCAGATGTGGGGCGGATGCCGATAACCTTTTGTTTAGCCGCGCATGGCTCTACTCATTGACTGTGGGGTTCAAAGGCACATATTATGCAAAACTTTGCTGCTAGATGTCGTTGATTGTTCCATGTGAGACTTCATTATCTTGGCTTTTGCTAGCATTCTACGTGAGCTGATGAAATGCAAATAGATAATATGATGTTCCGCATGAAATGATGGGCAACATTGTGGTTTGTGGTTTTACGTGGACATTAATCTCACAATCTTGAGCCACAGGACCTCCATTTAAATGTGGAATGCACACACTAGTACACTAGAACCGCAGGACATGATATTTCACTTTGATAATCTCACATGCGTTGGCCAGAAATCAAACCAGGTTCACCTTGGTGAGAGACAAGCAGCTTGACCACTGCACCACCACACCTCCAAAGATATACCGTATATACCCGAATGTAAGACGACCCCGAATATAAGACGAGGCCTAGTTATCAACTGCCTCTTACAGATTTTTTCAAAACAATACTCGCTAACTCATAACTTGCACAATATTTGCCCTCAAGGTCGTGCTTTCATTTTTATAACGCCTCGTGTTATCGGAAATCCCTCTGCCCGCTTTTCCAAGACATACTCTATAATTTCTTTGTTCAAGAATGGGAGACGTTATTAAATTAACATACGTTGATCACTCGATTACTGCTCGTAAAACTGACTGGTTGTTCTTGTAAAGTTTGTTTTAAAACATATTTCCGTATGCTTTCGAACATATAATTTATCCGCTTAAAATGTAAATCCTAACCTCAAAATGTACGCTATTCGTATATGCATGGTAATTAAACATAACAAACCATATTTTAATCTTCATTAACGCATTGACTTGTTGCGAGTTACAAGATGCCAACACCACTTTGAAAATAATAATAATTAAAAAAAAAATTTTTTTTTAATACCCTGAATATAAGACGACCCCAAATTTTTATAACACAAAAAGTGGGAAAAAACCTCGTCTTACATTCGGGTATATACGGTAATTGCCTTCAAGAATAAGGAACCGCGAGTCCATAAAGCTATAAATCGGAGCCAAGCCTGGCTGGAACGTGCTCCCTATTAGTAAAGGAATGGGACAAAGGTTATGAAAGAACAGCTCGACAAGTACATGTAGTAATTCATCATAAATGTGTCACTGTTTGTTGCTTACGTCTGGTCAAAGTCTCTCTACTCCCAAAGCCTAGTATAGCTAGTTTCAGGTAGGTAGTAAATAAATCCAGTTTGCAATGTGGTCAGGGATGAGATGTGATGAAATTCCATGTGGCTTTTTTTTTACGGCTGGATGCCCTTGTTGAGTTAGTAGTTGATGTCATTGATCAGCACAAATTAATGGCCTTGACCCTGAGAGGAAAAGGATATTCGTGGCTCTCAATTTATGTTTTTTGGAAACAGTAGGTTTCCTGGAGCCCTGGGCTAAGTCATAACTCTGTTTTTATCAAGATTTATATTTTTCATGTTTTTCTTACTTAACACATTTGTGACAAATCTTTTTTGTTTAAAATTTTAATGTGTGAGCCTTTCGACAAAGAATATTTTTAGAAATTTTTATAACATTCTCTATTGTGGCAAATGTATATGTTCTTGCACATTTTCTTGTCTAAAATTATGCTGAGGAAGGTCACTATGTGACTGAAACCGGTATGATATTAAAGTACAATATCAGGGTGTCGAGCGATACGGGAATTATATGGGAATTTTAGTGACCCGGGAAAAATACGGGAATTATACGGGAAATTCGCACTTGATACGGGAAATCTAAAAGTCTCATAATACCTGACTTCTTAGCCCCCGAACGCTCGGTAGAGTCCTCCAGCTCAGTCTTCTATTTCGCCTGCAGGCCGCAGTGCCACCCGCAATTTGCGCCACCGATGGAGCGCTAAGCGGGATGAGAACCCAGCCAATGTCGAATGCATGCTTTGCCTGGCCAACCGCCGGCCGTACCCTCTCCGCACGGGGCTGCGCGCACCGCGCTCGTTGCTGACAGTGACATACAGGAATCAGTCCGCATTGTGATTCACAGAGGAGACCCGGGTTTCTAGACAAGAGCAGCCCTTAATGAATCTAACAGCTCAAGATCTCAGAAAATTCCAGACGCGGATGTGCTGCAATTTCGCACCAACTGCCGAGAGTTGTACATTTGTATCCTATGGCTGAAAAATCAAGGAGAGGCCAACTCTTCCTCACAAGAGACCCGTGCTATTTCCTGCCTAGACCCTATAGGAGTCGCTGAGACTCCTAAGTTGGAAGAAGTTAGGATCGTCATTCCCCTGGAAATTCTTTGTGATCAGAAGAATTTGCTTTCTGGCGCAATGGCTGACTACATCAAGAGCAGCTACTCCGCACTTCTGAGACTGCCCTCCGTCACTGCGCGTTTGAAGCAGTTCGACGGAAAAGAGCCGTGTATCGACGTGTTGTGGTCTGAATTAGTGGCTTCAGCACCTTCCTCAGTTCCTGCCAAAAACGATCTCACAAGCTTCGTTAAAATGATACTGACTTTGTATCACAACAATGCAGCTCTAGACAGAGGTTTCTCCCTGAACAAGGAGTGCATGATCGTCAATCACACTGCAACAAGTCTGATTGGCATGCATACTGTTCAGGACGCTGTGATGGCTGCTGGTGGAGTAGAGAAGATAACCGTGAGCAAGGGTCCATACTGCACGAAACTCCTACGCCGTGTTCAAGGATGCAAAACAGGTGCTAAGCGACGGCTAAGGTGGCAGTCGAAAGAAAAGCCACAAAAGATCTCCAGGAATTGAAAAAAAAGTACTTTCAAAACAACTTAATTTTATGCTGTGTATAACTGAAGTTCCTAGCAACAATCTTGTATTTGTCAAAGTGACTTATTTAATTTCGTTTTGCATTATTTTATTTTCTATTATCTACTTTGATAAAATAAATCTAAATTAAAAAGTTTTCGCGACGTGTCGCGTGTGGAATTTTACTGTTTTTTAGCCTTTCCGTGGTCTTCTTTCGCAGGGGAGATGCACATACCAAATTGTTTTAAAGTCCGTTCAAACACTCAATGCAAATGCGTCACACATGCATATATTTCAAAAACTACAAACAATATATCACAGCTCTCGACATTTTACTACTGAACACCCGTCACCAACATGTGGCTACAAACTACACCGCACAAGTGACATAATTCTTCTCGTAAGGGCAGGCATCGTTTCAGTCGCTTGTTAACCACTGTCTGTCGGATTTCCTTTCATTGTCATTGTTTCGTTACTTTTACTTCGCTGAAGTTCGACCCGAGGACTGGACACATCCCGTACAGCTTGTACAGAAAGAAATACTGAAGGCGGTCTGGATATCGTGGTGGATGAAATTATTATTAACCTTGGCAATTCATCAAGCTCTAACGAAGACAATGATGATGGTGGTGGTGATGATGATTATAGGGACAGTGAAGGGATGGAGGGTGTCAAAGAAACCCTTGCCCAGTGACTGAGGATAATTTATTTCTTGGTGTCAGTTCGCTTGCGTCAATCGATAATAGCGCACAGGCTATTGTTTCCCGTCATTGTGTTCAAAATACCGTCTGTCATTCAATAGCCTACAATTCGACAATATAAAACCACGGCAATAATATCGCCACAGAGGGGCTTGTTTGAGTGCTTAGTGCTAAATATGTCTTTACCTTAACTTTACTTTTGTATCATCACGAAAGCTAATATTAACCGTAGAGAGTCGCGATTCAGTGAGTGTGCATGGTGTTATCTTTCAACTACTGTAGTAAGCTGTGAACGACCTCCACTTAGACTCTTGTTTCATGTTAAAGGATAATCATTGCATGGTGAGTTTTTTGTATATTCATTAGCTGTAGAGTGTTTGCCCCCTTTTTTCGAATGTATTGAATTGAATACCTATGATAAAGGTATCATAGCTTCGATGTGTAATTTATTTATTCATCTAAAATTATCGTATTTCTGTTTGAATGTCCTCGGCGTTGACTCAGGATCGTTTTTTTAAATATATTACGTATAACTTTACCGAAATAATGTCTGAAGTGTAGCGCTGTGTATTATTCGAATCAGTTGATTTACAACACTTAACTCTTAGCAACGCAGCTCAGCTGTTCCAAGCTCCCGTCAAATCCTTCGCATTGTTTCCTTCGAAATACAGGGTGTAGGTGAGAAGCATGCTCACAATTCTTGCCGTTTGGCGGTTGGACGTAGGGTCTTGTTATGTGGCGACCGTGGGTTGCGGAGAGGAAAAGCGGAGCAAAGTGACAGGAAGGCTGTCAGTATCAAATGCGCGGGGTGGGCAATACTGTATTTGTCCCATAATTTACGCGTGTAGCGGACATAGCTCCAATTTTACTATAAAAGTCGTGATCTAAAATGGGATAGTGGGTGGGTAACATCTATTACTACATGGCCCCCAAAATTATTATTCATTATTACAAAGGGTATTTCGACTATTTTCAGTAGTGTAGAAAATTGTATCACCTTGTTCCGGGCGTATGGTTATGCATTACCAGCTTCTAGTTTAGTAGTCGGGTAATGGAAGCAATGGGAACTGTGTACTACAATTTTCCTTGCATGTAACTAAGCAAATTATTGTTAAGAGAACGTAAAATGCACCAAGAATATGATCTTCAGCTGTATGCAGTGAGAAAGCCCTGCATGTGTTCATTCCTTATGTATCAATGATGCGTAATGTCAGCTAACGTTTTGCCACATACAACACTCGTAGTCTCTAAATGTTGCACATTTTCCCGTAAATTACAGCAGTTTATGTTTGAATTGCTTATAAGATCGTGACAAAGAAAGTGTTTCTCCAATTGGATTATTGTGTTTAACTGAATGCATGTCGTATAATCTTGGCGAGGTGTTTTTTTTCACGGAGCAACTTTACACCGTAGTAGGCATGCAGCTTTTTGTATTTAGTTTTCTGGCATCTTGTTTTAAATTATTGACTAACATATTTCCAAATGCAGACAATCCATACCTCCATTAGGATTCGGGTCCATAATTCATGCAAAATGAGGTTCGTTCTTTTGTGAAATTGAGGTCATAACCCCCCTACCCTTTCAGTGATTACCGTATGGTACTTTACGTAGACTAGGGTGAAGATTTAAATGAGCATTTCAAAAAAAAAATTGTCGCCAGTTGTTTGGTTTATTAACTTACGGTAATACTGTACTTTCCATAGGTACTGAAAAATGGGCACGGTTGGATTTTAAGGTGGAACCGCATGTGGTATCAAATATCGCTTTCTTGCAATACCTGTAATATGTATAGAATTATAAAATGATTATTGGTTAAATAAGGGTTAATAGATAGGTTATTGTAATTATAATGATTAAATGAATATTAAAGAAGAAACGATGCATTGTTAGTAAATATTAGGCCTTCCGGTACGGCGAATAGCCTATAACACGTAGCATCCGTCACAATTTAGCATTTAAACGGGTCACGTTAATGCATAATATACTAATATAACAACCAGAGGCTGGATTTAGACAGCTCCTTAACCCGGTCCATGAGTCAATTAAAATTGGCTACATGGATAATTCTTGCCTGGCACGTCCACGTCGTGGGGGTGGGTAACGGTACTGTAATATACCATGGAACTACAGTAACGGCTAAGTTCTGGTGAGGACCCAGTCCTATGGGGTATATCATAGGCCCCGTGCACAGGGTTACGTGTGAAGACCTCAACGGCATCTGCAGTGGAGAAGATGGCGGAAGAGGCAACCCAGTACTCAGGGGTTAAATATGAGTACAACCTGCTGCCTTGTAGGTTTGGTAGTGGAATACCAAAGGCTAAGGGAGACAACCCTGACAGAAAATCCTCCAATATGTTAGACCTAACAAGTCAATAAAGGAGTAAATAGTTATGTGCTTTCAATGTTAAAACAAGCCTCGGAAAGGTGGCGAGGGATCGTTAACAGCACCTGGGCGACTGGAGCTGGAATTTGATGATGATGATGATGATAGCAAATTATAATAATATTCTCCCATATAACATATTTAATTTGCACCAACTTAATTATTGTAGTCTAAGATATGTTAGATCAATGCCGTTTGAAATTTGCAAATCGCACACTTAGTAGGCAAGCTGTTTGTTATGGTCGTCTCTGATGCGAAGTTTTACTAGTTACTGTTTTAGGAGACGCTTGTCTTTGGAATATTCATGAAAGGCCAACCCTCTAGTTCTTATTTAATAAGTTGAACGTCTATAAACAAAACTACAATCCGAAATAATATTGAAGATAATCACGAACGATTCACTGCCAATGAAAATCAAATGGAGATTCGCGGACCGGAAATAAGCTTCGGTGCCATTTTAACTCACGAAAGCTCTATACGGTTACGGTACCATACAATTCAGTCACTTCCCGTAAACATTTATTATGTGACACTCCTATTATCTACTCTCTCAACCCTCCTCAGTAAAACAGTCATTTATATCAGCTCTTATCAGGTAAACGGTATTTTATTTGTCTTCGTAGCATCTCATCCCATCTGCATGAGAGTTCACTCGCGTGCGCACGCTGCGGATTAGGCCTAAATCTCGCCATCTCCCGTTGGCTGCGGAAGTGTCTCCAAAAATGCAGTTACACTTACGCCAGAAAATCTTGATTCGTGCTTTAAGATTCATTTTTCAGCCATTCGGTATGCGAACTCTAGTCTTAGAGGGTTCTAAAATATATGGGAATTTGGTGGATTTTCGTACGGGAAATACGGGAATTATACGGGAATTTGAAGAAAGGTCATCGCTCGACACCCTGAATATACAGGGTGGGCGGGAAGTAACTACGTATTGAAATTAACGTATAACTTTTATGTTTGAAGAGTTATTTATTTGGAATTAATACAGTATGTACACTGTTATATGGGAATGTGATTGCATAGCATACAATTCCATTACATTTTGATATAGGCACCTATGGTGTCGACCAATCTCCTCAAACGACCTGGAATGGAATCTACAGCTTCCTGGGGGAATTTGTGTGGGACATTGGTAAGAACATCCCGAATCCATGCTTCCAATTCGTCCAGTGTGCGAGGTCTCGTCCGGTAAACCTCCTCTTGGCCCAGCCCCATAAAAAAAGTCACTGGGTGTCAGGTCTGGACTTCTTGCAGGCCATACATGAGATGCACGTCTCCCCAGCCAACGTCCTGGAAACTTTTCATCCTACCAGTTCCGCACGACATTTGCAACGTGAGGCGGTGCGCATGAAGATAATGCTGGTGATATTTTCCCATCCAGATATTGTGGGCCTAACGTAATCCTGAAGCATTTGAAGGTAGCGTTCCCCGTTATTGTTAATTGTGACACGCAGGAGATGACATTTGTAACCGTTATTTCACACCACACAGTCACTTCTGGACGACACTGCATCTTCTCCACCGTAACTCCAGGATCCTGTTCACCCAGTAATGGCAATTTTGCCGATTGACAAAGAACGATCGAATTCCACACCTCATAGCGCGAAGCAATCTGTGCTCGTTCTCTTACTGCCAGGCAATCGGCCATCTTTGTTATTGTTTAGTGTACCGCCGCTCGCGGTCTCCGTCGGTACTACGCGGCATGAAAAATCACTATCCTATTTAATGGTCTGTATGTTTCCGCTATTTCCAATATTATTCCATCAATATTAAACATTTAACAGCCATTTAATAATACCTAGTTACTTCCTGCCCACCCTGTATATTGACTTATGGTTATATATATTTTATTATAAGTATATGACATATACAAGTGTAGGTAGCGAATATAAGCTGCACCCAGGTTTTTTACCCAAATAGTTTTAATAAAAGTGACAGTCAGTCTGAAAGACTAGACTTTGTATCATTTTAAATGCTACAATTGCGGAAAAATGCTAGAAAGGCTGGAGGCTTCTCGCTTCGCTCGAAGCCAAAGACTCTTGACATGTTAGAAAATTGTCTGCATAATTCTTATCTTGCTTATCTTGTTTAAAATTACTCGTGAACAGCAAGGGCAAAGCAAGGTCAAGCGCGCGGGATGCTGCACGCACCAGAGCGTGCGGGGACATGCCCCTTTCATGCAGTCTAAAAACACTTATAGTGGGCGATGTATTGAAGATAGAGATATGCTCTCCCAGACTTTTTTGTAGAACTTTTCATGCTGACCAATTCTTACACTCATAGTATATTGATATTTTTAACGATTTGCCCAGTGTAAGCTTAAGAAGTGCACAGACGCCAAGTTTGTTTTCGACTTTTTCACTGAAATTGTTACTGCTTGGCTTCCTTTGATCATACAAAAATTATTTTCTACAGAATCTTTCCTCGAGATATCCTTTACATAGTGGTGAAACCCTCATCAGAATCCATCCAGTGGTTCTTGAGATTACCCGTGACATCCAAGAATCGGGGATTTTTGTCTTATACTAACGAAGTAGAGATTGTCGGGGAACACATGCACCAAGCGGTACTATGACGTCACACACCTCAGTGCATCTAGGTACATTTCGTCCCATCACCGTAACGTAACTCCAGACCCCAGCGTAAGACGAAGTCGACAAGATAATTTAAAATGATAAAAGCGCGGCTTATTTTCGGGCCAATACGGTTTGGTGTTTGTTTGGGTTTTGCCCAGATGTACCGATTGGGCTTGTCGGTAGACATAGTACTCGACCTGCCTTTCTTTTCATTAGCTTGATATATATTTTGAGACTGGATTGGTTGCTCTGTTTCATGAGATCCCAATGGATACTAATCCTATTGATCTGCTCTGTTTCAGGCGACTTGTAAGCAATATGCATTAAAGATCATCCAGAAGAAGAACTATTTGAATAACGGAGTGAAGAGGCCAGTCAATGATCCTAGCAAGCTCATGAATGAAGTTGTCATCCTCCAGGCTCTGAGACATGTGAGTACTATTAACCAATAGGAGAGGATAACAACAGTGTCCATTGGTAATTACAAATAATAAGAAAGTAGTGAGCATACATAGGACCTTGATGGTTCTAGAAATTATTATTATTATTACTATACTAGAGCCATCCTTACTTCCGACTTGAAGTTTCAGTGTCACGCCACAGCTACACTCTAACCAGCCAATCACAGGCAGCCATTCAAATTGATATATCGAGATAGAGTTTCGCTGACGATGTTGCCAGCTAACATCTTGCGTTCACATGTTGTTGTCAGCTGTTTGCATTGCGCTCGGTAAGTTTCATTGGCAGTCTTTGTGTATTCTCGTATATTTTTCTTTTTGATATTATTCTAGCCTGTCGTTATTTAATAGCTAAGTATTTGTTTGTCGTTTGACATAGTGTAGTATAATTACGTGTAGTTGTAGGTTAGCTTTAGGTCAGTGAGTGTTTGTGTTATTTCTGCCGTGCGTGTGTGTGATAGTGCAATGCCGGGGTCCAGTACGAGGAAGACAAGCGCCAAGAGAGGAAATGGTTTGAAGAAATATTGCTGAACAACTTGCCTGAGAAGAGCACAATTGTTATGGACAATGCCCCGTATCATAGCGTCATTCACAACAAAGCTCCAACAATGGCAGCAAGAAAGAATGTGCTCATTGAGTGGCTGACGAGCCACAACATTCCTTTAAGTGTCGACATGACTCTGTAATGAATGGTGTGTTCCCTTTATAGGTTTTATAATACATTTTCTCGAACTCTGATTATCTTCGACTCGGGACGCGAGCTGTAATGGTGAGTAATTTAGTTGTTACAATTTTTTTCTGCTTCATTATCAGAAATATTCGATTAACTGCAGTATATTTGTAGTCCTGCTATGTACTTATTCACAAGTATGGTGTGTGTAAACATGTTTGTTTACATTACGAGTGGTTTGTTAACTTTACGGCTATAATCCTGTACGTCAGCTGATTTGCGTTAGTGGACTGGCAACACCGTATCGCCAGCCGGTGAACTGTCAAGTCGGAAGTAACGATGGCGGCACTATAGGGCATTCAATAAGTAATGGCAACATTGCTAAAACATCACCAAGATTATTATTTGGTTAATTTTGACATTATGAACTTCATTTATAGTGTCCTGCCATGTCAATAATTTGTTGCCAAATCCTTGGAAGACGACTCGCTCCATCTGCAGCACCATTTCTGGATATCTCTCTCACTGATAGATCTAGAGCTCTCTGAATGTCAACTCCTGATTGAAATCGAACGCCTCATGGAGGTTCTTCGATCTTTGAGAATAAAATCAAAATGAGTATTGTCCGTTGAGCCACTATAATTACCGTATATACTCGAATATTACCCGCACATTTTTAAACAAAATCGGACGTGAAAAATTGGGGTGCGGGTCTTATTTGAGTCATCCTGATTTTAAAGATTGAAATTGCCCGCCATACGCGATATCGGGTGTTGCGAGTATCCGCTAGATGGTGCTAGCCTTCTTCCGGCTATCACTTTGTTTTTCCGTAAGCAGGCGGCGTCATACTGACTAGCGCACGTTTTCCGAGTGTAAACATGAGTTCTACGAAGCGTTTGCGCTCGTTTACTGTGAGTGAGAAGCTGAAAGTTGTGAGGGAAGCTGAAATTATTGGAAATCGTGCCGCCGGTAGGAAATATGATATTGACGAGTCATGTATTCGAGATTGGAGAAAGAAGAAAAACGTGTTGCTAACAAGTAGTGGTGCTCGTAGAGCTTTCCGCGGACTGAGTGTACAGTTTCCAGAAATTGAAAAACAACTTTATAAATACGTAACAGAAAGGCGGGAATTGGGAAATGAGGTGTCGACCGAAATGTGTCAATTAAAGGCATTACAGATCGCGAAGGAACTTTCTACGGTAGGGTTTAAAGCAAGCCGAGGATGGATTCAAAATTTTTATAAAAGAAATGGGTTGAGCATACGAAGGCGTACCTCAATTTCGCAGCGTCTTCCTGGTGCCTATGAAGAAAAGTTACTTTCCTTTCAGCGTCACATAATTAAGTTGCGGAAGGAAAATTCATATTTGCTTTCCCAAATTGGTAATGCAGATCAGACGCCAGTCTACTTTGAAATGCCACTGGACAGTACTGTGAATGTTAAGGGATCTAAAAGTGTGACTATCAGAACAGGTGGTAATGAGAAACAACGGTGCACGGTAATGTTGTGTATACTCGCTGACGGAACCAAACTTCCGCCGTACGTTGTTTTCAAGCGAAAGACTCTTCCAAAAAATATACCCGCTGGTGTTATCGTTAGAACTCAGGACTCTGGTTGGATGGACAGTTCACTGGTGGAAGACTGGTTAAAGTGTGTTTGGCAACGTCGCCCTGGTGCTTTATTACGACGAAAGAGCTTGCTTGTTCTGGACAGTTACCGCGGCCATACAACAGACGCTGTGAAGAAATTCGTCAAGGATGGGAAAACCGACCTAGCAATCATCCCGGGTGGGATGACGTCTATGCTACAGCCACTGGATGTCAGCGTGAACCGACCGTTCAAAGCAGCCTTGAAACAGCTGTATACGGAGTGGATGGCGGCCGATAAGCACACACTGACCCCAACTGGTCGTATTCAGCGCCCGGAAGTTCAGCTGCTCTGTTCGTGGATTTTGACGGCATGGAATCGTATCTCGGGAGATCTCATACGGAAGAGCTTCAAGAAATGTAGTATTTCCAATGCTATGGATGGCAGTGATGACGACATTTTGTGGGAAAGTGATGGTGAAAAAAGTTCCGAAGTTGGTACTTTTGATGACGATGAATGAAGTGTTTGTGTCTTTTATTTGTATTTTTAATTGTTTCTGTGTTATTTTAGGACGACTTCAGAACTGTTGGAAACTATTTTGTAGAAATGCTATTTTGTTTATTTAGTAAAGATTGTAAATAGTTTTGAGTATTTTTTTATTTTTTATTTTGTTCTTCAAAATCAGGATGCGGGTCTTATTCAAGGGCGGGTCGTATTCGAGTAAATACGGTAACACAAAAAGTGATAAAAATGTCCAGCATAACTCAGCACATTACTAGTGTTTCGCCCCAGTGGGTAAAGGTACACCTACCAAGTCGCGTAGCTGGCACATACTGAGAAGGCCTTGATACATGTGTAACCACGTCACGAGCATGCCAATGCACCACGGGAGTCAAAAACTCCATTCCAAAACAATAAACCTTGCATTGGTATTGAATATAATTAAAATGTTCTCGAAAGAAAATCAAAATTAGTATTGTCCGTTGAGCAATTATAATTAACACTGGGGCGAAACTCTAGCAATGTGTTGAGTTATGCTGGACATTTTTATCACCTTTTGTGTTAACTTTGGGAATAAGTCGTAATCACAAAGGCTCATGTCAGGTGAATTTGGTGGATATTCGAATACTTCGAATTTCCGCCTTGTAAACAAATTCCTCACTGTTGCGGCTACGAGCATTGTCATGTTACACAATAGGACTCCCAATGGCCTGAAGTCGTTTACGACGAATGCTGGGAGCAAGTGATGTTCCAATTAACACAAGTAATATTCTGCATTTACTTTTATACCATGAGGTACAGTATGTACCAAGATTATACCTTCATAATCATAACATACAATAGTCATCAGTTTCAAAGGATCCTGCAATGATCGACATCTTTTTGGGCGTGGTGGTTCTGTATGTCGTCATTCGCTTCTTGCAATGCTCTAAAGCACTAAGTGGCAGCTTGATTTTTTTGAAGCATCTTTGTTCCAATCTACTGAACGTCCTTTTAGGGCGGTATTACTTACTGAATGCGAGAAACAGTTAATGTGTTTACAAATATCAGTTATTTCGTAGCAGCTTCAGCCTCTAGCGAGCCGAACATGTCCTCGGACACTCTCGGCACTAAAAGCCATATGCTTTACAGATTTATACAACAAAGACTACACAACAATATACTACAAGATTACAAGGTTCACCGCTAGGATCGCTGATTGACAACAGTGTTGCCATTACTTATTGAATGCCTTAGTATTTTGTCTCATTATGCACATTAATACTTCGCATAATGTTTCCTCTTTTCTTCCCAATATCTGTTCATCCATTCACTGTACTCGCTTTTGTGTTCTTCTGTCCATCCTGTATTCAGCAAAAATATTAACCAATTTAGTCAATTGCAAGAAAATTGCTGTATTGATTAGTCATCATAGATTCACCACTCCAGCAGGCTGGGTGTGGGAAGGAACAAGCCCCTTCCATAGCTGTCTGTCCTGCCACCATTCTTCTTCCACCACTGTACTCCATTCTATGCTCCTCTTAGCCAAGGCTCTGTGGACCTGCTTCATCTACTCATCTCGAGGTCTACCTCTTGGTCTCTTGCCAATTATCTCCCTTTCAAAATAGGCTTTAGGTGTTCTACAAGAGGGCATCCTCATCAGATGACCGAACCATTTCAATCTTGACTCCTCAAGAATGTCAAGCATACTTCCTTTCACCCCTAGCTTTAGGCGGACTGACTCATTTCTAATTTTGTCTCGTCTGGTCTTCTGAATACTTGATCTTAGAAATGTCATCTCAATTGCTTGTTTCCGGCTGTTTTCCCGGGGAGTCATTGTAGCAGCTTCTAGACTATAGGTTAATATGGGAAGTAAGTAGGATTATTATAATTGAGTCGGTCGGAGCTAAAAGGCATTAAGTCAAAAATGGTCATTTTTTTAAGAATTAGTATTGTGAAGTATTGAACCAAGGTCCTTGGAATGGCATACGAAAGAATTGAGTCAGCCTTCTGTTTAAGCCAGAGACCACTGCTACATGTAGTGCGATCAGAGGTGAAAAGCATTAAGTCAATGACTTGCTGCCTTTCAGCACCGTATTCCGTACTTGGTCGCACTACAAGATTCCCGCGTGCTACAGTGCTATTGTAAATTATATTTGTACAAGGATTAGGTGTTTTTTTTGGTTCCAAATCCATTTTAAAATAAAATTTCATGTGACATTCATTCTGGATGGCTTTGTGCTGCACTAAACTGACCACGGAGCTGAAAGGTTATTAAATTCAAATTGATTTTCCGCTAGTACAAATAAAACCTGAATAGTTGCCCACAACATAGATGACTAATATAGTGTGTTTGTTAAGTTCCGTTTTGTCAATGATGTTTTATCTGTCTCCTGAATAGTAGTGAAAACTGACTTCATACTTTTCAGGTCCGGCCGATTCAATTAATTAAAATGCCCTGCTAATTAATGCAAATTATATTCAAATTGGTACATGTTTCGATCCAACAATGGGCAACAAAATTAGTATCAAACCTTAAGACCCTAATCTTATAAACTTAATGCCCGTATCACACGACACTCATTAACATGGAAGCTTCTACCAGTACAGGTACAAAAACTGGTATAGACGCGTCCAGCACCATGTGTGATTTCTACCTTCTATGCTAGGTTCTGCCTTCCATAATAGCTTCCATACAGCTCACGAAATTGAACAGGTGCCATTTTTCTCGGCAGGTTCCATGGAACATTGAGTACATGAACCTACATCCAGGAAACACAGCCATATTATCATTATTACTATTCTGGAATAAATACTGAGCTATTAAAATTCGAATAGCTATCTCGAATAGTATATCCATCGATGGTTTTCGGCAGAAAGTAGGAAAAATACAAATTTAAATGAGAAAAAAGCACTTTCCCCTACCAATGTTTATTTAAATCTTCCTCGTAACCCTGTGAATAAAACTGTGTTGAAAACTTTCTGTACGGGGCAGGGAAGTTATAATCAAATCATTAAAAAAGAAGTAATATTTCCCGCCGTTGGATACCCTTGAACCCGGGATCTTTAAAGGCGGGATACCATTCACACACTCTCGAACGGATTCCGGAGCTCTTTGTTGCGCTTCTTATTAACGCTCATGGTTAAATATCCAATTGTTACTGTTAGATCTTAAATATTGATTGAAATGCATTCATTCAGTATCTGGCATGTTTTCAAATTTACTTTAAGCAAGTTTCGCGATCGCCTTGCGTTAATAATGCTAATCAACTCCATATTTCTCTCAAACAACAACCGTCCTCAATGTTTTATTTCTCTCCACTTGCGGCACAATATGCTAATGTGTGATACATCATCATCATCGTTTCCCCTTATCCAGCTCCTGCCGGGTCGGGGTATTTATGGCACTTCTCCACTTTCCTCTTTCCTTCCACAATTCTTCTTCCACGATCTTGTCCCAGTCCAGATTCCTTTTTCTCACGCTGTTCTTCACTGAATCGATCCACCTTGTTCTAGGTCTTCCCCTTGCTCTCTTACCCTTGCACTTGGCCTCCAGCATCTGTCTTGGTATTCTATTTTCCTCCATCCTCTTTACATGTCCAAACCACCTTAGTTTATTCTTCTCAATTCTCTCATTTAGTTTTCCCATCCCAACTTCCTTCCTAACATCTTCATTCCTCACTCTGTCTTTCCTTGTCTTTCCTATCATACTTCTTATGAATTTCATTTCACTGGATTGGATTCTACTCTCTTGCCTGCTCGTCAGGGTCCAAGTTTCAGCTGCATAAGTTAATATGGGTACATAGTACACTTTATACATTACCTCCTTGCTTTTCCTTGGTACATCCTTATCCCAAACAAGTTTTCTTACACTTTGATAGAATGCATTGCTCTGCTGTACCCTCCTGTCAATCTCCATGTCCATGATACACTTCGGTCATAAAAGCGGCTGTACTGACGAAGATGAACAGAATTATAAGAATTTTGTACCAGGGATCACGACAGCTTCCTTGCCAGCGAATGTTGTATGATACATGTCGAAGTGTTGAGAAACTAATCTAACTAAAATATATACAGAATAAAATTAAGAAACTGGGAAAACAATTATTTTTTTTTACGAGGGAAGTGGAAAAATCTTCTATCAAGACGCTTGAAGAGGATCCGCACTCTTCAAGTGTGTGGGATTCTTACCCACTACAAAACCACACCCTTTCCATCCTGACAGTCCGTCCTGGAACTGCGCTTGCATGAATAAGAACAATGAAAATACAAATGAAAACTAAAATTGCTGAGTTTTTATTCACTGGCTATGAAAGCCAATACAGTATACCATCTTTTTAGAAGCCTTCATAGGGAGGTTAAGGCTGCTTGAACTTTTAGCTCTTGCAGTAAAGAGGCGCAGGTGTGCTTCACGAAAAAGGAGGTAGCGCGCAGTTCGCTACTGCTGTGGGGGTCTGGGCATGGACACCAAGAGCCCGCTGATGAACCAGCTTGGTGTTCCTGAGCGAAACCCCACACAAGACACGGCATAAACCTAGAAAAATTGCTGAGTTTTAATTCACTGGCCGTAAAAGCCAATATACCATCTTTTTGAAAACTATAAGTGTTCGTCTAAGAAGTAAAATGATAGAATTAATTTAAAATAAAATAGATATACAAATTTTAAAAATGCTCCAAAAATTAAGAGGGTAGACAAGTTCAAATATTTGGGGGAAATAATTCAGAAGAATGGCTTTGAAAAATCTGTTGTAGAAGAAATAATGCACAAGATTCAAAGAGCATATGCTCATCATGATCATCATTTCCCCTTATCCAGCTCCTGCCAGGTCGGGGTATTTATGGCACTTCTCCACCTTCCTCTTTCTTTTCACCATTCCTCTTCCACGATCTTGTCCCAGTCGACATTTCTTTTTCTTATGCTGTTCTTCACTGAATCAATCCACCTTGTTCTAGGTCCTCCTCTTGCTCTCTTACCCTTACACTTTACCTCCAGCATCTGTCTTGGTATTCTATTTTACTCCATCCTCTTTGCATGTCCAAACTACCTTAGTTGATTCTTCTCAATTCTCTCGTTTAGTTTTCTCATCCCAACTTCCGTCCTAACATCTTCATTTCTCGCTCTCTTTCCTTGTCTTTCCTATCAAACTTCTTAGGAATTCCATTCCACTGGCTTGAATTCTACTCTCTTGCCTGCTTGTCAAGGTCCAAGTCTCAGCTGCATAAGTCAATATGGGTACATAGTACACTTTATACATTATTTCTTTGCTTTTCCTTGGTAGGCCTACTTCCTTATCCAAAACAAGTTTTCTTACACTTGGATAGTATGCATTGCTTTGCTGTACCCTCCTGTTAATCTCCATGTCCAACCTACCACTTTGCATTAACACACTTCCTAGGTATTTGAACATGTCCACAATTTCCAAACTCTGACTTCCAATTTTCACAGTGTCCTCTCCTTGTCTTTTCCCTCTTGTCATCACCATGGTATGGTATAACCAGGAATATCTATAACAAAAAATGTTTATCTAAGAGATTGAAAACCAGCACTATAGAACAGTAATTAAACCTGAATGCTTATATGCCAGTGAATGTCTAATACTAAATTATAAATTGGATAAATTAGAAGTATCAGAAGGAAAAATTATACGCTAAATTCTCTGTCCATTAAGAACTACTGAGTTTTGGAAATTAAGAAGTAACGAAGAAATATATCGGAACATTGAAAACATAACGGAGACAATAAAGAAGAGGTGATTGTTATTTTTCGGACATTTATATAGAATGAATGATAGCAGGTTAACCGAACAGATTTCTAAATATCTTGGGAAAAAGAAATCGACAACAGCCTGGTTTCAAGAAGTAAAGATAGATTTAGAAAGAAACAATGTAAGAGAAGAAGATGCACTAGAGAGTTACCGTATTTCCTCGCATAATCGTCGCAACCGCGTAATCGTCGCACCCCACTTTTCAAACTCTAAAATAGATTTATAAAATTTCATCGCATAATCGTCGCATAGCATGTTCGTGTTTGTGCGGCAGTCAGTTGCACACGCTGCCGCGACTTTGTCAGACGAAAAAATCTCGTCTTTATGCTTGTGGGCAATGAACTGTGACGCAAGCGGCAAGCTTCGTCACTTAGCACATTCCGCGAGCTTATAGGCCTAATCTGGCTTGATCTTGTCAGGAGAAAGTAATATCGTATTTATGCCTGCGGGCTATGAACCGCGACGCGAATGGTCAGCGCACATTCCGCGAGCTTATAGGCCTAATCTGGCGTGATCTTGTCAGCAGAAAGTACTCTCGTCTTTATGCCTGCGGGCTATGAACTGTGACGCGAACGACTAGCGCACATTCCGCGAGCTTATAGGCCTAATTTGGCGTGATCCTGTCAGGAGAAAGTAATATCGTCTTTATGCCTGCCGGCTATGAACCGCGACGCGAACGGCCACTGCACATTCCGCGAGCTTATAGGCCTAATTTGGCGTGATCCTGTCAGGAGAAAGTAATATCGTCTTTATGTCTGCCGGCTATGAACCGCGACCCGAACGGCCACTGCACATTCCGCGAGCTTATAGGCCTAATTTGGCGTGATCCTGTCAGGAGAAAGTAATATCGTCTTTATGCCTGCCGACTATAAACCGCGACGCGAACGGCCACTGCACATTCCGCGAGCTTATAGGCCTAATTTGGTGTGATCCTGTCAGGAGAAAGTAATATCGTCTTTATGCCTGCCGGCTATGAACCGCGACGCGAACGGCCACTGCACATTCCGCGAGCTTATATGCCTAATCTGGCGTGATCTTGACAGCAGAAAGTAGTTCGTCTTTATGCCTGCGGGCTATGAACTGTGACGCGAACGGCCAGCGCACATTCCGCGAGTTTATAGGCCTAATCTGGCGTGATCTTGTCAGGAGAAAGTAATCTCGTCTTTATGCCTGCGGGCTATGAACCACGACGCGAATGGCCAGCTTCGTCAGCACATTCCGCGAGCGTTAACCTGTCGTGACCTTGTTAGAAGAAAGAACCCTGTCTCTGACTGCGGGCTATGACTCACGCTACGCGAATGACTGGCCCGTGCAGCAAATAGTGATACAGTATATTCTTTGAAATTAAATAGTCTTCGCATAATCGTCGCACCCTGCTTTTTTCCATGAAATTTTGGCAAAAAAAAGTGCGACGATTATGCGAGGAAATACGGTAGTAAGAAACTATGTAAGAGACGAAGATGCACTAGAGAGAGAGATTTTCAACAAAACGTTCATGTTATTCTTCAGATAAGGAACAAATCTTATCTCCGTAATGTTTTTTGATAGCCCCAACCATTGACCAAAGGGGTGGGAAAAATTAAATTTTGAAGGAGGGGGGGGGGGGGGGGTTGGAAATCATACCTCCTTTAATAGGTACATTTAAAATAGTCCTCTAAAAATTACCTAAAACTTTTGTTTGGAAGAATTTTTGGTTTGACCCATCGGTACACCAAGAGGTGAGCAACATGTTTTCGGAATTGCAAGATTGGCATATCTAGTGAATTCAAAACATTTTTTTTTTTTTTTGTCCGGTTAAGTCTACATCCGGCGTGCCAAGAGGTTTTTTTTATTTTATTTTGTTTTTAACTTTCAGCCAAACATCATCCGAATCTATGACGTGTTTGACACTTCAACCAAGCTGTTCATAGTGCTGGAGCTGATGGAAGGAGGCGAACTGTTTGACAGAATCAGGTCCAGAGATAAGCTAGGAGAGTCGGAGGCCAAGCTGATCTTCTACCAGATAGTGCTGGCCGTTCAGTATTTGCATGGACAGGGGATTGCACACAGGGACTTGAAGGTAAGCAGGATTAATAATACCCAGTTTAGCAGAACTTTTTAACTCTGAAATTGTACACCAGGGATCTCAGTAGCCTACCCCCATAAAAGAAACCCCAGTTATAGAATAACAGGCAATATTTAACCCTACAAGTGCCAGTTCTATTTTCGGTAGTACCAGTATATCCTGGGATAACTGAAATTTGTAGTCTGCTTATTACCGTATTCCTGGCATTATCGTCGCGTATTTTTAGCCGAAAATTCCTAGAAGAAAAGAAGCAGGGTAGGACGATTATGCGAAGAATGTTAAAAATTCAAAGATAAAACCCATTTTTTGAAAGTATATCATTATTTGTAATGCCATGTATTTCACTTCAGGACACCCTATACAGGGTCTTTCATATAAATTAAGAACAGCAAGCGGCGGTTTTGTTATCCACTGCTGCAGTGGCCTTGGCCGATTAACGCATTTTATGCTTTTCCCTTAATTTATCATTTTTCAGTGGTACGTTTTCCCGCTTTTTAGGTTCAAATTTTTCAGTCCCTTGAAAAGCGTAGTAACGAGGTTCCACTGTATTTTGAACCTAATTTCATTTTGTAAGTATTGTCAATCCTAATTGCATTTTTTAAGTATTTTGAATCTACCGTATTTCCTCACATAATCGTCGCACCCCACTTTTCAAACACTAAAATAGGTTTATAAAATATCATCGCATATTCGTATTTGTGCGCCCATCAGTTGCACACACTGCCGCGAGCTAATAAAACTGGCGTGACTTTATCAGAAGAAACTAGTCCCTGCCTCAGTGCCTGTGGGCTGTGACCACGTGATGTGAGCGGGCAGCATCGTCACTCAGCACGTTCGTATTTATGCACTGATCGGTTGCGCATGATGCCACGACTTTATAACCTGGTGTGACTTTAGGCAGAAGAAAGTAATCTCGTCTTCATGCCTGCGGGCCATGAACCGCACGCGAGCGGTCAGTATCATCACTTAGCACATTCCCCGACATTATAATCTGGCGTGACCTTGTCAGAAGAAAGAAGTCTGTCTCTCTGATTGCAGGCTATGACTCACGATACGCGAACTGCTGGCCCACAACACGCTAAACAGCGATCGCATTCAGCGCCATTACAGAGGAGTGAAACTTGTGTGAACCTGTCACTTCCGTGAGTTAGCCTCGGAATGGGGAGATTCAATAAGCCACCATACGGAGCTCTGCTAGCCCCAGTGCGCCGACTTTAAAACAGGCCCAACTGCTATTGGCGGAATCTTGCGCAAGGGACACCCCGTGCCAGTCTAGAATCAGCCACTTCCGTGTAAACATCGCAACAGCGAACATGTTTTCCACAATGAGAAAATACAAGGATTATACGGTGATCTTGATGACACACGGAATTACATAATAATATTAAGAAAGTGCAGAAGCGTGCTGCAAATGATGATACAGTATATATTTAAAAATTGTGGTTTTCTTCTTTGAACTTAAATATTCTTCGTATAATCGTCACACCCTGCATTTTACCACAAATTTTAAGCTAAAAATATGCGACGATAATGCGAGGAACTATGTAAATTGCATTTTGTCAGTATTTTGAATCTAAATTGCACTTTATTTTTTGATCTTTTATTCTAACCTGCATTTTGTTCATATTTTCATTCTAAATTACTTTTGTGAGTATTTTTTTTTTGTCTGAATTCCATTTTGTCCGTATTTTCCACTCTAAATTCCTTTTTGTGTGCTTTATCAATCTCTGTTACTTTCCGTTAAAGTTTCCATCTCCTTGTCATTTTCGCTATCACCCAGACCATTACGGGCCGATAACCTAGATGTTAGGCCCGTTAGTCCCCTTAAAACAACAATTAATTATCATCAACATCAACCTTTTTCAATAGTCCATACAAAATTAAAATTAAATCTTAAACATATAATTTATTTTAGGTTGTTTTTTTACATATTCCGAATTATTTTATGTTGACCGACTGAAAGCTAAAATGAAATTGCTGTTTTCCAAAGGATACAAAAAATTTATTTTTCCGAATGAGCGTGGTAACACATTATCAAATTTCAAAAAATTTGGAAAATTGATCCAGTTAGCTCAATTCAATTGCCAGTGGTTCGCCCCAGTGTACTATTGGGCTGCACTGCTCGTGGCATCATTTGAGCCTTGCAGTGGCCTTCACAGAATGAACTAGCCAAGTAGCCGCTTTGGTGGCGTAGTTGGTAGCATGCTGAACTGCTGTGCCCAAGATAGCGGGTTCAAACCCGGCCGAAGTCGTCGGATTTTTTAAGAGTGTTATAATCCTTCAGTATGCCTTCCTTCGGAGGGTAAGTAAAGCCGGCGGTCCCATGTCATAGATTTATGTCATGTAAAAGATCCTTCCACAGTAAACTTGTGTGGAGCTAAATTTCTAGGTTAGATTTCATTGTAATGCTCTATCAAAGTTCCAACGTTCACCACTAGGTATCATTGACATCGGGAAGTGAAAGTTGGAATTACTTGAAATTTAACGGAACTTGTAGCTCACCCTAGGGGTGTCGGCTTGACGCAGCTACAGCCTCAGGCGAGCCGAATTTGTTCTCTGACACTCCCGGCACTAAAAGCCATATGATAGATACTAGCCAAGTGTCTTGGTGAGGTGTACCATACCAACTGATGAGCCCAATGGTACACTGGGGCAAAACACTGGCAATTGAATTGAGCTAACCGGATCAATTTTTCAAATTTTGTGAAATTAGGTAATGTGAAAGCTAAAATACCAAATATCCCTACTCGTCTATCCTTTCCCTGTTGGATGTCTCTTGTTTCAGGCCCAAACTCCATCCTAAACTATCCTTCCCATCCTCGACTAGATCTTGTGGTGAGCTCCTCTTCTTTTTCCTATGAATGTTGGGTGAACAGCAAAGTGGAGAAAGCACACCATGGTAGTGGGTCATGTGTATGTCAGGTATTGAGTTAACACCGATTTTGGGTTTCGTACTTAGCAGTTAATACTGTAGTTGCTTCTTACATTATGATGTTTATCATGCAGAAAATCATTACTGTACTTGCTCACATGTGACTCGCACTCTTTTTTTTTTTTACTGCAATTAAGTGTGAAAATTCCGGCGCAAGATACCGCATTTACTTGCCTATAGTACCCCTCTTAATTTTCGAGAGCCAAAATACAAAATTCTTGGAAATCGCTTATAGTACCCCTCCTTTTATTGAGAGTCAAAATACAACATTCTTTGAAATTGACTAATTCTTACAAATTTTTAAAATTATTCATCCTCTTTTATGACAAAAATATTTTTCTTACATTATTTTGTTATTCAGACGATATGACCGCCATTTTGCATACATGTCCCACGTACGTGATTGGGCAGGATATCGAATCGTGTAGCCAATAGGCTTCACTCGATATCCAATAGAAGATGCCACCCTATTGGCCGAGTAGAAGCGCCAAGTTTAAAATTGGCCTATGAAAGTTATGATTTCATATCTTGCCTGCATTCTTTTGTTTAGTATTCTTTGTACTGTGCTTCGAAGTGGTGTTTGTGGCAGCCTTCTTCTCAGTTTTATTTTAAACACATTTCATGTTTTTCATGAACCAAGGCCTTCGTGTGACACGTTATTGGTATATTAATGTGAAATATGTGAATAATACGTACTGCACGCAGCACGGAGCTTGACCTCCAGTGAACCACAACGTGTTGTCTCTCACCGACGTCAGTATGAGAATCAAATGATCCATGAGTTTTCATCAGGCGCATTCCAACTTAAATTTCGACCAATGTCCATGAAGCAAAATTAGGACAAGATTTCTAAACAAATCATCTCAATGTTCTTCTCAAAATCAAATTTGATCAACAAGGTTGAGTCAGCTTCCAAGGATAATGTTTTCAGCAACATAGTCACAAGACCTCAACCGTCAGCACATTTGACAATGCCTCAACATTTCAGAGACTTAAATGCCATGAATTACCTGAACTCAGCTGTCAACATCACAAGTTTAAGAAAGTGATTTCGTTCAAGGACACGAACAGCATTTCACATAATTTTTAAATTTCTTTCCAAAATGTTCCATTTTTTTAATTCACACCTAAGGCCTTTATTCGTTATACCGTATTTGCTCGTGTATATCTCGCACTTTTTTTCCTGAAATTTCAACTAAAAAATGGGGTGCGAGATATACGCGAGCCGAAAATACGAGTGAAATTTTCCGGTGCGAGATATACGCGGGGAATTTCTGTATTCCTCTTGTATTGTTTGGGCTTTGAAGATAAGGAAATCTGTGCTATACCACTCCCGCCAACATGCTCGTATGTTTTTAAGATTGCGCAAGTAGGCCTACTGTTACATCGCAGAGAAACTCAGTTCAGTCTTCTCGAATCTCAATGATTTCGTCTTTACGTATTGCGTTGCTTCAGAGCTCGGCCGTGTGCAAGCATGTAAAGCGGCGCCGCGTGGGTGTTAGCACGCTTCAGCCGCACTCGGCTAAGTTCGAGCTCGGGCATGTAGCGAGGAATCGATATGGAAGATATCGATCGTATCGATGTCTGCGCTCTAAGTTCTGCGTTGAATCATTCTTAACGAGCTCATGACGTCGTTTTCATAGGTTCTTAATGTCGCATAACCATAACACACGAACTGATGCAAACTTGCGTAAACTGACGCTATACTGTAGTGCCGCTACGAACGTACAAACTCGGACAGACCTCGCGCAAGCATGCGATGCGGCGCCGGCGTGACTGTTAGCACGCTTTAGGCCTACATTGTGTCTTCAGCCGCGGTCGGGTAAGATCGAGCTCGCTCGTACATGTAGTGAGGAATCGATATGGAAGATGATCGATCGTATCCAATATAAATGCTGGAGTTCCTTTTCTGCCTTGAATCATCCTTAACGTGCTTATAACGTCTTTTTCAATGACGACTTGTGGCGCGCTAAATCGAACGTGTTTATACCTCAAGGTTATTACGGTCATTTATATGACGGCATCAAAAATGAATGCAAGATATATGTGAGTACTTTTTTTCCTGAAATTTCAACTAAGAAAATGGGGTGCGAGATATACGCGGGGGCGAGATATACGCGAGCAAATGCGGTATATGAAATAGTACAATGGATGTCAATATGATATTCATGTGGGAAAGGTTGTAAGAAGTCAGAAAGTATCTTATATTTAAAAATTGCATGTGTTATTTTAAAATTTTTAACAATTTTTATGTGCTTTCGTTGTTGTATAAATATGTGTTTTTGACATTTGAAAGGGTTTGTAACATTGTCTTTTATGGATGATTCCTAACATTAAGTATGATGGGCTGAAGAAGGAATTGAGAGAATTCCGAAACATGTACTCTCATGGACACTAAAATAACAATAAAAAATGTGTTGATTAGGCGGAAAATTTTGGAAATTCTTATATTTCATAATCAAACTGTCAACACGGAACCTGAAATGGATACTTCTTCGAATAAATACTGGTACTTGTCGACAATGTAACAGACGGGCAACAAATACCATGAAACAAAGGAAAGCACCACTGCCAAAACTAAAAGAATCATACGGGCAAGACACGTGATGTCCAGTGGGGGGGGGGGGGTTCTATTTTAAAATTGCTACGATCATCTTTATGTCAGCATCAGTAATTAATGCGAAATATATGTGAGGATTTGATTTTCATGTAATTTCAAATTTAAAAATGGGGTGTGAGAGACACGCGATGACGAGTTATATGCAAGCAAATATGTTAGCTGAAACCGCATTTGTTATTCTGACAGTCGTGATGAACACAAATTTAAAAAATTACCTTTCTTTTGGGTGAAATGTGTTTGGAATTTTTAACGCAACCCATTCTCATGGTTGACGACCAAAATATAAAATTCTTACCAAACTTGTTGTATGTAAGCACAATATAAGGTGTAAAGTTTCATAATTTTGATACATTTATTTGTATGTTAGCTTCTTCTATCTTAGCTAAAGAAGTTATGTACAAAGCATATTATGTTCCTATAATGACATATGCAGCAGAAACTTGTACAATGACTAAGAGGGATGAGAGCAGAGTACGAGCAGCTGAGATGAGATTCCTTAGAAGTATGGTTCAGAAAACGAGGAGGGGCAGAGTGAGAAATGAAGATATATGGAAAGAACTGGGAGTACAGAAACTAAATGAGAAACTGGAGCAAAACAGATTGAGATGGTTTGGACATGTCAAACGGATGAATGGAGTGAGGCTACCAAGACGAGCACTGGAACGACGGATGACAGGGAAGAGAGGACGAGGAAGACCAAGAATGGGTTGGATGGACTTGGTGGAGAATAGTATTAGAAAATGGAACCTGGATTGGAACACTGTTTCGGAAGAGGAATGGTGGAATGACAGAACAAAGTGGAGAGGAACCATATTTGTCCCCACCCAGTGTCAACTGGAAAAGGAGAAATGATGATGATGATGATGATGATGACAAGCAATATGATATATTAGAACTGTATTATTTTAGTGAAGCCTCCGTGGCTTAGGCGGCAGCACGCCGGCTTCTCACCGCTGGGTCCGTGGTTCAAATCCCGGTCACTCCATGTGAGATCTGTGCTGGACAAAACGGAGGCAGACAGGTTTTTCTCCGGGTACTCCGGTTTTCCCTGTCAAAATTTCATTCCAGCAACACTCTCCACTATCATTTCATTTCATCTGTCATTCATTTAATCATTGCCGCAGAGGAGTGCGTCAGACTTCGGCTGCAGTCACAGTTCATATCCTCGCCGCTAGATGGGGGCTTCATTCATTCCATTCCTGACCCGGTCGGAGACTGGAAGCAGGCTGTGGATTTTCATTTCATTACTTTAGTCCTAATTGCCACTATGTAATATCGATCAAAAATCTTATTTATAATCAAATTACTACGAAATGACAAATCTGAAATTCATGATGCAATAAAATGCTAAATTTGGAATTCAAAACGTGAAATTTCGGATTTTGTGAATGCTAAAATCCTCTATCCTTATATATATATTTTTTTTTTTTTAATTTTTTTTTTTAAATTTATTTATTTACATTGGAGCACTTAAATCGGACCAAATACATTTAAGTCCTCTACGGATTGACAACGAATTTACCTGTCATCTTCCTCCTCTCCCAAATCCTCTTCAGTATAGCTGACCTGGCTTCCCTTTCCTCTTCAGTTATAAGTAAGGTTGGTTGGTTCTTAAGTTTAGGGGCTGCGACAACGCGGTCATGTAGCCCCGTGTACTTTGGGTGTGTGTAGAATCTGTCTGATAACCGGTGTTAATTGTGATGACTGTATTAGTGTGTGTTATCTGTTTTTTAATTCAAGTAAGGACTGCAGACTTTTGAATTTTTCAAATAGTTCCTACTTTTGCTGCCAAACGCCACCGTCAACGACTACTAGTTCAGAACTTAGCTACCAGACGCCACTGCAGTCAGCTCTTGGCAACAAACGTAGGAACCTAAGAGCGTTGTTTACATTCTTAACCTATACAATTTAGCTTCACACAGGTGTAATTAGTGGAAGGTTCTTTAACATGCCATAAATCTATGACATGGGACCGCCGGCTTTACTTCCCCTCCGAAGGAAGGCATACTGAGTGATTTTTAACGCTCTTAAAAAATCCAACGACTTCGGCCGGATTTGAACCTGCGATCTTGGGCATAGAAGCTCAGCATGCTACCGACTACGCCACTAAAGCCGCCAGTTGTAAGTAAGGCCCGGAAGTTCGTACAAAATCATATTTGTGCATATTTTTTTTTTTTTGGCACAATGCATCACTTTTTTCTCCTTCGCCTGTTTAACGGCATATTTATGCTTCAGAAGGGCGTATATTCTAATTTCCTGTTGTTTTAAGCGCTTTTTGTGACTTAATGTTCTTAAAGTCGTGTATATCGATTTGGAATCCGAGAGTCTATCACAGAATAATACTCATTTTATCTTAATACCCAATACGTTTCAGTGCTTTTTGCTAGTTAATATCAATAATTTTTATTCACCATTTACTGTGCAAATATTGTAACATTATTTTCATTTTAAAAAATTCAGTGGCTATTAAAATTGTATATCAGTTACACTTAAAAATTAACATAATAAAATGATTATTGATTGTCAACACTGCTTGACGTTCCATAAAATAACTGTTCCTACTCTTTATAACCGTTTCTTATTTGAGATATTTTAAAAAAAAGTAAAGTTACCGTATTTACTCGAATACAACCCGCCCCTGAATAAGACCCGCACCCTGATTTTGAAGAACAATATTTAAAAAAAAAATTTTTTACTCAAAACTATTTACAATCTTCACTAAATAAACAGAATAGCATTTCTACAAAATAGTTTCCAACAGTTCTGAAGTCGTCCTAAAATAGCACACAGAAACATTTAAAAATACAAATAAAAGACACAAACACTTCATTCATCGTCATCAGAAGTACCAACTTCGGAACTTTTTTCACCATCACTTTCCCACAAAATGCCTTCATCACTGCCATCCATAGCATTGGAAATACTACATTTCTTGAAGCTCTCCCGTATGAGATCTCCCGATATACGATTCCATGCCGTCAAAATCCACGAACAGAGCAGCTGAACTTCCGGGCGCTGAATGCGACCAGTTGGGGTCAGTGTGTGCTTATCGGCCGCCATCCACTCCGTATACAGCTGTATCAAGGCTGCTTTGAACGGTCGGTTCACGCAGATATCCAGTGGCTGTAGCATAGACGTCATCCCACCCGGGATGATTGCTAGATCGGTTTTCCCAACCTTGACGAATTTCTTCACAGCGTCTGTTGTATGACCGCGGTAACTCTCCAGAACAAGCAAGCTCTTTCGTCGTAATAATGCACCAGGGCGACGTTGCCAGACACACTTTATTAGGTACAGCACTCATTTCAGGTTCCGTATTGACCGTGTTTACAATAAGTAAAACCTGAATTTTCCGCCGAATCAATACTTTACTTATAGAAAACTCTATGGCTACATGTTTCGGAGACCCTCTGTCTCCTTCCTCAGCCCTCTTTTGGTACTACAAACATCGTATAACACATTCGAAATCCCCTAATAAAACAACACGTTAAAATATTGTTTATGCACAACCATTTCTTTTGTTCACAGTGTCTTCAAACTCTAAAATAAATGTAATCAATCTATGGAGATTCTTGCGTACGTAGGGCTTGTTGAATTGAAAACATCTAGAATTTGCCTATTGTCGATGGACACTTGTTGTATGAGGTAGAACTTAACAACATGCTGTAGTGAAGCGACTGTTGTTTATGAATAACAGTCCAATTAGATAACTAATATAGAATTGAAGACTGTGAATTCAGGGCTTCTTAGATGACGGTTAGCTGACGGTCGGCGGCATCGATTAAAAATTTTCATTACTATTGTTTTGGTCCTGAAATGAATGAAGTATGTTTTATAAATTGAATGCCAAGAATCTGAATATTATCAAGTCATCTAACCGGACCAAAAATAAAATAAAATAAAGACTTACGAGGAACATTATCAAGTTGACACCTCGTCTTATTCGTCATGGAATGCTGAATAGTTCCAAATATTCTGAAGAACAAAAACATCAGATAACGCCTTTGTTAGTACGTGTTTCCATAGTTATGGAAAAAACATTCTTACGGAAAATTAAAACGGCACAAAGACTTACCGGACATATGTGACCTTGTCAATATCACAACCCTCATAGAGGTCAACTTCAACTGAACAACGCCTGAGACATGACACAGCTGCTCGCTTGCAGTGAATCGGCCTGACGCGGCGACGGGGAGGGGAGGGGGTAAGAAATGAGTTTGCACAGAGAGGGGAGTGGGTGTGTAATTGGCAGAATTTGAACGAATCGGAACGTATGAGAAAATACCTACTGTGGCGGGGGTTGTGGGGGCGGTTTGCGTTGTTTATTGTTTAAGTAATCTGCTATTGTATCAAACAATTCGTTGGTTTCAAAATTGATTTCGTTTAGATTATTGCATTCATTAGATCTCTGGGAAGTATTGATATGAATATTTTCCAAGATGTTCATGTAGCTGCCCTTAGACGCATAATGCAAGATTGTGACGTCATTGCTTATGTCGGTGAACTTATGTCCCGTTTCTTCCATGTGTGTTGCCATAGCTGAGAATTTCCTATGCTTAATGGCCGAAACATGCTCAGCATAACGAGTGCGTATGCTCCTACCTGTTTGTCCCGTGTAATTTGATCTGCAAGAACTACATCTAAGTTCGTAAATGCCCGATTTCATATACTTATCATTGCTGTTAACTTTGTTAGAGTTGAAAAATTTATTGAAATTAGAATTATTGGTTTTGAAGGCGATGTTCATTTTATGCTTCTTAAGGATATTAGTTTCTGTGTATACACTTCGATCTATGTAGGTGAAAGTGGCAAACGTTTTCTTTGTTGAGTTCTCTCTAATTAGTTTAGTTGTGGGTCTGTTTTTTAACTTATAGATTAACCTATTGACATATTTATGGCTATAACCGTTAACTTTAGCTATTTGGTGTACTATATCTACTTCCTGCTTCCGATCATGTTCAGAGGGGATTTTTAACGCTCTATTAATGAGGCTTATGAACGTTGCGTTTTTGTGGCCGCCCGGATGATTAGAGTCCTGTCTTATGACTGTGTTCGTTTGCGATGGTTTCCTGTATACTTTGTAATGCAGACGATTGTCTTTTCTGATCACAGTCAAATCCAAATAATTTATTTTATTGTTAACTTCTGATTCTAAGGTAAATTTAATATTGTTGTCAATGTTGTTCAGCTCTGCCATTATTTGCTCTTTTGCCTGTACTTGGTTATCGATAATAATGAAAACGTCGTCAACATACCTTCCCCAGAAATCTATTCCTTTAATTTGGTTGATAATTTTCTCGTGTTCTATGTGGTCAAGGTAAATGTTAGCTAATATACCTGACAACGGAGATCCCATTGCGAGGCCTTCAGACTGTTTATAGATTTTCTTATTAAAAGTAAAAATGTTGTTGTCAGTGACAAAGGTTAAAATCGAAATGAATTCTTCGATTTCAACTTTGGACAGTTCACTATTGCTACTTAATCTATCATGAATAATCTTGATCGTTTTATTAACCGGGATGTTTGTATACATATATTTAATGTCGACTGAGTGCAAGGTATTGTTTTCGTTAAGTTTAAAGTCTATTGTTCTTTCACAAAAATGCATGGTGTTACTGAAAGAGCTGTTAGCCTTGAGCTTATAGTGTTTATTAAGAAACTGTCAGCTAACCATCATCTAAGAAGCCCTGAATTGACAGTCTTCAATTGAGTGGCTCTGTGCCATAGGTGCCTAACCCACATTTACTTCATTTTGAGATATTTAAGGTTAAAGTTAAAGTTCGTTTGAAAAATAAAGAATGCATCTTGAATATTTATTTTTATTGCATCAATTTGTACAAAAATGGTTTTATCACATACATAATAATAAAAAAATTGGCACTAATTATTCCCCCCCAAATTAATCCACAAACTTATAGGCAACTTTGGCGCTGAACTAGATGACTCTTCACAAATAAAATTGTTGGTTAGGCAACTATGTACCTAGATATATAAGGAACTTTCGCAATGCTCTTTTCAGTAGTAACTACTGTAATTAGTTCAGTCTTTACCTCTAAAGGAATTTCTATGACACAAGTTAATAATTTTGGTGGTTGTTCTTAACAATACATATTACATAAGCTACGGTGTCTCCTTATTGTTTTCAATCTTCGTCTACATCACTTTCTTCTTGTTGCTGGAGTGATCTATAGAACTGTTGGTGTTGTGGTGGAATATATTTCATCAGATCCAGTAAATCTTTTAATTTCTCTTTTGATATTTTCCTGCCTGTGGGGTAGAGGAGGTGGGTGAACTTGGCAACTGACGGGTGGGTCGACCCCGAACTGATTTCTTTGCGAGATCAACAGTATTGAATATTCCTTCTTCATGGCTGTTGTAGCTATAAAACAGGATCTTTGGGTACTCTCTCTGCATCTTCAACCATTCCACTTTTTCCCTGTGCGTACTTGCTTTCCTGTTAGTTACACCTTGTTCCATAGCCTTGGTGCTGAAGAACAGATCACTGGTCATTTTATGGACAACAGACCTTGGCCGTTGCTTCTTAGCCTTCTCTATTACAGCACACCAATATTCTGGATGAAAAATGTGAGGATGGTATTTCTTTTCTCTTTCTATAATTCCAAAGTCTTGATCACAAGTGGAAAAACTATGACCAGATACAAAGAACTTCTGATGTATCACTTCAATGTTTTCTGAATTTTGAATGATGTAACGTAGCATCAGAACCATTTTGATATTGCGGTTTTGACCACCACAACTGTCACTGTACAGTACAATCTCCCTTGTTGTTGACGGAAGACAGTTTTTGATATGGTATAAAAGACATGAAGCAATTTCTTGAGGTCCACGAGAAGCAATATGCTCTCCCCAAACATACATGTGTCCACAGTTGGTAACCTCATCATGCACTCCAAGGTTGTACACCCATAGCTGCCGTTTATAGTAGGCTACACCCGTTGTTAATAATGGAGTAGGGAGTGTTTTCTGAAGATCAAAAACAAGAACTTGTTTCCTACCATTTGAGGCACGAGCTTCCTCAATATCCTTTTTTTTTTCATATCGCGGATGCCATCTGTCCTCCGCAGGTGAAGTTCATGTTGCTCAAGTAGCTTCTGCTTTTCAAGACCATCCGATAATCCAATCATCTTAGCTTGAAATTCATCACATGTGTTGCATGTGTCTTTCTTTGGTTGTTTAAGGTGTAAATTAAACTGTGTATTGAAAATATGGCGAAACATGTAAAGCGACACAGCTTTGTGTCCATGATTGGAACATTCTTCTTTGTAGAACTTAAACATTATAGCCATATTAAGATCTGGGGATAAATATTTACGGGTATTGTCTCGACGACAATAGTGACTCTCATAAGTTGGGAATTTATTTATAAAGTCACAAACTCTCTTTTCTTCAACAGGGCTCGTTTTGTTGTGTGGTGCATGTTTGCCTCTTTTATCACTCCGGGGTACCATTGGTTTGTTTCCTTTTAAGAGCATTAGTAATTGTACCATCGCAAACGGCTAATGTATCTTTAAAGAAATTTTTACATACTGCCACATCTTCACCATTCTCATCCTGGAGTCTATAAACGCTAGTTTTGCTTCGTCGAGATTCCACGTTCGTAGTATATCTTCTCTGGATGTCTCTTACTTCAACTTGCCCACTGATAAATGCATTTTTGAGAGACCAACTCATTCGGTAGAAACCATCAAAAATTTGCTGTCGTCTTACCGAAATTTGTTTATGACACTGTAGCTGGCAACCACATGGTTCCAAGGAACTCTGTTTTTTTTGTACTAATTTTCCAGTAACGGATAAATACTCCTCACCATGGTCACGTTTGTACTTCCTAATAAATTTCTTGTGTTTTTCTGGCTGTCTTGGTCTTTTCCTTCTTTTTGGTAAGTCAACATGTACTACTTAATCATTCCCATCTCCATTCAGTGCCATGTCTGGTACTTCAGGAACTACGTTATGAGATACTTCTTCTTCAGATACAGTTCCTTGTTGTTCTGAGGTATCTGTAACCAAATTACATTGGCAGTCAATAGCAGGTCCCTAGAATATTTCTCCACTGCACTTATATTTTCATTGTAATATATGATTCAAAAAGTATTTCAAATAAATAGAATTTATAAACCTAACAAAATTTTAAAGAAATTTTACCTGAGTGTTGTGAAACAGGATCACATACAGACTCAACAACTGCAGACCCATCTTGCCTTTGTACATCTGAAAATATATCGGTAGATCAGAACCAGACTTGCCTAACCAACATAATATTTATAATGGACTTTCTGAATTACTTATACTAATATGTTGATAACCAGGGCTAATCCTCTACGGTTACTCATTATGTTAGAAGTAGTACCAAATTTTATATGTAACATAATCACCATTAGCGTATAAATATGTTATGCCTAAGGACAATACAATTTCATTTACTTTAGTCAGAGCTAGAAATGCCTAACGAACTAGATGCTTCCTTCATTAATCACAAACTATTCAACATAGTAATTACTAATATCAGTATATGTGCATATTCTAAATTACCTGCGGATTGCAAATCAGCAAAGTTTTTCTCACAATCTTTGTCCTTGTCGCTGATATCGTAATTTTCGTCCAGGAGCATTTCTTCAATCCATCTCTCTTCAGCCATCTTGTTGTGGGATAGGCACAGCTGGCACTAAAGGAATTGAATGTTATGGAAGTTGCCTAACATACTTGCAGATGTCAGCACCAATCAAGCAACAGGAATGTATTAGGCAAGTCTGGCACTGATAGAGGCAGCCATTAGGAGTACATTGTAGCACATAAACAGCATATTTGAAATTTGTGGGTTAGGCACCTATGGCACAGAGCCACTCAATTCTATACTAGCCATCTAATTGGACTGTTATTCATAAACAACAGTCGCTTCACTACAGCATGTTGTTAAGTATTCTAGAGAGGGAACACCATAATATTTGATGTTCTACCTAAAATAACAAGTGTCCATCGACAATAGGCAAATTCTAGATGTTTTCAATTCAACAAGCCCTACGTACGCAAGAATCTCCATAGATTGATTACATTTATTTTAGAGTTTGAAGACACTGTGAACAAAATAAATGGTTGTGCATAAACAATATTTTAACGTGTCCAAAGACACAAACTAAACAAGAACTGAATGACTGAAAATGCGAGGAGCATTACATGCTTTATTTATGGTTGTTGTTGAATTTTAATTAATGTGTTTTAAGCTCGTAGTTTTTAATATGTTGTGGCTTTGTAATTTATGATGTGTATTTTGTGTTGTTTTATTAGGGGATTTCGAATGTGTTATACGATGTTTGTAGTACCAAAAGAAGGCTGAGGAAGGAGACAGAGGGTCTCCGAAACATGTACCCATAGAGTTTTCTATAAGTAAAGTATTGATTCGGCGGAAAATTCAGGTTTTTCTTATTGTAAACACGGTCAATACAAACCTGAAATGAGTGCTGTACCTAATAAGCATATGGCTAGCCAGGCCAACAGGTTAAAATTTAAGTATAAAGATCTCAAAATTAAACTGGCGAACATCGTCAAGGACATCGATTTTCTCAAGAAATGCAGAAAACACAAAATATTTCCACAACATCTCAAAGGTTATCAAAGAAAAGGGCGTTCCAACCTATATGAAAGCCATACACAGTTTTTGGTCAATAACAAAGTTCTTATTCGCGAAATAAAGTTCCTTTATATGAGGAAGAATAACATCAGCAATGCCTTATACCGCGCCCACCTAGAGGCAGCGAATTCTATAGGCAAGAAAGAATGGAACAAATACCAAATCATCGCAGGTCAAATAACACACTCTTGCGTTATTAAAAAAGGTCAACACCTTAAACAACAAATTCCAGAGTTTGTTTAACGCACAAAAAACGCCTTTCAACCAAAACACCCCAGAAGTAAAATATAGCCATATTTTCCAAAGCCCAGTTAAGAACATGACTAATATCACTCTCCACCAGAGGGATCTGGAAATCCTCCAAAAAGGTCCCAAACACAACTGGGAACAAAATCACAGTAAGAGTAATCTAACCATTTTAGTAGCCAAAACAGAAGCAGCAATTAGGAGACTTCCTGCTGAAGAGCAAAATGCCGCTAGGTTTGAAACCAATAAGACAATTAAGAAGATAATCAACTCAAACAAGAGTAATGCTAAAGTAAACCGTAACTTAAATAACAATTTCAAAAAACTCATTACCAAAATCAATGATAATAATATAATTATTACCAAAGCAGATAGAGACAATACCACAGTGCTAATGAGTAAAGACGATTACGTCAGCAAAACAATTGATTTTCTAAATTCAGGCAAGTTCAAAGAAATCAAAAAGGACCCAACTAATATCATTCAAAAACGGTTGAAAAAACTTTTAAAGAACAACATTTTTGTCTTAGACGAGAGACACGCCGACAAGCTTGTAAGCATGAATCCAGGCATTCCCACTTTGAGATCTCTCCCGAAAATCCATAAACCAAATATCCCGATCAGGCCAATCGTTAACTTCAGGAATAGTCCTACATACAAACTAGCGAAATTTGCTCAACAGTTTCTTAATAAACACTATAAGCTCAAGGCTAACAGCTCTTTCAGTAACACCATGCATTTTTGTGAAAGAACAATAGACTTTAAACTTAACGAAAACAATACCTTGCACTCAGTCGACATTAAATATATGTATACAAACATCCCGGTTAATAAAACGATCAAGATTATTCATGATAGATTAAGTAGCAATAGTGAACTGTCCAAAGTTGAAATCGAAGAATTCATTTCGATTTTAACCTTTGTCACTGACAACAACATTTTTACTTTTAATAAGAAAATCTATAAACAGTCTGAAGGCCTCGCAATGGGATCTCCGTTGTCAGGTATATTAGCTAACATTTACCTTGACCACATAGAACACGAGAAAATTATCAACCAAATTAAAGGAATAGATTTCTGGGGAAGGTATGTTGACGACGTTTTCATTATTATCGATAACCAAGTACAGGCAAAAGAGCAAATAATGGCAGAGCTGAACAACATTGACAACAATATTAAATTTACCTTAGAATCAGAAGTTAACAATAAAATAAATTATTTGGATTTGACTGTGATCAGAAAAGACAATCGTCTGCATTACAAAGTATACAGGAAACCATCGCAAACGAACACAGTCATAAGACAGGACTCTAATCATCCGGGCGGCCACAAAAACGCAACGTTCATAAGCCTCATTAATAGAGCGTTAAAAATCCCCTCTGAACATGATCGGAAGCAGGAAGTAGATATAGTACACCAAATAGCTAAAGTTAACGGTTATAGCCATAAATATGTCAATAGGTTAATCTATAAGTTAAAAAACAGACCCACAACTAAACTAATTAGAGAGAACTCAACAAAGAAAACTTTTGCCACTTTCACCTACATAGATCGAAGTGTATACACAGTAACTAATATCCTTAAGAAGCATAAAATGAACATCGCCTTCAAAACCAATAATTCTAATTTCAATAAATTTTTCAACTCTAACAAAGTTAACAGCAATGATAAGTATATGAAATCGGGCGTTGACGAACTTAGATGTAGTTCTTGCAGATCAAATTACACGGGACAAACAGGTAGGAGCATACGCACTCGTTATGCTGAGCATGTTTCGGCCATTAAGCATAGGAAATTCTCAGCTATGGCAACACACATGGAAGAAACGGGACATAAGTTCACCGACATAAGCAATGACGTCACAATCTTGCATTATGCGTCTAAGGGCAGCTACATGAACATCTTGGAAAATATTCATATCAATACTTCCCAGAGATCTAATGAATGCAATAATCTAAACGAAATCAATTTTGAAACCAACGAATTGTTTGATACAATAGCAGATTACTTAAACAATAAACAACGCAAACCGCCCCCACAACCCCCGCCGCAGTAGGTATTTTCTCATACGTTCCGATTCGTTCAAATTCTGCCAATTACACACCCACTCCCCTCTCTGTGCAAACTCATTTCTTACCCCCTCCCCATCGCCGCGTCAGGCCGATTCACTGCAAGCGAGCAGCTGTGTCATGTCTCAGGCGTTGTTCAGTTGAAGTTGACCTCTATGAGGGTTGTGATATTGACAAGGTCACATATGTCCGGTAAGTCTTTGTGCCGTTTTAATTTTCCGTAAGAATGTTTTTTCCATAACTATGGAAACACGTACTAACAAAGGCGTTATCTGATGTTTTTGTTCTTCAGAATATTTGGAACTATTCAGCATTCCATGACGAATAAGACGAGGTGTCAACTTGATAATGTTCCTCGTAAGTCTTTATTTTATTTTATTTTTGGTCCGGTTAGATGACTTGATAATATTCAGATTCTTGGCATTCAATTTATAAAACATACTTCATTCATTTCAGGACCAAAACAATAGTAATGAAAATTTTTAATCGATGCCGCCGACCGTCAGCTAACCGTCATCTAAGAAGCCCTGAATTCACAGTCTTCAATTCTATATTAGTTATCTAATTGGACTGTTATTCATAAACAACAGTCGCTTCACTACAGCATGTTGTTAAGTTCTACCTCATACAACAAGTGTCCATCGACAATAGGCAAATTCTAGATGTTTTCAATTCAACAAGCCCTACGTACGCAAGAATCTCCATAGATTGATTACATTTGTTTTAGAGTTTGAAGGCACTGTGAACAAAATAAATGGTTGTGCATAAACAATATTTTAACGTGTCCAAAGACACAAACTAAACAAGAACTGAATGACTGAAAATGCGAGGAGCATTACATGCTTTATTTATGGTTGTTGTTACATTTAATTAATGTGTTTTAAGCTCGTAGTTTTTAATATGTTGTGGCTTTGTAATTTATGATGTGTATTTTGTGTTGTTTTATTAGGGGATTTCGATGTGTTACACGATGTTTGTAATACCAAAAGAGGGCTGAGGAAGGTGACAGGGGTTCTCCGAAACATGTATTCATAGAGTTTTCTATAAGTATTGATACGGCGGAAAATTCAGGTTTTACTTATTGTAGACACACTTTAACCAGTCTTCCACCAGTGAACTGTCCATCCAACCAGAGTCCTGAGTTCTAACAATAACACCAGCGGGTATATTTTTTGGAAGAGTCTTTCGCTTGAGAACAACGTACGGCGGAAGTTTGGTTCCATCAGCGAGTATACACAACATTACCGTGCACCGTTGTTTCTCATTACCACCTGTTCTGATGGTCAAACTTTTAGATCCCTTACCATTCACAGTACTGTCCAGTGGCATTTCAAAGTAGACTGGCATCTGATCTGCATTACCAATTTGGGAAAGCAAATATGAATTTTCCTTCCTCAACTTAATTATGTGACGCTGAAAGGAAAGTAACTTTTCTTCATAGGCACCAGGAAGACGCTGCGAAATTGAGGTACGCCTTCGTATGCTCAACCCATTTCTTTTATAAAAATTTTGAATGCATCCTCGGCTTACTTTAAACCCTACCGTAGATAGTTCCTTTGCGATCTGTAATGGCTTTAATTGACACATTTCGGTCGACTTCCCAATTCCCGCCTTTCTGTTACGTATTTATAAAGTTGTTTTTCAATTTCCGGAAACTGTACACTCAGTCCGCGGAAAGCTGTATGAGCACCACTACTTGTTAGCAACACGTTTTTTTCTTTCTCCAATCTCGAATACATGACTCGTCAATATCATATTTCCTACCGGCGGCACGATTTCCAATAATTTCATCTTCCCTCACAACTTTCAGCTTCTCACTCTCAGTAAACGACTGCAAACGCTTCGTAGAACTTATGTTTACACTCGGAAAACGTTTGCGAGACTGTATGACGACGCCTGCTTACGGTAAAACAAAGTGATAGCCGGAAGAAGGTTAGCACCATCTAGCGGATACTCGCAACACCCGATATCGCGTGTGGCGGGCAATTTGAATCTTTAAAATCAGAATGACTCAAATAAGACCCGCACCCCAATTTTTCACGTCCGATTTTGTTTAAAAATGTGCGGGTGGTATTCGAGTATATACGGTATATGTCCGTCTATTCATATTTTCTTTATATTCAATATCGGAACGCAAAACAATACGGAGTGATCATAATTGCCGTAGTTATTTCATAGTGCTTATATTTTAAAACGTGGTGCATACTTGACCAATAATTAGCACATTTTTGCTTGCATGTTTATTCATTTAATAGTGCATGAACGTCTGGGCTTTAGTTATGACATATTACACTCGCCGGCAAAAAAGCGAAACACTATGATTTTCAGACAAATTTCAATGTTGGATTGCTTCAAACCTTGTATTAATTAAATATCATGACATTACAACAACAAGTTAATTACCCTTCTTAGCACAATAATTGATAGACATAACAATCACAACAGTTCAGAAACACAAATTAGGAAATGTCGAAACCTGGAATCCATCGTACTGTCCTCACACCTGTTACACTGTATGATTATGAATGATCACTCAATGAATTAGTCCGTTTGTCCACATGTTTGCACCACATTTCCATTGGCTCAATAACGGGTATTACCACCTCTAGCGGTAGTTACAGCTGTGATTCGATCAGGCTTGCTCCAGATGCAATCTTGAATGTTCTCTTGTGGTATGAGCTCCCATTTGTCCCCGAGCGCAGCTCGAAGTTGAGCTAATGTTTCAGGAGAACGACTCCTAGACGTCTCCCAAGCATATCCCAGACATGCTCTATCGGGTTTAGGTCGGGACTACATGCAGGCCACACCATGCGCTCAATTCCTACTTCATCCAGGTACTCGCGTACACAGACGGCAACGTGTGGGCGAGCGTTGTCATGCATCGGGATAAAGTTCTCTCCGATGACAGCTGCAAAAGGCACGACGTGATGTACTAAAATCTCCTCGATGTACCGGTGGGCTGTCAGGCTCCCATTGTCAACGAACACAAGCTCCTTGCGTGTATCCGAGGTAATCCCAGCCCAGACCATCACAGAGCCTCCGTTGAACGGTGTCCTTGCAGAGAAGGTACAGGGTGAATAACGTTCCCCGGGCCTTCTCCATACTCTCTCCCTCCCATCCGGTGCCCTCAAACAGATTCATCCGTAAACAGCACTGAGCTCCACTGCCCCACAGTACAGTTTCGATGGGCGTTGGCGAATTGCATCCGAGCGACACGGTGCTCATGTCTAAGTGGAGGTCCTGTGGCGGGCCTCTTGGACTGTAAACCCACCTCATACAACCTCCTCCTTACTGTCCTTTCACTGATGTTCTTGCCCCGTACTTGCTGCAAGCGATTTCTGGCCTCCACAGCTGTTGTGTGTCGATCACGAAGATCTTGCATTGAGAGAAAGAGATCTTCGCACTCAGTGGTGCTTTTCCTACGACCAAAACCGGGCCTTCTGGAGTAGATATTGTGCTCTCAGTACATTTTAACAGTCCTGTATACGTTAGAACAAGATGTGCCTATAACGTTTGCCACATAGAGTATATTGCGCCCATCCTCCACTAATGCCACTGCCCTTGCAGCGTTTTCAGGAGAAAGAGCCATTATGATCTGACTTAGGAGCGAGAAAGACTATTGTAGACTAACCGTAATGTCCACAAAAATATGCAGCACGAGAATTCACAGCAATAACCCTTAAGACAGCCGTCTGTGGTTATTCTTGTCTGAAGGCGGGAAACGGTAAGATTGGTGCTGTGATTGTCACGATCAACAATGTTTATCAATTATTGCGCTGAATCTTCTCAAATGGACTGATTAACTCACTATACATTATCATTTATTGATAATACATTGTCATATCGCTGCAATATCACAATATTCAATTTGTACCAGGTTTGAAGCCGTCCAAGATTGAGTTTTGTCTGAAATTCTTAGTGTTTCGCTTTTTATGCCGGTGAGTGTATTTGCAATGATTAAATTTTAGTGTAAGCTTTAAATGTTTGCTCTTCAGAATCCTTTCTTCTTTATTATCAATTTGTTTCATCGTAAAATTCAACTCGTCTAAATCATTTTGAACTACTTTGAACCTATTTATTTATTAGTTTCATTTTTTAAAATCTCTCAAATGTTTATTCTTCTCGGTGTTTCCTGTCTCTATAAATCTTTCAGTAGCTGGCCATTGTGGGTGAGTGGTTATCGTATCGGACTACCAACCCCAAGCTTGCAGGTTCGCTCCTGGCTGTGATAAGTGATTTTTGAAAGGTGACAAAAATCACGGCACGCATGTCATACGTTGTTGGCATGTTAAAGAACCCGTTTGAATTCAGTAGGCCGTGTTCATAGTGGCAAAATTAATCTCTGGATTTTCCGCCAATACAAAGTTCCTCCTTTTTCTGCTAGAAAGCACTATCGTGTCAAGGAGATTAGATATTTAACCTCCTTGATTTTCATAGTGCTCCAAGGAACGACAAAATTCGACATGCAAGCTGCCCTCTGGGCATCAAATAACAATGCTTGTACCTGGCACCTCAGGCCATACAATATTATTTTATAGTCTTTCAGTTTTGTGGATTTTTCCCCTGGAAAGAGTTCATCATTGAGTTATTTGAATTCTAGTGGATGAACTACTGTACATATCTGTTTCAGCCTGAGAACGTGCTGCTTGCAAGCGACGAGGTAGACACCGTCGTAAAGATCACGGACTTTGGTCTCTCCAAGTTCTTTGACTCTCAAACGGTTCTGACCACTTACTGTGGTACTCCTATGTATGTGGCTCCAGAGATCATCGAAACTAACGGAAGAGGTTTCTACACCAACCAGGTCGATGTCTGGAGTCTCGGTGTCATTCTCTATGCGTGGTAAGTGAGAATATTCTGTATGGTATATTTGTCTGCTTGAGAAGAGAATCTTTAGTGTTATGAGGAATTACTTAAGGAATTGGCGATGTTGCCAACTCTGCACATGGCTCAAGACCGGTTTGAGAGCGCAAATTGAAGAAATTTACTTCGCCATGGTGTGGATTTGAACACTGACCTCCAGGCTAACAGGAACTACAGTGAGTTTCTCTCATCTGTTGGCCGTCCCGTGCGTCCAGCTTATCTGTCTCCCGTTGACTCATCGCTCCCCGCTCAGCATAGCATAGTTTCTGTGTTGAAACATACCTGTGAAAATCAACCCAATATTGAATGTGGATCAATTATTTAATCATGAACGTTTCGCAACATCCAATTACAAAAGCGTACCTGCCTATCATGATCACATGGATGCTGTTCGTATATTCTTGTGTGGCTTCAGTTTCAACATTTTCATAGCCCGCCAGGCGGAGCTCTCCTCGAGACCCGGCTTCTTGTCCAAGTCGTCTTAGGGATATTCTATGTGTATGTTCTAATTGCTCTACAATTTCATTTATTTTTTCCTCGTTAAGTACACGTTTTTTTAACACTTCGCTTCTTATTGAGTAAAGAACCAGTTCCCCTCGATATGTTCACGAGTTTCCACACGGTCTCTCTATGCGGAAGCCACACACCTGGAAAATGTGTAATGAAACGTCTAAGGACTTCCTTGCAAGACTCTCTTTTCAGATAATTATCGTACATAAATACCCTTTCCTCTACCGTGTACACATGTGGGGGCATTATGAGAATTATACCCCGAAGTAACACTTAACTTGAGAACACTTAATTTTAACGACAGATCAACACTTATACACGTTCTAAGCACGGACGAGAACTGTGAAGTGTTCGCTGTGTAACGGGAAGTGTTAAGTCAGCGGGAGGCAGATAAGCTGGGCGCACCGGCCGATCAACAGATGAGAGAAACTCACTGTACATTACAGTACTCTGCCCAAGAAAACCATAGCATGGTGATGTCGACTGGCTAAGCTGTAATAAGTCTTGTTAATATCTTTTGCAACTTAATTGAAGACCTCTTTAAATCTATTAAAACATTGCTTTGCACTTGTAAATATTAGTCAAATGCCTTTTAGTTGTGCTGCAATATTAGTTTGATAGTTAAATCATATACAATGAAAATATTTAAACACAAATTGTGCTAAATGTTCCAGCATAACTCAACAAAATGACAGCGTTTCGCCCCGGTGCGCCATTGGGCTCTTCAGTTGGTTAAAGCGCACCTCACCAAGACACTGTCTGGTACACACTAGGAAGGCCATTTGCAAGACGTATTTGATACATGTGTATCCACGTCACAAGCAAAGCCAGTGCACTATGGGAGTCGAAACTCCACTCCAAAGCAATTATAACCTTACCTTGGCGAAACGCTGTCATTTTGTTGAGTTATGCCGGAACATTCAGCACAATTTGTGTTTAAATATATAATGGCTCAACGGACAATACATATTTTTCTTTTGAAAATTATATATACAATAAAAAGATGCTAACTTTAGCTCCAAGCGTGCTTGCACAATACCCAACTCCCAAATACGCTGTAATGGCGGCTTGCAAAATGCATGTCTTCGCGTGTCATTAGCTAGTGAGCATGGCATGGGCATGCGTGCACCCTAATATCTTGATACTAGCTCCCTCTACCATCGAATCCTTATTTTTGTATAACTTGACCTCGTAAGTGACACAGACATTATTTCCGTGCATATCTAAACTGTAATATTGCTATACCAACTCCTGCAGGAGCCAAAACTTTGTCTAATGATTGCCCATAGAACACATTCTGTGTATACTCGAATACCACACGCACATTTTTAAACAAAATCGGACGTGAAAAATTGGGGTGCGGGTCTTATTTGAGTCATATTGATTTGAAAGATTTAAATTGCCTGACACGCGCGGTATCGGATGTTGCGAGTATCCGCTAGATGGTGTTAGCCTTCTTCCGGCTATCACTTTGTTTTACCGTAAGCAGGTGGCGTCATACAGTCTCGCGCACGTTTTCCGAGTGTATACATGAGTTCTACGAAGCGTTTGCGGTCGTTTACTGTGAGTGAGAAGCTGAAAGTTGTGAGGGAAGCTAAAATTATTGGAAATCGTGCCGCCGGTAGGAAATATGATATTGACGAGTCATGTATTCGAGATTGGAGAAAGAAAAAAAGTGTTGCTAACAAGTAGTGGTGCTCATAGAGCTTTCCGCGGACTGAGTGTACAGTTTCCGGAAATTGAAAAGCAACTTGATAAATACGTAACAGAAAGGCGGGAATTGGGAAATGGGGGTGTCGACTGAAATGTGTCAATTAAAGGCATTACAGATCGCAAAGGAACTTTCTACGGTAGGGTTTAAAGCAAGCCGAGGATGGATTCAAAATTTTTGTAAAAGAAATGGGTTGAGCATACGAAGGTGTACCTCAATTTCGCAACGTCTTCCTGGTGCCTATGAAGAAGAGTTACTTTCCTTTCAGCGTCACATAATTAAGTTGCGGAAGGAAAATTTATATTTGCTTTCCCAAATTGGTAATGCAGATCAGACGCCAGTCTACTTTGAAATGCCACTGGACAGTACTGTGAATGTTAAGGGATCTAAAAGTGTGACTATCAGAACAGGTGGTAATGAGAAACAACGGTGCACGGTAATGTTGTGTATACTCGCTGATGGAACCAAACTTCCGCCGTACGTTGTTCTCAAGCGAAAGACTCTTTCAAAAAATATACCCTCTGGTGTTATCGTTAGAACTCGGGACTCTGGTTGGATGGACAGTTCACTGGTGGAAGACTGGTTAAAGTGTGTCTGGCAATGTCGCCCTGTGGCAATGTCGCCCTGGTGCATTATTACGACGAAAGAGCTTGCTTGTTCTGGACAGTTACCGCGGCCATACAACAGACGCTGTGAAGAAATTCGTCAAGGATGGGAAAACCGACCTAGCAATCATCCCAGGTGGGATGACGTCTATGCTGGATGTCTGCGTGAACCGACCGTTCAAAGCAGCCTTGAAACAGCTGTATACGGAGTGGATGGCGGCCGATAAGCACACACTGACCCCAACTGGTCGTATTCAGCGCCCGAAAGGTCTGCTGCTCTGTTCGTGGATTTTGACGGCATAGAATCGTATCTCGGGAGATCTCATACGGAAGAGCTTCAAGAAATGTAGTATTTCCAATGCTATGGATGGCGGTGATGACGACAGTTTGTGGGAAAGTGATGGTGAAAAAAGTTCCGAAGTTGGTACTTCTGATGACGATGAATGAAGTGTTTTGTGTCTTTTGTATTTTTAATTGTTTCTGTGTGTTATTTTGGGACGACTTCAGAACTGTTGGAAACTACTTTGTAGAAATGCTATTCTGTTTTTTTAGTAAAGATTGTAAATAGTTTTGAGTTTTTTTTTTTTTTTAATTTTGTTTTTCAAAATCAGGGTGCGAGTCTTATTCAGGGGCGGATCGTATTCGAGTAAATACGGTATCTTGCCACAAACTCACTTGGTTTTACGGCGCCGAGATTTGCCTTGGGCTCTTAAGTGGTGCAGACCTTATTTCCATTCGTGCATGCGCCATAATATTGCAATACTATTTGACCCAGAACGTCGAAACGCTCACATGTTCTCTCAGGTAAATCTTGTTAAATGGAATTGGACCCTAACCCCTTAGCCGGGCTAGCCCGCACATGTATACTAGTCAAAGAAATAATACTAGGCACCTTAGGAAATGAGAAAAATATAATTGCAAAAGTAGAATATGTGGAACATAACAAGGTACCAATACATAAAATGAAAATATGAAGAACGCTCCTAACCTAGCTAAATGGCAAAATGTACCCACCGCATAGTATGGCTTTGTATTGGTTGGCCTAAGCGTAGTCAGCACATAGAGAATACTAGATGTTACGTGCATTTCACGATTGTGTGAAATTACCAAGCCCAAGCAACAGGCTATACAAAACGAATAAGGCATCAAGCCCTCAATCAAACGGAGAATAACTACTAAATGAAGAAACGCCCTCAGGAGAATGAAAAATCAAACAATTGGATTACCAAACACAATCTCAAGTCAGAAAACGAGCTAGAAAGCTCCCAAATAAAATGCGGTTAGAAAACCACATGCGCAGAATATGCGTAAGGTTAAACACAATCCATATCGTGAATATAATTAATATTCTAAGGCCAACATTTGCCTACGACCATAGACTCGTAACATGACACTCCTTGACCAACGTTATGATATAATTTTTTTAATACCATCTTCTTGTCATGGCTGACGACAATAGACATAGCCGCCATCCATCATTACCACGCCAGACGGCAAGGAAGGAGGCCTTGCCGTAACCTAAACTAGGCCCCACCAAAAGTGCATATTTATATCAGAAGTAGTAATAATATTGACAAATACATTTTATGCATTAAGTTGAACTGTTCTAATAAGCTTAATAAATGTGGCCACATTCATTATAAAATAGAACGGGGCAAGCTGCATGGCTTAGGCCCTCACGGAAAGTTTTTAGAAGTTCCATGTGGCTTGAGAAAATATGCATAAAAGTCCATTACTGAACAAGGTCCCATGTAGGAAGGTAGATCGCTCACAGTACCTTATCTTGCAGCAACCAGGCCATGCTGGCCATAAGGGGCCAGCTACCGAAGAGCTGGCCACTTAACATTTCTTAATCGCTACATTGTCCCAAGCAGAATGCCAGTTCAAAGCATCTCTTCACATATCATCGGATCCCAAGCAGGGTCGATCGTAGCCGAAGACAAGCATTGGGCCGGAGACGTACCAATCGTGGCACAGATAATAGGCAAGGTATTGCCTAAAGAAACAATTGCTAATGCGCAATTTAGGTTGGTAGCATGACACTTTAGCACAGTTCAAAATCAACCAGAGTTCTTTGCGGGGTCTCCACCAATAAGATGAAAGGATTCAAACAAGTTCAGAATGTTCATTCACAGTCCAATCGCGTGAGATCGTCATAACGGCAGCGGCGCTTGGCGGGAGTTTGAATGTAGGAGAAATGATTCTTTATCGTTTCATGTCCAAATTAGGGGGCCGCCGGGGGAGGAAACAGGCGAGGAGATATGTGACAACTGTTAGGCGTCACACTATCTCCTTTGACTCCCCTAAATAACAGAGGATCACATCTTGCTATGAACTCGCTAGTTTTTCAGTGATGATGAGAATTGCTATCGGCTCATGAGTGACACCTACCTTATTTCTGAATGTGTGCACACTGCGATGCTGACTCCTTAAACTACTAAAACTGAAACAAAAGCCTTACTGTGTATTAGTAACTTTGAGGGGGGGGGGTTCTTGAAGGGGTTAAGGAATTACTATCCTGAGAGTAGCATCATATTCATTGTGATGGTAGCTAAAAATTACAGAACAGAATTTTTTTTGCTCTCTTTCCTAAAATTGGGGTTCAGGGATTATTGGATCGTGAATAGTATTCGCGTATATGGGGTACAATCCCGCAAAATATTGTATATGAAGATGATGATGATGATAGACTATCACTCGCTTACGAGTATGATGTCTTCTTTGGGTCTATACGACCTCAATGTCTGTGGGTCCTCTGATGACTGTGTGGACCAATTCTGGAGCCGCAAACTCTTCCACAATGTTCACAAACACCCGCTGAGGATTGTTTCTTAGAATGGCCATTCGTTCTTTCCTCTCCTGTCGCAAATCCACTGCATGTTTGACGTTTGTGTTTGAAGTGTTGTTGACCTTCGGGATTGTTAGCATTCGACATGGTTCTGTATAGACGAAGTATATAATTGATAAAGAATTATCCTTTTTGATTCCACCTAGTCAATATTATTATTCTCGTATCAGAAACATGTTACACAATATATTACAAAACATTTCATTAAATACAATGAGAGAAGAACTTGGCGACTTGTAATGCATTCTCTGAGGCTAGGTGTTGATCCTCTGTTGTGCAGGTGGTTGGACACATACGACCTAGTCAATACTGATTATTTTATTCGAAATGGAATCGTTGATTACCTACTATTACAAGTACATGTTTCAGGATCCAGCAATACTTGATCCCTTCATCAGCTTGTGAATGTAACATTTATGACTCCCATTTTCAAAGACATCAATACGCGGACAAATACTTCAAGAATAAATGTAGCAACATTAACAGTCACAAACGTATTATGGTCTGTTTCTTGAAATCAGAATTAATCGTCAACTTCCATCTGCCCGACGGAGAATGTAGCTACTGACTTCTACATTCTTGAGACATAGTCATATGAATGGAAACCGTTCGTGGCCCTAAAGCAAGATTCTCAAACTTTTAAAAAATTGTACCCCTAAGTCCTTTCCAAGGTGTACGGGAACGATTCTTATTGAGAAATTGACAAAATGCCATAAGAACCAAACGTTGCGATGAATTTTCGAGGTATACAATACAGGTATCAACTTTCTTTGATTATGTTTACCTTAAAAAATGACAGTTTTGTGGAAGCTATCAACCTAAAAATAGGCATGAATCGAAGTCTATAAGCAAGGGGAGCAAGTGAATATTTAAATCTCTATTTATGATTTAGGTCTTATGGAGATATATTTATCAATATAGGCCTACAATACTCATCTAATTGTAATCTTTAGGAGAAAGTATGCTGACTCATATTCATTTTTTGAATAATAAAGCGTGTTAGAATTTTGTTATTACCGCTGTATTAATTCTTTCTTCCTCCCGCTAGTGTTAGCGCCTCTAGTCCTTAGCTCATTTTGCAGCTGTTTAACGCTTAACCGCTGAAAATCGTCCATAATATATTAGGCATACCTGCCAACTCTCCCGATTTAGGCGGGAGACTCCAGATTTCAGACCATTTCTCCCGCCCTCCCGCTTAACGTATTAAATCTCCCGATTTTTCAAAAATCCCACGCCTAATTTCGGATTGAATGTGCGAGATGACACTCCAGTCGAGTATCGAACGGATCGACTTGACGTGTTTTGAAGTTATATCTCGATACCAGAGTTTCGCTCTGTATCGATAATCGACAACTGCGTACGACTCCCGCGTTGCGTCCTGCTGTTATAAAAAAGTTGGCTTCGAATACGTCTTTGTTTGAAATTGTCGAAGGTTAATTCAGCGTTTGTTCCTAGATGTTTTGCATAATGACCAGTGGGTGAGAGGTATTTGTACGCTGCAGAATATTGTATCTGTTTCACACGTGAAATTATATGATTTATGCATAACTTTGTTAGATGTTGTTGGCGTGAATATGCCGGTAGGCTATTGTGATTTTTCGATCTGAGTGATTGCGTCGGTTCCTCGGTAATATGGCGAAGAAATATGATGTGGCATTTAAAAGTGTGTACAAAGATAACTTTCCGCATGTAACTGAGTCAAGAAGAGGCGCAACATTTGCATTTTGTAGTGTCTGTAGGTGTGATTTCAGTATCTCGCATAGTGGAAAGGGGGACATTTCATTTTCCAAAATTATGTTTTTTGTAGATAAATTTCCTAGCATGTTAACAGACACTCAAGACAATTTTAATGAGGAAATGGATGCTTTACATTCCCAATTCTGTAATTTCCAACTTGAGGTTGTGACATCTATTGGAGAAGAAGAGAGAATTGATGTGAAGTGGGCACTGGTAGGCCAAATGAAATGTAGTGGTGGGGTACTGAAGTATGACAAATTGTCTAAAGTTATGCTTTCCATTCTGACCATTCCGCATAGTAATGCAGAGTGTGAGAAGATGTTCAGTCTTGTCAGAAAAACAAGAACGCAGTTCAGGTCATCTCTCTCCGACAAGACTTTGGACAAACTTAAAACTCTGAAGTCGATTCAGAAAGGGAAGTGTTTTGAGCAAGAATATAGCAAGACCTTTTTGAAGGGGGCAAAATCAGCCACAGTCACCTGCAACAACGACCAATAATATGATCTTCGATACGTCACTAGTTTTGTATGCCTGAGTGTGGTCGAAAGAAAGGTATGCTTGTTTGATAGACTAGTGAGAATTTAAAATTACTCAGTCTTGGTATATTTGTAAACTGGGATGTCATATCATGTTAGTCATGTACAGTTTAATAATGTAACATACATTTGCTGTAATGTCTTAGCCTGTGTGTGTATTATGTTGTAACGCCGCCGCGTCGAATCTCCCGATTTTTCATTTTGAGAGGCTGGCAGGTATGTATTAGGGGATATACCTATAGAATTAATTAATATAGTCTTGGAGTAAAATTAAAGAAGATATAATTTACTTTAGCTTAGAAAATTCGGTCACAATCTTTACTTTCCTCGCAGCTGACTGGGAGAAACATAAAACGATCTCCTTGCGCTTACCCGGTACTACACGAGCGCTATCTGGTGCAAACTTTCTCCGGCTACGTCCCTATTTCTACATGTTTCCCGCAACACCCCCTAGTGCACCGAATCCAACGAACTACTAGCCAGGTTGTGCCGTGCTGACACTCTTATCACCCTTCTGTAGCTTCCAAGCCACATGGGAATTGCGGGAAATGACTTAGCGGATAAAGCTGCAAAAGAGATGGTATCACTACCACCTCAGCCAGTGGAGGTACCCGCTAGAGATATTCGCTCTCAGTTACGCCGACAAGTACTGGCATTTTGGGAGCGTCAGTGGCTAGCTGACCCAATACCCAGTAAACTGAAGGGAACTACTCGCATGTGGTGGAGCTCTTTCTGGTCACAGAGGGAGTCCGTCATTTTGTGTAGGCTAAGGATAGGTCATACAAGATCCACCCACTCGTACCTAATGAGAAGGGAAGAGCCCCCACTTGGTGCCTGTGGAGCCGTTTTCACCGTGGCCCACATTTTAACCGAGTGTGTGGATCTTGCGGACTTAAGAAGAAAGCTTGGTTTGCAGATGACACTCGAACTTATATTAGCCGTTGATGCGGTGGCTGCTGATCTTGTTATCCGTTTTATAAGGGAGAGTGGGTTAGGTCCAGCAATCTAAATTTTGCAGTCTACATTGACTCAACAACTTGTTCGTTTTTGAATGCTGAATTTTTGTTTTTACGTAATTTTTGTTTATTTGTATAATTATTATTTTCATTTAACTTTTTGTTTTATTAATTGTCGGTCTTTTCAATTTTAGGTGTCTAGCTCTAAATTTTAAAATCCATTGCAAATTTGTATACTTTAATCTGTGTTAAGAGGAGCAGATGACCCCATAGTTCCGTCCCTTAAAACAACAATAACTAATGGCAAGATTGAGGTTAATCGTGCGTGTCCTGCCGGAAGTCTTAACTGGCTGAGAAAATGTATGAATACGTGCGTGTGTTCCTGCTGCCTTGAATTGGCACCCGCCAGAACACTGAACATCTGCAAGAAGACGCTTTGTTATTGGCCGCGACCTTGAGATACTGACCAATCACTCCAGGTGTACTGTAGACGAGCTCAGTCGCATTTGTTATAATCGTGAGTCAAGTTAAAGTAACAGGGAACTAGTTAATGAAATATATATCAATTCCTTTCTCTGATTTTTAAAAGCTTTATCGATTAGTTAATCCACCCCATTTGTCCAATTGTGAGTTAATGTCACGAAATGACAATACGATTTTTTGACGGCGAGGCTTCTCGTACATTTGGCCGCACATCATCCCGCGGATACAGCTAGCTAGACTTTGCTAGATTCGTTATAAAGTACACAGACTATCAGTTGATTCCTTTGTAACAGATATCATGTACGGTACTCTTTTGAAATTAAATATTAGCCTTTTGCAGGCCTATACTTAAACTTCTCATAACTTAACCTCACTTCCTTTATTTGCACAAGAATGTGTTCGTAATTGCCCCGCTCCCCGGTAATGACAGTGTCCCCTTCACCTGTCTCAATTCACTGCTACTGGAGAGACAAAGGAGCGTAATGGAGGAATGGAACAATGGTCCAGGGAGTGGGCGGCTGGATTGGACCCCAAGGTTCAGGAGATGGATGCTAGGGTATTCGAAGCCTGGGTGAATCAAATAGTTTTTTCAACAAAACATAAATATATTTTTGGAAGATATTAAAGATGCACGGCAGAAGACCAAAAACACAGACAACAAGGAAAAGCATATACAACCTGACTGAAATGAACCCAAGGGGGGGATAAAGGGAACATTACGACAAAAAGGAGCACGCTAGCGTGAAGCAAATTAAGTGCTCAGAGAGGAACGCGCATCGTCCTGCAGGCGTCAAGGCACCAGAACAAACATAAGGGGAAAATGCCAAACAGGCGAGGTGGACCAACTAAGTGGCCAAGATAAGAAAACTAGTAGGCGACAATGGCCAACAACAATAGCGAACAATAAGCAAGGGGCTGCCCGCCATTATGACGGAACAATCTATTTCCCAACAAAAGAACACATGAAAGGTAAATAATACTTGCATTTAATACTCTGGGGAGGAGCTGAAATAAAGAAAAATAAGAAATAAGGCCCTAAACTTAAGATGGTGCCATGCCCTATCGTAATTAGTTGCTCACCACATGTTAACATCAATTTACCAACTTAATTTAACCCTCTCAGTGCCACGCGCCGATCAGATCGGCCCTCGCTGCTCGCGCCAAAAGTGCCAAAGCCAGTTCAATAGGCACGCTGTTTATCTTATATTTGTAGATTTCTGTAAGCATATGTCCGTGATTATTTCATACTGTTGGAAAGGTGAGGTTTCAAGCTTGCCTGTGCGGTGTTTACTTTTTTCCTTCGAAGTCCGTTACGCGATAGGGTTGAGTTTGCATTAACGCCCTCCCTTTGCGCTCACCCAATCACGCGCTTTCCCGCCAAAATTGAGGTGCAGTTGTTTTCTTCTTGTTGATGTTTTCTGCCTACAAATGTATCTAAGAACTTTCTACAGCTGGAAATGTAGTGTTTCTTCGATTATGACTCTTAGGTGTCCTTAAATATTCTCAAAACTGATTTTTTACAATGAAATATTGAACAATTATCAGAATAACATCAATTAAAAAGCTTTAGATGCCGTATCTACTTTCATGAACATAATGTATGAAAGAATGAGGCATTGGTTACGATGCAAAGCAAAAATAATGATTCTATCGTTGGAAATGTGGTATTCATGATTTTTTTTTCGAATAGTCTGCATGACCATTGAAAATGGCTTGGCATTCTTGGCAAGAATTTTAGGAAATGGTTCGGCACTAAGAGGGTTAAGTAAATGAGCTCGACGACATAGCCATAAGCTTGCAGCAGAAAGGAAATAATTTAAAATCAGAACGGCTGGTAGCCGTTCAACAAACAACCAAAATGAAATCCTAATGTCGTGCGTTGAGCCACGAGGAAAAATCTAAAGTTCGTGGTGCGACCTATACGACACTAAGGCCACAAAATTAGAGATGAATAAAATACTTAAATAGTTCAAGCCATAGATCACAAACCAAGTCCCTCCACAATCATGGATTTTAAGAACAGTACTGTACCTTGTTCAGTGTTGTACTTACATACAGTATTACTGTACTGTACGAGAAAAAATTACAATGAACATAAACTGTAAGTTGGAGAACAAAATGAGGAAGACCTATTTGCACATTCCTTGTTAGCTGCAGAATGAAGTGTTATAGCAAACAAAGTTGACTTTCACAGGTTGCCTGAATATTTTCAAAACTCTGCATTCTAGAACTTCAAAATTTTCCACAGCGTAATTTGATTTTCGTTGTCTTAGTAATGCAGTTTCTGTTTTATGAAGGGAATTTAGCACGTTTTTTTGCCCCTAAGTTCTTGGAACCATCAAGTATTTCCGTTGAAGGCAGGTTTTACTGTACAGGTATATGGTTTGGTAATGGAAGGTAGGGTGATATTGGTTTACAAAGTGTTGTGATCCTACCGTCGATATATTATCCTATGTATATCTGACTTCTCAATGCACTGTTCAACGCTCACCAGTTTTCTCTACATAGTGTAATACAAAGTTCCTGATTTCTTGGATGTAACGGATAATTTCGAGAACCACTGGATGGATTTTGATGCGGTTTTCACCATTCTGTGAAGGATTTCTCGAGGAAGGTTTCTGTAGAAGAACATTCATTTATGACCAAAGGAAGCCTAGCAGTAACGATTTCAGTGAATCGAGTAGAAGAAAAACCTGCCATCCGTGCACCTTCTAGGCTTACGCTGGGTAAACCGTTAAAAATATCTATATTCTATGAGTGTAAGAATTGTTCAGCATGAAAAGTTATACAAAAAGTCCGTGACAGAATATCTCTATCTTTAATACATTGCCCACTATAAGCGTTTTTAGGTTTTCATTTCTTCCAACCATCTCTATTCAGTGGAAATTTAAATTACTAGCTTCGGAGCGAGTTTACGAGCTAGCGGGCGAGCCGATCACCCCAGCTTCGGGTCAACATCAAGAGTATAGTGCATGTGGTGGAGTTTTGCTGTTCACCTCGGTTTTTCTGAATTTCGTCTGGGACCTGCCATCCGTGCACCTTTTAAGCTTACGCTGGGTAAACTGTTGAAGATACCGGGCTAAGCCGGGACGGGCTGCTAGTTTTTTAATAACCGTGTGTGTTAACTTGGAACCAGGTGCACCAGATAACTTGACTGTTGTATTGTTTCCAGTCTGAGCGGCCACACACCCTTCCATGAAAACGCCGAAATGACAATCTTGGAAAATATCCGGACTGGTAACTACACCTTCCCTCCTCACCAGTGGAAAGGGGTGTCTTCACAGGCTGTGGATCTCATCAAGAAGATGTTGACGGTGAATCCCAAGAAGAGGATCACCATCAGCAAGATTGTATTCCATCCATGGCTTCAGGTGAGTCTCCTGTTGCTCCCACTTGAGGTTTACTGGAAAATGTGTGTATTTTAACCATATCAACATAAATCCAATTATTATAGATCGAGGCTGTCGTTATAGCTGTCAAAAGAAGGGCTCAGACAACGAATGCTTTAGTCTTTGCTGATGATATTATGGTATAGGGAGAGACAAAAACGGAAGTGCAGGCCAAATTAGATCTGTGGTAGGAACAACTTGAAAAAATGGGGCTGATGATTAGCAAATCCAAGTCAGTAGGCTTGGTAATTAGGAGGAATACTGGAAGAGTCAATCTTCAAATTAAAAATGAAGAAGTGGATATTGTTGACAACTTGAAATATCTCGGCAGTTTTGTTTCTTCTGACAACGCCATGAAGCGAGAAATCAACAACAGACTACAAGAAGCTTCAGAATTTTATCAGTCTGTGCGTTCACTATTTTGGGACCCAACATTCCCACTAGCTTTTAAGTTTACCGTATATAAAACCTACTTTGTTCCAATTCTAACATATGAACTTGAAGCAGCAACACTGACAGGACCAGCAAACAGCCGTCTACGGGCTGCTGAAATGAAGTTCCTCTGTTCCTGCTTACAAAAGACTAGGAAGGATAAAATAAGGACTGTTAATATCCGAGAAGAGCTTGGATTGGAAAGAAGCCTTTTGGAATTAATGGAACTCTACAGACTACGGTGGTATGGCCATATGAAAAGGATGGTTCCAGAAAGAACTTTTAGAGCTTCATCATCATCGGCTTTAACTCGAAACCGAGTATAAATCTTCTTCCTTCAGTCCAGTTTGTGGATGTGTTTACAGTGACTAAAGAGTCCAATCCTGGCATGGAACAAGCGTCCACACAATTCACATAGAATTGCTGGAGGAGGACGTGGTTGGGCTGCTCGAAGTTTCCTAGCTTGACGCTTGGCCTCTTCATGTGTGCGTCGATCCCTTTCAAACGTCTTTACAGTATCCGAGATGGTACGGCGCCAAGTTGAGCGGTCTTCAGCCAGCATGTCCCAGGTTTGTGAATCAAGACCCGTCAATTTCAGGGTCTGCTTAAATTGGTCCTTGTAGCGCCTCTTGGGACCACCTTGAGGTCTGGTGCCATAGCATAACTCACCATCTAGCATTTGACGAGGTAATCTCACATCGCCCTCCCCCTGTGGGTGGGGGATTTAGAATACACCCACTGTATCCCCTGCCTGTCGTACGAGGCGACTAAAAGGGGCGACCTTGGCTATTCTTTTAGGTTTCCGGCTTGTCTTGCGAATTGGACCTCCCGTGGGTGGGAGGGATGGAATACACTCACAGGTATACCCTGCCAGTAGTAGAAGGCGACGTAAAGGGTTTCTTGGCCCAGGTCCCCTTTACGGGTTTGACAGCCAGCTCTAAACGCCCCACTTTGTGCGATATAACTCTCATTAGGTTATATCGCACGCCTTTTTCCGTTCATGTTTTTGAGGTCTGGCACTCAAAATTACATGTGCGTGCTGTCAGGGGAAGGGCCGCCTAAGTGTGCGACTACGCTCGAGAGCCTGTTCGGTCTGGCCACACCGACAGGTGGGTGCGCCATGTACTCTGCAGTAGTATCCGCCTAACAACGCAGGTCCCCGCACAGCTGCATGCCTGTGCTGGAAAACTCTCTAGTATATGCCAAGGAGTACATGCCTCTATGGCATGTCAAACATCGGACCCCCGGGCAATGCCTTCCAAGCTAGGCGGGCCTTGCCTTGGCTGGGTAGCGCCTACAGAGACAGCCCGTGATTGGAGTCGGTGGCAATCAGGGAGGATGAAATGACCATGGGACAGAAAAGGAATATCTCCCACCAGGGTGGTCCGCCACCCAAGTCTTTAACTTTTGATTCCCTACAGGGATCAACCCCCTGGGAACAGTCTGTTCGTGAGAATCTGGGTGCTAACACTCCCAAGTTTCTGGTCGCAACCAGAACGGATGGGGGTGATTTCAAGATGGTAAAGTCTATTTTGTTTTCTCGGCACATAGAAGGGGTCTATGGCGAGCTTGAGAAGGTACAAAAGATGAGAAACGGTAGCTTGTTGCTCAAGACTAGGACTGGTGAGCAGGTTGAACACCTTCTGAAATGTGACCACTTTGGCGATATCCCTGTCAAATTGGAAAAGCACACGTCTCTGAATCTGGTCCGGGGAGTCATTTTCCACCGGGACCTGATTCTGAACATTGACGAGGAGCTCAAAGAGGATATGCAGCACCGTCACGTGACTTATGTCCGGCGCATTACGCGCAAGGTCAATGGTCAAATCGTGGATACTGATGCTTTCATTATTTCCTTTGAGCTTTCGGTGCTCCCGGAGAAAGTCAAGGTTACAAGTTACCGTTGCGACGTTCGGCCTTATATCCCTCCACCAATGAGGTGTTATAAGTGCCAGAAATTCGGGCACATGTTATCCCGATGCTCGAGCCCTGACGTCTGTGGAACATGCGGTAAGGTACCCCACGAAGCGGAAGAGTGCACAACACCATATCAGTGCACTAATTGCCCTGGATTTCATTCCCCTCGGGACAGGAACTGCCCTGTCTTCCTGCGTGAGAAGAAAATCCAGGAGATTAAAACCCTGGATGGTCTCACCTACCAGGAGGCCCGCAAGAAGTACCATACCACGATTTCGCCTTCTCCAATGATTGATTATAGAGCCATAATACCAAATTTGGTCCCGGCTACATCATCTTTTGTCTCAACTGTGAAACCTTCTAATGTACCACTGCCATCTACATCTCTAGCTACTCCCCAGAATCAGAAAGAGAGCCCGAAGGTGACTTCAACCCCACCTTCGGCCCCAAAGAAGGCTGTGTGAGCGAAGGCTGCTCCGCCCGCACAGCAGGGGAGGAAGTTGAAGACTTACTCCCCACTCGGCGACTTCCTCCCCACCCAAACGGTCAGCGAAAGCCGCACCGAAGCCGGCGGAGGCGGCATCGTCGACCAGGGTCAGGAATTCGGCTCCTGACCCGTCTATATATCTTAAAGAGGCGGGGAAGAAGGGACCCCGCACTACGCATTTCCTTTCTCCTAAAAGGGGGAAGCCATCCGCCCCACCACCTGAGGATGCTTCTGCGCCTGGGGACGTTTCGGTCCCCAGATCTGCGTGCTCCCCACGGAGATCCCCCCGCCGCCGAACTACGTCTAGGAAATCTTCCGCCGAGTCGATTCACTCCACGACCTCGCCTGAGGACATGGAGATTATAGTCGACGTAGAGGCTGATGATCCTCCAGAGGTTAAGTTGTAGCTTGCTGCTCCAACTTATCCTTCGTTTATAAGTTCACACAATGGCACTGTTACAGTGGAATTGTAACAGTTATGGCAGGCATTTGACAGAGCTCCGTCATCTTATTGCACAATACGCAGCGAGTATAGTCTGCCTACAGGAAACAAACCTCAGACCTGATCACGAGACTGTTCTGAGAGGTTTCCGACTATACTCTAAAGAGCGACAAGACGCCGCCCGGGCTTCCGGGGGCGTTTGTACCTTCGTTCGCTCTGACTGCTATAGTGAGGAGTTTCCACTCACCACTCCTCTGGAAGCTATTGCAGTTCGCGTGTCCTTGCCTGCTATGACAACTGTTTGTAACATGTACCTTCCACCGAACCAGCCCCTTGATATTAATGACGTTTTTGATCTTGTTGATCAACTTCCAGTCCCTTTCCTAATCGTGGGTGATTTCAACTCTCATCACCCCCAATGGGGATCACCATCTTCCTGCCCCAGAGGAAGGGACGTGGAGGGCTTAATTCAAGGGATGGATTTATATCTATTAAATACAGGGGAAGCTACACATTTTAGCTTAGCGCACGGCACGTACTCACACATTGACTTGAGTGTGTGTAGCTGTGCGCTGATCCCCCTATTTGGTTGGAATGTACACGACGACTTCTGTGACAGTGACCATTTCCCGATCGTTCTTACACTTCTGAACCAGAAGCCCGTGGAGTTCCCCAGTCGTTGGGTGCTTAAGCGGGCAAATTGGCCCTCGTTTCAAGAACGAGCTGTGTTCGTTGATCTTGGTTGCCGGAGCGTCGATGACGAGGTACAGCACATCACCGATGTGCTTCTTGCTGCCGCCGAAGAGTCCATTCCATCCTTTTCTGGGACTCCTCGTCGCTAACTCGTCCCTTGGTGGACAGAGGATATTGCAGCGGCAATAAGAGACCGTCGTCGAGCTCATAAGCACTACCGTCGGCGTCCAACCATGGCCAATTTGGTGGCGTTTAAGAAATATCGTGCCAAGGCACAGATTCTTGTTCGCCAGAGTAAGAAACAATCCTGGGAACGGTATGTGTCTTCTATTACGGCACATACCCCCTCCTCTCAAGTGTGGACTAAACTACGACGCATTTCGGGAATTCAGACATCTTCTACTGTACCGGGAATTTCCATTGATAATGAATTGGTTACAGATCCTTATCGCGTTGCAAACCATCTCGCCTCGTATTTTGCGGATATATCCGGTTCAAATAACTATGACCCTGCCTTTGTGGCACTGAAGCGCGAAGCGGAACGTTTCCAGCTTAGTTTTGCTTCCCGCGCTTCGGAGGAGTACAACGTGCCCTTTACGGAGTGGGAACTCCGCGGAGCGCTGGCGTTCTGCAGGGACACGTCTCCTGGCCCGGATAATATTCACAACCAGATGCTTAAACACCTTAACGATGAGAGCATTCGTTATTTGCTCAGGGTGTTTAATCGTATCTGGTTGGAAGGTGTGTTTCCAGCGCAATGGCAGGAAGGTATCATTATACCTATCCTGAAGCCCGATAAGGATCCCAAATTGACAGGGAGTTACAGACCTATTTGTCTCACTAACGGTCTGTGCAAGATCTTTTAGAGGATGGTCAATCGGCGCCTGGTGTGGGTCCTGGAGAAACGGGGACTCCTGTCTGAATACCAGTGTGGTTTCAGGGCGTCTCGGTGTACCAATGACCATCTGGTACACCTGGAGACCGTCATACAGGACGCTTTTCTCCGGAGACAGCACCTAGTCGCTGTTTTCTCTGACCTCGAGAAGGCCTATGACACCACTTGGCGTTACGGCATCCTCTCTACCCTGCATCAATGGAAATTCTGAGGTAACTTGCCGGTTTTTATTGCGAATTTTCTGTCCCTTCGCCTGTTCCGTGTCCGAATAGGGGGGACATATTCGCAATATCATATACAGGAAAACGGAGTCCCACAGGGATCGGTGCTTAGCGTAACATTATTTGCGATTGCCATAAACGGTATAGTCGCTGCTGCTGGTCAAGCAGTGGTACAGTCGCTATATGTAGACGACTTCGCTCTACATTATAGTGCGCAAAATATGGAGGTCGCTGAACGACAGCTACAACAAGCTATTCGGAGAGTGGAACGCTGGACACTGGAGCATGGCTTTCGATTCTCAACCGCTAAGTCCTCGGTTGTCCATTTCTGCCGAAAGCGCACCCTCCATTCAGATCCTGAGCTTTATCTGGGCAATGTAGCTTTGCCTGTTGTTGCTGCGTACCGGTTCCTTGGGCTCCTTTTCGATCAGAAATTGACGTGGGAACCACACGTGCGGTGTTTGAAAACTGCCTGTGCTAAGAAACTCAACATGTTGCGGTTTCTTAGCGGCACATCATGGGGGGCGGACCGTGCGGTGCTCCTACGCTTTTATAAGGCACTGATTTATCTAGATTAGATTATGGCAGTGTAGCATATGGTTCGGCCCGTAAGTCAGTGCTTGTTAAACTGGACAGTGTCCACCACGGCGGTGTGAGGCTGGCGACGGGTGCCTTTCGGACAAGCCCAGTCGTCAGCTTGCTCGCCGAGGCTGGCGTACCTCCTTTACACCTGAGGCGCCAACAAGTACTCCTGACCTATGCTGCAACTATTCGACAGATGCCACTTCATCCAAGCTATCCATGTTTGTTTTCCAATCCGAATCGCCGGCTGTATGATGCGCTCACCCGAGCCACTCGGCCGGCGGGGATTCGCTTCTGTCTCCTGTATTGTCCGAGTACCTAGCAAGGCCCCTCCGTGGATGGTCTCTCGCCTTGATATCATCCTGGATCTGCACACCGGCCCCAAGTCGGACACGGACTTCTCCGTCCATCGGAGGCTGTTCCAGTCCGTGGTGAGCCGGGATCAGGGCTTCTATTCACGGACGGTTCGAGGGAAACGAGAAAGTAGGCTGTGCATTTGTGGTTGAGGATCGTCGGTTTCTCTTTTCACTTCCCGAGGCCTGTGGCGTGTACACTGCGGAGCTCTATGCCATCTTAGAGGCTCTGCGGTACATGTTAACAGACGATCACCAGCACTTTCTTGTGTGTACTGACTCTCTGAGTGCGCTGCAGGCGATCGATGTGTGTTTCCCGAAGCACCCGTTGGTCCAGCCTGTGCTCGACCAGCTCGTCAGTTCGCGTAACGCTGGAACCGGGGTGACCCCTGTGTGGCTTCCTAGCCACATGGGTATTGTGGGAAACGAGCTTGCTGATCGGGCGGCGAGAGAGGCAGTCGCACTGCCCTCGCTACCTTATAACGTGCCTGCTAGTGATGTGCGCTCTCAGTTGCGGCATTCGATCCTGTCGCATTGGGAGGAGGCATGGCGTGCCACGCCTCCACCCAACAAACTGAGAGGCATCAAGGAGACAACGAAGGTGTGGAAATCTTCCTTCTGATCTCTCCGGAAGGAAGCTGTGGTACTCTGTCGACTCCGGATCGGCCATGGGATTGCTACGCACTCCCACTTGCTAAAGAGAGAAGATCCTCCTGTGTGTACTTGCGGCGCCCACCTAACCGTGGCACACCTTCTCTTGGAGTGTGTGGATCTGGCCGATCTGCGAGGGACTCTTAAACTGCCTAATACCCTCTCCCTTATTCTCCGTGATGACGGGCCGTCAGCTGACCTCGTCATCCGGTTCATGAGGGAGAGTGGTTACTTTTTTAAGTTTTAATGTGTAGTTACGACTTTTAATTCTGGTTAAATCTGTTTTTTGTTTTTTATTGTGTTCATCTATTGTATTGTTCACTATGCCTTATTTGTTTTATCCTTTTATACCATCCGCCTTTTATTCTTTTTATTCAAATAGGGCATAATTTTTGGGGCTCGCTGTCTGTTTTATAAACACCGTTTTCGCTTCATCCATGGCAGTGAGTTGTTTTTATCTACATCCTTTCATTTCATGCCATTTCATTTCATTAGGGGCCGATAACCTCGATGTTAGGCCCCTTAAAACATCATCATCACATCGCCCATCCGTTGGACATGACCAATTCATCTAAACTGGTGACCTAATATGGATGATTCTATGCTGTTGATTTGAGCCTTTTCCAGAACAGCAATATTGGTAATGCGGTCTTCCCATTTAATCCTCAGGATTGATCGAAGTTTTTGTAGGTGGAAACTCTCAAGCTTCCTAAGATCACGTCGGTAAAGGGTCCACGTTTCACAGCCATACAACAATGTAGAAATGACTACTGCTTTGTACACCATAAGCTTTGTACTCGTGGACAGATCTTTATTCATGAAGACCCGGTGCGCTAATCGTCCATATGCTGCATAGGCTGCGCCAATTCTCTTATCCACATCCTGCTCACAGAAATGGTACTGCCCAGGTACGAGAAGTGGTCTACCTGTTCTAATGGCTTATTTTGAAAGGGTAGTTCCTGGCAAAAGACCCAGCGAGGACGACCTCGAGACTTACAGGTGAAAGAAGTTCCAATGGATGTAGCGAAGAGAGGTGTAAATTGGCATACTATATCTGAAGAACAGCTATGGATGGATAAAGCAAATTGGAAGAGGCTTTTGCACTACCACACCCGGCTTGCTGGAGCGAAGACGTGATGATGATCAAAGCTGTCGTTAAAAACGTTCTGGTCTTAGGGTTGGAAACTCAACTTGGTGAGCCAAAGCAGAGAAAAGGTGAGTTTGATTCCCTCCTCAGCCATCCTGGAAGTGGTTTTCCGTGATTTCCCCACTTCTGCACCAGGCAAAAGCCGGGATGGTTCATAGCATTGAAAACCATTGCATTGACGGTGGGCATTCTTGAAGGGGGTTGGTTTTTTTTATAAGTGGATAGTGTAGGAAAGTGTGAAGATGGGGCAGACACAGGAAGGGGCAGTCATATTATACACCTCCTACCTTGACACCCTTATTCTAATGGTTATTTATTTATTTATTTATTTATTTATTTATTTATTTATTTATTTCTTCTTCTTCTTCTTTTACGGCCTCATTGGACCACTTCAATCATTTCTTGGTCCTCTTCATCAGTAGTTTCCTTTCCGAGTCGCCCAGTAGCTCTTCATTCGCTCTGATCTTCTCAGGCTTTCCTCATCTGTAAATACCCTTTTTACTGTATTACGTTTGTCTATTTTAGCCTGAAATCTTATTTTTATATCTCTCAGTTTTTTTAATTTTGTTGTTTTGTTTTGCAAGTCATCCAAGGTTATTTCCAATTCTTTCATATCTTCTCTAATTTCCGAAATCCATCCTACTTGTTGTTTCATATTCCAAAGTTTCACTACAATTTTTCTAGATAACCTGGTTTCTGGTGTCATGATGTGACCTAAGAGCCGTTTCTTCCGAATAGTATCAGTGATGGGCTCCAGTTCTCTGTATACCACTTCATTTGGTACTATCCGCCACTGTCCATCTTTCTGATATTTTTTTATTTATGCATGTTCTAGCTATTCTTCTTTCTACTTTTAAAATTTTGTCGATTCTGTTTTTCTGAGTAACTTTAAAAAGAGTTTCACTTCCATAGGTCACCTCTGGTTGAACCACCGTCTTGTAATGTTTTAATTTTGTTGCGATTGATAGACATTTTCTTTTATATGTAGACCCTGTTAATTTTTGGGATTTTATCATTTTATTAGTTCTTTCTTGCCATGCAGGTTTCTCATCCAAGTTGTAAGTTATAATTTCTCCTAAGTATTTAAATTGCTTCACTATTTTAACTTTCTTGTTATTTACTGTTATGTGATTGATTACAAGTGGATTTGCTACCATTATCTCTGTCTTTTCAATTGATATCTGAAGTCCAATTTTTTGTGCTATATTTTGTAGGCTTTTATTTGATTTCTGGCTTCTTGAATATTATTAGCCAGTAACGCTAAGTCATCTGCGAATCCCAAGCAATTTAAGTCTATTTGATCTTTCTTGGTCCCAATTCTGATGTTCCTAGGATTTTTCCTGTACCATTCCCTCATTACATATTCCAAAACACAATTGAAAAGTAGAGGCGATAAACCATCTCCTTGTCTTAATCCTGTTTTAATCGTAAACGGTTCAGATATTTCTCCTCTGAATTTTACTTTAGATTTGGTGTTTGTTAGAGTTAGTTTTATAATTTTCATTAATTTGGGATGAAGTCCGAAATTCCTTAGTATTTTCAGCAATGAAGATCTATGTATACAATCATAAGCTTTTTTGAAGTCTACGAAGGTTATGACTTGCTGTTTTTGTCTACGTTTGTAGTAGTCCATTACTAATTTTAAGGTGATTATCTGTTCAGGGCAGCTTCGCCATGGCCGAAATCCACCTTGATATTCTCCCATTTCCAGTTCTAATTGATCTTTACGACGATTATATAGAATTCGTGACATGATTTTATATGTGATATCCAAAAGGGAAATTCCTCGATAGTTTTCAAGATTTGATTTTTCTCCTTTCTTGTGTAATGGATGTATTATAGCAGTAGTCCAATGGTCTGGCAGTTCTTCTTTGATCCAAATGTTCACTATGCATTGGTGTAATGAAATCTTTACTGGTTCTGCTGCATATTTCCACAATTCTGCAAATGTTTGATCTTCTCCACTCCCTTGGTAGTTTTTGAGCTCTCTCAGCGCTTTGTAGACTTCTTGGATTGTGGGTGGATTTATGTTTTCTGATGGTGTTTTAATAGTGGTGTCTGTATTTATTTGAAGCAGTTCTGGTGGATCTTTGCAACTTGAATGTTTCTGCTAAAATTTCTGTATTTTTTTTATTACTATGAGGTAACTCGCCATTTTTGTCTTTTAACATTAATGTTGGAGGTTCATATCTGTGTAGTTGTTTGCTAAAAATTTTGTAGTAATCTCTTGAGTTTGTTTTTGCGCTATTTGTTTCGATCATCAGAATTATATCCTTTTGGTATAGCCGTTTAACCCCTCGTATTTTTTGAGTTATCTTCTTTTGTTTTATGAGATCCAAGTGTGATTTTTGACATAGTCATCTTGGCCGCCTGAGTTTTTGAATGGTATGGACTCCGTCTTGAGGAAACAATTCATGATGAAAATTAATAAATGTAAAACAAAAATATTGGAATACAGCCGAAATAAATCAGAAACCTCTATGGACATCAAATTGGCAGGTGAAAAGCTAAAGGAAGTAGGAGAATTCTGTTACTTAGGAAGCAAAATAACCAGTGATGGACAAAGCAAAGAGGATATAAATAGTAGGTTAGCTCAGGCAAGGAAAGCATTTCTACAGAAAAGGAATCTGTTGACATCGGTTATAGATTTAGGTATTAGGAAGTCATTTTTGAAGGCCTTTGTCTGGAGCGTGGCACTCTATGGAAGTGAAACTTGGACTATTGGTGCAGCTGAAAAGAGGACAATTGAAGCGTTTGAAATGTGGTGTTACAGGAGAATGATGATCAGATGGGTAGATGGGTTACAAACGAGGAGGTATTAAGACTAGTGGGAGAGGAGAGATGATTCTGGCGACTGCTAATGAAGAGAAGAGATAGGTTGGTAGGACACATACTAAGACACCCAGGAATAGCAAGCTTAGTTATGGAAGGAAGGGTTGAGGACAAGAACTGTAGGGGTAGACCAAGGTTAGAATATGTTAAACAGATTGCTTTGGATGTAGGGTGTGGTAGCTATGTAGAGATGAAACGATTAGCTCAGGACAGGGAGGCATGGAGAGCTGCATCAAACCAGTCAAAAGACTGAGGACTCCAACAACAACGGCATTTAGTGCCGGGAGTGTCCGTGGACATGTTCGGCTCGCCCGAGTCTGTAGCTGCTTCCAGCGGACACCATAAGGGTGAACTTCTTGTTCCGTTCAATTTCAAGTAGTTCCAACTTTCGCTACCAGACGGCAATGATACCTAGTGGTGAACGTTGGAACTTTGATAGAGCGTTCCAACGAAATCTAACTTAGAAATTTAGCTCCACACAAGTTTAGTCTGTGGAAGGATCTTTTACATGCCATAAATCTATGGCATGGGACCGCCGACTTTTCTTCCCCTCCGAAGGAAGGCATAGTGAAGGATTTTTGACGCTCTTAAAAAATCCGACGACTTCGGACGGGTTTGAACCCGCTATCTTGGGCACAGCTGTTCAGCATGCTACTAACTACGCCACCGAAGCCGCTAATGGTGAAAATGAGTGTTGTTTGCATTGGTGGAACATCAAGATAATCTTGCAACAAATACCTTCATTCTTTTGAGAACTCTTCTTTCACTCTTACCAGTTGGACTTTTGACTTAGAACTTTGATCTAAACATTGAGTATTGTGTCCCTCAGGGACTCACAATTTGTGGGATTTGGGTTGGCGACCACAAGATCCCAGCTGAGTTCGGCATTGCTTCCACCTACTTCTGCCGGGCTCCTCTCCTGGTCAGCTCTTGTTCTCTTCCGACCCCAACTGTATTAGGGTATCTGAGGCCTTTCCTGCCTTAATTGTCCCTTTTCTCATCTTTCCTGATCCTCCTGCCTCAAGGGGACACACCTCTTGTTTTTCTTCTCATGGTATCTCCTGCCTTCTGCTCAAGGAGGCAGGGAGTGTGTAGCCCCACCACTTACGGTGCACCCTAGATAGTGTTGCACCCTCAAGGACTCGCCGCTGGTGAGTTCAGGAGATGACAACCCTGAGGGATTCCTGAGCTGGGCCCAGTTTTTTCCCCTTTTTCCAGGGACTCTTCTTTTCCTTGCCTATATGCCTTTCCTGGCTCTACTTATTTCCAAGTCCCTCAATCCTCATTCTTCAAGGGTTGAGGCCATTTCCTTTTCCTTTCTTGACCATTTCTTCTTCTAGCCTGTAAGTTGTTGTTAGTTCTAGTGTTCTTTTTATCATCACTTTTCATTTTCACCAAAACCATTAGCGGCCAATAACCTCGATGTCAGGTCCTTTAAAACAACAATTGAATCGGCACATGCTGAAAGGGCCTCAGTCCAAGCAACCTAGTTTTGAGGAAAACGAAAAATACTGTGTCTCAGAAACGGACTGAGACCTTTTAGTGTAAATTAAGACTTTCTCTAGCTAATTCTAGGTAACCCACGCGTATGACTCGATCCCTTTTAACATAGATGGTTGAGGCTATCCTATATCATGCGATTTTCATTCTTAACTCAGTTTGCCATTTCTTGTGACTGGGGTTCTTTTAGCATGTGCCGACTCAATCATCATTAATATTAAATGTTATGTAACTGCCGTCTGGACCCAAACCACCTGCTGTGTGGGCAGGTGTGTTCAGCCACTTACACCAATGTGGCCACTCTCCAACAAATTTTCAAGTCTTAATGTGCTGTTAGGACCGGCTATATATGAAAGCTATTTGTATGATTCAATGCTTTGTTTTTCCAGGATGAGGCAATGAGGAAGAAGTTAGAAAGTCTCCACCGCGAGCGGGGTATCGACGAGAATTTACCACCTGCTAAGAGAAAACGCCTCGACAATGGCGATGTATGAGTAAAGGATTTTCCTCATTATTATGTGATTGAAACCACAAGTACAAATATATAATACGTTAGCGTTGTAAGCAACTCAGGATGGAGTGCACCCGACTTAAAGGTTACCAGAGTTTAGACACATGATGGTGCTGTTCGTTATGTTACTTAAAGGTCTGCGAGTTATGTTATGCCAATTTATTGCTTTATTATGCTTAATGAATGAAACAGTATACCAAAGTACTAAAGGTGTGTGTCCATTTTTAGTTCAGGCCAGTTATGGAGTCTGTACAATCCATTGGATCTATGGAATGAAGTTGGTTGGCCTATCTCCACATACTGCAGATCATCATCATCTAGTACAGTTTCCAGCCTTAGGCCGGGTCTGTTGGGAACATGGTCTCTCCTCTCACCACTACTCCGTCGTCACTCTGGTCCAGTCCTCTCCTCTCATGTTGACACACTCCCATCACTCACTCTCTTCAACCATCTATCCCTTTGACATTTCTTCTGCATCTGCATTTCGTGCATCCTCTTGGGAATCCTCTTCTCTTCCATCCTCTGCAAGTGTCCATATCATCACAGTCTTGATGTCTCAATCCTACCCTGCAAGGACTCCTCTTTCACTATTTCCCTGATCTTGTCATTTCTCACCCTGTCTCTTCTTGTTACTCCTATCCTACATACTGCAGATATGGAATCAATATCTGTCCAATGATAGTATGTCCACACCCTGTTGTTTTCCTTTGTAGATTTACAAAAGAAAGTTATTGTCTTAAAATAACCAACTTATATGAACGCTATACAGTGGAGTCCCCATATAACGAACTCCGATATAACGAATTCCCCGATTTAACGAATTTTTTAAAATCCCCTTCAAACATCCGTAACACTCCATGCTAAAAACACCCCTTTTTTTTACAAAGTTTTACTGGGTTTAGCTTCGGTGTATAACGTATTTTTTGTGATTTTAGTGGAGAGCTTAAAACCCCTATATTACGAATATCCCAAATACGAAACCCCTACATAACGAACGTAACCTCTAAGTAACGTATTTCCCACGCTGTACAGAAGCTATGTAGTGACTCAGACGCTTGTCGCGACATGAAAACACCAGCGTCTACTTCCGGCTTCTCTTCCCACCCCCTCCCCACAGCCGTTCAGTCAGTGCAGTCTGTCGAGTTGAGCTAACGCGTACCGTGGTTGTGCTGTGTGCTTTATTTATTCAGTGTGATGGCGGGGAAAAGTTCAAGACAGAGCCATACTGTAGAATTTAAGCGTAAAGTAATTAAAGTGGTTGATGACAATCCGAAAAGGAAAGAAGTGGATATCGCGAAGGAGTTTAACATTACACCCACTACTTTGGCTACGATAATTAAGCATAGAGACAAGTAAACTTACGTTACGTATCTTACGTTTATGTATGTACTGTAAATTTAATATTTTAGCCTATTGGGGAGTAATAAATTTTTACTGTACATAGTACTCTGTATCTGTATTTTTTACCTTTTTTATTTACCTAAATACATTTTTTATATGAAGACGTAGGGCCTACAGTTGAAAACAATTCGTAATATAGAGGTTGGACTCTGAGATATTCGTTATATAGGAGTTTACCATTCACCTTTGGGGAACCCCTGTGTAATGAATATTTGCCGAACTTAACCTCAATATAACGAACCTCAATTTGAGGAATATTCCGGTATAACGAATATTTTGCCCGGTCCCTTGACATTCGTTATATCGAGACTCCACTGTACTGTTTGTCACTAAGCAAAGATCGAATTGGGAGTATCTAATTATTTGAGGCATTCAATACTTATCGAGTCCCACCTAAATAATTCAACCAGCATGTCTATTTGTTGGTATAGATATTGGGTGTCACAACTACGTCATGCATTGTAATGCCTCAACGAACAGCTGATTCCCTAGATGCAACGAGAATAAGCCAGCAAATACGGTTGTGACTTTGGCAGATATTGAAGGTAGAAATCTCGATTCCCTATTGTCTTTTGCTGCTGTATAGTCTGTCAACACGGTTGTGCCCAATGAATTGAGTGGGGTAAACACACTCCTGGAAAAAATTACAATTATTAGTTATCAAGTTATCACAATTAAATGGGCAATTTAGGATTATGCGTTTCTACCCTCAGATTCTGATCACTGTGTTAAGGTTAATTTTCACTATTGTAAATTCACTAATGTGGTTCAATAGCACGTCGTTAGATAATTATAGTATAATGTTTGATTCACAGTTTGAATCTCGTTAGGTTTCTTTGTGTTACAAGGTTTTGTGAATTACGTGAGTAACGGTGTATATGCGCGTGTAAACAATTTAGATTATCACACTGTATTAATAATATAACAAATTTTACCATGCACTAGAAGAAACTGATTACAATGTACACTTAACTTGGTATTGTTCTCCTCACAGCGATGCTCACTTATAGACTTCCGCACCGCTACAAGTCTGTAAGTGAGCATTGCTGTGAGGAGAACAATACCAAGTTAAGTGTACATTGTAATTAGTTTTTTCTAGTGCATGGTAAAATTTGTTATTTGATTTATTATTAATACAGTGTGATAATCTAAATTGTATACACGCGCATATACACCGTTACTCACGTAATTCACAAAACCTTGCAACACAAAACAAACCTAACTTGTAACGAGATTCAAACTTGGAATCAAACATTATATCTATATATATAATACGCTAAGGTGTATGTTTCACAAAACTCAAGCTCCTAAACCAGAGGGAGTTAGAAGGTGTGGTTTGTACCAAAATCTTCCAAATTGTCCCAATAGTACAGGGAGAATCTTGCATTTCTTGAAAAGTCAACGGAAATGTATTTGTTTATAAAGTGCTTTTAAACAAATGAACAATGTATTAATAATATAACAAATTTTACCATGCACTAGAAGAAACTGATTACAATGTACACTTAACTTGGTATTGTTCTCCTCACAGCGTACATTTTTATATGAAGACGGAGGGCCTACAGTTGAAAACAATTCGTTATATAGAGGTTGGACTCTGAGATATTCGTTATATAGGAGTTTACCATTCACCTTTGGGGAACCCCTGTGTAACGAATATTTGCCGAACTTAACCTCAATACAACGAACCTCAATTTGAGGAATATTCCGGTATAACGAATGTTTTGCCCGGTCCCTTGACATTCGTTATATCGAGACTCCACAGAACTGTGCCGCATACAGCCACATAGCACTAGGCCAGGCGGGTAGTCTGCACACATGGGGCGCACACAACCCATTGTGCAACCAGCAGCAGTGATGAATTGCTCCCTGATTTCATAAATATCGACAATTTGTTTTAAAAAGTGTGTTTAAACAAATAAACACATTTATAGTAGTCCGCATAACAGTAAAGCCAGGCGGGTGGTTTATACACAAAACCCGCATAACAGTAAAGCCAGGTGGGTGGTTTACACACATGCGAGAGTTCTCACACGGGTCCGCTACTATATTATAATCATCTAACGACGTACTATTGAACCACAGTAGTGAATTTACAATAGTGAAAATTAACCTTAACACAGTGATCAGGATCTGAGGAGGGCCACTTGAGGCTCAAAACGCATAATCCTAAATTGTCCATTTAAGTGTGATAAATAATTCATGTACTTTTTTCCTGGAGTGTGTTTACATATTTATAACTTGTACCCTGCCCAATTCATTGGGCACTATCGTGTCGACCAACTGAAAAGCAGCAAAAGACAATTTATAAAAGCAACACTGAAGAAAGAATGGCTTCAAATTTCCACATCAATTCCCTACACCAGTTTTACAATATCACCACATTCCATCACAAGTCTAGTTTAGAAACAATATCTTCTAAGTGTTTGTTGAAGCTATTTGAACTACTACGAGAATAAGCCCATTAATAAAGGGTGTGACTTTGGCAGATGTCGAAGGTAGAATTCTCAATTTCCTATAGCAATGTTTTACATGTTCACCAGAATCCATCGCAACTCCAGTTTAGAAACATCTTCTAGTGCTTAAAAATTGTTATTTATATGGGGAACTTTTATTTTATTTTAATCAAATTACCGGTATTGTAAGGATATCTATTTTATTTTATTAATGTTAACCCCTAGAAGGAGCATAGAATGGAGAACAGTGGTGGAAGAGGAATGGTGGCAAGACAGACAGCCAGCTATGGAATAGGCTTGTTCATTCCCACACCCGGTCTTCTGGAGTGGAGTATGATGATGATGATGATGATGAAGATGAATGTTATGTTTGTTTAAATATTAATAATAAATAATAATTTGATAGATTTACTCCAAATACAAAAAGTGTAATCGGAGTTGTCTAGTCTTGGTTTTGGAGGAAAAGAACATATGGGATATCCACCTTTTGCACTAAATAGTTTATTACTATTATCTGGCTCGGAACAAAACATCTTGCATAGCAACATCCTTCTGCGTATCTGAGTTTGACTAACTATACGAAGTGAAGTGGTGGTTGCCATACAGCAAGTATTGGAGAGAAGATTCATCTGATGGGATGTGGGAGGGATAGAATGAGGAGATAAAATATGCAAGCTGATTCAATGACAGTTTCTAGAAGGGAACATGTTGGACCTCTTTCCTTCCTAGTAATTTCTATGCAGGATAGAAGGGTTGTTGAATATATGCCCTGGCCTGTGTCCTTGATGCTCTACTTTATACCTGGAGAAATGGACAGAAGGTTCTTTTGCTTCTCGGGTACTGATGTGCTGTAACACATTCTTTAATTTACTATGCTACATGTACAGTTGCTCAAACGAAGAATGTGTGCACTCGGGTAATAGCACAGTTCTACATTTTTGTTTTCAAGCCCAGAGCCAAAACTCAAAGGGATGAGTCAAGTAACCTCGTGAAACTTGCGTCCAGAGAGTAAGTTCCGTTTCGTAATGAAAACAAAATAAGTACAGATACAGACAAAACAAACTTAATCATAAACTATCTTTCCACATAGCTCCCACCATTTTGGAGGCACTTGTCATAGCATGGCACAAGTTTCTGTATGCCTTTATCATCAAACGTTGCCACATGTTTGTCAACAGTTTCATGAAGAAGTGATCTTGAAATTTGCGGAAAGTTTATAGATTGGTTTTCCTTGACTTGTTCTTTAATTACACGAACCAACAATGGACGCCCACTTCGTTCGTTATCTTGCACTTGATCACGTCCTTCATTGACCTATCGGACCCATCTCCTTACCATTGAACGAGATCTGATTAAGTAATATGTGATTGTCCTTAAATATATTTGATAGAAGTTTGATATACATTTGTCAAGAAACCAGGCTGCAGGTGAATTGTTTGTACAGGTTCCTAGTGTAATAGTTAAGAATGGACTGACGACATTGTATATAGGCCAATATTAATAATATGCCTGTGATCAGTATAATATGTTTTGTTTATATTTTTACTGTAGTTTTCAGATGCATTTTTGAAAAAGAAAGTGTAAAAAGCGTATTTTTACTAAAGATATTATGAATAAATGTAAAAAATGTTAAGACAAGTGAAACTGGGTTTGTTTGTTTTTTTTTTTTTTTTTAGCAGGACCCTCATTGTCCACTGAGTAGTCTGAGAATTTTTAATTTTCCTCCCTTAACTGATGTAAAATTCTCCTGTTCTCCCATTCTTTTTCTGCTCACCTTTTTCTTCTCCCCCCTTTTGCCCCACCACAGGGTCCACTCTTTTTCTCTTCTACACCGACAAAGAATTGTGCAAAGACTATGAGTAGGAGATCATCCCGTGGCTCATGATCGCGAGATTAACGGTCACATTAAACTACAAGCTTCCTTTACCATGAGTAGGTAATATAAGGCGGTTCTGGGGCAGGGGCTAATGCGCAAGATGGCTGCCGCGTGCAACTGTCCTATGTTATTCTTATGGAGGGGCAGTCAGAGCTGGGGCAGGGGCTAATGCGCAAGATGGCCGCCACGCCCTGAGACCGTGAATAACGTTACAGGGAGAGTTCAGCCGTGTAGTTGCTAAATGGAATATGTATTATTATTATTATTATTATTATTATTATTATTATTATTACGTAATTATTGATTGATCATGTACAATCAATACCAGCCTGATATTGTCCACCTCTTGGTGTAGTGGCTAGCATTTTTGGCTGTTACTACGAAGTCCCAGGTTCGATTCCTGGCTCTGCCAAGAAATTTAATTTCTGGTCTCAGGAGTGGAATGGGGTACACTCAGTCTTGTGAGGCAAAAGTGTCAAAAGGCAGGATTAATTCATACCTCAGCCATTCTACCTAACCCTACTTCACCTAACCTAACTTAAAAGTGTGAGCAAGAAAAGTGAGAGCAAAAAGTGTGAGCAAAAAAAGTGAGTGCAAAAAAAGTGAGAGCACAAATAATAAAGTTAGTTATACCCTAACCACACCTAACCTAACCTAAAAGTGCGAGCAAAAATAAAAAAGTGTGTGCAAAAAAGTGAGAGCAAAAAGTGGGAGCAAAAAAGTAAGAGCAAAATGGGAGATCACAAATAATAAACTTAGTTATAACCTAACCTAACCTACAGAAAATTCATTTTAAGATTTTACATTTTAAAATTATAGATTTTTGATTTTTCATTTTACACTTTTTTAGATTTTACATTATGTATTCTTTTTGTATTTTAGATTTTAGTTTTTTTTATAGATTTTAAATTTTAATATTTTGATTTTAGATTTTACATTTTCCGAAAAGAGTAAACTACAAGGTCACATACCTAACCTCACCAAACCTAACTTAAGCTAATCCAAAGGCTAATGCACATACACAAAGTATATAAGGGCACATGCAACTATCCTTATGCTAGTCTTACAGGCTACTGTACAACATGATCACTACCCCTACCGGGGTATTTATTTTTCATTTTGTTGTTTACACATTTGTCAATTTTCCAATTTCCCATTTTCAGTTTTTTTTTTAATGTCAGTTTTAAGTTTTTCAGTTTCTTAATATGGAAACATGGATTTTGCATTTTGTTGTTTACACATTTGTCAATTTTCCAATTTCCCATTTTCAGTTTTTTTTAATGTCAGTTTTAAGTTTTTCAATTTCATAATATGGAAACATGGATTTTGCATTTTGTTGTTTACACATTTATCAATTTCACAATTTCTCATTTACATTTTTTAAAATGACAGTTTTAAGTTTTTCAATTTCATGATATAGAAACATGGATTTTCCAATTTTTTGTTTACACATTTGTCAATTTACCAAATTCCCATTTTCAGTTTTTAAAATTTCAGTTTAATGTTTTTTCTATTTTGTCAATATCGAAACATGGATTTTCCAATTTGTGTTTTACGTGTTCATTTTGCATTAGGAGTGGAGAGAGGTGGGTATAAATTAAAAATGTACAAGCAGTGCCCACACAATATTTTTTATTTTAAATACATGTACACTATTTACACATAATACATTTTATATATTCTTTTTTTTTTTTTTTGTTATAAATTGTACAAGACGATCAATACGCATGAAGAAGTACTGGGAGGACCGCAACGCTCGTACAGTTCCTACAAGTCGACGAACTAATGGTTGGGTAAAGTGATCCTTTGTGGTCTAAAAAGAAGAAGAAGAAGAAATTGTACAGTTGTCTTTATTTTGTTTTCTATTTTATTTTTGATTATGAATACCATTTTTTATTTTTGTTTTTTTATTTTTGTAGTGCTATTGTTTTATTTCCTAAATTGTTTTGTTTTATGTATTTGCTAGTTGCAGGCAGAAGATTTTAATATTCATAACTTAACTATTTAAGCATGGTTAAGATTGAGTAATGACCATAGGCATGTGTACCTATACCATCAGCATCAATCACTCTTTTATCATCACCAGGACACAAAGCAATTTTGTTAAGTCTTATAGATGATATGTCATGTTGTTTAGAAGCGATAATGTTCATTGGTATTCTTTATACATTGTTTTTCATGACACAATCCTTATAATCTTGAAAGCTTATACAATTTTTGACAACACCTCTGTTAATACCTTTAATCTTTTTGATTTCTTTACCATTTATGTCTAAAGCGTACATTTTAGCTCTAAGTCCAACATATGCTTTTATAATTTGTCCACAAGCCTCGTCTTTAAATTTCCCCAACGTTTTCTTGTTTGATGTAGAGTAACATATGTGATTAGTAGGATAATCTGATGTGTCCAGGTGTTCTAGGAAATCCAACTTGTCTTGATATACATCTGGGGTGTTAACCAAATAAATGAACGAGTCTGTATCCATATACATGAGTTTAAGATTGTTCATTCCATAATAGGGTAGCAGGACATCATAGTGGTGGGACTACACTAGAGTTTTTGAAATATCCAGTATACACATTCCAATATATATAGGCTTATTGAATACAATGTTACGTTTAGCCATGTGGAAAGCAGCTAGGTTAGGACCATAAATGGTTCTGTCAATAAATGGCGGCTTTGCTATTAGCTTTTCTGCCTTTTTGCTGTTAGTCACAAGACGTATGTCTATTCTTTTACGGATATTTTCCATTGTTTTCCCAAAAATGGCATTGTTGAATAATTTGTACAGATTTTTCTCAAAATCATTTTTGGCTTGTTTTCGAAGGTTGTTATTAAAATCAACGTATGGCTTTAACCAAGGTCTTTGCTTAAACTTTAACACACGATGAAATTTTATCAATTTTATTCCATGATCTAAAGCCTGTTTTAATGCCATGTAGTGAACAACATATCGCCTTTGATTTCCAAGATGAGGAATTAGTTTTTTCAGAGACGAATCCTTAGGTTGTGTACACTCTGGTAGGAAAGGTAAATCGTTGTGTAGATCATGAAGGTCAGATGGGTAATCAACATCAACATCTAGAATGTATCCCACAGGATCGTCTTTCTTTAGTTTTTCTAGATCAACAGTATTTGGAGAAACCCACTGAAATCCACCATAAGGAAGGGAGTGGCACATAGCCCACCCATATTGGTTGTTGGCATCATCATAGGTAATAAACTGCGATGGTTTCTCAGAATCATAGGTTTCCATGTATTTATTGTTAGCTTCAGTATAGCGATGAGACACCTGGCATATGCCTCCACGTATTCCAGACTCGATTAAAAGAATCTGATCGTAATCCTGTAGCAATTCCAGTTCAATTCCTGTGTAAAGGAGCATTGCCTCGAAACTTAAACCAGGCGAAGTAAAAAAGTGTGCAGCATCCACTCGGTGTGTTTCTAGTGTTTTGTTTCTAAACGTTTCAAAGCTGTCTGCAAGAAGGAGTACATCTGAAGTTAGATAGAGGTCACTATATTCCCCTCGAGTTTTAATGTTGAACTGTTCCCAGACATTTTTGGCATGTTCATAGTCTTCTTGACTAACATTTTCTTTACTTAATTTGTTAAAGAATGCCTCTTTTGGAGGTAAACATGTTTCACTTAACTTTTCCCATGAGTCAATGTAGTCATAACAAAATACCCCTTTGCGAGTCATGAGCATTGCATTTTCTTTTCCAAAGTACTTGTCTGTTTCAGGGTATGATAAGTTGGAAACTAAGTTTTCCAAACTACTCGGCATTAACCGAAACGTGTCCACAAATCTAAGCTTAACATTTCCTACATATTTGGTAAAGGAAATGTACTTTTCTTTGGAGTCCGCGATAACATCCACATCCACGTCAGACAAACATTTTTGTAAAATTCCTAATTTTGGAAATACAACCCATTTTCAAAATTTTATTTTTGTTGTCCTAGAGACCTGGGACTTGGTACGGCGGTAGGGGGGCGTAAAGGCCATTCATTTATGTCAAACAAACAATTTTGTATACTTTTTAATTTTGGAAATATGTTTTGGAAAATTTGAAAAATATACTATATTTGGACTGAGAGTGGTATAGAGGTATGTGTTTGAGTTAACATATGTCTTTTTTAGGATTTTAGTTTTATGATATATCGTACTTTCCAAATATATTTTGAAAAATTTGAAAAAATTCACTATTTTTTTGACTAGTCATGGGATAGAGGTAAGTGTAAGAGTTGAGTCTCATTGATAAACCTTAGAGTACTTTGGATTTTTTTGAATTTTGTGTGTTGTTGTTGTTGTTGTTGCTGCTTACAAACATTGCTGTAAGCATTATGCAGCCATAGAAAGGACTGACATACTTTCCAAGACCAAATAAGCCCCAACAAGCAAGAGCAAATATGAAAGAGCTAATACAAAAGTCAACAAAAAACTGATGAAAAAAAGCCATGTAGCCTGCTGGTAGTTGAGCGAGTTGTTATATTGACCGATAGGTAGCAGGCTGGTAGTTGAGTGAGTATTGATATCGACAGCTAGATAGCATGCTGGTCGTTCAGTGAGTGAGTGTTGAAATGGAGCGCTAGGTAGCATGCTGGTCGTTCAAGTAGTTCTCATAGTCACCGCTAGATAGCGGAAACATACTTTGCGTGTCGCATGCTGCTATTAAACAAAGTTTTGCCTCCTGAAAAGCGTGCTTGTATAAGCTTTGTATAAAAATTGAATATACAATTAACTACTGTACCCATGTGAGTAATCTCGATGGAAAATATGCTTCTGCCTCCAGCTAGCATCAGGACTCAGGCGTGTACCGTTCTCCCATTGAGCAGTTGCATATTTTGGATTTGAGGCTAAAAGGTATCAACTCTACAATGATAAGGCACAACTCTACTCTAAAGACTTTAATTCAGTAAAACTCATGGCTTCAAACAAATAATGAGAACACAAATCCCATAAACAATACACAAACAAAGTTACTCCCACAATCCATTAATTATTCACATAGTTGAACAAATTAAATCCAAATCACTATTCAATCTTTTACCCTTATGTGGACTTTAAACATTACTCAAGTGCACTGATGCACATGTAATGTTTCACAAAACTGAACTATTACATTCATGTCACCTAATGTGACTTCTTTATATTCACAAAGTTACTTGTATCCTAAAATACATCTGAATTTACATCATGTGTACTATCTGTGTTACATCTCTCTCTCCCACCAAATGCTTTCATGCATTAGCCAACTCATGGTTTGCACTACATCTACTTGCAACACCACAATTACGTAAGTCTACCCCCTCCACTCCCTCCTTTTTATAGTTACACTGCATGTCATTGTGATTTCACTATATAACTTCTGTTATCGTTGTGTCGGATAGTATACTATTACGCTACCCTTACGAGCGTAGCCTGTGGCAACGAGTAACCAACTTCATTAACTAGGTGTCAGTGACAGTATCAAATACAACATCCAACCATTCGTTAGATTGCTAAATTTTTATATCATCAGGGAAATCTATGATTAGCAATGTGTTTCTAAACCACACACATTTATTACACATTATAACAATTCTTCCTTTCATTGACAAGCAAGGTCTTAAATCTGTCCGCTCAAGAACGCAAACCTTCACAGTTGGTTCAGCAACCCCAGCCCCTTGGACTGCCTGCATACAATGGACAGGGTAGGGTCGTTCACGGCTGTAAACCGCCCCTTTGTCTCCCCGTTTCCTGGACTTTTATCTCCCAAGCAGTATTACAACTTTGAATATAACATTGTGGTCACAATGATCCACGTGATCCCATATGATCTGAACTGAATATTATGCAATGGTTCTGGGTGAGCTTGAATATTTAATCCTATCCTTAGGACATTAATAACGGCCTCAACAGGTCCGTATCACAAATGAAGGCACGAGATTCATAGAACACAGGTCTAGTGGTTAGCCGGTATCTCAAATAAAATATTATGGTCAGTCAACAGCTGCCGCCAATGATTCGCTTCAACGAGCTGAATCACTCAACATTAAGTTCTCGGGGAATCAGGTATAGCGTCGAGGTGTCCAATGTTCTCCCCGTGCTTACCACGGGATTCGGACCCGGAAAATTTCATATCCAACATCGGAGATATGGTTACACACTAAATACGCTCCGGCATAAATTAATATCTCTGTACGCTCATGCTGTACGAGATTTCACACGTCGATTAGATCACCTGGCCTCTTACCTGTCCATGATCTCGCCTTATAATAAAGAGAACTTTAACTGTACTCTACAATGCTTAATCAAGCCACAATTCAATTCACTGTCAGGCTCCAACATCCCCGTGCATAATTATATTCCCATTAATGCAATATATTTAATATTAATTCTTTTCTCTTCCCTTAATGTAATCTACTGCTTGGCTAGATAAATAATCCAATTAGCGTAAATATTTCTTGCTTAAAACCTTTCATCCTGATGTATTCAATTATACCATTTATCATTATTATAATTATTATTATTACTGACATAAACTATCCTTCCGACACAACGTAACTACTTCAATGATCGAACATTCGCGTTCGTCATGTTAAGTTTCACATAAGTGAATTGCCATTTTATTAGTAGCATTAATAGTGGTAAAGATTAATCCACTCTCTGATGTATACAACATCTTAACTTTACTGAAATCAAACAATAAACATATGAGGATATGCCTCCTAGTATTGATTCTTACTGGCATATTTTATACTTCCGAAATCACATTACATGCAGTGACTATACTTCTATAGTAACATGATTTGTGGGGTACTTACGTCGGCTTTATCCAGGTGGCCCCAACCACCATATTCCAGTGTCACCTGCCATCGGCTTACTTAGTGACACATTGCCATCTTGCGAATACACATATTATATGACATCTGATTCATAAACACACGACACTTTTCCATTTTTATAATGAAGCTAATGCTTCCGAAACACATGACACTATATAACACTGGTTATATTATGACTTTAAGAGATATTTACATAACATCGGTGCACAAACACACGTTACACTTTAATTCCTGATTGGTTGACATTCCCTAGCATGTATCGAAAGTACAGGTGCTGATGGCCCTTCCTTCGGTCCTACCCCTTCCTGATTGAATCTCCCGATCATCTGCTCACGGATTCACCAACAGTTTCTAGATCATCCCTTGATAATCTTCCTACTATTGCAGCGATATGGTTACATCTCGTCATGAACGCTACTTACTGGTATACTCCAAATATGTATAACCAATCACTATACTTTACTGCGCTCAACATTATACATTGTATTTACATGAATAATTACTTTCCACAGTCCTGCCTAATATCACACGGCACTTAATAAACATTATATAACAGTCTTACTGCACGGCTTCCCACATTGAAGTCCGAGCATCCTCTCCTAACTTCGGTAATATGCATTTCGCATAATCAAGTTTGTTAATTACCGACTTCATTCTTGGTTCATGACCATGCATGAATATATTCTCACATGTGTGTTACATTGCACAGCTAACACTGATTACCAGTGACATGTTTAAGTCTTTGTCTGCGCCTGGGCGCTGCATGTCCTTTTCAACTGCGACTGCTTCAAAACAACTCTCCCTCCGACTCGGTCTAAAACTGTCACGAACTGTAACTGCGGTCAACTGTAAAAACTGTTTGCTACGACTGGGTCCACCCTCTTATATCTGTTTCACACAGAAAGTAGGGCAAGAATTCCCGCGATAAATCAGCTCCTCTCCTAGGGTGATTCTGAACTTGGAATAATATCCATATTGTTCCTTTTTCTTCGCTGGTCACAAAAATGTATGTGTGTTCGAGGATCGATCGGCCCCTTAATTTATATTAATTATCTTATCCATGGCTTGGGGACGCTACTTCACTGGGAATCCCTGGCAACATCCTCAAGTCCGTCCGCGAACACCCATAGTCCTGTAACATTGCGCACTGCATTAAACATGCCTATATTTCGCCGTTTTATGGCTCTAAAATTAGCCTCTTGGCTAAAGATTCATCTGTGCGCAACTCTCATGTCATTGCATTGCTCCAATCATGAGTAATCAATGATTTTCCTTGGGATCTTCCCGTTCCATTCTCAAGTCTATTCTCAAACGGGGAATAACCTGGTCATTATTTAACCTCCCGACCCCTTGCAGACGACTTATCTGGGTCAGCAAGATTGACGTGGCGCCACGGGCCCCCTCCCACAATTCTGGGGCTATTTGCTAAACGTCAAGCTTTGAAACTCCTGTGTTTCAAGTACAGCGTAGCCTACTTCATGTAGTCCAAATAATTGTATTTTCCACTATTTTCCTGCATTATTTCACTAAATAATGTCAGTAACAACTGATATCACATCAGTAATTAAATATATAATTTCTTCTAGGGGTTCTTACAATGAAATACCCTCACAGATCTCGGGTTCGTTCCCCGGTGGAACCTTCATTCAGAGCTCAACATATCTTCGAGATCCACGTTCGAGACCAGTCAGCATGACCACCTCGGGTTCATATTCCCCTTGCAAAACTTATAAAAGTCAATTGCAAGTGACTTTATGTAAGTAACTAGCTGACTGTCCGACTGTCTGTGTTTCCATTAGAGGTCTTTCACCTCGTCTGGCTGTGAGTAGGTTAGTCTGGTCCCCCTTTCCACTCTGCGCTCAGCCCTAAGCTGTTCATTCTCTAAGCGGAGGGTCGCATTTATGGCCTCAACCCCTCTCGCTACTCCAACCATTTCTTTGTAAAATTCTAGCATGCACTGGCACTCTTGTTCGCTTCCTTCACTGGGCAAGCTGTCTGCTTCTCGTTCCGTCCCGCTGCGTGAAACTTCAGGTCTGACTTCCTGGCTGACTTTGCCATCCACGTTCATTTGGGTGTGCGCTGCTAATATTTTTTCTTGTTCGTCAAATTCTTCTGGCGAATAATAAACTTTTAAGTTGGCAGCATTCATAACGACCTCATTTCCTGTTTCTAAATGCCTTATTCTGTATGCATTGTTCTGTAGGTCTCTGATAACCTCGAACGGGCCGTGATATCCAAAAATGAACTTCTTATATTTTCTTGCTCCTGGATCTGAACTGGCTGGCCTCCTGACTAACACTTTCTCACCGACGAGAAGCGGTCTGTGATACCTCTTCGCACGATTTCTCCTCTGACGTCTCTCCGCTTGTGCCTGGAGATATTCGAAGGTTCGTTGGATCCTCAATTCTCGTCCTGGCTGTGCGTCTACTGGTAATGGAATAACACCATTCCACGGTCTTTCCGGTCTCTGATTCAAATGTAGAGTCACGGGAACCTGACCTGTCGCCTCATGTACCGTATTATTTGTACAGTATTCAATTACTTCTAGGAATTCTATCCAACGCCAATTCTCTTCAGAGCAGTAGATCTTCATGTACTTCTGGATCTCTCTCATTACTCTTTCAACTGGACTTGCCTCAGGATGGCAAATGGTAGATAAAATCTGCCTAATTCCTAGAGTTTCCAGTTCTCGACGAAATTCCGCGCTTGTGAAGCAACTTCCGTGATCTGAGAGGATGTTATCCGGCTTCCCAAGAATCGGAATAACTCTCTCTTTCAGGCGTTTCAATACCTGCTTCGAACTTGTCTTCTGTATGGGGCATAATACCACCATTTTTGAAAATACATCCATGGCTACAAAAATGTGTCTATTGCCTCTACGTGCTCTAGGCAATGGCCCAAAGTTATCTATGCTTAATAGCTGCCTTGGCTTCTCCGGTAACAACGGAATAGGTCGTTGTCTCATTAAAAATGGATTTGGCTTTACCCTTTGGCACAAATCGCACGTCCTAATGGCATTTCTCACAGTTTCTCTCAACTTTGGCCAAGTGAATGCTTCTTTCAACAGAGCGGTAATTTTATCTATCCCGGGATGTCCAAATGCTCTGTGTGCTAGCCACACCAATCTCCTCTGCAAAGATGCAGGAATGACAACTCTTTGTCGTGTATGGTCCTCATCATCCCACTTGTGTAGTATCTGATTATACCATACATAATCTGTTGATAATGCCTCTGCCTCTCTGTAACTTATATTGCAGTTCCCCTTGCTAAGCGTCCCTCGAAGTAATCGATCATCATCTTCAACCACGGGTCTTCGCGTTGTAGGTTGGTAAGATTCCTCAAGTCGTCTAACGTCTTCTGATCTCGATTCTCAATCTGGACAGCGAGAGTTTCCTCTTCTCTAGGGTAACGGCTTAATATGTCCGGTATTACATTTTCTTTCCCTGGACAGTATTCTATTTCCACATTGAATTGTTGAATATACAGGGACCATCTTGTCAACCGCTGGCTAGACAAGTCCGTCTTTAACAGAAATGTTAAAGCTTTATGGTCTGTTCTGAGGACTATTTGAAAGCCGTACACGAGTTTATGCCATGTTTGCAACGCGTATAAAATTGCGAGCAACTCTATCTCTGTAATCGTGTAGTTTTTCTCATGGGCTTTCAGCCTCCTACTTATAAAGGCAATAAAAATTTTCCTTTCAGGCTTATCAACGTTTTCCTGGAATAGCATCGCTCCTACACCAACAAGTGATGCATCCGTCTGTATGATGAATTTCTGGGTATAATCCGGGTATCCCAGCTTCACATATTCCAAAAGCATTTGCTTTGACCTCACGAATGCTTCCTGACATTGCTCCGTCCAATTCCATCTGCCGCCTTTCTTCAATAAATCCTGCAATGGTGCTACTGTCGTAGTATAATTTGGGCAGTGGTTCGAAAAGAATCCAATTACTCCCAAATACTGTCGGACATGCTTTACTTTCGTGGGTCGAGGGAAATTCCGAATTACCTCCAATTTATCTGGGTTAGGCAAATGGAGTTAACATTTGCATCAATAACATGCCCTAGGAATTTAACTTCCCTCTGACAGAAGTGCGATTTCTTGATATTAACCTTAAAGTTAGCTTCACGAAGGTCATCTAGCAACTTCTTCAGGTCTCTCATGTGCTCCTCCAGAGATTCTGATGTGAGTAGAATGTCGTCTACGTATCTGATGGTTCTCTCTTTCACATCATCGGATAGATTGCGATCTAACGCTCTTATCAGGGCTGAACCAGCTGTTTTCAACCCAAAAGGTAGCCTTAAAAACGTATGTGTGTGTTGATCAAACATAAATCCTGTCAACAGACTAGTTTTCTTCTCTAATTCAAGATGGTGGAAACTGGAAGTAATATCCAAATTTGTGAATACGGTTTTCCCTTTGAATTTCCTGAGGATTTCCTTAATAGGTGGCACTTGGTCGAACTCCGGAATAACCTTCAAATTTAAATGTCTCAGGTCCAGACATACTCTGACAGTCCCGTCTGTCTTAGGTACAATCACCAATGGACTTACATAAGGCGTAGGTGTCTTCTCAATAACACCGGCCTCCAACATCTCCTGAATTGCCTCTTTCACTTTAGCATAGTGCTTTTCGGCTACAGGGTAGGGTTTCTGCCTAAATGGTGTCCAATCACTGACTTGGAAAGCATAAGTGAAGTTCTTTATACGACCAGGTCTCGAATCAAAGACTTCCTTCTGTTCCAGTAATAATTGCCTTAAATTTTCCTTCTCTTTTGGTCCAATTTTTGCTTCTTCAAGCTTTTCCGAAATATGTTCTTCCAGTTCGGGTTCCAGATCTTTTTCTAAGTCTGCGGCTAGTGTTTTCAGTTCTTCTTCTAACTGTTCAATAGCCAACACTTCTTCCTCAGCCACATCTCTGTATGTATGCCATACTTGTTCATCTGATCCTGGTTCATTCTGATTGAGTGCGACCTCTAAGCCTTCAGCTTCCTCATTCACATGGAACATAACCCTGTCCTGTGCTAGGTCGATTATCACTCGGTATTCCCTTATAAATTGTGCCCCTATAATCAGGTTAAAAGGCAGTTTGTTTACTAATAGAAAACTCTGTGAAAACGTAGAGCCTCCTATCTGTAACTAGGAATACTTGATATTTGCATACCATCGTTCTGTCTGGAATTACACCTTTTATTTTGATACTTGAGATAGGTATTTTCAAAACATCTTCTCTCTGCGCTATCTCATTATACAAAGTTTGTGTCATAAGGCACACTGTTGAACCCGTATCCAATAAACTTCTTATTTTCAACCCTGCCACTCTTATCAAAATAATGGGCAATTCTCGTTTGACCATGACCTGTGATCCTCCCGTATCCTCAATTAACTCTTCTGGTTTGGCTATCCAATTGATGACGTTGACTGACTTCCTTCCATCATTTCCAAATTCTTCTAATTTTGGCGTTTTTTTTTTTTTTCAATAGCGCCCGTCCCCTTGGAGTTTCTTCTCTCCTGTTCGCTGCGCTGTAGCTCCAAACTCTTAGCTCCATCTTCATATCTATCTGGCGACGTCCTATTCTGCATAACATCTTGCCAGTGGACTTGTTGTTTCGGGGGCTCATCTCCCCTTTCATTGAGGTATTGCAATGAAGCGTGGTATCGCTCCTCTACCTCATCATCGAAGTTACGTCTTCTTTCCTGGGGTCTCCAATTTCTATTGTTGCCTTCTTGGCCATTGTTACCTCCATTGTTTTGGTACGGCCTATCCCTGGTATTCTGCTTGTTCCAAGAATTTCGGCCTCTTCCTCTGCCAGCATTACCTTTATATTTCGGCTGCCATCTTCTGGGTTCCTGTTCCCATTGACGTCCGTTGGAATCTAACGTATCTGTGCTAGTAGCTTTGTTGTTCTTTGGAGCTTGATACTGGTCAGTCTGCGTGTTGGTCACATGTACCTGTTCCACGGTTCGATTCTGACGCATCGTATTTGCTGTTGTGAGGTCCAGTTGTCTCAGAACTGTCTCCATTTCCATAGCAGTTTTTGCATTAGCCGAGATTAGCAGTCTCTGTATCTCGTATGGAAGCTGTTTGGCGATAGCAATACATAATTCCAGCTCGCTAGGCTTTTGATCAAGTTCTTTGAACCGACACATCTGTGATATGAAGAATTCTGCATACTTCGTTGGGCTAGTAGTGCTGTATCTTTTTGAATATAGATCCAACCGTAAATTCTGTTGGGTCGCTGGATCCCAGTATCTCTTCAAAAATGCCTCTCGAAACTCCTCAACAGTATCGAAAGTGTAGCGGAAACTGCGAAACCATAATGCGCACTCCCCTTCTGTTAATTTCTCTATAGCTCGTAGCCTGCGCTCTTGCGGTATTCGCGCATCATTCAAATATTCAGACACTTCTTTTAGCCAATATTTCGGTGTCATACTACAGTGGCTACCTGAGAATTTCCTTGGTTTCTCTTCACTTGCTCTGATAACATTTATCACTTGTGTGTGCATAGCATTTTCGTGTGGCGTCGATGCTGCAACTGGCGCACCTGGCGTCATATAAGGACTTTCGCCTGGGCCTGTAGCACTCCTTATTATAGGCTGGGTTTCCAAATCTGCCCACCTAGTTCTCCTCATATCGTCCATGCTGCCTTCGCTAGACTTAGGATCTTTCATGAGGGTTTCCTCTTGCGCAATTATCCTAGTCTCCATTTGATTGTGGCGCATCTCTGCCCTTTCCAGACGAGTAATTACCTCTTTCTCTATTCTGGTAAGCCTATCTCGATTTTCCTCGGCTACTTGAAATATTTTCTGCTTGTCTTCCTTCAGACTTTGCTTAATATGGGATATTTCATCCTCTACATCTTCCTTTATCTGAGCAAGGGTCTTGTCGTTTGCCTCTGTCTTTTGGCCTTCTCTCACTTCGAGTTCTTCCCTCAATCCTTTGATTTCCTCTCGAATGTGTCCATTGACCTTTGACATTTCATTCTGGATCTTAATGATTCCACCTCTATTCTCCTCTTGCCTTTTGTTAACTACGTCAATGTCACTTTGAACTTGGTCCAGTTCTTGCTGAACTTTGCTCATCTGACCCTTCATATTTCCTACCAGCTCTTTACTCTCGTTAACGACAGCCTTGATTTCACCTATTTCCTGGCATTGACCTAATATATTCTGATCCTGTTTCTTTAGATCACCGTTAATTGCTCTAGCATAGCTTTTCAATTTCGTGTCCCATTTACTGTCGTTTTCTTCCAACCTTTGATCTACCGTACGGGTAAATTCTGCGAACTGTTTCGCTTGGCGTTCGAGATTCGCCTCATTTTGGATTTGAATATCCTTAATGTCGTTAGATAACGCGTCTAACCTACTGTTGGTTTCATCCTGCGCATGTTTACACGCTTGTAAGTTACTCTCAAGTTTGGCTTCTATAGCCCCGAAACGTTTATCCGTCTTAACCTGCATTTCCGATACAATGCTTACAACAGTTTCTGTAACTTTAGTCTTAATTACCTCTTGCATCTGACCTAACTTATCGTTTAACTCAACCTTATTTGCCTCCATTGCCAGCTGATTGGCATTCAGTGTAACCTGACTTGCATTAATTGCCTCCTGATTGGCATCTAAACGAGTGTTTATTTCATTCTGGAAAGCCTTTGCTTCCAACTTATTTTGCTCATTAACAGCGTCAAAATGCTGTTTCAACCCTGCAATCACCTGCAAAATCTCCTCTGTGCCAGACATTCTTACAATAATATACTTTGAGATGCAGGCAGGCTTCCTGGAAATATGTGTGGATACGTTTTGGAGAAAGACACAAAACACTGTACACATGCTGTAATATTGTATAAACTTTAAATTTATGGATTAATTATGGATTGGGTGCGTAGCGCTCATACCCTTGGGTAATCCTCTTCTCAATAGAGAGATTCTGCGTTACGTCAAAAGCCTACTGAACTCAAAAATCACTCAAACACAGTTTGAGGCAAAAATATAATTACTATGGTTTTCCCCATGAAATACCATAAAAATCTATGGGGTTTCCCTAAATCCCATAAGCTCCACGAACCTGGGCGCCATGATAATTGAAATTATCATATCATGTGAGGGGGAGGTGGTCCACGTTAGGCGCCATGATAATTTAAATTACATCATGTGTACTATCTGTGTTACATCTCTCTCTCCCACCAAATGCTTTCATGCATTAGCCAACTCATGGTTTGCACTACATCTACTTGCAACACCACAATTACGTAAGTCTACCCCCTCCACTCCCTCCTTTTTATAGTTACACTGCATGTCATTGTGATTTCACTATATAACTTCTGTTATCGTTGTGTCGGATAGTATACTATTACGCTACCCTTACGAGCGTAGCCTGTGGCAACGAGTAACCAACTTCATTAACTAGGTGTCAGTGACAGTATCAAATACAACATCCAACCATTCGTTAGATTGCTAAATTTTTATATCATCAGGGAAATCTATGATTAGCAATGTGTTTCTAAACCACACACATTTATTACACATTATAACAATTCTTCCTTTCATTGACAAGCAAGGTCTTAAATCTGTCCGCTCAAGAACGCAAACCTTCACAGTTGGTTCAGCAACCCCAGCCCCTTGGACTGCCTGCATACAATGGACAGGGTAGGGTCGTTCACGGCTGTAAACCGCCCCTTTGTCTCCCCGTTTCCTGGACTTTTATCTCCCAAGCAGTATTACAACTTTGAATATAACATTGTGGTCACAATGATCCACGTGATCCCATATGATCTGAACTGAATATTATGCAATGGTTCTGGGTGAGCTTGAATATTTAATCCTATCCTTAGGACATTAATAACGGCCTCAACAGGTCCGTATCACAAATGAAGGCACGAGATTCATAGAACACAGGTCTAGTGGTTAGCCGGTATCTCAAATAAAATATTACGGTCAGTCAACAGCTGCCGCCAATGATTCGCTTCAACGAGCTGAATCACTCAACATTAAGCTCTCGGGGAATCAGGTATAGCGTCGAGGTGTCCAATGTTCTCCCCGCGCTTACCACGGGATTCGGACCCGAAACATTTCATATCCAACATCGGAGATAGGGTTACACACTAAATACGCTTCGGCATAAATTAATATCTCTGTACGCTCATGCTGTACGAGATTTCACACGTCGATTAGATCACCTGGCCTCTTACCTGTCCATGATCTCGCCTTATAATAAAGAGAACTTTAACTGTACTCTACAATGCTTAATCAAGCCACAATTCAATTCACTGTCAGGCTCCAACATCCCCGTGCATAATTATATTCCCATTAATGCAATATATTTAATATTAATTCTTTTCTCTTCCCTAATGTAATCTACTGCTTGGCTAGATAAATAATCCAATTAGCGTAAATATTTCTTGCTTAAAACCTTTCATCCTGATGTATTCAATTATACCGTTTATCATTATTATAATTATTATTATTACTGGCATAAACTATCCTTCCGACACAACGTAACTACTTCAATGATCGAACATTCGCGTTCGTCATGTTAAGTTTCACATAAGTGAATTGCCATTTTATTAGTAGCATTAATAGTGGTAAAGATTAATCCACTCTCTGATGTATACAACATCTTAACTTTACTGAAATCAAACAATAAACATATGAGGATATGCCTCCTAGTATTGATTCTTACTGGCATATTTTATACTTCCGAAATCACATTACATGCAGTGACTATACTTCTATAGTAACATGATTTGTGGGGTACTTACGTCGGCTTTATCCAGGTGGACCCAACCACCATATTCCAGTGTCACCTGCCATCGGCTTACTTAGTGACACATTGCCATCTTGCGAATACACATATTATATGACATCTGATTCATAAACACACGACACTTTTCCATTTTTATAATGAAGCTAATGCTTCCGAAACACATGACACTTTTCCATTTTTATAATGAAGCTAATGCTTCCGAAACACATAACACTATATAACACTGGTTATATTATGACTTTAAGAGATATTTACATAACATCGGTGCACAAACACACGTTACACTTTAATTCCTGATTGGTTGACATTCCCTAGCATGTATCGAAAGTACAGGTGCTGATGGCCCTTCCTTCGGTCCTACCCCTTCCTGATTGAATCTCCCGATCATCTGCTCACGGATTCACCAACAGTTTCTCGATCGTCCCTTGATAATCTTCCTACTATTGCAGCGATATGGTTACATCTCGTCATGAACGCTACTTACTGGTATACTCCAAATATGTATAACCAATCACTATACTTTACTGCGCTCAACATTATACATTGTATTTACATGAATAATTACTTTCCACAGTCCTGCCTAGTATCATACGGCACTTAATAAACATTATATAACAGTCTTACTGCACGGCTTCCCACATTGAAGTCCGAGCATCCTCTCCTAACTTCGGTAATATGCATTTCGCATAATCAAGTTTGTTAATTACCGACTTCATTCTTGGTTCATGACCATGCATGAATATATTCTCACATGTGTGTTACATTGCACAGCTAACACTGATTACCAGTGACATGTTTAAGTCTTTGTCTGCGCCTGGGCGCTGCATGTCCTTTTCAACTGCGACTGCTTCAAAACAACTCTCCCTCCGACTCGGTCTAAAACTGTCACGAACTGTAACTGCGGTCAACTGTAAAAACTGTTTGCTTCGACTGGGTCCACCCTCTTATATCTGTTTCACACAGAAAGTAGGTCAAGAATTCCCGCGATAAATCAGCTCATCTCCTAGGGTGATTCTGAACTTGGAATAATATCCATATTGTTCCTTTTTCTTCGCTGGTCACAAAAATGTATGTGTGTTCGAGGATCGATCGGCCCCTTAATTTATATTAATTATCTTATCCATGGCTTGGGGACGCTACTTCACTGGGAATCCCTGGCAACATCCTCAAGTCCGTCCGCGAACACCCATAGTCCTGTAACATTACGCACTGCATTAAACATGCCTAGATTTCGCCGTTTTATGGCTCTAAAATTAGCCTCTTGGCTAAAGATTCATCTGTGCGCAACTCTCATGTCATTGCATTGCTCCAATCATGAGTAATCAATGATTTTCCTTGGGATCTTCCCGTTCCATTCTCAAGTCTATTCTCAAACGGGGAATAACCAGGTCATTATATAACCTCCCGACCCCTTGCAGACGACTTATCTGGGTCAGCAAGATTGACGTGGCGCCACGGGCCTCCTCCCACAATTCTGGGGCTATTTGCTAAACGTCAAGCTTTGAAACTCCTGTGTTTCATGTACAGCATAGCCTACTTCATGTAGTCCAAATACTGCTATCTTCCACTATTTTCCTGCATTATTTCACTAAATAATGTCAGTAACAACTGATATCACATCAGTAATTAAATATATAATTTCTTCTAGGGGTTCTTACAATGAAAGCTCATTCAGAGCTCAACATATCTTCGAGATCCACGTTCGAGACCAGTCAGCATGACCACCTCGTGTTCACTACTAAGTGTTCAGAACTAACATGTATAGCTTTGTGTAGGGAATATTGGGGTCCTTAGCAAGAAAGAGTGCCTAACACACATGAGTGTACAGCCTTTTGATATGCAGTAAGTACCTGATAACCTTGAGTACGGTGTAAGAATATTTTCAGTTGACTACTACCTGTCGCAGTGTTTACATTGCGAAAGACCGTTGAAACAACCAGTCTTTAGCTTTGTCATAAGCAGTGAGCAGCTGTTACCCTTAACTAGGGGTATATTAGAGGACCCTTAGCAAGAATATCATCAGTTGACTACCACCACTCACAGTGACCACATCGTGAAAGATTGTCAAAACAACTATTGTACAGCCTTGTACTACACAGTAAGTAGCTGTTGGTCTTGACTATTGTATATTAGAGAACCCTTAGCAAGTATATAATCAGTTGACTACTACTTGTTACAGTGTTCACATCGTGAAAGACCGTCTCCCTGTCCAGTCTACAGCCTCGTCATACGCTGTAAAGAGCTGTTGGTCTAGACTAGGGGTATATTAGAGGACCCTTAACAAGAATATCACCAGTTGCTACTCTGAATATGCAGGGTACCTTGCTTTCGTTTTACAGATCATTAAGTCGACGTCCAACCTGGCTAAGTACTATCGGATAAAAATGGTCCTTTTCAGGACAAATAAAAAGTCACTCTTTGGAACGGGTACATAAGTGGCCATAGTACATCCACTGAAAACGGCATTAAGGGACTCCGGAAAGCCCTATGTTGCCAATGTTAAAATACTACTTATAAAGTACATGTTTTCTCAAGATCTATTTGGAATGTTAGGATGAATTTTTTACAGCATGTTTATGAGGGTGTGGCCATACTTTAACAGGGGGATTTTTGGTTTACTGATTCACGGTTTAGTTATGATTTCTTTCTTATGCTATAAATATTTGCTATATTTTATAACAATTTGTATATGTAAATACTACACTAACAATTTTTTAAAGAAAATCCTGTGTTAAAGTAAGCACAATAGTCCATATTGTGCCCGCTGGCCGAAGGTTTCGGGGAGCCACCGGTTTCAAATGACCCTTCCGAGACCCTCTTCCAGTTAACACACAAGTATGGGGGAACGATACATTCATAGGCTGGTGTAGCACAAAAGTCTGCACTCGGGGGTGTCGGGAATTAGTGAGGTTCGATCTTTAACCAGCTCAGAGGAATGCATCGATATCAAAACTAAACAAGAAAAGAGAGGTTAAAATCACAAATAAATTTTATTCAGAATAGATCCCTGGCCTAGCATGAGAGTTGCAAACGGCTAGTCCGATACTATTCTGCCCTGAAAGAAGTATTTAAAAAAAGTCCTAAACAAGATCTAAATTGCTCTCATGGTCCTAATACAAAATTCGTCAAAATGAACAAGCTAAGAGAATGGCACGTAAGATCGGCCCTAAGCAATTACATCGAAAAAACTTACGGGTGGATCAAACATCAAAAGAATTTACAGCAAAGCAAGACATTTACTTGTTTACAAATACTAGAACATTTACATTTAGTAGCAAGGGGGAAATTTGTCCTATGCTATGATGGTGCCATCTCGAACATTTATCTTTAGAGTAAAGGTTTAGCTAGTCCTAAATATTATTAATTAATAAACGAGATGCGTTTATTACTAAGAAAATCAAGCTATGTGCTCAATGTTGCTGAATAAAAAAAATATGCTAATACAATACAATACAAATGCATACAATAATTCAGCACTCCTAAGGTTGTGTAATTGGCACTGCCTACGTACTCGATTTGTTACTGTTTGTAACAAACGGTCATAGTGTCAAAGTGTTAAGAGAAATAGAAAATATAGGAAAGCCTGCAAATGCGATAGTAATTAAGCAATTACATCGACTCATATTGCTACTAATCTGATGTGTGTGCTTCAGTTATCACATTACCAATTAGTGGTCGACTAATCATGTGAAAATGTATCTACAATAGCTTAACAGTATCTAAGTGTTAACATTTTGTCCAGAAAAATAGTTTATTTTTAATGTTTATAAATTTTATTTAGGTTCAGGGGGAATTATAAGATTTGTTAGTTTTCAAAAACCTATTTTTGATTATTAAAGTTTCACACAATTATTTATTCCTGCCAGGATTGCTGTTCAGTTTATGGACCTTTAAAAGCGTTCAGTGTATTCAGGTAACGTTTGTATCCAACTTAAGCAAATAACTCATTAGTTCAATAGTTGACGAGACACCCTGTGTCTTCACCAATATTTCATCACACTCATTAGACATCCTATGTCTTCACCAATTATTTTACTCTTTTTTCGGATCCTTTGATCAAGGCGCCTTCGGTTTTGGTACGACTTTAGTTAGTTCATTACCACCGATATAATCACAATAACAATGTCGGAGGTATTCATCCACCGTCACGACTCATATAATACTCTTAATTTACAAAAGTGTGGAATCCTAATTGATACACGTTTGAATTGCTGGTAATAAAGATTATGTGTACAAAAACACATCCTGACAACGCTTTAAATAAATATAAAGGTTTCTGATACAAGCTAACTGTGTGTGTGCATTTATAAAATTGCCTCTTCCCTGAATAAATCGAACCTGCGTTCATTTGGTTACTAAATACAATTTCATTCATTGCCTGTGTGGCTTCTATTAAAGAAATAAACCTGTTTTCAAGTATTGATCTGGCCAATAAATGTGAGTAACGGAACTCTGCATTCTACTTGTAATAATGTCAAGAATCTCACAGCCTTCTAAAACAAAATATTGATCCACTGCCGGGAATAGAGTGTGCTGAGTAGTGAACTTGGCTCGTAACCTTGGCCTCGATTTAACATTGTCAAACTAGTTTATTTGTCATCAGCCTGACAAAATAAAAGTTGATAATACTTGTTTTTAAATGATACGAATGAGCATTGAAAATCCAGCCTTCCTGGCTTCTATAAACGTTTAATAAAACTATTTATTTCCACACGCGCCTTATAATTAGCTACCGGCATTGTGCAGTAAATAAATGAAACCAAATTGAACTAAGTCTACTGTTTTCCACTCTTACAATAAGCTATAAATATTTGATCTTCAGCGTCACTTGGTTCGAGTCCCGCCATGAGATGTTGTATGCGGTCTCGTGTATGGCTTTAGGTTACCATTTCATTGTGCCTGGACATCCTCCGTCGCCAATTCCCCACGCATGATTTAGCAATCACATGCCATCGCGCGGTTGGAGTTGTACCTGAAGATCTGCTGGTTTATCATTATTTCGATGTTAGTGTTGGTAAAAATGTAGCACACAATTAAATAAAACTGTCGCGCACTGCAGCTAATATGCGGTAAAAAAAATTGCCCATTTTCACTCCGCCACTGGCTCTAGTTTCGTCGCTTGTGCGACACTCACTCGTGACTTGTACTGATATTTACACAAGAAATTTTTAACAAAAAAATAAATCAAAATCACTGCCCATCCGGCAAATAAAAATTGTACTTGTAGATATTGTACAGTTATAAAGTTAGTAAAATACACATTTATAGAAACACTGAAAAATGTGTGTGTGCGTGAGAATGAGACCATGCGGTCGCAAAGTTTTCTTCACACAAGTCCTTCATTTCACCTCGGATAATAATAAAAATATTTTACAGTTCTCGTAGTGGTGAATATCTTCAATCCTTCAATTATTACACAATGCCATGATGGCTATCTATAAGAAAGTTATTCGCAGATTTTTCCTGCCACATGGTTTCCTTTCACTTGTGCTCCATCATGCACATGTTGTCTCTTCCACAGACGAATAGGAACTGGTGTTACCAAATATGAGGTGCTCTCAGTACATGAGCTGGCCGCGTAAACTGATAGTTTCTTCGATTTACGAAGTATGCTGTACTTCAAATATGCATAATTACTTGGTTATAATTATAGTAGATTTTTGGAATATGAAAAATAAGTAAAAATATAGTCATAAGCGATATTGCTTCAGCTTCTTCCCGCCGCTCGCAGGGTATGTTCAGTTACATTTCAGCATAAGTTTTAATCTCTGTTGCCTGAGCAAACATGCGTCAACGGGCGCATACATCTCCACGTCAAGTAAATACAAATTGTGGAAGTCAATTTTTATTTCAGCCATTTACCAATCCTTGGTTTGACTTCGTGCACGATCCATTCTGTCAGTGATCCTGTGATATTCTTCATCACTCATGCGATCGTCTTCACCTGCTGGTTCAATCTCAATGTTGTGAACATCAGCTGTCATAACTTTCCTGTTATTCTCACGACATTTGTTATTTCCATCTCCTCTTCTGTCTGATTCTTCGTCTTCTGCATTCCTTCTTCTCCGTTCCTGAATGTATTGTCGACTTTCATTAGCCTTACCTTTCCAATCATTATCGTATTGGAAACGAGAATCATTTTCTCTTCGGTCACCGCCACTGTGTCTGTAATCTCTTCTGGGATTATCAGTGTATCGGTTATTTCGATCCTCACGATCACGTGGCTGTCCTCTTTAACCACGGTTGAAATTAGCGTTGTTATTACGACGATTGTTGTTGTAATTGTTGGCTCTATTTTGATATCTGTTCTGGTAATTCTTGTTAATTGTGTCAAATCGACGATTCCCTGCATAAGGTGTATTGTCTTTACGATAATCATGGAAATCTCTCCTTCTATCTGGTCCCTCGTGATTTTGACGATTGTTTGTTCGACGATTGTCTGTAGTTTGTACAATCTGACTGGTTCTGTCCACTGAAGTTACATTTACATCATGTGTACTCCTGTGTTTAGGTGTAGGTGCAAATTGTTCGTGACTGCTATCCAGTTTTCTAAGAACTTCGTCACATTTCATAAATGTATTTGCATCTGACGCTAAGAGCAACCTTTGTACTTCCATAGGGTATTGTCTTCTAATGGTTTGGACAAGTTCTAATTCGGATAAAGGGGGTTCCAAACATTGCAATTTCGAAAGCTGTCTTGCGAAGTAGGTAGCGTACTTAGTTGTTTGAGTACTAGCGTACCTCTTATTGTACATTTCCGCCCTTATATTTTGCTGACGTTCCAAAGACCAATAAGTCTTAAGGAATGCTACTTTAAATTCCTGATAATTGTGGAATGAGTATCTGAATGCCTTGAACCAGGTTAACGGGCATTTCTCTAGGTATTTTTCGACAGTCCGTAACTCCCTGTCTGGTGTTACCATAGTTTCTCTCATGTATGACTCCAAGTTTCTCAGAAAATCTACCGGTGTAACGGAATTGGAATTATTGAATTTTGCCGGTCGATCTTTATGGCTTCTCATACACGATATTCGAGTACTGAGTTTGTCCATAGTTCGGCGTGACATTAAAGTTAGGTGTCAGCCCATAATTCGGCGTTATGTTATCATTCAGTGTCACAAATTGTGATGTTGTCCTAAATGGATTTCCTTGGTTTTCCATCGGAATATTCGGTTTTGGTATGTTAGTCGCAGTGTTTATAGATGCTACACCCTCTCTATTAGGTTTTAATAGACGATTGATGCGTTCATCCATTTCGGCGTATTCTAACACTTTCTCAGGTTGCTTATTAATTATAGCATTCACCTGTGTTCTATCTGCTCAAATCTTCCTTCAATGCGATTATCGAATTCTTTCTGTTTCCCATCCTGTTCCTCAAGGTAAGCGTCTAATGTTTTTGCTACGTATTGGTTGGATCTGTGATTGTTCTTACGAGTTTCCTCTCGAATCGCGGCAATGTCTGTAGCTAAGTCCCGTAATCTAAATTACATTTTGTAAGTATTTTCTATCTAAATTGCATTTTGTAAATATTGTCAATTCAAATAAAAGTACAGTAAGTATGTAGTTAGTTTTAGTTGTAAGTAGGTAGTTAGTTTGTCTATTAGATATATGTCATTATTCTATTAGACTGTGGTGTGTGAGTGTGTCTGGTAGCAGTTGCATTGTTTATTAGTTATAGTTCATTGTTTCAGTAGACTGTGATGTGTGAGGGTGCATGTGAGTGTGCCTGTTGACAGACTGTTTTAGTGGTAGTATTTGTTGTTGGTGGAACTTAAGTTTTTTGTTAGTAGAGTTTTGGTATTTAATTGTTAGTACGGTAGAAGGTTAGTATTTTTGTTAGTAGAATTGCTCTTTACTTATTCTGAAAGGGAGTAGCAGCCTTTCAGAATAAATCAATTCTCTACTAGTCTTATAGCCGGTTAAGATATTGATAATATAAGCCAATAATGGCTACACTGCGTCCTGCTGCACGGCTGAAAGCAACGGGAAACTACAGCCGTATGCTATTCCCGAGGATATGCACCTCTCTATGCATAATTACATGTGATGATGGCCTCCTCCCTTGTAAAATTTCAATCCGGAGGTAAACTAGTCCCCCGTTCGGATCTCCGGGTGGGGACTACTCGAGAGGGGGTTAACATCACAGAAGTGACAAAGAGGAAATCTGACATTCTACGGATCGGAGCGTGGAATGTTAGAAGTCTGCTAGGAAGTGGAAGGTTAGAAAACTTAGAAAGGGAAATGGATAGGTTGAGGTTGGATTTGGTTGGGATTAGTGAAATGCGCTGGCAGGAAGAACAGGACTTTTGGTCAGGAGACTATAGGGTCATTAGCACTAAATCAAACAATGGCCAAGCAGGGGTTGGCCTCATATTGAGTAGGAAACTTGGACAGCGGGTGGAATATTATGAGCAATATAGTGAACGGATTATTGTAGCAAAAATCAATACAAAACCTACCTGCACTACAGTGGTACAAGTCTATATGCCTACCAGTCAAGCTGATGATGAGGAAGTTGAAAAGGTCTACGAAGAAATAGACGAAATTCTGAGGTATATCAAGGGTGATGAAAATGTTATAGTAATGGGAGATTGGAATGCTGTGGTAGGAAAAGGGAGAGAAGGGAAGATAGTAGGAGATTTCGGATTAGGTGAAAGGAATGATCGAGGAAGCAGGCTGGTAGAATTCTGCACCGAGCTTGAATTGATCATAGCTAACACCTTATTCAATAACCACAATAGAAGAATATACACATGGATGAGACCAGGAGATACAGGGCGTTACAAAATCGACTTCATTATGGTCAAGCAGAGGTTTCGAAACCAGATTTTGGATTGTAAAACATATCCTGGTGCTGACATAAACTCTGATCACAATCTGGTTGTAATGAAATGCAGATTGAAGTTGAAGAAACTGAAGAAAAGTCAAAAGCCAAAAAGGTGGGCAATAGACAGACTGAAAGAGAAGGATGTAAACGAAAGATTCAAGAAGAGTATAAAGGAAGGACTAATGAAAAACCCTAAACAAACTTCAATTGCAGACGAATGGGCACTTTTGAAGAATGAAATAACAAAATCCGCAGAAGAAAACATTGGTAGGAAAGAAAGAATAGGTAGAAAACCGTGGATCACTCAGGATATACTAGAATTGATGGATGAAAGGCGGAAGCACAAGAATGTAAGAGATGAAAAGGGGAAAGCAGAATACAGACGTCTGAGAAATGAGGTTAACAAGAAGTGCAAGGAAGCGAAAGAAGAATGGTTGAAAGAGAAATGTGCAGGTATAGAAAATTGTCTGAAATTAGGAAAAGTAGACACAGCTTATCGAAGGATTAAGAATACTTTTGGGGAAAAGAAGACTAAGTGCTGTAATATTAAGGACACAAATGGAAAGCCTCTAACAGATAGGGAAGAAAAGGTTGAGAGATGGAAAGCTTACATAGAGAGTTTGTATAAGGGAAAGGAGATTGAGAATCATGTAATGGAAAGGGAGGAGGAATTTGATGAGGATGCGAAAGGAGATTTAATATTGAGATCAGAATTTGATAGAGCTTTGGAAGACTTAAGCAGGAACAAATCACCAGGCATAGATGATATACCGATTGAGTTGCTACGCTGCATAGGAGATGAAGGTCTGAGCAGGTTATTTCACTTGGTGTGTAGGATTTACGAGACAGGTGAGGTACCCCCTGATTTCAAGAAGAATGTAATCATCCCTATACCAAAGAAAGTGGGAGCTGACAGATGTGAAGATTACCGTACAATCAGCTTGATTACTCATGCTTCAAAGATCCTGTCTAGAATAATTTACAAGAGGATTGAAAGCCAGATAGAAACGGAGTTGGGTGAAGACCAGTTTGGTTTCAGGAGAAATGTAGGAACAAGGGAAGCTGCACTAAGTCTTAGGCTGATTTTAGAAGGTAGAATAAGGAAAGATAAGAGAACGTTCATGGATTTTGTAAACTTAGAAAAGGCTTTTGATAACGTTGATTGGACTAAATTGTTTGTCATTTCGAAATCAATTGGAATAAAGTACAGGGATAGGAGGGTGATATACAATCTGTACAGAAACCAGACAGCAGTCATTCGAGTTGAAGGACATGAGAGAGAAGCTGGTATTCAGAAAGGTGTAAGGCAAGGCTGCAACTTATCACCCATACTTTTTAATCTTTACATTGAACAAGCAATGAAGGAAATTAGAGAAAAATTTAAAGTGGGAGTGAAGATTCAAGGAGAAATAATTTCAACTCTGAGATTTGCTGATGACATCGTCATTTTGGCCGACAAGCCTGAGGATTTGAATGAGTTTTTGAATGGTTTTCTTACGGAAAGAATTCATGATGAAAATAAATAAATAAATAAATAAATAAATGTAAAACAAAAATACTGGAATGCAGCCGAAATAAATCAGAAACCTCTATGGAGATCAAATTGGCAGGTGAAAAGCTGAAGGAAGTAGGAGACTTCTGTTACTTAGGAAGCAGAATAACCAGTGATGGACGAAGCAAAGAGGATATTAAAAGTAGGTTGGCTCAGGCAAAGAAAGCATTTCTACAAAAAAGGAATCTGCTGACATCGAATATAGATTTAGGTATTAGGAAGTCATTTTTGAAAGCCTTTGTCTGGAGCGTGGCGCTCTATGGAAGTGAAACTTGGACTATTTGTGCAGCAGAAAAGAGGAGAATTGAAGCATTTGAAATGTGGTGTTACAGGAGAATGATGAAGATCAGATGGGTAGATAGGGTTACAAACAAAGAGGTATTAAGACGAGTGGGAGAGGAGAGATGTTTCTGGCGACTGCTAATGAAGAGAAGAGATAGGTTGGTAGGACACATACTAAGACACCCAGGAATAGCAAGCTTAGTTATGGAAGGAAGGGTCGAGGACAAAAACTGTAGGGGTAGACCAAGGTTAGAATATGTTAAACAGATTGCCTCCGATGTTGGGTGTCGGAGCTATGTAGAGATGAAACGATTAGCTCAGGACAAGGAGGCATGGAGGGCTGCATCAAACCAGTCAAAAGACTGAAGACTCAAACAACAACAACAACGACTACTACCTCTCATGGTGGTCACATTGTGAAAGACCGTCTCACCGACCAACCTCTAGCCCTGTGATACGCAGTAAGCAGCTGTTTGCAGAAATCAACATTCGTAATGAATGAACCCATTCCTAGCTGTATGTGCGAAGAGTGTGGAAAAACTTTTCTTCGGGACTATCATAGGAAGCGTCATGAAGTTTCGTGTGGGGGAATTTCATGAGTGTAAAACGTGTGGCAATAAATTCAACAATGCCTACAATGGACGTCGTCATGAAGAATGTTGTGTCGGCAGCTAAAAGACAAAAATCTGAGCCTACAAAACATTACCTACTGTCATTGGTCCCTGACAAAAATGGACTTATTGAATATGAGACATCTTTCGAAGGTCGACTTAAATCCTATTTCATTCGTTGCGATACGTGTAAGGATTTAAATTCATACCTTAAAGAGTCCAAACAGCAAATAATACAAGCTATGCAAAAAGAACTAGCAATGCACAAGTCGATCAAAATTAATCTAGTGGCTGAATGTAGATTCATTCATACGTCCACCAACGAAATTACGGATCGGGCTTTTAAAACACGAAATCAGGCTCTAATTTGGAAACAGACTTAGGTAGTTTCTTGGAAACCCAATTTACAAAGTTAACTACTGAAATGGAAGAATCTGAGCTAAAAGGCAGTATTTGGGCTTTGTTAGCAGTGGAAGGAGTACGATTGAAAATAAATAAGTACAATCCCTTGCGTGGAAGAACATATATTCCATTACCAGCAGCTATACAAGCAAGAAAAGCCTGCATTAATCCTCAAAACTTTAAGGACGAGAGGTGTTTTATGTATGCCATTTTAGCAAAACTGGTTAAAACTGATGCTAAACGCGTTAGTAAATACAAGGATCTCGAAAACGAGTATGATTTTTCAGTAATATCATTTCCTACATCGCTAGCTGACATTCCCAAATTTGGAAATGCCAACGATATATCCATTAATGTATTTGGATTGGAAGAAGACAATAAACTGTTCCCTCTAAAGGTTGTGGATCAAGAGCTGCAAGACCATCGCGACCTCCTCCTGCTAAGTTCTTCATCCGGCCAGAACCACTACGTCTTTATCAAAGATTTTGATAAACTACTAAGACATCAGATTACCCACCATGAACATAAGATATATACGTGTAAACGGTGTTTTACTCACTTTGATAATCAATATGGTCAACAAGGAATGGAAAAATTGAAAGAACATAGAGCTTTGTGTGTCCAGCATGACATTGCTAGGGTTGAAATGCCTATTAAAAACCCCATTGTCAAATTCTTAAATGTTGAAAAAATGCTGAGAATACCTTACGTTATCTATGCAGATTTTGAAAGTATACTGTTACCCAATCAAACATGTCGACCTAATCCTGAGGCAAGTTATACAGTGACATACCAGAGTCATGTTCCTATGAGCATTGGTATATACGTTGAACCCTCACCTGCTGTGAAACACATAAAGACAAACCTTCCAAGCCAACCTCTTATTTATCGTGGACCTGACGCTGCAGAAAAGTTTATGGACTGTTTGATTTCAATAGCTAATGAAATCGATCGCCTTTACAGCTTAAATGTTCCAAAGGCTTTAACTGAGGATCAAGAAGCAGAGTTCCAATGTTCTGAAACCTGTTATTTGTGTCAAAAACCATTTACCAAAGAGGACTGGAAAGTTCGAGACCACTGCCATATTACAGGGGAATATCGTGGAAGTGCTCACAATAACTGTAATTTGAGGTGTACAACACGTAACCCCGTTCCTGTGTTTCTACATAATATGAGTGGCTACGACGCAAATTTCATTGTAATGCAATTGGGATGTACTACTGAGAGAGTGGATGTTATCGCGAACTCCAAAGAAAAGTACATTTCCTTTACCAAATATGTAGGAAATGTTAAGCTTAGATTTGTGGACACGTTTCGGTTAATGCCGAGTAGTTTGGAAAACTTAGTTTCCAAATTAACATCATACCCTGAAACAGACAAGTACTTTGGAAAAGAAAATGCAATGCTCATGACTCGCAAAGGGGTATTTTGTTATGACTACATTGACTCATGGGAAAAGTTAAGTGAAACATGTTCACCCCCAAAAGAGGCATTCTTTAACAAATTAAGTAAAGAAAATGTTAGTCACGAAGACTATGAACATGCCAAAAATGTCTGGAAACAGTTCAGCATTAAAAGTCGAGGGGAATATAGTGACCTCTACCAAACTTCAGATGTACTCCTTCTTGCAGACAGCTTTGAAACGTTTAGAAACAAAACACTAGAAACACACCGAGTGGATGCTGCACACTTTTTTACTTCGCCTGGTTAAAGTTTCGAGGCAATGCTCCTTTACACAGGAATTGAACTGGAAATGCTACAGGATTACGATCAGATTCTTTTAATCGAGTCTGGAATACGTGGAGGCATATACCAGGTGTCTCATCGGTATGCTGAAGCTAACAATAAATACATGGAAGCCTATGATTCTGAGAAACCATCGCAGTTTATTACCTATGATGATGCCAACAACCAATATGGGTGGGCTATGTGCCACTCCCTTCCTTATGGTGGATTTCAGTGGGTTTCTCCAAATACTGTTGATCTAGAAAAACTAAAGAAAGACGATCCTGTGGGATACATTCTAGACGTTGATGTTGATTACCCACCTGACCTTCATGATCTACACAACGATTTACCTTTCCTACCAGAGTGTACACAACCTAAGGATTCGTCTCTGAAAAAACTAATTCCTCATCTTGGAAATCGAAGGCGATATGTTGTTCACTACATGGCATTAAAACAGGCTTTAGATCATGGAATAAAATTGATAAAAATTCATCGTGTGTTGAAGTTAAAGCAAAGACCTTGGTTAAAGACATACGTTGATTTTAATAACAACCTTCGAAAACAAGCCAGAAATGATTTTGAGAATAATCTGTACAAATTATTCAACAATGCCATTTTTGGAAAAACAATGGAAAATATCCGTAAAAGAATAGACATACGTCTTGTGACTAACAGCAAAAAGGCAGAAAAGCTAATAGCAAAGCCGCCATTTATTGACAGAACCATTTATGGTCCTAACCTAGCTGCTTTCCACGTGGCTAAACGTAACATTGTATTCAATAAGCCTATATATATTGGAATGTGTATACTGGATATTTCAAAAACTCTAATGTATGTCCACCACTATGATGTCCTGCTACCCTATTATCGAATGAACAATCTTAAACTCATGTATATGGATACCGACTCGTTCATTTATTTGGTTAACACCCCAGATGTATATCAAGACAAGTTGGATTTCCTAGAACACCTGGACACATCAGATTATCCTACTAATCACATATGTTACTCTACATCAAACAAGAAAACGTTGGGGAAATTTAAAGACGAGGCTTATGGACAAATTATAAAAGCATTTGTTGGACTTAGAGCTAAAATGTATGCTTTAGACATAAATGGTAAAGAAATCAAAAAGATTAAAGGTATTAACAGATATGTTGTCAAAAATTGTATAAGCTTTCAAGATTATAAGGATTGTGTCATGAAAAACAATGTAAAAAGAATACCAATGAACATTATCGCTTCTTAACAACATGACATATGTATAAGACTTAACGAAATTGCTTTGTGTCCTGGTGATGATAAAAGAGTGATTGATGCTGATGGTATTGGCAACTCCAGCTATCTGATATGACATCTAGCGGTAAAAATGAGAAACTTACCAAGTAGGGTACATTTGTCACGTGGTGACTGTTTGTATATGGTTTCTTGTATTGGTAAACAGATCGTGGTAAATTGTTCGTGTCTTTATACATAAGTAATAAGTTTTACTCGTTGATAGAGTGAAAAATGAGTAAAAGCAAAGTGTATTGCTCAGTTTACGGCTGTAAGTCGATGTATAAGAGGGCTGCGGATATACGTTTCCTTCACTTTCCAAAAGATGCAAATAGCAATAGTCGAAATGTGATGATACCTAATAATACCTAATAATAATACCTTTCCACCCCGGGAAGGATCTAACACTTGTCGAGGTAGACAGACAGAAGACCTGCGACGTAAAGCCAGCGAAGGTTATTCAGTTTAAAAACAGCTGTTACGATGGGCGCGATGGTAAGATTGAAGTTACTTGAATAATTAATTAAATAATTAATTATTGGCTGCTTGGTAGGGAGAAGGGGTGAGTTTAACTTGTATTAAAACTCGTGGGGCGACAGGAATTGCTTGATTTGGATGGTTAAAGATGGGTTTGGTGTTGAATATTTGAATGGTAGCGGAATCACTCATTCTACAGTGCCCACGGGGAGGCAAATTAGGCCTGTATGACTCGTAGTGGAATAGCTCGAATATCGAAGAACTTAGCGATTACGAGGTGTAAGCTTGGCGGATCATCAGTGACATCAATTCACGATATAAGTCGGAGCTTGGAACAGTGGCGTCTGGTTTGCGTGGATGCTAGTCTCGGAATGATAAAAGTAGCACAGCTTCGGTGTGTTATTTATTTGTTTATGTACCGTATTTCTCTATTTGAATGTCCTCGGCGTTGACTCAGGATCGACATTTACATTATATTGCGCATAATAGTACCGAAATAATGTCCGAAGTGTAGCCCTGTGTAAATTTGAATCAGCTGATCTACATCAACCAAAAAAACTGATGCTTGTTAATATGCAAATGACACCAAAAAATCCAGTGGGACACACAAATTAGATCACGTGTATCGCACAGTTATACATATATACAATTAAAAATAACACTGTCATTACTTTAGAGACCACATTTACTGATTATAACCGAAAAATAAAAAGTGTTCCATATCAAACGCGTGTTATTGAGTATTTTAAACCCTACTTATCCAGACCGACCGCAGCGCCCCAAGTGTTAGTTTGAGTTGCCAATAGGTACACATGCCTATGGTCATTACTCAATCATTAACCATGCTTAAATAGTTAAGTTATGAATATTAAAATCTTCTGCCTGCAACTAGCAAATACATAAAACAAAACAATTTAGGAAATAAAACAATAGCTCTACAAAAATAAAAATAAACAAAAATAAAAAATGGTATTCGTAACCAAAAATAAAATAGAAAACAAAATAAAGTCAACTGTACAATTTATAACAAATAAGAATATATAAAAATGTATTATGTGTAAATAGTGTACATGTATTTAAAATAAAAATATTGTATGGGCACTGCTTGTACATTTTTAATTAATACCCACCTCTCTCCACTCCTAATGCAAAATGAACATGTAAAACACAAATTGGAAAATCCATGTTTCCATATTGACAAAATAGAAAAAACATTAAACTGAAATTTTAAAAACTGAAAATGGTAATTTGGTAAATTGACAAATGTGTAAACAACAAATTGGAAAATCCATGTTTCTATATCATGAAATTGAAAAACTTTAAACTGACATTTTAAAAAATGTAAATGGAAAATTGTGAAATTGATAAAGGTGTAAACAACAAAATGCAAAATCCATGTTTCCATATTATGAAATTGAAAAACTTAAAACTGACATTTTATAAAAACTGAAAATGGGAAATTGGAAAATTATCAAATGTAGTAAACAACAAAATGCAAAATCCATGTTTCCATATTATGAAATTGATAAACTTAAAACAGACATTAAAAAAAGCTGAAAATGGGAAATTGGAAAATTGACAAATGTGTAAACAACAAAATGAAAAATAAATACCCCGGTAGGGGTAGTGATCATGTTGTACAGTAGCCTGTAAGACTAGCATAAGGATACTTGCATGTGCCCTTATATACTTTGTGTATGTGCATTAGCCTTTGGATTAGCTTAAGTTAGGTTTGGTGAGGTTAGGTATGTGACCTTGTAGTTTACTCTTTTCGGAAAATGTAAAATCTAAAATCCAAAAATTTAATTTAAAATGTAAAATCTAAAAAAAAGCAAAAAATCTAAAATACAAAAAAATCCAATATGTAAAATCTAAAAAATGTAAAATGAAAAAATCAAAAATATATAATGTTAAAATGTAAAATCTTTAAATGAGGTTTCGTTAGGTTAGTATAGTTTAGGTTATAACTAAGTTTATTATTTGTGCTCTCCCATTTTGCTCTTACTTTTTTGCTCCCACTTTTTGATCGCACTTTAAAGTCAGGTTAGGTGTGGTTAGGTTATAACTAAGTTTATTATTTGTGCTCTCACTTTTTTTGCTCACACTTTTTGCTCACACTTTTAAGTTAGGTTAGGTGAAGTTGGGTTAGGTAGAATGGCTGAGGTAATAATTAAACCCGCCTTTTGACACTTTTGCCTCACAAGACTGAGTGTACCCCGTTCCACTCCTGAGACCAGAAATTAAATTTCTTGGCAGAGCCAGGAATCGAACCTGGGACTTCGTAGTAACAGCCAAAAATGCTAGCCACTACACTAAGAGGTGGACAATATCAGGATGGTAGTGATGGTACATGATCAGTCAATAATTACCTAATAATAATAAATATTCCATTTAGCAACTACACGGCTGAACTCTCCCTGTAACGTCATTCACGGTCTCAGGGCGTGGCGGCCATCTTGCGCATTAGCCCCTGCCCCAGCTCTGACTGTCCCCTCCATAAGAATAACATAGGACAGTTGCGCGCGGCGGCCATCTTGCGCATTAGCCCCTGCCCCAGAACCGCCTTATATTACCTACTACTATGGACAACATGCAACATGTTCCTATGGTGTTGTCTGGTAAGTCGCTGTTTTTATCTCTGAGCTCCAATTTTAGTACAGTAAACAGAACACTCATGAAACTGAAGTTGCAGTGTTTAGAGATGCAGGAAAATCATAATGACAAACAACAATTTTCACTTTTTTTTAAATATAAAATTGTGTCAATTGTGCCCAATATTGTAATGGGTGTTATTCCCTATACCTGCAAAACATTACATGAGATTAATGAATTTACTGCTTTGTCTTCGTCTTGGATCACTTTAGTCAGTCAATTTTCAATTTACTCTTACAGTAGAACCCCTAACACACAAAGTGATAAAAATTTCCTGCATAACTCTAGAAATTGCTAGCGTTTCGCCCCAGCGTGCCAATTGGGCTCTTCAGTCGGTAAAGGCACACCTACCAAGATGCGTAGTAGGGACACACTGAGAAGGCCATGCAAGATGCTTTGCTACATATGCAGCCACGTCACAAACATGCCAGTGTACCACGGGAGTCAAAAACTCCACTCCAAAACAATAAACCTTGCTTTGGCATTGACTCGAATCACATGTTCTCGAAAGAGCATCAAACTGAATATTGTCCGTTGAGCCATTATAATTAACACACAAAGTGATAAAAATTTCCTGCAGAACTCAACAAATTGCTGGCGTTTCGCCCCAGCGTGCTAATTGGGCTCTTCGGTTGGTAAAGGCACACCTACCAAGTCGTGTAGCAGGCACACACTGTGAGTTATGCAGGAACTTCTTATCACTTTATGTGTTAATTATAATGGCTCAACGGACAATATTCATTTTGATTCTCTTTCGAGAACATTTGATTATAGTCAATGCCAAAGCAAGGTTTATTGTTTTGGAGTGGAGGTTTTGACTCCCGTGGTACACTGGCATGCTCGTGACGTGGCTGCATATGTAGCAAAGCGTCTTGCATGGCCTTCTCAGTGTGTGCCTTTAACAACTGAAGAGTCCAATTGGCACGCTGGGGCGAAACGCTGGCAATTTGTTGAGTAATGTAGGAATGTTTTATCAATTTATGTGTTAATTATAATGGCTCAACGGACAATATTCATTTTGATTCTCTCTCTAGAACATTTGATTATAGAACCCCTATTTAACGTTTTTGTAGGGACCTGTATTTTTAAATCTTAAATGGGGGTTTACCTTAAATCGAGGTTTCGATAGGCTTGATCACTAACTGCAGCACTCTCTCCACATACAGTGCACTCTCTTGAATTCGCGGTAATTAATGCAAGAACTCCCGCGAATTATCCGCAGTTATTTTTGTTAAGCCTAGTAAAAACAAAATATTGGTTAAAATATTGAAATAGGCTTAAACACGCAAAATAATAACTGTAGCACTTGATTGTAGTGTCCTATAAGACATGATAGGCTAGAGGCAGGCCTATATGTATTATGCCTACATTAATATTTAACAAAAAGGAAAACAGTCATCATGTTTTGTTTCGTAGATCGTTTATTCTAATTTTCGATTGCACATTTCAAAAGAAAACATTATATGTGAACGAAAATTCATCTCTTTTTTTTATAGAAAAGATAAGTGTGACTAGACACACTAGCTTGACTGGGAAACTTTCGGAATTTCAGTTGCATCACTCCCGCACTCGATATCAACTGGATCTCCGATTTTTCCCCAACAGTCAAATTCCGTGCTATTTCTTCTTTGTTTTCATGTCTTAAATCATAATCGTCTTTATCGACGTCTAACTTTCCCGTTCAAAATATCGCCGTTATAGAAGTCGGCACGAGCGTAGTAGGTCTAGCGGTTATTTTCTACCATGACTTGTTGACTGCATCAAGAGCATCAAACAAACACGCTCTCGGTGTCCCGCAATTTTGCACCATTAGGCAACAGATCTACTGATGGCCTTCCTGGACATTGAGAAAGCATATGACAGTGTATGCAGAAACAAAGTATGGAAGTCCATGGAGGATAGAGGAGTAGAGAAATGGACTATAAAGAGGATAAAGGAGATGTACAAGGGAAGCGTGAGCTGTGTGAAAGTGGGAGGAGAGAGATCAGACTGGTTGGAACAGAGAAACGGCCTGAAACAAGGAAGTGCACTGTCACCGTTACTATTCATCGTGGTGATGGATGACATAATGACCCGAGTGGCACAAGTAATTGGGGAAGGAAAGATGAAAGCAATGGTGTTTGCAGATGATTTGATGATTTGGGGAAACAAGGAGGAGGAGGTACAGGAACAGTAGGACGTGTGGGAAGGAATAATACAAGGATATGGGATGAAATTTAGCATAAATAAGAGTGAGATGGTGATCACAACAAGGAAGAAGGAAAGAACCACAACGGGAATAACAATTGGTGGGGAACAGCTGAAGAAAGTGGAGAGTTTCAAGTATCTGGGAAGCCTGATACAAGATAATGGAAGAAACGATAGAGAAATAAATGAGCGGGGGAGGCAGGCAGAAGCATTTCGGAGGAGTGTGAGAAGCATGTTATGGAGCAAGGATGTCCCTCAGAACAGCAAAAAGATCATATATCGGACGTACTATGTCCCTATCCTGACTTATGCCTCGGAGACCTGGGTTATGAAAGGAAGGGAGAAGAGCAAAATACAGGCCAGTGAGATGAGGTTCTTGAGAAGCAGTATTGGAGCTACAAAGATGGACAGAATAAGAAATGAGAGGACCAGAGAATTAATGGAGGAACCATTACAGGATGGTATAGAGAAATCTAGACTTAGATGGTATGGACATGTAAAACGAATGGAGGAGAAGAGGATACCCAGGAGAGTACACGAGACTAAGTGGGAAGGAAAGAGACCGAGAGACAGGTGGCTGAAGGGAGTGGAAGAAAGCGTGAAGAAGAGAGGAGAAGACTGGACAATGGTGGAGGCTGAGAAATGGTGGGAAGACAGAAGACGGTTGGAGAGGCTTGTGTTCCAAACAGACCCGGCCAGTGGCTGGAAACTGTGCAAGATGATGATGATGCAATAATTGCTGTTTACAATACACTGTCCGGGCATCCATCCTTCACAACTCACAGATCAGCGACCTTGAAGTGTGGCTGTTGGCAAAGGGAGGGTAGGTTCCGAGTGGAGGTGCATTCCTCTTGTATTGTTTGGGCTTCGAAGACAAAGGAAATCTGTGCTATACCACTCGCGCCAACATGCTCGAATGTTTCGAAGATTGTGCTAGTAAGCCTAGTGTTACATCGTAGAGAAACGCAATTCAGTCTTCTCGAATGTCAATGATTCGTCTTTACGCATTGCGTCGCATCAGAGCTCAGCAGCGTGCAAGCATGCAAAGCGCCGCAGCGTGAGTGTTAGCACGGAGGCTATACATCGTTAGTACTCGGCCGCGGTCGGCTAAGTTCGAACTCGCTCGTGCATGTAGCGAGGAATCGATATGGAAGATGATCGATCGTTAAGCGTCTGCGCTCTAAATTCCTTTTCTGCCTTGAATCGTCCTTTACGAGCTTATGACGTCTTTTTCATAGGTTCTTAATGTTGCATAACCATAACGAATAGAAATAAATACAACATTTCCTAACGCTAAATGCGGGTTTTGCCGTAATGCGAATTACGTTAAATCGAATATAAAATTGCATTGCACTTTTGGAATAATTTTCGGGACTTGAAATTTCTTCCGTTAACCCTCCGTTACACGCGCCCTGGAGTCTGAGTCGGCATTATACTTTTTTTTTTTTTTTGCTACCAGAAGGCTAAAAAGGGAGTTGGAGAGGAGTGGCTTCTACTAGCTTCGTTTCAAAACAATATAAGCACTCTGGTAATGTGATATTGTGTCAATAATAATCGAGCTGTTGCTGGTGGAGGTTTTTATTGGCAAGTGCAGACATGTGGATTCTCAGTCCGTAGCGTGTATTGGTGACTCATAAATCGTCCTCTCATTTTCGGTAAGTAATGCATTTTTCCGTTGTTTTATTATTATAATATCTATATAATATCAATCATATATTATACAATTACATAATATATTGGTTGCAAGTGCTGCAGTATGTGTATTTAGAAGAAATTTCTGTACTTCATTATCTGTAGTGGAATATGGATGACAATAATGACATATGAATAATACCTGTGTGTCCCTTTTCAGGCAGATATTTTGATTTATTCCTGGAGCAATGGATCACATCGAACAGTGGTTGTACGACGATGAAGTTGGAGTGAGTGATGACAGTGATAAGGATGCCGTGAATTATCATCATCTTGCACAGTTTCCAGCCACTGGCCGGGTCTGTTTGGAACACAAGCCTCTCCAACGTCTATTGTCTTCCCACCATCTCTCAGCCTCCACCCTTGTCCAGTCTTCTCCTCTCTTCTTCACGCTTTCTTCCACCCCCTTCAGCCAACTGTCTCTCGGTCTCTTTCCTTCCCTCTTCGTCTCTTGTATCCTCCTGGGTATCCTCTTCTCCATTCGTTTTACATGTCCATACCCGACATAATATTGTGAAACATTTGCCTGGAGTAGTAGGAGTTGCTAAGAATGCTAAGACACCTGTTGAAGCACTGCAACTATTTTTACCGATGAAATGTTGGAAGAAATCGTAACATGCATAAATCGTTACATATCAACAATCCGTCCAAAATACTCTCGACCCCAGATGCAGCTTACACCAATCTTGTTGAGCTGAAGGCATGTTTAGGTCTTCTGTTTGTTGGTGGGGCACTGAAAGTCTCCCACACCAATTCCGTTTCTTGTTGAAGTGTTTGAAATTTGATGACATCAACTCCCGAGAGCATTGTAAACAGGCAGACAAACTCGCTGCTGTGCGGTATTTAGTAGACACGTTCATAGGTAACTGCAAGAAACATTACAGATTGGCGGAACTCGTGACAGTTGATGAAATGTTAGATACATTTTGGGGAAGCTGCTGCTATCGCCAATATATTCCGTCCAAGCCTGCTAAGTACGGTATAAAGATTTTTGTACTAACCGATGCCAAAATGTATTATACAAGTAATATGGAGATATACTGCGGAAGACAACCTGAGGGCCCATACCCATTCGAAAACACGCCACACCAAATCGTAAAGAGATTGGTGAAACCAATATCAAAAACGGGTAGAAATGTTACTTGCGACAACTGGTTTGTGTCTGTTCCTCTTGCTCAAGATTTGCTTGCAAATGATAAATTGAGGCTTGTTGGAACGATTCGCAAGAATAAACGTGAAATCCCACCATTTATGATCACTACTAAGAACCGACCAGTGGAATCAAGCATATTTGCTTTCAGGAAAAACCTAACTCTAGTGTCATACAAGCCAAAAAGAACAAAGTTGTATTGGTGCTATCCACATTCCATGGAGGCAATTCTATTGATGACGATTCAGACACATCAAAGCCCTCAATGATTTTATTCTATAATGACACGAAATCGGGAGTTGATAAAGTGGATCAGATGAAATGCACTTAAATCTGTTTCAAGAACATCGCGACGATGGACTCCGGTTGTATTTTTAGCCTATTTTCAATTTTGAAAAAATAGGCTTATGAGATCACCTTTTGTCCGTGTGTGTGTGCGTGTGTGTGTGTGTGTGAGGTGTGTGTGTGTGTCCCAAATAAAATCTAAACGGCTGGAGCGATTTCAATGAAACTCGGTAAGTTCATAGCGCTATTCCCGGCGACCTCAATCGTGCCCTTCAAATTTTGTTACATCTCACCAATCCAACATGGCGGCTGTGCGAAATATTTCACTAGCATTCAATATCTCCAAAACTATTACCGATATCGCCCTGAAATTGTGTACTGTGATAAACGACACTACTGGAAGTTCACCTATGAGACTTTCAAAAACCTGGTGACTACAAAACCAACATGGTGGCCAAGCGAATTTGAGACTTTTAAATAGACCTTTCTCGCGATTTAACTATCCAAACGTAATGAAACTAGGTACAGCAATTGTTTATACACATTGTAATGCACTGGAGTCTAATTTAGTTCAATTGTTTACATAACCTCAAAATGGCGGCAGTGCGAAATATTTCACTGACATTCTATATCTCAGAAACTATTAGAGATATCACCCTGCAATTTTGTACGGTGATAAAGGGTACTGATACAAGTTTACCTATGTATATTTCATAAACCTGTAAAGTAAAAAACGAACATGGCGACCAAGCGAATTTGAAATATTTTAATAGACTTTTCTCGTGATTTTACTATCTGAGCGCCGTGAAATGTGGTACAGTAAATGATTTTGCAGTTTGTAATGCACTGCCATCTAATTTAATTCAATTGTTTACATAACCTCAAGATGGCGGCTGTGCGAAATTTTAAAATTAAGTTTTTATTCTTGTGTCGTAATCATGCGATCGAAGTGAAAGTTTGAATAATGAAGCTAGGCAATAATTGTCCTTGAATGGTACATAACTCTATGACCTATACATATAACAATCCTAAATGGCGAGCCTCCGAAATATTTAGACGGTTCTCAATATCTATGAATCTTTTACAGCAACCAAACTGATTTTTTTAATGTTTATAGAGACTATGAACATATGTTCACCTATAGGACTTTCAGTAACCTGGTGAGCACAAATCCAACATGGCGGCGACGCGAAGTATAAATATTTAAAAGGACGTTTCTCGCGAATTAACTATCCGAGTGCCGTGAAACGTTGCACGTTAAATGCTTATACAAATGTTGATCCTCTGGCATCTAATTTATTTCAATTGTTTGCATAATCACAAGATGGCTGCTGTGCGTAATTTTAAAATCTCGTTTTTACTTCTTGTGTTCTAATCATGCGATTGAAGTTTGTATACCACACGTACACAATAATCTTAATGTAATAGTACAAAAATAAAAATCCAACCTGGCGACCATCTGAAATATTTAGACGGTTCTCAATATCTACGAATCTGTTACAGCAATTAAACTGAAATTTTGTATGTTGATAGTGGCAATTAACATGAGCAGGATATATGAAAATAGGCTGTATAGTTCTTCACGGAACTACTTGTTTTCTTTCCTAAATGTTGGTGGTATAAATGCGTACATAATTTTCAAAGACAACACCAACAGTAAAATTGAAAGGAAAGATTTTTTGAAGATTCTGGCCAAGCACCTCCTCATTGACTATTTGAAAATGAAGATTCAGCGTCAAAACATTCCAACTGCAATCATGTTACGTCTGCAGGAAATCTTGGGTTTTTCTCACATGCTGCCATCAACGACAGGTGGAGTTCCCCGAGGACGATGCAGTTTCTGTGACCGGAAGGAGCACAGACCAACAAGATTTCAGTGCAAAGCTTGTGAGAAGTATATTTGCTTGGAACATGTTGCAGTATACCTGTGCAATGACTGCTGCAACAAGGCACACTTTATGGTGACCTCAGAATCCGACAATGATGAATGAATCAGTTATTTCAGGGTAATGTGTGGTAACTCAGTCAGGAGCTTCATTTTAGTTTTTGCTCGTGCTGGGAAAGACTGAAGTATACACCAATGTAAGTACATTTTTGTTTGTTGTAAATAACCTCCCTCTTTATATTTGCATTATTTTCATATAGTATCTACCGACAGTAGTGGCTACGCTGGCTAACGCACAGCATTAGGTCATGGGGCCAAACTCTCTGCTGCCTCGGTAGACGCGTGGGTTCGAGCCCCACCGTCGGCCGTCCTTGAAATGGTTTTCCGTGGTTTCCCATTTTCAACACCAGGCAAATGCTGGGACGGTACCTTCTGACAGGCCACGGCCGCTTCCTTCCACATCCTTGCCCAGTTTCATTCACCATCATTCATTTCATCTCTCATTAACTCCTCTCATGAGGTTGGCGTCAGGAAGGGCATCCGGCCGTAAAACCATTGCCACAAAGACCTCCATCGCACCTCATCCCCGACCCCGTTGGAAAACGGGAATAATAAGGGGTAGACATACATACATTTCATATAGTATCTATGTTGTCTCAAATCTGAATACGATGACAGAAATCCGGTGAGTGCGAGTTTACATTTCCCTGCCATTTGTACCCTTCTCATTCTTTCCATATTTGTTTTATGGCGTAATGGCTTTCCCTAAGAATGTGCAGGCAAAGGTTCTGGGATGGCATTTTCTCTTGCATATTTCAAATACAGTGTCCCAGCATTCACCCGATGTTGAAATTGGGAAACCACGGAAAACCATTTTTCAGATCAGCCGAGGCAGGATACAAACCTGCAATCTTCTAAATACTTAAAAAAATACCGTCTCTCTCTAATATTGTGGAATATTTTCACGTCAAGTCCTTTTTATTGTGTAACGTAAAATCAGTTCTTGGATTAATTTACAATAAGTAATTTGCTAAATTCTGCGATTAAATAATTATATTGATGAAAATATCATTATGTATCAATTTATGAACATATAGTCATGCGCTGGTTATCATACTGTAAACCAGATTGGGGAACGGAAGGAAGAAAGAACGAAAGGAACCACAAACAGTTGCGGACTGTCAGTCCATGCGCGTGTAGTGGTGTAACGGCTGGGCATGCGTGTAACGGAGGGTTAAATGCGGGTTTACGCTAAATCGAGGTCACGCAAAATCGGGCTTATACTGTATATACAGTGTCTTCTGTCGTAAGGCCAATTCCCTTCAAATCCTCTGATTACGCAAACCCACCTGCATCCTGTTGTGGTATTTTCTGACTTGAGATTGTACTCGACCAGTTGTTTCAGAAGTCTCGAATCCTGTATTCTTATGTGTCCAAAGAATCCCATCTGATATTTTTTATTGACCAACTAAAAGGCATTTCAAATTTATTTTTTAAGCCAACATTGAAACTTGGCTTCCAGTACGTTAATGTTCACTTTTAGGTAGATTTCATTAGAAAGCTAACTATTGCAATGTGTACCATGTTTCGACTTCCGGAATTCTTCGACATATCTTCGCGTTTCACATCCCCTAGACCACAAAACCAGAGTCAGTTCAGAGGTTTATATATATAATTTATGTACACTTTCTTGTGGACACGATAACTGCCGTAATTTTGCACCAATCACTTTGAATTTTTTACATAATATGTATCCTTTTAAAATCTCGGACGGGTTCGTCAATGGGCGAAATCGGTCGGAGGGGGTGAAAATGGGGGGCATTTTTCGAAAAAGTGAAATATCGCCATAACGCTCTTAATACGTGAAATATCGAATCCATTCATAGTTCATACTATGTATCGGATAAGTGCCAAAAATTTATGTTATTTTTTTTATATAGCACCAACCATTGACCAAAGGGTGGGAAAAAGTGGGTTTTTCGGGAAACATTAATAGTATCTCTTAATAGGCACAACATCAAAACCGTATAAAATGGACAATATCCCCTAATAATTACCTAAAAATTTTGTCTGTAAGAATTTTTGATACGACCCACCATTACGCCAAGGGATGAGAAAAATGATTTCGGAATTATAAGAAAATGCCAAGAGCTATCAGAGGTTACCATGACAAGGCTTCTAAATTGATGAGGGAGGAGCTATCAGAGGTTGCCACAACAACGCCATTGCACGAGATCACATTCAGTTTTCCATCTGACTCTGTGGGAATCAGCTTCGGTGACGTACTGGTAGCATGCTGAACTTCTATGCCCAAGGTCGCGGGTTCAAAGCCGGCCGAAGGCGTCAGATTTTCTAAGAGCGCTAAAATACATCAGTATGCTTTCCTTCGGAGGCGAAATTCCAACGTAAGTTGCTGGTTGTGGTGGCATCTAGTGCCAAGTTCACAGCTAGATATCGTTGACGGTAGTATTGGTTACGAAAATTAAGAACTACTACTTGAAATTGACCGTCTGCAGTCCTTACCTGAATTACAGAATAATACAGCCATCACAATTAACACCGTTTATCAGACAGATTCTATACACACAAAGTGCACGGGGTTGCATGACCGTGTTGTCGCAGGCCCTAAACTGAGGAACCAACCAACATCTCTCCAGGAGATAAAATTTGGCGTGAAGAAGTAATAGACGGTTACACATCAGTTCCAAACCTTGCATAAGGACAGTGTGACCACAAGTATAGAAATAGACCCCAAATGACAAGAAGGTTACCATCCCCATAAGACAATAAAACGTTAAAAATATGTATAGAAAGACAAAAAAAAAAGAGTTAATTAAGCTCCAATTGTAAAATACTTTCTCGCAATAAATGAGGTCTGATCCTTCTACAAAAAACGTGCATATTTTGACTCTTATAGCCTATCCCCTAGTTTGCCCGGTGAAATATACCTCCGCCTTCCGGCGTGCCGAGAGGAATTTTAGTTTACTTCATTTTTCAACTCTTGACGATTATGACACTGTATGCCCAAAAATTAACATGGTTCAATTCATGTTAGTATGGCCATGTCGTATGAGCACCGCATGGTTCAGTCAGCAGCTCAGCCTATCAAGTCGCTGTTGAAGGCCAGAGAGACAGTGGGAGACCTAAGCTAAGATGGCAAGACACTATAAACTCAGATCTAAGGTCAAGAAGCCTAAACCCACAGGAAGCGCTTCATCGAAAGAAATGGCGTGCATTGACCCAAAAAGCGGATCCCGTTCCGATGGAACACGCTAAGGAGAATAATTGGACGGCGTTATGCACTAAGCGGCTAAGCGCCAATTTTTGGAAATTGAATTATTAGCACCATCTAGTGTGTATGGCCTGGAACTACATTCTTTTTACATAAGTATGCCAATTTTCTTAATATTAACCGTTAATTTTATAGAAAAGTCTAAGCGCCGGTCCCTTTATCTTAGGTTAAGGGTTTTGCATTAATCGGCTATGAGGCGAAACTATGAAGCTATCCTTCGAAACGCTATATTGAGTTCTGCAAGAAACAGCCAAGCTACATTCCATTGTCTCTCACACTTTGTCTGGGTTGTTTCGCGGTACTCTGTACGCTTGCAGAAAGGGATTCATCTAGTTACCTTGGGAATTGACATTGACCGGAAATTTCACGTCAGTCATCACCCCTCTGCTGCTTGACCACCCATGTGACAGTTGATGTCATAATACTCTGCGTTGCAATACCAGACAGGTGATTCAGTGCCTGGTCAACTGTAACTCTGGCTTGTACAGTTTGGCAACCTCGTTCTCAGACCACATGGCGAGACGAGAACTGTCAATCACATTCACCCAGCTTGCAGAATATTATGTTGCTTCATTTAATCTCGCGGGATAATTTTCTGACTACTCATGAGCGCGTGTATGTGTGCATCATGACAAGCAGAGCGCAGAAAATACTTTTGCTGCTGAAGAAGAATAATCCTGATGATTCAGAAACTTCACACGTATACAAGGTAGGTATTTAGAAGTACTTCCTATTTGTAGTACAGTACATTACTCAACTTTTCTTGCAATATCCAACGTCATTATTGATATTCATTTACCATGTGTACGTCATTGAACTGACTCAGCCCTACCAAATAGACTTCAGCAGTTGGTTACAAAATTTATATTCCATACAAAGTCCGAAAACATTTCTTTAGCTATTATTTGTTATATTAACTTAAATGTACTTGGCGGGCGTAATAGCATTTTTTGATATACTTACAGGGAATACAAGATAATGACACTAGCACCGTGCTGTACCTCTCCAGTGAATCAACCTCAGGCACCTCTAAACAAGAAGCTGGTTCGACTGATCTAACCCCTCTTCAAACCGTTAGTGGCCGTAGTTGTTATGATATGCTGTACTCTTTATCTGAAAATAACACTGCAGCTAAGCTGTTGCCCTATGAGTCAGGTCCAAGTGTAGAACCTATCAACTCTGTAGCTGATACTTCCAACCACCAGCCAACCAATAACAATGAATTTGACCCCCTTTCAACTGTGTTATCAGAAGATGAATATAAAGGAACGGCTAACTTACTGCAGAAGCGAATCAATGATAATGCAGAATGCAATGACCAAAACTCTCAGTCGATTGGTAGGCCAAGGAAGGGACGGAAAAGAAAATATCCGGATCAGAGTAGAGAAGAACGAAAGAAGAGATGCCAGGGGAATGAATCTTATATCAGTCAACAAGGTAAAGTCATTGAACCAAAATAATTCCGAGACTTTCACTGCCGTTCAGAATGCCATAGAAAAGTTAGTCTAGAAGACAGAAAGGTAGAGTTTGACCGATTTTGGGCCCTGTCTTACAAAGGTAAAGTTTTATACATTGCTAAGAAAGTAATCGTAAACCAAGTTAAGAGGAAGAGGGCAAAAGATGTAAGTAGAAGAGCTTTGACGAGAAGTTACACTCTGGCAGGAGTATCAGTCTGTAAAATGTGCTTTGTCCAGACCCTATGGATATCAGGGGATCGCATTGACAACTATCTTAAGAAAACCAATGAACTACAAGGAATTATTAAGCATAACGGAGGTAAATCAGGAGGTTATAACTGATAGTAAGATGGCTGAAATTATCGAGCACATTAATAAATTTCCTAAGTACAAGTCACAGTATTGCAGATCAGAAACAAGCACTCTCTTTCTCCCGTCACATGTCACACTTCCAGTTATGTATGACTTAAGTTATACATAAAGGAATATTTTCAGCCAGTTTCCCTCTCATGGTATAAGAAAGTATTTTACTCCAGACGAAAACCGCTTAAGAAAGACACATGCAACTTTTGTGACTCTACAAATGCTCAAATAAACAATAAAAATGGTGACACTGATGTGCTAAAGATCAAGTTGCTTGCTCATCAGGAGGATGCAGAAAATGGTCGAAGTACAATGAAGAGTGACTTTAAAAAGCAACCGAAATGGATGGACTGTCGGTGCTTAGCTTTGATATGCAGAGGACACTGCCCCTGCCGAGAATTCCAACAAACATAATATTCTACAAACGTCAGTTATGGCTGTATAACTAAGGAATTCATGACGCTTCATCGAACAAAGGCATCTGCTACATGTGGAGCTCTTGTCTAAGAAATTACGTCACTGAACATTTAGAAAAAGGCACGGAACAACTTGTGCTTTGGTCCGATTCCTGCGGAAGGCAGAATCGGAACATAAAAATGGTCCTAATGCTGAAGTCTGTCATGGAGTCACATCTAACTCTAAATAAATAATTTGCGCAATGTGCATACCGGTATATGAATATAAACATCGCCGTCTACAATCAAACCGTTACATAAGGTTTGGCAACGCCGCTCATCTGTCATCTGGGAGGCCTAGCGCAAGTACATGGTAATTGCTAACACTGTGTAAACACATAGATTTTGACGCCAAATGTTTCCGATAATACAACAGATCATAACGTCCGCTAAATCTACATACAAATATCACAATTAAAGGATACATATTATCAAGCTATGTACTGTCAATTCCCGATAAGTTAATAATAAACGTCTGTACTGTACCACTATGTTCCAATGTCTGAAGTTTTATTTTCATGCTGCTATGCTCACTGCCGTCATTGACGCGCTCAGAAAATATATAATTAAGACTATTCTTTCTAACTTGGAGACTGCCTTTGATAATGAATCCTTTACTTTTTGTCCACAGATGCACTTATAGTCACAATAGGCCTCCCAGCTTAATGTTGACAGTCTAACAATAATGTTCCACTGGTCACTTAATTTAAAAATAGATAGCTATCTAATGAAATCTACCTAGAGGCACTCGCCAACTGAGTACAGTTCAAAATGTACTGGAATATAGAGGCCATGTTAGATGATGTTACCCCATGTTGTGTTGTTCCTTGACAACATGCTTATTCTGAGAACTTGCCCACAGAATTCAACCAAACCCCTGTGTGCCTTGTTGTAAGCTGTTCTGAATGAATAAAAACATGTAGTCTTTTCTCTGTCCTGACATAGTGGTGACTCCTGACGTGATTAAAAGCCGGTATCGGTAAGTCGATATTCTTACATTATTATCATGGCAAAGTGAAATTCGCAAGATGATAGCAGCCGTGAAAAGACGCAAAGCAGTAAGAACAATTTTTACTAAGAATTACGGAAAGTTTATTGAAGAAATTGACTGTGAAAATCCCGATAGAGAAGTTGTGAAAACGAAGTTTACGACTGTGTAGAGGTTAGCGACTGACCTACACAACCTAGATGATGCCGTCATTTCGTTCATGCTGGAGGATGAAAATGCTAACTTTGAGGTCGAGTGTTCAATTTCTGAAGAATATAAAGAAAAGATGGATCGTGCAAGAGTAAAGATGGAGAATTTTGCTGAGGCTAATCAGGTACAATTCGTAAGTGTGGCGCAATCAAATGCTTCATCACCGAATGCAAATAAGAGAAAATTAAGGCTTCCGAAAATTGAATTCAAGACGTTTAGCGGCGAGATTAAAGATTTTCTAAGCTTTTGGAGTCAGTTTAAGAGAATACATGAGGACGAAGAGATGGAAAATGAAGACAAGTTCCAGTATTTGATCCAAGCAACTGTCGAGGGCTCAAGAGCACGAGAGATTGTGGATAGTTTCCCTGCCATCGCGGAAAACTATGAGAATACTATTGAAAGTCTGCGAAATCGATTTGGTAGAGAGGAACTTTTAACGGAATATTATGTGCGGGAACTGCTGTCATTAGTGATTAAGAAAGCTGTCGATGCAGAAAGCAAGAACGTTCGCGACCTCTCTCGGTTGTATGACAACTTAGCTCACCTACGTGCGCTGCAATCTATCGGCATTACATCGGACAAGTATGCAGCCATGCTGTTTCCACTTGTAGAATCTTCTATCCCAGAAGATATTCTGAAGATCTGGTTACGAAATCAGCCAACAGATCGTAAGGAAATTAACGATGAATGAAGTCGAATCTATGGAGATCGCTTGAAACATTTGATGTTATTTCTGAGGAAGGAAGTAGAAAATGGAGAAAGAATCTCGCGTGCAAGGGCTGGATTTAAATTAAGTGAAGACAAGGTTCAAAGAAACAGGAAAAAGGACATGCCCCTGGACGAAGCCCCTGCAACTGCAATGGATCTACTCTCCTGTGAACACAAGAACACTAGAGTTGTCTGTATATTTTGCGGCAAGTCTCATGAAAGTAAAGAATGCTTCCAGGCACAAAGATTATCGCTGAAGAAAAAGCAAAATATTTTGAGAAAGAAGAACGGATGCTTCTTCTGCTTGAAGTCAGGGCATCGAGCAAGAGATTGTAAACACAAAGTAAGTTGCATTGTTTGTTACAGGACGCATCATACGATTGTATGTCCCCAATTGGAAGACAAGCAGAAGCAAGCATCAGAAGAAATAGCGGCGAAAATGCAGAACGTTTCACTGTCAAATCAGTCGAGTTCAGAAGTAGTTCTTCAGACCCTTTTAGTGAATCTTGAGAACGACGGAAAATTGCGTACTGTAAGGGCACTTATTGACACTGACTCCCAAAGATCGTATATATTGAAGAGAACTGCGGAGGCACTGGGATATAGAGCGGTTGAGTCTGAAACCGTGGTGCATGCACTGTTTGGGGGAGGTTCAACGAAAAAAACGGAACACAAGTGCTACAACATTAGATTGAAGAGTTTGACAGGAAACTTTTCATGTGAGGTCCAGATGTTGGATCAGCCCCTAATATGCGGTGGTATTGCCCGCCCTAAAGGTGGTTCCTGGCTTGAAGAACTGAAAGCGAAGGGGGTTCATCTTACTGTCCTAGGAGTTGGACAGCCACCTGTTGAAATACTGTTAGGAGCAGATGCGTTAGGAAAATTGTACACTGGTACCATAAAGGAACTGCAGTGTGGTCTTACTGCTGTGGAAACGAGACTGGGATGGGTTGTGATGGGCAAGTTTATTACGGAAACTGAGTCTATAATCCATACCACTATGCAAATTACGCTCCTAACCCACACCTATCGATTACCAGACCTTTGGAATTTGGATGTCATGAGTATCACAGACCCCTGTGAAGGGCGAACAACGGAAGAGACTGCAGTACAAAACCATTTCAAGGAAACTGTGAAAAGAGATCCTGAGGGAAGATATGAAGTGAAGTTCCCTTGGATAAATAATGTCGAAGAATTTCCTGATAATCGAGGGGTAGCTGAGAAGAAACTGATCTCGACGACATCAAAACTCTGTGCTATTGGGAAACTTGAGTGCTATGATGAAGTGTTACAAACTTGGCTAATGGAAGGAGTAACACAAATCGTTCCAGAAGATGAAGTGCACATACCTGGACATTATCTACCTCATCGTGGGGTGTTCAAAGAGAACTCGACAACAGGTATAAGACCAGTGTTTGATGCTTCTTGTAAGGTGAAGGAAAGGCCTTCATTAAATGACTGCCTGGCTAAAGGGCCGAATCTGTTAGATTTAATCCCCTCAATCCTTCTAAAGTTCCGCCGAGGGAGGATCGGTGTGATTTCGGATATCAAGAAGGCTTTTCTTCAAATCTCTGTTGACGATCAGGACAGAGATTGTCTGAGGTTTCTTTGGTGGGAGAATCTCGAGAAGAAGAAGATAGGAGTCATGAGACACTGCAGAGTAGTTTTTGGAGTGAACTGCAGCCCATTTCTTATAGGAGCTGTCATACAACACCATTTGGATCAATGTAAATCATCTCAGAAGGAGGTGGCGGAGAAACTGAGTGATTCATTTTATGTCGACAGCTGCGTCACATCATTTGATTCAGAAGTGGAACTTAAGACATTTGTGAGACAATCTACCAGGATCATGTCTGAAGGTGAATTTGAGCTGAGGGTTTGGGAGAACACTTCCTTATTACCAAGCAAAGAAGACACAAGACCGGCACAAGTCCTCGGACTCTTGTGGGACAAGAATGAAGATAAACTGTTCTGCAGTAATGATGGATTGAGCGAGCCTGCTGAAGTACTGACGGAGGAGAAGGTTGTTCCAGATCAGCTGTTAGCCAGAAAAGGGGATTATAAAACGGTGTTTTTTGATTCTTGTAAAACCAATAGAATCAAAAGGTGGGAGGATGTTAGATGATGTTACCCCATGTTGTGTTGTTCCTTGACAACATGCTTATTCTGAAAACTTGACCACAGCATTCAACCAAAGCCCTGTGTTCCTTGTTGTAAGCTGTTATGAATGAATAAAAACCTGTAATCTTGCTTCTGTCCTGACGTTCTTAAACCAAGAGGAAGAATAAAACGGGTAGTTTTATTTCTGTCCTGACAGGCCACATGAAGATATATACCAAAACTAAATTACTCGGCACTGAAAGTCCACCTCGCTGTAGTGATCAAAACGTAGTGACAACCAGTTATTTTAACAGTGCTGCCACAATTTGACTTACAGTCAGGCACACAACACTTCCTAGACATCTGAAATAGTTTAATGAAATATTAGTGAAGAATTTGTTGGTTAAATTCATTGGTAGGTATTAGTTACACATGCAACTTAATACGGAAAATACTCACTTTTACAACTTTCAGCAGGTCTGATTTACCACGAGGAATTTCACGGGTTTTGAAATAGTTAGTTCGAACTGCTTTTAGATGCTGTCATATCAAAATAAGCGACATTTAAAAGTCTAAAATTACTAGATGAAACCCGGGCAGTGGAACAAGCCGGTTGGCTTTAGCACAATTGTCCATCTGCAAGCAATGAACCAGCTCTTGAAAAAAAAAAAAAAAAAAACAGGAATTTAAACTCGAACTATACATTGCATTCGTAGACTATAACAAAGCCTTCGATTCTGTGGAGCACAGTTGTGTGCTAGAGGCATTGAGAAACCAAGGCATACAAAAGAGATATGTCAGACTACTGGAAAAGCTCTACGAAGGCTGCCACGCTAGGGTAAGAACGGAGAGGGAGGGTGCGAACATCAACATAGAGAGAGGCGTGAAGCAAGGCGACCCCCTCTCACCAAAGTTGTTCACATGCCTACTGGAGAACCGATTAGGTAGTTGGAATGGGACAACAAATACGGCATAGAAATAAACGGGGAAAGCCTGACACACTTACAGTTCGCAGACGATATTGCACTGCTAGCAAAATCTGCAATAGACTTGGAACAAATGCTAGCGGACCTGGACACTGTCAGTAAAGAAGTAGGTCTATCTATGAACCCCCTAAAAACAAAACTGACGACCAACTCCCTGGAAGTACAAATCCTCATCAATGGCAAACCACTAGCGTACACACAGGAATACGTCTATCACTTGACTGCTCCCAGGAGAAGGAAATAAAGAGACGAGTTGGACAAGCATGGAAGAAGTTCTGGTCCTTAAAATGTATATTGATGGACAAATCCCAGAAGATAGGGTATGTCTAAAGTCAGAAGTGCTAGAAAAGTGTGTAATGCCGGTACTGCTGTCAACCCTGGGCTTTAGCAGAGAAGCAAAGGCAAACAATCCGGGTATGTTAACGCAAAATGGAACGGAAGATCCTTCAAGTTTCCTTGAGGGACAGCTTACGAAACGAGGAGATTAGAAGAAGAACTACCATGAAAGATGCCGTGACAACAGCTGATAGGCTAAAATGAACGTGGGGAGGCCACGTGGCCAGAATGAAAGACGATCGATGGACGCACAAGCTAACGGTATGGGACCCCAGGAAGAAGGAACGTGGGTAGACAGAGGACCCGCTGGAAGTACTCAATCGTAAGGAAGACAGGCAAACACTGGACGAGGATAGCAAGGGAGAGACAAGAATGGAGACGTATGGAACTATAAGAAGGGAAGAGAAGGAGAGCTTCAACAACGAAAGATAATGGTAGACAGTACACCTATGACATGAAAGATACACTTCTGCAACCTGTAACAAGCCAAACAACGCACAAGGTAAACTACAACAAATAGGCACATGCAAAGACACGACAACTGGCTCCCGCCACCTTTCTAGAGAAGAAGATGTAAAGCGAAGTGAAATGTAGTGTAGTGAAGTGAACTACAGTGAAGTGTAGCAAGTGGCGGAAAAACTTGTACCGGTACCGTACTGTGCCCGTTTGGATCAAGATCCAAATTACCACATTTTGAAAAAATACCGAAATCAGATAAGCCCGAGAAAATCTATCTCAGGGTCTATCTAGGCAAATAATTGGTCTATCTGGCATCCCTGATTTCGGTAATTCTCAAGTAGGTAAGGAGTGAAATTATTTTTGAAAACACACACTTTCTTAAAATATCTCAATTTATTGATAATTAAAATTGACTTAAACTGGCAAAAAATTTCAAAACACGAACAAACAACACAATCGTTTAAAAAATCAACCTTCCTATCATTCACCACTTAGCAAAATTTGATAATCAGAAATCAAAGTCCATCTGATATCAACAATATTTTTTAAACATATTTACACTAGATAATCACTTTCATTAAAGAGTCCGAGTGATTCATCCTATTTACATATCTCGTTGCACATTACGAAGATTCGTCGTTCGTTGAAGACATTAAAAAAATATACACTTTTCATTTTTTCCTCTTTTTACAAAAAACAATATATTTTATTCTGTTGATTGATTGCTAACTCTGTCTTATGAACCTCATATTAAGATTCGGCTTAACAAAGTCGGATGTTAATACGGTCATTATTTTCAAAAACTTTGTTCCAACAATAAACAAAATTTACGAAATTTTCATCAAATTGAAAATTAAATTATATCTCATTTATCTATAAGTCTCTTTGTTCCAAATGAACAATGTTCAAAAATAGGAATTTCATCATTTGAAATTTATTATTCATAATAGGCATTTATTTGTTATAAACAACACAATTGATGCAATTTATTCTCAGTTGACTGAGTTTCTTGCCACAACATCTTCTCACTTAGGAAATTTGTGCAATGTTTCACAAAAATTTAAATTATAAAATTCTCTGAATTTATTATTATTATTAGTATTATTATTTTTAATTATTTCCATAATTCTCGTAGAATTTTATTTACAACAGGGTTTCACTTTTCATCTGGGGAATATTAACTGCTCATATCAAAAGAAAAATTATTTTTATCAATACTCAAAGCACAAAACATAAATATTTAATTATTTATCTTGTTAATCTTTGCATTTTCCAACTATTTTTTAATTTTTTTTTCTTAGGTCAGGTTCCTCAAAATCTAAACTCATACTGTTCAAATATTTAGGCATCAGGTTTGGAAAATTGAAGTTGATCCAGATAAAAATTTCATTTTTGAAACCGACAGACAGTGTGAAGCTGGAATATCCTGATTTTAAGAAAAAAAATCATAATAGAATCGGATGCTTCAAATGCAGGGACAGGAGCAATCCTATTGCAAGAGGATGTGGATGGCACTAGGCATTATTTGTCATTTATCAGCAGAAAGCTTAGACCTTCAGAGAGGAATTACTATACGACTGAACTAGAAGCTCTTGCTATAGTTCATGCCTTAGAAAGTTGGAAAATGATGCTGATTGGCCATTCTGTCATCATCTGAACTGACCATCATGCTCTTGAATTTATTCTCAAGACAAATTTATTAATCTCATGTAATTTATTTCAGGATTAGGGCATAACCCATCTCTTTTGGGTACATTCGTGTTGACCGACTGAAAAGCACTAAACTCTTATTATTATTATCAATGAAAAAAATCTGTTTATTTAATAATGCTTTCCTATTACTTCATAAGGATTATTAATGCCCTGTTTTACTCCTAAACAATTATCTAACTCCTTGTCGCGTATTATCTATAACACTTTATTATTATTATTAATGCGGTAATCATTTAACTTTATTTAGTTTTAGTAAATGGTGCTATTACCAAATTATCTTTTACAACGTTAAATAGTGTTTCAATCAATAACATTACGAAATTATTTTATTCACATTTGATATTATTATTATTATTATTATTATTATTATTATTATCTTTGTTTTATTTTTATGTTTATTTATTTATACAATTAAATTATTCAAATAATCCAAGATGTAACTTAAATCTCTCATAAGAATTTACTTAGATTCTTCCTATCCTCAGGAAAATTTTATATCTTTCATGTTGCAGAAAACATGAACATGACTGTAGTCTGAACGAAATAGAAAATACGGCAAAATAAATTGTCAGACTTTCATTTGCCATCCTGGACAAATATGATATTCAAAATAAACGGTGGTGTTGATTTCTTAAAATGACTGAGTAAGAAGAATTCTCAAAATGCTCTACTAAGCTAGTTGATAGTACATGAAATAGCTCTTACTTCATTCTTGCTGTGCTGGCGATGCGTGTCCTTCAGTAAACGCTATACCCATAGCGTCTCCCATGGTCATCTGCAATCCATTTCAACTTCGTTGGTCCCACGTCACACCTATCCTTAATTCGTTTAACGGCGCATGTCGATTATGATGATCGCTCGTTTAAAACAAACACTCCCGTATTCTTCAACACAAGGTAACATTTCGAACTGTAGCAATAGTTCCAAATGAATGTTTTACTCTTGCAATTTCGTTTCTTGGAACAAGTTCCATGTTTGAAAATACTTTTCTGATCGTCCGCTCGCATAGGAACACCTATTAGCAATTGAGACTGAACCCCAAGTTCACAGTCTGTACTGTGTAAAGTTTGAAGTGCCTTGTACAGTTTCGCAAATAGAAACAACAAAATATTGTAGGCAACTTCAGTGAATGGTTTAACAAATAACCATCACTTGTAGAGTACTTGTAAGAATATCTGACTATAGAGTCCTCTAATATTCCAAGTCCGTTGTTGAAAATTTCTATCACTTTGAACATAGCCCCAGCCCACATGGCTTGACTTGGTGGCAAAGTTCCTTCGGCGTATAGTATGACGTAGTATTCACTGTTATGAAGCGTAGCGGCGAGTTCCTCCCAAGCAGTTGCTTGCTAGGAATGACTTGACTGTCTTGAAAACCTGGCTCTTTATATAGGTCAGCCAGCAATCTTTCTCGAAAGTTCCATTTCCAGATCTCGGCTCCTGGTGTACGGATTCTTCTGCTCAATAGCTTAAAATTCTTCTCTTTTCTGTGCCAGAAAACTGTGCTACTTTTTAAGTAGCTAATCCGTCTCCTTGAGTAAAACTTATAAAAGTTTCAACTCATGACGTAGGCTTGCTTTCACGTCACGCCTCCGCGTCACTCACTCCTTTCTCTATTAGCTTCCCTCAACACTGTCCTCCGAGCGCGTTATTCAAACATCATTAGTCTTGTTGTCTCTCTGGACTAGCGTTCGTTCGTTACCATCAGCTTGTCATTATGTCACGGACGTTTGCACGATCCGGGGACATCCACCCCTTACGCCATGAAAAAAATTATGTGAGACATCATATATATTTTTTTTCGTCTGACTCTAAAATTGCCCTTTTCTCCCTCGGCGTTTCCTCTTCTTTTTCCTTTTACAGGTGATGTCCTGTTCTCCGATGGTAGATCTTCAAGTTTGCTGCATTGAACCTTCCCACGATGTTACCCGACGGTTCTTCAATTAGTTGGCAACTTCCGTTGGCAAAACTCTCTACAATACGAAATGGACCGTAGTATAGGCTGGCAAATGTTGAATACACTCTATTCAAAACATCTGATGGGACGGGTTTTCTTACAAGGACCTGAGTTCCGATATTCAGAGGCTGTCTGAATCTCTTCCTTCGGACTCTCCTTTCCCTCTTAGCTGCTTGTTCTCGAATCCTTTGTAGTGCTCGATTCTCTTTAAGTTGCATGGGATGTAACATGGTATATTTATTGAAAACATCCATGGTTAATAATATATACTTATTTCCCCTTTTTGATTTTGGCAAAGGCCCATAAATGTCTGTGGCGAATAATTCCCGTGATTTCTGTGGAATAATGGGACGAGGTGCTTCTCTCAATAGCTTGGTGTTGTGCTTACTCCGTTGACACAAGTCACACGTCTTGATCATCTGTCTGACAGTATTCCTTATCTTGTCCCACGAAAATGTCTCTTGTATTAGGCTTACCACTTTATCTAATCCAGCGTGCCCCGACATTCTATGTGCTAACCATATAATTCTCTTCTGCAATACTGGTGGTACCGCCACTCTTAACTTAGTATGATTCGCATCTCTGAATTTGTATATAATATCATTCCTCACCACGTAATTCCTTGCAATTTTCTCAGTTTCAGGGTAATCTGCATCATTGTTGTCCATGTATCCTTTCAGAAATCTATAGATTTTTCTTAAAGGTGCGTTCCTTTTCTGAGTTGCAGATATTCTCTCTAATCATTCCAGGGTTTCTTCGTCTTCCTGTACCAGATTGATATGCATTACCTTAAACGTTGGCTCAACCGCACGACTTAACAAGTCAGCTCCTACGTTGGATTTCCCTGGTTTATGCTCGATTGTAATATTAAACTGTTGTACAAATGAAGCCCAACGTGTTATTCTCTCACTAGCAAAATTTGTCTTGAGAATAAATTCAAGAGCATGATGGTCAGTTCAGATGATGACAGAATGGCCAATCAGCATCATTTTCCAACTTTCTAAGGCATGAACTATAGCAAGAGCTTCTAGTTCAGTCGTATAGTAATTCCTCTCTGAAGGTCTAAGCTTTCTGCTGATAAATGACAAATAATGCCTAGTGCCATCCACATCCTCTTGCAATAGGATTGCTCCTGTCCCTGCATTTGAAGCATCCGATTCTATTATGATTTTTTTTCTTAAAATCAGGATATTCCAGCTTCACACTGTTCAACAATAATTCTTCAGCTTCTTTGAAGGATTATTCGTGTTCTTCACACCACTTCCATCTGTTTCCTTTTTTCAAAAGACTTTGCAATGGCGCTACAATGTTGGTGTAGTTAAGACAATGTCCAGCGAAGAATTGGCAGGTCCCCAAAATACTACGGACATGCTTTATCCTCGTGGGTCTTGGAAAATTAGCTATTGCTTGAATTTTATCCTCATTTGGACGATAGCCATGTCCATCCAGGATATTCCCTAAGAATTTAATTTCATTCTTGAAAAAAATTGGCATTTATTTAAATTTACCTTGAAATTTGACTTCCTCATGTCATTGAACAAATTTCTCAGGTGTAACAAATGTTGTTCTTCGTCCTCAGACGCAACCAGTATGTCATCGATGTAACAGATTACAGAATTCTTAACTTCCGAACTAAGGTTTTTGTCTAACGCTCTAATTAAAACGGATCCTGATGTTTTCATTCCGAACGGTAGCCTTTTGAAAACATAGGTCTGTTGTTCAAACATGAATCCCGTGAACTTTTTTGATTCCTCACTCAATTTCACATGATGGTATGACGAAGTGAGATCAATAGTGGAGAACCACTTCTTTCCTTTGAATTTTCTTAATAATTCTTTTATGACAGGGGGGTCGGTCGTATTCTGGTAGAATTTTGGAATTCAAAAATCTTACGTCTAAACAAATACGCAGACTTCCATCCGGTTTTGGCACATCTGCTAATGGATTTACATAAGCTGTAGTGTATTTCTCTATTATGTCATCTCTTTCCAAATCCGAAATAATGTTTTTCACCTGTTCACGATATTTCTCTGCAATTGGATACAGTCTACAATGATATGGTGCTTCATCGCTGACTTGGATGTGATACTCAAAATTCTTAATCTCCCCAGGTTTTGTATCGAATATGTCTCCAAATTCCAATAGCATCCTATTCAGATTATGCGTTTCCACTATCTTGACTACTTCTTCTTCTTCTATTATGTTCTGGATAACCTGTGACCATCGGATATTTCCCTCGGTGAATTTCTCTTCGTCACCCTCAAAATCTTCCTCTCCTGTCTGATGAAAACGTATGGTCTCTGACTTCATATCGATGATAACCTTAAATTTAGTACTAAAGTCATTCCCTATGATCATGTCATGGATAATGTCCTTCATAACAACAAAACCATGCTCAAAATAGCATTCCCCAATTTTCAGCCTCAAATACAATTGTGTTTTGCATGTTGTCACTTTGTTAGGGATAATGCCTTGTATCTTAATGCCTGATACAGGAATTTCCTCTAAACTTTCCGTGAGCTTCCATAAAGCGTAGAGCTTTTCGCTTACAACACAAAGCATTGCTCCAGTATCAATCAGGGTATGAATTTTCATGCCATAACTTCACATTCTATGATGGGTAATTATGATCGTTTTTCTTGTCCTATTCTTTCTTCTTTTAAGTCTATCAAATCCTCGTCTTCGACTTGCCATCTAACGATCTTCGCAACGTAACTACTTGTTAACATTTTGGAGTTTTTTTCATCATTTACTACCGGCTTTTGTAACCCGGAAGTACTTGGTTTGTTATGCTGCTCATCTAGGTACTGTTTGCTCTCTTGATGTCTCCTATCAATATCTTCCCTAGCCTGTTGCTTAAAATTTTCTCTCTGTTGTTGTTCATCTCTTTTGTTATGTTGATCTTGTGGTGGGGTCCTATTATAGGGGTTTGATTGAAAATCTTGATACTTGTACGATCTTACATGCGGTCTATTCTGGCATGGAGTGTCCCTAGTATTGCTCCATTCTTTATTATCAACATTATCTTTCGGTTTATTCCACGTCTGGTTCGTTTGACTGTGACGATCAGTCACAACCGTATTTATGGTATGATTCTCAGTTTCACTCCCTCTCAAATGAAAGAACTGTGCATTGGCCTCGTCTAACCTCTGCAATACATCATCAAATTCTTCCATATTTCCTACATTGGCTGCAATTAATGTTCTTTGAACTTCTATCGGAAATTGTCGGATCAATGCGGATATCATCTCGAAATCTGGCATGGGTGGTTCTAAAAATTGTAGTTTAGACAACTGCTGTGAAAAATATGCTGAATATTTCGTTGGCTGGGATGTCGAATATCGTTTGGCATACAATTCTGCTCTTATTTGTTGCTGCGTTTCCGGCGACCAAAAATTTCTCATAAGTCCTCTAGAAAATTCTTCGAAGTTATGAAAATTTGACCTGAACGCGCGGAACCAAACCAGTGCAGGCCCATCAAAAATTTTCTTACTACCTGGATCTCTCTCTCTCTTTCGAAATCTTCAAGTCCCGGATGTAATCTTTGACCTCCCGTAAAAATTCGGCTGGAGGAATACTCCCCGTTCCGGTAAATTTTCCTGGCTTGGCATCCTTATCCTTGTAGATTGCAATGGGAACAGAATTTGTTATTACTCTTGTCTCTTCAAAATCTTTAGAAATTTCTTTCTTTTTTTCATTAGTTGGCATCTCTTCCAATCTTCTCTGTTCTAGTTGAGTTTTGTATAATGACAGCTTCTCTTCCAATCTTCCCACTGTTTTCTTCAACTCTGAATCATCTGTTTTTATTTCCATTTCTCCTTGGATTTCTTCAATGGTTTTCTTTACGAACTCCTTAGTAACAGGATCGGTCTCTTTGCTTTTCACGTTTTCGTTAGTCTCTTGAACGTCTTGGTTAGCCCTTTAATTATCACTTCGTGATTCTTCACAAGGTTAGTTACATGAAATACGTCTTTTTGTACCTTTCCCACATCTTCTGATATCACCTTGACATGTGTGGAAAAAAGAGTTTCTCGCTTCATGGACCTCCTCTTTAGCTTCATCCAGGATTGATATTTTGATTTCAGTAAGTGCTGTGTCTTTCACACTCTCGCAAAGTTCTTGGATTACTCGGTCTCCTTTCAATTGTACTAAAATAGTTTCCCGGAAATCCGTTGCTACCTTCTGTAAAACCTGCCTTGCAGTGATGTTACACTCTTCGGTAATCCTGATTTCTAAATTAACCAAATCGTTGGCCTTCTTTGTTGGAATGTTTTTCAAAGTTTTCTTCCATGCCTTTCAATTTATGGCGTGTCTTTCCTAATTCGCCCTCCAATGTTTTCATGCTTTCATTAATTTGTGTTTCCAATGAAACTCTATTCTCATCTAACCTAGTCTCCAAAATCTTGGATTTTTCAAACAATTCGCCTAACTGTACCACAAAAATTTTAGACTCCTGCGAACTGTTTCCCCAAATTTTCGGTCAAACGATGCTCTATCAATTTGGAACTATCGGCTAAGTCTAACCTCAAAGTTTCTGAGTTACCTATGATTTTTAGATCCATTAGGCGTGAACTTTCAGTTAATCTATCGAGTGCTTTGGAATGTTCCGAAATCTTTTCTTCCAAAGGTTCTCTTAACGCTTCAGTGCTGATACTTAATCTGTCTTCAAAGTGCTTAGAACTCTCTGGAAGTTTGCTATCTATGTCTGATTTTAGGGAATTTGAACTTTCATTTAATTTAGTTTCAAAAGACTCGTTTATTGATTTAGAACTTTCAGATAATTTATCCTCTAATGATTTAGAATTTTCATTTAGTTTGGACTCTATTGATCCATTCAATCTACTTTATAAATATTGGGAATTTTCTTGGATCTGATTTTCCAACTTTTTGGAATTTTCCATCAGTTTACTCTCCATAAGAGCTGCTTTCTCCAAACTCTCCTTATTGTTCGACTCCAGTAGATCTAAAACCTCCAATACTTTATCCATGTTTACCAACGGAGAAATGTAGGATAGGTATTCTATGGTATCAACGAAGCCTTAATACTAAACATGGACCAGCCTAGTAGCATTTGAGAATCCCTAATAAATTGAGATTTACCCTACGTCGCTATTTAATGGGGAAAAAATATCTACTTATTTAAATCTTACATTCAATCAACAACAACTACTACGCAAAATTCAAAAAAAAATCCTCCATCTGGTTACTATAAGTGTGCGTTTTCAACAAAACAAACAACAACTACCAATTCTAACATTATTCACAAAAAATTTAATTTAATAAAACTCCCTTAAATATTACACCCAAATGAAACGAAATCATCTCAAAATCAAATTCAAAATTCTTATTCCAAAAGTACAAACTATACTGTGTCTTCAAAACACAGACTCAACAAATCCCTTTAAAAAATCTTTGGTTTTGTCAAAAGATCAAAACTCAAAAGTCTACACAAATGCGTTTTCGAAAACAAGTTCGAAAGACCAATTCGGTATCCCCTTAGTACGGGCGCCAAACTTCCCTCCTCTACCTTATGTGCTTGTTTGGATCAAGATCCAAATGACCACATTTTGAAAATACCGAAATCAGATAAGCACGAGAAAATCTATCTCAGGGTCTATCTAGGCAAATAATTGGTCTATCTGGCATCACTGATTTCGGTAATTCTCAAGTAGGTAAGGAGTGAAATTATTTTTGGAAACACACACTTTCTTAAAATATCTCAATTTATTGATAATTAAAATTGACTTTAACTGGCAAAAATTTCAAAACACGAACAAACAACACAATCATTTAAAAAATCAACCTTCCTATCATTCACCACTTCGCAAAATTTGATAATCAGAAATCAAAGTACATCTGATATCAACAATATTTTTTTTACATATTTACACTAGATAATCACTTTCATTAAAGAGTCCGAGTGATTCATCCTATTTACATATCTCGTTGCACATTACGAAGACTCGTCGATCGTTGAAGACATTAAAAAAAATTATACACTTGTAATTTTTTCCTCTTTTCACAAAAAAACAATATATTTTATTCTGTTGATTGATTGCTAACTCTGTCTTATGAACCTCATATTAAGATTCGGCTTAACAAAGTCGGATGTTAAAACGGTCATTATTTTCAAAAACTTTGTTCCAACAATAAACAAAATTTACGAAATTTTCATCAAATTGAAAATTAAATTATATCTCATTTATCTATAAGTCTCTTTGTTCCAAATGAACAATGTTCAAAAATAGGAATGTCATCATTTGAAATTTATTATTCATAATAGGCATTTATTTGTTATAAACAACACAATTGTTGAAATTTATTCTCAGTTGACTGAGTTTCTTGCCACAACATCTTCTCACTTAGGAAATCTGTGCAATGTTCCACAAACATTTAAATTATAAAATTCTCTGAATTTATTATTATTAGTGTTATTATTTTTAATTATTTCCATAATTCTCAAGAATTTTATTTACAACAGGGTTTCACTTTTCATCTGGTGAATATTAACTGCTCATATCAAAAGAAAAAATCTTTTTATCAATACTCAAAGCACCAAACATAAATATTTAATTATTTATCTTGTTAATTTTTGCATTTTCCAACTATTTTTTATTTTTTTTAGGTCAGGTTCCTCAAAATCTAAACTCATACTGTTCAAATATTTAGGCATCAGGTTTGGAAAATTGAAGTTGATCCAGATAAAAATTTCATTTTTGAAACCGACAGATTTAGTGGGATTAGACTAAAAATATGAGGCGGTCTAATAATGCCTTACCCTTCTTTTACAATTCAGAGCCCATATGCTCTCCATAAACATTCACACGACACACACGCATATCCCTGTGTGCGCAAGACAATGGGACTCAAAGCCCTCATGGACGACCCATCTGGCCTCCTCACCAAACTTAAGTGTTAACAATTATATTCACACACTAAACAATTATATTTGACTTCACCTATTATATTTTTTATCCACCAACACTTTTATATATTTTTCTCTTTGTAATATCCTGTCTTACCACTGTGCGTGTTTCCCAAATGTTATCTTTATAAGAAAATGTATTTATTATGGTCAACATTTCCTGGCCTTCCCTTTTACATAAATTCTGCCCTAGAGTTATACATAAGTACCTGCCTTATTGTTTTCTTTGATATTTGTTTATTGTTTTTTTATTTTCTTTGATAATTTTACTGAACTCAAAATTGATTATATTTCACCTTCATTTACCAACTCATTCTACCTGTTTATAAATTTTAACTTCTATTTCACAAAAGTCATCGCATTTAAAACCTTCAATTTAAATAAATTCCTTCACAAATTATTATTATTATCATCAATGAAAATATATGTTTATTTAATAATGCTTTTCTATTACTTCATAAGGATTATTAATGCCCTGTTTCACTCCTAAACAATTATCTAACTCCTTGTCGCGTATTATCTTTAACACTTGATTATTATTAATGCGGTAATCATTTAACTTTATTTAGTTTTAGTAAATGGTGCTATTACCAAATTATCTTTTACAACGTTAAATAGTGTTCCAATCAATAACATTACGAAATTATTTTATTCCCATTTGATATAATTATTATCTTCGTTTTATTTTTATGTTTATTTATATATTTATTTATTTATTTATAAAATTAAATTATTCAAATAATCCAAGATGTAACTTAAATCTCTCTCATAAGAATTTTCTTAGATTCTTCCTATCCTCTGGAAAATTTTATATCTTTCATGTTGCAGAAAACATGAACATGACTGTAGTCTGAACGAAATAGAAAATACGGCAAAATAAATTGTCAGACTTTCATGTCGCTCCATTTGCCATCCTGGACAAATATGATATTCAAAATAAACTGTGGTGTTGATTTCTTAAAATGACTGAGTAAGAAGAATTCTCAAAATGCTCTACTAAGCTAGTTGATAGTACATGAAATAGCTCTTACTTCATTCTTGCTGTGCTGGCGATGCGTGTCCTTCAGTAAACGCTATACCCATAGCGTCTCCCATGGTCATCTGCAATCCATTTCAACTTCGTTGGTCCCACGTCACACCTATCCTTAATTCGTTTAACGGCGCATGTCGATTATGATGATCGCTCGTTTAAAACAAACACTCCCGTATTCTTCAGCACAAGGTAACATTTCGAACTGTAGCAATAGTTCCAAATGAATGTGTTACTCTTGCAATTTCGTTTCTTGGAACAAGTTCCACGTTTGAAAATACTGTTCTGATCGTCCGCTCGCATAGGAACACCTATCAGCAGTTGAGACTGGACCTCTAGTTCACAGTCTGTCCTGTGTAAAGTTTGAAGTGCCTTGTACAGTTTCGCAAATAGAAACAACAAATTATTGTAGGCAACTTCAGTGAATGATTTATCAAATAACCATCACTTGTAGAGTACTTGTAAGAATATCTGACTATAGAGTCCTCTAATATTCTAAGTCCGTTGTTGAAAATTTCCATCACTTTGAACATAGCCCCAGCCCACGTGGCTTTACTTGGTGGCAAAAACCCTTCGGCGTGTAGTATGACGTAGTATTCACTGTTATGAAGCGTAGCGGCGAGTTCCTCGCAAGCAGTTGCTTGCTAGGAATGACTTGACTGTCTTGCAAACCTGGCTCTTTATATAGGTCAGCCAGCAATCTTTCTCGAAAGTTCCATTTCCAGATCTCGGCTCCTGGTGTACGGATTCTTCTGCTCAATAGCTTAAAATTCTTCTCTTTTCTGTGCCAGAAAACTGTGCTACTTTGTAAGTCGCTAATCCGTCTCCTTGAGTAAAATTTATAAAAGTTTTAACTCATGACGTAGGCTAGCTTTCACGTCACGCCTCCGCGTCGCTCACTCCGTTCTCTATATGCTTCCCTCAACACTGTCCTCCGAGCGCGTTATTCAAACATCATTAGTCTTGTTGTCTCTCTGGACTAGCGTTCGTTCGTTACCATCAGCTCGTCATTATGTCACGGACGTTTGCACGATCCGGGGACAGTACACAACTCCTTAGGATTTGCTCGCCTAATGAGTTTAAACAAGAGCACGTCCTTGTTCGCAGGAGGCCTTTGCCCTGATGGGATTATCTAGGCTATATTTATTATTATTGTTATATCGTGGGAGATACAAGATAAATAACACACACTTGTTAATATAAAACAACGGTTTATTTAACACTAGTTGATACACAACGATACGCAAGGTGGACTAACTTGAGCGGAACTAAAGAATATGCGCGGAACTGACGTCTACAGTCTGCGGGTGCATATGTACATAGTAGATGGAAGGTTCCAGATTGGAATGTTCCAGATTGGAATGTTCTGGGCATTGTGACTAGAATGTTCATGTTATCTCAAGTAAATACACAACACTTTCTAGAATGTTCATGTTAACTCAAGTAAATGCACAACCTTTCCTCCCTCTTTTAAATGGATGATTTAGGAAACTTAATCAGGAGAGAATCTCAATGGTGGTCGGCGCTGGTGAGTACTCCTGCGGGGAATAAAATAGGTCTGGGAAACAGGTGGTGCCCTGCTTACAGGTGTGGCTGGTGGTGTTAGAACTGTTGCAGGTGTCTCGGTGAAGTGAACTCGTCCCAGGCTCGGTTGCTCGGTGGCGTGGTCGGTTGTGCGGTGGCTTGGTCGGTTGAGCAGTGGCTTGGTCGGTTGCGCGGTGACCTGGTCGGTTGCTCGGTGGCGGTTGGTTGCTTGGTGACCTGGTCGGTTGCGCGGTGGTGACTGGTAGCGCGGTGACCTGGTCGGTTGCACGGTGACTTGGTCGGTTGCGCGGTTACCTCGATGTGGCCTGGTCTAGTTGAGTCGCGTGCGGAGATGAGGGTGCCTTTGCACCGTTGCTGTCATTGTTCGACTGGCGTAAGCGATTGGACGTTCTTGCCCGTTTTAGAGCCAGTGTGACCGTACTGCGCCCTGGCCGGTCTTGCTGGCGTCCGTGGCCAACAGGAGTGGTAACGCTGGGTGATACTGCATGAGTACCTGGGGCGAGGTTAGGGCGTTCTTGATGTCTTTGTATGCCCTGTCGCCTTCTGGTTTCCAGATGAGTGGGTCCTTGAGCAGCATGTCTCTGAGTGGTCTGTCTCTGGTGGACAAATCGGGGATGAACGAACTGTAGTAGGTTGCTTTACCTAGGAACAGTTGGAGTTCTTCTGGTGTAGTCGGTTTCGGTACATCACGTACAGCTCGGATGTGTGCATCAGACTTGTGGATGCCTCACGCATCGGTTTTGTGGCCAAGGGCTTCCTGGGATGTTTCAGCGAAATCGCATTTGGCTCGGTTGAGCTTGAGGTTGTGTTGCCGAAACCGTTCCAGAGTGGTGCAGAGGGCCTGCATCAGATTTTCAAAGCTATCAGCAAAGACTATACTGTTATCGAAAAAACTTACGACGTTTGGGAGACCTTGAAGGACTGTGTCCATTCGCCGCTGCCAGATAGCGGGGATGTTAGCTGCTCCATATACTGCTCGCGTATATACTTAGTTTTGATTTGCTCATGGTTGAGCAGGGGGCGCCGTTGTCAAGTTCCATTTTGACGGTGGTTCCCTCTATGCTGACATCAACCAGTGGCTTAGGTGCTGCGTTGGCCGATCCGATGACCTCGATTTTGCTGAAGTACTCCACGACGTCGAGGTTCTCTGCTGGAAGCTCTTCTTCGGTCACATGGTTTGTTGTTCGATGTTTCCTCGATTTTGATCGGCAAACCTTTCCGATGTGACCTTTCTTGCCATACTTCAGGCACTCGGCGTTCAGGAACCAGCACTGACTGCGAGGGTGAGCTTCACCGCACCCTGCACATGTCGATTGGTTGTGCTGGGATGGACTTTTGGTTGTGCCGGGATGGACTTCGGTTTGCCTGATGTGGCCCTTGGTGCTGTCTGGTTAGGTTGTAAGACCCTTGACTTCGATTAGCTGACTTGCTGCGTGGCGGCTGCTGGTTGCTGTTCTTCCTGGACAGAGGCTTCTCGTATCCAATACGATTGGTTGATTCAGACTTAGCGGCAGCTGTTTTGACCTCGTCTGTGGTATTGCGAGTAGCTTCAAGTGCGTGCGCTATTTCATATGCCGCGGTGAAGTACTCGTCGCACATTTCTCGCGATTCTAACCCTGCGAGCATTTGTTCAATTAACACGCGGTCTAGGAATGTGCCATACTCACAAAACGTTGCAGCCTGCCGCAGTTTCAAGGTGAACCTAGCGATGTTTTCTCCTTGCTTCTGCATTACACTCCGAAATTTAATGCAAACTTGTTGCAAGTGGCGTCGAAGTGGCCTATCAGCTTAGAATGAATCTCGTTGTATGACAGAGTTTCAGGATCATTAGGACTCACCAGGATATTCAGGGCTTCATTGAGTTCAGATCCCACGTATACCCGTGAAAAATGTTCGTGTTGATCCGTGGGTACCTTGCTCAGGTTGAGAGCCCAGGTAAAGCGAGTTAAATAGTCGGCTACAGTCGTCCCGTCGGTAGCACGATACGGCTGCATTGTGAACTTTGGCGGTCGAGGCTCTGATGACGTTGGCGATCATTGCCGAGAATTGTTGGAGTTGCTCAGAGTTTAAGTCCGGCATGGTGAAGATGAGTGGAGAACAGTATTTCTAACACGCACTTGCGATGAACTTAGTTCGGTGCACACACTTGCGTCGAGGTTAGAAAGTCACTCGGTTTCACAACGTTATTTTTCTTATCTGACTTCTGACACCACTGTTATATCGTGGGAGATACTAGATAAATATCACACACTTGTTAATATAAAACAACGGTTTATTTAACACTAGTTGATACACAACGATGCACATGGTGGACTAACTTGAGCGGAACTAGCGCGGAACTGACGTCTACTGTCAAATGTTCGGCCCTCCACCAATGAATAGATTAATACACGTTAAAATAACTGAACTTTATTTATCTTGCATTACATGCTGTCCGTTCCATTGGACGCCATTTTACTTAACTACTTGAGTCAATGCCCTCTAGATCCTAGGGCTGCTTGATATATAAAATAAACAAAGACATCTCAATCAGTGTTCCCAACATTCTCCCACCAAGTTAACGGATGTGGAACAGTTAACTTCACATAGTCCTGGGAACATTATACATTCTGCTCACACCTGAAACAAATTGGCACAAAACAGACAAGTTAATCAAAATACCTTTTTGGCACTTTTACAATTCTTCCACTCCTTGTCCTGATTTCTTCCCCTACGTCACTCACACTACCACATGAAACACCACTATCTTCTTTAACAGTCAGTTCACTGTCTGAAGTAGAAGGTTCACTTCCTTGGGCTTCTAGGAGGAGGTAGAGTCTTTGAACTGGGCGCAGAAGCTCTCCAGATGTAGTCTTCATGCGAACAAGACGGGTGACTCCATCCTTTCCGGGCAAAAGTTCTAGGACCTTTCCTAAAAGCCAATCTAGTATTTTTGAGTTGTCATTGCCAATGAGGACAACATCATCAACCTGAACAATTTTTTGCTGCTTGACATCCATCTGCTGTCGCAGTAGACCCAAGTACTCGCTACGAAACCTCTTTCTCAGGTTCTCCTTAAGTCTTAATCTGTACTTCAATCTCTTGTTCAAACTGGAGGACTCGATGACATCAATCTCAGGCACAGCAGCTTCACGAATATCCTGAAGAAACATGGCAGGCGTTATTGCTCCTAGTTCATTGGAATTATCAGCTGTATATATCAGAGGTCTCGAGTTTACTACACTTTCACAGTCACATAGCACTGTTTCCATCTCCGAGTATGTAAGAGATGAACGTCCAAGTGTTCTCCGAAGTAATCTTTTCACTAGTCCTATCAACCTCTCCCACCAACCTCCCCACCAGGCAGCAGTGGGTGGGTTGAACTTCCACTTTATTCTCTCCACTGAAGAGTACTCGTGTACCTTCGACCACTCGATTCGACTGAAGGCAGTTTCAGTACCAGAAAAGTTAGTTCCATTATCACTGAAAATTACAGCAGGTCGTCCTCTCCTAGCTACAAATCGACGAAATGCTTGCAAGAAAGCATCTGTTGACAATGACAGGAGTAGTTCCAAGTGAACAGCTCTGGTAACTCCACACGTGAACAAGCAAATCCACGCCTTTTCGTGGTTTTTCAGATGAAGAGGTCCAGCCAGGTCCTTACCCGAAACTTCAAAGGCAGCAGCATCTCTCACACGTTCTGCTGGAAGTGGTGGAGTGGATACTACGAAGGGTTTAGCTTCCTGGCGCTTGCATAGTGCACACTTAATTAACACTGACCGTAGTGTTCTTCTTCCTCCCATCACCCAGAATCTTTCCCTCATAATTGAAAGCAGACCTTGAATGCCAACATGACACCTTCGAATATGAACATCCATAATCAGTCGTGACACAAAGGGATGATTTTTGGGCAAAAGTACAGGATACCGAAAGTCATGGTTGTCAGGTCTATTGTAGATCTTGGTTCGCAAGCGGAGGAGACCGTCATGATCTTCAAAGGGTTGTAGGCTGGAGATTCTGGGGTCCGTGGTACTGGGAAATGCATCTTTCTGAACTAGTTGCAAGACCCTTATCTCAGCAGAAGTGACTTCTTCAGTAGAAAGTGGTCCCGTCTTCTTCATAAAATGTTCAGAGCCAGCAGCTCTACAATTGTTTACAAAACGACCCATCCAAGCAACCATTCTAATAATTTTCTCACTCTTTGAAAAGTACCTGTAGTACCAGTAACTTGGAAGAGAATCAGCATCTGCACAAAGCATAGAGGAAACAACAGTACTCTTTCTTTCTTTCTTGAATAATAACATCCTCTTCAAACTTGACTTCGGCCGAAGGCCAACAGCTACGCTTTTGGTGCAACCATTTACGGCCCTCCCACCATGATGAATGAAGCTACTTTTTACCTGAACAGCCTCTAGATGGCAGGTCAGCTGGATTACAAATCCCTGGAACATGATGCCACTGTTCTGGTTGAGTCAGCTTCCTTATCTCATTTACACGGTTCGCCACAAAGGTAGCCCACTGATCATCTCTTCTAATCCATGCTAAGACTGTGGATGAATCACTCCAGAAGTATGACTCACAGCTTTTGGGAAGATCTTCAATTATTGCTGCATGGAGCCTAGCACCTATCAATGCAGCAAGCAATTCTAGACGAGGTATCGTGACTGTATTGTTTGTGGGGGAAACTCTTGTTTTTGCCTGAACCAACTGTACATTTACTTGCCGAGTCGTCTCCACCCTCAGGAACACAGCTGCAGCGTAGGCATCCTTGCTGGCATCACAAAATGTATGCACACTCCATTCAGCAGGTCCACTGTTAGAAGGTAACCATCTTGGGATCTTCAAGTCTTTCAAACATGCGACATCTTCTGCCCATTTCACAAATCTATTGGCAATGCCTTGATACACCTCTTCATCCCACCCAATGTTTACACTTCATAATTCTCTTAAGATAAGTTTTGGTTCTAGGGCCACAGGAGATGAAAAACCAATTGGATCGAACACCTTATGGGCAATGGAAAGGATAGTCCTTTTGGTAATTTTCTCTGGATAATTCTGGAAACAGTCTGGACTTATGGCCAGAGTGTCATGCTTTCTGTCCCAGATTAAACCAAGTACATTAGTGAGACAAGCCTCTGTAAGTATATCTGGATCTGAGAACTCCCATCCACGCAATTCGAACTTGCCATCAGCCATGATGGAGGTGGTTTCGTGAATGAATGTTTTAAGCTGATCATCATCAAGGCTAGTGACTACATTATCAACATAGAAACAATCCAAAAGACTTTTAATTGTGGTCTCAGAGTATGCAGAAATTCCCTCATGACATTCATCTAGAATCCTTGAGAGATGAAGTCTGATAACTGCATTTAACAGATAAGGACTACAAACAACACCAAACACAACTCTCCTGTGTCGATAAACAATTATATTCCCCAAATCATCCTTCCATAAAAAACGTAGGAAGTTCCTGTCATTTGCATGTATACTAATCTGCAAGAAAGCTCGCCTGATGTCAGCCACAACTCCCACTTGCTTCAGACGGAATCTTAAAAGAAGTGGAGGTATCTGTTCTATCAATGATCTCCCTTTCTCCAAGCACGAATTCAATGATGGACTATTCTTTTCACGATCTGATGCATCGAACACAGGTCTGATTTTGGTGGTGCTATTTTCCTTCACTACATGTCTGTGAGGAAGATAATGACAGCTATCACTAACAATCTCCGAGTCAGGAACCCGTTCAATGACACCTTCTTCAAGACATTCCTCAAAAACATGTTCATAATCTGGGTACAGGTTATTAGCCTTCAACTTCTTTATAGTAGAATCCAGTCGTTTTTCTGCCAGGATGTAATTCGATGGAAGAGGGGGGTGCCTATCCTTCCAGGGAAGATGGACTTCATATCGACCTTCACCATTCACCCTTACAGTCTCTTGAAAATGCTTGTCAACTTCCAACTGCAATTCAAGCTTAGTTTTCCGATCAACAGGATCCGTAAGGCCAATCAACTCCAATTTCCAAAGATCTGAGATGTTTAAATCGTTAATCAACATTGATGTGATAATCATAGCAGTTGTAACTCTGGGTTGTTCACTGGGATATTTACCAAAAATGGTCCAACCTAACCTGGTCTCCATTGCTATCAAACCACATGACACACTTCTAACATTGCCTGTGAAGAGTCTGGCAGCAATGTCAGCACCAATCAGAATTTCTACAGGACCTGCAGTACCTATGGCTTCCTGTATATTGTTGGTATTATCAAGTATTTCATTAACTAAGGCACTATTCTGAATATGAGGTACATTATCACAAATATTGTCTTGGTCCAAGACCTCAAAATTACACAAATAATCATTATTGAGACTTCTTGAATTCTATATTTATTGTGCTCACAAATACCGGTTTTCTGACCTCCGAACAGTGAATGGACAATAGTTTCTCTCCCAACAGGAGAATAATTCATTTCCCGTGCTGTTCCCTTCAACACATATGACCGTTGTGACCCTGTATCAAGAACTGCCTTCACAGTACGCTTACATCCATTCCCACGAACCTTCACCAGAAGCGTAGGAAGCAGCACACTATTATCACACGTTAAGTTAGCAAGGGCTTCATCTTTCTGTACAGTCATGACGTCAGGCCTAGGGGAGTCAGTACTGTTAACTACATTCTTACTTCTCTTAAAATCTGGACACAACAACATTACATGGCGCTTATCACAAATCAAACATTTTTGCTTGAAGGTGCACTTTTTAGCTACATGATTTGGTTTAATGCAAATAAAACAATATTTCCTATCCTTAATAATTCCAAGTTTTTCCGAGAGAGGCATATCACGTGCTTTATAGCAGTCAGCGCTGCTATGGTGTTCATTACTGCAAAAGATACAAGCAGAACGCTTATTTTCCTGTAACGAGAGTAAACCCATTGCTGTTGGTACATCTTGCCTAGAACATGATTTAGGACTGCTATCTTTCTGCACTTTCTTTGCCCTATCAGCTGACTGTTTAAACCCAGACATGGCCACATGGATCCTTTCCTCATTTTGCACTTCCGCCTTCATGAAGGACATGAACTTATTAAGTCGTTGTTCTGCATTAGATATATCACTATATAAAGAACTTCGCTGCCATACTCTTCAAAAGTCTTCCGTCATGCATGATTCTAACAAAGGACAAAGGATTGCTGTACATTTCCCAGTTGTGACACCAAGAGATTCAAGTGCCCTTAAATGACACTCCAGCTTATCATACATCTCCGTGAGTGAACGGCATGTTTTACTAGCAGGCAGGGTCAAACTGAGAAGATCCCTGATGTATACTTCAATTAGAAGATCTTCCCTACCAAAACGTTCCTGAAGTGCTTCTATCACTAGCATGTAATTGTCATCTGTGACTGGAAAACTGTCTACAACAGACCTAGCTCTGGAGTTGGGTAACGTAGCTTGTATAAGATAATAGAATTTATCAACTGGTGCAATCCCTACATTCTCATGAATACGCTGGAATTGGTTCCAAAACGGCAACCAATCTCTGAGTTCACCGCCGAACTTACGAAATTCTATGGTTGGAAGCATTATTTTCCTATTTACTTGAGCATTACTTGTTGAGTCTTCACTTGTGATAGATTGTCGGTCTAGGGAATCAATTTTTAAACGCCGCACTTTTAACAGTTCGTACTTACTGCGATACTCGTCAGCCGCCAGCGCTTCTTGATCTAGTTCTTGTTCACTAGCACCGTTTTCCAACATCCATTCCATAACCTCTTCATTCTGGGCATTGATATTCTCGAAGTACTGTTCCAAAGAAGCAAATGATGCTCGAGCTTCTTCATACTTTTCTTCTTCAAGAAACTTATCAAGTGCAACGGAATGCCGCGCGAACAATGCTCTGTCGATTCGTCTTCTACTTTTAACCTTTTCCATTGCGGAAGTAATCTCAAAACACTGACGAGAAAAACTATCGTGCCGTTACGCTGGGCGCCAAATGTAAAACGTTCGGCCCTCCACCAATGGATAGATTAATACACGTTAAAATAACTGAACTTTATTTATCTTGCATTACATGCTGTCCGTTCCATTGGATGCCATTTTACTTAACTACTTGAGTCAATGCCCTCTATATCCTAGGGCTGCTTCATATATAAAATAAACAAAGACATCTCAATCAGTGTTCCCAACATCTACAGTCTGCGGGTGCATATATAGATAGTATACGGAAGATTCCAGATTGGAATGTTCTGGGCATAGTGACTAGAATGTTCATGTTATCTCAAGTAAATACACAACACTTTCTAGAATGTTCATGTTAACTCAAGTAAATACTGGTACACGACAATTATGAATAAAACTTAGCATGTGGTTACGTGTTTATAGAACTTACGGACTCTACTAAACGATGCAAATTCTATCAACAGCACGGCTTCCTGCGGTACATGAAACGGAATTAATATAGCGATCCCCTTTAGTGATAACGTTTCTCACACCAAAGTTCAACGCGCCGATAAATGGCAAATTCAATGGCGGGAATATACCACACTAAAGCACATTTCTATTACGGCATCCAACCAATCATTCCTCGTCAACCTTTGTTTAATCTGGGACAATATAGTCGGAGACATATTATTACCTTTACCGGTATACGATTACGTTTTAATCACTCTCTGACGCCGATATATCTCGCTCGTTGTACGGAAACTGAACTACGTTCGACGTATGTTCTTGTCGACAGGCAGTGGGCGATATAGGCTACACCATCTCATATTACAATGCCCCTTATATGAGGCCCCCTGTCAGGTACTATTCCGGTCGTTACAAAATTTAGGAATTCACTTCCCCTTAAATCTTTTCACTCTACTATCCACGTCATCCTTTCCCATTTTCAACTCCGTATTAACTTATGTGCAAGATTCTTCACTAACGTTATAATTCCATAACCTTTACTTGTGACTCGGTCTATGTGTTTCGTTCTAGTTCAAGCCGCTAAGGAGAGTCGCTTCAGCGGAAGATTTGTCCCTTTGTGTCCCAGTGTTTATCCTTTCGGTAAATTTTCCTCTTTAATCCTGTGTATAGTCGTTGTGGATTTGTTAACAAATACTCCCACACAATCGTCTATCACACCCGTGGCCTACGTTATATACAAGGCCTGGAAATGAGGCGCCAGACAACATTGCTAGCGATGGTTCGAACTTGTTCCGCATTTTGACACTAGGTTCGCTGTCTGGTGCCCTTAATCGTACCATTTGCATTTTACATATAATGTGATTAGTGTGTCTGTATTTGGCGGTAAATAAGGTGTCCTAATGAGTGAGGAAGCTAAGGTGAGTTTAAAATTGACTGGCAAAGCGTGTCGTATTATAGTTGTGCTTTCGTTAAGAGCAGTAGACTGCTGTTTGACTGATATTGAGATGGGTGCTAAGTGGTTTTTATGAACAAGACGTAGTGAAAAGCAAGTTTTAATCCAGTGTACTAGCGTAAATGTGACATGTATGTGTGATAAATACTTTAGATATAAATCACTGAATGATTTTAATAGAGTAACTTATGTGTAAATATTAGTGTTATTATTGTGTTCGTCAAAAATGGTGTACTGTAGCGTGCCGTATTGTAAATCTCGTCAAGTTAAAGGCAACGGACTTTCGTTTCATAAATTTCAATTGAACATTGACATAATGAAACAATGGGTTTTAGCTGTATCACGTGAGGTGGTAAAGCCAGGGTCTTTGTGGACACCAAAACGGTCTTCTACAATTTGTAGCAAGCATTTCAAGGATTCTGATTTTAGTATAAGTACTACAAAGGGAACGCTTTTACCCAACGCATTTCCGACGGTTTTTGAGGACTACCCCGAACATAAACAAGCACAAATAAATAGAAATACACGCAAAAGAGCATATGTCGATAGAGACATACATATCAACAATAAAATGAAATGTTCAGGTAATTTAAATTTTACGGAAGACTATTGTGATGAACGAATTGAAGAAACCCATGATCAACCACGTGTTAGTGTAGGAACGCAATGTTCTACAATCAAGCAAACTCATTGCAAGTCAACAAAATTATAATTAAGGAGGGCACTAAGAAAAATACAGTATACAGAACTACAATTAAGTCATTGAATCAGAAGATAATTTCATTGAAACAAAAATTACACTCAGTGCAACGTCAGGGTAAACTCGATGTTCAAATATCGAAGCTCAAGAGTGAAGCGGATCGTGGGGACTTGAAGGCTAATTTCTTACTTGAACAAATTCGAGCTTTCACGAAACGAAAGTTTAAATACAATGAAACAACAATAAAAATATGTGTATTGCTCTCTAATAAATCACCGTCGGCTTACCGCTTACTGAGAGATATAAATATTTTACTACTTCCTCATCCACGAACACTGAAAAAGTACATTGGGTATACGACCGGAGAGTCAGGTGTCACGTCACTTGCAAAAGCTAGGTTGACAGCTGAAGAAAAGTCACTGACTCATGATAATGAGAAGGTTGGTTCATTAATCATTGATGAAATGGCCATAAAGTCTAGACTATTGTATGACAAGAATTTAGACATGTTTCTCGGCATTAGTGATATTGAGAAAGATGCAATTGGAATCTAACATAAATTGGCTAATAAATTATTATGCATACTGTTCAACGGCCTGTCATCCATCTACAGGATACCTGTTTCGTTCTACTTTACATGTGGACTCACAGGACAACAGTTATCTAGGATAACACTGGACGCACTGCCTGCGGTTGAGGAATGCGACTTCAAGGTCATCAGAATAGTGACGGACAACTGTCAGGTGAATGTGTCAATGTTTGAGGCGCTGTGTGGCGGGTGTGTCGCTCATGAAATTCGTCACCCGAAAGACGAGCAGAGGCCACTTTTTCTTAGTTTCGATCAGAGTCACATCATTAAGAATGTACGATCACAATATCTGAGTAAGAACTTCTATGTAGATGCCAATTTAATAACTAGTGATCATCTCTAGAATCTGTACCACTTACAGAAAAAGCTAGTAGTAAAGCCAGTTAGAAAATTAAGCAGGAAGGTTGTATATCCAAGCAATTTAGAAAAAATGAATGTGGCAAGAGCCAAATTGGTGTTTACTCCAGAGACAATAGCTGGGCTTAAGAGCATGGAAGTCGTGAGCCCAGAGAAAGTTGAAGATAAGAACAGCCTACACGAAACAACAAAATTCTTGGAAATTTTTAGAAAATAGTTTGATATACATGATATCTGCAATACCACACACAGACTTCATTCCAGAAACACGGACAAGCTTATTTTCAGTGCAGTTAATGATTTTTTTTAGCGTATGGCTTTTTTAGTGCCGGGAGTGTCCGAGGACATGTTCGGCTCGCCAGTTTTGTAGCTGCTTCGAGACGGACACCCAATGGGTGAGCTACAAGTACCGTTGGGGAGGGAAGGAGGAAAGTTGGAATGTAAGGACGAGGAGTTGGAAGGTAGCGGCTGTGGCCTATAGTTAGGGACCAACCCCGGCATTTGCCTGGAAGGAAGATGGGAAACCACAGAAGACCATCTTCAAGGTTGTCGGCGGGGGGATTCGAACCTCCTCGCCTCCCGGATGTGAGTAACTGCCATCAGTCATGCCGTAACCACCACGGCAAACTCACCCAAGTTAATGATGAGAGGCTTTCATGGCTGACCAATGAATTTCTGCCCTACTTGTCACAGATTCAAAGTTATCCCGATAAAAAGATAAAAAGACTTACAAAGGAAACTTATCGAGCTTTGGTGCTAACAAATTTCATCAACCGTGTCCTGCATACGATTTCTAATCAGTATCGGCTTCCATTATGTGCTTACGCGGAATCTCTCAAGTGACGATGTAGAACTGCTCTTCAGTCACCTGAGAAATAAGGGAGGTAACAATGACATGATGGACGTGAGATCATGCCTGCATGCCATCGAGTCAACACTTAGCACATGAATTATCGCATCTTCTAGAAGTGGAAATGTGGAGCTGAGGGAAAATGCAGTCGTAACAGGCGCCTTGACCAAGTTTCTGAAGCCTAAAAATTCGCGGAAGGTGCAAAACCCAGCCAATGCTAAAGAAATACCCCAGCTTCCAGCACATGTCTTGGAGATTCTTGAAAGCCCTGTTCAAGGTAAGAATATGGGGAATATAGCCTATGTTAAGTTCATTGAAATAAAATATTATGGTTGACATTTTAGTATTAAAATCTCTATTTTTGTTTTCAGAAAAGCCAGCGTTTCTATCTTCCATTTCAATTGCAATGGTAGCGGGATTTCTTGTAAAAGTGGCAGAAGAGAAGGTTGCTTAGAGAAAATATCAGCTCCAGCAAATTCAAGCCTGCCATTTAGTTTAATACATTTTCAAGACAGAGGGGGATTAAAATATCCCAAATCATCTTTTATTTATCTGTTGGAAACAATTTCTCACTTTGTCACAACAGCCGTCAATTTCCTGTCTCGAAAATATTTATTGTCAAATTTCACAAATATTTTAACTGACACGTTTTCCGAGCACACAAAATGCGAAGGGTGTATTGACAATTCTCTCTTCGTAGTTCTTCTGCAAAAGTTCTTAAGGTCGCTTTTAAAGAATATTGGTGCGAACCACACGGGCAGTAGTGCAACGTTTCTGATTTTAAGAAGTAAACCACTTGACAGAAAAAATCTTAAAGTGAAGTGAAATACAGTCAAGAGTGAGCTGTATTCATCATTTGGGGGAAACTGGAGGAAAACAGGTAAGAAGTGCTAAAAAACATGTATTAAATGTACTTGAGTTGGATGTAACGCATAGTCAAAAGCAGACAACTAGGGCGCCGAACCGCGATCCTAGTGGCGTAAAGGGGAACTACTTGTTTGGCGTACAAAGTCTCCGCTCTATTGGCAACTCAAACTAACACTTGGGGCGCTGCGGTCGGTCTGAATAAGTAGGGTTTAAAATACTCAATAACACGCGTTTGATATGGAACACTTTTTATTTTTCGGTTATAATCAGTAAATATGGTCTCTAAAGTAATGACAGTGTTATTTTTAATTGTATATATGTATAACTGTGCGATACACGTGATCTAATTTGTGTGTTCCACTGGATGTTTTGGTGTCATTTGCATATTATCAAGCATCAGTTTTTATGGGTGATGTAGATCAGCTGATTCAAATTTACACAGGGCTACACTTCGGACATTATTTCGGTACTATTATGCGCAATATAATGTAAATGTCGATCCTGAGTCAACGCCGAGGACATTCAAATAGAGAAATACGGTACATAAACAAATAAATAACACACCGAAGCTGTGCTACTTTTATCATTCCGAGACTAGCATCCACGCAAACCAGACGCACTGTTCCAAGCTCCGACTTATATCGTGAATTGATGTCCAACTGATGATCCGCCAGCCTTTCCGCCAAGCCTACACCTCGTAATCGCTAAGTTCTTCGATATTCGAGCTATTCCACTACGAGTCATAAACTTATAGGCCTAATTTGCCACCCCGTGGGCACTGTAGAATGAGTGATTCCTCTACCATTCAAATATTCAACACCAAACCCACCTTTTAACCATCCAAATCAAGCAATTCCTGTCGCCCCCCGAGTTTTAATACAAGTTAAACTCATCCCTTCTCCCTACCAAGCAGCCAATAATTAATTATTTAATTAATTATTCAAGTAACTTCAATCTTACCAGCGCGCCCATCGTAACAGCTGTTTTTAAACTGAATAACCTTCGCTGGCTTTACGTCGCAGGTCTTCTGTCTGTCTACCTCGACAAGTGTTAGATCCTTCCCGGGGTGGAAAGGTATTATTATTAGGTATTATTAGGTATCATCACATTTCGGCTATTGCTATTTGCATCTTCTGGAAAGTGATGAAAACGTATGTCCGCAGCCCTCTTATACATCGACTTACAGCCGTAAACTGAGCAATACACTTTGCTTTTACTCATTTTTCACTCTATCAACGAGTAAAACTTATTACTTATGTATAAAGACACGAACAATTTACCACGATCTGTTTACCAATACAAGAAACCTTATACAAACAGTCACCACGTGACAAATGTACCCTACTTGGTAAGTTTCTCATTTTTACCGCTAGATGTCATATCAGATAGCTGGAGTTGCCAATTTCCAGGCCTTGAGTACAACGTAGGCCACGATTACACCATTGCAGTTGGGTAAACTGCTACGCTAAGCCCAAATATGACACATAAACTAGAAGGAGAAGGGGGAAGAGAAGAAGAACACGGCCGACTGAAGAAGGTAGTAGTTGCATCCGTTGCATCTAGGTGGCGTTGGAATTCCCCATGTGCACGGCTTTTGTTGACCCATAACATTACGTCATTGCTATCTTATCGAAGGGGTTTTATATCTTTTTATATGCTTCTTGTCCATGATTATTAGCTACATTGTTCTGTGATCAGCTGGGACTGGAGGTTAATGTCATACATGTTCCCAAAAAAGAAACCTGTCGACTAAGAAGAAGTCGTACATGTTGCATTATATCAAAGTGGATCAGGGTGGATTTATTATTATTATGATCTGTGTCTGAGTGTCTTTGTTTGTAATTGCTCCAGTGTGTGTTTTGGAGTTGATTTCTTTTTGGACTGTGTGTCAGTTGAGTGGCTAGTGTTACGATGCGATAATTGACATGGACTTGTACGTAAACTCGTGTGCCTTGTCAACTTCGGCAATTGCTTATGCAGAAGCAGTGTCTTGGACTTGTTTTAGACTAGGTGTTATCTTGAAATGAAGTATATGGTGCTGAAGTTCCTCTTATAACCATTTACAACACCTCATATGACATGTAAGTATTTCCTCTGCAATGCATTATGGGCAAGCCTGTTCCTACTTTATACATGCTTAATGTTGTCGTAGGCCTATTGCAATGCCTAGCACATGTATTTATTGACCAGCAAGGTTCTCTTCATGGTTTAGAAACTATACCAACTATACCCTGTGCCTGAAGGGTGATTTATAATAATAGACTAGATTTATTGCAGCCAATGGCCAAAATAAATAATATTAGGAAGACATGTTTATAAAAATAAATTATTGCTAATTGTTATATATAGACATGGAGATGTTTCCCTTCGTGCACTTATCAAGGTGGTATCGGACACATGGTTTAGATGGTATAGATCAGAAGACTAATCCTGAACTGTAAGACATGTTTGAGTCGTGCTGTGTAGTAAGTAATATAATAGAGAAAAAGATTCGCACAATGTGCAAAGAAAACATATTAATTCTCAACATCGAGACAGAATTTAGTCAGCGACACTAGTCTTTTCCCGCAAAACATTGCGTGTGGTACCTCTCACAGCTTCTTCCGCACAATTTGCATATACACTGTAATTCTTGTGGTTCATGAAAGTTGGCTCTGCTGCATACCCGGTGGTGAAAACCGTGAACAGTGAAACGCGTCATTAAGTGTCTTAGTTCATATCCTGGCTTTTTCCAATCTCTGTATAACATTGCGTCTGTAGTGTAAAACTCCAGCCATATTTCTTCCCTTTTTCTTTGAAAGTCTATAAGCAAGCACTGATACGCATGTGTAGAGGGTGGATGAAAAAGTTTTCCTTAGCCAGCACATATACCAGGTGCGAACGGGTGTACTTTGATACACCCAACGTCTTTTTTAGGAATTTTGCCTTTACTTTTTCAAATTCCGTTAGATTACTTTTGTTAAGGTGCTCCCAAAGTAACTCTATGCCGTATGTTATGATGGGCGTAATTTTCAATTTAAATATTTCCATTGCTGTTACTAGCGAGATCTGTGGAAGGGTTTTTAGACTAATCATAGCTAAGGTCGCAGCTGTTATTCTTTCTTTGACATGTATCGTGAAGACATTTCGATATATCTGCAATGTGATCCCTAAGTATTTAAAGTATGGGACAGTTCATTTCTGTATGTGATCTTGTCATTGGTTGCTGAATTGCCTCCTTTCCTGAATGTCATTACAACGGTTTTCTTTTCGTTGATTTGCAGTTTATTTTTGGTGGCCCACTTTTCTTGAAGTAATGAATGTGTGTTCTTTGCAGGGCTGGAGCAGATCCAGCTGTTAGCTTGCATGAAGTACCTGTGAAAGCATTACAGGGACCTACAAAACATCTTATTGGGACAATGTTGAACCCTCCGAAAGTTATCCCCACTGAAGATAATCTGCCGAGGTATGTGACTATTGATATTAATTGATTATTTATTAATTAATTTAATTGTATGTTATATGTTTCGATCTCATATAACATCTTCGGTTGTAGTATATATCGCGAGTCCCGGGGTTTAGTGGGATGTTAGTGACATCCATGATGTCACCTATGACGTATTTGTGTTGACGCTCATTTGTTGCGATGATACTTGATCTGATTGGTCAGGAGATGTTCATTGCCTTGAATTGTGATTGGCCAGCTGATGTGCGATGTGATTGGTCAGCGCCATCTTGGATTTTAGTCGCCGGGGAGATTTTGAAATGCTCGGTTGCTATATTTATGCGTTGCGAAAATAAATTAAAATAAGATTTAGTTATGGTATACCGTAATGTGGATGGTATATTAATAGTGATTGTGGTATTTTTTATGGTTGGTGGTGTGTACGTAAGAAGGCAGTGTCTGTGCATGTAAATTACACCTAATGAAGTTGCTGTTGGACTTCGGTGTCGAATGGGGTAAGTGTTGTATTTCTTCATATGCTTAGAGTGCTTCTAGTAGTTGAAGGATCAACAGCCCATGGATGTTTTGCTGTGTATCGCGATTGTTTGAAAATGAGGTGAAATGGAAAATTTTCGCCCGCGCAGAAAAAGTAAAGATTGTGATACCCATGACAAATTTGCCATTTCTGCTAATTTTCAAGCAATCGCCTAACGCAGAAAAAAAAAAAGATCTCGATACCCATCACAAATTTGCCATTTCAGCTCTTTTTCAAGGAATAGCGCTACGCAGAAAAAAAGTAAAGAAGCTAGTGGGGCACTGTTCACACCAAACCATTGGTCTGGGCGGTTAGGCTGTAACCATTGGCAAAACCATTGGATTGGACGCAACGAAGGTTAGAAGTCTGTGGGTAGGTGTGCGGCAGCTAGTGGGGCACTGTTGACACTAAACCATTGGTCTGGGCGGTTAGGCTGTGACCATTGTCAAAACCATTGGATTGGACGCAACGAAGGTTAGAAGTCTGTGGGTAGGTGTGCGGCAGCTATTGGGGCACTGTTGACACTAAACCATTGGTCTGGGCGGTTAGGCTGTAACCATTGTCAAAACCATTCGATTGGACGCAACAAAGGTTAGAAGTCTGTGGGTAGGTGTGCGGCAGCTAGTGGGGCACTGTTCACACTAAACCATTGGTCTGGGCGGTTAGGCTGTGACCATTGTCAAAACCATTGGATTGGACTCAACAAAGGTTAGAAGTCTGTGGGTAGGGGTGCGGCAGCTAGTGGGGCACTGTTGACACTAAACCATTGGTCTGGGCGGTTAGGCTGTAACCATTGCCAAAACCATTGGATTGGACGCAACGAAGGTTAGAAGTCTGTGGGTAGGTGTGCGGCAGCTAGTGGGGCACTGTTGACACTAAACCATTGGTCTGGGCGGTTAGGCTGTAACCATTGTCAAAACCATTGGATTGGACGCAACGAAGGTTAGAAGTCTGTGGGTAGGTGTGCGGCAGCTAGTGGGGCACTGTTGACACTAAACCATTGGTCTGGGCAGTTAGGCTGTAACCATTGTCAAAACCATTGGATTGGACGCAACGAAGGTTAGAAGTCTGTGGGTAGGTGTGCGGCAGCTAGTGGGGCACTGTTCACACTAAACCATTGGTCTGGGCGGTTAGGCTGTAACCATTGTCAAAACCATTGGATTGGACGCAACGAAGGTTAGAAGTCTGTGGGTAGGTGTGCGGCAGCTAGTGGGGCACTGTTCACACTAAACCATTGGTCTGGGCGGTTAGGCTGTAACCATTGCCAAAACCATTGGATTGGACGCAACGAAGGTTAGAAGTCTGTGGGTAGGTGTGCGGCAGCTAGTGGGGCACTGTTGACACTAAACCATTGGTCTGGGCGGTTAGGCTGTAACCATTGTCAAAACCATTGGATTGGACGCAACGAAGGTTAGAAGTCTGTGGGTAGGTGTGCGGCAGCTAGTGGGGCACTGTTGACACTAAACCATTTGTCTGGGTGGTTAGGCTGTAACCATTGTCAAAACCATTGGATTGGACGCAACGATGGTTAGAAGTCTGTGGGTAGGTGTGCGGCAGCTAGTGGGGCACTGTTCACACTAAACCATTGGTCTGGGCGGTTAGCCTGTGACCATTGTCAAAACCATTGGATTGGACGCAACAAAGGTTAGAAGTCTGTGGGTAGGTGTGCGGCAGCTAGTGGGGCACTGTTCACACTAAACCATTGGTCTGGGCGGTTAGGCTGTAACCATTGTCAAAACCATTGGATTGGACGCAACGAAGGTTAGAAGTCTGTGGGTAGGTGTGCGGCAGCTAGTGGGGCACTGTTCACACTAAACCATTGGTCTGGGATGTTAGGCTGTAACCATTGTCAAAACCATTGGATTGGACGCAACGAAGGTTAGAAGTCTGTGGGTAGGTGTGCGGCAGCTAGTGGGGCACTGTTGACACTAAACCATTGGTCTGGGCAGTTAGGCTGTAACCATTGTCAAAACCATTGGATTGGACGCAACGAAGGTTAGAAGTCTGTGGGTAGGTGTACGGCAGCTAGTGGGGCACTGTTCACACTAAACCATTGGTCTGGGCGGTTAGGCTGTAACCATTGTCAAAACCATTGGATTGGACGCAACGAAGGTTAGAAGTCTGTGGGTAGGGGTGCGGCAGCTAGTGGGGCACTGTTGACACTAAACCATTGGTCTGGGCAGTTAGGCTGTAACCATTGTCAAAACCATTGGATTGGACGCAACAAAGGTTAGAAGTTTGAGGGTAGGTGCTGCCTTTGGCTGTGGCCACAGAGGGGCACCAAAAATCAATTCCTCTAGGCAGGTTAGGCTGTAACTATTGACAAAAACCGTGTGTGTGTGTGTGAAATATTAAAAATGGACGGAAATGGCAAATTTGTAATGGGTATCGCGATCTTTCCTTTCTTTGCGGAGCGCGATTGCTTGAACATGAGTAGAAATGGCAAATTTGTGATGGGTATCGCGATCTTTATTTTTCTCTGTGTAGCGCGGTTGCTTGAAAATGTGCAGAAATGGCGAATTTGTGATGGGTATCGCGATTTTTATTTTCCTCTGCGTAGCGCGATTGCTTGAAAATGTGCAGAAATGGCATATTTGTGATGGGTATCGCGATCTTCATTTTTCTATGCGCAGCGTTATTGCTTGAAAATGAGTAGAAATGGCAAATTTGTGATGGGTATCGCGATCTTTATTTTTCACTGTGTAGCGCGATTGCTTGAAAAAGAGCTGAAATGGCGAATTTGTGATGGGTATCGCGATCTTTATTTTTCTCTGCGTAGCGCGATTGCTTGAAAATGAGGAGAAATGGCAAATTTGTGATGGGTATCACGATCGTTATTTTTCTCTGCGTAGCGTTATTGCTTGAAAATTAGGAGAAATGGCTAATTTGTGATAGGTATCGCGATCTTTATTTTTCTCTGCGTAGCGCGATTGCTTGAAAAAGAGCTGAAATGGCGAATTTGTGATGGGTATCGCGATCTTTATTTTTCACTGCGTAGCGCGATTGCTTGAAAAAGAGCTGAAATGGCGAATTTGTGATGGGTATCGCGATCTTTCTTTTTCACTGCGTGGCGCTATTGCTTGAAAAAGAGCTGAAATGGTGAATTTGTGATGGGCATCGCGATCTTGATTTTTCACTGCGTAGCGCGATTGCTTGAAAAAGAGCTGAAATGGCGAATTTGTGATGGGTATCGCGATCTTTATTTTTCACTGGTAGCGCGATTGCTTGAAAAAGAGCTGAAATGGCGAATTTGTGATGGGTATCGCGATCTTTATTTTTCACTGCGTAGCGCGATTGCTTGAAAAAGAGCTGAAATGGCGAATTTGTGATGGGTATCGCGATCTTTATTTTTCACTGCGTAGCGCGATTGCTTGAAAAAGAGCTGAAATGGTGAATTTGTGATGGGTATCGCGTTCTTTATTTTTCACTGCGTAGCGCGATTGCTTGAAAAAGAGCTGAAATGGCGAATTTGTGATGGGTATCACGATCTTTATTTTTCACTGCGTAGCGTGATTTGCTTCAAAAAGAGCTGAAATGGCGAATTTGTGATGGGTATCGCGTTCTTTATTTTTCACTGCGTAGCGCGATTGCTTGAAAAAGAGTTGAAATGGCGAATTTGTGATGGGTATCGCGATCTTTATTTTACACTGCGTAGCGCGATTGCTTGAAAAAGAGCTGAAATGGCGAATTTGTGATGGGTATCGCGATCTTTATTTTTCACTGTGTAGCGCGATTGCTTGAAAAAGAGCTGAAATGGCAAATTTGTGATGGGTATCACGATCTTTATTTTTCACTGGTAGCGCGATTGCTTGAAAAAGAGCTGAAATGGCGAATTTGTGATGGGTATCGCGATCTTTATTTTTCACTGGTAGTGCGATTGCTTGAAAAAGAGCTGAAATGGCGAATTTGTGATGGGTATCGCGATCTTTATTTTTCACTGCGTAGCGCGATTGCTTGAAAAAGAGCTGAAATGGCGAATTTGTGATGGGTATCGCGATCTTTATTTTTCACTGCGTAGCGCGATTGCTTGAAAAAGAGCTGAAATGGTGAATTTGTGATGGGTATCGCGTTCTTTATTTTTCACTGCGTAGCGCGATTGCTTGAAAAAGAGCTGAAATGTCGAATTTGTGATGGGTATCACGATCTTTATTTTTCACTGCGTAGCGCGATTTGCTTCAAAAAGAGCTGAAATGGCGAATTTGTGATGGGTATCGCGTTCTTTATTTTTCACTGCGTAGCGCGATTGCTTGAAAAAGAGTTGAAATGGCGAATTTGTGATGGGTATCGCGATCTTTATTTTACACTGCGTAGCGCGATTGCTTGAAAAAGAGCTGAAATGGCGAATTTGTGATGGGTATCGCGATCTTTATTTTTCACTGCGTAGCGCGATTGCTTGAAAAAGAGCTGAAATGGCGAATTTGTGATGGGTATCACGATCTTTATTTTTCACTGCGTAGCGCGATTGCTTGAAAAAGAGCTGAAATGGCGAATTTGTGATGGGTATCGCGATCTTTATTTTTCACTGCGTAGCGCGATTGCTTGAAAAAGTGCTGAAATGGCGAATTTGTGATGGGTATCGCGATCTTTATTTTTCACTGCGTAGCGCGATTGCTTGAAAAAGTGCTGAAATGGCGAATTTGTGATGGGTATCGCGATCTTTATTTTTCACTGCGTAGCGCGATTGCTTGAAAAAGTGCTGAAATGGCGAATTTGTGATGGGTATCGCGATCTGTACTTGAGCAGGGGAGCTCAAGTAAAGATCGCGATACCGGCTTTTAAAAAAAAATGCGGTGAAATGTGGATCTTTTTCTTTGTATCGCGATTGTTTGAAAATGAGGTGAAATGGCAAATTTTTGATGGGTATCGCGATCTTTACTTGAGCGGGGGGGGGGCTCAAGTAAAGATCGCGATACCCATCCCGTTTTTCACGTTTTTTGTTGTTCCCCACCCAAAACCCCCTATTCCCCAGGCTTTTCCCGTAAGCTTGCTAGAGGAGTATTTCGTGACGTCACGGACGCCGCCATTTTGTTTTAGGGGAATTTGGTGTCGCCGGGACTCGCGATCTATACTAATCCCACATCTTCAGTAACACTGAATGAGATGCAAACCTGTGGCAAAATATTAATTCTTGCCATATCTACCTCCTAGCCTACTCCGGTGACACTCCAGAGTACGAGAATCTTTTTATAAAAAAAAAATAAGTAATGAAATTGGCCAAAATACCTTTAGTAATGGTATCTGGAGATGATAGAGTAATAGATGTTTACTCGTCCGCTGCGAGAGACCCACCGACCCTTCCAAATAGGAACACGACTTATATAGTTGAAATTGCAGCTCTGACAGCCATCATTGTGAAGTCGGATGACGTACAGACATTTATGTTAGTTTGATGTTTCGGTTAGATGACTGTCTGGCCGATACCATTGGTCGGTACTAGGTTAGACGACAGTCTGGGCGAGACCATTGGACGCTACTAGGCTAGACAACGGTCTGGGAAAACCATTGATCACTACTAGGTCAGATGACAGTTGGGGCGAAACCATTGGTTGTTACTAGGTTAGACGACAGTCGGGATGAAAATTTCAAGCAAGTGGATCTGTGGGCATAAGTTCCAGGTTAGGTTTGTGTTTGTAAATCCTTATTAACACATAAAATTTAACATATAAGGTAACTGTACCGGTTTTCGTCACTGATCCTGTCGTCGTCACTCTCGTATATAAGTACAAAAAATAAGCATGTCAACGGGTCTTTCTCAACGCACGAAGTCTTACGAGATGCGTCATACCTTCCTTGCTGATAAGGAGCAACTTTGCGAAATTCTGCGTGCGATGTAATAGGAGATTCCCAGCGTCAAACATCTCCTGTGAGCTGAGCTGTCTTGACGCGCCATTTGCTTCTCGCATGTGCTAAGCACGCACGCGAGTTAATTATGTGCATGCGTGTTATGTTCCGACATTTTAAAATGTTACAAGTGCGTGATATAGTTGGTAAGTGTTTCTGTAACATATGTGATTTGTTATTTCGTGCTCACGAGCCTAGTTTTGTTAGAAATGCCGGTGACGAACACTGGATTAAAAAAAAAAACCGCACTTTACCAATGTTCGTCATTTGTGACGAAATCTGGCACATTGTCATTTCTCCCTGTAAGACCTAACTAACAGTGGCAATATACTTATAATGTAGCTCTAAAGCACCCTGTATTAATTAAATTATCATTTGCTCATCGTGTCCAGTAGTTGTCATAGCTGACGAACATTAGAGCACATTCGTGACGAACACTAGTGCACAATAATGTTAATGTTTGTGTTAACGCTTCGCAACCAATAAACATTTACAGTGTATTGTTATTATTACGTAGGTCTCTCTTCTTGACGTCCGCACCTCAGTAGGCCTAGGTTTTTTTGGCTAGGTGTGCTACAGAGGATTTTTTAATTTTTTTATTGGGATGAAAAATATTATATTATTCTAAGACTAAATCTTTGCTTTCAGGCAATATGTTAGTTAGTTATTGTTGTTTTAAGGGGTGGAACTACGAGGTCATCTGCCCCAGGCAATATGTCGAAAAGCACAGTTCTGAATTATGATATTGAGCAAATGGAAGCTGTTATCAAGGCCGTTGTGGAGGACGGCACGATTATTAAAAAGGCCGCGGAGATGAATGGTGTTCCGAGAAACACCCTCTCGGACAAAATTAAAGGAAAATCTCCTAGAGAGAGGAAAATGGGGCTGTTCCATTTTCACAAAGGAAGATGAGACTATGCTAGTTCAATGGGTAATCTCACTACGAAAAGTGGGGTCCCGGTAACAAAGGACGATTTGCAAAATAGCGTCCAGTGCCTCACAAAAGAATTGAAGGGGGACTTTCCTTTCAAAGATGGCGGCCAGGAAGGAAATGGCGTGAATCTTTCCTAAAAAGAAATCCAGGTCTATCTTTTACGAACCCCTCAAAATTTGACAGTAAGCCGTGCTGCAATTATAGAACATCAAAATAAAACCTGGGTTTCAGAAGTCTACAGCTATTTAGTGGAAAACGACTTCCAGTCTATTTTGCCAGACCCTCGGCGATTATTCAACGTTGACGAGACAGTTTTCTTTCTCAATGTGAAAGGTAACAAAGTGCTGGCGAACAGGGGTTACAAGACAATAATATATCAGCCAAATGGGTGGATGACGGGGGAGGTGTTTTACGAATTTCTCAGTAACATATTTCATCCCGGGTTGGTTGAGAAGGAGATTCCTCTCCCTGGCATTCTATTCATAGACAGGCACTTCTCACACTTGACCATACATACTAGTAAATTTTGTGAGGATCATGGAATTGTTTTGGTCGCTTTACTACCTAATGCCACACATGTACTTCAACCCATGGATGTAGGGGTTTTTAAGCCACTAAAGACTGCCTGGAAGAAAAATGTACATGAGTGGCGAATTCAGAGGGTTGCTAATAGCGAAGATACTGCACTGAAGAATAAGGATTTTTCGAAACTTTTGGCAATAATTGGTGTTAGGCCTCGGCGAATGGTCATTTTCCGGGCTGTTGTGCCGTGGTCTCACTTGTTTAGAGCAGAATTACGATATTTTCATGCTCGTATGTCTTCTACTCACCATTCCCGCTTCCCGATGCCGTTTTTTTAATATTTCATTTTTTATTAAAAAAAACATAATTACTGGTACTGTTTTATTCGTAAATGATAGCCTCCAAGTCGATAAATCGGTGTCTTATGCAACAATTGACAGAAATGCATTATAAACAGCAGACAAGGAAAATTAACAATGTGACGGCAATTGGTGCAAATGGGTGACGAATATAGGAAAAATCCAAATACATCGTGCCGAACACTGGCACAAAAACACACTTTTTTAAAAATACGTAATTTTTCTTAAAACGAATATCTTTGATATTTGGACTTTCCTAGTGTTTGATTAGAGTTTGAGGTTAGGTACAGTGCTTTTGTTGATTAAATTTACCAAAATGTGTAAGGTGTATATAATTTCTTGACTAAATCTGTCTTAACATGACGACCATTGGTGCATTTACCTTATGTATCGTTTGAATATGTAGTATCGTCCATGGCATCATAGATGCCGCTAATTTGTGTCTAGGGGAATGCTGGAGTGTAATGTATTGCTACTACTCCCTATAGATCATCGTATAGTCATAAGATATGATTAAGAGTGTTGTAGGAGGAAATTTAATGGTGTCTGTAGGGTACAAAGGTGAGACCCTTTGCGTCATAGAATGGTCTGGAAGAATTTAATAGGACTCGCCCTAACCAAAGCTGTTTTCTTAGCCAATGATAGACACACACATAGAAAACAAAGATTAAAGCAATGGTTTAGTTTCCTAATCATTGGTACCACTACTTCCTCAAAGGGTTATAAGGACTGAGGAGAGAGATGGTTGGTTCCTCAGTTTAGGGGCTGCGACAACGCGGTCATGTAGCCCCGTGTACTTTGGGTGTGTGTAGAATCTGTCTGATTCCACGAGTATTGTAATTATACATTTTGACTTATCTCATCATCTATCCGGGATGGCTTGAATCCACGTTAGGTCCGTATTGATTAAATTATCTAACAAATTTGTCAGATTATCTCATCAGGGTTGCCATTATTTCAGAGACTGGCGGGGGTTGGCAGTCCTCACAGGCCTAAGCAGAGACTCGATATTGGCGTCGTCGTTGAGCACAGATCCGACAGAGAAGGTGCTGGACCTGTGGAAGGAGGGGACGCTCGGCCTTCTCCAGGAGTACCTTGGTCAGCTGGATCGCTGGGATATTGTGGATGACACAGTTCAAATGATGGGTGAGTCCATTGCACTTCTGCGAATTTGCGAAAGGAGAAATTCTTGAAAGTGTGGAACTCAGGTCTCCATGTATGGAAGTTTTGGTGGCTTTTAGGTTTTAACTGTGATGGCATATTGGTATCTCTTATTTTTGCATTCTTTTGAGTGGTGCATAGCATTATTTTGTAGGAATTTGTTAGGAAGGACACTTTTTACCATCATGTATACCACAATCCTAAATCTCTTCATTGTGGTTGTCAAATTTAGCATTCATACATTCCTTTTGCTCTAAAATAAATCCACTAATTAAAGAGCTCATTTCCAAAACTCACTAAGTCAAAAATGATGATTTTTCAGGACAGACATTTTTTTGAATCGGAGCCTACATTGCCAATATTACTTCATTATGAAATAAAGAGATGATTTTCAAATTAATATGAAGAACAATGATATCGAACCAAAACCCTATTTTGAAGTTATTAACAATTAAATGCCAATTTTCCATAAGTAAACCAAGTCATATAGACTTAGCAGAGTTTGGAAGACATCAGGGCCTGGCGGAAAACAGGAGATTACTCGTACGCATGCGCATTAGACTTAGCAGAGTTTGGAAGACTTCACGGACTGACTTAGTACAGTTTGGAAAAAAATATAATATCCTCCATTGCTATTTACGATGACATAGTGAGTTCTGGAATAAAATATTAGTAACCAACGTAGGTCTACACATTATGAACAAGATCCAACGGATTTCTCAATTTCGTCCAAAACTGACTTATTGAGTTTTGGAAATGAGCCCTTCAATTATGTTGTGCTAATTCATTACTACACAACGTGACTCTGACATGTTTTATGGTTTCATTGATCGCCAGTGGCACAGGTAACCCTCACAGACCTTTTAATCCTGAGGGACAGCAACTATCAAGTAATAAATGCAGGGTTTTGCTCAAGTGCTGCTGGCAATATTTGGAGTTTCAAAAGATTATATGAACATCATATAGGCTAATCTAACAAGGGGAAGATACGATGCATGGATCACAGATTCGAACCGTCTTTAGTACACGTGTAGGGCATGACCAGGCGTATACAAGGTGCAAGTAGTAAGATGCGCTTCTCAGTCGTTTCCGAGTAATTACCGTATTTGCTCGCGTATATCTCGCCCCCGCGTATATCTCGCACCCCATTTTTTGGTTGAAATTTCAGGGGAAAAAAAGTACTCGCATATATCTCGCATTCATTTTTGACGCCGTCATATAAATGACCGTAATAACCTTGAGGTATAAACACGTTCGATTTAGCGCGTCACAACAGTCGTCATTGTGCAGGAACTTACCCGAAGCGATACTAACAGGACGAGCGAGCAACGACGAGTTGATCCGAACTTGTCCGATGCGAGCCGATTAGGGATCGAGACATCGCCACAACAGTCATCCGTAGGTTCATGAAAAGAAAGGGCTTGTGTCTCTCTGTCAGAGAATGCCGAGTGATTTCAAGGACAAAATTATCGAGTTTCATCGTCATGTGATAGCAATGCGGAAGAGGAACAATTACCTGCTATCTCAAATCGGCAACGCAGATCAGACTCCGATAAACTTCGACATGCCATCCAACACTACCATAAACAAGAAGGGAGAATCTAGCGTCCTTGTGCGTACAACTGGGTGTGAGAAACAACGCTGCACAGTCACGCTAGCAGTAACCGCGGACGGAAGAAAATTGCCACCATATGTTATTTTTAAAAGAAAAACATTGCCTAAAGCGAAGTTTCCTAAAGGCATTCATGTTCGCGTGCAAGAGAAAGGATGGATACAGCTCTTATCCAGGACTGGGTCCGTACAGTGTGGGGAGCAAGGTCAGGGGCATTGCTTCGACGCCCGGCAATGCTAGTGTGGGACAGTTTCCGCGGACACTTGGTGGAAGACACGAAGAAACGTCTTCAAGAAATGAAAACGGATCTTGTTGTAATTCCTCGTGGACTCACACATCGTCTTCAGCCCTTAGATGTTTCCGTCAATAAACCCTTCAAGGACAACATGCGTAAATTGTACGCCGAATGGAAGGCGGGAGGGGACCACGACCTGACGCCAGCAGGCAAAATGAAGAGGCCGTCAGTTGAATTCGTGTGTGATTGGGTTATACGGGCGTGGGTTATGGTGTCGCCGGACATTGTTGTGAAGAGCTTCTTGAAGACAGGCATCGCAAATGCATTGGACGGAAGTCAGGATGAAGCCGTGTGGGATGATGACCAGAATGATGCACGCGAGAGTACCTCGGAGATCGGTAGCAGTGACAGCAGTGATAATGAATAGGGTGAGTACCGTAAACCAGTTGCCTTGTTTCAATAATGAAAATTTTGTGTTTTTTCGGGAATACGGAAATTCCCTGCGTGTATCTCGCACTGACAAATTTCACTCGTATTTTCGGTTCGCGTATATCTCGCCCCCGCGTATGTCTCGCACCCCATTTTTTTAGTTGAAATTTCAGGGAAAAAAAGTGCGAGATATACGCGAGCAAATACGGTAATTAATTGCAATTACAGTGCGGCGTCTATGTGCGTTGTACGCTAGTAAAAAACCAACGAGCGCGTGGTGCAGCGGTAAGAGCCCTGCTTTGTAAGCACGGGATCGCTGGTTCGAATCCCACCGGTGAGCCTTTGCAGTGTGTCTTTTTTTTTTTTTTTTTTGTAACCATTGTCAATTTCCAACCAATACCCACAGCAAGAGTCACTGCTTACGGGGTGGTCTGATGGTTTACAGACTTGCAATGTACGGGACAGACTGGGCTTTCAACGTATAAATGTATACATATGATAGAATACACCTGACCGTGTATAATATCAATGTATTTGCAATGCCGATACTGTACAGTATATAATGTCACAAACGTTGACCCCCATACGATGATTTCAGAATCCCTTTTCCCGGTCACAAAACACGTTATTACAATTGACTGCAAAATGAACATTATTCACGACACCTATAGTTGCACAAATTGCCTATGTTTACTAAAAAAAAGGCTCACCGGTGGGATTCGTAACAGTGATCCCACGCTTACGAAGCAGGGCTCTTACCGCTGCACCATGCAATCCTTGGCTTCATGTTAACGTACAGCACACATGAACGCCGTACAGCAATTACGAATAATTTATAATTAATTTCTCGGAATCGGCTGAGAAGCGCACCTTACTACTGGCATACGCCTAGTCATGCCCTACAAGTGTACTAAAGATGGTTCGAATCGGTGACCCATGCATCGTATCCTCCCCTTGTAAGTGTTATAAATCTATTTTGAGTACATACAACAATATAGGCACACAAATACATAAGGGATGTTTTCCACTGTTTTCTATCTCCATAGCCACATTATCAATTTGGTTTATCTTTTCCAAAGAAAGCTTATAGGCATAGATTTCCATAATCATCATTGACAATTTGAATTGAAGACGAATGTATGTTTTCTCCATTGCAACTTGGTGTAGAATGATTTAACCTATGAAGCTTGACATTAATGGTATTGAAATAAGTAATTTTTAATTTCATTTATTAACCACAATAACACATTTAAGGACATTTTTAGTGAAGCAGACCCAATTTTAGCTAATATAATGTGAAGCAATTTTTTGGTGAGAAGAAACAGAAGACATGTGGTATTAAAGATGAGAATGGACAATTTCTGTATGAAGTGGGAAAGGTTGGGAAGAGATGGAAAGAATATCTAGAGAGCCTCTATGGAGATGAAGTTATGAATAAGGAAGTAATAGAGGAAGAAGACCAGACAGATGCAGAGAATAGAGGTGACCAAATACTAAAATCTGAATTTAAAAGAGCACTGAAAGATTTAAAAGACAAAAAAGCACCAGGTGTAGATAAAATCCCTGCAGAACTATTAAATAACTGCAGAGAGAAAGCTGAAGATGCAATGTATGGAATGATATGCAAAATGTATGAAACTGGAATAGTACCAACTGACTTTACTAAGTGCATAATAATTCCAATTTCAAAGAAAGCCAGAGCACAAAATTGCGATCAATTTAGGACATTAAGCCTGACAACACATGCATCTAAAATTCTTACACGTATTATACTTAGGAGAATAGAGAACAACCTTGATAACTACATTACAGACGACCAATTTGGATTCAGAAGGGGCATTGGAACAAGAGAAGCAATATTAACTCTAAGACAAATAATTGAAAAGAGAAATAGAAAAGGAATACCAACATATCTAGCATTCGTGGATCTGGAGAAAGCTTTTGACAGCGTGAATTGGAATATACTGTTCAAGTTACTAAGGAAAGTGGGAATCTCTTATAGAGATAGAAGAATAATACATAGTTTATATAAGAATGAAAGGGGAATAATAAGATCTGACAATAACCAGGAAGAGGTTGAAATAAGAAAAGGAGTACGACAAGGATGCTCGCTATCTCCTTACTTATTTAATTTGTATGTCCAAGATGCCATAAATAGGATAAGAGATTCAAGTTGGAGTAAATATACATGGGGAAAAGATTGACATGCTCCGATTCGCAGATGACATTGCTTTAACAACAGATAATGAAGATGATCTTCAACAGATACTTCATGTAATGAATAACATCCTTAAAAACGAATTTAACATGAAGATGAATAAAAATAAAACGAAAATACTCGTATGCAGTCGGAATCAGGAAGATCATAGAAGAGCACCAGCAATTTATATCGAGAATGATAGAATAGAACATGTGAAGGAATATAAGTATCTGGGAAGCTTGATAACGTATGATGGAACCAGCAAACGAGAAATTTGTAGAATTATTCAGGCAAAGAACGCCTTTTATAGAAAGAAGAATCTCTTCACATCCAGAAGTATAGACCTAAAAATAAGGAAAAGACTGTTGAAGACATACGTGTGGAGTGTGGCTTTGTATGGTAGTGAGCCCTGGACAATAGGGAAGTCAGAAGAGGGCTTTTGAGGCTTGTTGCTGGAGAAGAATGCTTAAGATCAGTTGGATACAACATATGACAAATGAAGAGGTATTCAGAAGAGCAGCAGAAAGTAGAAGCTTTATGAAGAGCCTGAAAACAAGAAGAGCAAATATGTTGGGACATATTCTCAGACATAATAGCCTTCCAGCAAGAGTCATCGAAGGGATGTTAGAAGGGAAAAACACTAGAGGAAGACCACCACTTGCATACATCACACAGTTATTGACAGACACGAACACAAAATCATATCGTGAATTGAAGAGGATGGCGGAGAATAGAGAAGATTGGCGAGTTGCTGCAAACCAGCCCCAGGGCTGCTATTTGGGAAGTGTGATTAATTACAACAACAGATGCATCTCAGAAATTAAGAAACTAATAGTATTGGCGAAGAAAGCCTTTCAAAATAAGAATTTGCTGCTCAGTGAGCACCTCAACTTGAAGATAAGGAAGTCATTTCTCAAGACCTTTGTTTGGAGTGTGTTGACCTATGGTTGTGAAACATGGACACTTGGGGAAAGAGAAGAAACAAAATTTGAGGCAGCTGAATTGTGGCTTTGGAGACGAATGACTCGAACAAGCTGGATGGAAAGAAAGACAAATGAGCTTGTTCTGAACCAAATTCAGGAGAATAGATGCCTGTTGAACACCATCAAGAAAAGGAAAGTAAAATTCATGGGACACATACTCCTCCAGGTAATTTTTGAAGGAAAAGTTTTGTGAAAGAAACCAAGGGGACGACCAAGACAATCGTATCTCAAGAACATTGTCAAGGAAATGGAATGTGACTCGTATGCCCGTATGGAGAGAACTGCTGAAGACCGTAAGAAATGGCTGCAACGACGAGGCTTTTAGCCTTTAGAAGCTGATGATGATGTGGAAATAAATTTTTTCAAACTTTTAGAATTTTTACAATTTTAAAATTTATTTTTACTGTATATCATTGTATTTAATCTCTTTAACTGCACCTAAGTAATAGCCTTTAAGGGTAAGGACCCTATCCCCAGTAAAATTTGTCTGGATAGTAAAATTTTAGAAAGAGTTAACGAATTCAAGTATTTAGGATATCATTTATCTTTTCAAGAAGAACGAGACATAACTGCAAAAATAACTAATTTTACCAGAACAACAGGAATCATCAATCACGTCATGAAGCCATCTCTTGTCCAAAGGCATACACGCTTGCGTTTGTATAACACATTAGCCAGACCAACCCAATGCTATGGCAGTGAGGCATGGACAATAAGATCTTAGGAATTCTCCAGACTCACAGCATGCGAAATGACATACTAAATGGGATCATAAGAGAAACGAGGATGTGCTGAAGGAACTAAAAGTGATACCAATAACTACATACATTTGTGACTACCAAGAGAACTGGAAGCATCATGTCCAAAGGATGGAACCTGGAAGATTACCAAAGGAGATCCTTCGCTACCAGCCACGGGGAAATAGATCGATAGGACGTCCGATGAAGAGATGGAGGGAAAGTGCAAGACCGTAATGGGACATTTGGCCCAATACTTGGTAGGAAGATGATGATGATGAACTGCACCTACAATGATATATGAGAAAACTTGAACAATTTGGCTTGAGAAAAGGAACGACATCTGGAATGAGTTTTACGCAACAGACTCAAACAGGCCAATTATAAACTGAGGCACGCCATCAAGGGATTTGCTGCGCACTACAAGTTATGCATCACCAGGAGATTTCAATACCCAAATGAGGAATGTTTATGCGAACTGTTAAAGGAACATTGTACCCGATATCATGCCACTGTGTAAAAAGAGAGAAACATCATTAATGAAATTGTGCAGTGAATAACTTTAATGTATTTCCTGCTCATATTGTATTTCCTTGGCTATTCATTCAGTCATATTTTATTCATTCATTTAATCCCTTAAGTTTTTAACCCTCTTAGTGCCAGGCGAAAAGGTAAAGGTGAAGTCTAAAAGTGCCAGGCTGTTTTAATGGAAAATGTAGGCTTTCAGAAAAAAATATGTACATCCTCTGTTTTGAAAGATACGAAAGCGAAATTTAGTCAGGGATTGCAAAACATAGCTATCTAAATTCAGGGAAATTTTCAGATCATTATGAAACTTATTTCTTTCTTTATTAATTAATTAATTAAAATAATTTCTTCTGTAAAATAAAATTAGAAAGTTTGATTATTCCTATTACCACACGCATATAAAAGGAGTAAAAATGAACACTGGAGAGCACACATACTTAACAAAAGAACCAGGAAATGCAGTTTTTTAGTTTAAAAAATATCAGCAGGGATGTCAAAAATCCGAAATTGTAAAATCTAGCATATTCATAAAATACCGTACACCAACAATGGCATTGTTGATATAAATAAAATAAAAATAATTACAGTGAAAATAAATAAACAGAAGGGCACCCTGTAGTTTTATCTTTCACATTTGTTGTTGTGTAGCCTGTGGAGGATTGTCCTGGTCAACAATCCTTTCTTCTCAGTCACTATTACTATCAACATCATTACCATCACTATCATTTGTTTGGTTATGTACGATCACATTATTCTGAAGCGGAATCGGCACTTGATTCGTCACACACAAGATCGCAATCACTGTCCACGAAGTCCAAGAGTTCACCACTTGACTCATCGATCATTAATTCTTCAATTTCTTCCTCTCTCAAACAATGCTTCCTTCCCTTGGCCGCCATGCTTTTACGAGTCACGCGTCAAATATCGCTCGAGTATATCGATAGACAGAAAACAAAAGATGTTTGCCAGAAAATGGTAGCTAGAACTCTCTTTAATGGTCACGTCAAGTTTAGACGCCATTTTCGGTCTATAAGCCCTTCTAAGAATACAAAAACGAAGCGTCTCTCAGAGCGATGCTGGCAAGTTTCGTTCATTTTATGAGGATCGCTCACAGCGACTCTGGCACTAAAAGGGTTAAAATAAATTTTAATGCTTGGTTCAAAGTCTATTATTTGTTTTGAACTTCAAGGTGTTGATTAGCAATTTTTTATTATGAATATTTTTAAGTTTCATTAAATATTCAATGTAACAGAACTGATTTAAAATAACTTTTACTACTTTTTTTTTATCACGGTACTAAGCATTCTCTAAATACTATCAATGTAGACGATTCTGTTTGTTTCTGAATCTAACATTATTTTAAGATGTCATTTTATATTTCGAAGGTTATTCAACCGATATGAAAAATATTTGTAAAGTGAATATTTTAATTTCAGTGCTTAATTTTAATTGATTGATAATGTGTAGATTATATGAAATGACGAATTTTGGAAGACGCTTGATGAGAAGGTTTTGGAGGTACCACCGGAGAATACAGTTATTATCTCTGGGATCTTAACGGTCATGTATGCTTAAAGGCAGAGGGCTATAGATGCCATGGTGATCATGGTGCTGGATCCAGAATCGAAGATGAAGAGAGAATTTTAAATGTTGCCGAGACCCATGACTTTGTTATAGCTAATACCTGTTTCAAGAAGCGAAATTCCCACCTTTGGACATATTACACTGGCAACAGAATGAGTCAGATTGACTTCCTACTAATACATCGACAGGATTTAAAGTTTGTTCTGGATACAAAGGTTATTCCTTTTGAAACAGTTGCTACACAACACCGTCCACTAGTAGCCAGATTGTGCATTAAGCCCCCAGTTATCAAGAAAGTAGAATACAATGGTCCAGAAAGGATTAAGTGGTGGCGATTCAAGGAGAAGGAGTGTGACGTAGTATCTAACATCACTCTTCCACCTATTACTGAGTTTGACACAACGTGGAATGCTCTGAACGCTAGTGTCTTTGCAGCTGCTTATAAACAACTAGGTATTACAAAGCCTGAACGTTGCAAAATCGACCGCCAAACATGGATATGGACAGAGGAGGTGAAGATGAAATTGCGGATTAAAAAGGAACTCTATCATAAGTTTCTCGCATCAAAGACAGAAGAATATTGGGTAGCTTATCGAGATGCCAGAAATGTAGCAAAGAAGGCTGTGGCAGCAGCGAAAGCATCCCGCTTTAGTGATATCTATAAGAAACTTGACTCACCAGCTGGCGAGTGGGAAATCTATAGACTTGCTAAACAGCGTCACAGAGGTACAGCTGATGTTGAGAAATGTTATGGTATTAATGACGAAGAGGGCAAACTCCTCACCAAACAGAGGAAAGTAACAGAAAGATGGCGACAACACTTTGATAAAATCAGCAATGAAGAGTTTCCACATGCTCCTATCCCACAGACCACTCCTGTGCAGGGACCTATCCTACAGATCACCGAGAATGATGTTACCGAAGCGCTTGGTAAGATGAAGCCTGGAAAGGCTACTGGACCAGATGACATTCCTGCAGAACTTTGTAAATCAAAACAATGGGATCCAACTCAGTGGCTCACATGTTTCTTCATGAAGATCATTGAAGAAAAACAGATACCAACAGAGTAGATATTTAGCACAACAGGCCCAATTTGGAAGCAAAAAGGAAACCCAGCAGAGTGTTGTAACTACCGCCCTGTACGCCTCCTATCTCATACCATGAAGATCTTAGAGCATATCATTGATAAGAAGATAAGACAAATTGTTAATCTCACCGTCAACCAGTGTGGTTTTGTGAAAGGCTGTGGGACAACAGATGCTATTCATGCTGCTCGTTTTCTCATTGAGAAACATCACGAAAAGTCAAAGCATCTCCATCTTGCATTCCTAGACCTAAAAAAAGCATTCGATCGCGTTCCACATGCCTTGATTTGGCTTGCTTTTCGTGACCATGGAGTCCCTGAAGAACTAATAGATTGGGTCAAACTGTTGTACCGTAACCCAAATAGTCGCATACACTCGGCGGCTGGATTATCTGGTGAATTTCCTGTTTCTGTAGGTGTACATCAAGGATCTGCTCTTTCACAAGGCACAATTAAAATCAATGGTGTCGATCTACCGAAGGCAATGTCATTCAAGTACCTCGGCTCAACTATTGCTGCTGACCTTGCCTCCTTTTTCAATGGAATCAAACAATGTGGCCAAAGAAAGAATATCAGTGAGATTACAAAAAATTACAAAAAATATAGATAAATTCCTCTGTTTGTCACCAGAGAGCAGCTGCCAGAAATTACTGTATGGACCATGGTAGAACGGTGGACAGAGTAGTAAGGAGAAGGAAAAGGGGGCGGGGTGAAAATATAGAGACTCCTCGAAGAATGAGGATGCCCAAAAGAAAGCGGGGGGAGGGTTAGATGGATATAAGGAAACATAAACAAAAGGGAAGTGTATCTGAACGATACCTAACGTCATACAGGCAACGGCGCAAAAACAGATGGAAACTCCTCCAGTGACGAACAAAGGAGATCAAATCCAGGCTCTGTAGCCATAGAGGAGAAAAGTACATTTTGAAATAGGTGAAGAACAGAGAGACTGAGAGGAACTGTCTTCCTAGATCCTTAATAACTGGTAGCCAAGTGTCACTTAGCTGATCTCCAGTGTCTCTGTTAAAATTATTGGGATTATTTATATAGTAATCCGGGCCGTGAGAGCCTTAATCTAAATATCAAGTTAATAGCCATTTCAAAATAGCTTCAAATAACACAGTCTATAAGGAAATTGAACCAGTATTGAGCATGCATATCAGTGCTACAAAATATTTGCAGAAGCAATGATTAGGATGGTATGGGCATCTTCAAAGAATGGGAGATGAAAGGACACCAAAAGCTTATTTCAACAAGATTATCCTAGGAAAATGACCTGTAGGAAGTCCAAAGAAGAAATGGTTGGACCAAATCAAGGATGATCTTGGAAGAGAAGGACCCATGAAGACCAACTATTCATAGGAAAAGGTGGTGAGGGCTCGTTAACAGCACCCGGGCGACTGGAGCTGGAATTTGATGATGATTGAGCACAAATAGAAACAGGTCTCATTTTATGGACATCATCTACGAACACCGGAAACTAGGCTTGCTAGAAGAATAATAATAGAAAAGTTATGGAATAGCGATACCAGGAATAAATGGATCACAGAAATTAAGAATGACATCAAAGAACTCCATATGACATTAGACGATCTTAAGAATAGAACAGAGAAAATGAACGATTCAAGCTAGTTACATGTGGGGGCAAAAGGGAGGGTGTTCTCCACTGAAGAAAGTTGTTGACATCCGAGAGGATGAAGAAATATTGGAAGCATAAAACAGAAACATTCTTCTTCCTGGGTGATCCTCTAATTCTAATTATGCTTTATTAGGAGGTCTTCGGGCCGTGGCTCAAACAATTTCTTATGAAGTAAGTTTAGCATTAATTTTACTATCGTTCGTGTTTCTTATTGATGGATATTGTTTATTAAATTTTATAATATATTAAAATTATATTTGATTCATGTTTTTGTCCTTTCCTTTAATATTAGCTTGATTTGCATCTTGTTTAGCTGAAACTAATCGTACTCCCTTTGATTTTGCTGAAGGAGAATCTGAGTTGGTATCAGGTTTTAATGTAGATTATAGAAGAGGGGGGGGGGGGGTTGCATTAATTTTTATAGCAGAATATGCAAGAATTTTATTTATAAGAATATTATTTTGTGAATATTTATAGGAAGAGATACTTTTTCTTTCCTATTTTTTTTTGAAGTTAACATTTTTGTCTTTTATATTTATTTGAGTTCGTGGAACTCTCCCCCGGTTTCATTATGATAAATTAATATATTTAGCTTGAAAAAGATTTTTGCCCTTATCTTTATTTTTATTTTTTATTTGGGATTAAAAATTATTATGTTTTCTATTTTAATTTAGTGTATTTATTTTAGTAGAAGTTAATAGAAGAATTTAACTTCTGTCTTATGTTCTCAAAACATATACTTTCATAAAGCTTTATAACTAATTTACTAATTTATCTCATGTTATGAGAACAAGAGGGCTAATTAAATAATAAGCGAAATAAAGGACGATTAAGATTTGTCCAGTTAAAATATAAGTATCTGTTTCAAGTATCTGGGAAGCCTGATACAAGATAATGGAAGAAACGATAGAGAAATAAATGAGCGGGGAAGGCAGGCAGAAGCATTTCGGAGGAGTGTGAGAAGCATGTTATGGAGCAAGGATGTCCCTCAGAACAGCAAAAAGATCATATATCGGACGTACTATGTCCCTATCCTGACGTATGCCTCGGAGACCTGGGTTATGAAAGGAAGGGAGAAGAGCAAAATACAGGCCAGTGAGATGAGGTTCTTGAGAAGCAATATTGGAGCTACAAAGATGGACAGAATAAGAAATGAGAGGACCAGAGAATTAATGAAGGAGGAACCATTACAGGATGGTATAGAGAAATCTAGACTTAGATGGTATGGACATGTAAAACGAATGGAGGGGAAGAGAATACCCAGGAGAGTACACGAGACGAAGTGGGAAGGAAAGAGACCGAGAGACTGGTGGCTGAAGGGGGTGGAAGAAAGCGTGAAGAAGAGAGGAGAAGACTGGACAAGGGTGGAGGGTGAGAGATGGTGGGAAGACAGAAGATGTTGGAGAGGCTTGTGTTCCAAACAGACCCGGCCAGTGGCAGGAAACTGTGCAAGATGATGATGATGATGAAAATATAAGGATCTTCTACAGGTCGTGCCCCGATTCATGTCAATAAAATAACAATTGTTGTTATTGATCAGAATAGAATTTGATTGATTGGATAAAATTGAGTTCCTCGGAATCTGTTACTATTATAAAATGGTAAAATTAATAGAATGGCAATAGATATATGATGGCCATAAAATAGGAAATAAAATATCTAGATAGTATTAGCTTAGGTGGAATAAAACGATTTAACCTATTCAGAAGTATTTTACTTTTTATGTCAATACGGACAACTTCTATAAAGTATGTACTTCATATCAATGCATTGCAAATGAAGCCAGATCCATACTTTATACAGATAAGTTTGTTCTACAGTGAGGACCATCCCTATAGAATGGAACCACGGATGCACTGCGTAACGGGCGGGCCACTGTGTGTAGCAGTGTTTTGACCATGGCACTGGCGATAGTAGGAGCGGAGCGCCCAACTAGTTTAACACATTTACACTATTTTACATATTTAATAATCAACTCAGCGATTTGCCGATGACATAGTCATCTTGAGGATTTGATTGAGTTTTTGAATGGCATGGACTCCGTCTTGAGGAAAGAATTCATGATGAAAATTAATAAATATAAAACAAAAATATTGGAATGCAGCCGAAATATATCAGAATCCTCTATGGACATCAAATTGGCAGGTGAAAAACTAAAGGAAGTAGGAGACTTCAGTTACCAGTGATGGACGAAGCAAAGAGGATATAAAAAGTAGGTTAGCTCAGGCAAGGAAAGCATTTCTACAGAAAAGGAATCTGTTGACATCGAATATAGATTTAGGGGTTAGGAAGTCATTTTTGAAGGTCTTTGTCTGGAGCGTGGCACTCTATGGAAGTGAAACTTGGACTATTGGTGCAGCAGAAAAGAGGAGAATTGAAGCGTTTGAAATGTGGTGTTACAGGGGAATGATGAAGATCAGATGGGTAGGTAGGATTACAAACGAAGAGGTATTAAGACTAGTGGGAGAGGAGAGATGTTTCTGGCGACTGCTAATGGAGAGAAGAGATAGGTTGGTAGGACACATACTAAGACACCCAGGAATAGCAAGCTTAGTTATGGAAGGAAGGGTCAAGGACAAGAACTGTACGGGTAGACCAAGGTTAGAATCTGTTAAACAGATTGTCTTGGACGTAGAGTGTGGTAGCTATGTAGAGATAAAACGATTAGCTCAGGACAGGGAGAGATGGAGGGCTGCATCAAACAAGTCAAAAGACTGAAGACTCAAACACCAACAAATAATCATATTTACTTACATGAATTTCACAGTAGTTGCTGCAAATGCTGTCCTTCATTTTCTAGACGCACATTGCACCGTCGTAGGAAGTTTTGGTACATTTGCTGTAACTCATCCTCACTGATGTTTCGTATTGGTGCAGTTATTTTGTTCTTGAGAGCCTCCAGAATACGCAGATTGTTTCCGTATACATTTTTTGTTTAAGGTTCCCCCACTAGTAGAAATCGCACAGCGCTGAATCTTACGAACACATTTACTGTAAGACTTCTTCTTGAGAAGATACATTTCCACTAGGAAAATACGTTTTTTGTTCCATATCTAACCCTGTTCGCAGGATACACCACAGCCTGCAGTACATCACCACAAGTCTTAACTCTCTCTACTAAGGTATTTTGCCAGCTGCATGTGTAATAAATGAAATGCTAGCATTCGGGACTTCCCGTCCTGCACTTGTGGTTGACTAATCACTCTCCGCCTGTCTCGCGTGCAAGCAAACCTCCGTTAGTTAGGGAAGGTCCTCAATGTATATAGTATTTTAGTGAGCCGATACACACCAAATGGGGAGATTTTAGATGCAATAAAATACTAAATTTGGAATTCAAATGGCAAAATTTAGGATTTTTAAAGACTAAAAACCACAAACTCTGCCAATTATACTTGGTGCTCACATCTACCTGGGCTGCTCTAAGTCTCGTTTAACTTGGCGCGATTTCACCCTTTTCAGGAATGACGCGAGTGAATTCGGGGACAAAATACTGTAACATGTTTTTTTTTTGTTACAATCTACCAAATATTTTTGCCGCTTTTCAGCGAGGTATGAAGGTTCACATTTGCCATATTCCCTTAACATAAATTTAATCTTGAGGTACCTGTGTCTAAAATGCTGTTTGTTGAATGTTTGCAGAGGCTGATGCTGTGGAGTATAGGAAAAGTCTGGAGCGAGCCTCTTTGTCTGCTCAGGTATTTGATGAAGACTTGGACAAGAAGATCCTCACCAAGGGTGAGTGTTTTGTTCCTACACTTTTGATATGGTCCATACAGAACCCGGGCAATTTATTAAATTTACATTGTAGTTGTCTGTTAGGTAGTCAGCCCGAAGGCTGTTTGGATCCTCAAGAAGTACTGCCGTTAGGTTATGTAGGTAGATACTCATGAAAACCCAAGGCAGCGCTATATTGAGGCCTACTGGGCAAGAAGAGGAGTGAGTTAGTTTGCCATTGCTTTCCTCATTGAGTCAGAACAGCAGTACTAACCGTATGAGTAGAACCCTTCACAGCATCTGCAGGCACTGACTATGCCCTGAATGTCATTACTGAGCACCACCCATACCTCAGTAGCTTCCATATAATCACAGCCATGAGTGAGACTGAGACATCGGTGAAAAGTCACATTTTACTCTAGCCTGTGCCAACAGACAAATGCAAATGTACTGCATTCATCAAGGAATGTCAAACAGGACAAAGATTTACATTAATGTGTACAAAGTAAACACGGGATTTTTGGTACAAGTGACTTAAACAACATAATTAAACACCTTAAGACAATTTCAAATTATTTGATCAATCAATCTAATAACAGGGTGTCTACCGGTAACGTAAGTAACGAAAAAGTAACGAATTTTACAAATGGGTAACGAAAGTAACGAAAAAGTAACGAATTTTACAAACGGGTAACGAAAATTTTCTGAAGGCGGGTTGAATCATTTAAACTCGTGCCGCTAGGCTCAGAGATCGCGAGTTTCACGCAAGTGGCGCCGTGCCTATTGCATAGTACTAAGCTATATGTCTCCGTGCCCGACCTCAAGGAAATACATACCGAGGATACCTTAAGCGGTATACATCGGTTCAACGTATATTTTAGGCATCAAGAAGTCGTAAGTTTCGTGTGAAATATTTTTCTGTGTTACTGTATTAGGAAACCTGACTTTTCGCGAGACGTTTATTCGCGAATACTTTCGAAACTAAAAAGAAATCTCTCATTTCTGTTATTTGGAAACTATGTCAAATTGAAGTTCGGAAATAATGCGAAACAATTTAATGTAGCAATCTTGCGAAATGTTACCGTTTCGAAAAAAATGCGAAAAATCGTCGAGATACATATAACTTATTTGAAAAATATGTCAAGTAAATTTGAGACATTCAGTATAGTTAATTCGAAATTCCGTTATAAGTCGATTTTTCCTTCGAACTTTCGTTCCATCGGATATATTATCTAACCGATTATTTCGATAATTTGTTGATAATTCGTGGTTCTCAATCGAAATAAAACTTGCCCTCTTGTCGTATTATTCGTACAATCCTCTCAGAACAATTCGTAATATTCGATACCGTACCTACTCCTCCAAAATCGCATCCTCAAGACGGCCGGCTGACCGCACGACTTGCCTGCTGGAATCTCGTCAAACGAACCGAGATCGACGTCAGTTGCGTAAAATCATAAAACCCGTCCCCTATCGTGAATTTGTGACCACGAGGACTGCGGGAATCCTGTCAAAGGTGATTGGGCTCCCATCACGGGGCACCCATCACGAAACCTACTTGCCACTTTTCCCATGACCGTATACTTAAAAGCGTGCGGGGAGCGAGAAGTGCATCAACCCACTTAAAAATGGCAGCCTACGTGGCATCGAAATACTAAATCCTCCTCGTGATCCACCCTGAACTCATGAACTCCCAACTACAGCATAGGGACAAAAGGAATCATGGCGCCGACCGAACAACATGTTCATAACTACGCGTGAATTTTAACCATGCCCAACCTTGAGCTTGCCTCCGCCATTCTATCAGGACAGATAGACAGGCAGACAATCGTTGAACCGCCGCTTGCGGCGACGATTGCATAATATCTCGAGGACAACGGAAAACGGCCGAGAGCGGCAGCGATTGCGATACATCGCGATATTTCTCCGCATTCAATGACGAGGACAACTGTATTCTTGTCAAACGGACAGCAAGTGGTGCCGATTGCGTAATAATGCTATATTTTCTTGTGCCCGAACTCAAGGACAATGGAAATCTTGTCGAATGACTAAAAGTGACGCTGATGATCTAAATCGTTTTCTCCGTGTTCTATCGTGAAAACTACGGGAAGCTCACCAAACAACTGAGACCAGCGCCGATCGTGTAACATCTCGATATTACTCCGCATTTGACGGCGAAGACAAAATTCGGTGACGATCGCGTAACATCGCATACATTTCTTCGCGACCTACCGCGGGGACGAAGGAAATCTCGCCAAATGGTCAAGAGCTGAGCAACCTCTTGGTACCGTAACAATAACAACATATTGTGGACAAGACGACATATTAGCTGAAACAACTCATTGGATATTAAATATCTATAATTTTTATAACATCATGTGAATTTCATTTAAAGCGGCTTCGGTGGTGTAGTTGGTAGCATGCTGAACTGCTGTTCCCAATATAGCGGGTTCAAACCCGGCCGAAGTCGTCGGATTTTTTTTAAAGTGTTAAAAATCCTTCAGTATGCCTTCCTTCGGAGGGGAAGTAAAGCCGGCGGTCCCATGTCATGGATTTATGGCATGTAAAGGATTCATCCACAGACAAAACTTGTGTGAAGCTAAATTGTTTGGTTATATTTCGTCGGAACGCTCTATCAAAGTTCCAACATTCACCACTAGGTGTCATTGATATCTGGTAGCAACTTGAAATTGAACGGAACTTGTAGCTCACCCTAAGGGTGTCCGTTGGAAGCAGCTACAGACTCAGACGAGCTGAACATGTCCTCGGACACTCCCGGCATAAAAGCCATACGATATATAAAAAACTTCTTTAAAAACAGTTCATTGTTGTTTTTCTTCACCGCGTGATGAGCGCCTATGCTTGTAGACCGCAGACGTAACTTGAATTCAAAGGTAACTAAAATTAACTAAAAGGTACCTAAAAAGTAACTAATTTTTACTTCATCCTTACAGTAGACACCCTGAATAATAACCTTAACAGAAGACGTCCAATGCTACAAGGAATTTCACAACAGGACCAAATTAAAATTAACACATCTTGAATCCAGAATTATTAAGACGATAAGGAAGTACCAAGGAAAAGCAGAGAGATAATGTATAAAGTGTACTATGTACCCATATTGACTTATGCAGCTGGGACTTGGACCTTGACAAGCAGGCAAGAGAGTAGAATTCAAGCCAGTGAAATGAAATTCCTAAGAAGTATGATAGGAAAGACTTGGAAAGACAGAGTGAGAAATGAAGATATTAGGACGGAAGTTGGGATGAGAAAACTAAATGAGAGAATTGAGAAGAATAAACTAAGGTGGTTTAGACATGTAAAGAGGATGGTGGAAAATAGAATACCAAGACAGATGCTGGAGGTAAAGTGCAAGGGTAAGAGAGCAAGAGGAAGACCTAGAACAAGGTGGATTGATTCAGTGAAGAACAGCATAAGAAAAATAAATTTGGACTGGGACAAGATCGTGGAAGAGGAATGGTGGAAAGAAAGAGGAAAGTGGAGAAGTGCCATAAATACCTCGACCCGGCAGGAGCTGGATAAGGGGAGATGATGATGATGAATGGAATAAATAAGCAACTTCTTATCAAATAAGATTTCCAAAAAACTTTAAACTTGGCCTCCTCAAGACCCAATTCATTTGAGAGTTCTAGAAAATCAAGACACTAAATTTATTTATATACAGTAGAGCGTCTACAATCCGGACGTCAAATATCCGGATTCAATTCCGGTGGAAAAAATAGTTGAAGGGAATACATACATATTTGTCATTTGTTGCTCTTCAGTCGGTCAGCAGGAATATGCCCAATGAATGGGAGGGGTACACTGTACAATGATTTCTATGTAAATACATATCTATGTAGGAAGCTAAACTTAATTATGTTTTGTATTATCTTTACGTATCATAAGGCGGCTTCGGTGGCGTACTTGGTAGCATGCTGAGCTTCTATGCCCAAGATCGCGGGTTCAAACCCGGCCGAAGTCGTCGGATTTTTTAAGAGCGTTCAAACTCCCTCAGAATGCCTTCCTTTGGAGGGGAAGTAAAGCCGGCGGTCCCATGTCATAGATTTATGGCATGTTAAAGAACCTTCCACTAATTACCCCTGTGTGAAGCTAAATTAGGTTAAAAATGTAAACAACGCTCAGGTTCCTACGTTCGTCGCCAGGAGCCGACAGCGGTGTTGTCTAGTAGCCAAGTTCTGAACTAGTATAATAATCAAACGATTTCCTAGTTCCGCCTAGTCAATACTTTATATTCAAAATCTTGTGATGTAATCACATGTCACAATCTACATAGGTACATGTTTCGATGCCTATATGCATTGGTATCATCATCAGCCTTACAGTGTATTGGCAGCACTTAAGTCCAACCCCTCGTCCACGTCGTGGGAGACGGGCAACGGCACAAAGTAGGGGATTGCCGGTAGAGGCGAAGTACAGTGGGGACTTCGTGTGTCCCGGGACCGTTACGGTAGCTGTGAAGGTCCTACAGGAACCCTGAAAATTGACGGCTAACGGGGCTCTGGTGAAGCTACGATAGGCCCAGCAAGCCAGTAGTGGATGAAACCAAATGCTTTCAAGAATGGAACGAGCCTCGGACATGATGGATGTAATAGATGGTGGGAAGACAGAAGACGTTGGAGAGGCTTGTGTTCCAAACAGACCCGGCCAGTGGCTGGAAACTGTGCAAGGTGATATGATGATGATGATGATGTAATTACAGTAATAAAATGTTGACATAAAAACACACTCAAATCACTTATTCACTGAAACACTTTAAAACACTTTAAAAGTTTTCTTAATTTTTTTTAAAAATTATGGTAGGTACACATTGCAAAACTAGGAAATTTTACCAGAAAATTACAAAAAAAAAAAAAAAAGGATGGTTGCAGAAATTCAAACGACGTTATGGAATTGGACTGCTAAGTACAATGGGTGAGAAACTTTCATGTGACGAAAGCGCTGATGTATTTTCGTACTTTTTTTACTTTCTATAGTACAATGTAATTAAAACTGATTTTCAAATGATATCTGCGTTTTTCTCGATATTTTCCAGTAATCCGGCGTTTTCGGTAATCCGGCAGTGCTCTGGTCCGATATCTGCCGGATTACAGAGAGAGCACTGTAGATCTACTTTGTTTAGCTTCTTTGAATTTGGATAATATTATTATTAATCTTGATTGGTCACATTGGACCACTTGAGTCGTTCTACAATCACTTCTTCTTTGAAGTTAGTACTGCTTGGTTCTTGCGCTCTTTCCAGTACTTTTTCATTCTTTCAGATCGGGATTTTCTCAACTCATCAGAAATCTCCATAGGCTTTCTATGTGTCATTTCTGCAGAAAATTTGTGAGTTTTATGAATGGTGTTAATTTTATTTTTCTCCTCGGCATCTGTTATCTTGAGTCCAACTGCTTTGAGATCTTGTTGGATTTCTTGGATCCATTTTCCTCCTGTTTTCTTTCCTAGATATCTCATCACTAGTTGGCGTACAATTCTGTTTTCTGGAAGCCGTAGGATGTGAAAAAAAAAAACTTTTCTTCTTCATTGTGCTGGTCATTGGATCAATCTCACTATAGACAGTTTCATTTGGGAGAATCCTCCAGACTCCCTCAACCTGATACTTTTTATTTATGCACGTTCTAATGATTCTTCTGTCCGTTTTGAGGAGCTGATCAGTTCTTTGTTCATTTTTAATTTGGAACAGTGTTTCACAAACATAAGTGGCTTCAGGGAGAGTTACAGTTTTATAATGTTGGATCTTAGTAGCTATTGATAGGCATTTTTTATTATATGTTGACCAGGTTAGAGATTGTGCCTTTTTCATTTTATTTGTTCTATTTATCCAAGTTACTTTTTCGTTTAATTTCTCCAAGATACTTAAATTGAGGAACTAGGTTAAAATAGAAATTATAGTTTATTATAACTTTAAGTCCATATATAATTTTATATTTCAATACAAATTACTAAATATATACGGTATGTACATATTTCATTGTTAGTACATATAAATCTGTTCCCTGCTATTAACTGTGAAACAAAAGTTTATTCCAGTTAAGAATATTGATATTGCTGCTGCAACTACTCAGTTGAGTATAAACTCCAAAACATAGCAAATGAAATGAAATTGTTCAGTTGTTTCTCATCTCTTATGTTGACTTGTCTTCAGTAATGTACTATGTGTTCCAGACGATATGCTCAGGCTGGATCAGGGCCTTGAACCACAGAGGTACCATGCGTACCTCCTGTATGCAGAAGAGGATGTGAATTTTGCTCTGAAGATCGTGGACAAGATGGAAACGCAATACAAGTTAAAGGTAATTTTAGTAGTTCCTCTCTGGTTCAGGGCTAGAACTCAGAACTTCATCCTAATGCCATCATTCTGCTCTTCTTAATTCATCAAGGTCCTTCACATCATTTGCCTACAGACATCCACCCAACCTCAAGGACACCTTAACGCAATTGCTACCCTCAAATTGAATAGAAAAATTGGAAGTGAAAAATTATTTGAATCAAGGTTGGTACAAAATTCCTCCCAGCAGAATTTCTACAAAGTCATAGGGTCGCCACACGCGATATACAGTGAAAAGCCTCTTACCACATCTCCGAGCATATGCACTCAGTAATATTGCTAATACCCAATGATATATAACATTGAATGAAACCCGGCCAAAGTTGGCGGATTTTTTAAGAGCGTTAAAAATCCCTCGGTAAGCCTTCCTTCGGAGGGGCAGTAAAGCCGGCAGTCCCATGTTATAGATTTATGGCATGAAAAAGTATCTTCCACTAACTACACTTGTGTAAGCTAAAAGTTGTAGGTTAATTTGATAACGCTTTATTAGTTCCTACGTTCGCCGCCAGGTGGTGGCTGCAATGTCATTTAGTAGCCACGTCCTCAGCTAGGTGTCATGGGCGGTATCATTTGGTAGCAAAAGTAGGAACTACTTGAAAAAATTAATCGTCTGCAGTCCTTCTATCTGAATCACACATAACTAGGGATAGGAAGTTTTCGGTGATTTCAGAGTGAAGAAAGCGGTATTTTAAAGTGGCAATTTCGGTGGTTTCTAGTGTGTTTTTCGGTACTTTCAAAATGATAAATTTTAGGCGGGATTTTTTTAATATCATGGATAACATGCACAACATAACATATATCAGTCATCCTTCAAAGTATACTTCAGTGAAGAGATCCAAATTCTCTTGTGACAAACGGTGACCGCATATCACTTAACGTGCTAGTGTAAGCTGAAAAACAAAAGTTCACAGTTAGCGTTTGAACAGGGTATCCAAATGGTTTTCAACACAGATTCTGAGAACTTTGGAAATACAAATGTCATTCCTTGCAAAACTCCAACAATGTCTGTCTTGGTCCTGTAATGCATCTGCTTCTTATATAAAGTTTGCAGTTCGTTGTATCCTCTTATCACCTCACTTTCTTCCAGTGTTCCACAGAATGGCAACTTCTTAATTTTCTTTGCAAGGTCCTCATTCATGTTCATTGGCACTATTTCTACTGGATCAAACGCACACATTTGTAAATCTTGTTCCCAGGGTCAATGGACCTCAAGCTGATTAATTTTCTAAGAGCATGGGACCCAGCGTTTACTAAAAGTGAATGTTTTTTCCCGCTTTGTAACACATTTCCACAACCCTCCAACAGCTCCTTAATGTTGGTACCGTAATTTCCAGAAATAGCAAGTTTAGGGGCTTGCCGAATTCTCCGTAGATGTCCATCTAGAAGGTAAACAGTTGGGTGAGACTGGCCTTCTAATAAAGGGATGAGTTCAGTGATGTCTGTGCCAAATTATTTGAATCTCAAGTGTTTTGTCACCTGAAACACTGTTCAGAAAATCAACACCAGAGTTATCAGTCCCTACTACTTCATTCATAAATTGCACAATATCTCTGACAAGTACACTACAGAATGAAACCAAGAAGACCACCTGTTTAAGACTGGTTCAGGAAACAGTGGCATATTTTGATCTGGACACTTGCCATCTAGATATTCATGTTTAAAAGGCTCACTATATGACACCACGCGTCGAGTACTGTAGTTACTAGGTTGAAGGGGCAGATGACCTCAAGTCATGGCAGAAGATTACCGCTACTACGCTGACATAAAAACAATCGTTTGTCGGCTTCCTTGACGACGATATTTCAAACGGGCAAGGTGGTCTTACTACGATGACATTAGGGCAAAACCTGGATGAATATCAAGATGCAGAAGAAAGTGACATTCAGTAGTTAAACTTCGATAAAGACAATCATGGTTTCAGACATGAAAGCGATGAGGATATTGTACGGAATTTGACTCTCGGTGAGGTAAACCAAGATAAAGTACATATTGAGTTAAGGAGTGTTGCAACGGAAATCCCGAAAGTTCCCACAGTCAAGCTAGTGTGTCTATAGTCACACTTATCTCTTATACAGAAAATCGAGATGAATTTTCGTTCTCATATATTGTTTTCTTCAGAATTGTACAAACTAAAATTAGAAAAAATGAACCATCTAAGAAACAAAAAGTGATGACAATCATTTTTCTTAGTTTTTACTATTGGTACAATCCACATAGTGTGTCTTACAATACTATAAAGAATTATATTTTTTTAGCGTGTTCATAAAATACATTTCAATATTTTAACCAATAGTTTTCTTTTTGCTAGGCTTTAAAACATTACTGCGGATAATTCGCGCTTTTCAATAATTCGTGGAAATTCGTGCATTAATTGCCGCAAATTATCAGAAGTGCACTGAAAGGAAAAAAAAAAAACAAAAAAAGGTAAAATTCGTGTTTTCAAAAACAATTTTTTTCACCTGTGTATTACTTCATTTAATAATTCGCGAAATTCGCAATTGCAAATTTTTCCTATCCCTACACATAACACACACTAATACAGCCACCGCAATTAACGCCGGTTATCAGACAAATTCTACACACACCCTAAGTACACGGGGCTACATGACAGCGTTGTCGCAGCCCCTAAACTAAGGAACCAACCAGACTTCTTTGACCTTATCCCTAACCCTACAGAAACGAGAAGGATAAGGGGTAGAAATACATATCAAAAATCCAGTTATACTTATCTCTACTCTTTGGTAACATGATGTTCATGTTCTTTGTGTTGTAGTTGTGTCTACGAGACAGAGACTTGGTCGGGGGCCACTTCGAGCATGAAGCCATCATGAAGCTTATCTCAGAACGCTGTCACAGGCTGATTGTCGTCATCTCTCCTAATTTCCTGAGGAGTGAAGCGAACAGGTTCTTTGTAACGTTTGCTATGGCTTTAGGAATAGGTATGGTGATTACAAGGCTGCAACTTATCACTCCTACTTTTAAATCTATACATTGAACAAGCAAAGAAGGAAATTAGAGAAACCCCCCAGGAGCTCACATCTAGTGGGTTGTCGACCACAGGACCCAACTGTGTCCGGCATTGCTTCCACTTACTTGTGTCGGGCTCCTCTCCGCCTTCATTCCTGACGACCTGCCTTGGTCAACGCTTGTTCTTTTCCGACCCCGATGGTATTAGGATATCCAAGGCCTAGGGAGTCTTTCACTTTCCCGCCTTAATTGGTCCTTGTCTCATCTTTCCAGATCCCCCCTCCTTCGAGGGGTCAGACTTCTTGTTTTCTTTTCATTATATTTTCTTTTCTCTTTAAGATTCTCACACTGTTTTTTGTTAATTGTCTCCCCGTGTATCCAAATTACCTTCAGCGAATTTTTTGAATCCACACTACGTTTTGTAGGTACTTTCAATCCAAGTTGCATTTTGTAAGTCTTTTCGATCTAAATTGCATTTTGCGAGTGTTTTCAACCTCAATTGCATTTTGTAAGGATTGATAATCTAAATTGCGTTTTAGTAAGTCCTTCAATGTAGGGGCTGGCACTTGAGTGAATATTTTGAATTTCATTGCATTTTGTAAGTATTTTCAATCTACATTGCATTTTGCATGGTGGACATTTTGTAAGTATTTTGATTCTCAATTGCATTTTGTGAGTATTTTGAATCTAAATTACATTTTGTAAGTATTTTCAATCTAAATTGCTTTTTGTAAGTACTGAGTCCGGCATTGCAACCCCGAGGGATTCCTGAGCTGGGTCCAGTTTTCTCCCTTTTTTCCATTTCCTCTGGGGTGGACCGTTTCCTCTTTCACTTTCCTATCTGCCTTTCATGGCTCTCCTTCCTTCCAAGTCCCTCAATCCGCATTCTTCAAGGGTTGAGGGCATTTCTTTTCCTCCTGTCCTTTATTTGCCTTATTCTCCTTTTGTTTTCTATTTCTTCTTCTAGTATATAAGTTAGTAGCTAGGTTTAGTTATAGTTTACATTTCATTATCATCTTCACAATCACCCGAACCATTAGGAGCCGATAACCTAGATCAGTTTGGTCCAACCCTCGGGCCGCAAGGCCCGCCTGTTCATTTTTGTTGGCCCATGCCCTTCTTACTGCCCTTCACTCTTCGACAGTTATAATCCGTGGGGTGCCTACTTTAAATTTCACTTTCATTCAGTAATGTTACGAAGCAGCCAGGTGGGAAAGGAAAGATCCCGAAAAATACGCCAGTAATCAGAATTGTCTTTCCACGAATACGTACGGCACGAATAGCGGCCCTGTCTCCAGTCGACAACTGGTTGGATGCCAGTGATTGGCTGCCGATCAGTTCGCGATAGTTCGTGTGCCGCGGTGTATTTTCCTATAAAAGGGAGCGAAGGGCTGTTCGAAGAGGTTCAATTTTGACTAGAGAGGTTATTCGAGAGATATAGTACGACGCGAGTTGTTGTCATCGTTGTTGCGAGAGCGGTACCTAATATGGCGGGACTTAATAAACGGCGTGTTGAAGATGAGAAACGACAATTTCAGTCGAAGTGGCAGGAAAGTTACTTTTTTCTAACATCATGGAAAACCACAGTGTGTTATCTGTTCTCAAGTATTAGGGATTTCGAAGGAGTATATCGTGAATAGACACCATACCAGCTTGCATAAATCAAAATACGATCAATACCAGGGAAGTGCCAGAAGTTGTGTGTTTAATGATTTGAAGCTGAAACTATCAAGACAGAAGAATATATTTCAGCAACCATCAAACACTGCCAGTTTAAAGGCATCGTATGAGGTATGTTCAGAGCTAGCTAAATGTAAAAAGTATTTTAGGGATGGTGAGCTAATTAAGAGATGTGCTGTAAAAATGGCATCTTCATTTGGGGATAATAATATGGCTAAAATTTTGAAATAGTTTCCTTGTCTCATCACACAGTTAGTAGAAGAATTAATGATATGGCTGGTGAAGTTTCAGGTTCGCTCAGGAGCATTTTGGAAAACTGTGAATTTTACTCTCTAGCTCTAGATGAGAGCACAGATATAGCTGACATCGACCAGCTCCTTATCTTTGTCAGAACAATAAATGAAGAATTTGAAATTCATGATGAACTGTTGGAATTAAGATCATTAGAAGCTAGCAAAAAATATATTGACATATTCAACGCACTGGATATTGTCGTTTCTAAATATGGAGGTTTTGTGAAGTGCTCTGGCATTGCAACAGATGGAGCTAAAGCAATGGTTGGCCCTAAAATTGATTTAGTAGGACTGTTAAAAAGAGGGATTGAATTTATGTTTTTCCACTGCCTTATCCACCAGGAGGCTCTCTGTGGATAAATTATAAGGCTGATTGATACAATGAACTCCCTTGGTCAACTCTTGTTCTCTTCCGACCCCGACGGTATTAGGGTATCCGAGGCCTAGGGAGTCTCTTCCTTTTCCGCCTTCATTGGCCCTTGTCTCATCTTTTCTGATTCCCTCCTTCTGCGAGGGGTCAGCCTTCTTTTTCTTTTCCTTTTACCTCCTGCCTTGTGCTCAAGGCCCTTAAGGAGGCAGGGTGTATGTAGCCCCACCACTTCTGGTGCACCGTCGATAATGCTACACCCTCAGAGGCTCACGGCTGGTGAGTTCGGGCGTTGGCGACCCCGAGGGATTCCTGAGCTGGGTCCGTTTTCCCCTTTTTGTCCCTTCCCTTTGGGGCGGACCTTCTCCTCTCTCCCCTCTCCTCTCCTCTTTTCCTTCTATTTCCTTTTCTCTTTAAGATTCCCGCACTGTTTTTGTTACTCGAATCACCGTGTATCTAAATTCCCTTTTACCATTTTTTTTTTAAGGCATTTTTGATCTATGTTGCATTTTGTAAGTCTCTTCGATCTAAATTACATCTCGCGATTGTTTTCAACCTCAATTGCATTTTGTAAAGATTGACAATCTAAATTGCTTTTTAGTAAGTCTTTCAATGCAGGCGTCAGGGCATATTAGTGAGTATTTTGAATTTCAATTGCATTTTGTAAGTATTTTCAACCAAAACCGCATTTCGCACGAATTTTGAATCTAAATTGCATTTTGTTTGGTGGGCATTTTGCACATATTTTGATTCTCAATTGCATTTTGTGGGTATTTTGAATCTAAATTACATTTGTCAAGTATTTTCAATCTAAATTGCTTTTTGTAAGTATTGTCAATCCACATGAGTCGTTTGAATCTACCGTACATTTTGTAAGCATTTTCAATTTCAATTGCATTTTGTAAGTATTTTGAATTTCAATTGCACTTTGTGAATAATTTGGATTGGAACTGGGATATTTCAATCTGAATTGCATTGTGTATTTTCAATTTCAATTGCATTTTGTAAGTATTTTGAACCTCAATTGCATTTTGTACGTAATTTCGATCTCATTTGCATTTTGTAAGTATTTTGAATTTCAGTTGCATTTTGTAAGTATTTCGGTGCTACTTTGCATTTTGTACGTATTTTGAATCTAGCCTACGTTTTGTGGGTCTTTTTCAATCTATTCTTTTTGTGCAACTTTTCGTTCTAAATTCCCTTTTGTAGGACCATATTGTGAGTTGTTTCCATGTGAGTTCCTTTTTGTACGTATTTTTAGTCTTCGATAATTTTGTTCTGGTTTCCATTTCATTATCATTTTCGCTATCACCCAGATCATTAGGGGCCGATAACCTCGATGTTAGGCCCCTTAAAACAACAATTATCATCATCATCATCATCTGCCTTTCATGGCTCTCCTTCCTTCCAAGTCCCTCAATCCGCCTTCTCCGAGGGTTGAGGGCATTTCTTTTCCTTCTGTCCTTTATTTGCCTTATTCTCCTTTAGTTTTCCATTTCTTCTTCTAGTATGTAGGTTAGTTGTTAGTTTTAGTTTTAAGTTCGCTTTTCATTTTCCTCTTCACGATCACCCAAGCCATCAGGGGCCGATAACCTAGATGTTAGGCCCCTTAAAACAACAATTATCATCATCATACAATGAAATCTGTTGTAAATACTGTAAATTTAATGAGGGGGGGCAATAAAGCCTGTATACACTGAGCATTTATTGCATTCCTGGACAATTTGGTGGCTGAGTATGGTGACATTTCATTGTACTGTGAAGTGTGTTGGCTAAGTGCTGGAAATAGCTTGTAACAGTTTTTTGGGTTGAGGAATGAAATTCTTGCTTTTCTCAAAAATGAAAACAATAGGCATCAGTATCAAGAAAAACTGGAAAAAATCCAGTTTTTAAATAATCTTGCTTTTCTGACAGATTCAACATCCCTTCTAAATGCTTTAAACCTGAAACTGCAAGGCAGAATACAAAATATCTCCCAGCTTTATAGACATATTGAGGGCTTCCGCAAAAAACTTGATATAATGAAAATTGCATTGAAGGCAAATAATATGGCACACTTCCCATCTTGTCAGCAGTTGAAAGAAGAAAAAAGTGACAAATTTTAGTATGTTTCATGAAATAATAATAGATATCAAGAAAGAGTTCCAGAACAGAGTCCAGGATTTTGACTCCTAAAAACCAAAACTTGCACTGTTCAACAACCCCATGGATATTGAAGTAAGTGAGGTGCCCTGCGACATTCAAATGGAAATTTGTGATCTTCAGGCAGACCCATTCTACCAGACTAAAAAGTGTGATGTCCCTGAAAATTTCTGGAAACTGATTTCAAAAGAACGTTTCCCTTAACTGCTTAAATTCTCTCTACAAGTGTTATCCCTGTTTGGTAGTGCGTATGCGTGCCAAAGTTCTTTTTATGCTCTCAAACGTATTAAATAAAAAACTAGAAATCGAATTGAAAGTGCTTCACAGGAATCGAGCCTGAGACTTTGCCTTACTGAACTTACAGTGGACATTGACACACTTGTATCACGAAAGCAGTACCAATCAACACATTTATTTCTTGACTAAAATGAAGTGGTATATTTACCTAGTAATATTAAACTTCTTTTAATGAAATGAAAGTCCACAGCCTGCTTCCAGTCTCCGACCGGGTCAGGAATGGAATGAATGAAGCCCCCATCTAGCGGCGAGGATATGAACTGTGCCGGCTGCCGAGGCCTGATGCACTCCCCTGAGGCAATGATTAAATGAATGACAGAGGAAATGATGATAGTGGAGAGTGTTACTGGAATGATATTTTGACAGGGAAAACCGGAGTATCCGGAGAAAAACCTGTCAGCCTCCGTTTTGTCCAGCACACATCTCACATGGAGTGACCGGGATTTGAACCACGGACCCAGCGGTGAGAGGCCGGTGTGCTGCCGCCTAAGCCACCTATTGCCCCAGATAGAAGCCAGCAGCAAACAGTCCAGTCGAGTTGAGTTAATATTCCTGAGAAGCGTTGTTTTATTTGGAGTTTCCCTGGAAACGTTTCCACTGAAATCGTTACTGCTTTTAATATAAATTTTAATAAATGTTTTTGAATAAAATATGTACAGTGAAACCCCTCAAATCCGAACCCCAGAAATCCGAAATCCCGGGTAATCCGAACGAGTTATTTTCGACAATTTCAAGTTTGAAAAAAAAAAAAGAGATACTTATTTTAGTCATAAAACAATTATATATTCTACAATATAACGTTATTTTAAATAATTAGTTGAAAAATTAACAATAACGTACAGTTAGCATACCTAACAATGTGTAAATGTGCTAAGCTACATACTTATCACATCCAGGATTGAAAAACGGAAAAGTTGGTCATTGTAATTCCTTAGGTTAATCACTTTGCAAAGACAAATGAAATAATAATAGATAAACACAAAATATCACTTAATCTTTCACTTGAAATCACTTATCTTCAATTGTCGAAGCGACGAAAACATTTCCGCGGTGGCAATCGTGCGCCAGCTTCGCATGAACATGGCATCGTTTGGCGTGACTACTGCGTGTTGTTCTACGAAGTGCAATGCGATGTCAAGAGCAGATGCAGCTTCAGTATAAGTCACATTGTCTGTCGAAGTTGATTAAAAATTATTATGTTTTCTATTTTAATTTAGTGTATTTATTTTAGTTGAAGTCTTCCTCACTGTCGCTAGCTCAACGTACAGTCCTATACCGTAACGAGGGCTAGTTATTATGTTACGGATATTTTCGGCTAATCCGAAAAAATTGAAATCTGAACAGGCTACAGCCCCAATTAGTTCGGATTTCAGAGGTTTCACTGTAATACTTTTTGGGGGGGGGAATGTCTCTGGCCCTCACTTTCCTATACTAAAGTTTGATTGGCCCTCGGGTAACTAAAGGTTGGACCACCCTGACCTAGATGTTAGGCCCCTTAACCTCCTCTGTCCTTACGTAGCATATATGCTACATGCGGTTTTTATTTTTTTCTGACTCAAGCGCTGGCTTCTCTGCGGGTTGCCGGCTGTAGCATATAGTCTACAGGCCGCGCATCACGCACATTATTTTTTTTGTTACCCGCTCGAGCGAATAGGTGGCAGCACCTCTGTGAATATTGAAGTTGGCGGACTGGTAACCATGGAAACAAGACGTGCAGGTAATTAATATGTATTTGTATATTAAAGTAATGTAAATGTTATAAAAATTGCTTACAATTGATCAACAATTAATGTGCTATTGAATGTAAGTTTCGGTAGTATACTAAAATACTTACACGATCACGATTTGCATTACGTAGCATATACTCTACATCAGGCAATGACCATGACATTTTATACTTGCTACTTGATTTTATGTCTGAATTTTCCTCATTTTTAGCATGTCTTTCAGTGTTGTAGGTAAGGCTTAAGTCACATGTGGCTTAAATGTTGAGAAATATGCGGTCTTTAAATATTATATAGCCTACTTTCTCTTACCATGTAATGAAAACGCTAACATTAAATTTCACCATTTATTTCTTCAGCCTTGAATGATGCAGACATTGTGAAACTTATTGACTCTATCGATACTGATTGTCTGATATTGAGCTGGAGATTGGAGATGATGATGGGAGGGAAGATGACCCGAGATTGAATACGGCATCTCCAACAATGAAGATGAAGCGAATGATGTACCTGATGATGATGATGATGATGGTGATGAGGACGATGGAAATCGAAACTTGAGGCGCCGCAGAATACCAGCGCCTATGCCGTCTGTTCAATCCAGGAAGTTTCATGCTTTGCATCTACCAGAAATGATGAGCAGAACGCAAAAAAGTAGATCAAGATGTAGACTACTGGGCTGAAAGGGATTCACTTTTGTACAGTGTAAAAAATGCAAAATGTACCTGTGCTTTACGGAAAAAAGAAACTGTTTCTCAGCATTTCATGATTCATAACTGGATATTGTGGATTGTACTCTCAATTTTATGTTTTTTAATATAACTTCTTTAGTGCTTTCACTTTTTAATCAAAAATTTTTAATTATCATTTCTTAATTATTTGTATTTTGACTTTAGATAATGCAAAATAAATATAGAAAAATGTACAAAAAATTATGTTACTATTGTAAATACTTTGCAAGGCATTAAACCATTAGTTTTTTTTTTTTTTTTGCGTATGGCTTTTAGTGCCGGGAGTGTCCGAGGACATGTTCGGCTCGCCAGTTTTGTAGCTGCTTCGAGACGGACACCCAATGGGTGAGCTACAAGTACCGTTGGGGAGGGAAGGAGGGAAGTTGGTATGTAAGGACGAGGAGTTGGAAGGTAGCGGCTGTGGCCTATAGTTAGGGACCAACCCCGGCATTTGCCTGGAAGGAAGATGGGAAACCACAGAAGACCATCTTCAAGGTTGCCGGCGGGGGGATTCGAACCTCCTCGCCTCCCGGATGTGAGCGACTGCCATCAGTCATGCCGTAACCACCACGGCTAACTCACCCGGTAAACCATTAGTAATCGTGTATCACAAAAGAATTTAGCATTGCAATGCAGTGGGAGGAGAGTCGTCATTAAGTCCTGATGTAGCATATATGCTACATGTCATAATAGCCCAGTGATTTCGAAAAATTTTGTTTTTATAAATATGTATTATTTTACCTAATTGCAATAAGTTAAACACAGCAAAGTATATTTCAAAGTTCTGAACTGAGCTCAGGACTGAAGAGGTTAAAACAACAATTATCATCATCATCAAATACACTAGTACAGCCATCACAATAACACAGGCCCCTAAATGAATTAATGACGACGACTTTTACAGCACTGCAAAAGTGCTCTTGTTCAAGAAGCATTAGGCTCAAATATTGACAAATTTTGTCAAATTAGTAGTGAAGATTTGTTCTTCCCTACATTTTGTGTGTAAGCTCTCAACTTGGTAGCCAATTGCAATGAAAGCCACATTCCACTTGCTAACTATTGTGGCTCGTGTGAGAGAGTCAATGCTAGTTTTTATAATCAGTCTACAGTGATATGCTATTCACTTCACACAGGGTGTCTGCTACTCTGAAAAACAGGGAATTATTAGGGTATTTTAGTTTTACAAGGCCCAACCTTGAATAATTGGAAATTAAGAATTTACATTTTAATGGGGGAAAAGTATATTCTGGTGACGATTGTTGTAGATAAAACTTTTATAATTTTTATAAAAAATATTGGTTCAATTTTTTTTTTTAAATATAATAATCTAAATTTATTGTTTGAATATTTTGCATGTAAATTTTTGTGTGATTTTATTTAGAAATAAAAATTTTAAGTACTGGGTCGTTGATTAATTTTATGAAGATTTTAATGAAAAGAAAATGAGTGAATCGTAAGGAATAACAAACAGTTAATCCAGTTGAAAAAGAAAATGCTCTCATTTCTTGCAAGATAGAGCACACAAATTACATTGTAGACTGTGTATTTGAATATAAATGCGTAACTGTACGATTTTTGAAAGCATTACTATTATATGGAGTTCCGCAGTAAGAAGACCCATTTTGGCCGCAACGATTTTCGTAAGTTTTTTTGCAGTGACGTACATCACGTTTTTGAAGTCGGAGATTTTTGCCAATTTTTAAGATTTGTACCATTGGTTCCCATCAACTTTTAGTTTTTCTTTTCTCGTTTTTTAAACAGAATATCTTTTCATGGTTTGAACCAAGGACTTACCAGAATGTGTTACCCACTTTCTGTGTACCTAATGTTCTGGATCAAGCCTCTCTAAGCACCTATATCAACTAAGTTCTTTCTTTATACAGCAGTGCCACATATGCACATAAATGACCATGCCAAGCAAAAGGAATTTTCAAGCATCACAAACCTTTTAACCAGCGGATCAACCAAGAAGTGAAATTTATATTAAGGACATAAACTTGTGCAGTTGTTAAGGCACAAGGGATAAATTTGTCTCCCGATTTGTAATGTCGATTTTAGACGTTTTTTCTAATCCTGTTGTTATGCATGTTTTTTGAAGTGTTTTTTCATCCATGTATTTCTAGTCCATTTTCACTCACATTGTTTTTTCATGTCTTTTAATGTTCAGTGTTTTAGGATTTCAAATGGTCTTGCCGACTTCGTCGTTATGCTTGAGTCTAAAGTTATGCGGAACGGAGACGGTTGCGTTACGGAGACGGAAGTGACGTCATGCAGCCACGCGGGAAGCCTAAGTTAATGGGTAAAGGACGGCGAGTGCGTGACGTCATGCAGCCACGCGGGAAGCCTAAGTTAATGGTTAAGGGAGTCTGTTGGAAGAGTCCTGGGGCGTCGAGCGACCTGGGGCTTCGAGCGAAACGAAATGAATACAGGGTGACTCCATAGGAGGTGTACAAGATGCCAGATAAGAATACAGGGTGACTCCTAAAGAGATATACAAGACGCCAGATAAGAATACAAGGCGACTCTTAAAGAGGTGTACAAGATGGCAGAGAAGAATACAGGGTGACTCCTAAAGAGGTGCACAAGATGTCACACAAGAATACAGAGTGACTTCTAAAGGGATATACAAGATGCCATATAAGAATACAGGGTGCCTCCTAAAGAGGTGTGCAGGATGTCAGAGCAAAATACAGTACGGGATGCCAGATAAGAATACAGGGTGACTCCTAAAGAGATGTACAAGATGCCAGATAAGAATACAAGGTGACTCTTAAAGAGGTATACAAGATGGCAGAGAAGAATACAGGGTGACTCCTAAAGAGGTGCACAAGATGTCAGACAACAATACAGGGTGACTCCTAAAGAGGTGTACAAGATGTCACACAAGAATACAGGGTGACTCCTAAAGAGGTGTACAAGATGTCAGATAAGAATACAGGGTGACTCCTAAAGAGATATACAAGATGCCAGATAAGAATACAAGGTGACTCTTAAAGAGGTGTACAAGATGGCAGAGAAGAATACAAGGTGACTCCTAAAGAGGTGCACAAGATGTCAGACAAGAATACAGGGTGACTCCTAAAGAGATATACAAGATGCCAGATAAGAATACAGGGTGACTCCTAAAGAGGTGCACAAGATGTCAGATAAGAATACAAGGCGACTCTTAAAGAGGTGCACAAGATGTCAGACAAGAATACAGGGTGACTCCTAAAGAGGTGTACAAGATGGCACACAAGAATACAGGGTGACTCCTAAAGAGATATACAAGATGCCAGATAAGAATATAAGGTGACTCTTAAAGAGATGTACAAGATGGCAGAGAAGAATACAAGGTGACTCCTAAAGAGGTGCACAAGATGTCAGACAAGAATACAGGGTGACTCCTAAAGAGGTGTACAAGATGTTACACAAGAATGCAGGGTGACTCCTAAAGAGATATACACGATGGCAGAGAAGAATACAGGGTGACTCCTAAAGAGGTGCACAAGATGTCAGAGCAAATTACAGGGTGACACTTAACGAGGTGTACAGTATGTTAGATTCAATTCAAATACAGGGTGACCTTAAAGAGGTTTGCAACATTTCTGCTTAATTGGAAATAAATTTCACTAATATTATTAACAGTAATATACCGCTTCTTTGGTTTCAATTAATACTAAAATAAGTACACAAATAAGGATGAAATCATCTAAGATCAAGTCGAAATTGATTGCAATATATCGCTTCTTATTTAAGGAAGATTGAATTTCAATACTTTTTGAGTGCAAATCAAATGTTATACTTAACTACAACCCTATGAAGTTAATAAGCTCATTCTAAAGCACCTTGATTTCATTCATGGAATAATCCGACTGATATCAGATTCAAATAATAATAATAATGTTATTTGTTTTACGTCCCTTTTAACTACTCTGGCTTGTAGAGACGCCGGGGTGCCGGAATTTTGCCCCGAAGGGGATCTTTAACGTGCCAGTAAATCTACTGACACGGCTCCCTCGCATTTGCGCATCCTCAAATGCCAGCTGACTGCGCCAGGATACGAACCTGCAACCTCGGGCCCAGCAAAGATTCAAATAATGGGTGACTCTTAAAGAGTTGTAAAAGATGTCAGACTCAAATACAGGGTGACCCTTAAAGAGGTGCCCGCACGGGAAGCCTAAGTTAATGGGTAATGGAGTCTGTTGAAAGAGTCCTGGGGCTTCGAGCGAAGCGAGAAGCCCTCCTGAGCCTTTCTAACATGTATAGCATTTGTAGCATGCGTCATTTGAAATGATATAACGTCTAGTCTTTCAGACTGACTGTAATTTTTTAATGTCCATTCGTTTTGATTGGCTACACGATGTATGGCCGATGAAGGCGCAGGAATCCTTTGATTTCCAATGCTTCGAATTATGTCCCATTTTTAAGAGTAAATAAACACAAATTTAGAACGTATTGACTAGACGGAAAGTTTGTAATTTTTATGTATACTAAACTGTCAATAAGGACCAAACCATGAATAGTAATATTCCAGAATGCATTTCTATTAACGAGCTACTTTCAATACTCGCAAGTATAATAGTTTTTCTGGATGAAAAATTTAGAAATTGGCAAATCATAGATTTTTATTTTTCTGCTTTTTCTGTTTTTTTCTGTGTGTTTTTTTAAAAACATTGTCATACTACCCTTACTTGTTCAAACACTTGAAATGCTCTTTAAGTACAAACTCTGTTTTATATATTTATTATGGCCGCAACTGTTACTCGGGGAATTTTCTGATTTATCCTGGAAAAATCAGGGAAATCTGTTAGTTGGTTTTGGTAGACCTCCTGTTCATAGGAAGAAGCTTTTAGGTTTACATGCCCTTTAATTATGGGATCATGAACCATGTGAAACACTCTCCCATCCTCGCTTGAGTTGATTTAACTTTAACTACCCACATTACCACAAACCTACAGAATTTACTGCCTTTAAATACAGGCCACAAGTGATTTTAACGTTACTTCCCGACTTTGAATGGGCGCCAAGGTTGACCATATGGGTCTTCCTGAATAAAATAGAAATAAATACATAGCTGTTGCCCCAACTATGAAACCCCATATCTCCCAGGCGTAGGGCATTTGGCATGCGTTTGCTGATGTACCAGGTTCATGCAAGACAGGAATATAAACACACATGAATTTTAAAGAGAGAATCTATTGGCTGTACTAACACATATATACACTAATATACAACAAAAATACCCTTCATACACTCGTGCTCAAACTTTATACAGTACCTTGCCACTGAATTTAGGCTCTGAGAGCAAGAAAGCACTTACGGCCATATCAAGCCTAGGCATAACAGCCCCCTATACATATTTCACTTGTACACAGAATATCTACACAAGTTACGACTGGTTCACTCCACTTTCTTCCTTGTCGAACTGCTCGTTCCCGTCTCCATTCTCGCATGACTTCGATGAAATGTTTACGACTGAATTATCCTTTAGGCGTGGTAAGTTGTTACCAACGGCCCATGGTATGGATGGACCCATGAAATGTACGTAGCATCCAATAGCCCGTAAGAGCTCAGTGGATAGCTAAAATTAGTCACCGCTCGTTCGTATTACGATACCATGATCGAGTAATAACGACACTAAAATGCAAGTTGACAAACGGACTTTCGTAGTACAAGCAAGAAGACGATCTCTAACTGTTCGTTACGGAAACCATGTCACGTGAAACGACCCTGGGCGTTAGTAGATCAGTGTTCTGCCGATAAAACAATAAGACAAGCTCTGAGCGCCAGACACTCCATTATATGCACTGGCGTAAGGATACCATAACCCCAAAGTTTCTGCCGGAACTAAATTGTGCGTAGCCCGCTCCTAGCGGAACATCCGCGTCAACACATAAACATCAGACCGTCGAAATCCACACTGACGTCACACAGTTGTTATTCCTCACGAAGTTCATGGGAGTTCATGCCATAAATAGCCTAGGTAATCCCACACAAGCCGAATTACTGCCTATCTTTTCCGGGTATGTAACAAATCCAGCACTCGAAAAGACCAATTCATTGTACCTTTATAGTGCAGCCACAAATCTAACCTTTAACATTACTAGGTCAAAATAAAGCAATTAACCCCAAACCAAAATGAAATAATGCTTCTACTTAATACAGTCTTATATCCTTATTCCCAAAATGTAATAAATCGCAAAACCCCGTATTTTATAATATCAAACATCCAAAAACCGATAATTAATAAACAGTGATCCTAGGTTGTCCAGACCATCCAAATATGAATCTGTCCACAAAAACACACAGGCACATTAAAAATCACCTCTGCCACCCCATGTTAACCCAATATAATAAGATACGAATAAAATACCCCAGACTAACTGCGCGAAGCAAAACCCGAGGGTGAGCTACTGTAACTGAATAAATTCGGTTACACATGGGACCTCCCATTTTACATGGATCCTCATCATCTTCATTTCCCCTTTTCCAGCTGACACTGGAATGGTTCCTCTCCACTTTATTCTGTCGTTCCACCCTTCCGATTCCAACACGGTGTTCCAATCCACGTTCCGTTTTCTAATACTATACTTCACCAAGTCCATCCAATGCATTCTTGGTCTTCCTCGTCCTCTCTCCCCCGTCATCCGTCGTTCCAGTGCCCTCCTTGGTAGCCTTACTTCTTTCATCCATTTGACATGTCCAAACCATCTCAATCCATTTTACATGGAATCCTTCGAAAATCTCACATGTATTGACCAGGAATAAAGTCAGTCTGTCTTGGTGAGAGGCAGGTAACTTGACCACTTCACCATCATGCCCTCTATTCTTGGAGTGGCAAAGTGACCACTTCATATTCCCATGATTGTGGGTTCAAATCCCAGCCGAGGAAGTGTGCCGAAATTCTATGATGTTGGCTTGTAAAACATCTCTTGTATTACACTTTGTGATTACAGGATAAAAGTAATCAAATTTCAATCATAGGACACCCAGTAGAGTTCTGGCTTTCATAGTCAGATGGCAGTGCTAAACATAATGTGGAAATTTTACCGAAAGGACATTACGGTACCAATCTATATAAATAGTGCTGGCTGCATGGCTCAGCGGCAACGTTCCCGCTTGCTGTGCCCAAGTTTGTAGGATCGAATCCTGGTGCAGTCAACTGGCATTTGAGGGTACACATATGCGAGGAAGCCGTGTCAGTAGATTTACTGGCACATTAAAGATTCCCTTCGGGGCAAATTTCCGGCACCCAGGCGTCTCTAAAGGCCACAATAGTTTAAAGGGACATAAAACAAATATTATTATTATTATTATTATTGAGATAAATATTCAGGTTAGAATATGGTTCCTACAGATAATAACGTTAGAAGTCTTGTAACTTGGGAACAGTGTGTCTGCCAAAGCTTCGATTTCGTCATTAAACGCCTATATTTGAACACTTGATAAGGAGGTAGTTTGATATTGAAACAGCCTGTTTACAGAGAGGACAACCTGTGTATATCATGTATTGCTTGTCGGACAGATACGAGGAAACGGAAGGTGATCCCTGTAGTGTACGAGAGGTGCGTCCTGCCTCCTGATCTCAATTACTACTTTCCATTGGATTACGCTCGTTCTGGGGATCTATGGAACTTCTGGGAAAAGCTGAATGATTCCATCCAGGCACCCAAAACTCAGAGGTATGTCAAAATACTAGTACAACAAGTTCGTGGGGACAGTATTTTTTTGTTGTTTTTGTTTCCGACTTTGGCCAACTGTGGACCAATTTTTTCTTCTTTTCTTCCCAGAACCTCTTCATTCTTTCACTTCTAATCTTTCTCTGCTCCTCTGTTATTACCAAATTTGGCCTGTGTTGTAGTGTTTCTTCTTTAAACTTCTTGATATTGTCAACTCGGCTTTGAAAAGTTTTCCTATCGTGAATGACAAGTTCAGTTAGTCCAACTTCAGTGGTGTCTCTTTTGACCTCTTTTACCCATTTTGTAGTGGCTTTCAACCCTGTGATGTATTTAAAAATTTTCTTTGTCAGTCGTTTCCCGTCCATTCTCATCAAATGCCCGTAACATTTTAACCTTCTTTTACGCATTGTGACCACAATGGTTTCGGTCTGCGTATACAGATCTTCATTTTTCCTTTTTTTCCATGTTCTATCGTTATCATTCCATGGTCCGAGAATTTTCCTCAGGATCCTCCTTTCCTTTATCTCAAGTTCCTTCAGCTCCCCTTTTTTGTTCAGGGTTAGACACTCGGAGGTATACAGACCCTCTGGCTTTACCACTGCACTGTAATGTCTGAGTTTTGCTTTGTATGATATAGCTCGTTTGTTATACCTGTTCTGAGTTAATCTATAGGCCAGGTCCAACTTTCTTGCTCTTGCCTTGTGTGCCTCTTTATCCAGTCTATTGGGTTGTATCCATTCCCCAAGTTATTGAACTTATCAGTTCTTTTGACAGTTCCAAGTACAGTATAACCCCGATTTTGCGTGACCTCGATTTAGCGTAAACCCGCATTTAACGGAAAAAATTTCAAGTCCCGAAAATTATTCCATAAGTGCAATGCAATTTTATATTCGATTTAACGTAATTCGCATTACGGCAAACCCCGCTTTTAGCGTTAGGGAATTTTAAAATTCTCAAGTATTTATTTCTATTCGTTTTGGTAAAGCGACATTAAGAACCTATGAAAAATACGTCATAAGCTCGTTAAGGATGATTCAAGACTGAAAAGGAATTTAGAGCGCAGACGCTTGGCGATCAATACGATCAATCATCTTCCATATCGATTCCTCGCTACATGCACGAGCGAGCTCGAACTTAGCCGACCGCGGCTGAAGACTAACGATGTACAGCGTGCTAACACTCACGCAGCCGAGCTCTGATGCGACGCAATGCGTTAAGATGAAATCAATGAAATTCGAGAAGACTGAACTGCGTCATAAGCTTGTTAAGAATGATTCAAGGCAGAAAAGGAATTTAGAGCGCAGCCGCTGAGCGATCGATACGATCGATCATCTTCCATATCGATTCCTCGCAACATGCACGAGCGAGCTCGAACTTAGCCGACGGCGGCTGAAGACTAACGATGTACAGCGTGCTAACACTCACCCGGCCGAGCTCTGATGCGACGCAATGCGTTGAGACGAAATCATTGAGACTCGAGGAGACTGAACTGCGTCATAAGCTCGTTAAGAATGATTCAAGGCAGAAAAGGAATTTAGAGCGCAGACGCTTAGTGATCGATACATCATCTTCCATATCGATTCCTCGCTACATGCACGAGCGAGCCGACCGCGGCTGAAGACTAACGATGTAGGCCTACAGCGTGCTAACACTCACGCGGCCGAGCTCTGATGCGACGCAATGCGTTAAAACGAAATTATTGAGATACGAGAAGACTGAACTGCGTTTCTCTGCGATGTAACAGCAGGCCTACTTCCGCTATCTTTGAAACATACGAGCATGTTGGCACGAGTGGTATAGCACAGATTTCCTTTATCTTCGAAGCCCAAACAATACAAGAGGAATGCACTTTCACTCGGGAGAAAAATACCGCTACTACGCTCGTACCTTGCGAATTCTGTAACGACGATATTCTGAACGGGCAAGTTAGACGTCGATAAAGACGATTATGATTGAAGACATGAAAGCAAAGAAGAAATAGCACGGAATTGACTGTTGGTTAGGAAAACTGAGATCCAGTCGATATCGAGTGCGGGAGTATGGAACGGAAATCCCGAACGTTTTCCATAGTCAAGCTAGTGTCTCTAGTCACACTTATCTCTTATATAGAAAAACGAGATGAATTTTCGTTCTCCTATAATGTTTTCTTCTGAAATGTGCAATCGAAAATAAGAATTAAACGATCTAAGAAACAAACCGAGATGACTTTTAAAAAAAAATATTAATGTAGGCATAATCCACATAGGCCTACCACTAGCCTAGCATATCTTATAGGACACTACTATCAAGTGTTATAATTATTATTTTGCGTGTTCAAGCCTATTTCAATATTTTAACCAATAGTTTTGTTTTTAGTAGGCTTAAACAAAAATAACTGCGGATAATTCGCGGAAGTTCGTGCATTAATTACCGCGAATTAACGAGAGTGCACTGTATGTGGAGAGAGTGCTGCAGTTAGTGATGAATCCTATCGAAACCTCGATTTAAGGTAAACCGCCATTTAAGGTTAAAAAATACCGGTCCCTAGAAAAACGTTATATAGGGGTTCTACTGTATTATTATTATTATCATTCTTCCTGGCGTTGTTCCCAATTATTTTTGGGGTCCGCCACTCTGCACCTCACTCTCCATTTCTTGCAGCTTGCTGCATCTATAGGATGAAGGAGTACGATGCGCATATCGTCGTGTAGGGTATCACTCCAACGCCTTTTTGGTCGTCCTGGAAGTGTCTGTCCATCAGGCTCGAGTGCAAGTGACTTCCTTAATGGACTCTGTATTTGCTCGGGCTATATGCCCGTTCCAACGCAACCGAGTCTCCCTCATTTTGGCTGGAATAGGAGCAATTCCAAGAGTATTGCGGACGTCTTCGTTCTTAATATGATCCAGCCGTGTAATTCCCAAGGACCAATATTAAGCTCAATTAGAAAGAAATGCATCTCCTATTTTGGACACATCTTCGCAGAAAATAGACCTAGTAGAAGAATAATAGAAAACTTATGGAATAGAAAATCCAGGATTAATAATAATAATAATATCGTATGGCCTCGGGTGCCGGGTGCAACCTTAATTTTTTGACTCCCAGGGGGTAACTTGCATGTCGAATTTCGTTGTTTCTTGAAGCACTATGAAAGTTAAGGAGGTTAGATATCTAAGCTCCTTGAACACTATAGCGCTTTCTAGTAGAGAAATGAGGAACTTTGTGTTGGTGGAAACTCCCAAGATTAATTTTGCCATTATGAACATGGCCTACTGAATTCAAATGGGTTCTTTGACATGCCAACATCGTATGACATCTTCTCTTCTTCATTTCCCGTTTCCAGTTCCCTGGGTCGGGTTGTGAATCATGGACCTCCACAGTTGTCTATCCCTCCACCATTCATTTCCTTCTTTCAATACTTCTTTTTCTTTTACTCCTCTTTTCTCTATGCTTTCTTTCATCGTATCTATAAACCGCTTTCTGGGCCTTCTTCGTGGTCTTCTCCCTGGTATTTTCTCCATAAATATTCTTTTTGGTACTCTATATTCTTCCATTCTCATCATATGTCCGTACCACTTCAGCTTACTGGTTTCTATCTTGTCTTGCAGTTTTGGGAACCCAGTTCTCTGCCTAATGTCCACATTTCTGATTTTATCCCTCCGTGTCTTCCCCATTATGCCTCTAAGGAACTTCTTCTCGGCTGCTTGGATTTGGCTTTCATCGCGTTTTGTTGTGGTCCAAGTACCTGCTGCATATGTCAGCATTGGTGTGTAATACATTGAGAATAGAACTTTCTTGGATTTCTCTGGGACTTCCTGGTTCCATACTAAACCTCTCACACTCTGGTAAAACCAATTTCTTCATTTATTGTACCATCTTCTGTGAGTATGCTCCCCAAATACTTAATGCTTTTTACCATTTACATGTGTGTCGTAATTTTTGCCGCCTTTCAAAAAAATCACTTACCACAACCAGGAGCGAACCTGCAAGCTTGGGGTTAGTAGACCGACTAGATGACCACTCACCCACCGTGGCAAATATCCCAGGATTAAATGAATTACATAAATTAACCTTTGCAATCCTATGTCGAGTGGGGTTCAACATTAAAATATTTAACTTCCGCTCCGTTGTCGAGTCCCACACGACATGATGATAGCTTGTACTCACAGCGGGCGTGTGACTTTTGTGCTGTATTCCAGTATTGTGCAGCGATCTAGTGGTCTCCGAGAGAACACCTTTCCCTATTTAGTATAGCTTGCGGGAATTGTAATGAAATTTTAACCTTCCTTATTCTTGAATGTTTGTGACAGTTTTACTGATAATATACCGTATATCATACCTGCCAACTTTTACGGTTTATCCGTAAAATTTACGGAAATTGCAGCATTTTACGGTTTTACGGACGAACGGTGTCATTTTACGATTTCGCGGACAAAAATTTGAAACGATAATTTACATTCGATAATACCGCCCACTTCCGTACAATCGATTGTTTGCGTGGGTCGAAGGCAAGTCCACGATAGTCGATAACTCGTTCTTTGATATGATTCGTACTTTTAACCGTGTGATGGCTGTGTCGTCATCGTAATTGAATTTGAAGCCGGGATAACCGTTCTTGCATGTGAATCTTAGGTGTTGACAGGCTCTGCTTCGCATATTCTTTGTTCCGCTCCATTCGCTCGTTGCGATTTAAACCATATTCTTTGACCACGTTAGTTGTTCATTGTTCGCGAAGTTGGCGTTCCTTGAATGTTTTCGTCTTTTAAGGTTATGGCATATTTTAATGAAGCGTTCGAGTTTTTGGCTATAACTTCGTGCTTCGCAGTTTCCTGTATTCCTTGGACTAATTACATTCGTTCCACGTGTGTGTGTGTTTATTTTTTTCTACCATGTGCATATTCTATCTTCACGAGGTTGGCGTCGTGTTCATTTAATGGTTGGTGTGTTTTGACATGTTTTAATGAAGTGTTGGCTGTCTTAATTGTTTTATGTTATAATTTTATGTGACGTTCAGTGATCCAGGTTCCTTTCGATGTTTTAGTAGATATCGAGAATGAACGAATCCAACAAGAAACAGTACTTCCAGACATTTAAAGAATCATACTCGGTTGATTTTCCGTGCATACTAAAATCAAGAAAGAGATAAAAATTTGCCTTTTGCACGGTATGTGGGGGTGATATTAATATTGCATATGGTGGAAAAAACGATTTAAGTAATCATGTGAAGTGCGGTAAACACATTAGTTATGTTAAATCGAAGAAGATAGCAAGAAAATCAACACCTTTTTTGCTAAGTCTGGAAACGTTTACAGTGACGTAATTAGGGCCGAGTGTCTGTTTACTTCCTTTTTGGTGGAACACAATGTGCCCTTAAGTGCGGCTGATCATGCTGGAGCTTTATTTAAGAAGATGTTTCCCACATCAGAAGTTGCAAAGAAATATAGTTGTGGTCGCACGAAAACGACATGTATTGTAAATAAAATGGCAAAAAATGCATCATCTGAAGTTGTTAAGTGCCTTCAGAACGGACCGGATACAGATAAATTCCTTTTCTTTTCATCAGTGAGAAACTACTTTTATACTGCCTGTGACTACATCATCAACAAGTTTCCACTCAAGGATGACGTGTTAAAGAATGCTCAAGTTGCTAGGTTAGACAAAATTGAAGATTCACACTTATCTTCCATTCGTTTTTTCTTGGAAAAGTTTCCTATCATGTTATGCAAGGAAGAGAATGAAACTACAGATGAGGTGGTGAATGTGCTTCAGAGGCAGTTCACAGCTCTTCAGGTAGATGACTCTTTGGCTGCACATCAAGATGCTGCAAGTGATTCCAGTTGGGCACAAATATCAAGAATTCGTGGAGCCGATGGACTTCTTAAGTATAACCGAATTTTTAGAGTATTGCTCTCTATTCTCACCATACCCCATAGCTATGCAGAATGTGAATGTTTTTTTTTAGCTTTGTGAAGAAAAATAGAACACAGTTCAGGTCATCCATGTCCAATGAATCTCTGGAGTCTATTTCTATTTTGAAGACCAGGAGTTCTGGTCCCTGTTATGACAAAACATTTTCTCAAGACTGTTTGCAGGAAGCTAAAAAGGCCACAACCATGACTTAAAAGTCGAACTAGCATGTGATTTGCAGTGTGTATTATATTATTTCTTGCCTGTGTTACGTTAAACAAGTTTTATTGTTTAAAGCCTTTTTCAATTATCGTATATCAGCTTAATCTATCAAGGAAGTCCTGTTATGTCTGCTCCAAACCGATATTCACCACGCCTGCTGCTGATTAACATGGATTTCTTCTTGATTGTTATGTTCATCTACAAATCATGTAAGTAGATATGATTTCATTGAAGTATCCTGTTTAAAGCATGAATTATTGTATTTTGTAGCCCAGAAGTATTATTATTTTCGTCAAGCCGGGGTATGTCGAAAATCGTTAGATTTTTTTTGTCGCGCGTGAGTTTTACTGATAGCCCTTTTCAAAAGTTGGCAGGTATGCCGTATATACTCGAATACCACCCGCACATTTTTAAATAAAATCGGACGTGAAAAATTGGGGTGCGGGTCTTATTTGAGTCATCCTGATTTTAAAGATTTAAATTGCCCGCCACGCGCGATATCGGGTGTTGCGAGTATCCGCTAGATGGTGCTAACCTTCTTCCGACTATCACTTTGTTTTACCGTAAGCAGGCGGCGTCATAAAGTCTCGCGCACATTTTCCGAGTGTAAACATGAGTTCTACGAAGCGTTTGCGGTCGTTTACTGTGAGTGAGAAATTGAAAGTTGTGAGGGAAGCTGAAGTTATTGGAAATCGTGCCCGGTAGGAAATATGATATTGACGAGTCATGTATTCGTGATTGAGCGGGATGACGTCTATGCTACAACCACAGGATGTCTGCGTGAACCGCCCGTTCAAAGCAGCCTTGAAACAGCTGTATACGGAGCGGATGGCGGCCGATAAGCACACACTGACCCCAACTGGTCGTATTCAGCGCCCGGAAGTTCAGCTGCTCTGTTCGTGGATTTTGACGGCAAGGAATCGTATCTTGGGAGATCTCATACGGATGAGCTTCAAGAAATGTATATTTCCAATGCTATGGATGGCAGTGATGACGACATTTTGTGTGAAAGTGATGGTGAAAAAAGTTTCGAAGTTAGTACTTCTGATGACGATGAATGAAGTGTTTGTGTCTTTTAAATGTATTTTTAATTGTTTCTGCGTGTTATTTTAGGACGACTTCAGAACTGTTGGAAACTATTTTGTAGAAATGCTATTCTGTTTATTTAGTAAAGATTGTAAATAGTTTTGAGTAAAAAATTTTTTTTAACAAAATTTTGTTCTTCAAAATCAGGGTGCGGGTCTTATTTGGGGGCGGGTTGTATTCGAGTAAATACGGTAGATTGAATATAAGCATGGCGACTGCTTCATCTTCGCTCACGGAACTGGATATTTTAGAACAGGTAGTGGACAGTGATAGTTACGATGATGAACCAACAACTGGCGTGGAAATATAACATAATTATATTTTGTGTTGGATTGTTTTGTAGTGTTCACTTCCTACTGCTGTTCACAGAACAGAAATTAATTAGGAGTGGAGCATGAAGCTTTCACTAAGGGTAATGGAGTTCAAAAGGTTAAAGATGATATCAAAGACATGTAGCAGCAACTATGCTTGCTAACGAGCAGCTCTAGGCCATGCGGCGCAGCACTCTGCGGACTTGGTAGATTTGTGTTTGAGCCCCATCGTCGGCCGTCCTTGAAATTGGTTTCTGTAGTTTACCCCATTGTCAACTCCAGGTAAATGCTGAGATGGTACCTTCTGACAGGCCACAGCCGCTTCCTTGCACATCCTTGCTCTGTTTCATTCATCTTCATCTTATCTTTCACTAACTCCTCTCACAATGTTGGCGTCAGGAAGGGCATCCGGTCGTAAAAACCATCCTCCACATAGACTTTCATCACATCTAGGCGTTCGATTCCCCCCGCCCCTTATAACAACAATAACTAACACTTTCCCCATCCGTCGCTCACTCCCTCCTCCGTCTACTATAAAAATGTTGGATGTGTTTCATCCTCCCAATTCTCCTTCCCCCTCCTTTTTCCTGCCAAAAATTTGGTGAAATAAAGATATCAAAGAACTCCAAATAACATTAGCTGATCTTAAGCAAAAAACAGATAAAATCAAGATTCTACAGGACTCGCATGTGAGACTCCAAACCAAAGTAAATAAGTAACAGGGCAAAACGAAGGGTGTTTTCCACTAAAGAAAGGCTCTTTACATCTGAGAGGATGAAGATATATTGTAAGCATAGAAAAGAAAAATTGTCTTTGTATTGATTTTAGTGGTCCTATGTTGGCTGTAAAATATAAAATAAATAAATTATTATAATTATGATCTCGGTGAAATTCTCACTTGAAACGCCAATGAAAAATCGTCAATAGAAATAATACAGCCATCAGTATTAACACCGGTTATCAGACAGATTCTACACACATCCAAAGTACACGGCGCTACATGACCACGTTGTCGCTGCCCCTAAACTGAGGAACCAACCAACTCTTCTCTGAAGTCTTAACTCCACTGTTTGATGCTGGCCGAAGCTGGGGTGATAGGCTTGCTCGCTAGCTCGTATACTCGCTCCGAAGCTAGTAGTGTAAATTTCCACTCAATGGAGATTGTTGAAAGAAATGAAAACTTAAAAACACTTATAGTGGGCGATGTATTAAAAGATAGAGATATGCTGTCCGGGCCTTTTTGTAGAACTTTTCATGCTGGACATTTCTTACACTCATAGTATATAGACATTTTTAATGGTTTACCCAGCATAAGCTTAAAAGGCACATGGACGGCAGTTTTTTCTTCGGCTCGATTCACTGAAATCGTAACTGCTCGGCTTATTTTGGTCATAAATAAATTATTTTCTACAGAAACCTTCCTCAAGAAGTCCTTTACAGAATCTAGGGCGTGGTGGCACAGCGGTCAAGCTGTTGGCCTCTCACGACGGCGGACCGGGTTCGATTCCCGGTCAATGCATGTGAGATTTTCAAAGTGAAATGCCATGTCCTGCGGTTCGGATTCCACGTAAAAAGGAGGTCCCGTGGCTTATGATCTCGAGATTAACGGTCACGTAAAAGTACAATCTTCCTTCTTTTCCGTTACAGAATGGTGAAAACCTCATCAAAATCTACCATGTGGTTCTTGAGATTACCCGTTACATCCAAGAATTGTGGACTTAGTTTTATACTATGTAGAGATACAGAGAGTCCAGTTTGTATGTATCGGAGACCCTCGCTCGCCCGCGGCGCGAGCCTGTCTCCCGCCAGGCACTTTGCCGTTTTGCGGCGCTCGCGTGGCATTGAGTCATTGAGTATAGGAATTTGTACTTAAATTTGTACTTCAATGTGATCCTTGACCAATTTTTTTGACGAACTGACTTACGGAGAGCGATTATCAACTTATTTTCAACAAGATTCTGCCACTGCTCACAATGACGAAGCATCCATGACAGAATTGCGTCGCATTTTTGGTACTAGGATTATAAGTCGGAACGTGTGGCCCCCGCGAAGCTCAGACTTATCGCCATGTGACTTTTATTGGTGGGGGACGCTTAAAAATAGAGTGTATGCGAGAAACCCTCACACTATAAATGAGCTTAAAGACTATATTACAGCTGAAATACAGTCAATCGGTGCTGAGGAACTTCAGAGAGTAAATGCCAGTCTCATTAAAAGGTGCCAGCGATGTGTAGCAGTGACTGGCGATCATTTTCAGCACCAGCTGTGAACTAGGTAAGTACAAATTCCTATACTCAATGACTCAATGCAGCGCGGGTGCCGCATAACGGCAAAGTGCATGGCGGGAGACAGGCTCGCGCTGGAGGCGAGCGGGCTGGCGAGGGTCTCTGATACATACAAACTGGACTCTCTGTAATATGGATTTAGAAAAGTAATGTTCGCAATGGAGGTAGTGTTTACATCATGTCACTGGGGCTCTATTTTCACTGATATATGTCTGTGTGTCTAGCATTCTTGGCGCATTTTGCGCCACACTACCTAGAGCGCTAATCAGGGTGAGAGCCCAGCCAACGGTGCGACACGATAGTTGAACTTTCTCGCGCACGAGCATTGCTCACACTACGGACTTAGACTCAATCTCGCCATCACTCCTGCGGAAGTATCTTCAAACATTCAGTTACACTTATGCTAGAAAATCTTAATTCTCGCTTTTAGATTCATTTTTCAGCCATTCGATATGCGAATTCGTCTCAGAGAATTCTAAAATATACAGGAATTTGGTTAATTTTCGACACCGTGGGTGATACTGTGGGTAGTCATGTAGCGGTGGTTTAGCACGAATTTACAGTAGCTGTATGTTGTTTCTTACAGGAATGGGTATTCATGCAGTCACCCGTCTCTGAGTGAAAGCGACATATATTCTGTGAAAGTGCCCCCCAACAAGGAGATTGTGAGTGCCCCGATAGAGACTGTATCCGGTTCCTCAGAGAAGAAGACATCAACCGGGAGCTTCAGTAACCTATCTGAGAGCTCCCTGCCCCAGTGTAAAGTAAGTTGACCTTCATTTTTGTTTTCTTGTTATACCGGACCCCGGACGAATCCAAAAGCCGAGTATAGCCCCCCTATAAACTCCGGCCTAGATGTGTTGTTGCTACCTTTAAGATCGGAGAGAGGGGACTTAGGGACAGAAAGTCCTTTGGGTGGAGGGCTGGATTGTTCCCCGGAGGGGTGGTTTAGGGAAATGTGATTAAGGGGAAATCATGTCCTCAATTCAAAAACAAAACAAATCAATGTATTCTAAAAATTAGGAAATAAACAGGGCAAGGGGCACACAAAATTAAAAGAACAATACACTGTCCTATCAAACCCAGGGGAGGAACTGACTCACCACAAGGTGGGAACTTAGGCGTAGCAGGTACCCAGAAAAATGACGTTAAAAGGGTTAAGCAAGGTAACCCCAGAATTCACATGAGTGACAAATAAGTAATTAAATCAAGCCCAAGGTTACTGGCCAAAATGGGAGGGGTGGTTGCCCGTGACACAACAAATTACATTACTCCACGAGAACGTGGTCCAAGTACAAGGGGCATCGTCTAATAAGAATAAACAAAATGAATCCAAAGGACAGAGCATCAAAGGCTCCCAATACACTTCACAACAAGCTTGCCAGGAAAGGAAATTTACTAGGCCTAAGCAAGGAGGCCCGCGCTCAAATGCGCTACACAAAGAATAATGCAAGCATGGCGACAGTGGCAAATGGTAGGCCGCCCATTATTTTAAAGATGTTTGCCGAATCCAAAAGTACACTTAATATCTGTGGTGTCTTGAAATGTCCGTAGAAAAGGAGTTTGTAATTAATAATAATAATAAACAGGTAGGTGCCTTCCTATACGTCAGTTAACTTCGTGGCCAGGCCGCATGTTTGCAGCGTAATTACAACAGCATCAGGCGAGCGATATTGCTCCAAAACCTGAATATTACCCAGTGTAGGGACCAAAGCCCTTAGAGAAAGAACCACATGGGTTCGAGAAACAAGACGAAATATCAAACCATGCGGTGGCCACGCTATTCAAAATTTAAAAGTCCATAAGCGCAGCTTCATCACCTGCACTGAAGCTACAATAATTAACAAATAAGAAAACTCAAAACGTGAGTAAATATGCTCAAACAGATCAGCGTTATTATAAAATCTCACAGTACCTTTTGTCCTCAAATAGGTAGCCAAGCTACTATCGTTAGCCTGGCGCAAGCAAAGGCCCTCGCGCCAGATACCTCTGTATCGCTACATGGCCACAAGCAGAATCCTGTCTTCACAGCATCATCCTGGATCTGCACACCGGCCCCAAGTCGGACACGGACTTCTCCGTCATCGGAGGCTGTTCCAGTCGGTGGTGAGCCGGTATCCAGGATCAGGGCTTCTATTCACGGCGGTTCGAGGGTAAACTAGAAAGTGGGCTGTGCGTTTGTGATTGAGGATCGTCGTTTCTCTTTTCACTTCCCGAGGCCTGTGGCGTGTACACAGTGGAGCTCTATGCCATCTTAGAGGCTCTGCGGTACACATTATCAGACGATCACCAGCAATTTCTTGTGTGTACTGACTCTCTGAGTGCGCTGCAAGCGATCGATGTGTGTTTCCCGAAACACCCGCTGGTCCAGCATGTGCACGACCTGCTCGTCAGTGCGTGTAACGCTGGAACCGGGGTGACCTTTGTGTGGCTTCCTAGCCACATGGGTATTGCGGGAAACGAGCTTGCTGATCAGGCGGCGAGAGAGGCAGTCACACTGCCCTCGCTACCGTATAAGGTGCCTGCTAGTGATGTGCGCTCTCAGTTGCGACATTCGCTCCTGTCGCATTGGGAGGAAGCTTGGCGTGCCACGCCTCCACCCAACAAACTGAGAGGCATCAAGGAGACAATGAAGGTGTGTAAATCTTCCTTCCGATCTCTCCGGAAGGAAGCTGTGGTACTCTGTCGACTCCGGATCGGCCATGGGATTGCTACATACTCCTACTTACTGCAAGTACACACAAGGGGGTGTGTACTTGCGGCGCCCACCTAACCGTGGCACACATTCTCTTGGAGTGTGTGGTTCTGGCCGATCTACGAAGGACTCTTAAGGTCCATATCCGTGACGTGTCAGTTCCGTGATATCGGTCGTGTCTAAGTGATGGCTAAACACACCTATCAGTGTTGGTTCAGTTCAGTGATTGTCAAAATGGCTAAGTTTACGGATGTGGAAAAATATTGTGTAATACAATATCTGTAAAACTGGTTTGTTGATGATATGCACATAACCAATAAAATTAATAATGGATTGCCTGTTTTGCCTATTTCCTGTCATTTGGATTGTACGGCTATTGTTCATAATTAATTACGGTGTTACTACGTTTTAAAAAAAATGAAAACTAGTAGTGCAATTGATGCTCCTATAACGCGCATTTCCTTCTTAGTTTAAAAAAGATAGTTGTTTGTCATTTAGTTTGGAAGATCAAAGTTGTTCGAAGACATAACGTAGTTACGTATCTCTGTTCTGACTCAGTGTCACAAACATAAATCTATGAAATCACTGCCGCTGAGCTTCTCGTAACGCTCTCTTTTGTACTGGTTGCTATGAATTTAATTGATAGGTATCGGTGCGCATTAGATCGTTTATCACAACCGCGATGATGAGCTGAAGCAAGTACGGAGATCGTAGGTTCGATCTTCCTTCCGATCTCTCCGGAAGGAAGCTGTGGTACTCTGTCGAAGTTGTTCGACGACATGATGTAGTTACGTATCTCTGTTCTGACTCAGTGTCACAAACACAAATCTATGAAATCACTGCCGCTGAGCTTCTCATAACGCTCTCTTTTGTACCGGTTGCTATGAATTTAATTGATAGGTATCGGTGCGCATTAGATCGTTTATCACAACCGCGATAATGAGCTGAAGCAAGTACGGAGATCGTAGGTTCGAATTGCGGTGCTGACACCGGCTACCGTGAGTTTGATTGTATCCAGGAGTTTTCAACACTCCTTGAAGGCAAATGTCGGGATAGTACCTTGTTTCAAATCATGGGGCACCTAACACGTTCACGAATCTGATAATTCCAGTTGCCACACAAAAACCCAAGTTGTTGGACAAATACATGGGGCTGATGGCCAAGATACCCCTAGCCCTCAGTGAGAGAGAGACGCTGTCGATGGGTGATCTCTTAAACCTATGTATTTCATTTATGATGAAACATATGCATTCAGCAACATGCTGACGTGGGATAACATAAGGCATTTTGACGGGTTTTGAGATAATATTTCAGAAATCACAGTTGTAATGGAATAAGGGGATACTGGAAGGGAGAAGCACACTCAGAATGGCCATTGTCATCGGTGGGACACTAGCCTTAGATCTTTGGAATTGCTGCAGCCCGCCATCACGGTCATGGAGCTGGAATAATGCGCACGATTGCGCCCTGGATCCATACGTAAGACGGCGCTTTGGTGAAATCCATTTTATTCCACAAGACACCCGGCTGAATCTCGTCTTAACATGTATCTCATAAATTACATCCAATGCGAGAAGAAAGCGAGTGAGTGGCGCTAAGATGTCAGAAATTACCACGTGATGTAGCGACTAGCATTCTTGGCTGTCGCCTCGGAGGTACGGGTTCGATTCCCGGCTCTGCCAAGAAATTGAATCTGGGCTGAGGGTTGGAACGGGGTAGACTTAGCTTCGTGAGACAGAACTTAGAAGATGCCATCCTGTTTGGTAGTTCGTTAGTAAATTAGTTAGTTATTGCTGTTTTTAAGGGGCTGTAAGGGAGGTCATCTGCTCCTAGAGACCATCCTGGAATTGGTTTTCCACTTCTACTGTAGGCAAAAGCCAGGATGGTTTCTAACTTAAGGCCACGGTGACCTCCTTCCCATTCCTCACCTGAATTATGCAACCATAATAATACAGGTTATCAAACAGCTTTAATGTGAACCAGTTCAATAAGTTGGTCGCCGTTCATTTCAGCCTATATTCTCAAGAATGAACAAAATCACACCACAGCACGTCCGTGAAAACAACAAAAATATCGTTGGCGACAATACTCAATATCAATTTTAATGGGTTAAGGGGTCTCCGCCCAATCAATACAAGTATTGTTAAGGGGTCTCCGCCCAATCAATACAAGTATTGTATTGATTGGGCGGAGACCCCTTAACCCAATAAAATTGTCATTGTACACGTCAATACGGACCTTGCGAAATGGATAATCCTCCAATTAATCTTGAATACTCAATATCACGGAACAGACACTGCACTGATACTGACACACAAATTACGGCACTGCGCCGGACAAGTGAGAACGCGTCAGAGAGATTCAATATAACGATATGAATCATCACTGACACTGATGCAATTTCACGGAACTGATCCCCCTGTGGGTGGGGGTTTAGAATACACACACGGTATCCTCTGCCTGTCGTAAGAGGCGACTCAAAGGGGGGACCTTGGCTATACTTTAAGGACTGCGCGTTGGTTTGTGAATTGGACCCCCAGTGGGTGGGAGGAAGCGAATACATCCACGGTAATCCCTGCCAGTCGTAAAAGGCAACTAAAAGGGTTTCTCGGATCGGTCCCCTTTCGAGGGTTTGACAGTCAGCTCTAAAAGACATACACACGTGCGGTATAACTCTCATTAGGTTATATCGCACTTCTTTCCGTTACTGCTTTCAGGGTCTGGCAACCAAAATTTCTATATGTGCGTGCTGTTAGGGGCTGGGCCACTTACGCTTGCGACTACGCTCGAAAGACTGTTCCGGTCTTGCCCGCGCCGACAGGTGGGTGTGCCATGTACCCGTGCAGTAGTATCCGCCTGACTACGCAGGTCCCCGCACAGCCAAATGTCAGATCTGTAAAATCCAGTATATGCCAAGGGGTACATGCCGATACGGCATTGTAAAACATCGGACCCCCGGGCAATGCCTTCCAAGCTAGGCGGGCCATGCCCTGGCTGGGTAGCGCCTACTGTGACGGCCCATGATTGGATGTCGGTGGCATTCGGGGAGGATGATCTGGCCATGGGTTCAAAAAGAAAAATCCCCAAACAGGGTGGTCCTATCCCCAAGTCTTTAATATTTGATTCCCAACAGGGATCAACCCCCTGGGAACAATCTGTGCGTGAAAATCTGGGTGCTAGTACCCCCAAGTTTCTGGTAGCTACCAGAACAGATGGGGGTGATTTCAAGCTGGTAAAGAGTATTTTGTTTTCTCGCCACATACAAGGTGTCTATGGTGAGCTTGAGAAAGTACAAAAGATGAGGAACGGTAGCTTGTTGCTCAAGACTAGGACTGGTGAGCAAGTTGAACAACTTTTGCAATGTGACCACTTTGGCGAAATACCCGTAAAAGTGGAAAAGCACACGTCCCTGAATCTGGTCCTGCTTCTGAACACTGACGAGGAGCTCAAGGAGGATATGCAGCACCGTCACGTGACTGATGTCCGGCGCATTACGCGCAAGGTCAATGGTCAAATCGTGGATACTGGTGCTTTCATTATTTCCTTTGAGCTTTCGGTGCTCCCAGAGAAAGTCAAGGTAACAAGTTACCGTTGTGACGTACGGCCTTATATCCCTCCACCAATGAGGTGTTATAAGTGCCAGAAGTTCGGGCACATGTTATCCCGATGCTCGAGCCCAGAAGTCTGCGGAACATGCGGTAAGGTACCACACGAAGCGGAAGAGTGCACAACACCATATCAGTGCACTAATTGCCCTGGATTTCATTCTCCTCGGGACAGGAACTGCCCTGTCTTCCTGAGTGAGAAGAAAATCCAGGAGATCGAAACCCTGGATAGTCTCACCTACCAGGAAGCCCGCAAGAAGTACAATACCGCGATTGCTCCTTCGCCTACGATTGTTTATCGAGTTATAATACCCAATTTGGTTCTGTCTACCTCATCTTTTGTACCAGCTGTGAAACCTGCAACTGAGTTTCCTGTTCCGAAACCAGCACATATGATTATGACAAAAAGCCCGAAGGTGACTTCAACTCCACCTTCGGCCACCACGAAGGCTGTGCGAGCGAAGGCTGCTCCGCCCGCCCAACAGGGGAGGAAGTTGAAGACTTACTCCTCTCTCGGGGGGAAGTCAAAGACTTCCTCTCCACCCAAACGGTCGGCGAAAGCCGCGCCGAAGCCGGCATCGTTGACCAGGGTCAGGAATTTGGCTCCTGACCCGTCTATATATCTTAAAGAGGCGGGGAAGAAGGGACCCCGCACTACGCATTCCCTTTCTCCAAAAAAGGGGAAGCCATCCGCCCCACCACCTGCGGATGCTTCCGCGCCTGGGGACGTTTCGATCCCCAACTCTGCGCGCTCCCCACGGAGATCTCCCCGCCGCCATACTGCGTCTAGGAAATCTTCCGCTAAGTCGATTCACTCCACGACCTCGCCAGAGGACATGGAGATTATAGTCGACGTAGTGGGTGAAGATCCTCCAGAGGATAAGTTGTAGCTTGCTTCTCCAACTTATTCCCTAGTTTATAAGTTCACACTATGGCACTGTTACAGTGGAATTGTAACAGTTATGACAGGCATTTGACAGAGCTCTGTCAGCTCATTGCACAATATGCAGCGAGTATAGTCTGCCTACAGGAAACAAACCTCAGACCTGATCACGAGACTGTTCTGAGAGGTTTCAGACTATACTCTAAAGAGCGACAAGACGCCGCCCGGGCTTCCGGTGGCGTTTGTACCTTTGTTCGCTCTGACTGCTACAGTGAAGAGTTTCCGCTCGCCACTCCTCTGGAAGCTATTGCAGTTCGCATGTCCTTGCCTGCTATGACAACTGTTTGTAACGTGTACCTTCCACCGAACCAGCTCCTTGATATTAATGACGTCTTTGATCTTGTTGATCAACTTCCAGTCCCTTTCCTTATTGTGGGTGATTTCAACTCGCATCACCCCCAATGGGGATCACCATCTTCCTGCCCCAGAGGAAGGGACGTGGAGGGCTTAATTCAGGGGTTGGATTTATCCCTATTAAATACAGGGGAAGCTACACATTTTAGCTCAGCGCACGGCACATACTCACACATTGACTTGAGTGTGTGTAGCCGTGCGCTGGTCCCCCTATTTGGTTGGTATGTACATGACGACCTCTGTGACAGTGACCATTTCCCGATCGTTCTTACACTTCTGAACCAGAAGCCCGTGAAGTTCCCCAGTCGTTGGGTGCTTAAGCGGGCAAATTGGCCCTTGTTTCAAGAACGAGCTGTGTTCGTTGATCTTGGTTGCCAGAGCGCCGATGACGAGGTACAGCACATCACCGATGTGCTTCTTGCTACCGCCGAAGAGTCCATTCCATCCATTTCTGGGACTCCTCGTCGCAAATTCGTCCCTTGGTGGACAGAGGATATTGCAGCGGCAATAAGAGACCGTCGTCGAGCTCATAAGCACTACCGTCGGCATCCAACCGTGGCCAATTTGGTGGCGTTTAAGAAATTTCTTGCCAAGGCATGGATTCTTATTCGCCAGAGTAAGAAACAATCCTGGGAACGGTATGTGTCTTCTATTACGGCACATACCCCCTCCTCTCAAGTGTGGACTAATCTACGACGCATTTCGGGAATTCAGACATCTTCTACTGTACCGGGAATTTCCATTGATAATGAATTGGTTACAGATCCTTATCGCGTTGCAAACCATCTCGCCTCGTATTTTGCGGATATATCCGGTTCCGATAACTATGACCCTGCCTTCGTAAGCATGAAGCGGAGTGTTTCCAGCTTAGTTCTGCTTCCCGCGCTTCGGAGGAGTACAACGTGCCCTTTACGGAGTGGGAACTCCGCGGAGCGCTGGCACTCTGCAGGGACACGTCTCCCGGCCCGTATAATATTCACAACCAGATGCTTAAGCACCTTAACGATGAGAGCATTCGTTATTTGCTCAGGGTGTTTAACCGAATCTGGTTGGAAGGTGTGTTTCCAGCGCAATGGCAGGAAGGTATCATTATACCTGTCCTGAAGCCTGATAAGGATCCCTATTTGACAGGGAGTTACAGACCTATTTGTCTCACCAACAGTCTGTGCAAGCTCTTGGAGAGGATGGTCAATCGGCGCCTGGTGTGGGTCCTGGAGAAACGGGGACTCCTGTCTGAATACCAGTGTGGTTTCAGGGTGTCTCGGTGTACCAACGACCATCTGGTACGTCTGGAGACCGCCAAACAGGATGCTTTTCTCCGGAGACAGCACCTAGTCGCTGTTTTCTATGACCTCGAGAAGGCCTATGACACCACTTGGCGTTACGGCATCCTCTCTACCCTGCATCAAGGGAAATTCCGAGGTAACTTGCCAGTTTTTATTGCGAATGTTCTGTCCCTTCGCCTGTTCCATGTCCGAATAGGGGGGACATATTCGCAATATCATATACAGCAAAACTGAGTCCCACAGGGATTGGTGCTTAGCGTAACATTATTTGCGATTGCCATAAACGGTATAGTCGCTGCTGCTGGTCAAGCAGTGGTTCCGTCGCTATATGTAGACGACTTCGCTCTACATTATAGTGCGCAAAATATGGCGGTCGCTGAACGACAGCTACAACAAGCTATTCGGAGAGTGGAACGCTGGACACTAGAGCATGGCTTTCGATTCTCAACCGCTAAGTCCTCGGTTGTCCATTTCTGCCAAAAGTGAACTCTCCATCCTGATCCTGAGCTTTATCTGGGCAATGTAGCTTTGCCTGTTGTTGCTGCGTACCGGTTCCTTGGGCTCCTTTTCGATCAGAAATTGACCTGGGAGCCACACGTGCAGTGTTCGAAAACTGCCTGTGCTAAGAAACTCAACATGTTGCGGTTTCTTAGCGGCACATCATGGGGGGCGGACCGCGCGGTTCTCCTACGTTTTTATAAGGCACTGATTTTATTTAGATTAGATTATGGCAGTGTATCATATGGTTCGGCCCGTAAGTCAGTGCTTGTTAAACTGGACAGTGTCCACCACGGCAGTGTGAGGCTGGCGACGGGTGCCTTTCGGACGAGCCCAGTCGTCAGCTTGCTCGCCGAGGCTGGCGTACCTCCTTTACACCTGAGGCGCCAACAAGTACTGCTGACCTATGCTGCAACTATTCGACAGATGCCACTTCATCCAAGCTATCCATGTTTGTTTTCTAATCCGAATCGCCGGCTGTATGATGCGCTCGCCCGAGCCACTCGGCCGGCGGGGATTCGCTTGGATGCCTTATACCGTCAGTTCCAATTTCCTTCTGTCTCCTGTATCGTCCGAGTACCTAGCAAGGCCCCTCCGTGGATGGTCTCTCGCCCTGATATCATCCTGGATCTGCACACCGGCCCCAAGTCGGACACGGACTTCTCCGTCCATCGGAGGCTGTTACAGTCCGTGGTGAGCCGGTATCCGGGATCAGGGCTTCTATTCACGGACGGTTCGAGGGTAAACGAGAAAGTAGGCTGTGCATTTGTAGTTGAGGATCGTCGGTTTCTATTTTCACTTCCCGAGGCCTGTGGCGTGTACACAGCGGAGCTCTATGCCATCTTAGAGGCTCTGCGGTACACGTTATCAGACGATCACCAGCACTTTCTTGTGTGTACTGACTCTCTGAGTGCGCTGCAAGCGATCGATGTGTGTTTCCCGAAGCACCCGTTTGTCCAGCGTGTGCACGACCTGCTCGTCAGTTCGCGTAACGCAGGAACCGGGGTGACCTTAGTGTGGGTTCCTAGCCACATGAGTATTGCGGGAAACGAGCTTGCTGATCAGGCGGCGAGAGAGGCAGGCGCACTGCCCTCGTTTCCGTATAAGGTGCCTGCTAGTGATGTGCGCTCTCAGTTGCGGCATTCGATCCTGTCGCATTGGGAGGAAGCATGGCATGCCACACCTCCACCCAACAAACTGAGAGGCATCAAGGAGACAACGAAGGTGTGGAAATCTTCCTTCCGATCTCTCCGGTAGGAAGCTATGGTACTCTTGTCGACTCCGGATCGGCCATGGGATTGCTACGCACTCCCACTTGCTAAAGAGAGAAGATCTTCCTGTGTGTACTTGCGGCGCCCACCTAACCGTGGCACACCTTCTCTTGGAGTGTGTGGATCTGGCCGATCTGCGAAGGACTCTTAAACTGCCTAATACCCTCTCCCTTATTCTCCGTGATGAAAGACTTTTAATTCAGGTTAAGTCAGGTCAGCTGACCTCGTCATCCGGTTCATGAGGGAGAGTGGTTACTTTTTTAAGTTTTAATGTGTAGTTACGACTTTTAATTCAGGTTAAATCTGTTTTATGTTTTTTATTGTGTTCATCTATTTTATTGTTCACTATGCCTTATTTGTTTTATCCTTTTTTACCATCCGCCTTTTATTCTTTTTATTCAAATAAAGCATAATTTTTGGGGCTCACTGTCGGTTTTACAAACACCATTTTCGTTTCATCCATGGCAGTGAGTTGTTTTTATCTACATCCTTTCATTTCACGCCATTTCATTTCATTAGGGGCCGATAACCTCGATGTTAAGCCCCTTAAAACAACAATTATCATCATCATCATCACGGAACTGATACGTCACGAAACTGACACGTCACGGATATGTGTGATTGGACCTTTAAACTGCCTTATACCCTCTCCCTTATTCTCCGTGATGACGGGCCGTCAGTAGACCTCGTTCATGAGGGAGAGTGGTTACTTTCTAAAGTTTTAATGTAAGTTAAGACTTTTAATTCAGGTTAAGTCTGTTTTATGTTTTTAATTGAGTTCATCTATTTTATTGTTCACTTTGCCTTATTTGTTTTATTGTGTTTTTTTTTTACCATCCGCCTTTTATTCTTTTTATTCAAATAAGGCATAATTGTTGAGGCTCACTGTCTGTTTTATATAAACCATTTTCGTCTCATCCATGGCAGTGAGCTGTTTTTATCATCAACCTTTCATTTCATGCCATTTCATTTCATTAGGGGCCGATAACCTCGATGTTAGGCCCCTTAAAATAACAATTACAGTGAAACTTGGATAATTCGAACCTCAAGGGACCAGTAAAAATATTCGAATTATCCACAAATTCGAATTATGAAAGTGCTTTGAAAAGAGTAGAGAGAAAATTCAATTTTTCCCGTTCCCTTGACCTTTTTCGGCCTTTGCCACTCTCATTTTCATAACCGAGAATTTTGTCTTTAAATTTTAGGTATGTAGACAACGTGTTTGGAGGAAACCCGAAAGCCTTTGCAATTTCAGATTTTTTCCTTCATTCTCTTTTCTACTTCTTTAATCACCGCTATTTTCTCCGCCAACGTCAAAGTTTTGTATGGAACCCGAGGCTTTGTTGACATCTTAGTTCTGTGCACACACATTAAATCACAGGCAAAACCAAACTTCTAAACAACAACCACAAATCTAATCAGACCACTCAGCACGCATTACCAGACAGGTGTTAGGGATGACACTCCAATGAGTTAGGAGATGTGGAGCGTTGCAAAACAATGGGAGGGGTGTTGGGCATTGTCCTAGGAAGGAGCGTCGCAGGCGTGTTGTTAGTCATGTAGGTAAAACCATCGAGCCACATGCCAATGATACGTCGTTTTTCAAGAATTCCTGACCCAACTGTTTGGCTTCCGATCGGCTTTTTATATGTAAAAACTTTGAATTATCCAAAATGTAATTCGAATTAACCACGATTTTTAGCATTGATTGTATATAAAATGCTAGGGGCCGAGATAAAAATTCGAATTAAAGAAGATTTCGAATTATAGAAGTTCGAATTACCCACGTTCCACTGTATCATCATCATCATTGTCTTCACAGCGCGCCAATCAACATTAGCACGCACGGTGCAACAAAGTACACACGAGAGAAATGGAGGCCAGTATCACAGGGAAGGCACGGATATACATATTGCCGACTCAAGCACACCTTGTCAGGCATGAACATTGCTGTAACAGTTTTCAGAGAATAAAGAGGTAGGGATGGCATAATTTATAATAGAACAGTTCAGTCTCACATTCAAATATTTTCGAGAACCTTCCAGTGGCTTCTCGAGTTCATAGCGCCGGAAGTAGTATCCACAGGGCAGCAGGAATTTTAAATAGTTCAAGATTACACTTATTTATAAAAGACCCGGGGAAAGGGCCGCCAGAGGTGGTGGGGGAGAGGTGCGAAAATATGTGTCGGTCTTTTGACCGGCACACTTGTTTTTTTTTTTTCACACTCCCTCCTGATGAATGCTAAAGGGTGTCGACTACTCTGGAAAACATGGAATACTCAGGGAATTTTTAAATCCTGGAAAACTCAGAGAATTATCAGGGTATTTTAATGACACTCAGGAAGTTTTAGTTTTACAAGGTCCAGCCTTCAATAATAGGAAATTAGGCATTTAAACTTTGATGAGGGAAAAGTATATTGTGGTAATGATTGTTGTATGTTTGCACTGACATTAAATCAGTAAGCTCTTAGTTCTTGCAAGATAGAACAAAAATATTGGAATGCAGCCGAAATAAATCAGAATCCTCTATGGACATCAAATTAGCAGGTGAAAAACTAAAGGAAGTAGAAGACTTCTGTTACTTAGGAAGCTAAATAACCAGAGATGGACGAAGCAAAGAGGATATAAAAAGTAGGTTGGCTCAGGCAAGGAAAGCATTTCTAAAGAAAAGGAATCTGTTGACATCGAATATAGATTTAGGTGTTAGGAAGTCATTTTTGAAGGCCTTTGTGTGGAGCGTGGCGCTCTATGGAAGTGAAACTTGGACTATTGGTACAGCAGAAAAGAGGAGAATTGAAGCGTTTGAAATGTGGTGTTGCAGGAGAATGATGAAGAGCAGATGGGTAGATAGGGTTACAAACGAAGAGGTATTGAGACTATTCGGAGAGGAGAGATGTTTCTGGCAACTGCTAATGGAGAGAAGAGGTAGGTTGGTAGGACATATACTAAGACACCCAGGAATAGCAAGCTTAGTTATGGAAGGAAGAGTCGAGGACAAGAACTGTAGGGGTAGACCAAGGTTAGAATATGTTAAACAGATTGTCTCGGGCGTAGGGTGTGGTAGCTATGTAGAGCTCAAACGATTAGCTCAGGACAGGGAGGCATGGAGAGCTGCATCAAACCAGTCAAAAGACTGAAGACTCAAACAACAACAGAACACACAAATTACATGTGTACGCTGTGTATTTGTATATAATTGTGTAACTGTATGATTTTTGAGAGCATTACTATTGACAAGCTACTTTCAATACCTGCAAGTACAATAGTTTTTCAAGATGAAAAATGTAGATATTTGCGAAATATAGAAAAAAAATATATATAGATAAGAACCACGTGGTCCACAGCCGGCCAAAACGAAACTAAAAAATTTTTTTTTTTTCCAACTTTGTCATGCTACCCTTTATTGTTCGAGCATCAGGAAATTATCAGGTAAATCTTTTAGTTTGTTTTGGTAGACATCCTGCTAGTGTAGTGTTATTAGGATAAGGGAGCTTGAATTAAGTTGCTCAAGGTTTATTTTGATTTTCAGCATAGCACTTCAACCCCTTCCTTGACCAAGAAATCCTTTTCTGGACGAGTGGAGGGTTGGAAGCAGAAAGCACTGAAGGTGCTGAACGATGTCCGTCCTGAGTCGAGCAGCAGAAGAAGAAGGAAAAAAGAAAGTGCAGTGTCTGAATGTTGAGAGTAGACACACAAATACAGTAAAACTGGTGGTGGAGCTGCCACACAGACTGATGGTGGCACAGGGACCACTTTAGTGGCAGTCACGTATACGGTGCTGATTTCATAGCAGCCACAACAAACACCGTATTTACTCGGCTATAAGACCCCCTCGCCTATAGTACCCCCCCCCCCCTTAATTTTCGAGAGCCAAAATAAAAAATTCTTGGAAATCACTTATAGTACCCCCTCCTTAATTATTGAGAGTCAAAATACAACCTTCTTGGAAATTGACAAATTCTTAAATTTTTTTATAATTACAACTGAAATTCATTCTCTTTTATGACAAAAATATTTTTCTTGTTGCGATATGTCAGACGATATGACCGCCATTTTGCGTACCGCTTATGCGATTGGGCAGGATATCGAATTGTGTAGCCAATGGGCTTCACCCGATATCCAATAGAGGATGCCACACTATTGGCCGAGTAGAAGCACCATCCGCCAATGAAAGTTTTGGTTTCATCTTGCCTGCATTCTTATGTTTAGTATTATTTATGTCGCGATTCGATTGTGTTTACGACAGTCTCCTTAGTTTTATTTTAAACACATTTTATTTGTTGCAATAACCATCGGCGTTTGTGTTTGTGAAACGTTATTGGTAAAGATACGAGAAAATAGCATTTTGAAATTGATTTTGTAGCACTTTCATTTTTAAAAATAGCATTTTGGAGCATTTGAATTTGAAAAATTAGCGTTTTGTAGCATTTAAAAGTTTGTCATCAGGTACGATAAATTTAACAGGTTCAAAATTAATATGCACGGAAACTAATTCAAACATGCACAAGATTGGAAATATGGGTGTTTCTGATTAACGGCATAAGCATTTAATATAATGATGTGAATCGTACATTTAAGTTAATTAACTTCAGGTAAACACCATACAACCGATAATTAACTAAATAATGAAATGTACGTTCACTCCTTCTTATTCCCTTTTCAATGAGGGCCAGGGATGAGGTGCATTGAATTTCTATTTGCCGGGTGGTTTAATGGTCAAATGCCACTCCTTGAATCCAACCTTATAAGACAAGTTATTAAAAGAAATTAATGGAACTCGGCAAGGAGTTAGTAGGGAAGCCACACAAAAGGATTTCATAGACATCTCACAGAATTTGAACCAATTTGTCCACTGAGTTCAGGACAGTACGGTATTGTAGTCATTTCACCTGCCACACGGTAAACTTCGTAAGACGAGCATTGTCACCTGACCACAGCTCGCTTTATTCTAACAATCGGCACCTTGGTATCGGTGAACTAATACAACTCTCTGCCGGCCCTCAACATTGTGTCCATTTCGCTTGTGGAGTTAGCACCGTACCGATAACACGAGCAGCTCAGGGTAATTTGAGTTGCTGCAAAACATCTGATATTGTTGATTGCATAATGAGAGCATGATCTTTGGATCTTTTCAGCATAACTCAGGTGCCCCCGTCTCACGTCATACAACCAACCGACAGCACTTGAGCTCAATCTTGCCAAGAAGTCAGGCTGGTGCCTTTGTTTTCAGAGACCTCACATTTCTGAAAAATGTATGGTGTCAAGTTTCTACATTTCTTTAATACTGATATTGGGATTTTAGTACTTCTAACACTCCCTCAGATTAGTAAAATAATAAAAAAAAACACACACAACAGGAGACTTAACACTGCTGCCAATGCAACTTGTATAAACGAATGTTGACAATCTGTAAACTTGGTTGTGTACCTTTCATGTATACTCCAAGGATTTAAATGATCACATGTTATCAGTCTCAGAGTTTTCTTAAGTTAAGTTAAACAGAATATGCAAACATGCAATTACTGGTATACCTTTTTGCGACTCTTGACTGACAATCTGTTAAACAGTAGCCTATCTGAATTCAACAAGAAAACGCCGGACGACATGTAACATAACCTAAAACTCTCACATTGTACAAAATACTTTCATCAAATTATACAACATTCCCCAAAGCGAGGAGAACGCCAAACAAACATTGTCGATTCATATCACGATACGTACTTTACAGTTTTATTTATCATGATCAAATACTAGAAATGAGGGCCGGCGCGATATAAACCAATGCCGGTATAAGCATAACCTTATTACTCTAATTTTTTTTAAAGAATCGTTACAAACGATTGGAATATTCCTTTTATTAGCACAACCAAATGAAACTACGAAATATTTCCTCCAAAAACATCGTTTTATTGGCGATGAACCGTGCATGTTATTCGGCAATAACGGTAGCCATTTTCAAATCGATTTTTACCGTGTTCGATTGTTATCACGACAATAATCGATGTTCGTACATATCGATTATTACTAGTAAATATCGATTATTTAGCTGTAATTTCCATTGCTAGGAACTCGCAAATTTCAAAGTTGCGGCGCGAAAATGTAATAAAACATTATATTTAATATTTTTCGGTAAATTGGGCACTTTTCGCATTTATGGGAATAATTCGCAAGAACCCCTAGTTATCGCACTTTGTCGCACATTCAGTTTCGCAAATTCTGGGTATACATAGTCATAATAGTTACCAAATAGTTGAAAAATCGAGAAAAAAATAAAATTCGCATTTATCGCAATTGCGATTTTCCCGTATCTCTAGTTATTGGTATATGAATGTGAAATATGTGAATAATACGTGCTCAGTTGTGTTTACAAATGTTAGTGAGAAGTGATCCTGCATTCCCTAATTATTGATGCATTCTCCCTCCCTATGTTGAAATAAAAATAAAGTTTGCATTTCCATGTCTGATACTTTGTCCATTTAATTCTATATCTTAGCAAGGGATAGTAGTGAAAGTCATTGGGTGATAGCCGGGAAATTGAGGTTATGGCAGTCTCATAATAGGCTGATTAATGATGTAAACTTGGTTTATTTAGATTAAATATATCGTACTTTGTAGCATCAAAATAAAATAGCTTATTTTTCCTCTCTCCCTTTCCCAAAATAATGGATTTTTGCAAAGTTTGAGTCTATAGTACCCCCCCTCAATTTCGGAACTAAATATTTTGAAGAAAAAAAAAGGGGGTCTTATAGCCGAGTAAATACGGTATTCAGCATCATCGTAAACCATTTCCACTTGTTGGATTTGCTGTCCACTTTTGCCCTTCCATGTTGACATCATTTTGTATGTGGTACCGCTTCACCCCTCATCCTTCCAAGTCCTGCCTTATCTGATCAAACCATACAAAGAATAGTTGGACAGGGATGAGAAAGTTAGAAACAGCAAGAACTATAACAAGTGCCTAGCCATTAAGTAGTAGTGCTAGTTACGTAGCATTATGATGGCTTAGTTCTAATACTACATAAGTTATCTTCATAAGACGGAGAGAAGCAAGCCTTATGTACATAGCTACTATTCAATGAATATTATGTCCAATGAAATCTTGAGGTGTGAATCACGTGACATACAATGTCCCGTCCATTACTGGTGAACATTGTTTAAAATTCACTGTAATAGTGCGTGCTGCCGAACACTGAGAATTGCATCGCAGGAAATATAGCTGTCATTCATCACTACATATGAGGGAGTGGCTTCTCAATGTCATCAGATTTTACTTCATTTTGTTGTTGGGACAGGAACTCTGCCGTAGAAGGCTTTCTTTCCTCTCTCAACCGAAGTAGAGACTTGTGAGGTAATAAGAACTAGGCAATTGATTATATGATTGTCACTTATGCCTAGATGTCCTCTTTGTTCAAAGGTTTTATATGGTTTCATTTGTACAGTTTAGGTAAGTACCCTGCTACCTTGTCTTCCATCTGTGTATCATATCTCTTCCCCTTCCTTGATAAAGACTTTAGGATGACATTTATCGAGCAAGCAGACTGCTCACGAAATGACACGAGTGTGCTTGGAGAGTAACTTGCCCATTCACCCGCTTACTCTCTGGGTTCTACTTAGAAAATTAACTCTTGGGGTTTTGTTGAACCTCATCAGGTGATCTTCATATCGCAGTTTTTAGTCACGCAGTTGATTTTCCTTTGTTTCATCTTCATATTCTGTGATGGTGCCATTCACTGAGAAGATCAATCTTAGCATGGAACATATATATACCGTATTTGCACGTGTATGCCGCATCGTCTGGTAAGTCATGCATCCTAATTTTGCTAAGTTGCTTTCAGGAAAAAAAATGAAGTTAATATTGTAGGTTTCAGCTGGTCAACACAAAATCTTTCCAATTACTGGAATATGTGAAAAATAACCTGAAATAAATTACATGTGATCAATATATATATATAGGGTGTTTCTTATTAACGTTTAAAACTCTCTGCAGCAACGTAGATGGCATTGAGACAAGCCATTTCATACAGGACACTTAAGGTCGCAAGTGTCCAGAAATACCTTAAAAGTGAACCACAACTGTTATACATATGACGTCATCAGGTGACGGCTCAGCTCGAGCGGTCAGGTCCATGCACTCTTACGCACACCAAAGCTTCCAAAGCAAACGTTGAATGTCATATCACTCTGGCTCCGTGTCTGCATGTGCGACTTGGGCGCGTGGGGTTCGAGGTTCAAATCCGTGCCCTATCCATCATTTTTTTCTCTCTCTTCGCCTTTTAAGGGGAAGCATCACTTTTATTTTTGCGCATGTATCACCGAACTTTCTTGCTGTTAAACATTACAACCCACAAACGGCTAAGGGTCAAGTGAGAAGGCTGAACGTGTTGGGTAAATCGTTGTTGGTACAGCCGCCTTGCAGCAAGTGCGTTCGAATATGCAGCACCATAACAAAGGTGCATGTCTGCAAGCTCATGGAATTTAAAGAGGTTCATTTGACGTACTGTATTGAACTGTGTGGCTGAGAACTCTCAAACCGTTGTTATCTAGTACAGCAGTTCTTGTCGAATGACTAATTTTGCCCTATCCTATCGAATCCAGTGTAAAATTCCAGATCGCTTCCGATCACATTTGTAATACAAAGCGTTCTTAATGTCAACTAACAATCTGCTTCCACCTGAAAGGAGAAGAGAGAGAACAAAAAAAGATGTATAGGCCCCGGATTCGAACCTTGAACCCCACGCACCCGAGTCGCACATGCAGACACGGAGCCAGAGTGATATGACATTCAACGTTTGCTTTGGATGCTTTGGTGTGCGTAAGAGTGCACGGACCTGACCGCTCGAGCTGAGCCGTCACCTGATGACGTCATATGTGTAACAGTTGTGGTTCACTTTTAAGGTATTTCTGGACACTTTCGACCCTAAGTGTCCTATATCAAATTGCTTGTCTCAATGCCATCTACGTCGCTGCAGGGAGTTTTAAACGTTAATAAGAATCACCCTGTATATATATATATATATATATATCATCTTCTTTGCATTTGCCCTTTTATGTGGGGTCTGCTTTCCTGCAATGATTCCTCAACTTCAATCGATCCATAGCGTCCCGAGGGCGGAGTTTAGTGAGCCGCATGTCATCTCTCACCCTATCCAGCCAACGTATTTGAGGTCGACGACCCTCCACGTTCAGTTGAAGGGCAGTCTTTGCAACTGAGGTTTCACTGCTACGAAGCACATGTACATACCACCGCAAACGTGATTCACGCTTTTTCTCTGTGATGGGGCAACCTTGAAATCCTTCCACACAGCATCATTCCTAATATGGTCCAGTCGAGTCAAGCCATTGGACCACCGCAACATCTTAATTTCCATTGCATGAAGGGCCTGTTCGTGCTTCAATGTTGTAGGCCAGCATTCAGATCCATGAGTGGCCACCGGTCTAATCACTGTGCGATATATATATATATATATAGTGAAACCCCTCAAATCCGAACTAACTGGGGCTGTAGCCTGTTCGGATTTCAATATGTTCGGATTAGCTGGAAAGTATCCTGATAACAGGTTGTGAGTATGCTGGAGAAGGTTGTCTAGAGGAGTGGGCAACCGTTGATGTCAATGCAGCGAACATGAAATAAAGAGTCTGGTCCAAAGTCGACATGATGGCAATTTAGCTAGGACAGTGAGGAAGAAGAAAATTCGACAGACAATGTGACTTATACTGAAGCTGCATCTGCTCTTGACATCGGATTGCGCTTCGTTGGACTAAACGCAGCAGGCACCCCAAATGATATCATGTTCATGCGCGCAATTGCCTCCACGGGAAGGTTTTCGTCACTTCGACAATGGAAGATTGATTTCAAGGGAAAGATGAAGTGATGTTTGTGTTTCTATTATTATTATTATTATTATTTTTATTTTTTCAATGTGATTAACCTAAGGAATTTCAATAACCAACTTTTCTGTTTTTCAATCTTGGATGAAATAAGTGTGAAGGCACATTTACACTTTGTTAGGTATGCTAACCATACTTCTTTCTTAACTTTTCAACTAATTATGTAAAATAAGGCAATGTAGTATATATAATTGTTTTATGACTAAATAAATAAGTTTCTCTTTTTTGCGTGTGTTTTTCAAACTTAAAATTGTCGAAAAAAAACTTGTTCGGATTATCCGGGATTTCGGATTTGAGGGGTATGACTGTATATTGTTAAAGACTATTGAAGAAGAAGAAGAAGAAAACTAAGGGAGGACAAGTTTCGCTCGTCAGGAGAGCATTATCAGATCCAAATATGCAAGACAAATAGCTCTACAAAACGCTACCAAACCTACAGTGACACCCACAGACAGTCTCTGCCCTCCAAAATTAAAATAAAACCCGTCCGAAAACTTACTGAGTGTGGTAATTATTACTGAAAAATATTAAAGCATTAAGCATCTGAAAAAATAACTATTTATGTTGCAAAACTTGGAAATGGCTATCCGTTCAACAAAAACAGTCTTCCTCTCCCAAAATAATCTACGACTATTGCTGTGATACACTAATGCAGTAAGCCATAAAAATACAGTAGAATTTTTTTTTAAATTAAGTAGAATGAAGAAAATAAAAGGTGCATGTTCTTCGTAATAATTTTTAATTATCCTGTATAATCCCTTATATCCTATACAAAATGTTATACATAACACAGTCAGCATGTCATGCATTGAACACCAACCTAGCATGATGTCAACACAAGACTCCTGCCATATGTCACAAGCCTGTACTGTTGCTTCTGGTAACAACGCAAAACAGCAATGATTTTCTATTGGAAGTGTGTGCTGTAATTGCATAATATCGTGTGAATTTTACATTATTTCTTCTTCTGCTTTTACGGCCTCATTGGACCACTTCAGTCAATCATTTCTTGGTTCTCTTCTTCAGTACGTTTTCTTTCCTAATTGCCCAGTTGCTTTTCATTCGCTCTGATCTTCTCAGGCATTCCTCATCTGTAAATACCCGTTTTACTGTATGAAGTTTGTCATTTTTGGTTGAAATCTTATTGTGATGTCTTTCAGTTTTCTTAATTTTTAGCCTACTTTTCACGTTTTGCAAAAATGAGGAAAAAGTAGACTTATGAGATCGATCCGGGAAAATGTATGTCTGTCTGTCTGTGTGTCCCCCCCACCCCCTATCAACTCCTAAACGGCTGCAGCTATCGAAACCAAATTTGGTATGAGTAAAGATCTATACCGGAACATCTCAATGTCATACTTGAAAATGATGTCAGTGCTACTAACTGCTAAAAAATCGCAATTGAAATTTGAGCTCCATGTTGGATATCTTGGAATGTATACATGGGAACTATTCCAAAATTGGTACACATATAGATAAAATGAAGCAAGAAAGGCTCGAGATGGAGATGGAAAAGATGAATTAAAAATGAGTGAATTACAACAGGCATACAGAGATTGTAGACTGCGAGTGAAACGAATAGTAGCAGAAGAAAAGCAAAAGTCTTGGATTAATTTTACAAATAAATTGGAAGAAGATAGTAAAGCAAATTGCTGTACAGTGTTGTTAAAAATACTAGGAGTAGTTATGAGCAAATAATGGCTTTACAGAAACCAGATGGGAGCATCACTAGGGAAGACACAGAAATAAGAGAAATTATGAAATTATATTTTGAGAATTTATACAATGGTATAAAGAAGTACTCCAGTCCTAATGCACAGATTCAGTCAAGTGATAATATATCTGAAGAAACGCCACCAACTTGGAGTGAAGTAGAATCAGCCCTTAAAAGTATGCGCAATGAACGAGCTACTGGCTTTGATGATCTAAGTGCAGACATGATTAAAGCTGCTGGCCCACAAGGAATTCAATGGCTATACAGGGTAATAAGGGCAATATGGAAAGATAAAATAATACCAGATGACTGGAAGAAGGGAGTTATAGTACCCCTGTTTAAGAAAGGAAGTCGAAAAAAGTGCAACAACTATAGAGGTATTACTTTACTGTCTCATGGTTTAAAAATATTTGAGAAGATTCTTGGGAAAAGATTAAGGAAAATTATTGAACCCCAACTGCAAGAAGAACAATATGGATTTAGGAAAGATAGATCAACTATAGACCTCATATTCGCACTGAAAATTATATTGGAAAAGCACTGGGAGAAAGATCGTAATTTGACATTTGTGTTTTGAGACATCGAAAAAGCATTCGATAGTGTCCCTAGAACAACTATATGGGAGTGTCTTAAAAAGAAGAATGTGACTATGGAACTCATTCAGAGAGTAAAAATGCTTTACGATGACTGCTACAGCTGTGTTCAAGTAGGAAATGGATATTCAGATTGGTTCCAGACATCGAGAGGAGTGCAACAAGGCAGTGCCCTTTCACCATTACTATTCATCACCATCATGGATGAAATCATAAAGGAAGTGAAGCAGAGCACCAATATGGATCTTCAAGCATTTGCTTTTGCAGATGATATAGTTATCTGGGGAAATAGTGAGCTGGGAGTCCAGGAAAGGCTGAACGTCTGGAATGATCATTTGAAAAAATATGGACTGAAAGTAAGTGCTACAAAAACTGCTGCAATGTCTGTTAACAGACAGAGAAGTGAAGATAATATAATGCTGGAGGGTGTACAATTGGAAACAGTAAACCAGTATCAGTACCTTCGATGCTTAATATCAAGAGACAACAGAATACAGCTTGAATTAAATAAGCGTATTCAGAAATCAAGTCAATTCTATCAGCAAGTTCGATATCTACTCTGGAATAAGCAAGTGCCACTAAGATCAAAACAAACTCTGTTTCGAACATACTTTGTCCCTATATTGACTTATGGGTTGGAAACATGCACAACTACCAAAAAAGATGACAGCAGGCTTCAGAAATGAAGTTTCTAAGAACATGCTTCAAAAAACTAGGAAAGACAAAGTAAGAAATGAGAGGATAAGAGAACAAGCTGGAATAAATCAGTCCCTGAAGGAGACCATAACTAGGGCACATTTGCGATGCTTTGGTCACGTCAAACGTATGGCAGAAGGAAGAATTGCAAAACAATGGTTACATACTGAGATTACTGGAAAGAGACCTGTTGGAAGACCTAGGCAGAGATGGCTGGACCAAGTGAAGGAAGATGTCCCATCCAAGGGAATCAACTGGGATGAAGTCTTGAAGGAGCAGTGGTACATGAATCAACCAAAATGGAGAGAGCTCGTAAACCACACCCGGGAAACTGGTGTGGAAACTTGATGATGATGATGATGATGATAGATAATAATACTTCAGTTTAATTTTCAGGCCACCATACATGACAGTGTTGCCAAAATGATTCTAAGCCTACTGATAGGTCCAAATTTTAAATGCACATAACTCCTACACTATCAATTGGATTTCAACCAAATTTGTATGTACTATTTGTACATAAACAGATATGACTGAGCGTATTCTAAAGAGCCACCAGGGCAGCCAACTGTCAATAAATGCTCTCTTTATTTTTTATCCAAATACCAATATATCAGAAAGTATGCGAGCCCACAGCTTTAAACTTTGCACACATATAGAGCCCGACATTCTAGATTAATTTGGAGCAACTAATGTATGTCAGTGCTACCAACATGATTCTAAGTCTGCTGAAAGGACCAATTGTTAATTACATGTATCTTCTATACTATCAATTGGATTTCAACCAAATTTCGTATGTGCTATGTGTACCATAACAGATATGACTGTGCATATTCCTTAGAGCAATCAGGGCTGCCAACTGTTAATAAATGGTGTTTATGTATTTTACCCTAATATCAATATATCAGAAAGTATGCAAGCCAAGAGCTCGAAACTTTGCACACGTATAGTTCTTGACATTCTAGATTAATTTGGAGCAACTAATGTATGTCAGTGCTACCAACATGATTCTAAGCCTGCAGATAGGTCCAATTTTAAAATTCCAGTAACTTCTATACTAACAAATGGATTTCATCCAAAATTGGCACAACAATACATCATAATATTTCAAATTATTACTGACCAACACATGCATGACATTGTTGCCAACATGATTTTACATGCGCTGATAGGTCCAATGTCTAACTGCATGTAAAGTCCATGCTATCCATTGGACTTCAACCAAATTTTGTATTCTGTACCTTAAGAGATGGAGATATTCAGTCACCAGGGCTGCCAACTGTAGTGCTCTATCAGGCTACATCATGCCAGGTATATTTCGAACTAATTCGAAATTTTGATATTACCAAATTCTTTTCGTCATTATTCTAGATAGGCCCATAAAGATTAATCATTGGCATGAATCTTAAATTTTAAGAAAAGTAGGCTCTTTAGTTCGTCGCGGAACTTCTTGTTTTGTTTTGTTTTGTTTTGCAAGTCATCCAAGGTTATTTCTGATTCTTTCATATCTTCTCTTATTTCCTTAATCTATCCTACTTATTGTTTCATATTCCAAAGTTTCTCAACAATTTTTCTCGATAATCTGGTTTCCGGTGTCCCCATAATGTGACCAAGAAAAGAAATCCGCTTCTTCCGAATAGTATCAGTGATGGGCTCCAGTTCTCTGTATACCACTTCATTTGCTACTATCCGCCACTGTCCATCTTTCTGATATTTTTGATTTATGCATGTTCTAGCTATTCTTCTTTCTACTTTTTGAATTTTGTCGATTCTGTTTTTATGAGAAACTTTAAAAAGAGTTTTGCTTCCACAAGTCCCCTCTGGTTGAACCACCGTCTTGTAATGTTTTAATTTTGTTGTGATTGATAGACATTTTCTTTTATATGTAGACCATGTTAATTTTTGGGCTTTTATCATTTTATTAGTTCTTTCTTGCCATGCGGGTTTCTCATCCAAGTTGTAAGTTATAATTTCTCCTAAATATTTAAATTGCTTCACTATTTTAATTTTCTTGTTATTTACTGTTATGTGGTTGATTACAAGCGGATTTGCTACCATTATCTCAGTCTTTTCAAATTGTATCTGAAGTCCAATTTTTTGTGCTATATTTTGTTGACTCATTATTTGATTTCTGGCTTCTTGAATATTATTATTAAGTAACGCTATGTCATCTGCGTATCCCAGGCAATTTGGGTCTATTTGATCTTACTTGGTTCCAATTCTTATTACATTAATTAATTAACATTATTTATATATAATTTGCATATCAATTTATTCATGAAAATAAATAGACGAGCAACTGATACGAAAGGAAAAATTATTTAGACTTGACTTTTTGGAGAAGGTTCATGGCATACACACGTAAACCTGAAATTGTCCAGGTTTCTCAATCTGTTTTGCCAGCATTTTACCCCAGTGTATCATTGGACTTATTGGTGGTCAAGAAAACACTTGATGTGCATACTGCCATGACACTTATCCTGCCTTTGTGCTGATGGACGTATGTCATATTGAAGAGAAATTTGAACTGGGATTTGTTGACAAATCATGTTATAAAAATGCCCTCTTTTTTTCCTTTCTCTCCCCACTTCAAAAATTACATTTGCCTTCACAGATTTTAAGTTGTTTTGGATTACAAGAAAGTGTTCATTCAAGATCTCAACAATGTGTTTTAAGCTTCTATCTGTATTCTTCAGTTGTCTGTTGAAGGAGTTCTGGCACTCCAATACATGTAATACAAAAGTATTTAATAATTTAACATTAGTATTGTCAGCACTGGTGTCCCATTATCTTATAATATATTAAGTTATGAGATATATTAACATCACAAGAAATATAAATAAACTAAAAATGTTGTCATTCCAAGGTATTTTATGCTGTTTCCCCGAATTAATATTGCTATTCACCTGAAACAATTAAAATTCCAATTTAAAAATAATTACACTGCTCAAAGTTTGGAATATATATATATATTTTACTACAATGACTTCTTATAGTAAACCCATTGAGATTTATACAATAACTTATTAACAAACTAAACATCAGTCCTTCTGAAAACTAACAATCGAGGTTAGATATCAATGACACGGTACAAAAGCAGAGCAAACTCGACGTGTCCCTTTTGGATTATCTTACGATAATCAGTATCAATCTTTAGTAGTCCTCCCCGCACATGGAGGAAGCATGCTCTGAATGAGACCATCAAGTTTATCTTGGGGTAAGAGGTCCCACTCCTCGATGACAGCATCAGCATACAATTGATGGCGGTAGTCCAAACTTTAGTTGAGCAGTGTATTTAAAATATCAAGTAGAATAGAATTATTTCTTCTCATTCGTAAACAACTTATAGTTATAATGGTCAGGCTCATTCATTTTTGATTATCCTGTATATAGCTTGCCACGGTGGGTGAGCGGTCAACATGTCGGTCTACTAACCCCAAGCTTGCAGGTTCGCTCCTGGCCGTGGTAACTGATTTTTGAAAGGCGGCAAAAATGACGACACTATGTCATACGATGTTGGCATGTCAAAGAGCCCATTTGAATTCAGTAGGCCGTGTTCATAATGGCAAAATTAATCTCTAGAGTTTCCGCCAACACAAAGTTCCTAATTTCTCTACTAGAAAGTGCTATAGTGTACAAGGAGCTTAGATATCTAACCTCCTTGACTTTCATAGTGCTTCATGGAACAACTAAATTCGACATGCAAGCTACCCTTTGGGTGTCAAATAACGGAGCTTGCACCCGGCACCCGAGGCCATACGATATTATTATTATCCTGTATATACTAATAACACTAAATATATTAGTGTAATTCTCTCATTCAAGGTCCCAAATTTCAGTCTGTAAAATATGTTACTTAAAGTTTGTCTTCAAAATATTTACACACTTACCATAACGAATAGAATAAGAAGTGATATCACTGGCCTAGTACGCCTGGTCCGCCGCAGCGCAGCGCTGGCTCCGATCTGTGATGTAAGTTAGCATTGGCGCTTACGAGACTTTTAAAACCTTGTGACCTGTTTTACATGTTCAAACACCGCAAGATATCCTCATAGGCGCTAATAAGTTTGACATCTCCACTTTTTACTGTGCCCAATTATAATTTAATAAGACGTCTCCTGTAATAGTCTAGTTTCGACAATAAGCGAAGACAGAGAGCAAGTTCAAAATGCAATTAGTATTGCCAGCTATCTGAAAAAAAAAAAAAAAAAAAAAAAAACGGAAAAATTAACCTCGCTATCAGGAAGGATTTCTTCACATTGTTACACATTTTACATTCCCTTAACAGACTTGCAACACAGAAAAAAAAAAAGCCGTATGAACGCAACTTTCAACTTTACCGTAGATTACTATAAAATTCAATAATAACCATAAATTTCACTCCACAAACACCAAAATCGGTAAACTACCATCATTTCAAAAGAACTTAACATAAACAGACATAGAAGGCTAAGTCATGACCCCTTCATAGAGTAGGCTATTGTCTAAAACTGATCACGTCTCCTTCAGCATTACGGTACATATATGTTTTTTAACTCATTGTCTTTTTATTCTCATCCCTTTCTTCACAGAAGTAGTCTTTAATGGCATCAAGAGCATTTTTATTTACACCATACTGGACAAATACTTAGACAAATTAGGAAATATATGTGGAACAGAATAGTCTTTCAATCGCCAGTTGGTTCTTGGGAGAAGTAATACTTCCATCCCTTCTATCACAAATTTGTCAAATTTAACAACTAAATCTTCTGAAAAGTGAGCATCACAGATGTAGGACTTTTCAGCAAGTTCCCTATCCTTCCCTGGTATGGCCCCTTTGCACTTGATAAAACGTTCCTTATCTTTAGGTTTGAAAAACCGTCTGACCCCTTTATAGTCCCCATAGCTAGATCTGCATCCTGGTACAAAAGAGCAAGGCATCTTCACTACGCACATTAAGCACTCATGAAAATGTAAGGGCTAAACTGCTGTTTACTTACATTAAATAACAATAAAATTAACACACGAAGATAACGTCAACACACGACAAGAAATTAAATTCCATTTCAGTTAATGCTTCTTACAATAGCATTTCAGGTATTAATACTATGAAGTAATAGTGTAAGCACTTGTATATCAATAAACGTTTGCACAGAACAGCACCAAAACACTCCGACCGATTAAATACTTAATATATCGCACATAAACACATAAACATATGTGGAAATCCACAATCTCAAGTCGACTGTAGCGCTGCGTAGCGGCGAGTGCCAACCCGATCCGTATTCATTACATGCTGTTGAGGGAGAAGAGATCACACTTTATATTCTATTCGTTATGCACTTACATTGAACAATGTGAAACGGTACCTGCTCGTAACAATGCTAAATTGGTCTCTTCCCACATCCAAGCATGCTAGTACTGTACTTGTCTCTCCAAATTCTGGACTACTTTTCTTAAGGTTGCATTTTTAATGATTCAATCTCTTGAAATGTCTCCTCTTTCAGAGCTGTAATTATGCAGAGTTTATTTCTGTACACATTTTTGTTCCAATAATCCTCAAAAGAAGCTGGGTGGTGGTAGATTCGAATATTGTGGTGTCCAAGATAATTCGGTCTTCAAAAAGTATTAGGAGTTCTCTCATGCTGACATCTGAACTGTGGCATGTCGCACATTTAGTTCATTATCTGTTAAGTGATTGACCAACTCTGTGAATATTTCCAGGTAGATTTCCATGGTAAGAAAAAGTAAAGCCTGTAGTTCACCCATGAACCACTCCACACCATACTCCATTTTACTCAGAATGCAAAGGCTGGCATTAAGCAATTCCAAACTATTGTGAGGGGTCAGATTCTGTTTTACATTGTTCAAGGCATAAAAAATTTCAAGACATACTTAAGTAAATTTTCAGCCTTTGCATTAACGAAAACTTGTGGGCTCCAGTGAGAAAATCACACTATACTACTGTACCACAAATATATACTGTATAATGTCAAGAATTAATGAAAAGTTTTGTATGTTATTTACATATAGCCTATCTATACCATTAGTGTAATTTTTTAGAATTTTGCAATCTGTGGGATGATCTTACAGATGTGACTCAGGATGATATGCAAGTTAAAGAGACTAATAAGCAAAATTATTTGCCATAATAGCAAATTGTGTAATTCCATATTGATTGAATAATTAAAAAACACTTATGTTATATTTTCACCAGATCAATACTGATATTGATTTGGTGAATATGTAACATAAGTGTTTTTTAATTAAAGAGACTAGGAAATGGGGAAGAAATTTTATTTGTAACATTGTACCTGCTTTGCATTTATGAGGATAGTGTGAAGGGAAGCTCCTTTCAGATTGTAGTAGGAGTTACTATTCCTGTGTGGCAAGTTAAGTACTGTGTTTGGGTGTGCTGGCATTGTTATGTTAGTGCCATGTTCTGTTTATATTTGAGGTGAAAGTTACCACATGTGTATGAGTTGGCCGCACACATATTTTTAATAAAGTTTTATCTTTTTATTGATTGTGTACCTTGTTTGTTTTTATATCAAGTGTAGTCATAAGTTATTAAACTACGACGGATACCCTTTTTAGATAGATTTCATTAGAAAGCTAACTATTGCAATGGGTACCATGTTTCGACTTCCGGAAAATATCTCCGCGTTTCACATCCCCTAGATCCCAAAACCATCGCCAGTTTAAAAAAAATGTTTATACAGGGTGTATTTGATATGATGGAAGTCCGTTACACTGGTGATAGAAGAGACTATTCTAAGCTTCCTAGGTAAAAAATTTGTCACCTATCTTGAAATTGATAATTAATCATTAAAAAGTCAATGTTTTTAGTTATTTCAGAAACTAATCAGGCAGAAAGTGGTGCGGCAGGCTGGGGTAAATGAGGCGGAGCCAGGAGAGACGACGCGCGAAGGGGAAGTTGTTACGTAATCGGAGCATTGACCTTACCGGTTGACTTGAGGGGTGGTAGGCTATCAGCTGTTATGAGGATGAGCTCTACCGTCTCGTAAGAAAATGTGCATTGCCGTTGTTCTTGTTGTTGTTGACAACGCACGCAATGGCTTGGGACGTTAGGACCGGTAGTATTGTGTAGCCTACTTTGTAAGTGTGGAATTCATTGATTGATGTTCATGTATAAAATAATTTCGATACTCAGCCCTGATGTATCATTGGCGTCCGTGTCGGACCTTCTGTTGACTAGTTTCTGAAAATACTAAAAACATTCACTTAATGAAATGCAGTGTGACAAAATTCCGACATCCCGTAGTCTGTTCAGAACTAGGCATTTAGGACGGAAGTAAAATACTTGATGTTTTGTTTGAGAGGCTTGGCGATTTCGGTCATTTAGCCCCATGTAGCTGGGTGTGGGTAGAATTTGTGTGATAACCTGTGTTTTGTGGTTTCTGTAGTAATATGGGTATTTGTAATTCAGGTGAGGATTCGGAAGAAGGCGCCGGCCCTGTGGTGTTGGGGCAGTGCAACTGCCTCTCACCTGGTGGCCCTGGGTTCGATTTCTGGCTCCATCAGGGATATTAGAAATTGACGTGAGGGCTGGAACGCAGTGCACTAAGCCTCGTGAGGGCAATTGAGTAGCTGTCTGACAGTGAGGCAGTGCCCGAGTCAGGAAAATCAAGATTAATGGCCGAGGGGACCCGATGCACTGACCACGCGTCACCCTAATATCTGCAGGCCAAATGGCTGGACAGCGGTCGCTTGGTAGGCCTAGGCCCTTCATGGGCTGCACTGCCAGCGGTTATGATTATTGAGAAGAAGGCGGCCGTGGCCTTAAGTTAGGAACAATCCCGACATTTGCCTGGGGTAGAAGTGGGAACCCATGGAAAACTACTTCCAAGATTTAATACTAGTACGGTACCACATGTTCATATTGTGAATTGTCCCATCCCATCTCCAGCCCTCGGGTGGCCATTAACTGGAGAGGGGGGGGGGGGTGATTTATTGGTCCATCAACAATGTAAATACATATGAAAATACACGAAAATGAAAATAAAATACAAATACATTGTTATAATAATAATAATAATAGTCTAATAATAATAAGAGTCAGCATGTGTAGTTCAGGTGGTAGAGTGCTAACCTTCCCGAGGGTGCGATCTACGTTCAGTCATGTAGTAAATGAATGGGATCTAATACGATCATCTCCATGGATTTCATGGCACATACAAGAAATCCTACGTACATTAAAGTCTGGCAACTCGACATACCAAAAAGAAACATAAAAGAAGTTAGTGTGTCTAAACGCCTATTATTACGATTATTAGTATTATTAATATGTTTATTAGAGTTGTTGCACTATCTTCACACAAAGATAGACCCACAGTTCCTTAAATTAATTTACCAAATCTTTAGGATTTCTATTTTCTATGCATAGTCCATGAAGCTGGCAAAATCCTAGACAGATCCACCATCACTAGTCATGTAGCCACTCCCCATGAAGGTGTGAATCAGCTGTTCATAGGCTCGGTTTGTGTATTTCAATGTCATTGGCAGACAAGGCGAGGAGGTCACTCAACTGCAGACTCTGGTCAACATTCCTCAGCGTAGGAGGGGAGGGTGACGGGGAGAAGTCAGCTCTGCTGCTGAGGGGAACGAAGTGAAAGCCCGTTTCCAAGACATTGACCGACGATTTTTGTGATTTAATTCCACCTACACTAATTAAGATCCGACTTAATTTCAGGAAGATATTTGCTTAGAATACCATCTTCTATCACCAGTGTAAAGGACTTCCATCATATCAAATACACCCTGTATAATGTATTGTATATACCTATATCACTTTCTTGTGGGCATGATAACTACCGTAATTTTGCACCAATCACTTTAAATCTTTTACATAATATGTATCCCTTAAAAATCTCGGTCGAGTTCGTTAATGGGCAAAATAGGTCGAAAGGGGTGAAAACGGGGGTCATTTTTCGAAAAAGTGAAATATCGCTATAACTCTCTTATACGTGAAATATCGAATCGAATCCGAGTTCATACTATGTATCGGATAAGTGCCAAAAATTTATGTTTAAAGTTTTTTGATAGCACCAACCATTGACCAAAGGGGTGGAAAATGTGGGTTCTTCGGTAAACATTAATCGTATCTCTTAATAGGCACAATATCAAAACCGTACAAAAAGGACAATATTCCCCTAATAATTACCTAAACTCTTTTGCCTGAAAGAAATTTTGATATGACCCACCATTACGCCAAGGGATGAGAAAAATGATTTCGGAATTATAAGAAAATGCCAAGAGCCATCAGAGGTTACCATGACAACGCTTCTAAATTGATGAGGGATGAGCTATCATAGGTTGTCATGACAGCGCCATTGCACGAGATCACATTCAGTTTTCCATTTGGGACAGATGACCTCGTAGTTCCGCCCCTTAAAACAACAATAACTAACTAGTTTTCCATCTGACTCTGTGGGAAGCGGCTTCGGTGACGTAACTGGTAGCATGCTGAACTTCTATGCCCAAGGTCGCAGGTTCAAAGCCGGCAGAAGTCTTCGGATTTTCTAAGAGCGCTCAAAATACCTCAGTATACTTCCCTCGGAGAGGAATTTCCCAACTTGGTTGAGGTGGCATGTAGGTGTCGTTAACGGTAGTATTTGGTACCAAAATTAGGAACTACTCCTTGAAATTGACCATCTGCAGTCCTTACCTGAATTCCAGACTAATACAACCATCACAATTAACACCGTTTATCAGACAGATTCTACACACAGTACACGGGCTTGCATGACCACGTTGTCTCAGCCCCTAAACTGAGGAACCAACCAACATCTCTGCGGATAAAATTTGGCGTGAAGAAGTAACAGACTGTTAGATAGGTACACATCAGTTCCAAATTTTGCATTAGGACAGTGTGACCACAAGTATAAAAATGGACCTCAATTGACAAGAAGGTTACCATCCCCATAAGACAATAAAATGTTAAAAATATGCATAGAAAGACGGGAAAAAAGTTAATTAAGCTCCAATAGTAAAATACTTTCTCGCAATAAATGAGTTACGAAAACCTGCATATTGTGTGTGTGTGTGTTTTTTTCTAACAGAAGAGACACGTTAAACTGTTTCTTTCACCTTTACCAGCAATGAGAACACTAGCAGTTGCTAAATTACTCTCTTTCCATTCTTTAACTTAAGCACTCCTTAATTCGCTAGAAACTCCAAAACCAGCTTGAGCAAATGTAATTCTCTCTCTCAACAAACAATGCATCAGGCAGGCAGTTCTGTAGATTCCTATCTCGTTTTCGCAGACATCTAACGTATTCCTCCCTTAAGGTGTATTGGAGGGTAATTTAGGATCCGACCTCATTGATTGCAAAAAAGTATTTTACATTTAGAGGTTAATTAACTTTTTTTTTTTTTTCGTTTTTGTATGCATATTTTTATCATTTTATTCTTGTCATTTGGGGTTCATTTTTATACTTGTGATCACACTGTCCTTATGCAAGGTTTGGAACTGATGTGTAACTATCTGACAGTCTGTTACTGCTTCACGCAAAATTTTATCTCCCGCAGAGATTTTTGTTGGTTCCTCAGTTTAAGGGCTGCGACAACGTGGTCATGTAACCCCGTGTACATTAGGTGTGTGTAGAATCTGATAAACGGTGTTAATTGTGATGACTGTTTTAGTCTGTAATTCAGCTAAGGTCTGCAGACGGTCAATTTTAAGTCGTAGTTCCTAATTTTGTACCATATACTAACGTCAACGACACCTAGCTGTGAACGTGGCTACTAGATGCCACAGCAACTTGCAACGAACGTTGGAACTTCTCCTCCAAAGGAAAGCATGCTGAGGGATATTTAGCGCTCTTAGAAAATCCGACGACTTTGGCCGGCTTTGAACCAGCGACCTTGGGCATATAAGTTCAGCATGCTACCAGTTAGCCGCTTCCCACAGTCAGATGGAAAAATGAATGTGATCTCGTGCAATGGCGTTGTCTTGGCAACCTCTGATAGCTCATCCCTCATCAATTTAGAAGCGTTGTCATGGTAACCTCTGATGGTACTTGGCATGTTCTTTAATTCCGAAATCATTTTTCTCATCCCTTGGCGCAATGGTAGGTCAGATCAAAAATTCTTTCAGACAAAGTTTTAGGTAATTATTAGGGGAATATTTTCCATTTTGTACGGTTTTGATATTGTGCCTATTAAGGGGGAGATGATTAATGTTTCCCGAAAAAAAAAAAAAAACACTTTTCCACCCCTTTGGTCAATGTTTGGTGCCATCAAAAACTTTTCAAACATAAATTTTTGGCACTTATCCGACACATATTATGAACTTTGAATGGATTCGATATTTCACGTATTAAGAGAGTTATAGAGATATTTCACTTTTTCGAGAGAAAAACAGCACCCCCCCCCCCCCCCATTTTCACCCCCTTCAACCGATTTTGCCCATTAACGAACTCGACCGATATTTTAAGGGGTTACATATTATGTAAAACATTCAAAGTGATTGGTGCAAAATTACGGCAGTTATCGTGTCCACAAAAAACTGATATATATGCATATATATATACACACACATATATATATAATCTTTTGAACTGACGGTGGTTTGGGGGTCTGGGGGATGTGAAACGCGAAGATATGTCGAAATTTTCCGGAAGTTGAAACATGTCACCCATTGCAATAGTTAGCTTTCTGATGAAATCTACCTAAAATAGGCTACATAATTAAAAATACCACCATCAACGACACCAAGCTGTGAACTTGGCTACTAGATGCCACCGGAACCATCAACTCGCAACGGACGTTGGAACTTCCCATCCGAAGGAAAGCATACTCAGGGTTTTTAAGCGCTCTTAGTAAATCCGACGACTTCAGCCGCGTTTGAACCCGCGACCTTGGGCATAGAAGTTCAGCATGCTACCAGTTCCGATACCGAAGTCGCTTCCCACAGACATATGAAAACTGAATGTGATCTCGTGCAGTGGCGTTGTCATAGCAACTGCTGATGGCTCATCCCTTATCAATTAAAAGTAAAGTTGTCATGGCAACCTCTCTTGGCACTTGGCATTTTCTTATAATTTAAATCATTTTGCTCACCCCGTGGCGTAATGGTGGGTCATATCGAAAATTCTTTTAGACAAAAATTTTAGGTAATTATTGGAGGAATATTGTCCATTTTGTACGGTTTTGATATTGTGTCTATTAACAGAGATATGATTAATGTTTCCCGAAAAAAACACTTTTCCCACCCCTTTGGTCAATGGTTGGTGCTATAAAAAAAACTTTTCAAACATAAATGTTAGGGCCTTATCCGACACATAGTATGAACTTGGAATGGATTCAATATTTCAGATATTAAGAGAGTTATAGCGATATTTCAATTTTTCGAAAGAAGCCTCCCATATTCACCCCCTTTGACCGATTTAGCCCATTAACGAACTCGACCTATATTTTAAGGGGTTACATATTATGTAAAACATTCAAAGCGATTGGTGCAAAATTACGGCAGTTATCGTGTCCACAAGAAACTGATATATATGCATATATATACACACACATATATATATATAAACTTTAGTAGGATATAAAGGCCGGTTCTGGGGCAGGGGCTAATGCGCAAGATGGCGGCCGCGCGCAACCAGCCCCATGTTATTCTTATGGAGGGGCCAGTCATAGCTGGGGCAAGGCCTAATGCGCAAGATGGCCGCCACGCCCTGAGACCGTTAATGACGTCACAGGGAGAGGTCGGCCGTGTAGTTGCTAAATAGAATATTTATTATTCTTATTTTTTTATCGTTTCGGTAGTCTATGGACCACGTTATTTCAACTGCCTTTTCCCTCGTTCTTTCACATTGGCCCAGTATTCGCGCATTCTTCTTCGGTGAGCTTCCCTTCGTTCTTCGGTCCACTTCTTGCCGGTTTTCAATATAGGTTTTGGCTGAAAACTCTGTATCTCCCCAAGTTTCTTCTTCAAAGAGTCACGTTCCAAGATGTCCTCATGTGATATCCCCAGTTCTTGTAGGTCTTTTTCCACCTCTGTAAACCTCCCTTTGGTTTTCTTTCCCACAAAGTAGGCACAGATTCGATTGGACAATCTTCCGGAGTTAATTCGTGTTAAATGGCCATAAAAGGAGAGTCTTCTTTTGCGAATGGTGTCCGTTATTTTCTTCACATGTAGATAGAGTTCATCGTTTTGTCGTCTTCTATACTCTCCTCGTTCCTTGACCGGGCCCAAGATCTTTCTCAGAATCTTCCTCTCTTTGGCTTCGAGTTGTTCTGCCAGGCCTTTCTTATTCATCGCCAGGCATTCTGATGCATATAACGCCTCGGGGCGAATAACAGTAACGAAGTGCCTCAGTTTGGCCTTGAAGGAAATTGATCGTGATTTGTAAATGTCTTTGGTTAAATGGTAAGCCATTTCCATTTTGTTAATCCGTGCCACGAAGGCTTCCTTTTCACGAATGTTGGGCTCAATCCATTCACCCAGGTAGTTGAATTTCTCTACCTGTGTTATTTGTCCTCCATTCACCGTAAGTTCTCTGGGTTCCGACTTGATGTTCGTTATAAACTGCGTTTTCTCAAACGAAATCTCAAGACCTGCCTTTGCTGCTTGCACCTGTAATTGATTGATTTCTTGTGTGTGGGTAGATTATTGGCTGAGGAATAACCTAACCACCAAGGGAAGATGATAAATAAAAGGAGGTGGGTTTCGGACTGGAGAAAAAGGATAGCAAAATAGGAGGAGAGTCTCACAAAAGTTGTAAATTTAACCTTAAATGCACTTAGAGGCGGTTGCCACTGCAAATCCGCTCTCTGATACCTAAAATGGGTAAGGACCTGGTCGAAGCTAACGGGAAACGCAGCTAGGACTTGGGCGGTTTGCAAGAGAATGGCTTTAGAGTATTCCCTCTCAAGCATGCGTATGTGTACTATGGGGAAGGGTGATGGTCTGGCAAGACAGATAGTAACAGACTTATTGTAGATCTGTTCAAAGGCATTCTTTTTTGACCAAGTAATTCGAAGAATGCCAATAATTTGCATCGATTTTGATATTTCCAGTTTTCGAAGTTGTGGAGTTCCTAAAAAGCGACCAAGTGCTCCCAAGAAGGATTGTGATAAAAAATTATACCTTGGGGAGTAATTTTGGTAAGTGAACCAAGAGTTGCATTTGGAAATGGCTAAGCTTTTACTCAGCAAAGAGCCGGCTAAAAGTTTAGACAAAGAGAAACACTTATCTTTTGGAAAACCAACCATAAGTTTTCGGAGAGGATCTCCACAAGCAGGTAGCTGGCGTAGCGAGCTGTACTTGCCTTACTGGCCAGTTAGAATTAGCTATTAAAGCTAAGAGAAACTTTAACGAGATTACCACTAAGAGTTCTTGCTCAAATGCAACGAGTGGTGAAAGCCCTATCAATAGATTTAATGGCATTGGGTAGGAAGAGCCAAGGAAGACAGGATCTTGCCTAACCGTTGTATTAGAGAAATGATGAGTCGAAAAGGAAAGTTTGAATTTATTTAACAATACAAAAAAGTCTAATAAATTTGACAAGTATATAGTTTCAATTTTTGTTAACAATTTGGGGTCGCAGACCTCCTAACATATAAAGTTTGCTCCAGGCAATTAACAATTTATTATGTTTCAAACCTTTATAAAATCCTAGCAAGGATTTAAAATAGCAAAGATAAAAATTCAAAATTTAAAGACAATTAAGGTGATTAAAGTTTAACAATAAATAGAGTACAAGGTGTGTACTATAAGAAATTTCTGAGAAAGCATTCTAGAGAAAGTAACCACTTCGAAAATAACAATAACAAAAACATGAAGAATAAGATAGAAGTTCCTATAACTTCTTATATTTGTGCAGAATTACTTTTATAACAATTATACAAAAGAGGGCAGGTCACTTACTGTGAAACCTGAAGAGAAAGTCAAAAGGAAGGTTCTAGACTTCCTATGTTTAATTAGGAATCACAAGACTAATGGGGGCAAGTTTCCCTTTCGTGAAACCTAGAAATAACTCACTCCTGAGTTGAAAGAATTGTATTCCCTGATTATAAGGGAGAAACAATGTAAGCTTGAACCGTGTATGAAACACGTGGTTATGCAGAAATTAATTAATGAGATATAAGCAAAGGTGGAAGGACACTTCGTTAGAGTGTCACCTCATTGAAAATGATCTAGAGTAACAATTTTATTAATATGGTTTGTTAGTAGAAGGTTTAGGAAAGATCAATTGGGATTTAGGATCAATGTTCATGGCCTTATTTATGGTAATCGGACGATCGCGACGCGGTAGAAAAGTTGAACAAGCACTAGTTATCACTATAGTCTGTTAAATAGATGAAAGTTCACTGTAGTAACACGAAAGTTTATGACAAAGAAAGTTATTGCAATGATGAAAAAGAACTGGTAGCACTAGATAGGCGAAAGTCTATTGCTTGAGAAAGTTGTGTATTACAATTAAATGCGCCATAGAACATTCCAACGGTGGAAGAAAATTAGCTATTGAGCTTTAATTCAGAAGGAAGATTCTTCAATTTTCAATAGTATTCTCACAAGTGAGTGAAATATACATGACGGCAAGACTTGTAGATAGAGTACAGAATCTGGAAGGTTCCAGAACAATCCTAATAGAAGAATGGAGCCAAAGTTAATCCAGCGGAGGAACTAGCTTGGTATTTTATAGACAGCGGGTATTATATAATATCCCACGTTGTGAGAAGATATATCATTTAAATAGCTTAAGAAAAGCTACTTTCTATTAAGGTTGGCTTAGACAGACAAAAGCCCAACATGGCAAATCCCGCGAAGAATGATTACCGCCCCAAATAAGTAATCTCACGCTGTCTATAAAATGATCAATAAAAGCATGTAGATAATAAAACTGATGAAGATGAGGTTAAAACCTTAAGTCTGTACTTATCTTGGTTGCATGTCGAAGGTGAAGTTCCCTTTGACGAATACTTAAAGTGCCAACATGGCGTAGAATGTAGAGAGTGCCTCTTGGTTTGAGGAGACTGGCTCGAGTTGAGCCTTGACTGACCAAGTCAACTGCCGACTTACAAGTGAGACCCACTCAGCGAAGCGCGGAGGGTCCAAGGAAGGGAAAAGAGTGGGGGTAGGAGACAAAAGGAAAACATATAAGCATGACCAATATTGTAAACTTAAATTCTCATGAGGAAATGGTCTTCAAAGAGTTGATAGCAGGCGATACTAGCACAGCCTGGTGGGTGAAAGAGTAGACGAAGTTCTCTTGATCACGGAGATAATAGCTGGCGATGGCAACGAGTTCTGGTGGCCTGATGGAAATGGAAGTCCTCTTGCACCAGGAAGAATTGAGGAGCTTCAGAGATTCGCTGCTAGATGACGCTAGGTGGGTCATGGAAGATATATATCTAGAACAGACTCACAATGACATAAGAGACATGACCACCAAAGAGAAACTAGAAGATCGCTGTTGGTGTTTAATAAAGAGGAAGGAATGAACATGCAAAAGCATTAAAAAATATATTCTCTCGTACCGTGTATTCCAAGAATACACCATACTGGGAGGGGAAAACACCAACAGAGAACAAATAAGCAGTTAAACATTTAAAGGTAATGGAGCGATCAAAGACAGTGGTCTTGTGATCGGACCATTAGTGGTCAAGACTCTGACCACCCTGACTCTCCCATTCCTTCCAGGATAACACTCGGTCACTCTACCAGAAATCAGGACCAGGGGAAGAGAAACATCCCTAACCAAGACCGAGTCCCCCACTTTAATGTCGGGACTGGAAAGAAACCACTTCTGTCTCCGTTGCAGGGAAATTAAATATTCCAAGTTCCACCTCTTCCAAAAGGAATTGCGGAGGGCTTCAAGTTTACGCCAAACAATAGGTAAATTAGAATCCCTGTAAGAATTGGGAAGGGGAGGAGGGGCAGAGAGAGAAGTGCGTGTAAGGAAGTGACCAGGTGTGAGTGGAAGCAGGTCATCAGGGTCATTGGAAAGCGGAGTTAAAGAACGAGAATTAACAACACCTTCAATCACAAAATAGCTAGAAGGTGCGAGAAGTATAGCTCTAGTAAAGATTGCGATAAGATGCGAAAGAAGAATTAACAAGTTTAAACAAAGCGTATAGAAACAAGTACATCTATTAAGGATAAGAATATACCAAGTAAACAAAGGAACTATGCGAGTAGAAAGCAAGAACGCCATAGGTAACAACAATCTATTAGCCATAAACAATGACCCTAAGTTATAATAAGTATCAAAGGGGTTAATCAGAAAAATACTTAAGTCAGCGAGAAACGTGACATAACAAGTATAAATACAAAAACACATCGAATGTGACGACGAGAAAAAACAAATTTGTTCATCAATGAACAATAAGATTGCAAAATATGTAAGCAAGGAGCAATACATGAGCGCGTGAAAAATACGCAACGATGTTATGAAACAAGAATCGAAGCAGTTGTAGAATACGAGCGTAAGCAAGTGGGAGAGGCAGGCAAACACGGCCTTGACCCACATAGTACAGCGAGATAAGGAATATAAATATCTGAAAGAGTCCTTGACCGGAACAAGTTTATTTTGGTAATGAGGTGAGCGGCTTCCGAGATTACGGGAGCAACTCGCAAGACAATGGTTGGCAGTCAGCCAGAGTTGAGATAAGGGAAACTTGCTCTGACCTTTGGCAAGCATACAGGAAATAAACGACAGCTTGGCGTTATCCGAGCTTGTATACAAACAAGATTGAAAAACAAGCAGTTCGAAATAAATAAACAAACAACACAAGTGAAATCAGCTGAGACTTAAAGCGGATATTCAGGTTAGACGGCATGCAGTCATTCGTGGCTTGGACGTGAAAAACCAATTTAGAGACATATGAAATAAAGTAAGAAATCAATTTCGCATAATTTTGAGGATTACGGAATCCGACAATTTTCAACAGAAAAAAGCTTAATTCTTCCGAAAAAGGAAGAGAAACTGGGACATTGAGAAGAAGTTTATGCATAAGAATAGTTATTCTAGATGCTAGAGAATTCAGATTTTCAAGCGGTTTCAAAAGCGGCTTCCAATTGTGAGGAAGGGGGAAGGAGCCGGCCGTGGCCATACTACTAATTAGCGAAAGAAGTGAAACATAGCTTACAGCGAAATGATGGTGACTGATAGCCATGGTTTTACACAAGGGGAAGATAGTTTTCAATAGAGAGTTTAAGCAATTACCTGCTATAAAAATGACATGAGAAGGTAAACTAAGTGACACAAGATTAGGCGAACTTGAATTGCCATTTTATGCGGGAAGAAGGCAAAATCATTTAAACAACTTACAAAGATGGGGTAGTTGTTTACGATGAGACATCGTTTCGGCAAGTGTTTTTCAAAAGTATCGAGATCGAAAACATAGGTGTTCTCTTTTTCAGAAAGGGGATTTATATCAGCAGTAACGAAATGACATTGCGATTTGGTTTGAAGACTGGGATGTTGGATTTCACCAGTAATAACCCAACCAAAATCGGTGTCTCTGGCGACCACGTTTGAGGATAACTTGCGAACCTGTTTACGGAGGCAATTCCAAAAAACATTGGCACTGAAAAGTACATCAATGGGACCTTGAGCATTAAACTGAGGATCAGCTAACCTTAAGTGCGAAGGAATCTTTAAACCGGAAGTATTGATAGAGCTGCTAGGAGTGTCCTTGCCAATACTGGTAAGAATGAGACAGTTTAAGTTAAGATTGGTGTTTCTTTGACAGACGTCTCTTATTTTCAATTTTGAAGACTGCAAGGCTTGAGTTTTCAAATTGTCAATGCTGGATACATTGATGGGAGTAGGCGATGAAGAAAGACCTAGTTTTTTAAATTAACGATCGCGAAACAAAGTTGTGAGTTGAAGCGGAATCGAGAAGACCGCGGGTTCGAAACCAATTTCCAAATTTATCTTGGATTTCGCATTGTACAGTGGACAAAAGGACTTGCGCACTGTGAGAAGTTTCGGCGTTAGAAATGCAGGAAGAAGCATTAGTTTGTTCGGAGCTGCTCTGCATGGAGTTTGAAGAAGCGGGTACTGGTGACCTCGATTTATCATGAACGTGCAATAAATAATGGTGCGGTTTTTTACAATGGAAACAGAGGTTGGAAGACGTACAGTTTGAAGAAGAATGCTTAGGTGACAGGCAGTTGAAGCAATGTTTACTATTGAAGACAAACTTCCTTCGATCTTCGACAGACAATTCTTTAAAAGATTTGCACAAGTACAAAGTGTGCAACTTTTTGCAGAGCATGCATTTTAAAAATTTGTTGAGTGGCCTGATATGTTCTCTTGGATGGTTGAAAGAAACAGAACGAGTTTGCTTGTTCTCGACAGATGGGGGTTGTTGACCATTTGAAGAGACAAGTTTTTTCTAAAAAATGCGACACTTATGACTCGTTTCGACATTTTCGCACTGAAATGAGAGTGCTGTAAGGACTTGGCACCGGCTGTTGAGAAACGAGATGAGATGTTCAAACGAATGTTCCTCGTTGCGAGTGAGTTCGATCTCCCAAGCCTTTAATGTCGAAAAATCGAAACTTGATGTAGCTAGATGAATAAGAATAGTGTCCCACGATTGGACTGGTTGCTTGAGTTGATATAACGCTCTCACGTGCAATTGAATAGAGTCTAACAGGTCTCTTAAAAAGGTGACGTCATTAGGTTTGACGACTGGCAGGTTGAACAGACAGCGGATGTGGCGAGCTATACTCAAACGTAAATTGCCATATCTCTCTTTAAGGAGATTAAAGGCGATCAATGCGCTTAATGGCAGTGACTGAACCAAGGCCAAGGCCTCGCCTTCCAAGGACGCACGCAGGAAATAGAATTTATGAATGTCGAGAATGTCAGTATTTTCATGAATTAGGGAGCAGTTAAGTTCATAAAAGGAATACCATTCACCTTCCTGGCCTGAGAAGTGAGGTAGGCTTATATTTGGAAGTAAAGGTTTCGGTTTATCCTTGTGAACTGAAGTGGGTGCGAACTGGGCCGGATTGATGACCCTAGTGTCCGGTTCTGAGATACTACGGATCAGTTGGTGGGCCTTTGCGATCCCTTCGAAATACAAGGGTTCAACCTCGTCCCGATCCGATTGAAGTTCTGGGCAAGCGGATTCAATCTCGGTTTGAATTTGATCGTAGTAATCATAGGACCGTTCGTACAACTTAAGGCGTTGTGTCAAGATGTCTAAATCACACTCGGCGGGATTTATTTTGTTGATGAAATTTCTAAATCTGGTGAGTTGGCCTTTGTAGGAAGAACGTCTGGCAATGAGAGTTTCATTCTTTTCAGTAGGAGCCATGACAAAGTAAGTAAATTAAAGTGTAACTCACGAAACTGTTGAACCTTGGAGATGCTGTCAGGCTGGCAGCAGCGAATAAGTTGAAAGAAAGGGACACACCAAAGGAGACAGGAGCGGCCTCTTTCCCCTTCACAGGCTTTGCACGATGTAGTTATAGCTGAAAGATTCAAAGCAGGTATTAACAATTTGCAAGGTGTTGTCTTGTCAAATAATCCTCTAAAGAGAAAAAATGACAAATTGACTCTCCCGGGTTTCTGGTACCAAATTTTGGGTAGATTATTGGCTGAGGAATAACCTAACCACCAAGGGAAGATGATAAATAAAAGGAGGTGGGTTTCGGACTGGAGAAAAAGGATAGAAAAATAGGAGGAGAGTCTCACAAAAGTTGTAAATTTAACCTTAAATGCACTTAGAGGCGGTTGCCACTGCAAATCCGCTCTCTGATACCTAAAATGGGTAAGGACCTGGTCGAAGCTAACGGGAAACGCAGCTAGGACTTGGGCGGTTTGCAAGAGAATGGCTTTAGAGTATTCCCTCTCAAGCATGCGTATGCGTACTATGGGGAAGGGTGATGGTCTGCCAAGACAGATAGTAACAGACTTATTGTAGATCTGTTCAAAGGAATTCTTTTTTGACCAAGTAATTCGAAGAATGTCAATAATTTGCATCGATTTTGATATTTCCAGTTTTCGAAGTTGTGGAGTTCCTAAAAAGCGACCAAGTGCTCCCAAGAAGGATTGTGATTTAAAAAAATATACCTTGGGGAGTAATTTTGGTAAGTGAAACAAGAGTTGCATTTGGAAATGACTAAGCTTTTACTCAGCAAAGAGCCAGCTAAAAGTTTAGACAAAGAGAAACACTTATCTTTTGGAAAACCAACCATAAGTTTTCGGAGAGGATCTCCACAAGCAGGTAGCTGGCGTAGCGAGCTGTACTTGCCTTACTGGCCAGTTAGAATTAGCTATTAAAGCTAAGAGAAACTTTAACGAGATTACCACTAAGAGTTCTTGCTCAAATGCAACGAGTGGTGAAAGCCCTATCAATAGATTTAATGGCATTGGGTAGGAAGAGCCAAGGAAGACAGGATCTTGCCTAACCGTTGTATTAGAGAAATGATGAGTCGAAAAGGAAAGTTTGAATTTATTTAACAATACAAAAAAGTCTAATAAATTTGACAAGTATATAGTTTCAATTTTTGTTAACAATTTGGGGTCGCAGACCTCCTAACATATAAAGTTTGCTCCAGGCAATTAACAATTTATTATGTTTCAAACCTTTATAAAATCCTAGCAAGGATTTAAAATAGCAAAGATAAAAATTCAAAATTTAAAGACAATTAAGGTGATTAAAGTTTAACAATAAATAGAGTACAAGGTGTGTACTATAAGAAATTTCTGAGAAAACATTCTAGAGAAAGTAACCACTTCGAAAATAACAATAAGAAAAACATGAAGAATAAGATAGAAGTTCCTATAACTTCTTATATTTGTGCAGAATTACTTTTATAACAATTATACAAAAGAGGGCAGGTCACTTACTGTGAAACCTGAAGAGAAAGTCAAAAGGAAGGTTCTAGACTTCCTATGTTTAATTAGGAATCACAAGACTAATGGGGGCAAGTTTCCCTTTCGTAAAACCTAGAAATAACTCACTCCTGAGTTGAAAGAATTGTATTCCCTGATTATAAGGAAGAAACAATGTAAGCTTGAACCGTGTATGAAACACGTGGTTATGCAGAAATTAATTAATGAGATATAAGCAAAGGTGGAAGGACACTTCGTTAGAGTGTCACCTCATTGAAAATGATCTAGAGTAACAATTTTATTAATATGGTTTGTTAGTAGAAGGTTTAGGAAAGATCAATTAGGATTTAGGATCAATGTTCATGGCCTTATTTATGGTAATCGGACGATCGCGACGCGGTAGAAAAGTTGAACAAGCACTAGTTATCACTATAGTCTGTTAAATAGATGAAAGTTCACTGTAGTAACACGAAAGTTTATGACAAAGAAAGTTATTGCAATGATGAAAAAGAACTGGTAGCACTAGATAGGCGAAATTCTATTGCTTGAGAAAGTTGTGTATTACAATTAAATGCGCCATAGAACATTCCAACGGTGGAAGAAAATTAGCTATTGAGCTTTAATTCAGAAGGAAGATTCTTCAATTTTCAATAGTATTCTCACAAGTGAGTGAAATATACATGACGGCAAGACTTGTAGATAGAGTACAGAATCTGGAAGGTTCCAGAACAATCCTAATAGAAGAATGGAGCCAAAGTTAATCCAGCGGAGGAACTAGCTTGGTATTTTATAGACAGCGGGTATTATATAATATCCCACGTTGTGAGAAGATATATCATTTAAATAGCTTAAGAAAAGCTACTTTCTATTAAGGTTGGCTTAGACAGACAAAAGCCCAACATGGCAAATCCCGCGAAGAATGATTACCGCCCCAAATAAGTAATCTCACGCTGTCTATAAAATGATCAATAAAAGCATGTAGATAATAAAACTGATGAAGATGAGGTTAAAACCTTAAGTCTGTACTTATCTTGGTTGCATGTCGAAGGTGAAGTTCCCTTTGACGAATACTTAATGTGCCAACATGGCGTAGAATGTAGAGAGTGCCTCTTGGTTTGAGGAGACTGGCTCAAGTTGAGCCTTGACTGACCAAGTCAACTGCCGACTTACAAGTGAGACCCACTCAGCGAAGCGCGGAGGGTCCAAGGAAGGGAAAAGAGTGGGGGTAGGAGACAAAAGGAAAACATATAAGCATGACCAATATTGTAAACTTAAATTCTCATGAGGAAATGGTCTTCAAAGAGTTGATAGCAGGCGATACTAGCACAGCCTGGTGGGTGAAAGAGTAGACGAAGTTCTCTTGATCACGGAGATAATAGCTGGCGATGGCAACGAGATCTGGTGGCCAGATGGAAAAGGAAGTCCTCTTGCACCAGGAAGAATTGAGGAGCTTCAGAGATTCGCTGCTAGATGACGCTAGGTGGGTCATGGAAGATATATATCTAGAACAGACTCACAATGACATAAGAGACATGACCACCAAAGAGAAACTAGAAGATCGCTGTTGGTGTTTAATAAAGAGGTAGGAATGAACATGCAAAAGCATTAAAAATTATATTCTCTCGTACCGTGTATTCCAAGAATACACCAGTGTGGCTGTGTCAAGAGAATTAGAGAAAATTGCAACATCATCTGCGAAAGCTAAACAGTCGATTTTCAGGTTTTTGTTCTTACAACCTAGTCTGACCCCATTCTCTATACCATCCTTACACAATTCTTTACGCCATTCTCGAATAACTTTCTCAAGAACACAGTTGAATAAAAGAGGTGAAAGCCCATCTCCCTGTCTCACCCCTGTCCGTATTGCGAAGGATTCAGAAATCTCTCCCCTGAATTTCACTTTGGAAGCCGTATCCAATAGGGATTGGTGAATGATTGCTCTTGTCTTATTATCTAAACCTAATTCTCTTAAAACCTGGATCAGGGTACTTCGATCCAGCGAGTCGTAAGCCTTCTTGAAATCAACAAAAGTCACAACGAATTTCTTACTTCTCAGATTCATGTACGATAGAATTGATTTTAGATTCGTGATTTGCTCAACACAAGAGCGCCCCTTTCAAAATCCACCTTGGTATTCGCCCAGGTGTTGATCGAGCTGTGCTTCCGCTCTCGTTTGAAGCGCTTTCGCGAGAATCTTGTATTTTATCGAGAGGAGTGATATGCCACGATAGTTGTTTACGTCCGCTTTATCAACCTTTCTTTTGCAGGGAATGAATTAGGGCCGATGTCCAATCACTGGGCAGTTTCTCAGTTTCCCAAATCTCCCGGATGATATCCGTTAGCTTGTCGACTGGTATTTCCAGAGTTCGACAACTATTGAATCCTCACCTGGTGCTTTATTGTTCTTAAGTGAGTGAATGATCTGCTTGATTTCTTCCCTAGTTGGTGAACTTGAGTCTGGATTGACGAGCACATTATTCTAAAAGGAAAATTTCGACGTTGGAGCCTCACAATTGAGAAGGGGCTCAAAGTATTTCGCCAGGATCTGACAGTTGTCTTTGTCATTGAAAGCAAGTTTCCCATCGGGATTCCTAAAGTGAAGACTGGGTGGAGTGTATTTACTGATATTTTGCTTGAAGATTTTATAGAAATCACTTGTGTTGTTCTTTTTGAAATCTTGGTCTATCTGTGCCAACTGATTTTTTTGGAATGCTCGTTTTATCCCGCATATGGTTTTATCAGCCTGCTTTCTCACGACCAGGAATCTCTCTCTGTTTTCTTCATTCTTCTGTTTGTTCCATCGCAACCAGGCAAGCCGCCTTTGGTGAATGGCATCGTCACATTCATTAGTCCACCAAGGATGCCGCCTCAACTTTGTCAGTGGGATGGTTTCCTGTGCCGTTTCAAGAATTGCTTCTTTGAGTTGTTCTCAATTCTGTGGCTCACGTGTTTCAAGTTTCTGACTGAATTCGCTTTGTGTTTTCAGTTTTTCCACATCAAACCTGTTGATCTTTCTTCCCTGAAATCTCTTGATGGATCTTGGAAGAAGTTTTAATTTTATCTTTGAAAGATAGTGATCAGAGTCAAGATTCGCGCTTCTTAAGACTTTTACATTCTGGATTTCTCTACGAGATTTACGAGAAATAGCAACGTGGTCAATTTGGAATTCGCCGAGATGGGGATTTGGGGATGTCCATGTTTTCTGTTTTGCAGGAAGTCGTTTGAAAGCGGTTGACTTCATCACTAGGTTGAACGCCTTGCACAACTCCACTAACCTTTCTCCATTGCGGTTTGTTCTTCTGTGGGCCGGGTATTCTCCGATAATATTCTTGAATTTCTTTTCCTTACCGAGCTGAGCATTGAAGTCCCCAAGAAGGACGATGATGTGTTCCTTGGGAATCTTGGATAGAATATCTTCAAGCTCTTCGCAGAATATTTCCGTCCCTTGTGGATCGATTCTGTTAGCTTGATTAATTGGGGCATGGATGTTCACCATGGTGTAGATTTTATTTGTTCTTCGAAACGAAAGGATCGAGACTCGACTGTTGGGGGACGTGAAGTTGGTGATGGACTCTAAAATCTTCTTACTGACCACAAATCCTGTGCCAAGGTGGGGGATGGATTTTACTACACGTTTTCCGACTTTACCTTTGAAGATTCTATACCCCTGGGAGTCAAAAGCTTCTGCATCAACAAACCTTGTTTCCTGAATTGCTGCGATCAGGATTTGATGATATTGTAGGGTGTCAATCAGTTGTTTCAATTTACCGACCTTCATAAGGGAGTTCACGTTGAATGTTGCGAAGAAGTTGCGTCGTTTGTGTCTGATCTTGTTTGTAGGAATCTCCGATACCTCCAAGCATGTCGTTGCAGGCTCCCCAGAGTCCGAAGGCCTGCATGCGTCGTGCAAGACGACGGTGGATTGGTTACCACCTGGGGTAGTTGCTTCAGCAGACGTTTCCTCCATGCTTTTCACAGTTGAAAAAACTGTAGATAGGGGGCCAGTGATATTGCACACTGACCAATGTACTGCCAAGGTTTTGAGCCTTGGAGTCCCCAGCACTGATCGGCTCGCCGACCCAGCTTCCCGCTGGGATTGGTTACCCAACCTTCCACTGGGTTGCTCGGCTTAACAGGGGGCACCTCTTGTAGGTTACATGCTGGAGTTGGAGTGAAAGAGGCTAAGTTGGATTCTCTTGCTGAATCCAATATGTTTAAGTCGCAGCTGACATGCAACAATGCATTTCACTCCCATTAGCCCAGAGCCGTAAGGACTCCTCCCAGGTTGATTCCTGGGACCCTATTATTATTATTCTTATTATTATTATTAGGTAATTATTGATTGATCGTGTACAATCAAAGCCAGCCTTATATTGTCCACTTTTGGTGTAGTGGCTAGCAATCTTGGCGGTCATTCCTGAGGTTCGAATCCAGGCTTTGCCAAGAAATTTAATTTCTGGTCTCAGGAGTGGAACGGGGAACACTCAGCCTTGTGAGGCAAAACTGACAGGAGCTGGCTTTTGATTCATACCTCAGCCATTCTGCCTAACTCAACTTCACCTAACCTAACCTAACATAACTTCAAAGTCAGAGCAAATGTGAGAGCACACATAATAAACTAACTTATAACCTAATCTAACCTAACTTAACCTAACCTAACTTAAAAGTGCGAGCAAAAAAAAAAGTGAGAGCAAATGTGAGAGCACAAATAATAAACTTAGTTATAACCAAACCTAACCTAACCTAACCCACAGAAACCTCATTTAAAGATTTTAGATTTTACATTTTAACATTCTAGATTTTTGATTTTATCATTTTACATTTTTTAGATTTTACATTTTAAATTTAAGATATTTTTGGTTTTAGATTTTACATTTTTACATTTTACGAAAAGAGTAAACTACAAGGTCACATACCTAACCTCACCGAACCTAACTTTACCAAACCTAACTTAAGCTAATCCAAAGGCTAATGCACATACACAAAGTATATAAGGGCACATGCAACTATCCTTATGCTAGTCTTATAGGCTACTGTACAACATGATCACTACCCCAACCGTTTTTTTTCCTTTTTGTTGTTTACACATTTGTCAATTTTCCAATTTCCCATTTTCAGTTTTTTTAATGTTAGTTTTAAGTTTTTCAATTTCATAAGATGGAAACATGGATTTTGCATTTTGTTGTTTACACATTTATCAATTTCACAATTTCCCAATTACAGTTTTTAAAATGTCAGTTTAAAGTTTTTCAATTTCATGATATAGAAACATGGATTTCCCATTTGTTGTTTACACATTTGTCAATTTACCAAATTCCCATTTACAGCTTTTAAAATTTCAGTTTAATATTTTTTCTATTTTGTCAATATGGAAACATGGATTTTCCAATTTGTGTTTTACATGTTCATTTTGCATTAGGAGTGGAGAGAGGTGGGTAGTAATTAAAAATGTACAAGCAGTGTCCATACAATATTTTTTATTTTAAATACATGTACACTATTTACACATAATACATTTTTATATATATATTCTTTTTTGTTATAAATTGTACAGTTGTTTTTATTTTGTTTTCTTTTTTATTATGAATACCATTTTTTCTTTTTTTGTGTTTTTCTATTTCTGTAGTGCTATTGTTTTAATTTTTAAAATTGTTTTGTTTTATGTATTTGCTAGGCTCATGCAGAGGATTTTGATATTCAAAACTTAACTCTTTAAGCATGGTCAATGATTGAGTAATGACCATAGGCATGTGTACCTATACCATCAGCATCAATCACTCATCATCACTAGGACACAAAGCAATTTTGTTTAGTCTTATAGATGATATGTCATGTTGTTTAGAAGCGATAATCTTCATTGGTATTCTTTTTACATTGTTTTTCATGACACAATCCTTATAATCTTGAAAGCTTATACAATTTTTGACAACACCTCTGTTAATACCTTTAATCTTTTTGATTTCTTTACCATTTATGTCTAAAGCGTACATTTTAGCTCTAAGTCCAACAAATGCTTTTATAATTTGTCCACAAGCCTCGTCTTTAAATTTCCCCAACGTTTTCTTGTTTTATGTAGAGTAACATATGTGATTAGTAGGATAATCTGATGTGTCCAGGTGTTCTAGGAAATCCAACTTGTCTTGATATACATCTGGGGTGTTAACCAAATAAATGAACGAGTCGGTATCCATATACATGAGTTTAAGATTGTTCATTCCATAATAGGGTAGCAGGACATCATAGTGGTGGGAATACATTAGATTTTTTGAAATATCCAGTATACACATTCCAATATATATAGGCTTATTGAATACAATGTTACGTTTAGCCATGTGGAAAGCAGCTAGGTTAGGACCATAAATTGTTCTGTCAATAAATGTCGGCTTTGCTATTAGCTTTTCTGCCTTTTTGCTGTCAGTCACAAGACGTATGTCTATTCTTTTACGGATATTTTCCATTGTTTTTCCAAAAATGGCCTTGTTGAATAATTTGTACAGATTTTTCTCAAAATCATTTTTGGCTTGTTTTCGAAGGTTGTTATTAAAATCAACGTATGCCTTTAACCAAGGTCTTTGCTTAAACTTTAACACACGATGAATTTTTATCAATTTTATTCCATGATCTAAAACCTGTTTTAATACCATGTAGTGAACAACATATCGCCTTCGATTTCCAAGATGAGGAATTATTTTTTTCAGAGACGAATCCTTAGGTTGTGTACACTCTGGTAGGAAAGGTAAATCGTTGTGTAGATCATGAAGGTCAGATGGGTAATCAACATCAACGTCTAGAATGTATCCCACAGGATCGTCTTTCTTTAGTTTTTCTAGATCAATAGTATCTGGAGAAGCCCACTGAAATCCACCACAAGGAAGGGAGTGGCACATAGCCCACCCGTATTGGTTGTTGGCATCATCGTAGGTTATAAACTGCGATGGTTTCTCAGAATCATAGGTTTCCATGTATTTATTGTTAGCTTCAGCATAGCGATGAGACACCTGGCATATGCCTCCACGTATTCCAGACTCGATTAGAAGAATCTGATCGTAATCCTGTAGCAATTCCAGTTCAGTTCCTGTGTAAAGGAGCATTGCCTCAAAACTTAAACCAGGCGAAGTAAAAAAGTGTGCAGCATCCACTCGGTGTGTTTCTAGTGTTTTGTTTCTAAACGTTTCAAAGCTGTCTGCAAGAAGGAGTACATCTGAAGTTAGGTAGAGGTCACTATATTCCCCTAGAGTTTTAATGTTGAACTGATTCCACACATTTTTGTCATGTTCATAGTCTTCTTGACTAACATCTTCTTGACTTAATTTGTTAAAGAATAGCTCTTTTGGAGGTAAACGCGTTTCACTTAACTTTTCCCATGAATCAATGTAATCATAACAAAATACCCCTTTAAGAGTCATGAGCATTGCATTTTCTTTTCCAAAGTACTTGCCTGTTTCAGGGTATGATGTTAAGTTGGAAACTAAGTTTTCCAAACTACTCGGCATTAACCGAAACGTGTCCATAAATCGAAGCTTAACATTTCCTATATATTTCGTGAAGGAAATGTACTTTTCTTTGGAGTTAGCGATAACATCCACTCTCTCAGTAGTACATCCCAATTGCTTTACAATGAAATTTGCGTCGTAGCCACTCATATTATGTAGAAACACAGAAACGGGGTTACGTGTTTTACACCTCAAATTACAGTTATTGTGAGCACTTCCACGGTATTCCCCTGTAATATGGCAGTGGTCTCGAACTTTCCAGTCCTCTTTGGTGAATGGTTTTTGACACAAATAACAGGTTTCAGAACATTGGAACTCTGCTTCTTGATCCTGAGTTAAGGCCTTTGGAACATTTAAGCTGTAAAGGCGATCAATTTCATTAGCTATTGAGATCAAACAGTCCATAAACTTTTCTGCAGCGTCAGGTCCACGATAAATAACAGGTTGGCTTGGAAGATTTGTCTTTATGTGTTCCACAGCGGGTGATGGTTTAACGTATATACCAAAGCTCATAGGAACATGACTCTGGTATGGCACTGTATAACTTGCTTTAGGATTGGGTAAACTTTCAAAATCTGCATAGATAACGTAAGGTATTCTCAGCATTTTTTCAACATTTAAGAATTTGACAATGGGGTTTTTAATAGGCATTTCAACCCTAGCAATGTCATGCTGGACACACAGAGCTCTATGTTCTTTTGATTTTTCCATTACTTGTTGTCCATATCGATTATCAAAGTGAGTTAAACACCGTTTACACGTATATATCTTATGTTCACGGTGGGTAATCTGATGCGCTACTAGTTTATCAAAATCTTTGATAAAGACGTAGTGGTTCTGGCCGGATGATGAACTTAGCAGAAGGAGGTCGCGATGGTCTTGCAGCTCTTGATCCACAACCTTTAGAGGGAACAGTTTATTGTCTTCTTCCAATCCGAATACATTAATGGATATATCGTTGGCTTTTTCAAATTTGGGAATGTCAGCTAGCGATGTAGGAAATGATATTACTGAAAAATCATACTTGTTTTCCAGATCCTTGTATTTACTAACGCGTTTAGCATCAGTTTTAACCAGTTTTGCTAAAATGGCATACATAAATCACCTCTCGTCCTTAAAGTTTTGAGGATTAATGCAGGCTTTTCTTGCTTGTATAGTTGCTGGTAATGGAATATATGTGCTTCCACGCAAGGGATTATACTTATTTATTTTTATTCGTACTCCTTCCACTGCTAACAAAGCCCAATTACTGACTTTTAGCTCAGATTCTTCCATTTCAGTAGTTAACTTTGTAAATTGTGTTTCCAAGAAACTACTTAAGTCAGTTTCCAAAAATAGGGCTTGATTTCGTGTTTTAAAAGCCCGATCTGTGATTTCGTTGGTGGACGTATGAATGAATCTACATTCAGCCACAAGATTAACTTTTATTGACTTGTGCATTGCTAGTTCTTTCTGCATAGCTTGTATTATTTGCTGTTTGGACTCTTTAAGGTAACTTTAAGGTATGAATTTAAATCCTTACACGTATCACAACGTATAAAATACGATTTAAGACGACGTTGAAAAGACGTTTCATATTCAGCAAGTCCATTATTATCAGGAACCATTGAGAGCAGGTAATGTTTTGTAGGCTCAGTTTTTTGTATTTTAGCTGCTGACACAACATTACAACATTCTTCATCGCGACGTCCATTGTAGGCATTGTTAAATTTACTGCCACAAGTTTTGCACTCATAAAATTTACCACACGATACTTCGTGACGCTTTCTATCATAGTCCCGAAGAAAAGTCTTTCCACACTCTTTACACATATAGCTAGGCATGGTTTCTTCCATTATGGATGTTATAATAATAATAATATCGTATGACCTCGGGTGCCTGGTGCAAGCTTTGTTAATTGACACCCAGAGGGTAGCTTGCATGTCGAATTTCGTCGTTCCTTTGAACGCTATGAAAGTCAAGGAGGTTAGATATCTAAACTCCTTGACACTACAGCGCTTTCAAGTTGCGAATGGAGGAACTTCGTGTTGGCTGAAAATCCCGAGATTAATTTTGCCATTGAACACGGCCTACTGAATTCAAATGGGTTCTTTAATATGCCAACAACGTATGACATGAGTGTCGTGATTTTTGTCGCCTTTCAAAAATCACTTACCATGGTCAGGAGCGAACCAGCAAACTTGGGGTTGGTAGTCCGACACTATAACCACTCACCCACCGTGGCAAGCTATTATGGATGTTGATTTCTGCAAACAGCTGCTTTCTGCGTATCACAAGGCTGTAGGCTGGTCAAAGAGACGGTCTTTCTCGATGTGAACACTGCAAAAGGTAGTAACCAACTGATTGTATTCTTGCTAAGGTTTCTCTAATATGCCCTATTCAAGCCAACAGCTACTTACCACGTAGTACAAGGCTGTACAATGGTTGGTGATAAGGTCTTTCTCAATGTGAACACTGTCAAAGATAGTAGTCAACTGAAGAAATTCTTACACCCTACTCAAGGTTATCAGGTACTTACTGCATATCAAAAGGCTGTACACTCGTGTGTTAGACACTCTATCTTGCTAAGGACCCCTATATTCCTTATGCAAGGCTATACATGTTAGTTCTAAACACTTAGTGGTTATTCGTATACTAAATTTATATACACAGCTCATACGAGCACGTTTTTCACGCAGTAAAACTTTGTCAAATAGCCACATGCGACGCGCAAAGTATGTTTCCGCTATCTAGCGGTGACTATGAGAACTACCTGAACGCCCAGCATGGTACCTAGCGCTCCATATCATTACTGAACGATCAGCATTCTATCTATCGGTCGATATCTACAATCACTCAACTACCAGTATGCTACCTACCGGTCAATATGACAACCCACTCAACTACTAGTATGCATTCCAATAATGAACACATTTGCTCATATCCACTAACAATACACACAGCGGGTTTGCTTTATCGTTTAATACAAATATATCTTGTTCAAATAATGTAACAAAAAGTTACATGGCACAATTGTATGGGAATGTTGCATTACCTAAAATGTAATAGTATGCAAGTGTTTAACATTTTACAATCGGCTTATGATGAAGGATTATGTTGGTGGCTTATGTTGGTGGTTTATGGTGGTGGCTTATGATGGTGGCTTATGGTGGTGGCTTACGATGTTGGCTTATGGTGGTCTAATATTTGCAGTCTAATATCATTCATGACTATAAAGGTCTGATAAAAGAGATAAATCTCCTAAATAAATTTACAATTTATCGCCTATAACTCAGCCATTTTACCGCAACAATGACTCTTCTCAACTAATCATAAGGATATTGGAACACTTTATTTTATTTTCGGGGCATGAGCAGGAATAGTAGGCTCTTCATTAAGAATGCTTATTCGTGCAGAACTTGGTCAACCTGGTTATCTAATTGGAGATGATCAAATTTATAATGTAATCGTAACAGCTCATGCTTTTGTAATATTTTTTTAATAGTAATACCAATTATAATTGGAGGTTTCGGAAATTGATTAGTGCCTTTAATACTAGGAGCCCCTGATATGGCCTTCCCACGGATAAATAACATAAGATTTTGATTACTACCTCCTTCTCTTTCTCTGTTATTAGCAAGAAGTCTAGTAGAAAATGGAGCTGGGACTGGTTGAACTGTCTACCCACCGCTCTCTACAAACATTGCTCATGCAGGGGCCTCTGTAGACTTGGCAATTTTCTCACTTCATTTAGCAGGAATTTCCTCAATTTTAGGGGTAGTAAATTTCATTACAACTACTATTAATATGCGAGCCCCAGGATTATCCTTAGACCAAACCCCTCTATTTGTATGAGCTGTAGGTATTACAGCACTACTTTTACTTCTTCCTTTACCTGTTTTAGCTGGAGCCATTACTATATTATTAACAGATCGAAACTTAAATACTTCATTCTTTGATCCCGCAGGCGGAGGGGATCCTATCCTATATCAACACTTATTTAGATTTTTCGGGCATCCGGAAGTTTATATTTTAATTTTATCAGGATTTGGAATAATTTCTCATATTATCAGCCAAGAAAGTGGAAAAAAGGAAGCATTTGGAACATTAGGAATAATTTATGCTATACTAGCCATTTGCTTATTAGGATTTGTCATTTGAGCTCATCACATATTTACAGTAGGAATAGATGTAGATACACGGGCTTATTTCACTTCAGCAACAATAATCATTGCTGTGCCAACTGGAATTAAAATTTTCAGATGATTAGCTACTCTTCATGGAACACAATTTAATTATAGTCCATCATTACTGTGAGTATTAGGATTTGTTTACTTATTTACTATTGGGGGTTTAACGGAATTAGTCTTAGCAAATTCATCAATTGATATTATCTTACATGATACTTATTATGTCGTTGTCCATTTCCATTATGTCTTATCAATAGGGGCTGTATTCGCTATTATAGCAGGTTTTGTACAATGATATCCATTATTTACTGGATTATCCTTAAACCCTGAATGATTAAAGATTCAATTTACAATTATATTTGTAGGAGTAAATCTAACGTTTTTCCCTCAACATTTTCTAGGATTAGCAGGAATACCACGACGATATTCTGATTATCCAGATGTATATACTTCATGAAATGTTATCTCCACCTTAGGGTCAACTATTTCATTTATTGGGATCATACTACTTATTTTTATCATTTGAGAAAGTATAATCTCCAACCGTCCTATTTTATTCTCCTTAAATATAGTAAGTTCATTAGAATGATACCAAAATTTACCTCCTGCTGAACATAGCTATTCAGAATTACCTATATTAACTAATTTCTAATATGGCAGATAAGTGCGGTAGATTTAAGCTCTACGTATAAAGAATAACCTTTTATTAGAAAATGGCAACATGATCAGATTTAAATTTACAAAATAGTGCATCTCCTTTAATAGAACAACTCATCTTTTTTCATGATCACACATTATTAATTCTATTAATAATCACCGTTCTTGTATCTTACATTATACTAACATTATTTTTTAATAAATATACTCACCGGTACTTATTAGAAGGGCAAACAATTGAAGTAATTTGAACAATTTTACCTGCTATTACACTCATTTTTATTGCTCTTCCATCTCTACGTCTTCTTTATTTATTAGATGAATCTATAGACCCTATTATTACTGTAAAAACTGTAGGGCATCAATGATACTGAAGTTATGAATATACTGACTTCGTCAATCCTCATGTATTTGATTCTTATATAATCCCTTATAATGAAATATCTAATAATGGATTCCGGTTACTAGATGTTGATAATCGAACAGTTTTACCCTTAAACACACAAATTCGAATACTAGTAACAGCAGCAGACGTACTACACTCAAGAACTGTTCCTGCAATAGGTGTAAAAGTAGATGCTACACCTGGTCGACTAAATCAAACAAGCTTCTTTATTAATCGACCAGGTTTATACTATGGGCAATGTTCAGAAATCTGTGGAACTAATCATAGTTTCATGCCTATTGTCTTAGAAAGAGTTAATACTAAAACATTTATTAACTGAATTATTAATAATAATTCATCAGATGACTGAAAGTAAGTAATGGTCTATTAAACCATTTTATAGCAATTAACGTTTACTTTTGATGAAGAAATTAGTTAAAAATAACATTAGTATGTCATACTGAAATCATTAATAGATTTAATATGTCTTTATTCCTCAAATAGCCCCTATAAGATGATTATTTTTATTTTCAATATTTTCTTTAGCCATAATCTCTTTTACTATTATTAATTACTTCTTCTTGATTTACCAGCCAATTTCTTCAATAACTGAAGAATCTAATATCCCGCAAACTTCCTTAAATTGAAAATGATAACAAATCTATTTTCCGTTTTTGATCCATCAACTAATATTATAAATGTATCTTTAAATTGATTAAGAACATTCTTAGGAATAATAATTCTACCTCTCATTTATTGATTAATACCTTCACGCCATAATATAATCTGATACTCGGTTATTAAAACATTACATAATGAATTTAAAACTTTAATTGGATCTACAGGTCATAACGGAAGAAGATTTATATTTATTGCATTATTTTCATTAATCTTATTCAATAATTTTTTAGGGTTATTTCCATATATCTTTACAAGCTCAAGACACTTAGTAATAACTCTGACATTGGCTTTACCTTTATGATTTAGCTTTATAATCTATGGGTGAATCAACCATACCCAACATATATTTGCTCATCTAGTTCCTTAAGGCACACCAGCAGCTCTTATACCTTTTATGGTCTGTATTGAAACTATCAGAAATGTAATCCGTCCAGGAACTCTGGCCGTACGACTAGCAGCTAATATAATTGCTGTACACCTACTTCTACCTCTTCTAGGTAATACCGGCCCTTCATTAACAATAACACTCCTGTCAGGACTTGTATTTGCACAAATTGCACTATTAACATTAGAATCAGCAGTTGCAATAATCCAATCTTATGTGTTTGCTGTTCTCGCAACATTATATTCTAGAGAAGTAAATTATGACAACACACTCTAATCACCCCTTTCATTTAGTTAATCCTAGACCTTTAACAGGGGCCATCGGGGCACTTGTTACAGCTGCAGGGTTAGTAAAATGATTCCATCATTTTAATAATTCACTTTTATTATTAGGAACTTTAATTACAATTTTAACAATAATTCAATGATGACGAGACATCACCCGTGAAGGTACTTATCAAGGATTACATACTCTTTCAGTAAATTACGGACTTCGTTGAGGAATAATCTTATTTATTGTATCAGAAATCTTTTTCTTTATCTCTTTCTTTTGAGCTTTTTTCCATAGAAGATTATCCCCTAATATTGATTTAGGTGCAATATGACCTCCCACAGGAATTAACCCTTTCAACCCATTGCAAATTCCTTTATTAAATACAGCAATTCTTCTTGCTTCAGAAGTCACAGTAACATGAGCTCACCATAGATTAATGGAAGGAAATTATAGCCAAACAACACAGGGTTTATTTTTCACTGTTATTTTAGGGATTTATTTTTCCATCTTACAAGCCTATGAATATATTGAAGCCCCCTTTACTATTGCAGATTCTTCTTACGGATCTAGTTTTTTATAGCAACAGGGTTTCACGGATTACATGTTTTAATCGGAACAACATTTTTATCAACATGCTTAATACGACACTTAATATGTCATTTCTCCCCTAACCACCATTTTGGTTTTGAAGCAGCTGATTGATATTGACATTTCGTTGATGTTGTGTGATTATTCCTTTATATTTCTATTTACTGATGAGGTAGATATTTATTTAGTATACAGGGTGTATCTTAATTATACCGACAACAAAATCAGGGACGCTCTGTGTGTTATGTAAAAGACGATGCCGCAATCGGATTGGCGGAGAAAATGTTTCCCTCCGAGAAAATGAGGTTACTTTGTTACTTCCGGGCGCGCGATTCAAATCTATGAACTCGCCGTATTTGCTGAGCTAGAGAGCAAGCCGCTGGCCACTGCTGTGCTTCAAGCAAGGGAAGGGAGTGTGACAGAAGGAGACAGAGGAATGCTGGCGGGCATGCGGCAAGCCGAGGCGATCGAAGAAACTTGCGCATGCCCGCCAGCATATCTCAGTCACCTTCTAGCACACTCCCTTCCCGTGCTTGAAGCACAGCTGTGGCCAGCAGCTTGCTCTCTAGCTCAGCAAATACGACGAGTTCGTAGATTTGAATCGCGCGCCCGGAAGTAACAAAGTAACCTCATTTCCTCGGAGGGAAACATTTTCTCCGCCAATCCGATTGCGGCATCGTCTTTTACATAACACGCAGAGCGTCCCTGATTTGTTTTGTCGGTATAATTAAGATACACCCTGTATATGTACATTTGACTTCCAATCAAAAAGATTGAAATTATTCAAAATAAATAATTTGAATTATATATATATTATATCTATCATCTCCATTACCTTGGCAATAATTGTTATAATCTTAGCTTCAATACTTTCAACAAATCTATTAATGAGCGAGAGAAAAGCTCACCATTCGAGTGGGGCTTCGACCCTAAAAGCTCAGCACGTCTACCATTTTCCCTCCGATTTTTCTTAATCGCTGTTATTTTCTTAATTTTTGATGTAGAAATTGCCCTTCTATTACCTGTATCTATCATTATACAAAGATCAGATATTACATCATGAACTTTAGTCAGAATATTTTTCTTATTTATTCTCCTAGTCGGATTATTCCATGAATGAAATCAAGGTGCTTTAGAATGAGCTTATTAACTTCATAGGGTTGTAGTTAAGTATAACATTTGATTTGCACTCAAAAAGTATTGAAATTCAATCTTCCTTAAATAAGAAGCGATATATTGCACTCAATTTCGACTTGATCTTAGATGATTTCATCCTTATTTGAGTACTTATTTTAGTATTAATTGAAACCAAAGAAGCGGTATATTACTGTTAATAATATTAGTGAAATTTATTTCCAATTAAGAAGAAATGAGAGGATCAAATTAAAGCTGCTAACTTTTTATTTAAATGATTTAACTCCATTAACATTTCTATTTATATAGTTAAAAAAACAATACATTTTCATTGTACAAATAATAAATTATTATTTATAAATATTTAAATATTAAATAATTTCCCTAACATCTTCAGTGTCATGCTCTATATATAAGCTATTTAATATAATAATAACATTAATAAAATAATAAATCACAAAACAAAACTAATTAAATATAGATTAATTCTATTATTCTGCCACCACTGAATAGCCCCAGAGTATTTAATAGAAGTAGTATAAATTATTTGACCTCCTCAATCCTCACTTCAACCTTGGTCAAAAGACTTATATGCATAGCTCCCTAACTTCAAAGGAAGGAAATTAACTCCATAAGTAGATACAAAAGGCATAAATCATATTGATCCTATAAAACAAGATATCAAATAAAACTTTAATGACTGTAAATTATGAGATAAAGAAAATTTTGATAGTTCATAACCTACTCATCCTCCTAGCAAACTAACCGTTAAAGCTAAAGTCTTTAATCAAAACGGTAAACAAATTATAGAAGGAGAAGGAAAAATCACTCATCTCAATATACAACCACCTACAACTGCTATAATCATTAAAGTTAACATACTCTTTAGTATAATTCATCTTTCATCACTTAATGGGTGATATGATGAAGAATTGAAATCTCCTGTTATTGAATAGTAAACTAATCGTAAGGAATAACAAACAGTTAATCCTGTAGAAAAAAATAAAAAAAACTCTGAAAATACTTAAATAAGTTAAGGAAACAATTTCCAAAATTAAATCCTTCGAATAAAATCCTGCCAAAAAAGGTATTCCACATAATGCTAAATTTGAAACATTAAAACAAATAACTGTTAAAGGCATTTGTGTACATAATCTACCCATAAACCGAATATCCTGAGAATTTTTCATATTATGAATTACAGAACCTGCACACATAAATAATAATGCCTTAAATAAAGCATGTGTTAACAGATGAAAAAATGCTAATTTAGGGAATCCTATAGCCAAGATTCTTATTATTAATCCCAATTGTCTTAATGTAGAAAGGGCAATAATTTTTTTTCAAATCATATTCAAAATTAGCTCCTAATCCTGCCATAAACATTGTTAAACCAGCAATCAATAGTAATCCCCTACCTAATCTATTATCAGCGATAACAGTATGAAATCGAATTAATAAATAAACCCCTGCAGATACCAAAGTTGAAGAATGAACTAAAGCTGAAACAGGGGTAGGAGCTGCTATAGCCGCTGGTAATCAAGAGGAAAAAGGAATCTAAGCTCTCTTTGTTATAGCCGCCAAAATTACTAATGCAGTAATAAGATACATAATTCTAGAATTCTTCATTACATCTAAATAATAAATATAATTTCATCCCCCGAAATTTAATATTCAAGCAATAGCTATTAATAATGCCACATCACCAATACGATTAGATAAAGCTGTTAATATTCCAGCTCTATAAGATTTCACATTTTGATAATAAATCACCAAACAATAAGAAACCAAGCCTAATCCATCCCATCCTAAAAGAATTCTAATTAAATTAGGGCTAATAATTAAAAACATTATAGATAAAACAAATATCAAGACCAAAATAATAAATCGATTAATCACCAAATCCCCATGCATATACTCCTCACTGTAAAAAATTACCAGTGAAGAAATAATAAAACAAATCCTATAAATAATAAAGACATTCAATCAAATAAAAAAGTTATAATTAAAGAAGATCTGTTTAAATTAAAAACCTCCCATTCAATAAAAATAACTATATCATTTATAATAAAATAAAACCCTATTATTACCAGAAAAATTGCCATAAAACAAAAAAGAAAACAAACAAAACAAATTGATATTGATCATAAAATGATTTAAGGTAAATTCATTACTTCATTGACACCACAAATCAATATTTTTTTATTTAAACTACTTAAATACAACCATAAAATACATAAATCACCCTTTAAAATTAAAATATTTAAAGGTAATCAATGCAACATTAATAGTAAATACTCTCGGGTATACCCTATAGAACAAGAATAAATACCAGAATAAATTATACCATGTTGTCTATAAGAATATAAATATAAAGAATAAGCTGCTCTAAAAAAGAAATTAATATTAATATAACTATCGAAATCCAAGATCATATTACTAGTCTATTTAATAATCCAATCTCTCCTATTAAATTTAATGACGGGGGAACTGCTATATTAGAAGATCTCAATAAAAATCATCATAATGTTATAGAAGGTATAAAATTCATTAAACCCTTATTAATTAATAAACTTCGTCTCCCTAATCGTTCATAAGAAATATTAGCTAAAGCGAATAAACCTGATGAACATAACCCATGAGCAATTATTAACGTATATCTTCTTATAAATCCCCAATCTGTTAATGTTATTATACCCCCTAAAGCTATTCCTATGTGAACAACAGAAGAATACGCAATTACAGCCTTCAAATCAACCTGACGTAAACAAACCAAACTCATTAAAAAGCCACCAACTAAACTAATTCTAATCCAAATTACATTATAAGTTAATCCAAGCTTTATTAATATTAAGTAAATTCGTAATAACCCATATCCCCCTAATTTCAATAATACTCCTGCTAAAATTATTGACCCTGAAACTGGGGCTTCAACATGTGCCTTAGGCAATCATAAATGTACTATAAATATAGGTATTTTAACCAAAAATGCTAAAATTAATCTAATATAAAATAACATTCTTGATAATCTAATATTATTTAAAAGACCAATATATAATCTTCCATAAAATCCATAAATATTAAATAAACTTACTAATAAAGGTAAAGAAGCTAATGAAGTATAAAATAATAAATATACCCCTGCCAGTAATGGTTCCGGTTGATACCCTCACCCCAAAATTAAAAGCCTCAAAGAACAAGTAAAAGGAAAATAATCTTATTCTTCTAAAAGTGCAACATAACAATAACAATAAAAAAATTACAAAAAAAGGAAAAAAGAATTAAAATACCTATAATGATAAACACTTTCTATAGCTGTAATCATTAATGAACAAATTCAAAATCTTAATAAAATTGAGCCATATGACAAAATATCAACCCCAAAGATATAACTCAAATTACAAAAATCTGTTAATGTAATATAGTATCTTATTATAAAAAAGAAAGTTATCAAATATAACAGACTTTGTACCAATCATCAAAACTTATTTAAAAAACTGAGAGGGATTAAAAACACAAGTATAAAAATAAATTTTAACATTGTAAAATTCTAAATGTTTGAAAAAAAATCATTCCCATGAGTTCGAATCATCGAATCGAAAATAGAAAGGCCTAAAGCCCCTTCACACACTGAAAATGTCAAAAATACTATACTAAAAATAATTCAAAAGCATATATATTTAAAAATATAACTAATATTAAAAATAATCTTAAAACTACAAATTCTAATCTTACTAACGTTGCCAATAAATGCTTTCGGTTAGAACAAAATACCCAAACACCTCTTAAAAAGGCCAAGATTACTACAATTCAATAAATAAGTATTACCATTGTTTTAGTAGTTTAAATAAAAACACTGCTTCTGTAAATCAATATTAAGTATACTACTTCTAAAACTCAAAGGAAAGAAAATTTCTTATCATTAATCCCCAAAATTAATATTTTATTTAAACTACCCTTTGTATACCGTACTAAATCTTAGAATTATAATTTCCAATTTATTAAATGCAATAATGTTTACCCAAGTAAATCACCCAATAGCAATAATATTAATTATTATTATACAAACCTTAATTGTAGCATTAACAACCGTTATAATAACCTCAACTTTTTGATTTTCTTATATTCTATTTCTTGTATTTCTAGGTGGAATACACGTATTATTTATTTACATCACCACCCTAGCATCCAATGAACTTTTTTCAATTCCAACCAAATCTTTAATTATTATACTAGTCTTATTCTCCCTAGTAATTTCTCTCTCTCTAGTAAGAGACTCAACTTTATGGAATCTATTAAACTTTAATGAAGAAATAAATAATATTAATAATGAATTAATCACTTTACATGATGAATCCAAAGCCTCCGTGGCTTAGGCGGCAGCACGTCGGCCTCTCATCGCTGGGTCCGTGGTTCAAATCCCGGTCACTCCATGTGAGATCTGTGCTGGACAAAACGGAGGCAGACAGGTTTTTCTCCGGGTACTCCAATTTTCCCTATCAACATTTCATTCCAGCAACACTCTCCACTATCATTTCATTTCATCTGTCATTCATTTAATAATTGCCCCAGAGGAGTGCGTCAGGCCTCGGCAGCCGGCACAGTCCATATCCTCGCCACTAGATGGGGGCTTCATTCATTCCATTCCTGACCCGGTCGGACACTGGAAGCAGGCTGTGGATTTTCATTTCATTCACATGATGAATACAATTACCTCCTTACTAAACTATATAACAAACCTACAGATTTAATTACACTCATATTAGTAAATTATTTATTCTTAACACTTATTGCTATTGTATAAATTACTAACATTTTTCAAGGTCCACTTCGTCCTAAAAACTAATGAATAAACCAATCCGCACTTTCCCACCCTTTATTTAAAATTGCCAATAGAGCATTAGTTGATCTCCCTGCACCTTCTAATATCTCTGTTTGATGAAATTTCGGTTCACTTTTAGGACTTTGCTTAATAATCCAAATTGCAACGGGATTATTTTTAGCAATACATTACACTGCAAATATCGATTTAGCTTTTAATAGTGTGGCCCATATTTGTCGTGATGTAAATTATGGTTGATTCTTACGTACTCTACACGCCAATGGTGCCTCCTTCTTTTTCATTTGTCTCTACTTACACGTAGGACGAGGAATATACTATGGGTCTTATAACTATATGCATACATGAATAACATGAGTCATTATTCTATTTCTTGTAATAGGAACAGCCTTTATAGGCTACGTTCTTCCTTGAGGTCAAATATCTTTTTGAGGTGCTACTGTAATTACCAACTTATTATCAGCTATCCCATATTTAGGAACAGAACTTGTCCAATGAGTTTGAGGAGGCTTTAGTGTAGACAACGCAGCCTTAACTCGATTCTTCACTTTCCATTTTGTTCTTCCCTTTATTGTTTCAGCTGCTGTTATAATTCACTTACTATTTCTACACCAAACAGGCTCTAACAATCCCTTAGGGCTAAATAGAGATGTTGACAAAATTCCCTTCCATCCCTACTTTTCTTTTAAGAATCTCTTTGGGTTTATTGTTATAGTAGCAACTCTTATTTTCTTAAGCCTCCTTGAACCTTACATACTAGGGGATCCTGATAATTTTACACCGGCCAATCCTCTTGTTACCCCTGTCCACATTCAACCAGAATGATACTTCTTATTTGCTTATGCAATTCTCCGGTCTATCCCCAATAAACTAGGAGGTGTAATTGCTCTAGTTATATCTATTGCCATTCTATTAATTTTACCATTTTATAATAGTAATAGATTCCTAGGAACTCAATTTTATCCAATCAATCAAATTCTATTCTGATCTATAACAACAATTGTTATTTTATTAACATGGATCGGAGCACGTCCTGTTGAAGACCCTTATATTTTAACTGGACAAATCTTAACTGTTCTTTATTTCGCTTATTACTTAATTAACCCTCTTGTTCTCATAACATGAGATAAATTAGTAAATTAGTTATAAAGCTTTATGAAAGCATATGTTTTGAAAACATAAGACAGAAGTTAAATTCTTCTATTAAATTTACTAAAATAAATACACTAAATTAGAATAGAAAACATAATAATTTTTAATCCCAAATAAAAAATAAAAAAATAAGGATAAGGGCAAAAATATTTTTCAAGCTAAATATATTAATTTATCATAACGAAATCGAGGACGAGTACCTCGAACTCAAATAAATATAAAAGACAAAAATGTTAACTTAAGAAAATAAGAAAGAAAAAGTATCTCTTCCCATAAATATTACACAAAATAATATTCTTATAAACAAAATTCTTGCATATTCTGCCATAAAAATCAATGCAAAACCCCCTCTTCTATATTCTACATTAAATCCTGATACTAACTCAGACTCTCCTTCAGCAAAATCATAGGGAGTACGATTAGTTTCAGCCAAACAAGACGGAAATCAAGCTAACATTAAAGGAAAAGATAAAAACATAAATCAAATATAATTTTGATATATTATAAAATTTAATAAACAATATCCATCAATAAGAAACGCAAATGATAATAAAATTAATGCTAAACTTACTTCATAAGAAATTGTTTAAGCTACAGCCCGGAGACCCCCTAATAAAGCATAATTAGAATTAGAAGATCACCCAGCAATTATAACTGTATAAACACCTATACTCGTACAACATAAAAAATAACCCTAAATTAAATGAAAACATCACTGACAAAAAGGGATAAACTATTCAAACTAATAAAACTAAGAATAAACTAAAAATAGGGGAGAAATAATATAAAAAATAATTTGATAACAAAGGATAAGTAGATTCCTTAGTTAAAAGTTTAATTACATCTACAAACGGTTGGGGTAATCCTACAAACCCAACTTTATTAGGCCCCTTTCGAATTTGAATATAACCTAACACTTGACGTTCTAATAAAGTTAAAAACGCTACTCCAATCAAAACTCCTACAATTAAGATCAATGCACTTACTAAACTAGTTATAACTTCCTTTATGAATACTATTTGTAATTATTTACATATTTGAATTCTAAATTCAAGGCACTCTTTCTGCCAAAATAGTTAATAATAATCATTCTCCACAAAATTATTTTAAATATTTGGTCCTTTCGTACTAAAATATTTTATCTAATGAGGATAGAAACCAACCTGGCTTACACCGGTTTGAACTCAGATCATGTAAGGATTTAAAGGTCGAACAGACCTATAAATTAAACTTCTACACCTAATTATATTCCTTAATCCAACATCGAGGTCGCAATTTTTCTTGTTGATATGAACTCTTAAAAAAGTTACGCTGTTATCCCTAAGGTAACTTTATCTCACAATCAATAATAATGGATCAAATATTCATAAATAAATGTACTTTTTATAAAGAGTTATTTAAATCTCTATGTCACCCCAACACAATATATTTTTAAAAATATTCCCAATAATCCTAAATTAAATATTCTTATAATATATAAAGCTCTATAGGGTCTTCTCGTCCTCCATTTCCATCTAAGCCTTTTGACTCAAAAGTTAAATTCTATATTTTATATTGAGACAGTTAATATTTCGTCAAACCATTCATTCTAGCCCTCAATTAAAAAACTAATGATTATGCTACCTTTGCACAGTCAAAATACTGCGGCCCTTTAAATAATCAGTGGGCAGGCCCGACTTTAAATTATACACTAAAAGACATGTTTTTGTTAAACATGCGAATATTAATTTTGCCTAATTCCTTAATATATATTCTAATAAAAAATTGTATTAATACATTCAATTATACTAATTTTATCATTATTTCAAATAACATATCACTTATTAAATTATCCTAATTCACTAATTAAACTTTCTATAAAATCATAAACAACTAAACTAATTTATAACATTATTAACTTGATGACTAATTTAAAGTCTACAATTTTAATTACATTTTTTAAAAATTATAATTTACAATTTAAAGCTTATCCCCAAACTATTTTCTAGTCTATATAATCACTTACCAATTTAAATAATTACCTAAACTAAACTGAATTAAATTCATTTCTTAGAAAACTAGATATTTTAAAAAACGATTAACATTTCATTTCTAATATAATATTTTTAATATATATATTACATTAAATAACATATTATATTAGCTCTTTTTAACTCGAGAAATATAAATTCCTTACAAAAATTTTAATAAACCCTGATACACAAGGTACAATTTAGATCTACTTCCCCAAAAATAATTTTTCAAATATTTCATTATTCTTTTCACAATACTACTACACTATAAATTTTCATATTTTTTCTATAAACTATACAAAAAAAATATTTTTAAAATTATTTTAATTAAAATAAATTTATACATACTTATAATTAATATCCATCTTTCAAAGTAATTCGAATCGCACGAAATTCTCCTCAGTGTAAATGAAATGCTTTACTTTAAAGCTTCACTTTGACATTCTAGATACACTTTCCAGTACATCTACTATGTTACGACTTATCTCACCTTAAATAATGAGAGCGACGGGCGACGTGTACATGTTTTAGAGCTATAATCACAATATCATAATATAACAACATTACTTTCAAATCCACCTTCAACTTATCTATTTCAAGATAATATCCGTTTAAATATTCAATCTTATTGTAATCCATCTCCGATTCAATCATAAGCTGCACCTTGACCTGACATAAATTTTATTACAAAATCTAGAAAATTCTTTCTCTTAAAAGATAATCTTACGACGGCGGTATACAAGCTGACATTACAAAATTAAATTTATTATAGTGTGTATTATCAATTACAGGACATATTCCTCTGAAAAGACTAAAACACCGCCAAATTCGTTAAGTTTCAAGAACTTAACTATTACTACTCAAGTATTATATTTTATATTTAAAAATAATAGGGTATCTAATCCTAGTTTAAATTTTAAATGTCAAAGCTTCGTTATCTTATAAAAAATCTATTTAATTGTCAAATTCAACCCTCTAAAATTAATTAAAATCTTTTTCTAAACAAACAAACTTCAACACTGATAATATTCATTCAAGTCCTACGTATAACAGCGACTGCTGGCACAACTTTTGTCGACCATAAATCAAATTACTAATTCTAAATTGCCTTAATTACTAATATTAAATACTGCGAATAACATATAATCATTTAGATCTTATGATAACCCACAAAAATTTACATGTAAAATATTCAAACAATAAATTTCTAAGTAAGAATAAAACTTTTTTGAATATATATAAAATATTGGTTCAAATATAATATAATCAACTCATAATAATCTATATCTCACTTTTTAGCCTACTCCAAAGATATAAATATAAATTTACTTAATAAAACTATTTTATAAACCTAAAAAATCTTACTACAGAATCATATTTATATTCATTTATATCATTTCTATTCATACGTTCATCAATCACCTTATTAATCACGCGGCGCCTGTACCAACAAGCCATTTCATCATTTCCGCTGCAATACGTTTCTCACCAGTCAAATATTTTGTTCCACCAAATACCACTTTTCAAGAAACCTAAAATCAACAATATCTGTCAAACCTAATGAATTCGTTTCTCACCAGTCAAATATTTTGTTCCACCAAAACCACTTTTCAAGAAACCTAAAATCAACAATATCTGTCAAACCTAATGAATTCGTTTCTCACCAGTCCTCAAAATTTTTGATCACAATCACGTGGCGCCTGTACCAACAAGCCATTTCATCATTTCCGCTGCAATACGTTTCTCAAAAGTCAAATATTTTGATCCACCAAAAACCACTTTTCAAGAAACCTAAAATCAACAATATCTGTCAAACCTAATGAATTCGTTTCTCACCCGTCAAATATTTTGTTCCACCAAAAACCTCTTTTCAAGAAACCTAAAAATCAACAATATCTGTCAAACCTAATGAATTCGTTTCTCACCAGTCCTCAAATTTTCCAAATTCATAAAAATTACCTAAAACCTCATAAAACAATTCATAAATAATAATAATTAATCAAGTTGATTCTAAAAATCTATAAACTCCCCCCCAAATTCATATTTTTTATCTCAAGACTCAAATAATTATAGTATCTTTTCCCTGTAAAAGGTTTTCTAAACTTTAATAGAAACAAATAAAGTCACGGTACAAAAATACATTATAAAGATTAAACACAATAAAAACTCGCGCCCGTGGTTAATCAATAAGCTACCATATATATATATATATATATATATATATATATATTCTATCATACAATATAAGAACCGTAACAAATCTTTAATTAATGGGTAAATATTTTTTTTTTCATTATTGTATTTTATCCTACATACGTCAATATTTTGGTCAATTCATAATAAATGGGTATTGTAATAAAATACTTCAATCTATTAATAAAAATAAATAAATAAACTATATAGGTTGTTATATATATAGTATATTGAATTATATTACAATATACATTTATACATATATATATATATATATATATATATATATATATATAGTCTATATATATATATATCTTTGAAAGTATTATGTTTTTTAAAAAGAATTTAATGAATAAAGATGTTTTTCTTAAAACAAACAATGATGTTCATAGGCATAACACAAGACAAAATCAAAACATTCATATTTCACTCACACACACACAAGCATATATCAAAAAGGAACTTTTCACACTGGAGTTAAATTATACAATAAACTACCCCAGTATATAAAACTGACCCCAAAAATAAAAACCTTTGATAGAATGTTGAAAGCTTATCTGCAGTGCCATTGTTTTTACTCAGTAGTTGAATATTTTAGCGTATAGGAGTGATGGAATCTATAACTATATTTTACTTTTTTAATTTAATTTTAATACCTAGCTGTATGTTGTTGTATTTATAGAATTAAGTTTTCATATTATGATAATAGAGTGAGGTGTAAATAGTTGTGCAATAAGATTGTATCTATTAAGATTTGCTATTATAATAAGTTATAAATAGTTATAATCTTAGTAATATATACCTGTTAGTTCTTTTATTTTATGCATGTAAATTCTGACGTGTCCTATATCAAAAATGTATTGAATGCATGTATTTGATCGAATGGAATTAATAAAAATCTATCTATCTATCTATCTATATATATATATATATATATAAATAAATAATATGAATAAAGATTGCGATACTCTACAATGTCATAAATATTTTTAAGATCCGTCTTTTCGGCCTCTATCCTATAGGTCTTTAATAGGTCGAAAGGATCTGCATATCTATAAGTTCTTATTGATTAATAAACTTTCTATAAGATATTACATTTATTATATATATATAACAGATTGAATTTGGAGGGTCCATTCATCAGTTTTTCTATTACTGCCACGTGATTTTTTTTATCTGGGCTGTTTCACGACCCATTTTATAAAAATTTAATTAGCATAATAGCAAATTTATGGTATTTTCCCCTTATAATACCTTAATTTCACATAAATATTTTTGCATAAAATTGCATCTATATAACTTTAAACTGATCATTTTTTCTAGAATAATAACCACCTAAATTTTACCTTATAAATTATCTAGCTTTATCTATTAAATCAACCACAAAATTAATTGAAACACCAGAACTTATCATTTTATTTTACAAAAAAAATCTTGGTATTAATTTCAATCAATTTTTTATTACATAGTATGCATAAATCTAATCAAAACACCTTAAAATTTAATGCTTTTTTAATATTCTCTCTTTTTTTGAACATAATAATCAAAGGATTTTAATTATAAACTAATTTAAAGTACCTACACTTTTAAGAAATTTTATAAAGTGAATCATGTTCACAGGAGAAGACCCCTTTTTGAAATAGAAAAATCATTTCAACCCTCCTTGAAATTACCTCCACGTCCCGGAAGATGGGGTGGCAAAAACAAACTTTTTTAAAAATATATACATTTCCTATTATACATTTTTAATTATAAACTAATTTAAAGTACCTACACTTTTAAGAAATTTTATAAAGTGAATCATGTTCACAGGAGAAGACCCTTTTTTGAAATAGAAAAATAATTTCAACCCCCCTTGAAATTACCTCCACGTCCCGGAAGATGAAGTGGCAAAAACAATTTTTTTAATATATACATTTCCTATTATACATTTTTAATTATAAACTAATTTAAAGTACCTACACTTTTAAGAAATTTTATAAAGTGAATCATGTTCACAGGAGAAGACCCTTTTTTGAAATAGAAAAATAATTTCAACCCCCCTTGAAATTACCTCCACGTCCCGGAAGATGGGGTGGCAAAAACAAACTTTTTTTATATATATACATTTCTTATTATACATTTTTAATTATAAATTAATTTAAAGTACCTACACTTTTAAGAAATTTTATAAAGTGAATCATGTACACAGGCGAAGACCCTGTGAAAATACCGGGAAAATCGAAACTTACTATGTTGATTCAAGTTTCAATCCCAATTACAAACTTTCAGCGTGCAATTAATGCCTAATTACACGACACTCAATTGTTAATAAATGAAAGACTTTAAACAAATAAATCCAATTTATAATTAAATGTAAATTTGCAGTAGAGAAGGCAGATAGTTATTTGAAACTATACTGTTAGTAAAATAATGGATTAAATTATATTTCCAATTAAGAAATGTTAAGAGAACATTCACATTGGTGAATTAAAGATTTAATTAGAGCATTAAAAGTCTCTACGATTTTGAATAAATTTATATTTCATGAAGGAAACCTTGGAACGTCATTGATCAGAAAATGTAATTAAATATTGAAAGGAAATGACAGGCAACATTTTATAAGTCGACCGGTGTCTGTAAAATAGGTCAATATAGACTTAACTGAATTATATTCAGAATTTTGAATTACCAGAAGAAGAGGATATGTTCGTATTTTTATTTCTATGAATTCTTGCAGACTAGTCAAATTGTTAGTTACTGTATTGTCACAACGAGATTTATACGTGGATTAAAGTTAATAAAATCTTCACACAAGATGTTTAAAAGCTGTACAGAAGTAGTTGAAGTTTGGAATTTTGTAGCACGAGGAATAATTGTATCAGGTTAGTGGAAGTTTTTTGTAAGAGTTGTTTCTTGGAAAGTATTCACAATGGAGGTGGATATGAACTTGGGATACTGAATTTCCTTGCATTATAGATAGAATGCATTGAAATGGATGTTATAGTTAAATTCCGTGCAAGATTGTGAACGTAGATGAAATTACGTTTTATTGGAGAAGGAGGCATAGTGTAAATGTTTTCCCAGTTTGTTCACAGATAGTGTGAAAGTATTATATTGCATCAAGGCAAGTGTCTGTCCAGCATGTTAGAAAAGTTGATCAACTATTTGTGTAATATTTGAGAGAGAAGTGTGGAATGAGGAAATAATGCCATGCACTTCTAGAATCCACTATTTTTACGTAACTGATAGTCTTGCAATGAATTACATTAGTATCGGAGTTATCACCAGTTAGGAGAAATCATTTCGGAGCAGTGCTAATCTTTACCATTCGGCACGAATTCTCCTTTTGCAACGACTTGTATTAAATACTTTTAACCTATGAAGGCGTGGTGATTGTGAAAGAGAAATCTTAGAGATTTATTTAAAATCGTGATAGAACGAAAACTAAAATAATTTCATGTTAGACATTATAATTGGTGCTGACCACAAATTTTTGTACATTTGCACATAAGCTTTATAATTAATATTTGATAGTTAAGATATTTAACCATTTCAATTTTAGATTTGGAACCACGGTTCAAGAAAATGAAACGCAACTTTATAGACTAGGCCAATGTCTAAAACTAACGTCGTTTCATAATTTGATTTTTTTTCTCGTGAAAGTTCAAATGAATTTCACAAGGGTTTGATATTTTGTAAATCATTTTCATGTTTATTGAGGTGCACAGTTATGCACAAGATTTATTCTTGGGAGGAATAAGGGTTCGAATAGAGTGCCGAATTCTCAGAAAAAAAAAACAAAAAACAACAGGACATATTTATTGTCAGTTTGATTTTTTGTGTGTGTTAACTTTTGTAGTGTCAAATGGGACACTTAGTCAGATTATTTGCGATAGGGACATTTCATGTATCGTTCCTTAGTGAATAAACGGCTGGCACTTTCTAGTGACACAGTCAATTTTATTTTAATTGACCGCTTACTCATTCTATAATCTTCGTAAATGGTACTACTGGATAGCTGCAGGCGCCCACTATAGTTAGACCTTAACACCCCTCGAGATCGGAGTTTCTCGAATTCACTATTAAATGAAAATAATAGCAGAAGTATGTAGCTGTTCAGGTAGTACTATTTAAATATGCACTATGTGATCCTAGAATTCCCAATTCTTACTTAGCAGACCACGGTAAGATATTTTGAGCTGAGTATTTGTGTCTGCAATCCTGTTCATCTCAGTGGATATAGGTACTGATTGGAGAATTCGAATGCAATACGTGAAAATGTGAACAATAAGTTTTACTATGATGATTCTGTGCTCACCTTTCTTATCCTACAGTACCGTGTCTAGATTTATCAATGCGTGTTCCATCTCACTATAAAATACAGATATAGATAACGTTGCGCATATTTAAAGCTTATTTAAATGAATTTATAATCTACTATCTGAAATGTGAAAAATGGTTATTCGCTCATAAAACGTCCAAGTGACTTAAATCTGAATGAAAAATGGCAATAGAATGAACTTAACGGATTTTAAGAATCTACAAAAATTGCAGATAATAATAATAAAAGTAATGTTAGTCAATCACTGAATAAAACACAGAAAAGAAAAGAAACTACTACTACAAACATGGGTGATGTAATCTGACAGCTTCAGCTACCTTATGTTGAACGATGAGATTCTTGGAGTACTTGCTTTTAGCAAGCAGAGTTCTGCTCGAAACCTTCAAACACAGCTGTTCCAGCCACCTGTTGTCCGCCCGTGATGTAACCAGCGAATCTAGGTCAATGGCCAGAGTGATGACCTCGCCTTGCTCTCCTGGCTTAGAATCTCGTTCCATTATCGTTGTTTGTGAGAGCATTTCAAGATGTGAGTGAAATCTCTTGTAGTATCGTAGTGCCATTCTGAGTTTTAGAGTATCGCGTGGTTGGTGCACCGCGATCTCCATATTTGTCAAAGTATTCTGGACTTCATTGTAGATTAATGTGCTTCAGCTTCCCTACATAAATGCAATTAGCAGCAAGTCATCATCTGGTTAAAGTGTAAACCGATATGACCTCCCCTCTGCCTAACTATAAGTTGCATTTTAACACGGGTATAAGTATGGTAATACCTCCGTAGAATACTGCTCTGAAGTATTGAGTGTCTGCTGCAGTAATATTTGGTGTAATAGCGTCGTGTAGAATAAGCAGGTTTATACTACAAGCTGCGCGATATATTTCCTTCTGCCTGCAGTGAAGTTTGCCGTATGAATGAAACTGGCTCTGCACGTACGCTGTGTGTATTTGAAAGCTGCAAGTTCGCCTAGCAATGTTGGCTTGCACGGTGAGAGCTCTGCCTCACGCAAATGCACCGCCTTCTGAAGCCTCGCGCTTCGCTTACTATGCGTTGCACTGTTATATTAAATCTGTTTCAGGACTAGGTCCTACTCAGACCTGGTCAATATAGTGAGTGAATATGAGCAATTCTCTGCTAGCCTCAAGATCTCTCTTCAAGTCCGGGGGCGTGGTGGCTCAGCGGTCTAGCTGCATGCCTCTCACCAAGGCGGTCCGGGTTCGATTCCCGGCCAATGCATGTGAGATTTTCGAAGTGAAATGCCATGTCCTGTGGTTCGGATTCCACGTAAAAAGGAGGTCCCGTGGCTCATGATCTCAAGATTAACGGTCACGTTAAACTACAAGCTTCCTTCCTTTTTTCTTCAAGTCCCCCCCCACTCTTTCCCAATCTGTGACGCGACTGCTAACCTCCCCCTCCCCAGGCTGTTGTCACGTGCCGTTACCTCTCCTCTCTTGTGACGACACACTACCGTCTCCGGATGTGCGATCCGTGCTTCTAGCGATGTGGGCCTGTGTCCATTCCAATAATTCACCTATTTATTGTTTAAATAATTTCTAAATTTCCATCCTTTCTTCCGGCCTTTTATAAATGTTGCTAATACTTGCTTGACATAATAAAATATATTTAGATCTTCGATTTTATTTCTTCTAAATAATTTTATTCCGTCATTTCTCAAATTTGCGGGTCTTAGTTCTCATCTCATCTAAGTCATTGTCTTAGCCATAAATAAATTCGGGCGCAATTCCCCTTTGCCATTTAAAGTAATGTATAGCCTGTACTTTCCTTAATAACAATGTTACTTAATACTGAAGACTGAATTTATTTACTTATCGGATTTTTGGATAAAATCGCTTCAATTTCGAGCGGTTGAACTTCCCAATGGATCTGTCATCCTCAATCCTCGGTATTTGATAACAATTTTTTCCGTAGACCTTTGATACCTTGAACGGTTTTTCTACCTGTCTATTTATTTTCCTCTTCGTCCTATTTCAGGGCCCGTTCTTCCTTTCTCTCATTCCCTCGTTCGTTCTTTCTTTCTCTATGTGTGGTGATGCGTTCTCTCCTCTTAATTAATATCCGAATGTTTTCTTTTATCTCTCTTCCCTCCTGGATCTTCATTGCTCCGGTCTCTGCTTGTTCCGGGCTTCGATTCTAGATTCCTGCTCTGCTGCCTTTGATTTTGGTCTCTGGCGCTTCTCTCATCCCTCTCTCTAAGGTTCTTCCGGTATTCTTGACTCTCTCTCTCTCCCGGTCATCGTAATACCTCCTTACGTGTGCGTCATTTCTACATCTCTGATTCTGTTGTTACCTAGAATAATTGTTGTTATTTGACCTCCAGTTTTGATGCCTTCTGTATCCGTAGTTGTTGTTGCGGTTGTCCCTGTTGTAATACCCGTCTCTATGATAGTTATTATTTCTCTGGTGATAGCTGCTCCTCCTCTGAGCATCATTCCAGCGTTGGTTTTGGTATGGTCTCCCGTCTCTAGGTCTCCGATACTCTGGTTGAAATCTGTTCTGTCCATAATTGTTATTCCTTGTCGGACCTCCCCCATTCTTACTCACTTTTTTTTTCTTGTGTATGGTCAACATGAACTGTGTGAACTTCACGATGTTCCTGATTTCTACCTCTGGAATTCTGATTTCCGCTGGCGTTGTTGGACACATTTGAGGTATGGTCCAATCTTCGTAAGATTTCCGCTGTTCCTTCTAGCGTTCGGACGTCTGCTGATATCAGATGTCTCCTGACCTCTGTCGGAAACTGACATGATATCGCATGCACCAAATCTCCCTCTGCTAATGGGGGTTGCAGATGTTGCAAGCGGGCCTACTGACTCGTGAAGAAGCTTGCGTACTGGGTTGGGACTGAGTATGCATACTTGTTTGAGTATATTTCAGCACGAATATCCTGCTGGAGTTCTTTACTCCAGAACCGTTTTTGAAGAGCTACGGCGAATTCTTCAAAAGTGTGATATGTGTATCGGAAAGCACGGTGCCAAATCAGTGCCTCCGAATCCAAATACGTTTCCACCACCCTCATGTGGCGTTTGCGAGGTATCCTATTGTCCTCCAAGTAAGACCGCATATCCCTCAAAATTTCTACGGCCGTGATGTTGCCTACGCCACTAAACTTGTTCGGCTTCTCGTCATTTCCTCTAATAATAATGGTATTAGGATTAGATCTGGTTTGAAATGGTTCAAAGGATCCTCCGAAATCCTCCGTATCCTGGTGAAATTGTTCCTCTTCAAAGTTAAAATTGGGCCTAGAACGTTGCTGACTAGTGACGCTTTCCTTATCCTCTTCCTACTTCTCCGTCCTAGCTTCAAGTCTCTTTAATTCTTCTTTCAACTTCCCATCCCGTTCTTGAAAGAATTTGGCTAAGTCCTTTCTCAAGTCATCTCTGACTTCTGATCTTAGCGTGGTCGTAAAAGTAGAATCTCCTATTTTTGGCGTCTTTAATTGCTGTCCCAGCTCATCAGCCTCCTTCTCCTGCCTAGACCTAACCTTAAGTTCTGTGTTCATATCATCTACGGTTTTCTTAATATTATCGAGTTCGCTTGGTTTTACTAGATCTGCATTTTTAACAATTTTTGTGAGAATGGAAACGCTTGATGTTTGTATTTCGTCAATCCTCTTAGATAAATCTTCACGGACTTGACTAACACTTAGATTAGTGCTTAACTCTATTGCTTCTACATCCCTTGAAAATTTATTATGGATCTCATTCATTGAACGTTTAGTTTCTGTCAGGACCTCCTTCTTCATATCCATAACAGCATTTACAATAGCAAGGTTTATATCAACATAAATACCGTCCTCAATCAATTTCTTTTGATCAGACAGTTTACATTGCAGCTCACCAACAGTACAATTGAGACTGTCAAGCTGCTCCTTCAGCTTGTCTCTGTCTTTACCCCACTAATACTAGCTTGTAACTTTTCCTCCAGCTCAAAAATCCTGTGGCTACTATCCATTTTAGCCTCCAACACCTTTCCAATCATGTCTGTTTTCAGTATAGCTATCTGCCTTTTTGTAAAATCAATGTCCTCTTTGACCTTATCAAAGGACGCTTTTAACTCCTCCTGGGAATTTCATCCTTTCTCTAGGATTTTTCTTGCTAATTCCTGTTGGTTTCTAATTTCTTCCTGGCTTCTCCTGATTTCGGCTTGAATCTTCCTATCCTTCTGTCTAGCCTGCTCCTGACTTAATCTGTCCTCTTCTCGAGCTATTTCATGGGCTAACCTAATCTCAGCCTTAATCCTGTTAGTCTCCTCCTGTTCCTTTCTGTCCCCCTCTCTAGCTTTATCTAAGAGTACCCTAGCTTTCTCCTGGGCTTCCTCCCTAGCTAATCTATCCTCTTCCTTGGCTTTTTCTAGAGTTAATTTGTTGTCAGCCTGGACATTCTCTAATGCTAATTCTCTCTTTAGCTTATCTTCCGCACGCGCCTTCTCTAATACTAATCTAGCCTCTTCTTGAGCGAGTGTAATACTAGCCTTTGTGAGTGTTTGCGCTACTGATAACTCTGCTTTGACTGCACCTACTGATTTTTGGATTTCTGCCTTCATTTGTTTAGTATTATTGTGTGTTAGAGTATGGAGGGCTTCCATGTCTTTAGTCAACACATTTTGACTATTCTTCATCTCCTCTAATATATTTTTGATAAGTGTCATATCGTTCGACGACATATTTCTTCTATCTTGAGAGAAGGGAAACATCCACTACATTAATCTACAAGTGAATATGCAGGATTGACCAACATATGTATTTTATGCGAGTATGGAATGCATTGATAATCTAATACTCCTTAAATCTACTTAAACGCACGTCATTAAGTTCATGTGTAAGTTTGCCGCATTTTACTCAACTGACATTACATAATTTTATAATCCTACCTTACTTATTTTAAATAAACGTTGATTTTACACTTTAATTTAATTTTACGTGACGAACTGTCGTTAGCCGGTTCTACAAACATGCCTCATAACTCTAGTGTACTCCACAAATTTGTTGAAGTCTCATTCAACTCAACCATCATCAAATTTGGGATCGGCATTTCTTTATTATTTCAATTAAAATATGGCCTCTCAACGTCTCTCTACGCCTCTCGATGTGCCCCACGTTCCGGGCCTGCCATAAAAATATACACCTATATGCACCCGAATTCTCCAATCAGCACCTATATCCACTGAGATGAACAGGATTGCAGACACACAAATACTCAGCTCTAAATATCTTACCGTGGTCTGCTAAGTAATGAGCCATTTTTATGAGATATATAAGTTACTCCTTTGTGCCATTTTTATCTGACGTGATCAATGCACGCCTTTGTGAAACCTTGGCTGTGAAGCTATTAATAGCCCTCTGATGTCTTAACACCATATATGGACATATCTGCATCTTGTCCCCTTATTGGCCAGTGATTTATATATTGGAAGGGGTCGTGACCAATCAAATTTTACCACGCAGTTAACTTTGTGTTGCGTCGTCATTTGCTTTGTTTCGAGGCATTTCTTTCTTGCAGCCAAGTAGGCTAGTCGTATTCCCATATTCTTGGGGAAGTGCCCGCGTTCAAGGTGAAACCATGGCGAGGTGTCTGTATGTCGTAATCTATATTGCTTTACTGTAGTTCAGTTTCATATTTCGGCAATTTAAAACTCTTTTTTCTGTGTTATTTTCTTTTGGTCGCGTGTACTTGCCCCCTCCCGATATTTTCCCTCCGCCCTTTGTGTGCGTGTAATTGCTGGTGAGTTTTTGTTTTGTATGGTAGTGTTATTTTCATTTATTTTGATAACGTAGTTTTTGTACTTTAAGGGTTGAAAGTTATGTATGTGGGCTGTCTTCGATTTACTCTGGAGTACGTGACGGTGGGTTTGCCTACCTTGTAGGGGGCACCTTTGAGTCTGTCATTCAGAGTGTATCTTATCGTAGAACAACATAACGGGATTGCAGATTATTTTTCTTGCTTCCCGTAATGCTTTGTTCTTTATCTTAAAGAGTTCACAAAAGGAGGTCTCACCATTGCTATTTGATGGTGACCTAACCTGTGATATTCTTGTGTCTGTGAATACCCTTATTTTGCGCATCTCATATTGTTGTCGTCTTTGTGTGCCCTTATCTCCTACGCATACTTTCAATTTTTAAAGTATATTTTTAGTGTTGCCGATAATTTAATGTAATTTTTCCTTTTGTCTAATTTCCTATTTTTCTCGTAACTCACTCGTTCTTGCATGTGCCTCCGCGTCTTTCTTCCTCACTCCTCCCCTCCCTCTCACCCCTCTCCACCCCGTTCTGAACCATTGTACCCCCTCCTATTTTGTTCATCCCTTTTGACACGCTTTGTCTAAATTCGGAGAACGTATCTTGACTTCGTTGAGTGTAGTCGTTTCTGAGTTTTGTCTTTTTATCTAATTGCGACATACTTACATTTAGTCATCGTTTCATCTTGCCTTGAACACGTTACCTTAACTTATCTTATTTTATTTCATTTTAATATAATTTAATTTAGTATATTTTCGATTTTCTTCCTAATTTGTATTTTTTCTTGCGGTAAACTAATTTTGTGGTTAATTTGTTGGCCATTTCTCTTCTTGCTTTTATTATCTCTGGGATCGTTGTGCATTGTAGTTGTTATTTTAATACATTTTATCTTTGCCTAAGTATCTCTGCTTTTGCGTCACGCCTTATTTCTATTTTAGTAACCTTCTTCGAGTTTTGTCTGGTTTTTGCTATATTTCGGTTTGTCGGTCTTATTAGCGTACTTGTGACGTTAATACGACCTACACGGCCTCTGATTTAAATTTGTTCATCTTTGGATTTTACCGTAGTTTAATTTTATTTAGCTTTCCCCCTTCCTTTTGGGATTGCTTTCTGGTTTGCCTTTTAAAATTTGGGCCCAGCGAAAGCCAAACAAGACTGCGATCTCCCCGTTTTTCCTTTCTTCTATTTTATTTTATTTTATATTTCTTCGGGGATAGGGGAAGAGCTTCAGCTACGTTTCCACTGACGTCTGCTGCGTACGTAAGTATATGTTTATTTTATTACTTCATCTTAGTTGCGTGCAGTAAGAATTGGGAATTCTAGGATCACATAGTGCATATTTAAATAGTACTACCTGAACAGCTACATACTTCTGCTATTATTTACATTTAATAGTGAATTCGAGAAACTCCGATCTCGAGGGGTGTTAAGGTCTAACTATAGTGGGCGCCTGCAGCTATCCAGTAGTACCATTTACGAAGATTATAGAATGAGTAAGCGGTCAATTAAAATAAAATTGACTGAGTCACTAGAAAGTGCCAGCCGTTTATTCACTAAGGAACGACACATGAAATGTCCCTATCGCAAATAATCTGACTAAGTGTCCCATTTGACACTACAAAATTTAACACACACAAAAAAATCAAACTGACAATAACTATGTCCTGATTTTTTTTTGAGAATTCGTCACACTATTCGAGCCCTTATTCCTCCCAAAAATAAATCTTGTGCATAACTGTGCACCTCAATAAACATGAAAATGATTTACAAAATATCAAACCTTTGTGAAATTCATTTGAACTTTCACGAGAAAAAGAATCAAATTATGAAACGACGTTAGTTTTAGACATTGCCCTAGTATATACAGTTGCGTTTCATTTGCTCGAACCGTGGTTCCAAATCTAAAATTGTAATGGTTAAATATCTTAACTATCAAGTATTAATTATAAAGCTTATGTGAAAATTTACAAAAATTTGTGGTCAGCACCAATTATAATTTTTAACATAAAATTATTTTAGTTTTCGTTCTATCACGATTTTAAATAAATCTCTAAGATTTCTCTTTCACGATCACCACGCCTTCATAGGTTAAGGGAAGTATGAATGGCCTATCCCGCTAATGTAAAATTTGCTAATTTCATGACCCATTTTCTCAAGCACTACTTCATGCTAAGTACTGAAAATTATGCAGATTATTTATACAAGCTTTATGTACTTACTCCTCTAGTTTTATTTACATACATATGCTAGGAGTTGGGATAGAATTTTTTCTCTGTTTAATTTTTTACACCTTTTTTTGATCAAATTATTGAGCTTTTTTAATATACAAGATTTCTCTACCATTCTAGAGGTGTGGTATTACAAGGATATTCCACATCAGCAGTGAAAAAATCAAGAGTATATCTTCGATAAAACCAGAGATAACGGGTCATTTATCTGAAAAAATAGTTCTTCAGAAATTGCAATTAAATATTAATTCAGATTGTACCTTAATTTTAAATGGAAACAACAGCTAAAATGCGCCGGAAGTGTAGTCTTCATATACTCCTACATTGTACGAGTGCATCCTCTTCGTCCTCCTCAAAGATCTTGCATCCTTGGACACTCTTTGGGCCAGTAGCTCTGCCTTGTCGACTCACTCCTTGTCCAGTTCCTTCAGTATGGCTCGTGTATTCCATCCAGTCTTCACTCCCAGCTCTTCCAAGACTTTCAGTCTACCAGTATTGCCATCATTAAGTGATGACAGCATCATAGACACGAAGCTTCATTGTATGGTACCCCACAAATACATTTTTAGGTACTCTTGACAACACTACATTGTTGAATGACTCATTCACGTTTTGTGCTTTCCCTGTCAGACATTTCTTCAGTAGATTTGGATTTGCCAAATCTCTATAAACTCGCTTTATAGCCAACATAACAGCCTCAGGTATAGAGATCTTGTGGGTAAACTTACCTAAAGTACCAGCTGTAGCAGCTTTTTTTGTATTTACACCACTTGCCGGAACAATGTTTTTTTTTTCGAGGAGGAACGTGAAGGTGGAGCAATGTGTAGAGCTGACGTACTAGGTGAACTTTAATTCCTAACCACATTCACAACCTCGTTTAAACCTATATAAGTTCTGCAGTACCGATTTCTTTTGTTATTTACTGTCTTGAACACTCCTATTGCTCCTGTCATGATCAGATGTACTCAAGATCAATCGCCCAAAAAATGAAAAAAATATGCACGTTATACCAAGAATATCGCACGCACAACGTAAAAAGTAAATACAACTGTTATGCCAGTCCCACTAACTTATGCAGCAAAACTTCCTCTAGAATTTAAATCAAACCACAGGCTTCTAGACCTAATGGTTCTTGAGATATGAAGTGTTTACTGAAAAATGGCATATGAAATCTTGAAAATACCCTGTGCCACTAATTAATTTAAATTAAATTTAAAATATTTCTAATCAACCAAATTTAATAAATCATACACCAAATTAATCAGCAAATTCCAAATAATGTTTTGGCATCAAAATAAAAAATTACAACTTTTTCAACAAAATTGTCATTTATACTCCCCTTAAAAGTATTTAATACAAGTCATTGCAAAATGAGCATTCGTGCCGAATGGTAAAGATTAGCACTGCTCCGAAATGATTTCTCCTAACTGGTGATAACTCCGATATTAATGTAATTCATTGCAAGACTATCAGTTACGTAAAAATAGTGGATTCTAGAAGTGCATGGCATTATTTCCTCATTCCACACTTCTCTCTCAAAAATTACACAAATAATTGCTCAACTTCTCTAACATGCTGTATAGACACTTGCCTTGATGCAATATAATACTTTCACACTATCTGTGAACAAACTGGAAAAACATTTACACTATGCCTCCTTCACCAATAAAACGTAATTTCATCTACGTTCACAATCTTGCACGGAATTCAACTATAACATCCATTTCAATGCATTCTATCTATAATGCAAGGAAATTCAGTATCCCAATTTCATATCCACCTCCATTGTGAATACTTTCCAAGAAACAACTCTTACAAAAAACTTCCACTAACCTGATTCAATTATTCCTCGTGCTACAAAATTCCAAACTTCTACTACTTCTGTACAGCTTTTAAACATCTTGTATGAAGATTTTATTAACTGTAATCAAGGTACAAATCTCGTTGTGACAATACGGTAACTAACAATTTGACTAGACTGTAAGAATTCATAGAAATAAAAATACGAACATATCCTCTTCTTCTGGTATTTCAAAATTCTGAATATAATTCAGTTAAGTCTATATTGACCTATTTTACAGACACCGGTCGACTTATAAAATGTCGCCTACCATTTCCTTTCGTTATTTAATTACATTTTCTGATCAATGACGTTCCAAGGTTTCCTTTATGAAATATAAATTTATTCAAAATCGTAGAGACTTTTTAATGCTCTAATTAAATCTTTAATTCACCAATGTGAATGTTCTCTTAACATTTCTTAATTGGAAATATAATTTAATCCATTATTTTACTAACAGTATAGTTTCAAATAACTATCTGCCTTCTCTACTGCAAATTTACATTTAATTATAAATTGGATTTATTTGTTTAAAGTCTTTCATTTATTAACAATTGAGTGTCGTGTAATTAGGCATTAATTGCACACTGAAAGATTTAAATTGGGATTGAAACTTGAATCAACATAGTAAGTTTCGATTATCCCCGTATTTTCCGTGAAAATACCGACATTCTTATCCTACAGTACCGTTTCTAGATTTATCAATGCGTGTTCCATCTCACTATAAAATACAGATAGAGATAACGTTGCGCATACTTAAAGCTTATTAAATGAATTTATAATCTACTACCTGAAATGTGAAAAATGATTATTCGCTCATAAAACATCAAAGTGACTAAAATCTGAATGAAAAATGGCAATAAAATTAACTTAACGGATTTTAAGAATCTACAAAAATTGATGATAATAATAATAAAAATAATGTTAGTCAATCACTGAATAAAACACAGAAAGGAAAAGAAACTACTACTACAAACATGGGTGATGTAATCTGACAGCCTCAGCTACCTTATGTTGAACGACGAGACTCTTGGAGTACTTGCTTTTAGCAAGCAGAGTTCTGCTCGAAACCTTCAAACACAGCTGTTCCAGCCACCTGTTGTCCGCCCGTGATGTAACCAGCGAAACTAGGTCAATGGCCAGAGTGATGACCTCGCCTCGCTCTCCTGGCTTCTCCTCGGTTCGTCGGCTGACCTTCAGCTTATCGTGCTGAATCTTCATGTTTCGTTGGCTGTCCTTCAGCTTATCGTGTTGAATCTTCATGCTGCATCCCAGTAATGCTTTACAAGCACATTTGGTTTGTTTAGAATCTCGTTCCATTATCGTTGTTTGTGAGAGCATTTCAAGATGTGAGTGAAATCTCTTGTAGTATCGTAGTTCCATTCTGAGTTTTAGAATATCGCGTGGTTGGTGCACCGCGATCTCCATATTTGTCAAAATATTCTGGACTTCATTGTAGATTAATGTGCTTCAGGTTCCCTACATAAATGAAATCAGCAGCAAGTCATCATCTGGTTAAAGTGTAAACCGATATGACCTCCCCTCTGCCTAACTATAACTTGCATTTTAACACGGGTGTAAGTATGGTAATACCTCCGTAGAATACTGCTCTGAAGTATTAAGTATCTGCTGCAGTATTGTTTGATGTAATGCCGTCGTGTAGAATAGCAGTTTTGTACTACAAGCTGCGTGATATATTTCCTTCTGCCTGCAGTGAAGTTTGCCGTATGAATGGAACTGGCTCTGCACGTACGCTGTGTGTATTTGAAAGCTGCAAGTTCGCCTAGCAATGCTGGCTTGCACGGTGAGAGCTCTGCCTCACGCAAATTCACCGCCTTCTGAAGCCTCGCGCTTCGCTTGCTATGCGTTGCACTGTTATAATAAATCTGTTTCTGGACTAGGTCCTACTCAGACCTGGTCAATATAGAGAGTGAATATGAGCGATTCTCTGCTAGCCTCAAGATCTCTCTTCAAGTCTGCCCCACTCTTTCTCCTTCTGTGGCGCGACTGCTAACCTTCCCAGGCTGTTGTCACGTGCCGTTACCTCTCCTCTCTTGTGACGACACACTACCGTCTCCGGATGTGCGATCCGTGCTTCTAGCGATGTGGGCCTGTGTCCATTCCAATTATTCACCTATTTATTGTTTAAATAATTTCTAAATTTCCATCCTTTCTTCCGTCCTTTATAAATGTTGCTAGTACTTACCTGACATAATAAAATATATTTAGATTTTCGATTTTATTTCTTCTAAATAATTTTATTCCGTCATTTCTCAAATTTGCGGGTCTTAGTTCTCATCTCGTCTAAGTCATTGTCTTAGCCATAAATAAATTCGGGTGCAGTATGTTGTATATTCGATTGTACGTTTCAAGAGAAACAAGTCCCTAACCGTAAGGTCTTTCACTCAATTCTATAGGTTGGTAAAAGTCTAGGCTGACTTCGGGTCCACGTCCATGCAGTGTAAACATCTTACGTTCTGCCAACATACTGTTGACGTTTTGGCTTATGCTGTGTCTTATAGAAAAGAATTAAACACAAACGCCCACACTGTTCGCTGTTAAACGTTTGCTCACATTTCACATTTAAGTATATCTTGATCCTGTTTCCAAAATAGGTCACTAGTTCCAAGGGCGGGGGCAAATTCCCCTCAAAGTACCATACGGTGGATCCCTCTTTGATATAAGCTACAGAATGCGTTCCTGGTCCTCGGTGATCATCCAAATTGACAACAGCACATTCCTGTTTCCAGGGTCGTGGGGGTATTTGGTTTCGCATAAACACACCTCAAAAATGAGAAAGCTTTAGTTGTTAGGGATAGCTTTTCACTTCTTCATGGTTCAGGGTATGTCTTGCTATGGCTGTGGTTAAAAATATTTTTATTATTATTATTTGGAGATGGGAAAATTCCAAATCCTTGTTGGCTTTAAATTGGTGTTTCTAACCCCCTAAGCAATGGCTTCCATCGTTTCATTTTGTCGCTGACTTTCTTTTAGTTGTTGCTTGCCCTGCTGTGGAGCTTTAATGGTTTTCGCCACCGCACTAGCACCACCCAAAAGTGAACCCAGTGCACCTAGACCGGCGAATAATGGAGGTAAAAATCCCGCTCGATTGGGGACAGGAATCATTCGCCCTCGTTTTGAACCCTGTCGCTGACGTTTTGGAATAACACGTCTCTCTGCTGCTCGAAGGGCTTTTCTTATGGCCAACACGTTTTTTTTTTTTTCGCAAGGTCTTGCTCACTAATGCCTTAAGCCCAGGCTTTGACAAGGGCAGGGTCCTATTTTTAGTCTTTTTAGTGTTTCTCACCAGATATCTTTGTTTCACCATGATGATGACCAACAACCTTTCATAAGAAAGTTTAAGTCACAACTGACGTCAGGTTGTTATTTCATGGCTGTATATTCCAATTCCACATAAAGTGGGAAATCTTTTATGGTTTATCCTGCTTGCTTTTCATCCCATGACAACATGGGATGAAAGGATAATTCATCACCTGCATTGACCAATATCCAATGGCCATTTATCTCTATTTGTCTATTTATCTCATCAGGCATCGCGTATTTCATGTGAATGGTTTCATCATAGTGCAATCGATAGTGGCTTAAACCCGAAGCAAGCACATAGGTCAGGTGCTGGTCATGGACTAGCGCTAAATGGTTTCTGTCATTCACAGGTTTTTCATTTGTCAGATACACTAAAAATACAGATGGGATAAAGGAGTATCCCAATGGAGATCTGGGAAGAACATTTGTCGCTTATTCTCCAAGACAGGGAAACACGCCAGAAGGAGGATGAGGCGGTTTCTATTACACTTGGCGTGGCTGTACCCAATAAAACCAACATGGCGGCCAAACGTAGGTGAAACATTTAAATCTCTCGAACGCATGGTCATACCCCGTTTAGACGTCCCGGTTGCGATCGCGATCAGGCGCCGATCCAGATTAAGTTGGGACGTCTAAACGCAACAGGATAACATTATCGCGATCAACTTTCCCTCCAACAAGATCAGCCCGATCCCGTTCCCACAACGAGATAATCGCGTTCGCGGCCATTGCGATCATCGGTGTGTTCTATCCTCCTGCTGTGTGAGTGAAGTAGGCAGTGGAAATGATGGCCATTTTGTAATATCTTGTGTTATGAAAGCAAGATGTACGTAATGTTGGCCATGATGGTTGTATTTATGTTGGTTGATATCAGATATATGAAGATTGAGAAAAACGAAATGATGGATGGAGACAACCATACTAGTGTTTAAACGCTGAAAAATATATATTAGCGTTTGGGAAAGCCGATGAAGACGATTAATAAAGACATAAATTTATTGTCATAGACATAGAAGGGATTCCGATAGGGCCAAATAACTCTGGACGATCAAGAAGTATTTATCCAATAAATAGCCTAGACCTGTTTACAAATATTTCAAAATACCATATTTTTATTTCCACACCAAGGGTAGGCCTTCCCTACACGTCTCCTCAGGATTTGTAAATATTGAAAAATATGCATTAGCAGGTTGAATTATGTATAAAGAATAACTGAAATACTTGAAAACTGGAGGAAACAAACTACTGTAAATTTCTGCTGTAACACTTGGAATTCAAAAGTTGGCAGACCTTAGCGATGTCATGCTGTTTTACTCGATTATCCTGTTGTTTCATGATGGGACGTCTAAACACGTACCAATGACAAATGCCGTTGATCGCGATTGGACATTATCCAGATCAGAGATAATCGGGATCGCGACCGAGACGTCTAAATGGGGTATAAGATTTTGACATGAGACATGTCGTTGGACTTGGGTTTACGTTCTCTTTCTTATGGACCACTCATTATACATATATATATTTTAATTTTTGTTTTCAAAAGTAGGTGATAGTTTGAAAACCAAACATGATAGAATGTAGTGCAATGGCTCAAACGAACGGTCTATATGATCTTTAATTTTTATAATGAAACTTTTTTTATTTTTAAGTTTTTTTTGAAAACAGTCCAATTTTGAAATTCCTATATTTCGGAAACTAGGATTTCTACAAAAATGTTTGTTTCACATGAATGAATGGCCTTGACCCCCTCTATCATTAAAATAAATTTCAAGCCTCTACGACTAAAACTGCAGTAGGGGTGAGCGAGGGGTTCTAACGAGTCACACGAACCGCTCGGCTACGCTGACCTCTCAAGTGGATTACTCGAGACGCCATGGTCCGATTTTGACATGCGACATATCGTTGGACTCGGGCTGACGCCCTCTTTTCAATGCACTACTCATTTCAACCCCTAAGTAAAACCTACCCCTACTAGGGGGTGAAATTGAAATTTTTAGTGAAAGTCGCCTTTCAAATGCGACATGTATAAGGTGCGCTGCTAATATGAACTTAAACGTTGTTGCTCATTAAGCGCATGCATTTTGCTGGATACCACTATGCATCAACATTTTTGTATTTGTTTTTTACGCATGCGCACTTGGGGATTTTGTAAATAATTATTTATGGATGAGGTTTTTTTTAACCAAAAGATTGAAAACTAATAGGTCATGTGCCTTTTAATATTTTGAGAACGAATAAGGCTACGGACTAGTATGAGGGGTCGTTGGAGTTAGGATGACGCCTCGTTTTTTAATGTAGTTTTGAGTTTTGTCAAAAGGGCCTAAGTGCACTTTTTGTTAATATTTTGAGAACTAAGAAAGCTACGGTCTTGTATGAGGGGTCGTTGGATTTGGGATAACGCCCCGTTTTTTAATGTAGTTTTGATTTTTATCAAAAGGGCCTAAATGCACTTTTTGTTAATATTTTGCGAACCAATAAGGCTACGGACTTGTATGAGGGGTCGTTGGATTTGGGAAAACGCCCAGTTTTTTAATGTAGTTTTGATTTTTGTCAAAAGGGCCTAAGAGCACTTTTTGTTAATATTTTGCGAACCAATAAGGCTACGGACTTGTATGAGGGGTCTTTGGATTTGGGAAAACGCTCCGTTTTGAATGTAGTTTTGATTTTTGTCAAAAGGGCCAAAGTGTACTTTTGTTAATATTTTGCGAACCAATAAGGCTACGGACTTGTATGAGGGTTCGTTGGATTTGGGATGACGCCCCATTTTTTAATGTAGTTTTGATTTTTGTCAAAAGGGCCTAAGTGCACTTTTGTTAATATTTTGTGTACTAAGAAGGCGACGGACTTGTATGAGGGGTCTTAGCACTTGGGATGACGCCCTGTTTTTGAATTGATTTTTTGATTTTTGTCCAAAGGGCCTAACGCCATACTATATGTTGAAAAAAGTATTTTTTTACTTGTTTACATTTTAACTAAGAGTGGTCGTTGAGAGAGACGGTACTGCTGTTATGTGTCTCAACGAGCCTGTTGTCGAGCACAGTGACCATGCCTGGAAGAAATTAATTGCTATTTTGGTGGGACAGTGGGGCGGGTTATGACGGTTGGTTTTTATTGTGATATTTCCCATGACGGATGGAGGTGAATATTTGAAAACTTGTCACGTGTGCTAAGATTTTGTTTACCCTGAAGGGGATCTTTAACGTTTTAGTCAACGGTAATGAGCGACACCACTGTCTGGTACAGCAAATGCTTGTAGAATATGAAAACCTATAACATTCGGTCGACCAAGTGATGTGCATGAACCCAAAGAGCCAAAACGGTAAGCTCATTGCCCTGAGATGTTATAAACTAATCATTGGACCTGGTGAAAGTGTATGATTAATGTGTACATGTATTGAGGATGACCGCTTGCTAGTAATTATTATTACAGTAAAATGTTTAATAATAATAATAATAATAATAATAATAATAATAATAATAAGACACACACGTTTTGAATGCTACAGAACTGTGTTGCTTGCTCGCATTCAATACACGACCTGGTCAGGCCTTGTCAGAGCGACTGCTGATAACACAAGAATATCTACGTGGGCAGGAAATACAGGGTCAGGTTACTTGGCTGGTAGAGGCTAGCAGGTCTGTCGTTTAAACAGACCTGGTAGAGGCTAGGAGGTCTGGCGTTTAAACAGAGAGACCGCCATTTTGGTTCCTAGACAGCTGTACTAGCGATGTACAAGAGGCAGCCATTTTGGTTTCTTATTAAAAACATGAAACTAGTATAAGGTACACGAATCTTATCCAGATTGAGGAATGAGAAGAGGCGTGGGAGCACGTATGAGAGAGACAACATTTCAAGGTCAAAACGCTGAGAAAATGCAACTCTCTCTGTTGCTAGGCTAACTGATAACGATTGCGTTAGTGATGCACTTGCCATTTTAGCAAACTGACGTGTACAGTAGAGCTGTGGAATAAAATCCTTTTCTTTTTTGGTAAGTACCTATGAATGATTATTTTAATAATGTCATGCTAATGAACCTTAAATTTGTAGTTATTGATCGGGTAATTAATGATTTTTATTTATTTATTTGTTTGCAGATAACCGGTATATCTTACATGTCTGAGATACAAGAAACCATTGCGCTTTTGGGCCCACCAGAAGGAAACAGCAACAAGCCAGTGCAAGTGAAGGTGAGATTTTGTTTTAAAACTAACTTGTTTCATTTTGTTTGTTTGATATTTTATTTTATTTTATGAAATCCATGTATTAACCTGAATTTAGGTATTTATAGCGGTTTATTTTACTTATTTTTAGAAACTTGGAAAGAAAAGCCTTACCGCAGTAGCAGTTGCTGAAAACCCGAGACGCAGTAGAGTGCAACCATTGCCAAAGAGTGAACTATTTAAAACTCAGGTAAGCCTAACTTAAAATGCGATTCCATTTTACCACTACTGAAAACCCATAGACAAAAAATTCATTACCTGTACATGACTAGGACAATGATTGCTTTCTTGAATAATGGCCATGTATTGACAAACGGTACAAGTCTATATTGTTTGTTGACTGGGAAAAGTACAAGCCTATGTTGGATTTTCTAAAAACAAAAAAATTAAACTTAATTTATGGGTGGTTCCCTATGGACTCAACAAATATCCACAGGTTTAAACAAGATAATCTGAACAAAATGATTTGATATTTCTTTTTTGTTTATATATTGATTAAAGGGAAATGTAAATGACTGCAGCTTAATAAAAAAAAGTAGATGGGTTACTGTTAGTGCAGACAAACAGATTATTTTTAAAAAATATTTTTTGATGGTGTTTTGATATATTAATGCCAATTAACGTTAAAGTTTAATTACAAGTATTGATTGATTGATTGATTGAGTGATGTGTTATTTTGCATGTTTTTTTAGGTGTGGTGATGCGCCATTAACATAGTGAACATACAGTGAAAAAAGCATACATTATGCTTTAAAGTACTCTGTGCTCTTGTGCAACGTTAATAACTTGCAATAAAAATTTTAAAAAGTTTTATTATAGAACATGGCGTCAGTACCAAATACAACAAGTGAGCAAGTTGGTTTACCGCGTGGGTTAAATTTAAAATCAGAACATGATCGTTGGTTAACATTTGAATCCTGGCCTGCAGGCTTTTTGTCAACAGATAAACTTGCCAAAGCCGTTTTTTTACTTGAACCGAGAAGATGTGTTGCGCTGTGTGTTTTGTCGTATTGAACTTTCACACTGGGAAGAAGGGGATGATCCCTTTCGAGAACATTTGCGATGGTCTCCTTGTTGTCCTTACGTGCTTGGAAAACAAGTGGGTAACATACCCATGTATCCATTTTACCGAACCACAAGGCCATTGGCCGCTACTTACATTGCTGAATCACAAATAAATAATAATAATAATAATAATAATAATAATAATAATAATAATAATAATAATAATGATGTATTACCAGCCAACGGTACTGTCGATATATGTGGTCCATATGCCATAGACAGTGTTGGATTGGCGTGTGCTTTTGAAAAATTGGGAGTTTGCAAGTCTAAAGCACCAGCACACCCAGAGTACAGCTCTGTTGAAAAACGTTTAGAATCTTATAAAAATGTTTGGCCATTAATATTAAAACACCTTACCAAACAGCTAAGTGAAGCTGGATTTTTTTTTAGACTGGTGAAGGGGATACAAAAATATATTTTTATTGTGGATTTGCTTTAAAGGATTGGCAAATGACTGATGACCCTTTTGTGCAACACGCTCGTTGGTTACCTAACTGTAAATACATGGTGTTGCTTAAAGGTCAGGAATTTGTGAACACTAATCGTAAAGAAAACGTGATTGCAGCACAAGACATAAAAGTGTCTTTAAAGTTAGAACACGCGGAGCAAATACACGAGGCTGAAAGAAAAGACTTGTCTCACGAACAGATACAAAAGTGTGACCAACAATTATGTAAAATTTGTTATCAAGATGAACTAGGTGTTGTATTTTTGCCTTGTGGACACATGACAGCCTGTCTCAAGTGTGCATTAGAACTTAACACTTGTGCTATATACAGAAAGGTAGTATCTAAGGTAAATGCACCAGTACTTGACCAGTTAAGGACCTTTTTTTTCTGTGAACCCTCTTCTGCACCGTTGATTATGATTAAATAATCTGAATAAATGGCTGATAATATTTCTGGATATTGTGGAAATGTAATAGTAACATAATAGAAGCACGTTCAAATTTCCTAAATTTTTTATAAAATTTAAAAAATCGTTATTTTTTGCATCAGTAGATGACCGTTGCGAATGCAACATTTTCAGTAGTTGACCACAAAGTATTCCAATAATTGACCGTGGGGATTAAAAGAGAAATTAATAATATAATGAGTATAAAATGTATCTGTCAGAATAATATGTTTATTTTGAAAATATATTTACAACAAGAGTTAAAAACAGATTTTAGAAAACCTTAAAATATACTTGGATTTCCTAGTAATGAACATAATAATGGAAATTTTGCGTATCCAGTTTTTTCCCCTAAAAAGACATCTGGAATGCTGAATACCTCCTCATTTCTGGAATTAAGTATGATCCCCGTCTGGTACATACTGTTGGAAGCTTTATTTTTTGTAGTATTTGATTCCTGGTATATATTAGCTTGTCCTCCCTCTCCGGCCATTTACATGCGGAAAGTCCACTTTTAATCATCGAAGTTACTTCGTAGGAGTCATCTAAAATGTCAGTGATTTTCCCAGGATAGTAAGAATCATTGTATTCAACAATACCATAATCACCACGTTCTAGATTGAGGTCAGTATCTTCTTCTAGATCACTGGGAAACTCATTACTGTCATCGTCACCATCCGAAAGTTCTGGAATTGAAATGGATGACTCTGAATCAGAACCTGACCAATTGCATGCCTGTTTCTTTCTTTTAGGATTCTTGTCTTTCCTTGATCTCTTTTCTTCCATTAGTCTTTTTCTCTCTTCTTTCTTCCTTTCTCTCTCAATTCTTCTTTCATTGTTTCTGCCTCTGTTTTTTCTTCAATTTAGTTTCAAAGTACTTTTGCCCCTGCTTGCCTGATACAACAGAAGGAATCTTCTCCTTTTGATTCTTCTTAACACCTTTGACTCTGTTTGTCAAAGAGGGATAGAAGAGATGTTTCTTAAATGGGCTCGGTACTTTAGAAAACACTGTAGCATGTTCCCCTTCTGCAGGCCCATTTTTCACAGGTGTCAAGTTCTTCACTGGGGATGATTCGATTTCATTTGATGTCCCAGGTAATGGGTCAGGCTGGATTTCGCAACCAACAACTTCCTCGCTGACTTCTTCTTGACTATCTTGTATAGGACAGAAGTTGGATTCTGGGGTTGATTTTCAAGCTCCACAATTTCAGTTCTTGTTTTCTTCCACAATGAAAATGGAGACTGATCACAAGGATTCCATTGCCACTCCTCGTTTGAATTTGAAAAGAGAATCATTTTTTCTTCGTCAATGTTGGAATTCAAAAATTCATATCCTTGTTTAAGAAATTTTAAACGGTCTTCATCGTACTTTGGAGGTTCAGCTTCATTATCCTTGTATGCTAACCTCTGCCCTGGAATATTTACAGCAGCTGGATTCCATGGGAAAAGGCCACATTTTCGAAAACCGTTGATCAAAACAGATGGTGTGACAGTTTTGTCCACTACTTCTTTCAGAAGCTTGGCAAAATCTTTCTTCTTTAAGGTAGGAGCATCAAGGTGATCAATTCGCCACTGGTGAACCCTTGTTTTCCAACCTTCTTTCAGCGTTCGGAGCACTGAAACATCCATTGGCTGAAGGATGTGTGTTGCATTTGGAAGGAAAGCCACCAAAATAATTTTCTTTTCATCACAAAATTGACTTGTTTGAAGGCTCAGGTGAGATGAATGTCCATCTACAAACAGAACAACAGGAAACGTAACACCTTTCAACTAGCCAAGGATAAAATGAGTTTGCAATGAATTCAAAAAATAGTTCGCATGTCATCCAACCGCTTTCACTCCTTCCAAGGGACCATTCTGGAGGAAAGTTCAAGGTTATTTCTTGTGGAAGCCGCTCGTAACTATACACAACCATGGGATTGGCCACATCACCACAAGCACTGCCAGTGACAAGCACAGTCAGGCATTCCTTCTCATCTGCATTCACTTTTTGGTAAACAGATTTGTCCCCTTTACGAGCCAACATTTAATTGCCTTGTATCATCGCAATTAAAAATTCTAGTTGGATCTTTTAGTAAGTCTAGTAAATTATTTTCCTCAAAATACTTATACACTTCAGTAAACCAGTGATGTACCTCAACCTGACTAATAGCAGCCCGTGTTGATGTTAAATTCTGACTGATCCTCTTCGCTATATTGGGATTCCTCTTTAAGAAGGCATGAACCCAAGTTCTGCCATGTCGATCATTAACAAAAGGGTTGATCCGTTTAAGATCTTTCATAATTCGTTGAACACTGTCTTGTAGTTGGGTTACTGTCACGGTAAACCCGGTTGATTGCATCTTCATAACCCATTTGGAAAGGCAATCCTCTTCTTCGTCAGTCAGTGTTGAATGTGGTCCCATTTTTCGTGCTAATGGGCTCTTACCTTCAACTTTATATTTTAAGGCAATCCTTGGAACCCCATAGTTTCTAGCAGCTGTCCGAATAGGTGTCTGATTAAGGCGAACATCATCAACAGCTGCTTTCATAGCTGCTTCTGTGTAATTCCGGAAGTTGCCTTTAAGAGGAGGCATCTTGAAAGGTCTGCTGCAAATGAAAAAATCAACCTGATTGGTATATTAACCCCAAAAATTCACCATGTTACAAAAAAGTTAACTGCATTGGAATTTGACCACTCAGTGAGCTAGTAGTTGACCATGCGGTCATCTACTGGATGAACTAAGTTCAGAGCCCTAGGCAAGAGGATTGTACCTTTTTAGCTTACTGCCACTAAAACAAATGTATTTAAAGAGTAATTGAAACATTATCTAATTTACAGTAGTAATTGACCACGTGGTCAATTACTGAAAATATTCAAGATTTAGTTTCAGTAATTGACCACCTCCTCTTACTTACACATGGCTACAAACGAAACATTCATATGCTATGAATTAATTTCAAAAGCTTACCTTATTGTAGATGATTACTTGCCAAAGTTGAAGGTCAATAAAAATAGCACTGTGGATCGATTGTTAACTGCTTGGTTTTAAGGAAATCGCTAAGAAATTAGACAGAAAACAAACCAGCACGAACATGCTATCAACAAACATCCGCCATTATAACCCATGATGCCTTGCACATAACCTACTTTCAGAAAATGCAACTAGATGTCAGGCCTATCTATTCTCGGAGGTTTTGACATTCTTTGACGCTGAACACTCTTGTTTTAATTATTTTTAACCCAAATGGTCAACTACTGAACCAAGGTCAATTACTGGTGCACTTACTTTACTACAGTTAGGGAATTTCTTGCATAAATAGTATAATATATTAGCAATGCATAGTGCAAAATACATAATTGCACAATATTAACCTATTATAGGCACCGTGCAGGCAGCTGGAAATGCTACTACTAGCGCTACGTAGTGGCCCGTTCTGAAACAAGAGGTGAGGCGTATTGCGAGAGTCTCAGTACAGCATGTGTGACGTTCGGACAAGTTGCGGGTTTAGAGAGATTCAATTCGTGGATCTAAGTGAATCATCATGGAAGAAAGGAAAAAACCTAGTTGTCAGTGGCCACGTGAACGACGTGGAAGAGTTAATTTCGAATGCTTTCGGATATATCACAGGAAAAGTAACCCGGCAAACGTATGTGACTTTGCCACCTTATATCGTGAAACTTGAGGTAGGCATGGTGTAGTTAGGTCACAATTTATAAAGTTATTTAAGTTAGGAAGAATTACTTAATGTATCTCAATACGTAGACTTTCACGACCACTAACAGACATTGTAATATTTAATTTGGAGATATTAGGTCGCCTATAATATATATACAGCTGACGCGTTTGCATGTTTGCTATGTGTTAATAACTTGTAACCATTTTTATGTTGTGTTTAGGTTGACCAGAATCGTAATGTCTCGAGCAGTGAATGTTCCTGTCCTGCAGGCGCCAGAGGAACTTGCAAGCACGTAGCTGCGGTAGTGTATTTTGTAAATAATGAAAGTGTTGTCTCGAAAACAGACCATCCGCAACAATGAGGAAAACCGAGTCCGAAAACAGTGTCAAAGGAAAAATATAGGAAAGGCAAACGCGTAGAAGCACTGCTCGGCAAAAAGACTTTGGAGACATCCCTTCCTCCCTTTGAATTAAGTGAGGATATTTTAAAACACATCCCTTGCAGTCTTCGTGCAATACTTCGAGCAGAAGCAAGAACTGAAATCGAACAATCGTCCAGGACCGTAGTCAGCTCGTTGATGGACAGGGTAGTGAATGGTGTGGAGAGAGAAGAATGTGAGGAAATTGTGACACAGCTAGTACATTTACAAGTCTCTAACACCGTGCGCTCACCGGTCAAATACACCTTTCACACTGTGAGTGACGAAATGTTTTTTACCAGCAAAGTTCAGGTTGATACAGATCAGATAATTAAAATCTCCCTGGAAACTGTACCTCAATCACGAAGCCCTCGATGGTTTCAAGAAAGAAATATACGAACATCTGCTATCACGAAAGCACATCGGATCAAAACTAGGAGACATAACTTTGATACTTTAGCTCTCGCATTTGTAACTGATTCACCAATTGGGGGAGCTGCTTTGAACAATCTTTCTTACGGAAGTGAAATGGAAAGTGAGGCAATAGAATGTTATGCAAGTTCATTCAGTGTTCGTGTTATTCGGTGTGGGTTAATAATCCACCAAAAACAACCTTGGATCTGTGGCTCTCCAGATGGCATAGTTATCAAGGGGAATGTAGCTGACAGAGTGTTAGAAGTTAAATGTCCATCTTCCTGTAAAGATAAACCAATAGTTGATGAGGCAGGGAATGTGAGAGTACGTTATCTTTACGCTGACGGGCAAAATAACATACATTTAAAGACAAGCCATATGTATTACACACAAATACAAATACTAATGTACATAACTGCCTTAGAAAAATGTGATCTATATGTATATAGCAGAGCACAACAGTTGACAATACCTGTTTATAAAGACAATAAGTATGTCGAGGATGTCTCACCAAAATTTCGAAGTTCTATTTCAGTAATTACTTGCCAAATATTAGCGGTATTCCTAATGATAATTAAGTAATCATTTGTGCTTGGTAAACACTGAACAGTTCAATAGAAAATGAAAACAAATAATATATAAAACAAACTGATGGTAGAAAAAATCTCGAACTATTCTTTAATTATTGGAATTTGCAAATTTACTAAAACGCAACACATATGCACAATGTCATCTATGTACGGAAACAGTTCTGTTGGCAATTTCTGTAATATATTGTACATTTTGATTCTTTGAATACACCTTTCTACATGAATTCTAACACTCGCAATATTGTAAGTACTCTCAACCTCCTCAACTGTTAATCTCCCTTCATGTAAGAACGGTGGCGACACTATTACGACACCGCGGCCAGATAAGTTAGTTCTGATGCCAGGAAATCCTTTATCAGCCATGACCTCATCGCCAGGTTAAAGTAAAGTTAGTAAACCACTGTCAGTTGTTATGAATGAGTCACTAGCTCTTCCACCATAACATTTCGATTTAAAGGCGATCATACCACTAGGCGTGATAGCAATTAAAAGTTTTGCAGTGTAGCAACCCTTGTATTGAGAATAGAAATACACTCTCTGATCTACTTGGGGAGGCTGTTCAACCCTACATTCCGTGCAGTCAATAATGGCTCGACAATTATTGTAATTTCTCTTAAATGCTGGAGGCATTGTTTCTCTAACACTTTCCTTACTAGGCCAGAATATGAATTTTTTCGTACGCTGCACGAGTTGCATAAGAACGGTCGTAAAAATACGTAAAATTGTAGTCCTGTGAACACCGAATAGCACTCTCAAAGCAGAATAGGACAGTCCAGTTTTCATTTTCATTAGGAAAATTAATAATCTGGTTTCTTTACAAACTTTGGAAACGTTACAGATTGGTAATAACGCAATCAGTAAGGCGAAGACGTGGAATTTTACACCTGTTAAATCACGCATTTGTGTATTGTTCCTTATGGAACTGTAACCTTGGAAAGCTGGGCTCGTGACGTCGAAAGATTCCTCTTCTTGTACGGTATTCATCAGGAAATATTGTCGGAACATAGGCTGGACTTAGTGGGTATCCAGATCTTCCGTTTCCGATGAAATGTGCACTGCATATTCTTGAGTAAGTCGTAGGTTGCCAAAGTGATCCATCAATGCTAAAAATTAACACCAAAATGAAATTAAATCGGGTCAGTTGAACTTATTGCAAATTTGAGGAGTATGTACGTGTACTTACTTCCTTCGGTTAACTGCTTGTATCCATCGCCTCCTTCGGTCCACTTCTATCACTTGTTTTGGAAAACAATAAAATTGTATTTCACTTCCCATATTTGCATAAGTGTTGGAACAACCGACAACACAACAATTGCGTTTATTGATCTTCGTTTCTCTGCCATTATCGTCGGAGTGACTACACGCTCATACCAGAACAGAGACTGCGAGCGTAAGGTAATCTGTGCTGCGAGCCTGGAGTCTGCCTCACCTATAGTTCTCCACCCGGCCGCTAGAGCGACACGCACGGTGCCTATAGCTGTTTTAGATTGTAATAGATAAGATTTTATTTTGTTTATAGACTACTACAATGAATGTTTTGAATGCTGTTGGACAAGCATGAGGCTTAGAGACAAAGAAGCTCAGCAAAATGCCAACACATATTCCATTCTGGATTATCAAGATTCGGAAATTGAAAACAGCATATGGTGATCGTGTACTTTGTGTATGTGAAAATTTCGAGACATTTCTGCCTACACGGTTTAATGATATATCGGAGATTGTTTTTGATGAAGTCAAGAATGCTGTGCTACCTGTACACTTAATTTATGAAGGTTTTAGTATAGTTTTTAGTACTGTCTTAAAAATATTATCATGAAACCAAAAAATGTATACCGGTATAACGTTTGTAAATAAATGCAAAATGATGTTACAATGCTGTTTTATTTTATTCAAAGTTAGAATATTTAACATTGCAGAGTATGACAATAGATGCACACTGAATACAACTTTTCTCTCTTTACAATAGTCTGTTATAGTTCTTAAACACAAGGTTTGTTGTAGATCTTTTTATAGCAATGTCCATTCACGGTTGTTTTCAAAACTGGGGAAGCCGCAATGGTTTTATAGGCATAAAACCTTATTGTTATTACTATTTAGTCATTTTGATCCTCTTGCAATAATACTTTTTGCATATCAAGAGCAGATGACCTAGTTGTTCCACTCCTTAAAACGACAAATACAACACTACCTCTTGCATAGTTTGTGATGTTGATGGCTCTTGCGACGTGGAAGATGGATTAAACATAACTTTTAGAACAGGGGTTAAACGTTGCTCATTAAACAATCCACTATTTTGAGTAGCAATATGGTGTTCTTGATTTCTGTTCGACGGCAACTGTGTTTCATGCAGTACACTACATTGATGATCACTGACACTTAAAACCTCACTATTTTTACTTTTTAGGTCACCACGACAATTTGGAACGTTGTTTTGAACAACGCCAAATAACAGTTCCATTTTTATTGGTTCGTTTCACAATATATGAATATCCTTTTTAGTATGCATAAGGCTTACCATACCTAGTCACTGATACTTCCATGTCAACTGTCAAGCATAGACTAAGCTCTTGTAAAGTCAACTTGGTAATAAGAATAATAGTTTAATGTGAGAGCAAATATGGATCCAAAGAGTTCGGGTAAAAGTGGAAGCAAATAAGCAAATATAAGAACCAAGAGTGGGGGTAAAAGTGGTCGCAAAGAGGTAGACCCATTACACAATAATTTTAGCACGACGAAGCTCTTGTTCAATTTCTTTGATTTCCCAATCGTGACCGGCATGCCCAGCTTGTTGTAAAGCATGCAACAACTGTAGCCGCTGGACGAGCTTATTGCGATTGTGCCAGTATACAAATTTAACAAATAAATTTTTAGGTGTAAACAAAGCATTACCATTATCATCATTAGCTTCATCATGATCATCATTATCAACATGACCATCACCACTATTACTATATAGTCCGTTTTGATCCTCTTGCAATACCACTTTATTTATAGTCTGCGTTGATTTTGATAGTGTTGAAGGTTTCTTGGACGTTGACAACTGTCTTAACATGACTTTTTGAGGACATGCTAAGTCCTTTTGAACAAACTCTGCACTATCTTTAGCCGCAATATCGTTTTCTTGAACTTGCTTTTTAGCATTTTGATAATTGTTTGTAAACAGCAACCGTGGTTCGTTTGGAGCACTACATTGATGAACACTCACACTTAAAACCTTTCCATTTTTACTTTTCAGATTGCCTCGACATTGTGTTGACCTCTCTTTTGAGCATCGCCAGAATATTATTCCATTCGCATTCTGACGATTATAGTTGTAAGAGTAGCCTTGATAGAATGCACGTTGCCTACCTTTATTGGTTGTAGTAAGTTCCATAGTAGTAACTGACCTGTCAGTACGATGTTCACACTACAAAGGTTACAACGGTTTTGCTGATGGAGTGACCTACCATAAGCTTATATATTGGCTTTTTTGTGTTGGCTTTTTAGGTTGGCTTTTGTGTTGGCTTCTTTGGGTTGGCTTTTTGTGTTGGCTTTTTGTGTTGGCTTTTGTATTGGCTTTTGTATTGGCTTATTTGACAAGTTATTTTTGTCAATGTATTTAGTGGATTTTTTCTTGGTGTTGGAAAGTATTTCAAACAGAGGGAATATTTAAAGACTTAACCCAACCTAACCTAACTTCACCTAACCTAACCTAACCTAGCTTTACCTAACTTAACCTAACTTCACCTAACCTAACCTTTCAACTCTCAGATGATAATTAAATTCTGGGCATAGTCGAGTTGGAACCCAAGACCTCAAGGGTAAAAACCAATTATTTTGGTAGCTTATTTTGGTAGCTTATTTTCATGGCTAACCTAACTTTACCTAACCTAACCTCAGCTCACTTTGGATATCACTAGTAAGTGTTCATATCCTCCGCTAGGTGGCATGCTAGTTGTTCAGGTAGTGCTCATATTTACCGCTAGGTAGCGGAAATATACTTTGCGTGTTGCATGTGACTCTTGTGAAGTTTGACCGCGTGCAAGACGTGCTTGTATAAGTTCTGTATATATACTCAATATACAATAAATCACTAAATGTACAGAACTAACATGTATAGCCAGGTTTAGGGTATATAGGAGATCCTTAGCAAGAAAGGCTGTCTAACCCACCAGTCTACAGCCTAGTCATACGCAGTAAGCACCTGTTGGCAGTAAATCCTATACCGCGTTGTTCATTACATGGCACTTAAGCAGGCTCTAGATCATGGACTAAAATTGGTTAAAAAAAATCAACGTATGCCTTTAGTCAAGGTCTTTGTTTAAACTTTAACACACGATGATTTCATGTGTTGGTTTTTGTTGATCTCGTAGTTCCTTCCCTTAAAACAACAATAACTAACTAACTAACAAGTACGAAATATCTCCAAAGAGCTTTCAACAAGTTGGTGGATTGGGCTGAATTCAATGAATTACGCTTAAACGAGGACCAGACAGTTATGATGACATTCAGGAAAGGAGGGAAGCGGGGAAAGATAAGCTATAAAGACAGACTTCTTCCATCGGTGACTCATTTTAAGTATCTCGGGATAACTTTGCAGACTCTGGGAAACGTTTTTACAATCCATATGAGAGACAAGCTGACCGCTGCAGTGAAAGCGACGAGTGACATAAAACAGATTCATAAATTGTCCCTAAAGACTGAAATCCAACTGTTTCATGTAAAAATAGCACCATTTGCATCTTATGGATTGGAAAATATATGGATACACCTCAAGAGAAAACACCTGGCAGATCTGGAAAGAGTAAAATCCATCTATCTCAAGAATGCTTTGTGCCTTTCAAAGTACACGCCAACCCGTTTGGTTTACCCGCTAGCTAGAGAGCCATATTTTGTTGAAGACATGAGACTGAACCTACTGCTGCCCGTTACACCAGGGTATGAGACTCGACAGACAGAATTGAAAAGGAAGAGAGAAGACATATGGGACGAATTTTACGGCACTGACGCGAAGCTTTCAACTGAATGGACAAATGCATTGTACGATTTGCGTCATATAGTCACGAGATTTTCGGTGCATGGTTTTCACTATAAGTATGCACCAAGAAGAAATTTAATCAGCCGGACCAGCAGTGCATCTGTTTGCTATGTGGAAAGCAGTGTGATAGGTATCACGTCATGTTGTGCAAACAAAGACGGGTCACACTTACAATGTTTTGTAGTGAAGACTAAGGCAATCTTTGTTTTGTTTTTGTCTCTTAATGTTAATGTATTAATTTGGCCATTGGCTGCAATAAAGTTCTTATTATAAATAAATAAAGCCTTTCCATTTCATAGGTCACGTAACGTTTGGTACAGACATCGTCTTCGTCTTTTGGGTCTTCCACGTGAATAATGCGGTGATGATTAATACGGTATAGCCATTCACTGTAAGCTGAGGCACTTTGTCATAAAACTCATACACTTTGTTATCCACATACTTTTTTGTAGTAACGTCTGTAGTCACTTGAGAATGTTTCACATGGGTTAACTGCTTTCCCTTAAAGTCATAATCTCCCTGTTTTGTGCGTGGCAATACAGATCTATCCACATAGTGTTTATTAGCAGGATCTGTTTCTTGTTTAGGATCATGTATGGGGACAGACCTAGCTTTGGCCATCAACGCACGTCCAAAGACATCCATCGTCAACCTGTAGTACCAGTCTACCTTTCCTATGACAAGGCTCAGTTCCATGTATATAGACAGCCTGCTAGCCCCTCTAAGCCTTAGTTGATATTGTTTTAGATCCCTTATTTGGGGGTGGATCTAAAAGGGAGAGTTGTTGTACTAATTTATAAGGTGGTGCCTAAAAGGGTAGCTTCCCTTGTCAGGGTAAGCTGACCAGTGTAGAGTGTTGTGGTGTGCTAGGAACTAGGGGGCGTTCTTATAAATAATGTAGTAGTGTTTGAAGGGATGGGACCCACTGCAAAGGGTCACCGTGCTAGTCGCTCAGCTGACTGCTTATTATGTAATTGAATCTGCTTGTATCAGGCCGAGTGGCACGCGCTGCTTGTTGGCAGCCGAGCCGGCTCGGGGAACACAAAGGTACCTGAGTTAGCGCTATTGGGCTACCGTCTGTCACGTCTTACCGTGACGGGAATAAGGAAGGGCGTTGGGATGTAAAAAGGCGTATAAACAGTAAAACGTGTGTAGAGTGTGGACCAAGTGTTTTATTGGTCTGTGATTCTGAGTGTGAGCCCCTTGTAGGGAATGGAGTTATGTTCACAATGTAATACAAGTTGTGGGTTACAGGTTACATAAGTAGGAACTCTGAACACGATTGACTGACTCACCTCGGTTGACACCAGCGTAGCCTCGGGCCGTCTCGATGAAGCACTGACAATGGAGAGATCCTTTGACCTCATTAGGATGCCTTCTTATACTCTCTGGCGCTATGTTGTCAGCAATGTGTTGGCCCAGTTACTAGTATGTAGGTATGTGTAACCATTGTGCAAGGACTGGGCTGCTTTTAGAGTGGCAAGCTGTCCCTGCTAAGTTTTATGGATGTTGGGCCGGCTTTCCAAGGGTTGCCATTTAGGGGATTTAGCCAGATGCCGGGGGGATGGACTCCAAGGGGTGCATACCCCTGGGAGGCTGTACAAGCGTCTTCCTTCATTTGTTCGCGTCCTCGCGAACGGGAACGGAACGGGAGGTTGGGGCGTTGACGTAGTGGTCCTTGAAACCCCCTCGTATCTCCTGGTGGTGTCGTATCGAAGTGTGGGTGTGAGGTCAGCCCGTGTTCAGAGGGGAGGGTTATGGGATGTACAGATATATGTATACACTGATATTGACATTGGGAAAAAACAAACAAAAAAATTGACATTGCGAAAGATTGGATATCGAGAAAAAATTAACATTGGGAAAAATTGACATTTGAGAAAAATTTAACATTAAAATAAATTCGACATGTAAAAAAAATTGCTCTTGCTATTGCTGGCATATTGCTAGTTTCAAAAAAAAACATGGTTTCTGATGGTGATGTGTTACATAGTTGTGCAGGGAGGAAAAACCCAGGGCCGAACGGATGATTGCGTCGTCCGCCCTATCTTAGGGAAAAAGTGCTCCCTGCAATAAGAAAGGTAGAAGAAAATAGAAAAATGGGTGTTCCAGGGTATAATTTAAGGGAAATATTCAAAAGACATTTATTGGTTTGGGATAAAACGGAACACCCTGACAAATGGGGAAGTTAGAAGAAAGAAAATTGAAAGGAAACAAAGCACAGACATTGTGTACATGGAATCTGGATAAACAAACAAAAATATATAGTGTTTAATGTACTATGTTGCGATTCTGACATTTAGGAATATTGTCGCTTTCCAGTGGAATAATTGTATGAAGTTTATCCTTAAAAATTATGAATTACAATGACCTTATGTCTAGTGGAATAATTGTATAAAGTTTATCCTTAAGAATTATGAATTACAATGGTCTTATGTCTAACTTAAGTGCGCTAATCCCTTATAATTCTAGTGTTTGTGAGGTATCTCGCGTGCACGCTACCCGTCTGTACGTACTCTTGCCGTCTCACGGCTGATCCTGTACGGCCACTTCTTGGTACGGTAGAGTGGTCGTACCGCTTGCATGTATTCTTAATACTTAATCTGTGAAGCATCCTCTGTGGGTGAATGCTTTCACACTTGACAATGAGAGTCACTGCCACAAATCGGTTGCGCCCTCATTGTCGTAATCTGCGTCGCATTTTGACGCTTTTATGTGGTTCTATTTAGTTGATCTGCCAGTAAGCCTGGTACCCCACAGGCACCAGTCCTGCTGTGCAGATTTTTTTTGGAGTGTGTAGCTGAAAAAGAAAAATGTGGTGAGTGTTTGAGAGTGTTGGGATTAGTGCAAGTTGACGTATATAAAATAAAAAAAAAATAGTACACCATCATGGCATGCCGTAAATAATATGATACTGCTATATGGTAGTGAAATTCCCGTCACCAGTTTCCTGTATCTGGTGACGATGCCTGTGAAAAAATGGCGAGGTTTAGAAAAAACATATTAGTATGACATACTCTCTATGTCGCTTCCTGTGTCATAGTTTTTACTGGCTGAAGCTCTTCTTTCTCTGAAAAAATTAGCACGATTAATGTTAATTTGCTGCATGACCGGGCTTACCCTATACGGTGCCGTAATGCCGTAAATAATATATAGTTGGTCTTACCCCGGTAGCGGAATTGTGGTTACCGGGTGCCGATATATTCCACTTTGATTATGCCTATTGTACTATATTATATATTATCCTATATTATAGTGTATTGTCGGACTTACCCTGATGCCGGGTTTGGCGGTCATCAGGAGCCGACCGGCGTTACTTAATACTATCTATCTTAATTATGGTCTAATAATAAAAAAAAAACTATTACTAAGCCGAGAGGGTTGCCTTAATCTATTGCCGAAATGTGCTGCGCCATACCTGGCAACAGCGGTGAATAAATTTGCTTAATCCTAGGTTGCGTGTCAAATGCAACCGTCTTACAACTAAATTTGGCCTAGGACGATCGCCTGGGGCAATTAAATCCCCAGGACACCACCCGCACGAGTCCCAGAAACACCGGTTGTCTCTAGGGTCGCTAGATTCCGTCCCCTTAACTCTAGGTGTCGACGTCTATTACTAGTACTAATCTATTCGCAGGCGGCTTACGGTGCCACTAAGCTAACCGTTTCGCCCGCTGTAACTTCCTTGTTCATGACCGTTTGCTGTTCCGATTTATCGTAGTTGAGCCGCCCACTTGGCTCCTGTGAGGTGCGCGCACTGCCCCTCTCTTAATGCCCTCTGGTTGCCCGTTGCGTCGCCATTTATGTGGGCATTGGACAGTGTGGTCCAATGGCATAATATTGTCTTCGCCTTTATCGGCCGTCGCAATCTGCTTTTCGCAGTTATATTTGCCTCTTATGGGCCGCCGTAGTATGCTTTTCGCATTGATATATGATTTTTCCGCTATGGGCCGCAGTAATATGTATTTCGCAGTTATCTGCCACTCCAACGCATAGGAGTTTTGCTTCCCGCTATGGAAGCCGTGCCTACTTAAATTTAAACTTAACTAGGAGTCTAGTCATAATGGGGTCGTCTCTAGGGATAGTTCCCGAGGCCGGCGGTGAGTGAGCTATTTCTCCCGCCATTCTCAGAAAGTCTCCCTGCAGGTCTTGGCCTCGACGACCGTGGCACAAAGTGGGTGTAGCATCCCTTCCTCCCAGGGGCGGTTTATGCGCACCTAGGATTCCAGAGCTTGCCCGACCAGGCCGCGAATGCTTTGACCTTACGTAGTTCGTCTGTTTGGTCTAGTCGTCAGTTAAGTGAGGTCGCTGCGCTGTCGAGCCAACTGGGGAAGGGTCCACATCGCCTTCCCCAGCTCTCAAAGTGTGGTTCTCCCGACCTTCGGCTTACACCGTTGTCAACAATCAGGTCGTATCAGATTCCTTTGTAAGAGAAAAAAAAATGTGTCGTAACCTGTGTAAATAGTTTAATCTCTGTGTAAAATGTAAAATATTTCTAGTGTTGCGGGGTTGGAGATCTTCTAAGTACATAGGCTACTTCTGGCCTACCATCGCTATGTCAGCTTCCCAGCAATAATGCTTTCTTTACCTTAATGGAGGTGTTAGTAGGGTCTGTAATGTCAGGTACCCTGTTATTAGGATTTGGGGGTAGTTATTTGTTGAGTGGGCTTAAAGTATGGTAGGAAGGGTTTGCGCACCGTTGGGTTCCACGTTAGTGGTGGCCTGAAACCGGTGATGCCACTGGGATGCTTCTATAGTGAGTGGAGTGGGGAGGTAATTCCCGGGATTGCAAAGATACGAAAATTCATGCAGGTTTGATATTAAAATCCCTGGTAAATGGATGGGATACTCATGCATGTGTCTGGATATGAAGTTTCTGCCTTCATGTACGGATAGGTGTAGGATGGGGCATAATACCATATGTTCCTTTCATGCGGGAGAGTTTAAGTACTAAAGAATGGTTAATATATATCTATGGCCTCCTCTCTCATTTGGAGAGGCGCATTATGCTTATTGAATGTTTGCTGAGCCACCCCTAATACTCGGGTGGTAGCACCGTGGCTCAAGGCGTAGCATGCCTGCTCTTTAGACGCATGAAGTCCATCAACCCCTTGTGTGTATTTTGTAATGTAGTGTAGCTGTTTTTGGTCGTGTAGATGTGTTTGCGTTGTTTATGTTGGGCGTGAGAAGGTTATGGGAAGGGAGTAAGGTGGTACGCTGGTAGCCTGTTCTCCTGTCGTCCTCCCTTGGTCCATGTTGGCTTTCTATCCGCGCCTTGGGATAGTAGAGCTGCATGACCTAATCTGGTCGGCCATTTGCAGTGTAGATGTGGCCAGTGGTCGTAATGCGACTGGTCATGTGCTAGTCATCTGTAATGACTCCTATGCCTTACGAGCGATAAGAGAAGTTATTAGGGGGGAGATCTTGTCTGTGTTTGCTCCTAATTGTTGAGTGCGTGTGCGTGTGTGTGCCTATGTACCGCTACACCACGCGGACGGTTGGTCTGTTTCAGGCCAAGTCGTAATATGTATCGCCTGTGTGGGCAGAAGGCGCCCGTGGCTTGCCAACGTCCTTGCGAACGTGCCCTAGAGGCCCAAGATAAGTTCCGCTGTGTCACGTCTTGTCCATTGCCAAATGTTTTTGCAGTGGGAAAAAAAATGTATGGTGTTATAGTTGTTATGTGTTTGTAATTTCACGGTCACTGGCGCTACGCAATAGTGTCTCGTCACCGCAGTATTGCAGTGTAAATAGTCTGCTGTCAGCAGTTGGTATGTGCTTTTTCTGCACGTATGCAAGTGTGGTCATTGTTTTAGATTCCTAGCGGCTTAATGTAGCAATTCGTCCTAGTTAGGTAATGACGTTGTGCGGCCATTGTTCCCTAAGACCTGTGTCTTGCGAAATTGTCCTACCTGTGTCTGTGAAATGTATCCTCTATGCCTGGTGTATTTCGAAATTTTATGTCTGGCTTTTGGTGGGAGGAAATGTAGTATTCCCTGTTCATGCACCTGTATGGGCCAATTTCAGTATGATTGGACGCCTGAATAGCTGTTCTCCTTTGTGTCTAAATTTTTACTGGAACTCAGACCCGTGACCTTATGTCATTCTCTGTGTTTTATGTTTGCGTTGTGTTACAGGGCTTGGGGCTTTCCCAGTGTGGTTTTTGCTTGTGTTCCGCGTACCAAAAATACCATTGGATAGTTAGTTTTTGGTACGAGTGTGGTGTGTGGTCATGGGTTCGAATCCGGTTGTCTGTAAAGACTTGGTGTGATCATTTCCGTGCCGCATATATTATGGCACGTTCCCGTGGATGTGCAATGCGCAAATGAAAGCATGCATACCTGTGTAGAGTTTGTATGTTTTTGATTTCCCCTTGTAGTGTAATTTTGGAAGATATAGGGTCTCTAAATCGGGCGTGAATGATGCCGTGCGCTCTGCTCTGAGAGCTGTTGTCTGTAAGCGTGCAGGTTATCACTGAGGCCTGCGTTATTGCTGAGTATGGCGGTATCGGATTACAATGTCCTGCGCGCACGCTCGTTACTTGTCTTGATAACGCTGTATGTCCGGCACATGTGTTTTTAATCGCTTACTCTCTGTGACTGTGATGAGTGCTTTTCGCATTGTGACAGAAAAGAGGGGAATTTGTGGTTTAACGTGACCGTATCTGGAGATCATGAGCCACGGGATTTCCGTTTTACTGGGAATCCAAACCACAAGCCATGGCATTTCACTTCGGAAATCTCATATGCGTTGGCCGTACTTGTAGAAGAACCTTCCATTGACTACATGTGCGTCCCCAGATTTTGTGTTACTGTACCGTGGTTCGATTATGCCCCTACAATGGTACGAAATGTCATTATGCCCGCGTGTCTCCGGGACAGTTCTGTGGGGTGTTAGGATCGTATCCCGGCGCGGTCAGTGGGCTATTTCTTGGCTTTCTTCCCACGTCTGCCAGCGGGACCGTTTCCTTTTCTCTTAGTAGTGTGCCTTCCTGTACGTGTAGGTGTGTGAGCTTCACGTGTATGATATGCCTTTATCCGGCGGGCGTGAATAGTGTCCTTTATGAGTTTTCTCCCATGGCGCACGCTCACTATATAATTTAGGTCAGATACCTTCCTGCAGACTTTGAAGGGACCTGCCCATCGTGGCAGGAGGAATTCGGACACGTTCTTCTTACGGGCAGAATTGGAGACCATGACCAATTGCCCGGGTGTGTATTCCACGGTCTTTCTATTCCGATCGTACCGCTCTTTTTGCTTTTTCTGGGCCTCGGCTATGTTTTTTCTAGCGTCCATGCGGGCTATCTGCAAATGCTCTAGGCGAGCCGCATTGTCTGTGTGGGCGTCCTGTGGGATACATATATTGTCTATGGGACTTCTGGGTGTGTATCCGTGCAGTAGGAAGTGTGGAGAGTGTTTCGTAGCCGTAGATACAGAGGTATTATAACTAAAAGTAATACTTTGCAGGTATTCATCCCAGTCTGTTCCTGCGTCCTCTGTAAATTTAGCCAGCGCTATTCCAAGTATTTTGTTCATACTCTCCGTGAGTCCGTTGGTTTGCGGGGAAAAACTCGTGGTAGTGTATGCCTTAATCCTGAGTATCTCCAGAAACTGTTGGAGCACTCTCGAGGTGAAAATAGTACCTCTGTCGGATAATAAGGTTTGGAATAGGCCATATCGTGTAATTATGTCAAATAGAAATTCGGCTATGCTGTTCGTGTCTGCTTTGGGAACAGCCTTTGTAATCATGTATCGTGTGAGATACTCGGTGGCCACCAGGATATATTTATTACCTTTCTGACTTGTTGTAATGGGGCCTTTCACATCTATTCCGACTCTGTGAAATAACTCTCCCACGGGAATTGGGTTGAGTAGTCCATGAGGCTTGCCAGGTCTTGTTTTGAATCGTTGGCAGGTGTGACATGTCTTGACAAAGGTATCTATGTCGGCCTTCATGTTTACCCAATAGTACTTGTCACGGATTCTAAGGTAAGTTTTATGCGTACCTAAGTGTGCCCCTGCCAGTGGGCTATTGTGGTGTCCGCTCATGATATTTTCTCTCAATGATTCCGGAACCGCTATAGGTGCGCTATCGTGCATGGCTGTGGGCTTAAATTTCAGTACCCCGTCTTTGTCTAGGAAAAATCGCCTAGACAGCCGTGCTGTCTTGGAGTCCACCTTATCCAAGTTTTCTAGTGCCAATAGAATCTGTTTCAAGTGCGGATCACTTTCTTGCTCCTGTTTGATGTCAACCACCGTCAGGGCAAAGGTGGGCATATCGTCCCAGTCGTGGTCCTTACTGTCATCTGGGGGATCGGCTACTGGCAGCCTAGACAACCCATCTGCGTCTAGGTGTGTAGCGCCTTTCTTGTGTTTGACCACGAAGTCATATTCATACAGGCGGAATATAAACCTGTTGAGTCGCGAATTTGGGTTTTTAAATTTGTCCCAAAAAAGCAAGCTCGCGTGGTCAGTCACTACCGTGAACTTGATACCATAGAGGTATACTCTAAAATAGTTCACTCCCCACGAAAATGCCAGCATTTCCCGCTCTGTGGCAGAGTATCTAGTCTCAACGGCCGTTAGCTTCCTGCTAGCGTAGGCGACGGGCCGTTTGCGCCCTTCGGCGTCTTCCTGCAATAGGGCTGCTCCCAACCCATACAGGCTGGCATCCACGTGTAAAAATGTGGGCCTATCACTATGGAAGTGTTGCAGCAATGGAGGTGAGGTCAATAGTTGCTTCAGTGTGTTGAAGGCATCTATGTGTTCCTGCGTGATGCTGAAGGGCGTTTTTTCCCGTGTGAGTTCAGTTAGGGGATGGGCTATGTGTGCAAACCTATAGATATGCTTGCGATAGTACGAAGCCAAGCCAATAAAACTGCGCAATTGTTTCAAAGTTGTGGGCATTGGGATGCCCGTTATTGCGTCAGTCTTAGCTGGGTCGGGAATAATGCCCTCCCTGTTGACAATATGCCCCAATATATTAATTTGCTGTCTGGCAAATTGACATTTCGCAGGTTTAAGCCTTAGTTTAGCTTCTCTGATCCTTGCGAAAGCCTCCTCCAAATGTACGATGTGTTCGTCAAAAGTGTTGGAGAAGACCGTTATGTCATCCACGTACACCAATACGGAACGCCACTTAAGCCCTGAAAATGTCTTATCCACTAGCTTTTGGAAGGTTTGGCTGGCGTTACGGAGACCCATCGGTAAACGAGTGTAGGTAAATAGTCCGTTCTCTGTAACGAACGCCAGCTTGTGCCTATCTGGTTCATAGACGGGGATTGAATAGAATCCGCTATAGCAATCCATCGAACTGAACCAGCTAGCTCCACCAAGGGCGTCCAAATAGGTGTCTGCCCTTGGTAGTGGATAACTATCATTTTCGACTAACTTATTGAGCCTCCTGTAGTCAGTACAAAACCTGTGCGATCCGTCCCTCTTTTTGGTCAGCAGAACTGGAGAGGAATAGTTAGAAATAACTGGAACAATGACCCCTGCCTCGAGCATCTCTGAGATCTGGGCATCGATGGCATGTCTCTCCTTCTGGCTCACTCTGAAGGGAGGCTGGTGTACTGGTCGGTCACTAGTGAGTGTGACGTGGTGTTCAATGAGGTCTGTCACAGCGAGATCCTTCATTGAGTGGGCAAAAATATCTCTGTTGGTCTCCAGGAGCTCCGTGAGCCTTTTATTTTGCTCCGGAGTCAGGTCCTGCCTGTGGTTCTGGTTGGCCGCCTTATCAGTGTGTGTGTTTGTGTATTGGCTGATAGTGTGCAGTGTAGGGGCCTGATGCTCGTGGTTTTCTCGCTCCGCTCGAATCCCATCTCTGTTCCTGGTGTATACCATGGGATGTGTGGTGAGCCTCTGGTCGTGCTTTAAAAGCATCTGACCACTAGCGAAATTTATGCTAGCCTCATATCTAGCGAGAAAATCCATGCCAATTATGGCTGACGCAGAAAGGTGTTCGATAACGAACATGGGGTGCGTTGTGGCAAAATGGTCTATCCTAATATGTATGTTCGCTACCCCCATGTTTTCCAGCGCCTGAGCATTGGCCGCTACCAACCGAATGTTTCCCGTGACACCTTGTATTTGCGCCTCGGCAATGTGTCGTCTATTAACACAACTTACGGCTGCCCCGGTATCAATTAGGGCCTGCACTCTGTGGCCATTTATGGTGGCGTGTATCGTGAGGGCCGCTACCTGAAATCCACTGCCCTGCACCGATGTGTTGTGTAAGATGTATGTTGTTGTTGTTGTTGTTGCCGGCGTGACATTTGTGCTAGGCAGGCATGGGTCTGTCCGTTTATCGTACCTGGCACGCTTCGCCTCTCGGCTTACTTCCTGTCCTGAATACTTTGCCCCGGTCAGCAAAGTGCGTTTGCCAAGTACATTGCCATCTCCTTTAACCGGTCTTGCTGTGAGACTAGGAGTCTGCTGGCGAACGTTTAATGTATTAATCGTTCCCAGCCTTTGTGTAGTTGTGTTGTTGTTGGTTTCTTCCTCTCGGGAAGGTGTGTCTGCAAATGTGACCCTGAGCTTGCCCTTGTTACCCCGACTTTTGTTCCAGGCGGTCGCGAGTTCGACTCCTGTTGCTGGCTTCCCCATGCCGAGCGAGCTCGCGTCATGCGCCTGTGTGTGGTCAATTCCCCCCCTGTGTTGTGGTGAAGGGGGTAGGGTTTCCTGTTTGGAGGGTGTGGGCGTGTTCTCGGGCTGTTTGCTTCTGATTGTGAGGGGTGTGTAATGTCCCGCCTTAGGGTTTCCTGTAAAAAGTACGTGTAGGTCCCTATTGAATCCCGCAGTTGAGAATAGCGGAGGCGAGTGCACATCCGTGTATACATGGATGTTGGCTTTGAGCACTCTGCCGAGAGCGGTTACCTCTACGGCACTGCCATAGGTGCCGTCCTTGCCCATGTATTTTCGGTAATCCGCCCCGGTCTGGAATGGGTTTTCCCGCTCGTCCGACACAAAGTCCCGGTACTCTTTCCAGTTGGCCAGGATATGTTTGACCGTTTTCTGTCTGTAGTCCCCATGATAATCCTCGGTATTCCGGATTAGAAAGCTCATGGCCCTAAACAGACAGTTGCCGTCTCCTTGCACGGGGTGTGTTTGGAAACGGTCCGGGGGCGGATCGTCAGCCTTAGCTTTAGCTGGCTGCTTCTTCCCCTTACTCTTACGAGTTTTCTTGGGGGAAGGGCCTTTCTTGTGTTGTGTTGGGGGAGGAACCTCAGCTGCTTCATCAGCTAGCCGAACCTCCCCGTCTAGGCGTTTTTTGAAAATGTGGGTGTACGCCTACCTGTACTGTATGTGCGCCCCCCCTCGGGGTGGCTGCGCCAACTCCCCGTTTGCGGTGTGTAAGTAGGTGTAGGGAGTATTGCCCCCCTGTCTGTCCGGCGGGGTGCTTCATCCCTGAACTCCCTCGGGTATTCGTCTGGGAGGGGGTAGTGTTCTGGGCCCTTCGTGTGTTTGTCTATGTTGTCCCTTTCTCTAGTGGGTTTTCTTCCTTGTCGGTTATTGCCCTGTTGTCCGTTATTCTGTCTCCGCCAGGGTGGGGTGTATGTCTGCTGCTGCTGGGGCGGGTGTTCCCGTCGGTTCCCCTTTTCCCTATATTGGTCAGCTGCATACCCCTGTCTGGTCGAGGGTGGGTTTTCTCGCTGTTCCCAATTTCCCTTGTACTGCGGGGCCGCATAGCCTTGGCTTCGTGGGGGCGGGTTCTCCCGATATTCCCCATTTCCCCTGTACTGCGGGGCTGCATAACCTTGGCTGCGTGGGGGCGGGTTCTCCCGATATTCCCCATTTCCCCTGTATTGTGGGGCAGCATAGCCTTGGCTGCGTGGGGGCGGGTTCTCCCGATATTCCCCATTTCCCCTGTATTGTGGGGCAGCGTAGGCCTGTCTATTTGGTGGCGGGCTGTTTCGTCGGGGGATGTCGTGGTCGTACTCCTCAGGGTAGTACTCCCGTGTGTACGGAGATGGTGAACGCCTTGAGAGGTATGTCGGCTCTGTGTCCGTGTATGCTATCGGTGAGTACCGAGGGGGGTAGTGTGGCCTATCCTGTGGGGGAGGTGTTGTTGGCCGCTGTGGAGGGTAGTAATTTTCTTCCCTCCCGTAGCGTCTCCTCTCTGTGTACCCCCTGTCCCTCTCAGTATGACAGTGATCTCGTGTGTCTGCTTGCTCATCCCTTGGCGGTCTCCCGCCCGCTTGGATGGCAGCTATGGTCAGTTTCTCCATCCTGTCCACTAATTCGTCCATTTTGGCGTTAGTGTCGTCTTTCTGATTTTGGAAGTGCAGATCCACGGCTTTTTCCGTAGCCTTTTCCGTGATCTTTCTCCCCTCCTCTATGGTCTTTATGTTATTCAACATATGTTGGACCGTGAGGTTGTTCATTATGCATAGCTTGTCTACTATGGCTGGTCTGAGGCCCTGCATTAACAGCTTGACTTTCTGTTTATTTGTCATTGCTGCATTGTACTTTTCGCACATTATCAATTTAACATTGATGTATGCCTGGGCGCTCTCTTTGGGTCCCTGTGACCTCTGTCTAATCTGGTCATAGAGATCGTCATCGTCTGGTATGAGCTGGAACTCCTCCTTTAAGAGTAAAGCGGTTTCCTCCCATGTGGCAGCTTCTAGTGTGTCCTCATGGAGCTCATACCATGTCATGGCCGCCTTCGTGAGGTAAGCAGGAAGGAGCCGTTTCCTAACTTCCTCGCTCCAACCATTGATCCGAGCCGTTCTATTGAAGGCCTTGAGGTATTCCTCGGGATCCTGGCCTTCCCCCGTGAACTTTGTGGGGTGGATCATGGGGTATTCAGTGTGTCTATTCATCTCGCTTTCAGCTGTGTCTCGTTAGCTGTGTAGTGCTTCGGGTCTGTTTGTGCCGTTCACCCCGCTGTCGTGTGCTGAGGTATTTGGGCTGTTTAGAGGGGAATTAGCCTCGCTTCCCGTGTACGACACCTGTGTTACGTTACCAGGTGGCTCGTCACCTGATATGTCTGTGCTGATGGATGGTGTATTGTCGTACTGTGTGGATTCGACTATGTGTACGGTTCTGTCTAAATCCTGTTTTACTGTCTCCAAAATAGTGTGGATGTCAAGAACCGCTTCTGTCGTGTGATTACTGGCTTTAATAGTGTCTGTCTCTAATAGCTCTGAAATGCGCTCGAGCAGGTTACTGGCTTTCTGCTCTGTGATCTGCAGTTGCTGCAACAATAGGGGATGGAGTGTTGGCAGGCAATCTACCTCACTAGCGCTGGATACTGGTGACTCTTGTGTGTGTTCACTGGCCTGGGACCGTGTAAAATGTATAACTTGTGCTGCGGCGGCAGGGTGTTGAGCACGGATCTGTGCTGTTTTGAATTCAAGGTCCCTGAGTAGTTGTACTGCAGTCTGGTCAGTTATTAAGTCACCGTTCTTAATCTTTAGCTTCGGCAGGAGTGGAGTCGTACTAGCCGACAAATGGTGTGCAAAGTCTCTTAATGTAGTTATAAATGTGGACATTTAATTGAAAAAAAAATGTGTGACGCAATATGAGGTAAAAAAAAATTTCACTATCTGCTTGGCTTTTTGCGGTACGGAAGGGGTCGTTTTACCTACGAGGGCTCGTTGGTTGAGTCCTGTTCTCTATGCGTAGGACCGCGCCTCCACCAGTGTTTTAGATCCCTTATTTGGGGGTGGATCTAAAAGGGAGAGTTGTTGTACTAATTTATAAGGTGGTGCCTAAAAGGGTAGCTTCCCTTGTCAGGGTAAGCTGACCAGTGTAGAGTGTTGTGGTGTGCTAGGAACTAGGGGGCGTTCTTATAAATAATGTAGTAGTGTTTGAAGGGATGGGACCCACTGCAAAGGGTCACCGTGCTAGTCGCTCAGCTGACTGCTTATTATGTAATTGAATCTGCTTGTATCAGGCCGAGTGGCACGCGCTGCTTGTTGGCAGCCGAGCCGGCTCGGGGAACACAAAGGTACCTGAGTTAGCGCTATTGGGCTACCGTCTGTCACGTCTTACCGTGACGGGAATAAGGAAGGGCGTTGGGATGTAAAAAGGCGTATAAACAGTAAAACGTGTGTAGAGTGTGGACCAAGTGTTTTATTGGTCTGTGATTCTGAGTGTGAGCCCCTTGTAGGGAATGGAGTTATGTTCACAATGTAATACAAGTTGTGGGTTACAGGTTACATAAGTAGGAACTCTGAACACGATTGACTGACTCACCTCGGTTGACACCAGCGTAGCCTCGGGCCGTCTCGATGAAGCACTGACAATGGAGAGATCCTTTGACCTCATTAGGATGCCTTCTTATACTCTCTGGCGCTATGTTGTCAGCAATGTGTTGGCCCAGTTACTAGTATGTAGGTATGTGTAACCATTGTGCAAGGACTGGGCTGCTTTTAGAGTGGCAAGCTGTCCCTGCTAAGTTTTATGGATGTTGGGCCGGCTTTCCAAGGGTTGCCATTTAGGGGATTTAGCCAGATGCCGGGGGGATGGACTCCAAGGGGTGCATACCCCTGGGAGGCTGTACAATATGAAGATTATTAAGCAGCAAGGGTCATTCCCCGTGGGGGACATGGTTTCCCATGTCTGTCCCACATCACGTGAACAACGCCATGGTTAACTCTTCCCGTCTTCCATTCGCTGCATCATTGTGGGGCCTTTGGGATGTGGAAAGACCAATCTTTTGCTGACGCTCATTACATCACCCATTGGTCTGCGTTTTCAAAAAATTTATATTTTTGCAAAATCTCTCTACCAACCCCTCTACGTGTTTCTGGATCAAGTCATGCCTGGATTACAAAATGAGAATATGGGTTATTTTACATTTTCCATGCAAGAAAATGTTGTTTCACCGGTGAGGTAAAGCCTGATTCACTCATGATTTTCGATGCTGTATCCACTGAACGTCAAGGTATCATTCAAAGCTATTTCAGCATGGGTCGTCACAAACATATCGATTACTTCTATCTTGGACAAACGTATTCAAAAATGTCCAAACAGTTGACTCGTGACAATGCCAATGTCATTGTTTTATTTCACCAGGACGAGAGGAATAGTCGCCACATTTATAATCAACATGTGAATCCGCATATGACCTTTCAAATGTTTACTGAATTGTGTGCCAAGTGCTGGAACACTCAACGTCATGCCTGTTAGGTCATTGACAAACAAAGTGAACTCAACCAAGGATGTTATCGCTTAGGGTTTGATCATTTTATTGCTCTTTAAGGCACTGTCTCATTCCCTCTCAAGTCATTTGTCAAGACTCCATGGCGTCAGCATAGGGTCAATTCAAAAAGCATATTATTAGAGCAAAAATACTATTTGCCAAAATTTTCGTCAATTGAAACATCACGTGGATATCATGCTTTGTTTATTAAACAAAATTTAGCACCTCCGCTAAAAGCCATGTTTAAACCCTCTTTCAAGCCATGTGAAACCCTACCGACTGTTTCACAAGCCACGCCGACGCTACACGAGAACCCCGAGGAAGAGGAACAGGAACAGGAAGATTTGACTAGTGTTAGTGCGGTTGAGGATGACGAAAAACAAGTGTTTACACCTAAAAATTTCCTCACCCCTTGCAGAGTTTTCGAGGAAAAAGAAATCCTTGGTTATGGTCGAAACACCTTGCCCTTCCAGATTGTCTCCGTTTTCACAACTCTTGGCCACCCCTCAACTTAAAGCTCAACTGAAATACAATTTAATAAAATATTATGGATCAACACTGGAACCCTATTTCACCGATCTATTTATTGGAAGCACAGATACCACGTATGGTGTTCGCTATGTGGATGATAGATTTAAAATTGGAGATTCATCCATTAAATTTGCTCGTACTAAGCTGTCATTAAAAACATCAATTATAAATTAACGCCAGGACTGTTAAAGCTGCTATTCTCTCGAACACCCTCTTTCCATGATTATACGTCAGAGGACATTGGCAAATATAAATCCATTTTATTGGACACCCATGCCCACAAAAGACAGTATGATCCCACTCAACAAGTGAATGCCAATATATCTCAAAAATATAAAAGCATCATTGCAGATATGTTCCCCACCAGTCAAAGTACTCGTCGTAAAGCGTCCGCTTCGGGAGTGACATTTTAACAATTAAAACCCCTTGTGGATGTTACCTACTGGCACAATCCCAATAAGCTCGTCCAGCGACTACAGCTGTTGCATGCTTCACGTCAAGCCGGCCATACCATCACGATTGGGAAATTGAAGAAATTGAACAAGAATTTGGAAATGCCAAAATTATTGTTTAAGCCCTCACCCATTAAAATGGGCATTGCTCATTAGTTGCATCGCCCAGGTAGGCGTCACTATCCGCGGCTCAAGGTAATTTCAAGAGGTGTGGATGAACTTTGGCATGCAGACCTGGTGGAAATGATCCCCTATGCTGGCGTTAACAATGGTGTACGTTATATGTTGACCGTCATTGATGTGTATTCCAAAATGGCCTTTGTTGAACCTGTTCGTCGCAAGTCTGGTCCACTAGTCTCCAAGGACTTTCAACATATTTTTCAACAATCCAAACGTCCTCAGTTGCTACAAACCGACCAGGGGAAAGAAATTTTCAACAAGGATTTCTCCAGTTTTCTCAAATCTAAGGATATTCACCATTACACCACGTACAGCAATCTCAAACCCAGCGTGGTTGAGAGGTTTAACCAAACATTAAAAACGCATATGTGGAAAGCGTTTACCGCTCAGGGCACGTATCGCTGGTTGGACATGTTACCAGTGCTGGTGTCACGTTACAATGACACCAAACATAGAACAATTGGGACCAAGCCACGGCTCGTGATCGAAATTATTCAGCGACTGGATTAACTGTTTCACCCCATAAAAACAGCAGACCCTAAACGTCACCGACTGAAAATTGGGGATTTTGGTCGTGTGAGCAAATTCAAGTCTGCCTTCAATAAGGGCTACACACCTCAGTGGGGGACCGAACTATTTCGAATTCGTCAAGTCAACTTGGACAGTCCAGTCACCTATTTACTCGAGGACCTCAACCATCAACCCATAAAAGGTAGATTTTATCTCCATGAACTTCATAAACAGCGTTTCCTAAACATTATCTTGTGGAAAAAGTGTTGAAACAAAAAGGGAAAAAACTGTATGTAAAATGGTTGGGATTTAACTCTACCTTTAATTCTTGGATGAATAAATTACATGTTGTGTGAACCTGTGCACTTTTATTTAATTATTTATTTATGTATTTATTTTATTGAATCATGTTGTATGAGAGCCCTGTGTACGGCGCTCAACACTTTGTGCATGTCCACACATGTTCCTCTTTCTCTCTCTACACCTGTCTCACTCCTTCACTACTCGCCCCTCCCCTCTTCCCCCTCCACTCCCAGTTTCCACTCACCTCATTTATCTATTGGCTGTCATGGATTCCCCACTCCTCCCCCGCTCCTCTGATCCCTGCCCTCCCCCTCACCGCTGTTGCCGGGCTCTTGGCATAGCAATCACGTGATTCCATGATCCGTATGCAGGTTTCCCTCCTCTCCCCTTCCCCTCAGTCTGCGGGGACCCTGCCCACCCTGCCCACTGCTGTCTGCTCGGTTGGCTGGCCGTTATCACCTTTTAGATAGTTGCCACTTCCTCCAACCTGTTAGCACCTGCCAGCAGTGTTGCCAAGTCGCGTCCTGTAATAAGGTTTCACATTCCATTCTCATAGCCAGCTAGCCTGTCTCGAGCGGATTTCTTTCCTTGCCGATCTGCATTGCAGCCAGACATAGCCATGTTCTTGTTGTTGACTGTAAAAGCCTAGCTTTCATTCGCCTCATACAATTATGATCATTTGTCATGTTACTGGTCAGCAATTACTAACATGTTTCAAGATCGCCATAAGGGATTTTGAAATATTCGCCTTTATTTATCCGTCATAGAAAAAAATCGGAAAGCGACCCCTCGACTTGTGGCCCCGTCAAATTAGCCATTTGCTGTATTCACCGCGGTCGGCGACAGGTTCGTCCAAACACACCTCAGCGGTATCGTCTATATGTCTATGACCACTTTTCATTTAAAATTAAAAAAAACAGGTAAAATAGTTTTAAAAATGCACAGTTTTTGCCCTAGTGACTTGAAATTTAGTTTGTGGGTACAGGGGGTAGGGACTTTTCATTTATGTCAAACAAACGGTTTTGTAAACTTCCTAATTTCTAAAATATAAGAATTTCAAAATTGGACTGTTTTCAAAAAACACAAAAAATATAAAAAGTTTTATTATAAAAATAAAGCTCATAGAGATCGTTCGTTTTCACCATGGCACAACGTTCTATCATGTTTGGGTTTCAAACTATCGCCTACTTTCAAAAACAAAAAATTTCCAAAAAAAATATAATCAGTGGTCCATAGCAAAGAGGACGTCACCCCGAGTCCTTGGAACCTTCGTACACGCCTCTGGCATGACTGGTTCGCGAGTTATAACAAAAAGTCTAAAATCACGTTTTTATCCCCGCAATAAAACACGTTTCCAGCCTTTCATCTTTTCAACACCTACATCCCCGTAAAGAGCACAACGGGACGAAAAGAACGAATCCAAGCACGCCCTCCTAGCATTACTCCTTCCTTCCCAAGGCCGCCAGGGGCTCACAACTTCCTAAGTAAAGCAGCTCTGTCCACACCACACAACTACCAACACAAGGTTTTGTCGTAGAGACTTGAAATTTATTTTAGGGGTAGAGGGGGTAAGGGCCTTTCATTTATGTCAAACAAACTTTTTTGTTAACTTGTTAGTTTCCAAAATATAGGAATTTCAAAATTTGAGTGTTTTCAAAAAAATATTAAAAACTTTGTTCTAACGATCAAGGACATAGAGAACTTACGTTTGATCTATAGCACAACGCTCTATCATGTTTGGTTTTCAAACTATCGCCTGCTTTCAAAACCAAAAACATTCCTTTTTTTTAAATATAATGAGTGGTCCAAAGCAAAGCCCCCGTCAGCTCGAGTCCAACCATATGTCGCATGCCAAAATCGGACCATGGGCTCGCGAGAAATCCACTAATTTAACATGGAAGCCCCACGACGTCAAGGGTCGAGTGCAATAGAAGCACCACCATTCCCCTACTGAGAACTCGTTCAGGAAGCTTGATTGGGAGAAAATATCTCAATACAGAACCTCCCAACGAATTGCGTGGAGATTCAACTCTCCAACAGCGGCCTGGTTGGGTGGTTGGTGAGAACGGTTGGTGCGAATGGTCAAACAGTTACTCCGGAAAATGTTGGGACGAGCTTCATTGTCATTGGAAGAAACAAGTACAGCGGTGTGTGATGGCGAAGCTATCATTAACGCCCGACCATTGACCTATGTGGCAGAGGATTCTGAAGACTTGATACCATTGACACCGGCTATGTTTCTGCAAGAAATAAGAGAGGTTGGACTTCCTGATTGTGATCAGGTGACATCTTCTAGTCTCAACAAGAGGTTACGATATCAGCAGAGACTACGGGATGATCTGCGCCAGAGATTCCGTGTAGAATACTTGGGACAGTTGATTCAGCGAGTGAGAAAACAAGCAAGTAGAAAGATTGAAGTTGGTGAAATAGTTCTCGTAGGATATGACAATGTAAAAAGACTCAATTGGCCTCTAGCAGGAGTTAAGGAACTCCTTCCTGATGCAGATGGCGAAGTACGTCGGGTACGCCTCAGGACCTCATCAGGAGAACTCTTAAGACCTATCCAAAGAGTGTATCCCCTGGAAGTGTCAAGTAAGAATGAGCTGATTTAACTTACTACAGTTACTGTGACACAGGACACTCCTAACGATGAGCTACCCCCAGTCATAACACGATGTGGAAGGAGAGTGAAACTTCCCAGTAGACTGCTATTATGATTGATTTCAGTGTGAAGTATGATCTGCGTCGGAGATTTCGTAAATTTGCATTCATTTTTCAGGACAGTTTTGAGTTGTCCTGCAGTTTTGTCTGTACTGTTCACATTATTTTCTTTTCAAATGTCAATTGTTGCATAGTAGGGAAAATGGCATCCAGAAGTATTAATAAATTGTTTCTTTGAATTGATATCTTCTCCTTATAGAAATAAGATAAGAATCTGAGATACACCGTTGAGTATAATACTAACACATACCTTCTGCATAAGGTGATAGAACCAATGACCCTTCCAAATATCACCTATCACCTGTCTATGCACCCTGTATAAGATATTTACATCTTGCATTGCCCGTAAGATTTATGAACACATAAATCTTCATAACATCCTGGCTGAGGAGCAGAAAGAGTGCATGAAGAAGTTTCAAGGTTACAAAGAGCAACTTGTAATCAATGCAGTTACTATGGAACAAGCAGGAAAGGTGAAGCTTAACCTCTACATGACCTTTATTGATTGCAAGAAAGCTTTTGATCCAGTGCCTCATTCCTGGTTAATCCAAACCCTGAAGATATATAAAGTTGATCCTGCTATCATTATAAGTCTGCAACGTATGATATCTCATTGGGGGATCAACTTATTAATGTCTAATGGAGGAACATGTATAGAATCGGCATTTATTCAAATCAAAAGAGGTATCTTTCAGGGTGACAGCTTGAGCCCTCTGTGGTTCTGTTTGGTGCTCAATCCGCTATCATTGCTGAACAATGCAAAGTGTGGTATTCCAATTAAGCACCATGGTATAGTGAAATACCAAATTTCTAATTTGATGTACATGGATGACATTCAACTATATGCATCCTCTGAGAAGCACATTGACAACTAATCTAATTGCTATAACTGCTTCATTTTCTTCTGATATTGGAATGTCCTTCGGATTAGATAAGTGTCGCACCCTGACCATTCGGCGTGGAAAATTAGAGGCCCGAGCATTTCAACTTGACGACGGTTGTTTCATAAAGCCTATGTAAGGTAATGAGACCTACAAATATCTTGGTCTCCTGAAATCTAATCGAATTGATCATAAAGATATTAAAGATAGAACCGTAGCTATCTACATTCAACGCCTTAACAAGATTTTAAAATCAAAGTTGAATGGAAAGAACACCTTTAAGGCTATCAATACCTATGCTATTCCTGCTCTGATATACACTTTCGGTATTAACAAATAAACGCAGACTGACTTGGAGAACATCCTAATTAGGACACGTACCATCTTAACAAAATACAGATGTCTCCACCCTAAGTCAGCTGTTGAGCGATTGACAATCCCGCGCCAAAGAGGTGGAGGAGGGCTCACGGACATTATCCAATTGCATGCAAGGCAAGTGAGGAAACTTCAGAGATATTTTCTGGGCAGAAATGACTCTCCCATATATCAAGCCGCTGTGAAGGCAGATGACAAGTGCACACCGCTGGATCTTCTTCACGTAAGGGATATACAGTTAGCCTCTGATGAGGAATGTTCAACCATCAAGCTTACGCAGTGGACGCAGAAAGGTCTGCACGGTCGTCATCCATATGATCTCAACCAGAAACATGTCGACATGGATGCGTCGAACAGCTAGTTTACTCATGCGGACTTATTCACTGAGACTGAAGGATTAATGGTTGCAATCCAGGATCAAGTTGTGGCTACCAAAAACTATCTTAAATACAGTATATAGTTAAGGCAAATATACAGGATGATAAATGCCGAAGATGCCAACTAGAACCGGAAACAATTCAACATATCACAGGAGGCTGCCACGCAATCTCCTGTACTGATTACATGAAACGGCAAAACCAAATGGCCAAAATAATGCACCTACGCCTTGCTCAAAAGCACATATTATCTGAAAATACTTTGCCTTACTATCAGTATGTTCCTGACGCCGTTTTGGAAAATCCTAGTCACAAGTTGTGATGGGACCGATCAGTTATTACTGATAAAACCAAACCAACAAACCGGCCAGATATCGTTCTTGTGGACAAGGTGCAGAAGAGAACCTTCCTCATTGATATTGCAGTGCCCAATTCCCATAATCTGCAACAAACTTGCTGTGATAAGATCACCAAATATATGCCCTTGGCTGAGGAAATACGGCAAATGTGGAGACAGGAAAGTGTAGTGGTTCTGCCCATAGTCATTTCTTCTACCGGCATCATCCCTAAATAATTGGCTCGCAATCTAGAGATATTGGGAATACATCCTGGTCTACATATCACCACGCAGAAGGCCGTCATCTTGGAGAGCTGTTACATTGTTCGCTCGTTTCTCAATGTGCCACCTTAAGAGAATTAGCCATACCGTCTTGCAAACAAGCCGACGAAATTTTGATATGTCCCACTTATGTGGTGAAATGCATGTGATAATGATAACAATAATAATAATAATAATAATAATAATAATAATAATAATAATAATAATAATAAACACCTGATTGCCAGAATACAGAAGGCAGTGCTGCTGGATACGTGCCATATTGTCAGATTATTTTTATCACAATAATAAGTTTACAGGATACTTAATTCCAAATCCGTATATTGTAAACTGATTTGTACCATAGGACAATTATGAGAAATTAAAGATAATGATAATAATAATAATAATCACAGTGAATTTGTACTGTAGCACAATACCGTCCACAGTTTATCTATCTGTCATATGATGTGAATTTAACCATACATGAATGTAACGACATTCTGAGTTGAGTTATTAACAATTTCATTAATGATTTGCTTATGGATTTAAGTGGAGAAATAATGATGATAATAATAATATCTGAAAGCTATAGGCTAATTTGTTAACAGCAGTTGATCATATTTTTGAATTTATATTTATTGATGTTAAAATAAATCATAGCTATGCTAGCAGTAGCATTCCACCGATACCATTCGATTGGGTGGCATGGTAAATAATATTACGTCTTTTTGGTAGTTGACATGCTCATTGGAAGCATAGATATTGTAAATATAATTGATAATTTATAGGATCTGAGACGAGCATATGATATGCCGCAGTGATAATAATAATAATTTCCTCATCGCAAGGTGTTTAATGCAACAATTCATATTAAAAGTTATTGTAGCTAGCCAAATGACTTCTTTTTATAAACTTCAGTTAGTTTTTGGCACAGTGGATAGCGCACTTTATTTGTTTTTCTTTTTGAAACACAACTAGTTTGAGTGACTGCTCGTCCTACGTCGATATCATGACGTCACATGAGTGAGATGATCTCACCTTAAATGATGGCTTATGCCATGTCTATTAGGATGAAATAATCAGTCACCTTGAATAGTGACTTGTCCACGTTCAACGTGACTGGTGTATTTCAAAAGCACACACATGTTTAAATTAATTTGACTAGGTCACCGAACTTTGAAACATAGGTCGACTGTAGGTGTTTCTTTCCAAAGGGTGTATTTTTAGTTAGTTTATTCTTACCATACAAGTCGTAGGAGGGTTTCTTTTTTATTCTTCATGATGTTTTCTTTGAAAATAAAAATGTTAGCTACAATGTTTTTAAGAAATATCGGTTTCTGTGTTATATTTAATTTCCTTCTTTCCTTACCTCGCGTGGAAATTGAGGACAATGTTGCATTATCTCAATATTACGCCCAGGACGACCCCGATGTCCATCTCATGCTCGAATTGTTCTCAAGTTTCAGATATGTGTATGGTTACCCATTGGTGCCAAGTGGCTTGCCATGGCGTACCGGTGGTTAACAGGCACATTAGAGGAGGAAAGGAAGGAAAGTGGCACCCATGGTGTGGGTTTCGAACATAGAATATCGAACTCATACTAGGTATTGATTCAACCTTCACTTGTTTCTTTTCTTTTTGGATTATTTTTGCAAATGATGTATATTTGGGATTTAAATTTAAACTTAGAAATTTTGTAGCAGTTCAGAACTGAATTTGTATTGCATATTCATTTTCTTCTGGTGTTTTCCAGGAATGTAAATTTAAGGTTGTTGGTGGCACATTTTTATTTTAAAAGAAAAGGTTGTTGTACATAACTGTTCCCAATTAAATGCTGCTTTGTTTATTTGTAAGTCTGCCACATCATATTTCTCCAATTATAATGGAATGTGTAGTGAATGAGGAGTTGATGGTGATGACAAACGAGATGATGGTTGGACTCAAACAAGTGAGAGATGATATGAAATCTAATAATGATAAGTTACAAACTAGTCAAGTTAAGTTACAAACTGGTCAGGATAATTTACAAACTAGTCAGGATAATCTACAAACCAATTATAATGCTCCTATAGGTAATTTACAAACCAGTCAAAACAATCTACAAACCAGTCAGGATAATGTACAAACCAGTTTAAATGATAGCAATAACAAACTCGATAAAATAGAGAATAATACTGTTTGTTTAGAAAATCGTATTATTTTTCTTGATGGTAGTCTACTTAGTCTGGAACGTAAGATGCAGGAGAATGAGAGATGATTGTCAGAACAACTTAAGGCTGACGTCAGAAGCAGCATTGCGAGTCTCGAAGACAGGACAAGAGCCTCCTTAGGCTAGCTAATTAATACACTTCAGAAGAGAATAGATGCGCTGGAAAAACAACTTCAAACAAACATAACACAGTTGGGAACCAAATTGATTGACACATCCTCTGAAAATATAAAATCACTTGAAGCAAAAATTGATGATAAATTTATGGTTTTTCAGGGGAAGATAGTCATTTTAGAAAACAAAGTGGACAAAGAATCTAAGGAAATTACAAGAAGGGTTATAGATTATCTAAGAGAAGACATTAAAGACCAATTAGACGGATTGGATAAGGTTGTAATAGAAGAATTATAGGGGCAATTCTTAGAAGAGATGGTAAATAATATCGTATGGCCTCAGGTGCAGGGTGCAAGCTTTGTAATTTGACACCCAGAGGGTAGCTTGTATGTTGAATTTTGTTGTTCCTTGAATCACTTTGAAATTCAAGGAGGTTGGATATCTAAGCTCCTTGAACACTATAGCGCTTTCTAGTAGAGAAATGAGAAACTTTGTGTTGGCGGAAATAGAAGAGATGGTTTCAGAAATAGAAAAGACTGTAGGTGATGATCTTAATCGTGGTTTCACACACCATATTCAGGAAATGAAACAGACTTATAATTCAAAAAACAGAAGGTAAAGGAGCAGGTTGACCAAATAAATGCAAATATAAGCCAGGCCAGTGACATCACAAAGCAAGATGCGCCCTCTCGTGATTCTAAACTAGAAAAGGAGTCAGATGTGATACAAAAGCTATGGAATGAACTTCAAGAACAGCTTACTACCAAGTTGGTAACAGATCAATTCATAGCGTCTCAAAAGAAAAGGAATGAAGACATTAGAAGAGATATACAGGAAAATATGAGAGGAATGATGGAGATAATGGAAGATCGATTTAGGAATTTTGACATGCCCGTTTCCAAGAATGCCGAAGAGATAGAAGGTATATCACCTAAGTCATTGGCACCAACCGCAGGAAATACACCTACTCTGTTCATAAAAAGATCTGAAGAGAAACCTATTAAATATTCGGGTCAAGGAACGATAACCCCAGTTTAATTTTTAAAGGAGGTCAAGGATTATCTGACCATAATGAGAGTAACTCCCAATTGGGAGATCAAGGTCATTTCTAAGCTTCTTGAGGGCCAAGCTTTGATTTGGTTTAGGGTCTTCATATCTAGTATGTCAAACAATGATGAATTTGCCGATGACTTATTACGTAGGTATTGGTAATCAGAAAGTCAATTAAACATTCTCTCTCAACTACAGGGTGGCGCACGAAATGTGTCACCATTTTATTCCTTAATAAAGACTTTACTCTCAAGACAAACTTAAAGGAACATATATTACCATGGAGTACACTCTGTGGAGATTTATTATAACGCAGCACATGCACGTTATGTCCACCATTTTGATTCCTAATTTCCTTCAAACGAACACCCATGTTAGCGATAACCCTACGGCACATGTATTCCGTTTTTTCACTGCAAGCTTGACGAATAAGGCGTATGAGTTCCATTAAATCATGTGGACGTTTCGGGAAAATTGTTTCCTTTAGGTACTCCCAAAGAAAGAAGTCACATGGGTTGAGGTCTGGACTATTGAAGGGTCAAAATTGTCTGTCATTGAAACGATCCGGAAACCTTAGTGAAATGACCCACATATCGACGCAGGAAACCCAACACAATGCTTGCAGAATATGGCTTTGCTCCATCTTGCATGAAACACTGCGTGTTGAAGGGCAACGCAGTACCAAGGAGCTGTGGAACGGAGTTATTGCGGAGCATGCTCAAATAACGCTCACTGTTCAAAGTTTCTTCGAAGAACAAAGGTCCAATAAGTCCGTGGCTGGAAATTGCGGCACACGCTGTAATCCTCGGAGCATGATGTCGTTCATGAAGCACCTGCGTCCAAAAGCGTACATTTTGCTTGTTAATCACACCGTCCAAATGAAAATACGTCTCGTCTGAAAATCAAACGTTGTTGAGAGTTTGTTCCCTATCATCCGCCCTGCGAGCATAGAGTAGTCTCTGCCGCTTGTGTTCTGCCGTGAGCTTCTAAGCAGAGGTCATCTTGTACGGGTACATCTGGAGGTCACTTTTAAGAAATCGTTGAACGGAGTGTCTGGATATGACCAGTTGCACTGCTGCCTTTCTACACAATATGCAGGGGCTTCTCTCTACAGCAACTCGTACCACTTCAATATTCTCCGGTGAACAAACAGGCATCGGTCGAGGTCGCTTCGCTTCCAATATTGATCCTTTCCGTACAAATTGGTCATACAGCCTGCGAATGGTTCTCTTGCAAGGGGCCCATCGTGTCGTAAACTGTTGTCGAAACCGCCTCTGAGTCGCAACAGGACTTTTCGTTTCATGAAAAGTAACACAACTGCTGATCGCTGCTGCATTGTTAGTCTTCCATTGTCGGCCACGTTGGAAACACTTTTCTCCTAGCGACGGTATCGTAAATAACGCGTCATTTCATAACTCATTTGTTTCTCCAAGCTCCACTGCTACTGATGTTGAGATGCTCAACGGGATATCTAGTGCGACTCATAAATTATGTACGAAACAAATGGTGACACATTTCGTGCACCACCATGTATATGCGAAAAGATACTCGTCTAGCCAACCAACACAATATGCTAATTATTTTACAGGGCAAGTAGCCAAATTGCAGTTCTTGCAACCACCTATGCGGGAACATGAACTCATTGCCGCCTTACAGAGACAGTTTGCACTAGAAGTACAAAGGACACATAGCTGCTGGAGTGGATTCTTTGGAGGATTATGATGAGGTTCTCCAGAGACTGGATCATACAAGTAGCCATTTTTTCAGAGTAGATATTTAAGACTTGAGGTAAAAACTATACATAATGTCGTCATGGATCGGCAAGTGCAGATCAATAATCATAATTCAGAAAACCAGGGTAATGCATAAAATCGTCAAGGTTATCAAAGAGGATCATAACGGGACAAGAAAAATTATTATGGGAGGCATCATTATCACAATAAGCCTTACGAAGCAAGAAGAAATTACGATCGTCGTGGGAGACCACATCAGAATCAGGGGCATTATCAGGAACGGAGATATCAGAACAGAACTAACGATAGTCAACAAAATCAGGATAATAGATGATATCTGGAAGAGAGAGCTGAGGAATTTCGAAGATATTTGGACGAACTGCATAGAAAAGACGAAGAGGCAGAGCAAAGGCCCGGCACTTCGAGGGAAGGAAACGAGGAAAACAGAGATATAAAAAACGCCAATTTTAGAACATGCCCGGCAACAGTAAGAGAGGAGAGCTTGGATCCTATGAACTTTGAGGTACAAATAATGCAATGGCAGGCCAATGATGAAGAACTATTAAATTATATTACTAATAATTTCCAGAAAGAACGCAATATTACAGAACTCCCTAGGATAAAATATGCAGTATTTGACTCAGAAATATTAACGCTCGTTGACACTGGGGCAATGATCAGCCTGGTAGCCGAGAGACTGTATCTGCAATGGAAAGCAAGCCATCATGTGACTGAAATCCCTGTTTTTGCAGTTACAATTAAAGGGATTATTCCAGACAAATCAATAGAATAAAAAATCAGATTTTTTGGGTTTATGTATTGGAAAACGACATTTTAAACATGAGTTTTTAGTCACTAAGGATAGTCGATATGACATGATTTTGGGGGCAGACCTCGTGACTACTTACCAAGCCGTCATAGATACGAAGGCAAATGTTATAAAATTTGAAGGCACAAATGACGTAGCGTTCCAAAGACTTCATGAATGGGAGGATGAAGAGGTCAGATGGCATCAGATCCTTGAAGAAACAAGAACAGGGGAAGAAACAAGCGCTATTATTGATCTAAATAGGGACTCATCTGACTTAGCTAAGCTGATATCCGAGTTTCATGATATTTTTAACTCTCGACCTGGAGAAATTTAAAATTTTGAATACGTCATCAGGGTTAAGGACGAAAGTCCATACCAAAAAAACTCTATCCCATCACGAAAGGTATAAGGACAAGGTTAAAGAAATTATACCCGATATGGAGAAGAATGGAATTATTTCTTAATGTCCAACGCAATATGTCAACCCTTTAGCTGTGGTACCGAAAGGTGATGACAATCTGCGCATTTGCCTGGATGCTCGTGCCTAGAACGATCGATTAATGCCAGAATATGAACGACCTCCGAAGATTAGAGAGTTGAACGTGAATTTCGTGGGAAACGATTTCTGTCCACAATTGACCTCACGTCGTCATGTCATCATGTGAAACTGAGCCCTGATTCAAGAAAGTTTAATGGATTTCTATTTAATCAACAGACGTATGTCTTTAATCGCCTACCATTTGGTATGAAAACGTCTGGAGCAGTACTTATTCGAGCATTCGACCAGAATTTGAAAAATCAAGTTAAGGAATTTACACATTGTTATGTAGATGTCTTGATTGTCGCATCTGGGACTCGGGAGGAACACCTAAATCATTTGAGATTTTTATTTAGCAACCCTAGGGAAGCTAATTTCAAAGTAAATTTTGGAAAATGCCAATTATTTCAATCCGAGATTTAATACTTGTGACATATTATTGATGGACAAGGATATCGGCCTAACGAGACCAAGATAGATGCACTCCTTCAATTTCCCCGTCCTACTCGAGTGAAACATATCCGAAAGTTTTTGGGAGCTTGCCAATTCTTTTCTGGTCACTGACCAATCTTCACCAATACAGTAGCCCCACTTCAAGAGCTTTTGAAGAGTAATGCACCCGTTGACGCATGTTTGCTCGGATAACAGAGACTAAAACTTATGCTGAAATGTAACTGAACATACCCTGCGAGCGGCGGGAAGAAGCTGAGTTTTTCATATTCCAAAAATCAACAATAATTATAACCAAGTAATTCTGCATATTTGAAGTACAGCATACTTCGTAAATCGAAGAAACTATCAATTTACGCGGCCAGCTCATGTACTGAGAGCACGCCGTATTTGGTAACACCAGTTCCTATTCGTCTGTGGAAGAGACAACATGTGCATGATGGAGCACAAGTGAAAGGAAACCATGTGGCAGGAATAATCTACGAATAACTTTCTTATGGATAGCCATCATGGCATTGTGTAATAATTGAACGATTGAAGACATTCACACGCGTCTTATAATTAGCTACCTGCATTGTGCACTAAATAAATGAAACCAAATAAACTAGTCTACTGTTTTCCACTCTTACAATACGGAAGACGCCGTACACATGAATACCAAACGTGTAGCAAACAAAGTAGAGAAGGTGGAGGCTGAAGTCAGCAAAATAAAACAGGACTTAACTACAGACATTGAAGCGATTCGAGAGGAAACTCGTGAGAACAATCACAGATCCAACCAATACGTAGCAAAAACATTGGATGCTTACCTTGAGGAACAGGATGGGAAACAGAAAGAATTCAATAATCGCATTGAAGGAAGATTTGAGCAGATAGAATCACAGGTGAACGCTATAATTAATAAGCAACCTGAGAAAGTGTTAGAATACGCCGAAATGGATGAATGCATCAATCGTCTATTAAAACCTAATAGAGAGGGTGTACCATCTACAAACACTGCGACTAACATACCAAAACCGAATGCTCCGATGGAAAACCAAGGTTACAATCCATTTAGTACAACATCACAATTTGTGACACCGAATGCTAACATAACGCCGAATTATGGGCTGACACCTAACTTTAATGTCACGCCGAACTATGGTCAAACTCAGTACTCGAATATTGTGTATTTGAGAAGCCATGAAGATCGACAGGCAAAATTCAATAATTCCAATTCCGTTACACTGGTAGATTTTCTGAGAAACTTGGAGTCATGCATGAGAGAAACTATGGTAACACCAGACAGGGAGTTACGGACTGTCGAAAAATACATAGAGAACAGCCCATTAACCTGGTTCAAGGCATTCAGATACTCATTCCATAATTATCAGGAATTTAAAGTAGCATTCCTTAAGACTTATTGGTCTTTGGAACGTCAGCAAAATATAAGGGCGGAAATGTACAATATGAGGTACGCTAGTACTCAAACAACTAAGTACGCTACCTACTTCGCAAGTCAGCTTTCGAAATTGCAATGTTTGGAACCCCCTTTATCAGAATTAGAACTTCTTCAAACCATCAGAAGACAATACCCTATGGAAGTACAAAGGTTACTCATAGCGTCAGATGCAAATACATTTATGAAATGTGACGAAGTTCTTAGATAACTGGATAGCAGTCACGAACAATTTGCACCTACACCTAAACATAGGAGCACACATGAGGTAAATGTAACTTCAGTGGACAGAACCAGTCAGACTGTACAAACTACAGAAAATCGTCGAACAAATAATCGTCAAAATCACGAGGGACCAGATAGAAGGAGAGATTTCCGTGATTATCGTAAAGGCAATACACCTTATGCAAGGAATCGTCGATTTGACACAATTAACAAGAATTACCAGAACAGATATCAAAATAGAGCCAACAACTACAACAACAATCGTCGTGATAACAACAATAACAATATCAACGCTAATTTCAACCGTGGTTATAGAGGACAGCCACGTGATCGTGAGGATCGAAATAACCGATACACTGATAATCCCAGAAGAGATTACAGACACAGTGGCGGTTACCGAAGAGAAAATGATTCTCATTTCCAATACGATAATGATTGGAAAGGTAAGGCTAATGAAAGTCGACAATACATTCAGGAACGGAGAAGAAGAAATGCAGAAGACGAAGAACCAGACAGAAGAGGAGATGGAAATAACAAATGTCGTGAGAATAACAGGAAAGTTACGACAGCTGATGTTCACAACATTGAGATTGAACCAGCAGGCGAAGACAATCGCATGAGTGATGAAGAATATCACAGGATCACTGACAGAATGGATCGTGCACGAAGTCAAACCATGGATTGGTAAATGGCTGAAATAAAAATTGACTTCCACAATTTTTATTTACTTGACGTGGAGATGTATGCGCACGCATGTTTGCTCAGATAACAGAGACTAAAACTTATGCTGAAATGTAACTGAACATACCCTGCGAGCGGCGGGAAGAAGCTGAAGCAATATCGCTTATGATTATATTTTTACTTATTATTCATATTCCAAAAATCAACAATAATTATAACCAAGTAATTCTGCATATTTGAAGTACAGCATACTTCATAAATCGAAGAAACTATCAATTTACGCGGCCAGCTCATGTACTGAGAGCACGCCATATTTGGTAACACCAGTTCCTATTCGTCTGTGGAAGAGACAACATGTGCATGATGGAGCACAAGTGAAAGGAAACCATGTGGCAGGAAAAATCTACGAATAACTTTCATATGGATAGCCATTATGGCATTGTGTAGTAATTGAACGATTGAAGACATTCACCACTACGAGAACAGTAAAATATTTTTATTATTATCTGAGGTGAAATGAAGGACTTGTGCGAAGAAAACTTTGCGACCGCATGGTCTCATTCTCACGCACACACACACATGTTTCAGTGTTCTATATACTGCGTATTTAACTAACTGTGTAACTGTACAAAACCTACAAGTATAATCTTTATTTGCCGGATGGGCAGTGATTTTATTTAATTTTGTTAAAATTTTCTTGTGTAAATATCAGTGCAAGTCACGAGTGAGTGTCGCACAAGCGACAGAAACTAGAGCCAGTGGCGGAGTGAAAATGGGCAATTTTTTTTTACCACATATTAGCTGCAGTGCGCGACAGTTTTATTTAATTATGTGCTACATTTTTACCAACGCTAACATCGCAATAATGATAAACCAGCAGATCTTCAGATACAACTCCAACCGCTCGATGGCATGTGATTGCTAAATCATGCGTGGTGAAAAGGCGACGGAGGATGTCCAGACACAATGAAATGGTAACCTAAAGCCATACACGAGACCGCATACAACATCTCATAGCGGGACTCGAACCAAGTGACGCTGAATCTGTAAGTCAGATTAAATATTTATAGCGTATTGCAAGAGTGGAAAACAGTAGACTAGTTTATTTGGTTTCATTTATTTAGTGCACAATGCAGGTAGCTAATTATAAGACGCGTGTGGAAATTAATAGTTTATTAAACATTTATAGAAGCCAGGAAGGCTGGATTTTCAATGCTCATTCGTATAATTTAAAAACAGGTATTATCAACTTTTATTTTTGTCAGGCTGATGACAAATAAACTAGTTTGACAATGTTAAATCAAGACCAAGGTTACGAGCCAAGTTCACTACACAGCACGCTTTGAGATTCTTGACATTATTACAAGTGGAATGCAGAGTTCCGTTACTCTCATTTATTGGCCAGATCAATATTTGAAAACAGGTTTATTTCTTTAAAAGAAGCCACACAGGCAATGAATGAAATTGTATTTTGCAACCAAACGAACGCAGGTTCGATTTATTCAGGGAAGAGGCAATTTTATAAACGCACACACACAGTTAGCTTGTATCAGAAACCTTTATGTTTATTTAAAGCGTTGTCAGGATGTGTTTTTGTACACATAATCTTTATTACCAGCAATTCAAACGTGTATCAATTAGGATTCCACACTTTTGTAAAATAAGAGTATTATATGAGTCGTGACGGTGGATGAATACCTCCGACATTGTTATTGTGATTATGGTAATGAACTAAAGTCGTACCAAAAAACCGAAGGCGCCTGGATCAATGGATCCGAAATAAGAGTAAAGTAATTGGTGAAGACACAGGGTGTCTCGTAAACTATTGAACTATTGAGTTATTTGCTTAAATTGGATACACACGTTACCTGACTACACTGAACGCTTTTAAAGGTCCATAAACTGAACAACAATACTGTCAGGAATAAATAATTGTGTGAAACTTTAATAATAATCAAAAATAGGGTTTTGAAAACTAACAAATCTTATAATTCCCCCCTGAACCTAAATAAAATGTATAAACATTAAAAATAAACTATTTTTCTGGACCAAACGTTAACACTTAGATATTGTTAAGCTATTGTAGATACATTTTGATACATTTTCACATGATTAGTCGACCATTAATTGGTGATGTGACAACTGAAGCACACGCATCAGATTAGTAGCAATATGAGTCGATTTAATTGTTTAATTACTATCGCATTTGCAGGCTTTCCTATATTTTCTATTTTCTTAACACTTTGACACTATGACCGTTTGTTACAAACAGTAACAAATCGAGTACGTAGGCAGTGCCAATTGCACAACCATAGGAGTGCTGAATTATTGTATGCATTTGTGTTGTATTAGCATAGCTTTTTTATATTCAGCAACATTGTGCACATAGCTTGATTTTCTTAGTAATAAACGCATCTCGTTAATTGATTAATAATATTTAGGACTAGCTAACACTTAACTCTAAAGATAAATGTTAGAGATGCCACCATCATAGCATAGGACCAATTTTCCCCTTGCTACTAAATGTAAATGTTCTAGTATTTGTAAACAAGTAAATGCCTTGCTTTGCTGTAAATTCTTTTGATGTTTGATCCACCCGTAAGTTATTTCGATGTAATTTCTTGTGTGTTAACTGGAAGAGGGTCTCGGAAGGGTCATTTGAAACCGGTGGCTCCCCGAAACCTTCGGCCAGCGGGCACAGTAAGAACCGATGGAAATGGGATGAGACATGTGAGGATGCTTTCCAGAACACCAAAAGGCTGAAGAGAGACAACATCAAATTGGAATATCCTGATTTCAAAAGAAATTTCACAATTGAATCAGACGCATCCACCGTGGGAATCGGAGCCATCTTAATTCAAGAGGACGATGATAATCAGCGACATTACCTGGCTTTTATTAGTCGGAAGTTGAGGCCACATGAAAAGCATTACTACACTACCGGATTGGAAGCACTCGCTATAGTATTTGCTTTGGAAACTTGGAAGAAGCTACTCATTGGACAATCCATTATAGTTAGGACAGATCACCGGTCCTTAGAGTTAATTATGAAAACGAATATGGCTAGCAAACGGGTGACGCCCTGGGCTTTGTTTGCTCAACAGTTCAATTTGATTGTGCAACATCCGCCAGGCAGGGAAATTTTGATGTCAGATAAATTGAGCCGATTTCCTGATATGACAGCTATGATAATGCCTATCGAGTTAGTGGATGATGACAAAGCAACATTACGTCATCTACAGTATATTCCCCAAGCAAAAAAGCGTGACGAACATATTCCGGAAATATATCGATTCCTACATCGGGACATGGGTCAAGATGATGAAAATTATGAGAAATATGAACGGGTTATGGCGTAAATATCTAAATATTGTAGCCTTTACTGTTCAGAAAACCATTGGAAATGGATGGATGTAATCCCCCTTGTTATAATTCTTCACGCCTTGTGACCCACCAAGGCGACTTTTTTTTTATTACAGGGGTATTAGACCGGGTCTACATATAAGGGTACACAAACGTCACTACAATCAAATTTGGCAGTCGTCTAAAAACGAAACTACGGCGTTTACAATGGGATCTGTCGGAACGTGAACCAAACAAGTGACGTTCAGTGGTAACATAAACCCTTGTGAGAATTATAGCTCAGCATAGAATATGGAGCGTTGACGGTCATGAAAAGAACATTGAAAGAGGAGATGATGACTGCTTCACACCTATCAGAGGCGCGAAGGTTGAATTTGAAGAGTCGGGAGGATGTGAAGGAGCGATTGAGGCGCAAACGAATAATAGTAGTTATATGTCGCCGGGAATGGGTAAAATCGCATACCAGGGTGTTGTTGAAGAGTGATAGAAGTTGTCTTTGGTCTTGGAAGAGGTTGCCCATTGGGTGTGCCAGGTTTGCCGTAAATACTGTTTGGTTTTTCAGTAAGTCAGTTGCAGGTATTGTACCCTTCCACGGTGAAATGCGATGACCCGGCTGATATAGCATCGCACATCATGCGTTACGGAACACACATATACTGAAAATAAAATAAGGAATGTGTCGGCCCCAGTGAAATAAAAAAAATCAGCTATGGGGAGCACGAGACGAAGTGTCTCAGGGTCGTTTACGGGCTTAGTTAACAACGATAAAAAGAAAGGGGCGTCATCAAGCTGGATTCCTAGCAAACCACATCCTTCCTGGTGAAGGAAAAGGGAAAATATGTCATCACGAAATTTTTACTAACCAAATAATGAAATATTTATTGAACCTTTGGCAAGATTAAAAATAAACAAATAAATTCCTGCCTAGGAGAATGGTGGGTGTACGGTGCTGCTCCCTATATTAACGGTAGTTCACCCAGTGCCCACGTACGGCAGCGCCGGTAGCACGGTCGGGTATCTTGCGCATTCCGTGTAATGCCATATCTTTGACTTCATGAGCTCCTTGTCTTATATTATTGTATATTGTCCTCTTATGTTCCAGTTAGTTTTAAGATAATAAACGTCGTAATTAAGTAAATGTGGAATTCCCTTATGAGCTACCAGAGAGAATGTTTGCACATAACATTTGTTGGTCCTCCGGGCCGGATATAGGTGAACTACGTAACCATCTTTGAAAATAGCTAACTTGGTTGAGTTAGAGAGCACAGAACTACATCAGTAGGTACATTCTGGTTCAACATTTCCTTTGTCCTTTTCTTACCGGGTCATCATGGATACCAATCAAAAACATGTATTGACAAAGAAAAGAGCAGTCATCAAATCTCGCGTGACTCGCTTAAGTACATTCGTGAATGAATTTGCAGGTGGGAATTCTAACGATATAAAGGTGAGGAAGCAATCATTGGCGAGTTTAATGGATGAGTATAATGATATTCAGATACAATTGGATATCGATTATGCTGAAAACGAATCACATGATCTAGATAGAGCAGCCTTTGATGATTTATGCTTGGACATTAAGTAAAAAATGGAAACGCTATTGTGCCCCGAACATATACACCCACCTCCACCTGTAAATAGTGCAGGGGCGGCCGGTGATATTGGGCTCAAGGACGCCGCCCTCCCACCCTCCTCCCTCCTCATCAGCCCCAATGATCTCTCTCCTCTCACCTAATCATGTTTTGCTATCGTGACACAATGTGTAGTTCCTCTGCTCGTCGGTAGAGCGCACCGTATACTCATGTGGACTCATCAAAAGTCGCCCGCTTTGTTATTTACGTTGCCATGACAACGCATACCTCCAGTCATCCCCCCTCTAACCCCTCACGCGCTACGTCACGAAGTGTGCGGACTCAGTCAGCTTGAGTCTGATGCCGGTCTGATGCAGCCACTGGATAGCTTCCCTCTTGGCCAAGGAGCTTTAAACTGCCTGCCCATTCAACGATTTATGCGTACAACCTCGTTTCCAAATAAAGGCGCTAGGAAGCAGCACCCAGCAGACATAAGTTTTGCATTGATGTTAATGGTGAAGTTGGAATGTATACTGAATGATTTTATAATGTTTTACTGCTGCGTGCCCTTTTATAAATCAGAACTGGGCAAGTTAGAATACCGGGGAATCTCATTATATGAGATATAATCGGACAATTCATTGCGAGAGAAGTGGTTTCGTGGAATTTCCAGAGAAGGTGACAAGAGAGGAAGCAAATGGTTACCTCCTGATCGCTCTGTTGCGTGTAGTCTTCATTTTCTTCCTGAGAGCTTCAGATCACATAAATTATTATCAAATTGGTTACAACTAGTGGGATATGGGTTGGCGACTATGGGACCCCAGCTGAGATTCCTTGAGCTGAGCTCCTTTCTTATATCTTTCATGTCAACTCTTACCCCCAACGTTATTAGGGTATCGGAGGTCGGGGATGTCTTTCATTCCCCTGCCTTAATTGACTCTTGTCTTTTTCTTTCCTGATGCCCTAATTTTTGTAGCATCAGACCTCATTTTGTCCCTTTGTCTGCCTTCTCTAAGATGCCCTAAAGGAGGTAGGATGTGTGTTGTCGCACCATGCACGGTGCACCTTAGATATCGATACACCTTCAATGATGGAGATAATTGTTGTTTAAAGGGGTGAAATATCTAGGCCATCTACCCTTAGTGGTTTAGGTGATGGTGAGAAATTATGATGAAATGAAATCTACAGTTAGGCTTCACTAATTACTGACTTACAACTAACTTATTTACTAGAAGAAGAAAACGACAATAATAAAAGAAAGAAACAAATAAGGGAAATAAATGACGGAAAAGAAATGCCCTCTATCTTCGAAGGGCAGATAACCTTGCTGTTCATCCCCTTAAAACAAGAATCAATCTTCGAAGAATGAGTATTGAGTTGCTTGGAAAAATTGAGCCATTAAAGGCTGGTAGAAAAGGGAAAGAAGAGAGGGTCCATCCCAAAGTCAATGCAGAAAGGGGAAAATGGATCTCGCTCTGGAACACATCACGGTCGCCAACTCCCGAGCTCAAAAGCTGAGCTCTTGAATGTGTAGCCCCATCCAGGGTGCATTACGTGTGGTGGAGCTTCAAACACTCTGCCACCTTTAGGGCCTTGTGTAAAAGGCATTAGTCTGGCTGCGTGGCTCAGGGGTAACGTTCTCGCTTGCTGAGCCCAAGGTTGCAGGTTCGAAACCTGGCGCGGTCAGCTGGCATTTGAGGGTGCGGAAATGCGAGGGAGCCGTGTCAGTACATTTACTTGCACGTTAAAGATCCCCTTCGGGGCAAAATTCCGGCACCCCGGCGTCTCTAAAAGCCAGTGCAGTTAACAGGGACGTAAAACCAATAACATTATTATTATTATTATATGTAAAAGGCATTATAAGTTATGAAACTAAAAGAATAGGGCTGACCCCTCGAAGAATGAGGGTATCAGGATAGATGATATAAGGGTCAGTTACGGCAAGAAAATGAATGCCTCCCTAGACTTTGGATGCTCGAGTGCTATCAGGGTTGGAGTAGAACAAGAGTTGACTAATGGAGGTCGACAGGTGATGACAGAGAAGAGCCCGGCACAAGTGGAAATAATAACCGCCTAGGCTGGGGTCCAATGGTCTCCAACCCATGTCCCACTAGGCCTAGTTGTGAACCCTTGTGGTGGGGATACACCCTCAAGGGCTCATGGCTAGAGAGCTTGGGAATTGGCAACCCTGATGGATTCCTGAGCTGGGTCCGGTTTTCTTCTTTTTCCAGTGACTGGGAGCAAATATTTTTAATACCTTTGTTATTTCTTTAAAAACAGTAGTGCCTAGTCCGAACGAAATAAGGAAATCAAGCTACAAAAATATGTGAGAAGGAAAAACACAATTCATGTATGAAATCATCTCTGTCAATTACTGGAAAAACATCACAAAAACTGTTTACATCATAAACGGTTGAGTCCACCCTCGGTAAAATTCACGAGCCGCCACTGAAATAGTGATAACATGAGCAATAATTGTGCACTAAAACTTCCAAATATTTCACTACCCTAGTTCAATGGCTCTCTACAAGATTTCATGCATTTCTATGACATCTTTGTAGCGCTGATCATCAATAATGAAACAATCACAGACATTCAAAGATACTATTATCTTCTATCATGCTTGTCTGGGGAACCTCACCACCTCATTGAAAATTTACCAATTTCACATGATAACTTCTAGGTCGCCTGGTAATTGATTCGTAGTCAGTATCACAATCCCAGACTTATATCAGATCTCCATATCAAGGAATTGTTGTCACTCCCTAATGCAAAGCACGATTCTCCTAAGGAGCTGCGTTTGCTAATAAATCAACTTAGCAGCAACTTAAATGCCATAGAAGCTTTAAAAATCGAAACGCCCTTACATGACCTCATGCTGTCGCACTTAGTTTTGGAGAGAATCAGTCTCAATCTCAGTAAGCAATGGGAGAACGGTGCGTCAAATGAAACGCACGCCAACTTGAAGGACTTAATTCAATTCTTGGGAAACAATTGCCAAACTTTAGTAATAGTCACGTCCAACACGTCAGCTGCTGTAACCCAAGATGAGGTCAAGCATGGTACAAGTTCAAGGGGACCACACCGAACTTTCGTCACCACGTCACCTTATTGTGTGCTATGTAAGACATCTCACAGTCTGCATAAATGCCCCAAATTTAAGTACATGGACGTAAATAGCCAGGTAGGTGTTGTTAGGGAACATAATCTTTGTTTCAATTGCTTGAGTAGTGCCCATGTAGCCAATAATTGCAACTCTGACAACTGCAGAACATGTAATAAATTCACCACACATTGTTACATATACACCAGAATATGAACAGTACTGCTACCCCGGTACTAAATGCATCCCAGCAGCAAGTATATTGTTTTTTCAGAAGCGCGTGTCCTCACAATGAAGTATTGTTATCAACTGCCAATGTTAACATTAGGGATAGCAAAGGTCAAATGCATCAATATCGAGCACTATTAGACAGTGCGTCACAGATGAACTTCGTGTCCCGAGACTTAGTAGACCGTTTGGGTATCAAACTGAATCGTCATTCGATACCTATAAATGGTATCAGCAACACGCAAGCGACTCAATCCTCTTACTTCTGTCAACTTCAGATAGAGTCGAGAGTTAGTACTTATAGTCGGCATATAGTATTTTCTGTCCTGCGTCAGATTACTGGTCCACTGCCTTTATCTAGAATAGATTACGAGGACTGGAAACTGCCCGTCAACATTCCATTAGCTGACCCGAATTTCTACCAGCCCAAAGAGATAGATCTACTGTTAGGTGCTACTATATTCTTTGAACTCTTAAGGCCTGAACAACAATCTAGGGATGGTTACCCTACTCTTCAAAATACACAATTTGGTTGGGTGCTATCTGGATGTATCCCCTCTCACTCAGTTCAACAACGTAAGAATGGAACAACATCATTGTTGTCCACGGCTGAAAACTTGCACACACAGGTAGAACGCTTTTGGGAACAGGAAGAGCTTACGACTCGTAGCCATTCCAAGGAAGAAAGTCAATGCGAAGAACATTTTCAGAAATCCTTCACGCGCGATGAGTCGGGCAGGTTCATAGTGAGACTACCATTTCGGCAAGGAGTAGGAGAACTTGGTGACTCTTTTGACAATGCTAGGAGGAGCTTTGGCTTTATAGAGAGGAAATTGCATCGACAACCTGACCTGAAGAACGAGTATATCAAATTCATGAACGATTATTTACAACTAGGACACATGGAACGTGTCGATCCTAGTGACCAGCAGAAACCTGCTTATTAAATGCCTCATCACGCGGTAATCAAGGATACGAGCAGCACTACCAAGGTCAGAGTTGTCTACAATTCGTCGGCTAAAACTACTTCGTCAATCTCCCTGAATGACGTGATGTTGGTTGGGCCAACTGTTCGGCAGGATCTGTTCTCAATCGTTCTTCGCTTCCATACACACAAGTATGCGCTAACGGCAGATATCGAGAAGATGTACCGACAGATCCAGATTCATGAAGCAGATCGAGACTTCGAGAGAATCTTATGGCGCAGTTCTCAGAATCAACAACTGGATATGTACCGATTGACTACAGTAACCTATGGTACTTCAGCGGCTCCTTATCTAGCTACCCGTTGTTTACTGCAGGTGGCACTCGATGGTCAAGACATATACCCTACAGCAGCCAAAGTTACCAAAAGAGACTTCTACGTTGATGATCTTTTGACAGGGTCAGATACCATTGAAGAAGCCATCCAATTATACAAACACCTAACATCGCTCCTGAAAACCGGAGGATTTCCCATCTGTAAATGGCGATCCAACAATCCTGATATTTTGGAAGCCATCCCATCAACACTTCGCGAGAGCCAGGTGTCATGCAGTCTTCCCTTTGAAAATGGCGCCGAAAAAACTCTTGGTTTGTTGTGGCATTCGAGTCGTGACTCATTTCAATTCTCAGTGGGGGCCCTCAACTGCAATTAATAGACTTGGACAAAGAGATCAGTGTTGGCCAATGTATCGTCAATTTATGATCCATTGAGACACATAGGGCCTGTAATTGTTCAATGCAAGTTGTTTATACAAGTTCTTTGGCAACAACACCTGGATTGGGATGGCAAATTGCCCTCAGAATTTGAGACACAATGGAAAGAGATACATCAGCAGCTCTCTAAACTAAATGAAATTCATGTATCACGGAGGGTAACAGCAGACGGCATGAATGCCAATGTTGAACTTCACGGGTTTGCTGATGCGTCAAAAAGAGCCTACGGTGCATGCGTTTATCTACGTTGCATCAACTCCAATGGAACAATCTCCGTTCATTTACTTTGTTCAAAATCTAGAGTAGCCCCTTTGAAGAAAGTGTCGCTTCCAAGACTGGACTTGAATGGCTCACTACTTCGGAGCAGACTAATGGAAAGGGTGATTGAGGCCCTTAAGTTACATTCATGTCGACGATATTATTGGACAGACTCCACTGTTGTTCTAGCCTGGATTGCAGGCAATTCTTCAGCTTGGAAAACATATGTGGCCAACAGGGTGTCGGAAATTCACAAACTGACGTCTCAGCAAGATTGGAACTATGTCTCATCACAGGACAATCCAGCAGATATTATCTCCAGGGGAACTGAGCCACATTGACTCCGAAGCAATCGAGTATGGTGGGCGGGGCCCGTTTGGATGATTACGGATCCTTCAACCTGGCCTGAACTTACCACTGTTCGACCAACCGAAATTCCTGAACAACGAGGAGTAAGAATGTGTTTCGTGGCGAGTAATCACAATGCAGATAACATTTTCATCCGTTTTTCCAGCTGGACTAAACTACACATAGTAGTTGCTTACATTCTCAGGTTTTTTCACAATCTAAAGCAGGATGCAGCAGCAAGACGGCATGGACCTTTGACTACTGCCGAACTTCGCGATAGTCTGACAGCAATCTTTCGCATCGTTCAGCATTGTTCGTACAGTCAGGAGATTCATAATTTACATAAAAAGAACGCAGTGTCACTTCAGAGCAAACTTCACACTCTGCACCCTTTCCTAGATAATGACAATCTATTGAGGGTGGGCGGCAGGCTAGGGAATGCTGAAGCATCATTTGAACAAAAACATCCTTTGATACTGCCACCTAAGCATCATGTCACGAAATTGCTTATTTGGAATGAACACATACGACTTCTGCACGCAGGAAGCCAACTTATCTTAGCTTCGTTGCGGCAACGGTAGTGGATAACCAATGGCCGATCTGCTATCAGGCAGGTGATCCTAAGTTGTGTAACATGCTTCCAAGCGAAGACCAATGACACCAGTCAACTCATGGGACAATTGCCTAAGCCTAGAGTGACCCCTAGCAAGCCATTCTCTCATTGTGGTGTGGACTATGGAGGTCCGATGCATGTGAAATATGGAAATCCACGAAGTAAATTTCAGAAGAAATGCTACATAGCATTGTTTGTGTGCATGGCGACCAAGGCAGTACACATTGAGGCCGTCAGTGATCTATCCACGGATGCGTTTATTGCCGCCTTAAGAAGATTCATTTCAAGACGTGGCCGTTGCAGTCACATGTACAGTGACAAATGCACGTGCTTTATCGGAGCAAGAAGGAAATTAGATGAATTGTCACGCTTAATCCGGACAGAAGATCATCAAACGAACGTATTGAACTTCACAGCTGAAGAAGGAATTCGTTGGCATCACATACCTCCTCACTCCCCTCACTTTGGCGGACTGTGGGAAGCAGGTATAAAATCAGTGAAGACCCACCTGAAGAAGGTTGCCGGTAACACTGTGCTAACCTTTGAAGTAATAACCACACTGCTCACACAAATTGAAGCATGTTTAAATTCGAGACCAATCGTCGCAATACTCAACAGTCCTGATGAATACGCTTTCCTCACCCCTGGTCATTTCTTGACTGGCGAGCCTTTAGTCTCTTTCCCTGAACCTGATTGTCACTTAGCGCCATCAGCACGGCTGTCAAGATGGCAATTGGTCCAGCGGTGCCGACGACTCATCTGGAAACGCTGGTCAACTGATTACTTGGGCCAGCTCCAGCAGCGTTCCAAGTGGCTTCAGAATCAGCCCAACCTCAAAGCAGGAAGGCTGGTACTTCTGAAAGAAGACAATACTCCCCCCCATCACATGGCCAACCGGAATAATTGAAGAGCTTCATCCTGGGATTGATGGTTTGGTGCGTGTAGTAACTGTGCGGACAAGCAAAGGGTCATATAAAAGGCCAGTGACAAGGATCAGTCTTTTCCCTGACGAGCTCATTTAAAGGACTACCTCTGTACTGTGTTCCTTTTTGTTTCTTATATTTGTATGTGTACAGTTTCTGTTGTTAGTTGCTAGAGACTTGCGTTGGAGAAGTGTGTCTATGAATTGCTACCAATTTTGTAATTTGTTTGACAAATTAGGTGGGTGGCATGTACGGTGCTGCTCCCTATATTAACGGTAGTTCACCCAGTGCCCACGTACGGCAGCGCCCGTAGCACGGTCGGGTATCTTGCGCATTCCGTGTAATGCCATATCTTTGACTTCATGAGCTCCTTGTCTTATATTATTGTATATTGTCCTCTTATGTTCCAGTTAGTTTTAAGATAATAAACGTCGTAATTAAGTAAATGTGGAATTCCCTTATGAGCTACCAGAGAGAATGTTTGCACATAACAGTGGGTAAAATATTATAAGGTTGAGAGTATTCATAACAAACCCATCCATCTCCATCCCGCCTTAAATTGTTCACATGATTCAATTAAAAAACTAAAAGTTCATCTTGTCCACTCAGGTTCTCCGAAGCACTTTTCACACGCAATACAATCACTCGTGATTCCTGAGGGCTAACATCAATTTACATTTAACAAATATTCATGTGAACTTCATATAGTTATATCATTTTTCACATATTTACATACAAAATTTCACTGAAAATTCCTATATGGAAAATACTTATCACTCCTAACATCATCATAATCATAAATTTGGATATCATCTGGTGTGGTCAAATTATGTTACAAATTCAGTAATAAATTGGCATATCATTAACTCAATTCACCCATAATCAGAGGTTTCCTTTGTATCAGCAAATATATATATCGTATGGTTGTACAAGTACACAAAATTTACAATTATTTAAATTGAAATGTCCAAATTTGACAACCATTCCAGAGCACTTGGTGTCACTTGGTGTAGAGTCTTCAGACCACCATCAAATGCACGGAGTGGGCACTCCTGAACAATGTGTTTTATAGTTTGGTCCTCCACTTCACAGTCACAGGCAGCAGATGTACGGAAACCCCATTTCTTCAAAGTGTGACCACACCTTCCTTGACCTGTTCTAATGCGGTTCAGCTTCGACCAGGTTTGGCGTGGAAGTTGGAATCCCTCAACCTTCTTTATAGGATCTTTAACCAGGTGAGCATTGTTGGGTGGATGCTCGTTCCAACGTTGTTGCCACTTGGAGGTCATGTTGAAAGAATTGATACCTTCTAAATCAACCCAGGGTGGCTTGCGTGATTTCAGACGTGTTGTTGGTGGATCTTGCAGGGCAACATACAACAGAGTTCTTATCAGAAGTGATCTTCTTGAGCAAGCTTACCTTAGCTGCTTTCCTCCTTAGATCTTGCGGAGCGATATTAGCTAGGACTGGTAGCCATTGTGTGGGAGTAGATCTAACAGTACCAGTGATGACTCTCATGGCCTCATTGAGTTGCACATCAATCTTGGTGGTATGAGCACTGTTTTCCCAAACAGGGGCACAGTATTCACCAGCAGAATACACGAGAGCGAGTGCAGCAGAACGTAGAGTATTAGCGTTTGCACCCCAGCTGCTTCCGGCAATCTTGCGAAGTAGATTCACTCTCGAGCCAAGTTTCTTCGATAACTTGATGCACTGTTGTTTGAATGCCAAGGACCGATCCAGAGTGATTCCAAGATATATTGTAAGTAACATGCAGTAACATGCAGCTTCCTTTGAGCTTCTTTATTATTTAGATGGAATGCAGAAAACTCAGTCTTGTTTGGGTTGGGTTGAAGTCTCCATTTATGGAAGTAATCACTCAGTTTCGTTAGATCACTAGTTAGGGTATTCTCACAGTTCATAAGGTCTTTATTTGGGATAATTAATGCTAGGTCGTCTGCATACTGGATTTTCAAGGAATCTGTGTGAGGCATGTCATGAATATATAGATTAAACAAAATGGGGGCCAAAACTGATCCTTGAGGTAGGCCATTGTTTAATGTCCTCCACCTGCTAGTTTTTCCATTCAGGAACACCCTAAAACGCCTGTCAGAGAGCATGTTGTTCATTAAAAGTGCCAGCTTTTGACATGGGATGATTTCAATAAACTTGGACATCAAGCCCTCCCTCCACACAGTGTCGTAAGCTGCTGTGAGATCCACAAAAACCGCAGCTGATTTTAGACCTCGTTGAAATCCAGCTTCTACTATAGTTGTCAATGTTAGGACCTGGTCGCAGCAACTCCGTTGTTTCCTAAATCCACCTTGTTCGATGGGGATGATTTGATCAACGGCCTCTTGAATGCGATTTAGAATAAGCTTTTCTAATAGCTTACAGGTCATGCTGAGTAGTGATATCGGTCGATAGTGAGAAGCATCAGATCCGTCTTTTCCCGGTTTCAGGATAGCAATTATTTTAGCCTGTTTGAACCGCTTTGGTAATTTTCCAGTTTTCAGAATCTCATTGAAAATTTCAATAAGCCACAACTTTGTTTTTGGTCCGATGGTTTTAAGAAACTCTGGATATATGCCATCAAAGCCAGCGGCTTTGTTTACCTTTAGCATAATCAAGGCTTTATCAAGTTCCTCAATACAGAAATCACGTGAGTAGTCTGGGTGTGGTTTTAGTTGGGACTTCTTTATGTACAGTTCATTATTCACAGTTCGTGTCTGTTCTTTGTCTATTTTAGTTTTTGAAATATTCATCAGTTTGGATGCAACAGCATTAGCATTCACATGTGTAACTGTATTTGACAACCTGGGATCTGTACCAAGTTTTCTAATAAGATTTCAGGCTTTCCGACTAGAATTTGTGAAGTTGAGTCCTGCCGTTGTTTTATGCCATTTTTCTCATCTGTTCTTGATCAGAGCTCTCAATAGGTCATCAGCTGTTACCTTGTCGTGAGATTCTTGATATTAGGCGTAAAACTCATCGCATTCTTGGGACCATCCTGGAATGTACTCCTTCCGAAAACCACGTGGGATATATTTTCTATCAGCAAATAATCATGTCAGATAAACGACAGGAATTCTCATCCAGGTTCAGATAATTTAAGTATCTAATAAAAACTTGGATATTCAAAGTGTTCCGAATATCTAACTTGGATCTCATTAGAAGTGTCATTCATATTCTATCACATGTACAAATATGCCAGATTTTGTTCGAATTAAATAATTTGAGGATTATGTTTATACCGTACATTCCTCTTAACAACCACATTGCCATGCGAAATGATTACCATAAATTCTCTTCTCTTTGGATATCAGCATCCAATAATAACCACATGAACCAATATTTATTCAGAAAAACCACTTCATTAATTCATTATCAAACGTCATCATTAATTCACAATAACTCCTTATAATTGTTTAGCACATTGCCTGAACCAAGAACCAGACTGGGTTTACACTAACCCTCCAGTCAATATATTTATTCTCAAAGTGGTAACCTCCCAAACTTGGCAAAATTCCTCAATAGTGTGCATTCAAAAGCATCATAAAGATGTATAAACTGGCTTTCAATTGTAACAATATTGATTCATCAAAGCTATGGTTAAATAAATGCGTTCAACAACCTATCAAAGAAAGTATCGATCACTGAATTAGTTGTCAATAAGCTCCAAGCATAAATTAAATTTAATGTTAATATTCCTCTGGATAACTTCCAAAAAAAGCTGAATTCATAAATATGATCAATGGTTATACCAATATTCCTGATTATACCTATAAGGTTTATTTCTAACTGTGATTTATTTCCTCTCCAAAACCTGTCTGATAGGGGAACTAACTATTCCAAAATCATTGGTCATGTCTAAAATCGACCAATAAAATTCAATTAAATTACTGTTCTCAAAAATGGAACGCTGACATGAAAAACTAGTAGATCATGGACAAGAATCAAAAGATATGATCCTGTTGACATTTATCGTTACTGGATTTTAAGAAAAATCAACCGATACGTGACTGACACTTATAATTTGGTTCGTTTATAATCCATCCAGCATTATGATGAAAAATATGGAAACTGGGGTAGCTAAGGCGATTAATACAACACTATTGCTCAAGGCAATAGGCCCTACTGTCGTAGACTAAATATGAAATGATCCCTTACTGTAGGTCAGGCGTTTGACACCACACTACTGCTCGATAGCGGTAGGCCCTACACGCCGGCACAAAATGAAAAATCCTTAGGGTGGGTAAGGCGTTTTACACCACTCAATTACTCAAGGCAACAGGCCCCACGCGTAGACTAAGGTGAAATGCATAGGAATGGAACCAACCACAACTGTTCGGTCACATATCAATGATATACTCGCTAAAGCGACTTAATTTCAAATGCAAAATGATCCATTTGAAGAAGAAATAACTAAAAGCAAGACTACCCAAATGGCAAGTTGGGTAGATTATTAGCTTGGGAATAACCTAACCCCCAAGGGAAGATGACGAAGAAAAAGAAGTGTGTTTCGGACTGGAGAAAAAGGATGGAAGAAATACGAAGAGAGTTTGACATAAGTTATAACTAAGAGTTCTTGCTCAAATGCAAAAAGTGGTGAACACCCTATCAATAGATTTATTTTTATTAAATAGGAAGAGTCAAGGAAGACAGGATCTTGCCTAACCGTTATGTTAGAGAAATGATAAAGCAAAAAACAAATCTTTAATTTATTTAACAATGTAAAAGGAAGTAGTTTTTGTAACAAATATACAATTTTGATTTTTATAAACAATTGGGGTCTCAGACCTCCGAAAACATATAAAGCTTGCGCCAGGCAATTGATAATTCTTTTGTTTTTAAACCTTTTGTATGCTTTTAAAATCTTTGTAAGATTTTGAAATGGCTAAGATGAATAAATGAAAATTTTAAAGATAACCGACGTAATTAATGTTAAACAATAAATCAAGTACAAGGTGTGTATTTTAAGGATTTCTAGATAAGTATCTTAGAAATAATAACAACTTCGAAAGCAACAACAACAACAAAAAAACAGGAAGAAATGAAATAGAAGTTGCTATAACTTCTTGTATTAATACTGAACTACGTTTAATGATTATACATAGGAGATTATGCAAATAGGGCAGGTCACGTATTGTGAAACCTGAAGAGAACAATTGAAAGGAAGTTTCTAGAACTCCTATGTTTAAGTAGGGAACACGAGAAAAATGGGGCAAGTTTCCCGTTCGTGAAACCTAGAGATAACTCACTTTTGAGTAGAAAGAATTGGATTCCCTCATTAGAAGGGAGAAACATAATTTAAGGCGTGTACTAGACACGAAGTTTTACAGACATTAATTCGTTATACATGGAGCAAATAAGGGAGGGCACTTATGTAGAGTGACACCTCATTGATAAAAAGACCTAAAGTAACAATTTTATTATTTTAGTTTGTTAGTAAAGGGTTTGGGAAAGATCAAATGGGATTGTGGAAAAGTGTTCATGGCCGTATTTATTGTACTCGGACGAGCGCGACGCGGATGAAAAGTCGAACAGGCACTGATTTCACTATAGTCTGTTGATATAGTTGAAAAGTTCACTGTAGTAGCACAAACAGTTGATGGCAAAGAAAGTTATTCCAATGGTGGAAAATAACTAGTTACACTAGATTTGCGAGAGTCTATTGCTTGACAAACTTGTAGGTTATAGTTGAATGCACCAGAAAAATCCCAACGGAGGAAGAAAAAATTAGGTATTGATTAGCAGTTCATAAGGAAGATTCCTTAGTTTGAAAAATTATTCCCATATGTGAGTGGAAAGTATATGACAGTATAACTGGTAGATAGAGTGCAGGTTCTGGAAGGTTCCAGAGCAATGATGACTTGTTTAAATTGGGTAGGGAATCCCTCGGCGGAAAGCTAGATTATATAGACAGTGGGTATTTTGGAAATATCCCTCGATGTGAGATAGCATCTCAGAAAATCTTTCATATTGAAAGTTAGACTTGATAGTTTAAGTTTGATCAAGAAGATCTCTAGAAACAGTTATTTTCACATAGCAAATTTCACTGTCTGTAAAATCCAAATAAAAGCATTGAACCCTTTTAAAAGCGATGAGAATGAGGTTAAAACATGAAGTCGGTACTTATCTTTGCTTCATGAAGAAGGCGATGTTGCTTTTGACGGTTGGTTCTAAAATTTGAACATAGCGTCGAGTTTAAAAGTTTGCCTCTAGAGTTGAGGAGGCGAGCTTTAGTTAAGCTCTACCTGACTGGATTGACTTCCGACGTACAAGTGAAATCTGCTAGACGCAGAGAAAGTACACTGGCCTAGACGGCATGTCCAACAAGAAGTTGAGTGCACTTGACAGGGTGAGCGGTTGCTCACAGCACGGAGATAAGTCGAGACGAAGTGAACGAGCGAGCAGCGCGCGCGGTGAAGCGGGCAGTAGGAGGAGGCAAGAAGAGGGGGAAGCGGGCGAGTAAGGGGAGGAAACAAAGAGGTTATACATAAACAAGAAAAGCTTTACAAAAACCAAATTCTTATTGGAGCGGTGTCTTCACACAGTAGTTGATTGGTGAAGAACACGACGCCCTGCGGATTAATGTAGAAGTCTTCATGGCTTGAAGCAATGGAAGTTCGGAAGGCAGCGATGGGACGCTGTCAGGCTGGTTCGACGGAATATGCGTTTCTGTAAAAAACTGACAGAAAAAATGAACAAATGCACGGGGCAAACAGGAGGTAACAGTTCGATGTTGGTGTGTGCGGGAAAGAAATGTAAATAAATGGACTGATATAAAGTAATGAAGAACAGCAAAAGCTAATTCTTTCTTTCCGTGTATTTGCAAAAATACACCACAAGTCTCAGTATCAAGATCCTCACAAATGAAAATATCAGTACCAGATTGCTGGCATCGAGTCACAAAAACACCCGATTAAATAAACCAACACCAGTATCATGTCTTAAATCGACATAAAAATCAGATCTATGTTCAAATGTATCAGCGTATTGTAAACGATTAGAAAATAATATGCTCATATAGGTCTGCAAGACATCTTGCACATACTTGTGAATTCATAATTAAATTGATTCATATGCTGTAAATGATGATAACGTATACCCGTGTGCTCATAAAAAATCGTTTCATGACGAAAAACTCATATGGCTTCCCATTTACCTTATGATGGGTCAGTCATTCGTAAATGTTCGCTTCCAGAGATCGACGAAAACCAATAAGATCCACGAAAATTCCAAAAGATCGACGACGTCTTGCTCCCTTATCTCGGATCTGGAATAGGCAATCTTCTTTCCCCGGGTCGGCTTCAGTACCGCCACTTCGCTCGGCCATGCTGCCTCTTCAGCGTTTAACGCTCCATGTCCGTGTAGAAAGATCCCATCTCAAAAGTGGTTTCGATAAAGTTCCAAAATTTCCCTGGGTTGAGTAGCATTAATGGTAACCCCATTATATTGCCTGTCATATCATGCCAATGTTCCATAAGTTTATCCAGGATGAGTTAATTCTTTCAGCAAAATAATTATAAAAATCGCACAATTCTCAAATTTGATGTTGTATGAAGATGGTTTTTATTTTTACACACCCTGTAGTTCGTGTCTGACATAAATATAACACACTCGGCTATAGTTTGTGCGTGTTCGAGAATGTTCGAATAGGAAGCACTTGTGAAACACTTCATCGCTGACAATGGTTTAATACAATGCTGACCTGACTGGTTAAATGTTCGTTCATCTATTAGAAACCCGTGGTTGCCAAAATTCAATTGGATTTACTACATCTGCTGTTTATCGAAAATGTAGCATTAATAAAGTCCACAAATACTTTCCGCCTACATGCACATGTACTAGATTCATTAAAGTGTCTACTGATCGAAGTTCCAAGCAATTATTTCATACGAAGAATGTAGAATATGCATCGTAATACAACTGGAATATTGCACTAGAATGTAGTCATGCCGTCCTATTGATGGCAAGGCTGTACTCGCTAACGAGTGTGCAAGCTCCATGCAACATGTTGATGGAAAAACTCACCACAAAATGCCGCACTCGAATAAGCTGCAACGTATATCAACTGCGCATTTACAAGCCCAGTGTTAGCCTGTGCAGTGCAGTAAGAATAGACATGTTCACTGTGCTCAATTATAATGATAGTTGTGCCCAATTTATACACTCTCTGAAGTGAAATAAGGCCGATGTCTGCTAGTGACAGTAATGTAGGTCTTGTAAAGACGCCCGTATTGAAATGTGCTTCACTTGTGTTCGTAATGAACTGTTCTCCGCTGTAACAGAAACTGTATCGTTATCCACTTGAATCCGTAATACATTGTACCGGACTACACACGTGTTCATAAGGTATTGTACCGGAATGCACCCGAGTTCGTAATCTACTGTATCGAACGGCTGTAATGTGCTGCAGCGAAGCGAACTATTGCACTCTACTGCAGCGAACTATTGTAATGAACTGCTATAATGAACTGCTGTAGGCTGCTCACATTTAATCTGCCTGCCACCCTGCCACCTGACTTGCTCTCCCTCCAAGAGTAGGGATAGGGATGAAAATGCTCCTGACGTCATACTACCTCTGTCTAAGTGCAATAAATAAAACCATTATAATAATCCATGCTTCCTTTACGGTGTTTCCAAACAGGACAATGGGTGAAATAAAATTCTATCATAATTTCTGCTTTCTTGACTTGGTCTTCGTGTCGTGATATTAAAATAATAGATATCCTTATATGAATATCCCATCATGCATGCGGGTCGGTGAACAGCCATCATTCTCCTTCTACCTGAGCTTACGTCATGCTCCCAGAAAGCAATGTTCACGACACCAGCGCACTCTTTTCCTTCGTATAATTTCCAACCTGGTCAGCGTAGCCGAACGTACCAAGACCATATCGGGTACAGTATAGAGATATTATAATGAGAACCATGACCTAGGATCGCCAATTTGGCCAATGAATCAGCTTTGTCGTTACCTGATATAGAGGTATGGCCGGGGATCCACACAAAGCGAATATCAAAGCCTAATAGAGATCATGGACCAATTTTTGTATGAAAAAAAGTATACCGATGTTGGAATTTGTCTATGGAGAGGATAGAAGCTAAGACACTGCGAGCATCGGTCAAAATAATGGCACATTGAATAGAATGTTGTTTGATAAATAATAAAGTTTGACGTATGACAAAGGCTTCTTTCTTGTTTTCTAAAATTGACCATTTATTATGAGGAACAGGAAGCTAAACAATATACAGAACAATACAGATCAGTGCGCCACAATAACGGCTCTGGTGCGATCAAGTAATCGATAATTGAGTCTCTGGTGGTGTATATGTGTTACCAACAGTAGATGGTGAAATTTCTTTAAAACATACATTCCTGTGTGTTCGAATACACAACATTTCCTCCCCCTTTTAAATTGACCTTGTTATGTCTATGGTGAAAAACTTAATGGTGGGCGGCGTTTGCGTGTAGACATGCGTGGTATAACTGGAGTAGCTGGTGTTGGTGTTCGGTTTCCATGGATCACTTGTAGGATCCTCTCGGCTGGTACTGCGGTAGCTGGTGCTGGGAAGAACCGAACACGTCGTGGCCCAGGTGGAATTTCGGTAGGTTCAGCGCTGGTTGGTTCCTGGTTCTCTGTGTTTGGCCGTATTCCTGGAAATGGCATAATTTGGCCGATGTGGCACTTTATTAGTTTCTCCCGGTAGTTGAAATCATAGTAAAGATCTCCAATGCGGGCTGCGATGGTACCGGGGAGCCACTTGTCCAGGTTCGGTTTGCCAGAGAGGAAGTTGACTGACTGACTGACCCGCTTCGAAGGTGCAGAATGTCGAGTCCATTTCTGCTTTCTGTTTCTCGCAGACTCTAGTGCGAACGTCTTCGGGTCTCGCCAGGTTGAGACGTGTCCGACGATCTCGTCCCAGAAATAGATGAGATGGAGATTGTCCGATGGTAGAATGTGGCGCTCTTCTAAATTGGTGAAGGAACTCGTTCAGGTTTGTCTGCAGATATCCTTCGGTTGTTTTCATCGCGTAGAGGGCATTTTTCACCGTTTGGACATACCGTTCTGCTTGGCCATTAGTGGTTGGATGGTATGGTGCTGTAAGCTTGTGGTACTTCACACCATTGTTCTGCAGGAAGGCCTTGAATTCTTCTGAGATGAACTGCCTGCTATTGTCTGAAACGGCGATGAATGGGGTGCTGTGCGCTGTGAACAAGTCATCCATCAGTGCGATTGTTGCTGCAGCTGTCGTGGAGGTTGTTGTCTTGTCCTCGAGCCACTTTCTGTAGACATCTACAACCATCAGAAGCATGATGTCAGCTACTGGGCCCACGTAGTCGATGTGAATGCGTTCCCACGGTTCCTTCGGGTACTCCCAGTGATGCTCGCGGAACTTGGGTGGAGCGTGCGCATGGGTTGCGCATGTGGTGCAGGACTTTGCGAGCTTCTTGATGTCAGAGTCGATGCTAGCCAAAACATAAAGGAACGTGCCATTCCCTTCATTTTGACGATTCTCAGGTGAGCTGCGTAGAGGGCGTTGAGGATGGCATCTCGCAGTGCAGGCGGAACACTACTCTGTGCTCGAACATCAAGCAGTTGGCGGCGAGCGTGTATTTTACCTCGGGTGCCTTGAAGTCGGGCGGGTGAGATCTTGGCTTCCTTCCAGAAGTTTGACAATTCTACCGAGATCAGGGTCTTTCCTCGTCTCTCATGCAATGGCTTCGGATTTGACGGGTAACTGCTGCGTCTGGTGAACTGTAAAATACTCAAAGTCGTCGTAATCCTCTGTTCCCTCCCTCTGTTGCGAGATTGAATTTTGGATCTTGTTGACGGTCGATGGTAACGGTGCTCTAGAGCATTAGTCAGCGTTGGCGTTTTGCTTCGATGTTTTAAAAACCACGGTGTAGTTAAAGTGTGCGAGGTAGTCAGCATAATAGGCCATGCGACTAATGCAGACTGGTAGCGACTTCTCTGGATGTAGGATCTGCGTCAGGGGCTTGTGATCCGTGATTAGAGTGAAGTGTCGAGCGTACAGGTAGGTGAAAAACGTTTGTACTGCCCAAACGATGGCGAGCGCTTCCTTGTCGATCTGGGGGTACCTTTGCTCCGTACATGACATTGTCCGACTAGCATATGCCATAGGCCGTCCTAGTCCGTTGCTGAGCCGGCGTGACAGCACTGCGCCGAGACCGGTTTTGCTGGCATCCGTTGCCAGCAAAAGTGGTAGTGTTGGATCGTACTGCATAAGGACCTGCGATGAGGTTAGAGCGTCCTTGATGTCCTGGTAGGCCCTGTCGCCGTCTGGTGTCCGTATGAGAGGATCCTTCAACAGCATGTCTCTGAGTGGTCGATCTCTCGTTGACAGGTTGTGAATGAAGGCACTGTAGTATGTCGCTTTACCCAAAAACATCTGGAGTTCCTCTGGAGTCGTTGGTTTCGGCGCATCTCGTACGGCTTGGATGTGCGCATCAGACTTATGAATGCCTGAAGCATCGATCTTGTGGCCAAGAGCTTCCAGGACAGGTTCTGCAAAGCTGCATTTGGCTCGGTTGAGCTTGAGACCGTGTTGGTGAAAGCGCTAGTGCCACGGTGAGGGCCTCCATCAGATTGCCAAAACTATCGGCAAAAACAATGGTGTCGTCAAAGAAACTCACTACATTTGGGAGTTTCTTCAAAACCATGTCCATTCGCCGTTGCCAGATAGCGGGGATGTTGGCTGCTCCGTAGACAGCACTAGTTGGATGGATCAGGCCATGGGTTGGAGTGTTGAGCGTGAGGGCTTGGCTAAACTCATCGTCGACCTCGAGATGAGTGTATGCGTCTGTGACGTCCAGGTGACAGATGAGGGTGGCGCCACGCAATTGGTTGAACAAGTATTCCAGTTTCGGAATCGGGTGTTCATCAATAATGATCCGCGGGTTGAGAGTAGGTTTGTAGTTGCCCGTGATTCTCAACTTGCCGTTCTTCTTCACAACGACATGAGTTGTTGACGCCCACTCTGAGTAGTCTACCCTCATGTAGAAACCATATGCGATTTTTGCGTCGATTTCTTTGGCATAGGCATCTCGCAGGGCTACAGGAATGTCACGTGCTCGGGAGAAGATTGGGGTGGCACCATCCTACAGGTGCATCTTCACTGGTGGGCCTGACAGCTTCCCGGGGGTATCGCTGAAGACATCCTGGTAGCGGTTGGCGTCATGTTCCTTTTGGTGGTCCAGGGACAGAAACTGTTTGATGGAGAGTTGGAGGAATGGTTCTGGTTTTCCAAAAAGCTGCTCGAAATTGATATCTCGCACAAACTCAGAGATCCACTCTCGATCAAGGAGTGTCTCGAATTTACCGTCGACGATGCAGAGGTCGAGGTTCCTGGAGATGGTGCCAATGGTGGCGGTGACTGGTGTCTTCCCAATGCAGTTAATACGGTGGCCAGAGTAGCTCACAAAAGTATGATCAACCTTCTGTAAAACACAATTTGGTTTGATCATACCTAACCTCAGTTTACTCATCATTGAGAAGGGGGCGCCGGTGTCGAGTTCCATCTAGACGGTGGTTCCCTCTATGATGACATCTATCAACTGCTTCCCTGGGGACTGGATTGTTTCGATGACCTAAACTTTGTTGAAATGATGTATGACATCAATGCTGTCAGCTGGTTGATCTCCTTCTGTCACGTGATTTGTATTCCGCTGCTTTGGTTTGGACCTACAAACTTTAGCAATGTGACCATTCTTGCCACATGTCCGGCATTCAGCTTTGAGGAACCTGCACTGACTGCGTGGATGTTCACCGTCACACCCAGCGCACAACATGGTTACTTGATGTTCCCTGATTTGCTGGATGCAATCCATGTTGAGGCCTTCATTGGTCAGATTTGTGTTGACAATTGGTCGATATCCCATGTTGCCATTGGTTGTCACTCCTCCGCGACTGTGGCTTTTCGAAGACTAATCCGATTGGTTGAATCGGATTTTGACGTTATATTCGACTTCTTAACCTCGTCAGCAGTGTTCCGGGTGGCTCCGAGTGAGCATGCTATCTCGTATGCAGCAGTGAAGCTCTCCAGTTTCTTGGCAATAATTTCGTCACACATGTCCCTCGATTCCAAACCTTTAAGCAGTTGCTTCAGTAGCATACGGTCTAAAAATTCTCCGCACTCACGGTGTGTTGCTGCTTGTATTAATCTGAGAGTGAAGCTGGCGATCGTCTCCTCTGCTCTCTGCATGACGTACCGGAGTTTTATGCTCTCTGCATATTTGTTGCGGCTGGCGTCGAAATGGTTCGACAATCTTGACTGGATATTGCTGTATGAGAGAGCTTCCGGGTCGACGGGACTTACTAGGATCTTCAAAGCTTCGTTAAGTTCGGCGCCCATGTAGGCACGTGCATACTGCAAGTATTCGTTTTCCGGGACCTTACTCAGACCGAGCGCCCAGGTGAACCGAGTGAAATAGTCCCCTATGGTGGTCCCATCGGCGGCGTGGTATGCTGACATTGAGAACTGTGGTGGTCTAGGCCGTCCCGGTGACATCGCTTCGTTCCCGATGCCGCCTCGCGTTGTGGATTCCCTGAGAGCGCTAGCAATACTCCCAGAAAGAATCTGAAGACGTTCTGTGGATATTCCTTCTGCCATGATGAAGGGAGATGGTTCACTGATACACTAACCTGCGTGGAGTTGAATTTCGTTCGGTAGCACGTTTCGCACAAGTTTCACGGCGTGGAGTTGAACTTCGTTCGGTACCGTACACGTTATTTATCAATCCGACTTCTGACGCCACTTTTGTGTTTTCTATAATTGACCATTTATTATGAGGAAGAGGAAGCCAAACAATATACAGAACAATAGAGATCAGTGCGCCACAATAACGGCTCTGGTGCGATCGAGTAATCGATAATTGAGTCCCTGGTGGTGTGTATGTGTTACCAACTGTCGAGGGTGAAATTTCTTTAAAACATACATTCCTGTGAGTTCGAATACACAACAGCTTCGAAAATAGAAAGATCTCATGGTAAGGAACAGTTTAGAGATGTGAGTCGGGAGGGAGAGTATACTGACGCCCCTGTATACGAGTTTGAGATGGATTGTGATCCATCGGTATAGAATGGTGTATGGTGTTGATATTGGTGAAGGATGTCCTGTAATTGGCGGGGGGAAAAGTATGTAGGAACCTGAGAGTGTGGGGGGAGAGATTGGAAGGAGGTAATATCAATTGTGGGATCAAAATGTTGGGCTGGATAGTGAAAGCTATTGGTAATATAAGTTCTGATTTGTAATATATCGTGTTTAAAAAGTGAAATTTGGACATAAGCCAGAAGTATAGAGGGAGATTTGTTGGAATAAAACAGATTGCGATTTCGGTATTCAGACATGAGTTGTAATTTCGGGATTAGGGGTGGTTGTATAGTGACATAATTTGTAGAGATATTTACTGGCAAGAAAAATGCGTCGCAGGTTTAACGGGAATTCACCCGTTTCCACTAATAGGCTAAGGCATTAATGGGAGAGGAAGCTAAAGCTCCTGTGACAATGCCAAGTTTTTATATTGTACCGTGTCAAGTTTTTGTAATGTGGTTTGAGGAGCCAGATCAAAGAAAAAGCTGCCATAATCGAGAACTGAGCGAATTATATTTCTGTAAGCACGTAAAAGTACCGGGGGGTCGGAACCCCAATTACGGCGGGTTATCGTACGTAGAATTAAGAGTTTATGATGGATCTTGTTATGTAAGGCTGTGAAATGAGGTTACCAGTTTAATTTGACATCGATATGTAATCCGAGATATTTGACCGAGGTGTGGAAGGGAATCGTGTGTGGGCCTATTTTTAATTGCGGTGGAAGCGTCTCCTAGAGGTAGTAAAAAACATATCTGCGTTTTTAGAGGGAAGTTGTAAATCCATGGTGAAATAACCAAGGATGAATGATCGAGAGAGCTGTTTGGATGGCTTGTGTACAGTCATCTACTGATTGGGCAGTGCAGTATAATAGAATGTGAGAAGCATGGGCGACCGCAGGATTCTTTCCAGAGGGGGGCAAGTTATAATTTTCATTTCATTACCCCCCCCCACATTTTCGTTTCATTTCTTACTTGATTCGAGAAATTCATTTTCGACTGCTCTGAAACTTTGGCTACTTAATGCAAGATTGGGAGGAATATTTTGTTTTTAGTTCATTGTTTTTGTCCATGGAAGTTCGCTTTTCTTCTTTTGTAATTTATTGTCATAATGTTCAGTTCTTAAAAACAGGTAAAAAAAAGTGGTATCGCCATGTATCGACAATAATATAAAAATCAAGCAGTTTATTAATATGCTAATGTACATCCAGTTCGCCTATTTTCTAAATACGGTAACTGGAGGACATATTTTCAGATATTTCCAAATTAATGAGTTAAATTTCACTGTGGAAATATCCCTACATATGAATCTGTCTAATAATTCAAATAGCACTGATTTCAAATATCTAGATTGTACTGGCCGTTATAGAGGATCCATCATGTTTCTCCTCTTCTTCACAAGCTATCAGGAATACTTCGCATTATTCTTCTTAGCATAATGAATTTTGTGCGAAATGATAAATGCGTATTTTACGTTACTCGTACTTGTGACGGCCATGGTTTTAGTAAATTTTTATTCTAGAAAGAAAACATTACATTTGATTATTGCTGACTGTTAAGTAAAATATATAAAACTCACTAAATCACGTACTTCTTAGTTAGTCGCTTTGATAACGACACAAACATCACAGGATCATTTAACTAGGTACCGGTACATTCGTACTTACGAATGTCGCATGAATGTTCCTTGAGTTAAGACCCAGCCAATGTCTGTTCTCTAATTTTCTTCTTTCAGAATCACATAATTATCAACCCCCCCTTGAACGTTGGCTTTATCACCTAATTGATCTATATTGAATTGTAACTTTCAGTCGGTCAATACGAGTATAAGGCCAATCTTATTATATAATACGCTAAGGTGTATGTTTCACAAAACTCAATCTCCTAAACCAGAGAGAGTTAGAAGGTGTGATTTGTACCAAAATCTTCCAAATCGTCTCAATAGTAAGGAAAAATCTTGCATTTCTTGATAAATCAACGGAAATATATTTATTTGTTTATAAAGCGTTTTTAAACAAATAAACAAGACGATAGCCCCTGGCAGAACTGTGTCGCGTACAGCCTGCATAGCACAGAGCCGGGTGGATAGTCTGTACACATGAGGCGCACACAGCCCATTATGCGAGAGTTTTCACACAGGGCGGCTAGTTAAATTACGATTAAATTAGCTTCTCCGCTCATATAAGTAGGTTACATGTTGCGCATCGAAAATTGCCTTGCAAGAAGATTCCATTGGAATCATATAGCCTACAACATCAGGGGCGTAAAACTCTTCGCAAACTTGGGAGGGGGTCAAATTTATAAACTGCGGTTGCCTACCTACCAGGGAGAACTACTTATCGTTTTAGGCTTTAAAGCTTGACATAACACGGTAATATAGGTCTAACGCTACATTAAAAAAACGTTAATTTTATTAATTACTAGCTGTACTCGGCATGCGTTGCAATGCAATCAAAGAAAGTGTTGGCGTTGTAACCTTGTTTGTTAAAGTGCATTTGGATTCCCAATATTATTTTCTTTTTCCGTTATCCACCTCTAAACTATTGTCAAATTGATTTATTATCTCAGAAACAATCATGAGAGCGTGCTCAACAACTCACCTAATTTTCATCGCAATGAAATGAATGGTATATGAACGCATACGGGACTCTATTCAAACGATTCTCGTGCCGTCACCCATTTATTGAACATACTCGTACGCTACCAATTGTAAAATGAATTTACTAAGTAGAAAACCTTCCTGGCGTGTACACAACAACTGATCAAAGTTTCAACGCAAACGGATGATTGGCATATGAACGCATACGGGATTTTGTTTAAACGATTCGCGCGCCGTCACTCATTGTTGAATCTACTCATGCGCCACCCATTGAAAAACGAATTTACTAATTCATAAGCCTTCGCAGGACTGTAGTCAACTCACCAAAGTTTCATAACAATCGGATGAATGGTATATGAACGCATACGGGACTTTGATTAAACGATTCACGTGCTGTCGCACATTAGTTGAATCTACTGGTGCGCTACCAATTGTAAAATGGATTTACTAAATCACAAACCTTCGCGGGAGTGGAAACATTATTTCACCAAATGTCATTGCAATCGCATGAATGGTATATGAAGGCATACGGGATTTTGCTTAAGCGATACGTGCGCCGTTACCCATTTGTTGAATCTACTCGTGCGCTAGCTATTGTAAAATGATTTACTAAGTCAGAAACCTTCCCTGGAGTGTACACAACAATTCACCAAAGTTTCATCGCTATCGGACGAATGGTATATGAATGCATACGGGATTTTGTTTAAACGATTCGCGCGCCGTCGCTCATTTGTAGAATCTACTCGTGCGTTACATGTTCTAAAATGCATGTACTGAGCCAGAAACATTTCCTAGAGTGTACACAACAATTCACCAAAGTTTCATCGCAATCGAATGAATGGTATATGATCACATACGGGACTTTGTTGAAACGATTCGCGTGCCGTCGCTCATCTGTTGAATCTACTCCTGCGCTAACTGTTGTAATGTGCATGTACTAAGCCAGAAACCTTCCCTGGAGTGTACAAAACATCTCACCTAAGTTTCATCGCTATCGGACGAATGGTATATGAACGCATACCCGACTTTGATGAAACGCTTCGCGCGTCGTCACTCATTTGTTGAATCTATTCGTGCGCTACCTGTTGTAAAATTGATTTACTACGCCAGAAACCTTCCCTGGAGTGTACAAAACATCTCACCCAAGTTTCATCGCCATCGGACGAATGGTATATGAACGCTTACGGGACTTTGTTGAAACCCTTCACGTGTCGTCGCTCAGTTGTTGAATCTACTCGTGCGCCACCTATTGTAAATGGATTTACTAAGCCAGAAACCTTCTCTGGCGTGTAAACAACATCTCACCTAAGTTTCGTCGCTATCGGACGAATGGTATATGAACGCATACGGGACTTTGTTGTAACGCTTCGCGGGTCGTCGCTCATTTGTTGCAACTACTGGTGCTCTACCTATTGTAAAGTGGATTTACTAAGCCAGAAACCTTCCCAGAAGTGTACACAACATCTCACCCAAGTTTCATCGCAATGGGATGAATGGTATATAATATGAACGCATGTGGGACTTGGTTGAAACGAATCGTCCGCCATTTTGTTGATGCTACTCGCCCGCTATCTATTGTAAATTCGATTTACTACGCCAATAACTTTCCTGGGAGTGTGTACAACAACTCACCAAAATTTGATCGCAATCGGATGAATTGTTTATGAACGCATCGCCAACGCTCATTTCTTTAAACTACTGTGTGCTGTATATTGTAAATTGGATTAACTATGCCTATAAACATCCCTGAAGTGTGCACAACAACTCAATAAAATTTGATCGCAATCGGATGAATGGTTTATGAACGCATCGCCAACGATCATTTCTTTAAACTACTGTGCGCTGTATATTGTAAATTGGATTAACTATGCCTATAAACATCCCGGAAGTGTGCACAACAACTCAACAAAATTTGATCGCAATCGGATGAATGGTTCATGAACGCATAAAAGACGAACAGCCAGACATTCCTTTACATATATAAGATTTCTAATTAACCCTTCGAATGCCAAGCTAAGTTTAATGAAATCACACGTTTTTTTATAAACATTATGGCCTATCAATAATTTTTTAAATTTTGATATTTGACTGTAGGAGGCAAATATAGTACCGTATATGAGATGCTAAATAATTAAAACAATATTTCATTAAAATACTTTTTTTTAATAATTTGAAATTGATATTTTTCAAAGCTTTTCGAACCTTGTCGGCGCAACGCAGGTCACATGCGTAGCGTGTGCTTAAAATGCGAGAAGCGCGAGAGAAGAGCCATGTTATTTTACTTGGTTTATTTCAAAAAACGACGCGCACGCTGTTGTTTCCGGGCATGAGTAATGATATTGTGTGTCCCAGTACTTTACCTCAGTTTTAAACCAGGGCTCAGAAATAATAGTTCGAAAATGTACCTTTTCGGATCGTCGTGGTAAGTTGACAACGCTCAAAGCGCCTCGGCTCTCGGTTGAGTTGGCACCTCGGCGGGAATCGGCAGAGGGAGCAAAAACAGACTGTTTGTTCGGTAGAATAAATAAATTTCGACTAAGCAAGGCAAGATGGCTTTTCCCATTTTCTGCCTAACGTAGTAGCCTATTAAATCGTTTACAGAATACTTTCTGGTTACGGTATTTTACTTTTTTTTAGGTTAGGCTACTTAAAAATTTGTCTTGCACCTAAAACTTGAGGGGGACAATGCCCCCCCTCCCTCATGTTTTACGCCCCTGTACAACATTACGAAGTCTATCAGTATTCAATCACCATTTTGTCTCAACTGATCTGCTGTCTACATTCGATAGAGAGTGCGAATCTCAGTCGCTTTGATAACGGCACAAAAAACACCGCAGAACAATTTAACTATTAACCTATAAATTGCTTCGATCGTAGCAGATTTAACACTACAGGTTAACAATCTACAACAATGGCAGATTGCTGTCAACTTGTTGCAATAATTGCTCTGTTCGCAAGAAATGAGCCACTTGCACGCCTTAAGAATAAAAATATAGCCTACGGCATTTCACAGCACAAAGAACGAACCCGGTAAGGTACAGACAGTAAATGACCCAATATTGTAAGCACGACCTTAAGGGACCAGTGTTTTACTAGTCAGCAAAGAAAACCTCGTTTTAGGGGTTGAAATCCACTATCGGTGTTGCAATGTATAAAAATACCTCCAGAACGAGCTTTCATATCGTCACTGCCAAAGTGAGGTGGCGAAAGTGGCAGTCACTCTTGATAGTGTTGGGGAAACTTACGTTATTTAACACTAGGCATAACCACATTGAAAATTGAAGCTATGTTTCCATTGGTAGTCTAGTGCATGACACTAGTGGTTTTTGATCGGTTCCGCAGCCTCCTCCTCCTCCCAAGATGGCGGCCGTAGCTTAACTTAACGTAGCTTGTGAACCAATTAGGCTAGAGACTTGAACGAGGTGTCAAATTACTCGGGCTGACACCCCCTTTCCATTGGACAACATATTTCCACTCCAAAATAAAACCTACCCCTACTAGGGGGTGAAATTGTAATTTCTTAGAAAATCTCGTTTTCAAGTGCGACATGTGGTAGTTTGAATGCCAATATGGAATTAAACGTTGTTCTACACAGGAGACATGTGTACAGTGGAAAGCCAATATGAATTAACATGTTTGTTTTTTGCTTTTACCCATGCCCACTCATAGCTTTTGTAAGAGGACGGGCTTTTTAAAAGATGGCGGCTGTAGTGTAGCGTAACCTAACCCATTCCACGAGGGGTGATCATAAAGTATTTCAAGTGGTGCTTTTCGATAGGCAAACCAATAATCAAAGACGGGTATGTCAGACCTTGAGGCGATAACCCCTTTTGATTGATCCCAGTTGACTGGTCCCTTTTGATTGATCTCTGTTGATTTGTTTCTTTGGACTGGTCCCTGTTGACTAGCCCCTTTGGACGGGTCCTTTTGAAGGGGGTCCTTTATGACGGGTCCTTGTTGACGGGTCATTGTTGACGGGTCATTGTTGACGAGTCATTGTTGACGAATCCCTGTGGACGGGTCATTTTTGACAGGTCATTGTTGACGAGTCATTGTTGACGGGTCCTTGTTGACGAGTCCCTCTGGACGGGTCCTTGTTGACAAGTCCCTGTTGATGGGTCATTGTTGACTGGTCATTGTTGACGGGTCATTGTTGACAGGTCCTTGTGGACGAGTCCTTGTTGACGGGTACCTGTGGTCGGGTCCCTGTGGACGGACCCCTTTGGACTGGTCCCTATGGACTAGCCCATGAATTTATTCAAATTGTGCCAAAGGGCCTAACAACATTTATATATAAAGCAGTGTGTTGAACTGACGTTGTTCGCCAGCCCTCACTACTGCAATCTCATAACGATATGAAAGGAGAGTGACGAAATACATGTGAACACGTGCGAGATGACATTATTACCGCCCCCCTTGTGAATACCACATGTACGCTTACATGTCACATTCTGTTGTGGTTCGTATGTGATAAAATGCAAGTTCATGTGTAATATGACCTAACTCACAGGTGTTCACCTTGAACGTTAGCTGTGCACGTGCGCGATACGAGCTAACAAGTTACATCCTGTTTTGAGTTTGGTGGGAGGTGAAGGGGGGGGGGGGAGAGCGGGAGAGTCGGTGTAAGAGAGAACACAGGTGAAGAGAGAAAGAAATATGTATTGCTTATAATAATACATGTGGAGCTGAGGACTGTACACACATAGGGCTATAGGTTAAGTACAACATGAGTGAATAAATAAATACAAGGCGCACAGTTTCATACAACATGTAATTTATTAACCCATGAATTAAAGGCTGAGCTAAATCCCAACCATTTTACATATAGTTTATTTCCTTTTTGTTTCAACACTTTTCCACAAGGTAACGATTTGGAAACACTGTCTTTTGGAGTTCTTGGAGATAAAACCTGCCTTTTATGGGTTGATGGTTGAGGTCCTCGAGTAAATAGGTGACTGGACTGTTCAGGTTGACTTGTCGAATTCGAAATAGTTCAGTCCCACAATTTGGTGTGTAGCCCTTGTTGAAAATAGACTTAAATTTGCTCACACGAACATAGTCCCCGATGTTAAGGCGATGACGTTTAGGGTCTGCTATTTTTATGGGGTTAAACAGCTTATCCAGTAGCGGAATATTTTTGGTTACAAGTCGTGGCTTAGTCCCGATGGTTCTGTGTTTGGTGTCATTGTAACGTGATACTACCTCAGGTAATAAGTCCAGCCAGCGATATGAGCCTTGAGCGGTAAAGGCTTTCCACATATGGGTTTTCAATGTTCGGTTAAACCGCTCGACCACACTGGCCTTGAGATTGCTGTATGTCGTGTAATGGTGAATATCCTTAGATTTGAGAAAACTGGAGAAATCCTTGTTGAAAAATTCCTTTCCCTGATCGGTTTGTAACAACTGAGGTTGACGTTTGGATTGTTGAATAATATGTTTAAAGGCCTTGGTGACTTGCGGACCAGACTTGCGACTCACGGGTTGAACAAACGCCATTTTGGAATACACATCAATGACAGTCAATATATAGCGTACACCATCGTTAACACTAGCATAGGGAATCATTTCCAGTAAATCGGCTTGCCAAAGTTCATCCGCACCTTGTGAAATCACCTTAAGTCGTGGATAGTGACGTCTAGCTGGACGATGCATCTCATGAGCAATACCCACTTTAATGGGTGAATGCTTAAACAATAATTTTGGCATTTCGAAGTTCTTCTTCAATTTCTTGAATTTCCCAATCGTGACCGGTATGACCGTGAAGCATGCAACAGCTGTAGTCGCTGGACGAGCTTATTGGGATTGTGCCAGTAGGTAACATCCACAAGGGGTTTTAATGGTTTAAATGTCACTCCCGAAGCGGACACTTTACGACGACCACTTTGACTGGTGGGGAACATTTTTGCAATAATGGTTTTATATTTTTGAGATATATTGGCATTCACATGTTGAGTGGGATCATACTGTCTTTTGTGGGCATGGGTGTTCAATAAAATGGATTTATATTTAGCAAGGTCCTCTGGCGTATAATCATGGGAAGAGGGGGTCCGAGAGAATAGCAGCTTTAACAGTCCTGGTGTTAATTTATAATTGATCTTTTTAATGACAGCTTTAGTACGAGCAAATTTAATCGATGAATCTCCAATTTTAAAACTATCATCCTCATAGCGAACACCATATGTGGTATTTGTGTTTCCAATAAATAAATCGGTGAAATAGGGTTCCAGTGTTGATCCATAATATTTTATTAAAATATTTTTCAGTTGAGCTTTATGTTGAGGGGTGGCCAAGAATTGTGAAAACGGCGACGATCTGGAAGGGCGAGGTGTTTCGACCATGGCCAAGGATTTCTTTTTTCGTAAAAACTCTGCGAGGGGTGAGGTCTTTTTTTGAGGTGTAAACACTTGTTCCTAGTCATCCTCAACCTCGCTAACACTAGTTAAATCTTCCTGTTCCGGTTCCTCTTCCTCAGGGTCCTCGTGGTGCGTCTGAGTGGCTTGTGAAACGGTAGGTAGCGTTTCAGATGGCTTGAAAGAGGGGTTCAACATGGCTTTTAGCGGAGGTGCTAAATGTTGTTGAATAAACAAAGCATGATCCGCACGTGATCGTTTCAATTGACGGAACTTTTGGCGAATAGTATTTTTTGCTCTAAAATATGCTTTTTCAATTGACTCTCTGCTAACACCATGGTGTCATGACAAATGACTAGAGAGGGAATGACACAGTGCCTTAAATAGCAATAAAATGATCAAACCCTATGCGATACCGCCCTTGGTTGAGTTCACTTTGTTTGTCAATCACTAAACAGGCATGACGTTGAGTGTTCCAGCACTTAGCACACAATTCTGTAAACATTTGAAAGGTCATATCTGGATTCACATGTTCATTATAAATGTGACGACTGTTCCTCTCGTCCTGACGAAATAAAACAATGACATTGGCATTGTCACGAATCAACTGTTTGGACATTTTAGAATACGTTTGTCCAAGATAGAAGCAATCGATATGTGTGTGTCGACCAATGCTGAAATAGTTTTGAATGATGCCTTGTCGTTCAGTGGATACATCATCGAATACCATGAGTGAATCAGGCTTTACCTCATCCGGTGAAATAACATTTTCTTGCATGGAAAATGTGAAATAACCCATATTCTCATTTTGTAATCCAGACATGACTTGATCCAGAAACATGTAGAGGGGTTGGTAGAGAGATTTTGAAAAAATATAAATATTTTGAAAACGCATACCATTGGGCGCTGTAATAAGCGTCAGTAAAAGATTAGTCTTTCCACATCCCGAAGGCCCCACAATGATGCAGCGAATGGAAGATGGAATTAGTGAACCATGGCGTTGTTCACGTGATGTGGGACAGAGATGGGAAACCATGTCCCCCACGGGGAATGACTCTTTCTGCTTAATAATCTTCACTTCAACTAAGGCTTAGAGAGGCTAGCAAGCTGTCTATATACACGTAACCGAACCTTGTCATAGAAACAGTAGACTTGTACTACAGGTTGACGATGGGTGTCTTTGGACGTGCATTGATGGCTAAAGCTAGGTCTATTCCCGTACATGATCCTAAACAAGACACAGGTCCTGCTAATAAACACTATGTGGATAAGTCTGTATTGCCACGCACAATACAGGGAGATTATGACTTTAAGGGAAAGCGGTTAACCCATGTGAAACATCCTCAAGTGTCTACAGACGTTACTACAAAAAGTATGTGGATAACAAGGTGCATGAGTTATATAACAAAGTGCCTCAGCTTACTGTGGATGGCTATACAGCTAATCATCACCGCATTATTCACGTGGAAAACCCGCAAGAAGATGATGATGTCTGCACCAAACACTACCTCACCTACCAAATGAAAAGCCTTTATACATTTATTCCATCTATATTTTTAGTATATCTGTCAAATGAAAAACCTGTGAATGATAGGAACCATTTACCGCTATTCCATGACCAGAACCTGACCTATGTGCTTGCTTCGGGTTTAAACCACTGTCGATTACACTATGAGGGAACCATTCACATGAAATACGCGATGCCTGATGAAAACCATTTACATGTAGAGATAAACGGTCATAGGATGTTGGTCCATAACCATGAAATGGTCAATGCAGGTGACGATTTATCCTTTCACCTCATGTTGACATGAGATGAAAAGCAAGCTGGAAAAAACATAAACGATTTCCCGCTTTATGTGGAATTGGAATATACAGCCATGAAATAACAAGCTGACGTTAGTTATGACTTAAACTTTCTTGTGAAAGGTTGTTGGTCATCATCATAATGAAACAAAGATATGTGGTAAGAAAGAATAAAAAGACTAAAAATAAGACCGTCTCATTGGCAAAGCATGGGCTAAGGCATTCGTGGACAAGCCCTCGCGAAAGAAAAAAAGAAAAAATAATGTGTTGACCATAAGGAAAGCTCTTCGAGCGGCACAGAGACATGTTATTCCAAAACGTCAGCGACAGGTTTCAAAACAAGAGCGAGTGATTCCCGTCCCCAAACGAGCTGGATTTTTACCTGCATTATTCGCTGGTCTGGCTGCTCTGGGTTCACTTTTGGGCGGTGCCAGTGCGGTGGCAAAAACTATTAAAGCCGCGCAGCAGGGCAAGCTACAACTAAAATAAATTCAGTGACACAATGAAACGATGGAAGCCATTGCTATGGGGGCTAGAAATGCTAATTTGAAGCCAGCCTTTTATCAACAAGGATTTGGAATTTCACCATTTCGAAATAAAAAACATCTTTAACATCAGCCATAGCAAGACATGCCCTGACGCATCAACAAGTGGAAAGCTATGCTAAACAACTAAAGCTTTCTCATTTTCGAGGTGTGTTTATGCGAAACCAATTACCCCCACGACCCTGGAAACAGGAATGTGCTGTTGTCAATTTGGATGATCACCGAGGACCAGGAACACATTATGTAGCTTATGTCAAAGAGTGATCCAACGTATGGTACTTTGATAGTTTTGGGAATTTGCCCCCGCCCATGGAATTAGTGACCTATTTAGGAAACAGGATCAAGATATATTATAATGTGAAACGTGAGCAAACATTTAACAGCCAACAGTGTGGACGTTTGTGTTTATTTTCTTTTTATATAAGACACAGTATAAGCAAAAATGTCAACATTATGTCAGCGGAAAGTAAGACGTTTACACTGCACGGACGCGGACCTGAAGTCAGCCTAGACTTTTATTCGCCTATTGAATTGAGTGAAAGACCTAATGGTTTAGGACTTGTTTCACTTGAAACGTACAATCGAATATACAACATACGTGAAAATGTGAACAACAAGTTTTACTATGATGATTGTGTGCTCACCCTGAACTCTGGTGGATATACGATAGATGACATTTATGAACACATTTAGGTGGTGTTGATCAATGAATATGGTTTAAAGTCATTTCTCGATGGAACACACAAGTTTGAACTTATAGGAAATACCAACACTCTTCGCTGCAGTATTTTTTCTACATTCAAAATTGACTTTAAAACACACCCCGATTCCATTGGTCCATTACTAGGATTTAAACCACGCGTGTTGGAGCTCAACAAAAAACATGAATCAGACCATGAAGTGAAATTCATTGAGGACCATCACGTGTCGGTGACGTGTAATATTATTAGCCAAGTGTACACCAATCAAGAACCATCGCATTCGCTTTATGACTTTATTGTAACATCGCCCAATGGCTATATTATTCGTGAAAACCCTCCAGTGGTGCTTTTTCATTCTGTGGCTGTCGATCGTATTAGTAATATAACATTAAGACTGATCAATAAAGATCAACAACTCATTGATCTAGATTCTACCACACCAGTGACTTACAAGTTGGTGCTAAAGCCACTATGAAGTTTGTGTATGAAGCAACAACACCGTCTAGGAATGATGTTAGTTGTTTGCCACGTGAATACACGTTAACATCTAAGGACAATCAGATTTTACAGCATTTGGGTTACCACGTCAACCCCCATGATGAATTCTATCCTAAAGGTAGCGAACCACATCGAGGAGCAACCAGGAGTGGTAAGAATTGATCTCCATTCCTATCAAGCTCAAACACCTGGACTCAATAACAATGATGAAATTCAATTTGTTGTCAACAACCAAGATATTTACACCCTACCGCATGAAAGTGTCATTCAGATTGAAGGTCGGCTCACCAAAGCCGATGGCTCTACACCTACCACATCCAAGTTAGCCAACCATGCGTTTGCCTTTCTGTTTTCTGAGGTGCGGTATGTCATTAACGATATCGTAGTGGATAGCACACGAAATGTGGGTATTTCCAGTGTCATGAAACTATATCCCTCTTATAGTGAGGAAGAAGGTAAAACACTTTGCATGGCGGGTTGGTGCCCTGACTCGACCAATGACTGGATGGTACACACGGATGGCACCTTTACTGGATTTTTACCTCTTAAACTGATTTTAGGCTTTGCTGAAGATCACCAGCGCATTGTGGTGAATGCAAGGCAAGTGCTTTATTTGGTGAGAGACAGGAGTGATAATAATACACTCAAGGGAGCCGACAATGCCCCCATAGATTCAAAAATTCAACTACAACGCTTGCTATGGAAAGTGCCTCTTGTGACCCTTGATGATAGCAAAAAACTGGACATACTCAAAATGGTAAAGAGAGATATGCCTCTACCCATGGAATTTAGAAGTTGGGCACTCCATGAGTACCCGCTATTGCCCACCACCAACACACACAGTTGGTCTGTAAAAACAGCCCGCTATACAGAGAGACCTCTCTACATGATCGTGGGTTTTCAAACAAATCGCAAGTATTAACATACCAAAGATGCCACGCAATTTGATCACCTGCAATTAAGAAATGCACGACTTTTCCTCAACGGTGCTGTGTTTCCCTATGAAGGACTGGATTTAGATTTTTCAAAAAATAAATTTGGCCCCCTGTACGACTTGTTTTCTAAATTTCGATGGTCGTATTATCAAAAAGAGAATTGCCCCATGTTGTCACCCCAAGCTTTTAAGTCAAGGGTGCCACTGATTGACTTTGACTGTTCCTACTTGGAAGAGTCTGTCAAGCCATCCAATATTGACATTCGACTAGATTTTGAAACGCATGATAATGTTCCAGCCAATACGACGGCCTACTGTTTGATCATTCATCACAAACAAGTCAACTATTATCCACTGTCCAACCAAGTGACAGGTGTAGAAATAACAGGTCAACCTACGTCAAGCCGCTCAGTCATGTCTTGCTTTAAAGCCTCAAGAGAAGTCACATCCATGAATTTAAACTCTGAGGAACAACGTCTCAAGACCTTTGTGACGTGGCCGGTGCCTTTCATAAACCCTCAAGCCTTGACGGCCGCTGGATTCTATTATTTAAAAGCAAGAGATGAAGTGAAATGTGCCTTTTGTCCCATCATCATATACCAATGGGAAGAAAGTGATGAAACCATGAAAGAACATCAGCGCTGGTCACCCGCCTGCCCCTACCTGTGCAGAATGGATGTGGGTAATATACCCTGTCATTCAAGTTACCCCTCACTCGCGCCTCTGGGTGATGAAAAAAGTTATGATACATGTGGACTTTATGGTGTCACGGTGCTTCAGTGAGCAGCTCACAGTCAAAAACACCCAGTTTAGAGACATTGGGATATCATTGGTGTTATGGACGCTATAAACATAAAATACTTTTTTGTTGTATGAGTTGGTACCGCCCCTATCGTAGAATGACAAAAGAATGTAAAACTTGTTATGTTAATAAAATAATGTAATAAAAATTGGTTGTTGTTATATTATTATTTCTTATGCTCCCCCTGTCATACCCTAATCTCAATAGTGATTAGTCAATGATTTTTATTTTTTTACTAGAATGGAATGTAAGTAAATGTCATGGGTACACCTTACTGGACGATAGTCAGTCTGTGGTCAGTTGGACTTGATCCAGACAAGAGTGAACATGTTGCGTACACTAATTGTTGACTGTCAAGGGTTTAAAATTGGAGATAACAAATTTATATTTAAAGAAGTGGCCATCATCGATTGTTCCACTTTTTGGATATCGCAAGCTACACATTTGGTGTTTAAACCACCCTATGCGTTTGATTTATTGTGTGATAAAGACCGTAAACAAACCCAGTGGATTGAAACTCATATGCAACTAGACTGGAAGCAAGGAATCATTTCATATAAGCACCTGGACATGGTCATGAAAGCCCACTTGTCTTCTGCCCATTTGGTATTTGAGATGCCTTCTGGTAAACTGTCGTAGTGTAGTCAGAAAAGGCATACCATTTGGAACCATGGTGGAAATATATGATCCAGATGTTATAATCGGGGTTGAGTCATGGCTAGTGGATAATGTTGTGGAAGGAGAGGTATTTCCTATGGGTTATAGGATATACAGGAGGGATAGGGGAAGCACGGGGGGTGGGGTTTTTATATTAGTTAAGGATATATTTAGGAGTCGCCTAGTTTTTACAGATGAGGAAAATGAGATTTTGGGGGTTAGGGTTGGTTTTAAAGACATGGTAGACATTTTGGGTGTATATAGAACAGAAAGGGGGGAAAGGGATGTCAATTTAGGAACAACTTTAGTAAATTATGCTATGGAGGCTGACAGGGCAGGAAGAAATATAATTGTAGGGGGTGATTTTAATATGCCAGAAGTGGACTGGGAGGGTAGGGCTGACTCTCAAGAACATTACCAATCGCTGGCCAACAAAATCATATGGGAGGGGGGCTTTGTTCAAGTTATTGAGGGATGCACTAGGGGGAACAGCTTATTGGATGTGTTTTTGATAAAGCCTGAGGATATTTGGGTCAAATCAGAGATAATTGAAGGGATATGTGACCACAAGGCTGTTTTAGTAGAGGTAAAGTTGAGCATTGAGAGGCAGGTCAAGAGGGAGACAAGATTGGTAAAACAGTACTACAAAGCTAATAAGGAAAAGATTGGTAGTTACTTAGCTGAAAATTTCAATCAGTGGATAGAGAGGGGACTATATGTAGATAGACTGTGGGCTGGTTTGAAAACAATAATTCTGGATTGTGAAAAATTACATATGCCATTTAAAAAAGTAGGGGCGACTACTGATCCACTTTATTACAATAAGGAGGTAAGAAGATTAAAGAAGAAATGTAGATTAGAAAGCAATAAGATTAGGAAGGGGATAGGCCACCGAATAGAATTAAATAGGCTGAGGAGGGAACTGGTTAGGGCTAAGATAGTAGCAAAGAAACATTTTATGGGTAGGCTAGTTGGTGGGGGGACGACTTTCAAGGAACGGTGGAGGAATATGTATGTCTATTTCAGGAGAGTAAGAGGGGTTCAAGGCCGCATACCTGATATCGAGGGAGAAGATGAAACGCTGCTGGTGGAAGATGGGGAGAAGGCTGAGGCATTTAATAAGGTATATGGTAAGGTGGTAGGAATTACAGGGGAGGGAAATGTGGATCAGGGAGGAGAGCAGGGTATTGAGGAGGGTAAGAAATTAAGTTATGTAAATAAGGATATCTATAATGCAATACAGGGATTAGGGTCAAGAAAATCAGCCGAGGTAGATGGGATAAATGGGGAATTGTTAAATGTTATGGGATGGAACATTGTGCCTTATTTAAGATTTCTGTTTGACTTTTGTCTAAATAATGGGGTAGTGCCTGAGGACTGGAAACAGGCTCTGATAGTTCCGGTATATAAAGGGAGAGGGGGAAGGGGGGATAGTGATAGCTACAGGCCTGTCAGTCTAACATGTATTATATGCAATTTTTTTTAGGGAATTATGAATTAATACATAAGGGAATGCTTAGAGAGTAGTAGGTGGTTGGGAAATAAACTGCATGATTTCAGAGAGGGATTTTCGTGTGAATCGGAGCTAGCAGGCTTTCAGCAGGATATCAGTGAGGCCTTGGATAACAGAGGTCAAGTTGACTGCATTGCAGTTGACCTATCAAAGGCTTTTGATAGGGTCAATCATGGTATTCTGTTAAGGAAAATGGAGGCTATAGGATTGGACAGGAGAGTAGCTCAATGGGTGTGATCATTTTTGGAGGGGAGAAGTCAGAGTGTAAGGGTTGGTGGGTCAGTGTCAGAACAGTCTAGGGTGGGGAGGGGGGTACCTCAGGGGAGTAAATTGGGTCCTTTACTATTTCTCATTTACATAAACGACATAGGAGTTAAAATATCATCCCATATAAGGTTATTTGCTGATGATATAGTAGTATACAGGAGGATAAATCACCCGGATGACTGCGGCATATTGCAGAGGGACTTGACGGACATACACAGCTGGGCGGAAAAAAGTGATATGATGATAAATTCAAAGAAATGTCAGGCAGTGAGATTTGTTAACAAAAGGAATCATATTGTTTTTGAATATTCAGTGGGGGAAAATAAAGTTGTATTTGGGGACGAATGTAGGTATTTAGGTGTAACTGTGGGGGGTGGGAATTTTCAGTGGGGTAAGCACATAAGGGAAATAGTAAAGAAAGCATACAAGTCACTACATATGGTTATGCGAGAGATTAGGGAAAGAGCATACATGTCCCTAGTCCGTCCTCTGCTGGAATATGCTGGGGGAGTGTGGGATCCATACCAAATGTATTTAATAAAGGAATTGGAAGGAGTGCAAAGGAAGGCCGCCAGGTATGTAATGGAGGACCACAGATGGACGAGTAGTGTGAGTAGGATGATACAGGATTTGGGATGGGAAAGTCTGGCTGATGGACGTTCAAGAGAAAGACTAGGGGGTAATTTATTAGCTTACAAGGGGGAAATTGCATGGGAAGATATTCATGAGAGATTGGGAAAGGAAAGTTCATATATGGGCAGATACAGTCGTTGCTGTAAATTGAAATTAAGTCAGTGGAAAAGTAACTGGGGCAAATATTCGTTCATTGGGAGGGGGGAAATAGAATGGAATAGTTTGCCAGGGGGCATTTTCAGCCCTTTGCCTTCTGATGTTGGTAAATTTAAGGAGTTGGTGAAAAAGCACCAGATTAAGAGGCAGTGATGAACGGTGCATAAGTTGAAGCAATGAAAGAAAGTGTAAATGTTTAGTATTTTATGTTTATTTCTGTTATTAGAATGATTATTTTTACGATTATCGGTTTCTTCTCTTAGCAACTAATACTTATTTTCTAATTAGTCCTAATTTTCTAAAATTTTTGTGGTTGTGAATTGTTTTGTGTATTTATTGTAATTTGCCACCATGGACAGTGTCCACATTTGCAAATAAACCATGTATGTATGTATGTATGTATGTATGTATGTATGCATGTATTTGTGAAAGGTAGTGAAAAACGTCAATGGCTACAACAATTTTTGGCGTTTTACTGTCAATGTATCGATTTAATGGACTTGGGCTGTCCCTCGCTGCAAACACTCATGGACCGCTGCCCCTGTGACAATATTACCCATAAAGCCTTGGCATAGGTGTGGCAATTATTTCATTGGGTAACCACCAATGCCTGCTGTGGGTTGTTAAATAAAATTAAAAATCTAGGTTTATCTGTGAATGACACCAGTGAGATTTCTACAAGCGACGTGTAAACATCTACATTATACCATGGAGAAAGGGGATGCTGGTGTATTCTTGGAATACACGGTACGAGAGAATATAAAGTTTAATGCTCTTTGCATGTTCATTTCTTCCTTTTTTATCAAACACCAACAGTGATCTTCTATTTTCTCTTTGATGGTCATGTCTCTTATGTCATTGTGAGTCTGTTCTAGATATATATCTTCCATGACCCACCTAGCGTCATCTAGCAGCGAATCTCAGAAGCTCCTCAATTCTTCCTGGTGCAAGAGGACTTCCTTATCAATTTGGCCATCAGATCTCGTTGCCATCGCCAGCTATTATCTCCGTGATCAAGAGAACTTCGTCTACTCTTTCACCCACCAGGCTGTGCTAGTATCGCCTGCTATCAACTCTTTGAAGACCATTTCCTCAAGAGAATTTAAGTTTACAATATTGGTCATGCTTATATATATTCCTTTTGTCTCCTACCCCCACTTTTTCCCTTCCTTGGACCCTCCGCGCTTCGATGAGTGGGTCTCACTTGTAAGTCGGCAGTTGACTTGGTCAGTCAAGGCTCAACCAGAGCCAGTCTCCTCAAACCAAGAGGCACTCTCTACATTCTACGCCATGTTGGCACATTAAGTATTTGTCAAAGGGAACTTCACCTTCGACATGCAACCAAGATAAGTACAGACTTAAGGTTTTAACCTCATCTTCATCAGTTTTATTATCTACATGCTTTTATTGATCATTTTATAGACAGCGTGAGATTACTTATTTGGGGCGGTAATCATTCTTCGCGGGATTTGCCATGTTGGGCTTTTGTCTGTCTAAGCCAACCTTAATAGAAAGTAGCTTTTCTTAAGCTATTTAAATGAGAGATCTTCTCACAACGTGGGATATTATCTAATACCCGCTGTCTATAAAATACCAAGCTAGTTCCTCCGCTGGATTAACTTTGGCCCCATTCTTCTATTAGGATTGTTCTGGAACCTTCCAGATTCTGTACTCTATCTACAAGTCTTGCCGTCATGTATTTTTCACTCACTTGTGGGAATACTATTTAAAATGAGGAATCTTCCTTATAAATTACTGCAATAGCTAAATTTTCTTCCACCGTTGGAATGTTCTATGGCGCATTTAATTGTAATTCACAACTTTCTCAAGCAATAGACTCTCGCCTACATAGTGCAACCAGTTATTTTTCATCATTGCAATAACTTTCTTTCCCATAAACTTTCGTGTTACTACAGTGAACCTTTCATCCATTCAACATAGTGAGAACTAGTGCTTGTTCAACATTTCTACCGCGTCGCGATCGTCCGATTACCATAAATAAGGCCATGAACATTTATCCTAAATCCCAATTGATCTTTCCTAAACCTTCTACTAACAAACCATATTAATAAAATTGTAACTCTAGATCATTTTCAATGAGGGCACTCTAAAGACGTGCCCTCCCACCTTTGCTTATATCTCATTAATTAATTTCTGCATAACCACGTGTTTCATACACGGTTCAAGCTTACATTGTTTCTCCCTTATAATCAGGGAATACAATTCTTTCAACTCAGGAGTGAGTTATTTCTAGGTTTCACGAAAGGGAAACTTGCCCCATTTGTCTCGTGATTCCTAATTAAACATAGGATGTCTAGAACCTTCCTTTTGACTTTCTCTTCAGGTTTCACAGTAAGTGACCTGCCCTCTTTTGTATAATTGTTATAAAAGTAATTCTGCACAAATATAAGAAGTTATAGGAACTTCTATCTTATTCTTCATGTTTTTCTTATTGTTATTTTCGAAGTGGTTACTTTCTCTAGAATGTTTCCTCAGAAATTTCCTATAGTACACACCTTGTACTCTATTTATTGTTAAACTTTAATCACCTTAATTGTCTTTAAATTTTGAATTTTTATCTTCGCTATTTTAAATCCTTGCTAGGATTTTATAAAGGTTTGAAACCTAATAAATTGTCAATTGCCTGGAGCAAACATTAAATGTTAGGAGGTCTGCGACCCCAAATTGTTACTAAAAATTGAAACTATATACTTGTCAAATTTATTAGACTTTTTTGCATTGTTAAATAAATTCAAACTTTCCTTTTCGACTCATCATTTCTCTAATACAACGGTTAGGCAAGATCCTGTCTTCCTTGGCTCTTCCTACTCAATGCCATTAAATCTATTGATAGGGCTTTCACCACTCGTTGCATTTGAGCAAGAACTGTTAGTGGTAATCTCGTTAAAGTTTCTCTTAGCTTTAATAACTAATTCTAACTGGCCAGTAAGGCAAGTACAGCTCGCTACGCCAGCTACCTGCTTGTGGAGATCCTCTCCGAAAACTTATGGTTGGTTTTCCAAAAGATAAGTATTTCTCTTTGTCTAAACTTTTAGCCGGCTCCTTGCTGAGTAAAAGCTTAGCCATTTCCAAATGCAACTATTGGTTCACTTACCAAAATTACTCCCCAAGGTATATTTTTTTTTATCACAATCCTTCTTGGAAGCACTTGGTCGCTTTTTAGGAACTCCACAACTTCGAAAACTGGAAATATCAAAATCGATGCAAATTATTGGTATTCTTCGAATTACTTGGTCAAAAAAGAATTCCTTTGAACAGATCTACAATAAGTCTGTTACTATCTGTCTTGCCAGACCATCACCCTTCCCCATAGTACGCATATGCATGCTTGAGAGGGAATACTCTAAAGCCATTCTCTTGCAAACCGCCCAAGTCCTAGCTGCGGTTCCCGTTAGCTTCGACCAGGTCCTTACCCATTTTAGGTATCAGAGAGCGGATTTGCGGTGGCAACCGCCCTTGAGTGTTTTTAAGGTCAAATTTACAACTTTTGTGGGACTCTCCTCCTATCTTTCTATCCCTTTTCTCCAGTCCGAAACCCACCTACTTTTCTTTATCATCTTCCCTTGGTGGTTAGGTTATTCCTCAGCCAATAATCTACCCAAAATTTGGTACCAGAAACCCGGGAGAGTCCATTTGTCATTTTAGGTAGATTTCATTAGAAAGCTAACTATTGCAATGGGTACCATGTTTCGACTTCCGGAAAATTTCGACATATCTTCGCGTTTCACATCCCCCAGACCCCAAAACCACCGTCAGTTCAAAAGTTTATATATAATTTATGTATATATGTATCTATATATATATATATATCAGTTTCTTGTGGACACGATAACTGCCGTAATTTTGCACCAATCACCTTGAATTTTTTACATAACATGTATCCCTATAAAATCTCGGTCGAGTTCGTTAATGGGCAAAATCGGTGGAAGGGGGTGAAAATGGGGGGCTTTTTTCCAAAAAGTGAAATTTCGCTATAACTCTCTTAATACGTGAAATATCGAATCCATTCAAAGTTCATAATATGTGTCGGATAAGTGCCAAAAAATTATGTCAAATAAGTTTTTTGATAGCACCAACCATTGACCAATGGGGTGGAAAAAAGTGGGTTTTTCGGGAAACATTAATCATATCTCTCTTAATAGGCACAATATCAAAACCGTACAAAATGGACAATATTCCTCCAATAATTACCTAAAACTTTTGTCTGAAAGAATTTTCGATATGACCCACCATTAAGCCACGGGGTGAGCAAAATGATTTAAATTATAAGAAAATTCCAAGTGCCAAGAGTGGTTGCCATGACAACTTTACTTTTAATTGATAAGGGATGAGTCATCAGCAGTTGCTATGACAACGCCACAGCACGAGATCACATTCTGTTTTCATATGTCTGTGGGAAGCGACTTCGGTATCGGAACTGGTAGCATGCTGAACTTCTATGCCCAAGGTCGCGGGTTCAAACCCGGCTGAAGTCGTCGGATTTACTAAGAGCGCCAAAAAACCCTGAGTATGCTTTCCTTCGGAGGGGAAGTTCCAACGTTCGTTGCGAGTTGATGGTTCCGGTGGCATCTAGTAGCCAAGTTCACAGATAGGTGTCGTTGATGGTAGTATTTTAAATTATGTAGCCTATTTTAGGTAGATTTCATCAGAAAGCTAACTATTGCAATGGGTGCCATGTTTCGACTTCCGGAAAATTTCTACATATCTTCGCGTTTCACTTCCCCCAGACCCCAAACCACCGTCAGTTCAAAAGTTTATATATATGTGTGTGTATATATATGCATATATATATCAGTTTCTTGTGGACATGATAACTGCCGTAATTTTGCACCAATCACTTTAATGTTTTACATAATATGTAACCCCTTAAAAAATCGGTCGAGTTCGTTAATGGGCAAAATCGGTTAAAGGGGGTGAAAATGGGGGGGGGGGCTTTTTTTTCGAAAAAGTGAAATGTCGCTATAACTCTCTTAATACGTGAAATATCGAATCAATTCAAAGTTCATAATATTTGTCGGATAAAGGCAAAAAATTATGTCAAATAGGTTTTTTGATAGCACCAACCATTGACCAAAGGGGTGGAAAAAAGTGGTTTTGTTTTCGGGAAACATTAATCATATCTCTCTTAATAGGCACAATATCAAACCCGTACAAAATGGAAAATATTCCCCTTATAATTACCTAAAACTTTGTCTGAAAGAATTTTTGATCTGACCTACCATTACGCCAAGGGATGAGAAAAATGATTTCGGAATTAAAGAACATGCCAAGTGCCATCAGAGGTTACCGTGACAACGCTTCTAAACTGATGAGGGATGAGCTATCAGAGGTTGCCAAGACAACGCCATTGCACGAGATCACATTCATTTTTCCATCTGACTGTGGGAAGCGGCTAACTGGTAGCATGCTGAACTTATATGCCCAAGGTCGCTGGTTCAAAGCCGGCCAAAGTCGTCGGATTTTCTAAGAGCGCTAAAAATCCCTCAGCATGCTTTCCTTTGGAGGAGAAGTTCCAACGTTCGTTGCAAGTTGCTGGTTGCGGTGGCATCTAGTAGCCAAGTCCACAGCTAGGTGTCGTTCACGTTAGTTTATGGTACAAAATTAGGAACTACTACTTAAAATTGACCGTCTGCAGACCTTACCTGAATTACAGACTAATACAGTCATCACAATTAACACCGTTTATCAGATTCTACACACCCGGGGTTACATGACCACGTTGTCGCAGCCCCTAAACTGAGGAACCAACAAAAATCTCTGCGGGAGATAAAATTTTGCGAGAAGAAGTAACAGACTGTCAGATAGTTACACATCAGTTCCAAACCTTGCATAAGGACAGTGTGATCACAAGTATAAAAATGAACCCCGAATGACAAGAAGGTTACCATCCCCATAAGACAATAAAATGATAAAAACATGCATACAAAAACGAAAAATAAGTTGATTTTTAACCTCTAAATGTAAAATACTTTCTTGCAATCAATGAGGTCTGATCCTCCTACGAAAACTTGCATGTTTTGCCTATTATAGCCAATCCCCTAGTTTGCCCGGTGAAATCTACCTCCGCCTTCCGGCGTGCCGAGAGGATTTTTTTTTTCTGTTTAAAAGATTATTTGACAATACCTTGCAAATTATTAATACCTGCTTTGAATCTTTCAGCTATAACTACATCGTGCAAAACCTGTGAAGGGGAAAGAGGCCGCTCCTGTCTCCTTCGGTGTGTCCCTTTCTTTCAACTTATTCGCTGCTGCCAGCTTGACAGCATTTCCAAGGTTCCACAGTTTCGTGAGTTACATTTCAATCTATTTTCTTTGACATGGCTCCTACTGAAAAGGATAAGGATGAAAAACTTACTTCTAAACGAGCATCCTATAGAGGGCAAATTACCCGATTCAGAAAGTACATAAAAGAGTTAGATCCCTCAGAAGCTCAATTAGACTTGTTGAAACATCGTGTATGGGATTTTGAACGTTCTTATGAAAATTATTGCAACATCCAAACTGAAATAGAAACTTGTATGCTCAATCAAACCGAAGATCGAGTCGAAGTAGAAAACCAATATTACGATGGCATAGGTTCTGCTTTCAAAATAATACGCCAACTCGAAGAGGAGCAGAAAAAGGACGCTTCTGTTCTTGGTTCCCTTCACGAACCACAAACTTCGTTTCGCGATGGTACTCACAAGCCCAAACCAATTTTACCTAAAATTGATTTACCCCACTTCTCTGGAGATGAATCTACTTGGGATACTTTCTATGAATTATTTTGCTCCCTTGTTCATGAAATGCGCTGGCAGGAAGAACAGGACTTTTGGTCAGGAGACTATAGGGTCATTAGCACTAAATCAAACAATGCCAAGCAGGGGTTGATCTCATATTGAGTAGGAAACTTGGACAGCGGGTGGAATATTATGAGCAATACAGTGAGCGGATTATTGTAGCAAAAATCAATACTAAACCTACGTGCACCACAGTGGTACAAGTCTATATGCCTACCAGTCAAGCTGATGAAGAGGATGTTGAAAAGGTCTACGAAGAAATAGATGACATTCTAAGGTATATCAAAGGTGATGAAAATGTTATAGTAATGGGAGATTGGAATGCTGTGGTAGGAAAAGGGAGGGAAGGGAAGATAGTAGGAGATTTCGGATTAGGTGAAAGGAATGATCGAGGAAGCAGGCTGATGGAATTCTGCACCGAACATGAGTTGGTCATAGCTAGCACCTTATTCAATAACGACAATAGAAGAATATACACACGGATGAGACCAGGAGATACAGGGCGTTACCAAATCGACTTCATTATGGTCAAGCAGAGGTTTCGAAACCAGATTTTGGATTGTAAAACATATCCTGGTGCTGACATAAACTCTGACCACAATCTGGTTGTAATGAAATGCAGATTAAAGTTGAAGAAACTGAAGAAAAGTCAAAAGCCAAAAAGGTGGGCAATAGACAGACTGAAAGTAAAGGATGTGAACGAAAGATTCAAGAAGAGTATAAAGGAAGGACAAATCAAAACCCCTAAACAAACTTCAATTGCAGACGAATGGGCACTTTTGAAGAATGAAATAACAAAATCGGCAGAAGAAAACATTGGTAGGAAAGAAAGAATAGGTAGAAAACCGTGGATCACTCAGGATATACTAGAATTGATGGATGAAAGGCGGAGACACAAGAATCTAAGAGATGAAGAGGGGAAAGCAGAATACAGACGTCTGAGAATGAGGTTAACAAGAAGTGCAAGGAAGCGAAAGAAGAATGGTTGAAAGAGAAATGTACAGGTATAGAAAAGTGTCTGAAATTAGGAAAAGTAGACACAGCTTATCGAAGGATTAAGAATACTTTTGGGGAAAAGAAGACCAAGTGCTGTAATATTAGGAACACAAATGGAAAGCCTCTAACAGATAGGGAAGAAAAGGTTGAAAGATGGAAAGCTTACATAGAGAGTTTGTATAAGGGAATGGAGATTGAGAATCATGTAATGGAAAGGGAGGAGGAAATTGATGAGGATGCAAAAGGAGATTTAATATTGAGATCAGAATTTGACAGAGCATTAGAGGACTTAGGCAGGAACAAAGCACCAGGCATAGATGATATACCGATTGAGTTGCTACGCTGCATAGGAGATGAAGGTCTGATCAGGTTATTTCACTTGGTGAGTAGGATTTATGAGACAGGTGAGGTACCCCCTGATTTCAAGAAGAATGTTATCATCCCTATACCAAAGAAAGTGGGAGCTGACAGATGTGAAGATTACCGTACAATCAGCTTGATTACTCATGCTTCAAAGATCCTGTCTAGAATAATTTACAAGAGGATTGAAAGCCAGATAGAAACGGAGTTGGGTGAAGACCAGTTTGGTTTCAGGAGAAATGTAGGAACAAGGGAAGCTGTACTAAGTCTTAGGCTGATTTTGGAAGGTAGAATAAGAAAAGATAAGAGAACGTTCATGGCATTTGTAGACTTAGAAAAGGCTTTTGATAACGTTGATTGGACTAAATTGTTTGACATTTTGAAATCTATTGGAATAAAGTACAGGGATAGGAGGGTGATATACAATCTATACAGAAACCAGACAGCAGTCATTCGAGTTGAAGAACATGAGAGAGAAGCTGGTATTATGAAAGGTGTAAGGCAAGGCTGCAACTTATCACCCATACTTTTCAATCTTTACATTGAACAAGCAATGAAGGAAATTGGAGAAAAATTAAAAGTGGGAGTGAAGATTCAAGGAGAAATAATTTCAACTCTGAGATTTGCTGATGACATCGTCATCTTGGCCGACAAGCCTGAGGATTTGAATGAGTTTTTGAATGGTATGGATTCCGTCTTACGGAAGGACTTCATGATGAAAATTAATAAATGTAAAACAAAAATACTGGAATGCAGCCGAAATAAATCAGAAACCTCCATGGAGATCAAATTGGCAGGTGAAAAGCTGAAGGAAGTAGGAGACTTCTGTTACTTAGGAAGCAGAATAACCAGTGATGGACGAAGCAAAGAGGATATAAAAAGTAGGTTGGCTCAGGCAAGGAAAGCCTTTCTACAAAAAAGGAATCTGTTGACATCGAATATAGATTTAGGTATTAGGAAGTCATTTTTGAAAGCCTTTGTCTGGAGCGTGGCGCTCTATGGAAGTGAAACTTGGACTATAGGTGCAGCAGAAAAGAGGATAATTGAGGCATTTGAAATGTGGTGTTACAGGAGAATGATGAAGATCAGATGGGTAGATAGGGTTACAAACAAAGAGGTATTAAGGCGAGTGGGAGAGGAGAGATGTTTCTGGCGACTGCTAATGAAGAGAAGAGATAGGTTGGTAGGACACATACTAAGACACCCAGGAATAGCAAGCTTAGTTATGGAAGGAAGGGTCGAGGACAAGAACTGTAGGGGTAGACCAAGGTTAGAATATGTTAAACAGTTTGCCTCGGATGTAGGGTGTGGTAGCTATGTAGAGATGAAACGATTAGCTCAGGACAGGGAGGCATGGAGAGCTGCATCAAACCAGTCAAAAGACTGAAGACTCAAACAACAACAACTTGTTCATGACAATGAAGACATTCAAGTCATTTACAAGTTTCATTACTTGAGATCTATCCTCCGAGGTCAAGCTTTGCAGTTACTTGAAGCACTTCCTCTAAGTGCCGATAACTACCACATCGCCTTTAATCTCCTTAAAGAGAGATATGGCAATTTACGTTTGAGTGTTGCTCGCCACATCCGCTGTCTGTTCAACCTGCCAGCCGTCAAACCTAATGACGTCACCTCTTTAAGAGACCTGTTAGACTCTATTCAATTGCACGTGAGAGCAACCAGTCCAAACGTGGGACACTATTCTTATTCATCTGGCTACATCAGGATTCGATTTTTCGACATTAAAGGCTTGGGAGATCGAACTCACTCGCAACGAGGAACATTCGTTTGAACACCTCATCTCGTTTCTCAACAGCCGGTGCCAAGTCCTTAGAGCACTCTCATTTCAGTACGAAAATGTCGAAACGAGTCATAAGGGTCACATTTTTGAGAAAATACTTGCTTCTTCAAAGGGTCATCAGCCCTCATCTGTCGAGAACAAGCAAACTCGTTCTGCTTCTTTCAACCATCCAAGAGAACATATCAGGCCGCTCAAGAAATTTTTAAAATGCATGCTCTGCAAAAAGTTGCACACTTTGTACTTGTGCTAATCCTTTAAAGAATTTTCTGTCGAAGACCGAAGGAAGTTTGTCTTCAATAGTAAACATTGCTTCAACTGCTTGTCACCTAAGCATTCTTCTTCAAACTGTACGTCTTCCAACCTCAGTTTCCATTGCAAAAAACCACACCATTCTTTATTGCACGTTCATGATAAATCGAGGTCACCAGTACCCGCTTCTTCAAACTCCATGCAGAGCAGCTCCGAACAAACTAATGCTTCTTCCTGCATTTCTAACGCCGAAACTTCTCACAGTGCGCAAGTCTTTTTGTCCACTGTACAATTCGAAATCCAAGATAAATTTGGAAATTGGTTTCGAACCCGCGGTCTTCTTGATTCCGCTTCAACTCACAACTTTGTTTCGCGATCGTTAATTAAAAAACTAGGTCTTTCGTCATCGCCTACTCCCATCAATGTATCCGGCATTGACAATTTGAAAACTCAAGCCTTGCAGTCTTCAAAATTGAAAATCAGAGACGTTTGCCAAAGAAACACCAATCTTAACTTAAACTGTCTCATTCTTACCAGTATTGGCAAGGACACTCCTAGCAGCTCTATTAATACTTCCGGTTTAAAGATTCCTTCGCACTTAAGGTTAGCTGATCCTCAGTTTAATGCTCAAGGTCCCATTGATGTACTTTTCAGTGCCAATGTTTTTTGGAATTGCCTTCGTAAACAGGTTCGCAAGTTATCCTCAAACGTGGTCGCCAGAGACACCGATTTTGGTTGGGTTATTACTGGTGAAATCCAACATCCCAGTGTTCAAACCAAATCGCAATGTCATTTCGTTACTGCTGATATAAATCCCCTTTCTGAAAAAGAGAACACCTATGTTTTCGATCTCGATACTTTTGAAAAACACTTGCCGAAACAATGTCTTATCGTAAACAACTACGCCACCTTTGTAAGTTGTTAAATGGTTTTGCCTTCTTCCCGCGTAAAATGGCAATTCAAGTTCGCCTCACCTTGTGTTACTTCGTTTACCTTCTCATGTCATTTTTTATAGCAGGTAATTGCTTAAACTCTCTATCGAAAACTATCTTCCCCTTGTGTAAAACCATGGCTATCAGTCACCATCATTTCGCTGTAAGCTATGCTTCACTTCTTTCGCTATTTAGTAGGATGGCCACGGCCGGCTCCTTCCCCCTTCCTCACAATTGGAAGCCGCTTTTGAAACCGCTTGAAAATCTGAATTCTCTAGCATCTAGAATAACTATTCTTATGCATAAACTCCTTCTCAATGTCCCAGCTTCTCTTCTTTTTTCGGAAGAATTAAGCTTTTTTCTGTTGAAAATTGTCGGATTCCGTAATCCTCAAAATTATGCGAAATTGATTTCTTACTTTATTTCATATGTCTCTAAATTGTTTTTTCACGTCCAAGCCACGAATGACTGCATTCCGTGTTACTTGCTCCGTTTTAAGTCTCAGCTGATTTCACCTGTGTTGTTTGTTTATTTCGAACTGCTTGTTTTTCAATCTTGTTTGTATACAAGCTCGGATAACGCCAAGCTGTCGTTTACTTCCTGTATGCTTGCCAAAGGTCAGAGCAAGTTTTTCTTATCTCAACTCTGGCTGACTGCCAACCATTGTCTTGCGAGTTGCTCCCGTAATCTCGGAAGCCGCTCACCTCATTACCAAAATAAACTTGTTCCGCTCAAGGACTCTCTCAGCTATTTATATTCCTTATCTCGCTGTACTATGTGGGTCAAGGTCGTTCATGCTTATGTCTCCCACTTACTCACGCTCGTATCTTACAACTGCTTCGATTCTTGTTTCATAACATCGTTGCGTATTTTTCACGCGCTCATGTATTGCTCCTTGCTTACATATTTTGCAATTTTATTGTTCATTGATGAACAAACTTGTTTTTTCTTGTCGTTACATTCGATGTGTTTTTGTATTTATGCTTGTCATGTCACGTTTCTCGCTGACATAAGTATTTTTCTGATTAACCCCTTCGATACTTATTATAACTTGAGGTCATTGTTTATGGCTACTAGATTGTTGTTACCTATGGCGTTCTTGCCTCCTACTCTCATAGTTCCTTTGTTTATTTGGTATATTCTTATCCTTAATAGATGTACTTGTTTCTATACGCTTTGTTTAAACTTGTTAATTCTTCTTTCGCATCTTATCGCAATCTTTACTAGAGCTATACTTCTCGCAGCTTCTAGCTACTTTGTGATTGAAGGTGTTGTTAATTCTCGCTCTTTAACTCCGCTTTCCAATGACCCTGATGACCTACTTCCACTCACACCTGGTCACTTCCTTATAGGCCCTTCTCTTTCTGCCCCTCCTCCCCTTTCCAGTTCTTTCAGGGATTCTAATTAGCCTATTGTTTGGCGTAAACTTGAAGCCCTTCGCAATTCTTTCTGTAAGAGGTGGAACTTGGAATATTTAACTTCCTTGCAGCGCAGAGAGAAGTGGTTTCTTTCCAGTCCCGATATTAAAGTGGGGGACTTGGTCTTGGTTAGGGATGTTTCTCCTCTCCTGGTCTGGATTTCTGGTAGAGTGACCGAGTGTTATCCTGGAAGAGATGGGAGAGTCAGGGTGGTCAGAGTCTTGACCACTAATGGTCCGATCACAAGACCACTGTCTTTGATCGCTCCATTACCTTTAAATGTTTAACTGCTTATTTTTTCTCTGTTGGTGTTTTCCCCTCCCAGTATGGTGTATTCTTGGAATACACGGTACGAGAGAATATAAAGTTTAATGCTCTTTGCATGTTCATTTCTTCCTTTTTTATCAAACACCAACAGTGATCTTCTATTTTCTCTTTGATGTCATGTCTCTTATGTCATTGTGAGTCTGTTCTAGATATATATCTTCCATGACCCACCTAGCGTCATCTAGCAGCGAATCTCAGAAGCTCCTCAATTCTTCCTGGTGCAAGAGGACTTCCTTATCAATTTGGCCATCAGATCTCGTTGCCATCGCCAGCTATTATCTCCGTGATCAAGAGAACTTCGTCTACTCTTTCACCCACCAGGCTGTGCTAGTATCGCCTGCTATCAACTCTTTGAAGACCATTTCCTCAAGAGAATTTAAGTTTACAATATTGGTCATGCTTATATATATTCCTTTTATCTCCTACCCCCACTTTTTCCCTTCCTTGGACCCTCCGCGCTTCGCTGAGTGGGTCTCACTTGTAAGTCGGCAGTTGACTTGGTCAGTCAAGGCTCAACCAGAGCCAGTCTCCTCAAACCAAGAGGCACTCTCTACATTCTACGCCATGTTGGCACATTAAGTATTTGTCAAAGGGAACTTCACCTTCGACATGCAACCAAGATAAGTACAGACTTAAGGTTTTAACCTCATCTTCATCAGTTTTATTATCTACATGCTTTTATTGATCATTTTATAGACAGCGTGAGATTACTTATTTGGGGCGGTAATCATTCTTCGCGGGATTTGCCATGTTGGGCTTTTGTCTGTCTAAGCCAACCTTAATAGAAAGTAGCTTTTCTTAAGCTATTTAAATGAGAGATCTTCTCACAACGTGGGATATTATCTAATACCCGCTGTCTATAAAATACCAAGCTAGTTCCTCCGCTGGATTAACTTTGGCCCCATTCTTCTATTAGGATTGTTCTGGAACCTTCCAGATTCTGTACTCTATCTACAAGTCTTGCCGTCATGTATTTTTCACTCACTTGTGGGAATACTATTTAAAATGAGGAATCTTCCTTATAAATTACTGCAATAGCTAAATTTTCTTCCACCGTTGGAATGTTCTATGGCGCATTTAATTGTAATTCACAACTTTCTCAAGCAATAGACTCTCGCCTACATAGTGCAACCAGTTATTTTTCATCATTGCAATAACTTTCTTTCCCATAAACTTTCGTGTTACTACAGTGAACCTTTCATCCATTCAACATAGTGAGAACTAGTGCTTGTTCAACATTTCTACCGCGTCGCGATCGTCCGATTACCATAAATAAGGCCATGAACATTGATCCTAAATCCCAATTGATCTTTCCTAAACCTTCTACTAACAAACCATATTAATAAAATTGTAACTCTAGATCATTTTCAATGAGGGCACTCTAAAGACGTGCCCTCCCACCTTTGCTTATATCTCATTAATTAATTTCTGCATAACCACGTGTTTCATACACGGTTCAAGCTTACATTGTTTCTCCCTTATAATCAGGGAATACAATTCTTTCAACTCAGGAGTGAGTTATTTCTAGGTTTCACGAAAGGGAAACTTGCCCCATTTGTCTCGTGATTCCTAATTAAACATAGGATGTCTAGAACCTTCCTTTTGACTTTCTCTTCAGGTTTCACAGTAAGTGACCTGCCCTCTTTTGTATAATTGTTATAAAAGTAATTCTGCACAAATATAAGAAGTTATAGGAACTTCTATCTTATTCTTCATGTTTTTCTTATTGTTATTTTCGAAGTGGTTACTTTCTCTAGAATGTTTCCTCAGAAATTTCCTATAGTACACACCTTGTACTCTATTTATTGTTAAACTTTAATCACCTTAATTGTCTTTAAATTTTGAATTTTTATCTTCGCTATTTTAAATCCTTGCTAGGATTTTATAAAGGTTTGAAACCTAATAAATTGTCAATTGCCTGGAGCAAACATTAAATGTTAGGAGGTCTGCGACCCCAAATTGTTACTAAAAATTGAAACTATATACTTGTCAAATTTATTAGACTTTTTTGCATTGTTAAATAAATTCAAACTTTCCTTTTCGACTCATCATTTCTCTAATACAACGGTTAGGCAAGATTCTGTCTTCCTTGGCTCTTCCTACTCAATGCCATTAAATCTATTGATAGGGCTTTCACCACTCGTTGCATTTGAGCAAGAACTCTTAGTGGTAATCTCGTTAAAGTTTCTCTTAGCTTTAATAACTAATTCTAACTGGCCAGTAAGGCAAGTACAGCTCGCTACGCCAGCTACCTGCTTGTGGAGATCCTCTCCGAAAACTTATGGTTGGTTTTCCAAAAGATAAGTGTTTCTCTTTGTCTAAACTTTTAGCCGGCTCCTTGCTGAGTAAAAGCTTAGCCATTTCCAAATGCAACTATTGGTTCACTTACCAAAATTACTCCCCAAGGTATTTTTTTTATCACAATCCTTCTTGGAAGCACTTGGTCGCTTTTTAGGAACTCCACAACTTCGAAAACTGGAAATATCAAAATCGATGCAAATTATTGGTATTCTTCGAATTACTTGGTCAAAAAAGAATTCCTTTGAACAGATCTACAATAAGTCTGTTACTATCTGTTTTGCCAGACCATCACCCTTCCCCATAGTACGCATATGCATGCTTGAGAGGGAATACTCTAAAGCCATTCTCTTGCAAACCGCCCAAGTCCTAGCTGCGGTTCCCGTTAGCTTCGACCAGGTCCTTACCCATTTTAGGTATCAGAGAGCGGATTTGCGGTGACAACCGCCCTTGAGTGTATTTAAGGTCAAATTTACAACTTTTGTGGGACTCTCCTCCTATCTTTCTATCCCTTTTCTCCAGTCCGAAACCCACCTCCTTTTCTTTCTCATTTTCCCTTGGTGGTTAGGTTATTCCTCAGCCAATAATCTACCCCGATGCTACTGATAAAGCGATTGGAAAGTTCTTTGTGTGTAAAAAGAAACTAGACAGTTTTACCAAAGAAGAATTATTGGCTCGTCCAAAATCGTTCATTTATTATGTGGCAGCAAATGCAGTGTAAGAAATCTGGCAACATGTACCAAAATCATGGACTCAAGACTCTGTGTTAAGTGAATTGCAACCATGTACAGATTATGATCACCATAAGCAAGTTGCCATGGCAAAAATACCCTCTATGCGACAGTGTGCTACTTGCCAGCTGGTCAAACTCTATCACGGTCATACAAGTCAGTGTAAAGACTTTGTTTCCTCATTCCACGGGTGTGATTGCGAGAAAAAAGCAACAACATCAGCATCGTCTACAGATGAAGAGGAAAATCAAATCTCTTCTCCACCTATGGAAAAGATATGTCAAACTTGTACTGGTCATGGCGTCATTGACAAAGTAATTCAATACTTACCTTTTGAAATCCATCTTCCTGGTTATCCTTTTTGTGGTCCTGGAACAAAGCTGAATCAACGTTTGCAACGTGGTGATGTACCAATTAATCCTTTGGATCAAGTGTGCAAAGAATATGACCTTTCTTAACGCCATAGACATCCTGCATTAAGACGTGTGGCGGATACAGTATTGTTGAAAAAAGCTAAACAACGTTTGACATCCTGTGATGCCTCAGTGGGAGAAAGGTTGGCAGCCCTCATTGTAATTAGTGCTATAAAAGGAAAGTTAATGATGAGTGGACATGGACATTGAAAAGGATTGAGGAATTGGTATTTTCTTTGTATTCTATTTTGTAAAGCCCTATTTCTTGTGAAATAAAAAACAAGGTATATCAGATCATAAAGTCTTTTAATTTTTTTAAATGGTGATAGCCATTTCTTTATTTTTATTCACACATGGATATTTACAATTTCCACTTTACATTTTTACATTACCCTTGTTAAGTTTTACATTTTGTACATTTTTTGTTGTTGTGAAAAAGAATAGGGTTTACCAGATCACAATATCTTTTAATTTTAAAAATGGTGATAGCCATTTCATTTTTTTTCACACATGGGTATTTACAATTTCCACTTTTCATTTTTTTACATTCCCCGTGTTTAGTTTACACATTCTGTACATTTTTGTAGTTGTGAAATAAAAACAAGGTTTACCAGATCACAATGTCTTTTAATTTTAAAATGGTGATAGCCATTTCACTTTTTCACACATGGATATTTGCAATTTCCACTTAACATTTTTTACATTCCCCTTGTTTAGTTCACAAATTCTGTACATTTTAAAAATCTTTTTCGTAATATAAAAAAGCAAACATTTTACACTAAAATGTATTACTTATCATATTTTTACAAAACTACAGTAGCCTAACATTATACATTCTACTTACAGTTTTAGAAATATATTACAATATAAAACACACTACAAATATTACAATATAGTGATCATTAGACTTAAGTAAAGTAATAGTCGTCAATGCGACTGTTTCCCCAAGCAAGAGTATCAAATGTGTTGGGTATAATGAATCGTTTGTAGTCTTCATTACTTAAAGCAACTTTGTTCAGCAAATTGGTATGTAGCTGATGATTTTTACTTCTAAATACACACATTTTCTTATATAATACAGGTGGGTTACTAACTATACAGTTCTTATAATCACTTATATCTAACTCTTTACTAACAACATTCCTCTCTACTCCTTTTAATTTTTTTACTACTACATCATCAATCGTCATATAGCTGTATGGTTTAGATTTTGTGCCTACAAAGGTGTCTATAACAACACCAGCACATTCATCCTTAAATTTCCCAAGAACCTTTTTGTTTACTAGAGGTAAATGGTAAATATTTTCATCGGGATAGTCACTTGTATCAAACCTATTTAGCTCAGTTTTGGTATCCTCATAAAAATCATCAGTTTTAAACTCATAAATAAAAGAATCTGTGTCTTAGAGTAATTTAGCATTATCATGATAGTTTTTCTTTACATAATCATAGTGAAATTCATACATAAGTGTTTTTGACAATTCCAGAATGGTGTAACCCACATATATGGGTTTATTGTAAGTTACTTTAAGACGATTCATTTGTATTACAACTAAATCCTCATGAATAATTGAACAGCTATGAAAGTTAGGTTTGCTTATTAAGTTGCTCGCACCATACCTTTTACCATCATTCTCCCACTTTGTTATCAGCTTTACATCAACTCGCTTATCAACATCCTCCATAGTCTTTCCAAAAACACTATTATTCATGAGTTTATAAAAATCTTTTTCAAACGCGTTTGTTGACTGTGTTCTTAAATTATTGTTTAGATCAATATATGGTTTGAGCCATGCTGACTGATGAAATTGTAATACGCGATGAATTTTAGTTAATTTCAATCCATGCTGTAGACACTGTTTCAAGTTTTGATAATGTATTACATATTTGCATTTATCATTCAAATTAGCAATTAATATTTTCGTTCGTGATGTGATGTACGGGGATTTCATATTCTCAGGACAAAATGGTAAATCATTATGTTCATCATGTAGCTCTTTAGGGTACTCAAGATTTACCTCTAAAATATATCCTTTATCATCGTTATCATTTACAGTGTCAACATGTAAGACATCAATTTCAGGTTGTGTCAGCCAGAGAAAATCTTTCAGTGGTAGATATTGACTCATAGCCCAATCGTATTGGTTATTTGCATCGAGGTAGACAATATACTTTGACTCTTCACAAGAGTTGTAGTTAGGCATGTTTTTATTTTTTGCTTTAGAATACCGTCCACTATATTGGCTTAATCCACCTCGAATTGATGATTTTATAAATTTAATCATGCCTATATCAGTCATCAATTCTAAATTTACTTTCGTTTTTTTCAACATTGAACTGAAACTTAACCCAGGAGGAATAAAATACTGACAAGGATCAAAGTCATAAGTTTTCATACAAACATTCCGGAAATTTTCAAAAACATCTGCTAATAACAACACTTCTGTCTTCAAATATATGTCTGAAAATTCACCTAAAGTTTGAATGTCAAACTGTGTCCATACACGTTGTGCATGTAAATATTCCTGATCACTGATATGACTTGTGTTTAGAGAACTGTAAAATGCATCTTTAGGTGGTAAAGAACACTCCTCAAGACGTTCCACACAGTTAATATATTCATAAGGGAATATACCTTTTTGCCGAATCAAATTAAAATCATCTTCTTTAGGAAAGACACGTTGAATTTCACGAAACTGATCTGATTTTAAATTACTAGCAAGCTTATCAAGACTACTTGGCATAAAGCGAAATGAATCTAAAATAAGCAGTTTTATAGTTTTCTTATTGTCAGTTTTGGTGTATTTTGTAAACGATATGTATTGTTCCTTATTATTTGCAATCACATCAATTTTCACATCTGAAGCTCCAAATTCCTTTACAATAAAGTGGTTATCGTGTTTGCTACCGTTATGTAGAATGACTGGTATGAATTTACATACTCTATACTTTAAATTACATTCTCGGTGAGCAGCACCACGATATTTTCCTGTTAAATGGTCATGATCACGAACCCTGTCTGTATATAAACATTCACCACATATAAAACAATTAGTTTCAGTTTCAAAACTCAATTGCTGTGATGATGTTAGTGACTCCATTGGAATAATAGTATCTAAAATAGAGGATATACGGATTGCATCTTTTTCAAGTCTTTCCATAAAAACTTTAGGTGCATCAGGTCCTCTATAGAGCTAAAACTAATTTAAAGAGTCATCATAACTACATTTAATATAATACGCAAAGCTAAAAGGATCATGAATGTGAGTAGTGTTAGTAAAAGGTTTGGTTGGATTTGATGAACATGTATCAAATGGCTTTAGCAAAGCCTCAAAGTCAGCATATATAACAAATGGTACTCGAAGCTGTTTCTCAAAGTCTTTAAATTTCAGAATGTTATTTTTAGGAGTAGATAATACCGTACACACATGATTACATCCCCATTTTTGATGTTGAGTTAGTTGGTCCTCTTTCTTAAAATATAGCAAACAGCTATCACACAACCACTTCTTAGATTCACCTTTTGATAGTTGACTACCGACAAGTCTACTTAAATGCTTTATCCAACAATAGTGAGCATTTTCACCATTAGTTATGTATAGTAAATTAACATTAGCATCCTTTTTTCCTGAGTATAATATAGAGGACCTACTATACTCTTGTTTTCAATTCCATACACATTAATACTTACATTGTTCAGCTCTTCAAAACGTTTAATGTCTTTTATCGCCATAGGAAATTCCATTTCTTTTAAATCCAACACTGAGGAATAGTGAGGATAAGATGATGTTCTATTCTCATTCATCGCTGCTGGATGGAGAGCTGAGGTTACAGCCCACGCAAAACATGCATGGTCACTATTCATAACGTTTACACAAGCATTCTTACGTTTGATCCATTCTGGCAAATCAATGTATGATGATGCTCGAAGGGGGTTATATTTATTAATGTTGGTTTCTAAATAAAGTACTTCAACCAACGCCCAGCCTGACTCCCTTTCCTGGAACTCTTCACTCTTCACAATGATAGCACTTGAAATATCTTGGTATATATCACTAATATTAGTTGATTCACTAACAATTACATTTTTGTATTGCAGGATTTGATATCAGTTAGTTCACCTTCACTCCCAGTTTTTACATATAACCCAAAGAGTTCGAAATTAATTTTAAATGTTTTATGCTCCACTAAAACATTATCTATCAAGTCAAACACACTAGGTTGAACAGTCTTTAAAAAAACTTCAATACTTTGAGTTTTTTCTTCACTATTAAGTCTGTAACTAGCAATTCGACTTTTAAACGCACTACCAATTTGTTGAATATTCGCAGAACTTCTTTCATGGCAAGCGTTATTTTTATGATTAATACTGCGCAAATGTCCCTGCATCATTGAAAAGGGTATAGCAATATTACATACATCACAATGCGTTATCGAAGGTTCAGCATTCTTCTTTCTTGTTGTTGCACGACTATTTTCACAATCTTGAGAACGTTTACGCTTTATTTTAGAACAATCACCCCCCTACTTCATCACATTTGTTTAAAGGTTCCGTGCTAGTTAATGGTTTTATATATTTCAATTCCTGTTGTTCACCAGTTATTTCAGGATTAGGGCAGAACCCATCTCTTTTGGGTACATTCGTGTTGACCGACTGAAAAGCACTAAACTCTTGCTTTACACCAGAAAAACCAAGATCACAAACTGAACACGAGAAAGGTAATGAACTGACATGCTTTAAATGCACATGCCGTCCAAGATTATCCTGTCGGTTAATTGTCATAGCACAATGACTGCACACAAAGAGTTTAAAGTTATGCTTAGCATTTGCGTGCCGTTGAAGCTTGTCAGGTCTTGAGAACTGTTTCTTACAGTCACCACACTCGAACAAAATGATTATCAAATCACTTTCTAAATTACCTATTGTACCCGTTCAGCCAAGGGATGCGATGACCCATCTGCTATTACATCGCATACCTGGATTCCCAGGCCAGAGTGGAGTTAAATGAACATGAAGTCAAATAAGGAATGTGTCGGAAATTCAGCTGAAATATCACAAAAGCAGAGGGTAACACGAGATAAAGTATCTCCAGGGTCGTTACGGGCTTAAATTTAATTTCAAAAAATGAAAATAGAAATGGGCGCCACCAACTGAACCCCTAGCAAACCACATCCTTTCTGGTTAAGCCTTAATTAAGACAAGGAAAGGATTGGGAAAACCACATCATCATCAGATCACAATTAAGATAAAAACAAATTTATTTAAACTTTGATAGTCAGACAGAGAAATTAAATACACATCCTACCTAGGAGTATGGTCGAATGCAAACGTTAGGTTGTCATTGTCCTTAAAATCGAACCATCTCTATGCTATTCAAAATGTATTTCATCCACATAAAATATGAAAATTTACTCAAGTTCGCTTGGGTTCTCAGGGTCACCGTAGCACTATGTCTTTGCGTCACTGACATTCGTGATCCCTGAGACCTAACTTTTCTTTAATTTAACATCAGGAATGTGGATGTCAATAAATATGAATCTGTCTAACAAAATATCCTAATAACACATATTTAAATATTAACTTATATTTTCATGGCTTGAATGGCACTATTCAAATGCTGAAAAACTCAACAAATGCTCCTAAAAATCTAACAATTAATTTACACTATATTTACACTGTCACTGATTATTGCTTGGTTGTGAATCAAAGAAACTTCACTATTCATTGGTTATCATCATCATCATCATCATCATATCAAAATTACATATCTCTCACATTAGTTCTCATCCCAATATTCATTATATTCAAGTCAGAATAATTAATTTATTACCATCAAATCATTTAAATGAATATTATATTCATCAATTCATTATATGTTTCAATTACCCACACACTCTCATTTCATTATCTCTTCCAGATTAAATCATCTCAATTCATCCATTTAAATTGTTTAATTCATTAATTCAAGTTGCAATTCATCAAATTATTTAAATCATATTTCTTATTTAAATTTATTTAAATTCATTTAAATTTATTAATCATCAGCTTCTTTAATTAATTATCACCTTTTAATTCAGTTATTCATCAGCTGTTTAATCACCTATTAATTTATTTAATTCAGTTAATTTATTGAACCTTTAATTCATTCATTTATTCAATTCATCGATTTATTCAAATTTTAATTTATCAATTTATTCAAATTTTAATTCATCTGGTTATTTAGATTTTTATTTCATCGGGTCATTTAGATTTTTATTTCATTGGGTCAGATCATTAATATGCTTAAACTTCAGATTATTATTTTATAAATTAGTATTATCAGAAAATCTTGGATTATCAAAATTAATTATTTATTTAATTTCCCAAAAAATTGTTTAATATAGGTTATAGAACGTTGTCTTACAGTTTTATCACTTCCAAGTTATATCTCGTATTTAATTATCATGCCAAAATAATATTATTGCCTTCACAAAATCACGTTGGATCTCACTATCCAAAACTTCACCATATAATCTCACTTTATCAAATACCATATTTGAATAACATAATTATTCCATATAACACCATAATCATTCCACATAACACCATAACTATTCCACATAACACCATAACTATTCAGCGCACAGCATGAATCTTCAAAAATATGCTAGACTGTGTTCAACAACCTCATGTCTGCCTCAAAATACTCATTGGCAATATTGCAAACTTCCACTTGGCAACTTCCAAAAATACCTATCAAAAATGCTTCACATAATCACGTTGCATGATCTACAAAAATATATAACTGGCTTCAAATTATTAACGCACACAATCTCCAAGAACTGTAATTAATCTGATAATATCTAGACAACTCCTTAAACAATAAGGAAAAATTACCTTAGTAATCGTAATCCAATTCAAGATCTGCTTTCAAATAGAGCATACATTCTCTTAAGATTCTCAAGATTCACTTCAAAGAAAAACATCAATGTGTTATAATATCTCACATCAAAAATATGTAATACTGATCTGCCTCAAAATAAATTCTGACCATTAATGATTCATCTTACAAGATTCAATTACTTGAAATCCTTCTCAAAGGTATCAAATCACTCACAAAGAGTATCAAAAGTATCAGCTGTTAAATGAATGTACTCTCAAAAGAGTATTGCAACAAAATATTGGATTGGCAAAACAAGAATTACAAAATGTAACCCTGCTGACATTTATTTTTAATTTATTTAACAAAATTCGACTAATGTGTGACTAGTAGTTTCTTGTTTAATCCTCTTACGATCTTAAGTACACTCGGATGATAAAAATGAGGCCCTCGACTGGCAGGTTAGGTGTGTGCCACCACGCAATCGCCCAAAGCGAAAGGCCCCGCCCCGTAGACTACCATGATAATGCCCTGAACTATGGGCTAGGTGAGTGCCACCACGCAATTGCAAAATGCAACAGGTCCCATCTCGTAGACTGATAAGTGAGTGTACCAGATTGGAATCAACAAGACTCTAGTTGTCACATAAAAGCGATATGCATTCACTTGAGTGAATAAAATTTTAATATCACCAAACAATCCAATAAAAAAATCCCTGCTGATGAATTATACATACTCGCTAGTATGCAATGAACTGACGAAATAATTTAAATTATCCAATTGCAAATCACGAGTTCGGAATACTCGCCAAAAAAATATATCTATCCAAGAAATACTATCCTCACTGAAAAATATTAAAAAAAAAATCTGTCTAATAAAGTCAACCAATGGTGAGAACGTCGTATAACTGTGCCTGCCATATCATATGGTAACACCATATTCTAGCAAATGGAGCAAAAAATATCTAAGCCATGTCGAAAAATAATAGTAGAACTCCTACTAGAAATATATATACAAGTATGCCCAGTGTTCATGAAAAATCATATCAGGAAAGTCATAACTCTTACAATACCTTCATATTTCAGCTGTTAATATAATTCAAAGATCGCCGATAATCCACGTGTGTGTCACAAATTTCTCGATAGATCGACGAAAACGCTGTATCACCCACTGAACTAACGCTTGACTTCATATTCCAAGTGAATCTGATGTTGGATATCCTCTTCTTCATGAACCGAATCCATCGCTCTGTGGTGCCATCACGTCTCCGTATCCGCCTAGCCCGACATGATGAACTGAAGATTATCCATCACGGATATTGTCCAAACTCTTCCATAAAAGTTCATAAATGTAGAGTACCCCATACTCTTCGAATATGTCACGCCACTGTCCCATAAATTGTTCAGTTTGCATATGACAAAAATGTTAATCTCCACAGCGGCTGAATTTCACTGGTATAAAAATTATAAATTATTTAGAAAAGTGTATTGATTTGTTAAACACCATGTATCTGTGTTCGTAACTGAGATATTTCATTACTGTTCATGATATGCAACTATAATGCTGCACATGCCACTGTTCACAAAGTGCATACTCTTGTAACTGTTCACTTGCCAAAAGCAGTAATGTTGGACTGACCCCATGGTCGCCTTAAATATTTCGGTCTAAAATGTATTATAAAATATACCGTAATATCGCTGAAATATGTCCAAGTCCATTTAAAAGTCCACTATAGAAGTGTATAATTGCAATTTGCCTGCACAATTGGACTGTCGAAACACAAGTCCAAACATATTAAGCTTGACAAAATGTCGAAGTAATGTTCAGCTGCTTGCCTATCGCCTGCTTGCAAAATGTCGGCCACAACACGACCCGTTCCGCCTCACTGTTCTCGTATAATGCGACGTTGAAAACTGGCCTCATTGTACCACTTCGCTGTGCTGTTCTGCATTGAGAATGTAGCTCAAATAATGTTCTCATTCATATCACAATGCTGCGTATTACTTTGATAAACTGTAGGTTTGGAAAAGCATTGCTGTTTCACATAACTATAACTACGATGTTGAAAAGACATCTGCCCGAACACCGGCTTTCTCTCACTTCCACGGCTTGTGTAACCTGCCTTGCTAACTGATTCTCCCAGCGCACGATGTACTCCGCTCAGCTTGACTGACTGGCCTACTTTCGTTCTCCTGGCGCACGTTGTGATTCGCTTCGCTTGACTTGCTGGACTACTACTGTCGTTCTCAGACTGTGCGATGAGCTCCTCTCGGCTCCATCACGTGACTTTCCCCTTCCTTCTGCCTGAAAGGTAGTGCCTCCTTCATCCTTGGCCTCCTACGTCATTTCCTACCATTCTTCTCGACTCGATCTGAGCGCTATCTTTTCTTCTTTGCCCATAAATCTCAACTATGGCTCCATCACAACTGGCGTAGCCGATAGCCACAACTGGCGTAGCCGATAGCCTCAACTAGGTATCGGGTACACTATAAAAGAAAGAAATCATAAATGATAATAAAAGATAAAACAAAGTAAAATATAAATAGTTTAATTACATTCCAGTCAATAGTTATAGCAGGGTATTTAAATCGATCATCTGTGAACTCCTAGCAAGTATAATTTCATGTAGTTCTAACTGGGGGTTACTATATACCACAGTCACTGACATCTAGCGGTGAACATTGGAACTTGATAGAGTGCCAGAAACCAGCGGTCGCCAGTTAAGTGAGCTAAGTGTGACGTCAAGCCAGACTTAAAGCAAGTCTAAACTTGTAGAACATGTCACGTGATAGAAACCAGCGGCCGCCAGTTAAGTTAGCTAAGTGTGACGTCATAGCCAGTCTTAAAACAAGTCTAAACTTGTAGAACATGTCACGTGATAGAAACCAGCGGCCGCTAGTTATGTGAGCTATGTGTGACGTCATATTCAGTCTTAAAACAAGTCTAAACTTGTAGAACATGTCAGGTGATAGAAACCAGCGGCCACCAGATATGTGAGCTAAGTGTGACGTCATAGCCAGTCTTAAAGCAATCTTAAAGCAAGTCTAAACTTGTAAAGCATGTCAGGTTACAAGGTTAAGTTAGGTTATGTTAGGTGAACTGAGGTTAAGTTTTTAAATATTCCCTCTCTCACTGACACCTAGCAACGAACAATCGGACTTGATAGAGCGGTAATCAAAATCTAACCTACAAATTTAGCTTCACACACCATGGTCAAGTAGTTCCAACTTCCACTACCAAATAAACCATTGTCATTGACATCTAGCAGTGAACATTGGAAAATATCGCTCTAGCTGTTTAAAAGTTATGAGAGGGGGTACTTACCTTTAATAATTTGTCAACTGCTGTCACTGACTGAACTAGGTACAGGAATCTGCTAACCTACAGGTACGCCAATTATCTGTAAACAAATAAATAAATCAATCAATACATACATTCCAATCAATAACTTGAACATCGATTAGTAATAAAAGACTACAATCCATTAATAATAAGTACTTACCTTGCAAAATAATTTAATGATTTTCCACCAAAAAGGCTTTTGCAAATGTTTAGCAGTAATAGAGCACTGTTCACTTGTAGCGAGTAATAAAGACAGACAGTAGGGAAATATATGACACCTCCCTTATATGGGCTTACATCACTCGTGTCAGCAGTGTTTTGCTGATCATTGCAATTCCTTTCCTGTACACCAGCCAGTCCAAAGTGCACTAGGAACACCTGTGCGGTATCAGATTACTGCTGACTTTGCATGATCATCACCCATTGTCCTGATAAACTCCTGTGGTTTTAAATTACTGCAGTGTCAGTCATCGCAACAGACCTGCGCGCTCTCTGCCATGTCAGCAATATGACACCGGAAATACCAAGTTGGCTTAGTGCACGTATAATCTCCTGAGTTTTAACATCTTAAGAACGTACATTATTCTCTCTCAACTACAAATGACACATCCATCCACCAAGTTAGGTCCCTTGGCCTGTCCTCAAATTGCATGTGCCCCGTGGACTAGGCTGCGTTCATTAACCCTAGCACTAGAACATATTCATCCACCAAGTTTTGCACTTAGCCCCTTGGCATGTCCTCTTTCCATCAGGTTTTACACGTATACGTACCAAACAGGATGTGACTTGTTAGGTTACATGTGATTTTCACAAGGGGGGCGGTAATAATGTCATCTCGCACGTGTTCACATGTATTTCGTCACTCTTCTTTCATATCGTTATGAGATTGTAGTAGTGAGGGCTGGCGAACAACGTCAGTTCAACACACTGGTTTATACATAAATGTTGTTAGGCCCTTTGGCACAATTTGAATAAATTCATGGGCTAGTCCATAGGGACCAGTCCAAAGGGGTCCGTCCACAGGGACCCGTCCACAAGGACCTGTCAGCAATGACCCGTCAACAATGACCAGTCAACAATGACCCGTCAACAGGGACTTGTCAACAAGGACCCGTCCAGAGGGACTCGTCAACAAGGACCCGTCAACAATGACACGCCAACAATGACCTGTCAATAATTACCCATCCATAGGGACTCGTCAACAATGACTCGTCAACAATGACCCGTCAACAGGGACCCGTCATAAAGGACCCCCTTCAAAAGGACCCGTCCAAAGGGGCTAGTCAACAGGGACCAGTCAAAAGAAACAAATCAACAGAGATCAATCAAAAGGGACCAGTCAACTGGGATCAATCAAAAGGGGTTATCGCCTCAAGGTCTGACATACCCCTCTTTGATTATTGGTTTGCCTATCGAAAAGCACCGGATGAAATACTTTATGATCACCCCTCGTGGAATGGGTTAGGTTAGGCTACACTACAGCCGCCATCTTTTAAAAAGCCCGTCCTCTTACAATAGCTATGAGTGGGCATGGGTAAAAACAAAAAACAAGCATGTTAATTCATATTGGCTTTCCACCGTACACATGTCTCTTGTGTAGAACAACGTTTAATTCCATATTGGCATTCAAACTGCCACATGTCGCACTTGAAAACGAGATTTTCTAAGAAATTACCATTTCACCCCCCTAGTAGGGGTAGGTTTTATTTTGGGGTGGAAATATGTTGTCCAATGGAAAGGGGGTGTCAGCCCGAGTAATTTGACACCTCGTTCAAGTCTCTAGCCTTATTGGTTCACAAGCTACGTTAAGTTAAGCTACAGCCGCCATCTTGGGAGGAGGAGGAGGCTGCGGAACCGATCAAAAACCACTACTCATGACATCATTAGAACCATATATTTTTGAATATAAATACATATTACGTCAGCAACATTAAGGAAGTTTTCTATTGTAATAATTGTCAGATGATTATCAGAAACTTCAATTTATGAAATAAACTGGTGACAATGACCAATCGAATATCAACATTCAAGGAATTCCAGGGGGGGGGGCACGGCCCCACCTTGCCCCTCCCTGCGGGCGCCCATGGTGAGAAGTACCGGTATGTCGCACGGTATGATTGGGATCATGATATTTTAGGGTAAGTCGTCGATTAGTAAATAATTGGAGGGCAAGACTTGTGAAAAGATGGGGGAGTCTATATTTATGTAACGTATATAACAGGATAGAGAGATTCACGTTATCATAAGCTCATTCATTGTATGTCTAAGAAGACAGCGATCTTAGCTTGTTTCCCACTGCGTGCCAATGTGAGGTCGGTAAGGAAGAGGGTGAGGGCATCGATAGTGCTTTTGCCTTTTGGGAAAACAAATTGATAAGTAGGCATGAGGAAGTAATATTCAAAGCACCGTGTAAGGCGTGTTAGCTGAACTGCTAGGCTCAGAGGGGTTCTTCCCTGGTTGTAAAATAGGGATTCATTGGAACATACCGTATTCCATTCAGGTGGTCGGGGGTTCGGGAGAGGATAGAATTAAAAGAGGTCAGGAGGATAGTGCGAGCGGGGATAGAAGTGACAACGTATGATAAGTGATGATGTCTGGACCGTGGGAGGAAGGTCTTTTATGTACAAGAGCTCGTTGAATTTCTGAAGGTTCTATGGGGGATGTGAGGGTAGTAAAACGGGGTTGATTGAAAGTTATGGGAAGAATGGTAGAGGGGGGAACTATATCCGGGGTAAGAGAGGTTAAAAAAGAAAGGTTAAGCGTCGAAGGGACCAGGCGTAAATGGGTGGGGGCGTGTATTCCGGTTAAGAGAATGTATAGCCTTCCAAATATAAGAAGATGTACTGTGGCGGTGTAGGGAACTTATTAATTTCTTCCATGCTTCTCTTGGTTTTGTATTAAATATTCGTTGCATTTTGGTCGTGATGTTTTTGTATTGAGTGTAAGCGGTGATCCCCTATCTGACTATTACTGTGATACTCGTAAAGAAGGAGGAGAAGAAGAAGAAGAGATCAAAGAATACAAAATTAACGGACGCATCGTTTCCATTAGAGTTTATTTGAGCTTCTATATGCTCCTTGGTTTCTAAGGTTAGGCCAAGACCGACTACAATATTGTCGAGGATCAAAAACAAAAAGGCAGTGAATACGAAACGGAGACGTCTTGTTGATGTGTGCTGGTTTTTGTCAAATTGGTCCCTCTTCAAGACGTATTTGAACAAAAATACTAGACTGGATGTGAGTATTGTGACTGAATGTAAACTTTGAGCACTGGTCTCTGTATAGTGTCATTTATTTGGAGTGAAATCCATTATTTCCTGTTTTGCGTGTGTAAAACAAACAACAAACGGTTGAACATCGTAATTCAACGAGGCTCCAAAGCCTTTCACACTCAAATTAATGGCTTCTTACCAAGGAAGTCAGACCGTACCTAACCTTACCGACAGTTCTACCTAGTGATGGGCTACGAGTGGACTCACGAAGAATCGAGTCTGGAACCGTAATACTCGAGTCCGGAATCGAGGCCGAGGACGATGTCAGCAATATCTGTGAGCCATTTATGGAAACAACACGACGTATATAAATGTCGGTACGCCCAAGGAGTAATAAGAAGAAGCCCTAACGGCAAGGAAGTGAGGCCAGAAGTTACTCCTTCACATATGCTCAAAACATTAGATAGATAGATAGATAGATAGATAGATAGATTTTTATTAATTCCATTTGATCAAATACATGTATACAATACATTTTTGATATAGGACACGTCAGAATTTACATCTATAAAATAAAAGTACTAATAGGTATATACAGTAATACTAATACTATAACTATTTATAACTTATTATAATAACAGATCTTAAGAGATACAATCTTATTGCACGACTATTTACACCTTACTCTATTATCATAATATGAAAACTTAATTCTATAAATACAACATCATACAGCTAGGTATTACAATGAAAATATAAAAGTGAAATATAATTATAGATTTCATCGCTCCTATGCGCTAAGATATTCAACTACAGAGTAAAAACAATGGCACTGCAGATAAGCTTTCAACATTCTATCAAAGGTTTTTATTTTTGGGGCCAGTTTTATATACTGGGGTAGTTTATTGTATAATTTAACTCCTGTGTGAAAAGTTCCTTTTTGATATATGCTTGTGTGTGTGTGAGTGTGTGTGAAATACGAATGTTTTGATTTTGTCTTGTGTTATGCCTATGAACATCATTGTTTGTTTTAAGAAAAACATCATTATTCATTAAATTATTTTAAGAAACATAATAATTTCAAAGATATATATATGCAGGGCAGTGGGAGAATGTTTAAATCTTTAAACAGAGGTCTACATGATTCTCTAGTGTTTACATTTGCCATAATTCTAATCGCCCTCTTTTGTATCCTAAACGTGCTTAGTACATCTGGCGACATACCCCAAAATATGACCCCATATCTTAAGTATGAATGGAAATAAGCAAAATAAGTATTTCTTAATGTGTGCATGCTAGTGCAGGTTTTCAAAATACGTAACGCAAAGCACATCGAGTTCAGTTTAGTATTCATATATTGTATATGTTTATTCCATTTCAAGTCTTGTTGTATCCATAGTCCTTAAAATTTTGTTTCTGATTTATTTTCTATTTGATGACCATTTAATGTTATATTGGGCTTCGCAGGAGTTTTATTCTGTATAGTGTGGAAATTTAGCCATACTGTTTTTTATAGTTGATTATGAGGCGATTATCATGTGCCCATTTGGTTAACTCTCCTGTAACGGAGTCAGCAGACTGCTGTATGACCTGTTTAGTTTCACCTTTTATTACGAGTGTTGTATCGTCCGCAAACAAAATGTCCTTAAGTGAATGAACGTTCTGTGTTATATCATTGATATATAGAAGAAAGAGTAGTGGGCCCAAAACCGATCACTGGGGAACTCCAAATTTAATAATTCCCTCATTGGACAATGTTTCATTAAGATATTTGGTTCCATCCTCCTTGTGTCTCAAGCTTACTATTTGTTTACGCCTTGTTAAGTAAGACTATCCATTTATTAGCTAGACCTCTAATACCACATTGATTTAGTTTTGTAAGGAGGATTTTATGGTCAACAACATCAAATGCTTTCGATAAATCGAAGAATATGCCAGTTACATGTTCCTTATTGTCAATTAATTTCAGTATACTATTACTACATTCGTAAATTGCTGTCTGTGTAGATTTTTCCGTTCTGAATCCATGTTGTGAGTTTGATAATATTTTATTTTTTTCTATAAAATTTATACATCTCTTATACATGATTTTTTCCACAATTTTTGCAATAACAGTTGGTAAGGTAATAGGACGATAGTTATCTAATTCATCTTTTGAACCGTTTTTGTGCACTGGAATTACTTTTGATAACTTCAAAATATCCGGGTAAGTTCCTGAGGGAATTGAACTGTTTATTAAGTGTGTAAGTGGATTTATTATATTTTCTGCACATTCCTTTAAAATTGCATCAGGGATGCCATCAATGCCAGCAAAGAATTTATTTTAGCTCTTTTATTACTATTCTTACCTCTTCACTTGTGACATGATTTATAAATAAGGAATCACTGCATAAATTTATTTTATTATTAGAATTCAGTGTATTTACCTGTGATTTATTTAATAATTTTTGTGGAATTTCCGGAAAATAGTCATTAAAAGTGTTTGCTATTTCATATGGATTATTAATCACTTTATTATTTCTGGTCAGTGTAATGTTCCTTTGTATTTTAGCAGATTTTCCAGTTTCTTTCTTTATCACGGACCACATAGCCCTGTTTTTATTAGATGATTGTGAAAAAATTATCATTATGCATTTTCTTCGCTAGTCTTATTACCTTATTTAATATGCTAGTATATTTTTGTAGTATAAATTGAATTCAGGTGTTGTGTGGTATTGTTTATATAATTTGTGTAGAAATTTCTTTCTTTGACATGAATTTATAATCCCTGTTGTTATCCAATTGCTAGTTTTATTATTTTGAACAGTTCTTTGTTTAAAGGGGAATGCTCTTTCAAAATAGTGTTTTAGGGTAATGTTAAATGCATTAAATTTATCATTTACATTTTCTAGTTTAAAAATTTCTGACCATGTTTCCTTAACTTATTTAATAAGTCATTGAAATATGTAACATTTGTTTCAGTGAATGACCTACACTTTGATTTTACTCCATTATCATTATTATTGATTGTTTCGGGTACTTCAAAACTCAGTATTTGTCCATGGTGGTCACTAAAACCCGGACAATAGACTTATATTGAATGGTGATATTTATCTGTATTTATAAAAAAAATGATCAGGAGTGGTTTTACTAAATTTTGTTATTCTTGTTGGGGTATTTACTGTAGGTTTCAGTCCATAGGAAATTAGTAACTGTGTTAATAATTCACAATTTTTATCACATTTTAAGAAATCCACATTTACATCCCCACAAATTATTATATCGAAATTTAATTTGCTCCTGTTATTGAGTAACAATTCTAATTTATCTATACATAAAGGAAACTTTCCTGACGGAGAACGGTATACGCATACAATTATTAACTTAAACTGCTGTATTTTACGGCAGAGAGTTCAAAATCCTGTTCCATAATTAGATAATCATAAGCTGTTATCTGTTCATGATCTAAATTATTTCATATGAAGATACAAGTACCATCATGGCTAATATTAGATCTAGAGTATTTACTAGCTGGTATAAACCCTGGGAATTTAATTAATTCGAGTTGTTCCTCTTTCAGCCAATGTTCTGAAATACATAGTGCTGAGATGTCTTTAAGTTCATTTTTAAGCATTAGATTTATGTAATCAATTTTATTATAAAGAGACTGAACATTCTGGTGGTAAATTTTAAATTTGTTACTTTTGCAAGCTTGTGTTGGTGATTTATTTACATTAATATTATCATAATTGTTATTATTATCGTTGCTAGACAAATCCGAAATACAATTTTTGCACTCCGTTAAATTTGACTTCAAAAGATCTGAATGCCAAACCTCACGTTTGGCTTCATTTACCAGTTTCCCTGCTTCCACTCTAAAGATATTACTTTTGAACTATTCTTACCATTTGAATTTACAATTTTGCAGATTTCATCACTGAGATACTCTTTTTCTAACCTATTGCGGTAGTTCCATAAGAAAAGCATGTAATGGTGTGACGTACGTACTTAAAAGTGGAGATATTTCTCGTGTGGGTCGAAATGTTGACGTGTGGGGCATATGTTTGCACCAACAGAACTCCCACCGGCCAAAGTAATGACATTTCACAAGTAAATGCACTTTATTTGCAATGTATTATGTTAAGTTTTCATCCTTAGAGTAGCCACCCTACGGTACTGTTCTAGTATCATTCGTTAAATGTTCAAATAGTGACATATGTGTCCACCAATATAAGTTTTTTGATTGCTAGGAATTAATTACGGATATATTTCTTCGTTTCTTACTGGAAATAGTTTCTGCTTGTCAATTAATGAACGGTATTACTGTAATCTAATTACCCCCAATCTATTTTTTACGTGGCTTGAGCTGTAGATTTATTGCTCCTGGGTGTTAGAAGATTGATATGCCATTATTTGCATATTTTAGCGTGTTAATCTCAAACCTCAGCCTAGACCTTGTTTAGTTTGTTACCGGAACTGAACTTGCCTATTTAAAAAAAAAAAACATCGTGTAATAAAAACAATAACGCCAGCACCCAATTAGTTCACATGCCTTAATATTTTAAATTTATTTAATTTATCCAATACACATTCGTGAATCTAATGGCAAGCTTACTGGTATCTCGGTAATTATTTTCCTATTAGTTGGTATGAGTTAAGAATAGTGGTGTATGGTTGCCTGAAATCCCACAATAATTACAAGTTATAAAAACTGCATACCGGTATAATACATTCATTTCCCAAGTGCTATACTATATTTAACGCTGTGGATGTTCAACTTGGGCATTCGTTGTACTACTATACAACAAGATATAGAGCTGAAAATGTATTTTATTCCATATTTACATGAAAAACAACAATCCTTAACGTAAAGTAACTGAAATGAACTTACAAATTGATAAATTGAACTAACAAAATATCACCAGTGGTGTGAACTACTTGTCTTTCCAATTTGAATTTTAAAAGACAATCATGTTCACTATGTCCCCATGCAAACGATTCTTCTTGTGTGTTACGATTGTTCCAGTCTTGGAGAAAAGTCGTTCACAAGGAACGGACGTTGCTTGAGTCCATAAATATTTCCTCGCAAGTTTAGCTAGTGTTGGAAATTTTGATTCATTATGTCACCAATAATCCAGTGGATTTAAGTTAAATATAAACATAGACCAAACTATTAATTTATACACTAATTTCGTTTCAAATTGTAAAATATTTTGTTTTTAAACTCAAATAATCACTTGTCAGTAATTAACCTGCTCCATTTCCCCTATAAATATGATAATAAGGTCAACAGTCATATCAACATTGGCTAATAGGAGATTGAACTTTTTTCTAATGTTTCTTCGTTGAACAGCAAATTTATACACTTCGTTAAAATGTAGGGGGCATCTTCCCTATGCACTTTCCTACTGAATGCAAATGTGCAACTGAACATCTTATGATGAGTGTTGTAAATTTACTATAGAAATGAATAAAATTATTGTTTCCCAGAAAAATTGTTTTTGTTTGTTGTTATGAGTGCTTGCTAAAAAAGGGTAAAAAAATCAATTTCCACTCGGGTATTCCGTTATGAGGTATTATTGATGCCGGCCTTCTGACATTTATATTTCCTTGTGAACTTTTAAAATGTATGTCCTCTCATAGAAAAAAATACAAGAATCTGAGTAATGATGAGGTAAGTCATACTATTGTACTTTTAATGGAGTTGTTAATCACGTTTGGTTTTGTGGATATTGTTGGGGATGCAATTTCTCTGGTAGCATGTAGTAGGTGGTGCAGGTTCGCAAGGCAAGGAATTACATACCGGTACCGAAACACACTTGATGAAACAACGCACGGAACGAACTGTAGATATATTCACAATTATACACAACACAACAAATATTCAACACTCAATAAGGCATGTCTATGACGCCGCGGTAGCGTATGGCCTTGTACGCTGTAAGCGAAAGACTCGCCTGCCTGTCCATTGTCTCAACGGAGAGTGTCACAATAGCCCTCTCCTCTCACCCTCCAGCTGCCCGACCGCGCTAATCCTAGCAGGGCAGCCAACTCAATGTAACAGAAAACTGAGTCCACACAGTGAGGGATTGCTAACACAGTAAAACACACAATTTATATAAACAAGAAGTCCAGTCACAACATACCGGCCGCCAAGAAAGTTCACTTTCTTCAATAATATAAAAAATATATAAAATATAAAAACAGACAAGTCAAATCAAGAACGTAAATACACTATGAGCACTAATTACACATCCCTATCCGCTGGGAGAGGGCACAACTTGGTGATTGGTCTCTTGAAAACGCCATGCGGAGTGCGGATGGTTACGACACGAACCAGTCCATCAGCACCAGGATGAACGTCTTCGACGACTGCCACCTTCCAGGATAAGGGCGGCAGGTTATCCTCACGTACCTGTGCACCTGCACCTGGTTGTACATTTGGGCAGGAGCTGGTCCATTTGGTTCGCTGTTGCAGATGATGGAGGTAGTCATGTGACCATCTGCGCCAGAACAGCTGGAGTCGCTGCTGCAATATTTCCCATCTAGATAACAGGCTAAGCTTACTGGTACCTAGATCTGGCTGGGGAATGCTAGTAATGGAAGTTCCGATTAAATAGTGGCCAGGAGTAAGAATTTGGGGATCAGCAGGGTCAAACGAGAGAGGAATCAGAGGCCTGGAATTGAGAGATGCTTCGATTTGGCATGTTAGGGTGGTCAGCTCTTCATACGTGAGGCACATAGTTCCCATAGTTCGTCGCAGGTGGTGCTTAAATGACTTTACACCAGCCTCCCATAATCCACCAAAATGGGGTGCGCGAGGAGGGATGAAGATCCATTCGATGCCCTCGGTATTTGTGAAGTTCCTTATCTCAGTCTTCAGCTGTTCAGACTTCAGAAGAGCTTGCAGTTCCCGAAGTTCTCGTTGAGCACTCACAAAATTGGACCCGTTGTCGCTGTAGATTTTCTTACATCGTCCTCGGCGTGACACAAATCGTTTCAAAGCGGCCAAAAATGCTTGGGTAGATAAATTGCTCCCCACTTCTAAATGCACTGCCCTAGTAGCTAAACAAACAAATATGGCAATATAGCACTTCTCCTTCAGTTTCAATCTACGGGAGCCGGATTTGACATAAAACGGTCCAGTGAAGTCCACGCCAAGTTAAAAAATGGCCTGACAGCTTCAACTCGGGGAAGTGGCAGTTGCCCCATTATTGATGTACAGGTTGACCCTTCAACTTATGACATACCAGGCAGCGATGAAAAATGTTTCTGACAGTTGATTTACCATTTCCTATCCAATATGGCAATATAGCAAATGAGATGGAGCATCTCATTTGCGACTACTTGAGGGAACAGTGGGAAACATTATCATGGTTTAATGATAGGCAACATGGATTTCGGAAAGGTTACTCATGCGAGAGTCAGATGCTATCACTTTTTCAAGACATTAGCGAATCGTTAGACCATGGAGGTTCAGTCGACGCCGTGGTTATAGATTTTGCGAAGGCATTTGATGTCGTGGCGCATGACATGCTACTCAATAATTAGCCTCTACGAAGATTGATAGAAGAGTAATTTTATGGATCCAAGAATTTTTGACGGGTCGTTCACAGAAAGTGAAAGTCGATGGCATATTCTCGGATGAAATTACCGTAACGTCGGGTATCCCTCAGGGCAGCGTAATCGGAACTTTGTTATTTTTGGCGTTTATAAATGACATACCAAATGGGATTCGCAGTGACTGTCGATTGTTTGCGGATGATTGTGTAATATATCGAAAGATACATGACTCACAAGACAATGCAGTGCTTCAAGACGACCTGAACCTGGTCTATAAGTGGGCGATTGATAATAAAATGAAAATAAACACAAGAAAATGTAGTCTCTTAAAAATAGGGAAAGTGCGAAGGCAGGATTTTCAATATAACATTGGCTCGGAAATACTTGTAGAAGAAGATTCTTGCAAATATTTGGGCGTTCACGTAAGGAATTATATGAAATGGAGTAGTCATGTAGGATGTGTAGTTTCAAAAGCTTACAAATCCCTGCACTTTGTAATGAGGGTATTAAAAGGAAGTAGTACCTCTGCTAAAGAATTAGGCTATTTGTCACTTGTAAGACCTATTCTGGAATATGCCTCGGCGGTTTGGGATCCATATCAAGTAGGGCTCATCTATGAGTTGGAAATGGTACAAAGAAAGGCCGCTAGATTTGTGCTCAGTGACTTTAATCCCAGGAGGAGTGTGAGCCGTATGTTAAAGAAACTTGGGTGGGAATCACTGGAGGCTAGGAGGATGAAATCTAGACTCTGCGCTATGTACATCACGTATACAAATCAACCAGCATGGGGTGAGCTTAGCAAACGATTGGGAAAGCCCACTTACATGGGTAGGAGCGATCATCCTTTCAAAGTTAAGGGCCGACCACAGCGAACAAATTATGGTAAATATTCTTTTGTAAACCGTGCCATTGATAACTGGAACTCTCTACCTGCCGCAGTCTTAGAGCCTTTTCCCAAACATATAGGTGTGTTTAAGAAAAGACTGACTATTTGTGTAAATACTCCAGTTTAATTGTTGTATAATTGTTATTGAATTGTTATGTATAATTATTTATTTGTTATGTATATCCAATTTGCCACCGGGGGACACACCCCCCATTGCAAATAAATGAATGAATGAATGAATGAATATCGTTGCCTTAACGATGAAAGTACAAGTTGGCAACCAGCATGTAACATGCGACGATGCTCGTGCTCCACGATTAATCTTGTTAGGTGATGACCTGGAGGAAGTATCAACTGGTGTTTATCATCGTAGGTAAGATCAGAGTGTTCCAATCTACCTCCTACCCGCGGAAGACGCATGCCATCTAGAATGGGACTCAAAGAAAGTAATTTGCTCTTGTGATTAAGAGGCTGCCCTTGTTCCAATTGTCGTATCTCCCTTCCGTAGGCAGTAAGTTGAGCCAATTTCTTCCCACCATAGCTGATTTCCTATGAGATCATTGGGATTGACTCCTCTAGAAATCATGTCCGCTGGGTTATCGGGCGATGGTGCATGTCTCCACTCAGCACTTGTAGTGTTCTCTTGTATTTCAGCCACCCTATTCCCCACGAAGGTCTTCCATCTGGCAGAGGGTGCATTTAACCATGCTAATACTACGGTAGAATCGGTCCAGAGATATGTTCGGCAAATGTCCAATCTCAAAGCTCGGTTTACCTTCTTAAGCAATTGTGCCAGCAATAAAGCACCGCAGAGTTCCAATCGAGGAAGTGACAGTCTCTTCAAAGGTGCTAGTCTTGATTTAGAACATAAGAGAGGAAGTTGGGTCTCTCTGAGCTCCGCAGGAAAACTCTCAAGTAGACCAGGATGATTACTGCACCATTTGCGTAGTGGAAATCCCGCCCCTTAGATTAATTATATCAACTGACGTTGCGTTTCAAGTGCATCTTCGATGTTTTGACATCCAGTCATGCAATCATCTACGCAAAAGTCATTTGGAATTACTTCTGCTGCCTTGGAGTAGATCTGGGCGCCTTCTGAAGCAAGCTGTTGTAGACATCATGTAGCCAAGAAGGGAGCGCTTGCCATCCCGTAGGTCACAGTTGTTAATTGATATTCTTGGATGGGTTCTGTCTGATCTCTTCTCCACAAAATCCGCTGGTAGGTACGGTCCTGGGTGTTTACTTGTACCTGTCTGTACATCTTGGCGATGTCAGCAGTGAATGCAATGGGATGAGCTCGAAATCTGAGAATTATGGAGCAGAGATCTTTCTGTATAGTAGGCCCAACCATAAGTAAGCTGTTCAAGGATACACCATTGCTGGAACTAGCAGAGAAATCAAAAACAACTCTTGTCCTTGTTGTCGAACTGGATTCTTTAAGAATTGCATGATGAGGCATGTATTATGTAGATGTCGTAGCCGCACAGGCTGGCTCCATATGCCCTAATGCTTCATACTCGTCCATAAATTTCACGTAGTCTTGCTTCAGATCAGGATGCCTACTGAGCCTTCGTTCAAGTAGCTGAAATCGCTTAGATGCCATCGTAAATTAATCGCCTAATTTGTCCGGATCTTCATGGAATGGCAAGCGAACCACAAATCTTCCAGAATGATCTCTTGTAGTGTGCTGTGCAAAGTGTGCCTCACATTGTTGTTCTTCTTTAGTTGATTCTGAATATCAACGTCGGTCTTCACAAAGAATGATGCTACCGGCCGCCGTGGCATAGTGGAAGGGTGAGTCCCTGTTTCATACCTCCCCGATAGAATCCATCCAAATTCGGTTTCATGCAGGACAGGGTGATTGGAGTCCCTGGTTACCTTACCAGATCGGTAAATATATGTACAACTTTCAGCCCATAACAAAATGTCGATCTTACTAGGTTGATGAAATGACAGATCTGCTAGAGCAAGATTCTTAGGTAGGTTCCATTCAGTAGGATCAATAACGTGTTCTGGTAGGTCGTCAGTGACCTTAGTAAGTACCAAGCATTCGACTGATGTAGTGAAATTGTTGGCGTGAGAGGATATTTCAAGACAGATACTGTGCCTCGTCTCTGAAGTGGTGTCTCATATTCCTTGAATTGGAACTCTCCTGTTTTGCCTAGGAAGATTCAATCGCTGAGCACAGGATTCAGTAATAAAACAGGATTGAGAACCAGGGTCAAGCAGCGCCCGACATATCTGCCATCATCCTGTACTATCCCTAACCTTGATACAAGCTGTAGACAAGAGAGTGTGTCTGGTTGGCTCTATCTTGAATGTGCAGTAACTTATTGTTCCTGACCTTCCTTTGGGTTGCCTTTGCTGTTCTTAGCTACCGTTCCTAGGAGGTTTTTAGGAGTGACTACCTTGTTGTGATGGTTGGGGTGCATCCATATGTACTAGTGTATGGTGCCACTTGTTGCAAATGCGGCAGCTGCCCGATTTACAGTCATTAACCTTGTGATCTGACTTGAGGCAATTATAACACAAATTCTTGCTCTTTACAAACTCCCTTCGCACATGAACTGGAACTTGTGCGAAACTCCTACTCTGACTACAATACATGCTTTGTGAATTTGTTGCAACATATGATTGCTGGACTTGTGCGCCATGTTTGTGTTTGCGGGAAACAAGAAAGTTAATTAAAACTCAGCAATTCTTCTAGGTTTGTGCCGTGTCTGTGTGGGGTTTCGCCTAGGACACCAAGCAGGCTCATCGGTGGGCTTTTGGTGTCCCCGCCCAATATACCATCTTTTTAAGAAAGTTAATGTTTGTTAAACTAGGCTTAGGTAGATTAGAATTGATGATCTCAATTGATTTGCACTTGGTTTCGAGAAATTCACACAATTCATGCAAGGTTGGAAAAGTAATGGAGTTAAGTGTTGATTCATATTCCCTGCGTATTGATATGTCGACCTTTTCCAGTATTAATTGTGGCACAAGTAATTCTTCCAATGGTACGTAGAATTGTAACGCCCTTATAGCATTCAAATTGCTCAATGCTTGGTTGAGAAGTGCCCGCAGATCACTTGCTGACGCCTTGCTCATAGACGGTAATGTTAACAATTGCCTGATATGAGCAGAAGCAATTAAACGAGGATTGTCATATCGTTTAGAAATTATTTCAAGAGCTATTTCAAAATTAGAGCTGGTGACTGGGAGGTTGGCTATGAGAGCATGTGCCTCGCCTGACAAGGAACTCAGTAAATAATGAAATCGTTGCATGTTGTCTAGATCTGCCTTGTTGACAATAAGGCTCAAGAATGTGTCGTAATAATGCCTGTAGTGAGTTACTTCACCATTAAATGAAGGGATTTGAATTTTAGGTAATTTAATTCCTTTGGAGCCTGAACTATGGTTGGAAGTGGAATTTAGATTGCTGTCACCTGACCTAATGCTGACAGAGCCATTGTTAGCGACAGTCAATTTGGTCATTAGCCTATTTTCAATTTTGAAAAAAATAGGCTTATGAGATCACCTTTTGCCCGTGTGTGTGTGCGTGTGTGTGTGTGTGATTCGTGTGTGTGTGTTCCCCTAATAAAATCTAAACGGCAGGAGCGATTTCAATGAAACTCGGAAAGTTCATAGCACTATTCCCGGCGACCTCGACCGTGCCCTTCAAATTTTGTTACGACTCACCAATCCAACATGACGGCTGTGCGAAATATTTCACCAGCATTCAATATCTCCGAAACTATTACCGATATTACCCTGACATTTTCTATGGTGATAGAGGGAACTACTATAATTTCACTTATGTGACTTTGAAAACCTGGTGACTACAAAACCAACATGGCGGCCAAGCGAATTTGCGACTTTTAAATAGACGTTTCTCGCGATTTGACCAACCAAGCGCAATGAAACTTGGTACAGTATATATTTATATACATTGTAATGTACCGACATCTAACTTCGTTCAATTGTTTACATAATCACAAGATGGCGGATGTGCGAAATATTTCACCGGCATTCTATATCTCTGAAACTATTAGCGGTAAAACCCTGAAATTTTGTACGGAGATAAAGGGCAATACTGGAAGTCCTTCTATAAGACTTTCAAAAACCGGTTAACTACAAAACGAACATGGCGGCCAAGCGAATTTGAAAATTTTAAATAGACGTTTCTCGCGATTTAATGTTCCAAGCGCACTGAAACCTGGTACAGGAAATATTTATACACATTGTAATCCACTGGTATCTAATTTAGTTAAATTGTTTACATAACCTCAAGATGGCGGTAGTGCGAATTTTAAAATTAATTTTTTATTTCTTGTGATGTAGTCATGTGATCGGAGTGAAAGTTTGAATAATGAACCTACGCAATAATTTTCCTTTAATGGTACATGACTCTATGACCTATACATTTAACAATCCAACATGGCGACCATCCGAAATACTTAGACGATACTGAATATCTACGAATCTATTTTAGCAATCAAATGCATTTTTTAATGTTCATAGGGTCTATGAACTTAAGTTCACCTATAGGACTTTAAATAACCTGGTGATCACAAATCCAACATGGCGGCGACGCGAATTACAAATATTCACATGGACGTTTCTCGCAATTTAACCATCCGCGTGCAGTGAAACTTGGTACAGTAAATCCTTATACGAATGTTAATCCACTGGCATCTAATTTATTTCAATTGTTTCCATAACCTCAAGATGGCAGCTGTGAAAATTTTAAAATCTCCTTGCTACTTGTTGTGTCCTAATTATGCGATTGAAGTTTGAATACTACACGTTCACAATAATCTGCATGTAACAGTACATAACTCTAGGACATACATATATAAAATCCAACATGTCGACCATCCGAAATATTTAGTCGGTTCTCAATATCTACGAATCTATTACAGCAATCAAACTGAAATTGTGTATGTTGATAGTGGCAATTAACATAAGTAGGATATATGAAAATAGGCTGTATAGTTCTTCACGGAACTACTTGTTTTTGTTTCCAGATCAAAATACATTGTTTCAAATACATCCCTATCTTCAGCGTGCATTTGAAAGTCCTCAAACACTTCCAACTGTGTTTGAGCCCCTTCGAACTTATCACGTATGACAGGCAATTCTTTTAATCGCACTATTATGGCTTGATTATTTACCTCCAGATGTTCATTCACAAATTTTTCCATGCGCGTGAGGCTGGATTTAGCTACCGCACGTGTAGTGATTAATCGTTTCCTATTTGCCTCATCCATGCTGACAAACTAGAAATAGGGTAGGATAATATAACAATGAGCAATAGGAGCGAACAATGATAAATAAATAAGCCAGTCTTGGTACCTTTTTTTAGCTGTTTTGATGTGAAGACTGCATCGTGTCTGTTCGGCAGCAGTCGGAGGTCTTCGGCGTAGCGTGGAGAATGACCCGCCAAGCTGTTTGTGTTTGTAAATTCCAGTTTATAGCAAGTTCACCACACTTGTACACTATAATTCACACTTCACATATTTAAACACACTCGTCGCATCCGGCCCTGGAGGCCCAATATGTTGGGGATGCAATTTCTCTGGTAGCATGTAGTAGGTGGTGCAGGTTCGCAAGGCAAGGAATTACATACCGGTACCGAAACGCACTTAATAAAACAACGCATGGAACGAACTGTAGATATATTCACAATTATATACAACACAATAAATATTCAACACTCAATAAGGCATGTCTATGATGCCCCGGAAGCGTATGGCCTTGTACGCTGTAAGCGAAAGACTCGCCTGCCTGTCCATTGTCTCAACGGAGAGTGTCACAATAGCCCTCTCCTCTCACCCTCCAGCTGCCCGACCGCGCTAATCCCAGCAAGGCAGCCAACTCAATGTAACAGAAAACTGAGTGCACACAGTGAGGGATTGCTAACACAGTAAAACACACAATTTATATAAACAAGAAGTCCAGTCACAACAGATATTTCTCTATGTACAGTAGGGTGGGTCAAAAACGTTTAGAACTTAAATAGTGAAATGAGTTTTGTATTTAAGTCATCAATACCCATCAAGTTCATTCCATATTTTTATGGTGATGCAAATGATCTAAAGAGTTAAAACTCAGCAATTCTAAAGAGTGTTGGTAGTGTGCTTACTGTTATTGTGTCGTATCTGCAATAACAACTTCCATATAAGCCAGATAGATACCCTTAGTACTGCACCCGTTCATCCGAGGTATGCGATGACCCATCTGCCATTACATCGCATACCTGGCATCCCAGGCCAGAGTGGAGTTAAATGAACATGAAATAAAATAAGGAATGTGTCGGAAATTCAGTTGAAATATCACAAAAGCAGAGGGTAACACGAGATAAAGTATCTCTAGGGTCGTTACGGGCTTAAATTTAATCATATTAGCAAATAGAAATGGGCGCCATCAACTGAACCCCTAGCAAAACACATCCTTTCTGGTTAAGCCTTAATTGAGACAAAGGAAAGGATTGGGAAACAACATCATCATCAGATCACAACTAAGATAAAACAAAATGTATTTAAACTTGATCAGTCAGACAGAAAAAGAAACATAAACCCTGCCTAAGAGTATGGTCGAATGTAAAAGTTATGATGTTATAGTCCTCACAAATCGAACCATCTCTGCACTATCTTAAATAATTTTCATCCACATGAAAAATAAAAATAACTTAAGTTCGCTTGAGTTCTCAGGGCCACCGTAGCACTATGTATTTTCGTCACTGACATTTCGTGATCCCTGAGACCTAACTTTCGTTAACGTAACATCAGTAATGTGGATGTCAAGAAATGTTAATCTGTCTAACACAAAATATCATAAAAACACTTATATTTAATTATTCAATCATTTATGGCTTACATGGCATTAATCAAAGTTGGAAATCCCAACAATCACTCCTCAAAAATTAACAATTAATTTATACACCATATTTACATCCTCGCTAACCACTACTCGGTTGTGAATCAAAAAACTTCACTACTCATCTGTCATCACCATCATTATCATGTCAAAATAATTAAATGTTTCTCACATCAGCTCTCATTCCGTTATTCGTTATACCCAAATCAGAATTATTAATTCATTACCATCAGATCATTTAAATAAATATTATATTAATCAATTCATTGAATCATTTGTAAATCACCCACACACTCTCATTTCATTATCTCATTTAAATAAAATTATCTCAATCCATCCATTTAAATTATTTAATTCATTAATTTAAGTTGCAATTCCTCTGTTTATTTAAATCATATCTCTTATTTAAATTTATTTTAATTTATTTAAATTTTATTGTTATCAGCTCCTTTAATTAATTATCACCATGTAATTCATTTATTTATCAGCTGTTTAATCAACTATTAATTTATTTAATCCATCGGGTCAGATCATTAATATGCTTAAACTTCAGATTATAATTCCATAAATTATTATTATTATTATTATTAGAAAATCTTGGATTATCAAAAAATTATTTATTTATTTAATTTCCTAAAAATTGTTTAATATTGGTTATAGAACGTTGTCTCAAAATTTTACCAGTTCCAAGCTATACCTCATACATAATTATCATGCCAAAACAATACGTTGCCCTTACAAAATCACGTTGGTGGAGGTAGATTATTAGCTTGGGAATAACCTAACCCCCAAGGGAAGATGATGAAGAAAAAGAAGTGGGTTTCGGACTGGAGAAAAGGATGGAGAAATAGGAAGTGAGTTTGACATAAGTTATAATTAAGAGTACTTGCTCAAATGCAACAAGTAGTGCAATCCCTATCAATAGATTTATTTTTATTAAAGAGGGCATGAACCTAGGAAGAGTTAGGGAAGACAGGATCTTGCCTAACCGTTATGTTTGAGAAATGATAAATCAAAGAACAAATATTTAATTTATTTAAAAATGCAAGAGGAAGAAGTCTTTGTAACAAATATATAATTTTGTTTTTGTATAAACAATTGGGGTCGCAGACCTCCGAAAACATCTAAAGCTTGCGCCAGGCAATTGATAATTCTTTTGGTTTTAAACCTTTTATATACTTTAAAATCTTCGTAAGATTTTGAAATGACGAAGATAAATAAATGAAAATTTTTAAGATAACTGACGTAATTAAAGTTAGACAATAAATCAAGTACAAGGTGTGTACTTTAAGAATTTCTAGGTAAATATCTTAGAAAGAGTAACAACTTCGAAAGTAAAAACAACAAAAACAGGAAGAATAAAATAGAAGTTTCTATAACTTCTTGTGTTAATGCTGAATTACTTTTAATGATTATACAAATAGGGCAGGTCACTTATTGTGAGACCTGAAGACAAAAATCGAAAGTAAGTTTCTAGAACTCCTATGTATAAGTAGGGATCACGAGACAAATGGGGCAAGTTTCCCTTTCGTGAAACCTAGAGATAACTCACTTATGAGTTGAAAGTATTGTATTCCCTCATTAGAAGGGAGAAACAATATAATTTAAGGCGTGTACTAGACATGAAGTTTTACAGACATTAATTCGTGGTACATAAAGCAAGAGAGGGAGGGCACTTATAGAGAGTGACACCTCATTGAAAAAAGAACTAAAGTAACAATTTTATTATTTTGGTTTGTTATTAAGGGGTTTGGGAAAGATCAAATGGGATTGAGGAAAAGTGTTCATGGCCGTATTTATAGTATTCGGACGAACGCGACGCGGATGAAATGTTGAACAAACACTGTTTTTCACTATAGTCTGTTGAAATAGATGAAAAGTTCACTGTAGTAGCACAAAAAGTTTATGGCAAAGAAAGTTATTGCAATGATGGAAAATAACTAGTTACACTAGATATGCGAGAGTCTATTGCTTGAGAAAGTTGTAGATTATAGTTGCATGCGCCAGAGAAAATCCCAACGGAGGAAGAAAAAATAGATATTGATTAGTAGTTCATAAGGAAGGTTCCTTAGTTTGAAAAAGTATTCCCATGTGTGAGTGGAAAATACATGACAGTATAACTGGTAGATAGAGTGCAGATTATGGAAGGTTCCAGAGCAATCATGACTGAAGAATAGGGCAAAAGTTAGTCCAGCGGTGGAACGAGTTAAGTATTTTATAGACAGTGGGTAATTTAATGGTATCCCACGTTGTGAGAAAATCTCTCATTTAATAAGCATAAGAAATGCTGCTTCCTGTTAAGATTGGCTTAGATAGACAAAAGCCCAACATAGAAAATCCCGCGAAGGATGATTATTGCCCCAAATATAGAAATCTCACACTGCCTATAAAATTATCATTAAAAAGCATGTAGCTATTTAAAATCAATTAAAATAAGTTGAAGAACGTAGAAGTAGTACTTAGCTTTGCTTCATGGCGAAGGCGATGTTCCCTTTGACGGTTGATACTAAAATTCTAACATGGCGTAGAATTTAAAAGTTTGCCTCTCGAGTTGAGGAGGCGAGCTTTAGTGGAGCTCTAAGTGACTGGGTCGACTTCCGACGTACAAGTGAGAGCTGCTAGACGCAGAGAAAGCACTAGCCTAGACGGCATGTCCAACAAGAAGTTGAGTGCACTGAGAGGGTGAGCGGTTGCTCACAACACTGAGACAAGTCTAGACGAAGTGTGGAAGCGAAGTGACCGAGCGGGCTGGTTGCGCGCGCGGAGGAGAGCGCAGTAGGAGGAGGGGAGAAGAGGGGGAAGCGGGCGAGTGAGGGGAGGAACGAAGAGGTTACACATAAACATGAAAAAACTTTGCAAAAATAAAATTCTTCTTGGAGCGGTGTTTTCAAGGAGTAGTTGGTTGGTGAAGAACACGACGCTCTGCGGATTAATATAGAAGTCTTCATGGTTTGAAGCAATGGAAGTTAGGAAGGCAGCGATGGGACGCTGTCAGGCTGGTTCAGTGGAATATGCGTTTCTGTAAAAACTGACAGAAAAAATGAACAAATATACGGGGCAAACGGGAGGTAACAGTTCGATGTTGGTGTGTGCGGGAAAGAAATTTAAATAAATGGACTGATATAAAGTAATGAAGAACAACAAAAGCAATGCTTTCTTTCCGTGTATTTCCAAAAATACCACAAATGGTCGTGTATGTACTGCGCAGCCTTCTTGGGCAGCACATGGTGATCCTGTTCCGTGCCATACAATTATGCACTAACCGCACGAAACAGACAATTCCCATCTCTTGCGATATCCCTTATATTGTAATTTCGTTGGAGATCACCACGGGCCAAAATCGAGTTTATTATGAATGTGTGTGGGACCTCCGTACCTAGTTTTCCGCCCTGTTATTTGAGTTCGAACTTTTCGATATGCGAAAAATCCTTCGTTGGCCACAAGCAGAGCATGCGCGGCAGTTATTGCTTTGGCCGTCCCTAGGATCGTTTTGATCTACTCGGGATCCCGATTGGGCCCTATCTTGTGTAGCCGTGGTTTGCGTGGCCCTAGAGGCTCTCTGCGCCTGGTATTCCCTCCGTGGATTCTGATACCTGGGCGTTTGGTATTTATTTCTGCGCCTCGGGTTTTGTACAAGCGCTATGCTAATCTTCTCCATTTGCTGCGTGATCTGATCTACCTGTTGTTTCAGATTTGTCACGTCAGCCTGCTGCAGGCGTGATTCGATATTTTTGCTTATCCGTCTTTGATTTTGCTCAGCCGTGATCACGTTTGCATGCAGTTGCTCTAGAGTGTGGGGATTCATCTGGAGTATTTTGTCTGCGATGGCAGGCCTCATACCCTTAATTATATATTGGATTTTATCCCCTTCAGTCATGAGAGGGTTAAAGCGTTTGCACAACTGCGGTTTATAATTTATATAAACGTTGTGTGGTTCCGTAGGACCTTGCGTCCTGTTTCGCAGCGCGTCGTACCTACTCGTCCTTGTCCTGGATCTGCGCGAATTCCGCTACGAAGTCTTGCTGGAGCTTGTTCCACGTTAATTGTGGTTCGTGTCGCTCATGTACATCGTACCAGACAAGTGCTGCCTCTTTAAGATATGCTGGGAACAGTCGCACTCTTTCTGCGTCCGCCCAGTCATTGATTTGCGGTATACGATTGAATTCCCTAAGGTATTCTTCTGGGTCCTCCTTATGAGTGCCCGAGAATTTGTCCGGTTGGAAGAGGGGGTACCGGATGTGGTGCGCCATTTCCACGTGCCTATTGGGAACTATCGCCGGTGGCGTATGTACTTCGCTAATTGTGGGCTCAAATGTCGCCAGTGTCATGCGAATGATTTCGCCCAGAGTTGCACTTACTGTTATGATGTCAGCCACCAAATCGTCAGGCTTTTCAGTATTAGTCGCGTCGTGAATATGCGCGTCTAACTGAATGATAAGTTCCTGGAGATTGCTGTAGATCTCCTGTGTCTTGATCACGTGTTGTTGGGTGTAACTCGCATCACATGAATCAGTGGAGCATGCATCCGCTTCGTCAACCTCAGCTTGGTTGCGAGCTCGTGTTTTGGGGTGGGCCGGGGGTGAATCGCGCGTTAGGGTGGTTGATTTTCAATGTTAATATTTTATCCTCTAATTGAGATATAACGTGCCCAACATTGATATCAGTGATGTATTCCGGGTTTCTCAAGATGATTTTAGGTCTGATAGGCTTGGTATTAGCCGTTATAAATCTTACCCATTCCTTTAAAGAATTCGCCATTCAGATCAAACCGCGAAATAGCACACTAAATTATATGCCCCCCTACTCCATACATAAACATAGTCACGAACACTCTTAATCTATGTTACAGTTATTATTATCACTAGCCTTAATTTCCCCAAAACCAGTGCTAAAGGCTAGGTGCGTGGATCCAGGCATCCACATGCACGTTAGTTATAGGGTGGGCGGTGTGGGTTATAATGTCGTGAATGTGCTGTTAATCGCAGATAAACATCGGAGGATGAATCACGGTAACCGTAGCGTCTCCACCATTGCTTTGATAGCAATGTGGCGTCTTTCCTTGAAATGGCCCTGCCTGAGTGCATGGACTTACGCCATAGGCCGCTCAGGGGTTCTTTGACTTCACTTACCTGGATCGTTATGGTTGGGGGCTCTTCATGCTCAGGTAACGGGATCGTTACCGTGTCCTTGTCGATTGTCTTACCCACGATTCACAGCACAACCCTCAAGCTAAAAGAGGTGGAACTGAGGGAGATGTGGGAACACGGGGTTGTTCCCCAATAAAAGAGATCTCTGGTGTACTGCCGATTTATTCCTTCTAGGTATACGAAGGAATCCACCGTGCAGATACAAGGCCCGTCTCATAAGATTTCGTCACACTGAATAATAATTGACACTATTTGCTCTCACCTGATCCTTCACTCAGCCTCTGCTCAATTGCCGCTCGATCTCAGTCCCCTAGGTCACCGGGTGCTCGGTCACAGTTCCACGATCTCCGATCGTCAAACTTACGTCGCTCTCGTTTACGCTGCCCTCACGGACAGTCCCCCGCTCTCGCAGTCTGCTCTTACTCTCTCAACTCTGACTCACTGACTGAAACCCCACCGCATCTGAGGTCGCAGCTTATAAGCCTCTCAAAACGCAACACATGCGTGCTTACGTAGCACCTCCTTGCAGATTCTCAAGATCTGGATTGAACCGGGGTTGCACGTCCGGTGTGGTTCAAGGCTAAACCAAAACCGGGCCATGACAATATCACTCGCTTATTTGCAACGATTAATGGTCTGAGGGTGAGATCAATATTATTGATTCGAATTACACGGTGATTAAGTGATAATTCCTGAACAGTGTTCTTGTTTGATAGGAATATGCATATTCTTAAGTTCGAAATGCGGGATATAAATCGTATGTTAGATGGATCCGTTAATTTTACCACAGCAAGGACGTAATCTTTTATTGGAATTCCGTCGTGTGCGTCAATAATAATAGCCTGTTCTTTATTCGGTGTTAACTGTATTGCAGAAGCATAACTTTTCTGGGATATCTTGGGTGCATTGTGGGTAGAAGCTAGTGATGTGCGCGAGTGACGCTTGGACTCCCGAGAATCGAGTCTAGCGGTTCCGAGTCTGAACGAGTAACTCGTGCAAAGGACTCGATTCTCCAAGGTGATGTCACGTCCAAGACCAACACGGCCAACGAGAAATACTGGCCCTGGTGCGCTTTCGTGACGTCAGCAATGTAGTGCTGTTGCACCACTTCTGGTAGGGTTATGTATGACGGGAACATAAACCCTCTTGTCTACAAGATGCTGAAATCACTGAAGTTGAACATCGTACTTAACCCATATCATATCAGAAAACACGCTGTAAAAAGCATTGACCCAACACAACCATGGCTTCCGGCAAAACATACATGGTAATTGCAGCTAAAGTCTTACACTGATCAATATTATGAAGTCCAATACTTAGCTATAATTTACTTATTTATTCATTACTCTAAGGCCGGTTGTTCCATCTCCTTTTATACGTTATGCAAACTCCGGTTGTGTAACAGCCTGTTGGTTACTAACCGTCTGTTGGTATTTTGCATGTTGCACCAGCTATTTAAAACTAATTTTGTCCAACAAACCACCACACCTTATAGTAGGCCATGATCGAGAATGTTTTCAGCTGTTGGCAAGAGAAACTCTATCATCTGACCAGTAAAAGTAAGGTAAAACAAAGGAGTAAAGAATACTATAATGATCGCTTATTTATTCCATGACGTAAATATACCGACAAAGAAGATAAACGAAACAACATTTTAGATATTTTTGTCATCAATTTGACGAACTTCGAACGGGTATTTCAAAAAGGACAAATCTGTGTAGTCTATACGTGATTCAAATGACGATACTGATCACCTTGGCCACTACACTACAGCCAATGTTCGCACCTAATTGAAATCCGAGAGTATGAGGCTAAATGCACCCAGTTCCAACTATCATAATAAGATTAAAACTTATCGTGAAAAAATCTAACCCAGGCCGAGAAGAACACTACCATACTTGCTGCTAGACCATGACAGTAATCTTTTTAGCCAGGAATACAAATGCTCAAAACAATTAGGTTATAAAATATGTATGTACACGAAAATGAGTTTTGGAAGCATTCATTTGGAGTATGGCACTCCCTGGAATAAACTCAGTCTTGGTGCAAACCTTTGAAAGCAATACCCATAAGCGATCTGTGTTGTAAAGTCATTGATGCGGCTTCGGTGGCGTAGTTGGTAGCATGCTGAGCTTCTATGCCCGAGTTCGCGGGTTCAAACACGGCCGAAGTCGTCGGATTTTTTAAGAGCGTTAAAAATCACTCAGTGTGCCTTCCTTCGGAGGGGAAATAAAGCCGGCGGGCCCATTTCATAGGGTTTTGGCATGTAAAAGAACCCTCCACTAACTACATTTGTGTGAAGCTCAATTTCTAGATGAAATTCGATTAGCGCTCAATTAGATCCCAACGTTCGTCGCCAGGTGCTGATTGTGGGGCATCTAGTAGCCACATTTGCAGCTAGGTGTCGTTGACGGTAGCAAAAACAAAAAATACTTGAAATGCATCCTCTGCAGTCCTTACCTGAATTACAGATAACACACACTAATACAGTCATCACAATTAACACCGGTTATCACACGGATTCTACACAGCCTAAGTACACGGGGCTACATGACCGCGTTGTCGCAGTCCCTAAACTGAGAAACTAACCAACCAACCAAGATAGTTGAGCCCACCGGCTTGGTTCAAGTCTTCAAATTTAACATAACTTGGGAGATTTCCATCTTTACAATACTGTTCCAGTACCACACCAGAATGAGAGTGGAATGAATTTCTATTTAAAATTTAATAAACAAAGTAACTTGCTCATTTGAGACCTTATCAACTTCAAAATATGTAGTGTCCATTCTATAATTTTCTTGTGGAGTCACCGTTTGTTACCGTGTGGAATTTTGATGCCTCCGGCAATATTCTTTGAAAACACCTGCTTTCTTGACAGGTATGAGAATATTTCTCAACCCTGCAATAACACAGGGCACTGATTTAAAATACCAGTGGCTTCAGTACTGTACCCGAAACCTAGTTGAGGCTATCGGCTACGCCAGTTGTGGCAGAGCCATAGTTGAGATTTGTGGTCAAGGAGAAAAGATAGCGTTCAGATCGAGTCGTTTGTGTGTTGCTCGCCACATTCGCTGCCTGTTCAACTTGCCAGTCGTAAAACCTAATGACGTCACCTTTTTAAGAGACCTGTTAGACTCCATGCAATTGCACGTGAGAGCATTATACCAACTCAAGCAGCCAGTCCAAACGTGGGACACCGTTCTTATTCATCTAGCTACATCCAGATTCGACTTTTTAACATTAAAGGCTTGGGAAATCGAACTCACTCGCAAGGATGAATATTCTTTCGAACACCTCACCCGTTTCTCAACATCCGATGCCAATTTCTTACAGCACTCTCATTTCAGTGCGAAAGAGTCGAAACTAGTCCTCTGTGTGACATCCTGGATAAAACACTTGCCTCTTCAAATGGACATCAGTACCCATCTGTCGAGAAAAAGCAAACTCGTTCTGCCTCTTTCAACCATCCAAGAGAACATATTAGGCGGCTAAACAAATCTTTAAAATGCACGCTCTGTAAAAAGTTTCACACTTTGTATTCCTGCAAATCCTTTAAAGAATTGTCTGTTGAAGACAGAAGGAAGTTTGTCACTAATAATACATATTGCCATAACTGCCTGTCACCTAAGCATTCTGCTTCTAATTGTACGTCTTCCAACCTCTGTTTACATTGCAAAAGACCGCCATCATTCTTCATTGCACTTTCATGATCAATCGAGGTCACTAGTACCTGCTTCTTCAAACTCCATGCAGAGCAGCTCCGAACAAACTATTGCTTCTTCCTGCATTTCTAACGTCAAAACTTCTCACAGTGCGCAAGTCCTTTTGTCCACTGTACAATTCGAAATCCAAGATAAATTTGGAAATTGGTTTCGAACCCGCTGTCTTCTTGACTCCGCTTCAACTCACAACTTTGTTTCGCAATCGTTACATAAAAAACTAGGTCTTTCTTCATCACCTACTTCCATCAATGTATCCGGCATTGACAATTTGAAAACTGGAGCCTTGCAATCTTCAAAATTGAAAATCAGAGACATTTGTCAAAGAAACACCAATCTTAACTTAAACTGTCTCATTCTTACAAGTAGTGGCAAGGACTATCCTAGCAGCTCTAATAATACTTCCGGTTTAAAGATTCCTTCGCATTTAAGGTTAGCTGATCCTCAGTTTAATGCTCAAGGCCCCATTGATATACTTTTCAGTGCCAATATTTTCTGGAATTGCCTTCGTAAACAAACCCGTAGGCATTCCTCAAACGTGGTCGCAAGAGACACCGATTTTGGTTGGGTCATTACTGGTCAAATCCACCAACCCAGTCTTCAAACCAAATCGCAATGTCATTTTGTTACTGCCGATTCAAATCCCTTTTCTGAAAAAGAGAACACTTATGTTTCCGATCTCAATACATTTGAAAAACACTTGCCGAAACGATGTCTCATTGTAAACAGCTACGTCACCTTTGTAAGTTGTTTAAATGGTTTTGCCTTATTTCCGCACAAAATGGCAATTCAAGTTCGCCTCGCCTTGGGTCACTTGGTTTACCTTCTCGTGTCATTTTTTGTAGCAGGTAATTGTTTTAACTTTCTGTCGAAAACTATCTTCCCCTTGTGTAAAACCATGGCTATCAGTCACCATAATTTCGCTGTAAGCTATGTTTCTCTTCTCTCGCTATTTAGTAGGATGGCCATGGCCACCTCCTTCCATCTTCCTCACACTTGGAAGCCGCTTTTGAAATCGCTTGAAAATCTGAGTTCTCTAGCATCTAGAATAACTATTCTTACGCATAAACTCCTTCTCAATGTCCCATCTTCTCTTCTTCGTTCAGAAGAATTCAGCTTTTTTATCTGTTGACAATTGTCGGATTCCGTGATCCTCAAAATTATGCGAAATGTATTACTTGCTTTATTTCATATGTCTTTAAATTGGTTTTTCACGCCCAAGCTACGGATGACTGCATGCCGTGTTACTCGAAGTTCCGCTTTAAGTCTCGGCTGATTGCACTCGCTTTGTTTGTTTATTTTGAACTGCTTGTTTGTCAATCTCGTTTGTATACAAGCCCGGGTAAGGCCAAGCTGCCGTTTACTTCCTCTATGCTTGACAAAGGCCAGAGCAAGTTTTCCTTATCTCAACTTTGGCTGACTGCCAACCATTGTCTTGCGAGTTGCTCCCGTAATTTCAGAAGCTGTTCACCTCCTTACCAAAACAAACTTGTTCTGGTCAAGAACTCTTTCAGATATTTATATTCGTTATCTCGCTGTACTATGTGGGTCAAGGTCGTGATTACCTATCTCTCCCACTTGCTCACACTCGTATCCTATAGCTGTTTCGATCCTTGTTTCATAACATCGGTGCATATTTTTTATGCGCGCATGTATTGCACCCTGCTTACATATTTTGCACCTTTATTGCTCATTGTTAAACAAACTTATTTTTTCTCGTCGTTACAATCGATGTGTTTTTGCATCTATGCTTGTTACGTCACGTTTCTTGATGACTTAAGTATTTTTCTGATTAACCCTTTTGATGCTTACTATAACTTAAGGTCATTGTTTATGGCTACTAGATTGTTGTTACCTATGGCGTTCTTGCCTTCTACTCGCATAGTTCCTTTGTTTATTTGGTATATTCTTATCCTTAATCGATGTACTTGTTTCTCTCCGCTTTGTATGATTTTGTTAACTCTCCTTTCGAATCTTGTCGCGATCTTCACTAGAGCTTTATTTATCGCAGCTTCTAGCTACTTTGTGATTGACGGCGTTGGTAATTCGTGCCCGTCGCCCCCGCATTCTAATAACCCTGATAACTTGCTTCCACTTACACCTGGTCAGTTCCTCACAGGTGCTTCCCTTTTTTCCCTTTCTCCCTCTAGCATAGATTTTTGGTGAAATGACCGATTGTTACCCAGGAGGGAAGGGAAGAGTCAGGGAAAGAATGATCTTTACTACCAATGGGTATATTGTAAGACCTCTTTCATATTGTGTTCTTGTTCTTTGCTGGTGTTGGCTGTTGTCCCCCAACTTGGTGTATTTTTGGAAATACACGGAAAGAAAGAATTAGCGTTTGCTGTTCTTCATTACTTTATATCAGTCCATTTATTTACATTTCTTTCCAGCACACACCAACATCGAACTGGTACCTCCTGTTTGCCCCGTGCATTTGTTCATTTTTTCTGTCAGTTTTTTTTACAGAAACGCATATTCCGTCGAACCAGCCTGACAGCGTCCCATCGCTGCCTTCCGAACTTCCATTGCTTCAAGCCATGAAGACTTCTACATTAATTCTCAGGGCGTCGTGTTCTTCACCAATCAACTACTGTGTGAAGACTCCGCTCCAATAAGAATTTGGTTTTTGTAAAGTTTTTTTCTTGTTTATGTATAACCTCTTTGTTTCCTCCCCTTATTCGCCCGCTTCCCCCTCTTCTTGCCTCCTCCTACTGCTCGCTTCTCCGCACGCGCTGCTCGCTCGCTCGTTCACTTCTTCTCGACTTGTCTCCGTGTCGTGAGCAACCACTCACCCTTTCAAGTGCATTCAACTTGTTGTTGGACATGCCGTCTAGGCTAGTGTACTTTCGCTACGTCTAGCAGCCCTCACTTGTACGTCAGAAGTCAACCCAGTCAGTTGGAGCTTAACTAAAGCTCGCCTCCTCCACTCAAGCGGCAAACTTTTAAATTCGACGCCATGTTCGAGTTTTAGATTCAACCGTCAACAGCAACATCGCCTTCTTCATGAAGCAAAGATAAGTACCGACTTCATGTTTTAACCTCATTCCCATTGCTTTTAAAAGGCTTAATGCTTTATTTGGATTTTATAGACAGTGAAAGATGCTATGTGATAAAATAAGTGCTTTCAAGAGATCTTCGTGATCAAACTCAAACTATCAACTCTAACTTTCAAAATGAAAGATTTTCTGAGATGCTATCTCACATCGAGGGATATTTCTAAAATACCCACTGTCTATATAATCTAGTTTTCCGCCGAGGGATTCCCTACCCAATGTAAACAACTCATCATTGCTCTGAAACCTTCCAGAACCTACACTTTATCTACCAGTTATACTGTCATGTATTGTCCACTTCATATGGGAATACTTTTTCAACCTTAGGAATATTCCTTATGAACTGCTAATCAATATCTAATTTTTCTTCCTCCGTTGGGATTTTCCTGGTGCATTCAACTATAACCTACAAGTTTTTCAAGCAATAGACTCTCGCAAATCTAGTGTAACTAGTTATTTTCCACCATTGCAATAACTTTCTTTGCCATCAACTTTTTGTGCTACTACAGTGAACTTTTCTACTATATCAACAGACTATAGTGAAAACAGTGCTTGTTCAACTTTTCATCCGCGTCGCGCTCGTCCGAGTACAATAAATACGGCCAAGAACACTCGTCCACAATCGCAATTGATCTTTCCCAAACCCTTTACTAACAAACTAAAATAATAACATTGTTACTTTAGGTCTTTTTGCAATGGGGTGTCACTCTCAATTAGTGCCCATCCTTACTTGTTCCACGTATAACGAATTAATGTCTGTAAAACTTCGTGTCTAGTACACGCCCTAAATTATATTGTTTCGCCCTTCTAATTAGGGAATACAATTCTTTCCACTCAAAAGTGAGTTATCTCTAGGTTTCACGAAAGGGAAATTTGCCCCATTTTTCTCGTGATCCCTACTTAAACATAGGAGTTCTAGAAACTTCCTTTCAATTTTTCTCTTCAGGTTTCACAATAAGTGACTTGCCCTATTTGTATAATCTACCCAAGTATTTCTGTATCAATACAAGATGTTATAGAAACTTCTATTTCATTCTTCCTGTTTTTTTGTTGTTACTTTCGAAGTTGTTGTTTGTTCATATTTCTAAGATACTTATCTAGAAATCCTTAAAGTACACATCTTGTACTTGATTTATTGGTTAACCTTAATTACGTCAATTATATTTAAATTTTCCATTTATTCATCTTAGGAACATTTCAAAATCTTACGAAGATTTTAAAGCATATAAAAGTTTAAAACCAAAAGAATTGTCAATTGCCTGGCCCACGCTTTAGATGTTTTCGGAGGTCTGCGAACCCAATTGTTTAAAAAAATCAAAATTATATATTTGTAACATAAACTACTTCCTCTTAGATTGTTAAATAAATCAAGATTTGTTCTTTTTATTTATCATTTCTCAAACGGTTAGGCAAAATCCTGTCTTCCTTGACTCTTCCTAGGTTTATGCCATCTTTAATAAAAAATTATTCTATTGATATTGTTTTCACCACTTGTTGCATTTGAGCAAGAGCTCTAAGTTATTAACTTAGTAAAGACTCTCTTAGCTTTAATAGCTAATTCTAACTGGCCAGTAAGGCAAGCATAGCTCGCTACGCCAGCTTCCTGCTTGTGGAGATTCTCTCTACTACTTATGGTTGGTTTTTCAAAATTTAAGTGTTTCTCATTGTCTAAACTTTTAGTCGGCGCCTTGCTGGGTAAAAGCATAGTCATTTCTAAATGCAACTATTGGTACACTTACCAAAATTATTCCCAAAGATATAATTGCTTTATTCCTATCCTTCTTGTAAGCATTTGGTCGCTCTTTAGAAATTCTACAATTTCAAGACCTAAAATATCAAGGCTTATTCAAATTATTTGTACTCTTCAAATTACTTGTTAAGAAATAAACTCCTTTGAACAGATACACAATTAATCTGTTACTCTTTGTCTTGCCAGACCACCACCCTTCCCCATAGTAGGTATATTTATGCTTGAGAGGGAATACGCTACAGCAACTTTCTTGCGAACAGCCCAAGTTCCAGCTGCGTTTCCTGTTAGCTTCGCCCAGGTCCCTACCCACTTTAGGTATCGGAAAGCGGACTTGCAGTGGCAGCTGCCTTTGAGTATACTTAAAGTTAAAATTATAACTTCTTTAGGACTTTCGTCCTATTCCTCCATCCTTTTTCTCCAGTCCGAAACCCACTTCTTTTTTTCATCATCTTCCCTTGGGGGTTAGGTTATTCCCAAGCTAATAATCTACCCAAAATTTGGTCCCAGAACCCCGGGAGAGTCCATTTCTCAGAGTCTATTTATGAGAATCTATTCGTTATTTATTGCTCAAAGTCGATTTGCCAATATTCTGCAAATCATTAATATCTTCTTTGAATTTTTCCGCTATAGCATCACCGTGCAAAGCTGGTGAAGGAGACAGAGGTCGTTCCTGTCTTCTTCAGCCTGTCCTACTTGCAACCTGTCTTCTGCTGCCAACCTGACAGCATTTTCAAAATCTCGCTACAGTTTCGTAAGTTACACTTCAATTTACCTATTTTCAACATGCCAACTGAAAAGGATGAAACTCTCATTGCCACACGTTCTTCCTACAAAGGGCAACTCACCAGATTTAGAAATTTCATTAATAAAATAAATCCCGCCGATTGTGATCTAGACGTCTTGACACAACGCCTTAAGTTGTACGAACGGTCCTACGATTACTATGATCAAATTCAAACCGACATTGAATCCACATGCCCAGAACTTCAATCGGATCGGGACGAAGTTGAACCCTTGTATTTTGAAGGGATCGCCAAGGCCCACCAACTGATCCGCAGTATCTCAGAACCGGACACTAGGGTCATCAATCCGGCCCAGTTCGCACCTTCTTCAGTTCACAAGGACAAACCGAAACCGTTACTTCGTAAGGTAAATCTACCTCACTTCTCAGGCCAGGAAGGTGAATGGCATTCCTTTTACGAACTATAGTGCTCCCTTATCCATGAAAACAAAGTCATTCTCGATATCCACAAGTTCTATTTCTTGCGTTCGTCCTTGGAAGGCCATGCCTTGGCCTTGGTTGAGTCACTGCCTTTAAGCGCAGATAACTACCACATCGCCTTTAATCTCCTTAAAGAGAGATATGGTAAAGTACGTTTGTGTGTTGCTCGCCACATTCGCTGCCTGTTCAACTTGGCAGTCGTAAAACCTAATGACGTCACCTCTTTAAGAGACCTGTTAGACTCCATGCAATTGCACGTGAAAGCATTATACCAACTCAAGCAGCCAGTCCAAACGTGGGACACCGTTCTTATTCATCTAGCTACATCCAGATTCGACTTTTTAACATTAAAGGCTTGGGAAATCGAACTCACTCGCAAGGATGAATATTCTTTCGAACACCTCACCCGTTTCTCAACATCCGGTGCCAATTCCTTACAGCACTCTCATTTCAGTGCGAAAGAGTCGAAACTAGTCCGCTGTGTGACATCCTGGATAAAACACTTGTCTCTTCAAATGGACATCAGTACCCATCTGTCGAGAAAAAGCAAACTCGTTCTGCCTCTTTCAACCATCCAAGAGAACATATTAGGCCGCTCAACAAATCTTTAAAATACACGCTCTGTAAAAAGTTTCACACTTTGTATTCCTGCAAATCCTTTAAAGAATTGTCTGTTGAAGACAGAAGGAAGTTTGTCACTAATAATACATATTGCCATAACTGCCTGTCACCTAAGCATTCTGCTTCTAATTGTACGTCTTCCAACCTCTGTTTTCATTGCAAAAGACCGCATCATTCTTCATTGCACTTTCATGATCAATCGAGGTCACTAGTACCTGCTTCTTCAAACTCCATGCAGAGCAGCTCCGAACAAACTATTGCTTCTTCCTGCATTTCTAACGTCAAAACTTCTCACAGTGCGCAAGTCCTTTTGTCCACTGTACAATTCGAAATCCAAGATAAATTTGGAAATTGGTTTCGAACCCGGGGTCTTCTTGACTCCGCTTCAACTCACAACTTTGTTTCGCAATCGTTAATTAAAAAACTAGGTCTTTCTTCATCACCTACTTCCATCAATGTATCCGGCATTGACAATTTGAAAACTGGAGCCTTGCAATCTTCAAAATTGAAAATCAGAGACATTTGTCAAAGAAACACCAATCTTAACTTAAACTGTCTCATTCTTACAAGTATTGGCAAGGACTATCCTAGCAGCTCTATTAATACTTCCGGTTTAAAGATTCCCTCGCATTTAAGGTTAGCTGATCCTCAGTTTAATGCTCAAGGCCCCATTGATATACTTTTCAGTGCCAATATTTTCTGGAATTGCCTTCGTAAACAAACCCGTAGGCATTCCTCAAACGTGGTCGCCAGAGACACCGATTTTGGTTGGGTCATTACTGGTCAAATCCCACATCCCAGTCTTCAAACCAAATCGCAATGTCATTTTGTTACTGCCGATTCAAATCCCTTTTCTGAAAAAGAGAACACTTATGTTTCCGATCTCAATACATTTGAAAAACACTTGCCGAAACGATGTCTCATTGTAAACAACTACGTCACCTTTGTAAGTTGTTTATTTCCGCACAAAATGGCAATTCAAGTTCGCCTCGCCTTGGGTCACTTGGTTTACCTTCTCATGTAATTTTTTGTAGCAGGTAATTGTTTTAACTTTCTGTCGAAAACTATCTTCCCCTTGTGTAAAACCATGGCTATCAGTCACCATAATTTCGCTGTAAGCTATGTTTCTCTTCTCTCGCTATTTAGTAGGAAGGCCATGGCCGCCTCCTTCCCTCTTCCTCACACTTGGAAGCCGCTTTTGAAATCGCTTGAAAATCTGAGTTCTCTAGCATCTAGAATAACTATTCTTACGCATAAACTCCTTCTCAATGTCCCATCTTCTCTTCTTCGTTCAGAAGAATTAAGCCTTTTTTTCTGTTGAAAATTTACGGATTCCGTGATCCTCAAAACTATGCGAAATGTATTACTTGCTTTATTTCATACGTCTTTAAATTGGTTTTTCACGCCCAAGCTACGGATGATTGCATGCCGTGTTACTTAAAGTTCCGCTTTAAGTCTCGGCTGATTGCACTCGCTTTGTTTGTTTATTTTGAACTGCTTGTTTGTCAATCTCGTTTGTATACAAGCCCGGGTAAGGCCAAGCTGCCGTTTACTTCCTCTATGCTTGACAAAGGCCAGAGCAAGTTTTCCTTATCTCAACTTTGGCTGACTGCCAACCATTGTCTTGCGAGTTGCTCCCGTAATTTCAGAAGCTGTTCACCTCCTTACCAAAACAAACTTGTTCTGGTCAAGGACTCTTTCAGATATTTATATTCGTTATCTCGCTGTACTATGTGGGTCAAGGTCGTGATTACCTATCTCTCCCACTTGCTCACACTCGTATCCTATAGCTGTTTCGATCCTTGTTTCATAACATCGGTGCATATTTTTATGCGCGCATGTATTGCACCCTGCTTACATATTTTGCACCTTTATTGCTCATTGTTAAACAAACTTATTTTTTCTCGTCGTTACAATCGATGTGTTTTTGCATCTATGCTTGTTACGTCACGTTTCTTGATGACTTAAGTATTTTTCTGATTAACCCTTTTGATGCTTACTATAACTTAAGGTCATTGTTTATGGCTACTAGATTGTTGTTACCTATGGCGTTCTTGCCTTCTACTCGCATAGTTCCTTTGTTAATTTGGTATATTCTTATCCTTAATCGATGTACTTGTTTCTATACGCTTTGTATGATTTTGTTAACTCTCCTTTCGAATCTTGTCGCGATCTTCACTAGAGCTTTATTTCTCGCAGCTTCTAGCTACTTTGTGATTGACGGCGTTGTTAATTCGTGCCCGTCGCCCCCGCATTCTAATAACCCTGATAATTTGCTTCCACTTACACCTGGTCAGTTCCTCATAGGAGCTTCCCCTTTTTCCCTTTCTCCCTCTACCATAGATTTTTGGTGAAATGACCGATTGTTACCCAGGAGGGAAGGGCAGAGTCAGGGAAAGAATGATCTTTACTACCAATGGGTATATTGTAAGACCTCTTTCATATTGTGTTCTTGTTCTTTGCTGGTGTTGGCTGTTGTCCCCCAACTTGGTGTATTTTTGGAAATACACGGAAAGAAAGAATTAGCGTTTGCTGTTCTTCATTACTTTATATCAGTCCATTTATTTACATTTCTTTCCAGCACACACCAACATCGAACTGGTACCTCCTGTTTGCCCCGTGCATTTGTTCATTTTTTCTGTTAGTTTTTTTTCTCCCGAAACGCATATTCCGTCGAACCAGCCTGACAGCGTCCCATCGCTGCCTTCCGAACTTCCATTGCTTCAAGCCATGAAGACTTCTACATTAATTCTCAGGGCGTCGTGTTCTTCACCAATCAACTACTGTGTGAAGACACCGCTCCAATAAGAATTTGGTTTTGTAAAGTTTTTTCTTGTTTATGTATAACCTCTTTGTTTCCTCCCCTTATTCGCCCGCTTCCCCCTCTTCTTGCCTACTCCTACTGCTCGCTTCTCCGCACGCGCTGCTCGCTCGCTCGTTCACTTCTTCTCGACTTGTCTCCGGGTCATGAGCAACCACTCACCCTTTCAAGTGCACTCAACTTGTTGTTGGACATGCCGTCTAGGCTAGTATACTTTCGATACGTCTAGCAGCCCTCAGTTGTACGTCAGAAGTCAACCCAGTCAGTTGGAGCTTAACTAAAGCTCGCCTCCTCCACTCAAGCGGCAAACTTTTAAATTCGACGCCATGTTCGAGTTTTAGATTCAACCGTCAACAGCAACATCGCCTTCTTCATGAAGCAAAGATAAGTACCGACTTCATGTTTTAACCTCATTCTCATCGCTTTTAAAAGGCTTAATGCTTTATTTGGATTTTATAGACAGTGAAAGTTGCTATGTGATAAAATAAGTGCTTTCAAGAGATCTTCGTGATCAAACTCAAACTATCAAATCTAACTTTCAAAATGAAAGATTTTCTGAGATGCTATCTCACATCGAGGGATATTTCTAAAATACCCACTGTCTATATAATCTAGTTTTCCACCGAGGGATTCTCGACCCAATTTAAACAACTCATCATTGCTCTGAAACCTTCCAGAACCTACACTTTATATACCAGTTATACTGTCATATATTGTCCACTTCATATGGGAATACTTTTTCAACCTTAGGAATCTTCCTTATGAACTGCTAATCAATATCTAATTTTTCTTCCTCCGTTGGGATTTTCCTGGTGCATTCAACTATAACCTACAAGTTTTTCAAGCAATAGACTCTCGCAAATCTAGTGTAACTAGTTATTTTCCACCATTGCAATAACTTTCTTTGCCATCAACTTTTTGTGCTACTACAGTGAACTTTTCAACTATATCAACAGACTATAGTGAAAACAGTGCTTGTTCAACTTTTCATCCGCGTCGCGCTCGTCCGAGTACAATAAATACGGCCATGAACACTCTTCCACAAACGCATTTGATCTTTCCCAAACCCTTTACTAACAAACAAAAATAATAAAATTGTTACTTTAGGTCTTTTTGCAATGGGGTGTCACTCTCAATTAGTGCCCTTCCTTACTTGCTCCACGTATAACGAATTAATGTCTGTAAAACTTCGTGTCTAGTACACGCCCTAAATTATATTGTTTCTCCCTTCTAATTAGGGAATACAATTCTTTCCACTCAAAAGTGAGTTATCTCTAGGTTTCACGAAAGGGAAACTTGCCCTATTTTTCTCGTGATCCCTACTTAAACATAGGAGTTCTAGAAACTTCCTTTCAATTTTTCTCTTCAGGTTTCACATTAAGTGACCTGTCCTATTTGTATAATCTACCCAAGTATTTCTGTATCAATACAAGACGTTATAGAAACTTCTATTTCATTCTTCCTGTTTTTTGTTGTTACTTTCGAAGTTGTTGTTTGTTCATATTTCTAAGATACTTATCTAGAAATCCTTAAAGTACACATCTTGTACTTGATTTATTGGTTAACCTTAATTACGTCAATTATATTTAAATTTTCCATTTATTCATCTTAGCAACATTTCAAAATCTTACGAAGATTTTAAAGCATATAAAAGGTTTAAAACCAAAAGAATTGTCAATTGCCTGGTGCAAGCTTTAGATGTTTTCGGAGGTCTGCGAACCCAATTGTTTAAAAAAATTAAAATTATATATTTGTAACATAAACTACTTCCTTTTAGATTGTTAAATAAATTAAGATTTGTTCTTTTTATTTATCATTTCTCAAACGGTTAGGCAAGATCCTGTCTTCCTTGACTCTTCCTAGGTTTATGCCATCTTTAATAAAAAATTATTCTATTGATATTGTTTCCACAATTGTTGCATTTGAGCAAGAACTCTTAGTTATTACCTTAGTAAAGACTCTCTTAGCTTTAATAGCTAATTCTAACTGGCCAGTAAGGCAAACATAGCTCGCTACGCCAGCTTCCTGCTTGTGGAGATTCTCTCTACTACTTATGGTTGGTTTTTCAAAATTTAAGTGTTTCTCATTGTCTAAACTTTTAGTCGGCGCCTTGCTGGGTAAAAGCATAGTCATTTCTAAATGCAACTATTGGTAAACTTACCAAAATTATTCCCAAAGATATAATTGCTTTATTCCTATCCTTCTTGTAAGCATTTGGTCGCTCTTTAGAAATTCTACAATTTCAAGACCTAAAATATCAAGGCTTATTCAAATTATTTGTACTCTTGAAATTACTTGTTTAGAAACAAACTCCTTTGAACAGATACACAATTAATCTGTTACTCTTTGTCTTGCCAGACCACCCCCCTTCCCCATAGTAGGAATATTTATGCTTGAGAGGGAATACGCTTCAGCAACTTTCTTGCGAACAGCCCAAGTTCCAGCTGCGTTTCCTGTTAGCTTCGCCCAGGTCCCTACCCACTTTAGGTATCGGAAAGCGGATTTGCAGTGGCAGCTGCCTTTGAGTATACTTAAAGTTAAAATTATAACTTCTTTAGGACTCTCGTCCTATTCCTCCATCCTTTTTCTCCAGTCCGAAACCCACTTCTTTTTCTTCATCATCTTCCCTTGGGGGTTAATAATAAGCTAATAATCTACCCAAAATTTGGTCCCAGAAACCCGGGAGAGTCCATTTCTCAGAGTCTATTTATGAGAATCTATTCGTTATTTATTGCTCAAAGTCCATTTGTCAATATTCTGCAAATCATTAATATCTTCTTTGAATTTTTCCGCTATAGCATCACCGTGCAAAGCTGGTGAAGGAGACAGAGGTCGTTCCTGTCTTCTTCAGCCTGTCTTACTTGCAACCTGTCTTCTGCTGCCAACCTGACAGCATTTTCAAAATCTCGCTACAGTTTCGTAAGTTACACTTCAATTTACCTATTTTCAACATGCCAACTGAAAAGGATGAAACTCTCATTGCCAGACGTTCTTCCTACAAAGGGCAACTCACCAGATTTAGAAATTTCATTAATAAAATAAATCCCGCCGATTGTGATCTAGACGTCTTGACACAACGCCTTAAGTTGTACGAACGGTCCTACGATTACTATGATCAAATTCAAACCGACATTGAATCCGCATGCCCAGAACTTCCATCGGATCGGGACGAAGTTGAACCCTTGTATTTTGAAGGGATCGCCAAGGCCCACCAACTGATCCGCAGTATCTCAGAACCGGACACTAAGGTCATCAATACGGCCCAGTTCGCATCTTCTTCAGTTCACAAGGACAAACCGAAACCGTTACTTCGTAAGATAAATCTACCTCACTTCTCAGGCCAGGAAGGTGAATGGTATTCCTTTTACGAACTTTAGTGCTCCCTTATCCATGAAAACAAAGCCATTCTCGAAATCCACAAGTTCTATTTCTTGCGTTCGTCCTTGGAAGGCCATGCCTTGGCCTTGGTGAGTCACTGCCTTTAAGCGCAGATAACTACCACATCGCCTTTAATCTCCTTAAAGAGAGATATGGTAATGTACGTTTGTGTGTTGCTCGCCACATTCGCTGCCTGTTCAACTTGCCAGTCGTAAAACCTAATGACGTCACCTCTTTAAGAGACCTGTTAGACTCCATACAATTGCACGTGAGAGCATTATACCAACTCAAGCAGCCAGTCCAAACGTGGGACACCGTTCTTATTCATCTAGCTACATCCAGATTCGACTTTTTAACATTAAAGGCTTGGGAAATCGAACTCACTCGCAAGGATGAATATTCTTTCGAACACCTCACCCGTTTCTCAACATCCGGTGCCAATTCCTTACAGAACTCCCATTTCAGTGCGAAAGAGTCGAAACTAGTCCTCTGTGTGACATCCTGGATAAAACACTTGCCTCTTCAAATGGACATCAGTACCCATCTGTCGAGAAAAAGCAAACTCGTTCTGCCTCTTTCAACCATCCAAGAGAACATATTAGGCGGCTCAACAAATCTTTAAAATGCACGCTCTGTAAAAAGTTTCACACTTTGTATTCCTGCAAATCCTTTAAAGAATTGTCTGTTGAAGACAGAAGGAAGTTTGTCACTAATAATACATATTGCCATAACTGCCTGTCACCTAAGCATTCTGCTTCTAATTGTACGTCTTCCAACCTCTGTTTTCATTGCAAAAGACCGCCATCATTCTTCATTGCACTTTCATGATCAATCGAGGTCACTAGTACCTGCTTCTTCAAACTCCATGCAGAGCAGCTCCGAACAAACTATTGCTTCTTCCTGCATTTCTAACGTCAAAACTTCTCACAGTGCGCAAGTCCTTTTGTCCACTGTACAATTCGAAATCCAAGATAAATTTGGAAATTGGTTTCGAACCTGCGGTCTTCTTGACTCCGCTTCAACTCACAACTTTGTTTCGCAATCATTAATTAAAAAACTAGGTCTTTCTTCATCACCTACTTCCATCAATGTATCCGGCATTTACAATTTGAAAACTGGAGCCTTGCAATCTTCAAAATTGAAAATAAGAGACATTTGTCAAAGAAACACCAATCTTAACTTAAACTGTCTCATTCTTACAAGTAATGGCAAGGACACTCCTGGCAGCTCTATTAATACTTCCGGTTTAAAGATTCCTTCGCATTTAAGGTTAGCTGATCCTCAGTTTAATGCTCAAGGCCCCATTGATATACTTTTCAGTGCCAATATTTTCTGGAATTGCCTTCGTAAACAAACCCGTAGGCATTCCTCAAACGTGGTCGCCAGAGACACCGATTTTGGTTGGGTCAATAATGGTCAAATCCACCATCCCAGTCTTCAAACCAAATCGCAATGTCATTTTGTTACTGCCGATTCAAATCCCTTTTCTGAAAAAGAGAACACTTATGTTTCCGATCTCAAAACATTTGAAAAACACTTGCCGAAACGATGTCTCATTGTAAACAACTACATCACCTTTGTAAGTTGTTAAATGGTTTTGCCTTATTTCCGCACAAAATGGCAATTCAAGTTCGCCTCGCCTTGGGTCACTTGGTTTACCTTCTCATGTCATTTTTTGTAGCAGGTAATTGTTTTAACTTTCTGTCGAAAACTATCTTCCCCTTGTGTAAAACCATGGCTATCAGTCACCATAATTTCGCTGTAAGCTATGTTTCTCTTCTCTCGCTATTTAGTAGGATGGCCATGGCCGCCTCCTTCCCTCTTCCTCACACTTGGAAGCCGCTTTTGAAACCGCTTGAAAATCTGAGTTCTCTAGCATCTAAAATAACTATTCTTACGCATAAACTCCTTCTCAATGTCCCAGCTTCTCTTCTTCGTTCAGAAGAATTAAGCTTTTTTTCTGAAGAAAATTGTCGGATTCCGTGATCCTCAAAATTATGCGAAATGTATTACTCGCTTTATTTCATATGTCTTTAAATTGGTTTTCCACGCCCAAGCTACGGATGACTGCATACCGTGTTACTTAAAGTTCCGCTTTAAGTCTCGGCTGATTGCACTCGCTTTGTTTGTTTATTTTGAACTGCTTGTTTGTCAATCTCGTTTGTATACAAGCCCGGGTAAGGCCAAGCTGCTGTTTACTTCCTCTATGCTTGACAAAGGCCAGAGCAAGTTTTCCTTATCTCAACTTTGGCTGACTGCCAACCATTGTCTTGCGAGTTGCTCCCGTAATTTCAGAAGCTGTTCACCTCCTTACCAAAACAAACTTGTTCTGGTCAAGGACTCTTTCAGATATTTATATTCGTTATCTCGCTGTACTATGTGGGTCAAGGTCGTGATTACCCATCTCTCCCACTTGCTCACACTCGTATCCTATAGCTGTTTCGATCCTTGTTTCATAACATCGGTGCATGTTCTTTATGCGCGCATGTATTGCACCCTGCTTACATATTTTGCACCTTTATTGCTCATTGTTAAACAAACTTATTTTTTCTCGTCGTTACAATCGATGTGTTTTTGCATCTATGCTTGTTACGTCACGTTTCTTGATGACTTAAGTATTTTTCTGATTAACCCTTTTGATGCTTACTATAACTTAAGGTCATTGTTTATGGCTACTAGATTGTTGTTACCTATGGCGTTCTTGCCTTCTACTCACATAGTTCCTTTGTTTATTTGGTATATTCTTATCCTTAATCGATGTACTTGTTTCTATACGCTTTGTTTAATTTTGTTAACTCTCCTTTCGCATCTTGTCGCGATCTTCACTAGAGCTTTATTTCTCGCAGCTTCTAGCTACTTTGTGATTGACGGCGTTGTTAATTCGTGCCCGTCGCCCCGCATTCTAATAACCCTGATAACTTGCTTCCACTTACACCTGGTCAGTTCCTCATAGGTGATCCCCTTTTCCCCTTTGTCCCTCTACCATAGATCTTTGGTGAAATGACCGATTGTTACCCAGGAGGGAAGGGAAGAGTCAGGGAAAGAATGATCTTTACTACCAATTGGTATATTATAAGACCTCTTTCATATTGTGTTCTTGTTCTTTGCTGGTGTTGGCTGTTTTCCCCCAACTTGGTGTATTTTTGGAAATACACAGAAAGAAAGAATTAGCGTTTGCTGTTCTTCATTACTTTATATCAGTCCATTTATTTACATTTCTTTCCAGCACACACCAACATCGAACTGGTACCTCCTGTTTGCCCCATGCATTTGTTCATTTCTTCTGTCAGTTTTTTTTTCAGAAACGCAATTTCCGTCGAACCAGCCTGACAGCGTCCCATCGCTGCCTTCCGAACTTCCATTGCTTCAAGCCATGAAGACTTCTACATTAATCCGCAGGGCGTCGTGTTCTTCACCAATCAACTACTGTGTGAAGACACCACTCCAATAAGAATTTGGTTTTTGTAAAGTTTTTTCTTGTTTATGTATAACCTCTTTGTTTCCTCCCCTTATTCGCCCGCTTCCCCCTCTTCTTGCCTACTCCTACTGCTCGCTTCTCCGCACGCGCTGCTCGCTCGCTTGTTCACTTCTTCTCGACTTGTCTCCGTGTCGTGAGCAACCACTCACCCTTTCAAGTGCATTCAACTTGTTGTTGGACATGCCGTCTAGGCTAGTGTACTTTCGCTACGTCTAGCAGCCCTCACTTGTACGTCAGAAGTCAACCCAGTCAGTTGGAGCTTAACTAAAGCTCGCCTCTTCCACTCAAGCGGCAAACTTTTAAATTCGACGCCATGTTCGAGTTTTAGATTCAACCGTCAACAGCAACATCGCCTTCTTCATGAAGCAAAGATAAGTACCGACTTCATGTTTTAACCTCATTCTCATCGCTTTTAAAAGGCTTAATGCTTTATTTGGATTTTATAGACAGTGAAAGTTGCTATGTGATAAAATAACTGCTTTCAAGAGATCTTCGTGATCAAACTCAAACTATCAAGTCTAACTTTCAAAATGAAAGATTTTCTGAGATGCTATCTCACATCGAGGGATATTTCTAAAATACCCACTGTCTATATAATCTAGTTTTCCGCCGAGGGATTCTCGACCCAATTTAAACAACTCATCATTGCTCTGAAACCTTCCAGAACCTACACTTTATATACCAGTTATACTGTCATGTATTGTCCATTTCATAAGGGAATACTTTTTCAACCTTAGGAATCTTCCTTATGAACTGCTAATCAATATCTAATTTTTCTTCCTCCGTTGGGATTTTCCTGGTGCATTCAACTATAACCTACAAGTTTTTCAAGCAATAGACTCTCGCAAATCTAGTGTAACTAGTTATTTTCCACCATTGCAATAACTTTCTTTGCCATCAACTTTTTGTGCTACTTCAATGAACTTTTCAACTATATCAACACACTATAGTGAAAACAGTGCCTGTTCAACTTTTCATCCGCGTCGCGCTCGTCCGAGTACAATAAATACGGCCAAGAACACTCGTCCACAATCGCATTTGATCTTTCCCAAACCCTTTACTAACAAACTAAAATATTAAATTGTTACTTTAGGTCTTTTTGCAATGGGGTGTCACTCTCAATTAGTGCCCTTCCTTACTTGCTCCACGTATAACGAATTAATGTCTGTAAAACTTCGTGTCTAGTACACGCCCTAAATTATATTGTTTCGCCCTTCTAATTAGGGAATACAATTCTTTCCACTCAAAGTGAGTTATCTCTAGGTTTCACGAAAGGGAAATTTGCCCCATTTTTCTCGTGATCCCTACTTAAACATAGGAGTTCTAGAAACTTCCTTTCAATATTTCTCTTCAGGTTTCACAATAAGTGACCTGCCCTATTTGTATAATCTACATAAGTATTTCGGTATCAATACAAGATGTTATAGAAACTTCTATTTCATTCTTCCTGTTTTTTTGTTGTTACTTTCGAAGTTGTTGTTTGTTCATATTTCTAAGATACTTATCTAGAAATCCTTAAAGTACTCATCTTGTACTTGATTTATTGGTTAACCTTAATTACGTCAATTATATTTAAATTTTCCATTTATTCATCTTAGCAACATTTCAAAATCTTACGAAGATTTTAAAGCATATAAAAGTTTTAAACCAAAAGAATTGTCAATTGCCTGGCCCAAGCTTTAGATGTTTTCGGAGGTCTGCGAACCCAATTGTTAAAAAAAAATATATATATATATTTGTAACATAAACTACTTCCTTTTAGATTGTTAAATAAATTAAGATTTGTTCTTTTTATTTATCATTTCTCAAACGGTTAGGCAAGATCCTGTCTTCCTTGACTCTTCCTAGGTTTATGCCATCTTTAATAAAAAATTATTCTATTGATATTGTTTTCACCACTTGTTGCATTTGAGCAAGATCTCTAAGTTATTAACTTAGTAAAGACTCTCTTAGCTTTAATAGCTAATTCTAACTGGCCAGTAAGGCAAGCATAGCTCGCTACGCCAGCTTCCTGCTTGTGGAGATTCTCTCTACTACTTATGGTTGGTTTTTCAAAATTTAAGTGTTTCTCATTGTCTAAACTTTTAGTCGGCGCCTTGCTGGGTAAAAGCATAGTCATTTCTAAATGCAACTATTGGTACACTTACCAAAATTATTCCCAAAGATATAATTGCTTTATTCCTATCCTTCTTGTAAGCATTTGGTCGCTCTTTAGAAATTCTACAATTTCAAGACCTAATATATCAAGGCTTATTCAAATTATTTGTACTCTTCAAATTACTTGTTTAGAAATAAACTCCTTTGAACAGATACACAATTAATCTGTTACTCTTTGTCTTGCCAGACCACCACCCTTCCCCATAGTAGGTATATTTATGCTTGAGAGGGAATACGCTACAGCAACTTTCTTGCGAACAGCCCAAGTTCCAGCTGCGTTTCCTGTTAGCTTCGCCCAGGTCCCTACCCACTTTAGGTATCGGAAAGCGGATTTGCAGTGGCAGCTGCCTTTGAGTATACTTAAAGTTAAAATTATAACTTCTTTTGGACTCTCGTCCTATTCCTCCATCCTTTTTCTCCAGTCCGAAACCCACTTCTTTTTCTTCATCATCTTCCCTTGGGGGTTAATAATAAGCTAATAATCTACCCAAAATTTGGTCCCAGAAACCCGGGAGAGTCCATTTCTCAGAGTCTATTTATGAGAATCTATTCGTTATTTATTGCTCAAAGTCCATTTGTCAATATTCTGCAAATCATTAATATCTTCTTTGAATTTTTCCGCTATAGCATCACCGTGCAAAGCTGGTGAAGGAGACAGAGGTCGTTCCTGTCTTCTTCAGCCTGTCTTACTTGCAACCTGTCTTCTGCTGCCAACCTGACAGCATTTTCAAAATCTCGCTACAGTTTCGTAAGTTACACTTCAATTTACCTATTTTCAACATGCCAACTGAAAAGGATGAAACTCTCATTGCCAGACGTTCTTCCTACAAAGGGCAACTCACCAGATTTAGAAATTTCATTAATAAAATAAATCCCGCCGATTGTGATCTAGACGTCTTGACACAACGCCTTAAGTTGTACGAACGGTCCTACGATTACTATGATCAAATTCAAACCGACATTGAATCCGCATGCCCAGAACTTCCATCGGATCGGGACGAAGTTGAACCCTTGTATTTTGAAGGGATCGCCAAGGCCCACCAACTGATCCGCAGTATCTCAGAACCGGACACTAAGGTCATCAATACGGCCCAGTTCGCATCTTCTTCAGTTCAAAAGGACAAACCGAAACCGTTACTTCGTAAGATAAATCTACCTCACTTCTCAGGCCAGGAAGGTGAATGGTATTCCTTTTACGAACTTTAGTGCTCCCTTATCCATGAAAACAAAGTCATTCTCGATATCCACAAGTTCTATTTCTTGCGTTCGTCCTTGGAAGGCCATGCCTTGGCCTTAGTTGAGTCACTGCCTTTAAGCGCAGATAACTACCACATCGCCTTTAATCTCCTTAAAGAGAGATATGGTAATGTACGTTTGTGTGTTGCTCGCCACATTCGCTGCCTGTTCAACTTGCCAGTCGTAAAACCTAATGACGTCACCTCTTTAAGAGACCTGTTAGACTCCATACAATTGCACGTGAGAGCATTATACCAACTCAAGCAGCCAGTCCAAACGTGGGACACCGTTCTTATTCATCTAGCTACATCCAAATTCGACTTTTTGACATTAAAGGCTTGGGAAATCGAACTCACTCGCAAGGATGAATATTCTTTCGAACACCTCACCCGTTTCTCAACATCCGGTGCCAATTCCTTACAGCACTCTCATTTCAGTGCGAAAGAGTCGAAACTAGTCCTCTGTGTGACATCCTGGATAAAACACTTGCCTCTTCAAATGGACATCAGTACCCATCTGTCGAGAAAAAGCAAACTCGTTCTGCCTCTTTCAACCATCCAAGAGAACATATTAGGCGGCTCAACAAATCTTTAAAATGCACGCTCTGTAAAAAGCTTCACACTTTGTATTCCTGCAAATCCTTTAATGAATTGTCTGTTGAAGACAGAAGGAAGTTTGTCACTAATAATACATATTGCCATAACTGCCTGTCACCTAAGCATTCTGCTTCTAATTGTACGTCTTCCAACCTCTGTTTTCATTGCAAAAGACCGCATCATTCTTCATTGCACTTTCATGATCAATCGAGGTCACTAGTAACTGCTTCTTCAAACTCCATGCAGAGCAGCTCCGAACAAACTATTGCTTCTTCCTGCATTTCTAACGTCAAAACTTCTCACAGTGCGCAAGTCCTTTTGTCCACTGTACAATTCGAAATTCAAGATAAATTTGGAAATTGGTTTCGAACCCGGGGTCTTCTTGACTCCGCTTCAACTCACAACTTTGTTTCGCAATCGTTAATTAAAAAACTAGGTCTTTCTTCATCACCTACTTCCATCAATGTATCCGGCATTGGCAATTTGAAAACTGGAGCCTTGCAATCTTCAAAATTGAAAATCAGAGACATTTGTCAAAGAAACACCAATCTTAACTTAAACTGTCTCATTCTTACAAGTATTGGCAAGGACACTCCTAGCAGCTCTATTAATACTTCCGGTTTAAAGATTCCTTCGCATTTAAGGTTAGCTGATCCTCAGTTTAATGCTCAAGGTCCCATTGATATACTTTTCAGTGCCAATATTTTCTGGAATTGCCTTCGTAAACAAACCCGTAGGCATTTCTCAAACGTGGTCGCCAGAGACACCGATTTTGGTTGGGTCATTAATGGACAAATCCACCATCCCAGTCTTCAAACCAAATCGCAATGTCATTTTGTTACTGCCGATTCAAATCCCTTTTCTGAAAAAGAGAACACTTATGTTTCCGATCTCAAAACATTTGAAAAACACTTGCCGAAACGATGTCTCATTGTAAACAACTACATCACCTTTGTAAGTTGTTAAATGGTTTTGCCTTATTTCCGCACAAAATGGCAATTCAAGTTCGCCTCGCCTTGGGTCACTTGGTTTACCTTCTCATGTCATTTTTTGTAGCAGGTAATTGTTTTAACTTTCTGTCGAAAACTATCTTCCCCTTGTGTAAAACCATGGCTATCAGTCACCATAATTTCGCTGTAAGCTATGTTTCTCTTCTCTCGCGATTTAGTAGGATGGCCATGGCCGCCTCCTTCCCTCTTCCTCACACTTGGAAGCCGCTTTTGAAACCGCTTGAAAATCTGAGTTCTCTAGCATCTAAAATAACTATTCTTACGCATAAACTCCTTCTCAATGTCCCAGCTTCTCTTCTTCGTTCAGAAGAATTAAGCTTTTTTTCTGAAGAAAATTGTCGGATTCCGTGATCCTCAAAATTATGCGAAATGTATTACTTGCTTTATTTCATATGTCTTTAAATTGGTTTTCCACGCCCAAGCTACGGATGACTGCATACCGTGTTACTTAAACTTCCGCTTTAAGTCTCGGCTGATTGCACTCGCTTTGTTTGTTTATTTTGAACTGCTTGTTTGTCAATCTCGTTTGTATACAAGCCCGGGTAAGGCCAAGCTGCTGTTTACTTCCTCTATGCTTGACAAAGGCCAGAGCAAGTTTTCCTTATCTCAACTTTGGCTGACTGCCAACCATTGTCTTGCGAGTTGCTCCCGTAATTTCAGAAGCTGTTCACCTCCTTACCAAAACAAACTTGTTCTGGTCAAGGACTCTTTCAGATATTTATATTCGTTATCTCGCTGTACTATGTGGGTCAAGGTCGTGATTACCTATCTCTCCCACTTGCTCACACTCGTATCCTATAGCTGTTTCGATCCTTGTTTCAAAACATCGGTGCATGTTCTTTATGCGCGCATGTATTGCACCCTGCTTAAATATTTTGCACCTTTATTGCTCATTGTTAAACAAACTTATTTTTTCTCGTCGTTACACTCGATGTGTTTCTGCATCTATGCTTGTTACGTCACGTTTCTTGATGACTTAAGTATTTTTCTGATTAACCCTTTTGATGCTTACTATAACTTAAGGTCATTGTTTATGGCTACAAGATTGTTGTTACCTATGGCGTTCTTGCCTTCTGCTCGCATAGTTCCTTTGTTTATTTGGTATATTCTTATCCTTAATCGATGTACTTGTTTCTATACGCTTTGTTTAATTTTGTTAACTCTCCTTTCGCATCTTGTCGCGATCTTCACTAGAGCTTTATTTCTCGCAGCTTCTAGCTACTTTGTGATTGACGGCGTTGTTAATTCGCGCCCGTCGCCCCCGCATTCTAATAACCCTGATAACTTGATTCCACTTACACCTGGTCAGTTCCTCATAGGTGCTTCCCCTTTTTCCCTTTCTCCCTCTAGCATAGATCTTTGGTGAAATGACCGATTGTTACCCAGTAGGGAAGGGAAGAGTCAGGGAAAGAATGATCTTTACTACCAATGGGTATATTATAAGACCTCTTTCATATTGTGATCTTGTTCTTTGCTGGTGTTGGCTGTTGTCCCCCAACTTGGTGTATTTTTGGAAATACACGGAAAGAAAGAATTAGCGTTTGCTGTTCTTCATTACTTTATATCAGTCCATTTATTTACATTTCATTCCAGCACACACCAACATCGAACTGGTACCTCCTGTTTGCCCCGTGCATTTGTTCATTTTTTCTGTCAGTTTTTTTACAGAAACGCATATTCCGTCGAACCAGCCTGACAGCGTCCCATCGCTGCCTTCCGAACTTCCATTGCTTCAAGCCGTGAAGACTTCTACATTAATCCGCAGGGCGTCGTGTTCTTCACCAACCAACTACTCTGTGAAGACACCGCTCCAATAAGAATTTTGTTTTGTAAAGTTTTTTCTTGTTTCTGTATAACCTCTTTGTTTCCTCCCCTTACTCGCCCGCTTCCCCCTCTTCTTGTCTCCTCCTACTGCTCACTTCTCCGCGGTCGCTGCTCGCTCGCTTGTTCACTTCTTCTCGACTTGTCTCCGTGCCGTGAGCAACAGCTTACCCTTTCAAGTGCACTCAACTTCTTGTTGGACATGCCGTTTAGGCTAGTGTACTTTCGTTGCGTCTAGCAGCCCTCACTTGTACATCGGAAGTCAAACCAGTCAGTTGGAGCTTAACTAAAGCTCGCCTCCTCCACTCAAGAGGCAAACTTTTAAATTCGACGCCATGTTCGAGTTTTAGAATCATCCGTCAACAGCAACATCGCCTTCTTCATGAAGCAAAGATAAGTACCGACTTCATGTTTTAACCTCATTCTCATCGCTTTTAAAAGGCTTAATGCTTTATTTGGATTTTATAGACAGTGAAAGTTGCTATGTGATAAAATAAGTGCTTTCAAGAGATCATCGTGATCAAACTCAAACTATCAAGTCTAACTTTCAAAATGAAAGATTTTCTGAGATGCTATCTCACATCGAGGGATATTTCTAAAATACCCACTGTCTATATAATCTAGTTTTCCGCCGAGGGATTCTCGACCCAATTTAAACAACTCATCATTGCTCTGGAACCTTCCAGAACCGTCACTTTATCTACCAGTTATACTGTCATGTATTTTCCACTTCATATGGGAATACTTTTTCAACCTAAGGAATCTTCCTTATGAACTGCTAATCAATATCTAATTTTTCTTCCTCCGTCGGGATTTTTCTGGTGCATTCAACAATAACCTACAAGTTTGTCAAGCAATAGACTCTCGCAAATCCAGTGTAACTAGTTATTTTCCACAATTGCAATAACTTTCTTTGCCATCAACTTTTTGTGCTACTATAGTGAACTTTTCAACTATATCAACAGACTATAGCGAAAACAGTGCCTGTTCAACTTTTCATCCGCGTCGCGCTCGTCCGAGTACAATAAATACGGCCATGAACACTCTTCCACAATCCCATTTGATCTTTCCCAAACCCTTTACTAACAAACTAAAATAATAAAATTGTTACTTTAGGTCTTTTTGCAATGAGGTGTCACTCTCAATAAGTGCCCTCCCTTACTTGCTCCACGTATAACGAATTAATGTATGTAAAACTTCGTGTCTAGTACACGCCTTAAATTATGTTGTTTCTCCCTTCTAATTAGGGAATACATTTCTTTCCACTCAAAAGTGAGTTATCTCTAGATTTCACGAAAGGGAAATTTGACCCATTTTTCTCGTGATCCCTACTTAAACATAGGAGTTCTAGAAACTTCCTTTCAATTTTTCTCTTCAGGTTTCACAATAAGTGACCTGCCCTATTTGTATAATCTACCCAAATATTTCAGTATCAATACAAGATGTTATAGAAACTTCTATTTCATTCTTCCTGTTTCTTTGTTGTTACTTTCGAAGTTGTTGTTTGTTCATATTTCTAAGATACTTATCTAGAAATCCTTAAAGTACACATCTTGTACTTGATTTATTGGTTAACCTTAATTACGTCAATTATATTTAAATTTTCCATTTATTCATCTTAGCAACATTTCAAAATCTTACGAAGATTTTAAAGCATATAAAAGGTTTAAAACCAGAAGAATTGTCAATTGCCTGGCGCAAGCTTTAGATGTTTTCGGAGGTCTGCGAACCCAATTGTTTAAAAAAATCAAAATTATATATTTGTAACATAAACTACTTCCTTTTAGATTGTTAAATAAATTAAGATTTGTTCTTTTTATTTATCATTTCTCAAACGGTTAGGCAATATCCTGTCTTCCTTGACTCTTCCTAGGTTTATGCCATCTTTAATAAAAAATTATTCTATTGATATTGTTTTCTCCAATTGTTGCATTTGAGCAAGAACTCTTAGTTATTAACTTAGTAAAGTCTCTCTTAGCTTTAATAGCTAATTCTAATTGGCCAGTAAGGCAAGCATAGCTCGCTACGCCAGCTTCGTGCTTGTGGAGATTCTCTCTACTACTTATGGTTGGTTTTTCAAAATTTAAGTGTTTCTCATTGTCTAAACTTTTAGTCGGCGCCTTGCTGGGTAAAAGCATAGTCATTTCTAAATGCAACTATTGGTACACTTACCAAAATTATTCCCAAAGGTATAATTGCTTTATTCCTATCCTTCTTGTAATCATTTGGTCGCTCTTTAGAAATTCTACAATTTCAAGACCTAAAATATCAAGGCTTATTCAAATTATTTGTACTCTTCAAATTACTTGTTTAGAAACAAACTCCTTTGAACAGATACACAATAAATCTGTTACTCTTTGTCTTGCCAGACCACCACCCTTCCCCATAGTAGGTATATTTATGCTTGAGAGGGAATACGCTACAGCAACTTTCTTGCGAACAGCCCAAGTTCCAGCTGCGTTTCCTGTTAGCTTCGCCCAGGTCCCTACCCACTTTAGGTATCGGAAAGCGGATTTGCAGTGGCAGCTGCCTTTGAGTATACTTAAAGTTAAAATTATAACTTCTTTTGGACTCTCGTCCAATTCCTCCATCCTTTTTCTCCAGTCCGAAACCCACTTCTTTTTCTTCATCATCTTCCCTTGGGGGTTAGGTTATTCCCAAGCTAATAATCTACCCACCATTGGATAGAATTTGCCAATTTTGCTGCCGACAGGCGGGAAAATTTATTTCCAAATCCCGAGACGTATGTGGCCTACATGCTTCAAAATGGCATTTTTGGATCCTCGGCAGAGGTACTAGCTTTATCCAGGGCCACAGAGTGTAATATACACGTACACGTGCTGGACTCTGATAAACCTAGATTACAGTGTATTGGGATTCATGATAATATACATTTGCTTTTCACGGGGCCTCCTAATGCGGGGCACTACCAGGCACTGATCCCTAAGCCCATCGCGACACGCGGTACTAGCAGCATACAACAGAAAGGAAAACAGGGAACTTGGGCCACGAACCCACGACAGGCAGGGACAATGCTCGTTCCGTTGGCTACAAGAAAGGGCCAAAGTTACGAGGCCAAACCTTTCGGTGGCAAATGTACGCTATGGGCACAGACCCTACTTTCCACGTTAGCGAAACTCGGGAGAACACTCCCAACGGAAATGTCATTTCCGAACAGGCAGCACTTCCTGTGCAAGCGGTGCAGCCTGCCGACTACACAGCGGAAGATGACACCTCGAAGCAATCAACACTTTGTCATAAGACTCCCACACGCACGGAGACGGCCAAGTTAGCTGACGCTCAGCACACGACTAGTGTCACTGCTTATCAGCACGACACGTGCGCAAGTCAAACACCCACAACAGATGTTTGCAATACATTACCGTCCACTCCACTTCAATGCCCACCTCCAAACAGTGACGTCTGACATGGCTTACTCGGTGTAAACAACCCAGCTCAACATGCTGGGAGCTTACCGGTCAAGGTTCAGACCAGAATTAACGGCATAAAGACTGAAGCGTTGATCGACACTGGCACTGGGATTTCATGTATCTCGCACAGCCTGGTAGAAGACAAACACATCCTTCCTATCACAGGAGGCATTCAACTCATTGCTGCCAACAATGAAGTCTTGAATATTGCAGGGACCTCCTATGTGAAAATCCAGTTTAAGAATTTTACCACTTCCTTCTCTATGCATGTAATCAAGGATGTGGCAGCGGCATGTCTCATTGGAACTGACTTCTTGGCGAAGTACGAAGTCCACATTAACTTCGCAGACGAGTCACTGCATCTCAACACAAAGAAGGGGACGATAAGTTGCCAATTCCAACAAACGAATCGGACAGGTCATACGGAAACGGACAGAGAGATCGCTAGGCTATCAAACATTAACACAGATTTTATTTTTTCACATAATATCCGAGTAGCCACCAGGGACGACATCTCCCTACCCCCAAAACCCATTTCTCTGGTAGCAATTACACTCTCATATAGGCCATCCATTCAGAAACTATACACCTTCGTGAATAAATCTCAAATACAGCAGAATCCGCAAATTATTATACCGGCGGAAAAAGTCCACTCGCAGGCTACCAAGGTAACGTTAATGAATTGGGGTGACAATATTGTTCACATCCCTAATAATTCTACCCTCGGATGGATCAATGATGTGTCACAGGAAACAATCCACGTTCCGGTAAGGCAGGATAGCATTGCACCGCACGACCATGTGGAATCATATAACATTAATGGCGATCTCACACCAGAGCAGAAACACGGTCTATCTCAACTCCTAGACAAATACAGCGACATTTTCGCCACATCAATAAAACAGCTACGCGAAACAAACTTAATAGAGCATCGCGTACACCTCAAACATAATACCCCGTTACGTCAATCACCCTATAAGGTTAGCAAGCGTGAGAGACAAATAATTGACGAGCAGGTGAAAGAAATGCTTGATGCAGGGATTATTGAAAATAGTTCTAGCAACTATGCGGCGCCAGTGTGCTAACTAAGAAACATGATGGCTCGTATAGATTCTGTACTGACTACCGCAGACTCAATAAAATTATTGAACCTGACAGCTACCCCTTGCCGCGCACTGATAGCTATTTAGATAGACTCAGTGAGGCCAAATGGTTTAGTACCCTAGATGCGTTTTCAGGATTCTGGAGCATTCCAGTCCACAAAGAGGACAGATACAAGCTCGCGTTTGTCACTGAAAACGGTTTATATCAATACCGTCGACTTCCTATGGGGCTTATGAACGCATCTCAATGTTTTCAGCGTCTTATGGACAAGTTGTTGGCCGGAATTAAGTGGAACTCTGTGCTCACGTATATCGATGATTTGACAGTATTTTCCAAAACTTTCGAGGAACACTTGTGCCACCTCGAGGAGCTCTTCAAGCGATTGAGACAGGCCAACATCATGCTGAAGACTTCCAAATGTCATTTCGGGCACAATGAAATTAAAATCTTGGGCCACATCGTAACCCAGGAAGGTATTAGACCCGATGAGGACAAAATCCGGTGTGTCAAGGACTTCCCGACGCCCACGACTTTAAAGCAACTTCGCAGCTTTCTTGGTCTCGCGTGATATTACCGTATATTTCTGGCCCAATTCTCGAGCTTAGCCAAACCTTTGACTGATCTCACTAAGGAAAAAGCTCGTTTTATTTTCACTGAGGAACACGAGCGGGGTTTTAATACGCTCAAACAGAAGTTGACAACACCACTCCTCCTTAGTCATTTCGATGAGACGAGGCCCACTTTCCTGCATGTGGACGCCAGTAAGCATGGCGCAGGAGCTGCATTACTGCAAGAAAATGAGCTCAAGGAAAGGAAACCGATCGCATATGCCAGCAGGAAGTTAACTGAGACTGAATCAAGGTATTCGACCAACGAGCGTGAAATGTTGGCATTCGCTTGCGCCATTAATAATTTCCGCACCTACCTCCATGGCGTGCATTTTACGGTCGTTACTGAACATGCGAGTCTCACATATTGGGACAAATTCAAAAACCCCAATTCCCGTCTCAATAGATTTATATTGAAACTGGCTGACTTTGACTTTGAGGTCATTCACAAGAAAAGCGCCATGCACGGTGACGCTCTCTCTCGCATGCCAGTGTTGGAGGCCACGGATGAAATAGCGAATGATTGTCTGGAGGTACCAACGTATGCTATTGTAAACAATGACGTCATCCTACAAGAGCAGCTCAAGGACGCTCACTTAAGGCAGATAATGCAAGCTATCAAGCAACCCGACACTGCACCAGTGGCGTACGCGCGTTTGGCCAGGCGTTATATCATTGCTAAATCAGGCATCTTACGTACCAAACAACAGGGCAAAGCTGAAACTGGTATGCCACTGTTGGTACCTGAGGCTCTGAAAGTTCCCATTATCCAGGCGCACCATGATGACACATTGGGGGGTGCACATCAAGGAATCTATAAATGTTATCACAAGACAAAGGCCAAATATTTCTGGACAGGGTTAAAAGATGATGTATTTAAGTATATTAGGTCCTGTGACACATGTCAACGGCACAAGGAGCGCAAGCCGAAACGACATGGGCTTTTACAACCCATATCGCCAGGACCTATATTTAATCGTATTGGCATCGATTCAAAGGGCCGATTTGTAAATCCAAAAACGGGAATAAATACATCATAGTGGCAATTGAGTATCTTACACGTTACGTCATTGCCAAACCCGTGCCTAAAGCAAAGGTTGAGGAAGTAGCTCAATTTTTACTAGAAATCATTTGCCGTTTTGGTATCTTTAGTGAGATACTTTCGGACCGAGGGATAGTCTTTATGTCCAAGGTCATCCAGCAGCTGTTGACATTGTTAAAGGTGCAACCTATCAACACAACCAGCTTCGCCCCACAAACGAACGGATTGACAGAGGCGATGAATAAGATTATCGCCAAAATCATTGCCATGTTCACCTATGAAACAGGTACGGACTGGGAGGAGTATGTACCCTTTGCGGTGTTCTCCTATAACACATCGCAGGCGACCGCAACAGGTTATATCCCACATTACTTGCTCCACGGCTATGAGGCGAGATTGCCGCCCGACATCCGGTATCAACCGATAGACACGGATGCGGATAATGCCGAGCGCCTTCAGAAAATGCAGAAAGCTATAGAATTGGCGAAGCAGGCCATTACTACTGCACAGGTGAAGCTGAAGGCCTACTACGACAGGACCAGGACGGAGAAGGACTTTCAGCCTAATCAGCTCGTATAAGTTCGGACGCACATTTCTGACTTCTTACGCCCGCAATGGAAGGGGCCATACAAGGTCATCCGGAAAGTGTCGGATGTTACTTACGTGGTGGAAATCACGATGAGGGGTAAACCCGCTCGTGACAAGGTGCACGTACGCAGGATTAAGCCTTATTACGTAAGATGAATACCGCCAGGTGCCCACGAGACTCACCTGTAAATTTTCTGTTTCAGATAAGGATAGTGCCTTTTGAATTTCCACAGTCTGCAGCTGCCGAGGTTCATCAGGACACATATCAGGAGGATGGCAGAACACATTCACAGGTGCAGGTCACAGGTAGAATTCATGACGGAATAAGGTACGCACTATCACATACCAGGCTATTCCAACTGATATTATACGATTGATGTCCTTTCAACAAGTTAGAGATTCATTACGCAAGAAACTTAATTTTGAACCATTGCATTCCTTTTGCAACTGCACATTGTCGCTGGCTTAGAAGGCTGTAGGAGCCCTCGCAAGCCACGATATAGCGACTCAGCAATTCACACATGCTGGTCAAGCATTTTCTTTACCTTCTCTTCGTCCACAGGCGTACCATCTGTTACATACTAGACGGCTCATTCGGTCTGCTATGATTTCAGACGTAACCCAAAGCAGATGCCCTGCACCAGGGATGGTAGCAGCATGTTCACAAGGACAAGGAAGACCAAGAACGAAGCCCTCTGGGAACATCAGAGCGGTTTTTTCTCCTGTTTATATAGTCAATTGCAATAATTGTACATTTGATAACAATTCTTTGCCATATTGTAACTGGCATTATCAGCCCTGTTGTAATTATTGTTCATAAGATGATCTATTGTTAGACTTAAGTACGTTAGTCATAAGATGGCCATCTTAGATAGTAGAGCTTATTAGCGTAAACATCTTACTAATAATAAGACACACTCTTATAACATCTTAGGCTTACGATCTTAGAAGTCAGACCTTCACAAGAAATTACATGTTACTAGATTAGGGGCAATATCTTTATAAGCATATCAAGAGGAGGTAGTCGCATCACGGCCCTCGCATATCTGTAAATGGTTCATTGTGCAATTAATTCATTCATTCATTCATTATGTTTCATAACTCACTTTACCGTAGGGCGTATCATAACAGCCCACGGTACGACATAATATGTGTAGATAATAACCCTTATGCATGTGCTATGTACTGTCCATCAGAGGGAGGCATGCAGATACAAGTCTATACCGCAGTATTATTGTAAATATTATTATTGAGGGTTATACACGCGTACTCGGTTTATGCCGAGAGTTCCGGTTTTTTTCTCTTTCTCACTCACCACTGATCTCAGCTATGTCTCGCCCATTATTGTTTGCTTCACGCCGGTCTCACTATGGTCACGGTGGGTAGATTATTGGCTGAGGAATAACCTAACCACCAAGGGAAGATGATAAAGAAAAGGAGGTGGGTTTCGGACTGGAGAAAAAGGATGAAGAAATAGGAGGAGAGTCCCACAAAAGTTATAAATTTAACTTTAAATGCACTCAGAGGCGATTGCCACAGCAAATCCGCTCTCTGATACCTAAAGTGGGTAAGGACCTGGTCGAAGCTGACGGGAACCGCAGCTAGGACTTGGGCGGTTTGCCAGAGAAAGGCTTTAGCGTATTCCCTCTCAAGCATGCATATGCCCACTATGGGGAAGGGTGATGGTCTGACAAGACAAATAGTAACAGATTTATTGCGTATTAACGAGGGCATGAACCTAGGAAGAGTTAGGAAAGCCAGGATCTTGCCTAACTGTAGTATTTGCGAAATGATAAATCCAAAAACAAATATTTAATTTATTTAACAAGGCAAAAAAGTTTAATGAATTTAACAAGTATATAGTTACAATTTTGGTTAACAATTTGGGGTCTCAGACCTCCTAACATTTAAAGTTTTCTCCAGGCAATTAACAATTCTTTAGGTTTCAAACCTTATATATGTACTAAAATCTTTGTAAGATTTAAAAAAGACAAATGAAGTGATTAAAGTTTAGACATTAAATCGAGTACAAGGTGTGTACTTTCAAAAATTTTCAAGTACCTATCTTAAAGAAAGTTACAACTTCAAAAATAACAAAAAAGAAAGCAGGTAGAATGAAAGAGAAGTTCCTATAACTTCTTGTATTGAAGCAGCATTACTTTTAGTAGTTACACAAATAGGGCAGGTCACTTACTGTGAAACCTGAAGAGAAAGTCAAAAGGAAGGTTCTAGACCTCCTATGTTTAGATAGGAATCACGAGACAAATGGGGCAAGTTTCCCTTTCGTGAAACCTAGATATAGCTCACTTATAAGTTGAAAGAATTGTATCCCCTAAATTAGAAGGGAGAAACAAGATAATTTGAACCGTGTACAAGACACGTAGTTATGCAGAAGTTAATTCATTACACATAAGAAAAAATGGGAGGGCACATCTTTAGATTGACACCTCATTGAAAAAGAACTTAAAGTAGTAAATTTATTATTATGGTTTGTTAGTAAAAGGTTTAGGAAAGAGCAATTGGGATGAAAGGTAAATGTTCATGGCCGTGTTTATAATAATCGGACGAGCGCGACGCGGAAGAAATACTGAAAGAACACTGTTTATCACTATAGTTCGTTGAAATGGATGAAAAGTTCACTGTAGTAGCGCAAAAGTTTATGGCAAAGAAAGTTATTGCAATCGTGGAAAATGACTGGTTGCACTAGATAGGCGAAATTCTATTACTTGAGAAGGTTGTAGATTATCATTAAATACGCTTGAGCAAATCCAACGGAGGAAAGAAAATTAGCTATGGAGCATTGATTTATAAGGAAGATATCCTAGTTTGGAATGGCATTCCCACAAGTGAGTGGAAAATACATGACGGCGTGACTTGTAGATAAAGTGCAGATTCTGGAAGCTTCCAGAACGACTCTAATGGAAGAATGGGGCCAAAGTTATTCCAGCGGTGGAACGAGCTTAATCTTTATAGACAGTGGCTATTTGATAATATCCCACGTTGTGAGAAGATCTCTCATTTAATAAGCATAAGAAATGCTGCTTTCCACAAAGAGTGACTTAATTAGACAAAAGCCCAACATGGAGAATCCCGCGAAGGATGATTATTGCCACAAATGATTAATCTCACACTGCCTATAAATGATCGATAAAAGCATGTAGATAATAAAACTGATGAAGATGAGGTTAAAACCAGAAGTTTGTACTTATCTTTGTTGCATGCCGAAGGTGAAGTTCCCTTTGACGGATACTTAATGTGCCAACATGGCGTAGAATGTGGAGAGTGCCTCTTGGTTTGAGGAGACTGGCTCTAGTTGAGCCTTGACTGACTGAGTCAACTGCCGACGAACAAGTGAGAGCTGCTAGACGCAGAAAAGCACTAGCCTAGACGGCATGACCAACAAGAAGTTGAGTGCACTTAAGAGAGTGAGTGAGCGGTTGCTCACGACGCGAAGAAGTGTAGAACTGAAGTGACCGAGCGAGCTGGCTGCGCGCGCGGAGAAGAGCAGTAGGAGGAGGGGAGAAGAGGGGGAAGCGGGCGAGAGAGGGGAGGAACAAAGAGGTTGCACATAAACATGAAACAACTTTACAAAAATAAATGTTTTTCTTGATGAATGGTCTTCAAAGAGTTGATAGCTGGCGATGGTGACGAGATCTGATGGCCAAATTGATAAGTAAGTCCTCTTGTACAGGGAATAATTGAGGAACTATCGCCGCTAGATGACGCTAGGTGGGTCATGGAAGATATATATCTAGAACAGACTCACAATGACATAAGAGATATGACCACCAAAGAGAAACTAGAAGATCGCTGTTGGTGTTTGATAAAAAGGAAAAAATGAACATGCAAAGAGCATTAAAAATTATATTCTCTCATATCGTGTATTCCAAGAATACACCATACTGGGAGGGGAAAAACACCAACAGAGAGCAGGAAAACCAATTAAACATTTAATGGTAATGAAGCAATTGAAGAGAAGTGGTCTTGTGATCTGACCATTAGTGGTCAAGATTCTAGCCACCCTGACTCTCCCATCTCTTCCAGGATAACACTCGGTCACTCTACCAGAAATCCAGACCAGGGGAGAAGAGGCAGAAAGAGAAGGGCCTATAAGGAAGTGACCAGGTGTGAGTGGAAGCAGGTCATCAGGGTCATGGGAAAGCGGAGTTAAAGAGCGAGAATTAACAACACCTTCAATCACAAAGTAGCTAGAAGCTGCGGGAAATATAGCTCTAGTAAAGATTGCGATAAGATGCGAAAGGAGAATTAACAAGTTTAAACAAAGCGTATTGTACAGTACCCCAGGGGTATGCACCCCTTGGAGACCATCCCCCCATCATCTATTTAAATCTCCTAACTGGCAATCCTTATAAGTCCGGACCAACATCTATCAACACCGCAAGGACAGCTTACCATTCTGGAAAGCTGGCCCAATCCTTGCATCACTACTACAAACAGCGACACACTATTAACTAGGGCATCTATGCCATCAGAATGTCGACGAAGCAGCGCCGAAGAATATAAAAAGGGAGTCTTAAGGAGGTCAAGCTCTCAATTACCAGTCTTACAGTGTGTCGGCCGGAGGCTAGCGTCGGTATCATCAGGTGAGTCAGCAGTGTCAGAATCCTGTACTTTGTAACCTTACCCACCAATTTGTATACACCAATTGTACTCTCACATTGTAACATCACTGCAGCCCTTAAAAGGGACTCATAATTCAATACTACTGGCCAATAAACACTTGGTCAGTACATCACACCTGCATTACTGTTTACACGCTTCTTTACGCCCTAACTCCCTTCCTGAATCATCCGTCACGGTTAGACGTGACACCCAGCAGCCAGGCACTTGCCAGTTCAGGTAGCATTGCACTTCACGCAGCGGCCCGACTGCCAGGAGCGGCACGTGCCATATAGCTGACACGTGCAAGTCGATTATCTAACCAGCCAGCTGGACGACCAGCGCGTTGACCTGTACGCCAGGTTCCATCCCCTAAAGTACACCTAGATCTTTTATAAGAGCTACCCTTAGCACCCTAACACTAAACAACACTCTACACTGGTCAGCTTGCCCGACTACGGGAAGCTACCCCCTTTTTGGCACTTCTTTATAAATTAACACAATAACTCTTCCGTTTTAGATCCAACCACCCCCCCAATAAGGGATCTAAAACAGATGGTGGAGGCGTCTCTACTACGCACAGTAAAATAGGACTCAACCAACGAGCCCTCGTAGTAGAAACGACCCCTTCCGTACCGCAAACAGCCAAGCAAAATTGTGAATTTTTTTCCCAGACAGAGAGGAGAACGTCACACATTTTTTTTTATATATATAGGAGTTTGTATTATTACACCAACCCCCATTCGCCCCATAGTGTAAACTCGGTGGAAATTAGATGTCCACATTTAAAACTACACTAAGAGACTTTGCGCACCATTTGTCGGCTAGTACGACTCCACTCCTGCCGAAACTAAAAATTAAGAACAGTGACTTGATAACTGACCAGACCGCAGTACAACTTCTCAGGGACCTTGAATTAAAACATCACAGATCCGTGCTCAACACCCTACCGCCGCAGCACAAGTTATACATTTTACACGGTCCCAGGCCAGTGAACATACACAAGAGTCACCAGTATCCAGCGCTAGTGAAGTAGATTGCCTGCCAACACTCCATCCCCTATTGTTGCAGCAACTGCAAATCACAGAGCAGAAAGCCAGTAATCTGCTCGAGCGCATTCAGAGCTACTAGAGACAGACACTATCAAGTCCAATAATCATACGACAGAAGCAGTTCTTGACATCCACACTATTTTGGAAACAGTAAAACAGGATTTAGACAGGACCGTACACATAGTCAAATCCACACAGTACGACAACACACCACCCATCAGCACAGACATATCAGGTGACGAGCCACCTGGTAACATAACACAGGTGTCGTACACGGGAAGCGAGGCTAATTCCCCTCTAAACAGCCCAAACACCTCGGCACACGATAGCGGTGCAAACGGCACAGACAGACCAGAATCACTACACAGCCAACGAGACACAGCCGAGAACGAAATGAACAGACACACTGAGTACCCAATGATCCACCCCACAAAGTTCACGGGGGAAGGCCAGGATCCCGAGGAATACCTCAAGGCCTTCAATAGAACGGCCCGGATCAATGGTTGGAGCGAGGAAATTAGGAAACGGCTCCTTCCTGCATACCTCACAAAGGCGGCCATGACATGGTATGAGCTCCATGAGGACACACTAGAAGCTGCCACATGGGATGAAACCGCTTTTCTGTTGAAGAGTGAATTCCAGCTCATACCAGACGATGACGACCTCTACGACCAAATTCGACAGAGGTCACAGGGACCCAAGGAAAGCGCCCAGGCATACATCAATGTAAAATTGATAATGTGCGACAAGTACAATGCAGCCATGACAAATAAACAGAAAGTCAAGCTGTTAATGCAGGGCCTCAGACCAGCCATAGTGGAAAAGCTGTGCATAATGAACAACCCCACGGTCCAACATATGTTAAATAACATAAAGACCATAGAGGAGGGGAGAAAGATCACGGAAAAGGCTACGGAAAAAGCCGTGGATCTGCACTTCCAAACACAAAAAGACGACACTAACGACAAAATGGACGAATTAGTGGACAGAATGGAGAAACTGACCATAGCTGCCATCCAAGCAGGCGGGAGACCGCTAAGGGATGAGCACGAAGGCACACAAGAACGCTATTATCCTGAGAGGGACAGGGGGTACACAGAGAGGAGACGCTACGGGAGGGAGGAAAATTACTACCCTCCACATCGGCCAACAACACCTCCCACACAGGATAGGCCACACTACCCTCCTCGGTATTCACCAGTATCATACACGGACACAGAGCCGACATACCCCTCACGGCGTTCACCATCCCCGTACACACAGGAGTACTACCCTGAGGAGTACGACCACGACATCCCCCGACGAAACAGCCCGCCACCAAGTAGACAGTCCTACGCTGCCCCACAATACAGGGCAGACAGGGAGTACCGGGAAAACTCGCCCCCACGCAGGCAGGGCTATGCAGCCCCGCAGTACAGGGGAAATGGGGAATATCGGGAGAACCCGCCCCCGCGCAGGCAAAGCTATACACCCTCACAGTACAGGGGAAATAGGGACAGGCGAGGAAACCCACCCCCGACCAGACAGGAGTATGCAGCTGCCCAGTACAGGGAAAAGGGGAACCGACGGGAAAACCCGCTCCCCCAGCATCAGACATACACCCCACCCTGGAGGAAACAGGAAAACAGACCCCCGGGCAATAACAGACAGGGAAGAAAACCCACAAGGGGACGGGACAATGTAGATAACCACACGAAGGGCCCGGAACACTACCCCCTCCCCGACGAATACCCGAGGGAGTTCAGGGATGAGACACCCCACAGGACAGACAGGGGGGCAATACTCCCTACGCCTAGCCACATACCGCAGGCGGGGAGCTGGCGCAGCCACCCCGAAGGGGGGGCGCACATACATTACAGGCAGGCGTACACCTACGTTTCAAAAAAACGCCTAGACGGGGAGGGTCGGCTAGCGGATGAAGCAGCTGATGTTCCTCCCCCAACACAACAACAGAAAGGCCCTTCCCCCAAGCAAACTCGCAAGAGTAAGGGGAAGAAGCAGCCAGCTAAAGCTAAGGCTGACGATCCGCCCCCGGACCGTTTCCAAACACACCCCGTGCAAGGAGACGGCAACTGTCTGTTTAGGGCCATGAGCTTCCTAATCCGGAATACCGAGGATTATCATGGGGACTACAAACAGAAAACGGTCAAACATATCCTGGCCAACTGGAAAGAGTACCGAGACTTTGTGTCGGACGAGCGGGAAAACCCATTCCAGACCGGGGCGGATTACGGAAAATACATGGGTAGGGACGGCACCTATGCCAGTGCCGTAGAGGTGACCGCTCTCGGCAAAGTGCTGCAAGCCAACATCCATGTATACACTGATGTGCACTCGCCTCCGCTATTTTCCACTGCGGGATTCGATAGGGACCTACATGTTCTTTTTACAGGGAACCCTAGGGCGGGACATTACACACCCCTCATAATTACGCGCCAACAGCCTGAGAACACACCCACACCTCCCAAACAGAAGTCCATACCCCCTACATCACAACGCAGGGTAGGAATTGACCACACGCAGGCGCAGGACGCGAGCTCGCTCGGCACTGGGAAACCAGCAACAGGAGTCGAACTCGCGACCGCCTGGAACAAGAAACGGGGTAACAGGGGCAAACTCAGGGTCACGTTCGCAGACACACCTTCCCGAGAGGAAGGAAACAACAACAACAACACAACTACACGAAGGCTGGGAGCGATTAATACATTAAACGTTCGCCAGCAAACTTCCATTCTAACAGCGAGGCCGACTAAGAGAGCTGGCAACGTATTGGGTGAGCGCACTTTGCTGACTGAGGCAAAGCACTCGGGACAGGAAGCAGACCTAGAGGCTAAGCGTGCCCGATACGATAAGCGGCCCGCTCCATGCCTTCCCAGTACACATGTCACTCCGGTAACAACAACAACAACTACATACATCTTACATAACACATCGGTGCAGGGCAGTGGATTTCAGGTATCGGCCCTCACGATACATGCCACCATAAATGGCCACAGAGTGCAGGCCCTAATTGACACCGGGGCAGCAGTAAGTTGTGTTAATAGGAGACACGTTACCGAAGCCCAAATACACGGTGTCACGGGTGACATCCGGCTGGTAGCGGCCAATGCTCAGACGCTAGAAAATGCGGGGGTGGCAAACATACATCATAGGATAGACCATTTTGCCACAACACACCCCATGTTCGTTATAGAACATCTTTCTGCGTCAGCCATAATTGGCATGGATTTTCTCGCTAGATATGAGGCTAGCATAAATTTCGCTAGCGGTCAGATGCTTTTAAAGCACGACCAGAGGCTCACCACACATCCCATGATATACACCAGGAACACAGATGGGATTCGAGCGGAGCGAGAAAATCACGAGCACCAGGCCTCTGCACTACATACTATCAGCCAGCACACAGACACACAAACAGATAAGGCGGCCAACCAGAACCACAGACAGGACCTGACTCCGGAGCAAGATAAAAGGCTCACGGAGCTCATGGAGAACAACAGGGATATTTTTGCCCATTCAATGAAGGACCTCGCTGTGACAGACCTCATTGAACACCACGTCACACTCACTAGTGACCGGCCAGTACACCAGCCTCCCTTCAGAGTGAGCCAGAAGGAGAGACACGCCATCGACGCTCAGATCTCAGAGATGCTCGAGGCAGGGGTCATTGTTCCCGTTATTTCAAACTACAGCTCGCCGGTTCTGCTGACCAAAAAACGGGACGGATCGCACAGATTTTGTACTGACTACAGGAGGCTCAATAAGTTAGTCGAAAATGATAGTTATCCACTACCAAGGGCAGACACCTATTTGGACGCCCTTGGCGGAGCTAGCTGGTTCAGTTCGATGGATTGCTATAGTGGATTCTATTCAATCCCCGTCTATGAACCAGATAGGCACAAGCTGGCGTTCGTTACAGAGAACGGGCTATATACCTACACAAGGTTACCCATGGGCCTCCGTAACGCCAGCCAAACCTTCCAAAAGCTGGTGGATAAGACATTTTCAGGGCTTAAATGGCGTTCCGTATTAGTGTACGTGGACGACATAACAGTTTTCTCCAATACCTTCGAGGAACATATCGTACATTTGAAGGAGGCCTTCGCGAGGATCAGAGAGGCCAAGTTACGGCTTAAACCTGCGAAATGTCAATTTGCCAGACAGCAGATTAACATATTGGGCCATATTGTCAACAGAGAGGGCATTATTCCCGACCCAGCTAAGACTGACGCAATAACGGGCATCCCGATGCCCACAAATTTGAAACAATTGCGCAGTTTTATTGGCCTGGCCTCATATTACCGCAAGTATATCAACAGGTTTGCGCACATCGCCCACCCCTTAACTGAACTCACACGGGAAAAGACGCCCTTCAGCATTAAACAGGAGCACATACAGTAGATGCCTTCAACACATTGAAGCAACTATTGACCTCACCACCATTACTGCAACACTTCCACAGTGATAGGCCCACATTTTTACACGTGGATGCCAGCCTGTACAAGCTGGGTGCGGCCCTATTGCAGGAAGACGCAGAAGGGCACATACGGCCCGTCGCTTTCGCTAGCAGGAAGCTAACGGCCGTTGAGACTAGATACTCTGCCACAGAGCGGGAAATGCTGGCATTTTCGTGGGGAGTGAACTATTTCAGGGCATACCTCTATGGTATCAAGTTCACGGTAGTGACTGACCACGCGAGCTTGCTTTTTTGGGACAAATTTAAAAACCCAAATTCGCGGCTCAACAGGTTTATATTCCGCCTGTATGAATATGACTTCGTGGTCAAACACAAGAAAGGCACTACACACCTAGACGCAGATGGGTTGTCTAGGCTGCCAGTAGCCGATCCCCCGGATGACAGTAAGGACCACGACTGGGACGATATGCCCACCTTTGCCCTGACGGTGATTAACATCAAACAGGAGCAAGAAAGTGAGCCGTACTTGAAACAGATTCTACTGGCACTAGAAAACTTGGATAAAGTGGACTCCAAGACAGCACGGCTGTCTAGGCGATTTTTCCTAGACAAAGACAGGGTACTGAAATTTAAGCCCACGGCCATGCACGATAACGCACCTATAGCGGTTCCGGAATCATTGAGAGAAAATATCATGATCGGACACCACAATAGCCCACTGGCAGGGGCACATTTAGGCACGCATAAAACATACCTTAGAATCCGTGACAAGTACTATTGGGTAAACATGAAGGCCGACATAGATACCTTTGTAAAGACATGTCACACTTGCCAACGATTCAAAACAAGACCTGGCAAGCCTCATGGACTACTCAACCCAATTCCCGTGGGAGAATTATTTCACAGAGTCGGGATAGATGTGAAAGGCCCCATTACGACAAGTCAGAAAGGCAATAAATATATCCTGGTGGCCACCGAGTATCTCACACGATACATGATTACAAAGGCTGTTCCCAAAGCAGACACGAACAGCATAGCCGAATTCCTATTTGATATAGTTACACGATACGGCCTATTCCAAACCTTATTATCCGACAGAGGTACTATTTTCACCTCGAGAGTGCTCCAACAGTTTTTGGAGATACTCAGGATTAAGGCATACACTACCACGAGTTTTTCCCCGCAAACCAACGGACTCACGGAGAGTATGAACAAAATACTCGGAATAGCGCTGGCCAAATTTACAGAGGACGCAGGAACAGACTGGGATGAATACCTGCAAGCCATTACTTTTAGTTATAATACCTCTATATCCACGGCTACGAAACACTCTCCACACTTCCTACTGCACGGATACACACCCAGAAGTCCCATAGACAATATATGTATCCCATAGGACACCTACACGGACAATGCTGCCCGGCTAGAGCACTTACAGATAGCGCGAATGAACGCTAGAAAGAACATAGCCGCGGCGCAAAAGAAACAGAAAGAGCGATACGATCGGCACAGGAAGACGGTGGAATACACACACGGGCAATTGGTTATGGTTTCCAATTCCGCCCGCAAGAAAAACGTGTCCGAATTCCTCCTGCCACGCTGGTCAGGTCCCTTCAAAGTCTGCAGGAAGGTATCTGACCTAAATTATATAGTCAGCGTGCGCCATGGGAGGAAACTCATTAAAGACACTATTCACGCCCGCCGTATGAAGGCATATCATACACGCCAAGCTCACACACCTACACGTACAGGCGGGCACACTACTAAAAGAAAAGGAAACGATCCCGCTGGCAGACGTGGAAAGAAGGCCAAGAAATAGCCTTCGGACCTCACTGACCGAACCGGGATACGATCCTAACACTCACCAGAACTGTCCCGGAGACACAACCTGAATGGCACCAGAAACAATTACTCTGGGTAAAAGACGGTCTCAAAACCCGCAACCTTCTGAATACCAGGAACATAAGGTCGGGTAGCTATCCAATTACAGGATAGAAAAATAGGAAGCTAAAATAGATTGGGACAGTTCCACTAACAATGGCATAAATGAAAAACAACAAAATCACCTCCGGCACATAGTCACCAAACACGCGACTAGCGGCCCGGAGACACTCGTGTATAACGACATTTTGTACCATGGACAGGGACATGCATGTACTTTTTACACAAATGTAGTTAATGAGAGGTTCTTTTACAGTGCGGCCAATACATGTGAGATTTTCGAAGTGAAATGCCATGGCCTGTGGTTTGGACTCCACGTAAAACGAAAGCCCGTGGCTCATGATCTACAGATTAACGGTCACGTTAAACCACAAGTTTCCTTCCTTTTTTTACAGTGCGAAAAGCACTACTCACAGTCACAGAGAGCAAGCCGATTAGACACACATGTGCCGGACACACAGCATTATCAAAACAAGTAACAAGTGAGCGCACACGGCATTGTAATCCAATACCGCCACACTCAGCGATAACGCAAGTCTCATGGATAACCTGCACGCTTACAGACAGCAATACACTAGCAGCTCTCAGAGCAGAACATACGGCATCATTTAAGCCGAGTCCAAACACCTCATAACTCACAAATTACACTACGAGGAGAAGTCAAAAACATACAAACTCTCCACAGGTATGCGTACTTTCATTTGCGCATTGCAAATACACGGGGAATGTGCCATAATATATACGGCACAGATAGCGGCATACCAAGCCTTTACAGCACCCCGGGTCCGAACCCATGATCACACACCACACTCGTACCAAAAACTAACTATCCAACGGTATTTTGGTACGAGAAACACAAGAAAAAATCACACTGAGGACACCTCAATCCCTGAAACACAACGCAGACATATAACACAGAGAATTACATAGATCACGGGTTCAAATCCCAGCGAAAATTGGACACCAGGGAAAACAACTATCCAGGCTTCCAATCACACTGAAATTAGCTCATACAACCACACAACCAGATAATACCACATTTCCTTCGGCCAAAAGCCAGGCATAAAATTTCAAATACACCTGACATGGAAAATACATTTCCCACACACAGGCATAGAAATTTCGTAAGGCAAAGGTCTTATGAAATAGTAGCCACACAATAGTACTAGCAAATAGTACGAATTGCTACATTAGGCCGTCAGGAATCTAGAACAATGACAACATTCGCATACGTGCAGGAAAGCACATACCGGCAGATGACATACATAACATCCGAGCCTGCCATTACACATACGAACCGCTGACTTGCAGACTTCGTCACATTGCAATACCGCTGGTGACAAGACACTATTGTTGTATCGGCATTGACCATGAAATTACAAGCACAAAACAATCTTCATGCCATACATTTTTTTTAACACTGCAAAAACATTTAGCAATGGACAAGACGTGAGAGATCGGAACTTATCTTGGGCCCATAGGAGCACGTTCGCAAAGACGTTGACAGGCCACGGGCACCTCCTGCCCATACACGCGATACACATTACGACTTAGCCTGTAACAGACCAACCGTCCGCGTGGTGTAGCGGAACATAGGCACACACACACGCGCTCACTAATTAGAAGCGAACACAGACAGGGGCTCTGAGGAAACAAGACCTCCCCCCCAATAACTTCCTTTCTGGATTTCAGTTTTCAAAAAATCGTTCCAGGCGATTAGGGCATGGCCAGTCGCACTACGACCACTGGCCACATTCACACTACAAATGGCAGACCAGATTAGGTCGTGACGCTTTACTATCCCAAGGAGCGGATAGAAAGCAGACATGGACCAAGGGAAGATGACAGGAGCACAGGCTACCATCGTACCACCTTACGCCCCTCCAATAACCTTCCCACATCCTACACGGCCAACGCAGACACATGAACACGATCAAAACAGCTACACTACATTACAAAATATACACAGGGGTCGATAGACTTCATGCGTCTAAAGAGAAGGCCTACTACGCCTTGGATCACGATGCTACCACCTGAGTATTAGGGGTGGGTCGGCAAACATCAAATAAGCATAATGCGCATCTCCAAATGAGAGATGAGGCCACAGTTATATATATTAACCATTTTCTGTTAATTAAATACTCCCGCATGACAGAAATATATTAGTATTATGCCTCACCCTACACCTATCCATACATGAGTGCAGATGCCTCATATCCAGATACATGCATGAGTATCCCATCCATTTACCAGGGATATTACTATCAAACCTGCATGGAATTTTCATATTTTTGCAATCCCGGGAATTACCTCCCCAGTCCACTCATTGTAAGAGCAATCCTAGTAGCATCACCGTCTCAAGGCCACCATTTATTTGAGCCCAAAGATGCACAACCTCTTCCTACCATGCTTTCAACCCATTCTACAAATAACTACCCCCAGATCCTAATAACAGGGTACCTGACATCATAGACCCTACTAACACCTCCATGAAGGGTTAATAGAGCATTATCGCTGGACAGCCGACGTAGCAATAGTAGACCTAAAGTAGTCTATGCACCTAGAAGCTCTACAACCCCACAACACTGGAAATATTTTACATTTCACACAGAAATTAAATTATTTACACAGGTTACGCCCATTTTTTTTTGAAAAGGAATCTGAGACACTCTGATTGATGATAGCGGCACAGGCCGAAGGTCAGAGGCACCACACTGGAGCAGAGCTGGGGAAGGTGATGTGGACCCTTACCCCAGTTGGCTCAACAGCTCAGTGACCTTACTTAACTTCACGACTCGACTAAACAGACGAACCACGTAAGGTTGAGGCACTCGCGGCCTGGCACGGGCAAACGTCAAGATCTAGAGGTGCATCTAGCCTATCCCCCTTGTCGGAGACAGTTACACCCACTATGTGCCACGGTCGTCGAAGCCAAGACCTGCAGGAGAGACTTTCTGAGGATGGTGGGAGAAATAGCTCACTCCGCGCCGAACTCAGGGGATGACCCTAGAGACGACCCCATTATGACTAGACTTCTAGCTAAAATTAAGTAAGTAAGGCTTCTACAGCGGGAAGCAAGACTCCTGTGCGCTGGAGTGAAATATTATTGCGAAAAGCGTACTACTGCGGCCGATAAAGGCGAAGAGAAATATTATTGCGAAAAGCATACTACTGCGGCCGATAAAGGCGAAGAGAAATATTATTGCGAAAAGCATACTACTGCGGCCGATAAAGGCGAAGAGAAATATTATTGCGAAAAGCATACTACTGCGGCCGATAAAGGCGAAGAGAAATATTACTGCGAAAAGCAGACTACGATTGCCAATGAAGGCGAAGATAACATTATGCCATTGGACGATGTCCAATGCCCACATAAATGGCGACGCATCGGGCAGTCAGAGGGCATTAAATAGACATACAACGAGCTGTCTACAGGGGTTACAGTGGGCAGACCCAACTATGACAGCATATGGAGAACAATGGCAACGAGCAGGATGGTACAGCGGGCGGAACGTTTTGCTTTGTGGCAACGTAAGCCGCCTGTGACTAGGTTAATACTAGTTCATAACCACCTAGAATAGACGTCGACAACTAGAATTAAGGGGGCGGAATCCGGCGATTCTAGAGACAACCGGTGTTTCTAGGACTCGTGCGGGTGGTGCCCTGAGGAAGTAAATTGCCTCAGGCGATCGCCCTGGTCGAAATTTTAGCTGTAAGACAGTTGCATTTGATATGCAACTTAGAATTAAGCAAATTTATTAACCGCTGTTGCCAGGTAATGGCACAGCACATTTCGGCATTAGAGTAAGGCCATCCATTCGGCTTAATAGTAGTAGCCATTTTTTTTTATTTTTTAATCATAATTAAGATAGATAATGTTAAGACTAAGCCGCTCGGCACCCGGTAACAAAAATTCCGCTACCGGGGTAAGACCGACAACACATTAAGAAACGGCATTACGGCACCGTATAGGATAAGCCCGGCCACACATTGATTCCCACTAACTATGCCATTTTTTTCCACAGGTCAACAGAGCTTCAGACTGTGGATACACTGCCACAGGGAGCGTCATAGCAAATAGGCAATATTTGAATGTTTTACTAACCTTTCCATTTTTTTTCAGAGATCGTCACCAGGAATAGGGCACTGGTGACTATGATTTTGCTGACATATAGCAGCAGTATGCTTCTAATGCCCCCTTATTATTGTGTTACACCTGTGCGCACTAATTGTAGTACACCTGTGTGCACTAACATATATCTAATATGCACCTTCACTTACAGGATCACCACATTTTCACAGATACATTTTAAAATCTGCACAGCAGGGCTGATACCTGGGGGGTATCAGGCTCGCTGGCAGATCAACATACACAAATACACTACTCATCGATTTTAGTTGCACCCTTAAAGGTGACAACGCCAGCGGTCAGCGGTGGACAGCATACGTGGGATGATGAACATCGCTGAACGCAAACACATTCAGCATACGCAAATGAAGCGTTATTTCAGGATCGAAGGGCGACACGGAGGTTGTAAGTGCCGAACCTTCGACCCTAAGGTGGAATTCCGACCCACGACGGAAAACCACGAGGATATATAATAAGTATAGGGAGGAAATAGTGGACTAGCCACTAAACCGCACCAGGAACGGCCGAATAAAGAGCGGTAGTCGAGGCATGATGGTAAGGTGCGCACAAAGAATAAGAGGTATACATTAACTGGCCATGTAACAGAGCTCTACAAGGTATATATATGATAGTTGATAATTGTAAATTGTAAATTATTTTGTATTTTCTCGCCATATCATACAATTGAAAGGTTCCACAGGGGTGGCCAACATACCTATACATACAGGGTACCAACATGGCAACCATTATTTTTTCTATGTTCATCATTATTACTATGTTTACTATGTTTACTTATAAATCGTCAGGAATATTACAAATGTAATGATTATTATTATTATTATCAGGTCATATCTGTTATCATTATCATGACCACCAATGTACACAATGTCTATGATTCGTTTTCTTTCATTTTTCTTTCTTCTAACTTCCCCATTTGTCAGGGTGTTCCGTTTTATCCCAAATCAATAAATACACTTTGAATATTTCCCTTAAATTATACCCTGGAACACCCATTTTTGTCTATTTCTTCTCTCTTTGCAGGGAGCACTTTTTCCCTAAGATAGGGCGGACGAAGCAATCATCCGTTCAGCCCTGGGTTTTTCCTCCCTGCACAACAATGTAACATCAGCACCATGTATTTTTTTTTACCAAACTTCCAAAATGCCAATGTCGATTTCTTTTGCAATATTTCTATGCCAATGTCAATGTTACATATATATATATGTCCATCCCATAACCTACCCCTCTGAACACGAGCTGACCTCACACCTACACATCTACACGACATCACCACATCTCTACGACGACGACGAAGACGACGCCAACAGAAGATACGAGGGGGCTTCAAGAACTAACTGCTACATCAACTATATCTAAAACATCAACATCCCAACCCCAAGTTCCGTTCCCGTTCGCGGGGACGCGAACTAAATAGGGGAAGAGGCTTGTACAGTACCCCAGGGGTATGCACCCCTTGGAGACCATCCCCCCATCATCTATTTAAATCTCCTAACTGGCAATCCTTATAAGTCCAGACCAACATCTATCAACACCGCAAGGACAGCTTACCATTCTGGAAAGCTGGCCCAATCCTTGCATCACTACTACAAACAGCGACACACTATTAACTAGGGCATCTATGCCATCAGAATGTCGACGAAGCAGCGCCGAAGAATATAAAAAGTGAGTCTTAAGGAGGTCAAGCTCTCAATTACCAGTCTTACAGTGTGTCGGCCGGAGGCTAGCGTCGGTATCATCAGGTGAGTCAGCAGTGTCAGAATCCTATACTTTGTAACCTTACCCACCAATTTGTATACACCAATTGTACTCTCACATTGTAACATCACTGCAGCCCTTAAAAGGGACTCATAATTCAATACTACTGGCCAATAAACACTTGGTCAGTACATCACACCTGCATTACTGTTTACACGCTTCTTTACGCCCTAACTCCCTTCCTGAATCATCCGTCACGGTTAGACGTGACACCCAGCAGCCAGGCACTTGCCAGTTCAGGTAGCATTGCACTTCACGCAGCGGCCCGACTGCCAGGAGCGGCACGCGCCATATAGCTGACACGTGCAAGTCGATTATCTAACCAGCCAGCTGGACGACCAGCGCGTTGACATGTACGCCAGGTTCCATCCCCTAAAGTACACCTAGATCTTTTATAAGAGCTACCCTTATCACCCTAACACTAAACAACACTCTACACTGGTCAGCTTGCCCGACTACGGGAAGCTACCCCCTTTTTGGCACTTCATTATAAATTAACACAATAACTCTTCCGTTTTAGATACAACCACCCCCCCCAATAAGGGATCTAAAACAGTATAGAAACAAGTACATCTATTAAGGATACGAATATACCTAATAAACAAAGGAACTATGAGACTAGGAGGCGAGAACGCCATAGGTAACAACAACCTAGTAGCCATAAACAATGACCTTATATTATAATAAGTATCAAAGGGGTTAATCAGAAAAATACTTAAGTCAGCGAGAATCGTGACGTGAAAAGCATAAATACAAAAACACATCGAATGTAACGACAAGAAAAAACAAGTTTGTTCATCAAAGAACAATAAGATTCCAAAATATGTAAGCAAGGAGCAATACATGAGCACGTAAAAAATACGCAACGATGTTATGAAACAAGAATCGAAGCAGTTGTAGGATACGAGCGTAAGCAAGTGGGAGAGACAGGCAAACACCGCCTTGACCCACATAGTACAGCGAGACAAGGAATATAAATATCTGAAAGAGTCCTTGACCGGAACAAGTTTATTTTGGTAATGAGGTGAGCAGCTTCTGAACTTACGGAAGCAACTCGCAAGACAATGGTTGGCAGTCTGCCAGAGTTGAGATAAGGGAAACTTGCTCTGACCTTTGGCAAGCATACAGGAAATAAACGACAGCTTGGCGTTATCCGAGCTTGTATACAAACAAGATTGAAAAACAAGCAGTTCGAAATAAACAAACAACACAAGTGAAATCAGCTGAGACTTAAAGCGGATATTCAGGTTAGACGGCATGCAGTCATTCGTGGCTTGGACGTGAAAAACCAATTTAGAGACATATGAAATAAAGTAGGAAATCAATTTCGCATAATTTTGAGGATCACGGAATCCGACAATTTTCAACAGAAAAAAGCTTGATTCTTCCGAAAAAAGAAGAGAAGCTGGGACATTGAGAAGGAGTTTATGCGTAATAATAGTTATTCTAGATGCTAGAGAATTCAGATTTTCAAGCAGTTTCAAAAGCGGCTTCCAATTGTGAGGAAGGGGGAAGGAGCCGGCCGTGGCCATCCTACTAAATAGCGAAAGAAGTGAAGCATAGCTTACAGCGAAATGATGGTGACTGATAGCCATGGTTTTACACAAGGGGAAGATAGTTTTCAATAGAAAGTTTAAGCAATTACATGCTATAAAAATGACATGAGAAGGTTAGCGAAGTAACACAAGGCGAGGCGAACTTGAATTGCCATCTTGTGCGGGAAGAAGGCAAAATCATTTAAACAACTTACAAAGGTGGCGTAGTTGTTTGCAATGAGACATCGTTTCGGCAAGTGTTTTTCAAAAGTATCGAGATCGAAAACATAGGTGTTCTCTTTTTCAGAAAGGGGATTTATATCAGCAGTAACGAAATGACATTGCGATTTGGTTTGAAGACTGGGATGTTGGATTTCACCAGTAATAACCCAACCAAAATCGGTGTCTCTGGCGACCACGTTTGAGGATAACTTGCGAACCTGTTTACGGAGGCAATTCCAAAAAACATTGGCACTGAAAAGTACATCAATGGGACCTTGAGCATTAAACTGAGGATCAGCTAACCTTAAGTGCGAAGGAATCTTTAAACTGGAAGTATTAATAGAGCTGCTAGGAGTGTCCTTTCCAATACTGGTAAGAATGAGACAGTTTAAGTTAAGATTGGTGTTTCTTTGACAAACGTCTCTGATTTTCAATTTTGAAGACTGCAAGGCTTGAGTTTTCAAATTGTCAATGCCGGATACATTGATGGGAGTAGGCGATGACGAAAGACCTAGTTTTTTAATTAACGATCGCGAAACAAAGTTGTGAGTTGAAGCGGAATCGAGATGACCGCGGGTTCGAAACCAATTTCCAAATTTATCTTGGATTTCGAATTGTACAGTGGACAAAAGGGCTTGCGCACTGTGAGAAGTTTCGGCGTTAGGAATGCAGGAAGAAGCATTAGTTTGTTCGGAGCTGCTCTGCATGGAGTTTGAAGAAGCGGGTATTGGTGACCTCGATTGATCATGAACGTGCAATAAAGAATGGTGCGGTTTTTTTCAATGGAAGCAGAGGTTGGATGACGTACAGTTAGAAGAAGAATGCTTAGGTGACAAGCAGTTGAAGCAATGTTTACTATTGAAGACAAACTTCCTTCGGTCTTCGACAGAAAATTCTTTAGAGGATTTGCACAAGTACAAATTGTGCAACTTTTTGCAGAGCATGCATTTTAAAAATTTGTTGAGCGGCCTGATATGTTCTCTTGGATGGTTGAAAGAATCAGAACGAGTTTGCTTGTTCTCGACAGATGGGGGCTGATGACCATTTGAAGAGACAAGTTTTTTCTCAAAAATGTGACACTTATGACTCGTTTCGACATTTTCGCACTGAAATGAGAGTGCTGTAAGGACTTGGCACCGGCTGTTGAGAAACGAGATGAGGTGTTCAAACGAATGTTCCTCGTTGCGAGTGAGTTCGATCTCCCAAGCCTTTAATGTCGAAAAATCGAATCTTGATGTAGCTAAATGAATAAGAATAGTGTCCCAAGTTAGGACTGGTTGCTTGAGTTGATATAACGCTCTCACGTGCAATTGAATAGAGTCTAACAGGTCTCTTAAAGAGGTGACGTCATTAGGTTTGACGACTGGCAGGTTGAACAGACAGCGGATGTGGCGAGCGACACACAAACGTAAATTGCCATATCTCTCTTTAAGGAGATTAAAGGCTATGCGGTAGTTATCTGCGCTTAAAGGCAGTGACTGAACCAAGGCCAAGGCCTCGCCTTCCAAGGACGTACGCAAGAAGTAGAATTTATGAATGTCGAGAATGTCATCATTTTCATGAATGAGAGAGCAGTAGAGTTCATAAAAGGAATACCATTCACCTTCCTGGCCTGAGAAGTGAGGTAGGCTTATCTTTGGAAGTAACGGTTTCGATTTATCCTTGTGAACTGAAGCGGGTTCGAACTGGGCCGGATTGATGACCCTAGTGTCCGGTTCTGAGATACTGCGGATCAGTTGGTGGGCCTTGGCAATCCCTTCAAAGTACAAGGGTTCGACCTCGTCCCGATCCGACTGAAGTTCTGGGCAAGCGGATTCAATCTCGGTTTGAGTTTGATCGTAATAATCATAGGATCGTTCGTACAACTTAAGGCGTTGTGTCAAGATGTCTAGATCACACTCTGCGGGATTTATTTTGTTGATGAAATTTCTAAATCTGGTAAGTTGCCCTTTGTAGGAAGAACGTCTAGCAATGAGAGTTTCATCCTTTTCAGTAGGAGCCATGTCAAAGAAAATAGATTCAAATATAACTCACGAAACTGTGGAACCTCGGAAATGCTGTCAGGCTGGCAGCAGCAAATAAGTTGAAAGAAAGGAACACACCACGGGAGACAGGAGCGGCCTCTTTCCCCTTCACAGGCTTTGCATGAGGTAGTTATAGCTGAAAGATTCAAAGCAGATATTAATAATTTGTAAGGTATTGTCAAATAACCCTTTAAACAGAATAAAAAATGACAAATGGACTCTCCCGGGTTTCGGCACCAAATTTTGGGTAGATTATTGGCTGAGGAATAACCTAACCACCAAGGGAAGATGATAAAGAAAAGGAGGTGGGTTTCGGACTGGAGAAAAAGGATGGAGAAATAGGAGGAGAGTCCCACAAAAGTTATAAATTTAACTTTAAATGCACTCAGAGGCGGTTGCCACCACAAATCCGCTCTCTGATACCTAAAGTGGGTAAGGACCTGGTGGAAGCTGACGGGAACCGCAGCTAGGACTTGGGCGGTTTGCCAGGGAAAGGTTTTAGCGTATTCCCTCTCAAGCATGCATATGCCCACTATGGGGAAGGGTGATGGTCTGACAAGACAAATAGTAACAGATTTATTGCGTATTAACGGGGGCATGAACCTAGGAAGAGTTAGGAAAGCCAGGATCTTGCCTAACTGTAGTATTTGCGAAATGATAAATCCAAAAACAAATATTTAATTTATTTAACGAGGCAAAAGAAGTTAAATGAATTTAACAAGTATATAGTTTCAATTTTGGTTAACAATTTGGGGTCGCAGACCTCCTAACATTTAAAGTTTTCTAGGCAATTAACAATTTTTTAGGTTTCAAACCTTATATATGTACTAAAATCTTTGTAAGATTTAAAAAAGACAAATGAAGTGATTAAAGTTTAGACATTAAATCGAGTACAAGGTGTGTACTTTCAAAAATTTCCAAGTACCTATCTTAAAGAAAGTTACAACTTCAAAAATAACAAAAAAGAAAGCAGGTAGTATGAAAGAGAAGTTCCTATAACTTCTTGTATTGAAGCAGCATTACTTTTAGTAGTTACACAAATAGGGCAGGTCACTTCCTGTGAAACCTGAAGAGAAAGTCAAAAGGAAGGTTCTAGACCTCCTATGTTTAGATAGGAATCACGAGACAAATGGGGCAAGTTTCCCTTTCGTGAAACCTAGAAATAACTCACTTATAAGTTGAAAGAATTGTATCCCCTAAATTAGAAGGAGAAACAAGATAATTTGAACCGTGTACAAGACACGTAGTTATGCAGAAGTTAATTCATTACACATAAGAAAAAATGGGAGGGCACATCTTTAGATTGACACCTCATTGAAAAAGAACTTAAAGTAGTAAATTTATTATTATGGTTTGTTAGTAAAAGGTTTAGGAAAGAGCAATTGGGATGAAAGGTAAATGTTCATGGCCGTGTTTATAATAATCGGACGAGCGCGACGCGGAAGAAATACTGAAAGAACACTGTTTATCACTATAGTTCGTTGAAATGGATGAAAAGTTCACTGTAGTAGCGCAAAAGTTTATGGCAAAGAAAGTTATTGCAATCGTGGAAAATGACTGGTTGCACTAGATAGGCGAAATTCTATTACTTGAGAAGGTTGTAGATTATCATTAAATAAGCTTGAGCAAATCCAACGGAGGAAAGAAAATTAGCTATGGAGCATTGATTTATAAGGAAGATATCCTAGTTTGGAATGGCATTCCCACAAGTGAGTGGAAAATACATGACGGCGTGACTTGTAGATAAAGTGCAGATTCTGGAAGCTTCCAGAACGACTCTAATGGAAGAATGGGGCCAAAGTTATTCCAGCGGTGGAACGAGCTTAATCTTTATAGACAGTGGCTATTTGATAATATCCCACGTTGTGAGAAGATCTCTCATTTAATAAGCATAAGAAATGCTGCTTTTCACAAAGAGTGACTTAATTAGACAAAAGCCCAACATGGAGAATCCCGCGAAGGATGATTATTGCCACAAATGATTAATCTCACACTGCCTATAAATGATCGATAAAAGCATGTAGATAATAAAACTGATGAAGATGAGGTTAAAACCAGAAGTTTGTACTTATCTTTGTTGCATGCCGAAGGTGAAGTTCCCTTTGACGGATACTTAATGTGCCAACATGGCGTAGAATGTGGAGAGTGCCTCTTGGTTTGAGGAGACTGGCTCTAGTTGAGCCTTGACTGACTGAGTCAACTGCCGACGAACAAGTGAGAGCTGCAAGACGCAGAAAAGCACTAGCCTAGACGGCATGACCAACAAGAAGTTGAGTGCACTTAAGAGAGTGAGTGAGCGGTTAGTAGTAAAGGAAATGTAAATTTTGAATATTGCGTAATCGCGAGGACATATTGCATCATCATGACATCATCTGATAGCCATGCGGATCTGAGCACGTGCACGTGCACATGTTAGCGTGGGAAGAGGTTGACCTTTAACCTCTTGAAGCAGATAACCTTTGGGTAACCGCTTGAAGCAGATAACCTTTGGCTTATTTATGTGATAGAGATAAAAATTAATGGGTGTTGATGTCATCTGATACCCATGCAAGTGAGCAGCTGTGCGAGCGATCACGTGATATGTCTGCAGTGTTCGTGTGAGATGTGGTTGACGCTTTTGTAAGAGAGCGGAACTTTTAAATGATTATTTATAGATGAGTTTTTTTAATATTTATTAAAAAACAAAAAAACTAATAGGTCATTCGCTTTTTAGTATTTCGCTAACCAATAATGCGATTTAAGCATATGGGGTGTCGTAGGACTCGTAGTGAATTCTCCTTTTGTATGAACCAGGTATGTCAACCCCCAAAATAAAAACTACCCTTACACGGGCAGAAAGAGTAATTTTTTGTATGTATGCACGCCGGTGGCTTTTGTCAAAAGGGCCTAACTACACTTTTGTTAATATTTTCTGAACCCCTGATGGGATTTTGTCATAGGCAGTATCCTAGCACTTGGGGTGACGCCTCGTTTTTAAATGTGTGATTATTTTTTTTTGTCAAAAGGGCCTAACTACTCTTTTGTTAATATCTCGCGAACCAATCATGCTAGGGACTTGTATGAGGGGTCCTAGCACTTGGGGCGACGTCCCCCCTTTGGGGGTGAAACTACCCCCCAAAATTGAAAACTCAATATCTTGGAAACTAAGAATCCTAAAATTTGGCGTGATAGCTCTAAAAATAGGTGATGACATAGGCTTTTAGCTGGATTGGTCATTTCACCCCTAAAACAGTAAATAGTCATGTTATGGGGGAAAACGTGTTAAACACCTAAAAATGATAAATGAAACTAAGATCTTTTGTTTTTGATGAAAAATAGCAGGGGGGTGAAAACTACCCCTAAATTGAAAAATCGATACCTTGGAAACTAAGAACCGTAAAATTAGGTGTATTAGCTTAAAAATTGGTTGTGACATAGGCTTTTATCTGGATAGATGATTTCACCCCTAAAACAGTAAATAGTGATTTTACACTTGGGAAAAAGGTGTTAAAAGTGTAAAAATGATAATTGAACCTATGATCTTTTGTTTCTGATGAAAAATAGCAGGGGGGGTGAAAACTACCCCTAAATTGAAAAATCGATACCTTGGAAACTAAGAACCATAAAATTAGGTGTAATAGCTTAAAAAATTGGTTGTGACATAGGCTTTTATCTGGATAGATGATTTCACCCCTAAAACAGTAAATAGTGATTTTACACTGGGGAAAAAGGTGTTAAAAGGGTAAAAATGATAATTGAACCTGAGATCTTTTGTTTTTCATGAAAAATAGTAGAGGGGTGAAAACTACCCCCAAATTGAAAAAATCGATATCTTGCAAACTAAGAACCCTAAAATTATGTGTGATAGTTGAAAAATAGGTGATGACATACGATCGATAGATTATTTCACTCTTAAAACAGGGAATAGTTATGTTACAGGAGAAAAAGGTATTAAACACTTAAAAGCATAAGAGTTTTGTGAAACCATGCTTTAATGAATGTTTGTATGGAGGATGACAGCTTGCTAATTATTATTATTATTATTATTGGGTAATTATGGATTAATGTGTTTATAGCTAACGAATAAGGCTACGAAGTTTTATATGTTGTTGTACAAATCAGGATGGCCAACCCGTTGCCATGCCCCATGAATTCACCCAAAAGAGCCAAAACGTTACGGTTATCGACCTGAGATTTTATAAAACTAATTATCGGACAGGGTGTTGTTTTGGATTGACAATGGGTAACCCTTTCCCATGATTTATGAATTCACCCAAAACGTTTTACCTGACAATGCTGGGTGTACCCTGTTGCAGCCTTTAGAAAATTGAACCTGGAGCTCTGTGGTGACAGTTGAGTTATATGAATGATGCTTTTTGAACAAACACACACTTCCATACTATCGCTGGGTTGAATCTGCACAGAGCCACTGGCTTTGTTTGTGTAATGAGTCTTGGTGATAAGAACACGGCGCTCTTGCCAGCAAGTTTCATATTACTCGTCTGCTTGAGAGTGGACATGCTTCGCACCGTGTTAACGTACATGACTAGATAGTTGTTAGGTAAGGGTTGACAAGGCTCAATGAACCTTATTGCAACCTTAAATTGAAAATGAATTTCTTGGTATAGTCGGGGTTGGAAGCCATGGCCTTAGGGTAGACAACCAAGTATGTTAAACACTACACTGTGAGATGGTCAAATGATAATGTAACAGAACATATAGAAATGTTTTCTGTAGTTTAACGAATTGACTAAGAGCCATACCATGAGAGGTATAGGTAATTGAAATTGAATCCTTAGCTGTTGACCCTACTACATGTAAGCTATAGCAATGCCCGCTTATAAGCTATCATGTTAGAAAAAGAAATTTATGGGTTGTTTTAAACGGAGAATGATTGTGTTTACTGTGAAACACAAATCTGAATTTAAAAATAGTTTATGTCCTACATGATGTTTGAATCCCTTTTTTATTTATACTTTAGACAAACGCTAACATAGTTGTAATTCAGAAGCCATGGCTGCCTCCTTTCCAATCCTACACCGTACACTGAAGTTAAAATTAATAATGATCACGTTACAGACAGCCAGTTTCAAAGCCATGAGAAATAAGTGAACAAAGTATAAAATTCTTGACCCAGTTTGGAATTCAACATGGTGTTGTTTCAAACAAAAGACAAGCGTTCTATAAACTTAACCAACAAGCTGTCCTATCGACCCCTAATTTTTTGGCTGATGGTGAAAATAAAATTAAATGAAAACTATAATTAAAACTAACTACACACTTATAACTAGAACAAAGAAATGTAAGACAAAAGGATAACAGGACAAATAAAGGACAGAAGGAATAAAAAAATGCCCCTCAACCCTCAAGAATGTGGATTGATGGACTTGAATGGAAGGAGAGCCATAAAAGGTAGATATGAAAGTACAAGAGGAGAGGGTCCCGCTCCAGCGGTAATCGATAAAAAGGAGGAAAACTGGACACAGCTCAGGAATCCCTTGTGGTCGTCAACTTCCAAACTGATCAGCCTAAGCCCCTGAGGGTGTAGCCATATCCAAGGTGCACCACAAGTGGTGGGGCTACATACACCCTACCTTTAGTGTGGCTTCAGCAAAAGGCAGGATATAACACAAAAATAGAAAGAAGGCTGCCTCCTCACACAAGGAGGGTATCAGAAAAAAAATAAACACGGGTCAATTAAATCAGAAAATAAAGAGACTCCCTAAGCCTTGTATAGCCTAATAATGTCGGAGTCGGTAGAGAACAAGTGTTGACCAGGTGTGGTCGACAGGAAAGAAGATAGACAAGAGCCTAGCACAAGTCAGTGGAAGCAATGATGGACTCAGCTGGGGCTCCATGTTCGTCAACCTACATTCCACTAGATGTAAGCCCATGTTTGGGGGTGGTGGAAAATAAAGACCACTTTTGTTTTAAATCACTGGCTTTAAGGACGGTAACACATGGCATGCCTTTATAATGCGATACTGGTCCTAGGGGTATGCAAAATTGTATTAGATACTCAGCTAATAATAGTGTACACGAGCCCTTATTATTTTCTCTAAGTACAGTACATGGGAAGGATGACCCTGATTTCCAAGCCCCTAAGTAAGACAAAAACAAATTATTTCCATTTCCAAACAGTTGGGGTGAGGTGAGGTGAGTTTTCTAAACGGCATACTCATGTGGTTTTTCCACTTGTACTGACGACACTCAAAAGTTGTTCCATATTCATTAAGTCCGTTATTATCAGGAAATATTTTCTGCCAACAGGTGCTTACTGCATATGGCAAGGCCTTACACTCTTGGTTTAGTCAGTCTTTCTTGCTAAGGATGCTCTATATACCCTAGAAAAGGCTATACGTGTTAGTTCTGAACACTAAGTGGTAATTGTATATTAAAATTTTATGCACTGCTTATACAAGCACGTTTTGCATGCAATCAAACTTTGTAAGATAGTTACATACAACACGCAAAGTGTGTTTCCGCTACCTAGTGGTGGATATGAGCACTCACTGGTGATATCCGAGGTGAGCTGATTTGCTCACACATTTGCTCCCATATTGACCCCCACTTTTGCTCCCATATTTTCTCCCACTTTTGCTCCCATATTGGCTCCCACATTTGCTCCCACTTTTTTGCTCCCACTTTTTGCTCCCATATTAATGCCAACTCTTGTACAAAAGTATCTTTAACAGTTATTTGTTAATAGGAATATATAATATTAAAAATGTTTGGCTAGTATAGCATAAATTATTCCTAATGTTTGTGTAGGGGTGACATAGAGATTTAAATAATAAGATTTCTTAAAAGTGTAGGTACTCAAAATTAGTTTATAATTAAAAAAGTGTATTAATTATAAGCAGCAGCAAAATGTAAATTGAATAATATTTCTGATAATGTTCAAAACAAAAGTCCTAAGGTCTTGGGTTTGAATTCCCAACTATGGTTGTCAGCCAATGAGTTACACTACAGGATACTTTTATTTTTCTGTTGTGTTGCGTGATAATTTTTGCCGATCTCGCGGTGTAGTAGTTAGTAGACTTTGGTTTTATCCCTGAGGTCTTGGGTTCCAACTCAACTATGCCTAGAATTTAATTTTGATCTGAGAGTTGAAAGGTTAGGTTAGGTGAAGCTAGGTTACGTAAAGTTAGGTTAGGTGAAGTTATGATAGTTTAGGTTAGGTTAGGTAAAGTTGGGTCAAGTTAGGTTAGGTAAAGTTAGGTTAGGTTAGGTGAAGTTGGGTTAGGTGAAGTTTGGTTACGTTAGGTTAGGTTAGGTGAGGTTAGGTTAGGTGAGGTTAGGATATGTTAGGATAGGTGAAGTTAGGTTAGGTTAGGCGAGGTTAGGGTAGGTTAGGTTAGGTTAGGTTAGGATAGGTGAAGTTAGGTTAGGTGAGGTTGGGGTAGGTTAGGTTAGGTTAGGTTATGGCTAAGTTTGTTATGTTTAGTTGTTTTAGAAAAACACCACTTTTGCTCTCATATTTGTTTCCATATTTTCTTTGCACTTTCAACTATCTTGACTTGTGAATTGACTTTTGCCGGCATATTTGTTGACATATTTGTTATCATATTTGCTCCCTCTTTTTATATTTGCTTTGCTCCCACATTTCATCCCATATATGCTCCCGCTTTTTGCTTCCCACTTTTTGCTCACAGTTTTTGCTCCCACATTTGCTCATTTCTGTTGTGTTGCGTGATAATTTTTGCCGATCTCGCGGTGTAGTGGTTAGTAGACTTTGGTTTTATCCCTGAGGTCTTGGGTTCCAACTCAACTATGCCTAGAATTTAATTTTGATCTGAGAGTTGAAAGGTTAGGTTAGGTGAAGCTAGGTTACGTAAAGTTAGGTTAGGTGAAGTTATGATAGTTTAGGTTAGGTTAGGTAAAGTTGGGTCAAGTTAGGTTAGGTAAAGTTAGGTTAGGTTAGGTGAAGTTGGGTTAGGTGAAGTTGGGTTACGTTAGGTTAGGTTAGGTGAGGTTAGGATATGTTAGGATAGGTGAAGTTAGGTTAGGTTAGGCGAGGTTAGGGTAGGTTAGGTTAGGTTAGGATAGGTGAAGTTAGGTTAGGTGAGGTTAGGGTAGGTTAGGTTAGGGTAGGTTAGGTTAGGTTAGGTTAGGTTATGGCTAAGTTTGTTATGTTTAGTTGTTTTAGAAAAACACCACTTTCGCTCTCATATTTGGTTCCATATTTTCTTTGCACTTTCAACTATCTTGACTTGTGTATTGACTTTTGCCGGCATATTTGTTGACATATTTGTTAGCATATTTGCTCCCTCTTTTTATATTTGCTTTGCTCCCACATTTCATCCCATATATGCTCCAGCTTTTTGCTTCCCACTATTTGCTCACAGTTTTTGCTCCCACATTTGCTCACACTTTTGCTGACATTTTTACCCCCACTTTTTGCATCTATATATGCTCCCACATTAAAAACATTCACAACATATACTCGAAAATTCCATAATATTCCCTTTACTTGTATGCTTTTTTAGTTGTTTCGTTTCCCACACTCCCTGCAGACAAATACCTGAACGTGACTTTCTCCTAGACTAGGAGCTCCGCATTCGACATAATAGCTGAGTTTCATCTCCCTTAAACTCGTCTCTGAGGTGGGTGCCAGAAAAGGCATCCAACGGTAAAAACCACACCCTCACATAGACTTTCATAACTTCTTACGTTGAGGTTCATAAACCTTACTACATTGAATGATTTAGCGGCTTCCTTTTCACAATTCCTGTCTATACTTTCCTCTTGAAGGCTGCAAGATGCTTGCAAGTTTCCTAAAATGCAATTAAATTTAATAAATACCTTAAGATGGTTTGATTTGTTTAGTGATATGGTATTAATACTATTTTTTTAGGTCTTGACTGGCTTTGCAATAAGAATTGACTAACCAAACATGAGTTACCTATCAGGGAAACATTTTGGCCACTATGTTGGTTATTGACCAGTGAGATTAGCTGTTTATCATTTTTTGAAATCATATACAACAGAGGCTTAAACCTATAGACGAACCGCCTACTATTTTTCATGAAAAACAAAAGATCTCAGGTTCAATTATCATTTTTGCCCGTTTAACACCTTTTTCCCCAGTGTAAAATCACTATTCACTGTTTTAGGGGTGAAATCATCTATCCAGGTAAAAGCCTATGTTACAGCTGTGGCTGAGATTGATACCACGACGTACTGTTGGTTATGTAGCTATGTGGAATGTATATCAAATATGGTTTACTTCGAGGTTTGGATATCCCATTAAAGATATTCTTACAATAAATGATCTTGAAATGGTCATTCTATGGTGTGAAAATATTTATTAGGTATATGATATTTAATGAAAACAATTATGATTTATTAAATGTTTATATGTTTACAGTATTGTTATTTAATGTAAGCACTTGAGGCACTACCGACCAAAATACAGCACTATCTGCAATGTATATTGCATACTTGAGGGTTTGGTGGTCCCATTAATGGTATTCCTACAATAAATGATTTTCAAGTTGTCGTTCTATGACGTGAAAATATTTAATATATGATATTTGCTAACAGGATATGCCACTGGAATTATTTTACAAGTAGTTATTTTAATGACCAACAGAGTTCACTGATAAGAAGGGAGAGCCCTATGTGGAATGTAGGATAACATGTAACATATTATACGTGATATGTCACAACTGTAATGCTTGTGATTTTTTAAGATGCCTTTATACCTATATTAATCACCCAGTTTACAAGACTGATAACTGTAATGCTACGTAAAAATCAAAACAAATCGAAAATGTGCATTGAAAAACCAAAAAGTGGTTGAGGAAATATACAGTCAACATTCAAAAAAACAAGAAATATATACAAACTGTGTTAATTAATTTAATTCAAATATATATATATATATATATATATATATATATATATTTACAATAGGTATACACACACACTCAGAATACAGCTCTTTTTTGTTCACGTTTGCTTGTTATAGTTTTTAAATATAACATTTGCTGAACATTATTTTAGGGGATGGGGGTGTTGCTACGTTGACCAATTACACTATAATACCAGCTTTACGAAGTTCATCTTCTATTTCTAACAGCTCTTCTTCATAACCAATATGACCAGCCTGTTTACAGGCATGCAAGAGCTGTAGACGTTCTACTAATATATTAGGATCGTTCCATTTGCTATTTTTTATGAATGGTTTTAAATACTCGGGAAGCAGTTCCTTATTTTCACCATCATCATCATTATCATCCTCATCATTATAATCATCTTCATAATGATCATCATCATCGTCGTCATCTTTACCATCATAATTACCACCTGTGTCCACAATCTGTTCAATGGTTTGAGTTGCCTTTGATAGTGTTGAAAGCTTCTTTTTAGATGTGCTAGAGTGCTTTAACATTGTTAAGTTATTATTATCACTACCATCACCATCCTTTTCACCTTCCCCAACCAACTTCTTCATGGGGTATGTTGTCTCTGACAGGGTTGAGGGCTTTTGAGATGTGGGTGTGTGTCTGATCATGGGTTTTACAGGTGTTAAAGGTTTCTCATTAAACAACTCGCTAACAGCATGAGTGCGTTGTGGTGTATTAGACCCGAGGTTAATATTATCATGAGCAGCACTATTTTTTCTTGGACTTGGTTCTTTGCTTCGGTTTGAGTTTTCCTTACATTTACACTAGCATGATTAGTAAGTTTACGATCATGATTGTTTGAAGAAAGTATGTCCAATTCTTTTGTCTTCAGCATTCCTCGACACTGTTTCGATCGTTGCTTTGAACAGCGCCAAATAACAGTTCCATTTTTATTGCTTCGTTTCACAATATATGAATACCCTTTATAGTATGCATAAGGCTTACCATACCTAGTCACTGATACTTCCATATCAACTGTCAAGCATAAACTAATTTCTAGTAAAGACAACTTGGTAATAACAACAATAGATTAATGTGGGAGCATATATAGATGCAAAAATTGGGGGTAAAAAGTGTCAGCAAAAGTGTGAGCAAATGTGGGAGCAAAAACTGTGAGCAAAAAGTGGGAAGCAAAAAGGGGGAGCATATATGGGATGAAATGTGGGAGCAAAGCAAATATAAAAAGAGGGAGCAAATATGCTAACAAATATGTCAACAAATATGCCGGAAAAAGTCAATACACAAGTCAAGATAGTTGAAAGTGCAAAGAAAATATGGAACCAAATATGAGAGCAAAAGTGGTGTTTTTCTAAAACAACTAAACATAACAAACTTAGCCATAACCTAACCTAACCTAACCTACCCTAACCTCACCTAACCTAACTTCACCTATCCTAACCTAACCTAACATAACCTACCCTAACCTCACCTAACCTAACCTAACTTAACCTATCCTAACATATCCTAACCTCACCTAACCTAACCTCACCTAACCTAACCTAACGTAACCCAACTTCACCTAACCCAACTTCACCTAACCCAACTTCACCTAACCTAACCTAACTTTACCTAACCTAACTTGACCCAACTTTACCTAACCTAACCTAAACTATCATAACTTCACCTAACCTAACTTTACGTAACCTAGCTTCACCTAACCTAACCTTTCAACTCTCAGATCAAAATTAAATTCTAGGCATAGTTGAGTTGGAACCCAAGACCTCAGGGATAAAACCAAAGTCTACTAACCACTACACCGCGAGATCGGCAAAAATTATCACGCAACACAACAGAAATGAGCAAATGTGGGAGCAAAAACTGTGAGCAAAAAGTGGGAAGCAAAAAGCGGGAACATATATGGGATGAAATGTGGGAGCAAAGCAAATATAAAAAGAGGGAGCAAATATGATAACAAATATGTCAACAAATATGCCGGCAAAAGTCAATTCACAAGTCAAGATAGTTGAAAGTGCAAAGAAAATATGGAACCAAATATGAGAGCAAAAGTGGTGTTTTTCTAAAACAACTAAACATAACAAACTTAGCCATAACCTAACCTAACCTAACCTACCCTAACCTCACCTAACCTAACTTCACCTATCCTAACCTAACCTAACCTAACCTACCCTAACCTCGCCTAACCTAACCTAACTTCACCTATCCTAACATATCCTAACCTCACCTAACCTAACCTCACCTAACCTAACCTAACGTAACCAAACTTCACCTAACCCAACTTCACCTAACCTAACCTAACTTTACCTAACCTTACTTGACCCAACTTTACCTAACCTAACCTAAACTATCATAACTTCACCTAACCTAACTTTACGTAACCTAGCTTCACCTAACCTAACCTTTCAACTCTCAGATCAAAATTAAATTCTAGGCATAGTTGAGTTGGAACCCAAGACCTCAGGGATAAAACCAAAGTCTACTAACCACTACACCGCGAGATCGGCAAAAATTATCACGCAACACAACAGAAAAATAAAAGTATCCTGTAGTGTAACTCATTGGCTGACAACCATAGTTGGGAATTCAAACCCAAGACCTTAGGACTTTTGTTTTGAACATTATCAGAAATATTATTCAATTTACATTTTGCTGCTGCTTATAATTAATACACTTTTTTAATTATAAACTAATTTTGAGTACCTACACTTTTAAGAAATCTTATTATTTAAATCTCTATGTCACCCCTACACAAACATTAGGAATAATTTATGCTATACTAGCCAAACATTTTTAATATTATATATTCCTATTAACAAATAACTGTTAAAGATACTTTTGTACAAGAGTTGGCATTAATATGGGAGCAAAAAGTGGGAGCAAAAAAGTGGGAGCAAATGTGGGAGCCAATACGGGAGCAAAAGTGGGAGCAAAAGTGGGAGCAAATATGGGAGCAAAAGTGGGGGTCAATATGGGAGCAAATGTGTGAGCAAATCAGCTCACCTCGGATATCACCAGTGAGTGCTCATATCCACCACTAGGTAGCGGAAACACACTTTGCGTGTTGTATGTAACTATCTTACAAAGTTTGATTGCATGCAAAACGTGCTTGTATAAGCAGTGCATAAAATTTTAATATACAATTACCACTTAGTGTTCAGAACTAACACGTATAGCCTTTTCTAGGGTATATAGAGCATCCTTAGCAAGAAAGACTGACTAAACCAGGAGTGTAAGGCCTTGCCATATGCAGTAAGCACCTGTTGGCAGAAAATATTTCCTGATAATAACGGACTTAATGAATATGGAACAACTTTTGAGTGTCGTCAGTACAAGTGGAAAAACCACATGAGTATGACGTTTAGAAAACTCACCTCACCTCACCCCAACTGTTTGGAAATGGAAATAATTTGTTTTTGTCTTACTTAGGGGCTTGGAAATCAGGGTCATCCTTCCCATGTACTGTACTTAGAGAAAATAATAAGGGCTCGTGTACACTATTATTAGCTGAGTATCTAATACAATTTTGCATACCCCTAGGACCAGTATCGCATTATAAAGGCATGCCATGTGTTACCGTCCTTAAAGCCAGTGATTTAAAACAAAAGAGGTCTTTATTTTCCACCACCCCCAAACATGGGCTTACATCTAGTGGAATGTAGGTTGACGAACATGGAGCCCCAGCTGAGTCCATCATTGCCTCCACTGACTTGTGCTAGGCTCTTGTCTATCTTCTTTCCTGTCGACCACACCTGGTCAACACTTGTTCTCTACCGACTCCGACATTATTAGGCTATACAAGGCTTAGGGAGTCTCTTTATTTTCTGATTTAATTGACCCGTGTTTATTTTTTTTCTGATACCCTCCTTGTGTGAGGAGGCAGCCTTCTTTCTATTTTTGTGTTATATCCTGCCTTTTGCTGAAGCCACACTAAAGGTAGGGTGTATGTAGCCCCACCACTTGTGGTGCACCTTGGATATGGCTACACCCTCAGGGGCTTAGGCTGATCAGTTTGGAAGTTGACGACCACAAGGGATTCCTGAGCTGTGTCCAGTTTTCCTCCTTTTTATCGATTACCGCTGGAGCGGGACCCTCTCCTCTTGTACTTTCATATCTACCTTTTATGGCTCTCCTTCCATTCAAGTCCATCAATCCACATTCTTGAGGGTTGAGGGGCATTTTTTTATTCCTTCTGTCCTTTATTTGTCCTGTTATCCTTTTGTCTTACATTTCTTTTTTCTAGTTATAAGTGTGTAGTTAGTTTTAATTATAGTTTACATTTAATTTTATTTTCACCATCAGCCAAAAAATTAGGGGTTGATAGGACAGCTTGTTGGTTAAGTTTATAGAACGCTTGTCTTTTGTTTGAAACAACACCATGTTGAATTCCAAACTGGGTCAAGAATTTTATACTTTGTTCCCTTATTTCTCATGGCTTTGAAACTGGCTGTCTGTAACGTGATCATTATTAATTTTAACTTCAGTGTACGGTGTAGGATTGGAAAGGAGGCAGCCATGGCTTCTGAATTACAACTATGTTAGCGTTTGTCTAAAGTATAAATAAAAAAGGGATTCAAACATCATGTAGGACATAAACTATTTTTAAATTCAGATTTGTGTTTCACAGTAAACACAATCATTCTCCGTTTAAAACAACCCATAAATTTCTTTTTCTAACATGATAGCTTATAGGCGGGCTTTGCTATAGCTTACATGTAGTAGGGTCAACAGCTAAGGATTCAATTTCAATTACCTATACCACTCATGGTATGGCTCTTAATCAATTCGTTAAACTACAGAAAACATTTCTATATGTTCTGTTACATTATCATTTGACCATCTCACAGTGTAGTGTTTAACATACTTGGTTGTCTACCCTAAGGCCATGGCTTCCAACCCCCACTATACCAAGAAATTCATTTTCAATTTAAGGTTGCAATAAGGTTCATTGAGCCTTGACAACCCTTACCTAACAACTATCTAGTCATGTACGTTAACACGGTGCGAAGCATGTCCACTATCAAGCAGACGAGTAATATGAAACTTGCTGGCAAGAGCGCCGTGTTCTTATCACCAAGACTCATTACACAAACAAAGCCAGTGGCTCTGTGCAGATTCAACCCAGCGATAGTATGGAAGTGTGTGTTTGTTCAAAAAGCATCATTCATATAACTCAACTGTCACCACAGAGCTCCAGGTTCAATTTTCTAAAGGCTGCAACAGGGTACACTCAGTCTTGTCAGGTAGAACGTTTTGGGTGAATTCATAAATCATGGGAAAGGGTTACCCATTGTCAATCCAAAACAACACCCTGTCCGATAATTAGTTTTATAAAATCTCAGGTCGATAACCGTAACGTTTTGGCTCTTTTGGGTGAATTCATGGGGCATGGCAACGGGTTGGCCATCCTGATTTGTACAACAACATATAAAACTCCGTAGCCTTATTCGTTAGCTATAAACACATTAATCCATAATTACCCAATAATAATAATAATAATAATTAGCAAGCTGTCATCCTCCATACAAACATTCATTAAAGCATGGTTTCACAAAACTCTTATGCTTTTAAGTGTTTAATACCTTTTTCTCCTGTAACATAACTATTCCCTGATTTAAGAGTGAAATAATCTATCGAGCGTATGTCCTCACCTATTTTTCAACTATCACACATAATTTTAGGGTTCTTAGTTTGCAAGATATCGATTTTTTCAATTTGGGGGTAGTTTTCACCCCCCTACTATTTTTCATGAAAAACAAAAGATCTCAGGTTCAATTATCATTTTTACCCTTTTAACACCTTTTTCCCCAGTGTAAAATCACTATTTACTGTTTTAGGGGTGAAATCATCTATCCAGATAAAAGCCTATGCCACAACCAATTTTTTAAGCTATTACACCTAATTTTATGGTTCTTAGTTTCCAAGGTATCGATTTTTCAATTTAGGGGTAGTTTCACCCCCCCTGCTATTTTTCATCAAAAACAAAAGATCATAGGTTCAATTATCATTTTTACACTTTTAACACCTTTTTCCCAAGTGTAAAATCACTATTTACTGTTTTAGGGGTGAAATCATCTATCCAGATAAAAGCCTATGTCACAACCAATTATTAAGCTAATACACCTAATTTTACGGTTCTTAGTTTCCAAGGTATCGATTTTTCAATTTAGGGGTAGTTTTCACCCCCCTGCTATTTTTCATCAAAAACAAAAGATCTTAGTTTCATTTATCATTTTTAGGTGTTTAACACGTTTTTCCCCCATAACATGACTATTTACTGTTTTAGGGGTGAAATGACCAATCCAGCTAAAAGCCTATGTCATCACCTATTTTTAGAGCTATCACGCCAAATTTTAGGATTCTTAGTTTCCAAGATATTGAGTTTTCAATTTTGGGGAGTAGTTTCACCCCCAAAGGGGGGACGTCGCCCCAAGTGCTAGGACCCCTCATACAAGTCCCTAGCATGATTGGTTCGCGAGATATTAACAAAAGAGTAGTTAGGCCCTTTTGACAAAAAAAATAATCACACATTTAAAAACGAGGCGTCACCCCAAGTGCTAGGATACTGCCTATGACAAAATCCCATCAGGGGTTCAGAAAATATTAACAAAAGTGTAGTTAGGCCCTTTTGACAAAAGCCACCGGCGTGCATACATACAAAAAATTACTCTTTCTGCCCGTGTAAGGGTAGTTTTTTATTTTGGGGGTTGACATACCTGGTTCATACAAAAGGAGAATTCACTACGAGTCCTACGACACCCCATATGCTTAAATCGCATTATTGGTTAGCGAAATACTAAAAAGCGAATGACCTATTAGGTTTTTTTTAATAAATATTAAAAAAACTCATCTATAAATAATCATTTAAAAGTTCCGCTCTCTTACAAAAGCGTCAACCACATCTCACACGAACACTGCAGACGTATCACGTGATCGCTCGCACAGCTGCTCACTTGCATGGGTATCAGATGACATCAACACCCATTAATTTTTATCTCTATCACATAAATAAGCCAAATGTTATCTGCTTCAAGCGGTTACCCAAAGGTTATCTGCTTCAAGAGGTTAAAGGTCAACCTCTTCCCACGCTAACACGTGCACGTGCACGTGCTCACATCCGCATAGCTATCAGATGACGTCATGATGATGCAATATGTCCTCGCGATTACGCAATATTTAAAACATACATTTCCTTTACTACTGCGGTTGCTCACGACGCGAAGAAGTGTAGAACTGAAGTGACCGAGCGAGCTGGCTGCGCGCGCGGAGAAGAGCAGTAGGAGGAGGGGAGAAGAGGGGGAAGCGGGCGAGAGAGGGGAGGAACAAAGAGGTTGCACATAAACATGAAACAACTTTACAAAAATAAATGTTTTTCTTGATGAATGGTCTTCAAAGAGTTGATAGCTGGCGATGGTGACGAGATCTGATGGCCAAATTGATAAGTAAGTCCTCTTGTACAGGGAAGAATTGAGGAACTATCGCTGCTAGATGACGCTAGGTGGGTCATGGAAGATATATATCTAGAACAGACTCACAATGACATAAGATGACCACCAAAGAGAAACTAGAAGATCGCTGTTGGTGTTTGATAAAAAGGAAAAAATGAACATGCAAAGAGCATTAAAAATTATATTCTCTCATACCGTGTATTCCAAGAATACACCACACGGGGAAGGTCAATAAAGGAGCTTGGATCCAGTTGAGTGTGGATGGAGAGATACGGTGTGGCTAGGTGGCTAGCTACGCCCAGATAGTGAGGTCACTATCCAGTTGAACTGGGGGAGGTATTGTCATGGCCCGGTTTTGGTTTAGCCTTGAACCACACCGGACGTGCAACCCCGGTTCAATCCAGATCTTGAGAATCTGTAAGGAGGTGCTACGTAAGCACGCATGTGTTGCGTTTTGAGAGGCTTATAAGCTACGACCTCAGATGCGGTGGGGGTTCAGTCAGTGAGTCAGAGTTGAGAGAGTAAGAGCAGACTGCGAGAGTGGAGGACTGTCCGTGAGGGAAGCGTAAACGAGAGCGACGTAAGTTTGACGATCGGGGATCGTGGAACTGTGACCGAGCACCCGGTGACCTAGGTGACTGAGATCAAGCGGCAATTGAGCAGAGGCTGAGTGAAAGATCAGGTGAGAGCAAACATTGTCAATTATTATTCAGTGTGACGAAATCTTATGAGACGGGCCTTGTATCTGCTCGGTGGATTCCTTCGGATACCTAGAAGGAATAAATCGGCAGTACACCAGAGATCTCTTTTATTGGGGAACAACCCCTTGTTCCCACATCTCCCTCAGTTCCCCCTCTTTTAGCTTGAGGGTTGTGCTGTGAATCGTGGGTAAGACAATTGACAAGGACACGGTAACGATCCCGTTACCTGAGCATGAAGAGTCCCCAACCATAACGATCCAGGTAAGTGAAGTCAAAGAACCCCTGAGCGGTCTATGGCGTAAGTCCATGCACTCAGGCAGGGCCATTACAAGGATAGACGCCACATAGCTATCAAAACAATATTATCCAACGTATTTGCTATATTACCCAACATAGTTATTGAAGAACACTTACAGCAACTGGACATTAAACCAATGTCGTCTATATCCAGCCTAAAGGCAGGAATTAATATTCCGGGATTCACACATATATTCAGCTTCCGCCGGCAACTATATATTAAACCTGATGATTTCAATAAGCTGCCAAATGCATTACAGATATGCTATGAAGGAACTAATTATTGGATCTACACTTCCTCAGATGTTCCCACCTGTTTTACTTGTAAAGAAGAAGGTCACCTGACTCGAGTTTGCCCCCTACTACCCAAGACTCTAGAAGAAAACAATCAGACACCTAATCATCATCCAATTTCCTCCAAGGAGGACATCTCCATTCCAATAATGCAACAACGGACTCTCATCAAACTATGGTCCCTCAGCAAACTACTGACCCACAACAACTTCTTGAAGATTCTAATGACACACCTTCTCCCTCTAAAAATCCCCAACAACAGAATGTGTCCTGAAACTCGAACGATTCAATCCCAAACTATGAAGCAAATAAAGAATCACTCCTAATTAAACCCCACGGGATAAAACGACCCATACCTTCAAGCGACTCCTCAAATTACACTTCCAAGTCTGATAATGTTGAGGTTGGCTAAAAATGTCATTTTGTTATCTATGGAAGTTGGCAACCAGCTGCTCTTTTGTTTTAACAAAATAAAATCTACACTGCGGTGAAGTCGTTACGTGACAAATAAGTGTAAGTTATGTCTGTTTTATTTATTCAATCGAACAATACAATCTGGGAAGCCAAGGATGCCAAAGTAAGGTACTACATTCTCAAGACAATTGATTGCTCTTTGAAACCTCTAGTGCTAACTTGTGAAACGCCAAAATCGATGTTCGATCTCCTAACAAAAGTATACAAAAGAGACACCGAACAACAGAAGTATCAGCTAATAGAAGTTATCTAAAATATAAATGAAAAGACTACTTCAACAGGGTTTCAGACACGCTCATTGAGCTAAGAGGATCGTGAAAATCAAGAAATAAGAATTAGCAAGACCAGCGTCCCAGCAAACGGTGACTGAAGAAGATAGTGTGGGTGAGCTTAAAGGTATTACCATCCTAAAAAAATGCAGAAAACTATATTTTATGGGAAATAGATTTAACAACGCTGCTCCAATCCAGGTATCTCCTATCTTTCCAGAAAGGAACTGCTACAAAACCAGATACGGATAAGGCAAAGGAGTTGGAACAATGGGAAGCCAAGGATGCCAAAGTAAGGTACTACATTCTCAAGACAATAGATTGCTCTTTGAAACCTCTAGTGCTAACTTGTGAAACGCCAAAATCGATGTTCGATCTCCTAACAAAAGTATACAAGAGAGACACCGAACAACAGAAGTATCAGCTATTGTCATCTTTCTGCGGATACAAGTATGATAACAACAAAACCCTCATGCAAAATATATCTGAAGTAAGAAATCTAGTGGCAAGACTCAGGAGTCTAAAAGAAGACATTAGTGAACAGATGGTAATCACCAAAATAATTACCACTCTGCCAGGCCAATACAGATATTTTAATACAGTGTGGGAGGCCACACCCACTGTTGAGAAAACCCTGGAAAATCTCATTTCAAGACTTATCATACAAGAAGAATCAAATACAACTGAAGAACTCAAAGTAGCTTTCAAGACTGAAAATGAATTTAACAATCCAAGTCAAGTGAAATGCTACAAGTGCAACAAGATTGGACATAAAGCTAACAACTGCCCTCCTAACAGGCAAGACCACGGAAGGCCAAAACAGAAGCAACAGCAGCAACCTTCAGGAAAAAGTGATCTACAGTGTAAAAATTGTAATAAAGGTGGACACGAAACCTCTGACTGCTATGCAGGTAAAACTTTTGAACCATGCAAATATTGAGGGTTAGACAATCATCCACATTGGAATTGCCACAGAGAGAATCTGCGTATAAAAAGGGTTCAAAATAGAGACCAGGAGCTATACGTCGTTGAAAAACAATGCCATACAACAGAAGAAAAATCTGGAGAAGAGTTTCTTGAAGAGTTTGTTGTGGATAGTGGATGCACGAGCCATATGACCAAACAAGATGCGCTGCTCACCAACAGGAGAACAACTGAGCCTCAAAATATAAAAGTTGCAAAGAAAGGTGGGACTATGGTCACTGAACTTGAAGGAGACATTGAAACCAAAGATATCATATTTCAGAATGTCTCATATGTGCCTGAGCTGAGTAGAAATCTACTGTCAGTGAACTGTGTCACAAATGGGGGTGGAAAATTTCTGTTTAAAGGCAACCAAGTTAAAATATTTGACAAGAATGAAAAGGTCTTAATGACAGGCAGTAAAAATGAAGTAGGCCTGTTCGTGATAGACATGAAAAACAACTTGGAAGCTCACGTGACAAAGAAAGAAGAAACAAATACCTCCATGATGTGGCATCGGAAGATGGGCCATATCAGTACAAGATATTTGAAGAAACTGCCAGAACTCAGACAAGGACTACCAAGCAGCCTGTCAAAACGTGAAGAAATCAAGTGTGATGTGTGCACAGAAGCTAAACAAGTAAGAGTTCCTTTCAATACTGTGAGAGCTAGAGCTACACGCCCATTGGAGATAATACATAGTGATGTATGTGGAAAGCTTGATCCACCAACATACAATGGTAAAAATTATTTTATGACAGTGCTAGATGACTACACCATTTTCTGGAAGTGTACCTTCTAGAGACAAAGGTTGAAGCTGAAGAATATCTGCAGGAATACATCACTACGTCTCAAGCTAAATTCAACATGAAAGTGTACAAACTGAGGATTGACAATGGTGGCGAGTACAACAGTGATTTCTTCAAACATTGGTGCAAGAAAAATGGAACAGTGCTGGATAACACAGTTCCTCATACTCCAGAACTGAACGGGAAAGCGGAGCGCATGAACAGGACCCTGCTTAATAAACTCAGAGCTATGCTACGTAATGCCCAACTATAAAATGACATGTCCCCACATATCATGCCGTCCAATCAGCAGCATATCTCCTCAACAGGAGTCCATCCTCCACCTGTGAGAAGACACCAGCAGAACTATGGTATGGCAGGAAACCAGTCCTGTCAGGAATGTTCATCTTCGGGCAAGAAGTGTACTCAAAAGTAGTACGAAAGAGCAAGAAACTAAACAGTAGAATCAACAAAGGAATATTTGTGGTATACACAACAAATGGTTACAAGATATTCAACAATACAACCAAGACAATCTACACTTCCCATGACATAATACCAGTCTATGAGCCTGAGAAGAGAATAGCCCCAGCATCAGTTGTCACTGTGGAAGATTTTGATGAGGATGAAGAGGAAGATGAAATAAATAATCAAGAGCAAGAAGAAAGAAGAAAGTGAAGATTCGAGTAGTGAAGAAGAAGAAGAAGATGGGATGAAGATGGGGATGAAGAACAAGAGGATCAACAACCACGCCAAGAAAATGAACCAAACCAAAGAGAAAATGTACGTCACGAAAACCAAAGAGTGGATGAAGAATAAGGAAGACCAAGAAGAGAGAGAAAAATCCTGTCTGGCACAAGGATTATTATATGGGCTCTGAAGATGAAGATAATGAAGCTCTACTAACGTATGAAGACTGCATGGAAAGCGCTGAAGAGAAACATTGGGAAAAAGCCATCCAAGAAGAGAAAGAATGTCTTAAAAAGAATAATACATGGACAATGGTTCCAGAAAAATATGCCAAAGGCAACAAAATAATAACTAACCAATGGGTATTTAAACTAAAAGAAGATGGAAGATATAGTGCTAGAGTTGTAGCTAATGGATGTCAGCAAAAAAAGAATTCTCTAGACTTTAGTGACACCTATTCATCAGTTGTGAGAATTCAGTCCCTCATAGTTCTACTCGGTATAGCAGCTATAAGAAAATATGTGATCAAGATATTTGACATAAAGTCAGCTTTCCTGTATGGAGATCTCAAAGAAGAAATATTCATGAGACCACCACAGGGGTTTAATCATCCGGGCATGGTGTGGGCACTCAACAAAGCACTTTATGGACTGAGACAGTGGTACAGAAAACTATGTGATTTCCTAAAGACTGAACATCTGGAACAAACAAAATCTGACAGATGTGTCATTACTAACAAGAAGAAGACCCTATTCATTGCCCTTCATATGGACAACGGATTGATTATGGGCCAAAGAGAAGAAGAAGTGGAAAAACTGCTGAAAAGACTGAAGGAAACTTTTGAAACTGTTGTGTGTGACCGTCCAAAACAATATTTAGGCATGAACATAGAGATTCAGCAAGATGGAATCTCACTGTCTCAGAAGAACTACTCTGAACAGATAATAGAACGCTTCAAGCTAGGAAAATCCAAATCCAAGTCAACACCAATAGTGAAGAAAAAGACAACATCTGCTTTAAAAGAAGAGTTTGCTTATAGAGAGGCCGTTGGCAGCTCACTGTATCTGTCTACCAAGACTAGACCTGACATCAGTTTTGCTGTCAATCCTTCTCAAGAAGATGTCATAAATGTAAAAAGAACAATAAGGTACTTAAAAGGCACTGCCACAAAAGGGATTAAGTATGTTGCAAAAGAAGCAGATCTACTGAAAATTGAAGCATTCTCCGACCCTGACCTGGGAGGAAATCAAGATAGAAAGAGCACAACAGGATTTGTAATAAAATATGCAAATGGACATATTGCCAGGTGCTCCAAGAAACAGACTACAGTGGCACTATCATCGGCTGAAGCTGAGTATGTGGCTGCTGCAAAATGTGTAGCACAGCTGAAGCACATCACCACATTTGTTCATGAACTGCTCAACAGAAAGCCAACAGTGACTCTGTTCATGGACAATATGAGTGCCATTAATATGATCAAGTCTGGGCAGCTCACTCTAAACAGCAATCACATTGACATAAAATATTATTTTGTCAGTGGTGAGTTGAGCAAAGGATGGTTCAAGATAAAGCACGTCTACACAGAAAATCAACAAGCATATATCTTTACCAAGGCCCTCAACAGGGTGATATATCAACAATTCCGAGATCAGCTTGTCATGTAAAGCAAGAAACATCAAGACTGCTACTTTGTGTATTACTTTATTGACTTTATTTTCCATTATTTTGTGCCAAATATGTAAGTTTATCAAAATCTCCTTTTTACAGGGGGTGTGTTGAGGTTGGCTAAAAATGTCATTTTTTAATCTATGGAAGTTGACAACCAGCTGCTCTTTTGTTTTAACAAAATAAAATCTACACTGAGGTGAAGTCGTTACGTGAAAAATAAGTGTAAGTTATGTCTGTTTTATTTATTCAATCGAACAATACAATCTAATAGAATCTAATAGAAGTTATCTAAAAATATAAAAGAAAAGATTACTTCAACAGATAATTCCTTCTTAGACAATTCTTCTATCTCGGGAGATGATAAAACGGATGATGAATTTCCTTCTCTAGGACCACAAAAACCCCAAGATATTAAACAGCCTAAGAAGAAACTAATGATATCGAATCCTCTCGACCTTGAAGAACATTTTCTTCCTGTCAAGAAAGTAATAGAAGCTAATCCCTCACACTTTAATCTTAACTTCAATCAACTCAAAAGTTTGTTTGAGATTACTAAAGGAACATCTGCAACAAATATCTTACATATTGCATTATCCTATACTTACCATGTTGAAGACCTCATCGAAACCCTCCGTAAACTATACCCCTATTATCAAGATAAAACATTAAAAACCAGAGAACCAGGCTTGTAAAGAAACTACTCACTGTCATTAATGAAGAAAGTAATACGCCAGATCAGACACTCCCAGTAACCGATATGGATCACAACTACGGTAGTAAACACATTTCTTAAAAACCATCATGGATTCGTGGAATATTAATGGATATTATCCTCAATACGAATATCTACAACAACTCATAAATGAACACCAACCTGAAATAATTTGTTTACAAGAAACTAATTTTCGTGATAACTATGCGGCTAATATGAGACATTTCACAGCATACCTCAAAAATCGCAGTAATCCTATTCACGCAAGTGGAGGGGTTGCTATTTACATTCACAAAAATATTCCTCAAAGAGAAATACCAGTGGAAACAAATTTGGAAGCAGTAGCAGTTAGAGTCTTTCTAACATTTTCCCTATGTATCTGTAATGTTTATTTGCCCAGTAGCCAGAACTTGGACCTAAATGAATTAGTGGATCTGACAAATGAAAATCCACAGCCTGCTTCCAGTCTCCGACCGGGTCAGGAATGGAATGAATGAAGCCCCTATCTAGCGGCGAGGATATGAACTGTGCCGGCTGCCGAGGCCTGACGCACTCCTCTGGGGCAATGATTAAATGAATGACAGATGAAATGAAATGATAGTGGAGAGTGTTGCTGGAATGAAATTTTGACAGGGAAAACCGGAGTACCCGGAGAAAAACCTGTCTGCCTCCGTTCTGTCCAGCACAGATCTCACATGGAGTGACCGGGATTTGAACCACGGATTCAGCGGTGAGAGGCCGGCATGCTGCCGCCTAAGCCACGGAGGCTTATTGGATCTGACAAATCAACTTCCTAAACCATTCCTCAACTTAGGGGATTTTAACTCCCATAACACCCTTTGGAATTTTCTTTCTACTAACAAACGAGGAAGAATAATTGAATCACTACTAGATTCTGAAAATTTGATCCTAATAGACTCGAATGGCCCTACACATTATGATATTAAGCATGGAACTTTTACCACCATAGATCTGTGTCTGAGCACTCCAGATGAAGCAACAATATATACGTCGCTAGTGAGTAAAACCCTCTTTGGAAGTGATCATTTTCCAGTCATAATAAGCGGAAACAACAAGCCCCACTCACAAGTCTATTCAAATAAATGGGATACCAAACTCGCCAATTGGCAGGAATACAAAGAAAATATCAAGGCAGAGTTATGCAGATTACCTCCACCTACCCTCTTCAAAAATTACAGCATTACGGTGACTATATCGTAAGAGAATTTACTAACACCATAATTAAAGCCGCAGACAATACTGTTCCAAGGACTAACGGTGTGACTTACAGAAAAGCAGTTCCCTGATGGAATGACGCCTGTAAGGATTCAATTAGGAAAAAAAATAAAGCTTTCTACAAATATAAACGCCACCCCACTCTACAGAACAAGTTAATGTTCCAAGAAAATCGCGCCACAGCTCGAAAAGTCATAAAAGAGAGTAAACGAGCTTCATGGTTAACATGTATTATCTCTTACTCACCAGACCCCACAAAACACAATTTGGGAACACCTGCGTTACTGAGTTTTACCACTCAGTAAAACACCTGGATCAGTTTCAACTACACATCATGACATTGCAAATACATTAGCAGAAAACTTTGCAAAAATTTCAAGTGATTCCATTTAAGAACAAGAATTTCTATCCTCTCGTGATGATTGTCTTGATCTACAATAGGACATCTATTTAATTACTGACCAATGCTACAACGATAAACTCAATACTACTGAAGTACTACTTGAAATCAAAAGCTGCCGAAGTACAAGCCCAGGTCCAGATGATATTATATATGACTTCTTGAAAGAACTTCCTCCTGAAGGCATAGTATACCTCACTGAAATATTTAATTTCATTTGGTCTCAGAAAGTCTTTCCAGCTGCTTGGAGAAAAGCTATAGTAATTCCAATACCCAATCCCGGATGTGATCACATATTACCAGACAACTATCGACCAATAGCTCTAACTTGCACTATGTGCAAGATAATTGAAAAAGTAATACCAAAAATAAAAGACGAAAATGGGTTCTAGAACAGCAGAAGTTGTTCACTGCAGGACAGTGTAGCTTCCGACAGTTCCACTCAACAGCTGACACCTTAGTAGTTTTAGAGTCTGAAATCCTGGATGCCTTTCACAACGGACAACACCTCCTTGCAGTCTACCTAGATATTCATAAAGCGTATGATATGGTGTGGATAACTCAAGTTATCAAAACTCTACTACAACATAATATTAAGGGAAATATGATCAGTTTTATTTACAACTTCCTTCAATTTCGAGTCAACGGTGTCCTATCCCAAGAAGTCAATTTAGAAAATGGTGTCCCACAGGGCTTAGTTCTGAGTGTAACACTATTCTTAGTAGCTATAAATGGCATCACTTCATGTATTAACCCTCCGGTAAAGGCCTGTCTCTTTGCAGATGACATGACTATTTTCTGCAGAGGTCGCAACCTGTCAACCACCCAAGAAATTATGCAAAGCTCTCTTGAAGATGTTGCCAAATGGGGCTCTTACACACAGGCTTCACATTTTCTTCAACCAAGACCAAATGCAGTTTATTTTCCAAACAAAAGAAAGGAAATAACTGCCCACAACTGTATCTCAAGGGGAATAAATTTGAAGTAGTAACTGAAATAAGAATACTAGGAATGACATTTGACAGAAAATTAACATGGAACTCTCATCTAAAAGGAGTGAAAAAAAAGATTGCCAACGTCGTGTTAATGTGCTCAAAGCATTGGCGGCTAATTACTGGGGAGCAGATCTTCATGTATTAATGTGCACCTACAAATCCGTAATTCGCACCAAGTTGGATTATGGTTCTATCATATATAACTCAGCCACAGCATCCTCACTGAAAATCCTTGACCCGGTCCCAAACACATCTCTCAGGATTGTCTTGGGAGCATTCAAAACTAGCCCGATTTCAAGTTTATTAATGGAAGCTAATGAACCCTCGATCAGGACTCGATGAAAACAACTGACTATCAACTACGCAGTCAAGATAGCAGCTTCTCCGCACTCCAGAGCACATGCTTATATTTTCCACGCAATTCGCCTCAACGCTATCCTCAGCAACAAAAGAGACATATGCCCTTCCACATTAGGCTCTCACAATACTTACATGAAATTAATTCTACAGTTTCTCCGATTGTACCAAGAACTAAAAGAGACACCACATTCCCTCCATGGAAATAAGAACCGCCACCTATAATATTAGATTTACCGGTAAGTGAATTCAATAAAGAAACAACCGACAGTACCGTATGTAAAAGAATGCTATCTGAGAAGTGCACAAGTTTGCCCTGACACACTCCTATATACTGATGGCTCAGACTGAATACGGTAGTGGCTGTGCTGTTGTCTATCCTGATTACACGATAATGTATGCTCTACCACCTACATGCTCCATATCCACATGTGAACTGTATGCCATCTTAAAAACTATGGAATACATAAAGAGTTCCCCTCAGAAGGATTTTTTAAAATCCTCTGTGATTCTTGATCAACAGTAAAACATATCCAAAATACATCAGTAGTGTGGTGACACGGGTTCTACGGCACTTCCTTTTGAACCCTCCTCGTATCGGCCCCGAACCTGATATCTCGCTAACCAAACATGGGATTAAAACATACAGGGTGTCCTAGCACTCGTAGTGACGCCCCCTACTTTCCTATAGCCTCTTTATTTAATTAAAAGACCAAAACTAAAAGGTCATTCGCGAGTAGTGGGGTAGTGTTGGTTTTCTCAAGTCGCGCTCGTGCTTGAATATGTATGGCTATGTTGGGAAAGGGTTAGGTGGTGGGAAAGGAGTAGGGTCGAGTGAGGGGTCGTTTAGATGGTATTTTTTCCTCTATATATGATGGTGAGGTTATTTTTTTAAATGGATGGAATTTGGAAAGGCCATTTGGGGTAAACATGTTGTTTTGACATTTTGGCGATGAGTGTTTTTTTTGTATGCCTACGAACTTGAGGGGTTTTGTAAGAGGGCGGGCTTTTTACATGATTATTTATAGATGAGTTTTTTTAATATTTATTAAGAATCATTAAAACTCATAGGTCATGCGCTTTTTTACTATCTCGGTAACCAATAATCGGATTTAAACCTATGAGGTGTCGTAGGACTCGTGGTGAATCCGCCCCCTTTCCTATGGACTTTTATGTCCACTCTAAAATAATGCTAGGTTGTAGGTTCTACGTTACCTAGGAAGTTGTGAGCCCCTGCGACCTTGGAATGGAAGGAGTCATGCTAGGAGGGCGTCCTTGGATTCGTTTTTTTTTCGTCTCGTTGCGCTCTTGATGGGAATATAGGTGTCGAAAAGCTGAACATAGGGTTTTGGGTCTAAAAATGCGTTTTTCACATTTTTGCTGATTTTTGGAAAACGGAAAACGTGATGATGACGTGCGTGATAGTATTTTTTCGTCTCAATGTCCTCTTTACGGAGATGTAGGTACGGAAAAGGTAAAAAGCTGAAAACACGGTTTTTTGATGTAAAAATGGGTTTTTGTGATTTTCTCTAATATTGCGAAAACTGAAAACGTGATGATGACGTGCGTGATAGTATTTTTTCGTCTCAATGTGCTCTTTACGGAGATGTAGGTACGGAAAAGGTAAAAAGCTGGAAACACGGTTTTTTGATGGAAAATGGGTTTTTGTGATTTTCCCTAATATTGCGAAAACTGAAAACGTGATGATGACGTGCGTGATAGTTTATTTCGTCTCATTGTTCTCTTTACGGGGATATAACCGACAGTAGTGGCTACGCTGGCTAAAGCGCAACGTTAGGTCATGGGGCCAAGCTCTCTGCTGACTCGGTAGACGCGTGGGTTCGAGCCCCACCGTCGGCTGTCCTTGAAATGGTTTTCCGTGGTTTCCCATTTTCAACACCAGGAAAATGCTGGGACAGTACCTTCTGACTGGCCACGGCCGCTTCCTTCCACATCCTTGCCCACTTTCATCCATTCATCTCATCTCTCATCCCGACGCGCAGGTCGCCCACGGGCGTCGACTAGAAAGACCTGCACTCGGCCTCTCAGGAGGCTACTCGAACAAAAAAAACGGGGATATAGGTATGGAAAAGATAAAAAGCTGGAAACATGGTTTTCTTATGGAAAAGGTGTTTTGTTCATTTTCGCGTTATTTGTAAAACGAATGAGGCGATTTTTATGACGGGCATATTGATGTATTTGTGTCGTTGTTCTCTTTACGGAGATGTAGGTATGGAAAAGCAGAAATCATGGTTTCCGTCATTTTTTTTCGAGATCGTTGAGGAAAACGGGGAAAAAGTAAGAAACCAGATTTGAAGTCACGTTATGTTAAGCGCTATGATGTTGGTAAAACCCCTATGCATTATTATTATTATTTGACAAGGCTTGACTGGGCTCACATGCAGAGAGAGAACTTGCTTGATGAAATGAGAATTGAATGCATTGAGGCTGACCCACGGTGAGCCAGACAGACAGTGGTCTTATCATCGTACGTGCCTCGCAGCAGAGAGATAAGAGGCAGGTGTCATTATACACTGTGCGGCTTTATACTGTGTATGTCATAGCCTTGCTTCATTATGGACTCATCATGCAACGCAAAGTTTGAAACGATGGGTGGGTGTATAACATCATGATAAAAGATTGGCATGGGCTTGAACAAAGAGGTTATTGGACATGTAATAAACAAACGGGTGGGATTAATGAAAAGTCATGTGATACATATTTTTGGAAATGGAATTTTTTTCCTAAATAACTAAATAAATAGGGTTTTATTACAAAAAATAATGTTTATTGACCCATGAATTATACGTGGAAGGAAACCCTAACCACTTTACAAAATATTTTGCACCTTTGACTTTAATTACTCGTTCAATGAGATAATCGTTGGGATATAATGTTTTTTGCATTTCTTCATAATAGAATCGTCCCTGAATGGGTTGACCGCTCTGATCTTCTAAGATATACGTCACTGGTTGACCTAGCTTGACTTGGCGAATTTTAAAAATTTCTGTCGACCATTGTGGAGTATACGATTTTGAAAACACACCTCTATGTTTACTAATGCGAACAAAATCTCCAATTTTAAGGCGATGTCGCCTTGGGTCTACCCTTTTTATAGGGTTAAACAGTCTATTGAGTCTGGGTAGGTTCTTGGTGACGAGGCGAGGTTTCATGCCGATGATGGAATGAATGGTGTTGTTGTAGCGTGACACAAGTTGAGGTAACCAGTCTATCCATCGATAGGAACCATGTATAGTAAACTCTTTCCACATATAACTTTTTAATGTTCGATTGAAGCGTTCAACTACGCTAGCTTTGAGATTGCTATAGGTGGTATAATGGTGAATATCCTTAGATTTGAGAAAACTGGAGAAATCCTTGTTGAAGAATTCTTTCCCCTGGTCGGTTTGTAACAAGTGAGGTTGACGTTTTGATTGTTCAATAATATGTTGAAAGGCCTTTGTGACTAAGACACCAGTTTTATTTTTTACTGGTTGAACAAAAGCCATTTTAGAATAGACATCAATGACGGTCAACATATAGCGTACACCGTCGTTAACGTTAGAATAAGGTATCATTTCAACCAGGTCTGCCTGCCAAAGTTCATCGATTCCTTTGGAAATGACACGACGACGTTCATAAATGCGTCGGGCTGGTTTATGCAATACATGAGCAATGCCCACTTTGATGGGGGATGGCTTATAAGATAATTTTAGCATTTCGGAGTTGTTGTTCAATGTGGGCGATTTCTGCCTCATGTCCAGTGTGACCAGCTTGTTTTTATGCATGAAGCAAGTATAAGCGCTCTACTAACTGATTGGGATTATTCCAAAAGGTTATATCTAGGTAGGGTTTTAATTTCTTAAACCTTACACCAGAGGCAGAGTGATGTTTTTGCTTACCAAAGATGTTTGCAATGATGGTTTTATATTTTTGGGATATATTGGCATTGACCTGCTGAGAAGATTTATAGTTTCTTTTGTGAGCGTTGGTGTCTAATAAAATGGATTTATATTTAGCAAGGTCCTCGGACGTAAAATCTTGTGTCGAGGGGGTGCGAGAAAATAAAAGCTTTAACAGACCTGGTGTTAATTTATAGTTGATATTTTTAATGACAGCTTTCGTACGAGCAAATTTAATGGATGAATCCCCAGTTTTAAAACTATCATTCCCATAGCGAATACCATACGTGGTATCTGTCTTTCCAATAAATAGAAGGGTCAGATACGGTTCCAGGGTTGCCCCATAATGTTTGATTAAAATGTTTTTGAGTTGAGCTTTATTTTGAGGGGTTGCCAAGACTTGTGAAAACGGAGAGGATGAGGAGGCAGACGGTGTTGCCACTATGACGGAAGATTTTTGTTTTGTTTTTAGAAACTGTTGAAGGGGTGAGGATTTTTTCTTTCAGTACTAAATACGCTTTCGCTTTCACTTTCACTTTGTTCGTGTTGTTCTTCTTTTTCTTCTTCCTGTTCTTGATGTTCTTGCTCACTAACATTAGAGGAGGAGGAGGAGGATTTTACCTGTCGTGTGGAATCTGTTTGAGTAAATTTTGAACTTGTTAAGGGTTTGGTTTGAGAGGTAGCAGCAGCAGTAGTAGCATTAGAAGCATTAGGTTTGAACCTCATGGGATCAACCGATGATGGAGCTTGTTTTATCATGGGTAAAGGATTGGCGCTGTTAAACGTTGCAATTCACGAAATTTATGTCGAATCGTATTTCGTGCCTCAATAATATGCTGCATGATTTGAACATGTTTCTTGTACCCTATGGCGTTCGCCATGGTGAAGGTAAAGACACACTAACAGGAAATGTCCAACCCTGGGTCTTTTTAAACAGAAATAAAATGATCAAAACCCAAGCGATAACGTCCCTCACATCGTTCACTCTGTTTATTTATGACCAAACAGGCATGGGGATGATGGTTCCAACACGAAGCACACAAATGCGAGAAAGCTGTAAAGGACATATCTGGATTTACATGATCTTGAAAAATATGATAGAGATTTCTAGAGTCTTGGCGGAAGAGAACGATGAGATTGGCATTGTCACGAATCAACTGTTTGGGGATTTTGGAATAGGTCTGAGCCAGATAAAAACAATCCACTTGTTTATGGCGTCCCATACTAAAATACTCTTGAATAATGGCCTGTCATTGAGTGGCAATATCATCAAAAATTATAATGGAATCTGGTTGAATGCGGTCTGGTTGAATGACATCTTGAGGTGAGGTGAATGCAAAATAGCCCATGGCTTCTTTATTTAACGAAGACATAATTTGTTCCAGATACACATACAGAGGCTGGTACAAGGATTTGGCAAAAATATAAATATTTTGAAATCGTAGGCCATGAGGCGCGGTAATAATGTTCAGCAAAACATTGGTCTTTCCACAACCCGAAGGCCCTACCATAATACATCGAACGGTAGATGGGAATAGGGTGCCATGACGTTTAGGTTCGCACACGGACAATGATAGCTCTGAAACCAAATCAGAGACGGGCAAAGCATGGGGTTGTTTCATTAATTCCACTGTGTCGACGACTGAGTTATTTTCATGTGTGTATAAGTTTTATATATATATATATATATATATATATATATATATATATATATAGGAAAACGGTGAGTAGGATAGGTTAGTTAACGTCTATCACCATGGACGTGTTTGGGAGAGCTCGTGTAACCATGGCCACGGCCGCCTCTTTGTCAAAACAGACACGAGAGGTGGCAACAAAAAGCTATGTCGATCGCAAAGTGCAAAGTGTCTATCACATGGCCCCGAGACTAACCGCTGAGGGCTATTCAGCCAATCATCATCGTATTATTGATGTGCAAGAGCCTCGAGACGAAAATGATGTCTGCACGAAACGTTATGTGACCTATCAAATGAAAAGGCTTTATAAATTTGTCCCATCTGTATTTTTAGTGTACCTGTCAAATCAAAAACTGGACAATGACAGAAACCATTCCCCACCACCACTGGTGAATGATGATCTTACCTATATGCTTGCTACCGGTTTAAGTCGTTATCGACTGCATTATGATGGTGTAATTCATATTAAATATGCCATGCCTGATGAGAAACATTTAAAAATACAACTAAACGGTGATAGAGTGTTGGCCCACAACCATCAAAGATTAAATGTTGGAGATGAATTATCCTTTCATCTTATGCTTACGTTTGAGGAAAAGGAAGCTGGGAAAACGGTGAATGATTTTCCGCTTTATATAGAATTGGAATATACTGCTATGAAATAAGGTTCTCTACGTTAGTTGTTATCGAATGTTTGCCGTGAAAGGTTCACCAAGTAGCAGCATGGTGAAAAAAAGATATGCTATGAACATGAAAAAAACAAATCTCAAAAAGAGAAAAAAGCCAGGACGGAAACCAAGTCGATCTGCCTCACACCCAGTGTTAAAACTAAAAAAAACTAAAAAGAGTGGCTATCGAAAAAGCTTTACAAGCGGTGCGATTGTCTACAGCTCCGAAATCGCAGCATCATGTATCGATAAAAAGAAAAGGAAGAAAGCAAAATCGTGGGCGAGTCATTCCTGTTGCTAAGCGTGGGGGTTTTTAGCCGGCTTTATTTGCAGGGTTGGCAGCTTTGGGGTCCCTTTTGGGTGGTGCCAGCGCTGTAGCGAAAACCATAAAAGCCGTTGAGCAAGGCAAGCAACAACTCAAAGAAAGCGAGCGACACAATAAAACGTTAGAAGCCATTGCGATGGGAGCTAGAAATAGCAATTCTTTAAAGCCAGTCTTTTATCCACAAGGTAGTGGCCTGCCGTCTAAGAAAAAAAATGTCCATCATCGATAAGCGCTTAAGGCAACTGCCTCGTCATGCCATGACCCATGAAGAAGTGGAAAGCTATGCCAAACAACTAAGGATTTCTCATTTTCGAGGTGTATTTATGCGAAATGAATTACCCAAAGCACCGTGGAAAGAAGAACGAGCCATGATGAATTTAGATGATGATGCAGGCCCAGGAACCCATTTTGTAGCTTATGTGAAACAAGGTTCCACAGTTATTTATTTATTATTATTTATCGTAGGGCTTTTAGTGCCGGGAGTGTCCGAGGACATGTTCGGCTCGCCTGAGTCTGTAGCTGCTTCCAGCGGACACCGTAAAGGGTGAGCTACAAGTTCCGTTCAATTTCAAGTAGTTCCAACTTTCGCCACCAGATATCAATGATACCTAATGGCGAACGTTGGAACTTTGATAGAGCGTTCCGACGAAATCTAACCTAACAAATTTTGCTTTACACAAGCTTAGTCTGTGAAAGGATCTTTTACATGCCATAAATCTATGACATGGGACCGTCGGCTTTACTTCCCCTCCGAAGGAAGGCATACTGAAGGATTTTAACGCTCTTAAAAAATCCGACGACTTCGGCCGGGTTTGAACCCGCTATCTTGGGCGCAGCAGTTCAGCATGCTACCGACTACGCCACAGTATGGTACTTTGACAGTTATGGAAATTTACCACGCCCGATCGAGTTGCTACGTTATTTGGGAAACCGGGTAAAGATATTCTATAATGTGAATCGTCAACAAACCTTTGACAGTCAAGAGTGAGGCCGTTCGAGTTTACATTTTTTATATAAGAGGTCGCGTTAAGCCAACAGTTTCATCATTATAAATGTCAACACCAAGACCTTTACCGTGCACAGTCGCGGGCCTGAAGTGTCCCTTGATTTTCCCCCCATTGAATTGCAACCAGAACAATCCTATGTGCTAGGATTAATTTCTTTGGAAAGTTACAACAGAATTTACAATATTCAACTGGATATTAATGACAAATTTTATTATTATGATTATATATGTTGAGACTACCCCCTGGAGGTTATACCATAGACGATGTGCATTAGGCCATTAGCGTGTCGATGATAAAACAATTTGGTGTCAAACCATTTGCGGATGGGACACACAAATTTGAACTTACAGCCAATACAATAACTCATCGCTGTCGTATTTTCTCTACGTTTAAAATTGACTTTGAAACACGAGTTCAATCTATTGGTCCTTTACTAGGATTTAAACCAAGAGTGTTGGCAGCTCACCATCCCCATGAATCAGATTATCTAGTGAAATTCATCGAGGACCATCACATTTCTGTAACTTGCAATATTATTAGAGACGTATTTACGAATCAAGAACAAAGCCATTCCCTGTATGATTTTATTGTCACCTCTCCTTGCGGCTATATTATTCGTGAAAACCCTTCAGTGGTTCTATATCATCCTGTGTGTGTCAGTGATATTAGTAATATTACCTTACGCTTAGTGAATAGAAACCAACAACTGATTGCTTTGGACGCCAACACCCCTGTGACCTACAAGTTGGTTTTAAAGACGCTATGAAATTTATCTATAAAGCAACAACAACGTCTACGAGGTCGGTTAGTTGCCCGCTGTGTATGAAACGGTTGACACGAGTAAACCGACAACGCTTACAACGCATTGGTTATACGCTACACCCCAATCATGAACAAAGAGCTGTTGCAAGTGTTAAATCCCATACAAATGGAAGATGGCGTCGTGCGCATTGATATGCATTCCTATTAACCTCAAGCAACAGGACTGAATAACAATGACGTGATTCAATTCATCATTAACAATCAAGATATTTTTACTCTACCTAATGAAAGTGTCCTTCAAATTGAGGGTAAATTGATGAAAGCAGATTGCAGCACATCCACAACGTCTGCGTTGGCGAATCATGGTTTGGCTTTTCTGTTTTTTGAAGTACGTTATGTGATAATTGATATTGTCATAGATATGACTCGAAATGTGGGCATGACTAGTCTTATGAAATTATATCCATCCTATAGCGAGGAGGAAAGTAAAACGCTTTCTATGGCAGGATGGTGTCCCAACAGTAGCAATGACTGGCTAGTTCATACCGATGGCACTTTTACAGGCTTCCTACCCTTAAAATTACTCCTTGGCTTTGCCGAAGATCACAAGCGTATTATTTTAAACGCAAGACAAAGTTTGAATCCGGTGAGAGGCCGCAGTGATTATAATGCACTGAAAGGAGCCTCTGACCAAGTGATAGACTCAAAAATTCAACTGCTTCGATTACTATGGAAAGTGCCCCATGTGACGCTATCGGATCGTAAAAAGCTTAGCATGTTAAATTTGGTGCAAAAAAATAAAGCCTTGCCTATCGCCTTTCGAAGTTGGTGTCTGCATGAATACCCCTTGCTACCTACCACAGACACACATAGTTGGAGTGTCAAATCGGCTCGCTCTACCGAGAGACCCCTCTATGTTATTATTGGTTTTCAAACCAATAGAAAATACCAACAAAGCAAAGATGTCACCTTGTTTGATCACATTCACTTGAGAAATATACGACTATTTTTAAATAATATTTGCTTTCCCTATGAGGGGTTTTAACTCAATTTTTCAAAAAATAAGTTTGGTCCCCTTTATGACATGTTCGCTAAATTTCAATCGTCTTATTATGAAAAACAGGATTGTCCTATGTTGTCGCGACAAGGGTTTAAAGCAAAAGCACCACTGATTGTTTTCGACTGTTCGCATCTAGAAGAATCTATGAAAATCACCACCATTGATTTAAGGGTAGATTTTGAAACACAAGAAAATGTCCCAGACCATACCAGGGCCTACTGTTTGATTATTCATGCTAGACAAGTGAAATATCATCCTTTGTCCAATTATGTCACCAGCATGTAAGCCATCTGTGGTCGAGTGAAAAAAAAGATCATCATTCATAGGATTGATGATAAGCGTCTGCATGCACAGTATCTGTTGCGCTCTGGCACTGTACGCACATACAACAACAACAACAAACATCATGTGTCCCTCAATAAGCAACAGCAACAACAACAACAACAACAACAACAACAACTTGACAGACAAACCATGGAGTTTAAAATGTGAATTTAATCGTCTGAAAACTTTTGAAACATGGACAGTTCCCTTTATAGATTGTGGAGAATTGGCTGCGAGCGGATTTTATTACTTAAAACGTGGGGATGTGGTCAAGTGTAGTTTTTGCAACATTGAAATTGGAAACTGGGAAATAGGGGATCGACCCTTTAGCGATCATCAGCGATGGAGTCCATCCTGCCCTTACCTCAATCGCTATGATGTGGGCAATATTCCATGGAGTTTGAATTATCCTGTTATTGTACCAGACCCTGCAAAACTAGGAGATACCTGTGTACCGTATGTGCAAACTATTCATTTGAATGCCGTTCCAAATTAAGCCAACAAACTTTGTAATAAAAGTGTAAGTGTTTTTTATGTTATGAATAAAACCTCAAAAAATATTTAGCTGTTGTTCAATTCATTTGTTTCTTTTTTTTTCCTAAAGTCCTTTGACTTTGCCATGTTAAACCATGGCATGGGTTAGTTGTTGATTAGACGTCAATGAGGTAACTAGTAAATATAAAAGCATGATGCGTACACTCATCGTGGATTGTCAGGGGTTTAAAATTGCAGACAACAAATTTATATTTAAGGAAGTCGCTTTTATCGATTGTTGTACGTTTTGGGTGTCTAACCCTATTCATTTGGTGTTTAAACCTCCCTATGCTTTCGAGTTGCTTAGTGAAAAAGATAAAAAACAGAGCCAATGGATTGAAAATCATTTGCAGGTAGCATGGAAAAAGGGTGATATTTCTTACAAGTATCTTGATATCGTCATGAAAGCCCATTTGTCCGCGGCCAATGTCTTATTTGTTAAAGGGAGTGAACAACGCCAGTGGCTTCAACCATTTTTACCCTCTCACTGTCAATGTATTGACCTTTTAGATCTGGGTTGTCCATCTCTGTAAACGCTCATGGACACTTGTCCTTGCGACAATATCCAGAATAAAGCCTTAGCACATGCATGGCAATTGTTTCATTGGCTCACCACGAGTGCATGTTGGGAGTTGTTCAATAAAATTAAAACTGAAAGTGTATCGTCCAATGATAGCAGTGAGACGTGTACACGTGAGGTGATAACATCAACGTTATAGACATGGACGCCACTACAATCGACAAGTCTATTGGAAAGTTCTTTGTGTGGAAGAAAAAACTGATTAGCTTTACACAACATGAATTATTAGCACTACCTAAATCATTTCTTTTTTATGTTGCTGCCAACGCTGTCAAAGAAATTTGGGAAAAGGCGCCTGCTGAGTGGACTAACGACTCTGAATTGAGTGAACTACAACCATGCAGTCATTTTTCCCATCACAAGCAATTAACCATGGCAAAAATACCTTCCATTCGACAGTGTGCCACATGCCAATTAATGAAATTATATCATGGTCATAAAACTCAGTGTAAAGACATTGTTTCATCATACCATGGCTGTCATGCGGAAAACAACCACCAACTACCATGCTCGTCAGCAGCCGCCGACAAACAACAACAACAACAACAACTACTACAGCAAGAACAAGAAGAAGAAGAACTAGAAGAACAACAAAAAAGTGTTTTTCACCGATTGAAACCTCTATGTCCCAGGTGTACTGGCCGTGGAATTATTGATAACATCATTAAAAACTTACCATTCGAAGCTCACTTACCTGCTTACAGCTTCTGCGGCCCTGGTACTCGTCTTCAAGATCGTTTGAGGAGAGGTGATATGGGAATCAATGCTTTGGATCATGCATGCCTTAATCACGATAAAGCCTATGAAATAGTGATCCCACACTAAGACTCATTGCCAACAAAGTCTTATTAAGCATTGCCAAGCAACGATTAACAGCTTCAGATGCCAGTCTGGCAGAACGAATGGCAGCATTTATAGTGATTGTTGCTATGAAGAGCAAATTACTTTTATCTAGATATGGACTTTAACGTGATGAATTTATTTTAAAAAAATGTATAGTATCACTGTTATCATGACAAAAAATAAATAAAAAGACAAGTGTCCATGTTGAGTTTTTTTTTTCATTATTATTATTCACTCATAGTTTCATCATTATAATTATGAATAAAATGAATAAAATGACATAAATGACAAACTATAAAAAAGGGACAGCAGTGCATCGTTATAAAAATTACTAATTGTAGTAAATCTATTTTTCAATCACAAACAATAAAAAAGGACAAAAGTCCATCATTTTAACTAATAGTTTCATCATTATAATAAAAAATTATATACATGGTAATTGTACTAAACCTATTTTTAAATCACAAACAATCAAAAAAAGGACAAAAGTCCATCATTATTCATCAATAGTAACATCATTATAATAATAATAATTAAAAATTGTATAAAAATTGCTATAAATGCTACTTTAAATCACAAACAATAAAAAAGAACAAGAGTCGATTATTATTATTATTCATCAAGTAAGTTGAAACGTCATGTGCTTAAGGCTCGCTTGTTGTTGATCTAACAACCCCTCACGCACTGCAACCACAGGTAAACCAAAATCATGTTTTAAAAGTACGTGATACTGCCGTATGAAATCTTTATCTACTCTAGAACCAGTTTTTGTTAAACGCTTATTATTGAATAAAATAACATGTTATTAGAATTTGAAAAAAAAGGTGTAGTGCAAAACCATGTCTGCAGTAAAGGCAATGTGACGTTAACTTTAAATTATTTACGTATTTAGTAAATAGTGTTTAATAGATTTCTTGTTAAAAATATGTCTCTCTAACTTTTTTATTTCTTACTTGTGGCTGTAGTGCATAAGGGAGTGCCGAATGAACAAGCGAGCCTTAAGTGCATAACGTTTCAACTTATTAAAAAAACTATTTATGTACATGAAAAGTAAAAAAAAGGTAAACTAATTATAAACATGCATCATAGGCATGATTCTATTCACGTAGCCTAAGGCTAAAAAAATCTCCAATTACGAGAACTTACAAAAATTAGCATTCACCTATGCTCATCATAGACATAACCGACAGTAGTGGCTCAGCTGGCTAAAGCGCAGCATTAGGTCATGGGACCAAGCTCTCTGCTGATTCGGTAGACGCGTGGGTTCGAGCCCCACCGTCGGCCGTCCTTGAAATGGTTTTCCGTGGTTTCCCATTTTCAACACCAGGCAAATGCTGGGACGGTAACTTCTGATTGGCCACGGCCGATTCCTTCCACATCCTTGCCCAGTTTCATTCATTCACCTTCCTCCATTCCATCTCTCATCCCGACGCGCAGGTCGCCCACGGGCGTCGAATAGAAAGACCTGCACTCGGCCTATGAGGAGGCCACACGACAAAAAAAAATCATAGACATCATTGTATTGACATGACTTAAAGGTTCTAAAAACAAACAAAAATTCTACCATTAAGCATAAGTTTTGAAAATTTATTTTTATTATTATTTATCATTGTAAACGTTGAGCAACAATTAATAAACGTCAAACTGTTGAGCACCAAAAAATAATTTTATTTTATTACCATATAGTTATTGAAGAGTAGTGTATGAATAAGCATAAAGTCACGGCTAGCGTACAATGATTATTCGTTTTCAATTTTTACAAAACGAACCATGCATCGATTATTTTTTCACCCTCATAGATTAAATAGACAGGGTGAATACTGGAATTGACATCTTCCATGACATTATCAGGTAGGTTATTAAATCGTGTGGGAAGAAATGTCTCAAAGTCTTGACAAATGCAAAGAGCTCGTTCACCAAATTTGGTTTTCAGTTTTTGAATTTTATGTATGCGAAATGGTGTTTGCGTAGGCAATTCACTCATTTTCTTGCGTGCAAAGCCACAATCTTGACCAATGGCGTTCAAGGCGTCCATGGTTGTCTATAACCAAAGAAAAGAGTGTTACTTTCTAACACTCTCGTTCTTATATTACATCAACAACAACAACAATAACTGTGTCTGTACATCAAAGTGTGTTGTTGTTTTTTTTAAGCCTGAGTGTTTATGACCTAAAGTTGTAGATAAATAGTATTGGATAATTTAACAAAAATATAATAATAATGTTTGTATCATTTTCAGTCAAAACATACATTTGGAAATTATTTAATAGGAAATGTTTTATCAAAATTAAGTGTGAATCATTTTCAAGATTTCTTGGAGGTGAATGCATGTCTCTGTTGTGAATGGGAATTAGCCCATCATCCCCTTGTCGAATGACTTGTATTCGTTTGCCCTGTTGTTATGCAAATTCACACTGCATTCTGTTAAATAAATAGTATCAACAGATACTAAGAGCAAACATCTGAATGCTGTTGGTAACCTATAAAAGGCAAAGTTAACACGCTATGCATTTAATAACCATGTTTACATCCAACAAACCAAGAAAGAAACAAAATTCAAAACTACAAATTTAAACCAGTGTGTATGTGTTCATCAACGTGAATACACGATAAACTAAAACAAACAAACAAACAAACAAACAAAATAGCCAAATGTATTCTAAACGTCAACTATGCACCTGAAAGCCGAATGTAAACAAAAAAAGCCATAATCATGACATGATGTTGTTAGTTTCTAACAAATCTCATTCTATGAGGCGAATATTGATTGATAGGTAAGCTAAGACAAAGTTGGCGAAATGCTTGTTGTCGATACGAAGTGATTCGTTCCTCAGCAGGAAATTTATAAAAATGAAAACAAAACATTTGAGAGGTTATTGGAAAATAAACATTAAACAGGGGTTTTGTACATATTGTACACCAGAAATATGCAAAATGATCCTCGTCAGCTAATTTAACAATCACTTGATTCATGGTTAAACCGTACCGTGCTTTATGAATCACTTGCGTGGATACATTATTTTCAAAACCAAAATTTAGCATACAGGATTTACAAAAGTGATGCCCTGGGTCATGAAACAAATCATCATCATTATCATCACGATCAATGATGCTGTCATAAAAAGTGGTATCAATGCGTACTTTCGTGTTTCTATATTCTGAAGGGTAGGCCACACGTTGAGGATTATGAGACACCATCGTGGCATATTCATTGAACGTGGTTTGTGGCGATAAAACAATCTTCATCATGGCTCATGATTGAATCTGAAAAGTAGTCGTTGCCGTTTACTAAGTGAATAAATACAAAAATACAATGTACTATATACAGTGTCTGTCCCCTAAGTCAATGGCAAAAAGAAAAGAAAAAATAAGCAAAACACAAATAAATAACCATCTGTCTGTTGACTTCTTTAGCTGTAGGTGGCAAACATAGCATGCAACAGATTTTTAAAAAATCTGATCAGATATTGGATTGGCGTTGTTTTCAAATACATTAGCACTCGTAACACTAAACATAAAGTGAGAGATTGTGCACAGTAAAAGAAGAAGATATTTGTTTTTTGTTCTTGCATGAGGCCTACTAAGCCACAACCTAGTGTGGCCTATTAAGCTGTGCCTACTGAGAAAGTGCACACTTTGCTGAAACATGAGGCCTACTAAGCGACAACAATAGTGAGGGTGGCTACTTGTTTGGTTTTTCCTAACCTAACCTAAAGAAGCCAACATGTTTTTAATCTAGCCTGTGCACAGTGAACCATGCAAACGTTGATGCATGGCTCTCTTTATGCGTTGACAGGCAAGTAGCACAAGACATACAGTTTATGTACAACTATTTACAGGCATTCACACATCCATGCACGCAGGTTAAAAATCAAAAATTATATGATACACTACATTTTTTATTTTTATTCCGAGGCTCAAGATGGCATCTCGCATTTGATAGCAACCAAACCAAACACTTGCCGTGCTGTACAACAACAATAGCATCAACCATTACTGGTTGTAACCAAATGGGACGCTTGTCATCATATCCTGACACCACTGTCTCTTGTCGTCCAACAAAGCGAGTGTTTGTTTTCGCTGCTTCTTTAAAAATAAATCATGATTTTTCGAGAGAATCCTTAACTGACTATGTGCCATGGCTGTGTGGGTCTGAAGGACATGTAAATAATCATCCACACAGAGTCGTTTAACCACATGCTGGCTAATCCCTTTGGCTCGCATAGATTCGCATCGATCCACCTGTCGAAAACTATACATTTTCGGAGCGAGACCTACAAACTCAGTCATCATGGTGTCTGAACACTCATCTTTCATTAAACCAATTTCTTTTTTGTTCAGACGGGGGATATCGAACACGTTCTTCTCACTAAACGAGGACGTGTCAAACCATTTTGGGTTTTGTTTGATAACGACATACGAATCACAGTCACGGATATGGTAAATAAAACTATCCGTGTCTGTATATAACAAGGAAATGGTATCAAATCGCTGTATTGCAAAACCATAATGGAATTTATACATGTGCAATTTTGAAAAATCTAAAATGACTTGGCCTAAATAGATAGGCTTATTCATGACCACTTTAATTTTGGCAAGTTCAATAGTCAGTAGATCATGATCAATAATGTTTAAAGATTTGAAATTTGGTTTTGCAATATATTTTTGAGCTCCCCATTGTCCATGCCATGTGTTGACCAAGTTAATGTCCCTATACTGCCGTACATTTTCCAAACTCTTGCCATAGATACAATTATTCATCAGTTTAAAAAAATTGATTTGAAATGGCTGAGTGGCACTTTGTCTGTGACTGGTATTTAAATCCATGTATGGTTTCAACCACGGTTTCTGACAAAAAGAAATACCTCTATGGATTTTTTCAGGGTTAATCCCTGGGCTAAACATTCTACCAGCATGTCAATATGCAACACATAGTGATTTTTATCATACAAGGTACCCATCAATTTCTTATGATTGCCCTTACTCTCGGGCGGCACCATTTTCTCTATGCAAAAGGGGAAATCACCATGTCGCTGTCTGAGATGTGGGGGGGATAAGCTAAGTCAACGTCAAGAACGTACCCTACGTCCTGTTGCTTGCTGGCGCTATGCACATTAAAATCTTTAATTTCATTCTCAGACAACCAGACAAAGTTACTGTACGGCAGTGGTCGACTCATAGCGTGACCGTATAAATTGTTTACGTCGAAATACATTAGGTAGGATTCTGGTTCTTCGGGACAATAATCAGGCATGTTATGATTATTTGCCTTGGCATGTCGCTGATTGAGCGATACGAATCCCCCACGAATCCCTTTTTCCATCATCAGTACCATATCGGGATCCGTCAGTAAATCAAGCTCAATGTGGGTAAATTTGACGGCGGCGTCCCAACTTAACCCTGGACTGGTATAGTAGTGGGCGGGGTCAAGGCCATATATCGTGTGACATAGCTGACGAAAAGTTTCAAAAACGTCTGTCAACAACAACACGTCTAATTTTAAGTAGTGCATAGCATACTGGCCCATGGTTTCTATGCCAAACACTCGCCAAACACTGTGTGCGTGGGCATAGTCTTCTTCACTAATGGTGCTTTGAGTTAACTGAGAAAAGATTTTTTCTCTTGGCGGCAAATACGTTTCTTCAAGCACCTCGTAACTTCCCACATAATCATAAGGAAAATGGCCTTTACGAACACACAATTTAAATTGATTTATATCCGTTAAGTCGGAATGGGTATGTTTCAACTCATCTTCGCTTAAGCCTTTCACAAGACTATCCAGCGAACTAGACATAAACTTGAATGAATCGAGAAAGCGAATGCTCATGCTTCCTTTTCTCCATGAAAGTGAGGTAAAGCTCTCATGGTTCTTAGCCAAAATGCTGAATTTGCTCTTATCTACATGAGCAAATTGTTTTACAATGAAGTGAAGGTCATACCGGGAGAAATTGTGTAAGATGACAGGAAGGAAGCGAGGTTTAGAGTACTTCAAATTCCATTCGTTATGGGCAGCACCTGGTGTATTCTTGGAATACACGGTACGAGAGAATATAATTTTTAATGCTTTTGCATGTTCATTCCTTCTTCTTCATCAAACACCAACAGTGATTTTCTATTTTCTGTTTGGTGATCATGTTGCTTATATCTTTTGTAAGTCTGTTCTAGATATATATATTCCATGACCCACCTAGCGTCATCTAGCAGCGAATCTCTGAAACTCCTCAATTCTTCCTGGTGCAAGAGGACTTCCTTTTCCATCTGGCCACCAGATCTCGTTGCCATAGCCAGCTATTATCTCCATGAGCAAGAGATCTTCGTCTACTTTTTCACTCACCATGCTGTGCTAGTATCGCCTGCTATCAACTCTTTGAAGACCATTTCCTCAAGAGAATTTAAGTTTACAATGTTGGTCATGCTTATATGTTCTCCTTTTGTCTCCTTCCCCCACTCTTTCCCTTCCTTGGACCCTCCGTGCTTAGCTGAGTGGGTCTCACTTCTAAGTAGGCAGTTGACTCGGTCAGTCAAGGCTCAACTCGAGCCAGTCTCCTCAAACCAAGAGACACTCTCTACGCTCTACGCCATGTTGGCACATTAGGCATCCGTCAAAGGAAACTTCGCCTTCGACATGCAACAAAGATAAGTACCTACTTCAAGTTTTAACTTCATCTTCATCGGTTTTAACTTCTACATGTTTTTAACGATATTTTATAGACAGCGTGAGATTATTTATTTGGGGCAAAATCATTCTTCGCGGGATTTGCCATGTTGAGCTTTTGTCTGTCTAAGCCAACCTTAATAGAAAGTAGCTTTTCTTAAGCTATTTAATTGGGAAATCTTCTCACTACGTGGGATATTATCTAATACCCGCTGTCTATAATTCACCAAGCTAGTTCCTCCGCTGGCTTATCTTTGACCCCATTCTTCTATTAAGATCGTTCTGGAACCTTCCAGATCCTGTACTTTATCTACAAGTCCTGCCGTCATGTAATTTTCACTCACTTGTGAGAATACTATTTAAAATGGAAGAATCTTACTTCTGAATTAAGGCTCAATAGCGAAATTTTTTCCACCGATGGAATGTTCTATGGTACATTTAATTGTAATTCACAACTTTCTCAAGAAATAGACTCTCGCCTACCTAGTGCAATCAGTTATTTTCATCATTGCAATAACTTTCTTTCCCATAAACTTTCGTGTTTCTACAGTGAACTTTTATCTGTTTAACTGACTATAGTGAAAACTAGTGCTTGTTCAACTTTTCTACCGCGTCGCGATCGTCCGTTTACTTTAAATAAGGCCATGAACATTGATCCTAAATCCCAATGATCTTTCCTCAACCTTCTACTAACAAACCATATTAATAAAATTGTAACTTTTCTATACGGTGTCACTCTACGAAGTACCCTTCCATTTTGCTTGTTTATCATTAATTAATTTCTGTATAACTACGTGTTTTATACACGGTTCAAACTTACATTGTATCTTCCCTATAATCAGGGAAAACAATTCTTTCAACTCTTGAGTGAGTTACTTCTAGGTCTCACGAAATGGAAACTGCCCCATTTGGCTTGTGATTCCTACTTAACCATAGGAGGTCGAGAACCTTCCTTTTGACTTTCTCTTCAGGTTTCACCGTAAGTGACCTGCTCTCTTTTGTATAATTGTTATAAAGTAATTCAGCTTAAATATAAGAAGTTGTAGGAACTTCTATTTTATTCTTCATGTTTTTCTTATTGTTATTTTCGAAGTTGTCACTCTCTCTAGAATATTCTCTCAGAAATTTCTTAAAGTACACTCTTGTACTCAATCTAATGTTTAAATTTTAATTACTTAATTTGTCTTTTTTAAATCTTATAAAGATTTTAGAACATATATAAAGTTTGAAAGCTAATAAATTGTCAATTGCCTGGAGCAGACGTTTAATGTTTTCCGAGGTCTGTGATCCAAAAATTATTAACCAAATTGAAAATATATATTTGTTAAAGTTATCAACTTCTTTTGAATTGTTAAATAAATTAAGCGTTTCTTTTCGCTTTCTCATTTTTCTAGTACAACGGTTAGGCAAGATCCTGTCTTCCTTGGCTCTCCCTACTCAATGCCATTAAATCCATTAATAGGGCTTTCACCACTCGTTGCATTTGAGCAAGAACTCTTAGTGGTGATCTCGTTAAAGTTTCTCTTAGCTTTAATAGCTAATTCTAACTGGCCAGTAAGGCAAGTAAAGCTCGCTACGCCAGCTACCTGCTTGTGGAGATCCTCTCCGAAAACTTATGGTCAGTTTTCCAAAAGATAAGTGTTTTTCTTTGTCTAAACTTTTAGCCGGCTCCTCGCCGAGTAAAAGCTTAGCCATTTCCAAATGCAACCATTGGTTCATTTACCAAAATTACTCCCCACGGCATAATTTTTTATCATTATCCTTCTTGGAAGCACTTGGTCGCCTTTTCAGGAACTCCATAATTTCGAAAACTGGAATTACCAAACCTGATTCTAATTATTGGTATTCTTCGAATTACTTTGCAAAAACGAATTTCTTGGAACAGACATACAATAAATCGGTTACTCTCAGTCTTGCCAGACCACCACCCTTCCCCATAGTAAGCAGATGCATGCTTGAGAGGGAATATACTAAAGCCACTCTCTTGCAAACCACCCAAGTTCTAGCTGTGTTTCCCGTCAGCTTAAACCAAGCCCTTACCCACTTTAGGTATCCGAGAGCGGATTTGCGGTGGCAACCGCCTCTAAGTGCATTTAAGGTTAAATTTATAACTTGTGTGTGACTCTCCTCCTATTTTTCTATCCTGTTTCTCCAGTCCGAAACCTATCTCCTTTTTTAATCATCTTCCCTTGGTGGTTAGGTTATTCCTCAGCCAATAATCTACCCAAAAATTGGTCCCGGAAACCCGGGAGAGTCCATTTGTCATTTTTCTGTTTAAAAGATCATTTGGCAATACTTTGCAAATTATTAATATATGCTTTGAATCTTTCAGCTATAACCACATCGTGCAAAGCCTGTGAAGGGGAAATAGGCCGCTCCTGTCTCCTTTGGTGTGTCCCGTTCTTTCTACTTATTTGCTGCTGCTAGCTTGACAGCATTTCCAAGGTTCCACAGTTTCGTGAGTTGCATTTCAATCTATTTTCTTTAACATGGCTCCTACTGATAAGGATAAGGATGAAAAACTTACTTCTAAACGAGCATCCTATAAAGGGCAAATTACCCGATTCAGAAAGTACATAAAGGAGTTAGATCCCTCAGAAGGTCAATTAGACTTGTTGAAACATCGTGTAAGGGATTTTGAACGTTCTTATGAAAATTATTGTAACATTCAAACTGAAATAGAAACGTGTATGCTCAATCAAACCGAAGATCGAGTCGAAGTAGAAAACCAATATTACGAAGGCATAGGTTCTGCTTTCAAAATAATACGCCAACTCGAAGAGGAGCAGAAAAAGGACGCTTCTGTTCTTGGTTCCCTTCACGAACCACAAACTTCTTTCCGTGATGGTACTCACAAGCCCAAACCAATTTTACCTAAAATTGATTTACCCCATTTTTCTGGAGATGAATCTACTTGGGATTCCTTCTATGAATTATTTTGCTCCCTTGTTCATGACAATGAAGACATTCAAGTCATTTACAAGTTTCATTACTTGAGATCTATCCTCCGAGGCCAAGCTTTGCAGTTAGTCGAAGCACTTCCCCTACGTGCCGAAAATTACCCCATTGCCTTTAACTTATTAAAAGAAAGATATGGAAATTTACGGTTACGTATTCAACGCCATATGAAGGCTCTATTTAACCTACCTGCGTCACAGCACAATGATGTCACTAGTTTGCGTACTCTAGTTGATACTACACAACTTCACGTTAAGGCTTTGTCCCAATTAGATCAACCTACTGAACATTGGGATACTTTCCTAATACATTTAGTGGTTTCTAAAGTTGATGCTGCTACCCTCAAAGCTTGGGAAATTGAACTTTCTAAAGAAGACGACTACTCTTACGAGCATTTAGTCACTTTTATAAACGCTAGATGCCAACTCTTAACCGCTCTAGCTAATCAAAGTGAACCCTCATCTCCTAGTTCTAAGTTTGAATTAATGTCCATCAAACCTAAAAGCGAACGCTTAGCGTCTAATACCCACAAACCCGGGTCCAGCCCATCTAAATTTAAATCAAACTCTACTGGTTACCCAACTAGGTCTAGTGAACATCGTGTTGCTAGCTCTATGGTTTTAAACACTCAAAGCGAACCCCGTAGGAGTTTAAACGAACCTTTAAAGTGCATACTTTGTAAAGATCCCCATGCCCTATACCTTTGTAAATCCTTTAAAGAAATGTCAGTCGACAACAGAAGAAAATTAGTTTCCCAGAACAAACATTGCTTGAATTGCTTAGCGCCTACTCATTCTGCTTCTAATTGCAAGTCCACAAGACTTTGCTACCATTGTGAAAAGGCTCATCACACTTTGCTACATCGTCATGATCAGGCAAGGTCATCGACAGCATCTACTTCTCCGAAAAATGATAGTGCTAACAGTTCTAATGCTTCATCGTATATTCAAAATGCCAAGTCCATTCGCAGTGCCCAAGTATTGTTGTCTACTGTCCAAATCGAAGTTCAGGATAACTTTGGCAACTGGGTCCGTGCACGCGGTCTTCTAGATTCAGCGGCAAATCATGATTTTGTGTCTAATTCCTTGATTAGAAAACTAGGCCTACCTGTAAACCCCACTTCTATTAACGTGTCGGGCATCAACAGCTCAAAATCGCAAGCTTTACAATTCTCAAAGCTAACCATAAGAGATACTTGTCATAGAAACAACTTTCTTAAACTTAATTGTCTAATTCTCAATAGCATTGGAGAAGACACTCCAAGTCACTCTGTGGATATTTCAGGGTTAAACATTCCCTCGCATTTAAGGCTAGCCGATCCTTTGTTCAACATGCAAAACCCTATTGACATACTCTTTAGTGCCAATGTTTTCTGGAATTGCCTTCGTAAACAGGTTCGCAAGTTATCCTCAAACGTTGTCGCCAGAGACACTAATTTTGGATGGATCGTCACAGGTCAACTTCCCCATTATTCTCCCCAACCTGCATCGCAATGTTACTTCTCCAATACTGACCTGGAACAGTTCTGGAGGCTTGAAAGCGTTGATCCTCCTAATGTAACCTCTTCAGAAAATGAATTCTGTGAGCAACTTTTTTTGAACACCACCACTCGTTCTTCTGGTGGCCGGTTCGTTGTTCAAATGCCAAGATTACATAATCCTCCCAAACTTATTAACTCTCAGCCCAAAGCTCGAAAAGCTCTCTTTGCTATCGAGAGCAAATTCAAGAAAGAACCTCTTGTTAAACAGCAGTACACTGATTTCATGGATGAGTATGAAAGCTTAGATCATATGGAAGTTGTTAACAAATCTGATGATGAATTGCATCCCCCAATTGAAACGGTTTATTTAAATCATCATCCCGTGTGGAAAAACCCTCTTGTAAAAGATAAAATCCGAGTTGTTTTCAATGGTTCATCACCCGACGTTAATGGCAACAGCCTTAACGACACCCTTTACTCTGGTCCTGCTATTCAGTCAGATCTATCTGCTATACTCTTAAACTTTCGATTATTTCCCATAGCTGTTATAGCTGATATAAAACAGATGTACCGTCAAGTGTTAATTCAACCGGAACAACGAGATCTTCAAAGAATCTTGTGGCGTGATGAAATCAGCAAGCCCATTAAGGTATTTCGCTTAAAAACGGTTACTTATGGCTTAAAACCCTCTGCTTTCCTTGCTATCCGATCCCTACACTTGCTTGCCTCACAAGATGGTCATTTATTTAATTCCAAAGCCTCTGAAGCACTAACTACGTCATTCTATGTTGACGATTATTTGCAGTCCTTCCCCACTTTGGAGGAAGCTTCTTCTGTGTCTTTAGAACTTCAGACATTGCTAAGGAATGGAGGTTTCCCACTTCATAAGTGGAATTCCAACTCCCCTGAGTTTCTCGCTCAGTTTCCCATCGAAGACGTAGACCCTTCTTCTGTCGAAATTTGTGGAAACTCCGAATCCATAAAAACTCTAGGAGTTCATTGGTGCACTAGCACTGACACTCTCATCTACAAAGTTTCGCTCGCAGAAGAGCTTCCTAACACAAAAAGACAAATTCTCTCTGAAATTGCAAAAATTTTTGATCCACTTCAATTCCTTGCCCCAGTTATCGTTATAGCCAAACTCTTCATGCAAGAGCTGTGGTCGCTCAAATGTGAATGGGATGACACTGTCCCTCTTTCTTTTCTGAATCGTTGGCTCTCGTTTCGCAGCAATTTGCTGGATCTTTCCCTTATTGAAATTCCTAGGAATTTAATTAACGCTCATTCTAATGAATCCTTCTTCCTTCATGTGTTCGCTGACAGTTCCGAAAAAGCTTACGGTTGCTACGCATATTTAGTTTATCACGGTTCATTCTATGGATCTTCAGTTTCCAACCTTGTTTGTGCCAAATCGAAGGTCGCTCCTCTTAAAACCATCACTTTGCCTAGGCTTGAATTGTGTGCTGCACTTATGGCTGCAGAACTTGTTAAGAAATTACGAAAAGTATTAAAAGTCGAATTCTCGCAAATCTATCTTTGGAGCGATTCCATGATCACCCTTTCTTGGATCGCCAAGAACCCCTCTCACTGGCAAACTTTTGTTGCAAACAGAGTTTCCAAAATTCAAACTCTTTCTTCTGGATGTCAATGGAGGCATGTGCCCAGTGCTGATAATCCAGCCGATATTATCTCTCGTGGTTGTTTACCCTCTCAATTGGCAGCTTCCAAGTTGTACTGGCATGGGCCCTCGTGGTTAATCGAAGACTCTTCTTCGTGGTCTTCTAAACCTCCAGCTACAAACTCCAACTTGCCTGACGCTAAAGTACCTCTATCTATTGCTTCGTGTCTTGTTTCCAACGCTTCTCATCCCTTGTTGTCCTGCTATTCTTCTTTTCATAAATTAATACGAATTATCGCCTATCTCCTTAGATGGAAATATCTTGTGGTTGACCAACCTCTTCTCCCTAAACCACACCTTACCAATTATGAATTGAATCTCGCTACCATTAAGGTTTTACAACTGACACAGCAAGAAGCATTTTCTTCTGAATTGTCTTTACTTTCTTCTAAAAGGGATCTTCCCAAATCCAGTCGTCTTCGTGCTTTGGCCCCGTTCCTTGATGACCATGGGTTACTCAGGGTAGGTGGTAGGCTCTCGCAATCTTTGCTCTCTGAGGACAAAAAGCATCCCGTTATTTTGCCTTCTAAACATCATGTAACTTCCCTAATTATACGTGACTTTCATTATCGTAATCTGCATGTTGGCACACGCACTCTGCTTTGCCTCTTAAGGGAAAAGTACTGGATCATAAATGGAATTCATGAAGTATCTTCTGTAATTCATAAGTGCATTCCTTGTTTCAAAGCGAAACCTAAAATCAATACTCAATTAATGAGCGATCTGCCCTCTTTTCGCTCTTCTCCTATACGCCCATTTGCTTTAACTGGTGTGGACTATATGGGTCCGTTCCAATATCAACGAAATTCTCCTGAAGCTAAACGCAAATTGTTTGGTAAGCATTATGTTTCTCTCTTTGTTTGCATGGTTACTGGCGCAATCCACTTGGAACTAGTAACGAATGCTTCTACTTCTTACTTTTTATCAGCTGTCTCTCGCTTCACTGCTAGGCGTGGTGTTCCTTCAGAGATGTTCTCTGATAACGCTTCCACTTTTCAGGGCGCAGCTTCCCTGTGGAAGAAAGCTCTCACTTCCTCTCCTGCCATGGAACAAATTTCTAATTTTTCTTACTCAAAGGGTTTCAAATGGCGCTTTATACCTCCCTACGCTCCTCATCACGGTGGTAGGTGGGAATCTTGCGTAAAGCTCACTAAACGTCATTTAAGAAAGGTCTTAGGCAATCGCATTTTGACTTACGAGGAATTCAATTCACTATCCGTTCTGATTGAGGGTGTTGTTAACTCTCGCCCTCTAACTCCTCTTTCCAATGACCCTGATGACCTGCTCCCACTTACACCTGGTCACTTCCTTATCGGCACTTCTCTTTCTGCCCCTCCTCCTTTTCCCTATTCTTACAGGGGTTCTAATCTACCTATCGTTTGGCGTAAACTTGAAGCCCTCCGTAATTATTTTTGGAAGAGATGGAACTTGGAATATTTAACTTCCTTGCAACGGAGACAGAAGTGGTTTCTTTCCAGTCCCGACATTAAAGTGGGGGACTTGGTCTTGGTTAGGGATGTTTCTCCCCCCCCCCTAGTTTGGACGTCTGGTAGAGTGACCGAGTGTTATCCTGGAAGAGATGGGAGAGTCAGGGTGGCCAAAATCTTGACCATTAATGGTCCGATCACAAGACCACTGTCTTTGATCGCTCCATTACCTTTAAATGTTTAACTGCTTCTTTGATCTCTGTTGGTGTTTTCCCCTCCCAGTATGGTGTATTCTTGGAATACACGGTACGAGAGAATATAATTTTTAATGCTTTTGCATGTTCATTCCTTCTTCTTCATCAAACACCAACAGTGATTTTCTATTTTCTGTTTGGTGATCATGTTGCTTATATCTTTTGTAAGTCTGTTCTAGATATATATATTCCATGACCCACCTAGCGTCATCTAGCAGCGAATCTCTGAAACTCCTCAATTCTTCCTGGTGCAAGAGGACTTCCTTTTCCATCTGGCCACCAGATCTCGTTGCCATAGCCAGCTATTATCTCCATGAGCAAGAGATCTTCGTCTACTTTTTCACTCACCATGCTGTGCTAGTATCGCCTGCTATCAACTCTTTGAAGACCATTTCCTCAAGAGAATTTAAGTTTACAATGTTGGTCATGCTTATATGTTCTCCTTTTGTCTCCTTCCCCCACTCTTTCCCTTCCTTGGACCCTCCGTGCTTAGCTGAGTGGGTCTCACTTCTAAGTAGGCAGTTGACTCGGTCAGTCAAGGCTCAACTCGAGCCAGTCTCCTCAAACCAAGAGACACTCTCTACGCTCTACGCCATGTTGGCACATTAGGCATCCGTCAAAGGAAACTTCGCCTTCGACATGCAACAAAGATAAGTACCTACTTCAAGTTTTAACTTCATCTTCATCGGTTTTAACTTCTACATGTTTTTAACGATATTTTATAGACAGCGTGAGATTATTTATTTGGGGCAAAATCATTCTTCGCGGGATTTGCCATGTTGAGCTTTTGTCTGTCTAAGCCAACCTTAATAGAAAGTAGCTTTTCTTAAGCTATTTAATTGGGAAATCTTCTCACTACGTGGGATATTATCTAATACCCGCTGTCTATAATTCACCAAGCTAGTTCCTCCGCTGGCTTATCTTTGACCCCATTCTTCTATTAAGATCGTTCTGGAACCTTCCAGATCCTGTACTTTATCTACAAGTCCTGCCGTCATGTAATTTTCACTCACTTGTGAGAATACTATTTAAAATGGAAGAATCTTACTTCTGAATTAAGGCTCAATAGCGAAATTTTTTCCACCGATGGAATGTTCTATGGTACATTTAATTGTAATTCACAACTTTCTCAAGAAATAGACTCTCGCCTACCTAGTGCAATCAGTTATTTTCATCATTGCAATAACTTTCTTTCCCATAAACTTTCGTGTTTCTACAGTGAACTTTTATCTGTTTAACTGACTATAGTGAAAACTAGTGCTTGTTCAACTTTTCTACCGCGTCGCGATCGTCCGTTTACTTTAAATAAGGCCATGAACATTGATCCTAAATCCCAATGATCTTTCCTCAACCTTCTACTAACAAACCATATTAATAAAATTGTAACTTTTCTATACGGTGTCACTCTACGAAGTACCCTTCCATTTTGCTTGTTTATCATTAATTAATTTCTGTATAACTACGTGTTTTATACACGGTTCAAACTTACATTGTTTCTTCCCTATAATCAGGGAAAACAATTCTTTCAACTCTTGAGTGAGTTACTTCTAGGTCTCACGAAATGGAAACTGCCCCATTTGGCTTGTGATTCCTACTTAACCATAGGAGGTCGAGAACCTTCCTTTTGACTTTCTCTTCAGGTTTCACCGTAAGTGACCTGCTCTCTTTTGTATAATTGTTATAAAGTAATTCAGCTTAAATATAAGAAGTTGTAGGAACTTCTATTTTATTCTTCATGTTTTTCTTATTGTTATTTTCGAAGTTGTCACTCTCTCTAGAATATTCTCTCAGAAATTTCTTAAAGTACACTCTTGTACTCAATCTAATGTTTAAATTTTAATTACTTAATTTGTCTTTTTTAAATCTTATAAAGATTTTAGAACATATATAAAGTTTGAAAGCTAATAAATTGTCAATTGCCTGGAGCAGACGTTTAATGTTTTCCGAGGTCTGTGATCCAAAAATTATTAACCAAATTGAAAATATATATTTGTTAAAGTTATCAACTTCTTTTGAATTGTTAAATAAATTAAGCGTTTCTTTTCGCTTTCTCATTTTTCTAGTACAACGGTTAGGCAAGATCCTGTCTTCCTTGGCTCTCCCTACTCAATGCCATTAAATCCATTAATAGGGCTTTCACCACTCGTTGCATTTGAGCAAGAACTCTTAGTGGTGATCTCGTTAAAGTTTCTCTTAGCTTTAATAGCTAATTCTAACTGGCCAGTAAGGCAAGTAAAGCTCGCTACGCCAGCTACCTGCTTGTGGAGATCCTCTCCGAAAACTTATGGTCAGTTTTCCAAAAGATAAGTGTTTTTCTTTGTCTAAACTTTTAGCCGGCTCCTCGCCGAGTAAAAGCTTAGCCATTTCCAAATGCAACCATTGGTTCATTTACCAAAATTACTCCCCAAGGTATAATTTTTTATCATTATCCTTCTTGGAAGCACTTGGTCGCCTTTTCAGGAACTCCATAATTTCGAAAACTGGAATTACCAAACCTGATTCTAATTATTGGTATTCTTCGAATTACTTTGCAAAAACGAATTTCTTGGAACAGACATACAATAAATCGGTTACTCTCAGTCTTGCCAGACCACCACCCTTCCCCATAGTAAGCAGATGCATGCTTGAGAGGGAATATACTAAAGCCACTCTCTTGCAAACCGACCAAGTTCTAGCTGTGTTTTCCGTCAGCTTAAACCAAGCCCTTACCCACTTTAGGTATCCGAGAGCGGATTTGCGGTGGCAACCACCTCTAAGTGCATTTAAGGTTAAATTTATAACTTTTGTGTGACTCTCCTCCTATTATTCTATCCTGTTTCTCCCGTCCGAAACCTATCTCCTTTTCTTAATCATCTTCCCTTGGTGGTTAGGTTATTCCTCAGCCAATAATCTACCCAGCACCTCTAAAATGCCCTGTCCTGTTGCAGTGGTCTCTTACTTTTATTTCTCCGCCTAAGATTGGCTTTTCACATATGGGGCAGGTGGTGGCTTGATCATATTCTCTTTGCTGTACATCATTCATCTGAATTGGTACAGGGTTGTTCAAAATAGATTCTACTTTGCCTGCTAAAGCCGCCATTTGATCAACAAACCTCCGCGCACAATCCTGACCTTCATGACTTACATACTCACATTGTGAATTATCATAATGACAGACAACATAATAGGCTACAGCAAAAGGCTCATGTTTCTGCACTATATAGGTTGAGCTTGTATGGGGGCCTGGTTCACATCCCTGAATGGGAACAGTAAGGGCCTCAAAATCAGCGTAAACAGTAAATGGTACCATGTCTTGTTTATTAGTGGCCTTAAATTTTAAGACTGCGTCATTCCCTTCGGGCAAGACTAGCTTTACTGCCGTCTGCCCTTCACAGTCTTCCGTATGTCGTTTCAAAAGTTCATCAGTTCCAAAATACTGAAGGCAGCGCTCACAAATGTGTTTTGCACACTTATCATTGCACATTTGACTGCTTACCAATCTACTCAAATTCTTTATCCAACAATAATGGCTTTTATCCCCATCAGACAGGAAAAGCAGGTGAATGTGATGTTGCTTTACCTGTTTGGTGGCATACAAGGGGCCCACAATATTGGATCCCTCAATGCCATACACCATGAAGGAGAAATTTGGATTATCTTTCTCAAATAAATGAATTTTATCTAGAGACATGGGAAATGAAACACGGTCCAGATTAAGAGTTGGTTTCATGTGGTTAAACACATCTTTGTACTGCCCTGGTCTATCACCACGTGTGTCTTCACAGGGTTGCAGACAGCTAACTATACTCCACAAAAAGCAGTAATCGTCTTTGTTGCGTATGTTGATCACTGCCTTTCTGGAAGCGATAAAGCTCGGTGTGGCAATATAGCTACTCCCTGCATTCAATGGATTGTATTTACAAATATTGATTTGCAAATAGGCAATACTATTGAGGGCCAAGGCACTGGGACCCTGTTGCAACTTATCAAATTTAGTGATAAGCGCTTGAATAGCTTTCTCCTGATACCACGTTTCCAAATTATCAGCTATCAGTACTTTCTCCATGTTTGTACAAAGGTTAAAGTGTGTTTCTCTTCAACATTATTTTTATCAACGTAAATGCACATAGTAGTTCGAAATTTATTTTTAAAGCCTGATGCAATCTTAAGCCTTGTTCACATTCACTCAAAAAAATGGGAAAACATAATTCCACAAAATCTTTAGGCGACAGACAGTGATTCGCATTGTAAATTCGGCCGGAGCAAACTCGCGTTTTGAAACATTTGGCCAAAGACTGCCACACTAACACTTCACTCTCTAATATAGACATGATTATAAAATGGACTAATAAACGTGCAACCCTTACCTTAGAATAGGTTAATCCAAAATCTGCAATTCCAAACGGCCACACTTATCGCTTTCACTGACTGGCAAACAATCACGCTCACAAGTACACAATGGTTGTAGCAATTGGCCCCAGCAGGAAATGATCACCAACAAGGTTTCTGTAGTTTTTGTATCACCGGCAAGGTTTCACTTGTTTTTTTTTCCAACGATTTATCAGAAAAAACAAACCAATACAATCCGTTATTAGTCATGGTTATATACATTAAACATGTGCATTCATGCATTCATTCATTCATTCATTCATCCATTCATTCATTCATTCATAAGAGTTGCTAAAAACAAAAGGTTTCAAGTGTGCACACATAGATAAAACACTCAGTCAAAAAGTAACAAAGTCATTTACAAAGAAAAGAATTAATCTATATTCATAGCTCACCTTTTTTTATTTCGCAAGCGTGACGGTAGTTAAAGCCTGTTCACTCCATACACGTCTTCATTCTGAAACAATAATAAATACACGCCATAAGTTTATAAATTTCCATGAAATAAATGGCATACGTTTAACAACAACATCAATTAAAGTAATGGAACAACATGTACTCACCATATAACGAATTATAATGCTTTCAGCAAATGTGCTCTTTGCCGCCACTGTCACTGTCACTGTCTCTCTGTCTGCTTTCCCAGACTTAATGACGTTTTTTTAAAATCTGCAACAAACAATGCCCCCAAAAAATACAATCAGTCACTAACTTACTTTTCACGCATACACAAAATAACAATAAAACCAATCATGTCATAATTAACAATAATGAACCTACCTTAGTACAAGTATGGCCGCGGTTCACGTAATTTTTTACAAAGAGCATAAGGCACTTGCATCCGTCGCCTTCAAAAATGATCACAAGAATGATGAGTCTCTCTTACCCTCAGAACATATATGTCTCCTCAACATGCAAAGTTAACACTTTACTTTTTTGTTCCTACGCGTAGAATGTCGTGGAGCGCACAAGTCAGACTGATTCTCACAAGCTTTGCAATCTCTGCATGAGTGTGCGTGGGAATGCAATGATCAGCTTTTCGACAGAGCTGTATGTCCTTCATCACAATATCGAGTTACACGTCTGGGTCAGATAACAGCCACCTGCATGCGAACAACAGGCTGTTACCTCTCTCTGCCTGCGAGGCACGTACGATGATACGACCACTGTCTGTCTGGCTCGCCGTGGGTCAGCCTAAATGCTTTCAATTCTCATTTCATCAAGCAAGTTCTCTCTCTGCATGTGAGCCCAGTCAAGCCTTGTCAAATAATAATAATAATGCATAGGTGTTTTACCAACATCATAGCGCTTAACATAACGTGACTTCAAATCTGGTTTCTTACTTTTTCCCCGTTTTCCTCAACGATCTCGAAAAAAAATGACGGAAACCATGATTTCTGCTTTTCCATACCTACATCTCCGTAAAGAGAACAACGACACAAATACATCAATATGCCCGTCATAAAAATCGCCTCATTCGTTTTCCAAATAACGCGAAAATGAACAAAAACACCTTTTCCATAAGAAAACCATGTTTCCAGCTTTTATCTTTTCCATACCTATATCCCCGTAAAGAGAACAATGAGACGAAAAAATACTACCACGCACGTCATCATCACGTTTTCAGTTTTCGCAATATTAGGGAAAATCACAAAAACCCATTTTCCATCAAAAAACCTTGTTTCCAGCTTTTTACCTTCTCCGTACCTACATCTCCGTAAAGAGCACATTGAGACGAAAAAATACTATCACGCACGTCATCATCACGTTTTCAGTTTTCGCAATATTAGGGAAAATCACAAAAAACAATTTTAACATCAAAAAATATGTTTTCAGCTTTTTACCTTTTCCGTACCTACATCTCCGTAAAGAGGACATTGAGACGAAAAAATACTATCACGCACGTCATCATCACGTTTTCCGTTTTCCAAAAATCAGCAAAAATGTGAAAAACGCATTTTTAGACCCAAAATCCTATGTTCAGCTTTTCGACACCTACATTCCCATAAAGAGCGCAACGAGACGAAAAAAACGAATCCAAGGACGCCCTCCTAGCATGACTCCTTCCATTCCAAGGTCGCAGGGGCTCACAACTTCCTAGGTAACGTAGAACCTACAACCTAGCATTATTTTAGAGTGGACATAAAACGTCCATAGGAAAGGGGGGGATTCACCACGAGTCCTACGACACCTCATAGGTTTAAATCCGATTATTGGTTACCGAGATAGTAAAAAAGCGCATGACCTATGAGTTTTAATGATTCTTAATAAATATTTAAAAAACCTCATCTATAAATAATCATGGCAAAAGCCCGCCCTCTTACAAAACCCCTCAAGTTCGTAGGCATACAAAAAACACTCATCGCCAAAATGTCAAAACAACATGTTTACCCCAAATGGCCTTTCCAAATTCCATCCATTTTAAAAAATAACCTCACCATCACATAGAGAGGAAAAAATACCATCTGAACGACCCCTGACTTGACCCTACTCCTTTCCCACCACCTAACCCTTTCCCAGCATAGCCATACATATTCAAGCACGAGCGCGACTTGAGAAAACCAACACTACCCCACTACTCGCGAATGACCTTTTAGTTTTGGTCTTTTAATTAAATAAAGAGGCTATAGGAAAGTAGGGGGGCGTCACTACGAGTGCTAGGACACCCTGTATGTTCTAATCCCATGTTTGGTTAGCGAGATATCAGGTTCGGAGCCGATACGAGGAGGGTTCAAAAAGAAGTACCGTAGAACCCGTGTCACCACACTACTTACATCATCCCCAAACACATTAGCTCAAGACATACTGCAGACCTACAATATTGTGAAAAATAATGGACAGCAAGTTACCATAATATGGATTCCCTCACATAAAGAAATAAAGGGCAATGGAAAAGCTGACATTATCAGCTAAAGAAGCAACTCATCTACCCCTACTCGATCCAAACGTTCTAACTCCTCACTCAGATATTGCCTCTTTTCTTACTACAAAGATCCGTAGAGAATGGTTAACCGAATGGACACGCACACAACCCACAAGGCTTCATGATGTCAGACGAGGATCTACAGATATATTTGATGTTTCATTCCTTCAGCGTAGAGAACAAGTGGTCATTACTAGAATACGTATAGGCCACAGCAAACACTGACTCATGTACATCTCTTCTCTAAGAAACTTCCACCAGTATGTGACACCTGTCAAAAAAGAAAAACTGTTGACCACATTATACTCGAATGTCACCTATACGATCAACAAAGACTTTTGTGAAAAATCAATCAAAATGGAAACGCAGCCTGTGTAATGGGGACTATTCCACATACCACTTCTATGGACGAAATATTTTATTTGTTATAGGGTAGTTAATTTAATACGGATGTTTTATTTCAAGAGTGTATTTATTTATTTATTTATTTATTTATCGTATGGCTTTTAGTGCCGGGAGTGTCCGAGGACATGTTCGGCTCGCCTGAGTCTGTAGCTGCTTCCAGCGGACACCCTAAAGGCAAGTTCCGTTCAATTTCAAGTAGTTCCAACTTTCGCCACCAGATATCAATGATACCTAGTGGTGAACGTTGGAACTTTGATAGAGCGTTCTGACGAAATCTAACCTAACAAATTTTGCTTTACACAAGTTTAGTCTGTGAAAGGATCTTTTACATGCCATAAATCTATGACATGGGACCGCCGGCTTTACTTCCCCTCCGAAGGAAGGCATACTGAAGGATTTTAACGCTCTTAAGTAATCCGACGACTTCGGCCGGGTTTGAACCCGCTATCTTGGGCACAGCAGTTCAGCATGCTACCGACTACGCCACCGAAGCCGCTAAGAGTATTGAACTGGCTGATAAATGTAAAATGTGCCTGTTTGTGTAGCTGTAGAAATAAAATAGTGTAAGTGACATCTTGAATGAGAATACTCAGTGTAAAAACATTATCAATTTTTTTAGGCAAACGAATCTATTCAGCAAAATCTAATCATTATCTTCTCAAGATATATTGTTAATTTATAGGTTTTTTTTTCATAAATGTATCTCTATGTAATCAATATAGATAGTTTAGTATGTAAAATTCTGAATGTCGCGATATGACTTACTGAGTTAAAGCGACAATAAATAAATTTATATATATATATATATTGTCGAGGTCGAGGGGTAAAAATCACCGCATAAACCACTGCCAGCTGGATCGCATCCCTCCTGGCTGCTTTAGACTGCCTGCCCATTCAACACTCAGAGGCGGACAAGATAGATTGCAGCACCAACCCACTGAGATCACCGCGGCTTTTTCACTGCCAGCTTCATCGCGTCCCTCCTGGCTGCTTTCAACTGCCTGCCCATTCAACACTTGGAGGCGTTCAAGATATACAGGGTGCTACAAAAAGGTACGGCCAAACTTTCAGGAAACATTCCTCACACACAAAGAAATAAAATATGTTATGTGGACATGTGTCCGGAAACGCCTAATTTCCATGTTAGAGCTCATTTTAGTTTCGTTAGTATGTACTGTACTTCCTCGATTCACCGCCAGTTGGCCCATTTGAAGGAAGGTAAAGTTGACGTCAGTGCTTGTGTTGACATGCGACTCATTGCTCTACAGTACGAGCATCAAGCACAAAAGTACGTAGCATCAACTGGTTAGTGTTCATCACGAACGTGGTTTTGCAGTCAGTGCAATGTTTACAAATGCGGAGTTGGCAGATGCCCATTTGGTGTATGGATTAACACGAGGCAATAGCCGTGGCGCGGTACGTTTGTATCGAGACAGATTTCCAGAACGAAGGTGTCCCGACAGGAAGACGTTCGAAGCAATTGATCGGCGTCTTAGGGAGCACGGAACATTCCAGCCTATGACTCGCGACTGGGGAAGACCTAGAACGACGAGGACACCTGCAATGGACGAGGCAATTCTTCGTGCAGTTGACGATAACCCTCATGTCAGCGTCAGAGAAGTTGCTGCTGTACAAGGTAACGTTGACCACGTCACTGTATGGAGAGTGCTACGGGAGAACCTGTTGTTCCCGTACCATGTACAGCGTGTGCAGGCACTATCAGCAGCTGATTGGCCTCCACGGGTACACTTCTGCGAATGGTTCATCCAACAATGTGTCAATCCTCATTTCAGTGCAAATGTTCTCTTTGCGGATGAGGCGTCATTCCAACGTGATCAAATTGTAAATTGTCACAATCAACATGTGTGGGCTGACGAGAATCCGCACGCAATTGTGCAATCACGTCATCAACACAGATTTTCTGTGAACGTTTGGGCAGGAATTGTTGGTGATGTCTTGATTGGGCCCCATGTTCTTCCACCTACGCTCAATGGAGCACGTTATCATGATTTCATACGGGATACTCTACCTGTGCTGCTAGAACATGTGCCTTTAAAAGTACGACACAACATGTGGTTCATGCACGATGGAGCTCCTGCACATTTCAGTCGAAGTGTTCGTACGCTTCTCAACAACAGATTCGGTGACCGATGGATTGGTAGAGGCGGACCAATTCCATGGCCTCCACGCTCTCCTGACCTCAACCCTCTTGACTTTCATTTATGGGGGCATTTGAAAGCTCTTGTCTACGCAACCCTGGTACCAAATGTAGAGACTCTTCGTGCTCGTATTGTGGACGGCTGTGATACAATACGCCATTCTTCAGGGCTGCATCAGCGCATCAGGGATTCTATGCGACGGAGGGTGGATGCATGTATCCTCGCTAACGGAGGACATTTTGAACATTTCCTGTAACAAAGTTTTTGAAGTCACGCTGGTACGTTCTGTTGCTGTGTGTTTCCATTCCATGATTAATGTGATTTGAAGAGAAGTAATAAAATGAGCTCTAACATGGAAATTAAGCGTTTCCGGACACATGTCCACATATCATATTTTCTTTCTTTGTGTGTGAGGAATGTTTCCTGAAAGTTTGGTCGTACCTTTTTGTAACACCCTGTATATTAATCACTGCCGGCTGGATCGCACCCCTCCTGGTTGCTTTAAAGTGCCTGCCCATTCGACAATTACAGCATTGGTTTATGCGTACAACCTCGTCACAGCGACTTGGTGCTGCTCCTGGCGACTTTATTTGAAAACGAGGTTGTACGCATTAATCAATGCTGTAATTGTCGAATGGGCAGACAGTTTAAAGCAACCAGGCGGGGTGCGATCCAGCCGGCAGTGATACATATATATATATATATATTGTACCCCTCCAAGTAGTAGTAGTAATCTGTGCCTCCAAGTGTTGAATGGGCAGGCAGTTGAAAGCAGCCAGGAGGGACGCGATGAAGCTGGCAGTGAAAAAGTCGCGGTGATCTCAGTGGGTTGGTGCTGCAATCTATCGTGTACGCCTCTGAGTGTTGAATGGGCAGGCAGTCTAAAGCAGCCAGGAGAGATGCGATCCATCTGGCACTGCATAAACAAAGCGTTCATATGTACGGACTCTCAAAGCGTTCTCCAAGCCTTACGCAATGTAACAAATACTGAAAATTGGTTCATCTTACACCTAACTCAGCAATTATCTGACTTAAAGACTTCGGGGACTGATGTCCTATAAACATGGGTCCCGGGCCATACCGACATAACAGACAATGAAACCGCTGATCAGCTAGCGAAAGCGGCAGCACAGAACGAGGGCACATCTCTGATCATCGCGATCCCATCTCATGAATTCCTCCCCCTTATACAGCAACATATCAAACAGGAATGGCAAAGGCGCTGGGATCATTTTGCGCGTAATACTGTGCCCGTTTGGATCAGGATCCAAATGACCACATTTTGAAAAATACCGAAATAAGATAAGCACGATAAAATCTATCTCAGGGTCTATCTAGGCAAATAATTGGTCTATCTGGCATCCCTGATTTCGGTAATTCTCAAGTAGGTAAGGAGTGAAATTATTTTTGGAAACACACACTTTCTTAAAATATCTCAATTTATTGATAATTAAAATTGACTCGAACTGGCAACAAATTTCAAAACACAAACAAACAAACAACTCAATCATTTAAAAAATCAACCTTCCTATCATTCACCACTTCACAAAATTTGATAATCAGCAATCAAAGTCCATCTGATATCAACAATAAAAAAACATTTTTTTTACATATTTACACTAGATAATCACTTTCATTAAAGAGTCCGAGTGATTCATCCTATTTACATATCTCGTTGCACATTACGAAGATTCGTCGCTCGTTGTTGACATTTAAAAAATATACACTTTTCATTTTTTCCTCTTCTCACAAAAAACAATATACTTTATTATTCTGTTGATTCATTGCTAACTCTGCCTTATGAACCTCATATTAAGATTCGGCTTAACAAACTCGGATGTTAATACGGTCATTATTTTCAAAAACTTTGTTTCAACAATAAACAAAATTTATGAAATTTTCATCAAATTGAAAATTAAATTATATCTCATTTATCTATAAGTCTCTTTGTTCCAAATGAACAATGTTCAAAAATAGGAATTTCATCATTTGAAATTTATTATTCATAATTGACATTTATTTGTTATAAACAACACAATTGTTGCAATTCATTCTCAGTTGACTGAGTTTCTTGCCACAACATCTTCTCACTTAGAAAATCTGTGCAATGTTTCACGAAAAATTAAATTATAAAATTCTGAATTTATTATTATTATTATTATTATTATTGATTATTTCCATAATTCTCTTAGAATTTTATTTACAACAGGGTTTCACTTTTCATCTGGTGAATATTAACTGCTCATATCAAAAGAAAAATTCTTTTTATCAATACTCAAAGCACAAAATATAAATATTTAAATATTTATCTTGTTAATTTTTGCATTTCCAACTATTTTTTTTTCTTAGGTCAGGTTCCTCAAAATCTAAACTCATACTGTTCAAATATTTAGGCATCAGGTTTGGAAAATTGAAGTTGATCCAGATAAAAAAAATTATTTCTGAAACCGACAGATTTAGTGGGATTAGACTAGAAATATGGGGCGGTCAAATAATGCCTTACCCTTCTTTTACAATTCAGAGCCCATATGCTCCCCATAAACATTCACATGACACACACGCATATCCCTATGTGCGCAAGACAATGGGACTCAAAGCCCTCATGGACGACCCATCAGGCCTCCTCACCAAACTTAAGTGTTGACAATTATATGCACACACTAAACAATTATATTTGACTTCATCTATTATATTTTTTATCCACCAACACTTTTATATATTTTTCTCTTTGTAATATCCTGTCTTACCACTCTACGTTTTTCCCTAATGTTATCTTTATAAGAAAAGATGTATTTATTATGGTCAACATTTCCTGGCCTTCCCTTTTACATAAATTCTGCCCTAGAGTTATACACAAGTAACTGCCATATTGTTTTCTTTTGATATTCGTTTATTGTTTTTTTTCTTGGAAAATTTTATTGAGCTCAAAATTGATTATATTTCACCTTCATTTACCAACTCATTCTACCTGTTTATAAATTTCAACTTCTATTTCACAAAAGTTATCGCATGTAAACCCTTCAATTTAAATAAATTCCTTCACAAGTTATTATTATTATCAATGGCAAAAAATTGTTTATTTAATAATACTTTCCTATTACTTCATAAGGATTATTAATGCCCTGTTTCACTCTTAAACAATTATCTAACTCCTTGTCGCTTATTATCTATAACACATTATTATTATTATTATTATTATTATTGCGGTAATCATTTAACTCTATTTAATTTTAGTAAATGGTGCTATTACCAAATTATCTTTTACAACGTTAAATAGTGTTTCAATAAATAACATTACGAAATTATTTTATTCACATTTGATATCATTATTATTATTATTATTATTATTATTATTATTATTATCATTGTTTTATTTTTATGTTTATTTATTTAATTATTTATAAAATTAAATTATTCAAATAATCCAAGATGTAACTTAAATCTCTCATAAGAATTTACTTAGATTCTTCCTATCCTTTGGAATAACTTTAAATCTTTCATGTTGCAGAAAACATGAACATGACTGTAGTCTGAACGAAATAGAAAATACGGCAAAATAAATTGTCAGACTTTCATGTCGCTCCATTTGCCATCCTGGACAAATATGATATTCAAAATAAACGATGGTGTAGATTTCTTAAAATGACTGAGTAAAAAGAATTCTCAAAATGCTCTACTAAGCTAGTTGATAGTACATGAAATAGCTCTTACTTCATTCTTGCTGTGCTGGCGATGCGTGTCCTTCAGTAAACGCTATACCCATAGCGTCTCCCATGGTCATCTGCAATCCATTTCAACTTCGTTGGTCCCACGTCACACCTATCCTTAATTCAATAATAATGTTATTGGTTTTACGTCCCTTTTAACTACCCTGGCTTTTAGAGACGCCGGGGTGCCGGAATTTTGCCCGAAGGGGATCTTAAACGTGCCAGTAAATGTACTGACACGGCTCCCTCGCATTTGTGCACCCTCAAATGCCAGCTGACTGCGCCAGGTTTCGAACCTGCAACCTTGGGCTCAGCATATCCTTAATTCGTTTAACGGCGCATGTAGATTATGATGATCGCTCGTTTAAACAAACACTCCCGTATTCTTCAACACAAGGTAACATTTCGAACTGTAGCAAAAGTTCCAAATGAATGTGTTACTCTTGCCATTTCGTTTTTCGGAACAAGTTCCACGTTTGAAAATACTGTCCTGATCGTCCGCTCGCATAGGAACACCTATTAGCAGTTGAGACTGAACCGGAAGTTCACAGTATGTCCTGTCTAAAGTTTGAAGTGCCTTGTACAGTTTCGCAAATAGAAACAACAAATTATTGTAGGCGACTTCAGTGATTGGTTTATCAAATAACCATCACTTGCAGAGTACTTGTAAGAATATCTGACTATAGAGTCCTCTAATATTCCAAGTCCGTTGTTGAAAATTTCTATCACTTTGTACATAGCCCCAGCCCACATGGCTTTACTTGGTGGCAAAGTTCCTTCGGCGTGTAGTATGACGTAGTATTCACTGTTATGAAGCGTAGCGGCGAGTTCCCCCCAAGCAGTTGCTTGCTAGGAATGACTTGACTGTCTTGCAAACCTGGCTCTTTATATAGGTCAGCCAGCAATCCTTCTCGAAAATTCCATTTCCAGATCTCGGCTCCTGGTGTACGGATTCTCCTGCTCAATAGCTTAAAATTCTTCTCTTTTCTGTGCCAGAAAACTGTGCTACTTTTTAAGTCGCTACTCCGTCTCTTTGAGTAACATTTATAAAAATTTCAACTCATGACGTAGGCTAGCTTTCACGTCACGCCTCCGCGTCACTCACTCCTGTCTCTATATGCTTCCCTCAACACTCTGTCCTCCGAGCGCATTATTCAAACATCATTAGTTTTGTTGTCTCTCTGGACTAGCGTTCGTTCGTTACCATCAGCTCGTCATTATGTCACGGACGTTTGCAGGAACCGGGGACATCCACCCCTTACGCCATAAAAGAAATTATGTGAAACATCACATATATTTTTTTTCGTCTGGCTCTAAAATTGCCTTTTTCCCTCGGCGTTTCCTCTTCTTTTTCCTTTTACAGCTGATGTCCAGTTCTCCGATGGTAGATCTTCATGTTTGCTGCATTGAAATTTCCCACGATGTTACCCGACGGTTCTTCAATTAGTTGGTAACTTCCGTTGGCAAAACTCTCTACAATACGAAATGGACCGTAGTATAGGCTGGCAAATTTTGAATACACTCTATTCAAAACATCTGATGGGACGGGTTTTCTTACAAGGACCTGAGTTCCGATATTCAGAGGCTCTGAATCTCTTCCTTCGGACTCTCCTTTCCCTCTTAGCTGCTTGTTCTCGAATCCTTTCTAGTGCTCGATTCTCTCAAAGTTGCATGGGATGTAACATGGTATATTTACTGAAAACATCCATGGTTACTAATATATACTTATTTCCCCTTTTTGATTTTGGTAAAGGCCCATAAATGTCTGTGGCGAATAATTCCCGTGGTTTCTGTGGAATAATGGGACGAGGTGCTTCTCTCAATAGCTTGGTGTTGTGCTTACTCCGTTGACACAAGTCACACGTCTTGATCGTCTGTCTGACAGTATTCCTTATCTTGTCCCACGAAAATTTCTCTTGTATTAGACTTACCACTTTATCTAATCCAGCGTGCCCCGACATTCTATGCGCTAACCAGATAATTCTCTTCTGCAATACGGGTGGTACCGCCAATCTTAACTTAGTATGATTCGCATCTATGAATTTGTATATAATATCACTCCTCACCGCGTAATTCCTTGCAATTTTCTCAGTTTCAGGGTAATCTGCATCATTGCTGTCCATGTTTCCTTTCAGAAATCTATAGATTTTTCTTAAAGGTGCGTTCCTTTTCTGAGTAGCAGACATTCTCTCTAATCATTCCAGGGTTTCTTCGTCTGCCTATACCAGATTGATATGCATTACCTTAAACGTTGGCTCAACCGCACGACTTAACAAGTCGGCTCCTACGTTGGATTTCCCTGGTTTATGCTCGATTGTAATATTAAACTGTTGTACAAATAAAGCCCATCGTGTTATTCTCTCACTAGCAAAATTTGTCTTGAGAATAAATTCAAGAGCATGATGGTCAGTTCGGTTGATGACAGAATGACCAATCAGCATCCTTTTCCAACTTTCTAAGGCATGAACTATAGCAAGAGCTTCTAGTTCAGTCGTATAGTAATTCCTCTGTGAAGGTCTAAGCTTTCTGCTGATAAATGACAAATAACGCCTAGTGCCATCCACATCCTCTTGTAACAGGATTGCTCCTATCCCAACATTTGAAGGATCCAATTCTATTATGAAGTTTTTCTTAAAATCAGGATATTCCAGGTTCACACTGTTCAACAATAATTCTTTAGCTTGTTTGAAGGATTCTTCGTGTTCTTCACACCACTTCCATCTGTTTCGTTTTCTCAAAAGTCTTTTCAATGGCGCTACAATGTTGGTGTAGTTAGGACAATGTCCAGCGAGGAATTGGCAGGTCCCCAAAAAACTACGGACATGCTTTATCCTCGTTGGTCTTGGCAAATTAGCTATTGCTCGAATTTTATCCTCATTTGGACGATAGCCATGTCCATCCAGGATATACCCTAAGAATTTAATTTCCTTCTTGAAAAATTGGCATTTCTTTAAATTTACCTTGAAATTTGACTTCCTCAAGTCATTGAACAAATTTCTCAAGTGTAACAAATGTTGTTCTTCGTCCTCAGATGCAAACAGTAGGTCATCGATGTAACAGATTACAGAATTCTTAACTTCCGAACTAAGGTTTTTGTCTAACGCTCTAATTAAAACGGATCCTGATGTTTTCATTCCGAACGGTAGCCTTTTGAAAACATAGGTCTGTTGTTCAAACATGAATCCCGTGAACTTTTTTGATTCCTCACTCAATTTCACATGATGGTATGACGAGGTGAGATCAATAGTGGAGAACCACTTCTTTCCTTTGAATTGTCTTAATAATTCTTTTATGACAGGGGGTCGGTCGTATTCTGGTAGAATTTTGGAATTCAAAGATCTTGCGTCTAAACAAATACGCGGACTTCCATCCAGTTTTGGCACAACCGCTAATGGATTTACATAAGCTGTAGTGTATTTCTCTATTATGTCATCTCTTTCCAAATCCGAAATAATGTTTTTCATCTGTTCACGATATTTCTCTGCAATTGGATACAGTCTACAATGATATGGTGCTTCATCGCTGACTTGGATGTGATACTCAAAATTCTTAATCTCCCCAGGTTTTGTATCGAATATGTCTCCAAATTCCAATAGCATCCTATTCAGATTATGCGTTTCCACTATCTTGACTACTTCTTCTTCTTCTCCTTCTATTATGTTCTGGATAACCTGTGACCATCGGATATTTCCCTCGGTGAATTTCTCTTCGTCACCCTCAAAATCTTCCTCTCCTGTCTGATGAAAACGTATGGTCTCTGACTTCATATCGATGATTGCTTTAAATTTAGTAATAAAGTCATTTCCTATGATCATGCCATGGATAATGTCCTTCATAACAACAAAACATGCTCGAAATAGCATTCCTCTAATTTTCAGCCTCAAATACAAATGTGTTTTGCACGTTGTCACTTTGTTAGGGATAATGCCTTGTATCTTAATGCCTGATACAGGAATCTCCTCTAAACTTTCCGTGAGCTTCCATAAAGCGTAGAGTTTTTCGCTTACAACACAAAGCATTGCTCCAGTATCAATCAGGGTATGAATTTTCATGCCATAAACTTCACATTCTATGATGGGTAATTTTGATCGTTTTTCTTGACCTATTCTTTCTTCTTTTAAGTCTATCAAATCCTCGTCTTCGACTTGCCATCTAACGATCTTCGCAACGTAACTACTTGTTAATATTTTGGAATTTTTTTTCATCATTTACTACCGGCGTTTGTAACCCGGAAGTACTTGGTTTGTTATGCTGCTCATCTAGGTACTGTTTGCTCTCTTGATGTCTCCTATCGATATCTTCTCTAGCCTGTTGCTTAAAATTTTCTCTCTCTTGTTGTTCATCTCTTTTGTTATGTTGATCTTGTGGTGGGGTCCTATTATAGGGATTTGATTGAAAATCAGGTTTATTCCATTTATTCCACCAGTTTTGATACTAGTACGATCTTACATACGGTCAATTCTGGTATGGAGTGTCCCTAGTATTGCTCCATTCTTTAATCAACATTATTTTTCGGTTTATTCCACGTCTGGTTCGTTTTACTGTGATGATCAGTCACAACCGTATTTATGGTATGATTCTCAGTTTTACTCCCTCTCAAATGAAAGAACTGTTCATTGGCATGGTCTAACCTCTGGAATACTTCATCAAATTCTTCCATATTTCCTATATTGGCTGCAATTAATGTTCTTTGAACTTCTATCGGAAATTGCCGGATCAATGCGGACATCATCTCGAAATCTGTCATGGGCGGTTCTAAAAATTGTAGTTTAGACAACTGCTGTGAAAAATATGCTGAATATTTCGTTGGCTGGGATGTCGAATATCGTTTGGCATACAATTCTGCTCTTATTTGTTGCTGCGTTTTCGGCGACCAAATTTTTCTCATAAGTTCTCTAGAAAATTCTTCGAAGTTATGAAAATTTGACCTGAACGCGCGCAACCAAACCAGTGCAGGCCCATCCAAAAATCGGCTTAGTACCCGGATCTCTCTCTCTCTCTCTTTCGAAATCTTCGAGTCCCGGATGTATTCTTTGACCTCCCGTAAAAATTCGGCCGGTGGAATACTCCCCGTTCCGGTAAATTTTCCCGGCTTGTCATCCTTATCCTTGTAGATTGCAATGGGAACATAATTTGTTATTACTCTTGTCTCTTCAAATTCTTTAGAAATTTCTTTCTTTTTTTCATTAGTTGGCATCTCTTCCAATTTCCTCTGGTCTAGTTGAGTTTTGTATAATGAAAGCTTCTCTTCCAATCTTCCCACTGTTTTCTTCAACTCTGAATCATCTGTTTTATTTCCATTTCTCCTTGGATTTCTTCAATGGTTTTCTTTACGAACTCCTTAGTAACAGGATCGGGCTCTTTGCTTTTCACGTTTTCGTTAGTCTCTTGAACGTCTCTGATTAGCCCCTTAATTATCACTTCGTGATTCTTCACAAGGTTAGTTACATGAAATACGTATTTTTGTATTCTTCCCACATCTTCTGATATCACCTTGACATGTGTGGAAAAAGAGCTTCTCGCTTCTTGGACCTCCTCTTTAGCTTCATCCAGGATTGATATTTTGATTTCAGTAAGTGCTGTGTTTTTCACACTCTCGCAAAGTTCTTTGATTACTCGGTCTCCTTTCAATTGTTCTAAAATAGTTTCCCGGAAATCCGTTGCTACCTTCTGTAAAACCTGCCTTGCAGTGATGTTACATTCTTCGGTAATCCTGATTTCTAAATTAACCAAATCGTTGGCCACTTTGTTGGATTGTTTTTCAAAGTTTTCTTCCATGCCTTTCAATGTATGGTGCGTCTTTCCTAATTCACCCTCCAATGTTTTCGTGCTTTCATTAATTTGTGTTTGCAATGAAACTCTATTCTCATCTAACCTAGTTTCTAAAATCTTGGATTTTTCAAACAATTCGCCTAACTGTACCCCAAAAATTTTAGACTTCTCTGCGAACTGTTTCCCCAAATTTTCGGTCAAACGATGCCCTAACAATTTGGAATTATCAGCTAAGTCTAACCTCAAAGTTTCTGAGTTACCTATGATTTCTAGATCCATTAGGCGTGAACTTTCAGTTAATCTATCGAGTGCTTTGGAATGTTCCGAAATCTTTTCTTCCAAAGATTCTCTTAACGCGTCAGTGCTGATACTTAATCTGTCTTCAAAGTGCTTAGAAGTCTCTGAAAGTTTGCTATCTATGTCTGATTTTAGGGAATTTGAACTTTCATTTAATTTAGTTTCAAAAGACTCAGATAATTTATCCTCTAATGATTTAGAATTTTCATTTAGTTGGGACTCTATTGATTCATTCAATCTACTTTCTAAATATTGGGAATTTTCTTGTATCTGCTTTTCCAATTTTTGGAATTTTCCATCAGTTTACTCTCCATAAGAGCTGCTTTCTCCAAACTCTCCTTATTGTTCGACTCCAGTCGATCTAAAACCTCCAATACTTTATCCATATTTTCCAACAGAGAAATATAGGGTAGGTATTCTAAGGTATCAACGAGGCCTTAATACTAAACATGTACTAGCCTAGTAGCATTCGAGAATTCCTAATAAATTGAGATTTACCCTACGTCACCATTTAATGGAAAAATCTCTACTTATTTAAATCTTACATTCAATCAACAACAACTACTACGCAAAATTTAAAAAAATCCTCCATCTGGATACTATAAGTGTGCGTTTTCAAAAAAACAAACAACAACTAGCTACCAATTCTAACATTTGTTCACAAAAAAAATAATTTAATTAAACTCCCTTAAATATTACACCCTAATGAAACGAAATCATCTCAAAATCAAATTCAAAATTCTTATTCCAAAAGTACAAACTCTACTGTGTCTTCAAAACACGGACTCAACAAATCCCTTATTAAAAAATCTTTGGGTTTGTCAAAAGATCAAAACTCAAAAAGTCTACACGAATGCTTTTTCGAAATCAAGTTCGAAAGACCAATTCGGTAACCCCACATTGAGCGCCAAACTTCCCTCCACTACCTTATGTGCCCGTTTGGATCAGGATCCAAATGACTACATTTTGAAAAATACCGAAATAAGATAAGCACGATAAAATCTATCTCAGGGTCTATCTAGGCAAATAATTGGTCTATCTGGCATCCCTGATTTCGGTAATTCTCAAGTAGGTAAGGAGTGAAATTATTTTTGGAAACACACACTTTCTTAAAATATCTCAATTTATTGATAATTAAAAGTGACCTTAACTGGCAAAAATTTTCGAAAACACAGACAAACAACACAATCATTTAAAAAATCAACCTTCCTATCATTCACCACTTCGCAAAATTTTATAATCAGAAATCAAAGTCCATCTGATATCAACAATAAAAAAAACATTTTTTTTACATATTTACACTAGATAATCACTTTCATTAAAGAGTCCGAGTGATTCATCCTATTTACATATCTCGTTGCACATCACGAAGATTCGTCGTTCGTTGATGACATTTAAAAAAATTATACACTTTTCATTTTTCCTCTTTTTACAAAAAACAATATATTTTATTATTCTGTTGATTCATTGCTAACTCTGTCTTATAAACCTCATATTAAGATTCGGCTTAACAAACTCGGATGTTAATACGGTCATTATTTTCAAAAACTTTGTTTCAACAATAAACAAAATTTATGAAATTGTCATCAAATTGAAAATTAAATTATATCTCATTTATCTATAAGTCTCTTTGTTCCAAATAAACAATGTTCAAAAATAGGAATTTCGTCATTTGAAATTTATTATTCATAATTGACATTTATTTGTTATAAACAACACAATTGTTACAATTCATTCTCAGTTGACTGAGTTTCTTGCCACAACATCTTCTCACTTAGAAAATCTGTGCAATGTTTCACAAAAATTTAAATGATAAAATTCTCTGAATTTATTATTATTATTATTATTATTATTATTGATTCTTTCCATAATTCTCTTAGAATTTTATTTACAACAGGGTTTCACTTTTCATCTGGTGAATATCAACTGCTCATATCAAAAGAAAAATTCTTTTTATCAATACTCAAAGCACAAAATATAAATATTTAATTATTTATCTTGTTAATCTTTGCATTTTCCAACTATTTTTTAAAATTATTTTTTCTTAGGTCAGGTTCCTCAAAATCTAAACTCATACTGTTCAAATATTTAGGCATCAGGTTTGGAAAATTGAAGTTGATCCAGATAAAATTTTCATTTCCGAAACCGACAGATTTAGTGGGATTAGACTAGAAATATGGGGCGGTCAAATAATGCCTTACCCTTCTTTTACAATTCAGAGCCCATATGCTCTCCATAAACATTCACATGACACACTCTGCGTTTTTCCCTAATGTTATTTTTATAAGAAAAGATGTATTTATTATGGTCAACATTTCCTGGCCTTCCCTTTTGATATTCGTTTATTGTTTTTTTTTCTTGGAAAATGTTATTGAGCTCAAAATTGATTATATTTCACCTTCATTTACCAACTCATTCTACCTGTTTATAAATTTCAACTTCTATTTCACAAAAGTTATCGCATTTAAACCCTTCAATTTAAATAAATTCCTTCACAAGTTATTATTATTATTATCAAGGCAAAAAAATTGTTTATTTAATAATGCTTTCCTATTACTTCATAAGGATTATGAATGCCCTGTTTCACTCTTAAAAAATTATCTAACTCCTTGTCGCTTATTATTTAGAACACTTTATTATTATTATTATTATTATTGCGGTAATCATTTAACTCTATTTAATTTTAGTAAATGGTGCTATTGCCAAATTATCTTTTACAACGTTAAATAGTGTTTCAATCAATAACATTACGAAATTATTTTATTCACATTTGATATTATTATTATTATTATCTTTGTTTTATTTTTATGTTTATTTATTTATTAGTTATTTATTTATTTATTTATAAAATTAAATTATTCAAATAATCCAAGATGTAACTTAAATCTCTCATAAAAATTTACTTAGATTCTTCCTATCCTTTGGAAAAAAATTTATATCTTTCATGTTGCAGGAAACATGAACATGACTGTAGTCTGAACGAAATAGAAAATACGGCAAAATAAATTGTCAGACTTTCATGTCGCTCCATTTGCCATCCTGGACAAATACGATATTCAAAATAAACGGAGGTGTTGATTTCTTAAAATGACTCAGTAAAAAGAATTCTCAAAATGCTCTACTAAGCTAGTTGATAGTACATGAAATAGCTCTTACTTCATTCTTGCTGTGCTGGCGATGCGTGTCCTTCAGTAAACGCTATACCCATAGCGTCTCCCATGGTCATCTGCAATCCATTTCAACTTCTTTGTTCCCACGTCACACCTATCCTTAATTCGTTTAACGGCGCATGTCGATTTATATGATCGCTCGTTTATAACAAACACTCCCGTATTCTTCAACACAAGGTAACATTTCGAACTGTAGCAAAAGTTCCAAATGAATGTGTTACTCTTGCCATTTCGTTTCTCGGAACAAGTTCCACGTTTGAAAATACTGTTCTGATCGTCCGCTCGCATAGGAACACCTATTAGCAGTTGAGACTGAACCCCAAGTTCACAGTCTGTCCTGTCTAAAGTTTGAAGTGCCTTGTACAGTTTCGCAAATAGAAACAACAAATTATTGTAGGCGACTTCAGTGAACGGTTTATCAAATAACCATCACTTGTAGAGTACTTGTAAGAATATCTGACTATAGAGTCCTCTAATATTCCAAGTCCGTTGTTGAATATTTCCTTCACTTTGAACATAGCCCCAACCCACATGGCTTTACTTGGTGGCAAAGTTCCTTCGGCGTGTAGTATGATGTAGTATTCACTGTTATGAAGCGTAGCGGCGAGTTCCCCCAAGCAGTTGCTTGCTAGGAATGACTTGACTGTCTTGCAAACCTGGCTCTTTATATAGGTCAGCCAGCAATCCTTCTCGAAAATTCCATTTCCAGATCTCGGCTCCTGGTGTACGGATTCTCCTGCTCAATAGCTTAAAATTCTTCTCTTTTCTGTGCCAGAAAACTGTGCTACTTTTTAAGTCGCTACTCCGTCTCCTTGAGTAACATTTATAAAAATTTCAACTCATGACGTAGGCTAGCTTTCACGTCACGCCTCCGCGTCACTCACTCCTGTCTCTATATGCTTCCCTCAACACTGTCCTCCGAGCGCGTTATTCAAACATCATTAGTCTTGTTGTCTCTCTGGACTAGCGTTCGTTCGTTACCATCAGCTCGTCATTATGTCACGGACGTTTGCACTATCCGGGGACAATACCTCCAATCATTACCCATGTATCCAACCTCTCATTCCTTCGAAGCCTTGGTTCATGTTAGGAAGATATTCACGTCGACATGTCATAACCATCATCCGTATGAGGTTTAATCATGCATTAACCCCCGTGTTTATGGCCCGATTCAAATTTCGCCCCTCGCCTCTGTGCGCATGTGGCCTTATGGTAGGTACTTTACATCATAATCATGTCTCAATGTCATTTATATAATTTCCACCGCACCGTCATGTACAAGGATTTGTTCTTTATGGGCTTTCAATTGCCACTTAATCTAACAACACTCCTGCAAGCACCTACAATTCCACTGGTGAGTGTCATCGCGGCTTACTTGGATAATATTAATGTACATTTGTAAACTTCCCCTCTATGTGTGATCCGGTCATGTTTGTTTTTTTGTAGATTGTCACCAAGATGGATCACTTCGGTGTGAAGACTTAGTACCTTGTGGTCGTTTTCATTACTCTAGTCCTATTCTTTTTTCTTTATTATAAACTTTCCTGAATTTATACTGTGTAGTAATGTGACAATTCCTTCGTCTTAATGTGTCATTTGATTACTACTGCAACCATCCAAGCCTGCAAGTCACTAGCAATACCGCCATTGGGTGAAGAGAACCCAAGCCCAACAAAATACGAAGAAAAAACCACCCCCATTATCTGCAAGACAATTGGTTGGGCAGCGGTCGCTTGATAGGCCTAGGCCCTTAATGGGCTGTAGTGCCAGGGGTTATTATATGGTAACAGCCTCCTCATTATGTAGTCTCGAGGATAGCATTGAGACTGTGGATCAAAAGGTCCTGGGTTTGATTTCTGGCTCTGCCAAGAAATTTAATTCCATTCTGAGGATTGGAACGGGGTATGCCCAGTCTCGTGAGGCTAAACTGAGAAGGGACGGTTCGAGTCCCACTACAGCTGTCATTGAAGTGGTTTTCCGTGTTTTCCCACTTCTACTCCAGGCAAATGCCATGAGGAGCAGATGACCTCATTGTTACGCCCCTTAAAACAATAACTAACTGACAAATGTTGAGATGGTTCGTAGCTTAAAACTACGGCCACCTTCTTCAAAATAAGCACTGCTACAACCATTACAATGACACAGGTTATCAGACAGAGTCCACACACACCTATGTACAAGCGGAAACATGACCACGATGTCGCAAAGGCCTTAAATGAATCAACATCCATGCAGCAATCTATGACGTATGACAGTTATCAATGAAACTCCTTATGATCTCTAGAAATGAAAGATTTGTGTCATTTGAGCCGTAGATTGGACAGGCTAAACATTGCGAAGAAATTTAATTCTAGGGTGAGGGCTGGAACGGGGTGCACTCAGTCTCATGAAGCAACTAAGTAGAGGAGGGTTCTATGCCCACTTCAGCCATCCTGGAAGTGGTTTTATGTGGTTTCCCACCTCTACTGCAGGCAATTTCTGGGATGGTACTGTACCCGTATATTCGAGAGGCGGTCTGTCAGATATCCGAAGCAAAGCTGGATTTGTAGACACTGACTGCTCCGGCTCAAATACTAGTCAAGAATCCACTCCAACATGACCCTCTAGAATATACGTAGCGGAGAATACGATGAAACTGTGAATTACATAAATGCACTTGGCTCAAAGTATAGCACCTACCTTGTTCTCGGGAATCACGTGGTCAGCTCCTAGACCTAAAAATGGGTTTCACAGTTGCATCTCACCATATCTAAAATAAATCGAAACGACGCGGCGTCTAACAAATCTAAACAATTTAATAACAAGAGTAAACTATAACTAAACATTCATACAATTAATAAAACACACACCCATTCTCACCTCTTCACAACCACGCCACTGACAATCCTGTGTTCCACGAACACTATGACAAAAATGTGGGGTGGCCTAAGCCTTCACAACAAGCTAAAACAGTTTACAGAGACTGGCGTGCTTTACATTCCCTGGCCACGCTTACGGAGTACACCTGCACCCTCGCAGCGCGTGTATGAGCCACGTGGTTGGTTATATAACAGACCCGTTATATTTCCACCCTACTGGCTGATTCATTCATTCAGACTATGCTGGTGTCAACACGTCTTCACATTTGTGGCCTGACCTCGGCCTTGAACAAAACGAGTTCTCCACTAGAACTGCGTTCGACAGCACTTGCCATTAACATACACACTTCTGTCGCCTTACAGGCAACGTTACAAAAATCTCACTTTATGCTAACAAAAACGCAAATTATTCATACATCCTTCATGTGAGCACATTGAAACTTCTACACACTGTTCCATTCACTCCCTCGCGTCGTGATATCCCAACGGAGTTGTTACCATTCACACTGAACAATAAGCAAACCGCATTCAAACACATTGACTTTCATACTCTATACACTTTGCGAAAAACATCGAACAACTTCCTAAAACTAACACGTTATTCCCTTGATTGAATAATAATGGAAGTTTATAACAAATGATTTTAAATTACACTTAATAGCATGAGCTATTATCAAGATAAAAATGTAATGTCTATTTACAAGAGCGTCTGCTCTGATCTCACATTAATGCCAATCGCAATTCAATGGAATCCTCACAATCTTCCATCACTTCAGAAATACTACCACTTATACTCAATTCTAGTCTGTAGTCAAAATAAGTCGGATATGTTCAACCAGCTAAGATAAAACATACGCAGTTACATACTTGGGTTTTCATATAGGTTAATAAGAGTAATACATAACAGACTTCAAGAATTCCCGTTTAAATTTCGGCTGCAACCCTGCCATCTTTACTTATCCAAAGTCGCGTATGAAATAAAATGAGTTCTACCATCTCACATCCTATGCCATGCCAAATAGTATTGCCCATGCAACGACTCTATTACAATGCGGAAACTCCTTCAGTAGGAAATATAAGCCGAAGCTGGCACAGGGGCTAATGCGCAAGATGGCGGCCGCGCGCAACCAGCCCTATGTTATTCTTATGGAGGGGTTAGTCAGAGCTGGCACAGGGGCTAATGCGCAAGATGACCGCCATACTCTGAGACCGTGAATGACGTCACAGGGGGAGGTCGGCCGTGTAGTCGTTAAATGGAATATTTATTGTTTTTATTATTATTATTATTATTATTATTATTATTAATATGTAATTATTGATTAATCATGTGCAATCAAGACCAGCCAATATATCATTCACTTGATGATTAAGTGGTAGAATTCTTGGATGTCACTGTGGAGTCCCCGGTCTGAGTCCTAGCTTTGCCAAGAAATTTAATTTCTGGTCTGATAGTTGGAATGGGGTACACTCAGCCTTGTGAGGCAAAAACTAACAAGAGTGGGGTTAATTCATACCTCAGCCATTTTGCCTAACCCAACTTCACCTAACCTCACCTAACCTAACCTAATCTAACCTTACCTAACCTAACATAACCTTAGTTCACCGAACCAAGCATTTCCTCACTTAACCTCACTTAACATAACCTAACCTAACTTTACCTAAACTTACCTTTAAAGCTAAGCCAAAGGCTAATCAACACACTCAAAGTATATAAGGGCACATGCAACTATCTTTTTGCTAGTCTTATAGAGAGTAAGGTAAAGCTAACAATTGCACTGTGGCTACTGTGCAAAATGTTCGCTACACACAACCAGCTTAGGATTACAAAGTCAGTTAAGTTTTAAAAAGTAAAAGCTTTTATTCATTTTTGTTTCTTTTCATTTTCATATTTCACACATTGTAATTTGTCAAATTCCAATTTACAGTTTTTAAAATATTAGTTTTAAGGTTTTGAATTTTGTCAGTAAGGAAACATGGATTTTTCAATTTTGTTGTTTACATGTTTTCGATTCAGTCCATGTCTAAAGTTCATATTTGCCAAACACGATTTTTTCATTACAAATAACAAGGCTGTATACCTTACCCCAAAGTATATATAGGTAATACATGGGATATACTACACTTTTGAGTACCTAGTTTAGCTTACTAAAGCAATTTCTCAAAATTACTAGAGGTTAACAGTTTGGATTAGGAGTGGTAGGTGGGTAGTAATTAAATATTTCCAAGCAGTGTTCATACAATATTTTTTTATTCATTTTAAATATATTTACACTATTTACACATAATACATTTGTTATAATTACAGTTGTTTTTATTTTGTTTTCTATTTTTATTTATGTTTGCGTATGATTACCATTTTCTTTTCTTTTTCTGTTTTCTATGTTTAGTGCTATTGTTTTATGTATTTGGTATATGCAGGCAGAGGATTTTGATATTCTTAAGTTAATTCTTTAAGCATGGTCAATGATTGAGTAATGACCATAGGCATGAGTACCTATACCATTAGTATCGATTACTATTTTATCATCACCAGGACACAAAGCAATTTTGTTTAGTCTTATAGATGATATGTCATGTTGTTTAGAAGTGATAATGTTCATTGGTATTCTTTTTACATTGTATTTCATGACACAATCCTTATAATCTTGAGAGCTTATACAATTTTTGACAACACCTCTACTAATACCTTTAATATTTTTGATTTCTTTACCATTTATGTCTAAAGCATACATTTTAGCTCTAAGTCCAACAAATGCTTTAATAATTTGTCCACAAGCCTCGTCTTTAAATTTCCCCAACGTTTTCTTGTTTGATATAGAGTAACATATATGATTAGTAGGATAATCAAATGTGTCCAGGTGTTCTAGAAAATCCAACTTGTCTTGATATACATCTTGGGTGTTAACCAAATATATGAACGAATCAGTATCCATATACATGAGTTTAAGATTGTCCATGCCATAATAGGGTAGCAGGACATCATGGTGGTGGGAATACATGAGAGTTTTTGAAATATCCAGTATACACATTCCAATATATATATAGGCTTATTGAATACAATGTTACGTTTAGCCATGTGGAAAGCAGCTAGGTTAGGACCATAAATTGTTCTGTCAATAAATGTCGGCTTTGCTATTAGCTTTTCAGCCTTTTTGCTGTCAGTCACAAGACGTATGTCTATTCTTTTACGAATATTTTCCATTGTTTTTCATAAAATGGCATTGTTGAATAATTTGTATAGATTTTTCTCAAAATCATTGTTGGCTTGTTTTCGAAGGTTGTTATTAAAATCAACGTATGCCTTTAGCCAAGGTCTTTGTTTAAACTTTAACGCACTATGAATTTTTACCAATTTTAGTCCATGATATAAAGCCTGTTTAAGTGCCATGTAATGAACAACGTACCGCCTTCGATTTCCAAGATGAGGAATTAGCTTTTTGAGAGACGAATCCTTAGGTTGTGTACACTCTGGTAGGAAAGGTAAATCGTTGTGTAGATCATGAAGGTCGCATTGGTAATCAACATCAACGTCTAGAATGTACCCCACAGGATCGTCTTCCTTTAGTGTTTCTAGATCAACTGTATCTGGAGAAACCCACTGAAATCCACCATAAGGAAGAGAGTGACACATAGCCCATCCATATTGGTTGTTGGCATCATCATAGGTAATAAACTGCGATGGTTTCTCAGAATCATAGGTTTCCATGTATTTATTGTTAGCTTCAGCATACCGATGAGACACCTGACATATGCCTCCACGTATTCCAGACCCTATTAAAAGAATCTGATCGTAATCCTGTAGCAATTCCAGTTCAATTCCAGTGTAAAGGAGCATTGCCTCGAAACTTAAACCAGGCGAAGTAAAAAAGTGTGCTGCATCCACTCGGTCTGTTTCTAATTTTTTGTTTCTGAACGTTTCAAAGCTGTCTGCAAGTAGGAGTACATATGAAGTTAGGTAGAGGTCACAATACCCCCCTAGAGTTTTAATGTTGAACTGATTCCATACATTTTTGGCATGTTCATAGTCTTCTTTACTAACATCTTCTTGACTTAATTTGTTAAAGAATGCCTCTTTTGGAGGTAAACACGTTTCACTTAACTTTTCCCATGAATCGATGTAATCATAACAAAATACACCTTTACGAGTCATGAGCATTGCATTTTCTTTTCCAAAGTACTTGTCTGTTTCAGGGTATGATGTTAAGTTGGAAACTAAGTTTTCCAAACTACTTGGCATTAACCGAAACGTGTCCACAAATCGAAGCTTAACATTTCCTACATATTTGGTGAAGGAAATGTACTTTTCTTTGGAGTTAGCGATAACATCTACTCTCTCAGTAGTACATCCCAATTGTTTTACAATGAAATTTGCATCGTAGCCACTCATATTATGTAGAAATACAGGAACGGGGTTACGTGTTTTACACCTCAAATTACAGTTATTGTGAGCACTTCCACGGTATTCCCCTGTAATATGGCAATGGTCTCGAACTTTCCAGTCCTCTTTGGTAAATGGTTTATGACACAAATAACAGGTTTCAGAACATTGGAACTCTGCTTCTTGATCCTGAGTTAAGGCCTTTGGAACATTTAAGCTGTAAAGGCGATCAATTTCATTAGCTATTGAGATCAAACAGTCCATAAACTTTTCTGCAGCGTCAGGTCCACGATAAATAACAGGTTGGCTTGGAAGGTTTGTCTTTATGTGTTCCACAGCAGGTGAGGGTTTAACATATATACCAAAGCTCATAGGAACATGACTCTGGTATGGCACTGTATAACTTGCCTCAGGATTGGGTAGACATGTTTGATATGGTAGAAGTATACTTTCAAAATCTGCATAGATAACGTAAGGTATTCTCAACATTTTTTCCACATTTAAGAATTTCACAGTTGGGTTTTTAATAGGCATTTCAACCCTAGCAATGTCATGTTGGACACACAAAGCTCTATGTTCTTTTAATTTTTCCATTCCTTGTTGTCCATATTGATTATCAAAGTGAGTAAAACACCGTTTACACGTATATATCTTGTGTCCATGGTGAGTAATCTGATGTGTTACTAGTTTATCAAAATCTTTGATAAAGACGTAGTGGTTCTGACCAGATGAAGAACTTAGCAGGAGGAGGTCACGATGGTCTTGTAGCTCTTGATCCACAACCTTTAGAGGAAACAACTTGATGTCTTTTTCCAGTCCAAATACATTTATGGATATGCCGTTGGCTTTCTCAAATTTGGGAATGTCAGCTATCGATGTAGGAAACGATATTACTGAAAAATCATACTTGTTTTCCAGGTCGTTGTATTTACTAATACATTGAGCATTCTTTTTAACCAGTTTTGCTAAAATGGCATACATAAAACACTTTTCATTTTTCAAGTTTTCAGGATTAATGCAGGCTTTTCTTGCTTGTATAGCTGCTGGTAATGGAATATATGTGCTGCCACGCAAGGGATTGTACTTATTTATTTTCAATCGTACTCCTTCCACTGCTAACAAAGCCCAATTACTGCCTTTTAGCTCAGATTCTTCCATTTCCGTCGTTAACTTTGTGAATTGTGTTTCCAAGAAACTACTTAAGTCTGATTCCAAAAATAAGGCCTGATTTCGTGTTTTAAAAGCACGATCTGTAATTTCATTGGTAGATGTATGAATGAATCTACATTCAGCCACAAGATTAACTTTGATCGATTTGTGCATTGCTAGTTCTTTCTGCATAGCTTGTATTATTTGCTGTTTGGACTCTTTAAGGTATGAATTTAAATCCTTACACGTGTCACAACGTATGAAAAAGGATTTAAGACGACCTTGAAAAGACGTTTCATATTCAGTAAGTCCATTTTGGTCATGAACCATTGAAAGCAGGTGATGTTTTGTACGCTCAGTTTTTTGTCTTTTAGCTGCTGATATAACATTACAACATTCTTCATGACGACGTCCATTGTCGACATTGTTGAATTTACTACCACAAGTTTTGCACTCATGAAACTCACCACACGATACTTCATGACGCTTTCTATCATAGTCTCGAAGAAAGGTCTTTCCACACTCTTTACACATATAGCTAGGCATGGTTTCTTCCATCATGAATGATGATTTCTGCAAACAGCTGCTTACTGCGTATCACAAGGCTGTAGGCTGGTCAGTGATACGGACTTTCACGATGTGAACACTGCAAAAGGTAGTAATCCACTGATTGTATTCCTGCTAAGAGAGACCTCTTATATAACCTAATCAAGACCAACAGCTACTTACCACGTAGTACACGGCTGGAGCCTAGTGGGTGAGACGATCTTTCACAATGTTATCACTGTTAATTGTAGTAGTCAACTGAAAATATTCTTCCAATCAATATACGGTTATTTCATTCCTTCTCCCGCGCGAAGCGCGGGAGGAGGCGGGCCATCGGCTAGACTAGTAGCCCTTAGGCCTTAGGAATTTTATTATTGAAATTTATTTGTTATTGTTGGTGTACGTCATGGCGTACATATGGGTTGTATAAGGATGGCGCAGAAGTCACCCCAACCAACAAAGCGGCCCCCCAGGGAGGGCCCCCCATTACACCGCACCCCTCTCGGGCCGGCATCCCGCTAGTCCCCCATTTATTTGTCACAACAATGTACATACATAATGAAAAATTTAGCAATGGTTATACAAGGGTATACAGTTTACAATTTTAACTCAACATTAAATGATGATTTTAGTTCTTTTCTTTGGTATAATGTTTTCTGTCATTGCAGAGTAGTGTCTTTCTTATTTACATTATTACACATTTTCGGTTTCACACGTGTTTTCAAGTAGTATCATTGGACACTTGGCTCTCACAGATTATTACGGCACATATTCACTTCACTGGTTGTTGTGTAACTTGACGGTGGTTTCACTATTTTCTGGAGACGGAGCATTTCAGTGGGCATAAAGAAAGAATAGAAAATGTAGATATATATAAGAAAATGGTACGGAGATGTGGCAATACAGTTGTAGGACGTAAGTTTGAGCAGGCTGTATGCCTATGGCTCACTGAGCTTCTAAATGACCGAAAAGTCGCCAACCCAAAGTGTGAATTTTTATATTTTAACAAAAAGGGGAGGTTGATATTGATAGATAGTGGGCTGGGGGCGGGGTATTAGTTTAGTAGGGTACATTCAAGGAAGTTAGGTGATTGGCGGTGGGAATAGGTGCGAATTTGCTGGGGTGCGGTTGTCGTCGAGGATGGCTTGGGCAAGGGGTGAGATGGTGAGGGCTTCTGTGAAAAAATGTAAGTTATCTATACTAGCTTTGGTTAAATATTTGAGGCGGAGTTTATGAATAGTTGCAAGGATAGGCGGAAAGGAATACAGGGCTGTGAAATCTACTGAAGGTGTATCGTAGGGGAGGTGATGGGCTAGGCGAAGGGCATGTCTGTCTAGTTTACAAAGATTAAAATAAAGAGGGGGGTCTGCGGTGATCCAGGATATCGAGGCGTAGAGAAGGACAGGGCGAATGAAAGTCTGGTAGATCTGTAGGATTTGGGGGGCTTTGAGGCCCCAGGTGTGGCCTTTAAGTTTCCGGGTGGCTGCTAGCCGGTGATAGGCACGGCGGTAGATGTTTTGGAGGTGGTGATTCCATTTAAAATTATTTTGAAAGGTGATGCCTAGGTAGGTTATGATGTTTGTTTCAATAAGGGGAAGGGAGTGAAGGGTGAGTTGGATTTTGTTGCGTGGTCGGCAAATGCGGGTTTTTCGACGAGAGACGATGAATTGGGTTTTGCGAGGGTTTACGGTAATGTGGGAAGCGTTAAACCAGTCTTGAAGTCTATCTAGGTAAGCTTGTAGGAGTCTGGTAAGGCGGGGGGCTGTAGGTGCTAGGCCGAGTATTGCTAAATCGTCTGCAAACTGGTAGAGGCGTAAGGGAGTGGGAGGGTGGGGTATGTCGTGTGTGAATAGGAGATAGAGAAGGGGTGAAAGGGGCGATCCCTGTGGGACGCCGGCTCTGAGAGGGAAAACATAGGAATGTGCATTGCGCAAACGGATGTAGGCAGTGCGATAGTGTAGAAAGTTGTAGATGAGTCGAATAATAGAGGGGGGGAGGGAGAGATGACGGAGTTTGAACATAAGAACTGGTAAATATACTGTATCGAAGGCTTTTTCAATGTCAAGGCATATGAGAGCGGCTGTGTGTCGCGGTTTGAGGTAGGCGTTAATTGAGGAAGTGAGGTGAAAGAGGTGATCCTGGGTTGATCGTCGTTTGCGAAAACCGGCTTGGGACTCTGGGATTAGGTGTAGGGTTTCCAGATAGGTGGACATACGGCGGGCAAGGATAAGTTCAAATATTTTGGAGAGTACAGGGAGTAGGCTGCTAGGTCGGTAAGAATGTAGGTCGGAGGGGGGGTTGTTAGGTTTTAAGAATAGTTGGATAGAGGCTTTGCACCAGTGGGCTGGATAAAAGCCGGTATATAACATGGTATTGTATATGAGACAAAGAATATGGAGAAAGGGGAGGGGGGCTTCTTGAACATGTCTGTATGTAAGCGTGTCGGTCCCTGGTGCGGTTGTTTTACGTCGGTGTAGGATACGGTTGATTTCCTTTGGAGTGATAGGGTGGTTTAGAGGGTGATCATATTGAATTTGGGGAAAGTGGTTGAATGAGGGGAGGAGGTCGGGAGTGTGGGTTGGGTTGTTTAATCGATGGATAAGTAGATCATTTGGATTACAGAATTTAGGATTTTGGACGGGGGAAAAGACAGAGTGGAAATGGGTAGCAAACATGTTGGCTTTTTCTTGAAATGAAGTTGGCACTATGTTATCTGATCGTATAGGATATGTAGGGGAAGGAGGTTGGGTATTCGTCAGTCGTCGGAACGTAGGCCAAAATTTGGAGGCATCGGGGGTCTCAGAGAGTCGCGTACAGGTATTAGTCCAGTATTTGCGTTTTATAGCTTTTATATATGATTTGGCATGGCGATGGTGAAGTCGATGTTGGTGTAGGTCAGCCGGGTCACGAGTGCGGATATATGTACGATAATAGTCATGGGAGAGACGGAGGAGTTTCAAGGCTTTTGGAGGTAGTGGCGGTTTAGTTGGATGGCGGGAATGGCGAGGGATATGAAGGCGATCGGCAGTCAGGAGGGCAGATTCTGCTTCTACTATAAGGGTTTGGAGATTGGGAAGGGAGGTTGGTGGTGTGGTTGTTTCTAGGAGTGAGGTGATGGTGTTTCGGTAGGCGTTCCAGTTGGTTTTCTTATATTGACGGGTGGGAGGGGGGCGATTTGAGTCAGTTGAACGGGGAAATATGTTTGGTATGGATATGAGTGCAGGAAGATGGTCGCTTCCGTTATGAGGTAGGAGTTTGACTTCAGGGTTGGCACAGAGGGTGGGAGGCATGAGGATGACATCCGGGGTTGAATTTGTGTGGGGAATAGTGTGCGCTGGGAAGGGAATCAGCACTCCTCGGGTCTGACGTAGCAAGTTTTGAAAATTGTTATTATCTGTTACATTGTATGAATTTATATTGATATCTGCGGCTAATATGTAATTGGTGAAGGTGCGATCGATATGTTGTAAAAAATCTATAGGAGGAGGGGTTCGAGGTGATAAATAAAGAGTGACTATGGTGAAAGTTTTAGATGGCGCGAAAATTTCCAGAATGAGATATTCTGAAAAGTTGCGTGGCCAATTATAGAAATGCTGTTTGACTGTTAACTTACGGTGTACTCCAACTGCTACACCTCCCCGAGCCGCACCAGACGGCCTATCTGCACGATAGATAGTGAACGGGGGCAAGTGCAGCTGTTGGATAGGGTTGAGAAAAGTTTCATTTAGAATAAAAATTTCCGGGGAGTGCTGATTGATGGCAAACTCAAAGGTGACCCGGTTGGCACGCAGAGAACGGATGTTATCATAGTAAATTTGTAAAGTCATCTTAGCTTATAGGGGGAGCACTGGCAAGGGGAAAGAATGCATAGTGCATTCTATTCCCTGCATAAGCAATATCTACGTGGGTATGGAACACCAACCGGGCTGCCATTTGAATGTGTTGGGTGATGAGGGGACGGTGGAATGGGAGACAGTTTTGCAATACCATGGACATGAACCTAATAATATTTTCTGTACTAGGGGAGGGGAGGGTAGAAGATGGAGCAGGGGTGGGGAGGTCTTGGGAGATCACTGGTATAACGGTTTCTGGTTCGGCAGGAGTTGGGGGAGGTCTGTTTTTACACTTGTAGCTGAAGGCTGGATGGGGAAGGGTACAATTTACACATTTTGGGTTTGCACGGTTGTTACACAGAGATGTTGGGTGGTCCAAACTGCATATGCCACATACCTGGGGTTGCACACAAGGTGCTCCTGGAGCATGATCATAGCGTAGGCATTTCTCGCACCTCATCCTTTGAGGGCCTGAAGCGCGGGAAGGCTCAACGCGGTGACGCCTAGCATAAATTAATGCCCCGTCTCTCAGAAGTGCATCCAGAGTGGCAGTGTCCCGGCTTAGGATTCTGACGAGCGTCGTGGGTCCCGCGTTGTTTTTAATGCGGATGGCTCTGAAGATGGTATGTCCTTGGTGGATTAGTTGCTGGGCCACTTCATCATCCGTGTACAGCTGGTCGACTCCGTATATCACCACTGATAGTAGGGGGTGGGGCGGGAAGGGGGGGCATAGGGGCGGGAAGGTTGAAGGTTGGATAAATTGGTGGCCTGCGTGCGAGGTCCAAATTGGGCTAGTCCTATTGTGTGTACCAGATGGTGGTAGAATGGCTGCGCTGTTTTGATATTATAGCCCTCTTTAGTTTTCTGGAGTTCAAGTTGGTATGATTGGAGGTCAGGGGTGAAGGAAGATATGATCGTGTATAAAGACCGAGGGTTTGCCTTAGCAAGATCCAGATTTGTTAATTTGATAATATAAAATTGGGCCGGTGGAATGGGGCATGGTGTCACCTGGCTTCTTTGACGTACTTGCGGGTGCAAGGCTGGATTTTTTGCCATCTCAGCGAAACTGCGAAGGTTGCCTGGCATGTATGTAGGTACTGCTGGTTGTGGGAATAGTGGCAGGTCTGTATTGGAAGATTGAGCAGTCGTGGACAGGAATTCAATGCCACTCGGTGTACCTGTGTCTGGTGTAGTAGACGTGGATCCTGAAGATCTGGATTCATTGCCACATACACGCTTCCGTTGATGGTCAGGGCTGATAGAATCTTCTGGTCTTCGTGTACATTTGATCTGGGTCTGCTCCATTTGATTCAACTCCGGAGGGTCGAAGATACTCGCACGCCTTCCACTTATAGGCGGCGGAGGTGATTCGCCCGACATCACAGATGAAAATAATAAATCGCTGAACTGAACTGGCACAATAACTTTCTCGCTGATGTTTGTTGGTAGACTGACGTAGCACTTTGATCACAGTTTTTGCAGAGTTTCCGGCACTTATGAAGTAGACAGTACACCCTACTGAAGGTTATCAGGTACTTACTGCATATCAAAAGGCTGTACACTCATACGTTAGACACTCTCTCTTGCTAAGGACCCCTATATTCCCTATACAAGGCTATACATGTTAGTTCTAAACACTTAATGGTTATTTGTATATTAAATTTATATACACAGCTTATACGAACATGTTTTTCACGCAATAAAACTTTGTCAAATAGCCACATGCGACACGCAAAGTATGTTTCCGCTATCTAGCGGTGACTGTGAGAACTATCTGAACGACAGCATGGCACCTAGCGCTCCATATCATTACTGAACGATCAGCATGCTATCTAGCGGTCGATATATAAAAAATTACTCAACTACCAGCATTCTACCTACCGGTCGATATTACAACCCACTCAACTACTAGTATGCATTCCAATAATGAACACATTTGCTCATATCCACTAACAATACACAGCGGGTTTGCTTTATCGTTTAATACAAATATATCTTGTTTAAATAATGTAACAAAAAGTTACATGGCACAATTGTATGGGAATGTTGCATTACCTAAAATGTAATATAGTATGCAAGTGTTTAACATTTTTACAATCGGCTTATAATGAAGGATTATGTTGGTGGTTTATGTTGGTGGTTTATGGTGGTGGCTTATGATGGCTTATGGTGGTTGCTTATAGTGGTGGCATATGTTGGTGGATTATTTTTTTTGGTGGTTTACGTTAATACCTTATTTGTAATGGCTTATTTGACAAGTTATTTTTGCCAATGTATTTAGAGGATTTTTTTCTTGGTCTTGGAAAGTATTTCAACCTTTTTTTTTAATGGTAGCATAATGTTTACCGCCATGTTTGTAAGCAACAACAACACACTAAAATTCCAAGAATCCAAAGTACTCTAAGGTTAATGATTGTCTCTCAACTCCATTCAACGCCTAGTCAAAAACATTATATATATTTTTCAAATTTTCAAAAAAGGTAAATTGGGGGAAGTAGTCTATATGTTTAAACTAAAATCATATCAAATCATATGCTAACTCTAACACCTACGTCTATTCCACTCTCAGTCAAAAAATATAATATTCTTCAAATTTTTCCAAAACAATATTTGGAAAGTAGGCCATATTCTGAAAACTAATCATCCTATAAAGTCATATATAGACTCAAACCAATGGCTTTTATATCCTCAATCGTAAGAACAAAATATGGAATTTTTGACATTTTTTCCAAAAATGATCATTTTAAAACGGGGGCTATATTTTGGAAACTAGGAATTTTACAAAAAAAAGTTTATTTAACGTAAATGACAGGTATTTACCCCACTACCCACAAACCAAGTCCCAAGGTCTCTAGGACAAAATCCAAAAAAGTTTAATTTGTAAAGTAAGCGATATTTTGAAAACTAATCATTCTAAAAAGTCATATATAGACTCAAACCAATGGCTTTTATGTCCTTAATTGGAAGAACAAAACTTAACATTTTTTTCAGTTTTTCCAAAAAAGTCCAATTTTCAAAATTGTCTATATTTTGGGAACTAAGAATTTTAAAAAAAGTTTGTTTAACGTAAATGAAAGGTCTTTACCCCCTCTACCTAAAAAAATAAATTTCAGGTCCCTAGGAAAAAAAACTGTGCAGTAGTGTGTTTGTGAGAGTTCTGTGACCACCGCCACCGCTCCACCGCCAAGATGGCGGCCGTAGCTTAACTTAACCTAGCCTAAACTAACAAGATGGCGGCCGTAGCTTAACTTAACCTAGCCTAACCTAACAAGATGGCCGCCGTAGCTTAACTTAACCTAGCCTAACCTAACCTAACTTAACCTGACCTACGAGGTGTGATCAAAAAGTTCCACAAATGTGGCTGCAACTTAACCAAACCTAGCCTAGCCTAACCTAACCTAACCTACAAGGTGTGATCAAAAAGTTCCAAAATGGCGGCCGTAGCTTTACTTAACCTAACCTAACCTAACTTAACCTAAACCTACGAGGTGTGATCAAAAAGTTCTAAAATGGCGGCTGTAGGTTAACTTAACCTAACCTAACCTAAACCTACGAGGTGTTATCATAAAGTTCCAAAATGGCGGCCGTAGCTTAACTCAACCTAACCTAACCCTACGAGGAGTGATCAAAAAGTTCCAAAATGTGTGGAGGAATGTGGAGGAGGAGGGTGTTTGCAGAACTCTTAAAAATTACTGGGGTGGGGTTGGGGTAGTAAGAAATAAAAATAGTATTAATTATTATTCAGCATAAGAGTTTTTTAATTCGTTAAAACGTACAATACATCTATTGTTTCTTATACCCTCATAAATTAGATATAGAGAATGTCCACCATGATTTAGATCCTCAAGCACACTTTCTGACATATCATTAAAACGTGTAGGAAGGAATGTCTGAAAATTTTCACTAACACAAAGTACACGTTCACCATACATTGTGTCCACTTTTTGAATGTTGATGATACGGAATGGAGTATGCATTGATAATTCAGTGAGCTTTTTTCTCTCTTATCCGCAGTTCTGCTCCATAGCATTGAGAATGTTTATTGTAGTAGCCTATAAAGAAACAAAAAAATGTCTATTACAGTTTAGCTATAAGTGACCAGAACCACTATATATATATATATATATATATATATATATATATATCATTTTATTCTAAGAGCTTTCCATGATGATAAGAAAAAAGAGCTTACCATAATGATGGATTGAGTGTAAGAAAACGCCTTTTGCTGCTTGATGTCACTACTAAAGTGATACTCTTACAACAGACAAGTGAGTTCATGTTTCGCTGACGTAATCGTATGTTTCCACGCACTTCTTGTGTTGAGCGCGTCATAGTGGTTAAATTTAAAACTCTAGATAAAATGTTTTGCTGACGTAATCGTATGTTCCCCGCACGTACACTTTGGACGGGTCCTTTTTGAAGGGAGTCATTTTTTACGGGTCCCGGCGGACGGGTTCTTGTTGACGGGTTCCTGTGGGCGGGTCCTTTGGACTGATACCTATGGAGTGGCCCATGCATTTTATCCAAATTATGTCAAAGGGACCCGCCCACAGGGACCCGTCAACAAGGACCCGTCCTCCGGGACCCGTAAAAAAATGACTCCCTTCAAAAAGGACCCGTCCAAAGTGTGCGTGCGGGGAACATACGATTACGTCAGCAAATCATCTCATCTAGAGTTTTAAATTTAGCCACTATGACGCGCTCAACACAGGAAGTGCGTGGAAACATACGATTACGTCAGCAAAACATGGACTCACTTGTCTGTTGTAAGAGTATCACTTTAGTAGTGACATCAAGCAGCAAAGGACGTTTTCTTACACTCAATCCATCATTATGGTAAGCTCTTTTTTTTCTTATCATCATGGAAAGTTCTTAGAATAAAATGATATATATATATATATATATATATATATATATATATATATATATATATATATATAGTGGTTCTGGTCACTTATAGCTAAACTGTAATAGACATTTTTTTGTTTCTTTATAGGCTACTACAATAAACATTCTCAATGCTATGGGGCAGAACTGCGGATTAGAGAGAAAAAAGCTCACTGAATTACCAATGCATATTCCATTCCGTATCATCAACATTCAAAAAGTGGACACAATGTATGGTGAACGTGTACTATGTGTTAGTGAAAATTTTCAGACATTCCTTCCTACACGTTTTAAAGATATGTCAGAAAGTGTGCTTGAGGATCTAAATCATGGTGGACATTCTCTATATCTAATTTATGAGGGTATAAAAACAATAGATGTATTGTACGTTTTAACGAATTAAAAAACTCTAATGCTGAATAATAATTAATACTGTTTTTATTTCTTACTACCCCACCCCACCCCAGTAGTTTTTGAGAGTTCTACAAACACCCTCCTCCTCCACATTCCTCCACACATTTTGGAACTTTTTGATCACTCCTCGTAGGGTTAGGTTAGGTTGAGTTAAGCTACGGCCGCCATTTTGGAACTTTATGATAACACCTCGTAGGTTTAGGTTAGGTTAGGTTAAGTTAACCTACAGCCGCCATTTTAGAACTTTTTGATCACACCTCGTAGGTTTAGGTTAAGTTAGGTTAGGTTAGGTTAAGTAAAGCTACGGCCGCCATTTTGGAACTTTTTGATCACACCTTGTAGGTTAGGTTAGGTTAGGCTAGGCTAGGTTTGGTTAAGTTGCAGCCACATTTTTGGAACTTTTTGATCACACCTCGTAGGTCAGGTTAGGTTAGGCTAGGTTAAGTTAAGCTACGGCCGCCATCTTGTTAGGTTAGGCTAGGTTAAGTTAAGCTACGGCCGCCATCTTGTTAGGTTAGGCTAGGTTAAGTTAAGCTACGGCCGCCATCTTGGCGGTGGAGCGGTGGCGGTGGTCACGGAACTCTCACAAACACACTACTGCACAGTTTTTGTCCTAGGGACCTGAAATTAATTTTTTGGGTAGAGGGGGTAAATACCTGTCATTTACGTTAAACAAACTTTTTTTTGTAAAATTCCTAGTTTCCAAAATATAGCCCCCGTTTTAAAATGATCATTTTTGGAAAAAATGTCAAAATTCCATATTTTGTTCTTACGATTAAGGATTTAAAAGCCATTGGTTTGAGTCTATATATGACTTTATAGGATGATTATTTTCCAAAATATGGCCTACTTTCCAAATATTGTTTTGGAAAAATTTGAAGAATATTATACTTTTTGACTGAGAGTGGAATAGACGTAAGTGTTAGAGTTAGCATATGATTTGATATGATTTTTAGTTTAAACATATAGACTACTTCCCCCAATTTACCTTTTTTGAAAATTTGAAAAATATATAATGTTTTTGACTAGGCGTTGAATGGAGTTGAGAGACAATCATTAACCTTAGAGTACTTTGGATTCTTGGAATTTTAGTGTGTTGTTGTTGCTTACAAACATGGCGGTAAGCATTACGCTACCATTAAAAAAAAGGTTGAAATACTTTCCAAGACCAAGAGAAAAATCCTCTAAATACATTGGCAAAAATAACTTGTCAAATAAGCCATTACAAATAAGGTATTAACGTAAACCACCAAAAAAATAATCCACCAACATATGCCTCCACTATAAGCAACCACCATAAGCCATCATAAGCCACCACCATAAACCACCAACATAAACCACCAACATAATCCTTCATTATAAGCCGATTGTAAAAATGTTAAACACTTGCATACTATATTACATTTTAGGTAATGCAACATTCCCATACAATTGTGCCATGTAACTTTTTGTTACATTATTTAAACAAGATAAAGCAAACCCGCTGTGTATTGTTAGTGGATATGAGCAAATGTGTTCATTATTGGAATGCATACTAGTAGTTGAGTGGGTTGTAATATCGACCGGTAGGTAGAATGCTGGTAGTTGAGTAATTTTTGATATCGACCGCTAGATAGCATGCTGATCGTTCAGTAATGATATGGAGCGCTAGATGCCATGCTGTCGTTCAGGTAGTTCTCACAGTCACCGCTAGATAGCGGAAACATACTTTGCGTGTCGCATGTGGCTATTTGACAAAGTTTTATTGCGTGAAAAACGTGTTCGTATAAGCTGTGTATATAAATTTAATATACAAATAACCATTAAGTGTTTAGAACTAACATGTATAGCCTTGTATAGGGAATATAGGGGTCCTTAGCAAGAGAGAGTGTCTAACGTATGAATGTACAGCCTTTTGATATGCAGTAAGTACCTGATAACCTTCAGTAGGGTGAAAGAATATTTTCAGTTGACTACTACAATTAACAGTGATCACATTGTGAAAGATCGTCTCACCCACTAGGCTCTAGCCGTGTACTACGTGGTAAGTAGCTGTTGGTCTTGATTAGGTTATATAAGAGGTCTCTCTTAGCAGGAATACAATCAGTTGATTACTACCTTTTGCAGTGTTCACATCATGAAAGTCCGTCTCACTGACCAGCCTACAGCTTTGTGATACGCAGTAAGCAGCTGTTTGCAGAAATCATCATCCATGATGGAAGAAACCATGCCTAGCTATATGTGTAAAGAGTGTGGAAAGACTTTTCTTCGAGACTATGATAGCGTCATGAAGTATCGTGTGGTGAGTTTCATGAGTGCAAAACTTGTGGTAGTAAATTCAACAATGTCTACAACGGACGTCGTCATGAAGAATGTTGTAATGGTATATCAGCAGCTAAAAGATAAAAAACTGAGCCTACAAAACATTACCTGCTTTCAATGGTTCCTGACCAAAATGGACTTACTGAATATGAAACGTCTTTTCAAGGTCGTCTTAAATCCTTTTTCATACGTTGTGACACGTGTAAGGATTTAAATTCATACCTTAAAGAGTCCAAACAGCAAATAATACAAGCTATGCAGAAAGAACTAGCAATGCACAAATCGATCAAAGTTAATCTTGTGGCTGAATGTAGATTCATTCATACATCTACCAATGAAATTACTGATCGTGCTTTTAAAACACGAAATCAGGCCTTATTTTTGGAATCAGACTTAAGTAGTTTCTTGGAAACACAATTCACAAAGTTAACGACGGAAATGGAAGAATCTGAGCTAAAAGGCAGTAATTGGGCTTTGTTAGCAGTGGAAGGAGTACGATTGAAAATAAATAAGTACAATCCCTTGCGTGGCAGCACATATATTCCATTACCAGCAGCTATACAAGCAAGAAAAGCCTGCATTAATCCTGAAAACTTGAAAAATGAAAAGTGTTTTATGTATGCCATTTTAGCAAAACTGGTTAAAAAGAATGTTCAATGCATTAGTAAATGCAAAGACCTGGAAAACAAGTATGATTTTTCAGTAATATCATTTCCTACATCGATAGCTGACATTCCCAAATTTGAGAAAGCCAACGGCATATCCATAAATGTATTTGGTCTGGAAAAAGACAACAAGGTGTTTCCTCTAAAGGTTGTGGATCAAGAGCTACAAGACCATCGTGACCTCCTCCTGCTAAGTTCTTCATCTGGTCAGAACCACTACGTTTTTATCAAAGATTTTGATAAACTAGTAACACATCAGATTACTCACCATGGACATAAGATATATACGTGTAAACGGTGTTTTACTCACTTTGATAATCAATATGGACAACAAGGAATGGAAAAATTAAAAGAACATAGAGCTTTGTGTGTGCAACATGACATTGCTAGGGTTGAAATGCCTATTAAAAACCCAATTGTGAAATTCTTAAATGAGGAAAAAATGTTGAGAATACCTTACGTTATCTATGCAGATTTTGAAAGTATACTTCTACCATATCAAACATGTCTACCCAATCCTGAGGCAAGTTATACAGTGCCATACCAGAGTCATGTTCCTATGAGCTTTGGTATATATGTTAAACCCTCACCTGCTGTGGAACACATAAAGACAAACCTTCCAAGCCAACCTGTTATTTATCGTGGACCTGACGCTGCAGAAAAGTTTATGGACTGTTTGATCTCAATAGCTAATGAAATTGATCGCCTTTACAGCTTAAATGTTCCAAAGGCCTTAACTCAGGATCAAGAAGCAGAGTTCCAATGTTCTGAAACCTGTTATTTGTGTCATAAACCATTTACCAAAGAGGACTGGAAAGTTCGAGACCATTGCCATATTACAGGGGAATACCGTGGAAGTGCTCACAATAACTGTAATTTGAGGTGTAAAACACGTAACCCCGTTCCTGTATTTCTACATAATATGAGTGGCTACGATGCAAATTTCATTGTAAAACAATTGGGATGTACTACTGAGAGAGTAGATGTTATCGCTAACTCCAAAGAAAAGTACATTTCCTTCACCAAATATGTAGGAAATGTTAAGCTTCGATTTGTGGACACGTTTCGGTTAATGCCAAGTAGTTTGGAAAACTTAGTTTCCAACTTAACATCATACCCTGAAACAGACAAGTACTTTGGAAAAGAAAATGCAATGCTCATGACTCGTAAAGGTGTATTTTGTTATGATTACATCGATTCATGGGAAAAGTTAAGTGAAACGTGTTTACCTCCAAAAGAGGCATTCTTTAACAAATTAAGTCAAGAAAATGTTAGTAAAGAAGACTATGAGCATGCCAAAAATGTATGGAATCAGTTCAACATTAAAACTCTAGGGGGGTATTGTGACCTCTACCTAACTTCATATGTACTCCTACTTGCAGACAGCTTTGAAACGTTCAGAAACAAAACATTAGAAACACACCGAGTGGATGCAGCACACTTTTTTACTTCGCCTGGTTTAAGTTTCGAGGCAATGCTCCTTTACACTGGAATTGAATGGAATTGCTACAGGATTACGATCAGATTCTTTTAATAGAGTCTGAAATACGTGGAGGCATATGTCAGGTGTCTCATCGGTATGCTGAAGCTAACAATAAATACATGGGAACCTATGATCCTGAGAAACCATCGCAGTTTATTACCTATGATGATGCCAACAACCAATATGGATGGGCTATGTGTCACTCTCTTCCTTATGATGGATTTCAGTGGGTTTCTCCAGATACAGTTGATCTAGAAACACTAAAGGAAGACGATTTTGTGGGGTACATTCTAGACGTTGATGTTGATTACCCATGCGACCTTCATGATCTACACAACGATTTACCTTTCCTACCAGAGTGTACACAACCTAAGGATTCGTCTCTCAAAAAACTAATTCCTCATCTTGGAAATCGAAGGCGGTACGTTGTTCATTACATGGCACTTAAACAGGCTTTAGATCATGGACTAAAATTGGTAAAAATTCATAGTGTGTTAAAGTTTAAACAAAGACCTTGGCTAAAGGCATACGTTGATTTTAATAACAACCTTCTAAAACAAGCCAACAATGATTTTGAGAAAAATCTATACAAATTATTCAACAATGCCATTTTTTGAAAAACAATGGAAAATATTCGTAAAAGAATAGACATACATCTTGTGACTGGCAGCAAAAAGGCTGAAAAGCTAATAGCAAAGCCGACATTTATTGACAAAACAATTTATGGCCCTAACCTAGCTGCTTTCCACATGGCTAAACGTAACATTGTATTCAATAAGCCTATTTATATTGGAATGTGTATACTGGATATTTCAAAAACTCTCATGTATTCCCACCACTATGATGTCCTGCTACCCTATTATGGCATGGACAATCTTAAACTCATGTATATGGATACTGATTCGTTCATATATTTGGTTAACACCCAAGATGTATATCAAGACAAGTTGGATTTTTAGAACACCTGGACACATCTGATTATCCTACTAATCATATATGTTACTCTATATCAAACAAGAAAACGTTGGGGAAATTTAAAGACGAGGCTTGTGGACAAATTATTAAAGCATTTGTTGAACTTAGAGCTAAAATGTATGCTTTAGACATAAATGGTAAAGAAATCAAAAAGATTAAAGGTATTAGTAGAGGTGTTGTCAAAAATTGTATAAGCTTTCAAGATTATAAGGATTGTGTCATGAAAAACAATGTAAAAAGAATACAAATGAACATTATCACTTCTAAACAACATGACATATCATCTATAAGACTAAACAAAATTGCTTTGTGTCCTGGTGATGATAAAAGAGTAATCGATACTAATGGTATAGGTACTCATGCCTATGGTCATTACTCAATCATTGACCATGCTTAAAGAATTAACTTAAGAATATCAAAATCCTCTGCCTGCATATACCAAATACATAAAACAATTTAGGAAGTAAAACAATAGCACTAAACATAGAAAACACAAAAAGAAAAAAATGGTAATCATACGCAAACATTAATAAAAATAGAAAACAAAATAAAAACAACTGTAATTATAACAAATGTATTATGTGTAAATAGTGTAAATATATTTAAAATTAATAAAAAAATATTGTATGAACACTGCTTGGAAATTTTTAATTACTACCCACCTACCACTCCTAATCCAAACTGTTAACCTCTAGTAATATTGAGAAATTGCTTTAGTAAGCTAAACTAGGTACTCAAAAGTATAGTATATCCCATGTATTACCTATATATACTTTGGGGTAAGGTATACAGCCTTGTTATTTGTAATGAAAAAATCGTGTTTGGCAAATATGAACTTTAGATATGGACTAAATCAAAAACATGTAAACAACAAAATTGAAATGTTTCCATACTGACAAAATTCAAAAACTTAAAACTAAAATTTTAAAAACTGTAAATTGGAATTTGACAAATTGCAATGTGTGAAATATGAAAATGAAAAGAAACAAAAATGAATAAAAGCTTTTACTTTTTAAAACTTAACTGACTTTGTAATCCTAAGCTGGTTGTGTGTAGCGAACATTTTGCACAGTAGCCACAGTGCAATTGTTAGCTTTACCTTACTCTCTATAAGACTAGCAAAAAAGATAGTTGCATGTGCCCTTATATACTTTGAGTGTGTTGATTAGCCTTTGGCTTAGCTTTAAAGGTAAGTTTAGGTAAAGTTAGGTTAAGTTAAGTGAGGTTAAGTGAGGAAATGCTTGTTTCGGTGAACTAAGGTTAGGTAAGGTTAGATTAGGTTAGGTTAGGTGAGGTTAGTTGAAGTTGGGTTAGGCAAAATGGCTGAGGTATGAATTAACCCCACTCTTGTTAGTTTTTGCCTCACAAGGCTGAGTGTACCCCATTCCAACTATCAGACCAGAAATTAAATTTCTTGGCAAAGCTAGGACTCAGACCGGGGACTCCACAGTGACATCCAAGAATTCTACCACTTAATCATCAAGTGAATGATATATTGGCTGGTCTTGATTGCACATGATTAATCAATAATTACATATTAATAATAATAATAATAATAATAAAAACAATAAATATTCCATTTAACGACTACACGGCCGACCTCCCCCTGTGACGTCATTCACGGTCTCAGAGTATGGCGGCCATCTTGCGCATTAGCCCCTGTGCAAGCTCTGACTAACCCCTCCATAAGAATAACATAGGGCTGGTTGCGCGCGGCCGCCATCTTTCGCATTAGCCCCTGTGCCAGCTTCGGCTTATGTTTCCTACTTCCTTCGCTAAAAGACCTCTCGTATGCCAACTGCACACGGAATTACAAACATGTTAACAAATATCAAAAGGTTTATCACCTTCGCTTCCTCAAAACTGTCATTCCTTAAAAATGGCATAATCCTCAGTGTTGCCAAACCAACCGCTGTTATAACAAACAATAACATCAGTTGTTAATCCACTAATTTATCCATGCCAACGACCTTTGGACTAAGCGTGAAAGACCTCCTTTAATTACTTTAAAAACTTTACTAGGATATCTCTAAACTGTTGCGCATACATTTAATAAAAATACAATACTGTCTCTCCATGCTTCTGGTTTCACTTTCACAGATGAAGGAATATCATGTCTACAATATGACATTATATTACCCATCGTGAATAAATAACCACAAAAGTTATTTGTGTAGGTCCGATAAAAATCAATCTCGACGAGGTAATCAAACTAGAACTTCCCTAACGTCGGATGATAATAATCTTCCAAGAAGATTCTATTCTCAAATTATTTTAACTGACTGAAAGATCATAGCTTTCTTCAATAAAATATACAGTTAGTCATATTCGTGTTATCTCCATTCTGAGCGAATGTCTATGAGTTCTAACGACTCTCATCGTTTCCACGTTAAATGTTTCTTTCCAATACGATGCTAAGTTCGTAATAATGCGGTGATATTTCACAATATATCACTATATCTTTCTTCTTTCTTGATGTTACTTCTCGACGGATAAGAAGCCCAAATTAAACTAATAAAATTAATTTAATTGGTAACATAGACGAAAATGTCTATCACCTGAATTCAAAATGGGGGCCGATAACCTAGATGTTAGGCCCCTTAAAACAACAATTATCATCATCATCATCATGAATTCAAAATGAATTCATAAACGTCGAAAATAAATTACTGTTCCTTAAAGGAAATGACAAGAATACTAGTTCCTTAAACAAGTTAAATATCTCAGTTCAGAAACTGGATTGCAAACAAACGATACTAAAAACGTCGAAAGACGATCACTACAAATGATCTCGAAGAATAAAAAGTCTGTACATGGAATACATAAATGTTGTGTCGAAATATGGATACAGGAATTGCTCTAGAATGTCACTAATAATGCTCTAACTACAACTTAATGAACACAGCTACCTTGTCTGGAGCGTTGGAAGTTCAAGATGAGTATTGGATAATACTCAGATGTTACAACCTTCAAGCTCCTAGGCTGGATCCTAGTTCGTCTCCAAGAACTCACGACCTCGGGAAAGGAACGAATTCCCCTACCGGAAAACAGCAAGCTCCAACCGGGATCGAACTGCGGACTGCCATCCGTCATCTTCATTTGTGACCGGGAATACCCTGGACCTCTTGAAAATCTTCTTATCTCTTCTTTCTCGGTCCTGGTGTCGATTCATCGTAATAACGAGAAGTGTAGAAAGCTCATCTTAATGTTCTGAAATAAATTCGAAATGGAAGTCATGGACCTCACTCGTATACAGAATATTCATAGAGATGGAGTATGAATATCGTTTTGTAGTCGCTGGTGTTAATATCGAGCTCATGTTTGACGATAATGCACTAGAATGTGGTTGTACATAACGTCTCATGTTTGCTCGTAAAGTGGACAGTCATGAACAAACTCCTCTAAAGAAGCTCCATCGTTGAATATATCGCTACTATCTGCTTGTATTCCTGGCGCACATACTTATTTAGTCCATAATTGCAATCATATTACAATGTTTAATAATGTTCTTCCGTTGAAATTACACCGTCATCATACTGGTGTTTTACACTAAAGTTCCTCACTAGCAATGCTAACAATCACTGTTACTCACGTGAATCTGTGCATCCGCTGTAGTCTGTCTCGAACAAAAATGCTTTTCAGCTCTGGATTCCAACACTTTTCTAACACATCACAAAAATGCTTATATTTCCCAAAATATTCTTTCGAATTCAATAAAAGTTCGTAATACACTTCACTAGATTATATACAATAATCTGTAGTAGAAATAATGTTTCTAAAGTCGATCAGTTTGAAGTTATTCCGGCATTTGTACTCCTCGCAACTTCACTCAATTTTCTAGTGCGGCAATCTCCAACACCTAGCCTCGCTATACCGTGTCTCCACGAGTCGACCTTTCACGGACTCGGTGATGCACTCGGGACTATAACTCTCCCGGCAAAACACGTCTGATCGGCTCCAACTTCAGATGAACAAGAGCCTCGATGCTTGGCGTCTCCCCTCCAAGTCACCAAATCTGGCCGCCTTTTTCGTTCCCTCGAAAATTTGAGCGGGCTCTAGAAAATTGCTTATTCCTTCGCAGTGCGACCTGCTGTCGGCTTATAAAATATCTCCAATATTTTATTATAATTTTCTTCACTTTACCAATACATAAATTCACTCTCTTGGGGCTTAAATATGATAATAATCCATAAAATTTAACTGCTGGAACTCCCGTCTTCTCTAAGACTTCTTCTTATTGGCTGTGGGCTCATATCCAATCGGATAATTTATAACAATGTTTAAACAATTCCTGGGATGATTCGCTGTTGCTAGGCCGATTCTAGGCTTCTATAACCTTCCATTGCGAAATATAATCGCGTGACGGAAATTCCCTCCTGCTCGACGTCGCTACAAGACTGGTTTGTGCCAAGTTCCAGCCTCGATATTGCTTGGTTAAATTTTATCATGGGGCTTCGAAAAATATTCCCATTTTCATCCCAAATAATTCATTTTACGGGGGCAGTACCTAATGTGAGAATACGGCTGCTTCCTATTCAAATCCTGGAAGTGTTTTTCCGTGGTTTCCCCACTTCTACTCCAGGCAAATGCCAGGATGGTTCCTAACTTAAGGCCATGGCCTTCTCCTTCCCAATACAATCCTCACTGTTCAAGCACACTAGTTCAGCCATAACAATAACACAGGTTATCACACAAATTCCACACACAAATACATGGGGTTAAGTTATAAGACCACGATGTCGTAGCCCCTAATATAAGCAACAACAACAACAAAATCTCTTTGCCTTCTTATAGCTCCATTTACCAGTATTTGCATTTTTAAATACTGTATTTGTCTTATCTTTGCTTCATTTGTGTCTGTATTTTTAGCTACTGTCGGTTCTCGTTGCTTGTAAGGAAGCACGTCAGCGGTTTCATATTTAATTTGTGCCTTATTACATAATATCCTGTAATTTCTGGTGGAATTTAATCAATTCTGCGAATGCTTGTCTTCGAATTTGCCGCTATTTCAATGGCGCCATGCCCGCCAGTCTCAACAACTGTTCCCCTACGATTGCCACCATCTTTGTTTTGATGTTACGGTCTGAGATATTTTGTAGTCGAGATTCGTCACTTTTGGTAATAGAATTTTCGAGAGAGAGCACCGCCTGAGGCTATGTATTGTACCAGCAAGTCTGGCAACATAAAAAGTAAAAATCCATATGAAGGTAGCCTTTATTACACGTAATTGAACAGTATGATCAGCGATGAGTTACTGATTATTGATGAAAATAACACAAACATAACTGCGCCTTTCGCTAGGCGCAGAAATATACGTCCAGATAGGAAAATAATACGTTTTGATATATTACAAAAATGTATCGCATACATGTATTTGATCAAATGGAATAAATAAATAAAATCTTATCAATGTTGGCAATAGATTTGTCACGAAGGACAGAATTATGCCGTTCTAGAGCTTAATTCACCTTTAGGCTAATTAAACATTGCTCTGCTACTCTACAGAATTGTTGGGATGTTAGATGAATATAAAAAACTGTCCGAATACACATACCATATTGCCATAACCTCACTTTTCGTCTATCATACCAGGTGCCCTCCCATCCCTCCCCCGTCAGCATAATTTTTTTCAGCCCGAGCCTAGCCACAGTATGTATTTTCGAGCCTCTTATTGGCTGTTATGTCAAGCCATTCTCCTGGTTCCGAATCGAGACGGTAGATAGTAGCAGGGGTCACATCCGATCAAACATGGAGGAAGGTTATCGAGTAAGATGTGGATAATATTCGATGTTGAATTGCATTATTAGCGTGAAACAGGCATGGAACTTGCTTCAGATCAAGTTTAAAACAACCCACGCAGCAAATGAATGCGTTCCAATCAACATTTTAAAGTCTAAGTGAAATCATTCGACATTTAACCACATTTTCGGGCGCAAATGTGCACATGTCGTATCGTGCGAGCTTGGTAAATTTGTGTCCCGGATTCAAGACTGCTCTAGGGCAGAAATTTTTACTTCTTTTGGATTATTTTATTATATCCTCCCTGCCTTTTACAGCATGTTTTATGCCATGTTTTATTGAAATTATCTGTATGGGTGATTAAAATAATAAACATTGTTTGGCGGATTCCCACCTCAGCCATCTTGGAAGTGATTTTCCATAGTTTTCCACTTCTACTCCAGACAAATGCCGAAATTGTTCATAACAAAGGCAAGGCTGCAACTTATCACCCATACTTTTCAATCTTTACATTCAAAAAACAATGAAGGAAATTGGTGAAACATTTAAAGTGGGAGTGCAGATTCAAGGAGACATAATTTCAACTCTGAGATTTGCTGATAACATCGTCATCTTGGCCGACACGCCTGAGGATTTGGATAAGTTTTTGAATGGTATGGACTCCGTCTTGAGGAAAGAGTTCATGATGAAAATTAATAAATTATAAAACAAAATATATTGGAACGCAGCCGAAATAAATCAGAAACCTCTATGGACATCAAATTGGCAGGTGAAAAGCTAAAGGAAGTAGCAGACTTCTGTTACTCAGGAAGCAAAATAACCAGTGATGGACGAAGCAAAGAGGACATAAATAGTAGGTTGGCTCAGGCAAGGAAAGCATTTCTACAAAAAAGGAATCTCTTGATATCGAATATAGATTTAGGTATTAGGGAGTCATTTTTGAAAGCCTTTGTCTGTAGCGTGGCACTCTATGGAAGTCAAACTTGGACTATTGGTGCAGCAGAAAATAGGAGAATTGAAGTGTTTGAAATGTGGTGTTACAGGAGAATGATGAAGATCAGATGGGTAGATAGGGTTACAAACAAAGAGGTATTAAGACGAGTGGAAGGAGAGATGTTTCCGGCGACTGCTAATGAAGAGAAGAGATAGGTTGGTAGGACACATACTAAGACACCAAGGAATAGCAAGCTTAGTTATGGAAGGAAGGGCCGAGAACTGTACGGGTAGACCAAGTTAAGAATATGTTAAACAGATTGCCTCGGATGTAGGGTGTGGTAGCTATTTAGAGATGAAAAGATTAACTCAGGACTGGGAGACAGGGAGGGCTGCATCAAACCTGTCAAAAGACTGAAGACTCAAACACACAATCTCGCAATCATTAGACACGGTACCTCCAATTTAGTTAGAAACCAAAACTCAGAACGTGATAATTCCCTTCGTAAATCTCACGTGAATTGACCGGGAATCGAACCCTGTCCACCTTGGGGAGAGACAAGCAGAAGTTGACGCTGATGTTGTTCTTGTTCATTTGAGCAAATTGGAAATGGTGGTCATTGAGCCCACCTACTTGTAAATAAATAAATAAATATATAAATAAATAAATAAATAAATACATTCCACGAACCTACTACGCTGTCGTAGCAGGCGGAGAGGTGATACTCCGACGTGGCGCGTCCCAGGTGGCGGATAAGGGGGTCCTCACCGGCTTGCCGGCGGACTTGAGCGAAATAAAATAACTCTCGCGGACCAAACACACTTAAGCCAGAGAACACCTAGAGGCACCTCTCGATCTCAACAATCGAGTAGTAATTTCGTGATCTTATCTTAAGATCACCATTAGTTGTATATTATTTTTATTATTTTTTTATTTAGTCAATTTACCCTCTAGGTTGGTGGTTCCCACGGACTCAGCGAGGCAACTCACCACTACCGCCTCTATGGGCAGTGTCCTGGAGCTTGGATCATCTGGACGTGTGGGATACAACTGGGGAGGTGTGATCAGCACTTCGCCCAGGCGGCCTCACCTGCAAAGCGAACAGGGGCCTCATGAGGGATTGGAAGGGATGGAAGATTGGGATGGATAGGCTAGAAAGAGGGAAGGAGGCGGCCGTGGCCTTACAGGAGGTACTGTCCCCGATAATCCGGATAGTAGGCTGTCAGAAATCCGCCCCCTCAATCGGATTGCCAATAATCAATCGCACCGGCACGGCTACATCAATTAAAATGGCACTGACAGATACTACCGAGATTAGAGCGCAGTAGTTAACAAGAAATTATTGTGGAACACACCAAAATATACGGGGGTTCATACTTACCTTTTACTTACCTTTTCAATTTAATCTCGGGTCTGGGTTTTCAACTGGATCACTTAATAGTATGCCCTCACAATAACCTCCACCATGATATTTAAAATGAACCAAAACGGAAACAAGAAAATTTAAACTGCACAATAATTTATTTCACATAAAGAGAATAATTTAACAAAATTTAACAACAAAACATACGTGGCAATCAGAAGCCATTGTCCATGTAACATGTCCTCCTGTAGGACTTGTAGACTTCACATACAAAAATTCAGCTTTCTCTAGCTCAAAAGAACGTAATAATAATAGCAATGCACTTTGGAATGGATAAGGGAGTTGGGACGAGACATATAGCAATTGTTTCCTTGTTCATGAACTTCACATTTTATTTATAACCACAAGGCTGCTATGTAGATGACCTTGGCCTCTATCATACAGTTATCTGGCCACCTGCGATACACCCTGCACCATGTCGCATGCTTGCATCGTCAAATGGACCCACCTGTCCAGCCAATGTTAGCATATGCTAGTTACCTCAGAGCCTAGCTCCTTTTCAAAACACTTTAAATGTTCACATCTCAACTCAAATATTATCACGCAAATCTTTTAAATGCTCCGTTCAAATACCAATGGATTACTCTAATAATCCCAAATCTTGTTTAATTGTATATTCCAATTGTTGAACTAGCGTTGTTTAGAGTATAATAACGAAAACGCTTAATGTTTATAACAAAAAGTTCATTAATTATTTATAACATTTTTAAATTGTTTATAACATTATCAAACGACAATTGAAAAATTTATACACACCTCTATTAATCCCGTTCGTTTCAAATTATTATTAAAGATATTTACATAGTTATTTACATTATTTATATTATTTATATTAGAAATACATTAAACCACACGTTTATCCGGTTGATAATTACTTAAATCGTGGTGATATAATCGACCAATGAAGGTTAGTTATATTTAAATTTTAGATTCAGGTTTAATAAGATTTAATAATTATTATTATTTGTGACGGTAACCTCCATTCAAAATCGTTATCTCAAATTATTTAAACACTCTTGTTAATTTTAACAGTAACTTCACATGATTAATATTTAAAGGACCTGAACAATACACTCAGCGGAAAAAATACCTCGCTCAAAACGCACAAAATTGCACCAAAATTGGCCCATAATTCATTATATATGGCATCAAAATCTTCCACAATACATACAAAAAACCACCACTTACAAATTCATCAACATCATCAATATTACTGTGGGAACCTCCTTCACCTATTACAGGGCATTATTCATCAGCGACTTTTACACGTCCACTGAACTAACGATTATACATCCATAGTTCCTCTTTAAAAATTCTTATATTCATCAATTGTATCGAAAACTGTTATTATATTTAACCTTCGTGGGTTTCATTCATGAATCGATATGAAGTAAAAATTTGCCAATCACAAATAAATTTAATAGCAAATACGATTAGACACGCCTCCCTGGTCTATCAAAATTGAGATTAATATCATCAAAGTATCGCAGTATAAAAATACTATCTTCAATCAAAGTTCATCTAACTGCATAAATAATCAAATAGAATACAATTAAACTGTGGACTGCAAACATTATTGTTCCATTCTAGAATTGAGAAAAACTCCTATCAAATGTTCATTACTATAGTGTACTCAATAAATCGTACTCAAAGTTCATATTTCATAAAATTGTCTATAATGCAATGGTATTTCAGAATTGACGATAAATGTCTATGTTGCAATCATGTTCATAAAACGACTAGTATTTCCAAGATCGTCGATAAAGTAGAAGATTTTAACGCTCTAAAATCTTTTAATCATTCTTCTTTCTTGAGGATGACAGAAAATTGGTCAAAGTAATTTACTGAATAGAATTACTTTAATAAAATGACATGCTGTCTGAATTCAAATTTGCCATAGAAAATTGTTAACTTTACAGTCAAATCGTGACTACAAAAATATGCAAATTACTGAAAGAATATATTTTATCAGTCTCAATTGATCCAAAATTATTTAAATATGCCAATGACATAACAATGTCTCAATAAATCGTAGAAAAAGGCATAACTCATCAAAGTGTACAGAGTACAGAAATATCAAGCAAGAATATGGGGCAAAATATATGAGACAGAAAATATGGGAAAAATGGTTGCTCAGATATCGCTAAATGGCTCAAATAAAACAAGAAACGTTCACGACTACCTTATCTGTTGATTGAAGTTCTAGAGGAAAATTTCCAAAGAAGACTGCTGATGGTTCCATTTCACCACCGTAAAGATGTGCTCCGACCTCGAACCTGGAACCTGCGCCCTCGGAGAATAGAACAGCTTCCTCCTCCGGAAATTTCACTGCTCCGTGTAGACGATAGACATCCTTCTGGCAAAACTCTTCTTTGTGAGCCGGGTCCACCCTGGCCTCTCTTGATAGTTCCCTGAAGTTCTGGTAGAAATTCGCCATGAAGTTTATTGCAATTATTTCCGCAGAAATGTTCATAATTGTGGAGTATGAAGATATTTCCACTGCCATTTGATGTAATTCAGCGATGGATTACGATGCATGAGTGTAGTTGGATGTTCACTACATGCTCGCTTTTGTAGAATGACGATTAACGAAGTTCCATGCTGCTATTTCACTCCATTGATATATGTCCCAATTGCATTAAAGTTTTAGTCTTCCATCTCCACTTCCGTTATAGTAATAGTCGAAAGTACTGCCAGATTATATAGTTCCATTGTAGAATGTAGCGTTGTATCACCAAGTGTAATCTTCAGTATCACGGTTGCAATACAAGTGTCAGCCGTAGCGTAGAATGTGGTATTATAAAAGTGCTTCTCAGGTGTCGAGAAAATCACTTTTGTCTGCAGTCTTAAAATGCGAATATCTTCCAAAGTATAATAGTGAAAATGTTCAACTTTCGTACACGCCTCAAAATTGTAATGCACAATTGAATTAGCACAAATGCAGTAGCTAACGCTTGATAGATAATCTTGTAGACTCGTTTATGTGTGCGCTCCAACTTCGCCTAGTTTTAGTAACCGTAAAATTGTACTGCTGCACGCTCAATGCTTGTTCGATGCTGTGGGCTCTACCACACTTGCTAATGACGACTTGCTTCACTGAATAATATAAACTCGAAGTCTGACAATGTGAGAATCAGAAAAATGAGCCATGAGAGATGAGACATGAGACATGAGAGCCTCCTCTCTGCTGTGCAAGGCTTTTTATCAACTTCTTAAGGGGCGTATCCATCCCTTCCATAGCTTGTTCCTCCGTCATTGCTAGAAGTTCTAACTTTGGCTATACTTGACGGATTTTCAAATTTCAAAAACTCATAATTAATTTCTTCAAAATTCCAAATCAATGCCATAACTGAAAATAGTTTTCCACAATTCTGCATTCCAAAAGTAATTAAATATGGTAATTTCAGTAATCTCCGTCTCCCTCCAAGCTATCATTCATTGGTTCGAGTCTCTCCTCCAATAGCGTAACTTCTTCCTTAGCACAATTCCTTGCTTCCCTGCGACTGCGTCGTAAATCTCAGATCCTTCTCGAACAAAATCATGACGTCACCAAGAATCTCAGCTCATCCAGCCTACTTGCATGAAGTCTGCGTCATCCGTGCCTACGTCATGAATATACACGTCACAACTATGACAGCCATAACTTTATTCATATATGCCATTACAGCCACCGTGGTCTCAGTATAATTCAATTTACTGGGGCAGTACCATCCCGGCATTTGCCCGAAGACGAAGTGGGAAACCACGGAAAACCACTTCGAGGATGGCTGAGGTGGGAATCGAACCCCCTCGACTCATTTGGGCCACCCGAGGCTGAGTAGACCCCGTTCCAGTTCTCATACCACTTTTCAAATTTCGTGGCAGAGCCGGGAATCGAACCCAGGACCTCCGGGGCGGCAGCTAACCATGCTGACCGCTACGCTACGGAGGCGACAACACTAGTTGTATATTCAACTTGTAACTAAGGCATGATGGAACACACACTACTAACGCAACTACCCCAGGCCCCGGACACACGTCCGGTCTTTCCCAATCATCGGATTCTGGGGGATCGGGAACGAAATCATGCTTCAGAGATGGATCGGAGCTTCTCAAAATCTCTTCGCCCCAAGAAAAAGAACTTCTTGGGTTCTATTAACATCAATACCCTGTTGAAAACAGGAAAGCTCAAACAACTGACTGACGTCCTGGACAAATTTGATATTCAAAAGCTAGCAATTCAGGAAACACTATTCCAAGATGAGAACCATTTCGACTCTGAAAACTTCAGGATATTTAAGGGTAAACCAGCCATTAATATCACAGGCAATTTATTTATGTTTGGGACGGCTTTTGCAGTGAGGAAAACTATCTTAGATTCAGTTATCGACTTCACATCGCCATGCGAAAGAATTTCAGTGCTTACAGTAAAATCAAGCAACAAGGCATATGCCTTGATAAATGCCCATGCTCCCACTAACATAGATAATAAGAGAAATCCACAGAATGTAGAAGACTTTTGGGAATTACTTGAGGAAACTACAAGTAAAATCCCCAAACATCACGTGAAAATCTTATTAGGGGATTTCAATGCACAGGTTGGCAGAGAGAAGATATACAGATCAATAGTAGGACTCCATCCCGCACATCGGCGGACTAATAAGAATGGAGAGCGTCTAATAAACTTTTGTACATTATTCATGCTGAGACTCATGTCCACGCACTTTATGAGACCATTACACAAAAAGAAAACCTGGAGATCACCTAACCCATTATTAGGGGAAATTCAGATAGATCATGTGGCTATTTCCGCAAAGAATATGCTGGAGATATGCTGGATCACTACCTCACGCAAATCAAGGTTCGGTTTCAACCAAACAGATCCAAACCTAAAGGCAACCGGTTTCCAAGAGTTGATCCTGACTGCTTGAGGAAGAACGCCGAGGTTTTCGTACGAGATTTACAGGAAGAAAATCCTAGGGAGTGGCCAGACCTTCGCAAAATATTACAGTCATCAGCCATGAAATTAGGACAACCTCCTAGGGAATGAAAGCACAGATGGTGGAACACAACGTGCGATGAAGCCGTCAATGACCGAATCAAAGCATGGCATCAGTGGAATGGACATCGAACAGTGGAAAGATGGGAGAACTTCCTAAAAACTCAAAAACTGACCTCTAAAACAATCCGGCGCGAAAAACGTGCCTACAACAAAATCAGACTCGAAGGGTTAGAACAGGATTTCCAGAAAAACAACACTCGAAATTTTTACAAGACATTCCGTGAGGACTTGTCAGGGTACAAACCACCAACATTAAGTTTCCGTCGACGTAATGGACGACTAGAAACAAACAGTAAGGAGAACTGCAAGATACTGGCTGATTATTTCCAAACTCAACTGAACTGTGATCCTCCAGTGGAAAGGCTGCAGTTTGAAAAACCTGCACCAAACCCAGACTCACTTCCCCCAACAACTCAAGAAATAAAAGAGATAATCCAATCGCTCAAAAATAACAAAGCCGCTGGGAACGATGGAATAACTGCTGAGATGTTGAAAATAGGAGGAGACGACCTAATAAGGAGAATTCATAAACTCCTAACAGAAATATGGGAGAGCGAAATAATTCCGAAGGACTGGAAGAATGCCATTATCCATCCGTTGCATAAAAAGGACGACCGAGCGGACCCCAACAACTACAGAGGTATATCACTTTAACCAATTATATACAAGGTATTATCTAAAGCACTCTTAAACAGAGTAGAACAACAAACTGATCATTTGATTGGTGAATACCAGGCAGGCTTTAGGAAAGGTAGATCGTGTTCGGAGCAGATTTGGAGCCTAAAGACGATATTAAGGATACACCGCAGTACCAACACATTTGTCACCTTCGTGGATTTTAAGAAGGCGTATGATTCTATTGACAGAAAAACTGTTCTGAACACCCTAGAAGAGCTCAGAGTTGACAGGAAAACCAGGGACTTAATCCGCCAGACTCTCACTGACACAACATCTCAAGTGAAGTTTCTAGGTGAACTATCAAAGCCTTTCGAAGTACATACCGGAGTTCGACAAGGTGACGGCCTCTCCCCACTGCGTTTTAACTTAGTGTTAGCCAAAGTCATCAGGGAGTGGGAAAACAACATCAAAGGCATAAGTATTGGTACTCTGGAACAGAAAATAAAAGTAAAATGCCTAGCTTTTGCTGATGATCTACCTATCTTTACCAAGACTAGTGAAGAAATCAAGAATGCCATAGAGAAGTTACATGAGTTAGCATCAAACACAGGACTCCAAATATCGTATGAGAAGACGCATTTCATAGTAAATGGAGACCAGAATATCCCGAGATCTCCACTACAAACCAACTATGGAATAATTAGACACGTACCTTCCTTCAAATATTTAGGAGAAATTATTGTACCGTCTGGATTGGACAGGAAAGCTAATTTAGAAAGAGCTACCAAACTTCAGAGAGCATACCGAATAACATGGAATCACTCTAATAAAAGAGTGATGTCACGAAATGCAAAACTACGGCACTACCAGGCAGTTGTTCTTCCGGAAGCATTGTACGCCTCCGAAACTATATCTCTAGGAGGCCACTCTCAAATTGGTGAAATCGAAATCCAGGAACGTAAAATTCTCAGAAAAATATATGGCCCCGTTTATGTTAATGGTATACGGATTAAAAGGAAAACCACAGACTTGTACACAGTAATCAATAAGTTCACTGATACCGTGCGTAAGAGACGATTGAAATTTTATGGTCACATCTGCCGAATGGACAACACAAGATATGCAAAAAAACTGCTTGATATAATTAATTCAAAGAAGGTCAAAATCAGTTGGTTAGAAGAAATCAAACAGGACTTACAGGAAATAAACATTACAGAAGATAGCATCATGAATCGCAAGACTTTTGGAACTCGAGTTACAAATCACTCTTTCACCGAAAACGCTAAAAAGACCACTGGAAATAAAAATGGACGGAGGAACGCAAGAAGGGGCATAGCGAGTTCATGAGGAGATTTTGGGAGGAGAAGAGGAGGAAAGCTCCATCAACCCGAGTCAACAAGTTCAAGCGCACTCCCTAAGTGGGCAAAACGAAGAAATAAATAAATACATTTCTCTGATAAACTGTGTTATTGTGGTGTCTGTAGTATGGTGAGTATTTGATATTCAGGTGAGGATTCACAAGGAGGCGGTCGTGGCATTGTAATGAACAATTTCGGCATTTGTCTGGAGTAGAAGTGGAAAACTATGGAAAATCACTTCCAAGATCGCTGAGGTGGGAATCGAACCAACCTCTACTCAGTTTTGGCTCACGAGGCTGAATGTACCCCGTTGCAGTCCTCACACCAGAATTGAAATTTCTCGGCAGAGCTGGGAATCGAACCCGGTCCACCTTGGTGAGGCAAGCAGCTTGACCACTGCAGAAGTTGACGCTGATGTTGCTCTTGTTCATTTGAGCAAATTGGACATGGTGGTCATTGAGCTCACCTACTTGTAAATAAATAAATAAATAAATAAATAAATAAATAAATAAATAAATATATAAATAAATAAATAAATAAATACATTTCTCTGATAACCTGTGTTATTGTGGTGTCTGTAGTATGGTGAGTATTTGATATTCAGGTGAGGATTCGCAAGGAGGCGGTCGTGCCTTTCTTATGAACAATTTCGGCATTTGTCTGGAGTAGAAGTGGAAAACTATGGAAAATCACTTCCAAGATCGCTGAGGTGGGAATCGAACCAACCTCTACTCAGTTTTGCCTCATGAGGCCGAGTGTACCCCGTTGCAGCCCTCACATCAGAATTGAAATTTCTCGGCAGAGCTGGGAATCGAACCCGGACCTCTGGGGAGACAGCCAGGAACGCTAGCCACGTTGAACAGTAAGCAGAGGAATATAAATTCAAGTGAGAATAGGGAAGAATTCCGCCGAACAATGCTTATTATTTCAATCACCCATACAGATAATTTCAATAAAAATATGGCATAAAACATGCTGTAAAAGGTAGGGAGAATATTATAAAATAATTCAAAAAAGTAAAAATTTCTACCCTAGGTCAGTCTTGAACCCGGGACACAAAGTCTCCAAGCTCGCACGATACCACTTGCGCACATCTGCGCTCACATGTTTATATATTAACATAGGTCTTAATACATGTGGTTAAATGTCGAATGATTTCACTTAGACTTTAAAATGTTGATTGGAACGTATTCATTTGCTGCGTGGGTTGTTTTAAACTTGATCTAAAGCAAGTTTCATGCCTGTTTCACGCTAATAATGCAATTCAACATCGAATATTATCCACATCTTACTCGATAACCTTCCTCCATGTTTGATCGAATGTGACCCCTGCTACTATCTACCGTGTCGATTCGGAACCAGGAAAATGGCTTGACATAACAGCCAATAAGAGGCTCGGAAATACATACTGTGGCTAGGCTCGGGCTGAAAAAAAAATTATGCCCCCCGTCACCCTAAACCACAAATTTCATTGCAATGCAAAGGAGAATGGTTAAGGAAACAAACAAGAGATGAAATGCACACATTTATTCTATATTTTTGAAAAAAAATCACAATGAACAAAACATTCATTTAGGCCTATTCGAGAGTAGTCCATGCTGCCCACTAGTTTTACACATGTTCAACACCAGGTCAAGGATAATTCACACAAAAAATAAAGGAAATATTACAATAACAGTGTACAGTACATTAATGCATTCCTGTTTTATAGCATCACTCAAACATGCTGGTAAGTTAGTTCACATTGCATTTATTTTGTTATTTTTTCGCACAAATTTCAGGGTTAGCTGTAACTCGTTTCCGAGTATAATGTTCATCCTAACGGTCCTTTCCATCAAATCATCGTACACAAATATAGAACACCTACACAATTTTGAAATATAATTTCAGTGGCATTCTTAAGACAAATGAAAGACTTATTATTGGAGTACATATGGATTGCATATTGTATTAAGGCACAGAAGAGACGAATGACCACAAGGAAGAAATAGGTAATAATCGTACAGGCGGTAGCGGGAACAGCACGATACCGAGACAGAAATCCCGGTACGCTATGCAACCGTAGTAGTTTTAGGAGGTCCTAGTTCGCGGCAACAACCACTACATCATAGCGAGCGCCCTAACATGGCCAGTAGACGGAGGTGCAGGAGATCAAGACCGAGATCATCTCAGACCTCGCGCACAAAGAAGAATACAGAAGGGTACATCAACGGCGTTCACCGGAAAATTACGTGCAGCAAACAAGAATGCATGGTTATACCATTGAACTGTAGGTACCACTGCAACAACTCCTCCCATGGTAACACTCGCTGAAAACTGCTTCCTGGTCATCGTCTCCGTGACGTGCACTACCAGGCGTAACTAGTCGCACCAAAAACTGTCATACCATTGAACTCTAGGTTGCAAAACTCAGCAATTCTTCTAGGTTTGTGCCGTGTCTTGTGTGGGGTTTCGCCTAGGACACCAAGCTGGCTCATCGGCGGGCTCGTGGTGTCCCCCCCGGACCCCCACAGGAGTGACGAACTGCGCGCCACCTCCCTTTATATTAGGTGCAACTGCACCACTTGACTGCGAGAACTAAAAGCTCAAGCAGCCTTAACCTCCCTATGAAGGCTTCCAAAAAGATGGTATATTGGCTTTCACGGCCGGTGAATTAAAACTCAGCAATTCTTCTAAGTTTGTGCCGTGTCTTGAGTGGAGTTTCGCCTAGGACACCAAGCTGGCTCATCGGCGGGCTCTTGGTGTCCCCGCCCGGACACCCACAGGAGTGACGAACTGCGCGCCACCTCCCTTTATATTAGGTGCAACTGCACCACTAGACTGCGAGAACTAAAAGCTCAAGCAGCCTTAACCTCCCTATGAAGGCTTCCAAAACGATGGTATATTGGCTTTCACGGCCGGTGAATTAAAACTCAGCAATTCTTCTAGGTTTGTGCCGTGTCTTGTGTGGGGTTTCGCCTAGGACACCAAGCTGGCTCATCGGCGGGCTCGTGGTGTCCCCGCCCGGACCCCCACAGGAGTGACGAACTGCGCGCCACCTCCTTTTATATTAGGTGCAACTGCACCACTTGACTGCGAGAACTAAAAGCTCAAGCAGCCTTAACCTCCCTATGAAGGCTTCCAAAAAGATGGTATATTGGCTTTCACGGCCGGTGAATTAAAACTCAGCAATTCTTCTAAGTTTGTGCCGTGTCTTGTGTGGGGTTTTGCTTAGGACACCAAGCTGGCACATCGGCGGGCTCTTGGTGTCCCCGCCTGGACCCCCACAGGAGTGACGAACTGCGCGCCACCTCCCTTTATATTAGGTGCAACTGCACCACTTGACTGCGAGAACTAAAAGCTCAAGCAGCCTTAACCTCCCTATGAAGGCTTCCAAAAAGATGGCATATTGGCTTTCACGGCCGGTGAAATAAAACTCAGCAATTCTTCTAGGTTTGTGCCGTGTCTTGTGTGGGGTTTCGCCTAGGACACCAAGCTGGCTCATCGGCGGGCTCGTGGGGTCCCCGCACGGACCCCCACAGGAGTAACGAACTGCGCGCCACCTGCCTTTATATTAGGTGCAACTGCACCACTTGACTGCGGGAACTAAAAGCTCAAGCAGCCTTAACCTCCCTATGAAGGCTTCCAAAAAGATGGTATATTGGCTTTCACGGCCGGTAAATTAAAACTCAGCAATTCTTCTAGGTTTGTGCCGTGTCTTGTGTGGGGTTTCGCCTAGTACACCAAGCTGGCTCATCGGCGGGCTCTTGGTGTCCCCGCCCGGACCCCCACAGGAGTGACGAACTGCGCGCCACCTCCCTTTATATTAGGTGCAACTGCACCACTTGACTGCGAGAACTAAAAGCTCGAGCGGCCTGAACCTCCCTATGAAGGCTTCCAAAAAGATGGTATATTGGCTTTCACGACCGGTGAATTAAAACTGAGCAATTCTTCTAGGTTTGTGCCGTGTCTTGTGTGGGGTTTCGCCTAGGACACCAAGCTGGCTCATCGGCGGGCTCTTGGTGTCCCCGCCCGGACCCCCTCAGGAGTAACGAACTGCGCGCCACCTCCCTTTAGTAGTGGTTTTGTAGCGGTTCTGGCCCCACCTCCACCTCCCCACCTCACAAGATGGCGGCGGCGCGATATCTCTCGAACGCATGGTCGGATTTTGACGAATGAGGTGTCATTGAACTCGGGCTGACACCACCTTTCCAATGGACAACATATGTCAACCTCAAAAATAAAATCTACCCTACTAGGGGGTGAAATTGTAATTTTTTAGAGAATCTCTCTTTCCAATTGCAACATGTGAGAGTTTGAATGCCGATATGGATTTAAACGTTGTTCTACATAAAGTGCATGTGTTTGGTGGATAGCCACTATGAATTAACATGCTTGTTTTTTGTTTTGTTTTTTATGCATGCCCACTCATGGCTTTTGAAGAGGGTGGGGGAGTGGATCCCTGTGGATGGGTTATTGTTGACAGGTCATTGTTGGCAGTTCATTGATGACAGGTCCTTGTGGACGAGTCCTTGTGGACAGGTCCTTGTTGACAGGTCCCTGTGGACGAGTCCTTGTCCCTTTGGACTGATCCCTTTGGACCGGTCCCTTTGGCCTGGTCCCTATGGACTGGCTCATGAATTTATTTAAATTATGTCAAAGGGCCTAACTACATTTGTGTGAGTTGAACTGACGTTGTTCACCAACCCCCACTAGTATAATGTGATAACGATATGAAAGGAAAGTGATGAAATACATGTGAACACGTGTGAGATGTCATTATTAGCATTCTCCTTGTGAAACAAGTCACATCCTGTTTTGATTCATACGTGAGAAAATGCGAGTTCATGTGTAATATGATCTAACAAACAGGTGTTCACCTGTACACGCGCACGATAAGATCTAACAAGTCACAACCTGTTTTGACAGTGGTGGGAAGTGAAGGGGGGAGAGTTGGTGTAAGAGAGAACACAGGTGAAGAGAGAAAGAAATATGTGTTGCTCATAATACATGTGGAGCTGAGGACTGTACATAGGACTGTAGGTTAAGTACAACATGAGTGAATAAATAAATACAAGACACACAGGTTCACACAACTTGTAATTTATTAATCCAAGAATTAAAGGCTGAGCTAAATCCCAACCATTTTACATATAGTTTATTTCCTTTTTGTTTCAACACTTTTTCCACAAGGTAATGTTTAGGAAACGCTGTCTTTTGGAGTTCTTGGAGATAAAACCTGCCTTTTATGGGTTGATGGTTGAGGTCCTCGAGTAAATAGGTGACTGGACTGTTCAGGTTGACTTGACGAATTAGAAATAGTTCAGTCCCCCAATTTGGTGTGTAGCCCTTGTCGAAAACGGACTTGAATTTGCTCACACGAACATGGTCCCCAATGTTAAGGCGATGACGTTTAAGGTCTGCTGTTTTTATGGGGTTAAACAGTTTATCCAGTTGTGGAATATTTTTGGTCACAAGTCGTGGCTTGGTCCCAATGGTTCTGTGTTTGGTGTCATTGTAACGTAACACTAGCTCAGGTAACAAGTCCAACCAGCGATAAGTGCCCTGAGCGGTAAACGCTTTCCACATATGGGTTTTCAATGTTCGGTTGAACCACTCGACCACGCTGGCTATGAGATTGCTGTACGTGGTGTAATGGTGAATATCCTTAAATTTGAGAAAACTGGAGAAATCCATGTTGAAAAATTCTTTTCCCTGGTCGGTCTGTAGCAGCTGAGGTTCACGTTTAGATTGTTGAATAATATGTTGAAAGGCCTTGGTGACTTGCGGACCAGACTTGCGACTCACGGGTTGAACAAACGCCATTTTGGAATACATATCAATGACCGTCAATATATAGCGTACACCATCGTTAACACTAGCATAGGGAATCATTTCCAGTAAATCGGCTTGCCAAAGTTTATCCGCACCTTGTGAAATCACCTTAAGTCGTGGATAGTGACGTCTAGCTGGACGATGCAACTCATGAGCAATACCCACTTTAATGGGTGAAGGCTTAAACAATAATTTTGGCATTTCGAAGTTCTTCTTCAATTTCTTGAATTTCCCAATCGTGACCGGTATGACCGGCTTGACGTGAAGCATGCAACAGCTGTAGTCGCTGGACGAGTTTATTGGGATTGTGCCAGTAGGTAACATCCACAAGGGGTTTTAATGGTTTAAATGTCACTCCTGAAGCTGACACTTTACGACGACCACTTTGACTAGTGGGGAACATTTTTGCGATGATGGTTTTATATTTTTGAGATATATTGGCATTCACTTGTTGAGTGGGATCATACTGTCTTTTGTGTGCATGGGTGTCCAATAAAATGGATTTATATTTACTAAGGTCCTCTGGCGTATAATCTTGAGATGAGGGAGTCCGAGAGAATAGTAGCTTTAACAGTCCTGGTGTTAATTTATAGTTGATCTTTTTAATGACAGTTTTAGTACGACTAAATTTAATCGATGAATCACCAATTTTAAAACTATCATCCTTATAGCGAACACCATACGTGGTATCTGTGTTTCCAACAAATAGATTGGTGAAATAGGGTTCCAGTGTTGATCCATAATATTTTATTAAAATGTTTTTCAGTTGAGCTTTATGTTGAGGGGTGGCCAAGAGTTGTGAAAATGTAGATGATCTGGAAGGGCAAGGGGTTTCGACCATGGCCAAGGATTTCCTTTTTCTTAAAAACTCTGCAAGGGGTGATGCCTTTTTTGAGGCGTAAACACTTGTTCCTCATTATCCTCAACTTCGCTAACACTAGTTAAATCTTCCTCTTCCTCTTCCTCTTCCTCAGGGTCCTCGTGGTGCGTCTGAGTGGCTTGTGAAACGGTAGGTAGCGTTTCAGATGGCTTGAAAGAGGGTTTCAACATGGCTTTTAGCGGAGGTGCTAAATGTTGTTGAATAAACAAAGCATGATCCGCACGCGATCGTTTCAATTGACGAAACTTTTGGCGAATAGTATTTTTTGCTCTAATAATATGCTTTTTCAATTGACTCTCTGCTAACGCCATGGTGTCGTGACAAATGGCTTGAGAGGGAATGATACAGTGCCTTAAATAGCAATAAAATGATCAAACCCTAAGCGATACCGCCCTTGGTTTAGTTCACTTTGTTTGTCAATCACTAAACAGGCATGACGTTGTGTGTTCCAGCCCTTGCCACACAATTCTGTAAACATTTGAAAGGTCATATCCGGATTCACATGTTCATTATAAATGTGACGACTGTTCCTCTCGTCCTGGAGAAATAAAAGAATAACATTGGCATTGTCACGAATCAACTGTTTGGACATTTTAGAATACGTTTGTCCAAGATAGAAGCAATCGATATGTTTGTGTCGACCCATGCTGAAATAGCTTTGAATGATGCCTTGTCGTTCAGTGGATACATAATCGAAAATCATGAGTGAATCAGGCTTTACCTCATCCGATGAAATAACATTTTCTTGCGTGGAAAATGTAAAATACCCCATATTCTCATTTTGTAATCCAGACATGACTTGATCCAGAAACACCTAGAGGGGTTGGTAGAGAGATTTTGCGAAAATATAAATATTTTGAAAACACAGACCATTGGGCGCTGTAATAAGTGTCGGCAAAAGATTAGTCTTTCCACAGCCGGAAGGTCCCACAATGATGCAGCGAATGGAAGATGGAAACAGTGAACCATGGCGTTGTTCACGTGATGTGGGGCAGAGATGGGAAACCATGTCCCTCACGGGGAATGACTCTTGCTGCTTAATTAGCTTCATTTCAACTAAGGCTTAGAGAGGCTAGCAGGCTGTCTATATACATCGCACCGAGCCTTATCATAGAAAGAGTAGACTCGTACTACAGGTTGACGATGGATGTCTTTGGACGTGCGTTGATGGTCAATGCTAGGTCTGTTCCCATACATGATCCTAAACAAGAAACAGATCCTGCTAATAAACACTATGTGGATAGGTCAGTAGTGCCACGCACAAAACAAGGAGATTATGACTTTAAAGGAAAGCGGTTAACTCATGTAAAACATCCTCAAGTGTCTACAGACGTTACTACAAAAAAGTATGTGGATAACAAGGTGTATGAGTTTTATGATAAAGTGCCTCAGCTTACGGTGAATGGCTATAGCGCTAATCATCACCGCATTATTCACGTGGAAGACCCACAAGAGGATGATGATGTCTGTACCAAGCGATACGTGACCTATGAAATGAAAAGTCTTTATAAATTTATCCCATCTGTATTTTTAGTGCATCTGACAAATGTAAAACCTGTGAATGAGAGAAACCATATACCGCTAGTTCATGACCAGCACTTGACATATGTGCTTGCTTCGGGTTTAAGCCACTATCGACTACACTATAATGGAACCATTCACATCAAATATGCCATACCTGATGAGAACCATTTACAAATAGAGATAAATGGTCATAGGATGTTGGTCCATAACCATGAAATGGTCATTGCAGGAGACGAATTATCCTTTCATCTCATGTTGACATGGAATGAAAAGCAAGCTGGAAAAACCATAAACGATTTCCCACTTTATGTAGAATTGGAATATACAGACATGAAATAACAATCTGACGTTAGTTGTGACTTAAACTTTCTTGTGAAAGGTTGTTGGTCATCATCATCATGGTGAAACAAAGATATGTGGTGAGAAAGACTGAAAATAATAGCCTCTCCTTGGCAAAGCCTGGGCTTATGACATTCGTGGACAAGCCCTTGCGAAAGAAAAAATAAAAAATAATGTGTTGACCATAAGGAAAGCTCTTCGTGTAGCACAGAGACATGTTATTCCAAAACGTCAGCGACAGGGTTCAAAACAAGGACGAGTGATTCCTGTCCCTAAACGAGCGGGATTTTTACCTGCATTATTCGCTGGTCTGGCTGCTCTGGGTTCACTTTTAGGCGGTGCCAGTGCAGTGGCAAAAACTATTAAAGCCGCGCAACAGGGCAAGCAACAACTCAAAGAAAGTCAGCGACACAATGAAACAATGGAGGCCATTGCTTTGGAGGCTAGAAATGTAAATTTGAAGCCAGCCTTTTATCAACAAGGATTTGGAATTTCACCTTTTCGAAATAAAATAAAACATATTTAACCTCAGCCATAGCAAGACATGCCCTGACGCATCAGCAAGTGGAAAGCTATGCTAAACAACTGAAGCTTTCTCATTTTCGAGGTGTGTTTATGCGAAACCAATTACCCTCACGACCCTGGAAACATGAATGTGCTGTTGTCAATTTGGATGATCACCGAGGGCCTGGAACACATTATGTAGCTTATGTCAAAGAGGGATCTACTGTATGGTACTTTGACAGTTTTGGGAATTTGACCCCGCCCATGGAATTAGTGGCCTATTTTGGAAACAGGATCAAGATATATTATAATGTGAAACGTGAGCAAACGTTTAACAGCCAACAGTGTGGACGTTTATGTTTATTTTTTTTATATAAGACGCAACATAAGCAAAAACGTCAACAGTATGTCGGTGGAAAGTAAGACGTTTACACTGCATGGGCGTGGACCTGAAGTGAGCCTAGACTTTTACCCACCTATCGAATTGTGTGAAAAACCATATGGTTTAGGACTTGTTTCTCTTGAAACATACAATCGAATATACAACACACGTGAAAATGTGAACAACAAGTTTTACTATGATGATTCTGTACTCACCCTGAACTCTGGTGGATATACGATAGATGACATTTATGAACACATTTAGGTGGTGTTGATCAATGAATATGGCTTAAAGTCATTTCTCGATGGAACGCGCAAGTTTGAACTTGTAGGAAATACCAACACCCATCACTGCAGTATTTTTTCTACATTCAAAATTGACTTTAAAACTCACCCCGATTCCATTGGTCCATTACTAGGATTTAAACCACGTGTGTTGGAGCCCAACAAAAAACATGAATCAGACCATGAAGTGAAATTCATTGAGGACCATCATGTGTCGGTGATGTGTAATATTATTAGTCAAGTGTACACCAATCAAGAACCATCACATTCGCTTTATGACTTTATTGTAACATCGCCCAATGGTTATATTATTCGTGGAAACCCTCTAGTGGTGCTTTTTCATTCTGTGGTTGTCGATGGTATTAGTAATATAACATTAAGACTGATCAATAGAGAGCAACAACTCATTGATCTAGATTCTACCACACCAGTGACTTACAAGTTGGTGCTAAAACCACTATGAAGTTTGTATATAAAGCAACAGCACCGTCTAGGAATGGTGTTAGTTGTTTACCACGTGAATACACGTTAACATCTCAGAACAAGCAGATTTTACAGCATTTGGGTTACCACATCAACCCCCGCGATGAATTCTATCCTAGAGGTAGCAAACCACATCGAGGAGCAACCAGGAGTGGTAAGAATTGATCTGCATTCTTATCAAGCTCAAACACCTGGACTCAATAACAATGATGAAATTCAATTTGTTATCAACAACCAAGATATTTACACTCTACCGCATGAAAGTGTTATTCAGATTGAAGGTCGGCTCACCAAAGCCGATGGCTCTACACCCACTACATCCAAGTTAGCCAACGATGCTTTCGCCTTTCTGTTTTCTGAAGTGCGTTATGTGATTAACGATATCGTGGTGGATAGCACTCGAAATGTGGGTATTTCCAGTGTCATGAAACTATATCCCTCTTATAGTGAGGAAGAAGCTAAAACACTTTGCATGGCGGGTTGGTGCCCTGACTCGACCAATGACTGGATGGTACACACCGATGGCACCTTTACTGGATATTTACCTCTTAAACTGATTTTAGGCTTTGCTGAAGATCACCAGCGCATTGTGGTCAACGCAAGGCAAGTGCTTTATCTGGTGAGAGACAGGAGTGATAATAATGCACTCAAGGGAGTCGACAATGCCCCCATTGATTCAAAAATTCAACTACAACGCTTGCTATGGAAAGTGCCTCATGTGACCCTTAACGATAGCAAAAAACTGGACATACTTAAAATGGTAAAGAGAGATATACCTCTACCCATGGAATTTAGAAGCTGGGCACTCCATGAGTACCCGTTATTGCCTACCACCAACACACATAGTTGGTCTATAAAAACAGCCCGCTATACAGAGAGACCTCTCTACATGATTGTGGGTTTTCAAACAAATCGCAAGTATCAACAAACCAAAGATGCCACGCAATTTGATCACCTGCAATTGAGAAATGCACGTCTTTTCCTCAACGGTGCTGTGTTTCCCTATGAAGGGCTGGATTTAGATTTTTCAAAAAATAAGTTTGCCCCCCTGTACGACTTGTTTTCTAAATTTAGATGGTCGTATTATCAAAAAGAGAATTGTCCAATGTTGTCACCCCAAGTTTTTAAGACAAGGACGCCACTGATTGTCTTTGACTGTTCCTACTTGGAAGAGTCTGTCAAACCATCCAATATTGACATTCGACTAGATTTTGAAACGCATGACAATGTTCCAGCCAATTCCACGGCCTACTGTTTGATTATTCATCACAAACAAGTCAACTATTATCCACTGTCCAACCAAGTGACAAGTGTATAAATAGCAGGTCAACACACATCAAACCGCTCAGTCATGTCTTGCTTTCAAGCCTCAAGAGAAGTTACATCTATGAATTTAAAATCTGAGGAACAACGTTTCAAGACCTTTGCAACGTGGCCGGTGCCTTTTATAAACCCTCAAGCCTTAGCGGCCGCTGGATTCTACTATTTAAAAAGAAGAGATGAAGTGAAATGTGTGTTTTGTCCCATCATCTTAGACCAATGGCAAGAGAGCGATGAACCCATGCAGGAACATCAGCGCTGGTCACCTGCCTGCCCCTACCTATGCAGAATGGAGGTGGGTAATATACCCTGTCATTCAAGTTACCCCTCACTCGTGCCTCTAAGTGATGAAAAAAGTTATGATACGTGTGGACTTTATGGTGTCAACAGTGCTTCAGTGAGCAGCTCACAGTTAAAAACATCCAGTTTAGAGACATTGGGATATCATCGGTGTTATGGACACTATACACACAAAAGACTTTTTTGTTGTATGAGATGGTACCGCCTCTATCCTAGAATGAAAAAGGAATGTAAAACTTGTTGTGCTAATAAAATAATGTCATAAAAAATTGGTTGTTGTTATATTATTATTTCTTATGCCCCCCCCCCCCCCCGCCCTGTCATATCCTAACCTCTATAGTGACTACTCGATGTTTTTATTTTCTTTTTACTAGAATGGAATGTAAGTAAATGACATGGGTACACCTTACTGAACAATTGTCAGTCTGTGGTCAGTTGGACTTGATCCAGACAAGAGTGAACATGTTGCGTACACTGATTGTCGACTGTCAAGGGTTTAAAATTGGAGATAACAAATTTATATTTAAAGAAGTGGCCATCATCGATTGTTCCACTTTTTGGATATCACAAGCTACCCATTAGGTGTTTAAACCACCTTATGCGTTTGATTTGTTGTGTGATAAAGACCGTAAACAAACCCAGTGGATTGAAACTCATATGCAACTATACTGGAAGCAAGGAACCATTTCATATAAGCACCTGGACATGGTCATGAAAGCCCACTTGTCTTCTGCCCATGTAGTATTTGTGAAAGGTAGTGAAAAACGTCAATGGCTACAACCATTTTTGACGTCTTACTGTCAATGTATCGATTTAAAGGACATGGGCTGTCCCTCGCTGCAAACACTCATGGATCGCTGCACCTGTGACAATATTACCCATAAAGCCCTGGCACAGGTGTGGCAATTGTTTCATTGGCTAAGCACCAATGCCTGCTGGGAGTTGTTAAATAAAATTAAAACTAAAGGTTTACCTGTGGATGACACCAGTGAGATTTCTACAAGCGACGTGTAAACATCAACGTGATACCATGGAGAAAGGGGGTGCTACCGATAAAGCGATTGGAAAGTTCTTTGTATGTAAAAAGAAACTAGACAGTTTTACTAAAGAAGAATTATTGGCTCTTCCAAAATCATTCATTTATTATGTCGCAGCAAATGCAGTGAAAGAAATCTGGCAACATGTACCAAAATCATGGACTCAAGACCCTGTGTTAAGTGAATTGCAACCATGTACGGATTATGATCACCATAAGCAAGTGGCTATGGCAAAAATACCCTCTATGCGACAGTGTGCTACTTGCCAGCTGGTCAAACTGTATCATGGTCATAAAAGTCAGTGTAAAGACTTTGTTTCCTCATACCACGGGCGTGATGAAGAAAAAAGCAGCAACAACAAACATCATCCACAGAGGAGGAGGAAGATCAAACCTTTTTACCATCGATGGAAAAGGATATGCCAGACCTGTACTGGCAATGGCGTCATTAACAAAGTAATTCAATACTTGACTTTCGAAATCTACCTACCTGGTTATTATTTGTGTAGTCCTGGAACTTGTCTTGAAGAACCTTTGCAGCGTAGTGATATACCTATTAATCCTTTGGATCAAGCATGCACCTTTCTTATCACCACAGTCATCCTGCATTAAGACGTGTAGTGGATAAAGTATCATTGAAAAGCTAAACAACGTTTGACATCCTGTGATGTCTCAGTGGGAGAGAGGTTGGCAGTCGTCATTGTGATTAGTGTTATAAGAGGAAAGTTAATGATGAGTGGACATGGACATTGAAAAGGATTGAGGAATTGGTATTTCTTTTGTATTCTATTTTTGTAAAGCTCTATTTGTTGTGAAATAAAACAAGGTTTACAAGATCGCAATGTCTTTTATTTAAAAAAATGGTGATAGCCATTTCATTTTTTCACACATGAATATTTACAATTTCCACTTTACATTTTTTTACATTCCCCTTGTTTAGTTTACACATTCTGTACATTTTTGTTGTTGTGAAATAAAAACAAGGTTTACCAGATCACAATGTCTTTTAATTCTAAAAATGGTGATAGTCATTTCTTCATTTTCATTTTTTCACACATGAATATTTACAATTTCCACTTTACATTTTTTACATTCCCCTTGTTTAGTTCACACATTCTGTACATTTTTTTGTGAAATATAAATAAGGTTCACTAAATCACTATATCTTTTAATTTTTAAAAATGGTGATAGCCATTTCACTTTTTCACACATGGATATTTACAATTTCCACTTTACATGTTTTACATTCCCCTTGTTTAGTTCACACATTCAGTAATTTTTTTAAAATCTTTTTCGTAATATACAAAAGCAAACATTTTACACTAAAATGTATTACTTATCTTATTTTTACTAAACTACTGTAGCCTAACATTATACATTCCACTTACAGTTTTTACAAAAAATATTACAATATAAAACACACTACAAATATTACAATATAGTGATCATTAGACTTAAGTAAAGTAATAGTCGTTAATACGACTGTTTCCCCAAGCAAGAGTATTAAATGTGTTGGGTATAATGAATCGTTTGTTGTCTTCATTACTTAAAGCAACTTTGTTCTACAAATTGGTATGTAGCTGATGATTTTTACTTCTAAATACACACATTTTCTTATATAATACAGGTGGGTTACTAACTATACAGTTTTTATAATCACTTATATCTAACACTTTACTAACAACATTCTTTTTCACTCCTTTTAATTTTTTTACTACTACATCATCAATTGTCATATAGCTGTATGATTTAGATTTTGTGCCTACAAAGGTGTCTATAATAACACCAGCACATTCATCCTTAAATTTCCCAAGAACCTTTTTGTTTACTAGAGGTAAATGGTAAATATTATCCTTGGGGGTAGTCACTTGTATCAAACATATTTAGCTCAGTTTTGATATCCTCGTAAAAATCATCAGTTTTAAACTCATAAATAAAAGAATCTGTGTCTGTGTAGAGTAATTTAGCATTATCAAGATAGTTTTTCTTTACATAATCATAGTGAAATTCATACATAAGTGTTTTTGATAATTCCAGAATGGTGTAACCCACATATATGGGTTTGTTGTAAGTTACTTTAAGACGATTCATTTGTATTACAACTAAAGCCTCATGAATAATTGAACAGCTATGAAAGTTAGGCTTGCTTATTAAGTTGCTCGCACCATACCTTTTACCATCATTCTCCCACTTTGTTATCAGCTTTACATCAACTCGTTTATCAACATTCTCCATAGTCTTTCCAAAAACACTATTATTCATGAGTTTATAAAAATCTTTTTCAAACGCGTTTGTTGACTGTGTTCTTAAATTATTGTTTAGATCAATATACGGTTTGAGCCATGCTGACTGATGAAATTGCAATACGCGATGAATTTTAGTTAATTTCAATCCATGCTGTAGACACTGTTTCAAGTTTTGATAATGTATTACATATTTACATTTATCATTTACATTAGCAATTAACATTTTTGTTCGTGATGTGATGTATGGAGATTTCATATTCTCAGGACAAAATGGTAAATCATTATGATCATCATGTAACTCTTTAGGGTACTCAAGATTTACCTCTAAAATATATCCTTTATCATCGTTATCATTAAGAGTGTCAACATGTGAGACATCAATTTCAGGTTGTGTCAGCCAGCGAAAATCTTTCAGTGGTAGATATTGACTCATAGCCCAACCATATTGGTTATTTGCATCGAGGTAGACAATATACTTTGACTCTTCACAAGGGTTGTAGCTAGGCATGTATTTATTATTCGCTTTAGAGTACCGTCCACTACATTGGCTTAATCCACCTCGAATTGATGATTTTATAAAATTGATCATGTCTATATCAGTCATTAATTCTAAATTTACTTTCGTTTTTTTTTTCAACATTGAACTGAAACTTAACCCAGGAGCTGTGAAATACTGACAAGGATCAAGGTCATAAGTTTTCATACAAACATTCCGAAAATTTTCAAAAACATCTGCTAATAACAACACATCTCTCTTCAAATATATGTCTGAAAATTCTCCTAAAGTTTGAATGTCAAAGTGTGCCCATACACGTTGTGCATGTAAATATTCCTGATCACTGATATGACTTGTGTTTAAGGAACTGTAAAATGCATCTTTCGGTGGTAAAGAACACTCCTCAAGACGTTCCACACAGTTAATATATTCATAAGGGAATATACCCTTTTGACGAATCAAATTAAAATCATCTTCTTTAGGAAAGACACGTTGAATTTCATGAAACTGATCTGATTTTAAATTACTAGTCAGCTTATCAAGACTACTCGACATAAAGCGGAATGAATCTAAAAATCGCAGTTTAATGGGTTTTTTATTGCTAGTTTTGATGTATTTTGTGAACGATATGTATTGTTCCTTATTATTTGCAATAACATCAATTTTCACATCTGAAGCTCCAAATTCTTTAACGATAAAGTGGTTATCGTATTTGCTACCGTTGTGTAGAATGATCGGAATGAATTTACTTACTCTATAATTTAAATTACATTCTTGGTGAGCAGCACCACGATATTTTCCTGTTAAATGGTCATGATCGCGAACCCTGTCTGTATATAAACATTCACCACATATAAAACAATTAGTTTCAGTTTCAAAATTCATTTGCTCTAATGAAGTTAGTGGCTCCATTGGAATGATCGTATTTAAAATAGAGGATATACGGACGGCATCTTTCTCAAGCCTTTCCATAAAAACTTTAGGTGCATCAGGTCCTCTATAGAGCTCAAACTTATTTAAAGAGTCATCATAACTACATTTAATATAATATTCAAAGCTAAAAGGTTCATGAATGTGAGTAGTGTTGGTGAAAGTTTGGGCTGGATTCGATGAACATGTATTAAATGGATTTAGCAAAGCCTCGAAGTCAGCATATATAACAAATGGTACTCGAAGCTGTTTCTCATAATCCTTAAATTTTAGAATGTTATTTTTAGGAGTTGGTAATACCGTACGAACATGATTACATCCCCATTTTTGATGTTGAGTTAGTTGACCCTCTTTTGTAAAATAGAGCAAACAGCTTTCACACAACCACTTCTTACCTTCGTATTTTGATAGTTGACTACCAACAAGTCTACATAAATGTTTTATCCAACAATAGTGGGCATTTTCACCTTCGGTTATATAAAGTAAATTTACATGAGCATCCTTTTTTTCCTGAGTATAATATAGAGGGCCTACTATACTCTTATTTTCAATTCCATAAACATTAATACTTACATTGTTCAGCTCTTCAAAACGTTTAATGTCTTTTATCGCCATAGGAAATTCAATTTCTTTTAAATCTAACACTGAGGAATAGTGAGGATATGATGATGTTCTCTCCACATGTCCCACTGCTGGATGGAGAGCTGAGGTTACAGCCCATGCAAAGCATGCGTCATCATTATTCATAACGTTCACAACAGCTTTCTTACGTTTGATCCATGCTGGTAAATCAATGTATGATGATGCTCGAATGGGATTATATTTATTCATGTTGGTTTCTAAATAAAGTACTTCAACCAATGCCCAGCCCAACTCCCTTTCCTGGAACTCTTCACTCTTCACGATGATAGCACTTGAAATATTTTGATATATATCACTAATATTAGTTGATTCACTAACAATTACGTTTTTTGTATTAAAAGATTTGATATCCGTAATTTCACCTTCGCTCCCAGTTTTAACATAGAGGCCAAAAAGTTCAAAATTCATTTTAAATGTTTTATGCTCTAATAAAACATTACCTACCAAGCCAAACACAGTAGGTTGAACATTTTTTAAAAATGATTCAATACTTGGAGTTTTTTCTTCACTATGAAGTCTATAACTAGCAATTCGACTTTTAAACGCACTACCAATTTGTTGAACATTTCCAGAATTTCTTTCATGGCAAGTGTTATTTTTATGTTGAATACTGCGTAAATGTCCATGAATGATTGAAGAAGGTATATCAATATTACATACATCACAATGTGTTATTGAAGGTTCACCATTCTTCTTTCTTTTTGATGCTCAACTATTTTCACAATCTTGAGAACTTTTACGCTTTTGAGCATCACATTCATTTAAAGGTTCCGTGCTAGTTAATGGTTTTACAGATTTCAATTCCTGTTGTTCTCCATGCACTTCAACCATGTGGGATTGATATCGCTTTACAGCAGAAAATCCAAGATCGCAAACTGAACACGAAAATGGTGCTGAACTGACATGCTTTAGATTTACATGCCGTCTAAGATTATCCTGTCTGTTAAATGTCATAGCACAATGACTGCACACAAACATTTTCTGATTATGTTTTGTACTTGCATGACGTTGAAGGCTGTCAGGTCTTGAGAACTGTTTCTTACAGTCACCACAATTGAACATGATGATTACTTTCCAAGTTATCTATAAAAGAAAGAAATCATAAATGTTAATAAAAAATAAAACAAAGTACAATATAAATAGTTTAATTATATTCCAGTCAATGGTTATAGCAGGGTATTTAAATAGATCTGTGAACTCCTTGCAAGTCTAACTTCATGTAGTTCTAACTGGGGGTTACTATATACCACTGTCACTGACACCTAGCGGTGAACATTGGAACTTGATAGAGTGGTAGAAACCAGCGGTCACCAGTTAAGTGAGCTAAGTGTGACGTTATAGCTAGTCTTAAAGCAAGTCTAAACTTGTAGAACATGTCACATGATAGAAACTAGCGATCGCTAGTTAAGTGAGCTAAGTGTGACGTCATAGCCAGTCTTAAAGCAAGTCTAAACTTGTAGAACATGTCACGTGATAGAAACCAACGATCGCCAGTTAAGTGAGCTAAGTGTAACGTCATAGCCAGTCTTAAAACAAGTTTAAACATGTAAAACATATCACATGACAAGGTTAAGTTAGGTAAAGTTAAGTGAACTGAGGTTAAGACTTTAAATATTCCCTATGTCACTGACACCTAGCAATGAACATTAGGACTTAATAGAGTGGTAATCAAAATCTAACCTATAAAATTAGCTTTACATACCATGGTCAAGTAGTTCCAACCTTTGACTGCCAAATATACCATTTTCACTAACATGTAGTGGTGAACATTGGAAAATAATACTCTAACTGTTTAAAAGTTATTAGAGGGGGGGGCACTTACCTTCTTATAATTTATCAACTGCTGTCACTGAATGAACAGATTCTAGGAATCTGGTATCCTACAGGTACCCAATTATCTGTAAACAAATCAATCAATCAATTAATCAATAAATACATTCCAATCAATAACATCAACATCAATTAGTATTAAAAGACTACAATCCATTAATAATAAGTACTTACCTTGCAAAATAATTTAATGATTTTCTACCAAAAAGGCATTTTACAACTCTTGAGCAGTAATAGAGCACTGTTCACTCAAAGCGAGTAATAAAGACTGACAGTAGGGAAATATATGACACCTCTCTTATATAAACTCTCATCGCTCGTGTCAGCAGTTTTTTGCAGATCATTGCAATTCCTTTCCCAATACAGCTGAGAGTCCAAAGTACACTAGGAACACCTGTGTGGTATCCAATGACTGCTGACTTTGCATGATCATCACCCATTGTCTTAATCAACACATGGGGTTTCAAATTACTGCAGAGTCAGTCATAGCAACAGCAATGTGCGCTCCCTGCCATGTCAGCAACATGACACAGGAAGGAACACCTGCGTAATATCCAATAACTGCTAACTTTGCATGATCATCATCCATTGTCTTTATGAACACTTGCGGTTTCAAATTACTGCAGTGTTAGTCATAGCAATAGATCTGCGCGCTCTCTGTCATGTCTGTAATATGACACAGGAAGTAACAAGTCGGTTTACTACACGTGCCGTCTCCTCAGTTTTAACATCTTAAGAACATGTATTATTCTCTTTCAACTACAAATGACTCGTTAGAACACATCCATCCACCAAGTTAGATCCCTTGTATGTTCACATGTATTTCGTCACTTTCCTTTCATATCGATATCACATTATAGTAGTGGGGGTTGGTGAACAACGTCAGTTCAACACACACAAATGTAGTTAGGCCCTTTGACATAATTTAAATAAATTCATGAGCCAGTCCATAGGGACCAGGCCAAAGGGACCGGTCCAAAGGGATCAGTCCAAAGGGACAAGGACTCGTCCACAGGGACCTGTCAACAAGGACCTGTCCACAAGGACCTGTCCACAAGGACTCGTCCACAAGGACCTGTCATCAATGACCTGCCAACAATGACCTGTCAACAATAACCCATCCACAGGGATCCACTCCCCCACCCTCTTCAAAAGCCATGAGTGGGCATGCATAAAAAACAAAACAAAAAACAAGCATGTTAATTCATAGTGGCTATCTACCGAACACATGTACTTTATGTAGAACAACGTTTAAATCCATATCGGCATTCAAACTCTCACATGTTGCAATTGGAAAGAGAGATTCTCTAAAAAAATTACAATTTCACCCCCTAGTAGGGTAGATTTTATTTTTGAGGTTGAAATATGTTGTCCATTGGAAAGGTGGTGTCAGCCCGAGTTCAATGACACCTCATTCGTCAAAATCCGACCATGCGTTCGAGAGATATCGCGCCGCCGCCATCTTGTGAGGTGGGGAGGTGGAGGTGGGGCCAGAACCGCTACAAAACCACTACTCCCTTTATATTAGGTGCAACTGCACCACTTGACTGCGAGAACTAAAAGCACAAGCAGCCATAACCTCCCTATGAAGGCTTCCAAAAAGATGGTATATTGGCTTTCACGGCCGGTGAATTAAAACTCAGCAATTCTTCTAGGTTTGTGCCGTGTCTTGACTGGGGTTTCGCCTAGGACACCAAGCTGGCTCATCGGCGGGCTCTTGATGTCCCCGCCCGGACCCCCACAGGAGTGACGAACTGCGCGCCACCTCCCTTTATATTAGGTGCAACTGCACCACTTGACTGCGAGAACTAAAAGCTCAAGCAGCCTTAACCTCCCTATGAAGGCTTCCAAAAAGATTGTATATTGGCTTTCACGGACGGTGAATTAAAACTCAGCAATTCTTCTAGGGTTGTGCCGTGTCTTGTGTGGGGTTTCGCCTAGGACAACAAGCGGGCTCATCGGCGGGCTCTTTGTGTCCCTGCCTTTGTCTAAGGATAAAAATGATGAACAATCAGGCTGCAATATAGTATTTTATGTAGGCGTATATTCCTAGCCATTGTATGTATCAAATTACTATGATATTTTGAAATATGTATTTCGGCGTAAGGTCCGTTTAGTTGACCGTCCGCCTAAATGTACCTCTTTTACTTGTATCTCTCGTATCCCTCCTTGCGTTCGTATACGTCAAACTCTCCTCCTTTACGTGCACTACCAGGCGTAACTAGTCGCACCAAAACCGCACTTTGCTCCCATACAGTCGGCATTCCAGCATTACCTAGAGTTCAATGGGTTATACATAGGACGCGTGAATCCGGATGTAACCTCAAGCGATTTCATGGACCACTTAAAAGACAATGGAATCACAGACGGCATAAAATGTGAGGAACTCGGCACCAGAGGTGAAAATAAAGCTTTTCCAGTCGGGATTCCCTTCGAGAGAAAGGATAATGATTATGAACCAAACTTCTGGCCAGCTGATGTGATTTTCCGACCTTTTCGTTTTCGTTTCCGTTTTTGATCAAGAATTCTCGCGAGATGCAAACAACCAGCAAGTGAAGTTACTTATATGGAATATTGAAGGTATTTTAAACGCCACGAACTCAACGCCATAAAATATATTTGACCCCTATGACGTCGTAATACTGGTTGAAACCTTCTCAACTTCAGATTGGAATGCGAGAAATCACTATACAGTGAACAATTTGGCAGAGCAAGGCCTGGTGGGGAGACTGAAAGGAGGAGTCACCTGCCTTTTAAAGGTTCAGTTCACACCATTGCAAGTCATGTATAGTAACAACAATGTTCTAGTAGTGAAGACTAAATTGTGTGTGTTAATATGTGTGTATTTTAAGACAGGATTCACTTCTTACCAGATTATAGATGAAATATGCACCGCTCTGAGTATAACAGAACGGAAGGATAGCATCATTCTATTATAGCAGGAGACCTAAGTTGTCGAACTGATGTTCCATCACAGAAGACAAGATAAGTCCTAGTCTATTTAGAGGAAGAAGGGATATCACTCGTAAACAACAAATATCGGAAGACGTATGTTTGTTACAACGGCACCAGTACGATAGATCTCGCCTTCTCGAATCAAGGTAACATAAAACCAATAAAACAAGACATAATTTCGATTCCCTAACCGAAACACCAGCTTATAGAAACAACATTCCAACTCGGTCATGATAGCGGACAGGTGAAGCCCAAAACATTGAAATTTTGAAGGAAGACTCTACACCAGTTCATATATGAAGCCGACAACCAGGCAATAACGGAAAAGGTCCTGAAAGGAGATCTCGACGAAGCAGCAAATATGCTCGAACACCTTTTACAGGGTGAAGTCATACCGGAGGTTGTCATAACGAGAAAATCAAAATCATGGTTTGACGAAACCTGCTACAAAGTCCGTAGGACCACAATGGATGCCCTACACACAGCTCTCAAAGATCCGACTGGCGATCATCTAAGGGAATATTCCAATCATAGGAGGACGTACAAGACCCTCATAAAAGAAACAAAGGAACTGTATAAAGAGCAAGAGGAACAGAGTCTGATAGCGGCAGCTGAACAGTGCCCATACAAAGCATTGAACCCAAGGCAACCAAGATACTGCAGAAGCATCCCTATGGAGACATGGTTGACTCACCTTAGCAATGTACTGCAATATAAGGACACTCGTCCAACTGATACCCCCGAGATCGTGGAGGACTTTCATACAGAGATATTTACAACTGAGGAAGTATAGACCGCTATTGTCAGCTCGAAGAATAATAAAGCCTGCGGAACAGACAATTTATGTAACGAGCACCTTAAAATTCCTCTCCCAGTGCTCAAAGAAGTAATAACATCTCTCCTGAATGAATTCCTCAGGCAAGGAAATATCCCCCATACTGGAGAAGGTCCACAGTGAAACTGCTGTATAAAGGTAAGGGACGCACCGAGGACCCAAACTCCTTTCGAGGTATTGCACTCGAATGTGCGTTATTCAAAATTCTAACAAGACTTTTAAGCCAACGCCTTAATAGAGAAATCGATCCCAAGCTCGCGGAGGAGCAATTTGGCTTCAGAAAAGGAAGATCTACAACACAGGCCATCCAATGCCTTCTAAATGATATTGAGACAGCTCAGACAGTCCCAAAAGGAAAGCTATATGCCATATTTATAGACTTCTCCAAAGCTTTCGACATGCTCAATAGGAAGATCATCATAGAGAAGCTAGGAAAACAAATAAGAAGCAACAGCTATACAAAACGGATTATCACAAGCATCCTGGCCTCAAATTACATAGAGATAAGCGATGGAATCACAACATCAAACCCAATAGATCAAACAACCGGTGTATTGCAAGGGGACCCTCTAAGCCCATTACTGTTCATCATCGCGACGGCAGATATCACACAGGTAGTCTCGGAGAAAGTAATTCTGTATATGTACGCTGACGGTATTGTGCTGGCCTCGAGATCTCAAGAGGAACTACAATCTGCATTTGATCTTCTGTTGGAATGGGCGGAAAAGAATGAACTCAACCTAAACGAAAACAAGACTGTGTCAATGACTTTCCGCAAAGGGGGAAAACCAGCAGTTTTTCACATACACAGTAAACCCCTGGAGAGCGTTTCTAACTTAACGTATCAAGGCGTAACACTTCAGACAACGGGCAACGTCTTTACGCTTCACGTTAACGATAGGATCAGTGCGGCTACGAGGGCCATAAATAATATCAGACAGTTGAGAAAACTCTCCGTCAAAACAGCCATGAAACTCTTCCAACTCAAGGTTACACCCGTTGTAACATATGGATTAGAGAATATCTGGGTGCACCTCAAACTGAAACACCTGGAAAAGTTGGAAAAACTAAAGGCGTCTTTCTTAAGGAAGGTTCCGTGTGTTTCAAAACACTCTATGAATTAACACGTGAATTATATTATGTGGAAGAGCTCCACCTCCAACTGTCGCTACCGTCCACACCAGCATACGTGCAACTCATGGAGAACCTGCAATCGAAGAAGAGAGACATATGGTGGGATTTCTACATTACTGACGCAATGACCTGCAATGATTGGAAACGGGGAGGCTACGAACTAAGACATACTGTTACACGCTTTGCCATACATGGCTTTCACCATAAGCTGTGCACGTTAAAGAAGTTTCACCAGCCAGACGCAGACTGTGTATGTGAACGTTGCGGCAAATGTTGCGAAAGATATCATGTGATGTACTGTACATATAGAATTGAATCTATGGCGTCCTTCTGTTGTAATGAATGAATAGTTTATTAGTGCTCATAAGGTATCCTATGTATGTTTTATTTTGTCTGCATCATTCCTTTGGCTATTGGCAACTCCAGCTACCTGATATGACATCTAGCGGTAAAAATGAGAAACTTAAAAAGTAGAGTACATTTGTCACGTGGTGACTGTATAAGGTTTCTTGTATTGGTAAGCAGATCGTGGTAAATTCTTCGTGTCTTAGTAATAAGTTTTACTCGTTGATAGAGTGCAAAATGAGTAAAGGCAAAGTATATTGCTCAGTTTAAGGCTGTAAGACAATTTATTGTCCCCGTTAACCGGCAGTGAATCGGATGACCCGGCGAAAACATCGCAATTCATGCCGATAACACAAGACACATATAAGATAAAGAACAAAAATTATTCAGGTCTGGGTTTGAATATCAAAAAAAGAAAAAATGCCGGTGGATATGAGAACTCAAGTAGTCTCAGGGGTGGTTAACAGGACATAGGTGTAACAGGTTAAATCAACCCACTCCCAAACCTAAATCAAAGCAATAGTACAACCGGAATCAGAAGATAAGCAAAAATATTAAGATATAATAAGCATCAGTTTATTGGCAACTCATCGACCAACACATAAAAATAGAAATTAAAGCCTGTCTTGCCTCGGAGATTCGGTCTAAATTAAGGCTTGATGTGGATCTATGCAAAAGAAAAATATTTAAAGTCCAAATAAAAAGAAAATTAAGGTTTAAATGGTCAACGAATCTCCTCGGTCCTATCCTTGGATATAAATAAAATTAGGAGATCCTCGAATAAAATAAAATAAAAACAGGTTAGATTCGGTCATATTTGACTATGTGATCCATTAAACACCCTGAATGTCCGTCAGGTGGTGTTTCCAGTCTATCACAAACACACTCACTTGAGATTATGATTAACGAAAATCTATAAAAAAAATGTATCTAGCCTCGGGTGTAAAAGTATAGATCTTCATTCTAACTAGTGCAACCAATGAGAAAAGTAATTAACTATATCACCAATTATTAACAGTAATTATTGCCGTAGAAATATTGGTCTAGCTTGACCACTAAATCAAGATTAAATTCACTATTTACAATTATTATACAACTTGTTATCTACATTCTTTCAAATAGAAGAATAAATGTTATCAGTAGAATATCCATGTTTTCCAAATCTATCAGACACTCATCTCAGGTCTATGTCTCAAATATTATGATATCCACATTATTTTGCAAGTTATTTCAGAGTCTCATTACCCTTATTACTCATAATGTTGCTACAAATGTGCATCCCTCATTATCATTTGTACAAAATTCAAATATTATGTTTCAATAATATGTGACAACTAAGTGATTCTGTTTCTTTCCATTCGATGGTTAGTTTGTAATATAGTCCACTTGATTAAATGCAAAGTGATTAGACTATCATTTATATGCTTATACCAATGCTTAATTTACAATCATTTGCCTATACTTTACGTAGTCATGCCGTTTTGAATGATCTCACACCAATAATGATTATTATAAGTAATATATATATATATATATATATCATTTTTTTATATTCACCACGTGTTTCATTATTCTACTATCTTTCTTTTTTTTATTAAACACCAACTTCACAGTTTTAGTGCAGAAAAATGTATAATTATTTCCCTATAATCATTAGGGTTCCCTTCGATCACATAATTGGCCTATATAACTAATTATGATAGAATGTAGGCCTGACTATAAGCAATGTCAAATATATAAACGTTCAAGCAAAAATAGCAAAACGTGCTTGAAATAAATCAAATTCCCAAAGCAAAAAGTATGGGAGAAGAAAAATATGAAAGTATTGAACTGATAATCATAATTAGCAAATCATCATAATATCCGCCAATATCCGAAGTTAAGATCCAAGAATTTAAACCTAAATTTCAAATGTGTTACAGGCATCTAGCATATTCCATCGAAAATACAGTCTAATAGACTATCAAGTATTCGACCAAAACTATAGGCTTGCTCCCATGAAATTCCAACGTCCAAAAGTAGCAAAATCCTATCATCCGAATTTGAGATGGATTTATAGAATATCCGAAAAATATTGACTGGATCGTAGAATAAGGCAATGTGGGTTACGTCCTTCCAACATCCAATAGCCTATCCATGTGAAATATTACATCAGATGTCCTTCGTAGACGTAGAATAAATCTGGCTATTAATGATAATAATCTTCAATCAATCAAATAATTCACCACTGATTTGCTTAATCCAATACCTTCACCATCTTATCTAAATTCAAATCTACTTCCAATTCAATATTAGCTCAATTCCATGATATAGAGTAATACTGAGTAGTCAGACCACTCACTACTAAATGAAGAAATATTCTGGCTCACCAACTCGAAGATATAAGAAAGGATGATACAATGTTAGCAGGCCTACGTTCCTGGTGTGAAGAATTTCCAGATCCAGTGAAGAAATCCTCATCTTCATCCAGTACCATCTGTCCCCAAGTCCGAAGCTGCAGGAACCCATCTTCTTCCGTCTTCTTCCAAAATTCTTTCAGGAACCGAACCCGGGACCTACCAGCCCCAAGGTGGCTATCTCCATCTCCCTCGATGTAATCATCATGGTGTTCTCATGGCTTCATTCTGGCGTGGCTATCACTCCATCTCGTTCCCCTATGTATCGGCTCAGTGCTCCATATTTTCAGTAAATATTTCCATTTCCAAATTTGTCACAGACACTCCAATAGCACAAGTTGAAAAATTCCCTAATTCCATTCTGTAAATTACAAGTCCCTGCGCCAAGCACTATTCATATTGGAAGACGACTCTTTCTATCCACTAGTCTTCACAGCTGTATATTGGCAGTCAGTTGAAAGCATTCACAGCTATTCATGAAATTAGTTTGCATCCTCAAGTCACACAATGCATTAGCGGGAGTGCTCGAGTGTTCCCGAACGTTCGTTCATACAAGATGCCGCAATGTAGCCCGCTTGTAAAGTTAATTATTTCGTTCTTCAAGCCAAAAGCATTTTCATAATTATGCACACGAAACTCGGCCGTCAAATGTTTCGATTGCGCACTGTAACTTCGGAGATATGTGATTATAGGGTCTTTCGTAGACTATTACAATCCACACCCGATACATGGCAATATAGCACTTACGGTTCTCCGCAAACACGACCGGATATAAAGTCACTCATATACATCACGACGTAGTACTGTATCGTACGCGCACCACAAGCATCTGTCTGTCTTTCCTCGAGTGACAATTTGCCCGATTGAAGAGCTGAGCACGTGGTCAGAGACAGCGCGCTCTGCCGGGGATAGAATTCACATACGCGCAACGGCACTCAACCTGGTGGCCGCGCACCCAGCGATGACGTACAGCGCTGGCGGAGTTGCCAAACCACGCTCATATTGGTGGACTATGTAGGGCACATACTCCCCTCTCCCCGGAAAATAAGCAAGTTAATAACATACGCTTATTTTGTATTCTCTTCATTATGTCGCCAATCATGTGCCAAACATATTCTGCTCGTTCTTCAACAGTAGTATCTCTTAAAGCTGGCAGCATTATACCCTCCTATCCTTGCTCCAGATTGTAATGTTTTCTCCTAAGTTGTTTACTCTGTATCCTACCCTGAAGAGTTCCCCCAGCTAGCAGAATATAAAACAGAGAAATCCCGTTGGGCGCCAACTCAAATACAAATGTATTAGAGTAATAAACTAAAGTTGAAAACAGGATTAACACGAGTTCTCAATAAAATCAGGGTGTAGGGTAAAATATATACCAACCCGGATACAATCAGTTTGGGATGTAGTTTTGATATTCACTGCAATAAACAAGCATTTGCCGAGAATATTACTTACGGTTCAGTTGTCATATTATGATACATAATATATCTATAGCACTGCAGTGTGATATGATTTGTAACGTGTTCATATTATAAGAACTCTTATTTGTGAGAAGATTGATGGGATTATCATCAAGAAGCAGACTAGGCACCTTTATATAATATATATTTACTTCCAGTATTTTTATAAGACCACATTACTTCGTATATTATCGAATCCTGCTTTTTTCTTTGTTTCCTACTATCAACAACAATCTCCTGCTTACTCCTTTCCATATCTTCCTCTCTGCCTTCTAAAGATATGACACCACCCTAGTGTTGGATCCTCTTCTTCTTGACTCCACAGATATGCACTCACAAACACCTAGTTCAATATTTCAACACCTGAGCGCTCTTTCATAAAAATGTCACATTCGCCCCCAGAAATCTATACAACAATGTTATTTTGGAGGGATTTCTAACACACATTTTACCCAAATATCCATCAGTACATAAAGATACTAAATCGAAGACCATATACATCTTCATACAATGTTTCACCAAACACTCCACTGCAAAATACTTGGCAGCATTCAATCTCCAGGAAGAAATAGCAGTTACTTTACAAATCAAATGATATACAAGGTTAGTTCGTGCAAAGCCAGAAAATTGTCAGAACCACAATCATAATCTCCGTCACAAAAGAACATATTTACCATGGCAAGCAGCAACTCCACAAGGCCTGCTCTTCCAGATTCCTCCACATCTACTTTGAAAGACAAAAAAGTTCGATGTCCCAACCAACTTCCTTGAGGGCAGGCTACACATCCAGATTAACATAAACATGAACAATCTCTTCTTCTTGTGCTCCTTTCCAAGAACTCCCAGTAATTCAAGTGGATGACCAAGTTCCTCACCATAATATAGGGTCTAAAGGTCCTTTTCTTGATAAGCTACACTTCTGTACATGCCAACCTATATAGTACATTCCACAACACTGGTGTATATAATTTCCATCATGTATTTTGTAATTGAAATGCAGATGCCACATCCGTTGCTCAGATACAGATTCACACTTGTCTATGATAACCAATCTTCATTTCCCCATTTAGACTTCTCGAATCCAAGAACTTAGAAATCATATCTCGATTAAACAAATTTACATTACAAAATCAAACTATTAGATGCAAAAACAAAGTCCAAATTACAGTTAAGAGATGAATCAAAATCAATGTATTGACACAAAATAAGAAAGAAAATTAAATAACATTCGCACTAAAAGATATGTACATTACAGTAAACCAACAAATATACCTTGTGCAAATATATCCTAAGATAGATCACAACATAGACATAATATGCCTCAAAACATGAATCATAATAATAACGAAGTCGCGTAACACAACCCCTACACATTTAATTCCAAATATACATCTATCACATACACACTTCTTACACACATAAGAATATACATGAATATAATTAACTAAATCATAAACTCTGCATTCATAATACCTATATCTAAATGCCAGGCATAGATGTACATATTCTTCCTGTTTTCTTTTATCGTGCTTCCTTTTCTTCTGTTTTTTCTCCGTCTCCGTTCTTCCTTTTTTTTGCTTTCCATCTCGTCTTTCTCTTCATCCGCCATGTCATTCCATACCTTGTACTCCTTATCTTCCATCTCCACCGTTCCTGTCTCCTTCCCTTCTTCCTTTTCTTCTGTTTCTCCTTCGTCTCCATTCTTCTTTCTTTCTCTGCCTTCCATCTCGTCTTTTTCTTCATCCGCCATGTCATTCCATACCTTGTACTCCTCATCTTCCACCTTCACTGTACCTCTCTTCTTCCCTTCCTCATTTTCTTATTATTATTCTTCTGATCCTTCACCTCACTTTTTCAATTTTGTTGTCATCATGATTCACTCCTGCACTTTCATCCTCATCTTTAACCTCTTTTGCTTCTCCTTTCTCTTCTTCAGTCTCTTCCATCTCACCTACTTTCTTACTTTCTTCCATTTCACCTTCTCTGTTATACGTTTCTCCTTTCTTTTCTACCTTGCCTCTATCTCATCTAATTCCCTGTTCTCAGTTTCGTTCTCTTCCTCCATTTGACGTCCTCCTTCACCTTCTTCCCTCTCTTGTCCATAATCATGTTGTATTTGAGACCTTAATCTCACATCCATATCTAATATCCTCTCACCAGTCGCCCCTTCAACCCTCTCAATTTTCTCTAGAATATGTTTCTGTACCCTTTCCAATTTAGTATCTGCTTCTCTAGTCATATCATTTAATTTCTCTGGTATCTTCGTTTCAATTTTCATAATTTTCTGATCTACTTATTTTATAATTGCTTCTGCCTTTTCCTCCACCATACTCCTTACCGCACCTCTAATTTCCTGTCTCACCCCCTCAATACTATGCTGTAACAATCCATACTTCCTATCTAACTCTTCACTGACATGAATTACTTTATCCAATTTCTTACTCAACTCCTGATTATTCTTATCAAATTTTTCATTAATTTGCCTTAACATCTCCTGATTATTCTTATCAAATTTTTCATTCATCTCCCTTAACATATTTAGGATATCCTGCACCGGCATTGACACATCCTGTACTGGCCTTACAACATCCTGTACTAGTACATCAGTCATCTCTCCTTCCATCACACTACCGCCAGTCTCATTTCCATCACTCTCCAACATGCACACCACCACATTTTCTCCGTTCATCTCTATCCTGCTACAACTCACTCCATTCCCATTCATTATTCTCATTCGTTCATCCTCCATGTAAATACGTACACAATAACCTATCCCTCAGATAGCACTTGCACAATTCACACTCTCCTACTCCTACACTGATGTATCCTGTTTCTCGAGTCCCACGTTAAGGTGCCAATTGTAATGTTTTCTTCTAAGTTGTTTACTCTGTATCCTACTCTGAAGAGTCCCCCCAGCAAGCAGAATATAAAACAGAGAAATCCCGTTGGGCGCCAACTCAAATACAAATGTATTAGAGTAATAAACTAAAGTTCAAAACAAGATTAACACGAGTTCTCAATAAAATCAGGGTGTAGGGTAAAATATATACCAACCCGGATACAATCAGTTTGGGATGTAGTTTTGATATTCACTGCAATAAACAAGCATTTACCGAGAATATTACTTACGGTTCAGTTGTCATATTATGATACATAATATATCTATAGCACTGCAGTGTGATATGATTTGTAACGTGTTCATATTATAAGAACTCTTATTTGTGAGAAGATTGATGGGATTATCATCAAGAAGCAGACTAGGCACCTTTATATAATATATATTTACTTCCAGTATTTTTATAAGACCACATTACTTCGTATATTATCGAATCCTGCTTTTTTCTTTGTTTCCTACTATCAACAACAATCTCCTGCTTACTCCTTTCCATATCTTCCTCTCTGCCTTCTAAAGATATGACACCACCCTAGTGTTGGATCCTCTTCTTCTTGACTCCACAGATATGCACTCACAAACACCTAGTTCAATATTTCAACACCTGAGCGCTCTTTCATAAAAATGTCACATTCGCCCCCAGAAATCTATACAACAATGTTATTTTGGAGTGATTTCTAACACACATTTTACCCAAATATCCATCAGTACATAAAGAGACTAAATCGAAGACCATATACATCTTCATACAATGTTTCACCAAACACTCCACTGCAAAATACTTGGCAGCATTCAATCTCCAGGAAGAAATAGCAGTTACTTTACAAATCAAATGATATACAAGGTTAGTTCGTGCAAAGCCAGAAAATTGTCAGAACCACAATCATAATCTCCGTCACAAAAGAACATATTTACCATGGCAAGCAGCAACTCCACAAGGCCTGCTCTTCCAGATTCCTCCGCATCTACTTTGAAAGACAAAAAAGTTCGATGTCCCAACCAACTTCCTTGAGGGCAGGCTACACATCCAGATTAACATAAACATGAACAATCTCTTCTTCTTGTGCTCCTTTCCAAGAACTCCCAGTAATTCAAGTGGATGACCAAGTTCCTCACCATAATATAGGTTCTAAAGGTCCTTTTCTTGATAAGCTACACTTCTGTACATGCCAACCTATATAGTACATTCCACAACACTGGTGTATATAATTTCCATCATGTATTTTGTAATTGAAATGCAGATGCCACATCCGTTGCTCAGATACAGATTCACACTTGTCTATGATAAACAATCTTCATTTCCCCATTTAGACTTCTCGAATCCAAGAACTTAGAAATCATATCTCGAATAAACAAATTTACAGTACAAAATCAAACTATTAGATACAAAAACAAAGTTCAAATTACAGTTAAGAGATGAATCAAAATCAATGTATTGACACAAAATAAGTTTTTTTTAATTTAGTCAATTTACCCTCTAGGTTGGTGGATCCCACGGACTCAGCGAGGGAACTCACCACTACCGCCTCTATGGGCAGTGTCCTGGAGCTTGGAACATCAGGTCAGAATGGATACAACTGGGGAGGTGTGATCAGCACTTCGCCCATTCGTTCATCCTCCATGTAAATACGTACACAATAACCTATCCCTCAGATAGCACTTGCACAATTCACACTCTCCTAATCCTACACTGATGTATCCTGTTTCTCGAGTCCCACTTTAAGGTGCCAATTGTAATGTTTATTCTAAGTTGTTTACTCTGTATCCTACTCTGAAGAGTCCCCCCAGCAAGCAGAATATAAAACAGAGAAATCCCGTTGGGCGCCAACTCAAGTACAAATGTATTAGAGTAATAAACTAAAGTTCAAACAAGATTAACACGAGTTCTCAATAAAATCAGGGTGTAGGGTAAAATATATACCAACCCGGATACAATCAGTTTGGGATGTAGTTTTGATATTCACTGCAATAAACAAGCATTCACCGAGAATATTACTTATGGTTCAGTTGTCTTTTATGATACATAATATACCTATAGTACTGCAGTGTGATATGATTTTTTAAGTTTTCTTTATTATAAGAACTCTTCTTTTTGAGAAGATTGATGGGATTATCATCAAGAAGCAGACTAGGCTCCTATATATAATATATATTTACTTCCGGTATTTTTATAAGACCACATTACTTAGTTTATTATCGAATCCTGCTTTTTTCTTTGTTTCCTACTATCAACAACAATCTCCTGCTTAATCCTTTTCATATCTTCCACTATGCCTTCTAAAGATATGACACCACCCTAGTATTGGATCATCTTCTTCTTGACTCCACAGATATGCACTCAAAAACACCTAGTTCAATATTTCAACATCTGAGCGCTCTTATCATAAAAATGTCACAAGATCTTATATCTCTGATGTCATAGCAATTGTTTCCATAAGTCTCTTGGACTAGGTATGGCCCAAAAAACAGCCTTGCAAATTTGCCGTAAATCTTCAGTGTTAGGTTGGATGATACGGGTCTGCGTATTAACACTCGATCTCCGACACGTGAAGGTTGACTATATTTCCCTTTTTCGTTCCTTCTGTTCCTCTTTTCCGCTTGTGTCTGAAGTCTTTCGCAGGCCAATTGGATTCTCCTCTCGATGTTGGGTTCTACAACAGGTGGTGTCTTGACAATGTGATCCCAGGGTCTTACTGGTTTGACATTGAAGTGGAGTACCTTGGGAATCTGTTGTGTGCTTTCATGTACTGTTGCATTTATGCAAAATTCCAAAATTGGTAGAACATCCATCCACTGATCATGTTTATGGTGGCAATACAACCGGCAAAATTTCCCAATTTCCGCCGTGACCCTTTCCACTGGATTTCCCTCAGGATGGCGTATGGAATTCAATATGTGCTTGACGTCAAGTCTGATCATGGCCTGATAAAATTCAGCAGAGGTGAATTGGGTTCCATGATCGGAAAGAATGTAAGTAGGCTTACCCATGTATGAAATACGCCCTTCTCAAGCCTATTGATCACATAACGCGACTTAGCCTTCTGAATGGGGAAGAACATTACATATTTCGTGAAGACGTCCATAGTAACAAGGATGAACTGGTTTCCCCTTTTTGATTTAGGTAAGGGCCCATAAATATCAGTAGAATATAGCTCTCGAGGTTCTGATGCTAATATAGGCTTTGGTCTTTCCTTCAAGAAATGCGAAGCAAATTTACTTTTTTGGCAATCATCACATCTTCTTAAAATATTTCTTTCAGACGTTCGCATCCCCTTCCACGTGAATTTCTCTTGTAGCACATGGATGGTTTTGTCAATGCCACCATGGCCTATGGCCCTATGCGCCAACCAAACTACACGTTCAACTAGGTTTGGTGGTAAAACTGCCTTTAACATGAGATGATCTACATCCACAAATTTGCATACCACACCTTCCACGATGACATAATCGTTAGACAATCTAGCAGTTGCTTCATATTCTGGATCGATATTGCTCATGCGTCCCTTCAAAAATCTATACATCATTCTCAAATGAGTATGCCTCTTCTGTGACTGCGGTAGTTTCTTAAGCTTCTCTAAAGTTTCCTGATCTTCTTGGATGTTTTCTACTTGATGTACTTGCATTTCCTCTGTCGGGTTTCTACTCAATATGTCGGCTAAGAAGTTGTCCTTGCCCGGTTGATGCACAATGGACACATCAAATTGATGGAGAAACGAAGTCCAACAGGCTACCCTGTCACTAGCTAGCTCTGTTTTAGCATAATCTGTAATGCTTTATGGTCGGTGATTATGACAGTTTTATGTCCTAGCAATATCTTCTTCCAACTCTGCAATGCCTAAATAATTGCTAATGCCTCTATTTCCGTGGTAGGGTAGTTCCTTTCTGGATCACGTAACTTTCTACTGGAGAATGGTAAATAGTGACGCTCTTGATTGTCATCCATCTGAAATAACACGGCGCTGATGCCAACGCGTGAAGCGTCCGATTCTAAATAGAACGTTCTATCGAAATCCGGGTATTCAAGTTTAATATTCTTTATCAACATACTTTTTGATTTAACAAAGGCCGCTTCTGATTTCTCATCCCATTTCCATTTGTTGTTTTTCTTTAAGAGATCCTGTAGAGGTGCCATCGCCTCTGAGTACATGGGACAATGTGCCGAAAAGAATTGGCACATTCCCAGGAATTCCCTAATCTGTTTGAACTTCTGTGCTCTGGGAAAACTCCTGATCGCCTCAATCTTATCAGGATTAGGTCAATACCCATTTCCATCAATTACATGTCACAAAAACCTAATCTCTTTATGGCAAAAATGACATTTATTAAAGTTGACCTTGAAACATGCTTCCCGTAGGTTCTCAAATACATTACGAAGATGTTCTCCATGTTCCTCCATGGTTGTCGATGCTATAATTAGATCATCGATATAACATAATACGTTTCCTTTTACTTCTTCCGTCAGATTCTTGTCCAATGCTCCGACCATTGCAGGACCACTGTTCTTCACTCCAAACAGTAGTCTTTTAAAAACGTAGGTAATGCCGTTATACATGAATCCAGTATATCGTTTGCTCTCCTCTGACAAACGTATATGGTAATAAGAAGCTGTAAGATCTATTGTTGAGAATATGGTATTTCCCTTAAATCGTCTGAGCAGTTCCCTAATCTTGGGAGGCCTGTCATATTCTGGCAAAATTCTCTTGTTGAAGCTTCTGGCGTCTAGACAAATTCTAAGCCTGCCGTCCTGTTTCTTAACAACAGCCAGAGGATTGCGATATGGGGTAGCCATCTTCTGAATAAGGTCGTCCTCTTCCATGATTTTAATGGTTTTGCCTACCTCCTCATTCCACTTCTCTGGAATCGGGTAAAGCTTTCCCTCGAATGGTGACTCATCTTCCAGTCGTATCTGGCATTCGAAATTGCTAATAAGACCAGGTTTCTCATCGAAGATGTCTTGAAATTCCGATATTAATTCGTCAAATTTCTTCCGGAAGTGTGGTTCTAGTGTTTCCTTCTTCCTCTCTGTTTCTACCTCCGTCTCATTTACCATGTTATCTAAGGTGTTCCATCCAGGTAATTCTTGGCTATGTGATATACCAATTTCCTCATTCCATTTCCCTTCGTTTCCTCGGAAAGTTGCTATCCCAGCTTGTAAATCAATTACTATTCCATTCTCTGTCAAAAATTCCGCACCCAGAATCATGTCGAACTTAATATACTTTAGCACTATGAAGACGTGTTCCAAATTTCTGTTGGCTATAGTGATGTAATCAATGCTTGTAATTTGCAGTTAATAGAACGGTTAGGAATCACTCCTCTAACCTTCATTCCGGATGCAGGTAATACAGTAATGTCTTCTGTCAACCTGATATTCTCAAAACACGCCTCAGATATGATACTAACCATGGCTCCTGTATCCAGCAATGTCTTAAATTTTCGTCCTCCAACATGTACATCAATCAATGGTAGTTCAGTTCTCTCTCTCTCCTAACGGGATTCTTCTCGTCGTAAATGAGGTCTTCATCAACAATTCTATGTACCGCGATGATCTCGATGATAGGTTTGGAATTACTGGAATCTACTGTGTCTGGTGATTTATATTTGACGGTTTTTTTTTTGCTTGCGAGCCACTTGTACTAGGCCCTGGGTCTACGTTCTCTTGCCCTTGCTGCTGCTGAGTTGCTTCCCTCATCTGCTGCAAGTATGCTTGACTGTCTGCATGTCTCTCTTCCAAATTCACGCGATTGTCCCGAGGTTCATCTCTGTTCCACTGCCTATTATAGGTTTGAAATCTACCTCTTCCTTGCTGCCAAGAGTTTCTTCCCTTTATATCCCTGGGTCTGTACGTTTGTGAATTGAGTTGCTGCTGTTGGTTCGCATAGTATGGCCTTCCACCTTGGTTCCATCTCCTATCTCGTTGATTATGTCCACGATTCTCATACCGTCCTCTCCAATCTCCTGTATCCTGGAATATTCTTCTTTGTGGTGGTTCGGTCTGTATTTTCCGGTCTGTCACGACTAGATTCACCTTCTGGTGCTCTGATCTAGTGTTTCTCGCGTACATTAAAGAACTGGTGTGATCTAATTTCCTCATAATTTCGTCACATGTCTTCAAACTCTTCGCCCCAGATGCTATAAGTGTTCTCTGAACTTCTACCGGAAATTGCCTCCTTATCGCCTGAATCATCTCCTCTTCGGGTAATGGAGGTTCTAAATATTTAACCTGGCTAACTGCGTTGTAAAATACCCCGCATACTGCGTCGGGCTAGATGTTGGAATATTTCCTGGAGTAAAGTTCTGATCTGATGCTAAGTTGGTCTTCCGAACTCTAGAAACGCCTAAGGAATGCCTTAGCAAACTCCTCGTAATTCGCAAAGGTGCATCTGAAAGCTCTCAACTAGCTCAGCGCTTGATTCTCTAACGATCTTTCAATAACCCTTATCTCGCGTTCATTTGGGATCCGATTTTCATCCAGATAATCCCTGAGATCTCGTAGGAACTCAATTGGGGTGATAACTCTCACACCACTAAACTTTTTCGGTTTTTCCTCATGAGTCCTAATGATAGTTACAGGACTAGCCCCATTAAATCCTCTAGGTGTCGAATCCATATCTCCCCATCGTTTCTCCTGGTTAATCTCTGGTGAGTTAATTTCCATCGTTTGAACCGGACTATTCATCTGTAAGAAGATTTCCATACGCGTAATGCGGTCTAGGTGACTCCCCTCTAGTATCCTTATGTTATCATTGACTGACGAAATCGCCCCATCTATTTGTGTGATATTAATAATGATTGCGTCCAATTTATTTTCTATCTTCCCTGATTCCTCATCCATGCGTTTTCGATTTGCATCCACGTCTTGTGCTAATGTGCCAACATTTTCCTCCATCTTATGGACTTTCGTCTCTACTTTTCCAACTTGTTCCGTTAATTCCGTTCGAATGCTGACAGTAGTATCATTAAACTCTTTCCTTGCTTCCACTATCTCATGTTGGTATTCCCCTTTAAGCTTGTCTACGTGAGTGGTTATATCAGATCACAATCCTTTGATGTTTCCATCTAACCGTTTTTCTAAGGTCCTGGCGTGTGTATTCAAGGCTTCCATGTCTTTCTCTACACCTTTCTGAATTTTCTGTATGCCCTCTATTAAATTGACCCTCATAGTGGCCTTCAATGCATCAAGTTTTGCGTCTATGCTACTATCCGTTCCCTTTTGACTGTTGGTTATACGCTCTCCTAACTTGATTATATCTGCCTGTGTTTTTAACGCCTGATTAGCTGCCTCATTTCGGTTTTGGTTAAATTTCTTGTCTAATTCATCATGATTTTGTTGGATACTATGATTAAGTCTGCCCTCTAATTCCATTTGACCTTGCTTAAAGTCGCCTCTTAAATCCTCCTGAACCTTCTTTTTAATCAATTTTCAAATCAGCTAACAGCTGCCTCAACTCTTCCATATTAGACATGTCAATAAGTACAATAAAACAATACAACATAAGGGAACCATCCAGAGTGACCACACCAAGATTGCACCATTCTTTCTACTACTATACCATGGAATTGAACTAATATCAATGAGCTGCATAAATGGATCCTTATCCAATTCTACGCAATTGGATCATTAAACGAAGAACGAATGGAGATCAAAAACACCAATCCAAAAGGAAAAAGAATTTCTGATTCTGTTGCCCATGTCATAGAAACTTTGAACAATCTCATTACCAAAGTTAATTAGACCTTCCCACAAGAAAAATCATTAGCCTCCCATTCAAGTACCTCAAATGTGGTAAACCAAATTACTTGAGCCACTCAAATGCAAGTGCCAACGACAAAACAACCCAGACTGGCTGTCAAATTACATTAAAAAAACACATCTAATTGCTACACAATCGTGTGGTACGATTTCTCAATTCGAAGCTCTGCACGTTGGGCGCCATTTTATATGTCCCCGTTAACCGGCAGTGAACCGGATGACCCAGCGAAAACATCGCAATTCATACCGATAACACAAGACACATATAAGATAAAGAACAAAAATTATTGAGGTCTGGGTTTGAATATCAAAAAAAAAATGCCGGTGGATATGAGAAATCAAGTCTCAGGTGTGGTTAACAGGACATAGGTGTAACAGGTTAAATCAACCCACTCCCAAACCTAAATCAAAGCAATAGTACAACCGGAATCAGAAGATAAGCAAAAATATTATGATATAATAAGCATCAGTTTATTGGCAACTCATCGACCAACGCATAAAAAAAGAAATCCCTAAAGCCTGTCTTGCCTCGGAGATTCGGTCCAAATTAAGGCTTGATGTGGATCGATGCAAAAGAAAAATATTTAAAGTCCAAATAAAAAGAAAATTAAGGTTTAAATGGTCAACGAATCTTCTCGGTCCTGTCCTTGGATATACTGTAAATAAAATTAGGAGATCCTCGAAGAAAATAAAATAAAAAAGGTTAGATTCGGTCATATTTGGCTATGTGATCCATTAAACACCCTGAATGTCCGTTAGGTGGAGTTTCCAGTCTATCACAAACACACTCACTTGAGATTATGATAAACGAAAATCTATTTAAAAAATGTATCTAGCCTCGGTGGAAAAGTATAGATCTCCATTCTAACTAGTGCAACCAATGAGAAAAGTAATTAACTATATCACCAATTATTAACAGTAATTATTGCCGTAGAAATATTGGTCTAGCTTGACCACTAAATCAAGATTAAATTCACTATTTACAATTATTATACAACTTGTTATCTATATTCTTTCAAATAGAAGAATAAATGTTATCAGTAGAATATCCATGTTTTCCAAATCTATCAGACACTCATCTCAGGTCTATGTCTCAAATATTATGATATCCAAATAATTTTGCAAGTTATTACAGAGTTTCATTACCCTTAATACTCATAATGTTGCAACAAATGTGCATCCCTCATTATCATTTGTACAAAATTCAAATATTATGTTTCAATAATATGTGACAACTAAGTGATACTGTTTCTTCCTATTCGATTGTTAGTTTGCAATATAGTCCACTTGATTAAATGCAAAGTGATTAGACTATCTTTTATATGCTTATATCAATGCTTAATTTACAATCATTTGCCTATACTTTACGTAGTCATGCCGTTTTGAATGATCTCACACCAATAATGATTATTATAAGTAATATATATCTTTTTTTATATTCAACACGTGTTTCATTATTCTACTATATTTCTTTTTTATTAAACACCAAGATTAATCTTCAAACCATTGTCGAATCATTCACAGCATATGTGAATTATCACCTTAAATTATTCTCTTATTTTTTAAAATATCTCTTTTCCTTTTTTTAAATAAATACACCAACTTCACAGTTTTAGTGCTGAAAATTGTATAATTATTACCCTATAATCATTATGGCATCCCTTCGATCACATAATTGGCCTATATAAATTATGATATAATGTAGGCCTGACTATAAGCAATGTCAAACATATAAACGTTCATGCAAAAATAGCAAAACGTGCTTGAAATATATTAAATTCCCAAAGCAAAAAGTATGGGAGAAGAAAAATATGAAAGTATTGAACTGATAATCATAATTAGCAAATCATCATAATATCCACCAATATCCGAAGTTAAGATCCAAGAATTTAAACCTAAATTTCAAATTTGTTACAGGCATCTAGCATATTCCATCGAAAATACAGTCTAATAGACTATCAAGTATTCGACCAAAACTATAGGCTTGCTCCCATGAAGTTCCAACGTCCAAAAGTAGCAAAATCCTATCATCCGAATTTGAGATGGATTTATAGAATATCCGAAAAATATTGACTGGATCGTAGAATAAGGCAATGTGGGTTACGTCCTTCCAACATCCAATAGCTTATCCATGTGAAATATTACATCAGATGTCCTTCGTAGACGTAGAATAAATCTGGCTATTAATGATAATAATCTTCAATCAATCAAATAATTCACCACTGATTTGCTTAATCCAATACCTTCACCATCTTATCTAAATTCAAATCTACTTCCAATTCAATATTAGCTCAATTCCATGATATAGAGTAATACTGAGTAGTCAGACCACTCACTACTAAATGAAGAAATATTCTGGCTCACCAACTCGAAGAAATAAGAAAAGATGGTACAATGTTAGCAGGCCTACGTTCCTGGTGTGAAGAATTTCCAGATCCAGTGAAGAAATCCTCATCTTCATCCAGTACCATCTGCCCCCAAGTCCGAGGCTGCTGGAGCCCATCTTCTTCCGTCTTCTTCCAAAATTCTTGCAGGAACCGAACCCGGGACCTACCAGCCCCATGGTGGCTATCTCCCTCGATGTAATCACCACAGTGTTCTCATGGCTTCATTCTGGCGTGGCTATCACTCCATCTCGTTCCCCCATGTATCGGCTCAGTGCTCCATATTTTCAGTAAATATTTCCATTTCCAAATTTGTCACAGACACTCCAATAGCACAAGTTGAAAAATGCCCTAATTCCATTCTGTAAATTACAAGTCCCTGCGCCAAGCACTGTTCATATTGGAATACGACTCTTTCTATTCACTAGTCTTCACAGCTTTATATTTTCAGTTAGTTGAAAGCATTCACAGCTATTCATGAAATTCGTTTGCATCCTCAAGTCACACAATGCATTAGCGGGTCGTCCTACGATGGCAAGTGCTCGAGTGCTCACGAACGTTCGTTCATACAAGATGCTGTAATGTAGCCCGCTTGTAAAGTTAATTATTTCGTTTTTCAAGCCAAAAGCATTTTCATAATTATGCACACGAAACTCGGCCGTCAAATGTTTCGATTGCGCACGGTAACTTCGGCGATATGTGATTATAGGGTCTTTCGTAGACTATTACAATCCCCTCCCGATACACGGCAATATAGCACTCACGGTTCTCCGCAAACACGACCGGATATAAAGTCACTCACGTACATCACGACGTAATACTGTATCGTACGCGCACCACAAGCATCTGTCTGCCTTTCCTCGAGTGACAAGTTGCCCGATTGAAGAGCTGAGCACGTGGTCAGAGACAGCGCGCTCTGCCGGGGATAGAATTCAGATACGCGCGACGGCACTCAACCTGGTGGTCGCGCACCCAGCGATGACGTACAGCGCTGGCGGAGTTGCCAAACCACGCTCATATTGGGGGACTATGTTGGGCACAGTAAATTGTTATTATCCATATTGGTCCGTATTGAATTGAATCCACTTAATAATTTGCAAATTGTTCCGTCATTTCAATACTAGTTGTATTCAGGAATTAACAACGGTACATGTTTCGGACACTTATGTGTCCTTCTTCAGCCATAGATACGTATTAAAACACTTGTAAGTAACCAAACACACATTTAAAATACATTATAAAACACTGAGTAGTCATGAAATTTAAAATAAAGTTGATCCATAGTTCAAGCACATGGAGGAAATTGTCCCATATTATAATTATGCATGTCAACACTACTGGTTGACAGTAGTCATTTACTTCGTTAGTCTCCTTCCTATGCCAATACTTGCTGTGATAAAACTGTTAAAAGGAACTGCTGAAGATCTTGTCAGTAGTATGTTGTTGAACGAATGAAATAGACAATATTTGCACTTATCCTTTACAATTATAAATAACACTGTCATTATTTTAGGGGCCACATTTACTGATTATAACCGAACAATAAAAAGTGTTCAATATCAATCGCATGTTATTGAGTATTTTACCCTAATTATCCAGACCGAGTTAGTTTGAGTTGCCAAAGCTGCAATAAATATTTTATTTAAGGCACCTGTTCTTCTCGATTGCAACACGATACTCGTACACCTTTCCATTTCATTATAATTCTTATATCCCTGTGCTTGGTATTTCTTCCTCCCTTGCTGTGGCGTGATTGATTCTCAATTCAATTCAAATAAGTAATCAAAATATCGGCGAATAAAATAACCAACAACACGAGGAAAATGAATCAAAACAGGCCAACTACGTAACCTTAGTACTAAAATTGACGTATTGATAAATAACAAGTAGTTCCGTGAAGAACTATACAGCCTATTTTCATATATCCTACTTATGTTAATTGCCACTATCAACATACACAATTTCAGTTTGATTGCTGTAATAGATTCGTAGATATTGAGAACAGACTAAATATTTTGGATGGTCGCCATGTTGGATTTTATATATATATAGGTCCTAGAGTTATGTACTGTTACATGCAGATTATTGTGAACGTGTAGTATTCAAACTTCAATCGCATAGTTAGGACACAAGAAAAAATAAGGAGATTTAAAAAATTTTCACAGCTGCCATCTTGAGGTTATGGAAACAATTGAAATAAATTAGATGCCAGTGGATTAACATTCGTATAAGGATTTACTGTACCAAGTTTCACTGCACGCGGATGGTTAAATTGCGAGAAACGTCCATGTGAATATTTATAATTCGCGTCACCGCCATGTTGGATTTGTGATCACCAGGTTATTTAAAGTCCTATAGGTGAACTTAAGTTCATAGCCCCTATGAACATTAAAAAATGCAGTTTGATTGCTAAAATAGATTCGTAGATATTCAGTATCGTCTAAATATATCGGTTGGTCGCCATGTTGGATTGTTAAATGTATAGGCCATAGAGTCATCTACCATTAAAGGAAAATTATTGCGTAGGTTCATTATTCAAACTTTCACTTCGATCGCATGACTACATCACAATGAATAAAAACTTAATATTAAAATTCGCACTGCCGCCATCTTGAGGTTAAGCAAACAATTGAACTAAATTAGATACCAGTGGATTACAATGTGAATAAATATTTCCTGTGCCAGGTTTCAGTGCGCTTGGAACATTAAATCGCGAGAAAGGTCTATTTAAAATTTTCACATTCGCTTGGCCGCCATGTTCGTTTTGTAGTTAACCGGTTTTTGAAAGTCTTATAGATGGACTTCCAGTAGTGCCCTTTATCTCCGTACAAAATTTCAGGGTTTTACCGCTAATAGTTTCAGAGATATAGAATACCGGTGAAATATTTCGCACATCCGCCATCTTGTGATTATGTAAACAATTGAACGAAGTTTGATGTCGGTGCATTACAATGTATATAAACATATACTGTACCAAGTTTCATTGCGTTTGGTTGGTCAAATCGCGAGAAACGTCTATTTAAAAGTCGCAAATTCGCTTGGCCGCCATGTTGGTTTTGTAGTTACCAGGTTTTCAAAAGTCACATAAGTGAACTTATAGTAGTTCCCTCTATCACCATAGAAAATGTCAGGGTAATATCGGTAATAGTTTCGGAGATATTGAATGCTGGTGAAATATGTCGCACAGCCGCCATGTTGGATTGATGAGTCGTAACAAAATTTGAAGGGCACGGTCGAGGTCGCCGGGAATAGTGCTATGAACTTTCCGAGTTTCATTGAAATCGCTCTAGCCGTTTAGATTTTATTAGGGGGGGACACACACACGAATCACACACACACACGCACACGCACACACACACGGACAAAAGGTGATCTCATGAGCCTATTTTTTCAAAATTGAAAATAGGCTAAAAATTGTGTTAAATGACAGTGGAATACTGGAAAACGTGTGTCCGACTGATTATTACTATGCTATACCACAAGCGAACCGGTTCGAACATGCGGAAGGACGTATTAATAAAATAGAAATAGACATTTCGACCGTGTTCGCAAAATTTGAATGATTGAAACTGAATGATTTTACTTGACGAAAAAATACGGAAGAAATTCACCCCAAGAGACAGAAAATACGGGAGCCGGAAGATCGTGAAAACATAGGGTCAAACACGGGAGATTGTGTGAGGATTTTAACTTCACCAACGTATTGAGCATCTGCGGAAATTGTGACGTTATTCACGCCACTTAGCTGACATAAAAATATACCTAACCTAAGATATTCTTTCCTGCCAAATTTACCCGTCCCTGTATTTCCAGTTGGAGCGAACGCTTCATAAATTCCTTCACTTACCTAAATCTGAAGAAAGTTGTGGCCTATGCCGACTGTCGCAAATTCGACCTGTGAAGACCTTGTAAACTAAATCTTCATGGATAAAACACCGCACTCGCAGTCCAAACACGCGAGGTATTACTCTGGACCTGATGTGCACTGATTCTGGAATTAATGTGTTCCCTAACCTCAAAAATAAACATTGGATCTACGCATTTAAAAATACGTCAATATCAGCTGTATCGATTGTTCCAACCCCAACCATCGCGAGATGTATCGATCGCCGTAGATGACAAGTGACGTACGCACGGCGAACGACCAGGGTGGCCAACTCTCACGGACGTGAACACGGGAGTATCTTATGGACTACGTTCAAGAAGCCAGGGGATTCTAGTGTGTGTGTGTGGCTACAACTATTATATTTGTAAAATCATTGCGTTTTCATATATGTACTGGTTGAAGCGTAAGTAACGCTCTCTTATCAACCTGACTGTCAAGAAGAACACTTGGCTTGGGGGGTTTCGGATCCCCCAAGGTTGAAAAACATAGGTATCGGCCTCCTCGTGTGGCGTTATTTTATTTTGGTGTTTTAGTTTGGTTTAATATGTAGTGCTCAGGTAAGTTCCAGGAAGTGTGATATTTATTTTGCTTGTCTGCCCATTTATTTTGGGGCTTTGTTTTTCTTTACCGTGTAACTGCGTCGTGAAAATACGTCCCTCGTGGGTATGGCGCACTGGTTGATGTTCGGCCGATCAATGGGTTGATGTATCCTACTGTTTAATTCTGAATTGTTTATCAATTTTTCCTTCTTCGGAAGTAGTTTTCATAGTGGGGAATTTTTCTTGTTTTTCGGGCGAGTTTTTTTTCCTGTGTTGCGTAACCATGTGCGTCCTTTATTGGGTTCCTAATTTATTCGTTTATTTCCCTGTGATCACGCTTCTTGGAATTTTCCCATTTTCTGCCATGTAGAAATTTATTATTTTAGTTTTAAGGGGCCCTGTTCCTAAAGTTGCATCACCTTACGTCCACGTGCTAGTTGTAGTTTATGTGACGCTTTGCTTTAGTTTTCCTCCCTTGACGCCTCTGTGCGTTTCATTTTTGAATTTCCAATATTGCTGTATTTCTGTTTAACCTATGGGATTGGTTCAAATCCCAAATTTTGGGAGTAGCGCCTTGTGGTGCAATCATCCTTGGTGTACCTTTAGTTTCCGCCATTTTTAAGAGTAGAGTCTAGTTTGTGTCAGGGCCCATGATGGTCGTGTGATACCGTCCGCTCCTTTTTTTTTTGGGAGTTTGTCGTTTGAAATGTAGTTTTCATTTAATTTAGTTTTCTTTCCTTTTGCGTAATTCTGGATGTGTTCGTGCGTATGTTGGTAACTTGTTTCTATTACGGGTGTATCTTGTAAATTTATGCTGGTATTGCACAACCATCGCCGTGGCATTTCATGTTAGTTCTGGGCATTCGTGTGCTCACGTTTCCTAGTTAAGGGTTTGTACAAATTCATTTGACTAGGGATAATTTATAATTGTAAGATATTACCTTTTCTGTGTACCTGTTCATTTCTCAAATTTGTTGGTGTCTTGAGGCATGTCAAGTGATCTGCCGTGTCACAACGTTACTGACCTTATGACCGTCCCTTCGAGGGCAATTATTTCATTCATGATAAACCTGTTTGCTATTGAAATAAGTCCCTAACATTGTAGTTCCTATTTTATATATTTTGATATTTTATAATACAGTCCCCTTTTATATTTTGATTTCGACTTCATTTCGCCTTTAGCGTCCCATCCCCACCCTCAAGACAGCTGCGGTGGAATGAATCCTCACCAGGTAAGTCTTCCACTTTTCAAGCTTGTGGATAAAACGACGTATTTTCCTCTCTTGTCCATCTGAGGGTGTCGCCCAAATACGTCGTCAACACCGGCCGCCGAGGCAAAACCATCAAGTCCCGTAAAGGATGTCTTTGGGGCCGCCATTGGTAAGTTTCCTTCAGGTTGGCAGGCCCTCTAGGGAGTCTGTCGAGCTGAGCGAGATAGCGAGTGTGTAGGGAAGGGGGTTACATTTGGTAGCAGAGGCATCGTGGTTCACGGTTTTCCACTTTGCTGCTGTCTAGGGGGAGGGTTGGCTGTAAAATCCCCTGTTAATATTTTAAATCAGTTTCAATTTTTATCGTAAAGATGTCCCGCCTATAACCTGTATTAATTGCCCTGTAAATCTGTTTCATGCAAAAATGTCTGCTGCGAGAAGTGTGCAGTTTGCGGCTCATCTGACACGAGATGAGGCGAATTACGAGTTGACCATACGTGGTCTACAGTCTTCAGGCGATCTGAGCCAAGACCGGAAAATGCTGGAGGGAGCTTCAGAAATTCCAGTGTGCCCTCCGGAACTCACAGATGAAGAGCTTGATCGGGGTAAGTCCCTGATTGAACTTAAAGTGTCCCATCTAATTAATATGTGTAACTACTTTCAAATTCATTGCTCCAGTAAGGGCGAATTGGCCCAGTGTGTGTCCTTCTGTCCAGTACTTGTGGATCCGAGTGTCAAATTTGTTTTCGGGTACTAGTGAATGCAACGTCGCATCTATTATTTTGGCCTAAATCTCTTATTGCACAGTTTCTTGAACCTATCATAATTCTTTCCTGTGATTAATTCCGGGAGATTGGAAGTGTAGGGGACTGGTGACCACGATGTCCACCATGTTTTGTTTTAGCATCAGTGTTTTAGTGTCGGCGTTTTTTGGTTTCTTTCTTTTAATGTAGTGCTGGTGATTGTGTTGTGCATACGATAGGCTTAGGATTACAGGTTATGTAATCCGGTCAGCTGCTTTCGGGCTGGCGTTGATCTTCTGTGGTTCTCGTGTGTGATAAATCTGTTTCCGATTAATTTGCAAGTGTCAAGTGTCATCAGGTCTCGTACAGTTGTCCCGTGTGTGTGTGTAATTTCATTTAAGGTGCATAGCACTGCTCCTTGGCAAAATTCCTATTCTGTTTAATGTCGATGTGTGCGTAAGTAACTTTAATTAATAGAGGCCGTCCCCTTAGTTAATGTGTTGTTCGATTCGAAGCCTGTTAACGTGTCAATTCATTTGGGCTCGGCCAATTGGTCGCAGAAGACTTCCTTAAATTTCTGTCCTGTTAGTGTTCGTTGGGTTGGTCTCCCTGGTTTATTTGTTCTTCGTGGCTCGATAAATCTGTCAGGTTTCTCGTTATTCAAAATTTGGTCTGCGTGTGTGAGTGTACTGTGCTGTAGGTTATGTATTAAGTTTGTGGGTGGGGTCATACAGCCTAGTTGTTGCGCTGATTACGTTCAGGTTAGGTCGGATACTTTGAAGGTGCATTTTAGTTCACCGTTAGCAGAGGCCAAGTATGCAGGCTGGGATCACGCTGGGGCACCTACCAGCCAGAGCTCGATTTGGTTGTAATGTGAGGATGCTGGCTTTAGGCCGGTTTGCGATCCTCGGAGGTGCTGTTATTCCCTTATGGTTCATCAAGAAGGCGGACTTAATGTTCGTTTCTCCTTTCTTCGTCTGGGCCGGGTAAGCAAGTGTGATGGGAAGAGACTAGGTTGAGCGAAGGTTGGGGTGTATATAGGTCCTTCCGGTGTCAACTTCGCCTGGTATGGGACAGCGAAGCAGTGACTCGGGAGGGCGATAATTTTGTAAGCGTTTTTTTTTAAGGGAACACTCTGCTCACCTTAGTTGTGGAGAGTCGGGATGCATTTGTTGCTATCCGTCATGGTAAGATCCCTATATTTTTTGCTTGTGTTATGGTATATCTTGTGTTATGGTGTCTTGGTGGCTGCTTATTTTGCATACTTGTGCGTAGATGGGGAAGTGTATCACTTGGGGTGGGAAGGTTTATTGTGGATGTGTGATGGATGACTGTCGTGTGTGTTTCTGGTTTGTCTTTCTCCTTTCGGTCTATTGATAAGTTTTGGTCTGTAAATTTACGGATGGTGATATTCGTATCATGGTCTGGTACTGTAAGCATGGTAGTGTTGGTAAATCTGCCGACAAGGTGAAGCAGATATGGAAGGAGGCCCGCAAGTCCATTCAGGTTTCTCACGAGCGACTAGCTCAAAGGTACAATCAGGGACGGAAGCCCGTCAACCTCAACGTGGGAGACATGATATATGTCCAGGACCATTCACCTAAGCTTCTAGGAAACAAAGTGTCAGGAAAATTGCGGCCGCGTTTTCGTGCGCCATTTAAAATTTTATCCTTTGTCAGTCCCGTTTCAGTGCTGGTGAGCGACCCTGAAAGGAAGAGGATCTTCAGGACTCACCTCTCACAGTGCAAGCCCGCACACGAGGCGCCCAAGCGAGTCTCGGGCTAGTCGACAACTAAGCTGGTGGTATCTTTGTTTTTTTCTTGCCCCTTTCTTAAATAGTAATGTAATCTTTTGTAAAGTTCCCCCCCCCCCCAAAATCTACTGAGAACTTGCGTCTCTGGAGGCGTTGCTTACCCAAAATGTTGTGAGAAGCGTGTTGCACCTCGTTGTATGAACAAAGAGATCGTTTATCGGTCTTTATGACGTGTGACAGGTTTTTCCCAAGATTGGTAAGACTTAGTTAATAGTAGAACTCTGTGTTATTTGAAGCTAAGGTAACCTCGATGTGGAGGTGGTATGTGGTTATGCCTCCTTTGTCAAGGCAATATTGGTGTAAGGGGGTAGGATTCGGGATGGCTTTGGATATGGTAACTTCCCGTTTGGAAACGTGAGGTGATTTGGTAACGGGGGGGGGGCCCCGCCTATAAAGGTAATAAAATTGTATGTTTCGTTTTTTCTAAATCAAATCTGTGATGTACCGCGACTGATAAAAATTTAAAGGACCTTCGCGAAATAAACTGTAACTGCCCTTCTGGCAACTAGTAATTGCACCATGACCTGTGTCTGTCACTCTGGTATGTCCTGCTACTCGTGTGCTTAGCATTGCAGTGCTTGCCCCGTTGGAAATGGAGCTCCCTGTGGATGTGTCGGACTGTGCTGTTTCTCCGCGGGATCCAGTGCAGCTCGGGGCGTCCAAGATACCCTGGTGGACATGTGGATGGTGGCGTGACTGGGAAACTGCTGGCGGGGACCTGGGCTCGTCATCGCCCGTTCTCCATCTGTAACTGGGTCATCAGGACATTTCTACCTAGACCCTTCCAGCTAACATGAGGAGCGGAACTATCAACGAGACAGTGCCATCAACTCAGCTTGTCGCTGTGTGAATCTGAACCTTGAACATTCTGCCTGCCATTCAATGAAGTCTATGCCCAAAATTCCTTCGAACGTGTTCGGATATAGGTAAATCTGCAGCCGTACATATTAGGTGATCCACTCCAGGTCTGTCACATCAACACTACGCAAATGCTGTCCACCCCGCAGTTTGCTTTCGGGGGAGGAGGATGTGACGTTATTCACGCCACTTAGCTGACATAAAAATATACCTAACCTAAGATATTCTTTCCTGCCAAATTTACCCGTCCCTGTATTTCCAGTTGGAGCGAACGCTTCATAAATTCCTTCACTTACCTAAATCTGAAGAAAGTTGTGGCCTATGCCGACTGTCGCAAATTCGACCTGTGAAGACCTTGTAAACTAAATCTTCATGGATAAAACACCGCACTCGCAGTCCAAACACGCGAGGTATTACTCTGGACCTGATGTGCACTGATTCTGGAATTAATGTGTTCCCTAACCTCAAAAATAAACATTGGATCTACGCATTTAAAAATACGTCAATATCAGCTGTATCGATTGTTCCAACCGCAACCATCGCGAGATGTATCGATCGCCGTAGATGACAAGTGACGTACGCACGGCGAACGACCAGGGTGGCCAACTCTCACGGAAGTGAACACGGGAGTTCTTATGGACTACGTTCAAGAAGCCAGGGGATTCTAGTGTGTGTGTGTGGCTACAACTATTCTATTTGTAAAATCATTGCGTTTTCATATATGTACTGGTTGAAGCGTAGGTAACGCTCTCTTATCTACCTGACTGTCAAGAAGAACACTTGGCTTGGGGGGTTTCGGATCCCCCAAGGTTGAAAAACATAGGTATCGGCCTCCTCGTGGGGCGTTATTTTATTTTGGTGTTTTAGTTTGGTTTAATATGTAGTGCTCAGGTAAGTTCCAGGAAGTGTGATATTTATTTTGCTTGTCTGCCCATTTATTTTGGGGCTTTGTTTTTCTTTACCGTGTAACTGCGTCGTGAAAATACGTCCCTCGTGGGTATGGCGCACTGGTTGATGTTCGGCCGATCAATGGGTTGATGTATCCTACTGTTTAATTCTGAATTGTTTATCAATTTTTCCTTCTTCGGAAGTAGTTTTCATAGTGGGGAATTTTTCTTGTTTTTCGGGCGAGTTTTTTTCCTGTGTTGCGTAACCGTGTGCGTCCTTTATTGGGTTCCTAATTTATTCGTTTATTTCCCTGTGATCACGCTTCTTGGAATTTTCCCATTTTCTGCCATGTAGAAATTTATTATTTTAGTTTTAAGGGGCCCTGTTCCTAAAGTTGCATCACCTTACGTCCACGTACTAGTTGTAGTTTATGTGACGCTTTGCTTTAGTTTTCCTCCCTTGACGCCTCTGTGCGTTTCATTTTTGAATTTCCAATATTGCTGTATTTCTGTTTAACCTATGGGATTGGTTCAAATCCCAAATTTTGGGAGTAGCGCCTTGTGGTGCAATCATCCTTGGTGTACCTTTAGTTTCCGCCATTTTTAAGAGTAGAGTCTAGTTTGTGTCAGGGCCCATGATGATCGTGTGATACCGTCCGCTCCTTTTTTTTTTGGGAGTTTGTCGTTTGAAATGTAGTTTTCATTTAATTTAGTTTTCTTTCCTTTTGCGTAATTCTGGATGTGTTCGTGCGTATGTTGGTAACTTGTTTCTATTACGGGTGTATCTTGTAAATTTATGCTGGTATTGCACAACCATCGCCGTGGCATTTCATGTTAGTTCTGGGCATTCGTGTGCTCACGTTTCCTAGTTAAGGGTTTGTACAAATTCATTTGACTAGGGATAATTTATAATTGTAAGATATTACCTTTTCTGTGTACCTGTTCATTTCTCAAATTTGTTGGTGTCTTGAGGCATGTCAAGTGATCTGCCGTGTCACAACGTTACTGACCTTATGACCGTCCCTTCGAGGGCAATTATTTCATTCATGATAAACCTGTTTGCTATTGAAATAAGTCCCTAACATTGTAGTTCCTATTTTATATATTTTGATATTTTATAATACAGTCCCCTTTTATATTTTGATTTCGACTTCATTTCGCCTTTAGCGTCCCATCCCCACCCTCAAGACAGCTGCGGTGGAATGAATCCTCACCAGGTAAGTCTTCCACTTTTCAAGCTTGTGGATAAAACGACGTATTTTCCTCTCTTGTCCATCTGAGGGTGTCGCCCAAATACGTCGTCAACACCGGCCGCCGAGGCAAAACCATCAAGTCCCGTAAAGGATGTATTTGGGGCCGCCGTTGGTAAGTTTCCTTCAGGTTGGCAGGCCCTCTAGGGAGTCTGTCGAGCTGAGCGAGATAGCGAGTGTGTAGGGAAGGGGGTTACAGAAATGATATCAAGTCGAAGTGTCGTACAGTTTTAAGGATTTGATGAAAATTGTGTAATGATGACGAAGTAGCTCATTGAATGCAACGTGATGATGGACGAATTATTTGGGCGTATGAAATATTTGTGGCAGTGACTAATGATAATTGAATTATAATTGATATTCGGCAGTGATAGGCCTAGTTGGGTCTTTAAAACATTGTAAATGTGAATGTTTAAGTGTGAGTGAATTGCTTGTAATTCGCTTAACGGTTTTCCGTATTCATAACAAGAAAACTATGTGCTGTGTTTTATAAACTTGTGAGCTCTATATGTCGTTTTTATGTGCAGAAAACAAATACAACGTAATAAATCTATGCCGGAAACAGTTGTGTGTATGCTATGAAATATTGAGCGTCTTGCGAGTTATTTAAATGATGAAACGTGAGACATTTTCTAGCGGCTAACAATGATTATACCAATATACGATAGCCTATATCAATCGATGTGTCAGTGTTGAGAAGACTATTGTTAACTAACGAATGTTATAATGAACTCGTTCACTAGGGAATAAGTTAACTGCGTAGCAAATTTCAAATCTCAAGGAAATAGTGTGTTCAGTGTTGTGATGTATGCTTATCTGTAGAAAATAATGGACATATGAATATTACAGGTTCGCATTCATAATAGTAGCCTATTCCTAACTCTTCTCTACGTAGCAAACTATCAAGGAATAATCCTTTTTCAAAGTGCTTACATTCGCAGTATGTCACAAACAAGAGATTTGATCAGATGTTTGCCCATTGGTGAATAACAGCAAGTTAATTATCAAGAAATAAACCTTTTAAAAGTGTTGACATCCGCAGTATTTCACAGTCAAGAGATTTGATCAGATGGCTCCCATAGAGAAAGTAGAATCGAATACGGATAACATGACCGCCAATAGTAATTTGACATCACATAACCATTCATCAGTTAGAGAAGAATCATGCGGAACATGCAAAAAGGTCTTTGACAGGGATTGTGACGCAATTGAATGCGAGGGACCATGTAACTCCTGGTATCACAAAATCTGCTCGAAATTAACAAACGGAGAATTCGACATAATGAAGTGATCCAAATGTAGACTCTTTTGGTTCTGCGACTCATGTAGTCCAAAAGTCTTAAAGCCAAAAGAGAGAAATAACCTGAAGGTTTTGAATGAAAAAGTGGAAAACATTATCAATTTTCTGGAAAACGACATGAATAACATGATCACGAAGACAGTTGAGAAGGTGCTCCAACTCAAGGCAAAGCCGACAGCGAACAAAGAAGACAATAAAAGGATAGATCACCCTGTGCCCAGACAGACACAAAGTTTTGAAACACTACAACAAGGAAAATAACAATAATTAAATATCCAAGAAATACCTACATCTCGCCAAGAGCAAAGACCCGAGCCAGAAAGAGGACTCGGGACCTATGCAGGTGCAGCCAGAAGCCCACGAAATTCAAGAGAACCCCAGAAAATAATCGGAATTCAGGACCCAGTTGAAAGAGAACTTAAAGCAGGTCCTCGATATGCATGGCTGCACATTGGGAAACTACACCGTGATGCCACAAAAGAAAATAATCGAAAGGCATTTACAAAATCTAGACGTTAACGAGGTGGTAGAGTGCGTGGAGCTATCAACATTTGGTTACCTAAAGGCCTTCCGCGTAGCCATACCAATGGAAGATCTAGGAAAAGCAACCGACGAAAACTTCTGGCCAAGAGGAGTTACAGTCAGACGTTTTCGTTTTCGTCGGTACACTGGAACAATATTTGACTAGGAAGATCCCAAACCCAACGAAACAAAAGAACAAAAATTCACTAAAACTACTACTATGGAACGTTGAGGGACTAAAGAACTTTAGAACAGCACCTCAACCAACTTTTGGAACAATTTTGACGTAATAATAGCCTCTGAAACTTTCCTCTTAGAACCAATCGATGATCCTCTCTTCGACAGTACACATGCACTAGCAAAATCATACGAACGTGGTAGACCAGAAGGAGGTGTAACCGTCATGTATAACAACACCATAGGAAAACCCAAATTAAAACACACAGAAGAAAACACAATCATAATAAAAACGGTTAGACTCACTATCATAGGACTCTACACAAGCCCAGCTCAATCAGTTGAAGATACAGTTGAACAAATAATTAATGCAATTTCAATAACAAGTGAAGAATAAAATGTGATCTTGGGAGGAGACCTAAACTGCAGACTGGACAAGCCTGACAAAAAAACAGCTCTGGTTTTGGAGATTTTACAGCAAGAAGGGTTCACCCTAGTCAATAAAAAGGAAGAAAAGACTTACCTTGCACCTAACGGATCCAGTACAATAGACCTGATATTCTACAAAGGAAAACACATTAAAATCAAATCACAAGTAGTGTTGGATCGATCAACAGTCGCCCCACTGAAAAAACACCTTCCAGTCAACACCATATTTGCCTTATCAGGAGACTCCGTATCGACGAAAACCAGTCACTCACACTTGATCTCAAGGAAGCTGAACAATGACACATTAAAAAAGGGAGAAGAACTTCTAGGAAATGTTCCTAGTCTAATAGAAGAAGGTCTGCTCCAACCTGCACTGGACTCCATGCTGTTGTATATTGTTGGCAATATAGTTTCTGCCTTATCCTAGTTACTATATATAACCGCTAGGTGGCAGTGCATAATAAACAGTATTGTTGAAATACTGCTACATCTTCTTTGCCATTTATTCTGTGACACTGTTACTCTTAATAAAATAGTCACGCTGCTATAGGTATTGAATCTTTATTTAAGTCTAGCATCTAGATACCACCATAAATATCCAACAGGTTATCGGCCCAGGTGGAGGGATCTAGGTGTTGAATCATAAATATATTTAATACGGTATTTCAGAAAAGTGGCTAGTGAAACTACAATAATTTTTTTGCGGTTAGCCAGCCCACGTGCGAAAGTGCAATTATCACAAAAAAATATGGAAACTGTTCACGAAGCAAACAGAGCAATGAAACTGCGTGGGTTGGAAAATTGGGCTTTGTGGAAGTTCCAGACCAGAATCGCCTTGATGGACAATGATGTCTGGGGGGTTGCATCAAGTGACAACCCAAAACCACAAGAGCCAACCGGTGATGGAACGAACCAGCCAACTGCAGCTGAAGTGATAACCTGTAAGATCGAACTAAAACAGTGGGCGCAGGCAGAATCAAAAGCTCAGTTCCTGAAAACGTCAGGTTTATCAGAAGAAGCCATGCTACACATCGTGAACTGCGAGACTGCCAAGGAGATGTGGGACCGACTACATGAGATCTACGACAGTAGGACAGAGACAGGGATCTACATGCTACACCAGCAGTGGTACATGATGAAGAAGAGCAACGAAGACAGCATCGCAATGCACATATCAAAGGTGCAGGACCTTGCGCACAGATTGAGAGCTCTGGGTGAGAACGTTCCAGATAACTTAATAATCACCAAAATTCTCCTAACTTTACCGTCTTCTTTCAGTCATTTTGTCTCAGCATGGGAGTCGGTAGCTCAGGCTGACCGAACTCTGCCAAATCTAATAGCACGGGTGGGCATGGAGGAAAGAAGTTTGGGTATCCATGAGGAAGCCGTCGCCGGGGAAGCACTGGCAGCTAGAGAAAAATACAAGGAAGCTAGAGAAAAATACAAGGGACGAAAAACACCGAAACGCAAGGCAAACTGTAACTACTGCGGAAAGACCGGGCATTGGGAACAAGAAGAGAATCTGCCCAGAACGAGAACTCGAGATCATCAAGGGATAAAAAAAAAAGGAGGTAGGGCCATTATCGACGTAATGTTGTCGTCAGGTTTACATTCCAACATGATGAAGGAGAGGTTGTGTCTTGACTCTGGAGCCACGAGCCATATATGGGTGGGAGAAAGGAGTGGTTCACAGAACTGGTGAGTTTAAATCCCAAAATACCTATCCAAATTGGAAATGTTACAACAATCTACGCTGTTGGAAAGGGATTTATCAACATCCAAGCATACAATGGCTCAAAGTGGGTAGATAAACACTTAGATGAGGTACTGTACATTTCAGATATAAAATTTAATTTAGTATCCATGAGTGCAATTTTGGATAAAGGTTATAAAGTGGAAACCGACAAAACCAGTTGCAGGTTCGTACAAGGCAGCAGTACATGTGCAGTGGGAGAAAGAGCAGGTAAACTCTTTATAATGAAATTTAGACAGATAACCCAAGGGAAGCAAAGAGCGTTCACCGCAGTGGGAGCATGCAAGGAAGTTAGCATACGGCAATGGCTTGAAAGACTAGTATATCAGAACTATGATCATGTCAATAAAGTATTAAAAATTAAAAATATTCGCGCAGCAGGAGAAAAAGAACCGTGTGAAGCGTATATACTAGGGAAAATGCACGGTCAACCATATCGTAAAAGCAACAACAGAGCGACTGACATTGGAGGAGTTGTTCATGCTGATGTGTGTAGGTATATGGGAACAAAATCACTGGGAGGTGCCAGGTATTTCCTATTAATTAAAGACGACTTTTCTCATTACCGCCAGGTTTACTTTCTAAAAGCCAAGAGTGAGGTGCCAGACTGTATAAAGAACTTTCTGGTCAGAATTGAAAAAGAAACCAGGAAACAGGTTAACACTCTAAGAACAGATAATGGATTGGAGTTTGTTAACAGCCAACTGAAAGAAATTATGTTCAAGGAAGGTGTCAAACTCAAAAAGACTGTACCATATACACCAGAACAAAATGGAAATGCTGAAAGGGAAAACAGAACTGTAGCAGAAGCAGCAAGAACGTTGATCCTCAGTGCAGGTCTACCAAAGGCATTGTGGGCTGAAGCAGTCAACACGGCTGTCTACGTGTTAAATCATACGGGAGCAAGCTCAAACGAAAATGAAACTCCGTATGAAGTCTGGACTCAGAGAAACACAGATTTGAATAAATTCAAAGTGTTTGGCTCTAAAGTGATGGTACATATTCCCAAACAAAAGAGGAAAAAATGGGACATGAAAGCCGAAGAAGGAATTACGGTCGGATACAACGACACTGTCAAAGGATATAGAATCTGGTTCCCAAAAAGAAATAAAGTTGAAGTACACAGCGATGTAATTTTAAAGAGAAAGAGATGTACAATAAACCATCGACGTATGACATCATTGAGGAAGACCCAGGAAACCTTGAAGAAAAGGAAGATGGAAACGAGGTCGATGTACCAGAAGAAGAAGAAGTTCCCTCTGATGAGGAGGACACGCTCAAAGATGACGGAGCATTTGTTGTACCAGATACAGCAGTAGACGTCAGCATCATGACAGACTATGGCAATTGTGACGTCCGAGACGTCTTTTCCACAAGGGGAATAAATAAGTAGACCATATTATGTACACTACAGCCCGCACGCTAGACCAGGCGAGAACAGTGGAGGAAGACAAGTCACAGCCAAGACACATAGTCAAGTGCTTCTCGAAAGGTTGGCTGCACACCTCGTCAGCCAGGGTAAGAGGAAGGGGGGATTGCGTCACGGGCCCATAGCATTTATTCACAAGTACCAACTTATACATATGAATAATATCATATACAAGGAGTATACACAAACAGTACATATATGACACTCCTCCCTCTTAATTAACAAACATAAACAAAAGAAGAATCAATCAATAAATAATCAACTTACAACTAAGAACATTTTCTTTTTTTTACAAATAAATAATCACTAATCAAATCACACATCAAGACGTTCAACAGGTTTCCTCTCGCGTACAGGGTAACGTCTCTGAGAACGCCCTGCAGGAGAACTAATAATAGGTTGACTAACCGGACTCGATGTAGGAGTTGGCTGTCTAGCAATAGACTGTCTAGTACAAACAGCTGATGGTGAAGCTGTCAATCCTGAACGTACATCAACCTGCTCAGCTGACTGAGAGGATAAACTTTCAACTGATTGACCTGAGCACTCCTTAGCCGGCTCGCTCACCTGATCATCAATAGCAATAAGTTGATCAATATGCCTCTTCCAAATAATATCAGAGCCTATTCTGACTAGATACATGGTAGTACTTAGTTGTTTAATCACAGTACCCTCAATCCATTTACCTTGTGATCTATAATCTCTAATTAGTACGGATTGATTGACATGAAAGACACGTGTTTTACTACCCTTGGCATAAGCTTTCTGCTTATCCTGCTTAGCCTCCACTACCCTCCTGACGCTTGGTCGTAAAAGATCAAATCTAGTTCTTAGTGATCTATTGAACATTAGTTTGGCTGGGGTCTCATTAGTAGTGGAATGTACAGAATTGCGATATTCGAACAATATTCTATCCAAAGCTACTGAAACATCTCCAACATTATCTCTAAAAGCACATTTCAGTTTAATTTTAGCATACTTGACTGAGTTTTCAGCCTGACCATTGCTCTGAGGGTGGTATGGAGGTGAAAAAGTATGTTTAATACTCTTCTTAACCAAAAATTCGTTAAACTCTGCCGAATTAAATGGAGGTCCATTATCACTATGGACTGACACAGGTAAACCAAAACGGGCAAAAAGATGGCGTAAATTGACAATAGCTAAGTGTGCAGAAGTGGAACTAGTCTCAAATACTTTTAACCACTTAGAAGGAGCATCTACAATTATTAGGTTCATTTTTCCTTTAAATGGCCCCAAATAATCAAGATGTAGTCTTTCCCACGGTTTATCAGGATAATGCCAATGATGTAGTTCACTTTTGGGTGGGTTACATCTCTCCAATAGGCAGGAAGAACAGCTGTTGGCAAGGTTTTCTATTTCCTGATCAATATTAGGCCACCAAAAATAAGCTCACGCTACAGATTTCATTTTAACCATGCCTAAATGACTAGCATGGAGATCTCTCAAAACAAAGTTGCGTAAACTACCAGGAATTAATTCCTTGTAACTCCACATTAAAATACCTTGTTCAACAGCTATTTCCTCTCTCCTTTGGAAAAACGGTGATAAATCATGGTCAGAAGGAGACAAATAAGTTGGCCATCCATACATTACGTAGCCATAAACTCGTTTCAAAAGTGGATCGTTCTGAGTTTCCACTCGGACTTGTTCACAAGAAATAGGTACTGAACTCTCATGAATAAAATTTAAATATGTACCTAGGGGTGACAGATCGGAAGTAGTTTCCACATCAGGAACTTGCAAAGGCAATCTAGATAGTGCATCAGCTGCATTATCATTATGAGGGGCGTGGTGGCTCAGCGGTCTAGCTGTATGCCTCTCACCAAGGCGGTCCGGGTTCGATTCCCGGACACTGCATGTGAGATTTTCGATGTGAAATGCCATGTCCTGTGGTTCGGATTCCACGTAAAAAGGAGGTCCCGTGGCTCATAATCACAGGATTCACGGTCACGTAAAACTACAATCTTCCTTCCTTTTTTCTTTGCATTATCATTGGAATTTACATACTTGATATCAAAATCATAACCAGACAAAAATAATGCATATCTCTACAATCTGCTTGTTGCAAACACAGGCAACCCCTTTTTGGGCCGAAAAATACTCAATAATGGCTTGTGATCACATTTCAAGGTAAAGTGTCTGCCATATGGATATTGGTGAAACTTCCTCACACCATAAACAATCGCTGTTGCTTCCTTATCAATTTGAAATAATGAGATTCTGCTGAGTTAAGTGTTCATGAGGCATAGCTCACTGGTCTTTCTATACCTTCTTTAGTAATTATGCTTAGAACACAGCCTAACCCACAACTAGACGCATCAACAGTTAACACTATGGGAGCATCTGGGTCATAATGTGCTAGTATTGGGGCTGAAGACAAACGCTTCTTGAAAAATGAAAATCCACAACCTGCTTCCAGTCTCCGACCGGGTCAGGAATGGAATGAATGAAGCCCCCATCTAGCGGTGAGGATATGAACTGTGCCGGCTGCCGAGGCCTGACGCACTCCTCTGGGGCAATGATTAAATGAATGACAGATGAAATGAAATAATAGTGGAGAGTGTTGCTGGAATGAAATGTTGACAGGGAAAACCGGAGTACCCGGATAAAAACCTGTCTGCCTCCGTTTTGTCCAGCACAGATCTCACATGGAGTGACCGGGATTTGAACCACGGTCTCAGCGGTGAGAGGCCGGCGTGCTGCCGCCAAAGCCACGGAGGCATCTGGGTCATAATGTGCTAGTATTGGGGCTGAAGACAAACGCTTCTTAATCTCCTTAAATGCTTGCATGCATGTGTGATCAAATACGAAGTCAGAATCTTTTTTTAACAGGTTATACAAAGGTGTTAATACCGTAGACAGATTAGGCACAAACCTGCCATAATAATTTACTAATCCCAAAAAAGATTTAGTTTCAGTCACATTCTTAGGAACAGGTGCATCTACAATGGCTTTTACCTTAGCTTCCGAAGTGTGAAGACCATTCTTGTCTATAGTGAAACCCAAAAATTCTAACTTAGGTACAAAAAACTGACACTTATTCTGCCTAACTGTAAAACCATACTGTTTTAGTCTGTCAAACACTCCTTCAAGCCTGCTTAAGTGAGTTTTAGTATCTGGTCCACTGACAATGATGTCATCCAGAAAAACCTTCACACCAGGTAACCCTTGTAAAGCCTGCTCGATAACCCTCTGAAAGATACCCACAGCACTAGAAATACCATAAGGCTTACGCTTAAAAGCAAAACAACCCTTATGCGTGCTGATAGTACACAATTTTTGTGAGGTCTCATCCAGTCTTAACTGCATGTAAGCTTGGGTCAAATCAATTTTACTAAATGATTCACCATTCTGTAGTTCAGCAAAGAGATCCTCAACTCTAGGTATAGGGTAACGATCTACAACTAACTGCGGGTTAATAGTAACCTTAAAGTCACCACAAATTCGAATACTTCCACCTTTCTTCAGAACAGGTACTATAGGCGACCCGTACTCTGAACTTTCAACTGGATACAATACATTGGCTTCAACTAACCGTTCAAGTTCCTTTTCAACCTTAGCTTTCAAAGTATAAGGTATTGGTCTAGGCCTAAAGTACCTAGGTACACTATTCTCCTTCACAACTAGCCTAACCGGTTCAACCGTACACTGACCTAGTTTGTCAGTAAACACCTCAGGGTATTTTTAACTACCTCTTTAAGTATCAATTCTGGTTTAACGTTATCACTAGGCATACTAGATTCATTGCCAACAACTTCAGTGGCAAATAACTGCTCATCCGTTGCAGGTGAAATCTGAACATTTAATGCCATGATCCAGTCTCGACCTAACAAGGGATTAGCTCCATTTTTAATTACATACAATTCCATATTTTTAGCAATGCCTCTGTAATTAACATTTACATTAATTACCCCAACCAGCTCAATAGGAGCATTAATGTATGAACTTAAGCGTAGACTTGTAGGCTGTAACTTTATATTCTTAAAATTTCCCCAATAAAACTTTTCACTAACCACACTGACTGAGGCACCAGTATCAATTTCAAAGGTTACAGGTCTGTTTTCAACCAGTACACTAGTTTTAAATGGTTCAACAGTACTTAAACGGTTAATAGGGTGGCTTTCATGCATAGTAAATAGGTTAGGAACATCAGTTAATATGTCTTCAGATTCACTGTCAACTTGGCCTACAAAATTATGCACACTTCTGTTTTTATTTCTAGGAGATTGATTGAACTTACCACGCATCCTCGCCTTACACATTTTGCTAATGTGGTTTCTTTTTCCACAAATATAACACACATATCCACGCAAACGGCACTCACTACTCTTGTGGCCAAACACGCCACAGCAATAACATTGCACTGAACACTTCTGCTGGGGACTGCTCCGTTGTCCTGGGGCAGGTTGGCAGCGCTGGAGAGATCCGCCCATGGAGGATGGAAGTGCCACGCCCCTTGTCTTCTTCCCTCTCACAGATGACGTACCGGACCGCCAGTAACAGGGAGATGATGACGTCATGCGGTGTAGCTTGTCTCCACCGCCAGGCATGAGTGACGCTGCATTCTTCTCAGCTGCTTCTATGGACGAAATAATCGAGACCGCCCTCTCGAATGTTAAGGAATGTTCACCCAACAGTCTCTGCTTCGGAGATTCGCTCAGTATCCCACTGACTAAACGATCACGGAGATTAATCATTGAGATTGGTACCAAATTCGCAGTGAATTGATAAATGCTTCAAACTCGCGACATACTGCGCAATAGTCTCATGCTCCAACTGATTCCGAAGGCTAAACTTATACCTTTCGGCAATAACAGAAGGTGTTGGATATACATGTTCCTTAATAAGTTTAACTAAAACCTCATACGTTTTAGATGACTGACTGTCCGGTGTACACAGATCACGTAATAACTTGAAAGTTTTCACGCCCACAACGGTCAAAAGGGTACTGACCTTGAGTTCCTCACTAATTTTATTACATTGCAAAAATAGTTCAAATCTTTCGATATAGGACTCCCACTGTTCTTCAGCTACGTCAAATTCACCGATATTGCCTATAATTCCAGACATAATCGGAATTTCACCAAATTCGAAAATGACACTAATATCAAACACTTCTTCTTCCTCCAAAAACGACATTAACAGCGTAATGGCGGACGCAAAAACACGTGGTAGACCGTGCTAGCAAGCCACATGTCAACCGAGTACGACACACGCACAAAACCAAATGAACAGCCAATTTCCTCGTCGCCACTGTGACGTCCGAGACGTCTTTTCCACAAGGGGAATAAATAAGTAGACCATATTATGTACACTACAGCCCGCACGCTAGACCAGGCGAGAACAGTGGAGGAAGAAAAGTCACAGCCAAGACACATAGTCAAGTGCTTCTCGAAAGTTCGGCTGCACACCTCGTCAGCCAGGGTAAGGGGAAGGGGGGATTGCGTCACGGGCCCATAGCATTTATTCACAAGTACCAACTTATACATATGAATAATATCATATACAAGGAGTATACACAAACAGTACATATATGACAGCAATGGATGTAGTGCACCCAACTGTATAATACCAACTATACAAGATAGACTGATTGACTGGATTCAATGTGATAGTTGTGAAAAATGGTATCACAACAAATGTGTCGGTATTGACGAGGAACGCTACAATAAGGATGACGACTATATCTGCAATAAATGCACGGGAGCAGAACAAAATCTTCTACTGAGCCAGGAACCGACAAGCTTTCAAGAAGTGAAACAAACCAGGGACCATGAAAACTGGAGAAAAGCCATGGAAGAGGAGATGGAAGCCCTGAAAATGAACAACACTTGTACTTTAGTTGAACGACCAAAGAAAGCCAATGTTCTAAGTAACATATGGGTTCACAAGCTCAAGCAGAAATCGGATGGAAAAATATCTAGATACAAGGCAAGATTGGTGGTCAAAGGATGCCAACAAAGAGATGGAGTTGACTATGATGAAACATTCAGCCCAGTTGTAAAGTATGACTCAATGAGAGCTTTACTGTCGCTAGCAGCAGCACATGGGATGCACGTCAAGCAGTTTGATGTAAAGACAGCGTTTTTACATGGAGACCTGGAAGAAGAAGAAGAAGTGTACATGGAACAACCAGAAGGTTTTGATGATGGCAGCGACAAAGTATGTAAACTGATTAAAAGTCAGTACGGCTTAAAGCAAGCACCGAGATGCTGGAATAAAAAAGTTCACCAATTGTCTTAAGAGGTTTAACCTTAAACCAATTGAAGCTGATCCATGCGTGTTCAAATCACCAGGTATCATAAATGAATGTATTATCTTATCAGTCCACGTGGATGATGGACTAGTTGTGTGCATGAAAAAGGACGTGATCAAGAGCCTCCTTGATAACCTGAGGAAGGAAGTTGAGATAATAGTATCACCATTGGGGATGTTCTTAGGAATCAACCTAACCAGGCTATCCGATGGATCAATAACAGCTGATCAAAAGCTGTACACTATGAAACTATTGGATAAATTCAACATGTTAGAAGCAAATTCGGTACACATACCAGCGGACGATCACCAAGACTTGAATAGTCAAGCAGCGAACAGTGAAAGCCAAAAACTGTCACCAAAAGTGCCCTACAGAGAGACGGTGGGAAGTTTACTGTTCTTATCGTTAATCACGCGCCATGACATAGCACTGGCAGTGAACAGAGTGAGTCAACACTGCCCAAATCCACATTTAATGCACTGGAAAGCAGTCAAGAGGATATTTAAGTACCTCAAGGGTACAGTTGCATACGGAATTAAGTTCCATGGACGGAAAACAGGCATTGAAACCAAGGGTTTCTCGGACGCTGATTTTGCAGGAGACACGAAGACTAGGAAGTCAAGATCAGGCTATCTGCTAAAGATCGGAGATTCACCAGTGATGTGGGGAGCCAAGAAACAAAAGGCCGTGGCTCTGTCCACAGCAGAAGCAGAGTTTGTGGCGGCTTGCCACGCTACAACAAACCTAGTCTGGCTAAACAAACTAGTGACACAACTAGTAGGATATAAATCTGTAAGTCCAACTCTCTTCATGGACAACCAAAGTGCAATCACTTGGATCAAAAACGGTAGTTTTGAATCAAGGTCAAAGCATATTGATTTTTTTTTTTGTCGTGTAGCCTCCTCAGAGACCGAGTGCAGGTCTTTCTAGTCGACGCCCGTGGGCGACCTGCGCGTCGGGATGAGAGATTGAATGGATGAAGATGAATGAAACTGGGCAAGGATGTGGAAGGAAGCGGCCGTGGCCTGTCAGAAGGTACTGTCCCAGCATTTGCCTGGTGTTAAAAATGGGAAACCACGGAAAACCATTTCAAGGACAGCCGACGGTGGGGCTCGAACCCACGCGTCTACCGAGTCAGCAGAGAGCTTGGCCCCTTGACCTAACGCAGCGCTTTAGCCCGCGTTGCTACTACTGTCGGTTAGCATATTGATATCAAGGTACAAGTTCATACTGGAAAATTACAACAGCAAGGAACTGGACGTGAAATATATATATGCTCAGAGAACCAAGAAGCAGATATATTTACCAAGCCGTTGCCAAAGAATAGGTTTGAGAAGATAAGGGCGGCAATAAGTGTAGCAACATAATAATCTTTTTTGTTGCCAAGTATTGTTTTTAAAGGCAGAACCTATGTGGGAGTGTTGGCAATAGAGTTTCTGCCTTATCCTAGTTACCATATATAACCGCTAGGTGGCAGTTCATAATAAACAGTATTGTTGAAATACTGCTACATCTTCTTTGCCATTTATTCTGTGACACTGTTACTCTTAATAAAATAGTCACGCTGCTATAGGTATTGAATCTTTATTTACTTCTAGCATCTAGATAACCACCATAAATATCTAACATATATACATAATGCACAATTGCCAAAGAAAACACGAACAGCTCAGCCATGGTTTGACGAAGAATGCTATCGTACGAGGAAAGAAGCTCTTCATCTCCTTCATAAGGCAAAACATACAAATACACCTGAAGATCTGAAAGCATATGCTGCACAAAAGAGGAAAGAATACAAGAAGCTAAATATGCTCAAAAAAGCAAACTACATGGAAGCAGATGCTCAAAACAAGCGGAAGAAGCCCTAAGTGACCCCTTTATTGCAATCAAGAGGAGATCCAGAGCAGGAGTGACAGGAATCCCAATGGATGTTTGGGAGCAACACTTCACCCAGATTTACAACAAGAACAATTTAGAACAAGATAACGAAAAAGAAGAGACATCAAACTTAGAATTTTAACCAATAACCGAGGACGAAGTAAGATGCACAATCCTTGAAACTAAAAAAGGAAAAGCTACAGGACCAGACGAGGTGTTCAACGAAAACCTCCAAGACACTATTAAAAATCTCGCCCGGCTGTGGACGAAGATGTTTAACAATTGCCTTACGTCCGGAAAAATACCAGAGGATTGGAGAAAGTCGAACATCATCTTGTTATACAAAGGAAAGGGAGACATAGAGGACCTCAACGCATACAGAGGAATCGCACTCGAGAACAACATCTTTAAGATATTCTCCAAACTCCTGACGAAAACACTCTACTCACTCACAGACGCCTTCGTACCGGAAACACAGTTTGGTTTCAGGAAGGGAAGAGGAACCCTTCATGCGGTTGGCAACCTCCTGGAAGATATTCAAAACGCGCAAAGACACTCTTCTAGAAAATTCTACGCAGTTTTCGTAGATTTTACAAAAGCCTTTGATCTACTGAGCAGACAGATACTCATGAAGAAACTTGAAAATATGACAGGAAAGGATAACCCATCAACAGCTGCTATCAAAAACCTGCTAACTTACAATGAAATTATAATCAAATATGGAGTATTGACCTCAGGAAACATTATACAGACCAACGGTGTTTTACAAGGAGACCCGATTAGTCCTACCTTATTCAACATCATCATGTCTGACGTCACTGACATATTACAAAAGGATTCAGTGAAAATGTACCTCTATGCAGATGGCATCGTACTAGGCTCGCATGAAAGAAAGGCCCTGCAAGACACTCTAGATAGGTTTCAGGAATGGGTCGAGAATAACCAACTCCAGCTGAATACCGACAAGACTGTGCAAATGATTTTCAGAAGGGGAGGAAGATCATCTGTAAAACACAAATTATACAACAGAGCGAAAGAGCTAGATAGATAGATAGATTTTATCAATTCCATTTGATCAAATACATGTATACAATACATTTTTATATAGGACATGCCAGAATTTACATCTATAAAATAAAAGTAGTAATAGGTATATAATACTAATATTATAACTATTTATAACTTATTATTAATAACAGATCTTAAGAGATACAATCTTATTGGACAACTATTTACACCTAACTCTATTATCATAATATGAAAACTTAATTCTATAAATACAATAACTTACAGCTAGGTATTACAATTAAAATAGAAAAGTAAAATATAATTATAGATTTCATCACTCCTATACACTAAGATATTCAACTACAGAGTAAAAACAATGGCACTGCAGATAAGCTTTCAACATTCTATCAAAGGTTTTTATTTTTGGGGCAAGTTTTATATACTGGTGTAGTTTATTGTATAATTTAACTCCTGTGAGAAAAGTTCCTTTTTGATATATGCTTGTGTGTGTGTGTGTGTGTGTGTGTGTGTGTGTGTGTGTGTGTGTGTGTGTGTGTGTGTGTGTGTGTGTGAAATATGAATGTTTTGATTTTGTCTTGTGTTATTCCTATGAACATCATTGTTTGTTTTAAGAAAAACATCCTTATTCATTAAATTCTTTTTAAAAAACATAATACTTTCAAAGATATATATGCAGGGCAGTGGGAGTATGTTTAAATCTTTAAACAGAGGTCTACATGATTCTCTAGTGTTTACATTTCCCATAATTCTAATCGCCCTCTTTTGTATCCTAAACGTGCTTAGTACATCTGGCGACATACCCCAAAATATGACCCCATATCTTAAGTATGAATGGAAATAAGCAAAATAAGTATTTCTTAATGTGTGCATGCTAGTGCAGGTTTTCAAAATACGTAACGCAAAGCACATCGAGTTCAGTTTAGTATTCAGATATTGTATATGTAAAGATTGTAAATTCCTTCAGGTATCTGGGAATCACTCTACAACCATCAGGTTCATCGTACAGAATTCACATACCGGAGAGGGCAACAGCTGCCATCAAAGCCATCTACGACATTGATAATAAATATTTATTACAGCCAATGGCCAAAGAAAATTAAATTACAATACTACTATTCATTTTGGCCGTGCATGCCATAAAGTTTGCAAGTCCAAGTCCTATCACGAGCCTTCTGCTGATTGTGTTTGTCAGCTGTGTGATCAGTATTGCGAACGGTACCATGTTCAAAAATGCACGCAACGACCATGCTCAATTATTAATTATTGCACAATGTGAATATTTGTTTGTAAAAGTGCACAATTTGTGTTTAATAAAGTTATTAATACTACCGTACATTTCAGACTAACATGGAGGATCATTGTCACTACTGTACACAGTTCCTTGAGCGACATCTTCCGTTCGCATTCCAGGGCGTGATACCTTTCACGTTTCCCAAAAAATTTGCAAATACACTCTTCAGCAGGCGAATGGTAAACTTCCGTCTTACAGACTCGAAAATGAAAACCATGCACTGCAAATCTTGTCCATGTGTGACGCAGCTCATAGTCTGGTCTTTTCCATTCTGCAGGGTTCAATATAGCTTCTGTGGAGTAGAAATCTAGCCAAATCGCCTCACGCTTGGCTTGAATCTCTTCCAGTAGTTCCTGGTAGGCACCTGTAGCTGGCAAGAGCAGCTTTACACATTAATAAGAATCCGACAAGACTAGCACTAGACACTGTAATAACACTTTTCTACGCAAAGATAATGCCTGTCTTGACCCATGGCATTGAACTAATATGGAACAACCTGACAAACAGAGACCTACTGACCCTCGAATGTGTTAAAGCAAGATACCTGAAGAGAATTTTAGGCATATCAAAATACACTCCTTCAAGACTGGCTTATGAGCTTGCAAAAACGTGCTTCTTCATAGAAGACTTGAGGTTCCGAAAACAGCTACCAGCGACCAAACAAGAGTCAGACCTACTTCGGGACATACAAAGCAAGAGATCGGACATCTGGCTCGCTTTCTATACAACAGATGCGATGCTGGATAGGAACTGGACGGGAGCAAACAAGGACCTACAAAGAGCCATAACTAGGCTCTCAGTGCACGGTTTCCATCACAAAATATGCACGAGAAACAGTTTTCACGATCCCTCACCAGTGTGTGTATGCATCCTCTGCGGGAAGACCTGTGAGCGCTACCATTTCACTGTGTGCCAAAAGCGCACAAAATCACTGAAGGAATACAGCAAAGAATAATGCTATTTACATGCACATGTAATTTATTTAACTGTTATACTCTATGATGGTCATTCGACTGCAATAAAGTTTTATTATAAAATGAATTCTTCAGTATCGTGTGACCCTCCGAGTGTGACGGTTGACGTATACCTGCTCCGTAGAAATACTTGTTGGTGAGAGTATCCAATAGTTTTTGTGTGTCCTACCATTTTGTTTCTTTAGTGTGTGTGTTTCCTTCCTGTGTGGGTAAGTCACATACCATTCTTCTGACGACAACATGGGTGATAATAGTGGAGGGGGTGAAGATACGCGTCCTCCCGAGGGAGGGATGGAATTTTTTACTACTGAAGTTATTGATCTCACGGCACCTGTCCTTAATGTAACCCCTCTGATTCCCTCGCCTGATACACGACCTACACAACCAATCTCTATAGATCCCGTCATACCACCTACTGTGAATGAGTCACCCCGAATGTATTATGAGCACCATACTGGACCATATTATGTCATGGTGGAATCTTCTGATCCCACCAACAGGATAGGTAATTTACATCCGATGGGTCTCGGTAAACTTTTCTACGAACGTAAGATTGTTGGAATACAAGAAATCCACCGCAAAGGTAGGAATAGAATTCAGGTCACCTTTCGAACCTCCCGGGATGCAAATAATTTTCTTCAGAACCCACTGCTCACGGAAAAAAGCTTACAGGCGTTCATTCCCTCAGTTAATATACATAGAGTGGGTCTGATCCGCGGGGTTGACACTTCTTTCTCGACTGATGAAATATTACAATATTTGAAGTCGCCTTGCCCCATTGTAAAAATTCAACGCATGAATAGAAGAAAAGTCACGGATGGGAAGGTCGACTTATTACCTACAGGTACGGTGAAGATCGTCTTTGAAACTCAAACTTTGCCCACCTATGTTTCTATATTTCATGTGATGTTAGAAGTGCAGGTTTTCATCTTTCGTCCTATTATTTGCAATAGATGCCAAAGATATGGGCACACTGGACAAAACTGTAGAGCTCGGGCACCAAGATGTGGGCGTTGCGCCCAAGGACATGAAACGACTCAATGTACTCAGGTTTTGGTGCGCTGTGCACATTGCGATGAATATCATATGAGCGGCTCACCGAGGTGTGAGTACCACGCAAAACAAATTGACATTAAAACTAGGATGTGCACTGAAAATAAAACGTATCAAGAAATTCTCCATTCCCTATCAGGACATCCGTTTCAACCCCTATCAGTCCCGAAGCAATTACCCCCCCCCCCCTTACACAGCAAGCTTCTCTTACACCGAATTCTGTACAGAAGAAACGCAAGTTTACCACGATCGTCACGAGCCCCCCTAAGGTCATTTCCCCGTTGGGGTATGACCGACATGCATATTTGTCCATTATCCATGGGGACAAAGCCTCAGGCTATGTGCCCCCTTCTGCTTCCTTGCAACCGTCCCAGGTGGGGCCAATCCCCACTCCCTCACTTCCAATGCCTCCCGCCAAGGGTGTGCCTCAAGATATTGCAGAGGATGTTATGCTTTGATGGAACTATTGGGTTCCAATGTCCAATGGGCCCATTTACTCAAAAATATTTATGAGAAGATTTCACTCTTATCCTTTCCTGCTGAAACCCGACCGTCTTCTAGTAAAGAAACATGGCTATCCCCAAATTTATCTTTTCACGTTCCACGATATAATATTGAGCGCCAAGATGGACCGCAATGTGGTGGTGTCCTAACATTAATCCATGAAAGACTTTCGTACCAAGTTACCCCATTTCTTTTTCCTCTCCCCAGAACCTATGTGCTAACTATAACTGTTGTCTCCCTACATATCACTAATTTGTATATTCCTCCGGCTGTCAAAGGTAATTTCCGACAATGGTATTCCTTTTTTTCCTACTGTAATTCCTTTACCTCCCACATTATTGGTGGGGATTTCAATGGCCATCATACCGACTGGGGTTGTCCGCACAACACCCAAGGGTGTTGTCATTTTGCCGTAAACACTCAACATTAGCAGTCTTTTTGGATATTAAAGGGGCTTATGATAATGCAAACACTACAACAACAACAATTTCCGATCAGCTTTATTAAAATCATGACCACTGCTCAGCAGTTTCATCTCAAGATTTTAAATGATGGTTCACCCACTCGTATTTCTCCTCCTGCTCAGGCCCCCAGTGCGGTTGACCTAACGTTTGTTTCCCTTTCTCTGGCCCACCGAATTATATGGCACAAAACCCCTGATTTACATCAAAGTGACCACTATCCGATCTTGATGACCTTTGATTCGGCTCCTCGTCCTAGTAATACCTTGCATACTCCGGTTTTTACTAGGAGTTTCAAAAGTTTTGATTCAGCTCAATTTTTCACCTATATCCAACAGCACTATTGTCATACGGCTCCCCCGATTCGTTCCTCCTATAATTTGCTACTTACTTACATTGTTCGCTATTTTGACACCTATCATCCGCTAATTCCCAATGCACGCACCTCTGGAAAGAGAAGGTCCTTACTACCCTGGTGGGACGAGGAATGTACGAGAATGGTGAAGAGACGCAAACATTTATTACGACTTTTTAGAACGTACAATACTCCGCATACTTATCGCCATTATAAACAGTTTGTTGCAAAATGCCAGCAGTCTTTTAATGATAAAAGAAGATCAACTTGGAGAGAATACGTCTCTCATATACATCACCAGACCCCCATTACTCAAATATGGACTGTGTTAAAAACCTTATCGCGCCGCCACTTAGGTCCAAGTCTGCATCGTTTGAATTATGATCAGTCAGTAGAATTTTATCGCACGATGACTCCTGAATTTGTAGAATAAGAAATTATCTTTCCATCCCTGGAACACAACCCTATGTTTTCTTGTCTTTTGCATCCGGTTACTGTTTCCGAATTTCAATCAGCCTTATCACAAAAAAATTTACTACACCTGGACCAGACTATATCTCATACCACGCCATTAAGAGTCTCCCCAATAATGCACAACAAGTTCTAATGGATGTTTTTAATTCTGTCTTAGCCTCCGGCAATGTTCCCGAGGATTGGAATGAGTTTTTAGTAGTTCCTATTTTAAAACCATGGAAAAATCCGGATTTAGCAGGAAGTTATCGTGGTATACATCTTGGGTCCTGTATTAGGAAGACATTCCAACGTATTCTGTTGACACGCTTAGTATGGACTTTAGAATATTATGATCTGTTTCCGAAAACTCAATACGCCTTTGCTAAACGGAAATCTACTACTGACGCCTTGAATATTTTTCTTCTTGATGTAATTTTGTCATTTTGCCGTAAACACTCAACATTAGCAGTCTTTTTGGATATTAAAGGGGCTTATGATAATGTGAATACCGTCCTTTTACTGCAAACACTACAACAACAACAATTTCCGATTAGCTTTATTAAAATCATCTCGGCATTTCTCCGAAGAAGGCATATCACACTTTCCAACTTTCCTACTGGGTTAAATTACAGGTATTCGTCTTCTGGTTTGCCGCAGGGTGATATTTTGAGTGGAATCTTATGCCTTATTTATACTAGTGAGATTGAACGGCTTTTACTTCCTCATGTCCGCCTAATACAATATGCTGATGATATACTCCTATATTGTTTCCATTCTGATATAAATATGTGTCGGCAGATCATGTCACGTGCTCTCACGATATTACATTCATGGCTGTTCTCACATGGCCTTGATACTGTTCCGCTCAAAAATGCGGCTTTGCTCTTCACTCATAAACGGGTGTGTGACCGGTTGCCTATCCGTTATAATCAGGGTACCATTCCTATTGTACACCATACAAAATATTTAGGACTCATTATAGATGATAAGTTGACCTGGACGCCTCAAATATCTCACTTAAAAGCTCATGTGTTCCAGAAATTAAATATCTTACGGTCATTAACTCGTCGTAAGTGGGGAGCTGATCCTCAGATATTATTGTTATTTTACAGAAATCTTATTCGATCTGTCCTTGTTTACAGTAGTCACTACTATGACTTCATGCCGAAAACACGCCTCAATGAATTGGATAAGCTACAATTTTCCGCCCTCAGAATTGTTCTCGGGGCCCTTACTTCCACCCCCACACAAGCTCTGCTCGTTGAGGCGGCAGAGCAACCGCTTCACCTTCGGAGACGTTATCTTTCTTCACGATATCTCCTACGACAAATGGCACTATTAACAGCACCAATTCTTCCCAAACTACAACTTCTCTCCGAATATCATCAAAAAAGTTTATTCAAACGCTATGCACCTCCCTCTATTCTCCTGGCTTATCTAGGGTTTTCGCCCTCAAATTCTTCAAACACGAAAACCCATTTGTTATAATGCACTGCTCTCGGTATTAATGTTTCAACCGGATGTTGTGAGACATTCCTCGCATGTATCTCGTATGTCTTCTATTCTTACCCCTACGATTGCCCGCAAATATGAATATAATCTTGCATTGAATCATCAACAATATACGACAATTTATACAGATGGATCAAAATTTCCCTCTCCTTCGAATACGGCTGCTGCTTTTTATATCCCCTCTCTATCTTATCTTGCCTCTTTTAAATTACCGAATACCCTCTCTATTTTTTCGGCTGAAGCCTTTGCTATTCGACAAGCCCTTCTGTGTATTAAACGGAATAACATCACTAAAGCATTAATTCTATCTGATCCTCAAAGTGTCCTCCAGGCTTTACATCATGTCCAAACTACGAATAATTGGTATGTATTTAATATTGTACAATTAAAGTATGACCTATATCATTCGGGCTATCGGATAGTGTTTTCTTGGATACCCGGCCATGCCAACCTATCTGGGAATGACTTAGTGGATAAAGCGGTCAAGGATGCGGCTTTGGGTCATGCTGTATTGATGAATGTGGCTACCCCCGCCTCAGATTATCTCCCCATTCTCAAATCTCAATTACTTAATGTTTGGTTACACCAATAATAATGCATTTTATTAATCCCTTAACGAGTCAAGGACTCATATACAAAGGAATCGTACAGTTTTATCTTGTTGGCGACAAATTACAATTCAATGTTTAGTTTACAAGTTTTCAGTATGAAAATATATACAACATTTTGTAGCTTTCATAAGTTTTTGTACACAATGTAGTCTTCTTTTGTCTTCTCAGATTTTGGAATTTCTTAAACTGACATTTTATAATCATTCCACATAAACTGTTTTAGCCTCCTTTTAAAGATTGGTAGGCTAGGTGCAATTTTTATATTTTCTGGTAGTCTATTGAACTTTACAAAGGCACTATACTTAATGCTATTACTGCCATATTGTTTGGAATTGATATGGAAAAGTGATATGTCATCTGCATGTCTAGTTTTGTAAGCGTGTAAATCAGATTGTTTAGTGAAGTTTAAATTTGTGTGGATACCTTTGTGTAGGATTTGGTACATCAGGACATTTGATTTGATTTCTGCATTTAGGGCTACTGGTTGAATTTTACTCGTAATATAAAGGTGTTTGGTAGGTGTTAAAAAAGGGTAGTTATACATATTTCTTATGGCTCTATTCTGAATTACCTCAATTTCCTTTTTTAGGTAATTTGAGCATTTTATCCAAATTGTATTCAAATATTGTAAGTGGCTATGGATTAAGGAAAAATACACTTTCCTGAGTAGATATTTTGGGATATAGTAGCTCAATTTTTTTATCATCCCAGCAGCAGGTGATATTTTTTTAACTAATGCATCAATGTGCTTTTGCCAGGAGAGATTTTCATCTATTATCAGGCCTAGGTATTTGACAGATGAGACCCTTTTAACTGCCTTTCCATTCAGCATTATATTCTGAGTGATGTCTAACTTTGTTCTACGCTTAGATATTATTAAATAATTTGTTTTACCTTCATTTATTGTTAATTTATTTAACTGGGTCCAGCCAAGTATTGTATTCATGTCCTCCTGCATGTGTGTAATCAGCGTGTTGGTGGTGTACGCATTGTAAAAGATGCTTATGTCATCTGCAAACAACGTTATATTACCATGAAAACTGAGTGTTGCTATGTCATTAATATATACTAAGAAGAGGGAAGGACCCAGTATTGATCCTTGGGGCACACCACGGGTAACATTTACCTCCTCACTTCTGTAGCCATTTATTTCAACATACTGCTTACGATTAGATAGGTAATTTTTAAACCATGTCCAAGCTACTCCTCGGATACCTGCTTTATCAAGTTTCCCTAAAAGAATTTCATGGTCAACAGTATCAAACGCCTTTTTCAGGTCTATGAAAAGGCCACTCGCTGTCATCTTATTGTCTATGACATCCTGTAAGTTAGAGCTTATATCAATTGTGGCTATTTCTGTGCTTGAGTTTTCTCGGAATCCATACTGCCCTTTGTAGAAGTAATCATTTTTATTTAAAAAATTAACAATTCTGTTTTTACTACTGTTTCGAGTACCTTGGATATGGGTGGGAGGATGGAAATGGGTCTGTAATTGTCTGGATTGCTTTTGTCACCTCCTTTATAGACTGGTATGACTCGTGCTATTTTTAGATCATCAGGTACCAGGCCAGTCTCTAACGATAAATTAATTAAAGTAGTTAGTGGGCTACTTAGCATGTCAATGGAGTTTTTTAACAATTTTACTGACATACCATCTTTGTCTTGGCTACTTTTCATTTTAAGGCTTAATATAATATTGCGAATTTCCATCTCATTAGTCGGGGTCATAAATATGGAATCTGTGTTGACATTAATTTCATTAACTTTCTTCCCTGGGAGGATGTTTTTGGCTAACTTGTGTGCTATGTTTATAAAGTGAGTGTTTAGAGCATTACAAACATTTTCTTTTCCTGTGAAAGATTTACCGTCAATTATTATCTCACTGGGACCATCTTTGTTTTCAGTTGTGCAGTTGTAGATCATTTCATTGATTACTTTCCAAGTATCTTTTATGCTATTGGCGTTCAATGTTAATTTATGTTCATAGTATGAGGATTTCAGTTTCCGTTTTAAAGCTGTCACTTTGTTCCTACATATTATGTGCTCTTCCTTTAAGAGGTTGTTGTTTCTGTGAATGTTAGTTTTAAGTTTAGCATGTAGTAGGTCCCTTCGTTTTATTAGCTGAATTAATTCTGTTGTTATCCATGGGTTATTGTGGTTCTGGTGTATTTCCTTCAAAGTTGTGTCAGTGTTCTCTTTGTTGGGTGTCTGTGTCAAGATTTTGTGTTTCATGGCGATGTAAGTTTCATTTACATCATCTAAACAGTCTATTTGATTGAGATCATTGGAGAATATGTTTTTGTTCACGTACCGGTAATTTTTATTTACATTTTTTGAGCTAGACCTTTGCTTGTTGTGGGGGTATTTAAATGTCATGTTCGAGATTGGGCTTTTGCCTGGATAGTAATTTGACCAGAAAATCTCAGTTACAAGAATATTATGATCACTAATATCACTATTTATATTGCTTATCCTATAGGTATATTTACAGTTATTAGTGGCTACCTGATCAAGGAGTGTACTTGTTGATTCACATATTCTTGTTGGATACCGAGTATTGCATTGTGTGAAACCATAGCTTGATAGTAGATTGAGGTATGATTTGGCTACATTATTTTTGTTTAGTAAGTTAATATTTGTATCACCAATGCATAAGCAAAGATTGGCATTATTTTTCGAAAGAATGTGCTCTAGAGATTGCATGAAATTTGTTGCGTTATTTATGTTAGGATTATATACTGCAATTATATTAATAGTATGCAGGTTGTTGAAATGAACAGTAGCACTTCTTATAAGCTCTAACTGGATCAAGCTATGGTTACTCTCAACTAGGTTAAGAACTTTTATATTCCATTTTTTGTGGACATAAACTCCCACACCTCCACCGTCCTGATTGTCTCTGTGTACAAAAGCAACAGAATAGTTGTTTAGGTTGAAGTATTTAGCTTCATTACTTTTTACCCAAGTCTCGGTTACCACTATGACATCTAGATTTTCAACAATATGAATTAGTATCTCGATATCTTCTAGTTTATTTTTGATGCTTCTGCTATTTAGGTAAAGACACTTGATTTGGCTAACCTCAATTTTAGTGTCTGATACGTAGTCGTGGATACAGTCATATTTACGCTCATCAATTGATGAGTGTAAGTCAACATCAACTAGTAGGTCCATGTCTTGATTCATTAATATTTATGTGAATGGGATGGCTGAGCCTTGTTGATGGAAGAGTCTCTTACTAGCCTTTCAATGTCTTCCGGTGAGCTGATCCTGACAGCCTTGTCACTATCTGATTTACGGACGAATATTTTGCAGTCCCGGGTCCAGACGTATTTAAAACCTAATTTACGGAGGTCTCTTGCCTGTTTGTGGAGTACTTTATTAGCTGGCGTCAAATGCTCGTTTATATAGATAGGCCTAGCCCTTGCATTGATTCCAGCATCACTTGAGTTCAGGTTGGGTTTGGACCTTTTGCCTTTTAAAATTGCCTCTTTTTTTAGCCGGCTGCAGAATTTGACTAGTAAAGGAGGTGGAAGACCTTCTCTGCTTTGTGGTAGCCGATGGCAGGCGTCAATATCGGACTCAACAACTGTGACACCCAGTTGGTCAGCGATAGTCTGGACAATCTGAACGGTGTTTTCGTTTGAAGTGTGCGGCACGCCATGAAGCTCTAGGTTGTTTCGCCGAACGTACTGTTGAAGCTCGAGATTCTCTTGCTTTAACATTTTAACCTCACTGCAAGCGATATCCTTTTCTTTCTCTAACTCACAAACTCTTTGGCTGAGCTTTGTAATTTCTGACAAGGCTTGCTTCAGAGTTTGTGTGGCAGTTGAAATGTCACTTTTCATACTATCGAAACAATCAGAAAAGTATGTCACGGACTTGAGCATGTCATTCTGAGTCTTTTCAATGTTTTCGAGTTTTATCAGTCGCAGGTTGATTTCACAAACAAGATCTTCTAAATCAGGTTTACTTACATTCTCGTCTGGCGAAACCTTTTCCGTAGTTGACCTACTTACTGCACTGCACTCGACACAATGCCACTGCTTGGCTTTGTCGGACAAAAGCCGGTTAAAAACTTTCTTTTTTATGTTAACACAGGTTCTGTGGTATGATTTACCACATTCCCCATCACAAATTATGTAGTCTTCGTTATCAGTTACAAATTTTTCACACTGACCGCACTTGGTTGATTTGTCACTTGTCGCCATCTTGAAGATGGCAGGATTATACACGCACAAAAGCCAGGTTATATTATAGAATTCAACCACCTACTATCCCTAGACACCCTTGGTTTTATAATGGATCCTACACTCGACGGCATATTATTACGATTATCCGTTTACGTTTTCATCATGCTTTGACTCCGGTATATATGGCCCGCTGTAAGCTTCGTCCTTCGGCTCTCTGCGACTGTTCTCAGGCAATCGGTACTATTAATCATTTAATTTTTTCAATGCCCTATATTTGACACTCAACGAGCCCCATTTCTACATACTTTGCGTTCTTTATGTTTCCCCCTCCCTCTCCACATTTCTGTGCTCCTTCATTCTCCTATTCCTTCTGTTATTCATGCCTTCCTTAGATTCCTGCACGAATGGATAACAATAGAATTAATTCAGCTAATAAAACGAAGGGACCTACTACATGCTAAACTTACAACTAACATTCACAGAAACAACAACCTCTTAAAGGAAGAGCACATAATATGCAGGAACAAAGTGACAGCTTTAAAACGGAAACTGAAATCCTCATACTATGAACATAAATTAACATTGAACGCCAATAGCATAAAAGATACTTGGAAAGTAATCAATGAAATGATCTACAACTGAACAACTGAAAACAAAGATGGTCCCAGTGAGATAATAATTGACGGTAAATCTTTCACAGGAAAAGAAAATATTTGCAATGCTCTAAACACTCACTTTATAAACATAGCACACAAGTTAGCCAAAAACATCCTCCCAGGAAAGAAAGTTAATGAAATTAATGTCAACACAGATTCCATATTTATGACCCCGACTAATGAGATGGAAATTCGCAATATTATATTAAGCCTTAAAATGAAAAGTAGCCAAGACAAAGATGGTATGTCAGTAAAATTGTTAAAAAAAACTCCATTGACATGCTAAGTAGCCCACTAACTACTTTAATTAATTTATCGTTAGAGACTGGCCTGGTACCTGATGATCTAAAAATAGCACGAGTCATACCAGTCTATAAAGGAGGTGACAAAAGCAATCCAGACAATTACAGACCCATTTCCATCCTCCCACCCATATCCAAGGTACTCGAAACAGTAGTAAAAAACAGAATTGTTAATTTTTTAAATAAAAATGATTACTTCTACAAAGGGCAGTATGGATTCCGAGAAAACTCAAGCACAGAAATAGCCACAATTGATATAATCTCTAACTTGCAGGATGTCATAGACAATAAGATGACAGCGAGTGGCCTTTTCATAGACCTGAAAAAGGCGTTTGATACTGTTGACCATGAAATTCTTTTAGGGAAACTTGATAAAGCAGGTATCCGAGGAGTAGCTTGGACATGGTTTAAAAATTACCTGTCTAATCGTAAGCAGTATGTTGAAATAAATGGCTACAGAAGTGAGGAGGTAAATGTTACCCATGGTGTGCCCCAAGGATCAATACTGGGTCCTTCCCTCTTCTTAGTATATATTAATGACATAGCAACACTCAGTTTTCATGGTAATATAACGTTGTTTGCAGATGACTTAAGCATCTTTTACAATGCGTACACCACCAACACGCTGATTACACACATGCAGGAGGACATGAATACAATACTTGGCTGGACCCAGTCAAATAAATTAACAATAAATGAAGGTACAACAAATTATTTAATAATATCTAAGCGTAGAACAAAGTTAGACATCACTCAGAATATAATGCTGAATGGAAAGGCAGTTAAAAGGGTCTCATCTGTCAAATACCTAGGCCTGATAATAGATGAAAATCTCTCCTGGCAAAAGCACATTGATGCATTAGTTAAAAAAATATCACCTGCTGCTGGGATGATAAAAAATTGAGCTACTATATCCCAAAACATCTACTCAGGAAAGTGTATTTTTCCTTAATCCATAGCCACTTACAATATTTGAATACAATTTGGATAAAATGCTCAAATTACCTAAAAAAGGAAATTGAGGTAATTCAGAATAGAGCCATAAGAAATATGTATAACTACCCTTTTTTAACACCTACCAAACACCTTTATATTACGAGTAAAATTCAACCAGTAGCCCTAAATGCAGAAATCAAATCAAATGTCCTGATGTACCAAATCCTACACAAAGGTATCCACACTAATTTAAACTTCACTAAACAATCTGATTTACACGCTTACAAAACTAGACATGCATATGACATATCACTTTTCCATATCAATTCCAAACAATATGGCAGTAATAGCATTAAGTATAGTGCCTTTGTAATGTTCAATAGACTACCAGAAAATATAAAAATTGCGCCTAGCCTACCAATCTTTAAAAGGAGGCTAAAACAATTTATGTGGAATGATTATAAAATGTCAGTTTAAGAAATTCCAAAATCTGAGAAGACAAAAGAAGACTACATTGTGTACAAAAACTTATGAAAGTGACAAAATGTTGTATATATTTTCATACTGAAAACTTGTAAACTAAACATTGAATTGGAATTTGTCACCAACAAGATAAAACTGTACGATTCCTTTGTATATGAGACCTTGACTCGTTAAGGGATTAATAAAATGCATTATTATACTTTTTAATTTCCATACCCTTACGTGTGACGATGTCATATTTGTGTTCAAGTAGTAAGTCACTAAAATACGTCGCTTGGTGTGAAGATTAGTACGTATTTGTGTCCTTGTATGTCTGTGTCACAATTTTCCAGTAGTTTATAGTTCAAATATTGGATACTCTTCACGTGTAACAGTATTTTTTTTAGGGCTGCGACTTGGTCCAGTGCATCCGTGCTATGCCCATTACCTAACCTAAAAAAATGAATTCTTCATTGGTTGGCAGAACATCTGGCACAGAGCTTTGCCGGTATTACATTCTCTTTGGCTTTACCACGACCCTCGCGCTCCCTTTGATCCTGTCGGTGCGCTGTCGGTTTTTGTTAGGCTCGATTCCTCGATTCGGGCGCGATTACTTATCTGTTTATATGTCAGTTTGAAAAAGAAGATTCGTTGAAATAAATCGTCTAACATGGAGAAGGGACAAGGAAAGGAGGATTCAAGCAATCAACTTCCACCTTTGTCTATTGTGGAACGAGATGGGGTCGTCCTGGCTTCGTTTTCTATGATGGAGACTCTGATAATAGTCCAGGTTAATAAAGTTCACTTCTGGAAATCAAAGCAAGGAAGGTGGATTCATACCGGTGATCTAGAACGAAAGAAGTTTGCAAACAGTATTGAACTGGGAAGCAATGCAGGTGGAATTAAAGAACATCTACAGCTGGGCGTATTGTATGTAGAACTGTCAAAAAGTTCGGATGCCAATGGTTATACCCTGATAGCAACCTGTTACTATTGTGCGGCTAAAGACAAAATATTGAAGCACAGTGTTGTTCATCTGGATAGTTCACTGCCAGACCTTAAAAATGTTGCATTCTGTATTCTTGATGATTTATCTCTCTTTGTGTCTTATTCAACATCCGAATCTGATCCTACAAGCCGAGGAATCGTAAAGAAATATTCTCTGAACTCGGAACTAAATAACACATTGAATACTAGAGACTTCATGTTTACCACGTGCCCAGTGTCTTACCTCAACTGTATTGGTGAAAGCAAGTCATACGTTCTTGGACGGAGTGGATTATTTCTGTTCCTGTGGAATCATATGGATGGTGATGACTGGAAAGCACTTCGTCTGAGTCACCCAGGATCTGGTAATCGTTTAAAATCATCTCGCCTACACTGGGCAACAATTAAAGATGAGGTCTTATATGCGGTGTTCGAGGTAGACAAGTGTCTAGAATTCAAGATGGTGCATATCAATTCATGTGACAGGAAATTGATTTGTCAATTCATTATTCCTGGGAGATACCAGAGGTTGGTGGGAACAGTGATGATTGAGGATAAACTGGTAGCAGTATTTAGTAATGGGACTGTCTGCTGGAACTTGAATTCTTATAACATGCTAGCCGAGTCCGAAATTAAAGAAGCTAAAGATGTTTTTCTCGGAATAGAGCATGTCATCATCGTTGGTAGGCCAACTTCCAACCAAGTGCAGGCTATACCAATTGAAGATTGTACTAAACCATTTACTCTATAACCAACTGAAGAAGTTGTGGACATAGCCTACAATTCTCTTTTTAATGCCACCCAGGGTTGACTCGGTATAAATGAAAAATATATGTAAACTTTATGTTAGATATTTATAGTGGATATCTAGATGCTAGAAGTAGGTAAATAAAGATTCAATCCTTATAGCAGCACGACTATTTTATTAACCTTCCGATTATATATGGTAACTAATATAAGGCAGAAACTATATTGCCAACACTCCCACTTAGTGTTCTGCCTTTAAAAACAATACTTGGCCACAAAAAAAATTATGTTGCTACACTTATTGCCACCCTCATCTTCTCAAACTTATTCCTTGGCAAAGATATCTGCTTCTTGGTTCTGTGAGCATATATATTTCACGTCCAGTTCCTTGCTGTTGTAATTTTCATTTATTGTTCACTTTAGACCATCCTCCCTTTTCATCACTTTTAATAACTTGCAACACCTTAGCTTATTGAAAATATATCATTTATGATATGCATACCTTTCGGGGAGTTGTTGGGAGTCGTTTCACAATCTCTTCATACTCAATAGCCACTGCTGCACCGCAATAATTGTTATTTCACGGAAAGAATGCAATTTTTCTTCACTTACGGACGCCATCTTTGACAGTCATGTGACACCCGAAAGTCGATCATGTGACTACGTTACCAACTTGAATAAAGAAATTCACCACACGCCTTCGCTACTAAGTTAGGCACTGTCTTGTGGAAAATTACTGCTAGTACTACAAGCAAGGGGGTCTGGGGCGTAAGCCCCAGGTTAGATATGTTTTTGTATGTAAAACGTCCGCTACTAGGTTAGGTACTGCCTGGTCGAAAATTACTGCTAGTACTACAAGCAAGGGGGTCTGGGGCGTAAGCCCCAGGTTAGGTCTGTTTTTGTATGTAAAACGTCCGCTACTAGGTTAGGTACTGCCTGGTCGAAAATTAATGCTAGTACCACAAGCAAGGGGGTCTGGGGTGTAAGCCCCAGGTTAGGTCTGTTTTTGTATGTAAAACATTATAAATACATAAATAAACACTGTAATTGAGTTCACTTAGTGATTTCATACATCGCGTGCGAAATAGTACCAAACGCGTGGGGTTGGCAATACTGGCTCAGTGAGAAAGATGGGGGTGAGAACTTCGATTTCAACTATATAAGTCGTGTCGCTATTTGGGCGGGATGGTGGGTCTATGACAGCGGAGCAGTGAACATCTAATACTCATTCCTCTCCTGATATCCTCCCGACTATTAAATCAGGCAATTTCAGTTTTTAAAAATATTTGTACAAAGGATGGTCTAAAGTGAACCGCTACCGTTTGGTGTAGCGTGGCAAGCCGCCACAAACTCTGCTTCTGCTGTGGACAGAGCTATGGCCTTTTGTTTCTTGCACCAAGGCGGTCCGGGTACGATTCCCGGTCAATGCATGTAAGATTTTCGAAGTGAAATGCCATGTCCTGTGGTTCGGATTCCACGTAAAAAGGAGGTCCCGTGGCTTATAATCTATAGATTAACGGTCACGTTAAACTCCAAGCTTCCTTTCTTTTTTTTTTGTTTCTTGGCTCCCCACATCACTGGTGAATCTCCGATCTTTAGCAGATAGCCTGATCTTGACTTCCTAGTCTTCGTGTCTCCTGCAAAATCAGCGTCCGAGAAACCCTTAGTTTCAATGCCTGTTTTCCATTCATGGAACTTAATTCTGTATGCAACTGTACCCTTGTGATACTTAAATATCCTCTTGACTGCTTTCCAGTGCATTAATTGTGGATTTGAGCAGTGTTGAGTCTGTTCACTGCCAGTGCTATGTCAGGGCGCGTGATCAACGATAAGAACAGTAAACTTCCAATCGCCTCTCTGTAGGGCACTTTTGGTGACAGTTTTCGGCTTTCACTGTTCGTTGCTTGACTATTCAAGTCTTGGTGATTGTCTGCTGGTATGTGTACCGAGTATGCTTCTAACATGTTGAATATATCCAATAGTTTCATAGTGTACAGCTTTTGATCAGCTGTTATTGATCCATCAGATAGCCTAGTAAGGTGGTTTCCTAAGAACATGCCCAATGATGACACTATCATCTCAACTTCCTTCCTCAGGTTATCAAGGAGTTTCTTGATCACGTCCTTTTTCATGCAAACAACTAGTCCATCATCCACGTGGACTGATAAGTAAAGATAATGCATTCATTTATGATGCCTGGTGATTTGAACACGCATGGATCAGCTTCAATTGGTTTAAGGTTAAACCTCTTAAGACAGTGGTGAACTTTTTATTTCAGCATCTCGGTCCTTGCTTTAAGCCGTACAGACTTTTAATCAGTTTACATACTTTGTCGCTGCCGTCATCAAAACCTTCTGGTTGTTCCATGTACACTTCTTCTTCCAGGTCTCCATGTAAAAATGCTGTCTTTACATCAAACTGCTTGACGTGCAATCCCATGTGCTGCCACTAGCAACAGTATAGCTCTCACTGAGTCATATTTTACAACTGGGCTGAATGTTTTATCATAGTCAACTCCATCTCTTTGTTGGCATCCTTCGACCACCAATCTTGCCTTGTATCTAGATATTTTTTCATCTGATTTCTGCTTTAGCTTGTAAACCCATCTGTTACTTAGAACATTGGCTTTCTTTGGTCGTTCAACTAAAGTCCAAGTGTTGTCCATTTTCAGGGCTTCCATCTCCTCTTCCATGGCTTTTCTCCAGTTTTCATGGTCCCTGGTATGTTTCGCTTCTTGAACGCTTGTCGGTTCCTGGCTAAGTAGGAGATTTTGTTCTGCTCCCGTGCATTTATTGCAGATATAGTCGTCATCCTGATTGTAGTGATCCTCGTCAATACTGACACATTTGTTATGATACCATTTTTCATAACTATCACATTGAATCCAGTCAATCAGTCTATCTTGTATAGTTGGTATTATACAGTTGGGTGCTCTACATTCATTGCCATCGTCTGTCATGATGCTGACGTCTACTGCTGTATCTGGTACAACAAATGCTCCTTCTTCTTCTGGTACATCGACCTAGTTTCCATCTTCCTTTTCTTCAAGGTTTACTGGTCTTCCTCAATGATTTCATACGTCGATGGTTTAGTGTACATCTCTTTCTCTTTAAAAATTACATCATGGTGTACTTCAACTTTATTTCTCTTTGGTAACCATATTCTATATCCATTGACAGTGTCGCTGTATCCGACCATAATTCCTTCTTTGGCTTTCATGTCCCATTTTTTCCTCTTTTGTTTGGGAATATGTACCATCACTTTAGAGCCAAACACTTGGAATTTATTCAAATCTGTGTTTCTCTTGAGTCCAGACTCCATACGGAGTTTCATTTTCGTTTGAGCTTGCTCCCGTATGATTTAACACGTAGACAGCAGTGTTGTAGACCTGCACTGGGGATCAACGTTCTTGCTGCTTCTACTACAGTTCTGTTTTCCCTTTCAGCTCTTCCTTTTTGTTCTGGTGTATATGGCGCAGTCTTTTCGTGTTTGACACCTTCCTTGAACAGAATTTCTTTCAGTTGACTGTTAACAAAACTCCAATCCATTAACTTATCTGTTCTTAGAGTGTTAACCTTTTTCTTGGTTTCTTTTTTGATTCTGACCAGAAAGTTCTTTACACAGTCTGGCACCTCACTCTTGTCTTTTAGAAGTAAACCTGGCGGCAATGAGAAAAGTCGTCTTTAATTAATAGAAAATACCTGGCACCTCCCAGTGATTTTGTTTCCATATATCCACACACATCAGCATGAATAACTCCTGCAATGTCAGTCGCTCTGTTGTTGCTTTTACGATATGGTTGACAGTGCATTTTCCGTAGTATGCACGCTTCACACGGTTCTTTCTCTCCTGCTGCACGAATATTTTTCATTTTTAGTACTTGGTTGACATGATCATAGTTCTGATGTGCTAGTCTTTCATCCCATTGCTGTATGCTCACTTCCTTGCTTGCTCCCACTGAGGTGAACGTTCTTTGCTTCCCTTGGGTTATCTGTCTAAATTTCATTATAAAGAGTTTACCTGCTCTTTCTCCCACTGCACATGTACTGCTGCCTTGTACGAACCTGCAACTGGTTTTGTCTGTTTCCACTTTATAACCTTTATCTAAAATTGCACTCGTGGATACTAAATTAAATTTTAAATCTGGAATATATAGTACCTCATCTAAGTGTTTATCTACCTACTTTGAGCCGTTGTATGCTTGGATGCTGGTAAATCCCTTTCCAACAGCATAAATTGTTGTACCATTTCCAATTTGGATAGGTATTTGGGGATTTAAAAAGGCCTCCGTGGCTTAGGCGGCAGCACGCCGGCCTCTCACCGCTGGGTCCGTGGTTCAAATCCCGGTCACTCCATGTGAGATCTGTGCTGGACAAAACTGAGGCAGACAGGATTTTCTCCGAGTACTCTGGTTTTCCCTGTCAAAATTTCATTCCAACAACACTCTCCACTATCATTTCATTTCATCTGTCATTCATTTAATCATTGCCCTAGAGGAGTGCTTCAGGCCTCGGCAGCCGGCACAGTTCATATCCTCGCCGCTAGATGGGGGCATCATTCATTTCATTCCTGACCCGGTCGGAGACTGGAAGCAGGCTGTGGATTTTCATTTCATTTGGGGATTTAAACTCACCAGTTCTGTGAACCACTCCTTTCACCCACTCATATGGCTCCAGAGTCAAGACACCACCTCTCCTTCATCATGTTGGAATCTAAACCTGACGACAACATTACGTCGATAAAGGCTCTACCTCCATTTTTATCCCTTGATGATCTAGAGTTCTCATTCTGGGCAGATTCTCTTTGCTTTGTTCGGCATTCTTGTTCCCAATGTCCAGGCTTTCCACAGTAGTTACAGTTTCCCTTGCGTTTCGGTGTTTTGCGTCCCTTGTATTGTTCTCTAGCTGCCAGTGCTTCCCCGGCGACGGCTTCCTCATGGATACCCAATCTTCTTTCCTCCATGCCCAACCGTGCTATTAGATTTGGCAAAGTTCGGTCAGCCTGATCTGCCGACTCCCATGCTGACACAAAATGACTGAAAGAAGACTGTAAAGTTAAGAGAATTTTGGTGATTATTAAGTTATCTGAAACGTTCTCACCCAGAGCTCTCAATCTGTGCGCAAGGTCCTGCACTTTTGATATGTGCATTGCGATGCTGTCTTCGTTGCTCTTCTTCATCATGTACCACTGCTGGTGTAGCATGTAGATCCTTGTCTCTGTCCTACTGTTGTAGATCTCGTATAGTCGGTCGCACATCTCCTTGGCAGTCTCGCAGTTCACGATGTGTAGCATGGCTTCTTCTGATAAACCTGACGTTATCAGGAACTGAGCTTTTGATTCTGCCTGCGTCCACTGTTTCAGTTCGGTCTTGTATATTCTCACTTCAGCTGCACTTGGCTGGTTCGTTCCATTACCGGTTGGCTCTTGTGGTTTTGGGTTGTCACTTGATGCAACCCCCCAGACATCCTTGTCCATCAAGGCGATTCTGGTCTGGAATTCCACAAAGCCCAATTTTCCAACCCATGCACTTTCCATATTTTTTTTGTGATAATTGCACTTTCGCACGTGGGCTGGCTAACCGCAAAAAAAAAATGTAGATTAGCCACTTTTTGGAAATACCGTGTTAAATATATTTATGATTCAACATCTAGATCCATCCACCTGGGCCGATAACCTGTTGGATATTTATGGTGGTTATTTAGATGCTAGAAGTTGAGCCTCCGTGGCTTAGGCGGCAGCACGCCGGCCTCTCACCTCTGGGTCCGCGGTTCAAACCCCGGTCACTCCATGTGAGATCTGTGCTGGACAAAACGGAGGCAGAGAGGTTTTTCTCCGGGTACTCCGGTTTTCCCTGTCAAAATTTAATTCCAGCAACACTCTCCACAATCATTTCATTTCATCTGTCATTCATTTAATCATTGCCCCAGAGGAGTGCGTCAGGCCTCGGCAGCCGGCACAGTTCATGTCCTCGCCGCTAGATGGGGGCTTCATTCATTCCATTCCTGACCCGGTCAGAGACTGGAAGCAGGCTGTGGATTTTCATTTTCATTTAGATGCTAGAAGTAAATAAAGATTCAATCCTTATAAATAATAAATAATATTTTATGGCCTCGGGTGCTGGGTGCAAGCTTTGTAATTTGACACCCAGAGGGTAGCTTGCATGTCGAATTTCGTTGTTCCTTGAATCACTATGAAAGTCAAGGAGGTTAGATATCTAAGCTCCTTGAACACTATAGCGCTTTCTAGTAGAGAAATGAGGAACTTTGTGTTGGCGGAAACTCCCGAGATTAATTTTGCCATTATGAACACAGCCTACTGAATTCATGATGATTTGTTGTTTTAAGGGGCCTAACATCTAGGTTATCGGCCCCTACTACTGAATTCAAGTGGGTTCTTTGACATGCCAACATCGTATGACATGTGTGTCGTATTTTTGCCGCCTTTCAAAAATCACTTACTACGGCCAGGAGCGAACCTGCAATCTTGGGGTTAGTAGACAGACACGCTATCCACTCACCCACCATGGCAAGCTCAATCCTTACAGCAGTGTGACTGTTTTATTAAGAGTAACAGTGTCAAAGAATAAATGGCAAAGAAGAAGTAGCAGTATTTCAACAATATATTGTTATATATGGTAACTAGGATAAGGCAGAAACTATATTGCCAACACTCTAGATCATGGTGGCCACTACTGGAAAATCTGGAAATCCTGGAAAACTCCTGGATTTTTATTAGGTCGGGGAAACTCCTGGAAAATGATGAAAAATTTGAAAACTGCTGGAAAACAGCCACTGTTAATTAATTATAAAATTCTTTCCATCCTAAATCATACTCCCGCTGCGGTTTTGGGTTAGCACTCTTTATCGTTAACGAAAGAAATTTCCTCAGGCTACCTGTTTCCGTGTGGGAGAACATGCGATAGTCTTTTTGTAAAACATATTGAGTATAGATAACTTCACTGCAGTAAAATTGCAGGCGGCATTCTTTTCTCTTTTTTTTTATGTGGATATTTCAGTCACAAAGGCTTCTTTTAAACAACAATTAAATTATTTGTGTGTAGGCTTGCGTATCAATAACGCAATCACCACTAATTTTTGTCAACATCTGTATAAGTAAACCAAACAAAACTGCTTTATTTTGGTCTTGAAGTAGGCACCGCTAAGGCCCCCGGGACTAGCGCTTATTTTTAAGTATGGAAAAATGAGAATTACTCCTGGAAAACTCCTGGAAAATCGTTGACCGATTTGAGTGGCCACCATGTAGATGCAAGAAAATGAACGAATGAAAATACCAAAATATTTTTATTGTACATTATATCGAAATGAAATAATAACCCCTGGCACTACCAAGCGACCGCTGCCCAGACATTTGGCCTGCAGATATTGGGGTGACGTGTGGTTAGCGCATCGGGTCCCCTCGGCCATTAATCTTGGTTTTCGTGACCGTACTACTACTCGATTGTCCTCACAAGGCTGAGTGCACCCCGTTCCAGTCCTCAGGTCAGTTTCTAAAATCCCTGATGGAGCCGGGAACCGGGGCCTCCGGGTGAGAGGCAGGCGTACTACCACAATACCACAGGTCCCGCATATCGAAATGAAATCTGACTGGATATTAAAAAATGAAGCTTTGAAAATATAACAGGTAGTTCCGTGAACAACTATAGAGCCTATTTTCATACATCCTACTTATGTTAATTGCCTCTATCAACATACAAAATTTCAGTTTGATTGCTGTAATACACTCGTAGATACAGGGTGTCTCAAAAAAATGTACTAACTCTTTGAATGATTATAAAATGATTATTTATGAACATAGAGACAAGTTTAAGGTCTTCAATTATAGAAGAGACATGTAATTAAAGACTCATGTTCGCAAATGTTCAAATTGATCACCGTCAGTGTCCAGGAGTTTGACAAACTGCCACCAACGCACCGGAGCATTGCTCGCATCAGAGGTAAATTTGAAGCAGATGGAACCGTTCACAACATCAACAAGAAACGTTCTGGACGGCCACGGACATCCACCAGTCCTAGAAAAGGAGAACAGGTGCAGGAAGCCCTCACTCGATCCCCACCAAAATCACTACGACAAACGGCACGAGAGACACACTTCTCAAAAGGTAGCGTCCATCGCATCATGAAGCGTCTGCGCTGGAAAACCTACATTCTAACACGAAATTGGAAATTGACAGACAATGTCACGAAATTCCAAATGAACTTTGTCGTAACGTTTGCAAATCCATTGCTTCGCGTTATCAGCTTTATCTGGACACTGACGGTCATCAATTTGAACATTTGCGAACATGAGTCTTTAATTACATGTCTCATCTATAATTGAAGCCCTTAAACTTGTCTCTATATTCATAATAATCATTTTATAGTCATTCAAAGTGATAGTACATTTTTCTGAGACACCCTGTATTGAGAACCCTCTAAATATTTTGGATGGTCGCCATGTTGGATTTTTATATATGTAGGTCGTAGAGTTATGTACTGTTACATGGAGATTATTGTGTAGGTATAGTATTCAAACATCAATCGCATGATTAGGACACAAGAAACAAAAATCAGATTTTAAAATTTTGCAAAGCTGCCATCTTGCGCTCAGATGGTTAAATCACGAGAAAAGTCTATTAAAACGTTTCACCTTCACTTTGCCGCCATGTTTGTTTTGTATTTTACAGGTTTTTGAAAGTTTCATAGCTGAACTTCTAATAGTACCCTTTATCACCATACAAAATTTCAGGGTGATATCAGTAATAGTTTTGGAGATAGAATGCCAGAAAAATATTTCGCACAGCTGCCATCTTGAGGTTATGTAGACAATTGAACTAAATTAGATGCCAATGCATTGCAAAGCGTTTAAACATTCGCTGTACCAAGTTTTATTGCGTTTGGGTGGTTAAATCTCGAGAAAAGTTTATTTAAAAGTTTCAACTTTGCTTGGCCGGCATGTTCGTTTTGCAGTTAACAGGTGTTTGAAAGTCCCATAGGTGAACTTCTAGTAGTGCCCTTTATCACCGTACAAAATTTCAGGGTGATATCAGTAATAGTTTCGGAGATGTTGAATGCCGGTGAAATATTTTGTACAGCCGCCATGTTGGATTGGTGAGACTTAATAAAATGTGAAGGGCACGGCCGGGGTCGACCGAGATAGTACTATGACCTTACCGAGTTTTATTGAAATCGCTCCAGCCGTTTAGAATTTATTAGGCCGACACCCACAAAAAATGATGTCACAAGCCTTTTTTTTTCTTTTCTTTTCATAAAATGAAAATAGGCTAAAAACTGTCTTGAGCATTATTCAAATATTACACATAAGAGTTGGCATAAGTTTTTAATGGTTTACTTCATTCATAACACATCAGACAAACAGATTTTTGTTTTTATGCTTTTTCACATGTTTGCAAATGAAATGAGAACTCATAACAGCCTTCACTGGCTGTACTTCAGTCCCATCATTTGCCAGATCTCTTCCATGTCAGTGAGGTTACCTTTTCCTGGACTTATCAAATAGCCTACAGAAGACCCAATAAAGCCAACAGTTCAGTTTGATTGGTGTGGAAATATTCCAACTCTCCTTGAAACCTTTCTGAAATTCTAATAACATACAAGCTTGCATATTTTTTTATGATATCATCTATCATATTAATTCCATAATTTTCAAATACGCTTCTACTTCATTTCTTACACCTTGAGGTTTTAGTTTTGGTACGGGGGGCTTTCACAATGTCTTTACTAAGTGTTTTTGACATACCTTTCAGTTCCATTTTGAACCAAATTGTTTGCAAATCTTTCTTGGTAATGAACTCTTCCTCACTAGATACAACGTCAAAATCTGGATTGTTATTTCCACCTTCACACTCGCTGTCATCTGATTGTTCACTATGTTGAATGTGTTCGTCAATTAGATCGCCGTCACTTTCCACAAAGTCAATATTTTCAAAGTTTACATCGTCATCTGAAGGCGGCTTCGGTGGCGTAGTTGGTAGCATGCTGAGCTTCTATGCCCAAGATCGTGGGTTCAAATCCGGCCGAAGTCGTCGGATTTTTTAAGAGCGTTAAAAATCCCTCAGTATGCCTTCCTTCGGAGGGGAAGTAAAGCCGGCGGTCCCATGTCATAGATTTATGGCATGTTAAAGGACCTTCCACTAAGTACACTTGTGTGGCTAAATTGTATAGGTTAAGAATGTAAACAATGAATGCTCTTAGGTTCCTACGTTTGTTGCCAAGAGCCAACTGCTGTGGCGTCTGGTAGCTAAGTTCCGAACTAGTAGTCGTTGACAGTGGCGTTTGGCGGCAAAAGTAGGAACTATTAAAAAAAAACAAAGTCTGCAGTCCTTACTTGAATTAAAAAACAGATAACACACACTAATACAGTCATCACAATTAACACCGGTTATCAGACAGATTCTACACACACCCAAAGTACACAGGGCTACATGACCGCGTTGTTGCAGCCCCTAAACTTAGGAACCAACCATCGTCATCTGAAAGCTCTTGAAAAATTTCGTAGAATATCACTTGACGTTATTATTGTCGCCATAAACTAAAGCACTAACATATAACAAAAATTGGCATGGGTGATAATTGTTACATGGGCAGGGGCACGTTGTAAAATGTACAACAGAATTAACAGGTTGCTTTACGGCAACCTTATGCACTAAGTGGTGGTGGTGGAGAGTGGATAAAAACCTTGTTAAGGTGGTGGGGAAAGAAATGAGGAAGGAATACATGCATCAACGGACTTTCTGAACTGAAAGAATTTCCATGTCAACGTAAAAAAAAAAGATACTTGTAAAAATTACAACGGTGCGCCTGCCAGAATGTTAAAGCATGAATACCAACACGTATGGGCGGATAGTAATCCTCGCGCTGTAGTTCAGGCTCACCATCAGCACCAGTTTAGGATTAATGTGTGGGCTGGCATTGTAGGTGACTGTCTGGTAGGTCCATACGTTCTATCAGCACGTCTTACAGGTGCTGTATACAGAGACTTTATCCAGAACACCCTTTCAGACTTACTGCATGACGATGTGCCCCGGCAAATACGACAACGTATGTGGTGGATGTATGATGGAGCTCCTGCACACTTAGTCACCTTGTTCGAGCTGCACTGATGGAGATCTTCCAGGACAGATGGTTGGGCAGAGGAGGACCTGTTCCATGGCCTGCATGGTCGCCAGACCTCAATCCGGTAGACTTTTATCTGTGGGGGCGCCTGAAACAATTGGTGTATGCCGTAGACATCCTGGATGTGGAACCTCTTCATCGACATATCCTGGACGCCTGCGACACCATTTGACACCAGCCCGGAGTCTTTGAACGGTTCTGGCAGTCCATGATGCGACGTGTTCATGCATGTCTCGACGCGAGAGGAAGACATTTAGAGCACTTGTGAGCTGTGTATGGTGAAGTGTTATCAGTGTACCAATGTGTTGAACAGTCTCTATCGGGAAGACAAAGGATTCTGGGACACCTGTGCATATGACAGTTTTCCCTTCTGTCGGTGTCAGGAACCTTTTTTTGATATGAGTTCATGTGTTAAACACTTCCAAACAGGCTTCAATTAATGTGTCACTGTACAATGTTCTTTCATTAATAAATCGAAAACGAAGGATTTTGGGACATATGTGTATATGAACTTTTTTTCTTGTTTTGGTGTAAGGAACCAATCCCAAAGTTTGTAAAAGTATTTTTGAAACACCCTGTAAATGGCTAACGTGGCCCGCAGGCCAAACCCATTCGATTGGACAAAATGAAGGTTAGAATGGTCGGGTTGAGGTGCAGCCTTGGCCGCGGGAAGGTTGCGGGGCACTGTTGACGACACGCCAATCTGTACACATTGTCAAAAACCATTGATCTGCTGGACGAGTTAGGCTGTAATCATTGTCAAAAAAACATTGGATTGGACATGTTAAGCTGTAACCATTGTCAAAACCACTGTTCCTTTCATTTGAACCCCTCACAGAACTTTACTATAAGACCGCCTATACAACTAGTACCGTATGGGTGGGGTTTCGTTGGGGTTGGCAATACTGTACTTGTGCGTAATTTACACGGATAATGGCCGACACAGCTGGAATTTTACTATATAGGCTAAGTCTTGATCTAAAAGGGGGATGGCAGGTGGGTTATAGACCGCAGAGGAGTCAACATCTATTACATCATTTCCTGATTTATTTTTCATCATTTGAAAAGGTGTTTTGGCTAATTTCAGTACTTAGACCCCCCCCCAGGGGTTCACATCTAGTGGGACATGGGTTGGCGACCACGGGGCTCCAGCTGAGTCCGGCATTGCTTCCACTTACTTGTGCCGGACTCCTCTCCGTTTTCTTTCCTGTCAACCTCACTTGGTCAACTCTTGTTCTCCTCCGACCCTGACGGTATTAGGGTATCCGAGGCCTAAGGAGTCTCTTCCTTTCCCGCCTTAATTGGCCCTTGTCTCATCTTTTCTGTTACCCTCCTTCTGCGAGGGGACAGCCTTCTTTTTCTTTTCATGTTATCTCCTGCCTTCTGCTCAAGACACTCAAGGAGGCAGGGTGTATGTAGCCCCACCACTTCTGTGCACCCTGGATATTGCTACACCCTCAGGGGATTACGGCTGGTGAGTTCGGGAGTTGGCGACCCTGAGGGATTCCTGAGCTGGGTCCTGTTTCGCCCCTTTTATCCATTACCTCTGGGGCGGACCCTCTCCTTTTTCACTTTCCTATCTGCCTTTCATGGCTCTCCTTCAAAGTCCTTCAATCCGTATTCTTCGAGGGTTGAGGGCATTCCTTTTCCTCCTGTCCTTTACTTGCTTTATTCTCCTTTTGTTTTACATTTCTTCTTGTATATAAGTTAGTAGTTAGTTTTAGTTATAGTTTTCAGTTTCATTATCATCTTCACTATCACCCAAACCATCAGGGGCTGATAACCTAGATGTTAGGCCCCTTAAAACAACAATTATCATCATCATGATTGAGTGTTGGAACAGGGTACACTCAGCCTCTTGAGGCAGAACTGAAAAGAGGAGGGTACGATTCTCATCTCGGCCATCTGGGAAGTGGATTTCCATGGTTAGGCACCTTAACACAACAATTATCATCATCATCAGTACTTACGAAAATTTTATCGTATGTTCGTGTCTCTTTCAGTATTACTTAACATTCTTATTTCGCCCATCATTACTAATAGTCCCTGTGTAATCATATTATATTCTGTGTAAGCGGGCAAAAGGTGGGTCTTTCTTTGATATTTCCAAATTCTAGCAGCCCTGTATAATGTTTCCTGACGTCGATACGCCATCTTTGATTATAATTTCATTGTAAGTTAGTGGGGTTTTGATAGCAGCTGTTGATGGGTTATCCTTTCCTCTCATATTTTCAAGTTTCTTTATGAGTATCTGTCGGCTCAGGAGATCAAAGGCTTTTGTAAAATCTATGAAAACTGCGTAGAATTTCCTAGAAGGGTGTCTAAGAGCGTTTTGAATATCTTCCAGGAGGTTGCCAACCACATGAAGGGTTCCTCTTCCCTTCCTGAAACCAAACTGTGTTTCCGGTATGAAGGCGTCTGTGAGTGAGTAGAGTCTTTTCGTCAGGAGTTTGGAGAATATCGTAAAGATGTTGTTGTCGAGTGCGATTCCTTTGTATGCGTTGAGGTCCTTTATATCTCCCTTTCCTTTGTATAACAAGATGATGTTCGACTTTCTCCAGTCCTCTGGTATTTTTCTGGACGTAAGACAATTGTTAAACATCTTCGTCCACAGCTGGGCGAGTTTTTCAAGAGTGTCTTGGAGGTTTTCGTTGAACACCTCGTCTGGTCCTGTAGCTTTCCCTTTTTTAGTTTCAAGGATTGTGCATCTTACTTCGTCCTCAGTTATTGGTTCAAATTCTAAGTCTGATGTCTCTTCTTTTTTGTAAGCTTGTTCTAAATTGTTCTTGTTGTAAATCTGGGTGGAGTGTTGCTCCCAAACATCCATTGGGATTCCTGTCACTCCTGCTCTGGACTGCAATAAAGTTTATATAAATTCTAGCAGCCCTGATGGCACTACACATTTACAAACAAATCATTTATAAAATAAAACAAAAATTGATGCAATCAACTAGGCACTATGGGAGATCATGGTGAGTTAGTTAGTTATTAAGGTTTCAAGGGGCAGAACTACGAGGTCATCTGCCCCAGATCATGGTGAAGTGGCCAGCATTCTTGGCATTACCGTGGAGACCTGGGTTCAATTCCTGGCTCTGTCAAGAAATTTAATTCTGATCTGAGTGTCCCCCACAGGAGCTCACATCTAGTGGAACGTGGGTTGGCGACCACGGGGCCCCAGCTGAGTCTGTCATTGCTTCCACTTACTTGTGCCGGGCTCATCTCAGTTTTCTCTCCTGTCGACCTCACTTGGTCAACTCTTGTTCTCTTCCGACCCCCACGGTATTAGGGTATCCGAGGCCTAGGGAGTCTCTTCCCTTCCCGCCTTAATTGGACCTTGTCTCATCTTTTCTGTGAGGGCCTTCTTTTTCTTTTCAGGTTATCTCCTGCCTTTTTTTTTTTTTTTTTTTTTTTTTTTTTTTTTTTTTTTTAAATCAATGCACAAACTACAGCTGTGCTAGCCCTTCACGCTTGTACAAATAACAACAAAATAACAGTTTAAGATAAAATATAAAATAAATTTAACAAATCATCAAACAAAACAAGTCCATATCAAGAGCCGGTAGAATGTCCTTGCTCGTAGCTGTGTCGTCAATGGCCAAGATGACAGTTCTAAATACAGGCCCTCAAGGAGACAGGGTGTATGTAGCCCCAACATTTCTGGTGCACCCTGGGTAGTGCTACACCCTCAAGGGCTCACGGCTGGTGAGTTCGGAAGTTGGCGACCCCAAGGGATTCCTGAGCTGGGTCCGGTTTTCTCCCTTTTTTCCACTGACTTTGGGGCAGGCCCTCTTCTCTTTCCCCTTTCCTATCTGCCTTTCACGGCTCTCCTTCCTTCCAAGTCCCTCAATCCGCATTCTTCGAGGGTTGAGGGCATTTCTTTTCCTCCTGTCCTTTATTTGCCTTATTCTTCTTTCATTTTCCATTTCTTATTCTAGTATATAAGTTATTTTTAGTTATAGTGTACTTTTCATTATCATCTTCACGATCACCCATAGCATTAGGGGCCGATAACCTAGATGTTAGGCCCCTTAAAACAACAATTATCATCATCATGATTGAGTGTTGGAACAGGGTACACTCAGCCTCTTGAGGCAGAACTGAAAAGAGGAGGGTACGATTCTCATCTCGGCCATCTGGGAAGTGGATTTCCATGGTTAGGCACCTTAACACAACAATTATCATCATCATCAGTACTTACGAAAATTTTATCGTATGTTCGTGTCTCTTTCAGTATTACTTAACATTCTTATTTCGCCCATCATTACTAATAGTCCCTGTGTAATCATATTATATTCTGTGTAAGCGGGCAAAAGGTGGGTCTTTCTTTGATATTTCCAAATTCTAGCAGCCCTGTATAATGTTTCCTGACGTCGATACGCCATCTTTGATTATAATTTCATTGTAAGTTAGTGGGGTTTTGATAGCAGCTGTTGATGGGTTATCCTTTCCTCTCATATTTTCAAGTTTCTTTATGAGTATCTGTCGGCTCAGGAGATCAAAGGCTTTTGTAAAATCTATGAAAACTGCGTAGAATTTCCTAGAAGGGTGTCTAAGAGCGTTTTGAATATCTTCCAGGAGGTTGCCAACCACATGAAGGGTTCCTCTTCCCTTCCTGAAACCAAACTGTGTTTCCGGTATGAAGGCGTCTGTGAGTGAGTAGAGTCTTTTCGTCAGGAGTTTGGAGAATATCGTAAAGATGTTGTTGTCGAGTGCGATTCCTTTGTATGCGTTGAGGTCCTTTATATCTCCCTTTCCTTTGTATAACAAGATGATGTTCGACTTTCTCCAGTCCTCTGGTATTTTTCTGGACGTAAGACAATTGTTAAACATCTTCGTCCACAGCTGGGCGAGTTTTTCAAGAGTGTCTTGGAGGTTTTCGTTGAACACCTCGTCTGGTCCTGTAGCTTTCCCTTTTTTAGTTTCAAGGATTGTGCATCTTACTTCGTCCTCAGTTATTGGTTCAAATTCTAAGTCTGATGTCTCTTCTTTTTTGTAAGCTTGTTCTAAATTGTTCTTGTTGTAAATCTGGGTGGAGTGTTGCTCCCAAACATCCATTGGGATTCCTGTCACTCCTGCTCTGGACTGCAATAAAGTTTATATAAATTCTAGCAGCCCTGATGGCACTACACATTTACAAACAAATCATTTATAAAATAAAACAAAAATTGATGCAATCAACTAGGCACTATGGGAGATCATGGTGAGTTAGTTAGTTATTAAGGTTTCAAGGGGCAGAACTACGAGGTCATCTGCCCCAGATCATGGTGAAGTGGCCAGCATTCTTGGCATTACCGTGGAGACCTGGGTTCAATTCCTGGCTCTGTCAAGAAATTTAATTCTGATCTGAGTGTCCCCCACAGGAGCTCACATCTAGTGGAACGTGGGTTGGCGACCACGGGGCCCCAGCTGAGTCTGTCATTGCTTCCACTTACTTGTGCCGGGCTCATCTCAGTTTTCTCTCCTGTCGACCTCACTTGGTCAACTCTTGTTCTCTTCCGACCCCCACGGTATTAGGGTATCCGAGGCCTAGGGAGTCTCTTCCCTTCCCGCCTTAATTGGACCTTGTCTCATCTTTTCTGTGAGGGCCTTCTTTTTCTTTTCAGGTTATCTCCTGCCTTTTTTTTTTTTTTTTTTTTTTTTTTTTTTATCAATGCACAAACTACAGCTGTGCTAGCCCTTCACGCTTGTACAAATAACAACAAAATAACAGTTTAAGATAAAATATAAAATAAATTTAACAAATCATCAAACAAAACAAGTCCATATCAAGAGCCGGTAGAATGTCCTTGCTCGTAGCTGTGTCGTCAATGGCCAAGATGACAGTTCTAAATACAGGCCCTCAAGGAGACAGGGTGTATGTAGCCCCAACATTTCTGGTGCACCCTGGGTAGTGCTACACCCTCAAGGGCTCACGGCTGGTGAGTTCGGAAGTTGGCGACCCCAAGGGATTCCTGAGCTGGGTCCGGTTTTCTCCCTTTTTTCCACTGACTTTGGGGCAGGCCCTCTTCTCTTTCCCCTTTCCTATCTGCCTTTCACGGCTCTCCTTCCTTCCAAGTCCCTCAATCCGCATTCTTCGAGGGTTGAGGGCATTTCTTTTCCTCCTGTCCTTTATTTGCCTTATTCTTCTTTCATTTTCCATTTCTTATTCTAGTATATAAGTTATTTTTAGTTATAGTGTACTTTTCATTATCATCTTCACGATCACCCATAGCATTAGGGGCCGATAACCTAGATGTTAGGCCCCTTAAAACAACAATTATCATCATCATGATTGAGTGTTGGAACAGGGTACACTCAGCCTCTTGAGGCAGAACTGAAAAGAAGAGGGTACGATTCTCATCTCGGCCATCTGGGAAGTGGATTTCCATGGTTTCCCCACTTTTACTCCAAGTACAGTACTTAAATTAAGGCTATAGCTGACTCATACCCAAAAACATTCTTAGTCCCAATCACAAACACACTAGTATAGCCATCACAATGGCATAGGTTATCAGATCAGATTGAACACACACCCAAGTACATGGGGCTACACGACTATGTTGTCACAAAGTCCCTAAATGAATCAACAACAACATTCCATAAATAGGTCGAGATTGTTGAGCCACTTTGTAGCCTTGTCTGATGCTCATACAAAGTTCTCCAAATTCCCAGAGAATGCCCTCTTTACACATTCACTAATTCCCCTAATTCAGGCAGGAATCACATAATTCAACATTTTGTTATAATACGAGGGTCGAGTCATAAGTCATGGCAACTAATTTTTTTTCTCGCGAACAGGAGACAACACAGAAAATCTACGATATGCATTTGAAAATATAGGGCATGTAGGTCTGCATAGTGCCTGAAGATAAATTCTGACGTCAGGAGATGCTCGTAGGTAAGTGACAGAACACAGGCCATTGGTAAACATTGTTTTATTATGGTATTGACAGCAAATACACAAGACTACGTACAAAGTACAGGTCTCCATTGGTTACAGACCTTCGAAATAATCACCCAAGGTGTCTACTGTGCATTGCCAGCGGTGGGGCAGGCGCTGAATACCATTCGCTGCATGTGTATCGCTAACGTTTGAACGTCTCCACCCATCTCGCCACTGTCCTATAAGGCATGGCATGCACACCTAATGCTTCCCGCAGCTCTGCATGGCATTGGCGTGCATTTCTACCGCGGAGAACTGCAATTTTAATATACGATCGTTGCTCCTACTTGTTGACTTCCATTGTGTGACGCTCTCACTCACACACTGAACTTGGGGGCATGCTCAGACCCACACTGTTGTTTACATACACCATCTAGTGACATCCTACGCAAATACATACCGTACGTTTCCAAATGCATATCGTAGATTTTCCGTGTTGTCTCCTGTTCGCGAGAAAAAAAATAGTTGCCATGACTCGACCTCCGTATAATTCAACAATTGTTAGAAAAAATGACATGTTTTAAAAATTACAATTGAAAATGTCAGTAGATAATAAGATTTGTTTTATGGTTTCAGTTAAATTGTCATTTATTTATGTGCTGAAGATGAGTTATGATAACTTTACACATGGTGGCCACTACTGGAAAACCTGGAAAACTCCTGGATTTTTATTAGGTCTGGAAACTCCTGGAAAATTACAAAAAAATTGAAATCTCCTGGAAAATAGCCACTGTTAATTAATTATAAACATCTTTCCATCTTAAATCATACTCCAGCTGCGGTTTTGGGTGAGCACTCTATCGTTAATGAAAGAAATTTCTTCAGGCTACCTGTTTCTGTGTGTGAGAACACCCGATAGTATTTTTGTCAAATATATTGAGTATAGACAACTTCACCGCAATCAAATTTCAGGCGGCATTCTTTTCTCTCTTTTCTTAAGCGGATATTTGAGTCACAAAGGCTTTTTTAAAACAACAATTAAATAATTTGTGTGTAGTCTTGCATATCAATAACACAATCATCCCTAACTTTTGACAACATCTGTATAAGTAAACCAAACACAACTGCTTTATTTTGGTCTTGAAGTAGGCAACCGATAAAGCCTCTCCCGAACTCGCGCTTATTTTTAAATCTGGAAAAATGAGAATTACTCCTGGAAAATTCCTGGAAAACTCCTGGAAAATCGTTGACCGATTTGAGTGGCCACCATGTGTACAATAACTTGAAACGTGTCCAAGTTTTGATATGATAATAAAGTTGTGACTAATCCTATTTACTGATGATGTTCTGATTTGGGGAGAGAATAAGAATGTGGTGCGAGAACAGTCGGATGTACTGACGGAAAATATAGAGAAATGGAAAATGAAAATCAGTGGAGAGAAAAGTAAGACAGTGGTAATGACAAGAGGAAAGAAAGAAGGAAAAGGGATTGTTAAAATTGGGGATGTAGATTGGAAGTAGTCATCATCATAATCATCATCATGCACAGTTTCCAGCCACTGGCCGGGTCTGTTTGGAACACAAGCCTCTCCAACATCTTCTGTCTTCCCACCATATCTCAGCCTCCACCCTTGTGCAGTCTTCTCCTCTCTTCTTTACGCTTTCTTCCACCCCCTTCCGCCACCTGTCTCTCAGTCTCTTTCCTTCCCACTTCGTCTCGTGTGTCCTCCTGGGTATCCTCTTCTCCTCCATTCGTTTTACATGTCCATACCATCTAAGTCTAGATTTCTCTATACCGTCCTCTAATGGTTCCTCCTTCATTATTTCTCTGGTCCTCTCATTTCTTATTCTGTCCATCTTTGTAGCTCCAATAATGCTTCTCAAGAACCTCATCTCACTGGCCTGTATTTTTCTCTTCTGCCTTCCTTTCATAACTTAGGTCTCCGAGGCATACGTCAGGATAGGGACATAGTACGACCGATATATGATCTTTTTGCTGTTCTGAGGGACATCCTTGCTCCATATCATGCTTCTCACACTCCTCCGGAATGCTTCTGCCTGTCTCCCCCGCTCATTTATTTCTCTATCGTTTCTTCCATTATCTTGTATCAGGCTTCCCAGATACTTGAAACTCTCCACTTTCTTCAGCTGTTCCCCGCCAATTGTTATTCCCGTTGTGGTTCTTGGAAGTAGTAGAGAACTTTATTTAATTTATTTTTTATGCTTCCTCGACTTACAAGGCTGCTAATATACAAAGCTTAACTATCATAATAAGGTGAAAAAAGAAATAAGAGAAGGTTAACAAACTATGAGTATTGAACTATGAAATGCATCTTATACATATAAATTAGAATAAAAAACCTGAAGAGTGGGCAAACCGCAACTAAAAATGGAAATCCACAGCCTGCTTCCAGTCTCCGACCGGGTCAGGAATGGAATGAATGAATCCCCCATCTAGCGGTGAGGATATGAACTGTGCCGGCTGCCGAGGCCTGATGCACTCCTCTGGGGCAATGATTAAATGAAGACAGATGAAATGAAATGATGGTGGAGAGTGTTGCTGGAATGAAATTTTGACAGGGAAAACCAGAGTACCCGGAGAAAAACCTGTCTGCCTCCGTTCTGTCCAGCACAGATCTCACATGGAGTGACCGGGATTTGAACCACGGACCCAGCGGTGAGAGGCCGGCGTGCTGGCGCCTAAGCCACGGAGGCTTTAAACCGCAACTAAAAATAAATAATTAAAATAGCTATTCAGCCTTAAAATACACATAATTTACGAATATAGGTGATTTCTCAAAATACTAATAGATCCTTAGGGCTGTTATTGCTATGGTATTAATGGTGGCATTTGAGATCTGAAATTTTCTACACGTAGCAGCAAAAAGAGAAGGTATTGTTCCCACGGCCCCCACTAATAACCCATTAACTTCTATTTCTTGAAGGTGGTATTTTCCCTTGTAGAAAGGGACTGTAGGCTTGTAAATATCCTTCTTTTCTTTGTTCACTTCATCTGGCTGCTCGGCATGGATCTAATATATAACCCTTCTTTTTATCCTCCTGGTAGGCTATGATGTCAATGCGCCTGGTACTGCCTTGTGTGGCTAGCCCTAAACTTCTTCATGAACCACGAAGCCAACATCTCTCAGACTCTCCGCAAGGATGGATCTTACTGAGTGATGTATATAGTTGGTGGAAAATGCAATATTGGATATGGGGATCAACAAGAGAATACAATGTGGGAGTGTTTTCTATCATCAGGTTGGGAGTTTAATTTGGGATAAAGACATTCCACTGAAGGCTAAAGAAGTGATGTACAAGATCTATTATAAGGTGCGTTCAAAAAGTAACGACCCGGAGGCTGGAATGCGCAAACCGGTGACGACATCGGCTAATCATAGCGTGTGTAACGAGGTGTGGTTCCGACCAGAGCGTGGAAAGTCACAGCCCATCGCTAGAGGGCACGCATGCACGTCACGTGACAATACAAAGCGAGCAGCGGCATGCATCAATCGTCCAACGTTGCCAGTCGCATTGCAAACAGTGACATGGAGGCGTCAAACGAAGAGCAAAGAGGTGTTGTTCAGTTTCTGACAGCGGAAGGAGTAGAGGGAACGGACATTCATCGCCGAATGTCACAAGTGTACGGCGAACACTGCATGTCCCTTGCAAGGGTCAAGGCGTGCACAAGCGCTTCAGGGAAGGACGGGTGTCGTTAGCCGACGATGCCCGGTCTGGGGCACCCCCCTGCATTACCGATGACAACGTCCAGCTGGTTGATGCACTCATTACCCAGGACCGCCGAGTGACAGTGAACGCCATAGCCGCCGTGGTTGGATTGAGCGTCGGAAGTGTGCACACCACCATGAAGGAACGACTGCACTTGCGCAAAGTGTGTGCCCAATGGGTGCCCCACAGTCTTCAACCACACCAGGAAGCATGTCTTGGTCATCTGCAGCGCTATGCGAGGGAAGGGAATGGGTTCCTGGTTCGAGTGATGGCTGGAGATGAGTCATGGTGTCATCACTTGGAACCAGAATCCAAACGACAAAGCCTGCAGTGGAAGCATCCAGGGTCACCACCACCCAAAAAAGGCAAGGCCATCCACACGAGTGCAGGAAAGGTATCCTCCGGCTCGTTACTTTTTGAACACAGCTTATACTTACCATACTCACGTATAGAGCAGAAACTTGGCCGATGACCAGGAGAGATGAAAGTAGAATACAGGCAGCCGAAATGAAATTCCTGAGGAGTATGGTACAGAAGACTAGGAGAGAGAGAGAGTGAGAAAAGAAGACATTGAAAAGGAAGTGAATGTACAGAAGCTGAATGATAAACTGGAGCAGAACAGATTGAGATGGTATGGACATGTGATAGGATGAATGATGAAAGAATGCCGAAACAAGTGAAGGAGAGATGCATGACTGGAAAGAGAGGACGAAGAAGACCTAGAGTAAGGTGGATGGATTTGGTGAAGGACAGTGTGAGAGAACAAAACCTGGAGTAGAGTTCAGTGGTTGAGGAAGGATGGTGGACAGACAGAGTAAAGTGGAGTGGTGTCATATTTGTTCCGACCCGGCCCAAGCTGAAAAACGGTAATTAATGATAAACTAGGCACAAATTCCATATAGGTAGAGTTTGTTGTGATTTATAGAATTTGCAACACCAAAATGTTTTATTTTAAATTCCAAATTTAGCATTTTGGAGCATCGATAAATTTCGGATTTAGCATTTTAGCCCGTCTTCGGCCAATACTCGTATCCGAATGTATGTTTGTTTCCTGCATTACTAATTTGTATTCACTTGATGGTGATGTCGCTGGTGACTCAACAGACCAATTCTGGCATAGAACATACGGCCGCACACGATGCAGATGATGGAAGGTAGAGGACGTGGCAATAACTGGCGCAGCTTTCTCCTCTGACGAGTTTTCATTTCCTGCCTTCGGCGTTCTTCTTCAAAATGTGAAACCACAGCTGAGGTGGCTTCACGCCAACGAGTGCGATCTTCCGCAAGTGTATGCCGATTATCAGGATCACTGGCTACACTCCTTAAGGTTTGTTGAAGCTGGTCTTTGTACAGCGCTCCTAGAGGTCTCTTGCCCGTGCTGAGCTCGCTGTACAGGATTTTCCGTGGGAGTCTGTCGTCATTAATGCTTTGGACATGACCAATCCATCTAAGCCGGTGACTAATGATGATGGCCTCTATGCTCTTCATCTCTGCTGTCTCGAGAACCGCAGCATTCGTTATATAGTCATCCCATTTGATGTGTATAATGGAACGGAGTTTCTGCAGGTGAAAGCGTTCCAGTTTTTTGATGGTCTGGCGGTATAGGGTCCAGGTCTCACATCTATAGAGCGAGCAACGTAGAAAAGACAACAGCTTGGTAACAAATAAAGGTTGAGTGTAATGCAATATGTAGGAATTAGGACGAAAATAATATAAAATTGCTTTTCATATTACAGTAAACTCTCACTAATTCGGACTAATGGGGGCGAGGTCTTGTCCAAATTATAGAAAGTCGGATTTATAGAAATGTTCTCTAAAGTATTGTACTGAACACTACATGAATAGTTATCTGAAGCTAGCCTATAATTAGGAATATAATATACAATGTGTGCAATTGTTATAGAAAGACTAGATCAGAGATGGGCACAATTCGGCTCATTGAGCAGCGCTCCCGCTCCGGCAGGAGAAAGAGCAGAGTATGCGCTCTCACCGAAGTTAACCTTGTAGTTGCTTGCACAGCTTGCTGTTACAAGCGGCATATCACAACAGCTTTATACTTGTGCATTAGATGATTAGATTATGGTGCTACGAACATACACTTAATTATATTCCTTTTATTAGGTTCTGTGTAGGAAACAGCTGATAAGTACACACTCCTTTGCCCACTACCAATAGTCCTGAAACTACAATAAGCCAACCTTACAAATTGTTTAGAACACAAGGAACGAAAACTTGCTGTAGGAGTACAGAAATAAATACATGAATAAATATCATTCACCATAAACAGAACATAGGTCTATGTGCTCTTATATATCTGAACTGTCATTCTGCAGATGATGAGGAGGTGTACTTATCATTTCGCTGAAACAGACGGGTTACATTTGGAGCGATCGATCTTGCACTTGCAATTCGAAGAACGGCAGTGAGATGTGCGTCAGTTAGAGTGGCTCTTCGTGGAGATTTATTTATCTTCATTTGAGAGACCAGTTTCTCACACAGATATTTCGAACCAAACATTGATAGAAGTTGGCAGTCATTTTGTGCATGTTTGGAAAATCTGTTTGCGAAAACTGTTCATAAAAATTTGCTAAGTTTGTTCATGATTCATATTTAGCATACAGCCGTACACATAATATAGGCCTACTCAGCCCGGTGCAATGCTGTACCTATGCTTGCGCCTTGACTGTGCATATTGCCATCTAGTCGTTCTAGCACAAACTATTAGCGAGGAGTCAGCTGGTCCCGGCTCCTTGGCTCCGCTCGTGCTCATGCAGTTGGCTCCAGGAGCTGCGCTCTCTCATTGCCCACCTATGGACTAGATGAACATCATAAATTAAATTAAAGTTGCAATACATATTCAAAGGCTTAACATGTATCCCTTTATACATTTTGTCTTCTAATCTTAGCGATGTACAAGGGCTGTTTTTTAAGTAAGGGCATTTTTTTAAAACCCGTAGTTAGTGCGCATGCCGCAGGAAGCGTGCGCGCTACCTCCCTGCATCCTTTGCGAACAAGCAGGCGTCAGTTGCAGCTGTGTAGCTAACCTGTACGCTGAATTGTGCATCTTTACAATGTTCAAGATTATTGATTCGCCCGCCGCGTGTGAGGTACGATCTGTGATACGTTTTTTGAGTGCAAGAAACAGGTCAGCTGCAGACATTCATCGTCAGCTTTGTGAGGTGTATGGTGATGATGCAATGACGGAAGGTAAAGTGCAAAAATGGGTACGCGAGTTCAAAAGTGGCCGTGAAAATGTTCATGAAGATGAACGCTCAGGTCTGTGATCACAGATGACTTGGTGACTGCAATTGACACGAAAATTCACGAGGACCGAAGATTCATGATAACCACTCTCAATGGATATTCCTCAAGTGTGAATTCTTGGTTGTCAGAGCAGGCGGCAAACTTTTATGAAGAGGGATTTCAGAACTTAAGGTATGACAAGTGCCTAAACAAACAAGGCAACTATGTAGAAAAATAGAGGAAAGTATGTAAAACCTAAAAATAAATCATCATCATCATCTTGAGCAGTTTCCAACCGCTGGTCGGGTCTGCTTGGAACATAAGCCTCTCCATCGTTTCCTGTCCATCCACCATCTCTCGTCATTTACTGTGTCCCAGCACACTCCTCTTTCCTCCACACTCTTCTTAACTCCTTTTGTCCATCTGTCCCTTGGTCTTCCCCTTGGCCTCCTTCCCGTCATTTCCATTCCAAACATCTTCTTCGGTATCCTCTCCTCTTGCATCCTCCTCAAATGTCCATACCATTGTAGCCTAGATCGCTCTATTCTATTTTGCAATGGTTCCTCTCTTACCATCTCCCTGACTCTCTCATTCCTTACTCTGTCCATTCTTGTCACTCCTACCCTACTCCTCTGGAACTTCATCTCCACTGCTCGTATTTTATTCTTGTCCCTTTCCTTCATCACCCATGTTTCTGAACCATATGTCAAAATTGGCACAAAGTAGGTCTTGTAGATGATTCCTTTACATTTTTGTGGTACATCTTTATTCCATATCATCCCCCTAACACTCTTGAAAAATCCATCTGCGCACCTTCCCCTCTCATTTATTTCCATCCTATTGCCTCCCTTTTCTTCAATTATGCTTCCCAAGTACTTGAAGCATTCTACTTTCTGCAACTGCTGTCCTCCAAGTGTTATGCCCATATCCAGTCTGTTCTTCTTCCTCGTTGTGATGACCACTTCACTCTTTTGTGCTGAGAACTTCATCCCATATGATAACACTACCTTCTCCCACTCATCTAATTGCTCTTGTACTTCTTGCTCATCCTCTCCCCATACCAGAAGGTCATCAGCAAACAACATTGCCTTCATTTTCCTTTCCCCAATGCTATTTACCACTTTTCGTATGATTTCATCCATCACCACTATAAATAACAGGGGTGAGAGGGCACTTCCCTGTTTCAGACCACTCTCCAGTTGAAACCATTCCGTTCTCTCTCTTCCCACCTTTACACAGCTTTTGCTTCCCTCGTACATTGCTTTCACTCTTGCCACTGTCTCCTTGTTCACTGCTTTTGCTCTCATTGCTTCCCATACCTTGTTTCTATTAATACTATCATATGCTTTCTCAATATCCAAGAAGGTCATCACCAGATCTTTCCCATATTCATAATGGTGTTCTTGTAGCTGTCTTACTGCAAAGATGAGGTCAACTGTTGATCTTCCTGGCCTGAATCCATACTGTTCTTCCCTCAGCCCATCTTCAACTTCTGTCCGAATTCTTCTCTCCAGTACCTTCTCAAATATTTTGGCGCAGTGGCACATGAGCGTAATTCCCCTGTAGTTCTTGCATTCCTTCCTACTTCCCTTTTTAAATATGGGTATTATTATCCCTCTTTTCCAGTCCTCTGGTATTTTCTTCTCCCTCCATATCACTTTCATTACTCGAAAGAGCCACTGGGTTCCTATCACCCCTGCTGCTCTCACCATCTCCACACTCACTTCGTCTATTCCCGGTGCCTTTCCCCCTTTCATCTTCCTTAATGCTTCCTCCACTTCTTTCCATGTCAATTCCTTCTCTGAAATGTCTTGGTCACTGTCTGTTTCTTCCTCCACAATGTCCACTACGCTGGTTTTAGTTGGATTTAGGAGTTCCTTGAAGTATTCTCTCCAGATAACCTTTACTTCTTCCATATTTTCGACCTCCTTTCCATTCCTGTCCACCATTCTGACATTTTCCCCTGTATCTCTTCTCTTTGCCTTTATCATTCCATACAACACTTTCTTACTGCCATCACAGTCCTCCTCCATCATTTCTGTACATTTCCCCAGCCATTTCTTTTTCTCTTCCTTCACTACTTCCGCTGCTTCTTTCTTCCGCTCTTGGTATTCTTCTCTTGTTCTGTCTGTCCTCTGTTGGAACCATTTCCTGAATGCTTCATTTTTCTTTTTCACTGCTTCCTTAGTTCTGGGGTTCCACCATGGTGTTTCCTTCCACCTTTTCTTTCCACTAGTTCTGCCACACACGACTTCCGCTGCTTCTACCAACACGTCCTTGAACCTATTCCATTCTTCTTCACCTGTTTTCGGATCATCCTTCGGTAATTTGTTCCTCACTAATATCTGGAACTTCTCCTTATTTCCATCCTCCTTCAGCTTCCATGTCCTTATTCTTCTTTCTTGGTTCTCAGTTCTCCTCTTTTCCTTCAGTCCTCTCACCTTGGCGACCAGCAGACGGTGGTCACTGTCCAGGGCTTCTGAAGGTATTACCCTTATATCCGTGATACTCTTCTTTGTCTCCTTCCCGCATAGAATATAGTCCACCACTGATTTCCTAGTCAAATCCCTGCTGTACCAAGTAATTTTATGGCTCTCTCTCTTCTTGTACCATGTGTTTCCAACCATTAGCCCATTTATCTTGCACAGTTCCAACAATCTCTCTCCTTCCTTATTCCTGTTTCCCCATCCTTCACCACCAATCACTTCCTCAAAACCTCTTCTATCAGTTCCGACATGGGCATTTAGGTCTCCCATGACTATCAGGTCTCTCCCCGCTAACTGCTTCTGCAACTCCTCTTCAAACTCGTCCTTCTCGCCTTCTGTGCATCCCACCTGTGGTGCATAGACTTGCAGAATGTCCAGGTTTCTACCTTTCACTGTGATTCTGGCTCTAATTATTCTATCACTTACCCTCTTTACTTCCTCCCTCAGCCCTTCTCTCACCACCATTCCCACTCCATTTCTCTTCCCCTCCTCATTTCCTATCCAGTATAGCTGCAAGCCATTTCTCAGTTCTTTTCTTCCTTCCCCTCTCCATCTAGTCTCTGCCAGTCCGAGTACATCCAGTTTTCTCCTCTCCATCATATCCACAATCTCCTCCACTCTTCCCGTCAATGTTGTTATATTCAAAGTTCCGATTCGTAGTCCATTTCCATAGCCAGGTCTGCTTCCTTTAGATCTGTCCTTTCCGAGGCCCGTTCCCGTTTTAAAAGCAGTTTCATATCCACTACTGGCTTGCTAGGCCTAACGTAGCTTCACCATAACCCTGGCAAGGGGCCTGTTTTTGGTCCGCGAGAGGTATTTTATTTCCCTCAAACCCTCCGGACAAGTCCGGCGAGCCCCCCTATCCGCCACCTGGGACGCGCCCGATAGAGGAACAAAATAAAATAAAATGTTCGGTTAATTTAAAAAAAAAGCGGCCTATACTTAAAAAACAGCTCTCATCTTAGTTACTGTATTCTAGCGAGGACAACAGTACGACACTTCCAAACACTTTTAAGCCATCATAGAGATAGAATTTAACACAATGTAACAGTAAAGGTACGATTTGGATCCTCGCCGCCAAGGCGGCACGCTGCATTGGTGGCGAGTTCCTGGCGGCGCTGCCGTTACCTTTGTGGCGCGTCCCTGGCGGCGATGCCTGGGCAGTTGTGGTGTTTTCGTTCCTCGCTGCCTGGGCAGCGCAGCAGAGGTTCAGTACGCTGTTTATTTACATTGAGGCAATTTAATAAAGGTACGATCAACATGTGTAGTGCCGCTACCAAAATGGGACTTAGAAGATTATTGGAAGAAGACGATGACAACTTGATTCTATCCCTATTGGTGCGAAAAAGAAAAAGGAAAGTCACGAAAGAGATCTACAAAACCCGAGAGAGTGAGGGGTGCTTTAAAATATTGATCGAAAGACATCTGAAAAGGGACGAAGATCTATTTAGACAATACTGCAGACCCAAATGTTTTCACGCCTTACACCGTCTTTATAACCTGCCACTTTTGCATCATACAAAACTGGGTATTTGGATACAAACTCCACGAGTTTTTCGTCATCTGCCGCTAAAGACGACATTGTTGATACAAGGGCATGCGGCTGGGTAATGTACACCACAGGACATAAATATTATAATAGAAGTAAGTTAATAGATGCAAGATAAAGCATGACAACAATCTACTGCAGCGCACCTAGTGGTTTGGCGGTAAAGTATGAAAATTTTGGCTCCCAAACATTTTAAAATTTTTATTTAGGTCTAACTGGGTCACTCCAATCCATATGTAATTTAGCCTAAGGACATACTTCCGTTACATAAAATTGGTCTAAAATTAAATGAAATGCCATTTAAATGTTCTTTAGATGCCGTATTATTTGAATAATTTGCTTTTTCGGCCTTAGAATTGGCAAAAGATACAATTAATTTCCAATAATTGGTACGGGAAAATTAACGCCAAATGGAGACATCTAGCGGACTTTTATGAAGCGCCATTTTGGATAGCAGTTGTATGCTCTCATTTCCGAGCTTTGTATAATTTCGTTGCCAATGGGCGGCGCCGCCAGACCGGTCCGGTCGTGGCTGGGCAGCCACGCTGCCCATGCGGCGCTGCACAGGCAGCGGCAGCAGAGTTCGAAATGTATCCCATCTAAATACACGTGGAGCGGTAGTGAGCTTCTGCCGCCTTGGCGGCGAGGATCCAAATCGTACCTTTACTCGTCATGTGGGCTTCAAAAAGCGAACCAAGCAAGCACTGTCTTCATTGCATGCTAGTGACCAATAATGATACATACCGTACTTATTGGCTGCGAGTGGAGTGAACGGGAAGGGAGAGAGATGCGATCGACATTTTACAATAGATGGCCTTGTTGCGAATGATGTCTGGTGCAGAACTGCGGCGATGAAAATCTGTCTGAATTATCCAAATTCCAAATTAGTGAAGCCCGAAATAGTGAGGGTTCACTGTGGCTCTATTTATAAAATATTATACCATAAATGTGTATATACAGTGCAAACAAGTTTAGGAAAAAAAAAATGAATTTAGGTCCTCGATTATGAAAGAAATCCGTTCTTTTGAAAAATTCCAAACGTGGTCCTCCCGAAAGAAAGTTAAGTTTTGTTAACTAATAAATATCTCAAATTATAAGTGCCTCAAATCTATTTGGCCTTTGAGAAAGAAAACAAGGCTTGCCAGCATGCCAATCTCAAATCAAGCTAGAATCCTTGTGGAATGTGGGTGCTTATTGTGATAGAATGGCGAGAGAGGTATAGTCAGTAACTTAAAACAAATCGGTTCGTTGCCAGAGCAGATCCTTACCCTTCGTACACATAGTGAGTGATGCCGCCTGTTTATTCTAAAGTGAAGTTGACTACAAAAGTAGAATAATAATGCAAGAGCTTGTTCTCAATATTAATTTGTCCATCTCGTGCAGTGGCTAGCATTCTTGGCTGTCGCCGTGGAGCCCCAGGTTTGATTCCCGGCTTTGCCAAGAAATTTAATTCTAGTCTGACGGCTAGAACAGGGTACACTCAGCCTGGTGAGGCAAAACTGAGAAGAGGGGGGTTCGATTAACATCTCAGCCATTCTGGAAGTGGTTTTCTGTGGTTTCCCCACTTCTACTCCAGGCAAATGCCGGGATGGTACCTAACTTATGGTAATGGCCGCCTGCTTCCTATCCCTCACCTGAATTACAAAAACAAACACTGCTACAGAAATCACAATAACACAGGTTATCAGACAATTTTTTTTTATTTATTTATTTATATATATACAGGGCTAGATTTGTAACGGTAAGCACCGGTATGCCGTACCGAAACCTCTGATCGGGGGAAAAGTCGAATATATAACATAATTTTTTACACTGGACCATACTTCTAGCCGTACACAAAGTGCTAGCTGACTCATCCTTCCCCTCCCTTTCCGCGCAACAATTCAGCTTTCACTTAGTCATCAATGTCAGTGCAGTCAGAACATTCGACAGCCTGTCACTGTTTTACGGTTTTGTTCTGTTTAATCTTGTAGTGTTTTGGAATCAAAATTGCATAAATTTCGCTAATTGTGTGTTGTTGTACGTGTACGTGACTTTACAATGCATAAAATCTTATTAAATAATACGTTAAGGTGTGTGTTTCACAAAACTCAAGCTCCTAAACCAGAGAGAGTTAGAAGGTTCTTCCAAATCGTCTCAAATCTTGCATTTCTTGAAAAAAAAAAAAAAAAAGGACAGAAATATATTTATTTGTTTATAAAGTGCTTTTAAACAAATAAACAAGACAATAGCCCCTAGCAGAACTGTGCCGCGTCCAGCCCGCATAACACTAGAGCAGGGTGGGTAGTCTGTGCACATGGGGCGCACACAACCCATTATGCGAGAGTTCTCGCACGGGTCCGCTAGTAACTAATTATTTTAGTAAACCGAAGAAACTGGAAAATAGAATTAGATCAACCGGAGTCAACACAGCCTGCATCCTCCAGCATTACTTCATCTTCTAATGACGACATCAAAGGTGGTGATAAACAGTGGCTTTAGAACAAAAGAACGAGTTTTGTAAAAAATTCAGTTGGCTTATTGTATGCAACAAAAAGCTGGGGTGTGAGGTTCGCCGGAATGTTGGATATCTAGGTAAAGAAGAAAAAAAGTGGTATGAAAATGTCTAAACAATGGTCTGGATGTGATATTACTAGTTTTGGGAAAACTCGAGCCCAGCAGCAAACAGCTTTGAGGAAGAAAATATATGATCACAAAGACAGTGCTGCACATTTAGCAGCTTTAAAAATTGTTGCAGGGTCCCAAATAGAAACTATAGAAAACATGTGTTTCAAAACGGTATCGAAAGAGAAAGATGTTACAGCGAGAATTCTCCGAACTGCCTATAAGGTTGTAAAACAGAATCAGTCTTTGAATGACTTTGAGTAAGAAATCAATGTACAAGAGCTCAATGGATTAAATACATTCAAATAAGGCTTGTGTGAATAGCATAAACCACATAAGTGCAGAAATGTGAAAGCACATTGTACAGGAAATAATCAAATCAACCGATAAGTTTGCAATCGTCATCGATGAATCAACAACTTTGAGCAAAACATCAACTCTGATATTGTACATTAGAGTTTGCCTAAAGGACTTAAGTATGGAATACCCTGTGAATTTATTTTTGGAACTGGTTGAGCTTAACAGTGTGACGTCTCTTGGAAATTTTCAAGCCTTGAAGGTTACAAATTAGATGATCATGTTCTGCAAAATAGATTAATTGCTGTGGCATGTGATGGAGCAGCAGTGATGCTTGGCAGGAAGTCTGGAGTGTGTGCCTTGTTAAAAGACAAGTTTCCCTCAATCATTATTTGGCATTGCTCTAACCAAGGGCTTGAACTTTGTGTGAGTGATGTGAATAAAATGGCCAATATCAATCACTTAAAATGATCATTGATGAACTGTACGTTCCGTACCACGCCTTGCCAAAGAACAGAATAATATTATCCATTTCAGGTCCGTATTGAATATGTTTACTAATAAAACTATCAATATTCTCCGTCTTTTCAATACAATATTAATAGTCTGTAACGTGTTTTTCGAGGGGTTTTTATGCCACTGGCATAAGTCAGTAGGAAGCTATTCTATATTTATTTACGCGGCAAATTGTTCAGCCAAGAGAATTTTTCATGTTAATTTATTATTATTATTAATTTATTATAATTATTATTAAGGTATTTTTCGGAGCATTTTATAAAAATTATAAGCATACAGATAGGTTTTCTATGTCTTAGAAAACGCTATCAAGCAAATTATTACGTACGACAATATCATAGAAAATTATGTGATTAAGGAATTTTACGGAGTTTCGTCAGTTAGGATATTATGAGAGACATGACTCACTGGAAATTCAGGTACAGGCTGATTCTTGTCAAGAAGTATTACGCAAGCGTGGGTCGCAGCGTCAAGAAAAGGCGGATAGTTGGAACGGAATTCGACTTCATCATCCGCGCGCCGTGTGTGATGAGCCAGAGAAGGGGAAGTAGAGCGTGGGGAGCAGCCAATCAGTGGAGACCACGTAAGCTGGAAGTCGGTACCGAGGTGGGGAGCCGACAGGGGCATATATCGTCCGATGTTCCGTGGAGTGGGGGACAATCTGTGTAGAACTTGCCGAGTATGGTTGCACGCGGGAGTCGCTCCGATGTTCCGTGGAGTGGGGGACAATCTGTGAAAGACTTGACTAGTTCGGTTGCAAGTGTGTGTCGCTCCGATGTTCCGTGGAGTGGAGAACTATCTGTTTAAAACTTAACCAGTGTGGTTGTATGAGGGAATGGCTCCGATATTAGGACCATAAAGTCACCAAATCTACAAGAATATCATCAAATATCGACGGAGATGACGACGTCCAGGAGACTGTGGGAAGCACACAGCATCATCCAGTACGAGGGAAATGCTTTGGCAATTTCCAGTGGTAAGCACAAATGACACAGAAGTACGCAATCTCTCGTTTCTCTTTGTTTTATATTTCATATTTCAGTAACTTCATAGCTTGGGATTAAGAGTAAAATCAATAATTTATCAGACTCCGTTTTCACGTAATTTTCTATCGGTAATATTAAAATCGCAATGCTCCAATTTAAATTTTATACTTATTATTATTATTAATTTTGCTATACTTGTTTTATATAATAAATTCATTTCTTTTACAATGCAATCTTTGCTTTCAGTAGGTAGCATTAGATATAGACCAATTCCTTCTCCTGATACAATTGTTTGTTGGGTTAATGATCAAATCATACCACGATCTGAGTGAATAGATTCTTGAAGGTGTTCTACCAGAGCTAGACGTTGTTAAATACAAATTTAGATTTCAGCATTGCGTTGAGGTCTTGGCGCCCATTAAAACAACATAGCTTAGGCAAAGGTAAACAGTTACATTTATCACCCAACAGTTAGGGGCAGTCAAACCGTTACACTTGTCGCTACCAACATGGGGCATTAATTAATGTTACAATTGTACTCTCAACGTGGAGCAAAGTTAATAAACGCTACACTTGTCGCCGACAACTTGGGGATGAAAACCTAATAACATTTGTGGAAGGAGAAGGGTATATACTTCTGTGCCTGTATTTTGGGGGTTATTTGTCTGTATCAGTGTATATCATTATGGGGGATGAGAAAGAAAGACAGATGAGGTTACGTAGTGGTCATCAACTGGAGAGTGATGATACGAGCAGTATGTCGAGTGATGGTAGTACCGGGGTAGCGGAGGTAAATCCCGATACTGAAACAGGGAGTGTAGGCGGCCAACCAGAATTAAAAACTTTACTTCTCGAGTTCATGTATCAGAACAAAGTTAGTAGTGATGCCTTAAATGCAAAATTAGAACAAAACAGTAGGGAAAATAAAGAAAGTACAGACGCTTTAAATGCTAAACTGGAACAAAACAACGCTAAATTAGAACAAAACAGTAGGGAAAATAAAGAGAGTAATAGGGAATTGAGCGATAGTTTAAACGCCAAATTAGAACAAAACACTAGGGAAAATAAAGAAAGTACAGACGCTTTAAATGCAAAACTGGAACAAAACAATGCTAAACTAGAACAAAACAGTAGGGAAAGAGAGAGTACTGAAACTTTAAATGCTAAATTAGAACAAAACAGTAAGGAAATTAGTGTGAAAATGGAGCAGATCAGAGGAGTAATGGAAGAGAAGGTTAAAGAGATCATTGCAGATGTAGACAAGAAATTGGGAAAAGTACAGGAGGAGTTGGAAAGTAGAATCAGCACACAGGCTGAAAATTTAAAGGAATTAGTTAAATTAGAAACACTGCAGGTTAAAAAGAAATTGGGGGGAGAAATTGACAAAATTTAGGTAGCTACTAAAGAGGTTAAGGAACAGCTGGGGGGTAGAATTGAGAAAGTCCACTCTCAAATAGTTGCAGAAGTAAATGATTTAAGAGAGAGTAATAGAGAGAGCATTAGCAAGATTGAGGAGAAACAAGCAAAGCTATATGATAAAGTAGAAGAATCAGAAGGAAACATTAAATTAACAGTAAACAGTATTGAGAGGAAGGCTGAGGAGAAAATCGCAGAGTTAGAATTGAAATTAAAAGCTAGGATCAGGCAAGAAAATAGTCAGAATAGGCCAGTTTTTGTGAATAGCACACACAGGGAGGTAGAACTGGGTAAGTTCAGCAATCGACAGGGGTGCCCAATGGAGTTCATGAACACTATAGAAAATAAATTCGGGGAAAGGTTGGAAAATGGTAGTATTGAGTGGTGCCAGGTAGTTGAAATTTTAGAACAAGTGTTTGTGGGGGAAACGAGGAATTGGTTTGCTGTCTACAGAGACAAGTTTACTGATATTAATGATTTTAAAATGAAATTCTGTGAAAAGTTCTGGAATGAGGTTATTCAGTCGCAGCATCGTGAGGGAGTAGCCTATTGTGTGGTAAATATAACCTTAAAGGAAGCTCCACCATGACCGAATACTTTTTAGGGCAGGTATTAGTGTGTTAATATCTGGATGGCTTGAAGGAGGAAAGTGATGTGGTAAGGTTGCTACTTAGGCACTTTCCCTATAGGATCAAGGAGGCTGCTTGTATCCAGAATGTAAAGACTATATCACAAGTAGAACATTTGTTAAGCACATTTGATGCACTAGGGAGAGGGGGTTATGAGGACAATTTCAATAGGAACCAGGGTAATAATAATAATAGGCCTAATGAAGCCAGGCATCAGGAAGTTCAAGGGAACGATGGCGAAGGGGCCAACGCTCAAAATAGAAATAATAATAATCAGCTAAATCAGAACAGAGGGAATGGCTATGGTAATCAGTATCAAGGGAGGAACAATGATTTCAGGGGAAATCAAGGGAGGAACAATGATTACAGGGGAAATCAAGGGAGAAACAATGATTTCAGGGGAAATCAAGGGAGAAATTATAATGACAATAATTACAACCAGAATAGGGGTCAAGGAAGAGGACAGCCTAGTGGTAGTAATATACAGCCAAACAATGACAACACAGCCCAGAACAACCAGACCAGTTCAGTAGTTAGTAGTACTACGGCCAGCTGTAGCGGTTCTTTAAACGCGAACCAGGCTGCGAAGTAAGGTCAGAATCTCAGTCTGTAGCATGCCCTGTCCATACAATTATACAGGAACCCTATGACATTGATATTGACGATAAAAATGATTGTTTCTCGAAACTGCACTGCAAGTGAAATCTTTGCTCTATTGCCTGCATTCATGTAGCCGATGTGGTCAATGTTTGTTATCATATAGTATGTAATGGCAACGTAGAGCCTCCGTGGCTTTGGCGGCAGTACGCCGGCCTCTCACCGCTGGGTCCGTGGTTCAAATCCCGGTCACTCCATGTGAGATCTGTGCTGGACAAAACGGAGGCAGACAGGTTTTTCTCCGGGTACTCCGGTTTTCCCTGTCAAAATTTCATTCTAGCAACACTCTCCACTATCATTTCATATGTCATTCATTTAATCATTGCCCCAGGGGAGTGCAACAGGCTTCGGCAGCCGGCACAGTTCATATCCTCGCCGCTAGCTAGGGGCTTCATTCATTCCATTCCTGACCCGTTCGGAGACTGGAAGCAGGCTGTGGATTTTCATTTTCAGTATGTAATGGCAACACTGTTAATATAATCCCTACATCGACAGTGTTGCAAGTGCAGAGAGATCTTTTAGCAACCTGCAACTTGTCAAATCATGGCTACGAACGCGAATGTCAGAGGAAAGGTTGAATGGCTTGTCTGTTATTTGTTCACCGTGATATAAATGTTGACGTTGAAAAGGTTCTAGAACGTTTCTTTAAAGGAGGTAAACGAATGATCGCCCTGGGTTTTATTTTGTAATAGGCATGTATTTTGCCTTGGATAGTCACCGAATAGAATCCCAATCAGTATTCAATACAATTGTTTTTTTTTTTAAATTTATATGTATGTGACTAGTAGTGACTCAGTGACTGACAATGTTGGTACTATGTACATATTTTGTAACATTTGTGTAGTAGACTTGTAGGCCTATATTGTCTTCAGATATTCACTATGATTGCAAATGTTTTTCATACATATTGTACTGTGTAATGTACATTACAATGTGGAAATGTAGGCTACATATTTTGTACAATTAAAAGTTTTTTTACATAATGACAATGACTTGAAATTGAAACCAATAAACCATTTGAATATAATGAATTTCTTGTAGAATTATAAAATATGGTGGTTGGATGTAGTGTAGTGTGTGTAGATTAAATACAAATTTAGTAATTTTATTACATATTTTCTGTAGCTACTCTGAAATCCTAGAGTGCCCCCTTCGAGGTGAACCTCTGGATCCGCCACTGTATGACCTAAATGTAAGAAATGAATTATTACATGAACTAAATGATGAAGGTATTATTCAGGAAGTGGTTAGTAAGAGCCCCATAGTTAAATTTAACGTGTCCGAGGCGTACACAGATGTTTTAATTGATAGTGGTTGTATGAAGAGTTGCATAAGTAGTGCATTTTATGATAAAATGAAAGGAACTGGAGTAAATTTTGAGGAGATGCCAATTAAAAGCACTTTTGTTATCACAGCTGTTGGGAAGAGGTCTAAAGTAATTTCTAAGCAAGTTTTAGTAGACATTAAAATTAATAATCATGTAGAGAAGCAGATTTGTCTTGTAATTCCAAATTTAGTATTCAGTGTTATCTTGGGTTCAGAATGGCTAAGTAGAGTGTCTGGTAACTTATGTTATGATGTAGGGAGTTTGAAATTTAAATGGGGAGATTCTGAAGTAGAAGTAGCGTTCAATGACCATATTCAGAGGAGTAGTATTGTAGGTGTGATTTGTACTTTAAATGAGATATCGCCAGCCGTAGAGCGGGGTTCTCCATGTTTTGTGGGCAGTGTGATTACGAACGGTAGTCTAAAAGACTCGTTACGTGATGCTGCATTTCAGGGAAATATAGAGGATGAACAGTGTGTTCGGCTCTATGATGTGTTATTGTGTAATAGGAGAGTGTTTGAGGATCGCATTGGTATGGCCAATTGCTATACACATTCATTGAACGTTATTGATAGGTCAGTATTCACAGGACATAGATATCCTCTACCTTTCGCTTATCAGAGTGCAGTTGAGGCACAAATTAATCAGATGCTTGAAGATGGGATTATTGAGCACTCTAACAGTCCATATGTTAATTCTTTGATCACGGTACCCAAGACCGACGGCACGGTTCGTATTTGTTTAGATGCTCGTTTGGTTAACAGTAGAATTAGTTCAGATCAGCTGAAATCTATGTCAATAGAGGAATTAATGCAAACATTTGAGGGGAAGAAGTATTTCACTTGTGTAGATTTGAGTTCCAGTTTTTGGCAAGTGCCACTTATGTACGAAGATAGACCATTTACAGCTTTTAGTCATAAATATAACCTTTATCAATTTTGTAGAACACCTTATGGGTTAAAGAGTAGTTCAGCAGCTTTAATTAGGGCTTTAAACATCGCATTAGGGGAAGACACAGGAGAGTTTGTAACCATTTACATAGATGATATGGTAATTAAGTCACGCAGTTTTGAGGAGCATCTACGTCATTTAGATATAGTTTTTCAGGAGTTAGATCAGGCAGGGTTCACTTTGAAGCTGTCTAAGTCGTCATTCTGTCAGTCAGAAGTGACATTTTTAGGTCATAGAGTGTCGAGTTGAGGTGTGACACCAGAAGAAAGTAGGGTTAATAAGATACTTAACGCAGAGGTGCCACAGAATGTTAAACAGTTAAAAACTTACCTGGGAATGTGCAACTTTTTCAGGAGGTTCGTTCTTAAATACTCAGGGTTGGTAGAACCATTCAGGGAATTGCTTAAAAGTGGGACTCGGTGGAGATGGGAGTCCAAGCATGATCAGGCTTTTAGAGCGCTGAAGGAAGGTTTTGAGAAAGCTGTAGTGCTGAAATATCCGTTAAAAGATAAGGAATATGTGGTTATGACAGATGCTTCACATATAGGCATTGCTGGAGTATTATGTCAGAAAGATGATGAGGGTAATCTGTGCATTGTATCTTTAGCCTTGCGAGGACTGACAGCAGCAGAGAAAAGATACACGATTACTGAGTTAGAGCTTTTAGGTATTGTTTTCAGTTTAGGGAAATTTAGAATGTATTTAGTAGGGGGGAAATTTGAGATCCATACAGATCACCATGCATTACTGTATATGAGGACTTGTAAACTCAGTTCTAACAGAGTTAGTAGGTGGATTCTTGCTCTGCAGGAATACGAATTCACAGTAAAATATATTAAAGGTAAAGATAAAATTCTTGCAGACATGCTATCAAGGGACACTGATTTATGTAGGGATTATCCTGTGGTTAAAGCAGAGGACGGTATTTTAATATGTGCATGTGTGGACAGTAGCAACAGGGCATCGTTACAGACACTGAGAAATATGCTAGTGGAGCAACGTGAGGACGTTAAGTTAAGGGAGCCACTGGCTAGGTTGGAAATAGGTGAAGAAGAGTATGTGAAAGTAGGACGGTTCACGTACAAGATGCAGGATGGGCTTCTTGCAAGGAAATGTAGGAATAATCGGTGGGCAATATGTGTTCCTGCCACTTTGCGGGAGGAGCTAATTTGGTTCATTCATAGGGAATTAGGACACTTTGGTGCTGCCAAGGTCTTCTATGAAATTGGTCGTGACTTCATTTGGAGTAAAATGGGAAGGGATGTTAGAAGAATTTTAGCTAAGTGTGACACCTGTCAAAGGAGTAAATATCCAGTTAAATATTTAGTGGGGGAGAGATCTGCAGTTCTCACCAGTAGTCCCGGCGAACTACTGTGTGTGGATTTATTTGGCCCGATCGTTAAAGGACAGTACGGCTACGAGTACATTTTTATAGTTATTGACGCTCTTAGTAAGTATGTCAAGCTATATCCGCTAAGGAAAGCCACGGGACTAGCGTGTAGCCGTCTGATCATTAATAAGTATGTACCTGAGTTTGGCATTCCTCTCAGGATACTATCTGACAGTGGACCACAGTTTACTGCAAAGAAATGGAGAACCAGTATGCAGGAAGCTGGTATTACACACGTTCATTCCTCTGTAATGTACCCTCAGGGTAATTCTGCAGAGCGTCCATTGAGGGAAGTGGCTCGTCTTTTTCGAACTCTAGTGCATGACAAGCATGCGGCCTGGGTTGGACATCTTCCCAAGGTCGAGACTTGGCTGAATTCTGTCCAGCATGAGAGTACGAAATTGACGCCATACGAAGTTCACTTCGGAAAAAGACCACAAAATGAACTAGCGAGGGTGTTGGGATTAAATGAGGGTAAGCAACCGGGGATGGATTACATTGTCCAGTTGGCGAAACAGAATTTATCTAAGTCAGCACAAAAGAGAATTCGCCAACAAAAAGAAACTAAATTTGACCTATTCGAGCCGGGAGACAGAGTCTTACTTAGAGTGCCGAAACAGTCAAATAAGCTAGAGAAAGTCATGTCCAAGTTCTTTTATCTCTACGAGGGCCATTTATAGTTTCCAAACGTATTGGGAAAACAGCATATGTGCTGGAGAATAGTGAGGGAAACAGATTATACGGGACGTATAATATACATAGTCTCCGAAAGTATGTGTCATAAAGTGAGGATGTTTAGCTGGCGAGCCAGCCTATCAAATGAGTAAGTGTGGTATTTGGTGCGTGGGAGGAGATGGTCTTCCAGGCAGGCGTATCAGAAGTCACACAGGGGGGTAGTATGTATGTAAATGAGAGTTTTTAAGGTACAGGGAAATATGACGGGATTGTCGGATGCTCTTGAGCACTAAAATGTCTCGATACACCAAGGCCAGAATTTGGTAGCGCTGGTGAATTCCCATTTGTCCCCAAGAGATGGGTGAGAGCTTGGACAGGGTATTTTTGCTTAAGGCGTCCACGGGACAAAAGATGGGCCATCAGAATGCGAGACAGTCCTTCATGAAACTCATACATAACGGCACACGTGATTTCTGTTTACGGCCTCGCCATGTAAGATTTGTAAGTGTGTAATTTAAGGTAATTTGTACAAAGGTATTATTTGTGTGAGGAGAACTGGTCTGTGTTGAGAACTAGTATTAAGTAGAATATGGTCTACGGGAACTTAAGAAGACAGGGCGATTACGGCACAGAAATATTTGGTGTTATATGTAATGCGCACTTACTGTTTTTTTTTTCAGAAGTCAATATTAATTTCATCTTTTATAAAGAGAGATCAAGTATTATGGTCACGATGCGCTGGCACAATAGTGTGATCGTGTGCTCAGTGATAAGTGAGATTAAATTTCACAATAAGGAAGGGACCTCCAGTGAAATTAGAAAGTTCTATGGTGATATAAATATATCAGAACACCTTCAATGCGTGTGATATGACATCATAAATACATAGTGCTCACACATTAATTATGTCTATTTCTCCAACATAGAGAAATTTGAGAGGCGGAAATATCCGTGGAACACTATTCTATATGAAAAACATTGGACTGGTTGCAAAGTGCAATCCATAGTGACAAACTTTGACGCAAAGTGCGTGAAGAAAGATTATGAGTGTATATATCTGTAATTTAGGGTGATTTCATTTATGTAATATGTATTTTGGATGGGGTTTATTAACGTGTCTGGGATAATCGGATAATGGACCGTCGTCACGGTAAATCATCCGATGATCCGAGGCGAATATGTAACGTGTTTTTCGAGGGGTTTTTATGCCACTGGCATAAGTCAGTAGGAAGCCATTCTACATTTATTTACGCGGCAAATTGTTCAGCCAAGAGAATTTTTCATGTTAATTTATTATTATTATTAATTTATTATAATAATTATTAAGGTATTTTTCGGAGCATTTTATAAAAATTATAAGCATACAGATAGGTTTTCTATGTCTTAGAAAACGCTATCAAGCAAATTATTACGAACGACAATATCATAGAAAATTATGTGATTACGGAATTTTACGGAGTTTCGTCAGTTAGGATATTATGAGAGACATGACTCACTGGAAATTCAGGTACAGGCTGATTCTTGTCAAGAAGTATTACGCAAGCGTGGGTCGCAGCGTCAAGAAAAGGCGGATAGTTGGAACGGAATTCGACTTCATCATCCGCGCGCCGTGTGTAATGAGCCAGAGAAGGGGAAGTAGAGCGTGGGGAGCAGCCAATCAGTGGAGACCACGTAAGCTGGAAGTCGGTACCGAGGTGGGGAGCCGACAGGGGCATATATCGTCCGATGTTCCGTGGAGTGGGGGACAATCTGTGTAGAACTTGCCGAGTATGGTTGCACGCGGGAGTCGCTCCGATGTTCCGTGGAGTGGGGGACAATCTGTGAAAGACTTGACTAGTTCGGTTGCAAGTGTGTGTCGCTCCGATGTTCCGTGGAGTGGAGAACTATCTGTTTAAAACTTAACCAGTGTGGTTGTACGAGGGAATGGCTCCGATATTAGGACCATAAAGTCACCAAATCTACAAGAATATCATCAAATATCGACGGAGATGACGACGTCCAGGAGACTGTGGGAAGCACACAGCATCATCCAGTACGAGGGAAATGCTTTGGCAATTTCCAGTGGTAAGCGCAAATGACACAGAAGTACGCAATCTCTCGTTTCTCTTTGTTTTATATTTCATATTTCAGTAACTTCATAGCTTGGGATTAAGAGTAAAATCAATAATTTATCAGACTCCGTTTTCACGTAATTTTCTATCGGTAATATTAAAATCGCAACGCTCCAATTTAAATTTTATACTTATTATTATTATTAATTTTGCTATACTTGTTTTATATAATAAATTCATTTCTTTTACAATGCAATTTTTGCTTTCAGTAGGTAGCATTAGATATAGACCAATTCCTTCTCCTGATACAATTGTTTGTTGGGTTAATGATCAAATCATACCACGATCTGAGTGAATAGATTCTTGAAGGTGTTCTACCAGAGCTAGACGTTGTTAAATACAAATTTAGATTTCAGCATTGCGTTGAGGTCTTGGCGCCCATTAAAACAACATAGCTTAGGCAAAGGTAAACAGTTACATTTATCACCCAACAGTTAGGGGCAGTCAAACCGTTACACTTGTCGCTACCAACATGGGGCATTAATTAATGTTACAATTGTACGCTCAACGTGGAGCAAAGTTAATTAACGTTACAAGTCTATTTATACAATTGGGTAAATGTTTCGCACAAACGTTAGTGCTTCCTCAGCCCAAATATACATTAAGACATAAACAAGTGATAAGTGCGTAATATTTGTTTATGTCTTAATGTATATTTGGGCTGAGGAAGCACTAACGTTTGTGCGAAACATGTACCCAATTGTATAAATAGACTATTAATGTTGGATTGAAAAGACGGAGAATATTGATAGTTTTATTAGTTGCCAAAGAAAGCCGAGAGTTGCGTTTGGTTGCAAATGAGCTTGGAGTTCAACTGTTGAAAATTGGAAGGGTGTTGGACACACGTTGGGTAGCCTCCAGCTTCCAAGAAGTTTCAACAATTTGGGAAAACTACAAAATTGTAGCAAATCATTTTATGTCGGCTAAAGAAGACCAAACCCGTGAGAGTTTGACCAGATGCAAGTACGAAAGTCTCCTTAGAAAACTTACATCAACTGTTTTATCATTTCAAATGATCTTGTCGACTTCGTCGATATGCTTGGGTCTAACGTTATGCGTTACGGAGACGGAAGTGACGTCATGCAGCCGCACGGGAAGCGAGTGTGTGACGTCATGCAGCCACGCGGGAAGCAGAAGCTAATGGTTATTGGAGTCTGTTGAAAGAGTCCTGGGTCGTCGAGCGACCTGGGGCTTTGAGCGAAGCGAACACAAGAATACAGGGTGACTTCTAAAGATATATACAAGATGCCAGATAAGAATACAGGGTGCCTCCTAAAGAGGTGTGCAGGATGTCAGAGCAAATTACAGGGTAACACTTAACGAGGTGTACAGTATGTTAGATTCAATTCAAATACAGGGTGACCCTTAAAGAGGTTTGGGAGAGATCAGATTCAAATAATGGGTGACTCTTAAAGAGTTGTGTGCCTGGCTGCGTGGCTCAGGGGTAACGTTCTTGCTTGCTGGGCCCAAGGTTGCAGGTTCGTATCTTGGCGCAGTCAGGTGGCATTTGAGGGTGCGCAAATGCGAGTGAGCCGTGTCAGTGGATTTACTGACACGTTAAAGATCCCCTTCGGGGCAAAATTCCGGCGTCTCTAAAAGCCAGAGTAGTTAAAAGGGACGTAAAACCAATTCATTATTATTATTAAAGAATTGTGAAAGATGTCAGACTCAAATACAGGGTGACCCTTAAAGAGGTACCAGCGCGGGAAGCCTAAGTTAATGGGTAATGGAGTCTGTTGAAAGAGCCCTCCTGAGCCTTTCTAACATGTGTAGCATTTATAGCATGCGTCATTTGAAATGATATAACGTCTAGTCTTTCAGACTGACTGTATTTTTGTTGTTCTAGATTTGGCTCTAATGTGTGATGGCACTTCAAGAACTATCAGAAGTTAGTGAAGAACTGCAGAACCGAGATTTAGATTTGTTCCGAGCCAACTAAAGTTTGCAGATCCTGGCAAACACATTTATTGCTCGGAAAGATAGCCCGGGAACATTTTACGAGCAAGCTGTGACGTCTGTCAACAACAAATGATTTGTGGGAATTGAACTATTTGAAAAAGATAAATGAACTGTTGTCTTTTATGAGAAACTATCAGAAGCAATTAAATATAGAATGTTGTGTGGTGAAGACCCAGCTTTGGCTAATTCGGCCCTTGTAGTTGACCCAAGCACTTGGCCCAATGACATTTAAGACAATACTTTTGGGGGTTAAAATATTGAGTCACTAGCCGTTCGCTTTCAATTGAACAAACGAGGGACACTTTGTTAAAGCATTTCGTGAATAAGTTTTTGACAATTGTGAGCACTTAAGTGGAAATTGTAAAAATAAAATAAAGTATCCCAATCCCAAGAATTTGCTTCTGTTGACAACTGCAATCAAGACAGTTCCAGTGTCTTCAATCGAATGTGAGAGAGGCTTTTCTCAAATGAACCTCATCATAACTGATTCCAGAGCGTCTTTGTTAACACGAACTGTCTCCTCACTACTTTTCCTGAAGCTGAATGGCCCACCACTCACTCGTTTTGACCCTTCAAAGTACGTGGAATCTTGACTGCTTCGGGGACGGCACTCTGCTCTGGATACTAACAGCAAGATGAGAGACAGAGGAGGCACATACAACGAAAACTTTTCTCAACTTGGGACAATTTAATAAACTGTGAGGTAAAACATGTTTAAGTACAGTAGGCTATCTTTTCATCATCATCATCATTTCCCCTTATCCAGCTCCTGCCGGGTCGGGGTATTTATGGCACTTCTCCACTTTCCTCTTTCCTTCCACCATTCTTCTTCCACGATCTTGTCCCAGTCCAGATTTCTTTTTCATACGCTGTTCTTCACTGAATCAATCCACCTTGTTCTAGGTCTTCCTCTTGCTCTCTTACCCTTGCACTTCGCCTCCAGCATCTGTATTGGTATTCTATTTTCCTCCATCCTCTTTACATGTCCAAACCACCTTAGTTTATTCTTCTCAATTCTCTCATTTAGTTTTGCCATCCCAACTTCCTTCCTAATATCTTCATTCCTCAATCTGTCTTTCCTTGTCTTTCCTATCATACTTATTAGGAATTTCATTTCACTGGCTTGGATTCTACTCTCTTGCCTGCTTGTCAGGGTCCAAGTCTCAGCTGCATAAGTTAATATGGGAACATAGTACACTTTATACATTACCTCTTTGCTTTTCCTTGGTACTTCCTTATCCCAAACAAGTTTTCTTACACTTTGATAGAATGCATTGCTCTGCTGTACCCTCCTGCCAATCTCCATGTCCAACCTACCAGTTTGCATCAATTCACTTCCTAGGTATTTGAACGTGTCCACAATTTCCAAACTCTGACTTCCAATTTTCACAGTGCCCTTTCCTTGACTTTCCCCTCTTGTCATCACCATGGTCTTGCTTTTCTCTATACTGATTTTCAGGCCGTACTTCTGAATATTTTCGTTCAGTGCATCTAGTTGTTTTTGCACTTCTTCGGTGTTCCTTACCCAGACCACAATATCATCTGCAAATAACAGTAACTTCATTTCTTTATGCCCATATGCTTCCTTTGTTTCCTTTACAATTTCATTCATCACCATTATGAACAAGAGAGGTGACAGCACACTCCCCTGTCTCAGTCCAGTCTTGTTCCTAAACCAATCTGTCTTTCCAACTGGGGTCAGTACCCTGCTAACACAGTTGTTGTACATTGCTTGCACCATTTCCAACATTTCTCTTCCCAGTCTCTTCTTAACCATGGTTTCCCATACCTTCTCTCTGGGGACACTATCATATGACTTTTCTAGATCTATGAAAGTCATGATCAAATCCTCTCCATATTCCCAGTTCTTTTCCATCACCTGCCTCAAGCTAAAGATTGGGTCCACTGTGGATCTTCCACTCCTGAAGCCATACTGTTCCTCTTACACCTCTCCTTCCACCTTTCTTCTCATTCTTCTTTCTAATATCCTTTCCAGTATTTTTACTATCTGTGATATGATGGTGATCCCTCTATAGTTATCACACACCTTCTTGTCCCCCTTCTTAAACACTGGTATTATTAGCCCTTTCTCCCAGTCTTCTGGTAGGCTATCTTTTATAATAAATAATTATTTCAGAAAACTGTAAAGACAAAATTATAAAACAAAAAATAACAGATTGTTGGTGAACATGTGTGCATTTTCAAGCCGAATGTATTTAATTTTTTAAATTATGTAAAAAAATGAAATAATGTACTGCCCCCGTAAATTGAATTATATTGAGACCACGGTGGCTGTATTGGCATATATGAATAAAGTTATGGCTGTCATAGTTGTGACGTGTATATTCATGACGTAAGCACGGATGACGCAGACTTCATGCAAGTAGGCTGGTTGAGCTGAGATTCTTGGTGACGTCATGATTTTGTTCGAGAAAGATCTGAGATTTACGACGCAGTCGCAGGGAAACGAGGAATTGTGCTAAGGAAGAAGTTACGCTATTGGAGGAGAGGCTCGAACCAATGAATGATAGTTTGGAGGGAGACGGAGATTACTGAAATTACCATATTTAATTACTTTTTGGAATGCAGAATTGTGGAAATCCATTTTCAGTTATGGCATTGATTTGGAATTTTGAAGAAATTAATTTTAAGTTTTTGAAATTTGAAAATCCGTCAAGTATAGCCAAAGTTAGAACTTCTAGCAATGACGGAGGAACAAGCTATGGAAGGGATGGATACGCCCCTTAAGAAGTTGATAAAAGGTCTTGCACAGCAGAGAGAAGCTCTCATATCTCATTTTCTCGTGTCTTATAGTGTTTTTTCTGATTATCATATTGTCAGACTTCGAGTGATTCAGTGAAGCAAGTCGTCATTATCTCGTGTGGTAGAGCCCACCGCATCGAACGAGCACGGAGCGTGCAGCAGTACCATTTTACGGTTTCTGAAACTAGGCGAAGTTGAAACGCACACATAAACGAGTCTACAAGATTATCTATCAAGAGTTAGCGACTGCCTTGATGCTAATTCAATTGTGCATTACAGTATTGAGGTGTGTAGGAAAGTTGAACATTTTCACGATTATACTTTGGAAGATATTGGCATTTTAAGACTGCAGACAAAAGTGATTTTCTCGCCACCTGAGAAGCACTTTCATAATACCACATTCTACGCTACGGCTGACACGTGTATTGCAACCGTGATACTGAAGATTACGTTTGGTGATACAACGCTACATTCTACCATGGAACAATATAATCTGGCAGTACTTTCAACTATTATTATAACGGAAGTGGAGATGGAATACTAAATCTTTAATGCAATTGGGACATATATCAATGGAGTGAAATAGCAGCATGGAACTTCGTTAATCGTCATTCTACAAAAGCGAGCATGTAGTGAATATCCAACTACACTCATGCATCGTAGTCCATCGCTGAATTATATCAAATGGCAGTGGAAATATCTTCATACTCTACAATTATGAACATTTCTGCGGAAATAATTGCAATAAACTTCATGGCGAATTTCTACCAGAACTTCAGGGAACTATCAAGAGAGGCCAGGGTGGATCCGGCTCACAAAGAAGAGTTTTGCCAGAAGGATGTCTATCGTCTACACGGAGCAGTGCAATTTCCGGAGGAGGAAGCAGTTCTATTCTCCGAGGGCGCTGGTTCCAGGTTCGAGGTCGGAGCACATCTTTACGTTGGTGAAATGGAACCATCAGCAATCTTCTATGGAAGATTTTCCTCTAGAACTTCAATCAACAGATAAGGTAGTCGTGAACGTTTCTTGTTTAATTTGAGCCATTTAGCGATATCTGAGCAACCATTTTTCCCATATTTTCTGTCCCATATATTTTGCCCCGTATTCTTGCTTGATATTTCTATACTCCGTACACTTTGATGATTTATGCCTTTTTCTTCGATTTATTGAGACATTATTATGTCATTGGCATATTTAAATAATTTTGGATCAGTTGAGACTGATATTATTTATATTCTTTCAGTAATTTGCATATTTTTGTAGTCACGATTTGACTGTATAGTTAACGATTTTCTATGGCAAATTTGAATTCAGACAGCGTGTCACTTTATTAAATTAATTCTATTCAGTAAATTACTTTGACCAATTTTCTGTCATCCTCAAGAAAGAAGAATAATTAAAAGATTTTAGAGCGTTAAAATCTACTACTGTATCGACGATCTTGGAAATACTAGTCGTTTTATGAACATGATTGCAACATAGACATTTATCGTCAGTTCTGAAATACCATTGCATTATAGACAATTTTATGAAATATGAACTTTGAGTACGATTTATTGAGTACCCGTACATTATAGTAATGAACATTTGATAGGAATTTTTCTCAATTCTAGATTGGAACAATAATGTTTGCATTCCACAGTCTAATTGTATTCTATTCGACTATTTATGCAATTTAGATGAACTTTGATTGAAGATAGTATTTTTATACTGCGTTACTTTGAAGATATTAATCTTAATTTTGATAGACCAGGGAGGCGTGTCTAATCGTATTTGCTATTAAATTTATTTGTGATTGGCAAATTTTTACTTCATATCGATTCATGAATGAAACCCACGAAGGTTAAATATAATAACAGTTTTCGATACAATTGATGAATATAAGAATTTTTAAAGAGGAACCATGGATGTATAATCGTTAGTTCAGTGGTCGTGTAAAAGTCGCTGATGAATAATGCCCTGTAATAAGTGAAGGAGGTTCCCACAGTAATATTAATGAAGTTGATGAATTTGTAAGTGGAGGTTTTTTGTATGTATTGAGGAAGAGTTTGATGCCATATATAATGAGATATATGATGAATTCTGGGCCTATTTTGTGCGTTTTGAGCGAGGTATTTTTCCGCTGAGTGTATTGTCCAGGTCCTTTGTAAATTAATCATGTGAAGTTACTGTTAAAATTAACAAGAGTGTTTAAATAATTTGAGATAACGATTTTGAATGGAGGTTACCGTCACAAATAATAATAATTATTAAAACTTATTAAACCTGAATCTAAAATTTAAATATAACTAACCTTCATTGGTCGATTATATCAACACGATTTAAATAATTATCAACCGGATAAACGTGTGGTTTAATGTATTTCTAAAATAAATAATATTAATATTGTAAATAATTATGTAAATATCTTTAATAATAATTTGAAACGAAAGGGATTAATAGAGGCGTGTATAAATTTTTCAATTGTCGTTTGAAAATGTTATAAACAATTTATAATGTTATAAATAATTATGAACATTTTGTTATAAACATTAAGCGTTTTTGTTCTTATACTCTAAACAACGCTAGTTAAACAATTGGATTATACAATTAAACAAGATTTGGGATTATTAGAGTAATCCATTAATATTTGAATGGAGCGTTTAAAAGATTTGCGTGATAATATTTGGGTTGAGATGTGAACATTTAAAGTGTTTGAAAAGGAGCTAGGCTCTGAGGTAACTAGCATATGCTAACGTTGGCTGGACAGGTGGGTCCATTTGACGATGCAAGCATGCGACACGGTGTAGGGTGTATCGCAGCTGGCCAGACAACTGTATGATAGAGGCCAAGGTCGTCTACATAGCAGCCTTGCTGTTATAAATAAAATGTGATGTTTATTAAAAGGAAAACAATTGCTATATGTCTCGTCCCAACTCCCTTATCCATTCCAAGTGTATTATTATTATTACGTTCTTTTGAGCTAGAAAGCTGAAATTTTGTATGTAAAGTCTACAAGTCCTACAGGAGGACATGGTTATATTGACAATGGCTTCCGATCGCCACGTATATTTTGTTGTTAAATTTTTGTTATATTATTCCTTTATGTGAAATAAATTATTGTACAGTTTAAACTTTCTTGTTTCCGTTTTGGTTCATTTTAAATATCGTGGTGGAGGTTATTGTGAGGGCATACTTTTAAGTGATCCAGTTGGCAACCCAGACCCGAGATTAATCTGAATAGGTAAGTAAAAGGTAAGTATGAACCCCCGTATATTTTGGTGTGTTCCACAATAATTTCTTGTCAGTAGGATTGGCGCCGCAATTTCGTGGGGCTCAACAAAACTGGATTACCAAGTTATTGCAGTAGAATTGGCACCGCAATTTCGTGGAGTGCTCGAATAACATTGGATTACCAAGTTATCGATGTCAATGGGATTGTGAAGACTCAAATAAAGAGGTTGATTCTTTGTTAGATGTCTTGGCCAATTGTAGAATTTGAGAGTGTGATTATATAGGGATTAAATGTTGTGTTGTATTAGGAAAATTACACTCAGAAAAGATCAGATCTTATACAACTTGAGAGAGGTTAAATAGGCTGGAAACTTAGAAAAATCGCCTATGATCTGGAGTCTTATTTTATTTGACCGGCTTATGACATGTTTAGTCATATTAAAGATAAAATTAAACTATTTGGATTGCAAATGTAAATTATTTGTGTTAGGATATTTTAAAATGAACCAAAGAAATTTGAACATGTGCTTGAGTTTATTTCAACATAGGGTGTCTACGAAAGTTAATTATAAGCTAATTATAAGTTAGATTTAAGACAGAAAATTGCTCAAACTTTATATATGGTAAAAAAGGTTGCTCAGATGTTGTTATCTTGCTCTGTTTGATGTATGTCCCTAAAGCAGTCTATTATTGAAATATTATTGAGATGGCAGATGAGAGTATTAGGAAGATGTTGGAGGAGATGTCCAACAGTTTGTCTGTTAGGCTGAATGAAAGCATGAAGGAGATGGAAGCTAGGAATACTAGTCGAATGGAGGAGAATTCTAGTAATATGTCCGCTAATTTGAAAGCTAGCATGAATGAAAGTGTGAAGCAGATGCTGGATGAAAATTTGAAAGTTCTTCAGACCAGTTCTGCAAACTTAGAAAATAATGTGTCGCGATTACAGACCAGTACCCAGGGAATCGAGAATGCTGTAACTGACATGCGCACAGACGTGTCCAATGTCCATAAAGATTTATCCAATGTACATAAAGATGTCTCAGATGTTAAAGTAGATGTTTCTAAGGTACAGAAAGACCTTACTATGTTGAATCTTGATGTTGCTAATGTCCGGGGTGATATTACATGTGCTATAGCAGAAGTAATCGTTGTTAGGAATGATGTTGCTACTGTACAAGATAAGGTAGAAGAAGTTCAAAGAGAGATTAAAAATGTTCGAACCGATGTGTCAAACGTTCAAGTAGACATAAATAATATTCATTCTGATGTAAATGAGATGCAAAGCGATATCAATAAGATACAAGTAGAAGTTAATACAGTTTTTGTAGACATTGCCAAAGTTCAAACTGATGTTAATAAGGTTAGAGAAGAAATTGAAACTTCAAAAACGCTTTGTACTCGTAACATTAGTGCTTTAACAACTAGATTGGTTGATGAGTCTGTTATGACAACAGCTTCTCTAGCTGGATTAAAATATGATGTAGAGGTCATAAGAACCCAAGTCTTAGATCATAATCGTTTACTTAAGGAAGACATTGAAGTAGATATTGCGGAAATGTTAACTGCAAATGTAACGGTTTGGAAAGATGAATGGAACAGGTCAAGTGGGGAACATGTCAATCAGATTCAGGAGCGAATTGAACGAAAACTTGCCAGTACACAAGTAGGTATAAATAATGAGGTAGTTCAAATTAGAAAGGATTTGAGTATAAGGATGGATTCGCTATCCGAAAAGCAGGTAGAGGATAGAACTCAAATAGGTCAGGACGTGCAAGCATTAAAAACCGCGTTAGAGGAACAAATTCATAAGGTTGTCTCTGATGTCAATGAAACTACGAGCAAACTTCAGAATTTGAAACTAGGAGAAGCTAGCATCATGGAAACGTATAAAGAAGAGTTGATTAGGAAAGTCATCACGGAAATCACAGATAAGGATCCAGAAGGGTTGACTTGTGAAGATGATAGGAATTACGTCAGAAGATGTAACCTCGCTACTGAAGAGAGAGATATTAGTCCTGAGGAACGTATATTCAGATTTCGGGAAGAAGAAGAGGATAGTAATATTGAACCTGAATGGAAATATCGTGATAGTGGGAAGAATTATATGGATTCATATCCAAGAAATGTGACAGTCATCCGAAACTTTGAGGACAAACCTCAAAAATTTAGTAATACTGATAGTCTAACACCGATAGAGTATATCAGAAACCTGAAAGACTATTTTATTGAAGCTCATATTCCTAGAGAAAGAGAGATTAGAATCGTAGAAAGATTTCTAGCTGGAGGACCCCTTGAATGGTTCAGAGCATTTCGGTACACTTTTGGTAATTTCGATGAATTTGCAGAGGCACTGATAAAACGATTCTGGTCAATAGAAGCACAAAATTCATTAAGAGCTGAGGTATACTCGAGGAAGTATTCAGGTACTCTTCCAACACGGTACGCTGATTTCTTCACGAGCCAGTTATCGCGCTTGAGATTCTTGCAACCCCCATTGTCGACAGAGCAGTTGATAGATGCTATTTCTCGTATGCTGCCTGTGGAGGTAAGAAGACTTATCATATCGTCAAATATCAGGGATTTGACCAGTATGGATGAACTATTGAGAAGGCTTGACTACACGAGTCCGATGCCAAATTTGGTTCAAAAAGGTCAGAGGCACGAATTCAAAGACATTAATACAGTCTACATGGATCAAGTTCAGCAAACTGATAAGCCTGCTGATGAAGAGAAAACTGAAAATGTAGGTCCTCACAGGAACAATTATTTTCGCAACAACAGATCACAAGGTTACCGTCCATATCAGCAAAGACGAGGCTGGAATAACAATAGAGGGAATTATAATAACGGAAGAGGTAGATACTATAACAACAATGGGTACAATAGAAATTACAACAGAAATAACCAGTACCAGAATCGAAATCAGAATTCTCAAGGTCAGGTTATGACACCCGACAAGTGTCAAGAGAGAGAGAAAGAAAGTCAGCAGTATTTGAAGGAATTACGAGAGAAGGAAGCTGAAACCCAGAAGAAAAGACAGGATGTAGTGATCGATCCTGGTCCTTCTACAAGCCAGCAGAATTTAGAAAATAGGAATACAGGACAGAAGAGAAAGTAGAGAGGAGAGAATGCATTAGCCACACACAACCCAGAGTAGAAGAGACTTATGATTAAGGAACATAGAGGAAATATCATACAAGAGTAGAATAATAATTCAATTTCGTGTTCAAGTGAATTCAGATATTTATAACACAGAGTTTAAAAACAATTTGCAACTGTTTTTAAAACGTGGTGAAGGGAGAATGCCCCCGTAAATTGAATTATATTGAGACCACGGTGGCTGTATTGGCATATATGAATAAAGTTATGGCTGTCATAGTTGTGACGTGTATATTCATGACGTAAGCACGGATGACGCAGACTTCATGCAAGTAGGCTGGTTGAGCTGAGATTCTTGGTGACGTCATGATTTTGTTCGAGAAAGATCTGAGATTTACGACGCAGTCGCAGGGAAACGAGGAATTGTGCTAAGGAAGAAGTTACGCTATTGGAGGAGAGGCTCGAACCAATGAATGATAGTTTGGAGGGAGACGGAGATTACTGAAATTACCATATTTAATTACTTTTTGGAATGCAGAATTGTGGAAATCCATTTTCAATTATGGCATTGATTTGGAATTTTGAAGAAATTAATTTTGAGTTTTTGAAATTTGAAAATCCGTCAAGTATAGCCAAAGTTAGAACTTCTAGCAATGACGGAGGAACAAGCTATGGAAGGGATGGATACGCCCCTTAAGAAGTTGATAAAAGTTCTTGCACAGCAGAGAGAAGCTCTCATATCTCATTTTCTCGTGTCTTATAGTGGTTTTTCTGATTATCATATTGTCAGACTTCGAGTGATTCAGTGAAGCAAGTCGTCATTATCTCGTGTGGTAGAGCCCACCGCATCGAACGAGCACGGAGCGTGCAGCAGTACCATTTTACGGTTTCTGAAACTAGGCGAAGTTGAAACGCACACATAAACGAGTCTACAAGATTATCTATCAAGAGTTAGCGACTGCCTTGATGCTAATTCAATTGTGCATTACAGTATTGAGGTGTGTAGGAAAGTTGAACATTTTCACGATTATACTTTGGAAGATATTGGCATTTTAAGACTGCAGACAAAAGTGATTTTCTCGCCACCTGAGAAGCACTTTCATAATACCACATTCTACGCTACGGCTGACACGTGTATTGCAACCGTGATACTGAAGATTACGTTTGGTGATACAACGCTACATTCTACCATGGAACAATATAATCTGGCAGTACTTTCAACTATTATTATAACGGAAGTGGAGATGGAAGACTAAATCTTTAATGCAATTGGGACATATATCAATGGAGTGAAATAGCAGCATGGAACTTCGTTAATCGTCATTCTACAAAAGCGAGCATGTAGTGAATATCCAACTACACTCATGCATCGTAGTCCATCGATGAATTATATCAAATGGCAGTGGAAATATCTTCATACTCTACAATTATGAACATTTCTGCGGAAATAATTGCAATAAACTTCATGGCGAATTTCTACCAGAACTTCAGGGAACTATCAAGAGAGGCCAGGGTGGACCCGGCTCACAAAGAAGAGTTTTGCCAGAAGGATGTCTATCGTCTACACGGAGCAGTGCAATTTCCGGAGGAGGAAGCAGTTCTATTCTCCGAGGGCGCTGGTTCCAGGTTCGAGGTCGGAGCACATCTTTACGTTGGTGAAATGGAACCATCAGCAATCTTCTTTGGAAGATTTTCCTCTAGAACTTCAATCAACAGATAAGGTAGTCGTGAACGTTTCTTGTTTAATTTGAGCCATTTAGCGATATCTGAGCAACCATTTTTCCCATATTTTCTGTCCCATATATTTTGCCCCGTATTCTTGCTTGATATTTCTATACTCCGTACACTTTGATGATTTATGCCTTTTTCTTCGATTTATTGAGACATTATTATGTCATTGGCATATTTAAATAATTTTGGATCAGTTGAGACTGATATTATTTATATTCTTTCAGTAATTTGCATATTTTTGTAGTCACGATTTGACTGTATAGTTAACGATTTTCTATGGCAAATTTGAATTCAGACAGCGTGTCACTTTATTAAAGTAATTCTATTCAGTAAATTACTTTGACCAATTTTCTGTCATCCTCAAGAAAGAAGAATAATTAAAAGATTTTAGAGCGTTAAAATCTACTACTGTATCGACGATCTTGGAAATACTAGTCGTTTTATGAACATGATTGCAACATAGACATTTATCGTCAGTTCTGAAATACCATTGCATTATAGACAATTTTATGAAATATGAACTTTGAGTACGATTTATTGAGTACCCGTACATTATAGTAATGAACATTTGATAGGAGTTTTTCTCAATTCTAGATTGGAACAATAATGTTTGCATTCCACAGTCTAATTGTATTCTATTCGACTATTTATGCAATTTAGATGAACTTTGATTGAAGATAGTATTTTTATACTGCGTTACTTTGAAGATATTAATCTCAATTTTGATAGACCAGGGAGGCGTGTCTAATCGTATTTGCTATTAAATTTATTTGTGATTGGCAAATTTTTACTTCATATCGATTCATGAATGAAACCCACGAAGGTTAAATATAATAACAGTTTTCGATACAATTGATGAATATAAGAATTTTTAAAGAGGAACCATGGATGTATAATCGTTAGTTCAGTGGTCGTGTAAAAGTCGCTGATGAATAATGCCCTGTAATAAGTGAAGGAGGTTCCCACAGTAATATTAATGAAGTTGATGAATTTGTAAGTGGAGGTTTTTTGTATGTATTGAGGAAGAGTTTGATGCCATATATAATGAGATATATGATGAATTCTGGGCTTATTTTGTGCGTTTTGAGCGAGGTATTTTTCCGCTGAGTGTATTGTCCAGGTCCTTTGAAAATGAATCATGTGAAGTTACTGTTCAAATTAACAAGAGTGTTTAAATAATTTGAGATAACGATTTTGAATGGAGGTTACCGTCACAAATAATAATAATTATTAAAACTTATTAAACCTGAATCTAAAATTTAAATATAACTTACCTTCATTGGTCGATTATATCAACACGATTTAAATAATTATCAACCGGATAAACGTGTGGTTTAATGTATTTCTAAAATAAATAATATTAATATTGTAAATAATTATGTAAATATCTTTAATAATAATTTGAAACGAAAGGGATTAATAGAGGCATGTATAAGTTTTTCAATTGTCGTTTGACAATGTTATAAACAATTTATAATGTTATAAATAATTATGAACATTTTGTTATAAACATTAAGCGTTTTTGTTCTTATACTCTAAACAACGCTAGTTAAACAATTGGATTATACAATTAAACAAGATTTGGGATTATTAGAGTAATCCATTAATATTTGAATGGAGCGTTTAAAAGATTTGCGTGATAATATTTGGGTTGAGATGTGAACATTTAAAGTGTTTGAAAAGGAGCTAGGCTCTGAGGTAACTAGCATATGCTAACGTTGGCTGGACAGGTGGGTCCATTTGACGATGCAAGCATGCGACACGGTGTAGGGTGTATCGCAGCTGGCCAGACAACTGTATGATAGAGGCCAAGGTCGTCTACATAGCAGCCTTGCTGTTATAAATAAAATGTGATGTTTATTAAAAGGAAAACAATTGCTATATGTCTCGTCCCAACTCCCTTATCCATTCCAAGTGTATTATTATTATTACGTTCTTTTGAGCTAGAAAGCTGAAATTTTGTATGTAAAGTCTACAAGTCCTACAGGAGGACATGGTTATATTGACAATGGCTTCCGATCGCCACGTATATTTTGTTGTTAAATTTTTGTTATATTATTCCTTTATGTGAAATAAATTATTGTACAGTTTAAACTTTCTTGTTTCCGTTTTGGTTCATTTTAAATATCGTGGTGGAGGTTATTGTGAGGGCATACTTTTAAGTGATCCAGTTGGCAACCCAGACCCGAGATTAATCTGAATAGGTAAGTAAAAGGTAAGTATGAACCCCCGTATATTTTGGTGTGTTCCACAATAATTTCTTGTTAACTACTGTGCTCTAATCTCGGTAGTATCTGTCAGTGCCATTTTCATTGATGTAGCGGTGCCGATGCGATTGATTATTGGCAATCCGATTGAGGGGGCGGATATCTGACAGCCTACTATCCGGATTATCGGGGACAGTACATTGTTTGAATGGTAGCCTAGTTGGCCTACATTAAAATTTAATATAGGCCAATGGCAATGGTAAGAAAAATGTTGCTACAGCAGTCTCAATTTAATTTAAAATTGCAATCAAAATTAGATTGCTATTTTGTCCACTGATTAATTTTTAAAGGTGTTCAGAAAAGCTTAAAAATATCTTTTTTAGAACTCTATATTTCAATATTCCATAAAGCCCCACCCCCTCCCGCCACCACCTGGTAGCCCACAGTACCGGAATGTCTTTTTTTTACAAATCAGGCACTATATATATAAAAACACACACCCAAGTACATGGGGATAAATGACCATGATGTCGCAAAGCCCTTAAATGAATTAACAACATCAATATTAATTATCTTGCGAAGAATGTAGCAGAAGGATATAAGAAAATAACACATGAGAAATGTTGAAATTTAGATTTGCTGCTTGACGGTGGCATCCAGCAAGCTGATTAGCAATGTGTGCAAGACAGGGAGACTCAATCCTTGGGTTGTTATGGGACCAGCTCAAGTCCCAAATTGTTCTGAGGCAGTAAGAAGCAGGAACCGGATTTTTAGGTTTTTAAAATTGTCATTTTTGTTTTTTAAAAACTTTATTTTTATTTTTAGGTTTTTAATAGATAGAATAGGTTTTTATGTTTAATGTGTAGCAAAAGTTGACATAAACTGAGCATTAATGCCTAATTGTTGGTAGAAAATCTGATTGCATCGAGAGTGTAAATATTTTACATAATGATACGTCATCAGCCAGGAATATCGATGCCTTTATGATGAGGTGCTGCAGAATGAAGCTCCGCATTCCTTGGACTGCTCTTCGTACCATCATCATCATCGTCTTGCACCATTTCCAGCCACTGGCTGGGTCTGTTTGGAAGACAAGCCTCTCCAACGTCTTCTGTCTTCCCACCATCTCTCAGCCTCCACCCTTGTCCAGTCTTCTCCTCTCTTCTTCACGCTTTCTTCCACCCCCTTCAGCCACCTGTCTCTCGGTCTCTTTCCTTCCCACTTCGTCTCGTTTATCTCCTGGGTATCCTCTTCTCCTCCATTCGTTTTACATGTCCATACCATCTAAGTCTAGATTTCTCTATACTGAACCCATGTACCATTGGCTCAAAAGGGGTCGAATCCATGTATATTTGTAAAAGGAAGGAAAGAAATATACAGTCTTTAATGGAACATAGAAAGATTTCAGGCGAGGATGCTAGCCTAACGAGTAAGAATTTAGACCCAGGTGGCCAGGAAATGAGATCATGCCTGACTCATTGATAACGAGCCAGTCACGAGTATAAATAGACTGAGTGGAAAGTTTCGGCTGTATGAGAGAGAAGCACGTCTCGGAAATCGCCCTTACCTTGCATTAAAACGGCAACAGTGCAACTGTGCCAGAAGAAGAAGAATTAGATTTAACCCATTTGGAAGAATAAAAGTAAGTAAATAAATACAGCGTTGTGAATGATTTCAGAAGAGAGATTTTTGTGTGGAGAAAAAGCTTTTAATAACTGTCCAGGAAAGAAGTGCAAACGTAGCCATACGTCATAGGGGAATTACCGAAGCCCGAGGAGTGGGGAATTAAAAATCGACAGCAACACCCACACAGCGGAAGACTAAAAATTATTTAATATCTCAGATATGCACGATCGATTTTCATGCGCAGTGAGATCATTTTACGTTTAGAAAACGAGCTTTCTGGAGATATAATTTTTATAATGGTGCGACAATTACTTCAAAAGTTGGTCACGAAAAGGACTAGGATTTTATCTTTTTGTGACTAAAGAGTATAAAACTCCTGGCCGCACCAAGCTAATCATGCAGTTTACCAGTATTCCTTGAGAGGAAACGCTGTATCACACCGTACAGACATTATCCGATAGCCAAGAGCGTCGTGGTATCGATAACCAACGAGCATCTGTAAGGAGTAGCCAAGAAGTATTATTACAGTATCGCCGTGTGGAGAATTAGGAAATTCCTAGTTACAGGATTTAGTTCCGACAGTATAAAGTTTACAGTGAAAAGTTCAGAAATTACAGTCAAAGCAGGCTGCGAACTTAGAGCCCAGGGCGATAGGTCTCAAATTAAACGACCTAAAGTATCATAACGTATTGAAGTAACGTAACAGCGAGATAAACATTCTATCAACTTTAAAGAACCCGAGTAGGGACGAACAGAACAAGGTTCGCAAGGTATTCCGGAAAGATAAGAATTCGAGAACCGAATAAGCGGAAAGGAGAAGGAAATTATAGACATTGCTTCAAGAAAGCAGACGAACTATTAAAAAGCACTAAGTTACGAGGAGTATTAGTTGCTAGAAATCAATAGGTCACCGATAGATTATCTGGGGGACCGTGGACAAAATAGACTTTCGCTAGACCAACCAATAGGGTCTAAAAGGGAGCCGTTCGAGTCAGAGAAAATAGCAGATCGTCAGGAAACGGGATTTGAAGGAGAACTATTCCAGGGAGGAAGTAGATGGTTCGAGACTTTCACATTCTGACAGGATAGGAAGCCGACATTTTACTAAATTTCACCCTTGGAGACGGGAGGTCAAGAAATCACGTGTGAAAGGCTTAAGAGCAGCCTCAGTGATTAGAATCTGTGAAGTGTAAATATATAAAATTTGTGTTAAAAGGAAATATTTTCAGTGTTTTATCGTGTATTCTAAACGAATACACCAGTGTATTTAAAATGTTATCAGTGTTAAATGTATACGAGTTAAATGTGTGTCAAGATATGTCTGTACATGAAATGAATTTGTACAAGATGGTGTAATTCCAAAATAGTGGGCAAAAATGAAACATCGCAAGAAAAAGGAAGGTCAGGGACCGACCTATAACATGTGAGTAAAGATTTTCATTATGTTTGGTGTTGGGAAAGTGTTTGTGTACAATCCACCGGAGTTTGAGATAGAGGGATGTTTCTAAATAACAAATAACAGAATAAGAGCGTGGTCTGAACGAATAAAATTTGAGAAATTATAAATAATTATGTGAAATCCTGTAGAGGAAATGTATGAAATAAAATGTCAGTGTATTTGACAAATGTTACAAAAGCAAGCGTAATAAATAATAATAATAATAATAATGAAAAGAAATATAAATAAAGATTAAATTGAATGATATGAAAGTAAGAGCGTTGGAGCCTTAATAAAAGTATAAAGACATGGTGTTAATGCATGTTCTTTAAATATAGCGAGTATTGTCAAGGGAAAGGATTAATATAAAAATTGAGATATGGATCAATTGTTAATGTGGAATTTATCAGTTCTTTGGAAGACGCTAGGCCTTAAAATAATGTATAGCGCAATGTAGCGCATTAAAGTAAATTGTCACGCTAGGAATGCGTAGAATCTAAATGTACTTGGTAAATTACTTATGAGGGGTAGTTGATTGCGGTAATTGAGCCATTATGAAGTCCTCCAATAGTGACGTAGATCACGAGGCTATGTGTGTTATGTTGTATTATAATAGGGAGCAAATGTATGGTATTTTGTGCGCAGGTAATGTAGGCCACGGCCGACCCTAAGTCGCATTTATATAAGTCCTCTAGTATGGGAATCGTTCCCGAGGCATGTTCAGAGAGTCGAACCCTGACTCGTCTAGTTGTTGAAGCCCCTAAGTATTCGTCGTTGTATGTGAATTACTCTTACCAATCAATGATGACCCTTCATAATTAATCAATGCCAAGATTACGAAAGTGGTTTATGAACCTAATAATATTTGTTGAAAGTAAATGAGGGAAGTAAAAACGCCAGGTCTACCCAAGGAACTGAAGAAAGAAAGATCTGTTTTAAAAGCATTGAGTATAGCTGCCACGCGCGGGCTAGGCAAGAGGTTCCCCTCTCAGCCATAAATCTCGCCCAAGTGATTACGGTCTAACCCTTGTTATTGTAAGTTGTGCCAGGTCGGAAAGGAACGCCTGAAAGAAGTAGTAACACACCGTGAGTGTTTAAAAGTTGTAAATGACCCGGGGTTTGAACCGAGGTCCATGTGGATGAAATATTGCTTGCCAGTTCAGATCGTAGCTTTCTTATGTGATGATGGTCTTATAAGACAAATAAATAAATACAAATCCCTAATGTAATGTTTTATGGATGTAGGATGCCATGAGTTTAATGAAGATAACTAGATTCCGGGAGTAATCATAGTTTTTGACTTTGTCAAGTAATCTTTTGTAACTCTGGAGTACACAAGTATTTTTCCCGATTACTGTAGTGGATTTGTGAAACTTGAGAGAGATGGTAAATGTTGAGAACATTGTGGAATGCCCAAACATTTAAGTAGAGAAGTAATATGTACTTTAAATATGATTATATGTTTGTTTGATGAGAAGAAAACTCATAAAATAGTTATTGAGGTGAATGAAAGAAGGACACCGTCATTTATTGGAAAGTATCGAGCCATTAGAGCTCGTGATTACATTGGACTTTAAGATAGATACTTTATGGAAGTGAAAATAATTATGAGTTGCTGGTTTGAAAGAGACCATTTATTTTAATATAATGTTTGTTTAATTTTTATATTTTTATTGTTCACTTTGAACAACTTTAGAAGGATTTGGTCAATAGTTTATTTGTTTTATTTGTTTGTAGCGCCATAATTTTGGTTAATTAAATGTTTTAAAATAGGAGTTGATTTTGTTGTTATTTTTGAAAGTGTATCCTCTATTTAATCCAAAATGTGTAAGTCACAGAGTGGGAGAACGTACCAAAACCCCGAAAATCCCGATTTGAGCATTGCTGGCATACTGTGATTTGCATATTTCTTGCTGAAAGGGCACAGGGGGGCATAGAAGTACTGTGCTTGGATTAATAACTAGAGGAACACTTAAGACGGTCATTTCATGTAAAAGTAAAAATGATGATAGGAATAGCTACAACATATAGCCTAAAGTTAACTGACCGCATGGGTCCCTAGAAACTCACACCGAGCAGCCCTGAAAATATTAAAAAAAAAACCTAGCAAATCGTAGATTTTGGCGCCCAGTACGCAGGGATGAGTTTTCCTAGGAAAAACCCGAGTTTTCTCGAAAAATCAAAATTTTCATTTTTTGAAAAAAAAAAGTTTTTTCGAAATTTTGAATTTTTAAATACTTCCATAAAGGTTTCTGAGATTGAATAAAGATATCAAAAGGGTACGGTGTAGTAAATACCCGTACCAAAGTAAATTTTTGAAGAAATTGGGACACAATGGTTCAGGTTACCATCTCTCAAGCATGTACCAGCGATGTGGCATGAGTAGCCCACTGTATTCTAATAAGATGGTATTGAGTGAGGAATTGCAGGGGCTTTTGGAGGCTATAAAAGCCGATAGTAATGAAAAGTTGGAGGCTATAAAAACCGATAGTAAGGAAAAGTTGGAGGCTATAAACCATAAATTTGAAACGATAGACAACACATTGGGCCTTCAACAGGATAAAAATAACAAAAAGTTAGGATCCATGAATCAAAGTTTGGAATCATTAAAAACAAATAGTGATAACATGGGAATTAAATTAGAAGATATCCAAGCTAATTGTGTAAGAATGAACGATGAAGTGAAGGCTGAAATTGAGGGAATGAAAAAGGGATCAAATGAAGTCCGAGAGAGTATAGAAGGAACAATGGATATCAAATTTCAAGGTTTTGACACTGAGTTTGGGAAGAAGTTAACTGAGTTCAAAGGGGAAATCGCAAGGGAAATTCAAAAGGAAAATAATGTACTTAAGTCAGAATTGCAAGGTCAAATAAAGACCTTAGAGGATAGCACGGTAAAATCCCAAACTGAATGTTAAGAAAATTTTGGAATTTTAAATAATAAATTTGGTTCTATAGAGATTAAATTAATTAACATGGAAGAAACTTGTAAAAAGAATGTAGACGATTGTAAAAATGAACTTGTAACCCAGATCCAAGGGGTGCGAGATGAGTTAGTGGGTCAGATAGAAACCAATATGAAGCTTTGTGAAACATCCCGGGATGAGATAAAAGAAAGTTTTAAGGAATTAGGAGAAAAATTTAAAGGGGTGGAAAACCAAGTAGGACAACTCGAGGGAAAGGTCGATAAGATTCAGACCTAAGTTGATGATATGGAAAGTCAGAATCACAAAGATGTACAGGATATGAAAGATCAGATTAATCAATTTACCGGGCAGGTAGATGATAAATTGAGGAAGCACGAGGAAACAATAAGTAATAGATTAGGGACTTACGAAGAGCATCTCCAGGGAGAAAGGAAGCAACGAGATGAAGACAATAAGGAAAATACCCAGAAGATAGAGGAAATAAGTAAGGGTATTAATGAGGTTCAGGACACCATAGGAACATTAAAGGTTCACGTAGGAAAAACCAATACTGAAGTAAATCAGGTCCAAGACCACTTTAGGAGATTGTATAAGAGTCAAGGGAAAACTGAGGAAAAGCTTGAAGGAATTAAGGGAGAGATGGAGAAAAAGATAAAAGAGATACGAGAAGACCTCGATACCATAGGTGACGTTAAGCCAGAAATTATAACAGAACAGGTCATGGTCATCAAGAAAGAGGTAGAAGAACACTTAAATGAAATCAGGGATAGCTTCAGAGACGAGAAAATCCAACTCAAATGAGAAATGGAAACCAGTAAGAAAAATCAGGAGAGAATTCAAAATGAATTAGGATCCCGGTTGGAGAGGACTGAACATAAGAACAGTCAAATGGAAATTCAACTCATGGCTAATGAAGAAAGTGCCCGAAGAGAAAGGAAGTTAGAATTTGAGAGTCAGGATGAGTTTCCAAAGACAGGATGGGTAGATCCCCGTGAACAAGGCACAGATCCAGATAGGGACTTAGGAGGGGAGAGCCCTTATAAGAACCCAGGATATCCAATGGCGATGTCAACCCCGTACATGAATCAGACAAATGGCCTGATAATAAATATCATCAAGTCAAATGAGGACAGACCGGTGAAGTTTACGGGTAACAATATGTCTATTACTCCTAAATACTGGTTAAAGGAAGTCGCAGAGTACTTGAACGAAATGAAAGTCCCTCAGGATCGGAGACTGAGAGCAATTGAGAAGCTGTTGGCAGGTGATTGTCTCACCTGGTTCAGAAGCTTCAGGTACACCTTTGATACGGTGGAAGGCTTTAGAGAAGCGTTTCTGAAACGATATTGGGCAGCAGATGTCCAAGAGAATTTGAGGCTAGATCTGTACTCTAGGAAGTATAGCACAAATGCCCCAACTAAGTACTCAGAATTTTTCACCGCTCAGCTGTGTAAATTCCGGGAACTTGACATTGCTCCTGCTGAGAACGATCTGTGTGCCGCCATTGCAAGACAACTTCCATATGAGATCCAGAGGTTGTTAATCTCATCAAAAGCCAGAAGTGCTGTGGAAGTGGAGAGCGTATTACGTCAATTAGATATGACGACTTCACACGTTACTCCCAGGCATCCAAGACAGACTGAACAGGTACATATGGCCAGCAGTCAAGAAAATAGAGAGAAACCATCGACCAGAAATCAGTCCACTAGTACTGATACTCAGGGACTAGGTCGAGAGTATGGACACCAAGAACCTAGGGGAATACAACCATACTATAGAGGAGGATATCGAGGAAGAAATCCTAGAAATACAGGTTATAGGCAACAAGAGAACCGACCCTATAACAATAACAATCAGAGGCAAGATAACCGAAAGAGATGGGAAAATTATCCCAGAAGGAACGTAAGGCCAGAGGATAGGGATGATGAATATCGGGCCGAAATAGAAGAAAGATATCAGGAAAGTCTTCGTTACATGAATGAACGACCAGACGAACCTGAAAGGCAAAAAGTCCGTTGGAGTGAGGCAATAAAGAACCGGAAATCACCCGACCGACTAGACGGAGCTCAAAGCTTGGAGCTACAAGCTCACTTGAAGAATGAGGGGAAAGGAAGCCCTCAGGATAAAAAAAACTTCAAATTTAAATCATCAAAAGTGGAAACATACCAGGAGCTGGGAGGAGGTAGAAATTGTAAATTGGATAGCAAGACCAGATGAGCTGATTAACGAGGATGTGGAAGGAATCCCACCTATTAAAAGAGAACTACCTATCATTATGCTAAGGATAGAAGGATTACTGGTCAGGGCATTAATTGATACTGGATCAACTATAAGTTTAATTACGCAAACCCTTCTAAATGAATTGGAAACAAGAGGCCGCGTATTGAAAATTCCCACATCAAGTGTAAAGATTAAGGGGATTATTCCTGAGAAATCTTTAACATGTAAATTTCAGGTATACATCGATCTGATCATGGGTAACGCTGAAATTTCGCAATGCTTTTTGCTGGTAAATCAATTACCATATAATGTCATATTAGGTATTGATTTTATCCGTGAGAACAAGGTCATCATAGACCTAGCGCAAACCTGCATTAGAATTCAAAGAGAGGATGTGAATGAACAAAATATAAATTTACAGGAACAGGATGTGAAAATAGGAGAACAGGTATGGCATGTGGAAGAAGTAACGGAAGAAGGTTGTAAGGACATAGGAAAGATATTTGAAGTCCTAAATATAGAACTTGAAGATAGTTCGGAAACTGAGTTCGAAACCAACCTGTCAGGAAAAATAGAGGAAGCTAAAGTTAACCTCGAAAATAAGGAACAATTAAAGGAATTACTATTAAATTTTAGGGACGTATTTGATTCCAAGCCAGGGAAGATTGAAAATTTTAAATACGCGTTCCAAGTCAATGATTGGGCACCGTTCAGACAAAAACCATACCCGGCTGCGGAAAAACATTACCCACAAACGAAGAAAACACTGCAGGAGATGATGAATGCAGGTGTGATAGAAAAGATGGCGACACCATATGTTAGTCCATTAGTAATTGTGAGTAAACCGGATGGCTCAGTAAGGGTGTGTTTAGATGCCAGGAATTTAAATGCAAAAATCATACCAGAAAATGATTCGGCACCACCCATAAAAGAAATACTGAGGAAATTCAAAGACAAGAAGATTTTCACAAATATTGACATGACTTCTTCGTATCATCATCTCGAACTGGAAGAGAAAACCAGTCTTTTAACTGGATTTCAGTTCGACCAACAAACATATTGCTTCAGGAGATGTCCGTTTGGATTGAAGACCGCGGGATCTGCCTTGATAAGAGCGCTTGATCGAAACCTGTCAGAGGAAGTAAAAGATTGTACTATCCGTTACGTGGATGACATTTTGCTTACCTCAGAAAACATTGAGGAACATTTGGAAAAGTTAAAGAAATTATTGAAAGATTTAAGAAAGGCTAACTTTAAGATTAATTTGAAGAAATCAAATTTTTGTCAGAGACAAGTAACATTTTTGGGGCATGTGATTGATAAGTATGGTGTTAAACCAAACCCATGCAAATTAGAATCGATAAGAGATTTTCCAAGGCCTTTGAGAGTGAAAAACGTTCGCCAGTTTTTGGGATTGATTGCATTTTTCTCAGGACATTGTCCATCATTCACAAAAACTGTTGCACCACTACAGGACCTTCTGAAGAAGGGGGGCAAGTGGAAATGGTCGGAGGAAACAGAAAAAGCATTTATAGAGGCCAAGGAAATGCTCTTAAACTATGTGAAGCTAGGATATCCTGATTTTAATCAGAGGTTTATTATATAGATGGATGCATCCCAGATTGGAATAGGGGCAATGCTATATCAGGAAAACCCGGATAATCCTGATAAGAAAAATTATCTAGCTTTCACAAGTCGGAGACTGAAACCACACGAGAAAAATTATACAATCAGCGAAATCGAGCTGTTAGCAATATTGCACGCGCTGCAATATTGGCGAAAGATCGTATATGGGTTTCAAGTCACATTAAGGACGGATCATAAAGCCTTAACCTTTTTGATGAAGACTGATCTATCCACTCAAAGGTTGATGCGTTGGGCTTTATACATTCACAGTTTGACGTACATATAGAGTACTGCCCAGGAAAAGAAAATGTAGTTCCAGATTATTTAAGTAGACAGCCAGAGTCCACAGAAGAGGAAGTAATGGCTATTGATTTGGAAGACAGGGATCAGCGTACTCTAAATGAGTTAAGAAGCATTGGTCAACGACAACGTGAGGATCCATGGATGAACATGCTCATATCGTTCCTTGAAGGAAGTTTGATAAGGGGAACACCGGCGTACACGGAAGCTAATAAGATAGCACAAGATTACACATTCTATAATGGATTGTTATATAAGTTTGTGGACTCTGACCATACACGATTAAGGATCGTTGTACCTGCGATTTTACAGAGAAAAATGGTATGGTTAGCCCATAGATCGTTCGGACATATGGGAGTCGACAAAACAGTCTCGATGCTGAAAGAAGCATTTGTATGGCCGAGACTGAGAGAGACTGTAAGGGATACGCTAAAGACATGTGATCTATGTCAAAGGATTAAACCAAATGCATTTTTGATGAGACAAAAGCCTATACCATTGTTGCCCGAGAGGCCAGGTCATATCATTTCTATTGATGATTTCGGACCTTTGCCAAAGGCTAGGCGAGGAAATCGACACATAATGGTGGCTATGGATGTCTTCACAAAAATGGTTGTCCTTGCTCCCATACAGAAGACTAGTACCAAACAGGTGTTAAAACGACTCAAAGAAAAAGTGATACAGATTCTGGGAAAACCCGAGAATTTGTTGTCGGATCACGGTAGTTGTTTTACAAGTGTAGAGTTCAGACAGGAATTAGAAAGACTTGGAATACGTCAGATTTTGTCAAGTATTCGCCATCCTGAGGCAAATCCTGTGGAAAGAGTGATGAGGGAGACGGCCAAGTATTGTAGAATATACTGTGCCGAAGAGAATTGGAAATGGATAGATATCCTGGATATTATCGAATTTTGTATAAACAATACAATCCATGAATCTACGGGAGATATACCAATAACGTTACATCGGAATGAGCAACCAGAGAGACCTTGGAGTCTGGTAATTCCTAGGCCAGCAGACGCTCAGCCTGGAAGAGATGTACGTATTAGAAGAGCCTTTGAGCATCTAAAAGCTCAAGCCGATATGAGGCAAAGAAGAAACAGGCACAAGAGGTATCATCGACCATTATTAGCAGGGGAAATGGTATTAGTAAAAAGACCAGCCATTTCGGATCCAGGTAACCGTGTGTACAAGAAGTTCCAGAAAATGTACCACGGACCGTATCAAATAATAAGGGACTTGAGAAATAATGCCTATAGAATTCGGCACTGTGAAACGAATCACGAGGTGACCATGAACTCAGCGAATTTAAAAGTGTATTACCCTCCCGAAGACTTCGATGAAGCCAATGAACAAGCCCTGGTAATGGAACAATTTATAGATGATGAATCCACTGTTGATACAAGCAATAGTAAGGGAGAAAAAGGGAACAGAGCTCAACCATTCGAGTGCGAATGCGAATTGGAGAAATTGTATTGGGAAATAAGAGAAATAATTGATTTTGTTGAAGAAGAAAATTTCAATTTAAGAAAGGAGAATGATGAAATAAAGAAACGGGTAGGGATAGACCACACCCGTAACGAAGAATGAGGTTCTGGAAACTTGTAGTCCAGACAAATAAAAAGGGAAGAAAGGGTAGGGACAGAGCGTACCCAACCTACACAATTACCGGATATGACTTAAAAGGAGGAAAAACCAAATAACGTGGGATTTTAAAGGAATAAAGATCAGAAGGTACGGATAAACGTTATGATGGCTTCGACAATTAAGAAAAAATAAGATTTTTATAAATAATTGAATTAAACTTCCTCAAAATTTTTCGAAAATTTATTTACCTAAGGAGGGGAGAGATGAACCCATGTACCATTGGCTCAAAAGGGGTCGAATCCATGTATATTTGTAAAAGGAAGGAAAGAAATATACAGTCTTTAATGGAACATAGAAAGATTTCAGGCGAGGATGCTAGCCTAACGTTGTGTAAGAAGTTAGACCCAGGTGGCCAGGAAATGAGATCATGCCTGACTCATTGATAACGAGCCAGTCACGAGTATAAATAGACTGAGTGGAAAGTTTCGGCTGTATGAGAGAGAAGCACGTCTCGGAAATCGCCCTTACCTTGCATTAAAACGGCAACAGCGCAACTGTGCCAGAAGAAGAATAATTAGATTTAACCCATTTGGAAGAATAAAAGTAAGTAAATAAATACAGCGTTGTGAATGATTTCAGAAGAGAGATTTTTGTGTGGAGAAAAAGCTTTTAATAACTGTCCAGGAAAGAAGTGCAAACGTAGCCATACGTCATAGGGGAATTACCGAAGCCCGAGGAGTGGGGAATTAAAAATCGACAGCAACACCCACACAGCGGAAGACTAAAAATTATTTAATATCTCAGAAATGCACGATCGATTTTCATGCGCAGTGAGATCATTTTACGTTTAGAAAACGAGCTTTCTGGAGATATAATTTTTATAATGGTGCGACAATTACTTCAAAAGTTGGTCACGAAAAGGACTAGGATTTTATCTTTTTGTGACTAAAGAGTATAAAACTCCTGGCCGCACCAAGCTAATCATGCAGTTTACCAGTATTCCTTGAGAGGAAACGCTGTATCACATCGTACAGACATTATCCGATAGCCAAGAGCGTCGTGGTATCGATAACCAACGAGCATCTGTAAGGAGTAGCCAAGAAGTATTATTACAGTAAAGCCGTGTGGAGAATTAGGAAAATCCTAGTTACAGGATTTAGTTCCGACAGTATAAAGTTTACAGTGAAAAGTTCAGAAATTACAGTCAAAGCAGGCTGCGAACTTAGAGCCCAGGGCGATAGGTCTCAAATTAAACGACCTAAAGTATCATAACGTATTGAAGTAACGTAACAGCGAGATAAACATTCTATCAACTTTAAAGAACCCGAGTAGGGACGAACAGAACAAGGTTCGCAAGGTATTCCGGAAAGATAGGAATTCGAGAACCGAATAAGCGGAAAGGAGAAGGAAATTATAGACATTGCTTCAAGAAAGCAGACGAACTATTAAAAAGCACTAAGTTACGAGGAGTATTAGTTGCTAGAAATCAATAGGTCACCGATAGATTATCTGGGGGACCGTGGACAAAATAGACTTTCGCTAGACCAACCAATAGGGTCTAAAAGGGAGCCGTTCGAGTAAGAGAAAATAGCAGATCGTCAGGAAACGGGATTTGAAGGAGAACTATTCCAGGGAGGAAGTAGATGGTTCGAGACTTTCACATTCTGACAGGATAGGAAGCCGACATTTTACTAAATTTCACCCTTGGAGACGGGAGGTCAAGAAATCACGTGTGAAAGGCTTAAGAGCAGCCTCAGTGATTAGAATCTGTGAAGTGTAAATATATAAAATTTGTGTTAAAAGGAAATATTTTCAGTGTTTTATCGTGTATTCTAAACGAATACACCAGTGTATTTAAAATGTTATCAGTGTTAAATGTATACGAGTTAAATGTGTGTCAAGATATGTCTGTACATGAAATGAATTTGTACAAGATGGTGTAATTCCAAAATAGTGGGCAAAAATGAAACATCGCAAGAAAAAGGAAGGTCAGGGACCGACATATAACATGTGAGTAAATATTTTCATTATGTTTGGTGTTGGGAAAGTGTTTGTGTACAATCCACTGGAGTTTGAGATAGAGGGATGTTTCTAAATAACAAATAACAGAATAAGAGCGCGGTCTGAACGAATAAAATTTGAGAAATTATAAATAATTATGTGAAATCCTGTAGAGGAAATGTATGAAATAAAATGTCAGTGTATTTGACAAATGTTACAAAAGCAAGCGTAATAAATAATAATAATAATAATAATAATGAAAAGAAATATAAACAAAGATTAAATTGAATGATATGAAAGTAAGAGCGTTGGAGCCTTAAAAAAGTATAAAGACATTGTGTTAATGCATGTTCTTTAAATATAGCGATTATTGTCAAGGGAAAGGATTAATATAAAAATTGAGATATGGATCAATTGTTAATGTGGAATTTATCAGTTCTTTGGAAGACGCTAGGCCTTAAAATAATGTATAGCGCAATGTAGCGCATTAAAGTAAATTGTCACGCTAGGAATGCGTAGAATCTAAATGTACTTGGTAAATTACTTATGAGGGGTAGTTGATTGCGGTAATTGAGCCATTATGAAGTCCTCCAATAGTGACGTAGATCACGAGGCTATGTGTGTTATGTTGTATTATAATAGGGAGCAAATGTATGGTATTTTGTGCGCAGGTAATGTAGGCCACGGCCGACCCTAAGTCGCATTTATATAAGTCCTCTAGTATGGGAATCGTTCCCGAGGCATGTTCAGAGAGTCGAACCCTGACTCGTCTAGTTGTTGAAGCCCCTAAGTATTCGTCGTTGTATGTGAATTACTCTTACCAATCAATGATGACCCTTCATAATTAATCAATGCCAAGATTACGAAAGTGGTTTATGAACCTAATAATATTTGTTGAAAGTAAATGAGGGAAGTAAAAACGCCAGGTCTACCCAAGGAACTGAAGAAAGAAAGATCTGTTTTAAAAGCATTGAGTATAGCTGCCACGCGCGGGCTAGGCAAGAGGTTCCCCTCTCAGCCATAAATCTCGCCCAAGTGATTACGGTCTAACCCTTGTTATTGTAAGTTGTGCCAGGTCGGAAAGGAACGCCTGAAAGAAGTAGTAACACACCGTGAGTGTTTAAAAGTTGTAAATGACCCGGGGTTTGAACCGAGGTCCATGTGGATGAAATATTGCTTGCCAGTTCAGATCGTAGCTTTCTTATGTGATGATGGTCTTATAAGACAAATAAATAAATACAAATCCCTAATGTAATGTTTTATGGATGTAGGATGCCATGAGTTTAATGAAGATAACTAGATTCCGGTAGTAATCATAGTTTTTGACTTTGTCAAGTAATCTTTTGTAACTCTGGAGTACACAAGTATTTTTCCCGATTACTGTAGTGGATTTGTGAAACTTGAGAGAGATGGTAAATGTTGAGAACATTGTGGAATGCCCAAACATTTAAGTAGAGAAGTAATATGTACTTTAAATATGATTATATGTTTGTTTGATGAGAAGAAAACTCATAAAATAGTTATTGAGGTGAATGAAAGAAGGACACCGTCATTTATTGGAAAGTATCGAGCCATTAGAGCTCGTGATTACATTGGACTTTAAGATAGATACTTTATGGAAGTGAAAATAATTATGAGTTGCTGGTTTGAAAGAGACCATTTATTTTAATATAATGTTTGTTTAATTTTTATATTTTTATTGTTCACTTTGAACAACTTTAGAAGGATTTGGTCAATAGTTTATTTGTTTTATTTGTTTGTAGCGCCATAATTTTGGTTAATTAAATGTTTTAAAATAGGAGTTGATTTTGTTGTTATTTTTGAAAGTGTATCCTCTATTTAATCCAAAATGTGTAAGTCACAGAGTGGGAGAACGTACCAAAACCCCGAAAATCCCGATTTGAGCATTGCTGGCATACTGTGATTTGCATATTTCATGCTGAAAGGGCACAATACCATCCTGTAATGGTTCCTCCTTCATTAATTCTCTGGTCCTTTCATTTCTTATTCTGTCCATCTTTGTAGCTCCAATGTTGCTTCTCAAGAACCTCATCTCACTGGCCTGTATTTTGCTCTTCTCCCTTCCTTTCATAACCCAGGTCTCCAAGGCATACGTCAGGATAGGGACATAGTACGTCCGATATATGATATTTTTGCTGTTCTGAGGGACATCCTTGCTCCATATCATGCTTCTCACACTCCTCCGAAATGCTTCTGCCTGTCTTCCCCGCTCATTTATTTCTCTATCGTTTCTTCCATTTTCTTGTATCAGGCTTCCCAGATACTTGAAACTCTCCACTTTCTTCTGCTGTTCCCCACCAATTGTTATTCCTGTTGTGGTTCTTTCCTTCTTCCTTGTTGTGATCACCATCTCACTCTTATTTATGCTAAATTTCATCCCAAATTCTAGTATTATTCCTTCCCACATGTCCAACTGCTCCTGTACCTTCTCCTCCATGTTTCCCCAAATCATCAAATCATATGCAAACACCATTGCTTTCATCTTTCCTTCCCCAATTACTTGTGCCACTCGGGTCATTATGTCATCCATAACCACAATTAAAAGTAACGGTGACAGTGCACATCCTTGTTTCAGGCCGTTTCTCTGTTCCAACCAGTCCGATCTCTCTCCTCCCACTTTCACTCAGCTCATGATTCCCTTGTGCATCTCCTTTATCCTCCGTATAGTCCATTTTACTACTCCTCTATCCTTCAGGGACTTCCATACGTTGTTTCTGCATACACTGTCATATTCTTTCTCAATGTCCAGGAAGGCCATCAGTAGATCTGTTCCATACTCATAGTGCTGGTGTTGTAACTGCCTTACAGCAAAAATCAAATCCACTGTGGACCTTCCTGCTCTGAAGCCATGTTGTTCTTCCCTCATCCCTCCTTTTATCCTTGTCCTAATTCTCCTTTCTAAAACTTTCTCAAACATCTTTGCACAATGACTCATCAGTGTTATTCCCCGATAGTTTCTGCATTCTGTTCTACTACCTTTCTTTGTACCAACAAGTTTATTTTGAATGATCAGGTTGTTGACAACATGTTCTTTGATTGCGTTGAACGACGAGAGGTGTGTCTAGGTAAACTCATCACAGGAAATGAACCTGGAAAGAGAGATAGTGGACGAGATCCCCCATGCAAGCAAGCAAATAGGACTTCCCAATTTCAGGCAATCTGACTGGCTCAATATCAACAATAATAAATAAGATTTTACTTTCTCTTTAACAAAATATCACCCATGATATCATAGTGCTGATATGTCTCCTTTAGTATTCTTTTGCTGGTAGAAATATCGTCAACATGCAGGATTGTTTGCAAACACAAGTGCGATGCACAGGTGTATTGGAGTGGTATTTCGTTGGTTGGTTCCTCATTTTAGGGGCTGCGACAACGCGGTCATGTAGCCCCGTGTACTTTGGGTGTGTGTAGAATCTGTCTGATAACCAGTGTTAATTGTGATGGTTGTATTAGTGTGTGTTATCTGTAATGCAAGTAAGGACTGCAGATGATCAATTTCAAAAGCTTTTGCTACCAAATGCTACCGTCAACGACACCTAGCTTCGAGCTTGGCAACTAAACTCCACCGCAACTGGCACCTGGCGGCGAACGTTGGAACTTAATAGAGCGTTAATCAAATCTAACTTACAAATATAGCTTCACACGACTGTAGTTAGTGGAAGGTTCTTTTAAATGCCACAAATCTATGGCATGGTTCCGCCGGCTTTATTTCCCTTCTGAAGGAAGGCATACTGAGGGATTTTTAATGTTCTTAAAAAAATTTGACTATATCGGCCGTGTTTGAACCCGTGAACTTGGGCATAGAAGTTCAGCATGCTACCAACTACATCACCGAAGCTGCTAGTGATATTCCTACCTTCTGTTGGAGTGTTTGATGGGCTTCTGCTTGGCCTAAACATGCAATGACTACAAATATAAACCCCTGGCACTACAGCCCATGAAGGGCCTAGGCCTACCATGCGACCGCTGCCCAGCCATTTAGCCTGCAGATATTGGGGTGACGCGTGATCTGCGCATTGGGTCCCCTTGGCTGTTGATCTTGGTTTTCGTGATCGAGTCGCTGCCTCACTGTCGGACGGCTACTCAATTGTCCTCACGAGGCTGACTGTACCCCGTTCCAGCCGTCACGTCAGTTTCTAAAATCCCTGACGGAGCCGGAAATCGAACCCGGGACCTCCGGGTGGAGCCAGGCGCGCTACCCCAACACCACGGGGCCAGCAATGACTATACCGTAAATATGCTTGCATTTATTTGAAAAGTTATTATGATAAGGTCTTCACATTGTGTTGGCAGGTTATTTTCTAGGAGGGACCAACATTTTTCAGGTGGGAAATTAACACTTGGAGAAAGACATTCATTTTAATACACTACGGCATTTGATAATAATCTCTTTATGTAAACGGTTGGGACTAAAGAGAACTGGATTCCTTTGGTAAAAAGCTTGAAATGGTTTAGTAACAAGACAACAAATTCGTGAGGAGTTCCGAATACACGGGGTGTGCAAGCAAAGTGCTAGCCTTCCTTTCCCAACGCCCATCCTAATTCAACATGTACTCAAGCACATGGTACTATAATAAATCAACATTTCCTTATCATCGAATAAGGAATATCGATATATTAATTGAAATTTCGAAATTCATCGATAGGCAGCAGTATGAGAAACCAGTACTGCATAAAACATTAATGAAAGATCTCGTTATCTACAAATTGTCACCCATATTTTTCACTAATTATGACATTATTGTGCCTATGAGATGACGCTTAGGGATTTGACGAGAATACAACTCTTACGAGTTTTCATCGAGTCTTTAATATGATGCTGAAATGTTGTCGTGTTGATAGCCATAGTCCTCGAGGGCCCGAAGAAAAACAAAAAGTAGCACACCATCCAGCTGAGCTGTTATCATGGTGTTCAGATAGTTGTTTGTGATAATTTTCTTTACAGTCTGACATTTATAATTAGGAATTTACTGATTCCAGATGGCAAACACGGGCGTCCTTCCTTTCGTCCGTGGTGTGGATTTCACATGCAATGATTTCAGTGTGAGTAGTTATCAATATTCGTGTCAACATAACCTAAAAATGTTCTGTCATTGATGCCAGAACTGCTAATATACAGACAGGTGTTCTTTTATAAATGACAATATCCGTTTACATGTGAAGAGATCCAAAATATTTAAATTTTACATCGTATGATTCATGATTTTTAGTTCTCACTTCTATTGACTATTTCATTACGAATTGCATTGAGACAGGTGACCTCGAAGTTCCACCCATTAGGCTAAAACAACAATCGTCATAATCATCCAATTGCAATATGTTGCAAGACCAGCACACATCAGCCTTAAACGTTAGTATTAATTAACCAAATGTGTGAGATTTCTTTCGACACACCCTTCATAGCCTATGTAAAGTTATTTCTTTTTGTTGACCCAAATTTCGGACTGGCAACTTAACGGTTGTTTGCCGAAATTGTTCTGAAAATGTTTATTTTTTGGCATGGATCCTCGAATGCTCATGACACTCAATGGAAAATATTTATAATGAGTCTATTTATCATTATGATAAATCAGGTGCTGTTTGCAAATCTGTCAAGCTCCAAAGGTACAAATGCAGGAGATTCCCTTCTAGCTGCTCTCGATCATTAAATTGGAGAAGGAGAGCACTATCCCAATGACAGGGGGAGGTGGCAAAATAAATTTACTGTGTCCCATCCGTAACTTCATATTCTCACGATAAAACTTGTAACTCTTGAAGAAAATGAATAAGCCTACCAAGTTAGAAGAAATTGTGTGTTATGATACATGTAGACATAGGCTACCACAAGACAAAAAAGAATTAAAATTAATATGGTAACCACAGAATTAAGAAAATGGGTGTGTTATCTGTGCCATTGGCGGTCTTAGGAGCCATAAAATATGTCGGACCCATTTTGTACTACGGTACATAATTCTGTGGTAAACAAGTGCTCTCCATTTCTTCCAATCGTGGTACACCATTTGTTCTTGGACATTGTCCAGTTAAAACTGCTCTTCTCCATCTCTGCTTTTACTGTGTCTATTCCACAGTCTCCTTGGCTTTCCTCTGATGTCCAGTTCGAAGTATTTCTTAGCTGTTCTTCTATTAGGACCCATTCTTATTACATGACCATACCACTGAAGTCTGCATTTCCCTTGGAGGTTGGTAATAGGAACCCTGATGCTGTTCCTCTATGCACCTCATTTCTGAACTTGTCTCTCCTGGTAATCTGATTATATCTCATTTCTGTTGTTTGAATGCTGCTATAATCCTTAGTTAACAATATACAGGTCTCCATACCTTAGGTAAGGACTGGTGCAAAGTAAATGTCAAAGTGTACTTGTATACCTCCAGTATTTTCTTGTCCCACAGTAAGTTCCAAACTTGATTATAGAAATGTTGATGCTTTCTGTATCCTATTTAGGATTTTGTGTTTGACAGTATGGTATTCTCCTTGGAGACCATACTTTCGAGGTACTTAAGGTGGGAAACGGTTTCTAGTTTTGTTCCCTCGAAATACAGTAGATGTTGACTTTTTGTGGCTTTTCAGTTGGTCAACACGATTGTGCCCAATGAATGGGTGGGCTACAAAATAAAATAAACAAATAAATAAGCCCATTATAATCTTTTTAGGGCAAGCTCAAATTACATTTTAACCTTAGGCATGTAAACTAACAAGATATATATTAATCATTTATCACTGATCTGAGCTGGCTAAGTCTTTTAATATGTATCTCCACTTGTTCCTGTCTCTAGCTGTTCTTGTCCATCTTGCGCCTAGTGTTCTCGTGAAGCCGTCGGACCATCTTCGCCTTGGAGGTCCTCTGCTCCTCTTTCCAATTCGGGGATGCCACACTGTGGTGAATTACGCCCATCTGTCATGTTTTAGTCTGGATGCATGACCTCCCCACTTCCATTTAAGTGTCCTTGATTGTCTCGCCACATCCTGAGTTTTTTTCTTCTTTTTAAGTTCTGCATTTGTCACTCGATCACTCCATTTGATGTCGAGAATCCATCTCTCTCTACAAGATACAAATATATAAATAAACTCCTGGAAAAAATTACATGTAGTAACTTAGTTACTATTCACAACTAATACATATAATTTTCTCCAGGAGTGTATATATACAGAGAGTTTATTTTGTATCTGAAGGAGACCCTCGCTTGCCCACTCGCCCGCGCCGCGAGCCTGTCTCCCGCCACGCACTTTGCCGTTATGGTGCCTTCCCGGCACTGAATCATTGAGTATAGGAATTTGTACTTACCTAGTTCACAGCTGGTGCTGAAAATGTTCGCCATTCACTGCTACACATCGCTGGCACCTTTTTATGAAACTGGCATTTACTTTTTGAAGTTCCTTAGCTCCGATTGACTGTATTTCAGCTGTAACTTAATATAGTCTTTAAGCTCATTTATAGTGTGAGGGTTTCTCTAATACACACTATTTTTAAGCATCCCTCACAAATAAAAGTCACATGGTTATAAGTCTGGGCTTCGCGGGGGCCACACGTTCCGACTTATAATCCTCGTACCGAAAATGCAACGCAATTCTGTCATGGATGCTATGCCCATTCATTGGGCACAATCGTGTTGACCGATTCAAAAGCTACAAAAAGTCAATTTGTATTGGCAACACTGAAAAATAATGGCTTCAAATCTCTACAGTAGATGTTTGAATTTGTTCTCTCCCTGTTTATGGTACTGCACTGTACTGCACTGTGCTAACTGCTAATAGGAGATCCTGGAGGTGCCTTGTTTGCTCAGAGACTTGTAGACTAAACCATATTCCATATGAGTTGCGAGTCAATTACAACATGCCAGAGCTGAGAAAAAGAGCTCTTACCTATACGAGCACACTACCTTCAATTGAAATATTACAGACACGTCATCATCATCATTTCCCCTTATCCTGCTCCTGCCGGGTCGGGGTATTAATGTCACTTCTCTACTTTCCTCTTTTCTTCCATAATTCTTCTTCCACGATCTTGTCCCAGTCCAGATTTCTTTTTCTTACACTGTTCTTCACTGTATCAATCCACCTTGTTCTAGGTTTTCCCCTTGCTCTCTTACTCTTTGCCTCCAGCATCTGTCCTGGTATTCTATTTTCCACCATCCTTTTTACATGTCCAAACCACCTTAGTTTATTCTTCTCAATTCTCTCATTTAGTTTTCCCATCCCAACTTCCTTCCGAACATCTTCATTTCTCACTCTGTCTTTCCTTGTCTTTCCTATCATACTTCTTAGGAATTTCATTTCACTGGCTTGGATTCTACTCTCTTGCCTGCTTGTCAGGGTCTATGTCTCAGCTGCATAAGTTAATATGGGTACATAGTCCACTTTATACATTACCTCTTTGCTTTTCCAATACAGACACGTATCGATTGTAAACTGGCATTAACTTCACTTCAGTAAGAGGTAAGAGCTCTTCTTCGCAGCTCTGGCATGTTGTCATTTGACTCTCAACTTATATGGAATAAGTTATAGACTGTGGCAGTCTATAGAGGAGATGAATAAATAATGTGGTGGAGTTTTTTTTTTGTTTTCTTATATTTATATATTGTTATTCATTTATTAAAATATATATATGTTTTTAGGAGGGCAAGTTTCCAGATGCTGTGCGGCTCATGACAGGAGTGCAATGGCTCAAACTGGACAGAACAAATCTCACGCAGATTCCAGAAGAAATGGGGAAACTCCTCAAGCTGGTAAGTCATGTCATTGCAGACTGGTGTCATAGTTGTATCATTACGAAGTGAGAATTTAAGTTGGAAAGCTTTGGATTTTATGGCCAGGGTAGTTAAATACAGAAAATTCTTGTAGGTATTATGTCGAATGTTTGCTGAGATTGTGAAGTTTAGGACCCATTTCATTAATTCTTGAGGAGAGCAGAGCCTGCCTTTTACACTTCCACTTGGATATTAATTTATGATTTTCATACCTTGTTTCATATTCTGGAAGTCATTACCAATTGAAATTACTGTCAATTATCAGTACTGCACCGGAAATATGTGCTGAATTAAATAAATATGTGCTTTTATTTCTTGCTCATTCAACGAAGGCAGCCATGTTTGTCAGGCGCATGAGGTCTCTTCAACCGTTATTGGGGCACACACATTAACGTGGCATTACTGCTGCCAGCATGTGATATACCAATACGATTGGTCTGGAAATGATGTACCGGTAGTAATAGATGTTTACTCCTCCGTTGTCTATAAACCACCCACCATCCTCTATTTAGATCACAACTAACATGGTAACTTTCAAGCTAAGTCCGTCATTATGCGCGTGAATTATGGGCAAATACTGCCTTGTCAACCCCTCACTAATCTTTATCCTGTTCTGCCCTTTAAAACCTCAATAACTAACTAACCTTTATCCACACCAATGGTTTTTGCCTAGATCAATATTTACTGTACTCTGTATTACGAAGCGGCTTCAGTGGCATAGTTGGTAGCATGCTGAGCTTCTATGCCCAAGATAGCGGGTTCAAACCCGGCCGAAGCCGTCGGATTTTTAAGAGTGTTAAAAATCCCTCAGTATGCCTTCCTTCGGAGGGGAAGTAAAGCCGGCAGTCCCATGTCATAGATTTATGGCATGTTAAAGAACCTTTCACTGATTACACCTGTATGAAGCTAAATTGTATAGGTTAGGATTGTAAACAACGCTCTTGGGTTTCTACGTTCGTTGCCAATAGCCGACTGTGGTGGCGTCTAGTAGCTAAGTTCTGAACTAGGCCTAGTAGTCGTTGACGGAGGTGTTGGACAGCAAAAGTAGGAACTATTTGAAAAATTCAAAGTTGCAGTCCTTACTTGAATTAAAAAACAGATACACACACTAATACAGTTATCACAATTAACACCGGTTATCAGACAGATTCTACACACACCCAAAGTACACGGGGCTACATGACCCTAAACTGAGGAACCAACCAACCTCTGTATTACGAAAGGTGAACGATGACAGCTGTCATCCACTTGAATGGTGAGGTGTGGAGAGGAGATGTTCGGGGGTAACGGTCTCCATGGCAACAGCCAGCGGTGTTGCAATGTATGCAGAGACAGCGGTGAACACATGGCTTGAGGCAATGTTCTACCGTGCTTTGACCCGTCACTGTCATCCCTGTATGGCTGACACACCACGGACCGCCAGGCAGGGGGGCTAACTTCCCCAGTATTTGTGTCGTCCTGCAAGCTTCTTGAAATGTTGTGAGTCATGACCTGTCCCAGTGCCAACACAGCATTTCCCCATGCACTAGCTTTGACAGACGTCAGCGTTCATTATTCGTAATACAGATTATAGGCAGTGCGGCCTAGGGTTAGCTAATATATATTACCCTTTCACGAATTGATTGCCGGCAGTCGAGATGGGAACTATTCCTTGTTTACTTGTGTCACACGTCAGCCTGCATCGTTGACAGGTACAGTTGCACGAGTAGGATATGACTCGGCTCTAATAGCCTCAGTTATCGTTTAACTGTCCGTGGTGACATGAACTCCTGTGACGCACAATGCTGCTTGTCTTATGTGCAGAATGAACTCTTGTCATCGCTGTGTTCCCCGCTTCGTCCCGCGGGGCAGCTGCTACAGTAAACAACAAACACTGGCGCAGCCAGGCTCAGCGGCAATCAAATGTTAACGGGTTATACATCCCTGTTTTTTTTTTAACGCACAGTAAGAGTACTCAAACATCAACAATCTTTATCCAGACCAATCATTTTGGTATCCCACAAGTTGGTAAGAGTAATGTGTGTGGAAATAAATCTATATAATAGTAAACTTTAAAAATTGGTAAACTTGTCTTCTTTCTCATAATAATATTCGCTCCACAGTTGGGCGTCAATGAAACTAATTCAAATATTATTAAATGGTTGGGGGTGCTTCCTTTGTCCAACCACACGTTGGTGCGTCAATGTAATAATTTTAAAATATATCTTGGTTGGAGTCGACCAACAACAACATCCTACATTGGGCAATCAATGTAACTAATCTCTTCCTTCTACCGTTCGGCAATCAATGTAACTCATCTTTTTTCTTCCTTATAATTGTTGGGTAAAGCCTCCGTGGCTTAGGCGGCAGCACGCCGGCCTCTCACCGCAGGGTCTGAGGTTCAAATCCCGGTCACTCCATGTGAGATCTGTGCTGGACAAAACGGAGGCAGACAGGTTTTTATCCAGTTTTCCCTGTCAAAATTTCATTCTAGCAACACACTCCACTATCATTTCATTTCATCTGTCATTCATTTAATCATTGCCCCCAGAGGAGAGCGTCAGGCCTCGGCAGCCGGCACAGTTCATATCCTCGCCGCTAGATAGGGGCTTCATTCATTCCATTCCTGACCCGGTCGGAGACTGGAAGCAGGCTGTGGATTTTCATTTTCATAATCGTCGGGGTCTATATAGCGTTAAAAACGCAAGGAATATAAGAAATACAATACTTTTATTACTTGTTTGTCTACATGTAAGCAATCTTCCTTTACCTGCAACTCTTGTTCAGTATCCACAACTATCTTCATAATAAAAATTCCCTCACAAAGCTTAATATTTTTCTGCTCCATTCTTTATTATTACTCCACCTTTTGTGGGTAACACAACCCTTAATACTTGTCTGTCTGCATGGACAAACCAAATAATAATACTTGATACTCTTGCAATTCATATACATGTATAATTCCTGATTTTATTTGCCTGTGATAAAATTTTAACCGCACATTCCAATCTCTTCATAACTATTCTTTCATCAAAGCCTCTATACATTTTCACTTAACATAACCCAATCCATACTATTATCCTCCCTCTTTTTAACTACTCTCTGTCAACAAAATATCAACCAACAAGAAGACTCAAAAGAAAACCCTATCATTAAAGGTACATAATTATAACTGCCATTAGCAAAGCCACCTGCCACGTACTGGTGGACCACCACAAAAGAATCCAGTAGGCACTAAACACTAGACTCTCTGCGGTGCTCCATCAATAGGTGGCCATGGTTGGTGACCTATTTACCCACATCACACACCATGGCGCTAATACATACAGAAACCCAAAGGTGAGCTCTGTAACCAAAAATTCGGTTACAATGTGTGTGCATCCCGGTAACAGTTGAAGAGACCTCATGCGCCTGATAAACATGGATGCCATATTTCCACTGCAGGAGGGATAATTGACAGTAATTTCAATTGGTTCTGACTCCTAGAAATGTTTTTTTTTTTTTTTTTTCGTGTGACCTCCTGAGAGGCCGAGTGCAGGTCTTTCTAGTCGACGCCCGTGGGCGACCTGCCCGTCGGGATGAGAGATGGAATGGATGAAGATGAATGAAACTGGGCAAGGATGTGGAAGGAATCGGCCGTGGCCTGTCAGAAGGTACCGTCCCAGCATTTGCCTGGTGTTGAAAATGGGAAACCACGGAAAACCATTTCAAGGACGGCCGACGGTGGGGCTCGAACCCACGCGTCTACCGAGTCAGCAGAGAGCTTGGCCCCATGACCTAACGCTGCGCTTTTAGCGAGCATAGCCACTGCTGTCGGTTCCTAGAAATGTATGAAGATCATATATTATCCAAGTGGAAGTGTAAAAGCCAGGCTCTACTCTCCTCCAGATTTATGACATGTCTATCTTCAAACCTGACACCACTTCATCTCAACAAATTTCAGAAAATAGGTAAAATATCTGCATATGAAAGAAAACCCAAAACATATTAATGACGCGCTACTTAAAGGTGAGATTAAAAAAAAGAAAAAAAAAGTTTATACATTAGCCATCTAGCAGCCACCCGTAATCTTTCATCCATAAATTGGGACATCTTTCGAAACAGAACAGAAAATGTACACTAAATTCATATGGTGACTCAATGACGTCTTTGAAATTCTGGCGGAAAGAGTTCGGTACCAACCTTAACCCTTTGAGAGTCATGTTTGTAAGCCTACTGCGCAGCCAAAAATTTAGGTTTTTGCACACGATTGAAAAACAGCCTTCAAGAGGCATTATATTTGAATGCACCAAATGAATTTAACACAGTATGTTAACAAAGATGTCGCCTCCGTTGTGTAGGGGTCAGAGTTCTTAGCTACCACCCCGGAGGTCCGAGGTTCGATTACCGCCTCCGCCACGAAATTTGAAAAGTGGTATGAGGACTGCAACGGGGTCTACTCAGCCTCGGGTGGTCCAAATGAGTAGAGGGGATTCGATTCCCACCTCAGCCATCCTCGAAGTGGCTTTCCGTGGTTTCCCACTTCGTCTTCGGACAAATGCCGGGATGTTACCTTCCATCAGGCCACAGCCACCTCCTTCCCTCTTCCTTGTCTATCCCTCCCATTCTTCCCATCCCTTACATCCCTCATGAGGCCCCCTGTTAGCTTTGCAGGTGAGGCTGCCTGGGCGAGGCGCTAGTCCCGCGTTCCCAGTTGTATCCCTCAACCCGATGTCAAGCTCTAGGACACTGCCTGTAGAGGCGGTGAAGCTGGGATCCCTCGCCGAGTCCGTGGGAAAAGCCTACCTGGAGGGTAAACTGACTACGAAAAAAAGACTGAAAAAATGTTAACAAAGCATCAAACAACTTGTTTAAGCACAACAATAGGGCAATATCATTCTCAGTAATACTCAGCTCGACAGGATGCAGCCATGTTGATCTACCGAGCGATTGACTCCCTAAAGCTGAAGACATCCGCTTCGTAACATTTTCTTTCTAGTGCTCCCCAAGGTGATAAAAATCAATATATTGACTTCAGAAAATAGCCAACATATGCCATAGTCCAGTCAATAGACGAATTTCACCCTACATCAGATGCGGGATGGTTTTTTATTTTTTGATGTTGTTTAGGACCCTTAGGTAGTTATTAATCCGAGTTTCCGTCATCCTCTCCTCCTTGCTTCGTCCGCCATCTTGAAAAAACTGTCAAGAAATCGGCACTTTTTTCAGTTTTTGGCCTCTAGCTCATTCCCAGTTCTTTTGTTTGAACATATGTCCAAATAAGAAAATGTAGATTACTAAATTTCCAACTACTTTGATTTGGAAGGTTTTTTTGTAGGACCAAGCGTATTCGAACTACGAGAAGGCGAAAAAGGGCGAAAATTGGCGATTCGGCAAATTTTTCACTTTCGCTCCACTTTCCATCGCAAAAACAGGGAGAAGAATTGATCTCAGCAAAAAGTTTATTTAATGAAAGTTGTAGATAATTTAATTTCCTTTGAAACTCGTGTATCAAAAAATCAATTAGGAGCAATGGGTAGGAGTGGGGGGTAAATTTAAGAAACCTAGAGGAAATGCGCTTTTTGTGATTCAGCCCTGGAGCGCCGAGTTGGTAAAAGTTTTCCGATTTCATTATATTACCACTATTTTCTGAACACAGCTGTGCATTTAAATAATATTTGAACCATTTATTGTATAAATATGAATAGATGGGAGAGAACAAATTCGTTACCCATTCATTTAAGAAAGTTAGTGTGTATTTACAAAATATAGATTACAATACAGTGCGTTTTATATATTAATTATTTGTCTGTCTGTTAGGTAGTCAGCCCGAAGGCTGGTTGGATCCTCAAAAAGCACCGCCGTTAGGTTATGTGGGTAGATGCCAACAAAAACCCGAGGCAGCGCTATATTGAGGCGTACTAGGCAAGAAGAGGAGTTAGGTAGTTTGCCATTGCTTTACTCACTGAGTCAGTATAGCAGTTACATAATAATTATTTACATATTAATTATTAGGGAATAATGAACACACTAAAATAAAAACTTTAAAATAGATGGGGGGTGGGGGCTTGCTACAGTAACCGGAGCCGTTTCGCAACGGGGGTTCGGGACGCTTGACTCTTCGGCAGGGTCTTCGTCGAATGGTATGGACGGGTCGTCGATGTTTTCCTCTTCCTCGTCAGCGACTATCAAAGGACGGTTGTCGCAGGACTTTCCGCCGCAGCAGAATTTGCAGAAAGTGGAGCAATGCATACCGGCTTTTCTGCATCCACATGCTGCGGAACAGCCAGTGACACACCTGCATGATACCGTCTTCAGCAGGGTACGAGGAGCATCATCTCTGGTGGTTGTTGTCGAAATCAAGCCCCTGCTTCCTCTTGTCCAGCCAAGGTTGATCGGGTCTTTCTTCCTGCTCATCCAGGACGTCACTTGGTGGTATACCCTCAAGGAGTGGTATCGCGCTGCATCGGAGATTGGGAGCAGCTTTTCCAGGTTCAAGTTTGTCGTGGTGGCAACAAATTTTGTGTGTCGGAGGTCAGAAAGTGATTTTCTCCCATGGAGGACGGCCAATATTTGCTCTCCTACTTTGTAGATGTCCTCTAATGTGGCTGCTGGGTCCATGAAGACATCACTTATCTCCAACAATAATGGATTCCTCCTGAACAGGGAACAAAATTTGTTTTTTTCCGAATCCATAAATGTTTGACGTTGTGTCACACCCGCTGATGGCGTGGATGAGCAGCAGGTTCTCGGCGAAGTCGTACATAAATGATGAGGGGGAGTACATGACGTCAGGTGAATTGCCTCTTCCTGTTTTTTTTTAAGGTATACATTGTTCATCGTATTTGCTGTCCCAGTGAGAATGGCTAATAAATCGATGTCTTCCCCCACAATAATTACAGCGTCGTACGAAGAAGCCATCGATGTTGCAGTGGTCACAATGAGCACGTCAGCATCCTCTTCAGCTTGCTTGTTCATGACGTTGGACGCTTCAAGTGTTGTTCTGAGGGGGGCAACAAATAGTTTTTATCGCTCTCATTGGACAGAAATTTGTCTTGAGGAGTTTTGTTGACTGTGGCTTCATCAAATATCACATCTGCTGAGGCGTTCAGCTTGCGCCTTATTGCTCTTTTCAGCATTCTTGTTACTCATCAGAAGATTGTCTGGGTACCCGTCGAAGATGAACATCACCACTGTCCCATAATGCTGGTGGATGTACTTGATATAATCGGCACAAATTTTTCCAAAAGTCGAATTTCGATTCCACACAACTTTGTGGAGCAGATGCCCACCATCGATGACAGTGAGGTGATTTGAGAGAAGCTCGAAATCTATGGGTGTGAATGCTGCATATCAAGCAGACTTTGTGCCCTTGCGCATGACATCCTCGTTGAACAACGACATAGGGTACGGTGCAAGCTCATAAGAGAGGTATTCCTCAAGGTCGTCCTGGGTTGTTTTTGCTAAGCACATCCTGTTATAGAGTGTGAATGGGTCCACAGTAATCTTCTTCTCCCCAACTTTCAAGATGTTCTTGTCAGCTGCTGAAGATATCACTTTGTCCTTCTTTTTGAAGGACACTTCACCGAAGGTTGTTCCCACTGTTCTTGAGAGTCCAGCCATACCGACTTGCTGAGCCTTGTAGCAGTTCACCTGCTTACTTCCAACTACACCAGAGCTGATGCTCTCCTCCCTTCTTGAAATGAAAATCCACAGCCTGCTTCCAGTCACCGACCGGGTCAGGAATGGAATGAATGAAGCCCCCATCTAGCGGCGAGGATATGGACTGTGCCGGCTGCCGAGGCCTGACGCACTCCTCTGGGGCAATGATTAAATGAATGACAGATGAAATGATAGTGGAGAGTGTTGCTGGAATGAAATTTTGACAGGGAAAACCGGAGTACCCGGAGAAAAACCTGTCTGCCTCCGTTTTGTCCAGCACAGATCTCACATGGAGTGACCGGGATTTGAACCACGGACCCAGCGGTGAGAGGCTGGCGTGCTGCCGCCTAAGCCACGGATGCTTCCTCTCCTCCCTTCTTACGGGATCCAAACGACCGAGGACGTGCAGCAGCAATGATTGCATGGGAAATGGCAATACTGATCCTCTTCCATTCATCTTAACTTCCTTGTTTGTTTTTAGCACAATTGTTTGTACCATTGTCAATAACGTTGGTGGAATGTCTGACTCGATACTGTTAAAAAATTTATCAGGGGGTGGATAGTCAGTGGTATTGTAAACTCGGGAGCGAATATCCTCTGTAATTACTGTATATCTGCAGCTGCTTTCACCACTCTCATTCTTTCTTCCTAAGGATTCGATTTTATATTGGCATACCAAGTGTCATTCAATATTTTATAACCCGTATTTTTGAAACAGACCGTCGATTTATTGCCTGTTTCAACGAACATGATGTCATCCTCGTACTTTTTTAGCATACGGGATTTTACTGTTCTCCGGTCAAGTTCACATCCTTCCTTAAGGGCCCCCATCAATTGATCAAATGAGAATTGGCATTCTTCTTTGTTTCTTTCCAGAAAAGCATAAACACATTCCATTGCTTCATCAACTCTGGGATGTGTTCTGTGTCCTCTTGCCCCTCCCCCAGCTCTCGGTGGTCTGTACAACTTTTTCATAAAAGCATTGTGGTACTCACCGTCAGCAGCAAAAAGATCTAAGTCTGGGGGATCACGATTAATTATTTGTTGAGCCCCCTCATCTCCGCGTGCCCGAGCTGCTAGCAACAAGTTGTCCCTTATCTCCATCTTCTCCACCAAGCGAACTGGATTTCGAGAAAACCAGGGGAGCTTTTTCTGTTTTTTCATATAATCCTCTTCAATTTTTTCCGCACATAGAAAGCAATGTCCCTTGAAAATAAACGCCTCACTTACTGACCTTAGCTTTGAAGATGGTCCAGGTGTAGGGGATTCTGAGCGTAGAGCTACGTCTATCCGTCTTGAATCGCTGTAATTCTTTGAGCAGGCATTGTGAACTTGAATTTCATCTCTTTTCTTCAAAATCTGGCAGTGGTCGTTTCGCCCCCTTCGAACACTTGCGCTTAATAGAGTCTGAACTCCTTTCTTCTTCACAGTAATAACAACTCCTTCGTCCAAACTCTTCCCGCATATGCAGCACTCACTGTCCGGTGTTTGGGATGAAGAAGCCATCTTTCACCATTACAATTCACTCCACAGGAAAACTCTTTCCAAGCACGTTGACTAAACCCGATGTGAACAGTGGAGGTACGAACATCAACTGAATAAAACAAAAACAATATGCGTGTGTGTGGTTACATTTACATAAAAAAGGTTCAAATAATATTTAGATGCACTGCTGTGTTTAAAAAATGGTTGTAATATAATGAAAACGAAAAACTTGCACCAACACGGCGCTTCAGGGCTGAATCACAAAAAACCTATTTCCTATAGTTTTCGTAAATTTACCCCCACTCCTACCCATTGCTCGTAATTGTCTTTTTTGATACCGGAGTTTCAAAGGAAATTAAATTGTCTACAACTTTCATTCAATAAACTTTTCGCTGAAATCAAGTTTTTCCCCTGTTTTTGCGATGGAAAGTGGAGCGAAAGTGAAAAATTTGCCGAATCGCCAATTTTCGCCCTTTTTCGCCTTCTCGTAGCTCGAATACGCTTGGTCCTACAAAAAAACTCCCACATCAAAGTTGTTGCAAATTTAGTAATCTACATTTTCTTATTTGGACATATGTTCAAACAAATGAACTGGGAATGAGCTAGAGGCCAAAAACTGAAAAAAGTGCCGATTTCTGACAGTTTTTTCAAGATGGTGGACAAAGCAAGGGGGGGGGGGGGAGGATGACGGAAACTTGGATTAATAACTACCTAAGGGTCCTAAACAACATCAAAAAATAAAAAACGATCCCGCATCTGATGTAAGGTGAACCCCCTTTTTGAGCCTCTATTGACTGGACTACCAGGTGCTATCCGTGTTTCAATCATTGTCCAAAGATATGTCACTTTAAATTCCGACACGCAATATATTGCGCTGTGACCTTCAAAAGGTTAACACAGATAATGCTCTCACCCCAATTTTTCATTTTCAAGTTTTGAAAAATATAGATGTGGATGGTATTTGCCCTTCTTCCTGACTCATCCTGTGTTGTTTGGTGTGTTTAATCAGGAACATCTGTCGTTGATCCGCAACAACCTGGAGCGTCTGTACGGTGAGCTGACGGAGCTGGGGTGTCTGAGGACGCTTAACATTCGGCACAACCGTGTCAAGAGTTCGGGGATCCCAGCCGATCTGTTCCGGCTGGAGGAGCTTACCACTCTTGACTTGAGTCACAATAACCTGAAGGAGGTTCCTGAAGGACTGGAGAGGGCACGCTCCCTGTTGGTGCTCAACCTCAGTCACAACCAGTTAGTGCAATTTTGGTGTATTATTATTAGGCGTGTGGTACACAAGTCATCATTATCTTTAACAGTTTCCAGCCACTGGCCGGGTCTGTTTGGAACACAAGCCTCTCCATCGTCTTCTGTCCTCCCACCATCTCTCCATCACCACTTTGGTCCAGTCTTCTCCTTTCTTATGCATGCAGTCCTTTCAGCCACTTATCTCTTGGCCTTCCTCTTGGTCCTTTTCCCTCTATTTTCATATCGTGTGTCTTCCTGGGTATCCTCCTCCCATCCATTCACTTAACATGCCCATACCATTTAAGCCTTGATTCCTCTATCCTATCCTGTAAAGCTCCCTCCTTGAGTAATTCTCTGATCTTCTCATTTCTTAACCTGTCCACCTTTGTCACTCCAATACTGTTTCTCAAAAATTTCATCTCGCTAGCCTAGCCTGAATTATGATTTGCTCCCTTCCTTTCATAACCCAGGTCTCTGAGGCATACATCAGGATTGGAACATAGTACATCCTATATATAACCCTTTTGCTGTTTTGAAGGACATCCTTACTCCATACCAGGCTCCTAACATTTTTCCTGAATAATTCTGATTGTCTCTCCTGCTCATTTATTTCTGTCGTTTCTTCCATTTTCTTGTATCATGCTTCCCAGATACTTGAAACTCTCTACTTTCCTCAATTCTTCCCCACCAATTGTTATTCCCGTTGTGACTCTCTCCTTCTTCCTGGTTGTGTTCATCCACTCGCTTTTGATTAGGCTAAACTTCATCCCATATCCATGTGCTATTTCTTCCCATACATCCAACTGCTCCTGTACTTCCTCCTGGTTTCCCCAGATCATCAAATCATCTGCAAACATCATTACGTTCATCCTTCTTTCACAAATCACTTCCGCCGCTCTGGTCATTATATCTTGTTCTCTTAGGCTTTATATGCCATGTACTATGTTTAAAATGAATGTTATACAGTCAGAATTGCAACCCTTTTCAGTTGGGAGTGTTAATTATGCTTAATGACATAATTTGAATGACATTATCTCAAATCATCATCTTACATTTGTCATGAAAAAAAAAAAAAAATCAGAAAAATAAACATGCGGTTCCTAATAATGATATTTAACAAAATCAGATTGAATTCTAAAAGCTATCTGCAGGTTTTCTCCAAACAATATCCGCAGCTTATCCGCTATCTGCACAGCCACGCAAACTATGTCCGCATGGCGAAAAATTTTGCGGTTGTCCGCTGATATCCACATCCGCGCAGGGCTTTAATTGTCTCCTCTCATGAGCTTGGCGTCAGGAAGGGCATCCGGCTGTAAAAACCATCCGCCACATTAGTATCTCATCCCCGACCCCGTTGGAAATGGGAATAATAAGGGGTAAACATACATAAGGTATGTAGACCATTTTATTTTTCCTCAGTATGTCCATCATATGCATGTCCATGGTTTAATTACCGTATATATTCGAATACCACCCGCCCCTGAATAAGACCCGCACTCTTATTTTGAAGAACAAAATTTAAAAAAAGTTTGCTCAAAACTATTTACAATCTTTACTAAATAAACAGAATAGCATTTCTACAAAATAGTTTCCAACAGTTTTGAAGCCGTCCTAAAATAACACACATTAAACGATTAAAAATACAAATAAAAACACACAAACACTTCATTCATCGTCATCAGAAGTACCAACTTCGGAACTTTTATCACCGTCACTTTCCCACAAAATGTCATCACTGCCATCCATAGCATTAGAAATACTACATTTCTTGAAGCTCTTCTGTATGAGATCACCAGAGATACGATTCCATGCCGTCAAAATCCATGAACAGAGGAGCTGAACTTCCGGGCGCTGAACACGACCAGTTGGAGTCAGTGTGTTTGATCTGCACGACTCGTCAATATCATATTTCCTACCAGCGGCACGATTTCCAATAATTTCAGCTTCCCTCACAACTTTCAGCTTCTCACTCACAGTAAACGACCGCAAACTCTTAGTAGAATTCATGTTTACACTCAGAGAACGTGCGTGAGACTGTATGACGCAGCGTGCTTACGTAAAACAAAGTGATAGCACCATCTAGCGGATACTCACAACACCCGATATCGCGTGTGGCGGGCAATTTAAATCTTTAAAATTTGGATCACTCAAATATGACCCGCACCCCAATTTTTCACGACGGAATTTGTTTAAAAATGTGCGGGTGGTATTCGAGTATATACGGTATTTGAGCATAGACCCTCCCTTAACCAGAAACCCATGTTTACCGGAAAAGTTTGCGAGTCCCGTCCATTTATATTGAAGGCAGGTTTTACTGTTATTGATTCACCTCTCACAGGAGGCATTTCTGGGATCAGAAATAAATCACTTAAGAAGGTGTTTCACCAAAAACCAATGTCTTTCTTTGTGAAGGGTACAGGGAAACTTTTTCAACATTGAGACAGGTACCTGATCAGTGGAGGTAAATATCTGCATGGGCACCTGCAAGTGGGGGAGGGTCAAGGGGGGTCCATGCTGCCCCCTCCCCGGAATCCCGAGAATATTTAGATTGTTCATTGTCACACCAGTTCATTTTATAAATTGAAGTTACTGATAGAGAGTTAACTGATTTAGATGTAGGGATAATAATAGTATCGTATGGCCTCGGGTGCCGGGTGCAAGCTTTGTAATTTGATTCCCAGAGGGTAGCTTGCATGTCGAATTTTGTTGTTCCTTGAAGCACTATGAAAGTCAAGGAGGTTAGATAGCTAAGCCCCTTGAACACTATAGCGCTTTCTAGTAGAGAAATGAGGAACTTTGTGTTGGTGGAAACTCCCGAGATTAATTTTGCCATTATGAACACGGCCTACTGAATGTAAATGGGTTCTTTTACATGCCAACATCGTATGTCATGCGCGTCGTATTTTTGCCGTCTTTCAAAAATCACTTACCATGGCCAGGAGCGAACCTGCAATCTTGGGGTTAGTAGACCGACACGCTATCCACTCACCCACCGTGGCAAGATGTATTCCATAGTTTTATTTAACTTAGTAATTTGGGATTATTTGAAAACATTTCCAGTTATTTAGAAAATCGGCGAACTGGATTAGCGTTACAGACTGGACGTTTGCTTTAGACGAGTGAAACATCATAATGGAAGCCTGGAGGCGAGTTACTACAGTACCTGTGTTGTGGTCAGATGATGGACAAAACTATCTTGCTGTTGCTGAAGTACAGTCGCTGGCAAATATAATGTCATTTTGTTCGTAACTATGTAACATGTACTTTCGCATCACACAATACTTCGACGTGGACTGTACTGTACTGTTCTGCACGGTGGTGTCATCACATGCTCAAGTCTGGAATTTCATTACATCAGAGTGGTGGTGACAACTCTGAAGTGAGAGGGTGAGAGAGTGACTGTGTACAGGTTCTCCCGCAAGCTTCAAGGTCAAGGGCAATCATCTAAAACAAACGTCCGGCTTGTACCATTTTAATGAAGTGCTTGATTTTTATTTTTGTCGATACATGGTGATATAACTACTTTTTACCTGTTTTTAAGAAATGATCATTATGATGATGATTCTTAAAGAAAAGCAAACTTCTATTGACAAAAACTCCTCCCATTCATGCCATAAAGATAGTGTACCCAACGGTTTCAGTGACAAGTAGGTAATGAAATCAAAAATATTACTTGCCCCCTCCTGGAAAAAATCCTGCGGGCACCCATGAATATCTGTAGACCCCGTTGAACTTCTGCTTTCGTTGTGATAATGTCCAATACATTTTGTGTTCGTTCCTAGACATCATTCTGTGTTTAATTTGAACAACACTGTCATGATTATTATTATACTCTGATTTACAAAAGATGCTCGGTGAAACCTGTCATCCGCTTGAAGGGTGAGAAGTGGAGACGAGAGGGGTAACGGTCTCCATAGCAACAGGAAGCAATGTTGCAATGTATGCAAACACAGCAGTAAGCACATGGTTTGACTCAGTAGTATGTCTTCACTCGTCATGGTCATTATAGCGCCAGGCAGGGGGGCTAACTTCCCCAGTATTTGTGTCTTCCTGCAAGCCTCATGGAATGTTACAAGTCATGATCTGCCTCAGTGGCAACGCAGCATTCCCCACGTGCTAGCTTTTACAGCTGTCAGCGATCATTATTGGAAATTCAGAGTATAGAAGTCTGAGGGTTTGCTGAATATAAAACAATATCTTTTTGTTAACAGCATAGATTCTATTCCAAACGCACTGTTCATGCATCTGACGGACCTTCTCTTCCTGGATCTGAGTTCGAACCAGTTGGAGACGCTGCCACCGCAGACCCGCAGGCTTGCCAACCTTCAGACACTAGTACTTAACCACAATCCTCTGGGACATTTCCAACTGCGGTAAGTAACCTTTTAAGTACTAAGTTAGCCATTAGCTGTTTGCTTCCTCAGTGCCGAGATTTTAATTCGCATGTAGAGAAATGATAGAAGTCGTAATTTTTTAAAAATTTATCTTTTAAACATTCAAAATGTAAAGTTTTGGGTCTTTATTAACCTAAATGTAAATTCAAAATCCTATGTTAATATTAATTTATATTAACATTTTTATGGTCACGCTATCAGTAGGCAGCGACGTCGGTGACATAGTTGGTAGCATGCTGAACTGCTATGCCCAAGATCGTGGGTTTGAACTCGACCGAAGTTTTCAGATTTATTAGAACGTCAAAATCCTTCATTATGCCTTTTTTCGGAGAGGAAGTAAAGCCGGTGGGCACGTAAAAGAACCTACCACTGCAATTGGTAGTGTGAAGCAAAATTTGTAGGTTATATTTGGCTATTTAGAAACTCGCTATCAAGTTCTAATGTTCGTCGCTAGGTGTTAGTGACAGTGGCATCTGGTAGCCAAAGTGGGAACTACTTGAAATTGAACTTGTTGGGAGCCCTCGGGCGTTCAATCAAAAATACCCAGCTATAGGTGTATGTTTCACGAAACTCAAGCTCCTAAACCAGAGGGAGTTAGAAGGTGCGGTTATACTCTGTATTTCAAAAGAATGAACGTGAAGGGAATGGTGGGAGCTTGGAACAGCTGAGCTGTGTTGCCAAGTTTTTATTGTTGATGTAGAACAGCTGATTCGAATAATACCCGGGGCTATTATTTTGGTACTATTATGCGCAATATAATGCAAATGTCGATCCTGAGTCAACGCCGAGGACATTCAATTAGAGAAATACGGTATAAAATGTAGGGGCGAAGTACAGTGGGGACTTCGTGTGCCCCGGGACCGTTACGGTAGCTGTGAAGGTCCTACAGGAACCCTGAAAAGTGACGGCTAACGGGGCTCTGGTGAAGCTACGATAGGCCCAGCAAGCCAGTAGTGGATAAAACCAAATGCTTTCAAAAATGGAACGAGCCTCGGACTGGATGGATTTAATAGACGACGACACGGCTGTACACACGGACTAAGATTTGGAACTTTAAACCTAAGAACGCTGACGGGGAAGGTGGAGGAGATAGTGGATATGATGGAAAGAAGGAAGTTGGATTTATTGGGATTGGCAGAAACAAAGTGGAAAGGGGAAGGAAGGAGAGTACTGAGAAAAGGCTATAGACTGTACTGGAGTGGGAACGAAGAGGGAAAGAGGAATGGAGTGGGAGTAGTAGTACGAGATGGTTTAAAAGAAGAAGTGAGGAGAATAAGTGATAGGATGATGAAAGTGAAAGTAGCACTGAGGGGAGAGACCGTAGAAATAGTGCAAGTGTATGCTCCACAAGTAGGCTGCGCTTCTGAAGAGAAGGAGGAGTTTGAAGAGGAATTGCAGAAGCAGCTGGTAGGAAGAAATATGATTGTTATGGGGGACCTCAATGCCCATGTAGGAAGAGAAAGACAAGGTTATGAGAGTGTTCTAGGACCAGAGGGTTGGGGTGGAAGAAATGAGGAAGGAAAGAGACTGTTGGACTTCTGCCAGAGGAACAGCCTGCTAGTTGGGAACTCCTGGTTTAAGAAAAGAGAGAGCCACACAATCACATGGTACAGTGATGACTTGACCAGGAAGTCGGTGGTCGACTATATACTGTATGAGAAAGAACTAAATAAGAACATCACGGACATCAAGGTTATACCATCGGAGAACCTGGATAGCGACCATCGATTACTGGTAATGAACCTGAGAGGGAGTAAGGAGAAGAAAGGGACTGAGAACCAGGAAAGACGTATAAGGATATGGAAACTGAAAGAAGGGGATAGAAGGGTCGAGTACCTCAAAATGGTAAAGGAAGGAATTCCAACAGATGAAGAAAGAGGGGTGGAAGAGGAATGGGCTAGATTTAAGAAGACACTAGTGGGTGCAGCAGAAGCAGTATGTGGGAGGACAAGTAGTAAGAAGAGGTGGAAGGAAACACCATGGTGGAATGAGAAGACAAAGGAGACAAGGGAAGAGTACCAGGAAAGAAAGAAGGAGGCGAAGAGAGTGGTGGCTGAGGAGAGAAGGAAGTGGATGGAAGAGTGGACAAAGATGATGGAGGAGGATAGTGAAGGTACAAAAAAGGTCCTGTATGGGATGGTAAAAAATAAGAGGCGGACGGATCCTACGGATTATGTTAGAATGGTGAACAAAAGGGGACAAGAGATAGAAAATAGGGAAGAACTGAAGAAAATGTGGAATGAATATTTTGAAGAACTTCTGAACCCAAATGGAAAAGATGGTGAGGAGGAAGAAATCGGGGAAGAGGAAGATGAACTGCAAACAGAAAAGGACTTAACATGGAAAGAAGTGGAAGATGCAGTGAACAAGATGAAAGGAGGGAAGGCACCGGGTGTGGATGAGTTGAGTGTGGAGATGGTGAGAGCAGCAGGAGAGGTGGGGATACAGTGGCTGTACCGAGTGATGAGGACAGCATGGAAGGAAAGGAAGACCCCAGAGGACTGGAAAAAAGGAATCATTGTCCCGATCTTCAAGAAAGGTAGTAGAACAGATTGCAGAAACTATCGGGGAATAACACTGATGAGTCATTGTGCAAAGATCTTCGAGAAAGTTTTGGAAAAGAGAATTAGGACAAGGATAGAAGGAGGGATGAGGGAAGAACAACATGGCTTCAGAGCAGGAAGGTCCACAGTGGATTTGATTTTTGCTGTAAGGCAGTTACAAGAACAGCACTATGAGTATGGAACAGATCTACTGATGGCCTTCCTGGACATTGAGAAAGCATATGACAGTGTATGCAGAAACAAAGTATGGAAGTCCCTGGAGGATAGAGGAGTAGAGAAATGGACTATAAAGAGGATAAAGGAGATGTACAAGGGAAGCGTGAGCTGTGTGAAAGTGGGAGGAGAGAGATCTGACTGGTTGGAACAAAGAAACGGCCTGAAACAAGGAAGTGCACTGTCACCGTTACTTTTCATTGTGGTGATGGATGACATAATGACCCTAGTGGCACAAGTAATTGGGGACGGAAAGATGAAAGCAATGGTGTTTGCAGATGATTTGATGATTTGGGGAAACAAGGAGGAGGAGGTACAGGAACAGTTGGACGTGTGGGAAGGAATAATACAAGGATATGGGATGAAATTTAGCATAAATAAGAGTGAGATGGTGATCACAACAAGGAAGAAGGAAAGAACCACAACGGGAATAACAATTGGTGGGGAACAGCTGAAGAAAGTGGAGAGTTTTAAGTATCTGGGAAGCCTGATACAAGATAATGGAAGAAACGATAGAGAAATAAATGAGCGTGGGAGGCAGGCAGAAGCATTTCGGAGGAGTGTGAGAAGCATGTTATGGAGCAAGGATGTCCCTCAGAACAGCAAAAAGATCATATATCGGACGTACTATGTCCCTATCCTGACGTATGCCTCGGAGACCTGGGTTATGAAAGGAAGGGAGAAGAGCAAAATACAGGCCAGTGAGATGAGGTTCTTGAGAAGCAGTATTGGAGCTACAAAGATGGACAGAATAAGAAATGAGAGGACCAGAGAATTAATGAAGGAGGAACCATTACAGGATGGTATAGAGAAATCTAGACTTAGATGGTATGGACATGTAAAACGAATGGAGGAGAAGAGGATACCCAGGAGAGTACATGAGACGAAGTGGGAAGGAAAGAGACCGAGGGGAAGACCGAGAGACAGGTGGCTGAAGGGGGTGGAAGAAAGCGTGAAAAAGAGAGGAGAAGACTGGACAAGGGTGGAGGCTGAGAGATGGTGGGAAGACAGAAGACGTTGGAGAGGCTTGTGTTCCAAACAGACCCGGCCAGTGGCTGGAAACTGTGCAAGATGATGATGATGGTATAAAATGAATAAATAACACACCGAAGCTATGCTACCTTTGTCACCGTTATTCAATAAATACGAGAAATAGGCCAAACACTCGACAGCTATACAAATATAATACAAAATACAAACACAAAGTACTCTGATGATGAATATATCAACACTCACCATGCAATGATTATATCCTTCAAGATGAAACAAGAGTTTGGGTGAAGGTCGTTTACAGTTTACAGCAGTTAACACAGAATGCAGAAATAACATCATGACAATACCAAGCACACTCGCTCACTGTATCGCGACTCTGTACGGTTAATAATAGCCTCCCCATACGTAATGTTAAGTTAAAGTATTTAGCACCAAGCACACAAACAAGCTGTTCTGTGGCGATATTATTGCATTGATTTTACATTGTCGATTTGTAGGTTATTGAATGACAAGCGTTAATTTGAACACTACGGTATGCAATGAAACATTACTGGATACGTAAACATTAAGACTAAATGTCCATAGCCTATTTGGTACGTCACGCACGTATTCTAAATTAAGTATATTTAAATTTGAATTGAACAAACAAGGCTAACCATGAAAATAGTTTGATGTCGAAATGAACGATAGCCGGCCGTTACAGGTTGGTGTGCGCGGTCTCCAGCTGTATTTCCAGCATTTTCCCACGTTCTTCCTGCGGTACTATTTACAACTTATTGACTCGATGCTTAAAGTAAACGAAACGATGGCAATGAAACAAACTCTGACATAGTTAACAGGCGACTGAATGAATGACAATAAGCTGGAAACATATGGTATTAGTTGTCAAAATCCAGCCAATAGGAGCCCGCGGCGGTCAGCTGTTCCAAGCTCCCACCATTTCCTTCACGTTCATTCTTTTGAAATACAGAGTATAGTACCAACATCTTCCAAATCGTCTCAATAGTACAGGAAAAATCTTGCATTTCTTGAAAAGTCAACGGAAATATATTTATTTGTTTATAAAGTGCCCCTGGCAGAACTGTGTCGCGTACAGCCCGCATAGCACTAGAGCCGGGCGGGTGGTCTGTACACATGGGGCGCACACAACCCATTATGCGAGAGTTCTCGCATGGGTCTGCTAGTTCCTATACAGTATAATATCAGTAGGCAAGTAATACATGTTGCTCATTACTAGTACAAAAGTTGGTATTCTTTAATCCGAAATCACAGCGCGGCACTATGCTTGTTTACATCACAGAAGAAGAACTCCAGCTGTAGATGACAGACGTCTACAAAATGGTCTGTTTGTTACTTCAAAAATAAAAATAAAAATCCCTCTCGGAACGCTGGAAGGCGGAGGTAGATTTCAAAGGGCAAAGAAAAATATTTTGATTTCTCCAAATTTGCCAATTGTTGTAGCTCCATCAACCTAGTTCCTGTATACCGCACCCACAACGTGGCATGTTTTTATGTTGCAGTCAGTTGCCGTCGCTCATGAACCTCGAGACGCTGCACATGCGAGACACCCAGCGCACTCTCAACAACATCCCATTGAACATGGAAAGCCTGACGAACCTCACGGACCTGGATATGGCACAGAACTCTCTCCCAAAGGTCCCCGATGCCCTGTACGCACTGCCCAATCTGCGCAGACTCAACCTCAGTGACAATGAGATCACAGAACTAGCCCAGGCCATAGGCAAGTCTTTGTTCAACTTGAGCAATACATACGTGTCTAGGGGAATTTTTCAGTGGTCACTGATGATGTACAGACGCTGGTATTTGTTCGATGTAGTAGTAGTAAAACTGGTTGCTACCTGCCGTCTTGGTTCATTATTTATTTACCATAAACCTCCGTCTTGAGGAAAGAATTCATGATGAAAATTAATAAATGTAAAACAAAAATATTGGAGTGCAGCCGAAATAAATCAGAATCCTCTGTGGACATCAAATTGGCAGGTGAAAAACTAAAGGAAGTAGGAGACGTCTGTTACTTAGGAAGCAAAATAACTAGTGATGGACAAAGCAAAGGGGATATAAAAAGTAGGTTAGCTCAAGCAAGGAAAGCATTTCTTCAGAAAAGGAATCTGTTGACATCGAATATAGATTTAGGTGTTAGGAAGTAATTTTTGAAGGCCTTTGTGTGGAGCGTGGCGCTCTATGTAAGTGAAACTTGGACTATTGGTGCAGCAGAAAAGATGAGAATTGAAGCGTTTGAAATGTGGTGTTACAGGAAAATGATGAAGATCAGATGGGTAGATAGGGTTACAAACGAAGAGGTATTAAGACGAGTGGGAGAGGAGAGATGTTTCTGGCGACTGCTAATGAAGAGAAGAGATAGGTTGGTAGGACACTTAAGACACCCAGGAATAGCAAGCTTTGTTATGGAAGGAAGGGTCGAGGACAAGAACTGTAGGGGTAGACCAAGGTTAGAATATGTTAAACAGATTGCCTCGGTCGTACGGTGTGGTAGCTATGTAGGGATGAAATGATTGGCTCAGGACAGGGAGAGCTGCATCAGGCCAGTCAAAAGACTGAAGATTCAAACAACAACAACAAGCCTCAGCTGACTTTATGGAAGGCCAGATTAAAACTAGGATATTAATATTGTAACTAACCTGGTCGGTAAGCCAATCCCCAGTTGCCGTTATATACGGATGCAGTCGCATGTGTTCAAGTGTGAGGTGTGGTGGTTGAGTTACGAATGTTCATAAATTACTTTTAGTTGTTCAATTTATTTGAAAAATTGCACTGAACTTTTCTAAAGCCATTGTGAGACAAAACCATTGGTCCCTACTAGGTTAGACGACTGTCTGGGGGAAACCATTGGTCGCTACTAGGTTAGACGGCTGTTTGGGGGAAACCATTGGTCACTACTAGGTTAGACGATTGTCTGGGGGAAACCATTGGTCCCTACTAGGTTAGACGACTGGGGGAAAACATTGGTCGCTACTAGGTTAGACGGCTGTTTGGGGGAAACCATTGGTCGCTACTAGGTTAGACGGCTGTTTGGGGGAAACCATTGGTCACTACTATTTTAGACGATTGTCTGGGGGAAACCATTGGTCTCTACTGGGTTAGACGATTGTCTGGGGGAAACCATTGGTCTCTACTAGGTTAGACAACTGTCTGGGGGAAACCATTGGTCACCACTAAGTTAGACGACTGTCTGGGGGAAACCATTGGTCGATACTAGGTTAGACGACTGTCTGGGAGAAGCCATTGGGCGCTACTAGCTTAGACAACTGTCTGGGGAAAGCCATTCGTCCCTACTAGGTTAGATGATTATCTGGGGGAAGCCATTCATCCCTACTAGGTTAGACGACTGTCTGAGGGGAAACCATTGGTTGCTACTTGACTTGACTGAGAAACAACGATGGAACGTGAAGACAGAATACTGTTACTCTTCGACAATGCAACAGGCGGACAACAAATACCGTGAAAGAAAGGAAAGCATAATACGAACAATTACATTGTGGGCAAAACGTGTGATGTCCAGTGGGTGGGTGTACGATTATCTTTATGGTGGCATCAGAAAGTCTGTCTGTTAGGTAGTCAGCCCGAAGGCTGGTTGGATCCTCAGAAAGTACCGCCGTTACGTTATGTGAGTAGATACCCACAAAAACCCAAGGCAGCGCTATTTTGAGGCGTTCTAGGCAAGAAGAGGAGTGAGGTAGTTTGCCATTGCTTTCCTCACTGAGTCAGAACAGTAGTCCTAACCCTATGAGTAGAACCTTTCACAGCATTCACAGGCACGGACTGTGCCCCGAATGCCATTACTAAGCACCACCCATACCTCATTAGCTTCCATATAATCACAGCCATGAGAGAGACTGAGACATCGGTGAAAAGCCACCTTTTACTCTAGCCTGTGCCAACTGACAAATGCAAATGTACTGTATTCATCAAGAGATGGCAAACAGGCAGAAAGTAATGGCGAGATATTTTTTCGAGCTAATATGGTATTATTACTATTTCATTCCATAATTTCTCTCTTCCTTACTATACTGCTGAGAAACACCATTTCTGTAGCTTGAAGACGGCATGTAATTACAAATACATTAGTACAGCACACACTCACTAGTAACATTGTAACAATATTAACTCGTTATTTCCCCACTCTGTAGTGAATTAGTTAATTTTAGTCCTTATTACTACATATTGTATAATATTGAACAAAATCCTCATTTGCTGCATGAGGCTAAGGTCAGAATTCAAAATGGGAAATCTTAGAATTTCAATTGCTAAAAGATAAAAACTCTTTATTAAACTCCAAATAATAATCTTCTAGGTTTTTGCTGTGTCCGTTGTGAGGATTTGCCCAGTTGTACTGAAGAATATTGTTTTAGATATGTGGCAACAACTGGAGACGCTCAACCTGTGCAGGAACAAGTTGACAGCATTGCCATCATCGCTGTGCAAGATCTCCACCCTGAGGCGGCTTTACGTCAACGATAATCTGCTGGACTTTGAAGGGATCCCCTCTGGCATTGGCAAGATGTGCTGCCTAGAAGTATTCTCTGCAGCCAACAATCAACTGGAGATGATCCCAGAGGGACTTTGCAGGTAACACACACATAATGATGAACACAAGATAAACCACTTCTTCTTCCTATTTAAACATAAATTGTGCTAAATGTTCTGGCATAACTCAACAAAATGACAGTGTTTCGCCCCGGTGTGCAATTGGGCTCTTCAGTTGGTTTTCTTTTGAAAATTATATACTTCTTCTTCCTCCAAGCTTTCATTTCCGTTCCTCTTCCCGTCATCATCATCATTTCTTCACTCCAGCAAGCCGGGTTCGGTTATAAATGAGCCATCTCCGAAATGTCCTGTCCGTCCATAACTGTTGTTCTTGTATGTGATGCCAGTTCTTACCTCTAGCTTCAAGGTCCTTGTAAATTTGCTTCTCCCACCCATCGCGAGGTCTTCCTCTTGGTCTCTTCCCGGGGCCACTCTGGCCAAAGTACACTCGGGGTATCCTGTGGGGAGCCATCCTCTTCATATGACCATACCATCTCAATCTCTTGAGTTCTAGTGTCTCCAGCAGGCTCCTTCCAATCCCAGTTGTTGTCGGATATCCTCATTCCTTATTTTAGCCATTTTCGTCTTTTGAAGGCAAAAACGGAGGAACTTCATTTCTACTGCCTGGAGACGACTGTTTGTTGGTCCAGTAAGGGTTACTACTTCCAGTCCATATGTTAGTATAGGTATTAAGTATATCTTGAACAAACTAATCTTGGAAGCTTGTGGACATGTTTTGTCCCAAAGTAGCTGACGCATTGCCTGAGAGAATTGGAAGCTTTCTGTATTCTGTTGTTAATCTCTTGATGTATGGCATTGACCGAGGAAAGAATACTACCTACAGTAAATACTGGAATTTGTCTGTAACATTTATCTCCTCATCTCCAAGTCTTAGATAGACCGCTGAAGGATTTCTACTAGTCACCAAACCAACTGTCTTGGTTTTGCTGATTTTAAGACCCATGTTCACAAATTCATTCTGCCAAAGATCTAGTCTAGCTTGCACCTCCTCTTCTGACTCGCCCCACACCAAGGCAACATCGGCGAAAACTAAGGCATTTGTTTCTTGATCCTTGCTTTTAACCGCTTTTAAGACTTCATCCATTATGATAATGAAGAGAAGCGGTGAAAGGTAACTTCCCTGTTGGACTCCGCTCTTAGTTTCGAACCAACCTGACTTCCCATCCTGGACCTGTACACAGCTCTTGGTTTCATCGTATAATCGTTGTACCCGTGCTATGATGTCTTTGGGCACTTTCTTACGTCTTCCCGTATCAATTAATATTAGTAAACCAAAATTAGAAGGAATCTCCTTCAATCAATACTTGTATATTCGTACACAATTACATCGGGAACACGTTTCGGACCCAATAGCTCCTTCTTCAGCCCTGAACTTCAATTTTTTTAAAATCAATCAATCACGATACAAACTAACATCAACATAATACTGGTTAAACATGCTGTACCTAAAAACATATGAACCCTGAAAATGACACAAGCTAAAATATATTAAAAACACACATTACAACACTGTAGTGATTAAGCTAATGTTTGTTGCGTCATAGTGTGACGACTTAGTCCTGTTGAATGATTGACCACATGAATTTTTCAAGAACAGACTTGGATTTGAGTTGCACTGTGCCGTATGATGTGTCATGTTGATAGTCAAATAGGTTTTGCCCATGTGGCTTGTGACGGAGGCTTCTTCTGTATGGTATCTTAGAAGGGAATAAATAACTTGATTTCCTTGTGCAGAGTCTATCCGAAAGAAAAGAAAAATCAATTAGAGTGATTAAGCCCATAAAATGAAAATTTAATTTAAAAATTTATTTTATAAAAGAACTTTTAGAAAAACCTTTAAACCATGATGCCCGCAATATGCAAACTGACTTACGCCTGTTGAAAGTAGAAGGAAGGAGAATGGGCCTGTGATCCCGGCCTGTCTATCTTGAAAAAACTGCAAATTGAACAAATTAACTATGTGTTAGAAAAAAGGAAAACTTCGATGGAAGAAGATTCGTTAAGTTAAATGTGAAAAAATGAAAAGTGACAATAACTAAGTGTGGTGTGAAAACTAATTCAAAGTTACCTGGTTCGATGTTGCCTGTGCGGAGGTCACTAGTGGAACGCTGTGCATGCTATGACTCGAAAAGTGTGTAGTGCCGCTGCGGGGAAACAGCGACGCGTAAGGGGAAGAGGAGAGGTCGCTGTTTTTGTGTTGACCAACTGAACGTTATAATATTAGTTTTTAATATGGCAACACTGAAAATGGCTTCAAAGCTATCTTAACTTTTGAATGTTACATTTTGAAATTCAAAATGCTACAAAAAGAATAAAAAATTAAAGAGTTACAAAATCAATTTCAATTAGCTATTTTTTCGTATCTTTAGTCATAAGTAGTTTGTCTTCATAAATTATATTTTTATCCCGTTCTTTGTCTATTTTTTAAAGCGTTACATAAAAAACGAGTGTCATCATCATCGTTTCTTTGCTCCAGCAGGCCGGGTGCGGTTATAAATGAGCCGTCTCCAATTTGTCCTGTCCATCCGTAACTGTTGTTCTTGTGGTTGATGCCAGTTCTTATCTCTAGCTTCGAGGTCCTTATAAATTTGCTTCTCCCACACATCGCGAGGTCTTCCTCTCGGTCTCTCCCCAGGGACACTCTGGCCAAAGTACACTCGAGGTATCCTGTGGGGAGCCATCCTCTTCATATGACCATACCATCTCAATCTCTTGAGTTCTAGTGTCTCCAGCAGGCTCCTTCCAATCCCAGTTGTTGTCGGATATCCTCATTCCTTATTTTAGCCATTTTCGTCTTTTGAAGGCAAGAACGGAGGAACTTCATTTCTACTGCCTGGAGACGACTGTTTGTTGGTCCAGTAAGGGTTACTACTTCCAGTCCATATGTTAGTATAGGTATTAAGTAGGGGTTTTCTGTACTGAAAATTTGGGTTCGGTTCGGTTTGGCAAAAAAATGTACTTCGGTTCTCGGTACCAAATCGGTTCGGTACAGCTCGGCTGATTTTCACACGCTAAACTAGAGTAATTTGTAAACCATTAACAAAAAAGTAACACATGACTTCTAAAGATTAAAAAGTAAACCAAATATTTGCCAAATAGCACAATTTTTATTTTACAGAAAAAATGTACAGCTAATAATCTCATACAATGTTCCATTAACTTTCAAACTTGCGCTCTTAGTGTGGTGTAAGCCAATTGATGCATACATTAAATAGACATTATGCGGAGCCCGGCCAGGCGGGCTATAAACACCGACATCCATTGTGTTGTCTTTTGACAATAAACCTTGTCCCATTGCCTTTATCGCCTTTAAAGTGATCACTGGTGGTCGGTATTTCCGGGATCCCCCAGATCACTACGCTATTTATGTCTCTTGTACCGAACTGAACTTTTTTCCTAGTTTCTTATCGTCTCGAACCGAGGTCGGTAATTTCCTTTGTACCGTACCGTAACCGAAAAATCGGTGCACCGTCGACCCCTAGTATTAAGTATATCTTGAACAAACTAATCTTGGAGGCTTGTGGAAATGTTTCGTCCCAAAGTAGCTGATAGAAATTGGAAGCTTTCTGTATTCTGTTGTTAATCTCTTGATGTATGGTATTTTTCGAGGAAAGAATACGACCTAAATAATGGAATTTATCTACAACATTTATCTCCTCATCTTCAAGTCTTAGATGGACCGTTTAAGGATTTCTACTAATCACAAAAAAAAATAAAAAAATAAAAATGGAGTGTATTAATTTGTATTTATTTTTAATACAAGAACACAAGTTTGTCAAGTGCATCACTATTTTCACCTTACTTTCTTGCAGCAATGAAGTGACTTGTTCTGTTCATAATGTATCCTGTTGTAGGTGTGGGTCCTTGAAGAAACTGATCCTGACGTCTAACCGTCTCATCACTCTGCCCGATGCCATCCATCTGCTGACGGACTTGGACGTGTTAGACTTGCGAAACAACCCCGAGTTGGTGATGCCGCCCAAACCTTGTGAGGTTCAGCGTGGTGCAGGGGTGGAATTCTATAACATAGACTTCTCTCTGCAGCATCAACTACGACTGGCTGGAGCCAATGTTCCTACACCCGTTAGTGCTGGTGGCGATTGTGAGTATTTTCAACATGTGTTTATAGTAAAATTAGGTAATAGACAATGCAAAATAAGGGTGAATAAAGAATTGGATGTGTATACATGGGTTGGTTTTTTAGTTTTGGCACCAATGCTTCAGTGCCAAGTTGCAACAATGTTGGGCGCTGCCACTTTTACCGACGGTTGCTGCCCTGCATCCCCTCCCTCAGAGCACATGACCTCGCCCGTCCTCACCATCGCTCGTGCGCAGTCGCGCCTGTTAGATAGGTAGTGTGAAACCAGCGCTCGCGAAAGACAGTCGCAATGTTTTCCAAGCAGGAACAGAGAACGTGGATAAAAATTCAGTGTGCTAGGGGTCGCAGTGCTAAACAGTGTCACCGAGGATTGCAGGAAGCGTGCGGTGCAGCTGCGTTACCGTTCAGAACGGTAGCAAGATGGGTGGCAGCCTTTTGAGATGGGCGCGAACGTGTGGAGCTCATGCCTCGATCTGGTCACCCACCAGTAAGTGATGACAATGTATAGTTTGTGTCCACGTTAGTAGAGGTGGATCTGAACGTAACGATTCGTCAATCAGAGCAAGATACCGGACTGGCGCATACAACTGTCCTCCACATCCTGAAGGACTTACTGAAAATGAGGAAGATTGCGTCCAAATGGGTTCTGCATGACTTAACCGACATGCACAAATGGCTGCGATATGAAGTTTGTCGTATGCACTTGCAGCGTTATGAGCGCGAAGGAGAGGTCTTCTTACGGCGTATCATAACCATTGACGAGACGTGGGCCAGATCTTATGAGCCACAGTTAAAACGCCAATCGAACGAGTGGCGGCACCACGGATCACCACGGAAACAAACAGTTCGACCAACCCCAACCAATGTGCAGGTAATGTTGATTCTTGCCTATGATTGGGATGGTGTGATCATTCACCATACTGTTCCCCGAGGGCAAACCGTTAATGCGGCGTACTATTGTTCGTTTCTGCAAGACCATCTCCGAGGAGCTCAGAGAAGGAAACGGCGCCACCACATGGTTACACCGCCCATCGTTCTGCATGACAATGCTAGGGCACACACAGCAGGTGTTGTGTCGGCATTGTTGGATCGCTGGGGCTGGGAGGTCCTCTATCACCCCCCCCCCCCATATTCTCCCGACATCAGTCCCTGCGACTATGATCTCATCCCGAAGATGAAGATGACAATGCGCGGGGAGCACTTCCGTACCATTGAAGACGTTAAGCAAGTTGCCGAGCGCTCTCTTCGTACCATCAATAGATTGGGCAGTGCCAGCGGGATCCAACGACTTCCGCATCGCTGGGAACACGTTGTACGCAACGGTGGGTAATACATCGAGGGCCTGTGAACTTGGAACCATCTAAATGAGTTATTAATCCAGTTATAACTAAGGTGCCAAAACTAAAAAACCAACCCATGTACATCTGAGAAAAATATGTTATGAACACATGGGTGTCGGACCCCGAGAAATCTTGGTTTTATTCACGACATCATTGTCGGTAATCCTGCGGCATCTCTTGACCATGTACTGAACTATTTCGGACTAGTATATTAAGTAGAATATTTGTAGATGTAAATGTGCCACTTTCTGTTTATTCACGACCTCCTTTTATTCTGTCAATTAGTTTCAAAACATAGAAGTTCTTTTTGCTGGCTCAGTCAATGACAAGATGGGGGGAGCGTGATGGTGCAGTGGTTTAGCTACTCGTCTTTCACCCGGCCGGCCAGGGTTCGAATCCCGGTGACAGCGGGGTGGAATTTTCACCTGAAAAATCACGTGGCGTCAGGAAGGGCATCCGGCCTTAAATCCCCGGCCAAAACCAAAAACGAGCCTGGTTGGCTCTGGCGACCCCAATTAATTGGGAAAAGACGAAGAAAGTCGGTCAGTCAATGACAAGATGGAGGTCTTGCATAATCATCATCATCTTCTACAGTTTCCAGCCCCTGGCTGGGTCTGCTTGGAACAGGTCTTGCATAATAAGATGAAATTTTCGAAGAATAATTATCATTCAAATGGACCAAGTTATAGTGAATTAGTGGAAACTGAAAGTAAGAGTGATATTCAGGCCTCTAGTCGCCATAATATAACTAACGTACATACTGCATTTTGATTGTTGACCAACTCAAATATACTGCATCTGCTCTTCCTGTAGCTGCAACTGCACATTGTGTCATATTTCCAAATATAACACACTCTTGAGCACTACTAGTTGTATTAGTATATTAGCATATAGTTATTTTAACCTATACTTAACCCTCTTAGTGCCAGGCCTGCACGCTCACAGTATGCCAAGAGTGCCAGACTGATTTAGAGGATTTTGCAGGTTCACACTCTCAGGGCCATATAATTCACAATAACCAACACAATGGCTTGAAATTCTCCCTAAATGCTAACTAGAGAACTCACTTACTTCTGAACTACATTTTAACATTATCATGCTCATGTTTATTCAAAATAAAAATATTTTTGGAACATTTTCAAAACACGAAAAATATAAAAACCCGAAATAAAACAAAATATAATTAGAAATTCAACTCACAGATAGGTAATGTTTACTTCTCTGTAATCTCCCATTCCCGATGAATAAACACGTAAAATATCACTTTATTATGTACAATAGTTTGGGAGTTATCTTCACTAAAGATAAACACAACACACAGAAAACATATTTACAAAAATATAGGCTTCAGGATTTACCCCTACCCTGCCAGGTGAGGGTTGGTATTTTGCATCTTGTCCTACCTGAACTTCACGGAAATCGTGAAACTGCTGGATATTGTTGTAGTCATCGCTACTACTGTCATTCTGAATGTCATTATCACTGTAACTATCGCTGTTTACCTTAGGCCTAAAATCACGCGGTCGGATGTTCACATCAATCCCGTCGCTATCCCTTTCACTTTCCACTTTCTCATCTATTGGAGGATTAAATTCCTCATCCGAGTAATAATCATCATCATCCTCCTCTTCACTCAAATTATTTATGTACATAGCCAGATCATCGCCGTCAACAAACTTATTTCTCTCGCTCGACGCCATTTTACTCAATGTGTCATAGATGTTACACGGCGCGGATGAACACAGATTTCTAAAATTCACTGAACCAGAAATAGGAAACATACGCGTCATCTAGCGACGTAGTTAAAAGCCACTATCCTTTCTCTGTGGAATCAACGGGTATGGTGCCGCCTCCTGGCAAATCCAACAGTACTAAATACGTATAAAAGAGCGGTCTGTTCAAACGACGATATATCGTAGTTGGCACTTTAGGCGTAAATACGGAACAACGATATATCGTTGTCTGGCACTCTAAGGGTTAATTTACAAAAAAAGAGATAATAGCCCATTTAAATGGCCATTCTCTTGCATCCTCACAGCTGACTGGTCACAGAACTAAGACTGCGCTGCAGCCGCACAGCAGTGCATGCACCAAGTTCAAGGTTACACAGTGTTGCAATTTTACGCAACTACCTGAAATACGAAAGATTTGTTTTTAATACCGACCAACTTTTATTAAGTACTTTGCAGTGTACGACCTATGACGAGATTTCATGTTAGCTATTTTGAACACTTGTTTTACGTTTACTCATACTATGCTATCATGCAAATCACAAAACTGACGCTTGTGCTAGGCTTGCACGACCGGTAGACAGAAATACCGTATTTCCTCCCATAATCGTCGCACTTTTTGAGCCTAAATTTCGTGGAAAAAAGCAGGGTGCGACGATTATGCGAAGAATATACTGTATCATTATTTGCTGCACGGGCCAGTCATTCGCGTAGCGTGAGTCTGGCGTGAGTCATAGCCTGCAGTCAGAGACAGGCTTCTTTCTTCTAACAAGGTCACGACAGCTAAAAGCTCGCGGAATGTGCTGACGAAGCTGGCCGTTCCCGTCACGGTTCATAGCCCGCAGGCATAAAGACGAGATTTACTTTCTCCTAACAAGATCACGCCAGATTAGGCCTATAGGATCGCGGAATGTGCGCTGGCCACTCGCGTCACAGTTCATAGCCCGCAGGCATAAAGACAGATTACTTTTTGCTGACAAGATCACGCCAGATTAGGCCTATAAGCTCGCGGAATGTGCGCTGGCCGTTCGAGTCACAGTTCATAGCCCGCAGGCATCAAGACGAGATTACTCTCTGCTGACACGATCACGCCAGATTAGGCCTATTAGCTCGCGGAATGTGCACTGGCCGTTCGCGACACAGTTCATAGCCCGCAGGCATAAAGACGAGATTATGCCTACTTTCTGCTGACAAGATCACGCCAGATTAGGCCTATAAGCTCGCGGAATGTGCCCTGGCCGTTTGCGTCGCGGTTCATAGCCCGCAGGCATAGAGACGAGATTACTTTCTCCTGACAAAATCACGCCAGATTAGGCCTATAAGCTCGCAGAATGTGCGCTAACCGCTCGCGTCGCGGTTCATAGCCCGCAGGCATAAAGACGAGATTACTTTCTCCTGACAAGATCACGCCAGATTATACGCTTGTGGAATGTGCTAAGTGATGAAGCTTGCCGCTCGCGTCACAGTTCATAGCCCGCAAGCATAAAGACGAGATATTTTTCTTCTGACAAAGTTGCGCCAGGTTATTAAGTTGCGGCAGCATGTGCAACTGACTGGCGCACAAATATGCTATCCGACGATTATGCGAGGAAATTTTATGAACCTATTTTTAGTGTTTGAAAAGTGGGGTGCGACGATTATGCGAGGAAATACCGTAAACAAGTACACCCGAACATGCACTAGTGGTGGCCAATTTAAATCTTTAAAATTTGGATGGCTCAATTAATACCCGCACCTCAATTTTTCATGTCCGATTTAGTATAAAAATGTGCAGTTGGTATTCGAGTATATACGGTATGTTCAATTCCTACCTCAGCTTTCTAGAGGTGGTTTTGCTCTTTAAAATGCCGGAATTATTACCTGATGGAGTGGAGGGGAAAGTAGGAGGAAGTTAGTGGTGTCTGCTGCTGAGAGTTGCAGTAGAGACAATGTGAAAAAGTAAATTGAACATTCCTCCCCTCTCAATCATGCTGCAGCACATGGGACATGCCCGCCTACAAAACTTGTTGGTGCACAAGTGCTAACAGGTAATAATGACGGTCTACTAACGTAAGGCCACAGCCAGCTCTTTCCTAGCCCCTTATATTTATTATTATTCCCTTTTTCAGAGGGGTCGGAGTTGAGGTGCAATGAAATGATTCTGGCGGGTGTTTTTTTTTTACGGCCGGATGCTCTCCTTGACGCCAACCACATGACAGGGATTAATGGGAGATTTATTTATTTAGCACATGGCTTTTAGTGCCGGGAGTGTCCGAGGACATGTTTGGCTCGCCAGAGGCTGTAGCTGCTTCAAGCGGACACCCATGGGGTGAGCTACAAGTTCCATCAATTTCAAGTAGTTCCAACTTTCACTACCAGATGTCACTGACACCTAGTGGTGAACATTGGAACTTTGATAGAGCTTTTCAATGAACTCTAACCTAGAAATTTAGCTTCACACAAGTTTATTTAGTGGAAGGATCTTTTACATGCCAAAAATCTATGTCATGAGACCGCCGGCTTTACTTCCCCTCCGAAGGAACGCATACTGAAGGATTTTAACTCTCTTAAAATATCCGATGACTTCGGTCGGGTTTGAACCCGCGATCTTGGGCACAGCAGTTCAGCATGCTACCAACTACGCCACCGAAGCCGCTACTAATGGGAGATGAAGATGAATGAGACTGGGCAAGGACGTAGAAGTGGCCATGGCCTGTCAGAAGGAACCATTCCAGCATTTGCTTGGAGTTGAAAATGGGGAAACCTTAGAAAACCATTTCAAGGACGGCTGATGGTGAGGCTCGAACCCACGTCTTCCGAGTCTGAAGATAGCTTGGCCTAGTGCTGGGCGTTAGCGAACGTAGCTACCGCTGCCGGTCACCTCTTTCCCAATCTCTGGTGCAAATGCACACATTACTGCAGACACTACAATAATACAAGTTATGAGATAAATCCTGCACACACCCAAGTACACGGGGATTAATAACCATGATGTCACAAACCGCAACTACTTTACTTGTGAAGGAGACAGTATTGACTAGTCTTCTTTCTTTGTCGTGCAGTTCAGAGCAAGGATCCCATCGCAAGGAAGATGAGACTGCGGAGAGGACGACGCAATGAACAAGAGGAAGCTGACCAGGACCAGGCCAAGATACTTAAGGTGAGTAGACTCGAGGACATTCATTGTCTGACCGTGCTGTGAGCATTATTTGTAACGGCGTGTGTCGTTTATCTTCCAGGGGATGAAGGATATCGCCAAGGATAAACAGAACAAGCAGAAAAACGCAGAGGAAATTAAGACGGAATCTCTCAAGTAAGTGTGCAAAATCTCATATTATTAGCCTTTCAAGATAACGAGTAATTCTTAACCCGGGAGAGGTCGCGTTGCGGTCTTTTAGACCAGGTTCGTATTGTTCACGTCACAATTGTTGTTTGCTGCAAGCCCCCACCACCATACTTCATCTAATTGTCGCGGAGAGTTTCAGCAACAGTTTCCTGCTGTCCGCCAGTCCAATTTTGCATGGTAAGTTGAACTATTCACCAATTAAACCACCACACACGACCTGTTGAGTTTTGCATTTTATGATGGGCTCCGAAGAAGATAGAATTAGGGCGCTCTTAGAGAGTGTGGAGAAAGAAGAAGGGTACAGAAACGGAGTACACATAGTGCAAAAAGACAGAGTACGAAGGGAACTGTTTGACATAGAACAACAGGGAGCAAGGGAGTTTGAAGGAGATTATGATGGAAGTGCAGAGGACAACTTGGCTTGTAGTGAACACAACACAGACTCAAAGGAATCTGTGGATGAACAACATTGTGGTAAGAATAAAATTAATCCCAAAACAAACAGAAATCATAAAAAATAAATACAATACTAGGAAATATTCATCACAGTAAAGTAATACAAGATTTGAAACAATCTGGTCTAAAAGACCCAGCGCGACCTCTCATTTCCGACGAGTCAACGCGACCTCTCTTGGGTTAATAATAATAATATCGTATGGCTTCGGGTGCCGGGTGCAAGCTTTGTTATTTGACACCCAGTGGGTAGCTTGCATGTCGAATTCCGTTGTTCCTTGACTATGAAAGTCAAGGAGGTTAGATGTTAGATATCTAAGCTCCTTGAGCACTATAGCGCTTTCTAGTAGAGAAATGAGGAACTTTGTGTTGGCGGAAACTCCCGAGATTAATTTTGCCAAATTCAAATTTGAATTCAAATGGGTTCTTTAACATGCCAACATCGTATGACATGCGTATCGTATTGTTGCCGCCTTTCAAAAATCACTTACCGTGGCCAGGAGCGAACCTGCAATCTTGGGGTTAGTAGACCGACACAATATCCACTCACCCACCATGGCAAGCTCTTGGGTTAATAATACTGCACCAATCAATACAAATTAAGAAACGTCTATTCAATTGAACAATTGTTGTACATGTTTCAGCTAAAAGTTCAATTAAGAATATATCGTTCTGTCAAATCTATAAATTACTGATTACAAAGAACAATAATTTGCTATGAATAAACCTCAGAAATAATTATTAAAAGAAATGGATATCCTTACATAGAATGGATTAAAATATACTAGTGCGCCCGTGAGAGCTTTCGCAACGTAAATGTAGGTTTATGGGGTAGTAGGGGAGAATGTGGGAGAAGGAAGTTTTAAATATTGAATAAATGTATTTATTGTTGTTAAACGGCATATGTACATGAGTAGAACACAAAGAAATATGTATAACAGTGTTTTGTACTTGGCATATTTCACGCAGCGTGTAGGTCACTGCAAGGGAAATGAATGAGTCAACGTCATCATCATCTTGCACAGTTTCCAGCCACTGGCCGGGTCTGTTTGGAACACAAGCCTCTCCAACGTCTTCTGTCTTCCCACCATCTCTCAGCCTCCACCCTTGTCCAGTCTTCTCCTCTCTTCTTCACGCTTTCTTCCACCCCCTTCAGCCACCTGTCTCTCGGTCTCTTTCCTCCCCACTTCGTCTCGTGTATCCTCCTGGGTATCCTCTTACATGTCCATACCATCCAAGTCTAGATTTCTCTATACCATTCTGTAATGGTTCCTCCTTCATTAATTCTCTGGTCCTCTCATTTCTTATTCTGTTCATCTTGGTAGCTCAAATACTGCTTCTCAAGAACCTCATCTCACTGGCCTGTATTTTGCTCTTCTCCCTTCCTTTCATAACCCAGGTCTCCGAGGCATACGTCCGATATATGATCTTTTTGCTGTTCTGAGGGACATCCTTGCTCCATAACTTGCTTCTCACACTCCTCCGGAATGTTTCTGCCTGTCTCCCCCGCTCATTTATTTCTCTATCGTTCCTTCCATCATCTTGTATCAGGCTTCCCAGATACTTGAAACTCTCCACTTTCTTCTGCTGTTCCCCACCAATTGTTATTCCCATTGTGGTTCTTTCCTTCTTCCTGGTTGTGATCACGATCTCACTCTTATTTGTGCTTAATGAGTAAACGTATTGTACAGAAATCTGAGATTAGGTAAGAGTCTATTGTAGATCTTACTTTGTTCACATATGTTCAGGCTCATGAGAAGTAAATATTCCAATGCAATGCAAGAAATGCAAAGCAGTCTGGAAATACAGAAAGACATATAGGTTAGGTATCTTGCCATGCCGCCGCACTGCCCTGCACTCCAGCGGCAGATTCGCCTAGTAGTACGCCGCGGTGCAAATAGTGTCAAGTCTTTGTTAAGCTTTACTGGGTTGACAGTGCTGTATGAGCAGTAGAGTAACTAACGGGATCTCATGTAAAGAGCCTTATTTTCTATACCGGTAGTGGAGAGCGCTACTCGCATCTAGTCGGCCGTGTCTCATCAAGAGCTACTGTTGCCTGGAAACGACATGACTTGCCATTCCTTCATGAGTTTATTTTATGACTTTTTAAGCCTTTTCTCGAGTGCAAAATACTATTAATTTAATTGTGAGGCATTTAAGGAGTAAGTAAGTGTGTTTCGCGCACATATTGGGTTATGCGGAACCTGTAGGTACCCCATATGTGTAGGTTGGTGTTAATAGGACCTTATTTTCGGTACAAAACTGGAATGGGACCTTAGCAGAATAATGTAGGGAGGGATTTGACTATTTATTTGTATATTTATGAGTAGCTCATTAAAATGAAGTTCTAAAATGTAGTCTATGTAGTCATCAAAAAAGCTTACATCCTCATCATCATCATTGATTCTCCACTCTAGCAGGCCAGGTGTGGAAATGAGCTAGCCTCTTCCATAGCTATGGGCCGATAGCCTAGATGTTAGGCCCCTTAAAACAACAATTATCATCATCATCATCTTCCATAGCTCGTCTGTCCTGCCACCATTCTTCTTCCACAACTGTCCTCCATTCTACGCTCCTCTTAGCCAAGGCTCTGTGGACTTGCCCAAGTCCTCGAAAATACATTTCAAAATAGAAAATTAATTATTCAGGTTTAAAAGATACAATTATGGACCATTATACAATATTAGTCTGCGATCGCAGCAAGTACCGGTATACGTGCGTGGTAGGATATGCCTAATTTCGCGTTCACTACGTCTGAAATAATTTAAAAGAAGCAGAAAAACTTTTATGCTTACGGGTATTAACGTTACCGCTCTTGGTACTCGTAGAACAAAACTACCTTAATTCTAATGACATCGTCGCTTTCCCTGACTGCTGTATACAAGGCTACTGTAATTTGACTGAACGACCACTGCCTGAGAAGCATATTGACAAAGACAGAAGAGTGAGAGGGATGGCCGAGTGTGACTGTCTGGCTAGGAATGCGGCTTTGGGGCAGGTTATTTCTGTTACAACAGCTAGCCCCAAACTTTCTGCAGCTAGGAAAGAATGCATTTATGCTTGTACTGCCACAAAGTACCGTAACAGCAATTGGTACACTCATGATATTTACGGTAATGCGGGAAAGAATGCATATTCTTGTACTGCCACAAAGTACCGTAACAGCAATTGGTACACCCCTGATATTTACGGTAATGCAGGAACATCAGTGGATTACCGTATCGAAAATAGGAATAGCAGGAACTCTGTAGTAATATGCGGAAGTCAATAAACAATCAAAAAGGGAAATCCGAAGAGACATCAGAGAACACAACACTAAAGTGGTCAAAGAAATCATGGATACCACAAAATCAATAAAGAAGATTAGAAAAGAATTAACTCCAGGCAAACATTGGATGCTGGGAGTAAAAGACAACAACGAAAAAAGACAAGCCTCAAGAGAAGAGATAATGACGCAAGCGACAGAGTTCTATAGGACACTATACTCAAGTAACTCTCAAAGATCCAACTTGCATCAGGACCAGAATACATCAGAAGAAAACCTAGAGGAAGAAACACCTCCAATACTACCCAGTGAAGTAAGAACAGCCATTCGACAAACGAAAACCGAAAAATGCCCAGGTGAAGATGGAATTTACAATGAATTTCTAAAATGGGGTGAAGAAGACCTAATCCCAGTCATCACAACATTATTTAATTCCATACTCACATCAGAAGACATACCAATGCAGTGGAAACAAAGCATTATCATACTTCTACACAAAAAGGGAGCCAAGGACGACATAAACAACTACAGACCGATCAACCTAATTGTAAACCTCTACAAGCTATTTATGAAGATCCTAACCAATAGAATGACAAAGGCACTGGACGAACAGCAACCGATAGAGCAAGCAGGATTCAGAAAGAGTTTCAGTACATCAGACCACTTGCAAGCAATAAATCAACTCATGGAGAAAGTTCAGGAATTTAATCTAGAGGTGTATATCGCATTTGTGTATTACAACAAAGCATTTGACTCCGTAGAACAGGGAAGCGTCTTACAAGCACTGGAAAAACAAGGCATCCCAAACAAATTCGTTAGACTCCTTGGCAAACTCTACGACGGTAACCAAGCCAGAATAAAGACAGAAAGAGAAGGATGTAACATCATGATAGAAAGGGGAGTAAAACAGGGAGACCCCTTCTCACCAAAATTATTCACCTGTTTGCTGGAAAATCAGTTTAGAAAACTAGACTGGGAAGAAAAATATGCATCAGAATCGATGGGACAAGACTAACCCATTTACGGTTCGCAGACGACATTGTTTTGGTGGCTGAATCAGCGAAAGAGCTGGAACAAATGATAAAAGAATTAGACAAAACAAGTAAAGAAGTGGGCCTTACAATGAACCCGAAGAAAACGAAGCTGATGACCAATGCGTTAGAAGCCCCAATTAATGTGAACGGAGAAACACTGGAATATGTTGAAGAATATGTATATCTCGGTCAGAACATGTCATTTTCAAGTCGTTCAGAGAAAGAGGTCAAACGAAGAATAGGACAAGCATGGAAGAGCTTTTGGTCCCTAAAGTTTATACTGGCTGACAAGACTCAAAAACACACTTTAAAGGCTGAAGTTCTGGAAAAATGCGTTATACCGGTGTTACTATATGGTTGCCAAACTTGGGCATTAACATCGAAACAAAGACAAATGATCCAGAGATGTCAACGGAAAATGGAAATTAAGATACTTCATGTCTCATTGAGAGATAGAATACGGAACGAAGATTTAAGAAGGAGAACCGGCATGAAAGACGCTATGACATCAGCAGACCAGATCAAATGGAGATGGGGTGGACATGTAGCGAGATTAGATCCTAACCGATGGACGTACAAAATGACGATGTGGGACCCAAGAACAGGAAGACGAAACGTTGGGAGACAAAGAATCAGATGGGCAGACTGGTTCGTAAAATGGGGAGGAAAACAATGGACAAGAACAGCGAAGATGAGGCAGGAGTGGAAAGACCTAGGGAGACTCGTATGCAGTGACCAATAAAACAATGCATCAACTAGAAAGACACCGTTCAGTGGGCATGCAGCAAAGTGGTACATATCTCTGGTGTGCAATAAAGGCTTCTCACAGAGCGGTGACCTCAAGAAGCACACTGTTGTTCATACTGGAGTGAAGTAATACACTTGTAGCACATGTGAGAAGTCATTTGCATGGCGGACAGAACTAATGGAACATTGTCTCGCGCTCTAATTTGAGGAAACATCATCGTGTTCACTAGGGAAAATAACCTTACTGCATCACAAGGAATTCAAAAGGTTCAACTATCTTGCGAAACACTTATTAATTCGTTCCGGGACCACATGTGCACAACATAGTGAATGATTTGTGGGATGTTAAAGAACGTGTATAGGTATCTGCATCCAAACTAGATGTTAAAACTCCACCGGTAAGGTTTTGTATTGCATTTTAAAAAGACCTATTTGAAACGGTTCAATATACGTAGATTTTACTGAAGAGTGAAGACTTCGCAGTTTCTGTCATTGTTCAAGTGCTTAGACAGGGTAAGCTTTGTGCTTAGTGGCAATGGGAAGCTCCCAGATATTAATTGATGGCTATTATGATTTCCGTAATACTAATGGATATTTGAGGCCTTGATATCGCCAGACTCAGAAATGAAGATTGTTGTAGCGAATTTTATGCCATCGTAATATAATTTACTTAATCTTTAATCAGCTGCACATCTATATAGAAGGCCCAATCAGAAAGAATAACCCCGAATGCTCCTCAGGACTTGCTCACCTGATGAGTTAAAACTGAGCAATTCCCTGCAAAGCAGGAGGCCATAGCCCTTATGGGATTTGTAAGGCTATTTATTTATTTATTTATTTATTTATTTATGTAGTAAACGCGCATCGTTAGTTACCCGTATTTCGTTAATAACGAGTCCAATATGCGAGTAAAAAAAATATTTTTTTTTTCCTAACTTGATAAATGTGGGGAGGGTCTTATATGCGATGCGAGAAATACAGTAATCATCATTATCCGAGTAATCGGGATCATGTTTCCATTCCCCTTTCCTCACAGAATTATTATACCCTGTTATAGTTAAAGATGTGCCGTGTTACAGGCCAAAGCGTTGGGACGAAACTCTAGAAAAGCCTCCTCTCGACTACTCCGAGTTCTTCGACGAAGATGCCGGTCAGTTCCCGGGTATCACCATCTGGGAGATAGAGAACTTCTTACCCAACCAGATAGAAGAGGCGGCACACGGCAAGTTCTATGAGGGAGACTGCTACATCGTGTTGAAGAGCGCTGTCGATGAATCTGGTTCTCTCACCTGGGAGATCTACTTCTGGATCGGGGAGAAAGCCACTGTAAGAGTTCATCTTTCATGTGTTGTCATATGTAGCTTTAACCCCAGCAGATACATTGCATCGCCTCAATGTTGCTAAAATGGAATGTATTGCACCTGAATTTAGAAATTCCAAAATAGAAGTAGATCAGTTTTGCTACTTTGGAAGTTACGGCATTACTAGGGATGTGGAAATATCTCGTCCACAATAAATTTTAATTTCACTGTTTTTAGCCTATTTTCATTTATGAAAAAATAGGCTTATGAGATTACCTTTTGTCTGTGTGTGTATGTGTGAGATTCATGTGTCCCCCCATAATAACTTCTAAACGTTTGGAGCGATTTCAATGAAACTCGGTAAGTTCATAGCACTATTCCGAACAACTCCGACCGTGCCTTTCAAATTTTGTTACGTCTCACCAATCCAACATGGCGACTGTGCGAAATATTTCACCTGCATTCAATATCTCCGAAACTGTTACCGATATCACCCTGGAATTTTGTACGGTGATAAAGGGAACTACTAGAAGTTCACCTATGTGACTTTTGAAAGACTGGCAACTACAAAACCAGCATGGCGGCCACACGAAGTTGTGACTTTTAAATAGACGTTTCTCACGATTTAACCAATCAAACGCAATGAAACTTGCTACAGTATATGTTTATACACGTTGTAATGCACCGACATCTAACTTCGTTCAATTGTTTACATAACCTCAAGATGGTGGCTGTGCGAAATATTTCACCGGCATTCTATTATCTCTGAAACTATTACCGGTATCACCCTGATATTTTGTACAGAGATAAAGGGTACTGCTGGAAGTTCATGTATGAGACTTTCAAAAAACGGTTAACTACAAAACGAACATGGCGGCTAAGCGAAGTTGAAAGTTTTAAATAGTCTTTTCTCACGATTTAATAATCCAAACACAATGAAACTTGGTACAGCAAATGTTTATACACATTGTAATGCACTGGTATTTAATTTAGTTCAATTGTTTACATAACCTCACGATGGCGACTGTGCGAATTTTAAAATTAAGTTTTTATTTCTTGTGTCGTAATCATGCGATCGAAGTGAAAGTTTGAATAAAGAACCTACGCAATAATTTTCCTTTAATGGTACATGACTATGGCCTATACATATAACAATCCAACATGGCGACCATCCGAAATATTTAGACGGACCTCAATATCTACGAATCTATTACAGCAATCAAACTGAATTTTTTAATGTTCATAGGGGCTATGAACATAAGTTCACCTATAGGACTTTCAATAACCTGGTGTTCACAAATCCAACATAGCGGCGACGTGAAGTATAAAATCGTTTCTCGCAATTTAACCATTTGAGTGCAGTGACACTTGGTGCAGTAAATCCTTATACAAATGTTAATCCACTAGCATCTAATTTATTTCAATTGTTTCCATAACCACAAAATGGCAGCTGTGCGAAATTTTAAAGTCTCGTTTTTACTTCTTGTATCCCAATCATGCGATTAAAGTTTGAATACTACACCTACACAATAATCTTCATGTAACAGTACATAACTCTGACCTACATATATAAAAATCCAACATGGCGACCATCCACAATATTTAGTCGGTTCTCAATATCTACGTATCTATTACAGGAATCAAACTGAAATTTTGTATGTTGATAGTGAAAATTAACATAAGTAGGTTATATGAAAATAGGCTTTAGTTCTTCACGGAACTACTGTGTTCTTATACGGTACTGACCATAGTGATCGTGTATAACTGCAATTTGCTAAACTGAATATGTGACAAAGTCCAATAATTGTGTTATTTCCCCCTTAAATACCATATATAGTGTACTTCCGATAATTTGTGTGCAGATAATTTGCTTTGCAGTTAATGCACGGGTCTCTAATCTTTAAAGTCCTCAGCAAGTCGTTCATTTTAACGGCTGCCATTACAGCTCAGTTTCAGTGTCTGCAGGTATCGGGTATTTTGTGCACATACTTGGAGCTGTAGTCACCTTTTTTCTCCATTATGCTGTGTGGTGTACTAATGACACTATCAAAATTATGACAGGAGGAATTCAATTTTTCATTTATGCCACCCTATGTTGCGATAAAAAAACCGAACATAAACATTCTCTTCTTAATTTTGCTAAAAGTAAAGTACAGGAGAAACTCCTTTTCTTTTTAAATTATTATTATTATTCCTTAAATTTTTTTTTTTATAGATTTACACCCAAAAATGTACCTGTTATTAATGAGATTATTGCTTGTGTTTCTAGCTGGATAAGCGAGCATGTGCTGCCATCCATGCAGTGAACCTACGTAACTACCTGGGCGCCCAATGCCGCACCATACGAGAAGAGCAAGCTGATGAGTCGGACGAGTTCCTGGCCCTTTTCGACTCGGATATAACCTACATTGAAGGAGGACGCACACAAAGTGGATTCTTTACGGTTGAGGATACGGTGAGGGTTGTTCCTTCTTACGTATAGTCCCGGATGCTTGTGGTCTTAACACGGAATGCTATTATCCAGCCTTGATGCATTCATGCATGCCTTGCATCTCTCATCAACATGTTGATTGGCAGTGGCCAATACACTCTCAACCCACCATAATATTGCAATACCAACTCCCACGGCTGCATAAAACGGAAATTTTTAAAAATATGTTTGAAAATTCATTAGATTTAAGTGTATTTTTTACAGACTATAGAAGAGGGATTTGGTGAGAAAATGAGAATGTGGTCCAAGAACAGCTCGATGTATTGAAGGAAAATATTGAGAAATGGGAAATGAAAATCAGTGTAGAGAAAAGTCAGACAATGGTAAAAACAAGAGGAAAGAAGGAAGGAAAAGGGATTGTTAAAATTGGAGATGTAGATCTGGAAATAGTAGAGCACTTCAAATATTTGGGAAGTGAATTGATGGAAAATGCAAGATTGGGTATGGAGATTAACAAGAGTGGGAGTGTTTTCTACCATCAGGTTCAGAGTTTAATTTGGGATAAAGACATTCCACTGAAGGCTAAAGAAGTTATGTACAAGGCCTATTACTTACCAATAATGTTGCATGGAGCAGAAACTTGGCCGATGACGAGGAGGGATGAATGTAGAATACAGGCAGCCGTAATGAAATTCCTGAGGAGTATGGTACAGAAGACTAGGAGAGAGAGAGTGAGAAATGAAGACATTCGAAATGAAGTGAATGTACAGAAGCTGAATGATAAACTGGAGCAGAACAGATTGAGATGGTATGGACATGTGAAAAGGATGAATGGTGAAAGAATGCTGAAACAAGTGATGGAGAGACGAATGACTGGAAAGAGAGGACGAGGAAGACCTAGAGTACAGTGGTAGGATTTGGTGAAGGCCAGTTGGAGAGTATGAAACCTGGAATGGAGTTCAGTGGTTGAGGAAGAGGGTGTAAAGTGGAGGGGTGTCTTATTTGCTCCGACCCGACCCAAGCTGGAGAACTGAAATTGATAATGACAGAAGAGGGAGAAAACTGTAGGAGTTCCTTCCAAAACCATGTCAATCCTGAACTTGTGTGGTATCGCCTCTTCTGCAATCCATAACAAATATTTCTTAATAACATGTAATTTTTTTGAGATTGTTTTTCGCATGTCCGAGCAATTGGGGTTATTTTGTGTTAACCATCTGAAAAGTTGCAATGTCAGTTGTCAATATGGCAACACTGAAAAATGGCTTCAAAGCTATCTATTGAGTGGGGATTTATCAATGGCAGGTAGTATTCAAATGCCAGCTACTTGTGTGCCGCCCTGTGTAATGTTGCGCTGGTCAGCTTGTAATAATATTAGCCGATGACGTGGTGGCTGCTGATCTCGTCATCCGCTTTATACGTGAGAGTGGGTTAAGGCCAGCAATCTAAATTTTCCTGTGTACATTGACTCAAAGACTTGTTCTTTTTTGAATGCTGAATTCTTGTTTTTCTGTAATCTTTTTAAATATTATAATTGTTTTTTTATTTTTATTTTTTATTATCGAATTTGGCCAACTATGGACCGCAAGGAACTTAAGACTTATTGGCTTTCTTTCTCTTCTCTTCCCAGAACTTCTTCATCCTGTCACTTCTCTCTTCTATCGTAGGCCATCGGTGGAGTAATTCCAACTTCCGCTGCATACCTCTTCACCTCATCTACCCATTTAGATGTGACCTTTAACCCCATGATGTAGCTGAAGATCCTTTTGGTCAGCATGCCTTCATCCATTCGTAGTAAATGTCCATAGAACTCTAGCCTCCGCTTCTTCATTACGTCTGTGATCTTTTCTGAACACTTATTAAGTTCTTAGTTTTTCCTCTTCTTCCATGTCCCATCAGTAGTTAGTTTTATTTAATACTAGCAGTAGTACCCGGCTTCGCCCGGTGGAATGATGATAATGTTTTAAGGTCTCCTTAGAAATGTAATGGACTTAAAATCTAAGTCATTTGCCCCCAAAGACAATGAGGGAGTAATATCTAGGTCATTTGCCCTTTTGATAAGGATGATAATAAAAACTACTGTTGAATTGACACGTCAAACTTACAAACTACCGTAATAGAAATACATATTTCAAAATTCACAGGCGAGGAAGACTTATTGTGTGTGGTGATTAATGGTGTAATGGGCGTAACATCTACTGTAGGTCATTTGCTCTTATGATGAGGATGATAAGGGAAACTACTACCGGTATTGAATTGACACTTCAACGTATAATGTACACAATGTACTGTAATAAAAATAACTATATGGCGGCTTCGGTGGCGTATTTGGTAGCATGCTGAGCTTCTATGCCCAAAATAGCGGGTTCAAACTCGGCCGAAGCCGTCGGATATTTTAAGAGCGTTAAAAATCCGTCAGTATGCCTTTCTTCGGAGGGGAAGTAAAGCCGGCGGTCCCATGTCAGATTTATGGCATGTTATTGAACCTTCCACTAATTACACCTGTGTGAAGCTAAATTGGATAGGTAAACAACGCTCATAGATGTCTACGTCCGTTGCCAAGAGCCGACTGCAGTGGCGTCTGGTAGCTAAGTTCCGAACTTGGCCTAGTAGTCGTTGACGGTGGCGCTTGGCGGCAAAAGTACGAACTATTTGAAGAATTCTAAGTTGCAGTTTGTACTTAAATTAAAAAACAGATAACACACACTAATACAGTCATCACAACTAACACCGGTTATCAGACAGGTTCTACACACACCCAAAGTACACGGGGCTACATGACCGCGTTGTCGCAGCCCCTAAACTTAAGAACCAACCAACCAAAAATAAATATTTTAAAAATCACAGTCGAGAAAGACTTTATGCGGCGGTGATTATTGGTATGATGCGCGTAACATCTAGGTCATTTGCACTTATGATGATAATAATAAGGTAATGAAAAAAAGACTACTAAACGAACATGGTGTTATTTTAAAAAACTGATATAGGTAATTCAGGTGTCTAGCTTCGATGTCTTCCAAAGTCTCAACCTTATTTTCTGGCTTAGGCCTGTACTGGATGCGTCTAGTGAAAGAGCGTACTGCTCGGCAAAGACAAAGAATATAGGTCCAAGCTGCACGAACCTGAGATGATCGCAGATGATGACGAAATATGATGACACACGTTCGGGGTTCCCCGTCCTATACAGATTGACCGGGAATCACTCACTGTTTCGCAACGGCCCTGTGCTGGCATCAGCATAGACAGCAGGAGATAACACGGCGGGCTCTGGAAAGTACTCTCAAGTCACCTCACGATGAATCAGCAAGCTATTCTCACAACTGACCCCCCCCCCAGGGTCTCACAACTTGTGGGACGTGGGTTGGCGACCACGGAACCCCAGCTGAGTCTGGCATCGCTTCTACTTCCTGGTGCCGGGCTCATTTCAGTTCTCTTTCCTGTCGGCCTCCCTTGGTCAACTCTTGTTCTCTTCCGACCCAGACTGTATTAGGGTATCCGAGGGCTAGGGAGTCTTTCAATTTCCCGCCTTAATTGGCTTTGTCTCATCTTTCCTGATACCCTCATTCTTCGAGGGGTCTGCCTTCTTTTCCTTTTCATAATATCTCCTGTCTTCTGCTCAAGGCCCTCAAAGAGGCAGGGTGTGTGTAGACCCACCACTTCTGGTACACCCTCAAGGGCTCATGACTGGTGAGTTAGGAAGCTGGCAACCCCGAGGAATTCCTGAGCTACATGCAGGGAATGGAGTGGTATGTCAGAAATTTCGAGTGGACAGTGTTACTCGTAGAGTTCCAAACGGTAATTATGTAAAATCTGGTTGAGATCGGTGAAACGGTGTAGTTTTGTGCCAAGGGCCAAAATGCAGGGAATGGAGTGGCCTGTCCAAATTTTAAAGTGGACAGTGTTACTCATCGGGTTCCAAAGGGTAAGTATACACATTTTGTTTTCGATCGGTGAACGATGTAGATTTGTGCCAAAGGGCCTAAATGCGTGGAATGGAGTGGTCTGTCCGAAATTTCGAGTGGACAGTGTTACTCGTCGAGTTCCAAAGAGTAATTATGTAAAATCTGGTTGAGATCGGTGAAACGGTGTAGTTTTCTGCCAAAGGGCCCAAAAGCAGGGAATAGTGTGGTCTGTCCGAAATTTAAAGTGAACAATGTTACTTGTCGGGTTCTACGGGTAAGTATATAAAATTGGGGTCAGATCGGTGAAGCGGTGTAGATTTGTGCCAAACAGCCTAAATGCAAGGGATGGAGTGCCCTCGCCGCAATTTCAAGCAGACAGTGTTAGTCGCAGTGTTCCAAAGGGTAAATATACAAATTTTGGTTGAGATCGGTGAAACGGTGTAGATTTGGGACAAAGGGCCTAAATACAGGGAATGGAGTGGTCTGTCCGCAATTTCAAGCAGACAGTGTTACTCGCTGGATACCAAAGGGTAAGTTTACGAATATTGGTTCTGATCGGTGAAACGGTGTAGATTAGTGCCAAAGTGCCTAAATGCAGGGAATGAGGTGGTCTGTCCGAAATTTTAAGTGGACAGTGTTACTCGCAGGGTTCCAAAGGGTAAGTATACAAAGTTTGGTTCAGATCGGTGAAACGGTGTAGATTTGTGCCAAAGGGCCTAAATGCATGGGATGGAGTAGCCTCTCCGCAATTTCAAGCAGACAGTGTTAGTCGCAGTGTTCCAAAGGGTAAATATACAAATTTTGGTTGAGATCGGTGGAACGGTGTAGATTTGGGCCAAAGGGCCTAAATGCAGGGAATGGAGTGGTCTGTCCGCAATTTCAAGCAGACAGTGTTACTCGCAGGGTTCCAAAGGGTAAGTATACACATTTTGGTTCAGATCGGTGAAACGGTGTAGATTTGTGCAAAAAGGGCCTAAATGCAGGGAATGGCGTGGTCTGTCCGAAATTTCAAGCAGACCGTGTTAGTTGCAGTGTTCCATAGGGTAAATATACACATTTTGGTTGAGATCGGTGAAACGGTATAGATTTGGGCCAAAGGGCCTAAATGCAGGGAATGGAGTGGTCTGTCCGCAATTTCAAGCAGACAGTGTTACTCGCAGGGCACCAAAGGGTAAGAATACGAATTTTGGTTCTGATCGGTGAAACGGTGTAGATTTGGACCAAAGGGCCTAAATGCAGGGAATGGGGTGGTCTGTCCGAAATTTTAAGTGGTCAGTGGTACTCGCAGGGTTCCAAAGGGTAAATATACAAATTTTGGTTGAGATCGGTGAAACGGTGTGGATTTGGACCAAAGGGCCTAAATGCAGGGAATGGGGTGGTCTGTCCGAAATTTCAAGTGGACAGTGTTACTCGCAGGGTTCCAAAGGTTAAATATACAACTTTTGGTTCTGATCGGTGAAACGGTGTAGATTTGTGCAAAAGGGCCTAAATGCAGGGCATGGGGTGGACTGTCGGAAATTTAATGTTGACGGGGTTACCTGCAGGGTTCCAAAGGGTAAGTATACAAATTTTGGTTCAGATCGGTGAAACGGTGTAGATTTGTATACATAACAGACAGACAGACAGACAGACAAACTTTGTGCTTTATATATATAGATTTTGTTTTATTAATTTTCGGTCTTTTCAAATTTTGGAGTCCACCTCTAAATTTTAAATTCCATTCCAAATTTGTATGCTTTAATCTGTGTTAAGAGGGGCAGATGACCTCGTAGTTTCGCCCCTTAAAACAACAATAACCAACAGCTTCTAATCGCAAGATTGCCCTGTTATACAGCATTACGTGACACGGCTGTACAGAGTTCACGCCGCAGGAGCCTCGGGGATCCACTTAGAGCCAGTGTCTGTGACTGCCGACTCCCTGGACCCTCGCTTTGTCTTCGTCCTGGATAAGGGGCTGGTTATATACATGTGGTATGGGAAGAAATCCAAGAACACCTTCAAATCAAAGGCCAGGTAATTAAGTCCATCAGCCTTAGCTTCGCTGTAATCATCATTAGTGCTTTGATGAATGTTTTTTTCTGGTAAGCAAGAAACATTGCTCCTTTAGTTTTGACAGATTAAGGGGTTTGGTGGTGTTGCTTCATTTAAAAATGCTTGGACATCGTGGTCATTCAGTTCTGTGTGCTTGGGTTTGTGGAGAATTTGTCTGATAACTAGGGCTAGGAGTTTTATGTAAATACACATTCTTTTCCTTTGCTTATGCAGGGTAAGTTGGCAGCACGGTTGCTGCTGACAGCGCAGCTGCTGCCACTAGTATCAAAACAAACAACAAACAGTCCACTTAGAGATTCCTGTTTCTTGAGCTAATTTGCGTATCGATTTACTTGGACTTCGCAGCATTATATCGGAAATTTCATCAAGTTTTTTGTCTGTTAACAGCGTAGGCCTGCCTGTTCCTGGTACATCGTGGACTGAGCCGGTCACACGAAATTTACTTATCAAATCCAGAACTGTATCCCTGTTTAGACACTTTGAATTAGGAAACCGCGCCTGAAATTTTAGTTTTACATTTTCTGTAAACCGATCGCCTTCACGAAAAACATATTCCACCAAAAACGCTCTCTCTTCAGTAGTAAACATTACCGCCTGTATCCTGTTGCACTATTCCAATAATCTAAACGCTCCCTTACTGCATTCACAATTACGCTTTCCACAGCACAGCACAGCTCACACGTGTGTTCTGATATCCTGTCGACCTTGGAGAAGACAAGCTAGTACCTGGCTGTTGGCGAGTGAGCGAAAGGTCTGCCAACTTAACCCCGGCTCTCACCTAACGTAGCAGTGCCTAGGCACTGGGGTGAACATTCCCTGATGCACTGTACATAACTAAAATGATAAATGTCATTGAACAAGAACCTTAGCTATCATATAACTACATTTTATTGTTACATATTTTACAGATTTGATCATATTGACATTTTTTTACATACTTTTACTTTTTTTTAATGTAAAATTACATATTGTTAGCTTAAAAGTGATAGCTCGTAAGTCAAGTTTTGGCCATATTGAGAATTGCTTATTAAAATTTGTGGCAAAAACCTTGTAAGTCGCAAGAATAAATATCTGAAGGAAGTGTATTGTTGAAGACTTACGAAGTTACTCTAGGAAGGTAAAGCTATTTTTGCCACAAATTTTAATATGAAATTCTCCATATGGCCAAAACTTGACTTACGGGGTACCACTTTTAGACTAACAATGTTCTGTGTCTTACTGTAAAAAGGAAGTATTTTTTCGCAAGTGAAATACACGGTAATTCAAAACAGTCTGTATGACAATATTTGTTCACTAGAAACTCAGGTACATGAAACGGATTTTCCAAGCAATTCATAAACTGAGTCGTCTAGTATCAAAACCGGCCAAGTCACAAAATTTACAAAAATGAGTTAAGGTTATCAATTTGAAGTAGAAGTATAGCACTATCAGGCGAAACAAGAATATGCTTCAAAATCATCCATGTCTTCATGTTACAGAGCACTGAATTCTTGGTCGTGCAACAAAATGGGCCAAGTCATGCAGGCAGTGTTTTCATAACCGGCCATGTCAAAGAATGAGTAGCAATCTTCATGTCGCAGCATTATTGTTTGGAATCTTGCGTTGTTAGATTCTGCAAGAATGTGATAATATCAGTAGGCAACATTGTTCCTTATATTGTATACTCTTCGAGGTCGTAATAATTTGTATTTTGTTCGTTTGCAACACTGACTTCGTATTCGCGGGCTTCTTACCGCATTGGCGCGAAAGCAATCGTATATCCTGTGTGCTCCTATTTTCTCATTATTGTGTAGTGTAACGTGTATATTGTTCCTATTTTAATAAGTGACTCATTTTCTTTTACTGCGTTCAAGATCTAAGTGAACTACTTACTTTTAATGATATAATACCTATTTTGTATTCTCCTCAGCTTACTGATGTTCATCTTCATATATTACTATCCAATTTAAGCAGAATGCTTTCGTTTTTATTACAATAAAGACAGGTAATTACAATGTCAATTTATTTTAATTTAATTGCATTTTTTCACTGGAGTTTGGAATTTAAAAAGAAAAGTTATACAAAAAAAGACTAAAATTATACTAAATTGCAACAAAAACGGCCAAGTCAAAATTAATATTAGCAAAAAAGATGGGTTCATTATGAATCAGATTTCTCAAAATTGCAGAACTTAAATATTAAACCATTACGGATATAACTATGCAATAAAATCTTTTGTGACCACCATTGCTTTGTCTCTAGAGGTTTTTCATCCATACTGAAAAATATGCCTTCAGTGACTTGGCCGGTTTTGATACTAGACGACTCAACTGTTGATAAAGGGCCAGGGAAGATATTAGTGGAGATAAGGGGATGGGAAATCACGTCACACTCTGCCGGAGACTCAGCAGCTGGGCTTTAGTTTATATCAGTTGCCCAGTGATTGCCTGAGGATGCTGTATTTCCTCCCACCCCGGAAACAAAATGTGCCCCTCACAATATTTATTCTTGAGTTTGTATGTTTTTTCTCAGACATAATAATGGAATTTATTTAAATTTGCTACAATATGGACACACTTTAATTTGTAAAAATATCATCATCTTCTACAGTTTCCAGCCTCTGGCTTGGTCTGCTTGGAACAAGAGCCTCTCCATCGTTTTCAATCCTTCCACCACCTTTCAATCCTCACTCTGTCATACTCCTCCCCTCTTTTCTGCACTCCTTCCTTCACACCCACAATCCACCTACTGTATCTCTTGGCCTTCTCCTTGGTCCCTTGCCCTCCATTTCCATCTCATGCATCCTCCTAACATGTCCGTATCAACTCATTATTGACTTCTCTATGATTTCTTGTAAGGGATTCTCTTCCACAATCTCTCTCACCCTCTCATTTCTTACTCTATCCCTTCTTGTTATTCCTAATCTGCTTCTCTGAAATTTCATTTCGCAAGCCTGGATCCTGCTCACCTGTCTCTTCTTCATAACCCACGTTTCTGATGCGTAGGTGAGTATTGGAACATAATACGTTCAATGCTATACCCGTTTGTTCTTCTGGGGTACGTCCCTGCTCCATACCAGACCTCTCACACTCTGCAGGAATCCATGGGCTTGTCTTCCTCTCTCACTGATCTCCTTGCCATTTCTACCACTTACTTCTATAACACTCCCTAGATACTTGAAACTATCCACCTTCTTTAGTATTTCCCCCCAGGGTCTCACATCTAGTGAGACGTGGGTTGGCGACCACGGGACCCCAGTTGAGTCGGGCATTGCTTCCACTTACTTGTGCTGGCTCCTCTCCTTCTCCGGCTCTTCTTTCCTGTCGACCTCTCTTGGTCAACTCTTGTTCTCTTCCGACCCCGACGGTATTAGGGTATCCGAGGCCTAGGGAGTCTCTTCCTTTCCCGCCTTAGTTGGCCCTTGTCTCATCTTTTCTGATATCCTCCTTCTGTGAGGGATCAGCCTTTTCAAGTTATCTCCTGCCTTCTGCTCAAGGCCTTCAAGGAGGCAGGGTGTATGTAGCCCCACCATTTCTGCTGCACCCTGGGGATTGCTACACCCTTAGGGGCTCACGGCTGTTGAGTTCGGGAGTTGGCGACCCCGGGGGATTCCTGAGCTGGGTCCGATTTTCCCCTTTTTCCACTGACTTTGGGGCGGGCCCTCTCCTCTTTCCCTTTCGTATCTGCCTTCCATGGCTCTCCTTCCTTCCAAGTCCTTCAATCCTCATTCTTCGAGGGTTGAGGGCATTTCTTTTCTTCCTGTCCTTTATTTGTTTACCATTTCTTCTTCTAGTATGTAAGTCTGTAGTTAGTATTAGTTATAATTTTCATTCTCTTCTCATCTTTCACTACCACCCAAACCATTAGGGGCCGATAACCTGGATGTTAGGCCCCTTAAAACAACAATTATCATCATCATCTTTAGTACTTCTCCTCCTATCAGTATATCTGTTGTTACCCTTCCCCTATTTCTCGTTGTCACCATCATTTCAAACTTCTTTGCAAAAATATAATGAATAAAATGAGGAATCTTCAAGTAATATCATGTGTAATATATCATTTATATAAAAATTCATTAATATTACATATTTAAAATAAATAAAATAAAATGAAACTCAAAAAAATTATTGTTGAAATCTGGCAAACTGAAAAAATTCCTCCAGATTGGAAGATGCGATTATCCATCCAGTATACAAGAAAGGTAGCAAAACGAACCCAAGCAATTACCGAGGGATCTCATTACTCTCCGTAACTTACAAAATTTTGTCCAAAGCCCTTTTGAACAGTGCCTATCTTCAACTGGATCCGCTGATTGGTGAATACCAAGGTGGGTTCCGGAAAGGCCGATCATGTACAGAGCAAATTATCAATTTGAAAAACTCAATGTCTTACTTCCGTAAAATGTCAAACAAAAATTATGTCATTACTTTTGTTGACTTTGCAAAGGCTTATGACAGCATTGACCGTGAATCCCTTGTTGCTGTACTCTCAGAATTTGGATTAGATCGCAAGACAACATCAATCATCAAAGATACCCTCTTGAATACGAGTTCAAAGGTTAAATTTATGGGAGGACTGAGCGCAGAATTTTCAATTGATACAGGAGTGCATCAAGGAGATGGATTATCTCCATTGTTGTTTAATTGTGCGCTCGAAAAAGTCGTCCGAGAATGGAGACGAGCTGGTGCACCATTCCATAGACTAGGACCAAAACTCAAAGGGATAACACTAGACTGTTTGGCATTTGCAGATGACATGGCGTTAATTGCTCCAAGCATTTCTGATGACCAGAAACAACTTGAATTACTCCAAGAACAAGCAGAAAAAATCGGCTTACGGATTTCCTTTGACAAAACAAGACGGATATTAAAACTGCTCCGAATACACTCCGCATCGGTAATTGTCAGGTCTCCCGAGTGAAAGACTTCAAGTATTTAGGTGAATGGATCAATGAAACTGGCAACGAAAGAAAAGCTATAGAAGCAAGACTACAGAAAATGGAAACTGCTTTCCATTTGACAAAACAAGTTTATAACAAAAAATGCCTCTCTTGGAATTGTAAAATTCAACATTATAAAACAGTAGTCTTGCCTGCAGCCCTTTATGCAGTCGAGACACTTAATCTACAACATAAAACACTGAGAAATCAATTGGAGATTAAGGAACGCAAGATCATGCAAAAAATTTTGGGACCAAGAATTAAAGATGGAATTCACCTTCCGAAATCTAATGCTGCAATCTATTTAAAAATTACTAAAATCACAGACACAATCCGTATGAGAAGGATCCAATTCATGCGACAGTTAGACAGAATGGACCCAACTAGGTTAACAAATAAAATCTATACGTTTCTGCAGAAAAAGGCAACAAGGTCCAATTGGTACAAACAGGCAGAAAAGGACTTGGCTGAATTAGGTTTTCCCAATCTCAAGGATAGAGAGGAAATTAGGAAAATTACTCATACACGGGGTTTTGAGGCAGAAGAGAGAAGAACTACCAGACACGTCTGGTCGCAGCAATGAAGACTAGCTCAATCGTTGCGCATGAAGAGTTATTGGGCAAACATCAAGGCCAAGAAGTGTTGATTCCGCGTGGTCCTAGGGGACCCATTCGTGCAGAAGAAGAAAAATAAAAATATTGTAATATTACATATTTCACCTAATACAGGGTTATATTTATATATCGGAACTGTCGTGCGTCCACTCGGCTGTTGCCCGTGCAACGGCCGATCACGGATGACGTAATTCCCCGTGTTATCTCTATGCGCACTCGTCTCATCAGCTACATCTGTCACCGTGCGGCAATTACATCAGCTGAGGTTGGCCGATACACGGGACAGCCGAGTGGAAGCGCGAAGGTGTTGTTATATAAATATAACCCTGTATTTTCACTGGGGACCAGATTTTTTGAGAATGCATATGTGCATATGCAAATGCATATTTTGTGGGTTTATTGGATCTACTGCATATTGTGAACACAACAGCATATTTCAGCGTATACATTTGAAATTAAGTATAATTTAAAACATCTTGAACAAAATTGGTTGTGCCTGCGTGTTGGACATCCCTTGTAAGAAACTTTCTGAGCAACAGATAACGGGATACTAAGCGTGGCTATTTCAAGAAGAGAATGAGGTGGGACATTGCTTTCACCATCCCGGCAGCCAAGAATACTAGCCACTACATTGCAAGGCAGACAATTAAGAGGTTTAACCCTTTTGCTTTCAAGCTCTCAGCTGATGGATGTGACAAAACTGACAGCCATATTTAGCACACTATGCACACACTTCTTTTAAAATTACATGGAAGGCACACCAATGAAGATATCAACATGAAAGATGGTAAACGTATAGAGTATATAGCACTTATTATTACTGTAAGTCATGTCTCGAAACCAAAAGGGTATCATGTTAAAAACATAAGAAATGTGAAATCAAAATTACAAGTTTCAGATTTTCAAAGTTTGGAAGTAATTCTAGAAAATGGTATTTACAGGCCAAGTTTGTTATTCATGTCAGTAGGAAGTCTATAATATTGTTTACTAGCATAGTAAATATCAAGATGCTATGTGCATTAGATCCAAGGATAAATTCATCATCATCATCTTGTACAGTTTCCAGCCCCAGGCTGGGTCTGTTTGGAACATAAGCCTTGCCACTTAGTTCTTTCTTCCCACCACCTCTCCGCTGTCACTCTGGTCCAGTCCTCGCCTCTCTTCTTGACACATTCCTCCACTCCTTTCAGCCATCTATCTCTTGGTCTTCCCCTTGGTCGTTTCTTCTGCATCTGCATCTCATGTATCCTCTTGGGAATCTTCTTCTCATCCATTCTCTTTAAGTGTCCTTATCACCTCAGTCTTGATGTCTCAATCCTACCTTGCAAGGGCTCCTCTTTCACCATTTCCCTGACCTTTTCATTCCTCACCCTGTCTCTTCTTGTTACTCTGATCCTACTTCGCAGGAACTTCATTTCACTTGCCTGTATTCTGCTTATGTCTCTTTTCTTCATTGTCCACGTTTCTGAAGCATAGGTCAGTATCAGGATATAGTAGCTTCTGTATAACACTTCCTTGCTTTTTTGTGGGACATCTTTATTCCACACTAAGCTCCTAATGCTTCTCAGAAATGCTTCTGCCTGTCTGCCACGTTCCGTAATCTCTTTGTCATTTCTTCCATTTTCCTCCACTATACTTCCCAAGTACTTGAGACTTTCCACCTTCTTCAGCTGTCCACCTCCAAGTGTTATCCCACTCATTGGTCTGTCCTTTTTCCTGGTCGTTAACAGGATCTCACATTTACTGATGTTGAACTTCCATCCGTACTCTCCCACTGTTTCTTCCCAAGCCTTCAGTTGCTCCTGAATTTCCTCCTCCTTGTTTCCCCAGACCATGAGATCATCTGCAAACACCATTGCTTTCATCTTATCTTCTCCTATCCTTCCGGCTACTCATGTCATTACCTCGTCCATAACCACAATAAAGAGAAGGGGTGACAGCGCACTACCCTGTTTCAGGCCACTCATTTGTCTGAACCAGTCTGTTCTTTCTCCTCCAACTTTCACACAACTCACACTTCCACAATACATCTCCTTCACTCTGCCTACAGTCTCTTTTTCCACTCCCATGTTTTCCATTGCTTTCCAAACCTTCTCCCTACACACACTATCATAGGCCTTTTCGATGTCCAGGAAGGCCATCAGCAGATCCTCTCCAAATTCGTAGTGGTGTTCCTGGAGCTGTCTCACTGAAAATATGAGATCCACTGTTGATCTCCCAGGTCTGAATCCGTACTGCTCCTCTCTCAATTTTCTCTCCACTTTGGCTCGTATTCTACTTTCTAATAAATAAATTAAAATGTTAAAATGATGTAACACTGAAAAATGTCAGCCATTTTTGCATAAAACACAGATTTCTTATAAATAATATGTAGCACCCACCTATGAAGATATTGCTGGATCATCATTATCCTCTACACTTTCCGATTCGGAGAGAGTAACATCATCATCACTTGAATAATTATCAAGATATTCAGTGATATCATCTTCAGCTAAATGAAGTCTTTCCGCAATGTCACACACGGCAAATAACTAGGCCTAATCTAACTGAACTATATCTTAACACTTCACTATCACTATGCACCTAATTACCTAAGAAAACTATTTAAATAATGAACTAACACGTTAAATAAATATATTGCCTACGATTTAACTTAATTTTACTATATAATCACGTCCGAAAACACAAGAGAAATGAACGGGAGTTTGCCGGCGACCATGATGTAAACAAGATTCGGAACTCCAGTGAACACATGTTTCAGACTCTAGGATTATCGATAAATACGGATAGCCGGAAGTTCCCGTGGAGTATAACGTGAGATACAACTATACTCTTCTTATTCCGTGCAAAAATGATGCTATCTGGCGCGTAAATAATGAACTAATAATAAAAAAGATGGGTAACGACGGATCGTTACCCTGTCAGTTTTCGCCCGGACCCTTGGGTACCGATAGATCGTTACCTTGAAAGCCAAAGGGTTAAGATGAATTTTTTGGGAGCATTTTTTAAACATTTGGAGGCTGTTGTTTTGCCATCTTCTTACTTCAGATATACAGTAAAACCTCAATTTTGAAGAGATTGGCATGGAAAAAGAAAACTTTGAGTTGCAGATTTCAAAATTAATGGCAGACTCCCCCTTCACCCAGAGCTTACACGATCACTGAAAAGTTGATCTTTTGTCATGCAATTTACTTCAATCCTCATAATAGGGTATCATTCCCCTGTAAAATTCTTCCACATACGAGAACTACAAATTTTTAGGTCATGAATGCTTTGTTTTTAAGGCATTTTTGGGTAATTGATTGGTCTACAAAATCCTGTGTGTCTCAGGCTGCTGGCCGAGAAGATCAACAAGAACGAGAGGAAGAACAAATCGGAGATTATAACGGAGGTGCCTGGAGACGAGAGCACAGACTTCTGGAAGACTCTGGCCAGTGAGGGGGGACTGCCCCCAGAAGAACCCCTGAAGGTTAGTCAAGATGACTCATGTTCTTATGAGGGTACAGTACGATACGTGACAACAAATTTTGAAAAATAGAAATTACTGTATTTCCTCGCTGTACCGTTAAATTTGAGTGGAGGGAGGGTTTGGTACCCCGAGGCCAAAGTGGCCTGAAGACAATTAACCTAGTACTATTCTATGCGCACAATTAAAACATGGATTCAAACAGCAGTGGTTAAAAAATAAATATATATTCTCAAGGGAAAAGAATACAAGGCCGAATGGCTATGGGAGGGAACACCAATCTGCACTCCTACTATATATCTAAAATGGAGGCCAAGCTATACCCCAAATTATATGGCAACGCTGTATAATTAAAACAAATTACATTTACGTGATTTAGAAATCACCACATATTAAACCTTTTCTAATTCTTATCCGAAACTACTACAGTCTCTTTTCGATTCATTTCAATTGGTTACTCATTACATTCTTTCAAATAGGCTTCCGAAAATGTTTTGCAACCAGCATGAATGCTGTGCTTATGCGGCCATAATAGACCAAAAGATGCCATTTCAGACAAACGAAAAGCAAGGGGCCGTTTGTCATTATTAAAACTATCAAGTTCCCCACACCAAAATCCTGACAATTACATACTTGAAATCAATTAATTTTCATTTTAGCAGCATGGAAAGATTAAAAATGAAACCAAACACATCTCGAAAGATGAAGTAAAACAAACTCCTTTCGCTGCTTAAATAATAGGAGGCGTGTTATGAATATAAAATAATCTTAGGCCACATTATAATAGACCCATAAAAATATAAATTGAACAAATTAGACAATCTAAGAAAACGCCTTGATAAAGGAAGAATAGCGTCCTTTTGGAATCGAAAGTTATTTCAATGCATCCGGCCAGACGACACTTGGCCTCTTAAAAATCCACAAACTTAGTTCCCATTTTCATGAAATTGTCATAAATGTTTTGTCTGACGGTTCTAGAGTTCCAATTAATATCATCTAACAGTTTTACCTTGTTCTCGGACCAAGATTTAGGTAGTGGTCCGAGGCTACCACAAAGCGCGTCCTTTCACTGCAAGCTCACATAATGTTCTCTTTTTCTCACTTAGCTTGGCTTCAATTCGACAATGGGACGCCATTTTGCGCATGTGCAGAAGTTCATTTTAAAACCGATGACAAATGAAGAACGCCTGGCACTAGTTTTAATGCCAACTTTTATAATTAATTTTCCTTCACCTCTTAAATTATCGAAACGTCCTTTTTTAACCAAATTTAATTTGGCAATAGAATTTTCATCGATGTGTCCGTCAATGATTGGCTATCAGACTTTAGATTATTTGAACAAATACCGCCAAATCCAGTACAGTCCCAGCATACATATTATTCACTAGACAGTCAACCATGGCTATATTCAATCAATGTAGGCCGGAGTAATTAGTTAATATATTTTCCATTAAAAGATAATGGTTATTTAAGTTATTTATGTCTTCTTCTTGTATCCTGAAATGATTCACAATTAATGCCAGGAGCGTCGGCAGAAGAATGGGGGGGGGGTCACATGGGGGCGGCGACCGGGGGCGGGGCACATGGGGGCGGCGGCGGCGAAGTATTGTGAGTCGAAACCAATCGGCTCAGTCTCCCCCTGCGATTCCACCTGTAGGGGGTCAGATGATGATCCCCGATGGTAGCTGCAAGCAGGATGGAACCAGCTCTCCAATACAGCCTCTCCGGACCGTTACAGCTGGACATCTCACGAAGTTGTAGTAAATGCTTCCACTCTGACCAGCAGAATGGCTAACACCTCCACTAGATGTTATGTCGTGCATGGTGACAGTAACCTGTGCACTGGCCACTGCCACGAGTGGTGATTGATCACATCACTCACGTGACCAACCGGAACAGATACCAGATGGCAATAAGGATCACATGATCGCCATCTCACCGATGATATTCCATGTAGATTCAGTTACCATGTCGTTGTTATAGCAAGTGACATTCCTTGGCTTTTTGGAATAATCGCAGTGTTAGACCAGGTAATACTGTTAGAGCTTAAACCGACAGACGATGTTTCAATTTAAATGTTAGTTTACAATGTGACGAGTAATTACTAATATGAACATCACAATTCGATGTTCTGTTAAAATTTCTAGCTTGTTCCCAGCCAAAATAAATCCTGTTTTCACATTCTAAGGAAATTATTAAGTGGACGCAGCGTCACTTAACAACATGCCATCCCTCAGCAATCATGGCAATCGGCTCTCCAATATATATAAGGTACCAAGGTACCACAGTACCTCCCGAGTACTCTCAAACAGCACAGTCATGTAAGTTACTTCTGATGTACAATTACATCCAGTACAAATATACACACACAGCTCTCAAGCATGGCTTCAAACTTTATTAAGGTAGAACAGCAGGCGCAGAACCGCTCGAACAATCTCAGCAACCAAACAGCAATCACAATTTCACGTGAACCAAACTTCAACAGGACTACACACACGTGCTCAACTTCAGATAACGCAGGAATCCATCTCACATCTGCGACCAATCACCATGAAGCAGCAGTTACTCCTGACATAACCTCACTATTGAACCAAACACATAGTCAGCTTACTACCAGAATCACCCAAGTTCACTCGCACGTAGCCCTCAGCAATCTTCTAACCTCACTGTTACAATGACAACACTAGACAACTCAAAGGATCAAGCTCACACCTAACCTCACAACATTCACTCTTGTCAAGACATAACCTCACCAAATTCACCAGTCGACTTCTAACAACCAGCTACCAACCCAGTGCGACCATCTCAACGATAGGTAGCACTACCAATTCATAATCAACTTTAGGTCACTAAATGCAACCAACCTCACCTTGGGTCAATTAAGAGTAACCAACTTACCTTGGGTCACTTAAGAGTAACCAACTCTTACCTTGGGTCACTTAAGAGTAACCAACTCTTACCTTGGGTCACTTAAGAGCAACCATTGCCTTACCGTCCGTAGGTGCCAACTGACTACGTCTGTAGAACCAGACAAATTAAATTCCTCACCTAATCAATTCAGAAAGAAAACCTTCACCTGTATCGCATACACAATGCAGCTTACAGTTTGCTCCCAAAACTGGCCTCCACACCTGCCACGTGTTTCAGCGACAAGAAATATCCACCTGCATATACCTTCCCTTCATGAAAAGGCTCCCTGCATATACCTCTTCTAATTAATAAGTCAAGGCACCACTCGACTAACTCAATCGCAAACTCACCATCAGCTCACTCATTAAAACCAACCGTCCGTAGGTACCTAAGTCGTCTGAAATATCAGACAAGAACAATTTCCAATCCTCCTAATTCCATAACAGAAACAGTTGCCAGCCATCTCCGGAACTAGTCTGGAACACCTGCCACGTGCGCCAATGAAAGGAAACATCGCCTGCATACGCCTCTTCACCAAAAACCTCCTGCATACGCCTCTTCACACAGACCACCTGCATACGCCTCTTCACAAAGACCACCTGCATACGCCTCTTCACAAAGACCACCTGCATACGCCTCTTCACAAAGACCACCTGCATACGCCTCTTCACAAAGAAAAGGCCACCTGCACTTTCACTTAAGGACATTAGGCACCACTCGACAATCCATCACACATCATCAGGGAATTAAACATCCTGGCATCTCCAACGAACCTAACCTCTCGAAGCACAAATACTACTCAGAGTACTGACAACATACACAACTCAATCCAACAAATACCAACACGGTACCAACAAAACAAAACCTAGACACTAACCGAAGAAATCTCAAATACTCAACCGAGTACCAACGCACAAGAAAATAATAAAAACACTAACCCTAATTAAATCTCAACTAGTACCAACAACGCAGTACATGGATCACAAATCCACAAATCACAAACAACAAAACACTCCCTAACAAGTACTCACTCGAGCACCAAGTACCAACCAGGCACTTAACACACCTGAAATAAAACAACAAAATGTACCCTCAAAATACTAAACTACGATGTGCGATCATCACCAGCCCGCACGACATCAAGAGTCAGAGGAGCATAGCAATGTCGACATCACCAACCATCACTGAAAGTACCAGAATCATAAATAGACAGAGACTGGCTACTCCCGCTAGGTTGGTATCACTCGACGATCTCCGCATCAACTCCACACATCCCAATTTGGCATCCTGAAATGCCCTAACCTCACTCACTCAACCACACGCACACCAACACCAACCATACGTGCAGTCCTGGCACGTCACTCGTTCGATTCCTAACTCCAACCAAACCTGAAATAAATTTCAAAATTTCTATCTACCGACTGAAGATCAAAACTTCACACGACCAAAATACGATCACCTAGATCAGCTCTTCTTATAACTGCTTTCTGCTTCCTAATTTTCGACCGCACGTCGCACGAACAGCTACAATCACAACAACTACACACCCAACACAACGGGGCTTCACGACTCCACAGCTGACTTAACACCTGACCTCGGCCTAGCAATTTAAAACTCGCTGTTTCACTACCTGAAAAGCTTCAGCTCGACACTGCTGTTTTATGTACTCACAGTACATTACTCGTCCACCTGCATGTTCACAGAAAACTTCACTTAATATGTCACAAGACATTACACATTCAACTCGATGACAACAATTATCTGCGCACAGATGTTTCTCACAGAATACAGCAAAATAATTGACTATTCAGTTCGCTAAATTTCATTAATGCTTAGATGACTTAATCACATTGGCAACACAGCCAGAACAAATAGCAATTCAAAATTTGGCAACCATGCCATAATGATTTTCAGCAAGAACTCAACGCGCGAATGATATCACTTTTCACACAACTTGACAGGAACACAGAACGATTAGCCATTAGCACTTTACTTAACAGCTGTGCATAGATAACTTTCTACCATGAATCAAATAACTACTGTACTGGTTTGATCCTACCTTGGAAGTAGCTTGTAGTACGGAACATCACAGAGTGTGATAATAGAGAGAATCCATCACCCAATTTTACCATGCTTACAGAGAGACCATGTTCTTGAGTGCCAGTATTAAAACTGGACTTGACTCGTCGTCAGTGCGTTCACGCACTGAGGAATGCCAGCAACGCTTTGTCCATTCACAGCCATGAAAAGAAAATCATAATATTAGCCAGAGTACCACAGTAGGCATCCTACCTAACCTTAGTTAACCCATTAATCACTACTCCCATGTTGCTCGAATCCACGTAAGTTAACTACCTCGTTACTATGGCAACAAAACAAAACCAGGCAACGGGCTCCAGAAAATCGAACCACGCTCTGCTACCATAAATCTGTACCGTTAAATTTGAGTGGAGGGAGGGTTTGGTACCCCGAGGCCAAAGTGGCCTGAAGACAATTAACCTAGTACTATTCTATGCGCACAATTAAAACATGGATTCAAACAGCAGTGGTTAAAAAATAAATATATATTCTCAAGGGAAAAGAATACAAGGCCGAATGGCTATGGGAGGGAACACCAATCTGCACTCCTACTATATATCTAAAATGGAGGCCAAGCTATACCCCAAATTATATGGCAACGCTGTATAATTAAAACAAATTACATTTACGTGATTTAGAAATCACCACATATTAAACCTTTTCTAATTCTTATCCGAAACTACTACAGTCTCTTTTCGATTCATTTCAATTGGTTACTCATTACATTCTTTCAAATAGGCTTCCGAAAATGTTTTGCAACCAGCATGAATGCTGTGCTTATGCGGCCATAATAGACCAAAAGATGCCATTTCAGACAAACGAAAAGCAAGGGGCCGTTTGTCATTATTAAAACTATCAAGTTCCCCACACCAAAATCCTGACAATTACATACTTGAAATCAATTAATTTTCATTTTAGCAGCATGGAAAGATTAAAAATGAAACCAAACACATCTCGAAAGATGAAGTAAAACAAACTCCTTTCGCTGCTTAAATAATAGGAGGCGTGTTATGAATATAAAATAATCTTAGGCCACATTATAATAGACCCATAAAAATATAAATTGAACAAATTAGACAATCTAAGAAAACGCCTTGATAAAGGAAGAATAGCGTCCTTTTGGAATCGAAAGTTATTTCAATGCATCCGGCCAGACGACACTTGGCCTCTTAAAAATCCACAAACTTAGTTCCCATTTTCATGAAATTGTCATAAATGTTTTGTCTGACGGTTCTAGAGTTCCAATTAATATCATCTAACAGTTTTACCTTGTTCTCGGACCAAGATTTAGGTAGTGGTCCGAGGCTACCACAAAGCGCGTCCTTTCACTGCAAGCTCACATAATGTTCTCTTTTTCTCACTTAGCTTGGCTTCAATTCGACAATGGGACGCCATTTTGCGCATGTGCAGAAGTTCATTTTAAAACCGATGACAAATGAAGAACGCCTGGCACTAGTTTTAATGCCAACTTTTATAATTAATTTTCCTTCACCTCTTAAATTATCGAAACGTTCTTTTTTAACCAAATTTAATTTGGCAATAGAATTTTCATCGATGTGTCCGTCAATGATTGGCTATCAGACTTTAGATTATTTGAACAAATACCGCCAAATCCAGTACAGTCCCAGCATACATATTATTCACTAGACAGTCAACCATGGCTATATTCAATCAATGTAGGCCGGAGTAATTAGTTAATATATTTTCCATTAAAAGATAATGGTTATTTAAGTTATTTATGTCTTCTTCTTGTATCCTGAAATGATTCACAATTAATGCCAGGAGCGTCGGCAGAAGAATGGGGGGGGGGGGGGGTCACATGGGGGCGGCGACCGGGGGCGGGGCACATGGGGGCGGCGGCGGCGAAGTATTGTGAGTCGAAACCAATCGGCTCACTCGCTTAATCGTTGCATAATCGTCACATATTTTTAACCTAAAATCCATGGAAGAAAAGCAGGGTGCGACTGTTTTGCAAAGAATATTCAAAGTTTGTAACTATTTATTTTATAGGTTAAGGTTACTTTTAGTTTGTAGCATGGTCACCTTGTGCTAGGGCGCTGCATGGAGTTTAGTGGTCTATCTCTGCATACTGGATTTCTCTGTGATCCGGCAGGAGGTGGCTTTGTTATTGGCTGGGGGCTTTGGCCATAGGTATCAAAATTATGATGTCCTTAGAATGATAGTGTGTTGTTCAGAACCTGCTTGTTGTGATGAAAAGATGAGAGGCTTGTTGGAGTTATGTTTTGGTTTGAAAATGAAGAAGGAAGTAGGATTGATGTGTGCAAGGAAAGATAGTTGAAAAAAAAAAACTATAATGAAAGGTGAAAGTGTATGTAAAGAGGGATTAATATTTAAACACAAATTGTGCTAAATGTTCCGGCATAACTCAACAAAATGACAGTGTTTCGCCCCGGTGTGCAATTGGGCTCTTCAGTTGGTTAAAGCACACCTCACCAAGACACTGTCTAGTACACACTGGGAAGGCCATTGCAAGACGTATTTGATACATGTGTATCCACGTCACGAGCAAAGCCAATGCACTATGGGAGTCGAAACTCCACTCCAAAGCAATTATAACCTTACCTTGGCATTGAATATATAATTTTCAAAAGAAAAATATGTATTGTCCGTTGAGCCATTATATATTTAAACACAAATTGTGCTAAATGTTCCGGCATAACTCAACAAAATGACAGTGTTTCGCCCCGGTGTGCAATTGGGCTCTTCAGTTGGTTAAAGCACACCTCACCAAGACACTGTCTAGTACACACTGGGAAGGCCATTGCAAGACGTATTTGATACATGTGTATCCACGTCACGAGCAAAGCCAATGCACTATGGGAGTCGAAACTCCACTCCAAAGCAATTATAACCTTACCTTGGCATTGAATATATAATTTTCAAAAGAAAAATATGTATTGTCCGTTGAGCCATTATATATTTAAACACAAATTGTGCTAAATGTTCCGGCATAACTCAACAAAATGACAGTGTTTCGCCCCGGTGTGCAATTGGGCTCTTCAGTTGGTTAAAGCACACCTCACCAAGACACTGTCTAGTACACACTGGGAAGGCCATTGCAAGACGTATTTGATACATGTGTATCCACGTCACGAGCAAAGCCAATGCACTATGGGAGTCGAAACTCCAAAGCAATTATAACCTTACCTTGGCATTGAATATATAATTTTCAAAAGAAAAATATGTATTGTCCGTTGAGCCATTATATATTTAAACACAAATTGTGCTAAATGTTCCGGCATAACTCAACAAAATGACAGTGTTTCGCCCCGGTGTGCAATTGGGCTCTTTAGTTGGTTAACCCCCTTAGCGTGTACGGCGCAACGGTGCGCCCACTAGCCTGCTACCTTCACAGCCTGTACGGCGCAATGGTGCGCCGTCGAATTTGAATCGCCCGCTGCGTGGACTTCGTAATAGTTATTTGTTTGGTCGTAAGATAGCAGGAAGAGGCAACTTTTGGCTACACTTCGAGCTACTTATTATTGCCAGGAGGTGTCGCATATCTTCACAGTCATTTATTTTTCAGATCTCTGCACACGTGTTCCCGCTTTTGCGGACCGTGAGTTTGCTTGTAAACATGGCAGGTCCTGGCACAGTTATTGATGACAAAGAAATAGCTAATTTGCTCGATAATAGTGCCAACGAAAGTGATTCAGAGTGTGACAGCGATGTAGAGGATGCTTTCGCTATAACTTCAAGTGAAGATAGTGACGCTGACGATGTAATTCGTGATAGAACGCCAAGAAATACGAACACATTGCGCGACTGTGATATTGTCCCAGTATTGACGTGCCGCTGACAAGGGATAATCAGGTTTTTGAAAGTTTATAATATTATGTTATATGTTGTTGTTATTGTGAGTGTTTTTTGAAAACTTTTGCCAGTGCGTTTGGAAATTATAGCGAAATTCATATGATTCCGCGCTTACCATTGGGAGTAGGCTAGAAATAATGCACGTTGTGGGTGCAGCCCAGGGTTTCACAATATCACGCTTGAGGGGTTAAAGCACACCTCACCAAGACACTGTCTAGTACACACTGGGAAGGCCATTGCAAGACGTATTTGATACATGTGGATCCACGTCACGAGCAAAGCCAATGCACTATGGGAGTCAAAACTCCACTCCAAAGCAATTATAACCTTACCTTGGCATTGAATATATAATTTTCGAAAGAAAAATATGTATTGTCCGTTGAGCCATTATATATTTAAACACAAATTGTGCTAAATGTTCCGGCATAACTCAACAAAATGACAGTGTTTCTCCCCGGTGTGCAATTGGGCTCTTCAGTTGGTTGGTTGGTTGCCAAGGTAAGGTTATAATTGCTTTGGAGTGGAGTTTCGACTCCTATAGTGCATTGGCTTTGCTCGTGACGTGGATACATATGTATCAAATACGTCTTGCAATGGCCTTCCCAGGGTGTACTAGACAGTGTCTTGGTGAGGTGTGCTTTAACCAACTGAAGAGCCCAATTGCACACCGGGGCGAAACACTGTCATTTTGTTGAGTTATGCCGGAACATTTAGCACAATTTGTGTTTAAATATATAATGGCTCAACGGACAATACATATTTTTCTTTTGAAAATTATATAAGAGGGATTAAGCCGGGTACTGTAGAAAGTAGAGGAGTGGAATTGTATTTTCAAGTCTTCCTTTGTGTGTTAACACCGAAAGCGCCCCCCATAACCCCACCAACTCCTGAAAGGTTACAAGTTCAAAGAAGAAAAACCGCAATTTAAAAAAAAAAATACTATATCATTATATGCTTAATTTTTAATCCCGTGTATTGCACTTTCATCAAGATCACCATATAATTCTTGAATTTTCTCATTGTGAACACCCTGGGCGTAACATCACGCACGGGTCTCTGTTGCGATGTTTCCACGGAAGTGGTTGATGCTAGACTGGAGCGGGTTTCCCTTGCGTAAGTTTCCGCCAGTAGCAGCTGGGCCTGTTTTCACATGGGTGAACTGGGATTCGCAGCGCTTTTTCAGGCGGCTTATTGAAGGCCAAGTCGCAAAAGTGATGGGTCCTTACGTGTTTCGCTCCCTTGGACTGGCGCTGAGTGCAATTACTGTCTAGTGTGCCGGCCGTTCGCATAGCGTGAGTCATAGCCTGCTCCTTTCTTCTGTCAAGAATGCACCATGTTATAAGATTGTGGCAGCATGTGATGAATTTTTATAAACCATTCTTTTGTTTGTGAAAAGTAGTTGGTTATTGTTGTTTTAAAGGGTGGAACTATGAGGTCATTTTTTAAATTTTATTTTTAAAACTGAAAAAGAATTTGCGGGTTTAGTTATTTTGCTAGTGTGAGCCTCCGTAGCTTAGGCGGCAGCAAGCCAGCCTCTCACCGCTGGGTCCGTGGTTCAAATCCCGGTCACTCCATGTGAGATTTGTCCTGGACAAAGTGGAGGCAGACAGGTTTTTTTCCAGTTACTCCGGTTTTCACTGTCACAAATTTCTTTCCTGCAACACTCTCCACTATCATTTCATTTAATCATTGCCCCAGGGGAGTGCGACAGGCTTTGGCAGTCGGCACAGTTCATATCCTCGCAGCTAGATGGGGGCTTCATTCCATTCCATTCCCTGACCCGGTCGGTCGACTAAAACCAGGCTGTGGATTTTCAATTATTTTGCTAGGCTTTTTTGACCTTTTAACTGCTATGTATTTTCGGATTAGTAAACACCCCTGTGGAGTTATTCTCACACATCTTAGACCCATTCTACATCAAGGCCCTAACTCAATCAACATATTCCCCCTTCCCCTATTGGTTCTAATATTACATTTTACCTTGGGTTACATTTTACTCAGATAAGTTTTCTTCAAGGGCGCATCCGCAAAATAATTACCGGGTGGATAGTTGAACTAGATGTGGGTAAAGATTGCCTTTTAGTGACTGGCTTAATGGTCTTTCATTAGGGGTGACAAATGAGACTTTTAGGCGGGATGTATCCCCTATGTCCCTTCCTGGGCACGGTAAATGTCTAGAAATGCCTCTGCTCGAACTACTACAAGGTCTGTTGTCAGCCATTAGAGCGCACGGAACTCAAACATAAGTCAAACTTGTCCATCTCTTTGAACAAATAATTAGCGTGATTCGCAACGCCATAGAGATTAACCCTAGAACCGTCAAGCGTCGATGGATCAACGTTTTTCCCATTTATGAATCGGCAGAGTCTATTCTTAGACGCTTTTTATTTCTTCATTTAATCGCTGTGTTCCTCTGAGAGATGCCATAACATGCCTTGTCGTGTGTTCCTAGAAGTTTACAGATCCTTCTTACTAGTTTTCATTCATAGGAACAATCTCCTTGTATAAGTTTCCTTGGAAACAAATGAGGAACTCGCTGCCATGCGAACCAAAACATATCATGTAATGGCACTGTATATGTTATCACTACTGTGAGTTTGCATTCACAAATTCTCATAGTGTGTTTCTTTTGTTTCTGTATTTCTCAGTGTTCTTTTGTTTTTGTATACCACGCAAGTCAAATGTACTTTTTGAATATAACTGTCTGTTTCCGGTTGTGACCAATGGATGTCGGTGTTAGTTTCTTCTCCCATCAATTTGGAGTTTGTCACTGTATTTAGTAAACCTTTTTTGCTAATTGTTTTACGACAGGTTATGAGCCCAGTTAAACGCTTATTGCTGTTAATGTGTGGACTTTGTGATGGGAGAATGTTGGTCGTTAAAAGGTGTTGATATGTGCGGCGCACATGTGGACGGCAGTTAAGTGTGCATTCAAGATAGTTTTTGGTGAATTTTGTGGACGATTTTCTATTGTGAGGACTAATTGTACGTTTTATTTTAAGTATACATACTAACATGGATGCAGCTACGGGAAGCAGCGAGCGAGTAGTTGCAATAGTGAGGTTACAGGACGACAATTGGGAAGCGTGGAGCACCCGAACAAAGGCATTGCTTCAAACAAGGCGTCTGTGGGACGGGGTTCAAGGTTTCCCACGAAAGACCGATACAGGAGAGGTAGAAGATACATCCGTTGAAGAGTACTCCGAGGCCAAACTGGGCAAAGATCAAGATGCAAAAAACTTGCTCATAGGTTTGGTCACCGACCCTTTCCTAGGTGATATCAAAGAAGCGGAGACAGCTAAGGAAGCATGGCAGAATCTTCTGACTTCATGTTGCGATACCTGAGTCCTTCAAATTGTGACGATGTTAGAAGAATTGTGTCTTTTTAAGAAAACTAGTGACATTAGCATGCATACATTTGTTGATAAAGTGCTCACTTGGTGTGCACGGTTGGACGATGTAGGTATAAAATTTACGGATAAGGCCAAAGCTGCTTTTATTCTCAGAGGACTGGAAAAGCGGGAGTACGAAAATTTGATACGTTCATTGGAAAGCAATGAAGAAAACTTAAGTGTAAAGGTAGTGCGAGCCAAACTATTGTTGGAGGAGAGAAAGAACAAAAAGTTGGACAAACTAAAGATGGAGCGAGAACAGGAGACTTATGCGAGGCTGAAGAAGGAAGAATCTGAGGGTGAAAGTGTGAAGGCAATGGTGGCAGCCATGCGCTTAAATTCCAAGGGGGTCGTCAACAGCAGTAAAAGTGTCAACAAGCCAACAGGTAGTGGTGGATTCATGTGCTACAAATGCCAAGAATAGGGGCATATTGCGAAGTTCTGTGATTTAGTTCATGAAGCAAGAAAGAAAATTTCAGTTTTGTGTTTTAATTGTGCCAAGATAGGTCATACTTCCCGGAATTGTAGTAATGGACGCAAGGAAAAGGTTAAGAATCGTGAGGTTATTGCCACGGTCAAGGACGATGAGGCGGCAAACGAATGTGTTCAGGTTAATGCTAGTAGTGTTAAGGTAAAGGCTTATGTGGCAACTGAAAGCAAGGATGATGCATCTGATTGTGTACGCAGGAGGTATGTAGATTCAGGAGCCACTGAGCACCTGACACCTTATAAGGATATTCTGTATGATTACACCCCAAAGGTTTCTGGTAGTGTAGACACAGCTGATGGATCCGTAGTTAGTGTATGTGGTATGGGAATTGTGCTTATGAAGCTATCTGACAAGTGTGGAGGTTCTTTTCTGAAACTGAAAAGAGTGTTTTATGTCCCAGGTCTTCAAGACAATTTACCGGTAATATCTGTAGGTCAATTTGACAGGAAAGGTGCAGTCGTAACCATTAAAGATAGCAAAGTTGTATTGTCAGATCATGAGGGTATATTCCTTACGGGTGAGGCCGTTGGAAATATGTATGAGGTAAATTGTGATTATTTTATGGTAGAACAAGGGAAAGAATTTGCTTGTAATGACGAGGTGGAGGTTGTGTATGCTAAGAGCAACAAAGCTGTAACTATAGTACGCATTAAATGGAGCGCGCTGATGCCAGATCTGCTGCATATACAAAGTTCTGCAAGGCCGGGCACATGATGTAACATAACTGGTATACAAGCGTGCTTTTATGCAAAACTCGGGAAATTTCCAAAATATTTGTTTGTTGTATATAATTGTACCTCATGCCTTGAAGCGAAAGACGGTACAATATTTAGATATGATACACCGAAGCTCAGAGCGCGATTTTAATGCACACATTATAATAATTTATAATTTTCAATTATTCATGAATATGATAAGGCCATTTTCTCGAATATCATTGGTTATAATAAATTATAATATGACATAATAATAATAATATACTATATTGTGGTCCACGTAATTTACCCAATTTTGTGTGGTCAAGTGGGGGTATGCAGCCGAAATTAAATTATTCATTTCTTGTTTCTTGAACGAGACGTTGTTCAATTTTATATAGTTCTTCACTTACGCCCATGCCATTTCGATAGGATTAAGTTCACTGTGGTAAGGTGGTGTGGTAAGGTGACAAGCAAGAACATATTTCTCTGCTGTGATAGCCTACATTGTCTATTACTAAGCTAGATCCTTCGGGAACATTGAGCAACAATATTGCTCGGCGAACCACTTTTCATATACTTCACCTGTCATTTTGTCGTGTATGTCTACCATGTTCTTTTGGCACAGAAACGTTAACTCTGCACCATTAACGAACCCTTGTTAATTCCCGGGACGAGCAAAGGCAAACTACGGAAACCACTTCGAGGATGGCTGAGGTAGGAATCGAACCCGCCTCTTCTCAGTTTTGTCTCATGGAGTTGAGTACACCCCGTTCCAGCCCTCAGACCAGAATTACATTTCATGGCAGAGCCGGGATTCAAACCCGGGCCTCCACAGTGACAGCACAGTGACAGCCAAGAACGCAACGAGGCGGACAATTTATAAAGAACACAAAATCCACTTCATTTCTTAGTTTTACTTCACATCATCACCTACCCTCCTTCAAACGTAGTCGGGGGAGATAGCCTGCGGGCAACGTTAGTAAAAAAAGTTCCGGTGCGTCAGCGCTGAGCGGGAGGACTAAGCGAAGTGCTATAACTTATGAATGCTACCTAATATTGAGCTCTGGTTTGTTTTAAAAACTATTTCAGACATTAATGAACATTTCTTCTCGCTTAGTCACCAACATAAAGTCAACAGCAAAAAACTTTCTCGCTAGCCAACTTTTATGTGACACCATCCCAGATTTTTCAAGTAACATTTAAGAAAAAAATCATAACTTTCTTATTATGAAAATAATTACTGCCCTGAGAAGTAGGGTATCTTCTACCAACATCAGTCAATCTAAAAACAAATTCTTGATATGTTGCGATCATTAGTTCATTATCTATGGCGTGATAAGTTTTATAAATGCAAAAATATAGATTCGCGCTAAAATATCGTAATTGTGAAAATTGGGACATGTGTTAATTATTTATGGCTTTTATTTTTACACCATCATAAAGAGCGGGAAATTCTCTATAATACCACGCAAACATTTTATTAGATTTGTCACTTTCAATTATTGGGAAATGGCAACATCGCCGGGGTAGAAGAGGACGAAGCTAATTGCAAGACATAGGAGTGCGAGTGAGAGGCAAATACTACATTTGATTCCATACTGTCTTTTAAGGTTGAGACGCTCTATAGTGGAATATGGCATCAGCGTTTTGGCCATGCTCTGAACATTCCAGATCATGATTTTATACCCAAAGAAAAGAATGTTGATTGTGATACTTGTAAACAAGGTAAAATGAAAAGACTTAAATTTAATGAAAGAGATCATGTATCTCAGAAGCCATTAGATGTTGTGTTCTCTGATGTATGCCAGCTAGAGCACCCATCGATTGGAGGTAGCAAATATTTTATTACATTTACTGATGATTGTACCAGATTCTCATATGTAAGGTTTCTTAAGCATAAGAGTGATGCATTTAATGAGTTTCTCAAGGTTAAGGCCCTAATGGAGACAGCACAAGGGACCAAGTTGAAATCTTTCCATTCAGACAACGGTGGAGAGTATTTAAGTACAGAGTTTTGTAACTATCTTGAAAAGGAAGGTATTGTTTGTAGGTTAACAATGGCTTACTCTCCCCAACAGAATGGCGTTGCTGAACGCCTCAGCCAGCAACATCTCACCACTAGTAGGTGCATGCTCATTCAGTCAGGCATGCCAGTTCAATTTTGGGGGGAAGCCATCAGCACAGCCTGCTATATAAAGAATAGGTGTGTGTCATCAACTGTAAAGAACATCCCATTTGAACTGTGGACGAGTAGAAAGTTGTCAGACCAGGAATTGCTTATGTTAAAATCATTTGGTTGTAAAGTTTGGATCCATAAACGTAATGTGGAAAAGTTAGTGCCAAGGGCAAATGTTGGTGCAATGCTAGGGTACCCCGATGACTCGAGGGGCTACCCTGTATGGGACATCGAAAAGAAATGTGTCATTAAATCCAGGAATGTAGAATTTGTTGAAGATGTATTTCCGTTTTCTGTAAAAGACCAGGAAAAACCTGTAGTTCAGATAGATTGTGAACCTTGAACAGTTGGAGATTGTGAACCTAGAACAGTTGGAGAAGTGTTTGTCGAGCAGAAAGATTGTGGAGGTGACGTGTTTGAACACGAAGTAGCCGAATCAGGAAATGAAAATTCTGTAACAAGTGATAGTGATGCCTCTTTGTCAGATTCTGATGTCGTAATAGACGCTCCATTACAGCCTGAACACACAGTATTACGCAGGTCGAGTAGAGAGAGAAAACTTCCCAGTAAGTGTGTGTGTTGTAATGAAGTCCAGGTCAAATGTCGCATTGTCATGTTGAGTTCAGAATATAACGAACCGGTGTCTTTTCAAGAAGCCACCTCACGAGATGACAAAGATAAATGGTTTGAGGCAATGAACCAAGAGATTGCCCTCTTGGAAAAACATAATGTGTGAACACTTGCAGAAGATTCAAATGGCAAGACTGTCATAGGCACCAAATGGGTGTATAAAACTAAACGAAACCAAGAAGGTGAAGTACTTAGGTATAAAGCACGTTTAGTAGCTCAAGGTTTCAGTCAGATAAAGGGTACAGATTTCCTTGAATCCTACAGTCCTGTGGTAAAAAGGAAAACTATTAGGACCCTTATAGCCATAGGAGTAGAGCGTGAATGGGATAATTGTCATTTGGACATTGTATCGGCATACCTTAATAGCAAAATTAAGGAAACTGTATTTGTAAGTCAACCAGAAGGTTTTCGCAGTGTAGAATACCCAGACTATGTGCTAAAACTCAACAAGAGTATTTACGGTTTATGTCAAGCCGGTAAAGATTGGCACAATTGTATCACTGCACAACTTGTCAAGCTTGGCTTAAATCAAAGCAAATGTGATCCATGTCTGTATTTTAGCCCAGATCATGACCTGTATGTTGCCCTTTATGTTCTAGGTGTGTGGGAATTACAAGCTAAAATAGATTGGTTTGTAAAAAGATTGAAGTCAAAGTTTGAAGTGCGTAATTTGGGAAATATCTCAGATTTTTTGTCGATTCAAGTCACTCAAGGGTCTAAGAAAAATGTATGTTTAAGTCAAAACATGTACATAAGGACAAATGTTCTTAAATCACTAGAAGAACCCTACCCAAAAGGTTGTGGTACCCCTTTACCTTCAACTGTACCAAACAATTTCACAGAGGAGTTAAAAAAAAACCAAAAGTTATAGAAAAATTGTAGGTAAGATCCTATACTTATCCAGTACAAATAGACCAGATTTAAGTTTCCCAGTATGTAAGGTTAGCCAGGCTAATTCAAATCCTAAAATGCAAAATTGGAAGGAAGCTCAACACCTCCTTCATTACCTCAAGGAGACCCAAGATTTGTCATTGTGTTTTGAAAAATCAGGAGAAAAACTGAAGGTGTTTGTTGATGCTGCTTATGGAAATGATCCAAGTGGAAGGTCATATGAGGGGTGTGTTTTTGTGCTGGCCAAGGGTGCCATTAGTTGGAAAATCACACTCCAAAGACGCATTGTACGATCTACTGTGGCAGCTGAATACGTATCAATGGCGGATGTGGTAGATGAGGTGAAATGGATGTGCTATTTGTTTAAAGAGATAGGACAGTCAACTTTTGTCGACAAGCCCTGTGTTGTTTTTGCTGACAACCAAGGAGCCATTTCACTATCTAAAAACCCAATAGTGTCAGAGAAAACTAAACAACTTCTGTTAGATTTATACTACTTACGAGAGTGTGTGCAAGAGGGTGAGATAGCATTTGAATATGTCAACACAGAATCAAACCTTGCTGATATATTTACCAAGGTGTTACCAAGGATAAAATTACGTAAAATCTACCCTCAATTGGGATTGTTACCATACAAGGATTGATGTACAAATGTTTGTTGTTAGTGTAAGGGTAGTAATGTATTTTTTTGTTTTTTTTTGTTTTGAGTTTTTTTTTGTGCAATTTGTGAATGGGGGAAGTGTGAGTTTGCATTCACAAATTCTCATAGTATGTTTCTTTTGTTTTTGTATTTCTCAGTGTTCTTTTGTTTTTGTATAGCACACAAGTCAAATGTACTTTTTGAATATAACTGTCTGTTTCCGGTTGTGACCAATGGATGTCGGTGTTTGTTTCTTCTCCCATCAATTTAGAGTTTAGGACTGTATTTAGTAAACTTTTTTTGCTAATTATTTTATGACAACTACCACTCTTATTTTGAGGATGTAATTATTATATATATCAGGGAGTTAAAAGTGCACCTTTGTTGTTATAATTTCCGTCCACAATATTTTCGTTTCAGTTGGCTTGTATGTAGCACAACAGCTGTAATGACATTTACAATAACGTAAGTTCGTTGACACACTTGGGTTATAGGCCTAAAATGGCTCAAGGAAGATATATTTTTTGTTATCAATCAAACAAATATTATTGCATAGACTTGAAACTTTCACACATATTATGTACATGTATGTGCATCATATTGTATATCTTGGATTTAGTGTTTCATATTTCATATTGTATTTTGTATTTTGATATTGCTCATTAAATAATTCCACCGTTTTCAATTCTCATTTTCTTTTTTTATCAAGCTTCACAGAAAAGTTAACATTACTATCTGAATCTGTGGTTTATTATCTTTTCAACGATTTGCTACAGTGCCGTGGAACATTGCTAACAATAGGTTGAAAATAAGAATCCACTTGGTAGGAAAATATCACACAAATTGGCTGCCGGTACAGAATTTCACATTGCTGGTTCTAGGATCAAAAAGGCAAAGTAAATGCTTCTATAGACTATCACCAAAGAGATGTCTACTTTCAAGTAACATCACCTCAAACAGCTGAAATGTGGTACTAGAACCGTCTCGTCATTAGCACTACCGCGTGGCAGAATTGGTGATGAACCGTTACGTCGATAGCATTCTGAAGGTTAAAAGAGGATTCAGAGGCTTTAGGTTGAAAATGCCCAATCTTCAATATGTTCAAAATGTTGTTTTGGCCCCATATTAATCTAGGGACTTTCAGCTTTACCGCCGTGCCATGCTACCAGTCTAGAGGGTAAGAGAAGCAGAGGTTGACCTACAGGTGATAGTTAGATTCAGTGTTGGACGATTTAAGATTCAAAGTGAGAGGCATAGAAGCAGAGGAGGCCCCAGTGCTAACTGCTAAGAGGGTAGGGTGTCCACATAATGTTTATCTAAAAATGGGACAATAAAAAATAACCTGGAACATTTAAGAAAAGAAGGGAACAGAAAGTATGTTGACAAAATTTAGTAAACATTTAAAATTTATCTTCGTATCGTGCATACTTACTTAGACTTAGTTCCTCCAATGCTAGGTAGCATATCGGGCAACAATTTCCTCCAGCGAACTCTATCAGCTGCCAGGTTTTCAGCTTCCTCCCAGTTCATATCCATGCATTCAAGATCCTTTGCAAAAGTTCGTTTCCAGGTGTTACGAGGTCTTCCTCTACTTCGGTATCCTTCCGTTGCTTTCCACAACAGTGCTGATTTGGGTATCCTTCTGCCATTCATACGTAGGACATGTCCCGCGAACTTCATTCTTTTTTGACCCCTCAGGGGCTCACATCTAGTGGGACGTGGGTTGGCGACCACGGGACCCCAGCTGAGTCCGGCATTGCTTCCACTAACTTGTGCCGGCTCCTCTCCGTCTTCTTTCCTGTCGACCTCCCTTGGTCAACTCTTGTTCTCTTCCGACCCCGACGGTATTAGGTTATCCGAGGCCTAGGGAGTCTTTCACTTTCCCGCCTTAATTGGCCCTTGTCTCATCTTTCCTGATACCCTCCTTCTGTGAGGGGTCAGCCTTCTTTTTCTTTTCCTTTTACCTCCTGCCTTATGCTCAAGGCCCTTAAGTAGGCAGGGTGTATGTAGCCCCACCACTTCTGGTGCACCCTAGATAATGCTACACCCTGAGGGGCTCACGGCTGGTGAGTTCGGGAGTTGGTGACCCCGAGGGATTCCTGAGCTGGGTCCGTTTTCCACTTTTGTCCCTTACCTTTGGGGTGGACCCTCTCCTCTCTCCCCTCTCCTCTCCTCTCCTCTCCTCTCGTCTTTTCCTTATATTTCCTTCTCTCATTAATATACCCGCACTGTTTTTGTTACTTGGTTCACCGTGTATCTAAATTCCCTTTTAGCGATTGTTTAAGGCATTTTTGATCTACGTTGCATTTTGTAAGTTTTTTCGATCTAAATTACATCTCGCGATTGTTTTCAACCTCAATTGCATTTTGTAAAGATTGACAATCTAAATTGCTTTTTAGTAAGTCTTTCAATGCAGGTAGACGGGCCTTTTAGTGAGTATTTTGAATTTCAATTGCATTTTGTAAGTATTTTCAACCAAAACCACATTTTGCACGAATTTTGAATCTAAATTGCATTTTGTTTGGTGGGCATTTTGCACATATTTTGATTCTCAATTGCATTTTGTGGGTATTTTGAATCTAAATTACATTTTGTCAAGTATTTTCAATCTAAATTGCATTTTGTAAGTATTGTCAATCCACATGAGTCGTTTGAATCTACCGTACATTTTGTAAGCATTTTCAATTTCAATTGCATTTTGTAAGTATTTTGAATTTCAATTGCACTTTGTGAATAATTTGGATTGGAACTGGGATAGGGCCTATTTCAATCTGAATTGCATTGTGTATTTTCAATTTCAATTGCATTTTGTAAGTATTTTGAACCTCAATTGCATTTTGTATGTAATTTCGATCTCATTTGCATTTTGTAAGTATTTTGAATTTCAGTTGCATTTTGTAAGTATTTCGACGCTACATTGCATTTTGTACGTATTTTGAATCTAGCCTACGTTTTGTGGGTCTTTTTCATTCTATTCTGTTTGTGAATCTTTTCGTTCTAAATTCACTTTTGTTGACCATATTGTGAGTTTTTTCCATCTGAGTTTCTTTTTGTACGTATTTTCCGTCTCACATAATTTTCGTTCTGGTTTCCATTTCATTCTCATTTTTGCTATCACCCAGATCATTAGGGGCCGATAACCTAGATGTTAGGCCCCTTAAAACAGCAATTATCATCATCATCATCATCATTCTTCTTTGAGCAACGATTTTGTGTAGGCTGCTTAGACCAGTTCTTCTCAGTACCATTTGTTATGTGGTCACGATAACTGATTTTCAAAATTCGTCTCAAGCATCATTGGTGAAAAACGTTGAGCTTGTGTGCTGATTTTACTGATATTTTCCAGGTCTCACATGCACATATGGCGATCGGTAAGATAATAGAGGAATATAGCCGAATCTTTGTGGACATACGGATCACATTCGTTGAAAGACTGTTATAGCTTTCCCAATTCTGCTGCTGATGTCTGCATGTATGTCCCCATTACAAATAATCAAAAATGACTTCTTAAATTTAGTCTGCAGACTGATATAGATTTTTTATTCCACAGATGTAGAACTTTTCACTTTTATGTATTTTAACAAGAAGTATCTTGTCTTCTGATGTTTTTTCATAAATGTCAGTGGTTTGGCCACTGTCTTGGCAAACCAGTTTTGTGTTTCCCTATTTGTTTCCACTCTGTGTGGTTGTACATATCTTTATTATTTGTCTTCATTGTATTTATTCATTGTCAAGTTTGTTTTGTTTATGTTGGTTAGTTGTCATGATTCATTTGTTTTGATTACATGTTGTATTCCCACTGCCGGTGTTTCCAGTGCGATATTTTTGCTTAGAAGATATTTTGGTATTCTAAGTTGGCCACTTTGATTCTTCTTCTTTCTCTTTGTATTCTCTTTGACTTGTCTTTGATCTTTCTGCTGTGATTGGCTGCTTTCAGCCTATCAGAGGCCTCCTTACTGTTTGTAGCGACCAATCACGTGTTTCTTCTTCGCCTTTAAGCTTGTAGCCATGACAGAATGTTGTGCTTTGATACTGGTTGTGATCTATCGACGAATATCCAGTTAATCACTTCTGTAATTGGTGCTATCTTCATAGTAACCGTGCTTAGTGATCATATCCTGCACATGATTCATATTTTTGTTAGGGCAATGACATTTTGGTGATTTTCGGTCTCATCAGACCATGCTTGTTGTTATCGCTACGCGCCATGTTGACGAATCCTTCAATCCGCGGCGTCGGATAGTTTGTTGTAACATGTTTAATTCTGATCTTCACCTATTGCCTAACAATTTGTCATCACGCGCATGAATATGATTTTGTTTCGTGTGATAAGTAATTCATCGTTTGTCTTGAGGCATGTGCTACAAGGCCATGCACTATCTTCCTGCACCATCACTGAAATGGAGGTTGACACTGGGCTCAACTACTTTACTATTGTGACAATACCGTGCGATTGGCATATCCCGGTATTTGTATGACAGCAACTACTTTGACTTCCTGCGTGTCACACATAATTTGTTTTATTAACAATTCATTTTTGGGCTTACGGTATCGGCGCATCACTGTAAGTCAGTCCTGGTTCGACGACACATTCTCGTTCCATGCGACCTGTTTTCATTATTTGTTGCAACTCCACTTGCGTTGCATGTTTAAACTATACCATTCTTTGGAACCGCCTTGTATAGCATGCCGTTCCTTGATGTATTGATCTGCTGCTACGTTCAAGACAATTTATGTGTTTTAGGCTCAAGCCTTACGTGTGTTAATTCCATGCGAGTGTTTCTTCAATTGTGTAAATTTGTGCCAGTGTTTCTCATATATTTGTGTACCACCTTTGAATATTTATTTTATGTGCCACCTATTTGATAATATATCTTATTATTAGTAATTGTTTGTGTTGTGTCCTTTATGCCTTCTTGGACCTCCTTACTTGGTGACAATGATATTGTCTGGTCCTCCACATGTTTGCTAAATTATTATGCGACCTTTTATAAAGTCAACCCCTTTTATCATTACATCTTTATCTAAATCTTTGGCCAACAAACCCTTATACATGTCCGCTATTACCAGGATACTCTTGGTGGGTTGTTGACTTCCCGCGTTGGCCAATACATTATTTGGTCCTCCGGGCCGAACCATATTGCCCGCACAGAAACAACAGGCAGGTTGTTTATGAAATACAAGAGGGTTAGTTCTGCGGCAACAAGGGAGACACCTTGACGATGGGACGTTTCAAGAGTCCAGAGGTGGTATGTAGAGAGACCACACGAGCTAGGCCGTCCTTACCACAGTGAACCTCAAGAATGCGTCCAAGTCGCCAGTAAGTAGGAGAAACATTGTCATCCATAATAAGCACTAGCGTGCCAACCTTGAGGTTAGGAGAGACACGGTTCCACTTGTGACGTTGTTGAAGGGAGAGTAAATGATCTGTGGACCATTTACGCCACAATGAAGTCATAATCTGTTGAAGTAATTGCCATCTAGACAACCTATTGATGGGCACTTCAGAAACATCAGGAATGGGCAAGGCATTCAAAGGTCGTCCAACCAGAAAGTGACCTGGCGAGGGATAGCACAAGTCAGTAGGATCCTCAGTCATAGGCGAAATGGGTCTAGAATTTAGAATAGCTTCAATTTGCACCACGAGAGTGGTCAATTCTTCATACGTAATTACTTGAGCCTTCATGATTCTTATTAAATGAGATTCCAAAGATTTGATGTTTGCCTCCCAAATTCCACCAAAATGCGGAGAACTAGGAGGAACGAAGTGCCACTGAATTAGTAGCGATGAGGTAGAATCTTGAACAACAGATTGAAAATCTGCAGAGGAGAGCAACGAACCAAGATCAGCAAGGTCAGACTGTGCGCCTTGAAAGTTGGTACCATTGTCGGAATACACTTGAGCGGGAACACCCCTTCTACTGCAGAAGCGAGTAAAAGCTACAACGAAAGCATGACTGGAGAGGGAAGTGACGACTTCAGTGTGCACATCCTTCGTAACCATACAAACGAACATTGCGATGTAGGCCTTAGTAGAGACCTTTGACCTGGGGCCACCGTACCTGATAGTAAATGGACCACAGTAATCAACACCAACGTGATTAAAGGGAAAGGTTTGATGGAGGCGAACAGCTGGGAGTTGACCCATTAACTGTTCAGAAGGACGTGCAGCGTAGCGCACGCAAGTAACACAAGAGCGAGATAGGCTACGAACAAGTTTTCGTAGTGAAGGTATCCAGAAGCGTTGTCGGATAGTCGCAATCACAACCTGGACCCCGCCATGAAGCAACTTTAAATGGGTATGTCTGACCAGGACTTTAGTGAAATGATCGTCATTGGGCAAAAGTATCTGGTGTTTTGTATCAAATGGAAGGTCGGCCAATTCCAAACGGCCTCCCACACGAATAGTGCCATCAGAGTGAAGCAAAGGGTGCAAATTGCTGATGGTGGAAGTGGATGGCACTTGCTCATTCTTCATTAGAGCAGCAAGTTCAGTAGAATAGCACTGAGCTTGAATCATTTTCACACATGTAAGTAGTGCAACATCAATTTCAATGGCAGTGAGTGGACCACTGATCCTAGTGGTATTTCTACAATTAGAGACAAACCTAATACAGTAGGCCCTCAACAATCTCGTGTAGGAAGAAAAATTGTTTAAAAAATCAATGTCAACAGGTTTAGATACATTTGCACACGAAATTCTACACTCAGGCAATTCGGACACAGGAGTGTCAAAGATATCTAAAGTACTGGAGCTTGTAAAGGCCTTCAACCATGCTGGACCATACCACCATAGCTGATTATTTTTCAATTCCGAGGGCATACAGCCTCGGGAAATTATGTGGACTGGATTGTCATGGGAAGAGACACGTTTCCAGGCGCAGTGGACAGTAAGCCTTTGTATTTCAGCAACTCTATTGGCTACAAAGGTTTTCCATTTTGAGGGGGGCGAAGCCAACCAAGACAAAACAATAGTGGAATCTGTCCAACAATAGACGGATTCAATAGGCAAGTTCAAAGCGGGTTGCACCTTTGCAAGCAATTTGGAAAGCAAAAGTGCACCACATAACTCAAGTCTGGGCAAAGACAACTGTTTAAGAGGAGCAACCTTCGACTTAGCGCACACAAGTGCAACAGTGACGATGCCGTTGGTATCAATAGACAATAAATAGAGACAAGCTCCATAGGCCTGCCGACTGCTGTCGCAGAAGCCATGAAGTTGCATAGATTTGATTTCTGAAGGAGGCTTAATCAAACGTGGAGTAAAAATCTCAGAAATCGCAGGTAAATTGCTATAAACATTCAGCCAAGCTTGCGCGATTTCCATTGGAAGGGGGTCATCCCAACCGAGTTTGTGAATCCACAAATCTTGGAAGAGAATCTTACAAGCAACCACAATAGGTGACACTAAACCCAAGGGGTCAAAGATAGAGGCAACAATGGACAAAAATGAACGCTTAGTAAAGGTAATTGAAGTGTCACAGTTCACGATAGGTGACTGAATCCGCAATAAGTCATCGATAGGTTGCCAATAAAGTCCTAGCGTTCTGGCGACTGTTTCTTCACCATCGCCGAAACTACGGAGTTGTTGTTTCTCTTGATGATCAAGAGGAATGTTATCTAATAGAGTCATGGAGTTTGAACTCCACTTACACAGTTCGAAACCACCTAACCTCAAAAGAAGGGTCAATTCATCATACAGAATGAGTGCGTCATGCTCGGAATCACATCCCGAGATACAATCATCAACATAGAAGTCGTTTAAAACAATCTGAGTGGCAGCTGGAAAAGCTGTGCCATCAGTGAGGGCGAGCTCCTTTAGCACACGAGTGGCTAAGAAGGAAGCTGGGGCAGTACCATATGTAACGGTGTTTAATTGATATTCTACTATTGGGTCTGAAGGAGAGTCTCTCCAAAATATTCTCTGTAAGTCACGATCTTTGTGATCTACAAGAATCTGTCTGTACATTTTACTCAGATCAGCTGCAAACGCTATCAAGTGAGTACGGAACCGAAGCAAAATAGAGAACAAATCCTGCTGAATTACAGGGCCCACCAACAAGGTATCATTAAGGGAGCACCCAGACGTAGTAACCATCGAAGCATCAAATACCACTCTGAGCTTTGTAGAAGTACTGTGCGGCTTGAAAACAGGATGATGGGGAATGTAGTAATCTTCACCATCAATCGGGTGGGAAGCGACTTGCATATGGCTTAAGGCTAGATATTCATGCATGAATTCAGTGTATTCTAACCTTAACTCAGGGTTACGAGCCAAACGTCTTTCGAGAGAGTGAAAACGATTTAGTGTAGCGTAGCGAGAGGCACCTAGAGGCTCCGAGTCTACCTTGCGAGGGAGTCTAACCACAAATCTACCATCGTCTTGGCGAGGGGTAGTAGCAACAAAGTGTTCTTCACATATGGATTCGTCAACAGACAACACTGGGGTTTCAACTTCTTCAACGTTCCAAAACGCTTCCAGCTGTTGTTCTACATGAGGGCGTGAGAGTGTAAGTGCTGATACCACGTGCGATGGTTGCGAGGTGCTTGCACTGGGCAGCCTCCCAGAAAACACCCAACCCACAGAGGTATTTTGAATGATGGGCAACTCACCAACTGGTATGATTTTACCAGGACATAACTGGTCAAAGAAATATTCTGCACCAAGAACAAGGTCAATAGATTTAGTGCAATTGAAATCAGGATCAGCTAAATCAATATGTGATGGAATGTTCCATTCAGAGGTGTCGAAACCAGCAGCGGGTAGCTCAAGTGCAATATCGGGAACCACGAGACATTCAAGCTTAGCAGACCAATTAGTAGCACAGACAAAAACGTTCACGTCAGCAACAACAGTAGCAGTGCTTTGATTTTGACCGACACCGCGAATGTGTATCTTCATAGGTTTGGTGTGGAGTCTTAATTTCTTAATTAAGTGTAACGAAATTAAGTTACAATCTGATGCAGAGTCAAGTAGTGCAGTGACAGGTACCCGTAAGCCATTGCCAGCTAATATATTCAACTTGGCAGTGGGTAATAGTGTCCTTGAAGATTGATTGTCACGAGCGACGCTACTGCAACTCGTGTTTACCACGTTAGCATGAGCTTGAGAAGCATCATTACCAGTGCCAATGGAGGGTTCATAGTGAAGAAGAGTGTGGTGTTTTCGGGAACAAGTGTTACAAGAGTACTTCGAACATTGATGATTAGGCTCGAAATTACGCAAACAATTGTAGCATAATTTTCGAGACCTGACAAAATCCCATTTGGCTGTGGACGAAAGTTTAATAAAGGTACCACATTTCGACAATTGGTGATCAATGCTCCTACAATATGTACAACGAAATTTGGTAGTAGTTAACATGGGTTTCTGAGGCGAATGACCTTCAACTTTAAGTTTGGTTACAGCAGTATGTAATGCAGGCCTGGACCCATTCCTTTCAGTTATTTCCAGTGCCTTGCATTTTTTCTCTAAGAAGCTAACCAAGTCCTGGAGAGTGGGAATTCTCCCAGAATCAACATGATTCTCCCATTCACGGATGCTATCATTATCTAGTAACTCCAATATAAAATGTGACAATAACAGGTCTTGAAGGGGGACCCCATTGAAGTCCAAAGCTTCTAACGCATTGACATGAGAAACAAAGTGGTCGATGATGGCACGCAAGGACACTGAATCATTACCGTATGCGGGGGGCTTGAAAAGCTTGGTGACATGGTTGTGCGCTATGAGCCTAATGTTATTGTATCGAGTTGTCAGCAAGTTCCATGCGACCATAAAGTTATCATCTAACACAGTAATGTAGGAGTAATGTCACAGTAATGTGACAATTTCAAAAAATTCACAATACAGTATTCTATGTTCAGATGTTTGTTTACAACTTAATCGAGACCATTGTCTCAGTGTTTATTTTTTGTGTTAGTTAGTTGGTTGTGTTAGTTAGGTGTGCAACTCTGGTAATTACATCTAGGCGGGCAATCCTAAAGTTATTATGGAGGATGCCCAAAAGCGAGCTTTAGTTAGGAAGCGTGCAGTCGCTAAGGGCATGCTTACCTCACAAGAGAAAGTAATTAGCAACTTTCAGGACATTACAGAAGAGCAATATCAAATGTTAGTGTTACGCAAACACAAATGCGAGGAAATTTATAAACAATATAACGAAGCGCAAGTCGCTTTAGAGGATATTACAGACAATATCGACGAAGAAACAGCCGAACGTTGTGACTTTGAAGATAAGTATTTTGAGTTGATGGTTAAAATTAAACTACATTGTGACAATTTCAAAAAATTCAACACTACAGACAGTGATAACCCTTTGAATAATTTGCAGAGTGCACAATTTCCTAATGCTAACGTAGCTGCAGCGCATATAAAGTTGCCTGAAATTCAAATTCCGCAGTTCAGTGGTGACTTCACAGACTGGCTGAATTTCAGAGATAGCTTCAAGGCCATAGTAATTGATAACCATGCTCTTTCTGATGTTGTTAAGTTCTACTACCTTAATTCTAGTCTTAGTGGCGAGGCTAAGCTCCTCCTACAAATGGGGAAACACAAAACTGGTTTGCCAAGACAGTGGCCGAACCAGTCAGCACGTGATTCACAATGTCAGACCGCCCACCATGTCCAATATCATATTTTTGTTAGCACAACGTGCATTCTACAGTTTCTCCACTGCCAGTGATAAAAGGAAACTCACATATTATGTTGCTGTTAAAATTACACCTTCGCTTCGGCATGTGATTTCATAGGTCTAAAACCTAGGCCTACTCTGAGAACCAAACCAGTCAAAATACAACTGAAAATCGCACCAGTGCTACCAATAGCACAAAATATTGAAAGTAAAAGGTAAAGATTATTGAGCAAATTATTCAAGTGGCGCTTTCTTGCGTATATACTTGCACAGTAAACAACGAAACAAAACACTGTAGCGTAAGATACATTGGCCAAGCGGAATTACAAAAAAGTGGGACACTTTAGCATCCCCAATTTAACTTTCGGGACAGCAGGACATTTTGCCAAAAAACAGGACTGTCCCGGGAAAAGTGGGACGAATGGACACCCTACAATAGGGGATCATGGAGATAATTTGTTCGCAAACGGAGGCTTGCAGACTAGACAGGGTGCTGAAAGGCAAAACAATCTCGAATGAAAATGTATGTATTAATGTACAGGGTCTTTCACTTAAAGTGGGGCCGGCCTCACGGCTGGCTCAGCGCTGCCGGTAGAAGGTCAAGCCAAGCACATTGCAACACGGAGCTGAGACAGTTACGACACAGGATTTGATGAGTAAAGTTGACTCGTTATTTCGTTTATAGCCTATTTTAAGTTACATGTGTTATAAGTTTATAACGTGTGTCCGTGGTTATTGTTTAATTGTTATTGTGTTTCATAATTTTATAACGTGTTATTAATGTGTTAAAGCCTATTGCTTCAATTTTTATTCATGGGAAAAATTGAAAAATGAGGTTTATGCAACAAACCCTCACACTCTAGAATGTCTAGATGAACTCCAACTAAATATCATGAGAGAAATTGAGGCTATCTCGGTAGATGAACTAATGCGTGTGAATGAAAATTTCCTTACAAAATGCCAGAAATGTGTAGATGCAGGTGGAGGACATTTTCAACATCTTCTGTGACAATGATTTTTTACTTTGATTATGTGAAAAATGTGTGCTTGTTATTTACATGTGATTCGTACGGGTGCTCTCTCGATCCCAAGCTCAGTGAGTTGCCATGTGCTCGTCCGACTCTCCACGCGGCCGGCCCCACTTTAAGTAAAAGACCCTCTATGTTTTTTTTTTTTGTTTTTTTTTTTACAATCGACACTGGTATCATTCAGGAATCACTTGGATGGAAATGGGCTAAAGTTCAAGGCACAAGCCATTCTTTTCAGTTTCATAAATTTGTGAACAACTCTTCTATTATCCCCCTTGTTGACTTTGTTACATCCTCACTATTGTTTGTACAGGAGCATGTCGATCCAGACTTCGTCCCGGCCACTCCGCACCTCTACCAGGTGAAGCTTGGTATGGGCTACTTAGAGCTGCCACAAGTGGAGGTGCCTCACGGCAAGCTGGTGAACACTCTGCTAAACAACCGCAACGTCTACATCCTCGACTGCTATCCTGACGTCTACGTTTGGTATGTACCTTAACTTTTATTCTAGGACAAATAATTGGACCCTGTTATGCAACACTGACAGGACCAGCAAACAGCCGTCTACCTAAGACTGCTGAAATTAAGTTCCTCTGTTCCTGCTTACAAGAGACAAGGAAGGATAAAATAAGGACTGTTAATATCCGAGAAGAGCTTAGATTGGAAAGAAGCCTTTTGGAATTAATGGAACTCTACAGACTACGGTGGTATGGCCATATGATAAGAATAGTTCCAGAAAGAACTCCTAGAGCTTATTTTGAAAGGGTAGTTCCTGGTGAAAAACACCGAGGACGACCTCGAGACTTATGGGTGTAACAAGTTTCCAAGGATGTAGAGAAGAGAGGTGTAAACTGGCATACTATATCCGAAGAACAGCTATGGATGGATAAAGCAAATAGGAAGAGGCTTTTGCACTTGCTGGAGCGAACTCCTGACGACGACGACGACGACGACGACGATGTGCATAAAGGAACCAACTGCCAGTTTTACTGAAATTGGGCTATAAATACGAGGGCAGATCAAAAAATAAGTTGCACTTCCCATTTATGGCCACTTATTACACCACCTATACAACAACACGCCTATAACGACATACAATGTAACGTCACTTTTCCACATAGATTCCAAGAGACTCCAACATTTCTGCGAACGCACAACCGACTTGTCGATGCCGGATGCATAGAAGGTTCCTCCAGCGTTCTGCAACCACACGGAGACAGCGGTCTTCATCTCCTCATCGGTCTGGGAATGTCGACCACCGTTCTGTCTAATGATCGCATTTAAACTGTCTATATTTGCACGGGTCCTGGACGTTGTGGGCCTGCCCTCGCGATATTCGTCCGTGATATCCGTGCGTCCGGCTTCGAATTGCTGACACCACTTTATGATCCCTTGCCGGGAAATGGCCCGATCCCCATACACAGCACTAATTTTACGATGAATGTTCGTGCAATTCTTCCTTTTGGCCCATAGGAATCGGATTGTCACATGAACCTCATATTTGAAGTGAACGTCCAGTCGACGCGCCATTCCTTTTGGCCGCTATTCACACCATACAAGACGAGACACCACAGCGACCTGCCTAACAGACGTGTGAGCAGTGTCTGTCCCTTTCTCCGCCGTGCCCACGTTTGCGACACACAGCGAGCTGCTGCAGCGCGTTAGTGCAACTAACGTTTTGATCCACCTTCGTACCATCTAGTGGAGGGAATATCGAACTATCTGATTTTCAGGCAGGGAATAAATATTTTAAATTGTAATTGTGAAAAAATTGCTTCCTCTGTATCACAGATTGGAGAAAACTTATAACAGAAGCAAGCACCTTGCATTTGGTGTTTTATAGTGCTTTTTTTGATCTAATTGGATTTTAGGTTGGTTGGTTCCTCAGTTTAGGGGCTGCGACAACGCTCAGGAAGGTACGCAATATTGTAAAGACAGCCATCTATCGTCAAAAACTTTAACCTAACATCATATTTTGCGCTATTGAAACGCTCATCGCAAGGAGAATCAGATCGGAACTTAAGGAACGCAGTATGTCCCAAGAATGGATCTTCTATTTATTACCAAGAAGAGTTGAATAAGTAACGAAGCCATTACGAGAGAAGCTGGAAAGTGATGTACTACATGTGTTTTGTAACGAGATTAAAATGCGTCTGGTTGTGTCCGAAGGATCTTGGTCGTGTCGTCTTGTTCCCGTTTATTTACTAAAGGCTTTAATCTTGGAAGTGAGCCACTATTGAAATGATGATGAAGTATTTGTAGCTGGCAGCTCGCGATCCTCAGGGAACGTCTCCAGGCAAAGCTAAGTGTTGTTGTTTGAGTCTTCAGTCTTTTGACTGGTTTGATGCAGCTCTCCATACCTCCCTGTCCTGAGCTAATCGTTTCATCTCTACATAGCTCCGACACCCTACATCGGAGGCAATCTGTTTAACATATTCTAACCTTGGTCTACCCCTACAGTTTTTGTCCTCGACCCTTCCTTCCATAACTAAGCTTGCTATTCCTGGGTGTCTTAGTATGTGTCCTACCAACCTATCTCTTCTCTTCATTAGCAGTCGCCAGAAACATCTCTCTTCTCCCACTCGTCTTAATACCTCTTTGTTTGTAACCCTATCTACCCATCTGATCTTCATCATTCTCCTGTAACACCACATTTCAAATGCTTCAATTCTCCTCTTTTCTGCTGCACCAATAGTCCAAGTTTCACTTCCATAGAGCGCCACGCTCCAGACAAAGGCTTTCAAAAATGACTTCCTAATACCTAAATCTATATTCGATGTCAGCAGATTCCTTTTTTGTAGAAATGCTTTCTTTGCCTGAGCCAACCTACTTTTAATATCCTCTTTGCTTCGTCCATCACTGGTTATTCTGCTTCCTAAGTAACAGAAGTCTACTACTTCCTTCAGCTTTTCACCTGCCAATTTGATCTCCATAGAGGTTTCTGATTTATTTCGGCTGCATTCCAGTATTTTTGTTTTACATTTATTTATTTATTTATTTTCATCATGAATTCTTTCCGTAAGACGGAAAGCTAAGTGTACATTCTTTGAAAGTATGATCATTGTATGAATTGAAGAAGAAGTAATTGGTTACTAAATGCATGTCCGTCAATTTTCAGTGTTAGCATGTCCCGAGTTCTCTCAGTATTAAAGCTAGATTGGAGATTGTTATTGCTTTAGGTTATTTGTCTTGTTGGTTCATATTCCTCCACCTTTTATATTGACGTACTATGATGAGGGATCACGTTGGTTTTTATTTGGGGTTAATGTTTAAGGGGTTCTCGTTGTTTTGTTATTCTTAATTGTATTTGGTATTATGTATTACTTACCCTGCGGATGTCATCGCGGTTTAGCTGAATAAGTAAATTGTTAGGGGGATGCGACGTTACTTTGGGCATTTGCTTATTTTTCTTTAATGAGATGAAGTATGACGATGAAAGACGAATATGATGTTTATTTTGTGTTAGTGTTTATGTGTTAATTTGTGTTGGGTAAATGAGTTAGGGCATCGGCATCCTCCTGGTTATTTATTTATAAGCTTTCGTTATTATTTTGTAGGTGGGAAAATGTTATTGTTAATTGGGGTTCTGAACTGGATATGGGATCGTTGTAATTGTTTTCTTGTTTTTTTATCCAGTCAGAAACATCGTGCGATCTCACTAGTTATTAAATGAGGTATATCGATTATTCTTTCGGGTGGTGATGTGTGTATTTGTTACATGTGCCCGGGACTCTGATAGATGCTCATTTTACTTCTAGTAAGATAATCGAATCTCATACTTCGTCCGAAAAGAAGTTTTATTCAAAAAGTATATGAAGTCAGTTGTTGTTTAGTTTGGGGGGTTTGTTCGTTTTTCTTCTAGTCGAGTTTTGGGTTGTTCCTGTCTTAAGGGTTGTGTATGTCTGACTAGTCTTTATTATTTTGTTCATTGGTCGTGTTATGAAGGTTTTTTTTTTTTTTTTTTTAGTCGTGTAACCTCCTGAGAGGCCGAGTGGAGGTCTTTCTAGTCGACGCCCGTGGGCGACCTGCGCGTCGGGATCAGAGATGGAATGGATGAAGATGAATGAAACTGGGCAAGGATGTGGAAGGAAGCGACCGTGACCTGTCAGAAGGTACTGTCCCAGCATTTGCCTGGTGTTGAAAATGGGAAACCACGGAAAACCATTTCAAGGACAGCCGACGGTGGGGCTCGAACCCACGCGTCTACCGAGTCAGCAGAGAGCTTGGCCCCTTGACCTAACGCAGCGCTTTAGCCCGCGTAGCCACTACTGTCGGTGTTATGAAGTTGAATGGAGTTGTACGTAGTGGAATGATTTGACGTATGGTCGTTGTTTCTCTGAGGTAGTTTGTTTTAGTGAGACATACTTTGATTTATTTTAAAAGGGGGTTTCTTCAAGGGTTGTACGGCTTCATAAACTGTTTAGAATATTTCTTCTGATTACTTTCGGTAATCAGCCTGTGGTGGGACGAATGTATTATTTTATTATTTTAATTAGCTTTTCCCCTCGATATGATTCTAGTCAATTTCGATAGATCTCCAATCTAACAAGTGTTAGGCTTCTCTCCTTCAAGATTCTTTTCTTTTTGATAGTTCTTTATTGTGTGTGTTTTTATATTTTTTGGTTTTATCTCTGTTAACATGTATACCTTTATTACAGCCCCATCATCCCTCATCACTTCATTTCATGCGCACCTCGTTTCCCCTTTGTAATGTCCTGTTTTATGTTTTATTAAATTACAACCTTTACTCTAAAAGTGTAGTCATTCATAGTTAGTTCTCCATCTAGTTCGGAATGTGTGAGTAGACTCAATATCAGGATAACTCGGTCCGCGTCCCCTCCATCTGCACGCCGCCTCAGAAAGAATTCATGATCAAAATCAATAAATTTAAACAAAGATAATGGAATGCAGCCGAATGAAATTAGAAACCCTTATTGAAGCTAGACTAGTAGACGGATTTACCAGACGTTCATAACTGACTGATTCCGTTGATAAACTCTTGATTGTCTCGAAATTTGGGTAAGAGACGAGTCCGGACATGTTCATTTGAATCTCGCTTAATTTCAACTCTAAAAAGACTGATACACAGCCTTGTAACAATTCCTCAGGGTGTGTTCCATAAATGACATTCCCCTTTGGGAAAATTTGAATGGAAAGTCAACATGCTTACACATACCTCCTCCCCCTTCTCCCGTGGCACTACAGCCCATGAAAGGCCTACCAAGCAACCGCTGGATTATGGGGTGACAGCACATCAGGTCACATCGGCCGTTAATCTTGTTTTCAGTAGGGGTCTTCGGTACGGAAAATTTGGGTTCGGTTCGGTTCGGTAAAAAAAATTGTACTTCGGTTCTCGGCACAAAATCGGTTCGGTACAGCTCGGCTGATTTTAACATGCTAAATTAGAGTAATTTGTAAACCATTAAGAAAAAAGTACGGTAACACATGAGTTCTAATGATTATACAGTAAACCAAATACTTGCCAATTAGCACAATTTTTATTTAAAATACAGAAAAAATGTACAGCTAATAATCTCATACAATGTTCCATTATCTTTCAAACTTGCCCTTTTAGTGTGGAGTAAGCCAATTGATGCATACATTAAATAGACATTAGGCTCACACTGGAACACTTAAGTCCATAATTTAATTTTATTAATCAGAAGAGTTATCGTGCTCTAGTAGTAAAACTTCACTTATACGATTTCCAGGGTACCATAGGAAAAAAAAAAAAAACGCATAAATGTGAAAAACGCGTAAATGAAAGTCGGTAAATAAAAACTGCAAAATGTATGTGACAATATGGGTTATACAGGGACTTTGTTTTAAATGCGACGGGGACCCTCCTCGCGCCGCGAGCCGGTTCTCGCCAAGCACTCTGCCGTAATGCGCTTCTTGACGCCACGGCTTTAACAGTCCATATTCTTTGGACTAAAGTATATTACAGCTGAAATAGAGTCAATCGGTGCTGAGGAACTTCAGAACGTAAATGACAACTTCATGAAGAGGTGCCAGCGATGTGTAGCAATGAATGGCGAACATTTTCAGCACCAGCTGTGAACTATAGGCTATAATCTACTCAATGACTGTGCCGCACGAGCTACGCATTACGGCAAAGTGCCTGGCAGGAGACAGGCTAGCAACGCGGGCGGCGGGCGAGCGAGGGTTCCCGTTAAGAAGTGAAAAACAAGAAATAATAATACGATTGTTTAATCGGCAATATGTAACAAAACAACTACAAGAGAAATGCACCCAGATATAACAAAACAAAGAAAATTGAGTCACTTTACGAAGTAGTCTGTTATCTTGACTTGTTTTTCGTTGGCCGCGGCCACGGCGTGAACCGTATTTTCAAACCGATATAATTCGGCCATTATTTCCTCAGAAACGTTATGGTGCGTCACAAAATGTTTGATAGTCCATAGAGCATTGACAGCATCATTAAAATCCACTCTATTATTCTGCCGCTCTTCATCGTCATTAATAAAATACCGTAGTGTAGGCCTAAATTAATGGATTTTCATTTGTCTGAAGACGCAAGATTATTATAACACAGAATCAATCGCGTATTTTAAAGGTTTGACAAGAAGTCCTAAAAAAAAAAAAAAAACACGAATGAAAATTATAAAAGCGGAAATAATATTTTTTTAATATATCGGCGATCGTAAAACACTTCCACTCATCTTAACATAAGCTTCAGATGCTGTCTGTGTTTTATGTCTGCTTCCTGTTATTTTGAAAGGCTAACACAATAATAGAGCTTGCTTATTACGCAAGCTGTTCTTCCTTGTTACGACACTCTGGCAAGCGAGTGTCGCCGTGACCATCGGTGTCGCTCATGGCCATCGTAACATAATATAGCACGCGGTGCATCCTTCCGAATGGAAGTACAGGCGGTAACAAAAGTTTGCATTCGAACATACGTACTTTCTCAGAACACGCAACGTATAAATGACGCTTTATATTGCAAGGGACTTAAAATATGATCGTATAAGCGTGAAAAACGAGTAAATGTAAAACGTATATCGGAGATAAATTAACATGGAAAGTATAGGCATTTTGCCGGGACCAGGAAAAAATCGTATAGAAAACGTATAAATATGAACCGTATACAAGAAGTTTTACTGTATTTAACTAACTATTGAAGTAAAACATTGATGATAAAGGACAATACTTTGGATGTCTAAAAAAAAGGTTTCCTTAAATTACAGTATTTATGTCTCTTGTACCGAACCAAACTTTTTACAGATTTTTTTATCGTCTCGAACCGAGGTCAGTAATTTCCTTTGTACCGTAGCAAAACCGAAAAATCGGTGCACCGTCGACCCCTAGTTTTCAGTGACCGAGGCACTGCTTCACTGTCAGACAGCTACTTAATTGTCCTCAAGAGGCTGAGTGCACCCCGTTCCAGCCCTGGCGTCTGTTTCTAAAATCCCTGACGGTGCTGGGAATCAAACCCAGGGCCTCCGGGTGCGAGGCAGGCGCACTACCCCAACACTACGGGGCTGGCAGCTTACAAATACAGCAACATACATTTGCATAGAAAAACTAATCAGTCATAATAAAACATGAGATATTACAAATACAATTACGGGCTTCATTCATTCCATCCCTGACCCGGTCGGACGACTGGAAAAGGCTGTGGATTTTTATTTCAAGCCTCCCTGGCTTAGGCGGCAGCACACCGGCCTTTCACCACTGGGTCCGTGGTTCAGATCCTGGTCACTCCATGTGAGATTTGTGCTGGACAAAGTGGAGGCAAACAGGTTGTTCTCCGGATACTCCGGTTTTCCCTGTCAAAACTTTCATTCCAGCAACACTCTCCACTATCATTTCATTTCATCTGTCATTCATTTAATCATTGCCCCTGAGGAGTGCGACAGGCTTCGGCAGCCGGCACAGTTCATATCCTCGCCGCTAGATGGGGGCTTCATTCATTCCATCCCTGACCCGGTCGGACGACTGGAAAAGGCTGTGGATTTTTATTTCAAGTACAGGAGGGAGAACAAATGGGCTAGGTAGCATTGGAACTTCCGACAAGGAATGAGATATTTGGTTCAAATGAACACTTTTCTATAGTCCAAAACAAATTATTATTATTATTATTATCATCGATTTTTCCCCTTTGGCAGAGTGTGTGAACGTGAGCCAATCACAGCTTCACTTCCTTTTCCTCTTCTCTTGCCTTCCCAAAACTTCTTCATTAATTCACTGTGTATTTTCTTCCTCTCTTCTGTCGATTTTCTCCCTATTGTTTCTTTTCTTGAGACTTGTCCAAATTTCTTGTTTCTTTCACCATGGATAGTGCTACACCCTCAAGAGCTCACGGCTGGTTAGTTTGGTAGTTGGTGACCCCAAGGGATTCCTGAGTTGGGTCCGTTTTTCCCCCTTTTTCCACTGACTTTGGGGCAGGCCCTCTTCTCTTTCCCCCTTTCCTATCTGCCTTTCTTGGCTCTCCTTCCTTCCTTCCTTCCAAGTCTCTCGTTCTTCGTGGATTGAGTGCATTTCTTTTCCTCCTGTCCTTTATTTCTTATCTTTTCCTTTTTTTTATTACCTCCTTTTTTTCTTTCAGTATGTGAGTTAGTTGTTAAGTCCATAGTTCCATAGTTAGTTCTAGTTGTAGGTTTCATGCCATTATAATTCATTATCACGATCACACAAACCATTAGGGGCTGATAACCTAGATGTTAGGACTCTTAAAACAACAATTATCATCAACATCATCTAATAATGATGTTATGACTGTTTCACTGGCTTAAGGTTCGGGAAGAAGTCGACCCGTCTGGTGCGAGCTGCTGCAGTGAAGCTGTCCCAGGAGTTGTTCACGATGATAGCACGGCCGGTGTACGCTCTTGTGACCCGAGTCCAGGAGGGCACTGAAACTCAGGTACAGCCAGCATTCATATACTGTAGTTGCTCTGAGATGCAAAACTAGTATATCTAGGACTTTCGTCATAATTACCATTTTTGGCCTGCATTGAAATCTATAATTACTATTACTATTTCCACTCTTCAATGAAAATTTGTTTTAATTTTTTTACTTTAAATCACACGATACATGTTTCAGCACTTGGCCTTCATCAGTCATTCATACTTTGCTAAAATGAACTGTATTTTAAGAATTTTATATCTAACGATAGTCATGACGAAAATCTGATATTTTATGTATATAAAATCGAAAATAGAACAACAAAGTTAAGACAAGCGCAACATATTACTTGGTCTAGTTACAAAAAAAAATCACTCTCCATAAATGCCAAATTACGACATTACGAATCAGTTATTAAACCGGAAGCAATATATGCTTGTGAAACCCTTTTCAAGTTAAACACTCGATCAGTTACTGACATATTACAGAAGATTGATAGAAGAATTCTCAGAACTATAATTAATAAAAAACATCAGGTGGATGGTCAATGGCGTCTATTACCAAATGAAGTGGTTTATAAAGAAACTGAGTCTATAGTCGATACTATGCGAAAAAGGCGAATTGCTTTTTTTTTTTGTCATCTCTCACGCCTTCCGGATACCAGACAATTAAAAGTATTATTTAATTATTTTTTCAAAAGTAAAACAAAGAACTCTTGGTTTATGGAAATTCAAAATTATCTGGATGAACTCGGCTTGACAATGTCCCAAATTGCTAACAAAGATGAGAAGAATATCTTGAAAAACAAGAACATCCGACTTCCCTTAAAAACCTTGACTCTCAAAACTTACACCATAAGCGATGCAGAGAGAGCGGCAAGGTCGACTAGAATGAAAATGTTTTGGGAAAAGAAGAAAAATAAGAAGCTGAATCTTTAATATTGTTTTTGAGACATGCAGGCCTATATACTTGTTTTGGTTAAGTGCTCCAATGAGGGCGTAACATATGTAAATAAATAAATAAATAAATAAATAAAAAAGGATTTTAGTTAGTGTAATAAGATGTTGTCAAATGTGTATGTAATATTTTAGCAAACTATGAACGACTGATGAAGGCAAAGTGCCGAAACATGTATCGTGTGATTTAAAGTAGAAAAATTAAAACAAATTTGTATTGAAGACTGGAAATAGTACTGTAGTAATTATGCATTACTAGATTTGAGTCCAAATAAAAAAATCTCTCTTACAGATCTTCAAATCCAAATTCAGTGGCTGGGATGAAGTGATTGCCGTAGACTTCACACGGACGGCCGAGTCTGTGCAGAAGACAGGAGCCGACTTGACCAAGTGGGCTCGGCAACAGGAGACAAAGGTAAACCTTGAAATTAAAATTAATTTTGTTTTCCTCCCATTCAATACCCTCACTCACTCCGTAGGCTTCTGAGGGACGTGAAGTTCCCATGCCGATCTCACAATCCTCTTCCATCCTTTTCGATCTTGAGCCCGCTGTTCCCAGTTATCTATTTGGAGGGTCGGGCATATCTTGTTGATCTCCTTCTTCCAGGTGCTTTGAGATCTTTCTGAAAGTCTTTTCCCATTAAGAGAACCCTTGTATAGATCTACTGGTGCTCGGATATCCTGCATCCTCAGTACATGTCCAGCCCAGCGCAGTCTGTTGAAGATGAAAAAATGAAAATCCACAGCCTGCTTCCAGTCTCCGACCGAGTGGTGGCGAGGATATGAACTGTGCCGGCTGCCAAGGCCTGATGCACTCCTCTGGGGCAATGATTAAATGAATGACAGATGAAATGAAATGATAGTGGAGAGTATTGCTGGAATGAAATGTTGACAGGGAAAACCGGAGTACCCGGAGAAAAACCTGTCTGCCTCCGTTTTGTCCAGCACAGATCTCACATGGAGTGACCTGGATTTGAACCACAGACCCAGCGGTGAGAAGCCGGCGTGCTGCCGCCTAAGCCACGGGTGCTTCATAGTCTGTTGAAGATGAAAATGAAAATTCACAGCCTGCTTCCAGTCTCCAACCGGGTCAGGAATGGAATGAATGAAGCCCCCAACTAGCGGCGATGATATGAACTGTGCCGGCTGCCGAGGCCTGAAGCACTCCTCTGGGGCAATGATTAAAGAATGACAGATGAAATGAAATGATAGTGGAGAGTGTTGTTGGAATGAAATTTTGACAGGGAAAACTGGAGTACCCGGAGAAAAACCTGTCTGCCTCCGTTTTGTCCAGCACAGATCTCACATGGAGTGACCGGGATTTGAACCACGGACCCAGGGTGAGAGACCGGCGTGCTGCCGCCTAAGCCACGGGTGCTTCATAGTCTGTTGAAGATGAAAATGAAAATTCACAGCCTGCTTCCAGTCTCCAACCGGGTCAGGAATGGAATGAATGAAGCCCCCAACTAGCGGCGATGATATGAACTGTGCCGGCTGCCGAGGCCTGAAGCACTCCTCTGGGGCAATGATTAAAGAATGACAGATGAAATGAAATGATAGTGGAGAGTGTTGCTGGAATGAAATTTTGACAGGGAAAACTGGAGTACCCGGAGAAAAACCTGTCTGCCTCCGTTTTGTCCAGCACAGATCTCACATGGAGTGACCGGGATTTGAACCACGGACCCAGGGTGAGAGACCGGCGTGCTGCCGCCTAAGCCATGGAGGCTTCAATTCTGTTGAAGATGCTTAATTTAATTTAGGGACATGTTTCGGGGATCAACAATTCCCCCTTCTTCAGCCTTTAACATTTACAGTGTACAATTGTCGCTTATAAAAACAATCCCAAAGAAGTGTAGAAGGGTTCTATACACAAGCTATTATGAACCCATACTGACATGTGCAGCTGGGACATGGACGACGACAAAAAAGGAAGAGAGCAGGATACAGGCAGGAGAGATGAGATTTCGAAGAAGCATCGAAGGAAAGATAGAGTAAGGAATGAGGAAATTAGAAAAAGGACGGGAATCTGGAAACTCCAGGATAGGATGGAAACAACTAAACTGAAGTGGTATGGACATTATGATGAGAATAAGTGAGGAGTGAGTACCACAAAAACTATTTTTGGAAAAGTTAACAGGAAATAAACCACGGGGAAGACCCCGAAAAAAGATGGATGGATTCACCGAAGGAGTGTGTAGAGAAAAAGGGAGGAAAACCAGAAGATGTACTCAAGTAGGAAAGGAGTGGTGAAGGGACAGGCAAAGATGGAGGTCCTTAATTCACAACCCGGCCCAGGAAGAGACTGGAACTGGTAAATGAAGATGATGATGATGATGATGATAAAAACACTGATGCAAATTGAAAAATACAGACATATTATGAACCAATTGGCGAATACATCAGCACCTAATATACTGCTAATTCTGAAAGTCATTATATAATAATAATAATAATAAAAATAATAATTAAAGAAAAATTACTGAAACATTACTCTGAGGTGATAGGGAATGAACAACATGGATTTAGAAAAGGTCGCACATGTGCAGATGCCTACTTCACCTTAAAAATTTTGATTGAAAAACGCAGGGAGTTCAATTTGGAAACACACATATCATTTGTTGATTTTAAGAAAGCCTTTGATTTTGTTGACAGAAACAGACTTATTGACATATTGGCCAGGGATTGTGTCCCCCAACAGTTAATTGATAACATTTACAACATGTATAGTGGTACTCTTATTGCAGTAAGGTTAAGTAATCATAAATCCGAGTGGAAGCCAATCAGCAGAGGGGTAAGACAAGGCTGTGGACTCTCTCCATTGCTATTCATAATCTACATGGATGCTATAATAAAGGAATGGAGGTGTGAAAGGCATGGTTCAATACCTATCAGCAGGCATCTAAGAAATTTAGATGCTATACTATTTGCTGATGATGTTGCATTGGTAGCAGCATCTGAAGATGATCTGCAGTGGTCAATATTCAACCTCCAGAAAGTGGCATCAAAATTCAGCATGTGCATTTCTACAGAAAAGACTAAAGTAATGGCCTTTAAAGGTAAGGACCCTATCCCCAGTAAAATTTGTCTGGATGGTAAAATTTTAGAAAGAGTTAACAAATTCAAGTATTTAGGATATAATTTATCTTTTCAAGAAGAACGAGACATAACTGCAAAAATAACTAATTATACCAGAACAACAGGAATCATCAATCACGTCATGAAGCCATCTCTTGTCCAAAGGCATACACGCTTGCGTTTGTATAACACATTAGCCAGACCAACCCTATGCTATGGCAGTGAGGCATGGACAATAAGATCTCAGGACATCTCCAGACTCACAGCACGCGAAATGACCTCTATGCGCCGAACAGCAGGCTATACTAAATGGGATCATAAGAGAAACGAGGATGTGCTGAAGGAACTAAAAGTGAAACCAATAACTACATACATTTGTGACTACCAAGAGAACTGGAAGCGTCATGTCCAAAGGATGGAACCTGGAAGATTACCAAAGGAGATCCTTCGCTACCAGCCACGGGGAAATAGATCGATAGGACGTCCGATGAAGAGATGGAGGGAACGTGCAAGACCGTAACGGGACATTTGGCCCAATACTTGGAAGTAAGAAGAAGAAGAAGAATAACAACCCCTGGCACTACAGCCCATGAGGGCCTAGGCCTACCAAACGACCGCTGCCCAGCCATTTGGCCTGCAGATATTGGGGTGACGCGTGGTGAGCTCGTTGGGTCCCCTCGGCCGTTAATCTTGGTTTTCGTGACCGGGCCGCTGCCTCACTGTCAGGCAGCTACTCAATTGTCCTCACGAGGCTGAGTGCACCCCGTTCCAGCCCTCACGTCAGCTTCTAAAATGCCTGACGGAGCCGGGAATCGAACCCGGGGCCTCCAGGTGAGAAGCGGGCACTCTCAAAGGAATTATGAATGTTTCTCTTTTAAAAAGTTTTAAGATGACTAGATACCAATTTATGATCGCTGCATTTTTTAATGAATTCGATGTCATTAATGATGTATTCATTCATTTCTCAAGTACCCCATGGTGTAGATGTGCACATTAAATCGCTCACCATGACTGCAAGTCTGAAGTTCTGAGGTTTGAATCCCAACACTGACACTGGTTATCTTGAGTGTGGTTTTCCCCCAGGGTTTTCCTCACTCCCTCCAGAAAAATGCGGCGTTAGTACCTAATTTGAAGTCTTGGGACACCTTCCCCATTCCCAACCTTAAAAATTACACTATTACATTCACCAGGGGCGTAAAACTCCTCATAAACGTGGGGGGTGGGGGCAAATTTATCTACTGCAGTTGCGTACCTACCAGGGATTTTTTAAAGTTTAAGACTTTAAAGCTTGAAATAACATGGTAATGTAGGCCTAACTCTATATTTAAAAATAATAAAGATGATTTTTATTCATTATTTCTAATTAAAATACTACCGGTAATTACTGAGCCGATTGGAAATCGACTCAATTACTTCGGCCCCTGCAGCACCAGCTCCAAACCCCTTCGTCACCCCGGAGTCAAGTCCCGTGCCCCGTGGACACCCTGGAGTCCTGGCACAAAACCCTGTGGTCGCCATAGAGTGACGACCGGAAATGTAATGGCAAAATAAAAAAGAAATTGATTGCATTGATCATTAGGGAACCCAGTCCTGAATTCCTTGGTCACCCAAAGGTTAACAACGACAATCGAAATTATAAACTGTCCATTGTTGGTGAATTCCTATATTTCTCTTGTACATTTCAGTACTTGAAAATACGCACAAATTTGAACTTAAACAAGGTAAACTATGGACCTATCACAGCAATGCTTTATGGCATGAGTTTCAATGCCAACTCAAATTTGAGTTGACTCTTAAATGTGTGATTTACGAAAGACGAACAACGCTATATTTAAAAATAATGAAGATGATTTTTATTCATTATTTCTAATTAACATACAGAATACCATCAGAATATAAATACAAAACATAAAATGATGAAATGCTGGAGCTCCACCGATTTGGGTAAACACAACACAAGCGTAGCAGCAAATGTCGAACTCAAAAAAGAAAGAAGAATAGAAGGCACGCGCGCTGTTTTTCTCGGCAGGAGTAATGATTTTGGATGTTGTGTCACAATATCTTACCTCAGTTTTAAACTGGTGCTCAGAAATAATAGTTCGAAAATGCACCTTTTTTTGGATCGTCGTGGTTGGTGACGGAAGTTCAAAATGCCTCTGTGGGAATCAGGGAAGGGGGAAAAAACAGACTGTTTGTTCGGTAGAATAAAGAAAATACGACTAAGCAAGGCAAGATGGCTTTTCCGATTTTCCACCTAACTTAGTACCGAATTAAATCATTTATAAAAGATTTTCGGGTGTTTTACTTTTGTTTTTTTACTTGACCTAAGTCCTGTTGTTCGCATCGCTGGAACATAGGGCTTCGGCGAAGCATCGCCATCGGACTCGGTTTTGTGCCGTACCTTCACTTCTCCCCACGTTCCGCCCGCTTCTGCAGCTTCCCTCACCACTGTCTTCCTCCAAGTTTCCCTCGGTCTTCGACTTCTGCGATGTCCCTGACGATTCCAACTCAGGGCTTGCCTCTCTATTGCCGTCTGGTTTTTGCGCAGTTTATGTCCGACCCACTTCCACTTTTTTGCCTTTAATTGTAAATCCATGGACTTCTCGTTTGTAAGATTCCCGAGTTCTTCATTGGATATTACATTTGGCCAAAACACTCTCAAGATTCTTCGTAAGCATCGGTTTATAAAGGTCTGGATTTTCTTTATGATTGATTTTGTTACTTTCCAAGTCGCACATCCATATAGCAACAGTGATTTTACATTGCTATTGAATATTCGGAGTTTAGTTCCTGTGGAAATTTCATTCCTTTTCCAAATAGGACGCAACTGGATAAAGGCTGCATTTGCTTTCTTGATCCTACTGCTCACATCCCCATCTGCTCCTCCAGTTTTAGAAACTATGCTACCAAGGTACGCACATTTTTTAACATCCTCTACGTTTCTTCCGTTAATTTGAAACTTCCTATCGCTTGTTATGTTTAGTCTTAGTGATTTGGTCTTCCCTGAATTTACAGTTAACCCTAGCCTTCTTGCCTGTTCCTGTAGATCTTCCAGTTTGGCATTCATGTGCCGAAAGCTTTGTGAGAGGAGACACACATCATCAGCAAAATCAATATCTTCTAGTTGATCTGTTAAATTCCAACTTACTCCTCTTCTTTTACCTTCATTTGTTTTTCTCATCACTTCATCTATCACAATTTTTTTAAGGGTGATTAAAAATTTTGTCTTGTGCAGAAATCTGCCCCCTCTCCCCATATTTTACGCCCCTGACAATCACCACAGAAACACAGGTTATCAGACAAATTGAACTTGCATTTAGGTGCATGGGGCTGATGACCAAGATGTTCCAAGCCTTTAAAATGAAGTAACATCATCACCCATTGGTGTAATTACTGTGTATTTGTTATGCAGGCTGATCTGGCGGCGCTGTTCACTCCTCGTCAGCCGGCTATGTCTGCAGCTGAAGCTCAGCAGTTGAGCGAGGAATGGAACGAAGATCTGGAAGCCATGGAGGCCTTTGTCTTGGAGGGCAAGAAGTTTGTTCGCCTCCCAGAGGAAGAATTAGGTCAGTGAATACTTCTACCATCATATTTTGTATTTCCTCATCATCATCATCATCATCATCATCATCATCATCATCAACAAACTCCAGTTTGGCGGCTTCGGTGGCGTAGTTGGTAGCATGCTGAGCTTCTATGCCCAAGATAGCGGGTTCAAACCCGGCCGAAGCCGTCGGATTTTTTAGGAGCGTTAAAAATCCCTCAGTATGCCTTCCTTCGGAGGGGAAGTAAAGCCGGCGGTCCCATGTCATAGATTTATGGCATGTTAAAGAACTTTCCACTAATTACACCTGTGTGAAACTAAATTGTATAGGTTAAGAATGTAAACAATAGGGATGGGCGGCGACTGGAATCGCGACAAATCAATTCCGAATACTGCAGGAATCGGGTACCCGACTCCAGAATCGATTCCAGAGTACGCATGGCGCTATCTATGATGCGCTTGTCGAACCACACGGTCAGAGCCTGAATTTAATTTCTTGATAGCCTATAGATGAGAATCACAACCGGACCTCCCGGGCGGTATAAGAAATACAACCGTTGCTCATACTATTATTTATTGTACGTATAACATAAACCGTGCCCAATTACATGCTACTAATTAATGATTAATTACACATGATATATAGCCTACTTAACGTATGGCATCTCGCTGCAATGGGTTCGTCACCATATTACCTGCCATGGTTCCTTCACCCCCCATTTTTGATCCAAAAACACTATCATGTTGACCATGTCGCCCTTCAAACGACTCCTCTTTGCCGATAGCACATTCCCTGATTTCGAGAACAGGCGTTCACAGGGAACGGATGTTGCTGGGGAACACAGATATCTCCTCGCCTGTGCAGCGAGCGCGGGAAATCTTGCAGCGTGGTCCCTCCAGTACTCCTGGGGGATTTTGCGAGCAGGGTTCATAACGTTCTCGCAAATATCTCTGCACTTCGACCGTAGCATCCGCTCGGACGTTATGGGTGTTGTTTTCCGCTGCGACCTGAGCGTCATAAGATACCCAGAAGGCCGTACGGGTGATACCTGATACTTCGATGTTACGCGGCGTTGGTGGTGCCACGCTCTTGGAATGTAGCCTAGACGCTTGGTTGATGAGTACGTTAACAGCTTCATCGCGTTTCCCGCCACTCATGAAGGACAAGGTCTTGAATCGTGGGTCGAGGATCGTTGCCAATGCCAGTGGCAGGACACCTTCCACGTTAGCAAATTTCTTCTCTAGTGCCGCCGATATGTCGGTCAAGACGTGTTTCGTCAGGTCATGTAACCTCGTTCATCCCTTGTTGTTGGAGCACTCTCTGGAGTTGTGTGCGGATAGGAATTATTTTTGACACTGACACATGACTCTCGGATGATAGTTCTGTAGTCACCATATCGAAAGGCTCCAGGGAGGGAAGCAGGTGCTGCACTGTGATCCATTGTGACCCTGTTAGGTTTTCGGGTGCAGATGCCAGCAAAGCCAACCTGGCTCCTACACACTCCTTTTGTTCACTAAGTCGTGCGAACATGGCATATGTACTATTCCACCGTGTCTCAACCTCCTGCACTAACTTGTGAACAGGTTTACCTAATGAGTGTTACATATATTCCAGTTTTTCTTTTCCTGCACACGATGATTTAAAGAACCCTACGATTCTGCGGCATTGTCCTCACTCATCCGACGCTCTGTCAAGCCCCCTCTTTACAATCAGATTCACAGTGTGCGCAAAACAAGGCATATACGTGATCTTTGGGCTTAGGATATCTGTCGCCGCTTTCATGTTAGCAGCATTATCAGCCGCTAGGCATACGACTTTTCCCGTTAAGCACCATTCACCAATGATGCGCTCCAGGTCTGCAGCAATATTGACGGCAGTGTGGTTGCCGTAAAACCTAGCGGTCTGCAAGGCGAATGTTTTTAACTGAAAATTTTCAGTGATATAATGACATGTGACGGCCATGTACGATTCTGTGGACATGGATGTCCACAGGTCGGTGGTCAAGCTAACATGTTCCGCTTCGGATAATTGTTCTTTCACGGCAGTAACATGTGTCTGGTATTTCTTTTCAATCATTTGTCGTAACCGTTTGCGTGTAGGAAGGTTGTATCTCGGATCTAAAGTCAGAATGAGTTCCCGAAACCCTGCATCCTCAACGATACGCAGTGGTTGAAAATCTTGGACGATCATTTCTACTACAGCCGCATCTATGCTGTCTTGTCTTGTGCTCCCTTCTGAAATATGAATATAAACACAGGATATGTAGATTTATAATTCGTTATCATAACCGTGACGTGTGTATGTGAGAGAGTGGGCTTATGTGTGTATCATACTAACTACTGCATACTGTTCTGAAACCTACTACGGTACCTGGATATGCATCGGTACTGCTGCCACTTGCACCTTCCCGACTGGAGCATTGTATATCATCAGAATGGTCTATCTGATGCTTCGTTGACAAATGCTTCCACATCATGGACGTACTTTTGTTGTACTTCAATTGCGCTGCACATAGGTTGCCTATTTCTTTATCTGCAGCATGTTCTGCTGTGTCGAAATGGTCCCACACTTTAGATCGCTTGCGCGATGCCATCCTCGTCGCCACATTCAGCAAATGGCTCACGTTATCTTGTTTATATACTGTCAGAATACGCGCCTGTTGTGACGTCTACCGGGAGTCGATTCCTCGCACTCGGTATCGCTACGGAGTTGGAACCGCAAGAACCGATTCTCGCGAGTCCAAGCGTCATTCGCACCCATCACTAGTAAACAATGCTCTTAGGTTGCTACGTTTGTTGCCAAGAGCCGACTATGGTGGCGTCTAGTAGCTAAGTTCTGAACTAGGCCTAGTAGTCGTTGACGGTGGCGTTTGGCAGCAAAAGTAGGAACTATTTGAAATATTCAAAGTTGCAGTCCTTACTTAAATTGAAAAAACAGATACACACACTAATACAGCCATCACAATTAACACCGGTTATCAGACAGATTCTACACACACCCAAAGCACACGGGGCTACATGACCGCGTTGTTGCAGCCCCTAAACTAAGGAACCAACCAAACTCCAGTTTCCTGGGTGTGGTATATGAGCCTCCTCCATCTCTGTCGATTCATGAACACATTCTTCGTTCACAATCCTCTCCCAATCCTGACCTCTCTCCTGTACATCCTTCCTCACCAGATCTGTCCATTGTTTTCTAGGTCTGCCAACTGGTCTCCTCCCTCCTAGGTCTCTTTCATGCTCCCTTCTTGCAGTTTTATTGGCATTCATTCTCATTAATAAGATCTTGAGCTTAGACCAGTGGTTCTTAACCAGTGGTTCTTAACCGGTGGTCCGCGAGTGCCTCGGGAGTGGTCCGTGGGAGAAAAGGGTCCACCAGCACGTATAAAATTGTGGCCAATAAATGGGGATTTCGAAAATGATGTGCGTTCACCGAGAATCGTCCGAATGTATTCGCGGCGATGACTATCAGGTTTTGAATTGAAATATCTTTAAAATAAGGGTTATTGAGGAAGGGTTACGACTGATAAAGTGTATTGCGGGGGAGGGTCCGTACATGATTCAATTTCACGCTGAGTGGTCCGCAGACTTCTGCGGGTTCAGAACCACTGGCTTAAGACAGTGCTGTGTGTGTACTGTAAATTATAAATATTAACTTTATTTTGAATTTTATAAATTTCATTCTCAATTTTAAATTTTAATTATTAATTTTGTTTCTAATTTTTTATTTTTCAACTTCAGTTTTATTTAAATTTCTAATTTTATTTTAATTTTACATTTAAAAATTTAATTTTTAAATATTAATTTTTAGTTTTAATTATTAATTTTTAATATTTTATTTTAATTGTAAATTTTATTTTAAAATTTTGATTTCTAATTGTATATTTTAAAATTTATTTTTAAATATTATTTTTTTAAATTTTTTATTGTATATTTTTAAATATAAATTTTTTAATGTAAGTGTTTGTTTCACTTAACAGGTCACTTCTACAGCAAGGACTGTTACGTGTTCCTTTGCCGCTACTGGGTGCCCGTGGAAGAGCCCGAAGATGGAGAGACCAACGAAGAGGCACCACCGGTGGAGGATGACTTCCAGTGTGTAGTCTACTTCTGGCAGGGGCGTGAGGCTGGCAACATGGGCTGGCTCACTTTCACCTTCAGGTAACATCTTAGTTGGGATTCAAACCTGAATGTCCTGCATTCCAGGCAGATGCATGTGATTGGGTTTTGACGTATAGTCGTGATGGCCAATGCATATCCAGGAGGCGTTCTTTTATCCCGATAATCCTTCTGCTCAGTCCCGCCCAACTACTGTCGACCAAAATATTATGTGCACTCGAGTTTGAAGGTTGTTTGTGAAGTAACCGATAGATCTACATAAAATCCAATAACATAATCATTTTCATCGTTCTATTTTACGTTAGTTCATGTAGGTTTGGAATGTTTAATTTATATTTTAATATTTTTTATCGCAGTTGAAACACAAAAAGTACCCGTTTTTAAGGGTGTTTCAAACATGCGTCACATTTAAGAATTATTTTCTCACAAACCCGTCATCAGATCGAATCCAAATTTTAACACAATATACATTGGAATGTTGTATAACTGGTTTATCAATTTCAACATTTTGTGTGTTCAAGAACGAAAGTTATCATTTTTGTAAGGTAACTCTTTCTCGGCTCGGGGTCGTTGGAAAATGTAGTTCTTGGTTGCGTTGTAATCCTTATACATCATGCTGTATGTCTGTGAAATATGTAAATTAATTCACTTATTTTATATCAGTTTGTATTTGTATGGGGAATTAAGACACACAAAATTTTGAAATTATTAAACCAGTTATACAACATTCCAATGTATCATCATCATCATCTTGAGCAGTTTCCAACCGCTGGTCGGGTCTGCTTGGAACATAAGCCTCTCCATCGTTTCCTGTCCATCCACCATCTCTCGTCATTTACTGTGTCCCAGCACACTCCTCTTTCCTCCACACAGTCCATTTCCATAGCCAGGTCTGCTTCCTTTAGATCTGTCCTTTCCGAGGCCCGTTCCCGTTTTAAAAGCAGTTTCATATCCACTACTGGCTTGCTAGGCCTAACGTAGCTTCACCATAACCCTGGCAAGGGGCCTGTTTTTGGTCCGCGAGAGGTATTTTATTTCCCTCAAACCCTCCGGACAAGTCCGGCGAGCCCCCCTATCCGCCACCTGGGACGCGCCCGATAGAGTTATTGTGTTAAAATTTGGATTCGATCCTGATGACGGGTTTGTGAGATAATAATTCTTAAATGTGACGCATGGTTGAAACACGCTTAAAAACGGGCACTTTTTGTGTTCCAACTGCGATAAAAAATATTAAATATAAATAAAAAATTCCAAACCTACATGAACTAACGTAAAATAGAACAACGAAAATGATGTTGTTATTGGATTTTATGTAGGTCTGGTGTAAAGTTAACACCACTGGATCAACCAATTAAAGGTCTCCACTATCTGAGAGAATTCTGAGTGTGTTCAGAATTAATAAAGTTTGAGCATTAAAGTATGTAGGGTGGAACATGATGAGAGCAAACACAAAAAAACAAAGAAAAAGATAGAGAGCAAGAAGCTTTAACATGTATAATCAACAAATAAGTTTACAATTTTAGTTACAGAGATAAACAAGGTTAGTTTCTTAAAAATAAATAAATCAAAGTTACAAATCTTCGGCATATGTAAATGCCTGAAAGCAAGAATAGAGTTGCTTTTGACTGGCTGACAGGGAGCAAATCCTGTCAAACCGAAAGGAAAGAAAAGAAAAGAAAAGGGAAAACTATAGAAGTTAACAAAAGACATGACCTATGAAGGGGGCCAGTAACTAACAGGGGTCCAGTCCTGCAGCACCCTATAAGAATGGTAATATGTAAGCAGTTGCCAAGATGCAACAAAAGCAATAATGTAATGGCAGAAACAAAATATGTGAGCTGCATACAAAATTTACTGAAACTGTGAAATGGCAGAAGCAGTTGGGCAAGTAGCTTTTTACCTGAACGTAAACCATGAAAGATATGGTGCACAGACAAAGTGCAAAGAAAGTTACAGATATGCATAAACAATGCTGAGATGGTTCTCACAAAAACCATAAAAATAGCTAAAGCAAGCTGGTATGTAATTCCGCCTAGTGGGGAATTGAGAGATCAGACATTAAGATTGAGGAATCTTCTAGACCATGCTTGTTTAAGATTAACAGAAAGAACATAGGTAGTGCACAAAGTCAGTGCAATGGCAGAATCAGGTCTGCTGTAGAATAAACAGGAAAAAGCATTAAATACCTTATACATTTGGGTACTTAACTTGTTGCTGTATTGCTGGCGATAATCCAGTTTTGCGTAGAACAAGAGAGACATAGGTTATGTCCAATTTGAAATTGCGTAGCACAAAGTATTTCACTTGAGATAGTGTGGTACCAAATTCCACACGTGTTCGTAGAACACTTCCACAAAGTATATGACGGAGCTGAAGCACTCGTAGAATAGTAAGGTAGTCCTTAGCTTAGTATAAAGACGAAGTGACGATGTTCACTTAAGTCTAAGTAGATTTTCTTGGTACATAAAGATGTACACTTGAATTTGTGTTGCAGGAACACTTTAAAGTTCAATCCAGGTTGGATTAGTTGAAACATGTCTAGACGACATGGCGAAGGTTGAAGTAACACTTCTTGATTCAGAATTACGATGCGAAGTTTGCAATGATGAAGTTTTTCGTCTGGTGTCCAAGACGGGTGGTTGGTGCCATACCAACGGAGAAATCACAAGGAATATGTGTCGGTCTGCATGTTAAATAGCAGACAGCACTGAAGTCGGGAATTTTCCATGTCCGGCCATTGGCGAGCTCCAAACATGTGGCGGGAAGAAGCATGCTGAATGGCTGGAGAGAAGTGACGTCATAGAGACGGCCAATGAGCGCGTAGCAAACTGTGACCCGGTAGACGAACCAAAAATGCCACGAGGAAAAGCGGTGACCTATTGCCATCTCTTGATTAATACAGTACATTTGCATTTGTCAGTTGGCACAGGCTAGAGTAAAAGATGGCTTTTCACCGATGTCTCAGTCTCACTCATGGCTGTGATTATATGGAAGCTACTGAGGTATGGGTGGTGCTTAGTAATGGCATTCAGGGCACAGTCAGTGCCTGTGGATGCTGCGAAAGGTTCTACTCATAGGGTTAGTACTGCTGTTCTGACTCAGTGAGGAAAGCAATGGCAAACTACCTCACTCCTCTTCTTGCCTAGAATGCCTCAATATAGCGCTGCCTTGGGTTTTCGTGGGTATCTACTCACATAACGTAACGGCGGTGCTTTTTGAGGATCCAACCAGCCTTCGGGCTGACTACCTAACAGAACACAGAAATTAACACTTAGAGAAATGTCTTAGAGGCGAGATAGATAATATAATGTAACAGGTGAGTACAAAATAACTTTAAATATAACTGAATAAAACAATAAAGTGAAACAAAGATGATATGTCACAAACACGTGGTGACGAAAAAATGAGGTTATAAGTCAAATACTCGTCTGACTATTGCCGTGACAAAAACCTACAAAATTTAACCAGTTAAATATTCGCAAATGCGAACAAGGTCTATTGGTTACTTCACAAACAACCTTCAAACTCGAGTACACATAATATTTTGGTCGACAGTAGTTGGATGGGTTCGGTGTTAGCTGCCTTTTTAAAGATAGCATTGAAGCCATTTTTCTTTGTTGCCTTTTCAGTCGGAAATACAAAAATCATTCCAATTACTAGAATATGTGAAAAATAACCTGAAATAAATTGCAGTACATGTAATGGAAGATTTATGTATTGTTACGGACTGTTGGAGGAGGAGGAGGAGGAGGGGGTCCAGGCGGGGACACCAAGATCTCGCTGATGAGCCAGCTTGGTGTCCTAGGCGAAACCCCACACAAGACACGGTACAAACCTAGAAGAATTGCTGAGTTTTAATTCACTGGCTGTGAAAGCCATTATACTATTGATTACAAAGGGGAATAGTGCACCTTCCTCTCATCTGGAGGCCCTGGGTTCTATTCCCACTTCCATCAGGGATTTTAGAAACTGACTTGAGGGCTGGAATGGGTCGCACTCAGCCTCGTGAGGACAATTGAGTTGAGGGGAGCCAGCCCGCTGACCACGCGTCACCACAAAATTTGTAGGCCAAATGGCTGGACAGCAGTTGCTTGGTAGACCAAGGCCGTTCAATACGTAAAGCCCTGCGTGTATGCGGATATATGCAAATTTTTTTGCCTTGCGGATCTAGTTTGCATGATTGTGCGGATAACGGATTAACTGTGGATAACGTTTACAGTAAATTTGTGGATATTTTTTTAGAATAGCCTACAATGTTGAACTGGATTTTTTTTAATAAATTTTGTTTTTGCTAAGATCTGCATCTTTCACATTCCTTGTTATTTCCCCTATTTGCTTTCACTTGGATTGTATCAGAATAATAGAGAAGTGAGAGAAACCAGTCATGGAAATGCCCTCAATTAGTGTTGACAAATGCCCAAAAAGATCCTTTATACCTGCGCTTGTCTGCATGGGTATATCCGATGACTAAGTCATCATCATCATCTTGCACAGTTTCCAGCCACTGGCCGGGTCTGTTTGGAACACAAGCCTCTCCAACGTCTTCTGTCTTCCCACCATCTCTCAGCCTCCACCCTTGTCCAGTCTTCTCCTCTCTTCTTCACGCTTTCTTCCACCCCCTTCAGCCACCTGTCTCTCGGTCTTCCCCTCGGTCTCTTTCCTTCCCACTTCGTCTCATGTACTCTCCTGGGTATCCTCTTCTCCTCCATTCGTTTTACATGTCCATACCATCTAAGTCTAGATTTCTCTATACCATCCTGTAATGGTTCCTCCTTCATTAATTCTCTGGTCCTCTCATTTCTTATTCTGTCCATCTTTGTAGCTCCAATACTGCTTCTCAAGAACCTCATCTCACTGGCCTGTATTTTGCTCCTCTCCCTTCCTTTCATAATCCAGGTCTCCGAGGCATACGTCAGGATAGGGACATTGTACGTCCGATATATGATCTTTTTGCTGTTCTGAGGGACATCCTTGCTCCATAACATGCTTCTCACACTCCTCCGGAATGCTTCTGCCTGTCTCCCCTGCTCATTTATTTCTCTATCGTTTCTTCCATTATCTTGTATCAGGCTTCCCAAATACTTAAAACTCTCCACTTTCTTCAGCTGTTCCCCACCAATTGTTATTCCCGTTGTGGTTCTTTCCTTCTTCCTTGTTGTGATCACCATCTCACTCTTATTTATGCTAAATTTCATCCCATATCCTTGTATTACTCCTTCCCACACGTCCAACTGTTACTGTACCTCCTCCTCCTTGTTTCCCCAAATCATCAAATCATCTGCAAACACCATTGCTTTCATCTTTCCGTCCCCAATTACTTGTGCCACTCGGGTCATTATGTCATCCATCACCACAATGAAAAGTAACGGTGACAGTGCACTTCCTTGTTTCAGGCCGTTTCTTTGTTCCAACCAGTCAGATCTCTCTCCTCCCACTTTCACACAGCTCACGCTTCCCTTGTACATCTCCTTTATCCTCTTTATAGTCCATTTCTCTACTCCTCTATCCTCCAGGGACTTCCATACTTTGTTTCTGCATACACTGTCATATGCTTTCTCAATGTCCAGGAAGGCCATCAGTAGATCTGTTCCATATTCATAGTGCTGTTCTTGTAACTGCCTTACAGCAAAAATCAAATCCACTGTGGACCTTCCTGCTCTGAAGCCATGTTGTTCTTCCCTCATCCCTCCTTCTATCCTTGTCCTAATTCTCTTTTCCAAAACTTTCTCGAAGATCTTTGCACAATGACTCATCAGTGTTATTCCCCGATAGTTTCTGCAATCTGTTCTACTACCTTTCTTGAAGATCGGGACAATGATTCCTTTTTTCCAGTCCTCTGGGGTCTTCCTTTCCTTCCATGCTGTCCTCATCACTCGGTACAGCCACTGTATCCCCACCTCTCCTGCTGCTCTCACCATCTCCACACTCAACTCATCCACACCCGGTGCCTTCCCTCCTTTCATCTTGTTCACTGCATCTTCCACTTCTTTCCATGTTAAGTCCTTTTCTGTTTGCAGTTCATCTTCCTCTTCCCCGATTTCTTCCTCCTCACCATCTTTTCCATTTGGGTTCAGAAGTTCTTCAAAATATTCTTTCCACATTTTCTTCAGTTCTTCCCTATTTTCTATCTCTTGTCCCCTTTTGTTCACCATTCTAACATAATCCGTAGGATCCTTCCGCCTCTTATCTTTCACCATCCCATACAGGACCTTTTTTGTACCTTCACTATCCTCCTCCATCATCTTTGTCCACTCTTCCATCCACTTCCTTCTCTCCTCAGCCACCACTCTCTTCGCCTCCTTCTTTCTTTCCTGGTACTCTTCCCTTGTCTCTACCGTCCTATTTTGATACCACCTCCTAAAGGCTCTATTCTTTTCCCTTACTATATCTTTTGTCTTCTCATTCCACCATGGTGTTTCCTTCCACCTCTTCTTACTACTTGTCCTCCCACATACTGCTTCTGCTGCACCCACTAGTGTCTTCTTAAATCTAGCCCATTCCTCTTCCACCCCTCTTTCTTCATCTGTTGGAATTCCTTCCTTTACCATTTTGAGGTACTCGACCCTTCTATCCCCTTCTTTCAGTTTCCATATCCTTATACGTCTTTCCTGGTTCTCAGTCCCTTTCTTCTCCTTACTCCCTCTCAGGTTCATTACCAGTAATCGATGGTCGCTATCCAGGTTCTCCGATGGTATAACCTTGATGTCCGTGATGTTCTTATTTAGTTCTTTCTCATACAGTATATAGTCGACCACCGACTTCCTGGTCAAGTCATCACTGTACCATGTGATTGTGTGGCTCTCTCTTTTCTTAAACCAGGAGTTCCCAACTAGCAGGCTGTTCCTCTGGCAGAAGTCCAACAGTCTCTTTCCTTCCTCATTTCTTCCACCCCAACCCTCTGGTCCTAGAACACTCTCATAACCTTGTCTTTCTCTTCCTACATGGGCATTGAGGTCCCCCATAACAATCATATTTCTTCCTACCAGCTGCTTCTGCAATTCCTCTTCAAACTCCTCCTTCTCTTCAGAAGCGCAGCCTACTTGTGGAGCATATACTTGCACTATTTCTACGGTCTCTCCCCTCAGTGCTACTTTCACTTTCATCATCCTATCACTTATTCTCCTCACTTCTTCTTTCAAACCATCTCGTACTACTACTCCCACTCCATTCCTCTTTCCCTCTTCGTTCCCACTCCAGTACAGTCTATAGCCTTTTCTCAGTACTCTCCTTCCTTCCCCTTTCCACTTTGTTTCTGCCAATCCCAATCCCAATAAATCCAACTTCCTTCTTTCCATCATATCCACTATCTCCTCCACCTTCCCCGTCAGCGTTCTTAGGTTTAAAGTTCCAAATCTTAGTCCGTGTGTACAGCCGTGTCGTCGTCTATTAAATCCATCCTGTCCGAGGCTCGTTCCATTTTTGAAAGCATTTGGTTTAATCCACTACTGGCTTGCTGGGCCTATCGTAGCTTCACCAGAGCCCCGTTAGCCGTCACTTTTCAGGGTTCCTGTAGGACCTTCACAGCTACCGTAACGGTCCCGGGGCACACGAAGTCCCCACTGTACTTCGCCCCTACAGGCAATCCCCTACTTTGTGCCGTTGCCCGTCTCCCACGACGTGGACGAGGGGTTGGACTTATGGGAGACTCCGATGACTAAGTAAGTGCTATAATTAGCCACCTGCTGTTCTACATGCCGTTACTCAGAGGGACAAAACTCAGTCAACATTGTTTTGCGATTGCCACATAACCTAGGGAATGAATTTCTCCTACCTAGGTAGATGTGTTGCTTTAATACTTTATCTAATAAATTAAATAATATTATTGTAATGTCATTGGATTTCGTTAACAAACGTGCGGATATGGATAAAAGTCATGAGGATAACAGTCGTGTGGATGTGGGCCGGATGTGGATAACGCTTTGTTTATCCACACTGGGTTCTATCAATAATAGGTTGTGGTGCCAAGGGGGTTTGATGTTTTTTAAATATTATTATTTGTTAATATTTATAATTGCGCCACTGGGGGGGGGATCGGGTCAGTAGGGGGGGGGGACAAGGAGACCTCGCTTATTAACACCTTCAGACTAACAGTAGCACACTCTCAAGAAGGACTAACAAAAGAGACAGGAAACAATTTAGTACCTTAGGAGGGCATCCACCAAACAGATACTCACCATCCTATACTCACCCTTCCAGCGGACTTCTCCCCACGTGGACATACGTGCTGGGTCACTGCTACCTGGTTATCAGAGGTCCACGATGTGGTATTGCAGGAATGCCAATCCTAAGAAAAGATGTAAAAGCCCCAAGGATGAAGTGGGGTGGGGGGTGGGGGAGGATTTACTCATAATAGTCTGCAACTAGTTCAACCAGTTACCCTCTGTGCCCTAGTTAAAACTAGCCAAACAATAGTAACACAGGTGGATTTAAAGTAAAATGTATTTATTTAAACTGACAGAAATAAAAATATGTTTATAAGGTGTGCTTCTACTTAAGCAATCAAAACATAAATAAATGGATTTAGGCCTATACCTAGTTTACCTACGGTCTCGCTAGGCAACCACCAGGGCCGAAGGCAAAATCAAGTTAACATGGACTTCAACACGAAAAATAAAATAAGGAAAACATAGCCTTAACAAGAACTAAAATTGTTTCAAATTCAAAATAAAACAAAATGTAAAAATAACGAGAAAATCAAATTTCAACCTTAGTGTAGACACCAATAACAGAAATTAAACTATGTGATAAATGGATAACATATCCAAGAAACAGATTACATAACTTAGGGCAATGGAAACCAGCACTAAGAAGTTTAAAAAAGAAAATTACCTCCTTCATCCAAAATCATCATCATCATCATCATCATCTTACACAGTTTCCAGCCACTGGCCGGGTCTGTTTGGAACACAAGCCTCTCCAACGTCTTCTGTCTTCCCACCATCTCTCAGCCACCACCTTTGTACAGTCTTCTCCTCTTTTCTTCACGCTTTCTTCCACCCCCTTCAGCCACCTGTCTCTTGGTCTCCCTCTCGGTCTCTTCCCTTCCCACTTCGTCTCGTGCATCCTCCTGGGCATCCTCTTCTCCTCCATTCGTTTTACATGTCCATACCATCTAAGTCTAGATTTTTCTATACCATCCTGTAATGGTTCCTCCTTCATTAATTCTCTGGTCCTCTCATTTCTTATTCTGTCCATCTTTGTATCTCCAATACTGCTTCTCAAGAACCTCATCTCACTGGCCTGTATTTTGCTCTTCTCCCTTCCTTTCATAACCCAGGTCTCCGAGGCATACGTCAGGATAGGGACATGGTACGTCCGATATATGATCTTTTAGCTGTTCTGAGGGACATCCTTGCTCCATAACATGCTTCTCACACTCCTCCGGAATGCTTCTGCCTGTCTCCCCTGCTCATTTATTTCTCTATAGTTTCTTCCATTATCTTGTATCAGGCTTCCCAGATACTTGAAACTCTCCACTTTCTTCAGCTGTTCCCCACCAATTGTTACTCCCGTTGTGGTTCTTTCCTTCTTCCTTGTTGTGATCACCATCTCACTCTTATTTATGCTTGTATTTATCCTTGTATTATACCTTCCCACACATCCAACTGTTCCTGTACCTCTTCCTCCTTGTTTCCCCAAATCATCAAATCATCTGCAAACACCATTGCTTTCATCTTTCCTTCCCCAATTACTTGTGCCACTCGGGTCATTATGTCATCCTTCACCACAATGAAAAGTAACGGTGACAGTGCACTTCCTTGTTTCAGGCCGTTTCTCTGTTCCAACCAGTCCGATCTCTCTCCTCCCACTTTCACACAGCTCACGCTTCCCTTGTTCATCTCCTTTATCCTCCTTATAGTCCATTTTTCTACTCATCTATCCTCCAGGGACTTCCATACTTTGTTTCTGCATACACTGTCATATGCTTTCTCAATGTCCAGGAAGGCCATCAGTAGATCTGTTCCATACTCATAGTGCTGTTCTTGTAACTGCCTTACAGCAAAAATCAAATCCACTGTGGACCTTCCTGCTCTGAAGCCATGTTGTTTTTCCCTCATCCCTCCTCCTATCCTTGTCCTAATTCTCCTTTCCAAAACTTTCTCAAACATCTTTGCACAATGACTTATCAGTGTTATTCCCCGATAGTTTCTGCATTCTGTTCTACTACCTTTCTTGGAGATCGGGACAATTATTCCCTTTTTCCAGTCCTCCGGGGTCTTCCTTTCCTTCCATGCTGTCCTCATCACTCGGTACAACCATTGTATCCCCACCTCTCCTGCTGCTCTCACCATCTCCACACTCAACTCATCCACACCCGGTGCCTTCCCTCCTTTCATCTTTCTCACTGCATCTTCCACTTCTTTCCATGTTAAGTCCTTTTCTGTTTGCAGTTCATCTTCCTCTTCCCCGATTTCTTCCTCCTCGCCGTGGTTTCCATTTGGGTTCAGGAGTTCTTCAAAATATTCTTTCCACATTTTCTTCAGTTCTTCTTTCCATCATATCCACTATCTCCTCCACCTTCCCCGTCAGCGTTCTTATGTTTAATATTCCAAATCTTAGTCCATGTTTACAGCATGTTGTCGTCTATTATATCCATCATGTCCGAGGCTCATTCATTTCTTGAAAGCATTTGGTTTCATCCACTACTGGCTTGCTTGGCCTATCGTAGCTTCATCAGAGCCCCGTTAGCCATCACTTTTCAGGGTTCCTGTAGGACCTTCACAGCTACCGTAACGGTCCCGGGGCACACGAAGTCCCCACTTACTTCGCCCCTACAGTCAATCCCCTACTTTGTGCCGTTGCCCGTCTCCCACGACGTGGACGAGGGGTTGGAATTATGGGAGACCTCTTCACCCAAAATAAAATAAGTAAATAAATAATAAAACTAGACGAGAGTTTAAATTAACACAATCTCCACAGAAAACTCCTGTTCATCCTATTCACTGACAAACACTGACATCACATCACAAAAAAAAAAAAAAAAAGACCTTCTATTATGGTGTCCGACAACAATTAACACTTCAAAAAACTCTCCACCAATGGTATCCTTACCTTGACACAGTGATGGAGCTTGCGTGGTCAAATGATCCTGAGAGCTATGCCGGCGGTAGCTTAGCTACTGGTAGGGTCTCCCAAACCGGACAAGGTGATGATCCAGACTAAACGGTATACTCTGGCCCTCCAGGTTGGGGGTTGGACGTGGGGCTAACAACCCCACACCATAAAAAAAGAACCTGTTACGAAACAAGGACATTTGCCTCGGAAGGACGGATTTAACAGAAGACAACCTCGGCCTGGATTATGGAAAAGAGATTTGTATATTGCGACGTGGAATGTAAGAACGATGTTGAGACCAGGAAAGATGAATGAAATAGGAGAAGAGATAACTAAATTTAATTTAGACATTGTAGCGTTACAAGAGGTAAGATGGCAAGGACAAGGAAGGACAGATGAAAGGGAATATTCACTATAGTATAGTGGTCCAAATAGCAGAACAGGACAACATGGTACAGGATTTATGGTATCCAAGTCAGTAAGGAATAGTATTATGGAATATGAAGCCATAAATGAAAGATTTTGTAAATTGCACATCAAAGGAAGATTCAGGAACATATCCATATTGTCAGTGTATGCACCAACTGAAGAGAAAGATGAGGATGAGAAGGAAGAGTTCTATGAACAATTGGAACAGATATGCGGTGAGATACAGAGATACAATACATTGATAATAATGGGTGACTTTAACGCAAAGATTGGGAAGGATCTATTGATGAGATGTGCAGGGGAACATACACTACATGATGTTAGTAACCAGAATGGCACACTACTTGGGCATTTTGCCATCAGGAACAATATGGTGATCAAAAGCACATGTTTCCCACATAAACGAATACATCTAGGTACTTGGAAGGCTCCTGTTTCTACAACCGTGAATCAAATAGACCATGTGTTAATCAATGCAAGATACTCTTCGTCAATTATAGATGTGCGGAGTTGTAGAGGACCAAATTGTGATTCAGATCACTATCTAGTCAAAGCAGTACTTAGAGAAAAGCTGGCTAAAACGAAAACAGAATCTGAAACCTGGAAGAACAGTATAAACGTTGAAAGACTAGGAGATGAAAGAATTAAGGAGGAATATCAGAGAGAAATACAAAAGAAATTAGAAGAAGAAAAAGAAAGAGATGATCTCAATGAAGAGTGTAAGAAAATAGAGGAAGTAGTTAAACTGGCTGCAGAAGAAATAATCGGAAAGAGGCAGCAAACCCGGAATGAATGGTTTGATCAAGAGTGTAGGGAAGCAATAGAAGAGAAGAATAGAGCAAGAGAAAAGATGATCTTGAGAGAAACAAGAAGCAACTGTGAACATTATAGGCAACTGAGGTTGAATGCCAACAAAGTATGTAGAAGAAAGAAAAAGGAACACATAAAGAAACAATTTATAGAAATAGAAGAATTAAACCTGGGAAATGAAGTAAGAAAATTCTATGCGGCAATTGGTAAAATGGGGAAAAGTTTCCAACCTAGGGAAAGAAGATGCAAGGATAGACAAGGGATGATACTGAATTATGAGAACAAAGTGTTAGATAGATGGTCTGAACACTTTAAGGAACTTCTAAGTGAAAGTGTAGAGCCAGAAATTGAACAACATATGCAACAAAACGAGAGACAAGAAGTAATTAGATCAGAATCAGAGAATGAGAATGCAAGTATTACGAGCCCTACAGAATCAGAGAATGAGAATGCAAGTATTATGAGTCCTACAAGATTTGAAGTGGCAAATGTAATGAAGAAAATGAAAAACAACAAATCACCAGGGGGAGACAGTATAGTAGCAGAAATGATAAAATATGGAGGAGCGGCATTGGAAGATAGAATACATAAACTATTGGAAAGAATATGGGAAGAAGAGAACATGCCAGATGGATGGAGGGGAGGAATAATATGTCCTATATTTAAGAAGGGAGATAAACTAGCATGTGAGAATTACAGAGGAATTACTCTATTGAATGTTATTTACAAGATCCTATCAGGTATCCTGAAAGAAAGAATGAAGATGATGGAAAAGTTTTATGAACATGATATTGACCTCCACATGCTCTTTATAGATTTTAAACAAGCTTTCGATAGTGTATGTAGAGAAAGACTATATGAATTACTAGGAGAAATGAGGATACCTGGAAAGATAATCCGGCTGATAAGGATGACACTAGATAACACATGGGCACGAGTGAAAAATGGAAATAAGCTGAGTAAACCCTTTACAATTAATATGGGTGTAAAACAAGGAGATGGATTGTCTGCAGTACTCTTTAACCTTGCACTTCATAAAGCAATCAGTAAAGTGGACCAGGGAGACACTATTTTTAACAAATCAAGTCAGATCTGTGCTTATGCAGATGATGTAGTGATCATAGCAAGAGAGAAGCGTACACTGAAAAGAGTATATTTATAATTAGAGAAAGAGGCTGCAAATATTGGGTTATTAGTGAATGAGAGTAAAACTAAGAGCATGGTAATGTCCACATCTAACACAAGAAGAGCCCCGCATGATATTAAAATAGGCGATAAGACATTTGAGGGTGTGACACAATTTAAGTATCTAGGAGTACTTATTAACAACCAGTGTGATATGACAAACTGTATTAAAGATCGATTACAGGCTGGAAACAGAGCATACTATGCAAACATCAAGATGCTCAGGAATCAACTTATATCGCGAACAACCAAAATGAAGATATATAAGACAATGATAAGACCAGTAGTGACCTATGGCTCTGAAGCTTGGACATTAACTATGGATGATGAAAATACTGTGAAGTGTTTAGAAAGGAAAATACTGCGAAGAATATATGGCCCTGTTAGAGAGGAAGATGGATGGAGAATACGATATAACCATGAACTAAACGAATTGATTGGAAAACAAGATATCGTAAAGTTTATAAAGGCACAGAGAATCCAATGGTTGGGACATATAGAGAGGATGCCAGAGAGCCAGATGCCCAAGAGAATGTTGAAAGGGAGGCTATTCTCCAGGAGGAGGAAAGGACGTCCTAAGAAGAGATGGTTGGATGGTGTGACTGCAGACCTCATCGCAATGGGAGTGAGAGGATGGAGGAGCAAGGCGATGGATAGACCAACATGGAGAGCAGTTGTCCAAGAGGCCAAAACCCACCCCGGGTTGTAGCGCCATGGAGTAAGAGTAAGTAAGTAAGCTTCAAAAAACTAAAACCAAGAACATTAATTTACAGCAAGGCCAAGCGAGACAGAGAAGCATTTCAAACACTAAAGAACGAACTAGACTTAAAATAAACCCGGGAAGAAAATTTTACAATTAATAATAATAAAAACACTACCTTGGATCAGTCAAATAAAATAAACGTAAAAAACGAAAATGAACAAATAGTGCCCTGGATTTAAAAGGTAAACAAGAGTACGAAAAGAAAATTAACCAAGAAAAACACAGGCATAGCCTAGCAAGGAAAATAATTACAAATAGAGCGCCACCATTAAGGTCAAGGCAAGTCACTCTCAAAATCAAAAACACAAAGTATAAGACCAAAAAGAAAATTAATGCAAGAACACACAAGAATAAAAAAAAGTCCTCTTGGCACGCCGGAAGGCGGAGGTAGATTTCACCGGACAAACTTGGGGATAGGCGAAAATAGGCAGAATATGCAGGTTTTCGTAGAAGGATCAGACCACATTTATTGCGTGAAAGTATTTTATAATTGGAGATTAATTAACTTTGTTTTTCGTCATTTTATGCATATTTTAAACATTCTATTGTCTTATGATGACGGTAACCTTCTTGTCAATTGGAGTCCATTTTTATACTTGTGGTCACACTGTCCTTATGCAAGGTTTCGACACTGATGTGTAACTATGTAACGGTCTGTTACTTCTTCACGCAAAATTATATCTCCCGCAGAGATGTTGGTTGGTTCCTCAGTTTAGGGGCTGCGACAACGTGGTCATGTAACCCCGTGTACTTTGGGCGAGTGTAGAATCTGTCTGATAAACGGTGTGAATTGTAATGGCTGTATTAGTCTTAAATCAGGTAAGGGCTGCAGACGGTCAATTTCAAGCAGTAGTTCCTAATGTTGCTACCAGATACTACCGTCAACGACACCTAGCTGTAAACTTGGCTACTAGATACCACCACAATCAGCAACTCGCAACGAACGTTGGAACTTCCCCTCCAAAGGAAAGCATACTGAGGGATTTTTAGCGCTCTTAGAAATTCCGACGACTTTGGCCGGCTTTGAACCCGCTACCTTGGGCATAGAAGTTCAGCATGCTACCAGTTACGTCACCGAAGCTGCTTCACACTTAGTCAGATGGAAATCTGAATCTGATCTCGCGCAAGTGCGTTGTCATGGCAACGTCTGATGGCTCATCCCTCATCAATTTAGTAGTGTTGCCATGGCAACCACTGATAGCTCTTGGCATTTTCTTATAATTCCGAAATCATTTTTCTCATCCCTTGGCGTAATGGTGGCTCATATCAAAAATTCTTTCAGACAAAAGTTTTAGGTAATTACTAGGGGAATATTGTCCATTTTGTACGGTTTTGATATTGTGCCTATTAACAGAGATATGATTAATGTTTCCCGAAAAACCCACTTTTTCCCACCCCTTTGGTCAATGGTTGGTGCTATCAAAAAACATTTCAAACATAAATTTTTGAGCTTTATCCGACACATAGTATGAACTTTGAACGGATTCGATATTTCACATATTAAGAGAGTTATAGCAATATTTCATTTTTTCGAAAAAAGTCTCCCATTTTCATCCCCTTCGACCGATTTAGCCCAGTAACGAACTCGACCGAGATTTTATAAGTATACATATTCGGTAAAAAATTCAAAGTGATTGGTGCAAAATTACGGCAGTTATCGTGTCCACAAGAAACTGATATACATATATATATATATAAACTTTTGAACTGACGGTGGTTTTGGGGTCTGGGGGATGTGAAACGCGAAGATATGTCGAAATTTTCCGGAAATCGAAACATGGTACCCATTGCAATAGTTAGCTTTCTAATGAAATCTACCTAAAATATTACCATCAACGACACCTAGCTGTGAACTTGGCTACTAGATGCCACCGGAACCATCAACTCGCAACTAACGTTGGAACTTCCCCTCCAAAGGAAAGCAAACTCAGGGTTTTTTAGCGCTCTTAGTAAATCCGACGACTTTAGCCGGGTTTGAACCCGCGACCTTGGGCATAGAAGTTCAGCATGCTACCAGTTCCGATACCGAAGTCACTTCCCACAGACAGATGGAAATCTGAATTTATCTCGTGCAGTGGCGTTGTCATAGCAACTGCTGATGGCTCATCCCTTATCAATTAAAAGTAAAGTTGTCATGGCAACCTCTCTTGGCACTTGGCATTTTCTTATAATTTAAATCATTTTGCTCACCCCGTGGCGTAATGGTGGGTCATATCAAAAATTCTTTCAGACAAAAGTTTTAGGTAATTATTGGAGGAATATTGTCCATTTTGTACGGTTTTGATATTGTGCCTATTAACAGAGATATGATTAATGTTTCCTGAAAAACCCACTTTTTCCCACCCCTTTGGTCAATGGTTGGTGCTATCAAAAAACTTTTCAAACATAAATTTTAGGGTCTTGTCCGACACATAGTGTGAACTTTGAATGGATTCAATATTTCCGATATTAAGAGAGTTATAGTGATATTTCACTTTTTCGAAAAAAGCCTCCCATTTTCACCCCCTTTGACCGATTTTGCCCATTAACGAACTCGACCGAGATTTTATAGGTATACATATTCGGTAAAAAATTCAAAGTGATTGGTGCAAAATTACGGCAGTTATCGTGTCCACAAGAAACTGATATATATAAACATATACAGGGTCTTTCATATAAAGTAAGAACGGCGAGCGGCGGTTATGTCATTCGCTGCTGAAGCCGGCTTTGCCGAGCTTGTGACGCACCACGGCCCACTGCTGTAGTATTGAAAGCGCGCGCATGGTACAAACTTGACCTTGCAATAAGCGTGCAGGTGTTGTCAGTCGCCAGTCTGAACCACAGCTGCTAACATGTTGAGACAGTTATCATTGCAACATCGTATTTTTGTATGTAAAACTTATTTTAATTACGATTCGGCTCGGCGGGTACGTGATGCATTTGTTCAGCAATTTCCTGATGAAGTGCCACCTTCACTAGCACAGATTCACGTAGTTGTAAATAACTTTGACACTACTGGTTCAGTGCTCAATAAAAAACACAAAATAAAAAATCAGAAAAAATACAGTGGCATGACTCACTCGCGTCAGCCAAAATGTGGTTACCAGATACAATGCCTCTATAACCCAGGAAGGACGACACTTCCAGCAACTTTTATCAGGTAATATTTCATAGAGGATTGTACACACGCTTAGAGCAGGGGGCCACAGCTCGCCACAAGCTCGGTCAAGGCCACCACACTAGCGGATAACAAACCCGCCGCTTGGCGTTCTTACTTTATATGAAAGACCCTGTATATATACATACATAAATTATATATAAACTTTTGAACTGACGGTGGTTTTGGGGTCTAGGGATGTGAAACGCGAAGATATGTCGACATTTTCCGGAAGTCGAAACATGGGACACATTGCAATAGTTAGCTTTCTAATGAAATCTACTTAACAGACATACCTTTTTATTAATAATCCAGGGACAGTAACACATAAACACATTTTACCTCTAGGGGTTATTATATAAATAATCATCACACTTGCTTCTCCTATGGGTACCACGACCTGTTGAACATTTTGCATCATCAATATTTCGCTTCCAATTCCAGTTGTACCTTTTTCCAAACCACCACACTTCAAGGTTTGCTTTTATTTCCATCCTCCAATTTGCAAATGTCCAATTTCTTCTATAAATCCAGCCCTCCCCGATGGGGAAACAACCCCATCAGAGAAGCGTTTACAAACACGACTTCTTTTGCCAAGGACCAACACAGGAATACACGCCAATATGGTGGACAGACAACTGACGAATAAATTATGAGCACAGCACTAAATTATGTCCAATAAGGGAACTTGCCACGGTAGGTAACAATGCATAATAGAAGAGGTGCACACCACACCACGATACAGAGTTACGCGGGCAATAAGTTTTCTTGCAACTGTTATTAGTACGTCATACGATTTTTCAAGTCCAAAGCACTCTACACATCCTGTTCTGCATGTTACTGCAATCTGGCAGATGCAAGGGGAACCCGAGCACCAAGTTTAGAACAGAGCGCCAGCTTCAAATATACAATAGTTCAGAAAATGACAGCCACATAGTGAATTCTTCTTTCTTCTTTAAGGAATGGGCCAATTCATGGCACAGTTATTGTTATTTATTTTTTCCTTTAAATTTTATTTTTTGTTTTATTTATACCAGGCTGTTTTTGTCCTTTAGACCAGTGTGGTCCAACCCGCGGCCCTCAGGTTTGTTGGCCCTTGCCCTTCTTACTGCCCTTCACTCTTCGACAGTTATAATCCGTGGCGTGCCCACTTTAATTTTCACTTTCATTCAGTAATGTTACGAAGGAGCCAGGTGGGAAAGGAAAGATCCCGAAAAATACGCCAGTAATCAGAATTGTCTCCCCACGAATATGTACGCCACGAGAGGCGGCCCCGCCTCCAGGCGACGACTGGTTGGCTGCCAGTGATTGGCTGCCGATAAGTTCGCGATCGTTCGTGTGCTGCGGTGGATTTCCCTATGAAAGGGAGTGCAGGGCTGTTCGAAGAGGTTGGTTTTGACGAGAGAGGTTGTTCGAGAGATATAGTACGACGAAAGTTTATTGTCATCGTTGTTGCGAGAGCGGTACCTAATATGGCGGGACTTAATAAACGGCGTGTTGAAGGTGAGAAACGACAATTTCACTCAAAGTGGCAGGAAAGTTAGGTACTTTTTTGTTGAACATAATGGAAAACCACAATGTGTCATCTGTTCTCAAGTCTTAGGTGTTTCGAAGAAGTATATCGTGAATGGACACTCTACCAGCTTGCATAAATCAAAATACGATCAATACCAGGGAAGTGCCAGAAGTTGTGTGTTTAACCCTCTCAGTGCCACGCGCCGATCAGATCGGCTCTCGCTGCTTGCGCCAAAAGTGCCAAAGCCGATTCAATCGGTGCGCCGTTTATCTTATATTTGTAGATTTCTGTAGGCATATGTCCGTGATTATTTCATACTGTTGGAAAGGTGAGGTTTCAAGCTTGCCTGTGAGGTGTTTTTCCTTCGAAGTCCGTTACGTGGTAGGTTTGAGTTTGTATCCACGCCCTCCCTTTGCGCTCCCCCAATCACACGCTTTCCCGCCAAAATTGCGGTGCAGTTGTTTTCTTTTTGTTGAAGTTTTCTGCCTACAGATGTATCTAAGACTTTCTACAGCCGGAAACGTAGTGTTTCTTCGAATATGACTCTTAGGTGTCCTTAATTTAGGCGCAAAACTGATTTTTTACAACAACAAAATAAAAAATTGTTCAATTATCAGAATAACCTCACTTAAAAAGGTTTAGATGCCGTATTTACTTTTATTAACATAATGTATGAAAGAATGAAGTATGCAAAGCAAAAATAATGATTCTATCGTTGGAAATGTAGTATTTATGATTTTTTTTTCGAATAGTCTACATGACCATTGAAAATGGCTTGGCATTCTTGGCAAGTATTTCAGGAAATGGCTTGGCACTAAGAGGGTTAATGATTTGAACCTGAAACTAACAAGACAGAAGAATATATTACAGCAACCATCAAACACTGCCAGTTTAAAGGCATCTTATGAGGCATGTTTAGAGCTACCAAAGCTAAAAGTAAAACGTCATGGTGAGCTCGTTAAGAGATATGTGCTGTAAAAATGGCATCTTCATTTGGAGATCATAGGATGGCAAAAAATTTTGAAACAGTTTCCTCGTCTCATCAGACAGTTAGTACAAGAATTAATGATATGGCTGGTGAAGTTTCAGGTTCTCTCGAGCATTTTGGAAAAATATGAATTTTACTCTCAAGCTCTAGATGAGAGCACAGATATTGCTGACATCGGCCAGCTCCTTATCTTTGTCAGAACAATAAACGAAGAATTTGAAATTCATGTAGAACTGTTGGAATTAAGATCATTAGAAACCAGCAAAAATGGCATTGACATATTCAACGCACTGCATGATGTCGTTTCTAGATATGGAGGTTTTGTGAAGTGCTCTGGCATTGCAACAGATGGAGCTAAAGCAATGGTTGGTCCTAACATTGGTTTAGTACTGTAGGACTGTGTAAAGAAAAAGGATTGAATTGTTTGTTTTTGCACTGCATTATCCACCAGGAGGCTCTCTGTGGAAAAATTATAAGGCTCAGTGTGCCAATGAAAACTGTTGTAAATATTGAAAATTTAATAAGAGGAGGCAATAAAGCCTGTAGACACAGAGCATTTATTGCATTCCTGGACAATTTGGAAGCTGAGTACGGTGACATTTCATTCTACTGTGAAGTGGGTTGGCTAAGTGCTGGAAATTGCTTGCAACAGTTTTTTGGGTTGAGGAATGAAATTCTTGCTTTTCTCAAAAATGAAAACATTGGGCATGAGTATCAAGAAAAACTGGAAGAAATCCAGTGTTTAAATAATCTCGCTTTTCTGACAGATTTAACATCCCATATAAATGCTTTAAACCTGAAACTACAAGGCAGAAAACAAAATATCTCCCAGCTTTATGGACATATTGATGGCTTCCGCAAAAAATTGCAAATTGCAAATTGCATTGAAGGCAAATAATATGGCACACTTCCCATCTTGTCAGCAGTTGAAAGAAGAAAAAAGTGACAAATTTTAGTACGTTTTATGAAATAATCATTGGACCATATGGATATGGGAAAAAGAACCGGGAAGGAGAGGAACTTGTAAACTTTTGTGAAAGGAATGGACTGATAGTGGGTAATTCATGGTTTCGGAAGAAAAACAGCAGGAAAATTACGAGATATGGTTGGGGCGATAGAAGAACAAAATCAGTAATTGACTACTTTCTGGTGGAAAGGACTAATCGCAGAAAGCTGATAGATGTGACAGCTTTACCAGGAGAAGCATTTGATGGGGACCATAGAGCTGTGGTGGCAAAATTTCGATGGGAAAAATTGGAAAACCTAAAGGAGATCAGAGAAAGTAAAATAAAAGTATGGAAATTGAAAGACAAAACTGTACAGGAAGATATTCAGGAGAGATTGAAGCAACAAATCCCAGTTACTGAAGTGGAAAACATAGAAGAGGAATGGTCCCACTTTAAAAAGGCATTTGTTGGTGCAGCAGAGAGTGCTTGTGGTAGGACGTCAACAAGAGTGAAAGAGAAGGAGACACCGTGGTGGAATGAGTAAGTGAGGAAAGCAGTGAAAGAAAAGAAGTCTGCATGGAAAGAATGGAACCGAGATCAAACAGAAGAAAGCAAAAGGAAGTATCACGACAGCAAACGAAGGTGTAAGAAAGTGGTAGGAGAAGAAAAGAAGAAAAGTTGGGAAGAATTTACACGAAGAATGGAAACAGATGTAAGTGGCAGTAAAAGGATGATGTATGGGCTTCTAAGAAGTAAGAGGAAAGAAAGAGTTACCACAAAGCTGGTGAAAAAGGAAGATGGAGAGTTGTTAACACACCCAGAAGAGATAAAGGGACGATGGAAGGAGTATTTCGATAAGCTATTGAATGTGAGCAATTGTACTGGTGAGATGGAAGTGACACAACCTGACGACTCTATAACAGAAGATGATATAACAATGCTGGAGGTGGAATTAGCAGTACAGAAAATGAAGATGGGAAAAGCAACAGGGGTGGATGAAATTAGTGTAGAAATGATAAAGGCTGCTGGACCTGTTGGTATGCAATGGTTGTATCGACTGCTAAAGTGTGTGTGGAAACGGAAATGTGTACCAGAAGACTGGGAGAAAGGGCTAATAATACCAGTGTTTAAGAAGGGGGACAAGAAGGTGTGTGATAACTATAGAGGGATCACCCTCTTATCACAGATAGTAAAAATACTGGAAAGGATATTAGGAAGAAGAATGAGAAGAAAGGTGGAAGGAGAGTTGCAAGAGGAACAGTATGGCTTCAGGAGTGGAAGATCCACAGTGGACCCAATCTTTAGCTTGAGGCAGGTGATAGAAAAGAACTGGGAATATGGAGAGGATTTGATCATGACTTTCATAGATCTAGAAAAGGCATATGATAGTGTCCCCAGAGAGGAGGTATGGGAAACCATGGTTATGAAGAGACTGGGAAGAGAAATGTTGGAAATGGTGCAAGCAATGTACAACAACTGTGTTAGCAGGGTACTGACCCCAGTTGGAAAGACAGATTGGTTTAGGAACAAGACTGGACTAAGACAGGGGAGTGTGCTGTCACCTCTCTTGTTCATAATGGTGATGGATGAAATTGTAAAGGAAACAAAGGAAGCATATGGACATAAAGAAATGAAGTTACTGTTATTTGCAGATGATATTGTGGTCTGGGGAAGGAACACCGAAGAAGTGCAAAAACAACTAGATGCACTGAACGAAAATATTCAGAAGTACGGCCTGAAAATCAGTATAGAGAAAAGCAAGACCATGGTGATGACAAGAGGGGAAAGACAAGGAAAGGGCACTGTGAAAATTGGAAGTCAGAGTTTGGAAATTGTGGACACGTTCAAATACCTAGGAAGTGAATTGATGCAAACTGGTAGGTTGGACATGGAGATTGGCAGGAGGGTACAGCAGAGCAATGCATTCTATCAAAGTGTAAGAAAACTTGTTTGGGATAAGGAAGTACCAAGGAAAAGCAAGGAGGTAATGTATAAAGTGTACTATGTTCCCATATTAACTTATGCAGCTGAGACTTGGACCCTGACAAGCAGGCAAGAGAGTAGAATCCAAGCCAGTGAAATGAAATTCCTAAGAAGTATGATAGGAAAGACAAGGAAAGACAGAGTGAGGAATGAAGTTGTTAGGAAGGAAGTTGGAATGGGAAAACTAAATGAGAGAATTGTGAAGAATAAACTAAGGTGTTTTGGACATGTAAAGAGGATGGAGGAAAATAGAATACCAAGACAGATGCTGGAGTGCAAGGGTAAGAGAGCAAGAGGAAGACCTAGAACAAGGTGGATTGATTCAGTGAAGAACAGCATAAGAAAAAGAAATCTGGACTGGGACAAGATCGTGGAAGAAGAATGGTGGAAGGAAAGAGGAAAGTGGAGAAGTGCCATAAATACCCCGACCCGGCAGGAGCTGGATAAGGGGAAATGATGATGATGATGACGATGATGATGATATGAAATAATAATAGATATCAAGAAAGAGTTCCAGAAGAGATTCCAGGATTTTGACTCCCTAAATCCAAAACTTGCACTGTTCAATAATCCCTTGAAGTGAGTGAGGTGCCCTGCGACCTTCGAATGGAAATTTGTGATCTTCAGGCAGACCCATTCTACCAGACTAAAAAGTGTGATGTCCCTGAAAATGTCAGGAAACTGATTTCTAAAGAACGTTTTCCTAAACTGCTTAAATTCTCTCTGCAAGTGTTATCACTGTTTGGCAATACGTATGGGTGCGAAAGTCCTTTTTCTGCCCTCAAACATATTACATAAAAAAAACAGAAATCGAATTGAAAGTGCATCACTGGAATCGAGCCTGAGACTTCGCCTTACTGAACTTACAGTGGACATTGATACTGTACACTTGTATCAGGAAAGCAGTACCAATCACCACATTGATTTCTCGACTGCAAAATGAAGTGGTATATTAAACTAGTAATATTATACTTCTTTTAATATAAATTTTAATAAATGTTTTCTTTCTGGAATGTCTCTGGCCCTCACATTCATATACTAAAGTTTGATTGGCCCTCGGGTAACTAAAGGTTGGACCACCCTGGATTAGACATCCACCTCAAAATTTTAAAATCGTCAAAATTTGTGTTTTGTCTGCGTTACAGGGGGCAAATTAACTAGCTATTCTGCCCCTTAAAACAACAATAATCATGTTGTTCATCATCAACCTCCTTGGTATTTGTTGAAGTGGCAAAACATCAAGGTTATCTACCCCAATACAGTAAGAAAAAGACAAGGTTGATATACATTATAGTTTCCCTAGCTTTTTACTGAGTGTCCTTATATTTTTCTTCATATGGACAGCTACTGAACTGTTGCTAGTAAGTGATATAATGTTGTGGTGAGGAGTGAAACATCAAGATCATCTTCCTCTAGAGATACTGTAATGTTGATCTGGTTGCAGTCTCCAGAAGAAATTCAAGAGTCTGTTTGGGGAGAAGCTGGAGGTGGTTCGGACCCACCAACAGCAGGAGAATCTCAAGTTCATGGCCCACTTCAAGCGCAAGTTCGTCATCCACTGGGGTAAGAGGAAGGAAGTCCCTGTGCCCGGTACTCCACCTACCGTAGAGTTCTATCACCTGCGCTCCAACGGCAGCGCCCTCTGCACGCGCCTCATACAGATCAAGCCCGATGCCATGGCACTCAACTCGGCTTTCTGGTAAGTCAAGTTTTATGTTGTCTCTCCAAAAGAAAGTACCCTAGTTTAATTGAGATTTCAAGGTTCAAATTGAGTTCTTCATCATCATCATCATCAAGTTTCCACTTCAGTTTCCCGGGTGTGGTTTACGAGAGCTCTCCATTTTAGTCTATTCATGTACCACTGCTCCTTCAAGACTTCATCCCAGTTGATTCCCTTGGATGTGATATCTTCCTTCACTTGGTCCAGCCATCTCCTCCTAGGTCTTCCAACAGGCCTCTTTCCAGTAATCTCAGTATGCAACCATTGTGTTGCAATTCTTATTTCTGTCATTCGTTTGACGTGACCCAACCATCGCAAACGTGCCCTAGTTATGGTCTCCTTCAGGGACTGATTTATTCCAGCTTGTTCTCTAATCTTCTAATTTCTTACTTTGTCTTTCCTAGATTTTTGAAGTATGCTTCTTACAAACTTCATTTCTGAAGCCTGAAGTCTGCTGTCATCTTTTTTGGTAGTTGTGCAGGTTTCCAACCCATAAGTCAATATAGGGACAAAGTATGTTCGAAACAGAGTTTGTTTTGATCTTAGTGGCACTTGCTTATTCCAGAGAAGATATCGAACTTGCAGATAGAATGGACTTGATTTCTGAATACGGTTATTTAATTCAAGCTGTATTGTGTTGTCACTTGATATCATGCATCCAAGGTACTGATACTGGTTTACTGTTTCCAATTGCACACCGTCCAGCATTATATTTTCTTTACTTCTCTGTCTGTTAACAGACATTGCAGCAGTTTTTGTAGCACTTCCTTTCAGTCCATATTTTTAGCCTATTTTCAATTTTGAAAAAATAGGCTTATGAGATCACCTTTTGTCCGTGTGTGTGTGCGTGCGTGCGTGTGTGTGTGTGTGTGTGTGTCCCTAATAAAATCTAAACGGCAGGAGCGATTCCAATGAAACTCGGAAAGTTCATAGCACTATTCCGGGCGACCTCGACCGTGCCCTTCAAATTTTGTTACGACTCACCAATCCAACATGGTGGCTGTGCGAAATATTTCACCAGCATTCAATATCTCCGAAACTATTACCGATATTACCCTGACATTTTCTATGGTGATAGAGGGAACTACTATAAGTTCACTTATGTGACCCTTGAAAACCTGGTAACTACAAAACCAACATGGCGGCCAAGCGAATTTGCGACTTTTAAATAGACGTTTCTCGCGATTTGGCCAACCAAACGCAATGAAACTTGGTACAGTATATGTTTATATACATTTTAATGCACAGACATCTAACTTCGTTCAATTGTTTACATAATCACAAGATGGCGGATGTGCGAAATATTTCACCGGCATTCTATATCTCTGAAACTATTAGCGGTATCTCCCTAAAATTTTGTACGGAGATAAAGGGCACTACTGGAATTCCATCTATAAGACTTTCAAAAACCGATTAACTACAAAACGAACATGGCGGCCAAGCGAATTTGAAAATTTTAAATAGACCTTTCTCGCGATTTAATGTTCCAAGCGCACTGAAACCTGGTACAGGAAATATTTATACACATTGTAATCCACTGGTATCTAATTTAGTTCAATTGTTTACATAACCTCAAGATGGCGGCAGTGCGAATTTTAAAATTAAGTTTTTATTTCTTGTGATGTAGTCATGCGATCGAAGTGAAAGTTTGAATAATGAACCTACGCAATAATTTTCCTTTAATGGTACATGACTCTATGGCCTATACATTTAACAATCCAACATGGCGACCATCCGAAATATTAAGACGATACTGAATATCTACGAATCTATTTTAGCAATCAAACTGCATTTTTTAATTTCCATAGGGGCTATGAACTTAAATTCACCTATAGGACTTTAAATAACCTGGTGATCACAAATCCAACATGGCGGCGACGCGAATTATAAATATTCACATGGACGTTTCTCGCAATTTAACCATCCGAGTGCAGTGAAACTTGGTACAGTAAATCCTTATACGAATGTTAATCCACTGGCATCTAATTTATTTCAATTGTTTCCATAACCTCAAGATGGCAGCTGTGAAAAATTTTGAAATCTCCTTGTTACTTCTTGTGTCCTAAATATGCGATTGAAGTTTGAATACTACACGTTCACAATAATCTGCATGTAACAGTACATAACTCTAGGACCTACATATATAAAATTCAACATGGCGACCATCCGAAATATTTAGTCGGTTCTCAATATCTACGAATCTATTACAGCAATCAAACTGAAATTGTGTATGTTGATAGTGGCAATTAACATAAGTAGGATATATGAAAATAGGCTGTATAGTTCTTCACGGAACTACTTGTTTCACATGATCATTCCATATGTATGAGTTCTTCATATGTCATGAAATTTGCATGTGATGACACATGCGATGCATGTATACCCACACTGGTATAATTTTTAGCCTATTTTCAATTTTGAAAAAATAGGCTTATGAGATCACCTTTTGTCCGTGTGTGTGTGCGTGTGTGTGTGTGTTTCCCCCTAATAAAATCTAAACGCCTGGAGCGATTTCAATGAAACTCGGTAAGTTCATAGCACTATTCCCGGCGACCTCGACCGTGCCCTTCAAATTTTGTTACGTCTCACCAATCCAACATGGCGGCTGTGCAAAATATTTCACTAGCATTCAATATCTCCGAAACTATTACCGATATCGCCCTGAAATTGTGTACGGTGATAAAGGGCACTACTAGAAGTTCACCTATGAGACTTTCAAAAACCTGGTGACTACAAAACCAACATGGCGGTCAAGCGAAATTGAGAATTTTAAATAGACATTTCTCGCGATTTAACTATCCAAACGTAATGAAACTTGGTACAGTGAATGTTTATACACATTGTAATGCACTGGCGTCTTATTTAGTTCAATTGTTTACATAACCTCAATATGGCGGCTGTGAGAAATATTTCACTAGCACTCAATATATCCGAAACTATTTATGATATCACCCTGATATTTTGTACGGTAATAAAGGGCACTGCTACAAGTTTAACTATGTAACTTTTAAAAATCTGTAAAGTACAAAACGAACATGGCGGCCAAGCGAATTTGAAACATTTTAATAGACTTTTCTCGTTATTTAACCATCTGAGCGCAGTGAAATGTGGTACAGTAAATGCTTCTACATATTGGTACTTAAAATGGCGGATATGTAAAAGGTTTATATTCTAAACGTAAGCAAAATTAAGAAATTACGCAGGTTTACCGAGGATTACGCGAGTGACTAAAGTGTTAAATATTGTGTGAACAGTGTAGGTAAAATACGTAAGAGAAATACAATACATAACTTGCTAAAAGAGAAGTCATATAACATTTAATATCATGACGGTCAACTGTGCTCCATGCGGCAAAAAGATCAAGAACAATCAGCAGGCTGTAGGATGTGATGGTGAGTGTGGACGCTGGTTTCATGTAACATGCATGAAAATGAGTAAAGACACGTACCAACAATTCCAGAAAGATGATACTTTCAAATGGTCATGCAATCGGGAAGACTGCCTCCCGCAACCTAACCTCAAAGAGGTTATGGCATCTTTCTCCCAGAAACTTGAGGAATCCCTTTCGGCGATGATTGAAGAAAACCACGAGGTAAGAAAACTAGCGACTTTCTTATCATAAAAGTATGATGAACTCCACCGGGAAATTGAAACTCTGAAGAAAGAGAGAAAAACCGTCAAGGACTCAGAAATGGCAGCATCTAGAGCTATCAACGAAATGGAGGAACTAAAACAGTACCAGCGCAAGAACAACTTGATAGTGTATGGAATACCCACGGAAAGAGAGGAGGATGTATTTCACAAAATCTCGGACATTGGCAAGACGTTAGGAGTTGAAATCACCAGGGCAAACATAGACGCAGCTCACCGCCTCCCGTCAACAAAGCCTGGGCCTCAACCGATAATTGTGAAATTAAATAATAGGTGGAAGAAGGAAGAGATTCTCAGTAGCAGAAGACAAAAGAAGACCCTGAAGACGAGTGAAATTGGTTACAGTGATGGTGGTAATATATATATCAATGAACACCTAACCCCAAGAAATGAAACCATCGCCAAAAAGTGCCGTGAATTGAGACAACAGGGAAAAATCTTTGCAACTTGGGTCAGAGACTGCAAAATATACATTCGGAAAAATCAAAATGGACCCTCAAAGCTTATATCAAGTGCTGAAATACTGGATGAACTCGCCCTCTCAAACTAAAATCAATGTAATAGTAAGATATCTACTAAGTATTATCCCATATGGAACTAGAATTACAGAAATTAAATTTTTTAGGTAATGCTAATAATAATACACTAGAATTAACAGAGTGTAACTGTAATACACTTAGCGATTATTATAAGATTAAGGACAGTAAACAGATAATAACCGATACCAGTACACTAAAATGCGTACACATAAATGCACATAGCATAAAAAACAAGTTCGATGATATCCAAATAATGTTAGACAGAATCAAAGGTGTAGATGTCCTAGCAATCTCAGAAAATTGGTTAACAGAACAAACAAAAATGTTTTTCAATATTAAGAAATATGTTGCATATCACATAGTTAGAAAGCAAACTGGCGGGGGAGTATCTTTGTATATTTCAAACAAATGTAGCAGTACCCTTGTAAAGGAAATAAATTCCACCCACAGCATACTGCACATTACTGTGAGAAAAGGCCATCAAGAATACAATATAATCACTGCTTATAACCCTCATAAAAGCAACATTCCACACTTTCTAACTGATCTCGAAGTAATTATTAGTTCTTACTCAACGAATCCTGTTATAATACTAGGTGATATGAATATCGATCTATTATTTGGGGACAGATATACTAGTAGTTATATTAACCTAGTCAAATCATACGGTCTAGTCTTATGTAATACAAAATATCCAACTCGTGTAACACAAACTAGCTCTACTCTAATTGATCATGTATTGGCGAACGACTGTGACAAAATATGTTATGTCTATAATATTGATAATGATTATTTTATCCTTTTCTATTGGCCTATCATCACATATTGAGTTCCTGTTTATCTTTTTGTTTCTCATTTCACAGATGAGTAAATGGTGATCACTCAAATTTATATTCTTCTAAAATTTCTGCAGAAATTTTAGAAGAATATAAAATTATTAGCAACCAAGTTACAAAACTTAAGAGAAACCTACAAAGAAACTACTTTGACCAAAAAATTCAAAATGCAAATAATCAGAGGGAAGTGTGGAGTGTTGTTAATGAGATGTTAAATAGACCAAAGAAGGGGAAAAATGAAATTGTCAAACTTATAGTCGACGGCACAAATGTCGAAAAAAAGGAAAATATATGTGATGAAATTAATAAATATTATGTCAATATTGCTAACAGTATATGGGAAAATCAAGGAAACGGTTCTACCTCGGGCATTACAAGCTATAAAAATACTACTAGCACTAAGACAATCTTTATGTTACCTACTGATGCTAATGAAATACAATCAATTATAAACTCCCTAAAACACAAAAACAATATAAGTGAGGACAACACTACTAATGTCATGCTACAATTGTGTCTTGAGGGCCTTACACCATATCTTGTCAAAATAATAAATCTTTCACTGATGACTGGTATATTCCCCGATGCCTGTAAAGTCTCTAGGGTGGTCCCGATCTACAAAAAAGGGGACAAAACCCACCCATCAAATTACAGACCCATTAATATTATATCTGCCATCAGCAAGGTTCTAGAAAGCATTGTTAAACGAAGACTTATGAATTTCTTCATGAAAAATGATTACTTTGCAAACTGCCAATATGGGTTTATTCCAAATAGAGGAGCTGATAGTGCTATATTTGAAGTAGTAACTGATGTAGAAAAGGCATTAGATGAAAACAAACTAGCTGCTGGTGTACTAATTGACCTTCAAAAAGCCTTCGATCTGGTTAACCATAAGATTCTCCTTAATAAACTAGAATTTGCAGGCATCAGAGGAGTGGCACATGATTGGTTCAAGAACTACCTCACTAACAGAAAACAATATGTTGCAATCGATAATGTAAAAGGATCTCAAATGAGAATTGACACAGGAGTACCTCAAGGTTCTGTCTTAGGACCAATTCTTTTCTTGGCCTATATTAATGATATAGTATTATTAGAATTGAAAGGCAAGCTTAAACTATTTGCAGATGATATTTTTATACTCTATCTGGGAACATCTGAGCAGGAAATTATGCTAAATATTAATTATGATCTCAATAAGCTGGTGGATTGGTTGAGAGCACACAAAATGGTTATCAATATCACTAAAACAAAATATTTGTTCTTCCATAAACCATCATACAAGATTGAGACCACAAACATAGTCAACATAGCCAACAAAGAAATAGAAAGGGTTAAATCGGCAACATACTTACGTATCACACTAGATAGTACACTAACCTGGGAAAAACATGTAGAAAATGTAAAACATAAAATCAGCCCTTTAATTGGTATTATTTTCAGATTAAGATATAGCTGTCTTACTAGCCAACAATTGAAAAATATATACTTTGCTCTGATACATTCACATCTAATGTACATGAATTTCATATGGGGATATTGTAAGAAGGAGCTGATAAAAGAACTTGAGATACTCCAGAAACGTGCTATAAAATCTATCTTTGGATTACCTTGGCTCACACCCTCAAATGAATTGTACTCAGGAACTAAAATTATGCCACTGCAAAAACAAATAGCTATGTCAGCAACAGTATTTGTATACAAATTAGAAACCAAATTGATACACACACACATCCATTTTACCCATGCAAATGACATTCATCACTATGCAACAAGAGGAGTAAATCAAATATTCACCAGCCATTCCCAATCCATTAAATTTGGAACTAAAGGAATTATGTCCTCTATAATAAAAGAATACAACTCGCTACCATTAGGCATAAGGGAAAGTTTCTCTATAAAAACATTTAAGAGGAAAACAAAAGACTTCCTATTAAGGAATGAATAGCCAATGTACAATAGCCTTAAGCAATGCAATGTATCATACCGTATTATCTCTGTATAGTTAGTCACTAGCAATCTAAGTTACTATTAAACTAAACAATAATGTTACAAAAATTATATATATGCCATGCTGTAACTATGTTACTTGATTGTCCCTAACACGAGCTCAGGCTCATTGGGACCTATGTAAATAAATAAATAAATAAAAATATTGTAATGCACTGCTAATTTTGCCAGTACTCAATATCTACGAATCAATTACAGCAATCGAACTGATTTTTTTTTTTTCATAGAGGCTATGAACATAAGTTCACCTATATGACTTTCAGTAACCTGGTGAGCACAAATCCAACATGGGTGTGACGCGAAATATATATATTTAAATAGACGTTTCTCGCGATTTAACGATCCGAGTGCAGTGAAACTTTGCACGTTAAATGCTTTTACAAATATCAATCCACTGGCATCTAATTTATTTCAATTGTTTTCATAACCACAAGATGGCAGCTGTGCGAAATTTTAAAATCTCGTTTTTACTTCTTGTGTCCTAATCATGCGATTGAAGTCTGAATACCACACGTAGGCTACATAATAATCTTCATTTAATAGTACATAAATAGAAATCCAACCTGGCGACCATCTGAAATATTTTGACGGTTCTCAGTATCTACGAATCTATCACAACAATGAAACTGAAATTTTGTATGTTGATGGAGGCAATTAACAAGGGTAGGATATTTGAAAATAGGCTGTATAGTTCTTCACGGAACTACTTGTTCATTGTATGTTCAATAAAGAATTTGTTGCAAAGATTTTCAGCACACATTGAGTACCTTGCCACGTGATTTTTAGCATTACTGCTAGGTACGAAATTTCTCCAAACCTCATCAGTTGATGTCTTAAGACCTGTATGTGCTGAGTTATCTGTTTTGAAATTGCAATCAAATGGAAATTTAACTCAAAATATAAAATCACTCGTTTTCTGCAAAATAATTAATATATTTTATTTTAGACTTAGTATTTTTTCTTAACCTTCAGAGTGGCCATGACTAAATAATTTGCCACCAATTTTTCCACGAGGTGGTGCTATTGACGAAATAGTTATTTGCTACGCAATTACCGTTTTAGTTTCACATTCCAGCTGTTTATGGCGATGTTATTTTAAAGTAGACTGACCTGCTGTTTGGTAATAGTCTATAGAAACTTTAACTTTGCAGTTTTAATCTGTATGGAGATGCGATTTACACTATTCATTTGGCGGCTTCGGTGGCGTAGTTGGTAGCACGCTGAGCTTCTATGCCCAAGATTGCCGGTTCAAACCCGACCGAAGTCGTCGGATTTTTTAAGAGAGTTAAAAATCCCTCAATATGCCTTCCTTTGGAGGGGAAGTGAAGCCAGCGGGCCCATGTCATAGATTTATGGCATGAAAAAGTACCTTCCACTAACTACATTTGTGGGAGATAAAATTTGTAGGTTAGTTTGATAACACTATATTAGTTCCAACGTTCGCCGCCAGATGCTGACTGTGACGGCATTTAGTAGCCACGTCCGCAGCTAGGTGTCGTGGATAGTAGCATTTGTTATCAAAATTAGGAACTTCTTGAAAAAAATTAATCGTCTGCAGTCCTACCTGAATCACAGATAACACACACTAAAACAGCCATCACAATTAACACCGGTTATCAGACAGATTCTACACACGCCCAAAGTACACGGGGCTTCATGATCGCGTTGTCGCAGCCCCTAAACTAAGGAACCAACCAACACTATTCTTTTGTTCAAAGAGATGCCAATGTTCGACTTATGTGCGCTGTAATGGCTGACAACAGAACAAGTAGTAGTTCGAGTAGAGGTGTTTCTAAAAGTCTACCATACCCTGGAGGGGTATGGGGGATATACACCCCCCCCCCCTCTAAAAGTCTGATTAACCACGCCTAGTGATAGGCCGTTTAGCAAGTCACTACATAAGGCAGTCTTTATCTACATCCATATCCTCCCCGAAATTATTTTCCGGGTATGGCTCTGAAGGAAATTTGAGTACATAAATGTATAATGTAACCTAATGTATTTTGTGGAACCAATAGGAGAATGGGGAATATGTTAAATTGAGTTAGGGCCTTGATGTAGACTGGGGCTAAGATGTGTGCAAATAACTCAGCACATGGGTGTTGATTCATCTGGAAATACTAGCAGTTAAATGGTTAATAAATGGTGCTTTATTTCTTCGTAAAAATATAAACAAATGTTATAAATTATCTAATCAATACTAAAGAAACAAAATTAATGTTAGTTGACAAAAAGGAGCACACAACTACTGTAGAACAAACATAAAAGTGAATAACACTGCAATTGAACAAATCACAGAATTCCCATATTTGGGTAGTGTGATAACCTCTAATAACTAGTGTCTGTCAGAAATCAAGAAAAGAATAGTGGTAGCAAAACAAGCCTTCCATAATAGAAATAACTTCTTGCTAAATAATCACCTCAGTTTGAGGACTAGAAAGTCATTTGTCAAGACCTTTGTTTGGAGTGTCTTACTGTACGGATGCAAAACCTGGACATTAGGGAAACTGGAGGAAACAAAACTTAAGGCTGCAGAAATGTGGTTTTGGAGAAGAATGACAAGAACAAGTTGGATGGACAGGAAAACAAATCATCTTGTTCTGCAGGACGTGAAGGAGGATCAATGTTTATTAAAAACAATAAAGAAGAGGAAAACAAAGTTCCTTGGACATGTATTCAGGCATTTCTCTCTTCTGCAAACCATTATCGAGGGCAAAGTGTTGTGAAAGAAACCTAGGGGACGTCCTAGGACGTCGTGCATCAAGAATTCCATTGGAGAACTGGCATGTGGTTCTTATGGCAGCATGAAGAGACTAGCAGAAAACCGTTAAACGTGGCTTCAGTGACAAGGCAAGGCCTGTAGTAAATGATGATGAATCTTTTGGATTGACCTCGCTGTGAGTTTTTCGATGGAAGGCATTTTCTTTCCACCTGTGACCAAAATACCAACTTTTAATTACTAAATTCAATATTTCTTTCTTTAAATACTTGATAATTTGTATACTTTTGTGCATTTTATGAATAAAATGACGGGCAATATTTAGTGATGAAATTATATATTTTATTACATAGCATATGCTGTATTTTACTTGCTTTTTTACTCAAGTTTTATTTTCAAAATTTTGGGATGGAAAGAATGTAGAAAGGGGAAATTATGCAAGACAGTATTTATTTCACTCATGGATGAGTGGCTTTCTGGGTGCTCTCCGGTATAAAAAGCATATGGATGTGTGTTGGGCTAGGTTGGTATCACTGAACGGCACTTCATTTTATGCTGCTCATATTTGTTTTGTGTGTTTTGAAAGCTGTCTTTCTTCCTTGCAGCTATATCCTCAAAGTTCCGTTGGACAAGGAGGAATCTACAGGAATCGTGTACGTGTGGATTGGTAACAAGAGTGATCCTGAAGAGGCTCGGCTGATTGTTGAGATTGCTGAAGAAATGTTCAATAATGTAAGTTGGTACAAGAATACTATAATAAACTATTTATTACCTAAAGTCAATATTTAGTACATTGAAACTGTAATGGTTTTGATAACATTGTGACCTCCTTCAGCGTGGTATATGATAAGTCGTCGTCGTCATCGGCTGTAACTCGATTCCGAGTAAACATACTTCTTCCTGCATAGAGCTTTTCAGACCAGCTTGTGGATGTGCTTCTGATGACTGAACAGGCCAATCCTGGCATAAAACATGCGCCCACATAAATTGGAACAATGGTCGGGGGAGGGCGGGGTTGCAACTGACGAAGCTTTCTTGCTTGTCGCTTGGCCTCTTCATGTCTGCGACGTTCTTCCTCAAAGAAGTTGACAGTCGTCGATGTAGTGTTCCGCCACAGTAAACGGTCCGCAGCAGATGTTTCCCTTGAGTGGATGTCTATACCAGTCGTCGTCATGATGTGTTTTAACTGGTCTTTAAAACGCTTCAAAGGGGCCCCATGAGGTCTAGTGCCGGAGCAAAGTTCACCATAAAGGAATTGACGTGGAAGCCTGGTATCACTCATACGGTGAACATGGCCTAACCATCTCAGTTGATGAGTGATGATAGTTGTCTCAATGCTATCGAGATGCGCTCTCTCGAGAACTGCATTGTTGGTCACGTAGTCCTCCCACTTGATGTTCAAGATGTATCTCATCTTTTGTTGGTGGAAACGCTCAAGTTGCTTGATATCACGGCGATCGAGTGTCCAAGTTTCACAGCCATACAGTAGCGTTGAGATGACGACAGCTTTGTACACCATGAGTTTGGTATGCATCTTTAGGTCTTTATTCATGAAGACTCTGTGCATTAAACGGCCAAATGCTGCATGGGCAGCCCCAATTCTTTTGTCAACATCATGTTCGCAAGTGCACCGTTTAGACAAGATGCTACCAAGATATGAAAAATGATCAACCTGCTCCAGTGTTGAGTCTAAGATGGAGATATTGAACTCGGGAAGAGGTAATCCTGGGGCAGGTTGTGCAAGCACCTTTGTTTTCTTTGCATTGATGGTGAGACCAAAGAGATCACACGCAGTGCTAAAGCGATTGACCGATTGTTGAAGCTCTGCAGCTGTCGGAGCAGGAGATGCGGTGTCATCGGCATACTACAGTTCTGTCACCTGGGTAACTTGGGTATGTCTCTGTGAACAAAGTCTTGCCAGATTGAAAAGACCTCCATCGAAGCGAAACTTAATCTCTATGCCTGGGTTGTTGGAAGATGATTCATACATCATGGCAGCCATGTACAATGCAAAGAGTGTTGGAGCAAGCACACAGCCTTGTTTCAAACCGTGAGTGATTGGAAATGGATCGGATACAGAGTTACCGTGAAGAATCTTCCCAGACATTCCATCATGAAGAGCTTTAACTAATTCCACATAGCGATCTGGACATCCAAAGTGCGTTAGTACTTTCCACATAGCAGGTCTTGGTACTGAATCAAAGGCTTTTTCCAGGTCATAGAAAACTAAATACAGGGGCTCCTGTTGCTCTCTGCACTTTTCCTGGAGTTGTCTGGCACAGAATATCATGTCTGTTGTGCCCCTGGAGGTTCGGAAACCACATTGTGACTCGGGCAAAATCCTCTCCGAGATACTTTGGAGCCGGTTTAGGAGAATTCTTGCGAGAACTTTACCTGCAATGGATAACAGCGATATACCACGGTAGTTCCCACACATGCTAAGATCGCCTTTCTTGAAGATATTTATGATGGCAGCATTCTTCAAGTCGTCAGGTACTTCTCAAGTTTCCCAAATTAACAGGATAAGTGTAAAAAGTCGAGTCTTCAAGGCCATACCTCCACTTTGTAACAACTCCAGAGGGATGTTATCAGGACCAGGAGCCTTTCTCGGCATTAGTTGAATGAGCGCTTTGGTGAAATCTCGGAATGTCGGCGGAACCGCCATCCATGGTTGTTGAGGCCGCTGAGGGATGTTTCGAAGAAAGTCCTCGGCAACATTGGAGGCACGATTTAGAAGTGCAGAGAAATGTTCCTTCCAACGCTCCAAAATTTGTCCTTGTTCAGTTAAAATGGCGGAATTGTGAGCAGTTTTCAATGTACCTGATGATGATCGGATTGGGCCGTATACCTCCTTTATGCCTGCATAGAAGTTTCGCAGGTCACGGGCATCAGATAGTCTTTGCAGTTCTTCAGCTTTTCGCTGCCACCAGTTGTTCTTTATTTCCCTGATTTGTGCCTGACATTTCCCCTTAAGTTGCACGAATTGTGATTTTTTCACACTGGAAGACGGATCTTGAAGAAAGGATAGATGGGCTTCCCGTTTGGCATTGATGAGACACATAATTTCATCATTATTTTCATCAAACCAGTCTTGTCTTTTGTTCTTCACGAAACCAATTGTTTCCTCAGCTGACTCAGTAATGACCTTCTGAAGCGTTGTCCATTTCTGTACAACACTATTTGTGCTAACAGGGTGACTAGCCAGCTTATTTGCGATTACATTTCTGTAATCTGTAGCAATTGATTTTACTCGGAGTTTAGAAGTGTCAAATTTCCGTCTTGACAGGTTGTGGATGGATCGTTTCGGTTTGCGGCAGATTGAGATCCTCAACTGGCAAAAAAGGAGCTTATGATCTGTCCAACAGTCATCGACACTTCTTGCGGTCCTGGTAACAAGGATGTCCTTTTTATCACATTGCCTGGTGATGACATAGTCAAGGATGTGCCAGTGCTTCGAGCGAGGATGCATCCAAGTGGTTTTGTAGCGATTCGGCAGGCGGAACTGAGTGTTGGTAATAAAGAGTTCATGTTCAGCACATAGACCAAGGAGTAATAGGCCATTGGCATTGCAGTTGCCAATTCCTTGTTTTCCCATCACATTGTTCCATAATTGATGATCTTTACCAACTCTGGCGTTGAAATCGCCAAGCATTAAGAGTTTGTCTCTAGATGGTACTTTGGTGATGATTGTGCTCAGCTGGTTGTAGAATTGATCTTTAACTTCTATATCAGCATCCAAGGTGGGAGCATATGCAGAGATAAGAGGCATAAAGTGACCCCCGGAGAGTGGGATTCGAAGAGTCATAATTCTTTCACTGACAGCAGTTGGAGTTAGCTGGTGATCATTCACCAGTGTGGTCTTAATAGCGAAACCAACGCCATGAATACGGCACTCTCCCTCATCTTTTCCCTTCCAGAATATGGTGTAACCTGAACTGAACTCTGTAATTTTACCTTCGTTGGACAATCTGGTTTCACTTAAGGCAGCAATATCTATGTTCATTCGACCAAGCTCATGGGTAACGAGTGCTGTTCTTCGCTCAGGCCTGTTATTGCCCTTCAAATCGAGTAACGTTCGAACATTCCAGGATCCTATCATTAAAGTTTGGATATTCTTTGTTTTCGTTTTTCGACCGCAAAAGGGGTGACCCGCCGGGTACGGCCTCCCAGCCGGCTGAAGGTGTGACTAACGATGTTTAGCCCACATTTTCTAGGGCCTTCCCCATTCGGGGTGGGCAGCGTTGATCCTAAATAAGCCTGCCCAAACACAGATGCAGGACCGAACTCCTGAGTAGTCATGAGGTCTCGGAAAGACGACCATCACATTCTGCTGCCAACGAGCAGGTCCGAACTAGAGGCTTCCAGTTTCAACCCAAAAACCTTCCTCCACCATTCTTATCCCATCGCCGCTGGACTTGTTGAAAGATGTGACAGCAGGAAAAAGGTGCCACAAGCGAGATTTTGTTTAAGGTGGATCACAGCTTGCAAGGAAGTGACCCACACACTATGATCTCGGAACTATACCCTGCGGCACAAAAGAAATGAGATGTACAGGTTCTAGCACCGTGACTGCAATGGACTGCCGCAGACTCTAAATATAATTGAGTTGCGCCTTCACAGCCAGTCCATCTAGCATGACCTCAACCGCCTCCACGACCGTTGAGAACCACAAGGAAAGTTCCTCCTCTTTCCGTTTTGCCGTTGGGCCAATATATACGTAATGGGTTTCAGTGTCATTTCCTACACTGAGGGGACCATCACCCCACCTAAAGGGGCTCATCCGCCAGAAGCCGTTGGCCCCTTCAGGGGGTCGAGTTATTTACCGCCGCCCAACATTCGGCGTTGGCTGTTTTTACAGCTGGTTGCCAAACCAGCTAACCCTCCTCCTTTTGCATTCCGGACTTGGGACCGGACAAAGGCGGAGTTATATGATAAGTAACTGAGCAGTAACATACAACTTAATAAAAATTTGTCCCTAATAGAGGATACTATAAGTATTTTTGTACCAAAAGTTCACAGAGTAAAATTAAAAAAAAAAACAGATCTGTTACAATAATTTTGTTAATAAAGCATTAAAAAAATCTTGAAAAAACAGCGTAGAATTACTTCAGCATAAGTAGACTTCTCCAAATTATTTTCATTTAGCATACAACGCCACCATGGTAACGGGACTTCCGACAAGCTTCATTCTTTACATGCTCTCTATAGGAGGTTTCTAGATACTGGTATTCAGGCAACACTCCATTCATATCTGTCCATATTATCCTTTCCATGTAGGCAAACCATTTCGACCACGTTATTTAGTTTCTTGGCAACTACACAACCAATACATTTCTAATCATTTCATAATAACTTCGTCCCACATATTGCCCAAGTTTCTCTCTACAATGTAAGTAAAAGAAGTTTTTGCTCTCAAGATTCAATAATTTAACACATTACTTTCACTCGGTTTAATTTCTTCTTTTTACTACTACTACTTTTCTTCGGCTTTTCCCAATTAATTGGGGTCGCCGGAGCCATCCAGGCTCATTTTGGTTTTGGCCGGGGATTTAAGGCCGGATGCCCTTCCTGACGCCACGTGATTTTTCAGGTGAGAATTCCACCCCACTTTCACCGGGATTTGAACCCCAGCCGTCCGGGTGAAAGACGAGCAGCTAAGCCACTGCGCCACCACGCTCCCCTTAATTTCTTCTTTTTAGATCTCTTCAATTCTCTTCACGTTGCGTTCGGTGAATAAAGTCAGAACGGTTGACCTGGCAACATTGTCGACACACAACGCAACGTGTAAGACCTGTTTGACACAGTGCTTGTTTAGAAGGATGAATTTATGCAACCTATCATGCTCACCCATTAGGCGGGTGGCATCGCTATCGTCAACAATGCAATGTTTTATTCTTTTTTCTTTCGCCACTTGTTAGCATAGGAAGAGATCAATACAGGCATATCCTCAGTTGTTCTTGTACAATTCAGAAACGAATAAGCGCTTGAGGCCTGAAGATGTTGCCAGGGCAGTGGCTCTGATCGAAAATGGTGGCGCCACATCTTTCCGTGGGAAACAGCATCATGTCAATGAATCGCTATTGTTAAGTGAAACAGTGACATAAGAATGATAATACATCCTGGAAAACTATTAACCTTACTTCCATGCTATAAACAGTAAGTTATGTACTAGGCCTAGAGCGTTCGTATTTATGATTTAAATGAAAGTAATGTTGAATTTTTCAAGTGAACGGTTTTCTTTGACGGTCAGTGTAGTTGTTTTAGCAGTCTATTGTCATGCATTCTCGATAAATGACAGAAAAAGGCTATTCTCCTCTTTCTCATTGTGTCTTATTGAATCGCTTTCCCGGTAGACAACTGCATTAGGTAACAATCTCCATTGTCCATCCACCTGGTGTTTTTTTTATGAATGATTGGTTTGATTATCCTTCTGTCATCCTTCTGCAGTTGATCTGTCTTTGTTTGGTGTTTAATTTAAATAGTGTTTCACAAGTTTCAGGCCAATGGCCAGTTAGATACATAATCAAGTTGATTCACAACAGAATTGAGTCTATGATATAAGTCTATCTGTATGGGTACAGAGACCAAGAGCCTGCTGATGATCCAGATTGGTGTTCCTAGGTGAAACCCTACACAAGACATTGCGTAAACCTAGAAGAATTGCTGAGTTTTAATTCACTGGCCGTATTGTATGACTACCCCTTATTATTCCCGTTTTCCAACGGGGTCGGGGATGAGATGCGATGGAAGTCTTTGTGGCGATGGTTTTTACGGCCGGATGCCCTTCCTGACGCCAACCTCGGGAGAGGAGTTAATGGGAGATGAAATGAATGATGGTGAATGAAACTGGGCAAGGATGTGGAAGGAAGCGGTCGTGGCCTGTCAGAAGGTACCGTCCCAGCATTTGCCTGGTGTTGAAAATGGGAAACCATTTCAAGGACGGCCGACGGTGGGGCTCGAACCCACGCGTCTACCGAGTCAGCAGAGAGCTTGGCCCCATGACCTAATGCTGCGCGTTAGCCAGCGTAGCCACTACTGTCGGTTTTTTAATTCACTGGCCGTGAAAGGCAATATACCATATTTCAATCTTGTAGGTGAGTATGGGCATAATGTTGGCCTCGAATAGTTTCATAGCTGTTACTAGGGACATCTTCTGCAGGTGGTTGATGTCATTCATTGCTGTCATAGCCGCTATTACTTTGTCTTTAATGTGTGCCGAGTATATAAGTCCATGAGTTTGCAATATGATACCCAGGTATTTAAATCTATTCACAATTTGAAGTGCTTGCTGATTGAGGTAGATGATATCATAACTTATGTTCAAGTTGTCCGGACTTGTAAGTCGTGGTCCAGGCAGGATATTTTCTCCCAACGTTTCACCAGAAACTGCATCTGGCATTAAGAAGGGTCCGCTCCGCTTGGGAAGCTTTAGAAATCTTCAAACACCCCGATAACTTCAATCAGAAGGAAGAAATCGAACGAGTACGTAACACATGGATCCCGGCCCTTAGGAACACTAAGGCCAAGATATCACGCACACATCAACCTGAAGAACCTTCGCATCACAGCCTGGCAGTCCCCACAGCTGGAGCACTCACCGTACCCCGCAGCATGTACGTGAGGCCAGACGATCTATCCAGACTGCACACAGAACACGCGGCTCACAGGGTATATATCTTCTTCTTCTACATCTGGCACTACAGCCCAGTGTGAGCCGTGGCCTCCCCAACCACAGATTTCCATCGATTTCGATCTTGGACAGCTGTTCTACAGGGTTGTACGTTCATTGTTTGCACGTCCACCTCCACTTCACCTTTCCATTGATTCCTTGGTCTACCAGTGCGTCGTCTTTTTTCCATTCTGGCTTTATATATAATCTGTGGTGTTCTTTTGTCTTCCATCCTTTCAATGTGGCCCAGCCATCAGTCTTTGTGATTTTGTTTATTGAACAATGTCATCGCTTTTGAGGATTTCATCTATTTCTCTATTGGTTCGTATCCTCCATTCTGCTGTATCCAATACAGCACCATAAATTCTCCGTATTATTTTCCTCTCAAACACCCTAAGTTTATTGCAATCCTGAACCAACATATTCCATGTTTCTGAGCCATAAGTTAACACTGTCTGATCAAGGTCTTGTAAATTTTGAGTTTTGTTTTATGTGACAACAATTGCGATTTAATGAGTTTCAGATTGTCACAGGGTATATATATTGCGAGCAATGGAGCTGGTCCTCATTCCACTTCTAACGTAACGAAAGGAGTGGGGCCTTGATAATGCCAGACGCAGTTTATGGAGAAACGTTGGGAGATAATATCCTGCCTGGACCATGGCCTACAAGCCCGGACAACTTGAACATAGTTATGAACGCCGGCCGTGAAAGCCTAAGCTTGTAGATGATATCATTTGTCGCTTGCTTTCCTCCTTTCCGGAATGCCATTTTCATTGTCTTATCCCTGTTGATCGCTATGTAATTCTCTTTGGCCCATACTGAGTCTCTATCTATGACTGGACCGGGTTCAGTTCCCGGTCAATACATGTGAGATTTTCGAAGTGAAATGCCTTGTTCTGTGGTTCGGACTCCACTTAAAAAGGAGGTTCCGTGGCTCATGATCGCGAGATTAATGGCCACGTAAAACTGCGAACTTACTTCCTTCCTTTTCTATGCCCCCCAGGGGCTCACATCTTGTGGGACGTGGGTTGGCGACCACGGGACCCCCAGCTGAGTCTGGCATTGCTTCCACTTACTTGTGCCAGGCTCCTCTCCGTCTTCTTTCCTGTCGACTTCCCCTGGTCAACTCTTGTTCTTTTCCGACCCCGACGGTATTAGGGTATCCGAGGCCTAGGGAGTATTTCACTTTCCCGCCTTAATTGGCCCTTGTCTCATCTTTCCTGATCCCTCCTTCTTCGAGGGGTCAGACTCTTGTTTTCTTTTCATTATATTTCCTTTTCTCTTTAAGATTCCCGCACTGTTTTTGTTACTTGGTTCCCCGTGTATCTAAATTCCCTTCAGCGATTTTTTCCCTTTTTTTTTGCATCTACACTACATTTTGTAGGTATTTTTAATCTATGTTGCATTTTGTAAGTTTTTTCAATCTAAATTGCATTTCGTGATTGATTTCAACCTCAATTGCATTTTGTAAAGATTGACAATCTAAATTGCTTTTTAATAAGTCTTTCAATGTAGGAGCAGGACATTTTAGTGAGTATTTTGAATTTCAATTGCATTTTGTAAGCATTTTCAACCAAAACCGCATTTTGCAAGAATTTAAAATCTAAATTGCATTTTGTGTGGTGGGCATTTTGCAAGTATTTTGATTCTTAATTGCATTTTGTGGTTATTTTGAATCTAAATTGCATTTTGTCAAGTATTTTCAATCTAAATTGCATTTTGTGGTTATTTTGAATCTAAATTACATTTTGTCAAGTATTTTCAATCTAAATTGCATTTTTTAAGTATTGTCAATCCAAATGAGTAGTTTGAATCTACCGTGCATTTTGTAAGCATTTTCAATTTCACTTGCATTTTGTAAGTATTTTGAACCTCAATTGCATTTTGTTCGTATTTTCGATCTCATTTGCATTTTGTAAGTATTTTGAATTTCAATTGCATTTTGTAAGTATTTCGACTCTACATTGAATTTTGTACGTATTTTGTGCATATTTTTCAATCTACCGGTATTCCTTTTGTGAATCTTTTCGTTCTAAATTCCCTTTTGTAAGAACATTTTGTGAGTTGTTTCAATCTGAGTTCCTTTTTGTAAGTATTTTCAGTCTCACTTAATTTTCGTTCTGGTTTCCATTTCATTGTCATTTTTGCTATCACCCAGATCATTAGGGGCCGATAACCTAGATGTTAGGCCCCTTAAAACAACAATTATCATCATCATTTCTATCTATGACTGATTGTAGGGAAGCCCTAGTTGTTGATATGTAAGCTATGTCATCTGCATAAATGTCGATCTTCAAGTCTTCAAGATTAACTGTTTCCACCACACTATATGTAGCGAGAAGATGTACAGGCCGGACGTTTGTTTTAGACGAGTGAAAATTCTTAATGGAAGCCTGGAGGCGAGTTACTACAGTACCTGTGTGGTTATCAGCTGCCCCAAGCGGTCCGATGATTGACAACGCTTTTTCACACTACTACTGAAGTACAGTCATTGGCAAATATAATGACGTTCTGTTCGTAACTACGTAACGTGTGCTTCTGCGTCACACAATACTTCGAAGTGGACTGTACTGTCTGCTCAAGTCTGGAATTCCATTACATCAGGTCGGTGGTGACAAGTATGAAGCGATAGGGTGAGAGAGTGAGTGAGTGTAGGCTCACCCACAGGCTTCAAGGTCAAGGGCAATCGTCTAAAACAAACTTCCGGCCTGTAGAAGATTTGCTGCAGTTTGATAACCTAGATGTTGGGTCCCTTATTCTAAGGTCCATATTTTTAGTATCTGTGCATTGTATGTTTGGCAGGCCTGGATTGGCTTCCAGACTCTCAACGAGGGGGAAGAGCCAGACAACTTCTTCTGGGTAGCTCTCGGTGGACGTAAACCATACGACACCATGGCAGACTTCATGAACTTCACCAGACTGTTCCGCTGTTCCAACGAGAAGGGCTACTTCACCGTCTCTGAAAAGTGCTCCGACTTCTGCCAGGTATGTAGATTCTACATAGTTCAATCAATAATTTTATAACAAGTTGGTTAGGGGCTTGGGACATCATCATCAGCTCTGTGTAGTTGGGTGTGTGTTGAATTTGTCTAATAACCTGTGTTAATAATCCCAAGCCAATTTTAGTGAAATTACAAACTATGCTGCTCAAAAAAATTAAAGCACCACTTTTTTCAAAGGCCACCAAATTTTGAAAAGTTGACCGCACAAGCTCGAAATCTCAGTATGACGTATATCCTGACACCTACCAAGCATATGCTTCAGCACAACTCCCCAACTTGAGTACTTTCGAGGTAGCGCCCCCAAAACCAGCCCATTTTCGAAAACCGCAAATTGCAGTTTGCGAAAAACGCTGTAGGACTTGTGGCAGGTTGCCAAAGCAGTCGAAAATGAATGAGTCTTGCTCTTAAAGGTTGAACACGTTGAAATCGTTACATTTGACGTTTGGGCATTTCAACCCCCTTCATCATCCCCTAAACATGGACTACCATTGGGGGTGCCTGAGAAGGTACCGGGTGTATTTAACCACCTGAAAACCTGCACACCGTCCTCAGTTGCTGATTGCAGTACGTTCTTAAGGCCTCCGGCAATGTTCACCCCTCCTAACACCCTCAACTGCCATGGGACCAAACCACCCCATCTTGATTCACCCCTAAGGAAGGTTTAAATAGAGTTGTTTATCAGTGCTGCTAATGGGGGGGGGGGTCTTCCCCTAACGTTTCAAAAAAGGAGCTGTGCCTGTGTCACCACCCCTTCCCCTGCAACCCCCTTTTGTATGATTTTTCGAATCAGGCTCTTTTTAAGGGCTGAAAAGAGTTCTTAATCGTTGAAAGGGCTGTAAAGGTCCTTAGATGTAGTGGTGACACGAAATCAACCCCTTCCGATCATTGATTGTCATTCCATCCCCAAAGTTGACATTTTTGCACCCTCAACCCTCCCTGTCTGGACGCGTAATGCGTCATGGCAGAGTTTACAGGGTTGGATCAAAATGAAGCTTATGGACTGCAATCGAGCCCAAAACAGCAGGTTGCATGAAAATGTATCGGTAAGATGGGAAACGAGACCAAAAAGTTTTCAAACAAGTTAACACCCTCTAGTAAGTACTGTACGTCCATGACTAGGCAACCCACATCACGTCCGTGCGTGCGGGTTGCCTATGATGGAAAGGATGGAAATGGGAGAAAAATGACTCGTGGTGACACAGGCACAGCTCCTTTTTTGAAACGTTAGGGGAAGACCCCCCCCCCATTAGCAGCACTGATAAACAACTCGATTTAAACCTTCCTTAGGGGTGAATCAAGATGGGGTGGTTTGGTCCCATGGCAGTTGAGGGTGATAGGAGGGGTGAACATTGCCGGAGGCCTTAAGAACGTACTGCAGGTGGTTAAACACACCCAGTACCTTCTCAGGCGCCCCCAATGGTAGTCCATGTTTAGGGGATGATGAAGAGGGTTGAAATGCCCAAACGTCAAATGTAACGATTTCAACGTGTTTGTGGAACCTTCAAGAGCAAGACTCATTCATTTTCGACTGCTTTGGCAACCTGCCACAAGTCCTACAGCGTTTTTCGCGAACTTCAATTTGGGGTTTTCAAAAATGGGCTGCTTTTGGGGGTGCTACCCTGAAACTACTCAAGTTGGGGAGTTGTGCTGAAGCATATGCTTTGTAGGCGTCGGGACAAACGTCATACTGATATTTCGAGCTTATGCGGTCAACTTTTCAAAATTTGGTGGCCTTTGAAAAAAAGTGGTGCTTTAATTTTTTTGAGCAGTTTATTTATAAAAATGATCTCCTATCCATATTTTTAAGATAGAATGTTGATACTTTTTTTTTCCCCATAACAGGTAAATATATTTTAAAAATAGACTATAAGATTTTAAATAATGCTATGTTCCATTTGTTTGATTAGAAACACTTAAGGTAACATTTATTAAATTGGAAATTCTAATACACAACCTAAATAGCATCATTTAGTATTTATTCATTAATATATTTATTTATTCATTTATTTATTCATTTATTTATTCACTTATTTATTCATTTATTTATTCACTTATTTATCCATTTATCTATTATACATTTATTTATTCATTAATATATTGATTTATTTATCCATTATTATATTTATTTATTTATCCATTTATTTATCCATTAATATATTTATTTATCCATTTATTTATTTATTAATTAATATTTTTTTATTTATTCATTAATATTTTTTTATTTATTCATTAATATAGTTATTTATTGATTTATTTATTCATTATCATTAATATATTTATTTATTTATCCATTTATTTACCATCCATTAATATATTGATTTATTTATCCATTAATATATTTATTTATTGATTTATTTATCCATTAAGTTAATATATTTATTGATTTATTTATCCATTTATTTATTCATTAATATATTTATTTATTGATTTTTATCCATTTATTTAGTCATTAATATATTTATTTATCCATTTATTTATCCATTAATATATTTATTTATTGATTTATTTATCCATTTATTTATTTATTCATTAATATATTTATTTATTGATTTTTATCCATTTATTTAGTCATTATTATATTTATTTACTCATTGATTTATTTATCCATTTATTTATCCATTAATATATTTATTTATTGATTTATTTATCCATTTATTTATTCATTAATATATTTATTTATTTATCCATTAATTTATCTACCCATTTATTTCTTCTTGGGACGTGGTGGCTCAGCGGTCTAGCTGTATGCCTCTCACCAAGGCAGTCCGGGTTTGATTCCCGGTCAATGCATGTGAGATTTTCGAAGTGAAATGCCATGTCCTGTGGTTCGGATTCCACGTTAAAAGGAGGTCCCGTGGCTCATAATCACAAGATTCACGGTCACGTAAAACTACAATCTTCCTTCCTTTCCTTATTTCTTCTTCTTCTTCTTTTTCTTTTACAGCCTTATTGGACCATTTCAGTCAATCATTTCTTGGTTCTTTTCTTCAGTAAGTTTCCTTTCCGAGTTGCCCAGTAGCTTTTCATTCGCTCTGATCTTCTCAGGCGTTCCTCATCTGTAAATACCCTTTTTACTGTATTACGTTTGTCTATTTTAGCCTGAAATCTTATTTTTATATTTCTCAGTTTTTTTAATTTTTTTTGTTTTGCAAGTCATCCAAGGTTATTTCTAATTCTATCATATCTTCTCTAATTTCCTTAATCCATCCTACTCGTTGTTTCATATTCCAAAGTTTCACTACAATTTTTCTAGATAACCTGGTTTCTGGTGTCCTCATGATGTGACCAAAGAAAGAAAGCCGTTTCTTCCGAATAGTATCAGTGATGGGCTCCAGTTCTCTGTATACCACTTCATTTGGTACTATCCGCCACTGTCCATCTTTCTGATACGTTTTATTTATCCATGTTCTAGCTATTCTTCTTTCTACTTTTAAAATTTTGTCGATTCTGTTTTTCTGAGTAACTTGAAAAAGAGTTTCACTTCCATATGTCACCTCTGGTTGAACTACCGTCTTGTAATGTTTTAATTTTGTTGCGATTGATAGACATTTTCTTTTATATGTAGACCATGTTAATTTTTGGGCTTTTATAATTTTATTAGTTCTTTCTTGCCATGCAGGTTTCTCATCCAAGTTGTAAGTTATAATTTCTCCCAAGTATTTAAATTGCTTCACCATTTTAACTTTCTTGTTATTTACTGTTATGTGATTGATTACAAGTGGATTTGCTACCATTATCTCTGTCTTCTCAAATGATATCTGAAGTCCAATTTTTTGTGCTATATTTTGTAGGCTTATTATTTGATTTCTGGCTTCTTGAATATTATTAGCCAGTAACGCTAAGTCGTCTGCGAATCCCAAGCAATTTAAGTCTATTTGATCTTTCTTGGTTCCAATTCGTATGCTCCTAGGATTTTCCCTGTACCATTCCCTCATTACATATTCCAAAGCACAATTGAAAAGTAGAGGCGATAAACCATCTCCTCGTCTTAATCCTGTTTTAATCGTAAACGGTTCAGATATTTCTCCTCTGAATTTTACTTTAGAGTTGGTGTTTGTTAGAGTTAGTTTTATATTTTTCATTAATTTGGGATGAAGTCCAAAATTCCTTAGTATTTTCAGCAATGAAGATCTATGTATACAATCATAAGCTTTTTTTGAAGTCTACGAAGGTTTTGACTTGCTGTTTTTGTCTATGTTTGTAGTAGTCCATTACTAATTTTTAGGTGATTATCTGTTCAGGGCAGCTTCGCCATGGCCGAAATCCACCTTGATATTCTCCCATTTCCAGTTCTAATTGATCTTTACGACGATTATATAGAATTCGTGACATGATTTTATATGTGATATCCAAAAGGGAAATTCCTCGATAGTTGTCAGGATTTGATTTTTTTCCTTTCTTGTGTAATGGATGTATTATAGCTGTAGTCCAATGGTCTGGCAGTTCTTCTTTGATCCAAATGTTCACTATGCATTGGTGTAATGAAATCTTTACTGGTTCTGCTGCATATTTCATTAATATATTTATTCATTTATTTATTAATTCATTTATTCTTTTCCTTCTCATTCTAAGAAGACCTATCTTCTTAGATCAGAGCAAAAACGTAATCAAACACGACTTCAAAAGACAGCATGCGTGGGAAGTCAGCTGATGGCAACATGTTCAAAGAATGCTTATTATGAATTCTACGTATTTATTCGCCTATAACACCCCCCCAACCTAACACCCCTCCCCCCCCTCCCCCCTCAATTTTCTACTATTAAGGGAAATATAATTGTAAAAAAAAAAAGGAATTGCGAAGGAGAAATAATCAGAAAAATGTAGCAAATAGGCCTACAAGATTCCAGTTAACGGTAAAACCCGCACTTTTGCCTGCACCATCTGTGCATCGTTGACCTCGACAATGGTTACTCACTCCCCCTACCCCCCAGCCTACGAGTTCCGTGTCTCGCGTCCCGCACGACTGTGTAGTGTATAATTAAGAAGCTTGCAGTACACAAGCAGGACTGAAAATGAGCAAGAGAACAAGTTTTACGGCATACTTCAAATTCAAAGTGCTAGAATTTACTGCAGAAAATGGAGTGAAAGCGGCGAGTCGTAAATACGAAGTGCAGCCGTGGATTTGTTATTGGCGCAACCAGAAGGACAAATTATTGGGAACCAAGAAAACTTCTAAGTCCTTCCGCGGTGTTAAAAAAGGAAAGTACAAAAATGTGGTCGGTATTAGAAACAAATCTTCGGTATTTCAGGTAGGCCTAGTCGACACATAACATATTGCAACACTGCGTAACCTTGAACTCGATGCACGCAATGCTGTGCGTGGATGTGCGGCTGCGGCGCTGTCTTAGTCCTGCGGCCAGTCAGCTGTGATGATGCAAGAGAGTGGCTATTTAAATGGGCTATTATCACTTTTATCGTAAATAAAGTCTAGGTTAAAATAACTATTTTGTGTGTTGATTTAAGGGTGATAGGTGTTCCTTTGTGTGCCTTTATACCACACCATCCTAACCTATATCAATGGAAATTTTCACCTATTATACCCCCACTATTTTTGGAGCCAAAAATTCGAGGGGAAAAAAAGGGGGTGTTATAGGAGAGTAAATACGGTATTATCAAATATGACAAAATGGTCCGGTTAACTCAAATTATAATTGCCAGCGTAGCATTTGGGCTCGTCAGTTGGTATGGTACACCTCACCAAGACGCGTGGCTAGCACATACTGAGAAGGCCATTACAAGACACAAAATACATGGGTTGGTATTTTAGTTTTGGCACCTTAGTTATAACTGGATTAATAACCCACTTAGATGGTTCCAAGTTTCACAGGCCCTCATGTAGTCCCCACCGTTGCGTACAACGTGTTCCCAGCGATGCGGAAGTCGTTGGATCCCGTTGGCACTGCCCAATCTATTGATGGTACGAAGAGAGCGTTCGGCAGCCTGCTTAACGTCTTCAATGGTACGGAAGCTCTCCCCGCGCATTGTCATCTTCATCTTCGGGATGAGATCATAGTCGCAGGGACTGATGTCGGGAGAATATGGGGGGTGATAGAGGACCTCCCAGCCCCAGCGATCCAACAATGCCGACACAACGCCTGCTGTGTGTGCCCTAGCATTGTCATGCAGAACAATGGGCGGTGTAACCATGTGGTGACGCCGTTTCTTTCTCAGAGCTCCTCGGGGATGGTCTTGCAGAAACAAACAATAGTACGCCGCATTAACGGTTTGCCCTCGGGGAACAGTATGGTGATAGCTGATAGATCACACCATCCCAATCATAGGCAAGAATCAACATTACCTTCACAATGGTGAGGGTTTGTCAAACTGTTTGTTTCTGTGGTGCAACCCATCTTGCTACCGTTCTGAACGGTAACGCAGCTGCACCGTGCGCTTCCTGCAATCCTCGGTGACACTGTTTAGCACTGCGACCCTTAGCACACTGAATTTGTATCCACGTTCTCTGCTCCTGCTTGGAAAACATTGCGACTGTCTTTCGCGAGCGCTGGTCTCACACTACTCATCTAACGGGCGCGACTGCGCACAAGCGGTGGTGAGGACGGGCGAGGTCATGTGCTCTGAGGGAGGGGATGCAGGGCAGCAACCGTCGGTAAAAGTGGCAGCGCCCAACATTGTTGCAACTTGGCACTGAGGCATTGGTGCCAAAACTAAAAAACCAACCCATTTACATATAGTATTATTTGATAATACATCCGCTCAAATGGAAACTAACATCATATTTCCTTCAGGAATATTTGAAAACCAAATTGGATTATCAAGGTAGATTTTTATTTTATTTTATGAAAGGGAGTTTGACTCCCGATCACATTGGCATTACTCCTGACGTCAATACTAATACTACTGTTAATAATTTTAATGTGTATTTGCATGCCTAGATGTTTTTATGTATTTGATGGAATGGTGTTTGTCAGCTGAATGATAGCTAAGGCTGAGGAAGGGTCAACGAATGGCCCGAAACATGTAACCAAAGTCCAAGAATATAAATGTATTGATTGAACAGAAATCTTTTCGGCATTTTTGTCATTTTGTCAGTTTGTTAATTGGTCAATACGGACATAAAATGGAATCACACAATCTCGGGAACATACACTCTGTAGCAGAGAGACATTTTGGTTTAATATCTGTATTGTAGTGCCTGATGGAGAGATTAATTAATTAGCCATAGCAGTATAATGTGAGGTGACACTGTTGCAGGATGACCTGGCAGACGACGACATCATGATCCTAGACAATGGTGAGCAAGTGTTCCTGTGGCTCGGAGCCAAGTGTAGCGAGGTGGAGATCAAACTGGCCTACAAGTCTGCTCAGGTAATCACTCTTATGTTTATGTTGTGAGATATGTCAAGGACAAAAATAATACTTTAGTCACCATCGATCATTTACATTTACAAGTTAGTTCATCTAGAAACTGTGCCATTGAAACTTTTTTTAGTGAAATACTTCATCGTAAACCAGAACTGGAATATTTTTTAATAAGGAATGCAAATTGTAAGGATGTCCATTTCATTTTTATGAATAATTGTCCACTGATAATCTTCCCCCATTCTTCAGTCCATGATTTCTTGGTCCTGGTATTAAAATTCGATGAAAATTATTATTATTAACGTTATGACTATTTCTGTGCTCTTGTGTGTTTTGCAGGTGTACATCCAGCACTTACGAGTGAAACAGCCAGAGAAGGCTCGCAAATTGTTTCTCACGCTGAAGAACAAGGAGTCTCGCAGGTTCACCAAGTGTTTCCACGGCTGGGGCGAGCATAAAAGGCCTCCGGAGTGAGCCTTGTAATAATATGTTGCCTCAATCTGAACAGCTCGTCCCACAGTAAAGGTTACTTTTGTAAGGTCCACCCTAATTTGAAATTTATGAATACCTCTGTTATTTCATTAATATAAGGCGTGATCAAAAAGTTTCCATTTGATGGCCGTACAGTCCAGAATCGACATGTCAATCAGACAAAATCGCCGTGAGCATTGAAGCACTCATCCCATCGATGCAACAGGTTGAAGATCCCTGTGTGGCAAAACACTTTGTCCTGCTGCGTTAAGAAGTATGTAACCGCCTGCAGCACAGCCTCGTCCGACAGGAATCGTCGACCCTTCAAAGCATTTTGTAAGGGACCAAAGGCGTGATACTCGCATGGGGAGAGATCAAGACTATAGGGTGAATGCTGGAGTGTGTCCCACGTGAGTTGGCGTACCTTCTGCGTTACGATCTTGAAGTATGGGGACGTGCATTATCATGAAGCAGCAGCACCCCTTGTCGCAGTTTTCCCGGATGTTTCGCTTTCATTGCTCACCGTAATTTCTCCAGTGTTGCGCAGTACCATTCCCCAGCGATGGAGACACCAAGTTCCTTGAAATCAATAAGCAATGGGCTCTGGTAATCATGAAACAGGGTGAGCATCACCTTTCCAGGGGATGGTTAGCTCCTGAACTTCTTGGGACGAGGGGACGATGGATGAACTGCAACGTCGACACTTTTGATTCCGATTCCTATTGGTGGCACCAGCTTTCGTTGCCTGCAACAATGAAACACATCAGGTGCCGCAGGCAAACAGCCATCCGGTGTGCTTTTTGTTCAGCATTCAATGCCCGGGGTATCGACTGGCTGCAGACCTTCCGGTAGCCCTTAAACAGAAACCTTTATTGATCACGCCTTATGATAATAATTACCGTACATGCTGAAATACTTCCAGCATATTATTTTAAAATCAAAAATTGGAAGTGAATACTAGGGGTGTGGGCGTTATTTGGGTCAAGTTGGTAAAGATGGCCAGTCGTAAGGGCGTGAGAATTCTTCTTAAAGCCCGAGTAGAACACTGAGACCGCTGAATGTGCACATGCGCTGCCGAGGACACATTGCGCACTTCATTTGCATTGATCACAAAGGTATGAAGGCTCACTGAGCATGGAGACACCACTGCGCACGTAATATGTACCGGTCAAGAAGGAACGGCCCACTAATACCATCATCATCATCATCTTGTACAGTTTCCAGCCCCAGGCTGGGTCTGTTTGGAACATAAGCCTCGCCACTTAGTCCTTTCTTCCCACCACCTCTCCGCTGTCACTCTGGTCCAGTCCTCGCCTCTCTTCTTGACACATTCCTCCACTCCTTTCAGCCATCTATCTCTTGGTCTTCCCCTTGGTCGTTTCTTCTGCATCTGCATCTCATGTATCCTCTTGGGAATCATCTTCTCATCCATTCTCTTTAAGTGTCCATACCACCTCAGTCTTGATGTCTCAATCCTACCTTGCAAGGGCTCCTCTTTCACCATTTCCCTGACCTTTTCATTCCTCACTCTGTCTCTTCTTGTTACTCCGATCCTACTTCGCAGGAACTTCATTTCACCTGCCTCTATTCTGCTTATGTCTCTTTTCTTCATTGTCCACGTTTCTGAAGCATAGGTCAGTATCGGGATATAGTAGCTTCTGTATAACACTTCCTTGCTTTTTTGTGGGACATCTTTATTCCACACTAAGCTCCTAATGCTTCTCAGAAATGCTTCTGCCTGTCTGCCACGTTCCGTAATCTCTTTGTCATTTCTCCCATTTTCCTCCACTATACTTCCAAAGTACTTGAGACTTTCCACCTCCTTCAGCTGTCCACCTCCAAGTGTTATCCTGGTTGTTAACAGGATCTCACATTTACTGATGTTGAACTTCCATCCGTACTCTCCTACTGTTTCTTCCCAAGCCTTCAGTTGCTCCTGAATTTCCTCCTCCTTGTTTCCCCAGACCATGAGATCATCTGCAAACACCATTGCTTTCATCTTATCTTCTCCTATCTTTCCTGCTATCCGTGTCATTACCTCGTCCATAACTACAATAAAGAGAAGGGGTGACAGCGCACTACCCTGTTTCAGGCCATTCATTTGTCTGAACCAGTCTGTTCTTTCCCCTACAACTTTCATACAACTCAAACTTCCACAATACATCTCCTTCACTCTGCCTACAGTCCCTTTTTCCACTCCCATGTTTTCCATTGCTTTCCACACCTTCTCCCTACACACACTATCATAGGCCTTTTCGATGTCCAGGAAGGCCATCAACAGATCCTCTCCAAATTCGTAGTGGTGTTCCTGGAGCTGTCTCACTGAGAATATGATCCACTGTTGATCTCCCAGGTCTGAATCCATACTGCTCCTCTCTCAATTTTCTCTCCACTTTGGCTCGTATTCTACTTTCTAATATCTTTCCATATATCTTGGCACAGTGAGGTATGAGTGTGACTCCTCTGTAATTTCTGCACTCCTTTCTGCTTCCTTTCTTAAATATTGGGACAATTAATCCTTTCTTCCAATCTTCTGGGGTCTTTTTCTCCTTCCATATCACCCTCATCACACGGTACAGCCACTGTTTCCCAACCTCCCCTGCTGCCTTCACCATTTCAACACTCACTTCATCCACACCCGGTGCCCTTCCTCCTTTCATCTTGTCTATAGCCATCTCCAGTTCTCTCCAATTCAGGTCCTTTTCCATTCCTGTGTTGTCTTCTCCATCTTCCAACACATTGTCTTCCTCCCTATGACCATTTGGATTCAGCAAATCCTCAAAGTACTCTTTCCACAGTCTTGAGTGTTTCTTTGTTGTGTACCTCATTTCCGTTTTTGTCCATCATTACCACATCCTCTCGCAGACCTCTTCTCTTACTTTTGACCATCCCATAAAGTACTTTCTTATTTCCTCTGCTGTCTTCCTCCATCATCTCTGTCCACTTTACCATCCACTTCTTCCTCTCCTCTGCGACAATCTTGTTTGCTTCTTTCTTCTTTATCTTATAATCTTCCCTTGCCAGATCAGTTCTTTCCTGGAACCACACTCTGAAAGCCTTGTTCTTCCTTCCCACAGCTTCTTTTACTCTCTCATACCACGGCCCACTAATACCAAACACTGAATTTCAATGGTATCATTTGCTTGCCGCTCGATATACTGTACCATAAGAAAAACACAAACTGTATCTCCAAGCATGCACATAGAATACTGCAGATGATGAAACCGCACCGCTAGAATAATAAGGCCGTAACTCAAAAAATACTTATTAAAATATAAATGTAAATTATTTCAAAGAATTCTGTAGAAAAGTTGGTACGACCTTCACTGTGAATGAAGTAGGTAAAAAGGCAGTATCAATGGACATAAAGGTAATTGAAATTAGCAAAAGGGAACTATTCATTATTTATTACAGGACAGACTATGTCGAAAGACAATTTTAAATGATAAACACACTGAAATTTAGTCAGTGTGGACACCCAAATTTGAGCAAATGTCTCGTACAAGCTTACTTAATTCCCCAGGCTGTTCTAGGATCTTTTAGTCTTGTGTAAATCCAACATCATTTCTAGAATTTATCATAATTTTCCTTTGGTTTGAAACCGCAGAACTTGGATGAAGCTCATTCAGCAGCTATTTGTGAGAGTGAATGTGACGTTGATTAAATATATAACATTCTATTAGAGAATTTCAAGTGGAACGTATCAAAATATCAAAGCCTTGAGTTGAAAACCAGATTTTAATTTGCAGTTTGAACTTTAAAATTTCTCTGCTGAAATATTGCAGTTTTTGAGTTTCGGCCTTATTACTCTAGGTGTGCGAAACTGCGTCCTAATGATGGTTGATGGAACATAAATGTCTTCCTGTGGACTCGCTAGGTATTCAGTGGTGAGAATTGTGAGTGACGCTAACCTTATCTCCGGCCGTTTAGACTCACCACAATATCGACTCCCACACACTTGAGAAATGTGCTCTAGTGATGGCCAGTGGAATGCATGCTTTACCTTGCATTGTAGCCGTGGACTTTAAATCACGCACGACGACTGCGTCCGGAAGCTGCAGTAGGTCCGGAGATTGTAGATCCAAATCCCGGCTCTAACAGCGGCTATCCTGAGTGTGAATTTCCCCACTCTCCCTCCATGAAAATGCTGGGATAGTACCTTGTTTCAAGACCCAGGCGATCTTTCCAGCACAGAGTACGATTAAATTAATTTCCGGGGAAGGAGGTAATAGTGCATCTGGATGTAGGTAAAAACTGCCTTATGTAGAAGTGGCAAATCAGACTTTAAGGGGGGATTATATCTCATGGGTATGGTAAACTTTTAGAATTGCCAATACTCAGTCTGTTGTCAGCCCTTAACAGCGCTCAGAAGTGAAACATAAGTGAAACTTTTCCATATCTTTGAAATTATATTAAATTCCGCCCTCTGAGGGTTAATTTTGTTGTTGTTAGCGTATGGCTCTTAGTGCCGGGTGTGTCCGAGGACATGTTCGGCTCGCCAGTTTTGTAGCTGCTTCGAGACGGACACCCAACGGGTGAGCTACAAGTACCGTTGGGGAGGAAAGTTGGAATGTAAGGATGAGGAGTTGGAAGGTAGCGGCTGTGGCGTATAGTTAGGGACCAACCCCGGCATTTGCCTGGAAGGAAGATGGGAAACCACAGAAGACCATCTTCAAGGTTGCCGGCGGGGGGATTCGAACCTCCTCGCCTCCTGGATGTGAGCGACTGCCAGCAGTCATGCCGTAACGACCACGGCTAACTCACCCGGTGTTTGAGGGTTAATATTATTCACTGATAAACGTGGGGATTGAGGATTATGAGTTTTGACCGTCGCGCGGTCATCATGAGATCCTGATCACTGGTGTTGAAGTTTAATTTTAATACTGTATTGAAAAATGTGTTCTTAGTATAACACGTCTGTTTTTCCCCACATAATCAAATTGGGAAGAAAAAAAAGTGTTGACCAACTGATTAAAATTGAAAGTTCGTACGGGAAACACTGTAGAAATGAAAACTCAGCAATTTTTCTAGGTTTATGCCGTGTCTTGTGTGGGGTTTCATGCAGGAACACCAAGCTGGCTCTTGGTGTTCCGCGCCCGGACCCCCACAGGAGTAGCGAACTGTGCACTCCCTCCCTACTTATGAAGCGCACTTGCGCTTCTTAACCAGGATGTCGACTACTCTGGAAAACATGGAATACTCAGGGAATTTTCAAATCCTGGAAAACTCTGGGAATTATCAGGGTATTTTATTGACACTCAGGGGATTTTAGTTTTACAAGGCCCAACCTTGAATAATTGGAAATTAAGCATTTAAATTTTGATGAGGGAAAAGTATATTCTGGTGACGATTGTTGTATGTTCGTACTGACGTTAAATCAGTAAGCTCTCATTTCTTGCAAGATAGAACACACAAATTACACGTGTACACTGTGTATTTGTATATAAATGTGTAACTGTGTGATTTTTGGGAGCATTACTATTGACGAGCTACTTTCAATACTCGCAAGTACAATAGTTTCTCTGGATGACAAATTTAGTAGAAATTGGCAAAAGATACAAAAATATATTCCGTATATAATTTTATTTCCTTTACGACTTTGCCATGTTACCCTTTATTGTTCGAGCACTTTTTGAAATGCTCTTAGAAGTACAAACTCTGTTTTATATAATATATTTATCATGGCCGCTACTGTTACTCAGGGAATTTTCTGATTCATCCTGGAAAATCAGGGAAATCTGTTAGTTGGTTTGGGTAGACATCCTGTTAACTGCGAGAGCTAAAAACTCAAGCAGCCTTTCACCTCCCGATAAAGAGTCCATTAAAGCCAATATACCTTCTTACTGTAGAAATGGTTTCAAAACATCACATATTTATTTTAATAGAAAGTGCAATTATGCAGGTATGAAATAGGACTTAAGCTGTGGGACGAGCTAAGATTGTGGTCACCCGAGTTCTTGTGATCTCCAGAATGTGTGAGTTCTTATTAACATGGAGAACACAGGTTCTCTCCATTTGCACTGCCTCATGTCAATGTGAGTTATACAATGTTTACAGGGTCTGATGATGAAATAGCAGCACCAACTGCATGACAGGGCTTCCATTTTATTACAGGTCATCCAATCTCATATTTAATCATTTTGATTTTCAAGTAGGAAGTGTAACAACGCATTGAAAACAATTGAATCGGTCGAAGCTGAAAAGTATTAAGTCAGTTTTCACTACTATTCAGGAGACAGATAAAACGTCATTAACAGAACGGAACTTGACAAACACACTGTATTAGTCATCTATGTTGTGGAGCAACTATTCAGGTTATATTTGTGTCAGCGGAATATCAATTTTAATTTAATAAACATATTTTTCGAATCAGGTCCGTGATCAGTTTAGTGCGGCATAAAGCCATCCCGAATGAATATTTCTCATGTTATTTTATTTTAAAATGGAATTGTAACATAAAGACCACCTAAACCCTGTACAAATGTAATTAACAATAACACTGTAACACGCGGGAATCTTGCAGTGTGGCCAACATTAATTATGGAATACAGAGCTGAAAGGCAGCAAGTCGTTGACTTAATGCTTTTCTCCTCTGATCGCACTACATGTAGCAGTGGTTTCGGCTTAAACCCACAAAACAAATTGCTTTGTGTTGGATTTTGCCTTGCCAATGAGCTTCCGTGCATTTTCCCCTGAAGAAATTGTTTTGTATGTATTTTAAGCAGAAGGCTGACTTAATTCTTTCCTATGCCATTCCAAGGCTCTTGGGTCTTTACTTCTAAATACTAATTCTTTAAAAAATAACCATTTTTGACTTAATGCTTTTCAGCTCCGACCGGTTCAATTGGCGAAAAAGTTGGAAAATCCAGTAATTTACAAGGACCAGTAGACAATAAAGTTCATTTCAATCTGATGAACTCAAATCCAACGTGGCGGCAACACGAAATTTTAATATTTTTGTGAATTTTTCTCCCAACTATCCGAGCGCAGTGAAACTTAGCATGGTTAATTTTCATACAAGGCTTAATATATTAACATCAAATTTAATTCAATTTCTATGAAAACTTAGAATTAGTGACTGTGCAAATTTTTTTAAATCTGTTTATATTTTCAAGGGAGGTCAGAAAAGCAAGATGAAAGAGTGGAATCTGATACAAGCTACAAACTCCTGGTGATGGCACTGGTGTAGCTGCACTCTTTCCTCGTAATACTGCATTAAATTTCAAAGAATTTGAAAAATTTTGGAAAATTGATGAAGTGAACTCAAACCAGTGTGCCACTGGGCTCGTCTGTTGGTAAGATGCACCAGATCAAGTCGCTGCCTAGTACGTACTGACCCTGCGGTGTAGTTGTGCTCGTTAATTCGTGCACCACGGCCTCACGGGCAGCTGCAGCAAGTCCATAGATGGCAGGTTTGATTACTGGCGGTGACAGCGATCATCATGAGTGTGTTTTTTCCCTCCAGACAAATGCTGGGATAGTACCTTGCTTCAAATCCTATGGCAGTTACACAACTACTACAGTCATCACAGGTTATAAGTGAAGCCCTGCGCAAATGCAAATAAACCCGCAGATATATGCAAACTTTTTTGCCACGCGGATATATTTTTCATGTCTCTGCGGATAGTGGATAAGCTGCGGATTATGTTTAGAGTAAATTTGCGGATCATCATCATCATCTTGCACAGTTTCCAGCCACTGGCCGGGTCTGTTTGGAACACAAGCCTCTCCAACGTCTTCTGTCTTCCCACCATCTCTCAGCCTCCACCCTTGTCCAGTCTTCTCCTCTCTTCTTCACGCTTTCTTCCACCCCCCTCAGCCACCTGTCTCTCGGTCTTCCCCTCGGTCTCTTTCCTTCCCACTTCGTCTCATGTACTCTCCTGGGTATCCTCTTCTCCTCCATTCGTTTTACATGTCCATACCATCTAAGTCTAGATTTCTCTATACCATCCTGTAATGGTTCCTCCTTCATTAATTCTCTGGTCCTCTCATTTCTTATTCTGTCCATCTTTGTAGCTCCAATACTGCTTCTCAAGAACCTCATCTCACTGGCCTGTATTTTGCTCCTCTCCCTTCCTTTCATAACCCAGGTCTCCGAGGCATACGTCAGGATAGGGACATAGTGAGTCCGATATATGATCTTTTTGCTGTTCTGAGGGACATCCTTGCTCCATAACATGCTTCTCACACTCCTCCGAAATGCTTCTGCCTGCCTCCCCCGCTCATTTATTTCTCTATCGTTTCTTCCATTATCTTGTATTGCGGATAGTTTTTAGAATACAATGTTGAACTGGATATTTTAAAAATAATTTTAGATTTTGCTTCTTGTTATTTCCCCTATTTGCTCTCACTTGGATTGTATCAGAATAATAGAGATGTGAGAGAAGCCAGTCATGGAAATACCCTCAATTAGTGTTGACTTATCCCCCAAAATAAGTCCTTTATACCTTCGCTTGCCTGCGTGGGTATATCCAACGACTAAGTACAGTAAGTGCTATAATTAGACACCCGCTGTTTTACATGCCGTTACTCAGAGGGACAAAACTCAGTCAACATTGTCTTGCGATTCACACGTAGCCTAGGGGAACGAATTTCTCCTCAAAAGTCTAAATGTGATGCTTTAATACTTTATCTAATAAGTTAAAAATATTATTGCAATATCAGTGGATAGGGAGCGTGATGGCGCAGTGGCTTAGCTGCTCGTCTTGCATCCGGAGGGCCAAGGTTCGAATCCCGGTTACAGCGGGGTGGAATTTTCACCTGAAAGATCACGTGGCGTCAGGAAGGGCATCCGGCCTTAAATCCCCAGCCAAAACCAAAACGAGCCTGGTTGGCTCCGGCGACCCCAATTAATTGGGAAAAAGACGAAGAAAGACATTGTAATATCAGTGGATTCGGATAACAAATAACGTTTTATTTATCCACGCTGGACTGTAGTTATCAGACAAGTTCAACACACACCCAACTACATTGTACTATGAGAGCTGTGCACCCTTAATTCAAAAATTAGCCTGCCAAGCCTTTCATGAAATATTTCAATTTCTTTTAAATTCAGTGCATTATGGTCATTCAAAGTACAAAATATCCTGGATCCTTCGGGAAACAGTTAACTTACTCAATATATAGCTGCTTTTCATGTTTGGATAAAGCGGCTTCCAATTAATCTAAAACTTTGAACAAGATTTTGTTTGCTATGACAAACATAAAAGATAATTTCCATTTAAAATGGACATCACATGAGGTAGCTGATAAAGTCTTAATTTGGTTTGACATTAACTAGACACGTGGTCATATTATTAGAATAACTAGCAAAAAAAAGCATGCTGACCAACTGAAAAGTATAAATTGAAAGTTCGTACGGGAATTTTTCTAGGTTTATGCCGTGTCTTGTGTGGGATTTCGCCCAGGAACACCAAGCTGCCTCATCAGCGGGCTCTTGGTGTTCCGCGCCCAGACCCCCACAGGAGTAGCAAACTGTGCACTACCTCCCTTCTTATGAAGCGCACATGCGCCTCTTAACTGCGAGAGATTTTGTTCCATATCTTGCTCTCGCAAAATTTTAATTACTTATCAGTGCGTTAACTTACTATTCCCTTCATATTAACACTACAACCTAAAGTTGGTGCTGCTCATAAGGTTGTTACGCACAGTGTGTTTTACAAGATTTGTATCTTTTTGATAAAAAAAAAGAAAAGTATTATTTCTGTCTGTTTTGTGAACCACACTCCCCAGACTGAATATTCTCTTGTCAAATAATTTATTTTTTCATTTTCTTGTCAGTGTGTTGTGCTGTGTTGTGTTGGTAAAACTGTATATTTTATTTATTATTTATTTGTCTTTTTGAAATAAAATATTTCACTACCACAAAAATGAATATCTTCCATAACAGATCCTAGACCCACTCAAATTGGAAAACAATAATAAATATTACATAGATGTAAACACCACTTGCGGTAAAATTCCTCATGTCTGGCATTCATATAAGTCAATTCCAAGAAAATAAACTTAACCCTTTCCCATCGTCTGTCGTCTCTGCCCCGACTTATCCATTCCTATTTGGTGCTGCTATCTGTTAGTTGCGAGACGAACATCGTCAAATTTTTATATTGCGAAGCAAGGGACCGTTCTATAATTTAGATGGCCGTGCAGCCTGTCAGCTGTTCCACGGCGATCACCAGAATGGTAGTACCGGTAAACAAACGTGGTGGATCGGATATTGACAGAGCTATAGGGAAAGTTAAGAGAATTTTAAGTCAAGGGTTAAGGGTTAATGTTTGAGAAGTAAAGAGAAATAACTGAGGTCTAGGACAGTATGGTACTAAGGGCTGTTTTCACCAACATCATTTATCTCTTAATTCATCATTAAAGGTTAATTAACTTTGCACGAGCATTTCATCACTTAACTTATCACTAACGAGCAATTGTGTTAAATGGTCAAATCTGACTACTCAACTCGCTAAAGCAGGGCCATCCAGACAGCGCTCTAAGCCTGTACTCCGAGCGCTTTGGTGGAAGGTAGTTTCAGAAGTGGTGGGAGGAGCTTGGCTGGCTGAGCACGCTGAAGTGTGCAGCCGATCCATCAGTCACTAGTCTAGTCCAATGCGCTTTGTTGACAGCGTGTAAGTAAATCAGTTTCGCAGTGGTCATGACTGAACAGCATACAAAAAAGGAGTGGTGAAGCAGTAGTCTTTAAAGCAGAATGGGAAATTTCATTTTTCTGTACAGCTTATAAAGGGCATGCCAAATGTTTAGTGTGCAACTGAGATATAATGTGTTAAAAAGAACACAATTTGTTGTTGAATTTTCCTCTCTAAAATGTTCACAATTCAGTTTGGAATAAATCACAATATTCTTTACTTAACACTTGTATTCGTTTCCTGCACATTCCATACATCGGAGTACCATTACATTTGTATATGCGGCATATTTGTTATGGCAAAACAGCCCTATTAATATGTCAACAATCCCACAAGAGCCGTCGGCCGCAAGACTGTACATACCTATCTAGTCAGCAATGGTCCGAAAATCGTCCGTCTCCTCGCTGCCACAGTGTAGTGGTGGTAGGGGAAGGAGCACTAGTCCGACTGCCCAGTGCTTCCCGAGCGCGGCCGCGCTCCTGGAGCGCAATGACTGGATGGCCCTGCTCTAAAACATCATTAAAGTGGAAGGAAGGAGCTGAACTCTACCTCGTACATCTTGCAATGGCAGAAAAATTGGTTTGTTTCAGAGTTTCACACAAACATTCATCCATATGAATATCAAATGTGTTTTATGACAATGAAATTATATAAGATGACTAACAAAAGTTCCCGTTCTTTGAATGGTACTCGGCATTAATACCCAGAACTACCAGTTCTCGTGAATACTTTGTTCATATCATTTTAAGCTTTTGCCAGGAACAAGGTCTTCTGTATCTCTCTTTCTTTATAATTATGTTCCAGAAAAATTCAAGGAAGCATCGCAAACGACGACGAGTGCTACACGCTTCTTGTTCTGTCCACCATTGTTCTCCAGGATGAAACAGTCTACACATGCACGAGAGTCGTAAAGCGCATATAAGTACAGTAGAGCGTAGATAATCCGTATTGAATAACGGTAAAAAAAAAAAGTTTAAGTGAATACATAAATATTTGTCAAACAAATTTATTTACATGTTTTATGCCCACATTGGAGCACTTGAGTCGATTCATATACATTTAAGGCTTTGGAGTATTAGCTTAGATATTTGGCTTTGAGCTTCCTCTTCTGCTCCCAAAACTTTTTGATTCTTTCCGACTTGGCTGCCCTTTGTTCGTGAGTTAAGGTGTATTCTTTTAGTTCAATTGTTTTTAGTTTAACACTCCGTACTGGACTATTATTTTATACCAAATGCAGGAAATCAGTCAATTTCAATGATATTCATTTATTTTTATCACTGCAACCAAAAGACATAATTTGATTACATTAATTTTATTATATAGATCTTTTTCTACAATAATATACATACCATACTTATTGAATTGTGAAATAAAATACTCTTGATATTACATTTCTTACAGACATATAAAAATTTACAAAAAAAGTCAAACAAATATTCAATATTCACAATACTGTTCAAATTAATTTATCTTCACTGTGAAATTTGTTTGTAATGAATTCTTCACCTATTCAATATATCTTGAACACCCACTTACTGTGGATCAAATTGCTTCTTTATGTGAAAAATTTTGAATGACATGACGCGACTGCGCCAGCGGTCATAACCTTGAGAACAATCGCGGTAAAAGACATACGATGCCATCTGTGGATGAAATTTGTTACCAACGGTACAAGGACAAGATTCCACTAACCAGGCCCGTAGAAGAGCCGAGGAAGGAATTTGCATGTTTGAATGAGCGACCCCGTAAAAACTACGGGCTTGGCGATCTTCGAAAGAATTGGTAGGGATTGGTAGGGTGAGTGTTAAGCTTTGTCTCTCTGTTTCTCAGAATCCACTCTCTTCTCTGTCCTTAATTTGTTGAACCTGGGCCCAATGTTTGGGAAGCCAGGACAAAGTGGTGAGTGATAGAGGAGTAACTCCTCTTTAAAAAACCTCGGTCCAGCTGACCCGGCTGGTAGTACCTTGTAAGGGTCCCTTGCCAGGGTTACGGTGAAGTCCTCAACGGCATAGACAGTGGAGTAGATGGACTACGGAACAGTGTAGATGGCGGAAGAGGCAGCCCAGTACTCGGGATAATGAGTAAAAGGTATATGTCCATATAATAGGCATATATCAGACACCGAACTTCTCCCGGGATAAGGAGACCACCTTCTATCAAGTGCCAACGGTCTTTTAGGAGGGCGGATGAGCGGGTAGAAGAAGGGCACTCTCTTGCCCTTGGGGTGGGAAACTGCTCCTAAAGGCGGAAGAGCCGACAGATGGCCAACGGCATAGAATGGAGAAGGCAACGGGAAACCACTCCATTAAAGATCCGACTGGATATCCCAAGAATCAGCAGCTCATGATGGAAAGCTCTTTGGTTAAATTCTCCAGAGGTAAAATAGCTCCCCATTCGGATCTCCGGGCGGGGGCAACTAAAGGAAATAATGGTATTATTAACAAACGCAAGAAACAGAAATGCGTAAGGAAAATAGGAACATGGAATGTTAACACATTATTAAAGGTGGGGAAGCTGGAAAACCTGAAAATAGAAATGAAGAGATTAAAAATAGATATTCTCTGTGTTTCTGAAATGAGATGGCCTGGCACGGGTGACTTTTGGTCAGATGACTACAGAATGGGCCGGAAGACGGACCGCTCGGAAGAAATGGGGTAGGAGTGATTATGGAAAAATCCATGGGACTCAAGAGTAGCGGGATATGTGCAGCATAGTGATAGGATAATTCTAGTCAAGATAAATACGGAGCCAAACAACACTGTTATAATTCAAACATATATGCCAATTACAAATGAAGATGACGAGGAAATTGAAAGAATGTATGAAGATCTAAATCACCTGATAGAAGGAACAAGAGCAGAAGACAATGTAATCATTATGGGGGACATGAATGCAACGGTAGGGGAAGGAACAGAGGGAACAACTGTTGGGCAGTTTGGACTGGGAGTCCAAAATTTGCGAGGTGAACGATTGATAGAATTCTGCACTAGGCATAAATTAGTCATAACAAATACACTCTTCAACCATCCCAAGAGAAGACGATACACTTGGAAAGCTCCTGGAGACACGATAAGAACGCAATTGGATTACATAATGGTAAAAGAAAGGTTTAAGAACCAGGTTAAAAATTGCAGAAGTTATCCAGGTGCAGATATCGTAAGCGATCATAATGTAGTCAAGATGCACGCGGAACTCAAATATAAGAACATCGTTACGAGAAAAACTGAGTATCTACAAGTGACAAAACTTAAGATGCCAAATATTAGAGATGAGTTCCAAAGAAGAACAGATGAAATGATTGAAAGAAATACTGACATATTCGAGAAACCAATAGAAAGTCAGTGGGGAATTCTGAAGGAGGAAATACTAGGAACTGCAAAGGAACTGCTAAAAAATAAAAAAAGCAGGAAAGCATGGATAAGTGAGGAAGTTGTATAAATGATAACTGAAAGAAGAAGGCTCAAAAACGCCACAAGTGACGAAGGAAAACAACAATATAGAAGACTGAGAAATGAAATCGTTAGGAAACGCAAGCGAGACAAAGAAAAATACTTATGTGATGAAATCGACACCGATTTTAAAGCAAATAACTTAGAAAAAACATGGAAATGTGAAGCAATTTTTTGGTGACAAGAAACAGAAGACATGTGGTATTAAAGATGAGAATGGACAATACCTGTATGAAGAGGGAAAGGTTGGGAAGAGATGGAAAGAATATCTAGAGAGCCTCTAAGGAGATGAAGTTATGAATAAGGAAGTAATAGAGGAAGAAGACCAGACAGATGCAGAGAATAGAGGTAACCAAATACTAAAATCGGAATTTAAAAGAGCACTGAAAGATTTAAAAGACAAAAAAGCACCAGGTGTAGATAAAATCCCTGCAGAACTATTAAATAACTGCGGAGAGAAAGCTGAAGACGCAATGTATGGAATGATATGCAAAATGTATGAAACTGGAATAGTACCAACTGACTTTACTAAGTGCATAATAATTCCAATTCCAAAGAATTGGAATAGTCAGTCAGTTGGTACTATTCCAGTTTCATACATTTTGCATATCATTCCATGACTATAAAGAGGCCTCTTTATAGTCATGGAATGATATGCAAAATGTATGAAACTGGAATAGTACCAACTGACTTTACTAAGTGCATAATAATTCCAATTCCAAAGAAGGCCAGAGCACAAAATTGCGATCAATTTAGGACATTAAGCCTGACAACACATGCGTCTAGAATTCTTACACGTATTATACTTAGGAGAATAGAGAACAACCTTGATAAGTACATTACAGACGACCAATTTGGATTCAGAAGGGGCATTGGAACAAGAGAAGCAATATTAACTCTAAGACAAATAATTGAAAAGAGAAATAGAAAAGGAATACCAACATATCTAGCATTCGTGGATCTGCAGAAAGCTTTTGACAACGTGAATCGGAATATACTGTTCAAGTTACTAAAGAAAGTGGGAATCTCTTATAGAGATAGAAGAATAATACATAGTTTATATAAGAATGAAAGGGGAATAATAAGATCTGGCAATAACCAGGAAGAGGTTGAAATAAGAAAAGGAGTACGACAAGGATGCTCGCTATCTCCTTACTTATTTAATTTGTATGTCCAAGATGCCATAAATAGGATAAGAGAAGATATTCAAGTTGGAGTAAATATACATGGGGAAAAGATTGACATGCTCCGATTCGCAGATGACATTGCTTTAACAACAGATAATGAAGATGATCTTCTACAGATACTTCATGTAATGAATAACATCCTTAAAAACGAATTTAACATGAAGATGAATAAAAATAAAACAAAAATACTCGTATGCAGTCGGAACCAGGAAGATCATAGAAGAGCACCAGCAATTTATATCGAGAATGATAGAATACAACATGTGAAGGAATATAAGTATCTGGGAAGCTTGATAACGTATGATGGAACCAGCAAACGAGAAATTTGGAGTAGAATTATTCAGGCAAAGAACGCCTTTTATAGAAAGAAGAATCTCTTCACATCCAGAAGTATAGACCTAAAAATAAGAAAAAGACTGTTGAAGACATACGTGTGGAGTGTGGCTTTGTATGGTAGTGAGACCTGGACAATAGGGAAGTCAGAAGAGAGGAAGTTGATGGCTTTTGAGGCTTGGTGCTGGAGAAGAATGCTTAAGATCAGTTGGATACAACATATGACAAATGAAGAGGTATTCAGAAGAGCAGGAGAAAGTAGAAGCTTTATGAAGACCCTGAAAACAAGAAGAGCAAATATGTTGGGACATATTCTCAGACATAATAGCCTGCCAGCAAGAGTCATCGAAGGGATGTTAGAAGGGAAAAACACTAGAGGAAGGCCACCACTTGCATACATCACACAGTTAATGACAGACACGAACACCAAATCATATCGTGAATTGAAGAGGATGGCGGAGAATAGAGAAGATTGGCGAGTTGCTGTTAACTTAAGAGAGAGAGAATTTGTTGAATGGTTATACCTATACTTTTAAATCATACTGGATCTCTAAACCAATTTTTATTTCTCCAAAAATAATTGAACAATCGTTCTACTACAGTATACTCTCGATTATCCGGTTTGTGGATCAACCGTGCACGATTTCGCGTAATTAAAAATAATTGAGAATACTGTGTACACTACAAAAATTTCTCTGTGATTGATACTGTACTGTAAATTGAATAAGTTTGAATTTATTTTTCGTACATACAGTATTTTTGCAGTGTAGAACCAGTGGGGGCAAGTTATTTTTAGTATGGTGCTTTGTAACAGGTCGACGACTTCTTGCTTTGTCCAGTCTTGTTTCGTAATAGCGAAATGAAAGTTCCGTAGGGAGGTGGGGTTAAGTGTATTTCAAGGTTGCTGCAAGGCAAGTGCTGTCTGCATTCCATTGAGGGATCCGCTTAAATGGTCAACAGCTGTTAACAAATTCATACAATAAGATATGGTATGTTGTTGTGTGAACAATGTCTGGTGTAAAACATTAACGAATAGTGCTAACAATCGAACAATTATTAAATATCTATCACAAATTAGATAGTAATGAAGTCTCTGCATACAAATTAGCCAATGATTGTCTTAAGGTAAGGAAGCAGATGCACCACCAAAAGCAAAGAACCATTACAGACTTATTCAGAGCACAATAATGTGGGCAATTATATTTATAGCCTACTTTATATGGTAATAATAACAACAAATAACCCCTGACATTACAGCCCTTGAAGGGCCTAGGCCTACCAAGCGACCGTTGCTCAGCCATTTGGCCTGCAGATATTGGGATGATTCGTGGTTAGCACACCGGGTCCCCTTGGCCGTTAATCTTGATTTTCGTGACTGGGGCGCTGCCTCATTGTCGGACAACTACTCTATCGTCCTCACGAGGCTGAGTGCATCCTGTTCCAGCTCTCACATTAGTTTATAAAATCCCTGACGGAGCCAGGATTCAAACCTGGGGCCTCCGGGTGAGAGGCAGACGTGCAACCCCAACACCACAGGGCCGGCCACTTTATATGGTAGTTAAAAAAATAAAAATAAAATAGAAGGCGTTCTTCTTGCAATAAACACGTGCTTTTGGATTATCCCTGCCATTAGCCCGGATTATCGAGAGTATACTGTACTTATGTTTCTAGTAATCTTGATATAAGGTTGAAAAAGACAATTATCCTTTATTCTTGGTGTGCCATCTTCTACCAGAGGTTGACAATCATGGGTATTTTTACTTAGGTACTGCCTCACTGAAAAGTTTGCCTGTTATTGTCTGGTACCAGTCTTTGAACTTCTTAAAGGAAAAAGTTCTTTGTTGGCCAGGTCCCCAATATCCTACATCACCAGTTGTAGGATCCTGTATTTGTTGTTCCACATCACAGGTCCAAAATATTCAAGCTTCTGTCTTTTAATGGATAGCAGTACTTCTGTACTTTTACCCAGCCTATCCAACAACTCGGTATTTCACATTTTATCTGTCCACGAGATGCAAAGAATTCGCCGGTAGACCCACATTTCAAAGGCCTCCAGTTATTTGCATGAAATCGTTTCAAGGTATTCAGTCTTGTGGATATTTAAACGAAGACCAAATCTTTCCAGACGATCATACCAGGTTTGGACTTGGGTTTCAAGATCCTGGTGTGTGCCGCAAGCATAGCATCAGCATATAATGTTGTCCATGGCACACATTTCTGAAGTTTACGTGTAATGGTGTCCATTACAATTACAAAGAGCAGTGGAGACAGAGCTGAACCCTGATGAACGCCAACTGTTATAGGGAAGCTGTCAGTCAGTCCTACAGGGCATCTCACATGGCTGCTGGTGTTATGCAGCATTTTTCCGAAGTATTAATGCTGAACACATTTAATTTCTACATTCTCCAGTTTGAGCTTAGCTTGAATATTCTTTTGCTTGCCGATGATCATAAACGTCTTTACGTTCATTCGGAGACCCCAGTTACCACAAGCAGTGTTAACTCTCTCTAGAAGGACTTGCATTGTGTCTATTATTGATTGACCACTGCTTTGGTCGACAATCCCCATTGTCCGTCTATTTAGTGCTTTTTGTTGATAGCGTGTTCAAGAGTTAGATGCTTCAGGTTTAACAACGGAATAATGCTTGAATTTTGCATTGATCGAGAGAGATTGGCCAGACTATTCGTTGGGCTTGTTCCAATTTAGTTGCTCTGCTTTGTTTTGATGCTTTCTCATTTAAATTCGATGATGATGATAATTGATGTTTTAAGGGGCCTAACATCTAGGTTATCGGCCCTCATTTAAATTCCAAGTTATGGTTCTCATAAGATATTTGAACCTATTTACAATCTTAACTTGTTTGATTGTTGTTTTTAAAATACAGCAAAAAGGAAAGGTGAGTTGTGGAAGAGGAAACAAGATTTTTTATGCTTTCATTTTATAAACTTAAAGGTATACACAGACTGTACAATAAATAAATACAATAACAGGTCCAAATGCTTCAGGAAACAGTCCTAATGGCCATCTGGAAGGGGCTGAGGGAAGCCTGCAAACAAACCAATAAAATATACTTATCAATGCTGATTAAAATAAGACATTTTTCTGAAATATTACATAAAAGAGTTCATCTGGATGTGGCATCACACAAGTACAGTAAACACACAAGGTTAGCCCATGCGTAGTTCGAAAAAATCCTGTCCTGTGCTAATTTTTTTTATTTTTTTTTTTATTTCCTGTCAAGTCAAAACTTACAATTAAAGTGAATCCTTTGTTGATAATATTTACCTCCCCTCATGCAGTCTGGTTGGTTACTGTCGTGAATGCTATTCAGTATCACATGGCTTATGGCTGAAGTTACTAGTCGAGACATGGCGGAAAAGCATAAACATGATTTTCTATGTAGCCTATAGCATAGTAGGAGCAGATGACCTCGCTGTTTTTCCCCTTAAAACAACAATAACTAGGGATCCTGATTTATGATAATATAAAAGGCTTCAAAGTGATGAAATAAAATGTTCAAAGTGGTGAAGTAAATATCCATAGCAGTGAAATGAAAAGAAGTGTGGTGTGAGTGTGCGTATTAACTAGGCTATGTGTACAGTGTGCGGATTTCGTTAAATAATGAACACTATAGACACATTTGGAGGAATAACGAACAAGTAATTCTAGTTTCTTTTTAAGAATTAAAACTAAAATGAAACATATTTTCTGTTTTAGTCCTTTATTCACTAAATCGTGAAACTTGTGTTGTCCCCAAAGTTTCCATGATTTCAGGACTTCAACCAATCAAACTCGAGAAAGGACTTCGTTATTTCGAATCTTATGAAACGTTTACATTTCAGATTTATTTTCTGTCAAAGGACAAATAGTGGAACTATTTCAATTAATTTAAAAATAAACATGTTTTGTTTGATCTTACCAGCACTTTGTTAGTATATAGCATTTTAGGGTGAAAATAACACATTTTGGAAAATAACTTTATTTTGCAATATTTCGCGGCTTCAATATCGAAGAAAATGACATTTGGGGTAAATATATCGTTGTGATAACATACATAGGTTTGCTGAAATATTTTGTGGGTATCGTTAAAACAAAAAATCCGGGGCTCTAACAATAACTAACTGTAGTGAATTAGTTAGAAATGACAAGTCAAAACTGATGAAAACATTTGTGAGTGGCTTAACAAGGATGCCTGTGAACTACAATACAAACAGCTGAGTGCCGCACATGCATATATTGTACACAGAGTGAGGACAGGCGCATTGAAGGCAGTGCAATAGTGAGACTAAAAGACAATGAGGAATCACCCACCTTTACATTGAGGCATTGAAATGTATTGATTTATGCTTTAGAGTATGCAACAAAACTCATTTGACTCTACCGGCCTTTTGATGCTCCAGAAAATGAGGACTGTTGTCATCATCAATTTCCGTTTTCCAGTCTAAGCCGGGTCGGAACAAATATGACACCCCTCCACTTTACTCTGTCTGTCCACCATCCTTCCTCAACCACTGAACTCCACTCCAGGTTCCGTTCTCTCACACTGTCCTTCACCAAATCCATCCACCATACTCTAGGTCTTCCTCGTCCTCTCTTTCCAGTCATCTGTCTCTCCATCACTTGTTTCATCATTCATCCTTTTCACATGTCCATACCATCTCAATCTGTTCTGCTCCAACTTATCATTCAGCTTCTGTACATTCACTTCCTTTCGAAAATCTTCATTTCTCACTCTCTCTCTCTCTCTCTCCTAGTCTTCTGTACGATACTCCCCAGGAATTTCATTTCGGCTGCCTGTATTCTACTTTCATCTCTCCTCGTCATCGGACAAGTTTCTGCTCCATACGTCATTATTGGTAAGTAATAGGTCTTATACATCACTTCTTTAGCCTTCAGTGGTTTGTCTTTATCCCAAATTAAACTCTGAACCTGATGATCCCACATTGTATTCTCTTGTTGATATCTTGTTGACTGAGAGAAATTTGTAATGCAATGTTTTTTTTATTTCATCGTTGCAAGCTTAGTAAACAAAAGCATAATTTCCAGTTATCCATGCAATCTAAAGTCCATATCGACATGGATAATCGAGAGTTGACTGTGCTGTAAAACCTAAATATGAATAGTCTCTCTCTGTGGTTCCTTGATTTTAGGTAACTGTTCCTAGTCCTCCTTAACATAATTTCAAATTTTTATTATAAGAAATTATAAAAGTCTGTATTGACTAGAAGACAAATGAAAAATCCTATATCGATTATAAAACTGACAAATCAATCATTATTCTTCATCATCATGATCATAGATCATTAATTAAGAATAAATCTTAATTGTGTAAAACAACAGAGTGAATTCCATTTAGACAACTGATCCATTTTAGTGCGTTGATTCACATCCTGTGATTTAGATTTCACGTAAATAGGGAATCCCATGGCTTACGTTCGTAAGGTTAATGGTAACATTAAACAATAAGCTTTTTTACTTATAAAGGAAACTAGCTTCGCCCGGTATCTTTAGCGGTTTACCCAGTGTAAGCTTAAAAAGGTGCACAGACGGCAGGTCCCAAACGCAATTCAGAAATGCCGAGGCGAACAGCGAAACTCCAAACACATATACTCTTCTCGACACAACTCCACAGTTTGATGCTGGCAGAAGCTGGGATGATAGGCTCGCTTGTAAACTCTCTCCGAAGGTAGTAATTTAAATTTCCACTGAATAGAGATTGTTGGAAGAAATTAAAATTTAAACTCTCTTATAGTGGGCAATGTATTAAAGATAGAGATATGCTCTCGCGGACTTCTTTGCAGAACTTCTCATGCTGAACAATTCTTACTCGTAATATATAGATATTTTTAACGGTTTAACCAGCGTAGCTTAAAAGGCGCACGGAAGGCAGATTTGTCTTAGACTGGATCACTGAAATCATTAGCCTACTGCTCGGCTTCCTTTGGTCATAAAAGAAAAGTTTTTCTATGAAATCCTTCCACGAGAAATCCTTTACAGAATGGTGAAAACTGCATCAAAATACATCCGGTGGTTCTCGAGATTACCCGTTACACCCAAGAATCGAGGACCTTGTTTTATACTATGAAGAGAAGATTGGCGAGTTGCTGCAAACCAGCCCCAGGGCTGTTAACTTGAGAGATGAAAAGATGAAAGAAAATAATGGCATAAAGTTTGAGCTTTTACCAATCTTCCAAAGTATGTAAGTGTAAAGAAAGGCACAAGCCAGATTCTGATGCAGATCTAAAAGGTACGAACATACCGCCCGAGATTTTGAGAATAATTTGGTCAAATGTCTGGTATACAAACGCAAGATAATTGGCTTCGATCAGTGAAAAATTCTCATAATCTGCATTATAACTACACTTGCATGTTATCCTAACACTAGGGATATAATTGTTAAATACATGCCAATCAATACATAATTAAAACATGTATATTTATATATTAATGGTACCGCATAGAAAAAAATGTATCAGTGCTCATGCGCACCAAAGTAGGGGAGAGAGTTTCCATCTCTCTTGTCTGTCCACTGCTAGTCTTTCTTCTGCACATGTGCGCCAGGAAGGGAAAGTGTCCCTCTCTTTCTCGCTGCTACTGGTTTCCTTGTTGTTGGACTATGTGCAACGTGGATTTGTAGTGCCAAGTGTATGGAGGGGAAAGCTGATTATGCAAGGTGGGGCTCTGCTTCACCACCTTCACGCGGTATGAGATACACTCGACGCACGTCTGCAGAGCATTAAACAGAGCTCACATTGAAACTTGCTAATGTACTCAATCTTTACTTTAAAAAATCTAATACTACCACATCTTCTTCCTTTTCAAAGATATCCCTGACAGCATTCCTCATCCCCTTCACCTGGCTATGAATACGAACTCGTCAGCCAGACATCAATCTTCCATGCAGGGAATGAATCCTGAGTTATTCTGCAGAAAAAATCAAAAGTATTAGTTAAGTTTGTGAAACTATGAGTGTCGTACAATTTAAGAATAACAGTGACTGCAACAAGCACGGTCGACAAGCCTTGTTGATATCCAGCTCTTATTTATAGATTTGCTATCGAGGCCAAATGATCTCCCAGGTCAGGAAGCGCTGAAAGACGTGAAAACGAACAGTAAAAGGTCCATGGTTTAGCGGGGGAACGATGATGATTGTTTATCAGTCAGTGAACAGTGAGCCCAATCATCATTTAATTCTTTTATCCTTGTAATTACCAGCACATTTTCTATTTTAATATGCACAAGGTCAAATCACTGCTCAACATATTCAATTTGACTCTTGAAGATGGCTGTTGCTTCATTTTAGGAGCTATGGTCATCAGTGCTATGTACTTTGGTGTAATTAGAATTTGTCCAATGATCTGTGCTATTAAGTTGATAGACCTTAAAACTCAATATAAGATAATGGGACATCCATCCTGTCAATAACAAACATTAAATTATTAATACTTATACATTACAGGTGCCAGAACCTTCTGTCAATGAACACTTCTGTGTATTTAATTTCCAATAACAATGAATTCAGTGATTTGTGTGTTAAGTTAATGTTTGTATTCTTTAATTTGTCTGATGAAGAGGTTCTGGCACCTCGAAACATGTCATATAAGTATTAATAATTGAACATTTGTTACTGACAGGGCGGATGTCCCATTACATTATATTAAGTTATAAGGTTTATAACCTTACTTACTCGACAATACGGACAAAAGTAACATTAGCTAATACCATGAGGAACTAACCAGTGTTATTGTGATGATTAATAGTGAATGGGGCAAGAACCTGCCTTTGACACTCACAACTTCGTTAATAAGGACAATACATGATTTTCATACTTTTTTTTTCATAATCTAGGGGACAATATCAATTGAAATTGCTGTCCATTATCACTAGTACACTGGAAATGTGTGCTAAATTACATAAATATGTGTTTCGTTTCTTGCTCATTGAACGACAGCAGCCATGTTCCCCAAGCGCATCAGGTCTCTTCAACTGTTACCTAGGCGCACACATTGACATCACGTTAGTGTTGCCAACATGTACGATATAAAATACACCACAAAAAGAGGTCGGTCATATGTGTGACTATCTGGTGCATATATGGGTAATGAGGCCCCTAGTTATTATTGGTCTAAGCAAAACTAGAGAAAGATTATGCCCGACTATATCCACTGTGCGTGACAAAAACCAGGGATGCATATATTAATAAGGCGGTCCTAGTAATTATTGGTCAAGGCCAGGGCCATCCAGTCATTGCGCTCGGGGAGCACTGGGCAGTCAGACTTGCGCTCCTTCCCCAACCACCACTACACTGTGGCAGCGAGGAGACCTGAGACAGGTGGACGAAGTTTGGACCGCGCTGACAGTCGTGCGGCCGACGGCTTTTGTGGGTTTGTTCACACCATATTGATAGGGCTGTTTTAACATAAAAAAATATACTTCATATACAAATTAATCGAATTGTACTCCGATGTATTGAATGTGCAGGAAATGAACACAAGTGTTGAGTAAGGAATATTGCGATTTATTCCAAATGGAAATGTCAACATATTAGAGAGGTATATTCAACATTTTGCCAATATGAACAGATAGTACAGACCTTGAGTGACTTTTGCTCCGTCGTCTTTACGAGCTTTTAGTTTTGGAGGAAATAATCTTCTCCAAATTGGGTACAATATTTCTGGACATAGCTTTTCGTAAACAATTGCGCAAGTTTCTATCGCTCATTGTTGCACGATGTTTACTTTTGGTACGCTTAAGAACCGAAAAGAAACTCACAAATGTACATTGAGCTGAACATTGACAGAACTTTACATACATGTTTACAGAAAAGGGGGCATTCTCCTTGCGGAAAGCCGCTGTAAAATTCTTCTAAACTTCGTGACATTAGAAAGCGGTCTTTAAGACGAACATTGCACTGCAGTTCTATCAGCTCTAACTGAAATAGCTGTGGCACCGTGTCTGCATTAAGAGAAAATGGTCGAACAAATACATCTAACACCGCTCAGAGTTCGCACTCAGCCAGCCAAGCTCCTGCCACCTCTACCTTCTACCAAAGCACTCGGAGCACTGGCTTAGAGCGCGGCCGGAGTGCTAGCGCTGTTTGGATGGCCCTGGTCTAGGCAAATGTAACTTAATTGGCGTTCCTTTGTTTTGCAAAACCACCTATACAATTAGTACCGTATGCATGGGGTAGGCAATACTGTACGTGTGCATAAATCATGCGGATAATGGCAGACACAGCTGGAATTTTACTTTGAAAGTCGTGATCTAAAGAGGGAAGGCGGTAGGGTTATAGACAGCGGAGGAGTAAACTACAACATTTCCAGCTCTATTTTGAATCATTACAAAAGGTATGTATGGCTAATTTCAGTAGTTTAAAATTTTTATCATAGGTTCTCGTCTCATTCATCGTTACCTTCTGATGTATATAGACGTGTGCATTGCATGGGCGCCCACAGGATATTTGCAGTTTCATTACCTACCTGTCGCTAGTTGATGACGAGACGTAACCCCCTCCGCAATTTTAGTTTCATTTCTTACTTGCTTCGTGATAGGTCTATTCATTATTTGGCTGCAGTGAAACCGTTGTATACATTATCTTTATGGCATGATTAGGAGGAATAGTATTTCTTAGTTCAGAGTTTTTGTCCATCGCTTTCTTTGTGAATCATCGTCATAATGTTCATCTCTTAAAAACAGGTATAAAAATAATCGCCATTTATCGACATAAATAAAAATCATGCAGTTCATTAAAATGGTAATGTTAATCCAGTTCGGCGATTTTCTAAATAACTGGAGATATTTTCAAATAACCCCAGATTATGGTATATTGGCTTTAACGGCCAGTGAATTAAAACTCAGCAATTCTTCCAGGTTTGTGCCGTGTCTTGTGTGGGGTTTCGCCTAGGACACCAAGCTGGCTCATCAGCGGGATATTGGTGTCCCCGCCCAGACCCCCACAAGAGTGGCGAACTGTGCATTACCTCCCTTTTTATAACGGGCACCTGCACCTTTTTACTGCGAGAACTACAAGCTCAAGCAGCCATAACCTCCCTATGAAGGCTTCCAAAAAGATGGTATATTGGCTTTCACGGCCAGTGAATTAAAACTCAGCAATTCTTCTAGATTTGTGCCGTGTCTTGTGTGGGGAATCGCCTAGGCCACCAAGCTGCCTCATCAGCGGGCTCTTGGTGTACCCACCCGGACCCCCACAGGACTAGCGCAGTAAAAAGGCGCAGGTGCGCTTTATATAAAGGGAGGTAGAACGCTTTTCGCTACTCCTGTGGGGGTCCGGGCAGGGACACCGAGAACCCGCTGATGAGCCAGTGTGGTGTCCTAGGTGAAACACCGCACAAGACACGGCACAACCTAGAAGAATTGCGCCGTTTTAATTCACTGGCTTGAAAGCCAATATACCATCTTTTTGGAAGCCTTCATAGGGAGGTTATGGCTGCTTGACCTTTTAGTTCTCGCAGTAAAAAGGCACAGGAGCGCTTTATAAAAAGGGAGGTAGCGCACAGTTCGCTAATCCTATGGGGGTCCGGGCGCAGACACCAAGAGCCCGCTTATGAGCCAGCTTGGTGTCCTAGGCGAAACCCCACACAAGACACGGCACAAACCTGGAAGAATTGCCGAGTTTTAATTCACTGGCCGTGAAAGCCAATATACTGTTACGGCTGTGAGTTTGTTTCATCGCTCGCCGCATGAGTCACAACTGCCCCAGGGCTGGGCTGTGCTCTGCCTCAGTGTATTGCGTGTGCCTTATGCAACAGGTCTACTAGGACAAAGGGATGGTCCAGAATATTCGTGACCCAGCCAGCGATGGAAGCCTCGAGAAGCCGTGAACCCTGGATGGGTCTAGAAGCATTTATTGAGTCACCGGCCTGCTATATAAGAGCGACCTGTCAAGCAGTGAGTGTTGTGTGTTTTTCGAGCTAGTGCGAGCGTTTATCCTGAGCGACAGAAGTGTGGTGACGTAACTTGCGAAACCCCTAGTGAAGCTGATTCTCTTGACAGCGAGGGAGTGAGAAGCATACAGGGGACTGCCTGTGTTTTGAGCGAGTGTGATTTCACTGAGCGACAGAGGTATTGTGGGGAAGTGCCGTGCGAGTTACGAAATCCAGTGACATTGTTTCCCAGTTTGTGAACAGCAAAGCAGCGTGTAGCAGGTTATCGTAAGTAACTATAGTTTGTGTACATAAGGAAGCGGTGCAGGTATTCCACGGGTCTCATTAGTGGAGAATTAGCTGCATGACTAAGTGAAAGGGGCAAGAGCGCTCAAGGGAGAGACTTTAGGAAACTGGAATAAGGTTCAAATTGCTTGTATTTGCTGTCGAGTGGTGTATCTTTCTGGCTGCAATAAAGTTAATTATTTCATTAAAGGAACAATCTGTGTTGTGCTTCAACCCACCGTAATCCAGTTAACAAAAGTGCCAGTAGGGGGGTGGCACGTAACAACTGGTGTCAGAAGTGGTATTACGAACTCAAACACAAGCACAACACCTGACGGTCCTGGTTTCAAAACCCGAGCAGGTCATTTTTTTAAAAATTTTCTGTGAGTGCATGCCCTTTACAAGACAAGCATCTAAAATGGAAGCGCAATTGGCAGCATTGCTAGAAAAGTTAAGCGGCATGGAAACCAAGATGGAAGACGGCCAGAAGAAGTTAGCAGAGGACCTGAAGGACGGCCAGAATAAGTTAGCAGAGGACCTAACCGCCAAATTTCTGGATGGCCAGAAAAATCTGGAAGAGGGTCTGCTGACGAAACTAGAGGAGAGCCAAAGGAAATTAGAACAGGGCCTACGTGAGGAAGTCGCAGCAGTGGAAAAGAAGTTCGACACCTTACAAGAGGAAGTTGCCGAACTGCGCCAACGCCCACTGACGGGGATAGAAGAGAAATTCAACGCTTTAAAAAAGGAAATTGCTGAGCTGAGCCAACACCCGCCGACGGGGATGGAAGCGAGATTCAACGCTCTACAAGAGGAAGTTGCCGAACTGCGCCAACGCCCACTGACACGGGGGTGGAAGAGAAATTCAACGCTTTACAAAAGGAAATTGCTGAGCTGAACCAACGCCCGCCGACGGGGATGGAAGCGAGATTTAACGCTCTTCGAGAGGAAGTTGCCGAGCTGCGCCGATGCCCGCCCACAGGTTCACCAACCTAGGAGTCTGCGAGCCCGTTACCTGGATTGCCCGCATCACAGATACGACGGACGGACACCTGCAGACGGACAACCGAAGAAGACGCGCACTGCCAGAAGAACTACAGAAGCTGTACCAAGGATCCCAGGACCATTTAGACTAGGAACAATCACGCCAACTTCAGGACCTGCTACGCGAATTCCAGGACGTCTTCTCTGTGGGGAGCAAAGACTTCGGCAGGACAAGCTTGGTCCAGCACAGAATCGACGTTGGGGACAGCGCACCGATTAGGGCCCCATTCCGACTTGTCCCGCTCGCCAAGCAAGCCGAAGTCGACCGGGTGGTAGAAGAGATGAAGGAGCAAGGGGTGATCGAGCCATCACATAGTCCTTGGAGTTCTCCGGTCATGATAGTGAAGAAGAAGGACGGTTCCACCAGGTTCTGCGTGGATTACAGGCGGGTGAATGACGTCACGAAGAAGGACAGCTACCCACTAGGATTTGAAGAGTGGCTACTGGCAGGTGGAGGTCCACCCTAAGGACCGCGAGAAAACTGCGTTCTCTGTGGGCAGCGGGCTCTGGCAGTTCACAGTCATGCCATTCGGTCTGTGCAACGCCCCTGCGACCTTCGAAAGGCTAATGGAGTCCATTCTGATGGGACTACACTGGAAGACCTGCCTGGTCTACCTAGACGACGTCATCGTTCTGGGGAGAAGCTTCGAGGAGCACTACAGCAACCTGAAAGAGATCTTGATGAAGCTACGGGCTGCCCAGCTGAAGTTGAGCCCCAAGAAGTGTCAGCTCTTCCAGAAGCAGGTCCAGTACCTTGGGCATATCGTCTCCGATGAAGGGGTGCGCACCGACCCAGAGAAGACTGCAGCTGTGAGGGAGTGGCCAGTTCCGAAGGACAAGTCCCAACTACGAAGCTTCCTAGGACTCTGCACTTATTACCGTCGCTTTGTGAGAGGATTCGCCAACATCGCCAAACCACTGCATCGACTGACTGAGAAGGACCAACTCTTCACGTGGACAGCAGAATGCCACAGTGCCTTCGAACAACTCAAGCAGGCTCTGTGCACCGCGCCTATTCTGGCCTACCCCAGACCTGGAACAAGGTTCATCGTCGATGCCGATGCCAGCGACTTTGGTATAGGGGGAATCCTGTCGCAAATAGTGGACGGCGAGGAGAGAGTAGTGGCCTACTTCAGCAAAGCCTTGTCAAAGCCAGAGAGGAACTACTGCGTCACCAGGAAGGAACTGCTCGCCATCGTGAAGACCATCGAACACTTCCACAAGTAGGCTATGAACATTCCCGAATGGGAATATGATGTTATTTCCGTTTGATCGGATAAATTATCAATTAGTATGATAAAATTGGTCCGGCTAGATCAAACATAAAATGCCAGCGTTTCGCCCCGGTGTGCCGTTGGGCTCGTCACTTGGTACAGACATACCTCACCAATACGCATGGCTAGCACATACTGAGAAGGCCATCACAAGACACAAAATACAAGTAGTATTGACGTCACGAGTGATGCCAATGTGCTAAGGAAGTCAAGCTCCCTTTCATAAAACAAAAACCTTACCTTGGCAATCCAAATAGGCTATGAACATTCCCGAATGGGAATATGATGTTATTTCCGTTTGATCGGATAAATTATCAATTAGTATGATAAAATTGGTCCGGCTAGATCAAACATAAATGTGCTAGCCAAGCGTATTGGTGAGGTGTGTCTGTACCAATTGACGAGCCCAACGGCACACCGGGGCGAAACGCTGGCATTTTATGTTTGATCTAGCCGGACCAATTTTATCATACTAATTGATAACACTTCCACAAGTACCTGTACGGACAAGAATTTCTCATCAGGACCGACCATGCATCCCTGCGGTGGCTCCTGAACTTTAAACAGCCCGAGGGTCAACTCGCGCGGTGGATAGAGAGGCTTCAACAGTACAACTTTGAGATCCAGCACAGGAAAGGCCAACTGCATTCTAACGCCGACGCCCTGTCTCGAAGACCGTGCCCCGAAGACTGCACCTTCTGTACCAGAAGAGAGGAGAACTCCGGGATACAGTGCCGAAGGACTACCGTGGAACTTCATGGGAGCTGGAACCGCGAATCTTTCACGCGGGCACGAGCAGAAGATGATGACCTGGGACTGATAGCCGAATGGAAGAGGGCCTGTGTTCCCAGACCAGGGTGGAACATTGTGAGCGACTGCAGTCCAAAGTTTAAGTCCTCCTGGGCGCAGTGGGACTCGCTGATTGTAAGGGATGGCCTCATCTGCCGTACCTGGGAGAGCACCGACGGGAAGACATCTCGGGAACAAGTCGTCGTTCCAAAGGCTATGACGGAGGAAGTCCTGAAGGAAGTTCATGGAGGATCATCTGGTGGACACCTAGGGATAAAGAAGACCCTGGAGAAGCTGAGAGAGCGGTTCTACTGGATCGGATGCCGAACAGACGTGGAGAACCACTGCGCGAGGTGCCACGATTGCGCAGCCAGCAAGGGCCCAGGACGAAGACGACGGGGTCCACTGAAGACCTACAACGTGGGCGGCCCCATGGAGAGAGTGGCCATCCATGTTGCTGGGCCATTCCCGTTAAGCGAGGCAGGGAACCGCTACATATTGGTCGTCAGCGACTACTTTACCAAATGGCCGGAGGCGTATGCGCTCCCTAACCAAGAAGCCGCGACGATCGCTGAGACCCTGGTGAAGGAATTCGTCAGCCAGTACTGAGTACCCCTGGAGCTGCACTCTGACCAAGGGAGGAACTTCGAGTCGCAGGTGTTCCAGAACCTATGCCAGCTGCTGGGAATCCGGAAGACAAGGACAACGCCGCTACACCCTCAGTCCGACAGGATGGTAGAGCGATTCAATCGCACCATCGAGAACCATCTCCGAATAGTCGTCAGCGAGCACCAGAGGGATTGGGACAAACATCTTCCACTATTTCTCCTGGCCTACCGCACTGCCGTGCATGAAGCCACCGGGTGCACACCAGCCCGGGCCATGTTTGGGAGGGAGCTCCGTCTACCTGTCGATCTTGCCTTCGGCCGACCTGGGAATGATCCGGTCCCGGTAAGCCAGTATTGTCAAGAACTGGTCGACCAACTGGAGGACGTGCACGCGTTCGCGAGGAGGAAACTGCGGATCGAAACCGACCGAATGAAGACCCGATACGACCAACAGACGGATGCCGGCGGATTCCACGAGGACGACCTGGTCTGGCTCTTCAACCCATTACGGAAGAAAGGCCTGTCACCCAAACTGCAGAAGTCCTGGGAGGGCCCGTACCGAGTCGTGAAACGGATCAACGATGTCGTCTACAGGATCCAGCGGAGCCCGAGGGCGAAGATGAAGATCGTGCATCGAGATCGCCCGGCAGCCTACGGAGGGACACAGACGGACCAATGATTGATCGGGACGATCAGCTTTTTAGGAAGGGGGTGGTGTTACGGCTGTGAGTTTGTTTCATCGCTCGCCGCATGAGTCACAACTGCCCCAGGGCTGGGCGGTGCTCTGCCTCAGTGTATTGCGTGCGCCTTATGCAACAGGTCTACTAGGACAAAGGGATGGTCCAGAATATTCGTGACCCAGCCAGCGATGGAAACCTCGAGAAGCCGTGAACCCTGGATGGGTCTAGAAGCATTTATTGAGTCACCGGACTGCTATATAAGAGCGACCTGTCAAGCAGTGAGTGTTGTGTGTTTTTCGAGCTAGTGCGAGCGTTTATCCTGAGCGGCAGAAGTGTGGTGACGTAACTTGCGAAACCCCTAGTGAAGCTGATTCTCTTGACAGCGAGGGAGTGAGAAGCGGCGAGTGTGATTTCACTGAGCGACAGAGGTATTGTGGGGAAGTGCCGTGCGAGTTACGAAATTCAGTGACATTGTTTCCCAGTTTGTGAACAGCAAAGCAGATTGTAGCGGTTATCGTAAGTAACTATAGTTTGTGTACATAAGGAAGCGGTGCAGGTATTCCACGGGTCTCATTAGTGGAGAATTAGCTGCAGGACTAAGTGAAAGGGGCAAGAGCGCTCAAGGGAGAGACTTGAGGAAACTGGAGTAAGGTTTAAATTGCTTGTATTCGCTGTTGAGTGGTGTATCTTTCTGGCCGCAATAAAGTTAATTATTTCATTAAAGGAACAATCTGTGTTGTGCTTCAACCCACCGTAATCCAGTTAACAAAAGTGCCACTAGGGGGGTGGCACGTAACAATACCATCTTTTTGGAAGCCTTCATAGGGAGGTTATGGCTGCTTGAATTTTTAGTTCTCGCAGTAAACAGGAGCAGGTGCGCTTTATAAAAAGGGAGGTAGCACGCAGTTCGCTACTCCGGTCGGGGACACCAAGAGCCTGCTGATGAGCCGGCTTGGTGTCCTAGGCGAAACCCCCACACAAGACATGGCACACACCTAGAAGGATTGCAGAGTTTTAATTCACTGACCGTGAAAGCCAATATACCATCTTTTTGGAAGCCTTCATAGGGAGGTTATGACTGCCTGAGCTCTTAGTTCTCGCAGTAAAAAGGCACAGGTGCGCTTTATAAAAAGAGAGGTAGTGCGCAGTTCGCTACTCCTATGGGGGTCCGGGCGCAGACACCAAGAGCCTGCTGATGAGCCAGCTTGGTGTCCTAGGCGAAACCCCACACAAGACACAGCACAAACCTAGAAGAATTGCGGAGTTTTAATCCCAAATTACTAAGTTAAATAAAACTGTGGAATTATCCCTACATCTAAATCAGGTAACTATCAGTAACTTCAATTTCTGAAATAAACTGGTGTGACAATGAACAATCGAAATAATCTCGGAATTCTAGGAAGTGGCACGGCCTCTCCTTCCCCACCCTATGTGGGCGCGTATGCTGCATTGGGACTTTAAATAGGTACCGTACTATAGGTGGGTGGGGGCACTACCCAGGATGGCTGATGTCGACACCAGGATACGAATTTCGACTCTACGAAGTGTAACTATCCTATCCAGTTATTGACGTGGAGAGAGCACTAGAATAATCCTGGCATTGGTTGGTAGCATGTCACGCCCTTGTTTTGTTGTTTAGGCCTACAGTCATAGCCTAATCAATATTGCAGCTTATGCCACAATTACTGACAAGAATATCTCAAATTCAAAAATTAGAACATATAAAGCGTTCTTTCATCCAGTTCCTCAAATGTCTACACATTGAGAACCTAGCCTTGAATTAGGCGATATAAATATAACCTGCTCGCGACTGTTAGTAATCCACGGACAACCTCCAATAATGAAGTGGAATATCTTAAAACATCAACATGCGGTTAGATATATTACCTAGAGAGGTTTAGTCATCATCGTCATCATCATCAGATGGAACGAAGAGATCATTCTCTTCGAGGAAATTCGCAATGCGTTTACTGATGGTGGCGCCGATGAGTAGCCCAGGCACCACAGCCAGCACTATTCCCACCAGCCCAAAGGAAGTCTTCGGCGGCTCTGGTAGAACTGCCCCTGTTGCTGTAGTTGTAGCTTGTCGACAATTACTATTTACACATTTCATTTCGTTGTCGAGAAGCCGAGAGTTTCCCCACAGCAACCTTAACCTCGAGGCAGACATTATTGCGTTTTGCACCAATTCACCAGCTGATTGCGCACACTTGACAGGTTTACCAACATAAAGTGCGTGTGTACGTCTGTCTCTGAAATCAATACATCTGCGGCGCAATAAATCCAAGACTTTACTATGACTTTACTATAAATGAACCAAGGGCTTGGTTTTGACACAAAATGTTTAATTAATTGAAATATGCTTACGGTATATTTTATAAGACTCTTTTGTATCTTAGAATCCCTGTAACAACGACTTGTAGATCAAATAACAAGAAAATCAATTCCACTGAACTGAAGGAAACTTTCGAAAAGTAATTAAAAGTTCCAATCTATGGAAAAAAAATGAACATATTAATATCAAAGATAAAGTTATAAACTTGTGGCATGAAGATATTAATATCAAGGATAAAGTTATAAACTGTGGCATTCAATTTCCTTGGAAATCAGTCATCGGTGACTCAAAGCAAGAACAATGTTGGTAGCGATGGTAGATTCTGATGCGGATTGGCTGTCATATGCACCAATCACACCTTGTCTTATTTAGCTTTTTATGGCTCGGTATTCCGCGGTACTTTGAATCGTGTAATAACCTAACGTGTGCATGTGAGTAAACCACTCACTGTGAATATGAATCTATGAATCCTACACGAGTTCGCCATAGTCTTATTGTTTCAGGCACAACTTTCATTTTTTACTATTTTTATTGTATACTTGTTGGATATTAAATGTCCTAAGAGATAGTCTAATAAACACAAATAAAAAATAAAACAGTAGTATCCTGCTATCCATTATCCCCAAGTCAAATGGGGCAAACCTTACTTTCATAGTTTACCATGATCCTAGTTTTGCATGCGAACGTGTTATTGCTTATAGCAGCGAGATGTTGTTAATAATAGCATGTGGCTTCCGGGGAGGCCTGGTGCAAGCCTTTTGATATGCACGTAAGCAGCCCGCACATTGAGATGAAATTCGCCAAGATATTTGGCACCCCCGCTGTTCAATTTAAATAGCCTATATTCGGTTTTTTTTTCTTTTCATAGCAAAATTTATCAGAACCAGGTAAGTTAAGATTTTATTGATCAGTCAAGTCTACGTTTAAAAAAGGAATGTGGATATGCTAGAACTTGTCTGGAACGGGCGCCCTTCTGCGTCGTGAGGCAAAACTGAGAAGAAGTGGGTTCGAATCCCACCACAGCCATCCTGGAAGTGGTTTTCCGTGGTCTCCCACTTCTACTTCAGGCAAAAGTCGGCGATTGTTTCAAACTTAAGGTCACGGCCGCTTCCTTTCCAATCCTCACCTGAATTGCAAATACACACACTAATACATCTACCACAATACCAAAGGTTATCAGACAACATTCCACACACCCAAGTACATGGGGCTGAATGACCACGATGGCCAAGCCTCTCAAAGAGAACCTCATATCACGATACAAATTCACTTACGGTACAATACGTCCATATTAATATTGCTTTTTAGAAGTTCATATACAGGGTGTTTAGAAAAGTGTCCGATATTGCAACAGGGTTTGGGATTGGTCAAAACGAGAAGAAATGTTTCTATAAACGTATGACCGGAAACAAATACCTGTTGAGATATGCACCATTTTACCCGCATGGAGAAGGCGTTGTGTTCGGTGGTGCAGGCGTCCTTTCGTTGAAGGTCTTAGCATGAGCCAGATGTTCAGTCATAGTATGCGGTTGTGCTGGCAGTGTAGTGCGGTACCCGCATCAGACTGGTGGTCCCGTGCTGTATGGACGACGTAAACAGTCCGATTGAGTATTCCTCGAGGGAAATGGCAGACATGGTTTTTTGCTTTGGCAGTAGCATGGCCTCCCCGTTCGTCGGACCTTAATCCATTGGATTTCTTGCTAGGGGACATTTAAAGTCATTGGTGTATGCCACACCCATCGACAATATGCAGATGTTACAAGAGTGTGTGACCAATGAGTGTGCCCACATCCGCGACCAGTCAGGCGTGATTGGACGAGTTCAGGATTCCTTGTGAAGAAGAGCCAAAGCATGTGTACGAAATCATAGTAACCATGTGGAGCATCCCTTGTAACGTGCAGATGGTATCCGCGGGCAGACCAGCTGAAATCATCACAACTCCTGGTTGGTGGTTTTGATGGATGGATGTTTGAACAACTCGTGTTCTGTTAAACGTGTGCGACTGTCAAGTGTTCATTAGAAGCAGCTGGTAGGAAGACGTCCATTGTCTGAAGTGTAAATACACAACAGAAGTAAAATGTCGCAAGAAGAAATGTGCTGCGGCCAGTATATGCAAGTGGCCGCTTAGGTGGCGAGAAACGTCTCGCCTGTCACAGTGAGCTATATTGATGTGCGGGTAGTATCTGCGCGCGCCCACTTGGGAGCAAAGTCAAAGTGTTCGGTAGCATCTACCGATTGCAGTTTTCACCGGCCCGTTTGACGAGATTCCCGCTGTCTTTACGATTTCCAGATCGCGGCCGGGAACGGGAAAATATCGCAATGTTAGGCAACCGGCGCCACTCTCGATTAGTTTGATACAATTCCAACTATCCTATCGGTCACATGTTTGCGCGATCGCGCACAAAGTAAATGAATCAATCGATAAATAAAACCGTGAGGCCCGACGCGAGTAGGTAGACTACTCTGATATTACGCGCCGTTCTCGGCCTTTTTGATGGAACTCACACTGTCCCTACAGTTTCAAGTTCGCAGCTGTGCATGGTGTAATATGATGCTTATATTTAAGCAATCAGGGCTGTTTTCGGGCTCATTTATACATACAAATATTGTGACGTTACGCGATCAGCTCCATTCTCGGCCTATATGACGGAAATCTTACTGTCCTTGCAGTTTTGTGTTCGTGGCTAGACATTAAAAATATGTTTATGCAATCAGCGCCACTTTTGGGCCCATATGATGAAAATTTCCCGCTGCACTCGCGGTCGTGTACGAAGAAAAATTGTGATGTTACAAGATCAGCGCCATTTTGATATTTCTGCTGTCCTGGTGTAGTGATGGTCACTCACAAGTTCATGTACGGTTACTGGGAAAAGTCGCGACTCGCGAGTTGGTTTCACGATCGATGCGTTGGATAAAACTCCCGCTCACTTTATGCTACGAAGACAAATCGTAGGCACGTCGAGCGGCCATTTCGGCGGATAGATGTTAGAAGTAGACAACATTTTGTATTATAGGGGGTTAATCGGATGAATATTTTCACGAAAGGGCACATTTTCCTTTCAAATTGGATTCAAAGGACCAGTTGACAGATTTTTGAAATAATCAGATTATTTTATATGCCGCATATACATCTGATGGCACCAAAATTCGAAATAAATGGGAAATGTTGCAAAATGTTGAGTTATAGTCCTCACTCTGCGTTATAATCACGTGTACATTAACCATTTTCCTACAATTTCATAAAATTTAAACAAAGCAATAAAAATTAGGTTTTGTTTTTCAAGAATCGGTACGTTGAAATAAATGATACAATGGTAATGAATATTTTTTCTCATGGAAATGTACCATCACATTATTTTACTAACTATGAGTAATGAAAATGAGAGATTAACTTTATATTTATGTTTAGAAATTCAACATTTTGGTAACAAACCGACACAAAATGGTGATTTTTTAATTGATGTTCGTATTGGCATGTCGTTCTTCATAAATTCGTCATTTTCATGTACTTGATCAGAGTTTGAAATTTATATTGGTGGCAGCCCTGGCCTAGGGGGAGAATATCCAAAGGACAACCAAGGAAAAGATGGGGAATAACTTGGTGAATGCGGAAAACATGAAAATTTTATACTGTATACAGTAGTAGCCTAATGGATATTGCCACAAGATGGAAAGGAGATCTAGTAGAAAATTTTATCTAGGGGGTGTTACTCCACATTTACAGTTGTCGTCGGCTGATGCTCGTGTCTTAGTATTTGTCTCCTGCCATTCTTCTTGAATAACCATTCAGGCATGGAGATGTCTTTGGTGGCTTATCAAGCCAATCCAGGCATGAAACATTCAACAACATTGGTTGCACCTTATACAGGGTGGAGGTCGTGGTTGAGCTTGGTGTAGTTTACGTCTCTGGCACTTATCTACAGTTTGCCTTTAATGTTCACACTCAAAATATGCAACAGTAGCTGCAGCATGGACAATCCTCCACAGTGGCACTCCAAGTACTTGATTCAATGCCTGTACTCCTCAAGGTTTTCTTAAGCTGGTCTTTATAGCGCTTCAGAGGGGCACCACAAGGTCTCTTGCCTGTACTAATTTCACTATACAGGATCCGTCGAGAAAGTCATCACTCATGTGCTGATCATGCCCAATCCATCCGAGTTGGAGACCAACATTGGTGGCTTCTATGCTGCCCTCTCAAGAACTGTTGTGTTTGGAACTTAAATATCCCATTAAAAAAAAATTGCTGAGTTTTAATTCACTGGCCGTGAAAGCCAATATACCATCTTTTTGGAAGCCTTTATAGGGTGGTGAAAGGCTGCTTGAGCTTTTAGCTCTCGTAGTTAGAGGCGCACGCGCGCTTCATAAGAAGAATTGCTGAGTTTTAATTCACTGGCCGTGAAAGCTAAAACACCATCTTTTTGAGGTAGTGCACAGTTCGGTATTCCTGTGGGGGTCCGGGCGGGGAGCACCAAGAGCCCGCTGATGAGCCCCTTGGTGTTCCTAGGGGAAACCCCACACAAGACACGGCATGAACCTAGAAAAATTGCTGAGTTTTAATTCATGGGTCGTGAAAGCCAATATACCATCTTTTTGAAGTAGTGCCCAGTTCGCTATTCCTGTGGGGGTCCGGATGGGGAGCACCAAGAGCCCGCTGATGAGCCCCTTGGTGTTCCTAGGCGAAACCCCACACAAGACATGGCATGAACCTAGAAAAATTGCTGAGTTTTAATTCATGGGTCGTGAAAGCCAATATACCATCTTTTTGAAAGCCTTTATAGGGGAAGGTGAAACGCTGCTTGAGTTTTTATCTCTCGCAGTTAGAGGCGCACGTGCGCTTCATAAGAAGGGAGATAATGCACAGTTCACTATTCCTGTGGGGGTCCGGGCGGGGAGCACCAAGAGCCCGCTGATTATCCCCTTGGTGTTCCTAGGCGAAACCCCACACAAGACACGGCATAAACCTAGAAAAATTGCTGAGTTTTAATTCACGGGCTGTGAAAGCCAATATACCATCCCATTTGATGTTCATAATGTATCTGAGCTTCTGTTGGTGGAAGCGTTCTAATTTCTTCCTATCACGACGATATATTTACAGTAGTGCCAATACAATTGCAGTTGGTGCTTGACTTAAACTGCTGTAGGTGGTCACTTAGTATCATGGAGTTACTTTGCATTGTCATTGCTCTCAGTTTTATGATCAGACTTTGCATCTAAATAAGCCCAACTTTTGCAAGGCTCTAAAAATAAATTTTACACCCACAGTTTAGTGACTCACTCAGTTCTTCAGCTATTCATATGATGTAGTGTATGGTGAAGTGATGTTCGAAGCATTGTATCTTACATTACATAATACAGTAGAGTCTCGCAAACTCGGCACTCGGTAACCTGGCACTCCGGATTTCTCGGCCACCCTGACAGGAGAGAAATCAGGATTTTTGTTTGTTTTTGTGTTTCCGCACAGAGCGTTATTATGTTTTCCTTCGTCTTCTCCATCAATAGAATTATCGACAGTTAAAAATATGACGCGAAACAAGTTGACCTACAGTACATAGCAAGAAGAGTAACGACGACCTGATAAATGCAGGTATTGTACTGTACTGTAAATGCACAAACTGTTGGCAGTAAGAAGTAAACAAACGGTTCTCGCGCAGAGCGTTGTATTTATTTGATTGCGCAATTCTGTTTCTTCGCCATCTTCGTGATGAGGCTTCAAGAAACAGGTTTCAAAGCGAAAAGCAAAAGAATATTACTTACTTTTTTGCAAAGAGTAAATGATAATTTTCATTAAGTGAAAAAACTATTTGCCTACGGGAATTGTTTTGTATATATACTGTACATATTATAAAAATAATTTGTAGGCATAGTTTTTCTAATTTTTCTTCTATAATTTAGAGTAATTGTTTTCCTTGATTCTTGTGCAATACAGTACTGAACTATATATTCAAGTACTGTAATTGTAGTGGCTTAATCGTTTTAAACCTTGTGTTTCTGTTAAAAGCATATAAATGTACTGCATTGCATTACGTTTAAACCAAAACAAACAGCTTATTTCTTCTTTTTAACACATTTCCCGATACCCCGGCATTTTCGCGAACTTGGCCACCTTTCGGTCCACATTAGGCCGAGTTTGCGAGACTCTACTGTACTAGTAGTAGGCCTACCCAGATTCGCCAGGAGGATATATTTATCTTTTTATGGATGATAATGAATACTACTACTGAACCGACACCAACTAATAGAAAAGAATATTTTTAAAATAACAATTGAGGAAGCCTTTCCGTGGTGGTGATAAGCAAGCTGCGGGGTTTTAGTATGCATTGAAGTTAGAACGCACTGTACTATAGGGCACGTGGAAGGTCCTTTTGTGATCTTCGAGTGTACCGATAAACACATGTGATGTACAGTGGATAAATTGACCGATCGCATGGTTCATCGTCTGTTGTAGACGGATTGGCAGTTCAAAGGGCTTGCGATACTAATCTGATAGCATTGTTTAACGTACTAAGACCCCGTACCCTGGTGATAAATAGTAAAATGGACGTAACGTCCAGGTCATTTTCCCGTAATGATAATAATGAACATGTAATTTACTAATGAATTGTAAAAATTGATTAGAAAGAGGAGTAAGTGAAATAAAAGACATTGCCTATATCTCATTGGCTGTAAGGAAAATAGAGAGCAATCATCTTTTGCCACCGGAGCACATCTGAAAACTTCAGCTCTTCCGAACACCAGAGTATGCAATAGTGACATTTTTCACCACATAGCGCTGATCAATAGTTTTTTCGTGTGCTCTAGGGAGTGGAGAGGGTTGTCCAAATCATTTTTAAGCATCGTAAGATGTAACTATTTTCGCAATTCTGCACCAGAACGCTCGTAGGGGTGGCATTATGCAGCCTGCTTTGCCAGTCAAGAATAGACTTATTTAAATATTCTTACAGTTACACCTTAATTCCCAGCATCTCTGGATCCCTAGTACAACACCAAAAATCTTTCAACACGATTGGTTCTAGAGCCTTAAATCATCGATTTTGGGTCCCTTTGTCTGTTATTTATAAAAATCTACTCCATTTCACCAAACTGAAACAAAGTTTACGTCCAGAGTTTTGTTTCTTGCTTTGCGAGGCTTAAAATGAGCACATAAACATGTAATTTACTAATGAATTGTAAAAATTGATTAGAAAGAGGAGTAAGTGAAATAAAAGACATTGCCTATATCTCATTGGCTGTAAGGAAAATAGAGAGCAATCGTCTTTTGGCACATAGCGCTGTACGAAAACCGGAGCACATCTGAAAACTGAAATTTAGTCTATGTGCCAAACGGCCTAAATCTAGAGAAAGGAAAGGGCTGTCCAAAATTTCAAGTGGACTGTGTTACCTGCAGGGTTCCAAACGGTAAATACTAAAATTTGGTTCAGATCGGTAAAACGGTGTAGATTTGTGCCAAGGGCCTAAATGTAGGGAATGGAGTGATCTGTCCGAAATTTCAAGTAGACAGTGTTTCTCGTCGGGTTACAAAGGGTAAATATGTAAAATTCGGTTTAGATCGGTGAAACGGTGTAGATTTGTGCCAAAGGGCCTAAATGAAGGGAATGGAAAGGGCTATCTAAAATTATTGTTGCCAAAAACCTTCCTTGGGATATGCACTACAACCCTACAAAGTTACAGTGCAATCGGTTAAATGGTGTCGGAGTCCATTAACGCCAGACAGATACACAGGTCCATTTTTATATAATTATAATATACATGACAAGCCATGTTTTCATCTGTACACAGCATTTGTTCTACATCTTTTGTGGTTTCAAAGATCGCCAGTGGCACAGACAATACACTCTTGGGGAATTTTGAGCATTTATTACTATAAGTACCTATAAGTACCGTACTCTAAGTATAGAAACTGCACTTAAATTGATTTCCACCCTGCATGGTAGCGGTGTGCGGTAAGTCACACAGCACGTCTAGAAGAGGAAGCTGGTATTCTGAAGGTCAAGGTCAAATATTGGTGTGCTAACAGTGGTCATCCTTAGTGTTGTTCCTTCCCATTCCTTCCAGACAAATGTTGGGATGCTACTATATTTGAAGTCTCCAGGAACCTATCCCAATCTTAGACCATAATAATTACAGGTACAGTCACTAATATAGATTATTAAAACAAATCAACATACACCTCACCATTACAATGGTGATGGATGAAGTGATGCAAAAGGTAGCACAGCATATTGGGGAGGAAAAAATGAAGGCAATGGTGTTTGCAGATGACTTGATGATCTGGGGAAACAAGGAGAGGGATGTACAGGAGCAACTCAATGAATGGGAGGAAGTAGTGTCATCCTATGGAATGAAGTTTTCGACGCAAAGGAGTGAAGTGGTGATAACAACACGTGAGAAGGACAGAGTGTACTCTGGGATAAAGTTAGGCGGAGAGCAGTTGAAGAGAGTGCAGAGCTTCAAGTATCTGGGAAGTGTCATTGAAGAAAATGGGGGAAATGCCTTGGAATTATATGAAAGAGGAAGGTGTGCTGATAGATTCTTCAAGAGTATGAGAGGCCTGATATGGAGCAAGGATGTGCCACAGAAATGTAAAGGGATCATGTACAAGACTTACTTTGTGCTGATCCTAATGTATGGATCAGAAACTTGGGTGATGAGGGAGAGAGATAAAAGCAGAATATAAGCAGTGGAAATGAAGTTTCAGAGGAGTCGTATAGGTGTAACCAGAATGGACAGAGTCAGAGAAATATTAAAGGAAGAACCCCTACAGGATAGGATTGAAAAATCAAGGCTACAGTGGTATGGACGTGTGAAAAGAATGGGAGAAGAGAGAATAACAAGGAAAATATTGGAAATGGAGTGGAAGAAAAAGAGACCTAGAGGAAGACCAAGGGATAGGTGGATAAAGGGGGTGAAGAAAAGTGACGAGAGAAAAGGAGTTAATTGGACAACAGTGACAGAAGAGAAGTGGTGGATGGACAGAAAACAATGGAGAGGCTTGTGCTCCAAGCAGACCCAACCTGCGGTTGGAAACTGCTCTAGTTGATGATGATGATGAATATACAGTACACTTAAGTACATGGGGCTGATGGCAAAATTGTCTCAAGCACCTAAAATGAATCCACAAAATAAACTGATTCCACTCATTCCATCTTTTGTCTTTGGCAATCAGCATAAAAAATAAATTAAAAAAAAAAAAACATTGTAGAGAGAAAATATAATGCATCAACATCTTAAATTTATTTCAGTTATCAATATTACATAGATACATTATGGTCCTCCCTAATATCACTCAAGTACTCAATTCATTATCTTTCTCTTCCACACTTTTAGTGCTCATGAAGTTGAAGCATTGATTTTTTGTACAAGAAAAATAAATTGTTTGGAGTGACTAGGCAGATTACATGTGGCTTCTAAATGTTTTTGGCTTGTGATAATACAGCAGTACACTCGGAGGCAAAATTATCCGATCACTAGTCGGCACCTTTTTCATCATCATCATCATTTCCCCTTATCCAGCTTCTGCCGGGTCGGGGTATTTATGGCACTTCTCCACTTTCCTCTTTCCTTCCACCATTCTTCTTCCACGATCTTGTCCCAGTCCAGATTTCTTTTTCTCACGCGGTTCTTCACTGCATCAATCCACCTTGTTCTAGGTCTTCCCCTTGCTCTCTTACCCTTGCACTTCGCCTCCAGCATCTGTCTTGGTATTCTATTTTCCTCCATCCTCTTTACATGTCCAAACCACCTTAGTTTATTCTTCTCAATTCTCTCATTTAGTTTTCCCATCCCAACTTCCTTCCTAACATCTTCATTCCTCACTCTGTCTTTCCTGGTCTTACCTATCATACTTCTTAGGAATTTCATTTCACTGGCTTGGATTCTACTCTCTTGCCTGCTCGTCAGGGTCCAAGTCTCAGCTGCATACGTTAATATGGGTACATAGTACATTTTATACATTACCTCCTTGCTTTTCCTTGGTACTTCCTTATCCCAAACAAGTTTTCTTACACTTTGATAGAATGCATTGCTCTGCTGTACCCTCCTGCCAATCTCCATGTCCAACCTACCAGTTTGCATCAGTTCACTTCCTAGGTATTTGAACGTGTCCACAATTTCCAAACTCTGACTTCCAATTTTCACAATGCCCTTTCCTTGTCTTTCCCCTCTTGTCATCACCATGGCCTTGCTTTTCTCTATACTGATTTTCAGGCCATACTTCTGAATATTTTCGTTCAGTGCATCTAGTTGTTTTTGCACTTCTTCCGTGTTCCTTCCCCAGACCACAATATCGTCTGCAAATAATAGTAACTTCATTTCTTTATGTCCATATGCTTCCTTTGTTTCCTTTACAATTTCATCCATTACCATTATGAATAAAAGAGGTGACAGCACACTCCCCTGTCTTAGTCCAGTCTTGTTCCTAAACCAATCTGTCTTTCCAACAGGGGTCAGAACCCTGCTAACACAGTTGTTGTACATTGCTTGCACCATTTCCAACATTTCTCTTCCCAGTCTCTTCTTAACCATGGTTTCCCATACCTTCTCTCTGGGGACACTATCATATGCCTTTTCTAGATCTATGAAAGTCATGATCAAATCCTCTCCATATTCCCAGTTCTTTTCCATCACCTGCCTCAAGCTAAAGATTGGGTCCACTGTGGATCTTCCACTCCTGAAGCCTTTCTTCTCATTCTTCTTTCTAATATCCTTTCCAGTATTTTTACTATCTGTGATATGAGGGTGATCCCTCTATAGTTATCACACACTTTCTTGTCCCCTTTCTTAAACACTGGTATTATTAGCCCTTTCACCCAGTCTTCTGGTACACATTTCCGTTTCCACACACACTTTAGCAGTCGATACAGCCATTGCATACCAACAGGTCCAGCAGCCTTTATCATTTCTACACTGATCTCATCCACCCCTGTTGCTTTTCCCATCTTAATCTTCTGTACTGCTAATTCTACCTCCAGCATTGTTATATCATCTTCTGTTATAGAGTCGTCAGGCTGTGTCACTTCGATCTCACCAGTACAATTGCTCACGTTCAATAGCTTATCGAAATACTCCTTCCATCGTCCCTTTATCTCTTCCGGGTGTGTTAACAACTCTCCATCTTCCTTTTTCACCAGCTTTGTAGTAACCCTTTCTTTCCTCTTACTTCTTAGAAGCCCATACAGCATCCTTTTACTGCCACTTACATCTGTTTCCATTCTTCGTGTAAATTCTTCCCAACTTTTCTTCTTTTCTTCTCCTACCACTTTCTTACACCTCCGTTTGCTGTCGTGATACTTCCTTTTGCTTTCTTCTGTTTGATCTCGGTTCCATTCTTTCCATGCAGACTTCTTTTCTTTCACTGCTTTCCTCACTTCCTCATTCCACCACGGTGTCTCCTTCTCTTTCACTCTTGTTGACGTCCTACCACAAGCACTCTCTGCTGCACCAGCAAATGCCTTTTTAAAGTGGGACCATTCCTCTTCTACATTTTCCACTTCAGTAACTGGGATTTGTTGCTTCAATCTCTCCTGAAAATCTTCCTGTACAGCTTTGTCTTTCAATTTCCATACTTTTATTTTACTTTCTCTGATCTCCTTTAGGTTTTCCAATTTTCCCCATCTAAATTTTGCCACCACAGTTCTATGGTCCCCATCAAATGCTTCTCCTGGTAAAGCTGTCACATCCATCAGCTTTCTGCGATTTGTCCTTTCCACCAGAGCATTCAAAATGAGCAATTAACTCTCACCTAACCTGCTGAGACGAAGTTTGACTTCTAATACCACCCATGCCGACTTATTTTTAATAGTTTAATAGTTTTGTATGAATACTGCGAATTCCTTGGACAGCCAAGAAGACAAATGCATGGGTGATTCAAAAAATCAAACCAGATCTGTCTCTTGAAGCATTAATAACACGATTACAGCTGTCATATTTTGGACACATTATGAGACGTTCTGATTCGTTAGAAAAGACAATTATGCTTGGAAAGGTGGAAGGGTCTCGGAGACGAGGGCGGCCAGCATTGAGATGGATTGACTCCATCAAATCCAACATGAATATGTCACTGAAGGATCTGAAGTATATGGCTGAAGACCGAATCATATGGAGACAGTCCATCCATGCAGTCGCTAGGAGTCGACGCAGATTTGATGGCACCTGATCATCATCATCATGAATATATACAAATTGAAAGCACGGGGAAATCAGAGATGATCATGCCATCTTGCCTAAACTGGGGTATGGAAGGTCATTTGCTGGCAATACTGAATTGAGCTAACCGGATCAATTTTTCAAAATATTTGAAATTTGATGATGGGCACAATTGTATAAAGAGAAAAACTTCAGGACAGTCCAAAATCAGAAATAATGTGTATGTATAGACATATTATTTATTTACATGGTTTATGCCCACATCGAAGCACTTAAATCTATGGATTTACAGGGAATTTAGCCGTCATCTTCCTCCTATCACAAAACCTCTTCACTTATATTTATAAATATAAATAAATATATATGCATGTATATTTTATAGAAAAATGAACAGGAAAAGGAGAACAGACATAATATGGATAAAGGACAAATAAAATAAACCACGTTTAATTGTTCAATTTTACAGGAACTGAAAGATCCAAGATTTACATAATACAACTATTTTCTTCATCTAGAACATTAATCATGGTGGAGAAACTTGTCGTTACATAAATTAAACGTTTTTCCATGAAAATTTCAAAAAAATCATGAGAAACAAAAATGTAACACTGAATGAAAACATTTCTGATTTAAAACTGGAATTCGAAAGGCACTAGAGAGAATACAAACAGTATGGGGCATTAACTTCCCTAGCTTGAATAACAGCCGGGATCTGCCGAATAGGTTCTTGCGGCACAGAATCCCACTTCTTCCAGAATAGCATGATATGGAGCAAGTTTGTCCCTCAGAACAGCAAAAAGATCATATATCGGACTCACTATGTCCCTATCCTGATGTATGCCTCGGAGACCTGGGTTGTGAAAGGAAGGGAGAAGAGCAAAATACAGGCCAGTGAGATGAGGTTCTTGAGAAGCAGTATTGGAGCTACAAAGATGGACAGAATAAGAAATGAGAGGACCAGAGAATTAATCAAGGAGGAACCATTACAGGATGGTATAGAGAAATCGAGACTTAGATGGTATGGACATGTAAAACGAATGGAGGAGAAGAGGATGCCCAGGAGGATATACGAGATGAAGTGGGAAGGAAAGAGACCGAGAGACAGGTGGCTGATGGGGGTGGAAGAAAGCGTGAAGAAGAGAGGAGAAGACTGGACAAGGGTGGAGGCTGAGAGATGGTGGGAAGACAGAAGACGTTGGAGAGGCTTGTATTCCAAACAGACCCGGCCAGTGGCTGGAAACTGTGCAAGATGATGATGATGAATTCTCTTACCTGGGGCCTGTTCCACGAATGAACTTTGCAACTTTTCACCATGCACTTTGCACTTTTCAGTTCAGATTTTGTTCCACCATCACTTTTCAGATTTGTCTTGCAAACTGAAGAGTTAGGAATCGTTTCACTTTTGAAGCCTGTTACGTTCCTCCATTGGTGTAGAAATGCAAAGTGCAAAGGAATGAAGAGAAAAGTTTTCAGAAATCTTTGCAAAGAGACGATTCCCTTTCCAGCTGTTAATGAACAAGTCTCTACACTAGTTTCTTGGGGCAGAATTTGGTTTAGTGTTATAAATATGTTACGACGAGAGCTTTTGTTATCATCAAGTGAGGATAGTGATGAAGAATCCAACAAGAGGACGTACAAAGACAGGATGAATTTTCATAACCTCACTTCGACGGAATTTCGTGAGTGTTTTCGTATTACCCCAATTTATTGAAACCTGCAACAAAAAGAAGTCGATCTCTTTCCGAAAAAGAACAAATTCATATATGCTTACATTGGTTAGGAAATGGTGCCCAGCACGGTATAGCAGCAATGCATGGGACATCAAAATCAACTATTTGCAGAACTGTTACTAAAGTCCTCAAGTTCACCACGAAAAATACAGCATTAAATCATGGAGTATTATACAGTTTGTTCATGGAATAAACAAGATCGGATCATTCCTACGCAAAGACTTTTCACTTTGCAAAGAAATTGAAACGTAATACAATAGATCATGGTGGAACAGAAAGACTTTGCACTTTGCAAGAACTGAAAAGTGCAAAGTGAAAAGTTGCAAAGTTCATTCGTGGAACAGGCCCCAGGTATTGTTGAAACCCATGTGTAATTGATAAAGGAATTCTGATTAAGAGCATTCAAAATGAGCAATTAACTCTCACCTAACCTGCTGAGACGAAGTTTGACTTCTAATACCACCCATGCCGACTTATTTTTAATAGTTTAATAGTTTTGTATGAATACTGCGAATTCCTTGGACAGCCAAGAAGACAAATGCATGGGTGATTCAAAAAATCAAACCAGATCTGTCTCTTGAAGCATTAATAACACGATTACAGCTGTCATATTTTGGACACATTATGAGACGTTCTGATTCGTTAGAAAAGACAATTATGCTTGGAAAGGTGGAAGGGTCTCGGAGACGAGAGCGGCCAGCATTGAGATGGATTGACTCCATCAAATCCAACATGAATATGTCACTGAAGGATCTGAAGTATATGGCTGAAGACCGAATCATATGGAGACAGTCCATCCATGCAGTCGCTAGGAGTCGACGCAGATTTGATGGCACCTGATCATCATCATCATGAATATATACAAATTGAAAGCACGGGGAAATCAGAGATGATCATGCCATCTTGCCTAAACTGGGGTATGGAAGGTCATTTGCTGGCAATACTGAATTGAGCTAACCGGATCAATTTTTCAAAATATTTGAAATTTGATGATGGGCACAATTGTATAAAGAGAAAAACTTCAGGACAGTCCAAAATCAGAAATAATGTGTATGTATAGACATATTATTTATTTACATGGTTTATGCCCACATCGAAGCACTTAAATCTATGGATTTACAGGGAATTTAGCCGTCATCTTCCTCCTATCACAAAACCTCTTCACTTATATTTATAAATATAAATAAATATATATGCATGTATATTTTATAGAAAAATGAACAGGAAAAGGAGAACAGACATAATATGGATAAAGGACAAATAAAATAAAACAGTGTATCCATATTGTTGAGTTTCCCCACATAGATTTTCACAGAAAACAAATAGGATTATTCAATTTAGAATCAATTACACTTTAAAAAATCTGCCAAATAGGTTCTTGCAACATAGATAACTGATCATTTTCTAACATAAAATATAAGAAAACAATGTGCAGCAAATTAAGGGTTCTTCAATGAACACAATTGGGGAAAAAGCAAAAAAAATTATAATGAAAGGCCAAAAATGTGGTCACCTTCACTGGTTACAGAAGGTTTCACTATATACTACCCTGGATACAATAACATCCACTGTCACAGTTGTTAATTTAATCAGCATTGTCGAATTAATTTAAATCAGGCCAATAACCTAGATGTTAGGCTCCTTAAAACAACAACAACTTAAAGTAAATCAGAATATTCATTTTCTAATTCTCATATTGATAAAACATGCATAATGTCTGAGTCAGTAAGGCTGCACCCTTTCCAAGCAAATAACATACTGCTCGGGTCCAAGCTCTGTGAACCTGAGGAGTGATTGGGGGGGGTTCCCTGTCCGTGTGTGGTAACAGAACTAAATACATTGGTCGGGGACTCACTCACTCATTCATTCGCAACACTGCAGTGGTTTAGGCGACGACCCTATGTTAGCAGTATTGGAATAGACAGGAATTACAGATAACACGGCAGGCTGTCGACAGGCCTTTCTCATCCTGCCTCCTGCGTCACCTCACCCCCCAAGTTCACAGAGCTTGGAACCGAGCAGTAGCTTACTCATCCTTTATAGCCTCATTACAAGTTTGTGCGCTGTCGATTACAATACTGTTAAATTATGGTGTTGTATGTGTAGAGCCCTGCGCAAATTAACAAAACGTTATTTTATTAGATAAAGCATAACGTATTAAAGCAACACATTTAGACATTTGAGAGAAATTCGTTCCGCTAGGCTTTGAATTGCAAGACAATGTTGACTGAGTTTTGTCCCTCTGAGTAACGGTGCGTTCAACAGCGGGTGGCTACTTACTTAGTCGTCGGATGTACCCACGTAGGCAAGATATTTTTTGGTTTAAGTCAACACTAATTGAGGGTATTTCCATAACTGGCTTCTCTATTATTCTCATACAATCCAAGCAAAAGCAAATAGGGAAATAACAAGAATCCTGAAAGACGCAGATCTTAGCAAAAACTAAAATTATTATTTAAAAAATCCAGTTCAACATTGTATTCTCAAATCTATCCTCAAATTTACTCCAAACGTTATCCGCAGCTTATCCGCTATCTGCACAGCCATGCAAACTATATCCACAAGGTGAAAAATGCTGCAGATATCCGCATCCGCGCAGGGCTAAACGTATGTGTCGTCGTAACTCACGAAAGATTCATACGAGAAGCATAACATTACTTTTGAACCATTGCAGTGAGACAGCTGCATCTGCCGCAAAGTAGGTATGCTTTGAAAGGTCAGCATCGCGAGTATTGCATAGTTATAATCGGATAGATATCACAGGGGTGCAGCACATCAGTGGTCGTCCTCCGCACTGGCAATGCTGCGAGTGCAGCACTGAGAAGGTTAAGTGCAACATTGCCTCAGGACTTGATAATTTTGCCTACGAGTGCAATCGCACACATTTCTTGAACACCTTTAAAATGTGAATACATCAGTGTCTGAAGTGGAGAACATTAGAACACTTCACTCTCGAATCACATAGTCACGGAATGCTAGGGCAGTAATGGCCTTCTGGTGACCATTATAGTCTTTCTCTACCTTGCCAGTCTCCACGTTCCACAATCGTGCCACTCCATCTGATGAGGCTGAAATAAATAAATTTAAAAAAAATTACAATCACTTCTAACAGAAGTCAAAACATTTTATGTGACTGATGATGGATGATAGTAAAAATAGGGTGAATAGATACAATTTGTACAAACTTCAGGAAGTGATTCCTGAAAGTGAAAGGGACAAATAAAAAGTTCATTTGAACATATTATGTCCAGAAAGGCATATTGTTCAAAGTACCATATTTATAGCATGTATGCCCTGTAACTTTTGTCCAAAAATTCAAGTCTTAAATGTGGGATGTGTGTCGCACATGAGGAAATTGTATATGGAACTCCCAAAACCATATTTGCATTACCGGTATATATGACTTGTCATTTGCCTAGCGTTGTTTAAATGATGCGGCAAATGGAAATGAAAACAACGCATTATTTAAATAATAATTAAATCAATTTTCTTGTTGTATCAGTTGCTCATATATTCATTCCCCTGATAAAATTGATGTATATAAAAATAATGTAAAATTCAAACAATACTACGCAATTACAGTACACACTTCTGGAACAAAATAATTGCCGTTTTGTCTCGTGTTGTTAGCGAAAGTGACAGCAAGGGATTGTGATGCACGGTTGGAATCGATCAGACTCGTGTTCACCATGTGCTAATGATCAGGTTCCATTTCGGCTGCCTGTATTCTACTTTCCTCGTCATCGGCCAAGTTTCTGCTCCATACGTCATTACTGGTAGGTAATAGATCTTGTACACTTCTTTAGCCTTCAGTACTATATCTTTATCCCAAATTAAACTCCTAACCTGATGGCAGAAAGCACTCCCACATTGTATTCTCTTGTTGATCTCCATATCCAATACAGTATTCTCCACCAATTCACTTCCCAAATATTTGAAGTGCTCTACTATTTACAGATTTACATCTCCAACCATCCCTTTTCCTTCATTCTTTCCTCTTGTCATTACCATTGTCTTACTTTTCTCCACACCAGCGGTTCCCAACCTCGTTTTCCTCCCGTACCCCTTTATACATATTTATGTAAAATAGTACTCCCTACAAAGTAAACTTTAAAAACCTTTAATATTTTACGGGCAATATGTAGGCTACATAACTTAATAAAAACATTAATAATAAAACAGAACTTACAACTATTTTTAACTTATCTTTTTTAATACATCATGTACTGTTTCCAGCCCCAGGCTGGGTCTGTTTGGAACATAAGCCTCGCCACTTAGTCCTTTCCTTCCACCACCTCTCCGCTGACACTCTGGTCCAGTCCTCGCCTCTCTTCTTGACACATTCCGCCACTCCTTGGTCTTCCCCTTGGTCGTTTCTTCTGCATCTGCATCTCATGTATGCTCTTGGGAATCTTCTTCTCTTCCATTCTCTTTAAGTGTCCAGACCACCTCAGTCTTGATGTCTCAATCCTACCCTGCAAGGGCTCCTCTTTCACTATTTCCCTGACCTTTTCATTCCTCACCCCGTCTCTTCTTGTTACTCCGATCCTACTTCGCAGGAACTTCATTTCACTTGCCTGTATTCTGCTTACGTCTTTTTTCTTCATTATCCACGTTTCTGATGCATAGGTCAGTATCGGGATATAGTAGCAACTGTATAACAATTCCTTGCTTTTTTGTGGGACATCTTTATTCCACACTAAGCTCCTAATGCTTCTGAGAAATGCTTCTGCCTGTCGGCCACATTCCGTAATCTCTCTGTCATTTCTCCCATTTTCCTCCACTATACTTCCCAAGTACTTGAGACTTTCAACCTTCTTCAGCTGTCCACCTCCAAGTGATATCCCACTCATTGGTCTGTCCTTTTTCCTGATCATTAACAGGATCTCACATTTACTGATGTTGAACTTCCATCCGTACTCTCCCACTGTTTCTTCCCAAGCCTTCAGTTGCTCCTGAATTTCCTCCTCCTTTTTTCCCCAGACCATGAGATCATCTGCAAACACCATTGCTTTCATCTTATCTTCTCCTATCTTTCCTGCTACCTGTATCATTACCTCGTCCATAACCACAATAAAGAGAAGGGGCGACAGTGCACTACCCTGTTTAAGGCCACCCATCTGTCTGAATCAGTCTGTTCTTTCCCCTCCAACTTTCACACAACTCACACTTCCAAAATACATCTCCTTCCCTCTGCCAACAGTCCCTTTTTCCACTCCCAGTTTTCCATTGCTTCCCAAACCTTCTCCCTACACACACTATCATAGGCCTTTTCGATGCCCAGGAAGGCCATCAACAGATCCTCTCCAAATTCGTGGTGGTGTTCCTTTTTAATACAGCATAACTAATATTTTTAATGTATTATTGGTTTGCTGTTAGTATGCATTTCATTTCAATCATCATCATCAAGTTTCCACTCCAGTTTCCCGGGTGCGGTTCACGAGTGCTCTCCATTTTAGTCGATTCATGTACCACTGCTCCTTCAAGACTTCATCCCAGTTGATTCACTTGGTCCAGTCATCTCCCAGGTCTTCCAAAAGGTCTCTTTCCAGTAATCTCAGTATGTAACCATTGTTTTGCAATTCTTCCTTCTGTCATACGTTTGACGTGACCAAACCATCGCAAACGTGCCGTAGTTATGGTCTCCTTCAGGGACTGATTTATTCCAGCTTGTTCTCTTATTTTCTCATTTCTTACTTTGTCTTTCCTAGTTTTTTGAAGCATGCTTCTGAGAAACTTCATTTCTGAAGCCTGAAGTCTGCTGTCATCTTTTTTGGTAGTTGTGCATGTTTCCAACCCATAAGTCAATATAGGGACAAAGTATGTTCGAAACAGAGTTTGTTTTGATCTTAGTGGCACTTGCTTATTCCAGAGTAGATATCGAACTTGCTGATAGAATTGACTTGATTTCTGAATACGGTTATTTAAAAAATAAAATGCTAAATATAATTTTAAATTTTACTTTTATTTACCTGTGCAAATGAAGATGCATAAACATTTGCTGAGGAAAATATACAATTACAGTACATACGATTTTTTTAAATTTTGATTTTATTGAAAACCAATTAATTCTAGCGATTAGTTTGGCAAAAATAGAGAAATCAAGACAATAGCAGTGTAGTGGTGAAAGTGACTGGGGTCGGGGTAGGGTGGGAGCATTGACCTTGACGTGCGTAAATAAGACAGCACTGAGTGTCGGTACATTACAACTGACAGGTACGATGGGAACATGGCGCCCGCCATTACCATTTATTTTTGGCGTACCTCTAACCGGTTCGTTGCTTACCACCAAGGGGTATGTGTACCCCAGGTTGGGAACCGCTGCTCTTCACTGATTTTCATTCCCCAATTCTCAATATTTTCCTTCAGTACATCCAGCTGTTCTTGGACCACATTCTTATTCTCTCCCCAAATCAGAACATCATCAGCAAATAAACCCAAAATACTACAAGATATCTGCACCATGAAGATTTGTTAACCAGGTGGAACAAAACAATGAACTAAAATATCTCTAGTACATGATCTTTCACTCAAAGTGGAGCCGGCCGCACGGCTGGCGCAGCACTGCAGGTGGTCGAGCCAAAGGTCAGATGAGCACATTGCAACATGGAGCTGAGACAGTTGCGACCCAGGATTTGACGAGTAAAGTTGATTTCGTTATTTCGTTTACAGCCTATTTTAAGTTTAAGTTTATAACGTGTGTACGTGGTTATTGTTTAATAGTTATTGGGTTTCTAAATTTGATAACGTGTTATTGCTAAGTGTTAAAGCCTATTGCTTCAATTTTTATTTATGGGGACAATTGAAAAATAAGGTTTATGCAACAAAACACTAGATGAACTCAAACTAAATATCACGAGAGAAATTGAGGCTATCTCGGTAGATGAACTAATGCGTGTGAATGAAAATTTCCTTAGACGATGCCAGAAATGTGTATATGCAGGTGGAAGATATTTTCCAACATCTTCTGTGACAATGATTTTACTTTGATTATGTGTTATTATGTGTGCTTGCTATTTACATGCGATTCGCATGGGTGCTCTCTCGACCCCAAGCTCAGTGAGTAGCCATGTGCTCGTCTGACACTCCACGCGCCGTGAGGCCGGCCCCACTTTGAGTGAAAGACCCTGTAGATACTGACCTGTGAGCACATACTGCGAGTCGGCACTGAAAGCTGCGTCCCAAACCCACCGTTGCTCTTCGTGTTTCAGTTCCTGGACGAGACTGAAGTCGCTTGTCTTCCAGATGTGAGCTGTCTGGTCCGCAGCAGTAGTCACCAACAGGCTGGAGGATAGACACCAACTTACAAGGAAGCCTTTTGAACTTTAAATCTCGCACATGGTTAAAATGTGGTACGAATTGAATAGAAATGCATTATTCAGCAATACCAAAATAAGGTCCCAATCATTAGTTTATTATATATATATATAGATACAGTGAACTCCCGATTTAGCGTTTCTCGAAATAACGTTTGCCCGCAATTAACGTACATTTCCGTAGGTCCCGGCTATTATCCCATAAGACGCAATGTATATCAGGCTTCATTTTAACGTTTGTCGATTTTACGTTTAACCTCCATTTTAGGCTCGAATTCTTGGACCCCTGGAATAAAATCTGTGTCGATTTAACGTTGGTATTTTCTCCCTTCCTACGTGAAGAGTATGACGTCACTCCCTCTACGATGACGAAAGATAAACAAATCACTAACTTAAGCCGTGCGACAATTTGTTGTGAATGGGAACACACTTTTAAAAAAATGTCAAGTTATTGCTGAACAACGGCGAGCCAGTAGATACCCACGCGTTTCCTGCTCGAAGTCTTAAATGCCCGAGGAAATGTATGAATGTGTATGCGTGTTCCAGCTGTATTTCCAAACATCAGCGAGAAGATGCTCTGTTATTGGCAAGTCACGCAGCAACCTTGAGAAGCTGACCAATCACTGCAGGCGTACCGCAAGCGGGCTCGGGCGCATTTATTATCGTGCGTCGAGTTAAAGGAACAAGGAAGGAATAGTTAATGAAAAATATATAAATCTCTTTCGCTGGCTTTTAAAAACTTAATCGAACAATAAATCCCCCATATTTTTCCAATTCTGAGTTATCGGAACGAAATGACAAAGCGATTTTTTAACGGCAAGCCGGACGTACATTTGGCAGTGTATCATCCCGTAGTTGCGGTTAGTCTACGCGTGGACCAGCTTGCTTGATACTCAGCGCCCGTCGGAACGGTGTAGGCCTACTTCCAAACATCCGCGATAAGACGCTCTGTTATTGGCAAGTCACACAGCAACCTTGAGTTGCTGACCAATCACTGCAGGCGTACCGCAAGCGGACTCGGGCGCATTTATTATCGTGAGTCGAGTTAAAGGAACAAGGAATAGTTAATGAAAAATATATAAATCCCTTTCGCTGGCTTTTAAAAACTTAATCGAACAATAAATCCACCATATTTTTCCAATTCTGAGTTATCGGAACGAAATGACAAAGCGAATTTTTAACGGCAAGCTGGACGTACATTTGACAGTGTATCATCCAGCAGATGCTGCCAGCCTACGCGTGGACCTGCTTGCTTGATACTCAGCGTCCGTCAGAACGGTGTAGGCCTACTGCCAAACATCCGCGATAAGACGCTCTGTTATTGGCCGTCACACAGCAACCTTGAAAAGCTGACCAATCACTGCAGGCGTACCGCAAGCGGGCTCGGACGCATTTATTATCGCGATTCCAGTTGACTATTTCATGAAAATTATATCGATCCTTGTCGATGGCTTTTAAAAACGTAATCGAATAGAATATTCACCACATTTTTTCTAATTCGGAGTTATCGGAACGAAATGACAAAGTGATTTTTTGACGGCAAGCTATCTCGTATGTTTGGCCGTGTATCGTCCCGCCGATGTGGCTAGCCTGCTGTATGCACTTCTAAGTTCCTCGATTCTATTGTTTGGAGATTTGTGCGTAGTAAGACTTGTATAACCATATCATTTTTTAGCTTCTTATTTAAATCTTTGCTCGATTCCTTACGTCCTATTTATACCCATTAATTTAATACAAAAAAGGAACTTATTTCCTGGAATTGTGACGCATAGAATTACAACTTTCTCTTTTTGTTTGGTTGGTGTAGTTATAAGAGCATCCAGCTTAAATTTTAGCTTATAATTTAAATATTTTTCCAAATTATCTTTGTGTGTATTCGTTGTGTGCTGTGCTAGTTTTGACTAGTGGTGAATTTCGTAGAAATGGCAACAAAGAGGATTAAGCTCACTATTAGTGAAAAACAAGACATTATTCGGCAAGTGGAGGCAAGCCCTAATGTTACAAGAATAGAAATGGCAAAACGTTTGGGGATGGTGCCATCATCTTTGAGCACTATTATGTTGTCAAAGGAGAAGATTATGGCAACAGAGTGTGCTTCTCGGAGCCAAATAAAAAAAAGAAAGAATATAAAGGTCGGCAAGCATGAAGAATTGGAGAAAATCCTCATTGAATGGTTTCAACAGGTGAGGTCAAAAAATGTTCCGATAGATGGGCCGATTCTAAGGGAGAAGGCTGGTGTAATTGCTTTGAGGCTAGGCATTGATGACTTTGTTTGTTCTAATGGCTGGCTTCATCGCTTCAAACAAAGGCATGGCATTAGTTTCAAGACAATTAGTGGGGAATGCAAAAGCGTTGACGAAGAAACAGTAGAGTTATGGAAAGAAGAAAATCTTCCAAAGCTTTTGGAAGGCTATGACATGAAGAACATCTTCAATGCTGATGAGACAGCTCTATTTTATAATCTGTTGCCTGATCGAACCTTCCATGTGAAAGGCAATTCTTGTCATGGTGGTAAGAAGAGTAAGGAGAGGCTATCAGTGCTGCTTTGTGTCAATGCAGATGGAAGCGAGAAATTGAAGCCCCTCGTAATAGGAAAATTTGCCAAGCCACGCTGCTTTAAGGGCATGCACCTATACCAGCAACACCAATGCCTGGATGACGTGTGCTATTTTCACAAACTTTCTCCAGCAGCTGGATGTAAAAATGAAAGCAGCCAACAGGAAAATCCTTCTTTTTATTGACCGATGTCCCAGTCATCCTCCAGATACAAAATTTTTGGCAAACATTAAAGTTGTGTTCCTGCCAGTCAATTGCACCAGCAGGCTACAACCCCTGGATCTTGGGGTAATTTACTCCATGAAAAGGAAATACAGGAAGTCTCTGGTCCACAAAGCGATTGCAGCAATCGATAGAAATGCTGAGTTGAAGATTAATGTTCTACAGGCCATTCACCTCCTCTGTGCTGCCTGGAATGCAGTTACTCCTCAAACTGTAGCCAACTGCTTCAGGAAAGCTGGATTTTCTCCAAAAACACAAACGCTTGAAGAAGAGAATGAAGATGAGTTATGTGGCGAGGACTGGAATCTACTTGTTCACGATGAGCCGATAGTGTTTGAAGATTTCATTCAATGTGATGAGGATATAGCAACAGCAGGAACACAGTCTGTGGAGGATTTATGCGATGCTGCTGCAGAGAAGGAAGCAGAAGATGTTGGCGAAGAAGATGAGGAACTACCACTTCCCACACCATCTTTTGGTGAAGCTGTTGCTTCCTTTGAAGTTGTGAAGCGGTACATGTCATCATTCAACTTGGATGACACAAATCTGCTGAGACTGGGGCAAATGGAGAGAGAACTTCTCTTTCTCCGAAGAACATGCAAAAGCAAGCAGACTACAATAAAGGATTACTTCAAAACTTAACTGGTAAGGTTTTGAAAATAAAATTCTGTATTTTTATGGTGTTTTCAACTATTAGAATACAAGCATTATAGGCCTAAATGTCTAATTAAATCCTCCTTACATCCTTCCAGATTGGTGTGGTCCTTACTGTCCAGAGCTGAGGCAACAACATATGAAGACTGACTTCTCTTAGTGATTTAGCCTATGTTATGTTTTTTTTTCCTTCGTGTTAATGTACAATTTTATTTTTAATGGATTATAATTTAATATTTAATGGCATAGAAGTTGCATTATGAGGCAGTCTGATTTTTTGGTAAAAATATAATGTACAGTACCACAGTAGAAGATAGTGATCATGTTTTGAAAACTTTTTATTTAACAGTGATGTAAAATACTTTGTATTAAGAGTAATTTGTATATATAATAGCCAATATAGTAGTCTAAAATGTTTAATTCATCATAAAAGGGCATTACATTGCTTTATTCACAAAACCCCCATTTAAAGTTAACCTTGATTTAAGGCTCAAATCTGGAGGTCCCAGGGCGAATGTTAAATGGGGGTTTCACTGTATATATAAATAAATAGTTGTGTATCGGTACACAACAGCCAACTGAAATATGTTTGAAATATCACTAGTTTCATCTGCTATAATGGCTAAAATTTCCGATTCCTTTATTTGCTTTGATTCTTCTTCTTGGCAAACCTCCAACATATTCTGTAAAAATTAATTTTGAATTGTTTTGGACGTTCCTTTGAAAACAGTTGCCCTTACCAAATGACCTTTAACACATCATCCAACTCAGCGCTAAAATTAATTAGTTCTCTCAAAACACCTGGGTATGTTGATGATACACTTTCATCATGAACACGCAAGGCCAGTTCGAAAAAGCCACAGAAACGAATAGAGTTTATTACAATATTTAACACATACCTATTGTGCCTAACTTCTTCATTATATTCCGCAATTTACCTTCTATAGGCACTGTCCAATTGTGCAGCTTCGTTAACAGTTCCAAAAAGTGTCAATTTCAAACAGCTGAAGATTGGTTGGTTGGTTCCTCAGTTTAGGAGCTGCGACAACGCAGTCATGTAGCCCCCTGTACTTTGGGTGTGTGGAGAAACTGTCTGATAACCGGTGTTAATTGTGATGGCTGTATTAGTGAGTGTTATCTGTTTTAATTCAAGTAAGGACTGCAGACAGTGAATTTCAAGCAGTTCCTACTTTTGCCGCCAAAGGCCACCGTAAACGACTACTAGTTCAGAACTTGGTTACTACACGCCACCGCAGTCGGTTCCTGGCGACGAACGTTGGAACCTAAGAGCGTTGTTCAAATTTTTAACCTATAATTTAGCTTCACACAGGTGTAATAAGTGGAAGGTTCTTTAACATGCCATAAATCTATGATATGGGACCGCCGGCTTTACTTCCCCTCCAAAGGAATGCATACTGAGGGATTTTTAACGCTCTTAAAAATTCGATGACTTCGGCCAGGTTTGAACCCGCGATCTTGGGCACAGAGGATCAGCATGCTACCAACTACGGCACCGAAGCCGCTCAGCTGAAGATTCATGTTTCTTTATTTTAGGGATTAATTTCCGTAACTCCTATTTTGGTCCACGCGGATTCTCCAAAAACGAACATGGGAAACAGAATAAAGCGTAGTCATTTACGGAAATGACCACATTCCATTACGACGATTTCACTTTAGATAAACTTAGAACGTATTTCCTCAATTTTCTAAAGTGAAAGGTTCCACAAGGGCCTGGTAATTTCTAGAAGGAATTCGTGGTGACCCCTGTGTGGGGATTGCCATCTCATTGGTCAGACACGGTAGCCTCGGGAGAGCCCAGCTACCCCCTCTCAAGTAAAGCAAATGTGTATATATAGCCTGTATTTCTGGGAGTCGTCCTCTGTGGACTCCGACAACTCTGTAGATTACTACTATGTACATATCGCTCCTTGAGCTATTAACCAGCTGTGCTGTATACAATGGCATATTATTAAATTATAATACATTTTTCCACGTCACAACTTACGACACCACGGAATTTCAGTAATTCTACTATATCACACATGAATGCTTGATGTATACTTCAGATTACAGTAACCTCTATCGATTATACATTCCATATCGTGCTCATAAATACTCTTAACTTGTTTCAACTTCATCGCTTATCATTTCTATAAAACATTTCATCTCGTTACACACTGTAGCGATTCATTTGCGATATTGCCTTATCATTGTTTACTTCATAAAACTACGTTACATTTAACCATTACACTATAAGATACGTCTGTATATAAACATCAGATTAATAAAAATAAATTCCATATCCTCACAATTCTCGTTACATTTTCTGAATAAACATTCATTTCAACATTATCTAACATCTGTCATAACAATGGGTCGATATATTCCAATTACATTTCGCTTTTCTTCGTATTTACCACTAGCTTAGCGATGTCATAATTCCGCTCTTGCAAATAAGCTATCAATTCCTCTTTCAAAATATGTTATAGCCCACAATCAGTTGCATCCTTCATGATAAATATACTGACGTTCGATATTGAACTCGGTCACTTGTTTTAAACAAATCTTCAGATTTAAATAACTATTAATATGATCTGAATTGTATAAACTGACATGTTCCTTAGAATTCGACGAATAAAAAATACTATAAGTATTTATAATATTATGATAATATTATAGATATTTTTGCTACCAGATTATCATTTTAAATTTTGTAAATATTGTCAATTCAAATTACAGTACAGTAAGTATGTAGTTAGTTTTAGTTGTAAGTATGAAGTTAATTTGTTTATTAGATATATGTCATTGTTCTATTAGACTCTGGTGTCTGAGTGTGTCTGGTAAGGGTGCATGTGAGTGGGCCTGGTGACAGACTGTTTTAGTGGTAGTATTTGTTGTTGGTGAAACTTTAGTATTTTTTTCGTTAGTAGAATTTTAGTATTTAATTGTTAGTAGAAGGTTAGTATTTTGTAGTAGAATTGCTCTTTACTTATTCTGAAAGGGAGTAGCAGCCTTTCAGAATAAATCAATTCTTTACTAGTCTAATAGATGGTTAAGATATTGATAATATAAGCCAACTAATGGCTACACTGCGTTCTGCTGCACGGCTGAAAGCAACGGGAAACTATAGCCGTAATGCTATTCCCGAGGATATGCACCTCTCTATGCATAATTACATGTGATGATGGCCTCCTCCCTTGTAAAATTTCATTCCGGAGGTAAACTAGTCCCCCGTTCGGATCTCCGGGTGGGGACTACTCGAGAGGGGGTTAACATCACAGAAGTGACAAAGAGGAAATCTGACATTCTACGGATGGGAGCGTGGAATGTTAGAAGTTTGCTAGGAAGTGGAAAGTTAGAAAACTTAGAAAGGGAAATGGATAGGTTGAGGTTGGATTTGGTTGGGATTAGTGAAATGCGCTGGCAGGAAGAACAGGACTTTTGGTCAGGAGACTATAGGGTCATTAGCACTAAATCAAACAATGGCCAAGCAGGAGTTGGTCTCATATTGAGTAGGAAACTTGGACAGCGGGTGGAATATTATGAGCAATACAGTGAACGGATTATTGTAGCAAAAATCAATACTAAACCTACCTGCACCACAGTGGTACAAGTCTATATGCCTACCAGTCAAGCTGATGATGAGGATGTTGAAAAGGTCTACGATGAAATAGATGACATTCTGAGGTATATCAAAGGTGATGAAAATGTTATAGTAATGGGAGATTGGAATGCTGTGGTAGGAAAAGGGAGAGAAGGGAAGATAGTAGGAGATTTCGGATTAGGTGAAAGGAATGATCGAGGAAGCAGGCTGATGGAATTCTGCACCGAACATGAGTTGGTCATAGCTAACACCTTATTCAATAACCACAATAGAAGAATATACACATGGATGAGACCAGGAGATACAGGGCGTTACCAAATCGACTTCATTATGGTCAAGCAGAGGTTTCGAAACCAGATTTTGGATTGTAAAACATATCCTGGTGCTGACATAAACTCTGACCACAATCTGGCTGTAATGAAATGCAGATTAAAGTTGAAGAAACTGAAGAAAAGTCAAAAGCCAAACAGGTGGACAATAGACAGACTGAAAGAGAAGGATGTAAACGAAAGATTCAAGAAGAGTATAAAGGAAGGACTAATGAAAAACCCTAAACAAACTTCAATTGCAGACGAATGGGCACTTTTGAAGAATGAAATAACAAAATCCGCAGAAGAAAACATTGGTAGGGAAGAAAGAATAGGTAGAAAACTGTGGATCACTCAGGATATACTAGAATTGATGGATGAAAGGCGGAGACACAAGAATCTAAGAGATGAAGAGGGGAAAGCAGAATACAGACGTCTGAGAAATGAGGTTAACAAGAAGTGCAAGGAAGCGAAAGAAGAATGGTTGAAAGAGAAATGTGCAGGTATAGAAAAGTGTCTGAAATTAGGAAAAGTAGACACAGCTTATCGAAGGATTAAGAATACTTTTGGGGAAAAGAAGACTACGTGCTGTAATATTAGGGACACAAATGGAAAGCCTCTAACAGATAGGGAAGAAAAGGTTGAGAGATGGAAAGCTTACATAGAGTGCTTGTATAAGGGAAAGGAGATTGAGAATCATGTAATGGAAAGGGAGGAGGAAATTGATGAGGATGCAAAAGGAGATTTAATATTGAGATCAGAATTTGACAGGGAAGCCTCCGTGGCTTAGGCGGCAGCACGCCGGCCTCTCACCGCTGGGTCCGTGGTTCTAATCCCGGTCACTCCATGTGAGATCTGTGCTGGACAAAACGGAGGTAGACAGGTTTTTCTCCGGGTACTCCGGTTTTCCCTGTCAAAATTTCATTCCAGCAACACTCTCCACTATCATTTCATTTCATCTGTCATTCATTTAATCATTGCCCCAGAGGAGTGCGTCAGGCCTCGGCAGCCGGCACAGTCTATATCCTCGCCGCTAGATGGGGGCTTCATTCATTCCATTCCTGACCCGGTCGGAGACTGGAAGCAGGCTGTGGATTTTCATTTTCATCAGAATTTGACAGAGCATTAGAGGACTTAGGCAGGAACAAAGCACCAGGCATAGATGATATACCGATTGAGTTGCTACGCTGCATAGGAGATGAAGGTCTGATCAGGTTATTTCACTTGGTGTGTAGGATTTATGAGACAGGTGAGGTACCCCCTGATTTCAAGAAGAATGTTATCATCCCTATACCAAAGAAAGTGGGAGCTGACAGATGTGAAGATTACCGTACAATCAGCTTGATTACTCATGCTTCAAAGATCCTGTCTAGAATAATTTACAAGAGGATTGAAAGCCAGATAGAAACAGAGTTGGGTGAAGACCAGTTTGGTTTCAGGAGAAATGTAGGAACAAGGGAAGCTGTACTAAGTCTTAGGCTGATTTTGGAAGGTAGAATAAGGAAAGATAAGAGAACGTTTATGGCATTTGTAGACTTAGAAAAGGCTTTTGATAACGTTGATTGGACTAAATTGTTTGACATTTTGAAATCTATTGGAATAAAGTACAGGGATAGGAGGGTGATATACAATCTATACAGAAACCAGACAGCAGTCATTCGAGCTGAAGGATATGAGAGAGAAGCTGGTATTATGAAAGGTGTAAGGCAAGGCTGCAACTTATCACCCATACTTTTCAATCTTTACATTGAACAAGCAATGAAGGAAATTGGAGAAAAATTTAAAGTGGGAGTGAAGATTCAAGGAGAAATAATTTCAACTCTGAGATTTGCTGATGACATCGTCATCTTGGCCGACAAGCCTGAGGATTTGAATGAGTTTTTGAATGGTATGGATTCCATCTTACGGAAGGACTTCGTGATGAAAATGAATAAATGTAAAACAAAAATACTGGAATGCAGCCGAAATAAATCAGAAACCTCTATGGAGATCAAATTGGCAGGTGAAAAGCTGAAGGAAGTAGGAGACTTCAGTTACTTAGGAAGCAGAATAACCAGTGATGGACGAAGCAAAGAGGATATAAAAAGTAGGTTGGCTCAGGCAAGGAAAGCCTTTCTACAAAAAAGGAATCTGTTGACATCGAATATAGATTTAGGTATTAGGAAGTCATTTTTGAAAGCCTTTGTCTGGAGCGTGGTGCTCTATGGAAGTGAAACTTGGACTATTGGTGCAGCAGAAAAGAGGAGAATTGAGGCATTTGAAATGTGGTGTTACAGGAGAATGATGAAGATCAGATGGGTAGATAGGGTTACAAACGAAGAGGTATTAAGGCGAGTGGGAGAGGAGAGATGTTTCTGGCGACTGCTAATGAAGAGAAGAGATAGGTTGGTAGGACACATACTAGACACCCAGGAATAGCAAGCTTAGTTATGGAAGGAAGGGTCGAGGACAAGAACTGTAGGGGTAGACCAAGGTTAGAATATGTTAAACAGATTGCCTCGGATGTAGGGTGTGGTAGCTATGTAGAGATGAAACGATTAGCTCAGGATAGGGAGGCATGGAGAGCTGCATCAAACCAGTCAAAAGACTGAAGACTCAAACAACAACATAAGGGCCTAGGCCTACCAAGCGGCCGCTGCCCAGCCATTTGGCCTGCAGATATTGGGGGGAAGCGTGATCAGCGCATCGGGTCCCCTCGGCCGTTAATCTTGGTTTTCGTGATCGGGGCGCTGCCTCACTGTCAGACAGCTACTCAATTGACCTCACGAGGCTGAGTGCACCCCGATCCAGCCCTCACGTGAGTTTCTAAAATCCCTGACGGAGCCAGGAATCGAACCCGGGGCCTCCGGGTGAGAGGCAGGCTCGCTACCCTAACACCACGGGGACGGTCATTAGTTTATTAGTGCAATTATTATTATTTACGTGTTGGACTGCAGATTGCTTCTTAAAATGTTAGCATATCTGAATACTTACGTCGAGTCTGGACTGAAGCTACACTTGAGAGCGTATCGCTTGTGGGCCTCTATCTTGTGTTTGGGGTTTAGTTTGGTGGGCTCTTCGGCCACACCTCCCGTCAGGCTCCAGATGTAGCAGTGGCCTCGGTTATTCACGGCTGCCATGTACGAGCCCTCAGGGTCAATTGCGATGTCTTGGATTGAAGCTTCTGCCTCTGGAATCTGACAAAAATATTACATGGATTAGGAATCATTCCTTACATAAAGTAAATCTTTTTAAAAAGAGCAATGATTGGGACAAAGAAGATTTTTGCAAAAATCTGTATTAAGACTGTCTCGTTACAATTACAAATGCATTTTATGATAGATATCATTATGCTTGGGGGTGCAAGGTGCAAGGAGAAGGTAAAATAAGTAATATGAATTATATAGCTGGACAATTTGAAAAACAGAGAGAGAGAGATTGGCCAATGGCAATCGAAATGTGGATATAGAAAAGTCATCATCATCTTCATTTCCTCTTTTCCAGCTGACACTGGGTGGGGGCAAATATGGTTCCTCTCCACTTTGTTCTGTCGTTCCACCATTCCTCTTCCGACACGGTGTTCCAATCCAGGTTCCGTTTTCTAATGCTATTCTTCACCGAGTCCATCCAACGCATTCTTGGTCTTCCTCGTCCTCTCTTCCCTGTCATCCGTCGTTCCAGTGCTCGTCTTGGTAGCCTTACTTCATTCATCCGTTTGACATGTCCAAACCATCTCAATCTGTTTTGCTCCAGTTTGTCATTTAGTTTCTGTACTCCCAGTTCTTTCCGTATATCATCATTTCTCACTCTGTCTCTCCTCGTTTTCTGGACCATACTTCTCAGAAAAAGTATCGCTAGGTAATAGTGGTGGTGGTTGTATCATTTAGTGGATTGGATATCACGATCAACAGCCTCCCATGAAATCAAAATAGACACAAAATTGAAATTTTTTTTGAAAATCTAAACCATTATTAGATTCAAAGAGTATAATATGGACCATTGGGTACTGAAACCTATTGTCTTTGCAGAATGAAGAGTTATTATGTCCTGGAGGTACACACTTTTGTATCATCCAATCATATTAATATTTAGAATCAAAATGCTTCTATATGAGCAATTAATTATGCCCAAGACAGTGTCATAGTTGTACCGCCTAGGTAACGCAGGTCAGAACGACCTTGGAGTGGTGGTCTGGAACGAATCCAGAGGGTGGGGTTTTACTGCTAGATGCCCTCCCAAATAATAAGTAGTCATGTTTAAAAACAGTAACAAAGAAAAGTATTCTTTAAATAAAAGGGAAGTACATAGGGGTATTGGGGTGCAAACAAATAATAAAGACACTTAGGGCCTAGAGAAAATAGTGGGAACTCCTTAATGCTGGTCAACTATGGGCAATGCAAGCCCAAAAGAAAATGTGCCAAATAACAAAATAAATATCCAGGCTCTGGAGAGCGGGAGCAAGAAAGTAGAACTGCCGACCGTGGCAGCAAGAGGGTGGAAATTCGTGGTAAGAGACGCCACTGAAGCTACGTTATAGCTCGGGCATGAGCTTGCAAATCAAAAGGCGAATTTAAATTGAAATGCCCGGGAGGGCTTACTGAGCTCCAAACGACTCGTAAAATGAAATGAAACATTGCGGCAATGCAATGAGAAAGCATGAAGCTATAGGCCTAAAACAATGTGCCACGGGGCACTGAACAATGGCCAAACCAGCTATCGACAATGTAGGGTTATGCCGATAATAATTACGTTAGAATCCCCGTCCAAAATAATACAGCTTTGTATTTCACAGTTGTCCTTCCTAACATTAGAATACACAATCCCTAACCGCAAAACAGTTATGGTGGCGTCCTTTCTCGGTACTTAGAAATCAGGTGGTCTTTCACTAAGACAAGTTAGACGTAATAGTTAATGCAATAATTTGCCCAAGCCCAAAATATAATAGTAGGAAACACAGCTTGGCGTATATAATAATATCCAGTGCGGATATTGAAGATAACTCAATTTAGACAAGGTAGACCATGATGTTGGCCTGCCGCGTGGTACCGCCGTTACAAGTTCAAAATGTCTAAGGACACAAAGGCATCTTAACGCGCACTGATGCGAACAAAATTATTAATCTAGAAAAGCTCCATCGGAAGAAAATAACAAAACATCTCAAGCTTATATATAGCACACTTTACAGTACCTTGTCCACAGGTGGCCTAAGCCACGGCGAAATCGGCCAGGATCCGAGGGCTCCTGGCCATGCTTCCAGTAAGCGTTACATTTTGCTTACCAGCACAACCGTCTAGTTCAAATGTTCAGAGACGAAAGATTCACGTCTACTTGACGCTGGAGCCCAGCAAGGCTCTCACGCATGCGCGCGCAGATCGGCCAATCAGGCTGCGGCAGTTTGCCGCGGGCAGAAGTATAACATTTTGTTCTCAAAAGTTCCGGAAAGGTCTCGCAACATCTAGGAGCTTCTCGTCGCTCGCGGGACCGGAAACACACGTTGCATGGCAGAGAAGGGGTCAGCGGGAGTTTGAAATATTTTGAAATACAGAGTTCAAGAGCCCGCCTTCTGGGACAAGCAGCCCAGAGAAGGGGGAGGGGTAGGGACAAATTATTGTGGCAGGCGTTCGACTGGCACAATAGTCGCAGTATATAACCTTAAATGTCAGGATATACTGGTAACTCAAAACTTCTAGCAATGAGATATCAAAAAATTAGTCGAAATAAAATGTAAATTTTGAATACCAATATCAAATAGTTGACCTAAGTGGCCAATTAATGTTCAATATCAAATAACTAGCCATGTAGCTGAGACCTGTTAGAACTAAATTTTTTTACTCGCCAAGAGCGAAGTGCTGGCTGAAATCTCTTATTTCTTTTGTTAATTCTTGCCCTTTGAGATCAGTATGGCAACAATACTGATGTAGAGGATTTGGATAGATTCTTCATGAGATAACACCAATTGTATCGACACTTGGGAGACCATAAAATCTAACCAAATCTTGGCTAGATCCAAATGAACAACAAACTTTTAATCATTTTATGATATAATGGTAGCTATTTTAAGTACCGGTAATACCGTACATCTAACATGAAAATTTCCATATATGATTAACAAATGCAGCTAAGAAATCAAGGAGACCTGCAGAATGACTGCTATCAGTTCCCGGATTAATAACAATACTACTGCTGTACTACTGTGATGCCATACCAATATACATAGCAGAAGGCAAATAGAAAGCAGTGACTTGCCACGAAAGTTAGTTATTGTTGTTTTAAGGGGTAGAACTACAAGGTCATCTGCCCCGAATTGCCAGGAAAGAGCATCATTCAGACACACAAGAATGACATCACATGAACAAAACTTTCAGGTATTCCTTCGTCGGTGGAAAAGACAGGGAGTCGAGCGATGACCTTTTTTCAAATTCCCGTATAATTCCCGTATAATTCCCGTACGAAAATCCACCAAATTCCCTTATATTTTAGAACTTTCTAAGACTCGAGTTCGCATACCGAATGGCTGAAAAATGAATCTTAAAACGCTAATCAAGATTTACTGGCGTAAGTAACTGAATTTTTGGAGATAATTCCGCAGCCCACGGGTGATGGCAAGATTTAGGCCTAATCCGTAGCGTAAGCAAAGCGCGCGCGCGAGTTAATTCTCTCGCAGATGGGATGAGATGCTACGAACACAAATAAAATACCTTTTACCTGAGGAGAGCTGATATAAATGACTATTTTACTGAGGAGGACAGAGAGTAGAGAATAGGAGTGTCACATAAAAATGTTTACGGGAAGTGACTGAATCGTATGGTACCGTAACCGTATGGAGCTTCCACGAGTTAAAATGGTACCATAACACTAATAATAACAAAATGGCACCGAAGCTTATGCATAGCGAACTTCCGGTCCGCGAATCTCCATTTGATTTTCATTGGCAGTGAATCGTTCGTTCGTGATTATCTTCTTTATTATTTCGGATTGTGGTTTTGTTTTTATACGTTCAACTTATGAAATAAGAACTAGAGGGTTGGCCTTTCATGAATATTCCCAAGACAAGTGTCTCCTAAAAGAATAATTGGTAACACTTCGCATCACAGACGACCACAACAAACAGCTTGCCTACAAAGTGTGCGATTTGCACATTTCAAACGGCAGTGGTTTAACATATCTTAGACTACAATAATTAAATTGGTGCAAATTAAATACGTTATATGTGAGAATATTATTATAATTTGCTATCAGATTGTTATATTAGTATATAGGTATTATGCATTAACGTGCCCCCATTAAAATGCTAAAGTGTTACGGAAGCTACGAGTTATAGGCTATTCGCCGTACCGGTAGGCCTAATATTTACTAACAACGCATCGTTTCTTCTTTAATATTTATACAATCATTATAATTATAATAGCCTATCTATTAACACTTATTTAACCAATAATCATTTTATAATTCTATACATATTCCAGGTATTGCAAGAAAGCGATATTTGACAGCACATGCTTTCCACCTTAAAATCCAACCGTGCCTAGTTTTCAGTACCTCTGGAAAATATTACCGTAAGTTAATAAACCAAACAACTGGCGACAATTTTTTTTTAAAATGCTCATTTACATCTTCACCCTAGTCTACGTACAGTACCATACGGTAATCACTGAAAGGGTAGGGGGGTTATGACCTCAATTTCACAAACGAACGAACCTCATTTTGCATGAATTATGGAACCCGAATCCTAATGGAGGTATGGATTGTCTGCATTTAGAAATATGTTAGTCAATAATTTAAAACAAGTTGCCAGAAAACTAAATACAAAAAGCTGCGTGCCTACTGCGGTGTTAAGAAAAAAAAAAAAAAAAAACACTTCGCCAAGATTATACGACGTGCATACAGTTAAATACAATCATCCAATTGGAGAAACACTTCTTTGTCACGATCTTATAAGCAATATAAACATAAACTGCTGTAATTTACGGGAAAATGTGCAACATTTAGAGACTACGAGTGTTGTATGTGGCACAACGTTAGCTGACATTTCGCATCATTAATACATAACGAATGAAAACATGCAGAGCTTTCTCACTGCACACAGCTGAAGATCATACATATCATTCTTGGTGCATTTTACGTTCTCTTAACAACAATAATTTGCTTAGTTACATGCAAGGAAAATTGTAGTACACAGTTCCCATTGCTTCCATTACCTGACTATTAAACCAGAAGCTGGTAATGCATAACCATATGCCGGTGGCGCGTCCTATGGCAAATGAAAGATCGAAAGAAAATGTAAGCTCTATAGAAGCACGGAACAAGACGATACAATTTTCTACAATACTGAAAATAGTCAAAATACCCTTTGTAATAATGAATAATAATTTTGGGGGTCATGTAGTAATAGTTGTTACCCACCCACTATCCCTCTTTAGATCACGACTTTTATAGTAAAATTGGAGGTGGAGGTGTTACACGCGTAAATTATGAGTATTGTTAACCCCGCGCATTCAGTACTGACAGCCTTCATGTCACTTTGCCCCGCCTTTCCTCTCCGCAACCCATGCCACACGGTAAGAATTCTGAGCATGCTTCTCACCTACATCCTGTATTTCGAAGGAAACAATGCGAAGGATATGTCGGGAGCTTGGAACAGCTGAGCTGTTTTGCTAAGTTTTTAGTGTTGTTGTAAATCAACTGATTCGAATAATACACAGCGCTACACTTCAGACATTATTTCTGTACAATTATACGTAATATATTTAAAAAAACGATCCTGAGTCAACACAGAGGGCATTCAAACAGAGAAATACGATACTTTTAGATGAATAAATAAATTACACACCGAAGCTATACTACCTTTATCATCGGTATTCAATTCAATAAATACGACAAAGAGGGCAAACACTCTACAGCTAATGAATATAAAAACACTCACCATGCAATGATTATCCTTTAACATGAAACAAGAGTCGGATTGGAGGTCGTTTACAGCTTACTACAGTAGTCGGCAGATAACACCATGCACACTCACTGAATCGCGACTCTCTACGGTTAATATTAGCTTTCGTGGTAACACAAAAGTAAAGTTAAGGTAAATACATATTTAGCACTGAGCACTCAAACAAGCCGCTCTGTGGCGATATTACTGCCGTGGTTTTATATTGTCGAGTTGTGGGCTATTGAATGACAGACGGTATTTTGAACACTAAGACGGGAAACAATAGCCTGTGCTCTATTATCGATTGACGCAAGCGAACTGACACCAATAAATAAATTATCCTCAGTCACTTGGCAAGGGTTTCTTTGACACCCTCCATCCCTTCATTGTCCCTATCATCGTCACCACCATCATTGTCTTCGTCAGAGCTTGATGAATTGCCAAGGTTAATAATCATTCCATCCACCGCGATATCCATACCGCCTTCAGTATTTCTTTCTGTACATGCTGTACGGGATGTGTCCAGTCCTCGGGTCGAACTTCGGAGAAGTAAAAATAACGAAACAATGACAATGAAAGGAAATCCCACACAGACAGTGGTTAACAAGCGACTGAAACAATGCCTGTCCATACGAGAAGAATTCTGTCACTTATGTGGTGAATTTTGTAGCCACATGTTGGTGACAGGTGTTTGATAGTAAAATGTCGAGAGCTGTGAGACATTGTTTGTAGTTTTTGAAATTTATGCATGTGCATTGAGTGTTTGCACAGACTTTAAAAACAATTTGGTATGCGAAAGTAGACCATGGAAATGCTAAAAACAGTAAAATTCCACACGTGACACGCCGCGAATACTTTTTAATTTAGATTTATTTTATCCAAGTAGATAATAGAAAATAAAATAATGCAAAACGAAATTAAATAAGTCACTTTGACAAATACAAGATTGTTACTAGGAACTTCAGTTATACAGAGCACAAAATTATGTTCTTTTGACAGTACTAATTTCAGAATAGGAACTGTATTCTAGTCATACATAAATTAAATAAGTCACTTTGTTAATACTAGATTGTGGTTAGGAACTTTAGTCACACAAAATAAGATAAAACAAACAATATTCAAGGATTTATTAACTTAAAGCTTCACTAGGGAACTCATCTGCTCTTCAATTTTCTATGCTTCAGAACGGGCGTCATTCAATATCTTCTTTTTTTCCCAATTACTGGATATATTTCGTGCCTTTTCTTTCGACTGCCACCTTAGCCGTCGCTTCGCACCTGTTTTGCTTCTTTGAACACGGCGTAGGAGTTTCGTGCAGTATGGACTCTTGCTCACGGTTATCTTTTCTACTCCACCAGCTGCCATCACAGCGTCCTGATCAGTAAGCATTCCAATCAGACTTGCTTCTTTGTGATTGACGATCATGCACTCCTTGTTCAGGGAGAAACCTCTGTCTAGAGCTGCATTGTTGTGATAAAAAATCAGTATCATTTTAACGAAGGTTGTGAGATCGTTTTTGGCAGGAACTGAGGAAGGTGCTGAAGCCACTAATTCAGACCATAGCACGTCGAGCTGTGGCTCTTTTCCGTCGAACTGCTTAAAACGCAAAGTGATGGAGGGCAGTCTCAGAAGTGCGGAGTAGCTGCTCTTGATGTGGTCAGCCATAGCGCCAGAAATCAAATTCTTCTGATTACGAAGAATTTCCAGGGCAATGACGATCCTAACTTCTTTCAACTTAGGAGTCTCAGCGACCCCTACAAGGTATAGGCAGGAAATAGCACGGGTCATCTTGTGAGCAAGAGATGACCTCTCTTTGATTTTTTTCAGCCATAGGAAATTGCGAAATTGCAGCACATCCGCGTCTCGAATTTTCTGAGATCTTGAGTTGTTAGCTTCTTTAAGGGCTGCTCTTGTCGAGAAACCCAGGTCTCCTCTGTGAATAACAATGTGGTCTGATTCCTGTATGTCATTGTCAGCAACGAGCACGGCGCGCGTAGCCCTGCGCGGGGAGGGTACGGCCGGCGGTCGGCCGGGCAAAGCATGCATTCGACGTTGGCTGGGTTCTCATCCCGCTTAGCAGCGCGGTCTGCAGGCGAAATAGAAGACTGAGCGGGAGGACTCTACCGAGCGTTCGGGGGCTAAGAAGTCAGGCATTATGAGACTTTTCAAGATTTCCCGTATCAAGTGCGAATTTCCCGTATAATTCCCGTATTTTTCCCGGGTCACTAAAATTCCCGTATTTCCCGTATCGCTCAACACCCTGAAAAGAGTAAAAGACTGCTCCCTGGGAAGGACACATACCTAGACACTCTGTGGGATGGGAGAAGAGGGGAAAAGAGAAAGGAAAGTGGACAAGAGGAACATAGTATAAAACAAAGTCCCCGATTCTTGGATGTATCGGGTAAACTCAAGAACCACTGGATGGATTTTTATGCGGTTTTCACCATTCTATAAAGGATTTCTCGAGGAAGGTTTCTGTAGAAAAACATTCATTTATGACCAAAGGAAGCCGAGCAGTAACGATTTCAGTGAATCGAGTCGAAGAAAAACCTGCCGTTATTAGAAATATTATTCATTTCAGGTTCCGTATTGACAGTAATTATGAAGAATAAGAATTTTCAATCTTTCCGCCTATTCAATACTTTAATTTATGTCACATTTCAGGGGTACATGTTTCGAGTCCCGCTTTTGGACCCTTCTTCAGCCCACAAACTTATATTTAGAAAACATCTAAACACAAAGAACATCGAAAATCTTTACGATGACATAAAAATACACATACACAATAAATGGTTAAAAACACTGAAACAATATCTAAAAATCTAAAAAATAGCATGCATGGTTCACAAATTTCAGGTACACATTTTGCACTTGTTCTGTTCTATGTAAAACGTCATTTGACACTATATGACGACAGACACGTTTGTTGACGGTCGATGTCTATAATTGGTATACTGTAGGACACCTTTGCGGCTTATCTTGTATTATTCCTAAAACACTTCTATTGATGTGGCTGAAGACGAGGTTGGAAGGCGATTGCTGAACCTTTTGATCAAATTCTTTGTTATAAATGTGGCATTTGGCAATCTGTCTTTGATAAATTGAAAACTCTTCTGTCACACGGTATCTGAAATGATTGACCATATTTAGTACTGATGTTAGCTGATTATAAGGAACAACTACGGAAAACAGCTCAAAAACGGATTAAAAAACTTACGGAAAAAACAACAAAAGAATTTGGCATCTTGTTTGTTACTCTTGACCCTGAAGAAGACAAACGGTGCAAATTAGAACAATGCTTATTACTTATAAAACAGCTTAGTTGAAATTAAGAAGTATTGGTCGTTTGAGTTTTAGAAATAGTAAAACTTACCGATGTCAAATGAAAACAGCCCTGCGAGATCATGTGGAGGTCAAGCTCCGCTTTGCGAGAGCAGCTTGCTACTACTGGGCGCGTGTGCCTGGCAGGTGTTACGAAGTTAACAGCCTGCTCGGCGCAGAGAGGGGGGGGGGGGCAGCAGAGAGCGGGGCAAAGCGGTTTGGATGAGTGGGTGGGGGAAGGGAGAGGGATAAGGCTTATGGAAGGAAACCGATTGGCTTTAAGTTCTATGGCGGTTTATGTGTTTTGACGTTTAGAAGATGATCTGCTATCGTATCGAATAGTATGTTTGTCTCAAAAATGATGTCGTTTAAATTATTAGAATAATTTGATCTCTGGGATGTATTTATATGAACTGCTTCTAAGACGTTCATCAAACTGCCCTTATTGACGTAATGTAAGATGTTCATGTCCTTGTCTATGGTCGTAACTTTATGACCGGATTCCTCCATTGCTGAAAATTTTCTGTGTTCAATGGCAGAAATATGTTCATTATAACAAATACGGAAGCTTCTTCCGGTTTGGCCGACGTACGGAGCCTTGCACTGGTTGCAATTGAGCTCATAAACACCGGATTTCGTGTGTTTATTCGTGACGTTGATTTTACTGGAATTGAAGAATTTTTTAAAATTTGAATTATTGGTTTTGTAGGCTATGTATATATTGTATTTCTTTAAGACGCTAGTTACTGTATAAATACTGCGGTCTATATAAGTTAAAGTGGCGAAACTTTTCTTGGTAGAACTATCTTTTGATAATTTAGTAACAGGTTTGTTTTTCAATTTATAAAACAAATTATTGACATAATTGCGACTATATCCATTGACTGGCTATTTGATGTATTATTTTGATTTCTTTTTCCAAATCACTGTCGGACAATGGTAGTCTTAAGGCTCTGTTAATGAGGCTTATAAAAGTCGCATTTTTGTGGTTGCCCGGGTGGTTAGAATCTTGACGTATGTTCACGTTTGTCTGTGAAGGCTTCCTATAAATATTATACTGTAACCGGTTATCTTTTTTAGTAACTGTTAAATCTAAATTAATTTTGTTATCTTTTTCTGATTCTAAGGTGAATTTAATGTTATTATCGATGCTATTTAAAATGTCCAGTACCTGATCTATTTCTTGTACTTGGTTGTTTATGATTAGGAAAACATCGTCCACATACCTGTCCCAGAACTCAATGCCTTTGATTTTATTAATAATTTTTTCCTGCTCCAGATGGTCCAAGTATATGTTGGCCAAAATGCCTGAAAGAGGGGATCCCATAGCGAGACCTTCAAATTGCTTATAGATCTTCCCATTAAAGGTAAATACGTTGTTACTAGTGACGAATTTTAAAATTGCTATGAACTCTTCTATTTCTACTTTAGAAAGATCGCTGTCGTTAATCAACTTATTATGGACAATTTCTATAGATTTCTCAACTGGGATGTTGGTGTACATATCTTTGATGTCAACGGAGTGCATAGTGTTGTTGTCGCTGAGTTTTAAATCTATCGTTTTTTCACAAAAATGCATGGTGTTCTTAAATGATGAATTGGCTTTCAATCTGTAAAATTTGTTCAGATATTGCTGTGCGAATTTAGCCAGTTTATATGTCGGACTGTTTCTAAAATTAACGACTGGTCTAATCGGGGTGTCTGGTTTGTGTATTTTGGGTAGCGATCTTAATGTGGGGAGGCCGGGATTCATATTAATGAGTTTGTCAGCCTGATTTTCTTCTATGATAAAAATGGTATTTTTAATAACTGTTTTAGTTGCTTCTGAATGGAATTGGTTGGGTCCTTTTTGATTTCAGTGAATCTATTGGCATTTAGAAAGTCGTTGGTTTTGTTAACATAGTCATCTTTGCTAATCAATACCGTGGTATTTCCTTTGTCAGCTTTTGTTACTATTATGTTGTTATTGTTAATTTTAGTGATGAGGGTTTTGGATTTCAAAATATTGTTACGATTTATTTTTATTTGTGTTGATTATTTTCTTGATTTTCTTATTGGTTTCGAATCTGGCCGTGTTCTGTTCTTCGGTTGGGAGTTTTCGAATGGCTGCTTCAGTTTCTGCTACAAGGTTAATTAGATCGTTATTATTATGGTTTTGTTCCCAATTATGTTTGGGGCCTTTCCGGAGTAAATCCAATTCGTTTTGGTCGAACCTGACATTGGTCAAATTTCATGTCTTTATATCTGAACTTTAACCTGTTGGCTTGGCCAGCCTTGCGATTATTAGAAATATTATTCATTTCAGGTTCCGTATTGACAGTAATTATGAAGAATAAGAATTTTCAATCTTTCCGCCTATTCAATACTTTAATTTATGTCACACTAGCTGTTACCCGCGGCTTCGCCCGCATTAACATTGGGAATCCCGTTATAACATTAGTTATATAGATAGATAAGCATGGGTCCTAGTAGAAAATAATTCTATCACCTGAAACCAAAAATGCATGGGACGAAAAAAACATCAAAATATCATGTTGGTTTCGGACCCTAAAAGACGTGAAAAATATAATAAAAGTATTAAAAAAACATTTTTTTGAAATGTCATTCGAATCAATTTTTATGTCATTCCTGGCACTTTGAAAATTCCGGCCAAAATGTACAAAATCATTAATAACTCCCTAAGTATTCGTCGTATGATGAAATAGCAAGAGACAAAAAAGATGTAATGTGTTATTGTCTACATCATAGGCCATGTATAATTTTACATTTTACCTGTTTTTTTCCCCAGAATTTCACCCCTCCCCATGGGCCACTTAAATTGGATTTATGAAAAAACGGTGGAACACCTATTTATTTATTTTTTATGCTGATTTTTTTCCGCTGAGTTTCAAACTCCTCGCCTATGTCGTTTAAGAGATACACGCTCCGTTAGGATTCCTTCAACCCCCACTTTTCACCCTTTTCATCTCATAATATACACCATATCGAAAAACCCTCAGACATGTGTCTTCTTATTTTCAATGATGAGTTTACATGCCGAGTATCACATTCCCCAATGAAACCAATCGGGAGATATTGTTATTCAATGAAATGCAGGTCTACCCCCTTAACACCCCTTTAGAACCTAAATATCCAAAAATCCTTTCTTAGTGGGCGTTTGCGGCCCTTGAGGAAGCGGCATACCAAATTTCATTCCAATCCGTTCGGTGGTTTCTGAGATTTCGTGATGAATGAATCAGTCAGTCAGTGGTATTTGAGCTTTATATAGTAGATAAGCATGGGTCCTAGTGGAAAATAATTCTATCACCTGAAACCAAAAATGCATGGGACGAAAAAAAAAAAAAACATCAAAATATCATGTTGGTTTCGGACCCTAAAAGACGTGAAAAATATAATAAAAGTATTAAAAAAAAACAATTTTTTGAAATTTCATTCGAATCAATTTTTTTGTCATTCCTGGGACTTGGAAAATTCCGACCAAAAAGTACAAAATCATTAATAACTCCGTAAGTATTCGTCGTATGATGAAATAGCAAGAGACAAAAAAGATGTAATGTGTTATTGTCTACAACATAGGCCATGTATAATTTTACACTCAGACATATTACGTTTACCCCCCTCCCCCATAATTTCACCCCTCCCCATGGGCCCCTTAAATTGGTTTTATGAAAAAACGGTCAAACACCTGTTTAGTTATTTTTTATGCTGATTTTTCTCGGCTGAGTTCCGAACTCCTCGCCTATGTCGTTTAAAAGATACACGCTCCGTTAGAAATTCTTCAACCCCCACTTTTCACCCCTTTCACCTCATAATATACACCACATCGAAAAACCCTCAGACACGTGTCTTCTTTTTTTTAATGTTGAGTTTATATGCTGAGTATCACATCCCCCAATGAAACCAATAGGGAGATATAGCTATTCAATGAAATGCAGGTCTACCCCCTTAACACCCCTTTAGAACCTGAATATCCAAAAATCCTTTCTTAGTGGGCGTTTGCGGCCCTTGAGGAAGCTGCATACCAAATTTCATTCCAATCCGTTCGGTAGTTTCTGAGATTTCGTGATAAATGAATCAGTCAGTCAGTGGTATTTGAGCTTTATACAGTAGATTTCAGGGGTACATGTTTCGAGTCCCGCTTTTGGACCCTTCTTCAGCCCACAAACTTATATTTAGAAAACATCTAAACACAAAGAACATCGAAAATCTTTACGATGACATAAAAATACACATACACAATAAATGGTTAAACACACTGAAACAATATCTAAAAATCTAAAAAATAGCATGCATTGATCACAAATTTCAGGTACACATTTTGCACTTGTTCTGTTCTATGTAAAACATCATTTGACACTATATGACGACAGACACATTTGTTGACGGTCGATGTCTATAACTGGTATACTGTAGGACACCTTTGCGGCTTATCTTGTATTATTCCTAAAACACTTCTATTGATGTGGCTGAAGACGAGGTTGGACGGCGATTGCTGAACCTTTTGATCAAATTCTTTGTTATAAATGTGGCATTTGGCAATCTGTCTTTGATAAATTGAAAACTCTTCTGTGACACGGTATCTGAAATGATGACCATATTTAGTACTGAGGTTAGCTGATTATAAGGACCAACTACGGAAAACAGCTCAAAAACGGATTGAAAAACTTACGGAAAAAACAACAAAAGAATTTGGCATCTTGTTTGTTACTCTTGACCCTGAAGAAGACAAACGGTGCAATCAACACAACGGTTCTAATTTGCTTTTCGTTTTTAACCATTTATTGTGTATGTGTATTTTTATGTCATCGTAAAGATTTTCGATGTTCTTTGTGTTTAGATGTTTTCTAAATATAAGTTTGCGGGCTGAAGAAGGGTCCAAAAGCGGGACTCGAAACATGTACCCCTGAAATGTGACATAAATTAAAGTATTGAATAGGCGGAAAGATTGATAATTCTTATTCTTCAGAAAAACCTGCCGTCCGTGCGCCTTTTAAGCTTACGCTGGGTAAACCGTTAAAAATATCTATATACTATGAGTGTAAGAATTGTTCAGCGTGAAAAGTTCTACAATTGAGTCCTTGACAGCAAATCTCTATCTTAAATACATTGCCCAGTGTTTTTAAGTTTTAATTTCTTCCAACTATATCCATTCAGTGGAAATTTAAATTACTAGCTTCGGAGAGAGTTTACGAGCGAGCAAGCCTATTACCACAGCTTCAGCCAGCATCAAACTGTCGAGTTAAAAGACTTCAGAGAAGAGTATATTGTGTTTGGAGTTTCGCTGTTCACCTAAGCTTTTCTGAATAGCATCTGGGACCTTCCTCCCGTGTGCCTTTTAAGCTTACGCTGGGTAAACCGTTAAAGATACGGGGCGGGTTACTAGTTATCTTATATTTAGGTGAGGAGGAGGGAGGCGGTGGAACACTCTTTGAAAGTGGTGGTTAAGAGTGTTGCAGGTGTTACGGTAGCATCCCATGACCTGAGGGATCCAAGGTGGGTTATCAACTGATTCTCAATTCCATGGTAGTTCCTGGTTAACCAGGATCTTAGTTTCAACCTCAAGTCACAAAATTCTATTAGGTCAAAAACTATCCTCTTAGAGCTACAAAAGAACTCACCAGCTGCTCGTTATGGTCAGTCTTGAGATCCCATAAATGTATCACTCCACTCTGGTCCCCCACCATCAGCTCGGCTTGATTCGGGTGCAAACACACACAATTGACAGGAGCAGACACCTGGAAGATACGCTGGCACTGCAAGTTTCGAGACCTGTAATCCATGAACCAAACTAGTGATGAGTGACATCCCGGGTTTTAGTTTTTTTGGCTGAGCTTCTATGTCCAAGATCGCGGGTTCAAAACCGTCCAAAGTTGTCAGATTAAGAGCGTTAAAAAATCCCTCAGTATGCCTTCCATCGGAGGGGAAGTAAAGCCGGCGGGCCCATGTCATAGATGTATGGCATGTAAAAGAACCTTCCACTAACTACAATTGTGCGAAGTTAAATTTGTAGGTTAGATTTGATTAAAGCTTTCTAAGTTCCAACGTTTGTCGCCAGGTGCCGGTTGCGGTGGCATCTAGTAGCCAAGTTCTCGGCTAGGTGTCGTTGACGGTAGCATTTTGTAGCAAAAGTAGGAACTACTTGAAATTGATCGTCTGCAGTCCTTACCTGAATTACAGATAACACACACTAATACAGCCATCACAATTAATTAACACTGGTTATCAGACAGATTCTACACACACCCGAAGTACACGGGGCTACATGACCGCGTTGTTGCAACCCCTAACCTGAGGAACCAACCAACCAGCCTTCTTGGCCATTTATTGAAATAAGATGCCATTTTAGTGGATTTATACGCACAAAATGTGTACTTTGTATAAATTGAAGTGATGCCTTTGTGCAGTGTAGGCTAGTTCTATTGACCCGTTGATTGCTATGCCCGTCTATAGACGGTGCACAACAACTTGAATTTTTCACAGTCCCTGTTCGCTCTCCAGTGCCGAGTCGATCTCTGGCATATTCTGCCATCTGTTGGACATTTTTAGTACCGGTACTACTTTAGTCTGGATTTTTGCTACCAGGAATAACTAACACAGCATTTTGTAGACGTCAGTCCTCTACAGCTGGAGTTGATGTGAACAAGCATGTCGGAACAATAAAAAATTCTTCTCGTTGCGTTATGATTTGGGATCAAAGAATATCAATATTTGTCCTAGTGAGGAGCAACAAGAATTACTTGCCTACTGATTTTAGGAAATAATTTCCTTGTGGGTCCTTCACCTGGTGTGAAGATAAAGCAAGCGAGGGCACAAGAATTTTAATTCCGATTTGTTTCAAAATAAAAATAAATAGACGTGTAGGATTTTGATTTTGTATTAGGTTAATAAAAAAGACCTAAAACCTATACAGGGTGTAACAAAAATGTACGGCACAAAATGCTGGACACACTCCTCACACGTAGACGAAGAAATTATGTTAGATGAACGTGGGTCCAGAAACGCTTTGTTTCCATGTTACACCTCATTGTCTCCAACTCATTAGGCATGGGAAAAACACAAGAACAGAACATTAGAATCATGGGGAACATGCACTCTTGGTTACGTTGTCATTATCGTAAGTGCACCGCCAGTCTTTGTTTTACATGGCTCTGTTGCCATGCGACCTAGCAGATGTGCCTTTAGCTGTGCGACAAAACATGTACATCATGCACGATGGAGCACCTCCTCATTTTAGTGTTAATGTCCGTCGGCTTCTAAATAACAGATTTGGTGACAGATGGATAGGTAGAAGTGGACCAATTGCCTGGCTTTCACGCTTTCCGGACCTAAAAATCACTGGACTTTTATTTGTGAGGGCATTTGAAAGCTCTTGTGTATTGAACCCAAGTACAAGATGTTCAGAGTCTCCGTGCCCGTATTATGGAAGGCTGAGAAACCATACGCAATCCTCCAGGGATACATCAGCGCATCCAAGATTCACTACGATGGCGAGTTGATGCATGTATCATTGCGCACGGAGGGTATATTGAACATCTCCTGTGAGCAAGAGTTGCATTGGTATGCTGGTACGTTCTGTTCTTGTGTGTTTCCCATGATTAATGAGTTGGAAACAATGAGTTATAACATGGAAACAAAGCGTTTCCAGACCCATGTTCATATAACATAATTGCTTTGTCTACGTGTGAGGAATGTGTCCTGCATTTTGTATCGTACATTTTTGTTACATCCTGTATACACAAGACATTTTAAGCTTATTACTTCCCTGATAAGTTGAAATTTACGGGTTCTACATTTATTTTTAATATGGGAATGAGAAACTCAGAACTTAAAAGGTTAAAGAAAGCTTTCCAGTCGGTCAACACAGATTGTGCCCAATTACATTAGGTGGGAAACAAGTGTTTATACAACCTAACCTGAAAGAAATATTTATCCTAAAATAACATGCTTTTAGGTACAAAAATAGGATAAATGTCGCAAAATAAATATGAAATATGTGTGAAACTCTCTTAACCAAAATACAGTAGAGCGTCAATAATCCGAACGTCAAAAATCCGAACACCCGCTTTAAACAAGTGAACTGTAATTTGCACGGCGCCGTGAGAGAACAATGACCTGTTTTAGTGATATTTTAGTGATTTCGTCCAGTTGTGCTTATTTTTTTGTCTATACATACTGTGCCCAAATCCAGTTATCCAGATTTGAGAGCACAGGCCCAGAGGCTAAGTCCAGAGCTGAGGTTTTGAATCGCATGCGCCAATCCTTCTAAGAAGCATTTAGAAGCTTTATGCAGCCAAGAGATCGCTAAGTGACGTAGCTAGGTTATCCGAGTCGAGGCTATATTTGTATAAAATATTTTCCTGTGGAGTAGAAACCTGAGACTAACACCAAATTACTGGCACGGACAAGGGAAGAAGAACGTGCTATATTTCAAGAAAATTGAGCGAGCGGAAGCTGAGATGTTTTAGTTTTAGCCGAGGCCACACAGTGACGTAGAGGAGTCCATCCGCTGGGTATATAAGAGCTGGCAGCCACCACTCAAATATGTTCACTTCTCCATAGGCAACACTCTCCACTATCATTTCATTTCATCTGTCATTCATTTAATCATTGCCCCAGAGGAGTGTGTCAGGCCTCGGCAGCCGGCACAGTCCATATCCTCGCCGCTAGATGGGGACTTCATTCATTCCATTCCTGACCCGGTCGGAGACTGGAAGCAGGCTGTGGATTTTCATTTCTCCATAGGCGCTCCGTCGCTATGGATGTCACTTCTTCGTAAGCGGCCTGTCGCTAGACATATCACGTTGCTCCGAACATCGTTATACTTCAGAATTATCTTCGTGCACATGGTTGCAATACTCTAAGTTTTTACTAGCAAGCAGTTGCTAGGACTTAGTGAAATTCTATGACAGTACATGGTTACTGTACTTCGAAAAGTGTTGAAGTTTTAGTGAAATTCATCGTAAGTTATCACTGAGGTGATAGACTTTGTGGCAGAACATTGGTAACTATTACTGCTACACGGACATATGATAGACTTAGTCTATATTTTTCTTTCCACTGCCCACTAAGATTAAAACTTGGATTATTTTCATCCAATGACCAGAACAGTCTCCCACAAATCCAACCCCTCATCCTCGTCGTGGGAGATGGGCAACGTAATTAAGTAGGGGATTGCCTGTAGGGGTGAAGTACAGTGGGGACTTTATGTGCCTCATGACCGCTACGGTAGCTGTGAAGGCCCTACAGGAACCCTGAAGAAATTACGGCTAACGGGGCTCTGGTGAAGCAACTGCTGCCTTGTAGTTTGGAGTTGGTTCTTCAAAGGCTAAGGGAAGAAACCCTGACAGAAAATCAGCCTGGTGCCTCAGGCTTAAGGTGGCAGCCCCTCCAAGGCACTCGGAGGCAGTGGGTTAATCACTCGCTCCTCTTAAATAAACTGATTACGGAAACTGAAGCGAAATTACAAAACCGGATGGATAACCTGATGACGACTTTTGGCATGAAGGGGACTACGAAAATCGGTTTCTGGAATGTGAGGACCTTGATGGAGAAAACCAGACTGAAACAAGTGACACGGGAGATGAAGAACTATGGGCTGGATATCCTAGGATTGAGTGAAGTGAGGTGGCCAGGATTTGGTGAAATACAGACAACAGATGGAATTACATTTCTCTATTCTGGGGGCGATGATGAAGAACACAGGGATGGAGTGGGGTTGCTGCTCAACAGAAATGCAAAGAGAAGCCTTATGGAGTGGAAGCCAATTTCTAGTAGGCTCATGTTTGCTAGGTTCAAGACAAAGATCAGGAATGTGATCATCATCCAATGCTATGCGCCTACAGAACAGTCGGAGCCAGAGAAGAAGGAGAAATTCTACCAAATGCTGCGAGATGTCACAAGACAAACAAGTAAGAAGGACATTCTCATTGTTATGGGAGACTTTAATGCAAAGGTGGGCTCAAACAATGAGGGGTTGGAGCAGATCATGGGTAAACATGGCCTTGGTGAGATGAATGACAATGGGGAGAAATTTACGGAATATTGCGCCAGTCAGGATTTGGTGATGGGTGGCACGGTATTTCCTCATAGGCGGTGCCACAAGGTCACCTGGGTGTCTCCTGATCAAGTCACAGAAAATCAAATTGATCACATCGCGGTGAGCAGGAGGTTCAGAAGAAGCTTGGAAGATGTTAGGAACAAGAGAGGAGCGGACGTTGGTAGTGACCATCATCTTGTGGTTGCCAACTTCCGCATGAAGATCGTCGCAGTCCGCCGAAAGTTTAACACTCGGCACAACAAGTTTGATGTGGGCAAGCTTAAGAACCAACAGAGATTGGACCAATTTAAACTGGAGCTCAGAAATAAATTCCAGGTGTTGGACTCCGAGACAGAGAAGGACGTGGAGACTGTGTGGAGTGAGGTAAAGAATATCTTCGTGGAAACCAGTGAGATGCAGCTCGGGTACAAGAACTACCTGCGGAAAGAATGGATATCCGATCAGACCTGGGACAAGATAAATTATAGGAAGGAGATTAAGGCCAAGCTCAACACCTGCAAGACTAGGCAGCAGAAGGCTCTCACACAAGCAAAGTATTCAACAGCAAACAGGGAGGTAAAGAGGAGTGTACGGAAGGATCATAGGAGGTGGATTGATGAGCAGGCGGAGAAAGCAGAAGAAGCGGCAAGAAGGGGGGACGTTAAGGAGCTCTATGGCATCACAAAGATGCTTTCGAAGAAAGGTTTTAATAAAACTAGGCCTGTGAAGAGCAAGACGGGCGAGATCCTCACGACGTGTGAACAGCAGCTGACAAGATGGAGAGAACACTTTGCGGAGGTTCTTAATAGAGATAGAGGACCAGAAAGTAAGCAGCGAGGAGAAGATGAGGAGTAAGCAGAAAGTGACCCAAGCATCAGCCTCGACTCCCCAACTCGGGGCGAAATACGGACAGCGTTGAAGCAGATGAAATGCGGGAAGGCACCAGGTCTGGATAATATCCCAGCGGAAGTACTGAAAGCAGACCTGGATATTACGATCGATCTGCTGCACCCGCTGTTGGAGAAGATCTGGAAGGAGGAGAAAATACCAATCGACTGGAAGAAGGGGTTAATAGTCAAGTTGCCGAAGAAAGGGGGACACCACAAACTGTAACAACTGGAGGGGTATCACCTTGTTGTCCATTCCAAGCAAAGTGCTGGCGAGAGTCATCCTGAATCGTATAAAAGACTGCGTAGAATAAGGGCTTCGGAAGGAACAGGCTGGATTTCGACAACATCGCAGCTGTGTGGATCTCATCAACACCCTCCGAATCATCTTGGAGCAGAGTGTGGAGTGGCGGAATACCCTTTACCTCACATTCGTTGACTTCGAGAAAGCCTTCGACTCCGTAAATCAAAGAATCATGTGGAAGACCCTCGAGGAATATAAAATTCCAACAAAGATCATCAAAATCATGGAAGAGATGTACGAAGGGTATGAGTGCCAGGTTCTTCACGAAGGCAAATTAACAGAAAAGATAAAGGTCAGTTCCGGAGTGAGACAGGGGTGTGTCCTTTCCCCCACTCTGTTCCTGTTGGTCCTGGATAGTGTGATGAAGAAGGTAATGGGAGGACGGAAGAGGGGTATTCAATGGGGTATAAATGACAGGCTTGAAGATCTGGATTTCGCAGACGACATTTGTCTTATGGCACAACGGTACCGAGACATAGAAGATAAGCTGGGGAGGTTGCAGAGAGAAGCAGAACGTGCAGGACTGATGATCAACACCAACAAGACCAAAGAGATGAGGATAAATTCTGACATCACGACTAGTTTGACAGTCAACGGAAAGGACATTGAGCGAGTTGAGTCCTTCCTCTACCTTGGAAGTATAGTCACAAATGATGGGGGAGCAGAGGAAGATGTTCGAAGCCGTATCAGGAAGGCAAATGGTGTCTTTGTCCAGATCTACCCCATCTGGAGAAATAGAAACATTTCCAGGAAGACCAAGCTCCGCCTCTTCAACAGCAACGTAAAGTCGATTCTTCTCTACGTCTGTGAAACATGGAAAGTCACAAAACCGATCAACAACCAGCTACAGGTGTTCATTAACAGATGTCTGCGTCGCATCATGAATGTGAGGTGGCCAGACATAATCTCAAATGAAGATCTTTGGACCATCACCAATCAACAACCGATTAGAATACAGATCAAGGAGAGGAAATGGCGCTGGATTGGTCACACACTAAGGAAGCCGGACGGAGCTATTGAGAGGGCGGCGCTAGACTGGAATCCTCAAGGCGCCAGGAAGCGAGGTCGACCTAAGAAGACCTGGAAGAGGATGATCGAAAATGAAATTGCAGAGGTGGACAAGAACTGGAGTCAAGTGAAGAGAATGGCCAGGAACCGTACTATGTGGAGAAATTTCGCCAAGGCCCTATGCTCCGGAAGGAGCGGCAGGAATTAAGTAAGTAAGTAAGTAAGTAATGACCAGAACAAGCTTTTGTCTTGATAACACTTTGACCAACCAAGATAAGTCAGTACTGTTCACATACCAGTCTTGCACGTCCAGTTCATTTAGCCGACATAGGGAAACCAGCATGCTTAGCATTTTCTGGAGAGTGAGAAACTCTGCTCAGGGAATTGAACATCAGAACTTCGACCGGTGCTGAATAAGATTGTCAGAGTATTGATAGTACTGAACGCATCACAGTTGGGTCAAGTTATTACTGGTAAATTTTTGCATCATGGATCATTTCGATCTTACCCCTATCAAGAAGATTACTTCAGCTGTTGAAGCAGCTAAATTATAGACAGTTTTCATCAAGATATTCAGGCAACGAGTATGAATACCGCTATGTCTGGTTAAGACATTTTGCGGGTATATAACGGAGGACGATATGAGATTATACGTACGTGTCCAAATGGGGACAGAAGACTGAAATAATCTGGTTCAGACCAGATTATCCACATCAAGATCTACAAGAATGTAAGCTACATTTTGCATTATTCTTATGCGCAGTTAGCTGGAATTTCTCATTTTTCTCCAGTCTTGCCAACACATTTTTTTTTCATCGATATTTTGCTGTTGAAAATATTTTTGCAAGGCATATGGAAGCTCGTATTCGTTTTGCTCGTCCATTAATTCAAATCATTGACTGCTCATGTCCGAGTAGTTTTTACACTCAAAACAAGCATTTATTTGATTTTGAAATTATTTTTTCTAATCGCGGTCATCAGCCGTTGTAACTGTAAATTTAATAATAAATTTAAGTTGAGGAATGGATTTTTATCCATATTTAAGAAGTCGAGGATGATTTTTCCCGAACAGTTTAGCAACGTAATTCCATTGGTGGAATAATAATAATAATAATAATGCGGATTTAATAATAATAATAATCATTTTCAATATTTTCAAGAGATGATAATAATAATTATGATTTATATTTCTAATAATCATTTCATGTTGTATGATTTATAAAGTTGATATTTAAAACAGTTTGCTAGATCGGAGACTTGTTTTTCCGAAGGCTAGTGGTTAACGCATGCCCACATTCAACTAACAGAATAATCCTATGGGAACATTTTACACTTGCATTATGCAGTTAAATCTTTTGAAAGACACGGAAAGTAATGATACGGGAAGCATATAGCATGTATAAATTAGGGTTTTACTAGAGTTTGTATAAATATAATATCATTTTGAGCAACGTCTTGTGATAGAACGTTTGGCTAGAAATAGACACGGTGTGGAATAGTTAATGTTTAAACTGTGGGTAAAATTACTGTAAACTCATTTAGGAACTTACTAGATCATGAATCTTCCAGTTTGAGTAACAAGCATAGGCTTGATTATTATGTATAATTTGGGAAGAAATTTTGTGTGTGTGGAAACAGTTGAATATGCCATTCTGATTGTGCATTTTAAGTTGCAGTAATGAGGTTGTTATAATGGAGCATCAACAATATTGTAGGTTGGATGACTTTGAAATAATGTTGGGAGTTGTAATATTTTTGTAAGCCACACTTTCGTCGAAATTCATAACCGAGGGTTATATTATGGAACCATCATGTCAATCCACAGTTTGCCCACGTGTTCTATAAATATTTCCTAGTAATTGTTAGCCCGGAATTTTGTTATTTCATTATGAGAAGACTTTACCGTTGTCTAGACGCTAATTATGATAATGTGATTTTTGACACATTTAAATTGAATGGGCCGATGCTGTAAATAAATTAAAATTGTTATTTCCTAAACAACCACTACAATTTAGAGGATATTTGTGATCCTGTTATGAATATAAACATTCTGCAAATTAATTTTATGATTAACATTTTTGACATTCTGTCAAAAGAATTGTAATTTTGATAATAGCAACAACTAATATTATTTTTGTGATAATTTTTCTAAATAATATTTCCAATTGATATTTAAATATTTGAATATTTAAATCCAGATTTAAAAGAGTTGATATTTTGTTAATAATACATTTTTGACCATAATATTGCTAATTGAGTCAAAAACTCAGAATATTGATGTTGGATCGAGAACAAATGATACAATAAATATTTTTTCTGTTAATCGAAGTTCTTCGAATCCATGCTCGAATGTCCATGTAATTAATATTGTGTTATTTTCATTGTTGTAACTTTATATCTGAACCAATTTTGAGATACTGATTCCTGGAAAAAGTGTTAGTAAATTTTCTGCTCCTATTTGAAAGACAAAAAAAACAGCGATATTTTTTTCATCGAGTGATAATATTTCAATTCAACGTGTGAATACTTAAAGCTAGGAATCAGGATGGACTATTAAATTTGCACTGACAAACCTTACGATTGTAAATAATTCTTTTGAGCGAAGTCAACAGGACTATTAATTTGACTTTCGTTTCAAATGCCTAGTGTTCATGTGTTGGTGAATCTGTAAATTTGTGTATATAATGTATGATTCGTCATGCATCCAATATGCTATTTTTAAGCATTTCTTCGTTAACTTTTTAACATTAAAAAAAAAATGAGATAATTTTACGGATTGTGTTATTTACAGAAAATCTCCTTCTATCCTTATTGTTGCATCGAGCCAAAAATCAGTAAAGCAATTTTTTTTTGTGTTATTGTACTCACCTTAACCCATATGGCACCCTGGGATGTTTAGATTCTCGTGCTGACTGATTTTTGGTGAAAATGCATATGTGGTCGTCCAGACATAGGTCTAAACGGGCACGATATGTACAGTACATAGGCAATATATGTAAATTTGTAAATACCGGTATGTAGTGAATTGTTTTTGTAAATGAGTGCATTTTTCTGGATTTAAAGATATAAATAAATCAAAGTACAATATGTATGTACATAATATGTAAGTACATAAAGTGTTTATTTTTATTTATCTTAATATTTTTAGTGTAACTCGGTAGTTCTAGGTTATGTTTGAAAATCCGAAGAAATCGGAAATCCAAACCCCTCCAGTCCCAATTAGTTCAGAATTTCGACGCTCTACTGTATTATGATTTAGGTTTCAAATTTTAGTTCATATAAATGTCATTAGTTAGTTTATCGTCACGTGGCGATTACAAATCTGAGAAGAATTGTTAGTTTCTACCAGACGACCTACCTGAGGTCCCATATCCTTGCGCTGCAATCCTCTCCACCTGTGTACATCCACTTGCCTTCCTCCTGGAAGCCAACACCAGTCACATTCTTTGACACACCTTCATAGTTGATAACTGGGTTGGGATTGGTTGAAGTTAGGTCATACATACGAATGTGTTGATAGCCTGCAACAAGATAATCTCTACTTAGTATAAAACCAAGTCCCCGATCTTGGATGTACCGGGTAATTTCGAGAACCACTGGATGGATTTTTATGCGGATTTCACAATTCTGTAAAGGATTATTTGAGGAAGGTTTCTGTAGATAATAACTTATTTATGACCAAAGGAAGCCCAGCAGTAATGATTTCAGTGAAGCGAGTAAAAAAAAACCTACCGTCCGTGCGCCTTTTAAGCTTACGCTGGGCAAACTGTTAAAACTATATATACAGTAGTCTCGCAAACTCTGTAACCCGGTACTCCGGATTTTTCGGCCACCCTGACAGGAGAAAAAAATCATGATTTCTGTTTGTTTTTGTGTTTCCGCACAGAGCGTTATTATGTTTTCTTTCGTCTTCTCCATCAATGGAATTATCGACAGTTAAATAAGACGCAAAACAAGTTGACCTACAGTACATAGTAAGAAGAGTAACGACGACCTGATATATATAGGTACTGTACAGTACTGTAAAGGCACAAACTGTTGGCAGTAAGAAGTAAACAAACGATTCTCGCGCAGAGCGTTGTATTCATTTGATTGCGCATTCTCCGCAATTCTGTTTCTTCACCGTCTTCGTGACGAGGCTTCAAGAAACAAGTTTCAATGCGAAAAGCAAAAGAACATTACTTACTTTTTTTGCAAAAAAAAGTAAATGGTAATTTTTATTAAGTGAAAAAACTATTTGCCTATGGGAATTGTTCTGTATATATACAGTACAGTGTACATATTATAAAAACAATTTGTAGGCCTACTTTTTCTAAGTTTCCTTTTATAATTTACAGTAATTGTTTTCCTTGATTTTTATGCAGTACAGTAGTATGGTACTGAACTATATATTCAAGTACTATTGTAGTGGCATAATCATTTTAAAACTTGTGTTTCTGTTAAAAACAAATAAATGTACTGCATTGCATTACTTTTAAACCAAAACAAACAGCTATTTCGTCTTTTTAACACATTTCCCGATAACCTGGCATTTTCCCAAACTCGGCCACCTTCGGTCCACATTAGGCCGAGTTTGCGAGACTCTACTGTATACTATTAGCATGACGAATGAAAGAGAAAGTGAGAGGACTCCTCAAGTTCAAGCGCGCCCCGCCCGGCAGTGCTAGAGTGGGCAAGTTCCACGCTGCCGGCCAGCTGGTCTTAGGGATAATGCCAAGGGAAACGAATTACTTTGTAACTGATACTCTTTTAAAAAGTAATTAGCGATTACAATTAAAATAACACGGCAGGCCACAATGGAAAATATAATTCACGGAAATCAGTACATTACATGTTACGGAAAGCACAGATTCCTGGAGTAGGCTATACAGACTGTTACTTTTGTTGTTTCTTGTTGTGGCAATTTAGTTTCCTCAGATTGAGAGACTAAAGAAGGTGAATGTGTGGGTCTGAATCTAATTAATGAAAATGGGGGAATGGCAGAGCGGCTCTTGAGAGCATTAGTGACAGAGTTGAGATGGCTATTAAGAGGAAGTGATGCCTATGTGCAGGCGCGGATTCACGGGGGGGGGGGGGGGGGTTCGTCACGGGGGTCATGACCCCCCCCCCAAACGGAGACCAAATATTTTTGCAGACTCAAAAACGAAAACACAATAACCAGACAAATAAAACTTAACGAACTTTAACAGAAAAACAGGTTTTTTTTTCATGTTATTCAATACTGAAAATATCTTTATTGCAATTATTATGTTCTGTTACAACTATACATATTTACAACTTCATACCTGTTATATAAAAACGATTATTTCTATAACAAAATCAACTCTTCTATTTTGTTTAACAAACCTTGTGATTACCGAAACGATGTTTATAGTGATATCACGATGAATGTGCAGCAATGCACGGATAGGAATCTGGGGCTTTTTTCGCACCAAAAAATTTTGCCGACATCCAAACTGCAAGCTTGGTTGGCAATTTAAGCTGTGATTTTCTCCCTTTGTCGGTACCAACTCGCCTTGCCGAAACTGTAACGTACCTTGATACTTTTCTCGAAGCTCGATGTAAAAGTCGCAAAACACGCCGTTGCAATTTGTACGAATATTTTTGGTGCGCTAAAGGCATCAAGTTTCTATCCATGTAGCTTGCAAAAAAAAATGGTCTGGTTTTGTACGTTTGGTTATTTTGTGATTGCGTTTTTAGTGATACCATTATTCTTAACAATTTCGATTCTCTGGCCCCTCCAAAACCAAACTCTAGATCCGCGCCTGCCTATGTGGTGAGTACCTAATTCCTTAATGAGGGAAATAAATTGGGCTATGGGATTGAGCGCGTTAATTACTGCTTGCCTGACTGATTTACAAAGGCTAATACCAATAGGTGGGTGGATGAGGACCATCGTGGTCTGAAGGTTACTGCCATTGGGTGAAGCGTACCACAGCTCTTTCTCGAAATCAAATGTCGGGAATGAGACGTGGCCCGGTGGGGGAGTAGGTGAGCTAGAGAGTGAGGAATCTGATTTTGGTGAAGCTGGTTTAAGTGGAACGAGTGTACCATCTCGTTTTTGGGCAGGCCCATTCGGAATTAGTGTTTTTGGATTGTCAGGGGTATAATATGGGCTTTTAGGGTCATCAGGGTCCTGAGTTATCAGGAATGTTATGTCCTGGTACGTTAATGTGCGAGGTTTAGTGTCAGTGCGCGACATGTTTGTGTTCGTGAGTGTATAAGTGCGTGTAATGAGTAAGAGGTGATGAGAGATAGTGGTCAAATATCTTGGACGACCAGAGAATAAGGAAAGAGAAAAACAAATTTACCAGTCACTCAAAGTTATCCAGTTTAAATACACTTGGAGCTGTGACGTTGAGTGCGCTGATGAAATTTGAAGTTACTTGAAATAATTAATTATTGGCTGCTTGGTAGGGTGAGGGGATGAGCTAAACTTGTATTAAAACTCGAGGGAGACAGGAGTTGCTTGACTAGGATGGTTTCAGGGTGGGTATGATGTTGGATATTTGAATGGTAGAGGAGTGACTTAATCTGTACTGTTACCACGCGGGATGAAAATTAAGCCTATAGGAACGTAGTGGAATGGCTTGAAATATCGAAGTCGAGGCGATAGCGAGGACTAGGTTTGGTAGAAAGGCTGGCAAGGCTGGCGGATCATCGATTTCGTCAATTGGCGTTAGAAGACGGAGCCTTGGAGCAGTGGCGTGCAGTTTGCTTGGATGCTGGACTCGGAATGATGATGGTACAAAACAGTAATATTAACAAAATAATATGTTTGAAGTAGGCCTACACAAAACATAAAACGCTGATGTACACAAGTCACAATGAACTGAATTTAAGAACTGAAATCAACGATAATTCAATTTATTTCACACAAATATCTCACACAGTAGCTTCCCCCGCACAATTCTATGACCCGGTTCGAGGGAACAACAGGACACGTGTTGGACATAATCGCTTGCAGTGCTTGTAGCGGCGGGACCACCAACTGCCGTTCTATAATGGCGGAGTCCTCACACTAGGTCCTTCTATTCGTCATGCTATTAGTGTTATTGTTCAGCATGATAAGTTCTACAAAAAAGTCTGTGACAGCATATCTTTAATACATCGCCCACTATAAATGTTTTTACGTTTTCATTTCTTCCAACAATCTCCATTCAATTGCTAGCGAGCGAGCCTATCACCCCAGTTTCAGCCTTCGTTCTGCAAAATACACAGTTAAATTTAGATTGGATGGAAGGAGGATTTGTGTTTCATGCACCTCGCCATTCTTAAATTACGTCTGACAAGAATTCGTTGCACATGCTATCTCCATGATAATGTAATTAATAGTCCAGTCAGTGATTTTAGCCTATTATGCCGAGACGGAAAACGGATATAGGTCGTAAAAAAAAATGCCTTTTAAGCTTACGCTGGGTAAACAGTTAAAGATATCGGGCGAAGTCTGGGCGGGTTGCTGTTATTATACAAAAATCGGCCTACACAGGAAACGACAACGCAGTGCCAACTCCACTCATGTCTTCTTGCTTATAGAGTTGAATGGTGTACCACAGTAGATAAAACAGTAAAGCATTGGTGGCAAAAGTAAAAGTTTCTAGATCCCATTCCTAGTAGTTGTTTCTAAAGGGTGGTAATTTGCCAGTTTTGCAGCTTGCTTGATACAATAACTCATTTCATATGTGGATTTTCAAGGAAAAAGTATATACACTCCAAATGGGCAAGGGCCGTTTTCACCAGTGTCAATTCTCTCTTAATTCATTATTAAAGGTTATTTAACGCTCGTTAACTTACCACTAACCAGGAATTACGTTAAATGGCCAAATCTGGCCACTCAATTCTCTAAAGCAGAGGTTCCCATTAGGAATATTTCTCGGACCCCCTAAAGTGATCGTTATGTAAGCACGGACCCCCTGCTCCAAAATCTTTTAAATTAAGACTTAAAAAAAATTAAATGCCTAATGAGAACCTCTGTAACTAGTTCACAGGAAAGAAGAAAATCTTCATATATTTCGTACCGTACAAAAAACAACATTATCGCTTTTTTAGCCTATTTTCATTTGATGAAAAAATAGACTTATGAGATTACCTTTTGTCCGTGTGTCTGTGTGTGCGTGTGTGTGATTCGTTTGTATGTCCCCCACTAATTACTTCTAAACGGCTGGATCGATTTCAATGAAACTCGGTAAGATCATAGCACCATTCTGGCCGACCCCGACCGTGCCCTCCAAATTTTATTGTCTCTCACCAATCCAACATGGTGGCTGTGCGAAATATTTCATCAGCATTCAGTATCTCCGAAACTATTACAGATATCATCCTGAATATCTGTACGGTGATAAAGGGCACTACTAGAAGTTCACCTATGAGACTTTCAAAAACCTGGTAACTACAAATCCAACATGGCTGCCAAGCAAAGTTGAGACTTTTAAATACACTTTTCTCGCGATTTAATCATCCTAACGTAATGAAACTTGGTACAGCAAATGTTTATACACATTGTGATGCACTGGCGTCTGATTTAGTTCAATTGTTTACATAACCTCAAAATGGCGGCCGTGCGAAATTTCTCACTGGCATTCTATATATCCGAAACTATTACAGATATCACTGTGAAATTTTGTACGGTGATAAACGGCACTGCTATAAGTTTATCTATGTAACTTTCAAACACCTATAAAGTACAAAACGAACATGGAGGCCAAGCGAATTTGAAACATCTTAATAGACTTTTCTCGTGATTTAACCATCTTAACGCAATGAAATGTGGTACAGTAAATGATTATACATATTGTAATGCACTGGCATCTAATTTAGTTCAATTGTTAACATAACCTCAAGATGGAGGCTGTGCGAAATTTTTAAATCAATTTCTTATATCTTGTGTCGTAATCATGCGATCGAAGTGAAAGTTTGAATAATGAACCTACGCAATAATTTTCCTTTAATGGTACATAACTCTATAGCCTATACATATAACAATCCAAAATAGCGAGCATCCGAAATATTTTGACGGTTCTCAATATCTACGAATCTTTCACAGAAATCAAACTGATATTTTTTAAGTTCACCTATAGCACTTTCAGTAACCTAGTCAGCAAAAATCCAACATGGCAGCGACGCGAAGTATAAATATTTAAATGGACATTTCTTGCGATTTAACCATCCGAGTGCAGTGAAACTTTGCACGTTGTATGCTTATACAAATGTTAATCCACGGGCATCTAATTTATTTCAATTGTTTTCATAACCACAAGATGGCAGCTGTGCAAAATTTTGAAATCTCGTTTTTACTTCTTGTGTCCTTATTATGCGATTGCAGTTTGAATACCACACGTACACAATAATCTTCATGTAATAGTACATAAATAACAAGAAGTTCCGTGACGAACTAAATAGCCTACTTCACTTAAAATTTAAGATTCATGCCAATGATTAATCTATATGGATCTATCTAGAATAATGACGAAATTAAGTTGGTCATATCAAAATTTCTAATTAGTTCGAAATACTGTAATCCTGGCATAATGTAGCCTAATAAAGCACTACAGTTGGCAGCCCTGGTGACTGAATATATTCTTAGTTCCATCTCTTAGGGTACAGAATACAAAATTTGGTTGAAGTCCAATGGATAGCATGGACGTTACATGGAGTTAAACATTGAATTTAACAGTGCGCGTAAAATCATGTTGGCAACAATGTCATGCATGTATTGGTCAGAAATAATCTGAAATAATATGATTTATTGTTGTGCCAATTTTGAATGAAATCCATTAGTTAGTAAAGAAGTTACATGCATTTTTAAAATTGGACCTATCAGCAGCCTTAGAATCAAGTTGACAGCACCGACGTATATTAGTTACTCCAAATTAATCTAGAATGCCAGGTACTACACGTGTGCAAAGTTTAGAGCTATTGGCTTGCAAGCTTTCTAATATATTGATATTAGGATAACAAAAAAAAGAGACAGCATTTATTAACAGTTGACAGCCTTAGTTGCTCTTAAGAATACGCATAGTCATATCTGTTATGGTACACATAGCACATACGAAATGTGGTAGAAATCCAAATGATAGTATAGAAGTTACATGTATTTAAATTTGGACCTCTCAGCATGCTTAGAATCATGTTGGTAGCACTGACATATATAAGTTACTCCAAATCAGGTACTATAAGTGTGCATAGTTTAAAGCTGACGGCTTGCATACTTTCTGATATATTGGTATTTGGATAAAAGAAATTGAGAGCATTTATTAATAGTTGGCAGCCCTGGTGGCTCTTAAGAATATGCTCAGGGTTATCTGTTTATGTGCACATAGCACATACGAAATTTGGTTGAATTCCAATGGTTGGTGTGGAAGTTATATGCATTTAAAAATTGGACCTATCAGCAGGCTTAGAATCATTTTGGCAACACTGCCATATATGGCCTCCTGGAAATTAAACTGAAATATTATTATCTATACGTGTGCCAATTTTGAAATAGCTCCCACTCATACCTTCCAAGATATCCAACATGGAGCTCAAATTTCAATCGAGATTTTTCAGCAGTTGTTAGCACTGACATCATTTTCAAATACGGCATTGAAATATTCAGGTATAGATCTTTACTTCTACCAAATTTTGTATCGATTGCTGCAGCCGTTAGAAGTTGATAGGGGACACACACACACACAGCCAGACAGACGGACTGACAGACACACATTGGCCCGGATCGATCTCATAAGTCTACTTTTTCCTCATTTTTGCAAAATGTGAAAAGTAGGCTAAAAATCCAAGCTGGCGACCATCTGAAATATTTAGGCGGTTCTCAATATCTACGAATCTATCACAACAATCAAACTGAAATTTTGTATGTTGATAGAGGCGAGGCAATTAACATGATTAGGATATTTGAAAATAGGCTGTATAGTTCTTCACGGAACTACTTGTTTGATATGTCGGTACTCTCATCCAACTGTCGAGAAAACATGTCCCACATGAGAAGATTTGCCAACAACGTCCCTTCAATATTAATTGACCTATCTGTAATTCTTTTTGCACAGTGTTGTTAGACAGCTGGATGGTACTTAAAAGCTTTTGGCAGCATCGCCCAGCATTCTCTTGCACAAAATAATTGCTGAAAGTAGAATGAGCTCTTCAGCAATGGTATTGGCACGTTTTGCGACAAGCTGAGACACTTCGTAGGATGCAAGCATTGCATTTTTATTCACATTTTCACCAGACTGTTTCGTAATTACTTTCTGGCATGATTTCAGTTCAGCCAACCTTATTTTGAAGAATTCAATGGATTTACCTTCGTGCTCCGAGTGTTTAGCATCTAGATGCATCCGGAGGTTTGCAGGTTTTATACTCTCGTTGGCTAGGGTTTCAAAGCATATCACGCATTGAGGCTTAGGACAATCTTCAGGTCCACAATACGTAAAGCCAATTTCCAAATATTTTATGTCGTATTTCCTACTTTTCAAAACAGGCTTACTCTTTGAATGGCTAGGCTCAAGAGAGGCAGCAGGCGGCCGATTCACTTCTATTTTATTAACACAGATTCCTCTTCGTCACTATCTGTAGCAGTCGGCCTACTTCGTTTTAAAGATCCACTCTTCAACCAACGATCCATATTCAATGAACTTTTAACAATTAAAACAATCAAAAGTTTCAACTTTCAAAACTCAATTAAATATATAGACACACAAAATGTAAAGTGGCTGCGGAGTAGAACACAGTGATAAAGGAGCAGAACGCTCTCGAGCGGGAAGCTCAAATTACGCTGCGCCACTTATGCTTTGGATGGCAACGCATAATTTCTATTTTAAGGACCTCCTTGTACACTTTCTCCGTTTTCCATTTGCATTATTGTGTGATTTCTTGACGACTATTCGCGGACCCCCTGGCCAACCGTCGCGGACCACCTAATGGGAACCTCTGCTCTAAAGCATCGTTAAGTGGAGAAAAACAGCCGAACTCTACCTCGTGCGTCTCGCAATGGCGGTTTCACACGAACTTTCATCCATAAGAATACAAAATATGTTTATGACAATGAAATGATAAAAGATCATAAATGTTACTAAGGTTTAATACCAAGAAAGAAGAATACGGAAATTTAAAAAACAAGCATATCCGAAGTGAGATTCGAACCCCTATCACCTGTGCATAATGAACTCAAGAGTCTGCACCACAACCGTTTATGCTACGAAGACAACTGGGAGAGCCCTTCCTATTAAGGTAAGTAAATTATGTATACACACAACTGCTAGGTCTCCTAAATACTTTCATCATAATCGATTTTGGCCAACTAAGGGCCATGTAAATAACTCATGATTTCAGTTTTCTTTGGCGCCAATATTCTTTCATTCTCTTGCTCGCAGCTTCTTTCTTTTCAGCTGTCCAATGTTGTTCTTCTTGGTCGCTGTTTCTGGCTCTAGGAACCCCTCAAATGTGAGTATCTTATTTCTGAAAGTGGCTCTGTTGCGGATGTCTTGATCAGTGATGTTCATTTCTCATAGATCCTTCTTGGTGTTAGCAAACCATTCTTCATAAGAGTTACCTTTTCTATTGGGCTTGTTGAAGTGGTTCCTAAATACTTTGTTCATATCATTTTAAGCTTTTACCATGAATAAAGTCTTCTGTATTTCCCTTCCTTTATAATTATGTTCCAGAAAATCTCATGGAAGCATCGTAAAGAATAATCAGTGCAACATGCTTCTTGATCTGTTCGCCATGTTTCTCCAAGATGGAACCAGGTCTATGCATGCGCGAGAGCCATAGCTTATTTAACCCTCCGTCGGGCGCAGTTGGCCCGACAGGCACCGCAAATCTATTCTTTCTCCCCCCTCCTCCCCAAAGGTGCCTATGTGCCTGTCCCTTTTAGTAAATTCCTATCTCTAGGTCCCGTTCTAAATGCTCCCAGTTAATTTTCCCCCCGCCTGCATAGAGTGCAGTAATTACCCTCCAGGCTTGTGAGGCGCACTGCGCCCGAACTCGTTTGTATTTCCTTATTATTCCATCGCAATATTGCTTATTTTACTCATTTTATGAATAAGAAATACATAGATTGTGCTTATTTCGTGGAATAAACGGGTCAAAGGATGTCGAATTATGAATGTCACGAAGCAATCTGCCTGTCCCATACAGATACAGTATGACTTGCCAACCTTGCACTTTACTGAGCCAATGTATCTTTACTGCTGAGCATTCCAAGGGTGATTCCAAATAAGAATGACTCTATTGTGCTGTATTTTAATTTGTAATTGAAACATTATTTAAGTTTTGTTCGTAATTTTAATGTTTATTAGAATTTTTGTAATGAAAACTGAAAGCAATTTGGTGGTGGGTTGTAAATGTGAGCTATGCTTTTAAGTTTGATTGCAAGCAATAAATTTTAGTAAGCTTTTAAAAATGTGATGTTGAATAAACTCCCTATGTATATCCTATGGATGCCACTTATCACTTAAACAATAATTGCTTCACTTGGGTGTCGCAGAGGTGCGCCCGACGGAGGGTTAAATAATTGCGAAACCGAATGGCCTCGTGAAATGCATCAACGATAATCACGCATTTAAGTTAAATAGGAAATAACTAATCGTTAGTAGAGAGTTGGTGAAAATGGCCCTAAATATGTTTGATTTTTTCTTAATCGCTTATCCTCCCAGCTCGGCTTCACCTGCAGATTCTGTGAGTGATCATTCCTCTACCGTCCCAAGGTCGGTGTGTGGGAGCTGGACACACTTTGTCAGCAGATACAACTGGGGATGGTGACAGGCAGACTGCCCAGGTGACTGCTAACTTGGGTCTAATCAACCTTTTGAGCAGTACAGACATACATTTACATTTTGAACTTTGTACCACAGCAGTATTCACGTTAAGTGACGTTCGACTTTGAAAGAGGTCCACGTGGTAGAACTTCGTTCTCCGTTTATTTCTGCTTTGAACAAGTGCTATTCTTCGTTTTCTAAGCTTCTACTGCAATCTGTCATGCACCTGAAGTATTTCTTATGGCAATCTGTACAGGCACATTGTGCGCGGCAAGGAGAACTTTGGAAATAGTTATTCTTATGTTTTCTGGGCTGCTTTCCTTTAGATAATGACTGGCCTTGGAATAGAGATGGTATATGTTTATTTTTGAGCAGTTTCCTAGCAATGATAGTCTTTTTTATCTTCACAAGTAGCCCATGAAAATGGCATCTACCAGTCGTGGAAGGATCCTTGACATTAAGGAGATATCAAATATATTGACGAATGCAGAGTCTGAGGATGAGCTTGGAAGTGTAGGTGAAGATAGTAGTGATAGTGATGGTGAAATTGATGGAAGTACAGAAGATAATGCTGCTTATAATGAACTCACTACAGGCGGATCAGTAGCAACTGAAAAACTCACTGCTCAAAGGGTTAAGGAAGGGTCAGGGAAGGAAGTTGGCAGTGAACCTGTTGGAAGGAACTGTCCCGGCATTTGCCTGCTGGTAAAAATGGGAAACCATGAAACCCATTTTCAGGATGCTCTCCCGATGCCAGCGAGGCACAACCTAGCGTGTTAGTGTTCTTGGTTACCGTGGTCGGTTAAATATGGTACTAAGATATTTAAACAAGTTCTAGGATGTACCCTGGCGATTCCTGGCTGTATTGAAGGGCTGAGTACATTCAGAATTCTATGAAAGTACAGGGTCATTATATATGTGAGTGTGAGTCAACACGCCAAGCTAAGCTGGCTGTGACTGGCGCAGGTCGCGGCCGTGCGTACCCGGTTCTGACGGTGGTTGGTGCGCACTTTTACCAAACATATTCAATAATGGAGAAGCATTTGATGGGGACCATAGAGCTGTGGTGGAAAATTTAGATGGGAAAAATTGGAAAACCTAAAGGAGATCAGAGAATGTAAAATAAAAGTATGGAAATTGAAAGACAAAACTGTACAGGAAGATTTTCAGGAGAGATTGAAGCAACAAATCCCAGTTACTGAAGTGGAAAACATAGAAGAGGAATGGTCCCACTTTAAAAAGGCATTTGTTGGTGCAGCAGAGAGTACTTGTGGTAGGACATCAACAAGAGTGAAAGAGAAGGAGACACCGTGGAGGAATGAGGAAGTGAGGAAAGCAGTGAAAGAAAAGAAGTCTGCATGGAAAGAATGGAACCGAGATCAAACAGAAGAAAGCAAAAGGAAGTATCACGACAGCAAACGGAGGTATAAGAAAGTGGTAGGAGAAGAAAAGAAGAAAAGTTGGGAAGAATTTACACGAAGAATGGAAACAGATGTAAGTGGCAGTAAAAGGATGCTGTATGGGCTTCTAAGAAGTAAGCGGAAAGAAAGAGTTACTACAAAGCTAGTGAAAAAGGAAGATGGAGAGTTGTTAACACACCCAGAAGAGATAAAGGGACGATGGAAGGAGTATTTCGATAAGCTATTGAATGTGAGCAATTGCACTGGTGAGATGGAAGTGACACAACCTGACGACTCTATAACAGAAGATGATATAACAATGCTGGAGGTGGAATTAGCAGTACAGAAAATGAAGATGGGAAAAGCAACAGGGGTGGATGAAATCAGTGTAGAAATGATAAAGGCTGCTGGACCTGTTGGTATGCAATGGTTGTATCGACTGCTAAAGTGTGTGTGGAAACGGAAATGTGTACCAGAAGACTGGGAGAAAGGGCTAATAATACCAGTGTTTAAGAAGGGGGACAAGAAGGTGTGTGAAAACTATAGAGGGATCACCCTCATATCACAGATAGTAAAAATACTGGAAAGGATATTAGAAAGAAGAATGAGAAGAAAGGTGGAAGGAGAGTTGCAAGAGGAACAGTACGGCTTCAGCAGTGGAAGATCCACAGTGGACCCAATATTTAGCTTGAGGCAGGTGATGGAAAAGAACTGGGAATATGGAGAGGATTTGATCATGACTTTCATAGATCTAGAAAAGGCATGATAGTGTCCCCAGAGAGAAGTTATGGGAAACCATGGTTAAGAAGAGACTGGGAAGAGAAATGTTGGAAATGGTGCAAGCAATGTACAACAACTGTGTTAGCAGGGTACTGACCCCAGTTGGAAAGACAGATTGGTTTACGAACAAGACTGGACTAAGACAGGGGAGTGTGCTGTCACCTCTCTTGTTCATAATGGTGATGGATGAAATTGTAAAGGAAACAAAGGAAGCATATGGACATAACGAAATGAAGTTACTGTTATTTGCAGATGATATTGTGGTCTGGGGAAGGAACACCGAAGAAGTGCAAAAACAACTAGATGCACTGAACGAAAATATTCAGAAGTACGGCCTGAAAATCAGTATAGAGAAAAGCAAGACCATGGTGATGACAAGAGGGGAAAGACAAGGAAAGGGCACTGTGAAAATTGGAAGTCAGAGTTTGGAAATTGTGGACACGTTCAAATACCTAGGAAGTGAATTGATGCAAACTGGTAGGTTGGATATGGAGATTGGCAGGAGGGTACAGCAGAGCAATGCATTCTATCAAAGTGTAAGAAAACTTGTTTGGGATAAGGAAGTACCAAGGAAAAGCAAGGAGGTAATGTATAAAGTGTACTATGTTCCCATATTAACTTATGCAGCTGAGACTTGGACCCTGACAAGCAGGCAAGAGAGTAGAATCCAAGCCAGTGAAATGAAATTCCTAAGAAGTATGATAGGAAAGACAAGGAAAGACAGAGTGAGGAATGAAGATGTTAGGAAGGAAGTTGGGATGGGAAAACTAAATGAGAGAATTGAGAAGAATAAACTAAGGTGGTTTGGACATGTAAAGAGGATGGAGGAAAATAGAATACCAAGACAGATGCTGGAGGCGAAGTGCAAGGGTAAGAGAGCAAGAGGAAGACCTAGAACAAGGTGGATTGATTCAGTGAAGAACAGCGTAAGAAAAAGAAATCTGGACTGGGACAAGATCGTGGAAGAAGAATGGTGGAAGGAGAGAGGAAAGTGGAGAGGTGCCATAAATACCCCGACCCGGCAGGAGCTGGATAAGGGGAAATGATGATGATGATGATTCAATAATGTGTACTTACAGTGATCATAGGCAATGCTCAAAATGTCTCCCTCTCTCGTAGCACACACCTGACATCTTCTGATGAAAGAATGTCTGTCAACTATTTTATTATTTAAGGAGCCTGTTTCCTTGAATCATTTATGCCCGAGTGCACCAACCTCGGTATTCATCAGTGTTTACGAAACCGTGGTAAAACTTTTACCGTGGTATTGTCGTAAAAGCAGTGCACCATTACTATCGCTCGGTTTCGTTACCGCGGTTTCTTGACGTTTACTTTTCTCGCTATTATTCCCCTCGGAAGAAATTCGTTAATTTCAATAGTCACTTGTCGTCAGTTTATCCAGACGGCAGTGATCGTTTCGACAGTCACTTGTCTCCCATACTGTTTACATTTTGTCTCAACGCGAGTAATCAGCTGTGCAAAACAATGGAAAATAAAATGATGAAACGTCCTAGATGTCCCAATTTCAGCCCTCATGAAAATTTCGGGAACTCGAGTAGTATACGTTGCCCGCTGCCATTGAAATCCGAAAAATTTTCTATAGAAATGGCCAATGTTACTAATATATATATATATATATGTATATATATATTATCGCTAGAGGGTGTTACTGAATTTTTTCAGAGTGCCAACATTATTGTTTCCAGACCAATATTTTCATCCAGACCAAAGTTTTTCGCCTAGACGCGCTCTCAGCCGATATTCGTGAAATATGGTGCTATCGTGAGTCGAACCTGGCCATCTTGCTACTATATCTCTTATCATGAGGTTCGAATCGCTCACAGTTTGCATGTTTAGAGAGAAATGGCCTTTCCTGTTTTTAAATACCTCCCCATTTTCACCTCGGGAAGACTGTATTCTCACATGAGTGCAGTCCAGCGCACCCAATACACCTGGGAACCCAGCTATTCTGTGGAAGTCTTCCATAACCACTCTTTGTTCCCATTGGGTAAGTGGTAGTTTAATAAACTGTGGCGGTAACGAGGCAACTACATTAGAAACCTTGTGTATTATGCGGCATGCTGTTGTTCTGTCAACATCACACACGTCACCGATCACTCCCTGAAATGTCCCAGTTGCATAGAACCGCAGTGCTATATGAAGACGATTTCTAGGCGATTTCGAATAGTTTCTCCCAGTAGAGAATTTCAATTGTTCACCAATTATGTCCAAAATATAACTTACTACCGTCTCCTTCCGTAATCGAAATATTCTCTGGAATGAAGCATCGCTCAGTTCTTCGAATAAATCTCGCCTCTCTTCTATAAACCTCCCTTCATTCCTTTCAAATCGATTAAGACACTGGAGATATAACCTGTAGTTGTTAAGCTCCATTTTGGAATCTTTACCACAGAATACAAATGAAGAAAACTTTACCACGGTTTTCTTAGATAACCGCTCCCTCACGGGCGGTAAACATTTTACCATGGTAAAACTCGAAACCGAGCTTGGTGCAACAGAAATACGACTTTATCCCGGTAAACTAGGAAGTTTACCGCGGTATTCTCTTTACCGAGGTTGGTGCACTCGGGCATTAGTGAGCCTCCTAATCGCACTGGCATTAGGCAAAAGTCTTCCTGGAAACTTGATTCGAAATTTTCGTCTCGTTTAATAAAAAGAATTTCTGCTTTTCATATACACACGTTCGCGCAATGTGAATTGGTTTTCTAGGCATGACGAACAATCACAGTAATCACAATACTCACTAAACGTTCAACACTAATGTCTAAGCTTTGCAGATACATGTCCATATGAATGACAAAACACGTGTGAACTAACGATATGAGTCAGCGGAGCGCGTCAACCAACAGCTGAACCGGGTAAGCGTGGCCGTGACCTGCGCCTGTCACAGTCAGCTTAGCTTGCCCTGTTTACTTGCGCGCACATATAATGACTCTGTAGACAAATTCTGAAATTCAAATTCCACATTATTACAATCAACAGTAACAATGTGGGTCTACGAGTTACAACAGGCCATTCTGAAACAGTGTAACGTTTTATATTTTTATTTGCTCCTTTATAAAGAGCCAACAACAACAACAACAACCCCCCACATAACTGTATAAAAATAATATCTTACTTTTTCCGTTTTTTTTAAATTTTGTCTAATTTGACCGGAGAGGGCGCCAATTTCCAAATAGTTTTGGAAATAATAATATTTTATGAGCACAGAAAAATCTTTTATCACGGGTTGTAAGGTGATGGACCACAAGTGACAACTTGCGATTTCTGACCAGACACGAATTATTATACATATAAAAAAAACAAGTAGTACTAACTTGGTGTTTATTTAGTTTAAAGTGATACGAGCATGAGTTAATCATAAATGGAAGTTACTTCTAATAATGACCTAATAAATAGATTGGAGCTTACCATATGGACGGTTGTATTATGGGCATATTTATAAATTATAGTGGGAAACTTTATTAATCCATTTGCATTCTCCGTATAGATAACCTCGAAATGTGTCCTCCTGTATAGATAATCTTCCTTCAACTTATTACTTGTACACATTATCTTCCTTCCACAGATAGACAGTAATAATCTCCTTTTGTCTTCCTTTCAATATATTATCGATACCTATATATATCATAGGACAATTGCAGACCATTTGAATTAATATGTTAATGAAAACTTTGTTTCTTCTTTTCTCACTTTTCCTTTCTTAATCATGACAATGTGCCAACAACTCTAATAATCTCTTGTACAGTCCACTGCCTGCTAAACCTTTACTTATATATTCCATGGATCATTATTTCTTGAGGCAGTATCAATATACACCATCCTCTTCACACCAGTAGTGCCATCTATTGGATCAGCCATCAGCTCCAAGATGGCATCACAGTGAAAGTGTAGTGAAATAGCAGCTAGTGTAAATATTTGATAAAAGTGGTAAAATATTATAACAGAGGCTTAAAATCTATAAAGTTACTTTCCTTAGATCAAGTGAAATACGGAATATTGATAGTATTTAGAAATTCGTGTTGATAATTTAATAAACTTAAACTAAGTTGTGGGAACGTGTATCCAAAGATTCGGTGACTTCTTCAATCACTGTTTGAACCAAGTAGAGCAGTGGTGCTTTTACGAGACTTCACCCGATTGGAAGATATACGTATTTCACATTCTTCTTTATTGGTAGGTAATTAGATTAATTCTATTAGGTAGTAATAATTAAATTAAATTTAGTGTAATTTGGTGTAAACATCTAGGCTAACTTAGATCTCTAGTATGACGACAGTAAACAGTGTTAGTGTCTCGTCAGGTTGTGTAACCGTAACGGATTTATGCTCGTCGTGCAAAATAAAAGTAAAAAATGCAAATAAAATCATCACAAGATCTCAGGTAAAATTGAATGAGGAGAAAAGTGAAACCGATTGTCGTAATGTAGGCCTACCTCTACCGTCATGCGAATGTCATAACCTGAGAAACGAACTGTCCTCAAAAGACAAAATTATAAAGCTGCTAAAGGAAGATATTGCTAAGTTAATGGAAGAGTTGAATAAATTAAAAGGAAACAGAGAGGAAAGCAAGGAAACTTGGTCGACAGTGATTGCTGGTAAGGTAAGATTGAATAAGCCTAGGCCTATAAATGGAGTACATGTAACTGAAATTCCCATCTCAAATTCATTTGGAGTGCTTGTCGAAGAAAATGATGACTTTCCTCAAGAAGAAAAGAAGAAAGCGATAAAGAGAAAATCCAGGAAGATGCGGATATTTGCGGATAGCCACGGGCGAGATGTAGCAGCAAGCGTATTGGAGAGAAGCCGAGAAATGGAGGTCACTTCGACAGTGAAGCCAGGAGCTCAAATGGCAGAAGTCACGAACGGGATGATAGGAGAGTGTGCGTCCCTTACTGCAAAGGACTACGCAGTGATCATCGCTGGAGAAAACGACGTCTATAGAAATGAGAGTAAAAAGGTAATCAAAGATTTAAAGGGTACATTGCCATCCATGCAAAAAACAAATGTCATTATTGTAAACATTCCGCAGAGATACGATTTAATTCCCAAGTCATGTGTAAATGTAGAAATAGAGGCTACAAATGGAAAAATTCATAAAATTTGAAAGAGTTTTCCAAATGTCCAAATTGTAGATGTAAGTAAATTAGACAGGAAGTTCCACACTCGGCATGGCCTACACTTAAATAGATTAGGAAAAGAGTATCTTAGTGATGAAATCTGCAAAATTGTAAATTCAAATGGTAAGAATAATTCAACAGTAATATCATTAGAGTGGAAGCAGGGAAACTGGTAGAAGAAGCCAAACATGAGGTTTGGCATTCACATCTTTTGAAGTCAAATTTAACGGAGTGCAACAATGGTATTTCGGATTTGTCTAGCAACAATAATAATAACAATTATGATAATAATAATGTAAATAAATCACCAACACAAGCTTGCAAAAGTAACAAATTTAAAATTTACCACCAGAATGTCCAGTCTCTTTATAATAAAATTGATTACATAAATCTAATGCTTAAAAATGAACTTAAAGACATCTCAGCACTATGTATTTCAGAACATTGGCTGAAAGAGGAACAACTTGAATTAATTCAATTCCCAGGGTTTATACAAGCTAGTAAATACTCTAGATCTAATATTAGCCATGGTGGTACTTGCATCTTCTTAAGAAATAATTTAGATCATGAACAGATAACAGCTTATGATTATCTAATTATGGAACAGGATTTTGAATTCTCTGCCGTAAAAATTCAGCAGTTTAAGTTAATAATTGTATGCGTATACCGTTCTCCGTCAGGAAAGTTTCCTCTATTTATAGATAAATTAGAATTGTTACTCAATAACATGAGCAAAGTAAATTTCGATATAATAATTTGTGGGGATGTAAATGTGGATTTCTTAAAACTTGATAGAAATTGTGAATTATTAACACAGTTACTAATTTCCTATGGACTGAAACCTACAGTAAATACACCAACAAGCATAACAAAATTTAGTAAAACCACTCCTGATCAAATTTTTATAAATACAGATAAATATCACCATTCAATAGAAGTCTATTGTCCGGGTTTTAGTGACCACCATGGACAAATACTGAGTTTTGAAGTATCCGAAGTAATCAATAATAATGATAATGGAGTAAAATCAAAGTGCAGGTCATTCACTGAATCAAATGTTACATATTTCAATGACTTATTAAATAAGGAAACATGGTCAGAAATTTATGAACTAGAAAATGTAAATGATAAATTTAATGCATTTAACAGTACCCCAAAACACTATTTTGAAATAGCATTCCCCTTTAAACGAAGAACTGTTCAAAATAACAAAACTAGCAATTGGATAACAACAGGGATTATAAATTCATGTCAAAGAAAGACATTTCTACACAAATTATATAAACAATACCACACAACACCTGAATACAATTTATACTACAAAAAATACACTAGCATATTAAATAAGGTAATAAGACTAGCAAAGAAAATGCATAATGATAATTTTATTTCCCAATCATCTAATAAAAACAGGGCTATGTGGTCCGTGATAAAGAAAGAAACTGGAAAATCTGCTAAAATACAAAGGAACATTACACTGACCAGAAATAATAAAGTGATTAATAATCCAGAGGAAATAGCAAACACTTTTAATGACTATTTTCTGGAAATTCCACAAAAATTAATAAATAAATCACAGGTAAATACACTAAATTCTAATAATAAAATAAATGTATGCAGTGATTCTTTATTTATAAATCATGTCACAAGTGAAGAGGTAAGAATAGTTATAAAAAGAGCTAAAAAATAAATTCTGTGCTGGCATTGATGGCATCCCTGATGCAATTTTAAAGAAATGTGCAAAAAATATAATAAATCCACTTACGCACTTAATAAACAGTTCAATTCTCTCAGGAACTTACCCGGATATTTTGAAGTTATCAAAAGTAATTCCAGTGCACAAAAACGGTTCAAAAGATGAATTAGATAACTATCGTCCTATTACCTTACCAACTGGTATTGCAAAAATTGTGGAAAAAATTATGTATAAGAGACTGATAAGTTTCATAGAAAAAAATAAAATATTATCAAACTCACAACATGGATTTAGAACGGAAAAATCTACACAGACAGCAATTTACGAATGTAGTAATAGTATACTGAAATTAATTGACAATAAGGAACATGTAACTGGCCTATTCTTGGATTTATCCAAAGCATTTGATGTTGTTGACCATAAAATCCTCCTTACCAAACTAAATCAATATGGTGTTAGAGGTCTAGCTAATAAATGGATAGAGTCTTACTTAACAAGGCGTAAACAAATAGTAAGCTTGAGACACAAGGATAATGGAACCAAATTACTTAATGAAACATTGTCCAATGAGGGAATTATTGAATTTGGAGTACCCCAGGGATCGGTTTTGGGCCCACTACTCTTTCTTCTATATATCAATGATATAACACAGAACGTTCATTCACATAAGGAAATTTTGTTTGCGGACGATACAACACTCGTAATAAAAGGTGAAACTAAACAGGTCATACAGCAGTCTGCTGACTCCGTTACAGGAGAGTTAACCAAATGGTCACAAGATAATTGCCTCATAATAAACTATAAAAAGACAGTATGTCTAAATTTCCACACTATACAGAATAGGAATCCTGCGATGCCCAATATAACATTAAATGGTCATCAAATAGAAAATAAATCAGAAACAAAGTTTTTAGGACTATGGATACAACAAGACTTGAAATGGAATAAACATATACAATATCTGAATACTAAACTGAACTCGATGTGCTTTGCGTTACGTATTTTGAAAACCTGCACTAGCATGCACACATTAAGAAATACTTATTTTGCTTATTTCCATTCATACTTAAGATATGGGATCATATTTTGGGGTATGTCGCCAGATGTACTAAGCACGTTTAGGATACAAAAGAGGGCAATTAGAATTATGGCAAATGTAAACTCTAGAGAATCATGTAGACCTCTGTTTAAAGAGTTAAACATTCTCCCACTGCCCTGCATATATATCTTTGAAAGTATTATGTTTTTTAAAAAGAATTTAATGAATAAAGATGTTTTTCTTAAAACAAACAATGATGTTCATAGGCATAACACAAGACAAAATCAAAACATTCATATTTCACACACACACACACAAGCATATATCAAAAAGGAACTTTTCACACTGGAGTTAAATTATACAATAAACTACCCCAGTATATAAAACTGGCCCCAAAAATAAAAACATTTGATAGAATGTTGAAAGCTTATCTGCAGTGCCATTGTTTTTACTCAGTAGTTGAATATTTTAGCGTATAGGAGTGATGGAATCTATAACTATATTTTACTTTTTTAATTTAATTTTAATACCTAGCTGTATGTTGTTGTATTTATAGAATTAAGTTTTCATATTATGATAATAGAGTGAGGTGTAAATAGTTGTGCAATAAGATTGTATCTATTAAGATTTGCTATTATAATAAGTTATAAATAGTTATAATCTTAGTAATATATACCTGTTAGTTCTTTTATTTTATGCATGTAAATTCTGACGTGTCCTATATCAAAAATGTATTGAATGCATGTATTTGATCAAATGGAATTAATAAAAATCTATCTATCTATCTATCTATACAGTATACGTGAAGCGCTAAACACATATCAAAGTGCCAAGGAACATCTCCTTCGTGAAGAAAACAGTCAAATTAAACCACATAACAACACCCATACATAAGACCAATATACATATAATATCCCGCCTAAATCTCTCTAAATGTAACTTCCATCTTATGATATGAATGATTGATGAAAATGAAATGATATAACATATTTACAGTAATAATAAATTTGAAAACAAATCATGATTAGTTCAACATTATTACATTCACCCTTCATGAATCCATACTTAATTAAATAATGGAGGGATTAATGAACCCACATGTGAAAATACAAGAATAAAACATATTTAGAATACATAAAATATTATACACTTGAAAGGCTTCCCATTGAATTTAATCAGTTAATTAGTTTATTGGGATCCTAATTCTTCGAATTATCTCAAAATATCACTTGAGAATCATATTTCTCACACGTTTATAAACATAGCATTGACACACGCATAGTATGGTGCTACCAATAATTTACCAGGTCATTTATCAAATTCATTTATTTCATTTCCTGACCTAATTTTATATATATATTATATATGTATATAAGGTTGTATAATTGTGCATATTAAGACACATAAATCAATATTTCATAACTAAACATTGACTCAAGAACACAGAGACCAATATACATAGAGGAGAAAACATGCATGACTCATGTAAAATATCAATTCATCTGACATTATAATTCCTTACTCAATTGAGTAGTATTTACCTAGGTTACGTATATTATATTTGCTAAAGAGAATCTTCTCTCCATCTATAAGCTCATATGTACAAGGACCAACCACTTTATGAATTACATACCGGCCTTCATAAATTAAGAAGAATTTCTTTATGACTTTGTCAGTACTACTTGACTGTTTAGGGACTCGAAGAAGTACAAGATCTCCAACATCAAAGTGATCGAGTTTTATTATCTTTTGTTGACGTTTTCTCTTTTCAGCTGATTTAACTATGTTCCTATGAGCCAACATGACTATATCGTCCTTCCCAGTTCGTTGACCCACTTCTAAACCCAATTTCCTTGCTAACTCATTCTGGAATTTTCTACCAAAATGAATCTCATTAGGCGTTAACTTTGTGCTTTCGTGTTGTACCATATTCAACCACATTTCTACTTTTGGAAGGTAACTTACCCAAGATGAATGCTTGTCATATACTACAGCTCTAAATGAAAATCCACAGCCTGCTTCCAGTCTCCGACCGGGTCAGGAATGGAATGAATGAAGCCCCCATCTAGCGGCGAGGATATGAACTGTGCCGGCTGCCGAAGCCTGTCGCACTCCTCTGGAGCAATGATTAAATGAATGACATATGAAATGAAATGATAGAGGAGAGTGTTGCTGGAATGAAATTGGGACAGGGAAAACCGGAGTACCCGGAGAAAAACCTGTCTGCCTCCGTTTCGTCCAGCACAGATCTCACACATGGAGTGACCGGGATTTTCTACAGCTCTAAATAAACGACCTAATTCTCTCATCGTACGTTCACACATATTACCCTGAGGATACCGTATCGATGAGTAAATGTGTGTAATACCTGCAGTTGCTATGCTAGTTTTCCAATATTTTGACGTAAATTGTGGTCCATTGTCAGAAAGTATCCTAAGTGGAAAACCAAACTCAGGTATATACTTGTCAACAATTAATCTGGCACATGCTCTACCAGTGGCCTTCCGAAGAGCATATAGTTTGACATATTTCGAAAATGAATCAACTATGATGAAAATATATTCATAACCAAACTGACCCTTGACAACAGGACCGAATAAATCAATACACACCAAATCACCAGGTTTGTTTGTAATAACTGCATGCCTCGGACCTTGCAGGTACCGATTGGGGAATTTACTCTTTTGACAAAGGTCGCATGTAGCAAGGATTTTCCTAATGTCTCTTCCCATCTTATCCCATACAAAGTCATGCTGAATTTCATATAACACTTTATTAGATCCAAAATGACCTAGTTCACGATGGAAAAAACCATACTAATTCCTCTCTTCAAGTTTTAGGAACGATAATAGCCCACCTATTACCAAGACACTTTCGAGCCAAAAAACCCTGAACAAGTTTGTACTCAAAACGACCTTCCTTAATTACTTCATCATCACTTAACTAAAGTGCTCTGAACAACCTTCCTAGTTGCTCGTCATCCTTCTGTACTTCAAGTAGCTTACTTAACTTAGCCAAAGCACCTTTATTTTCCAAGCATAAGCACGCACATATTAATATACCTTGTTTATAACTAACCATAGCACCGTTATCATTTATTTTCACATTACGTGAAATAACATCCGCAATTATATTGTCCTCACCTTTGATATGATGGATACTAAATTCATACATCTGTAAAGCTAAAATCCACCTACTTACTCTGTTGGAGCTTAATTTACAGGTGTCGATAAAAGCTAAGGCGTGGTGGTCAGTGTAGATTGTAAACTTACCTCCCAGGACATACATGCAAAATTTTCTCAACGCATATACTATTGCTTAGTAGTTCCTCTTCATAAGAAGGGAAATATTAAAGATTTGGAAAATTATAGAGGAATAAGTATACTTAACTCTGGATACAAAATTTTTGCAAATATTGTTAAAGAAAAATTACTGAAACATTACTCTGAGGTGATAGGGAATGAACAACATGGGTTTAGAAAAGGTCGCACATGTGCAGATGCCTACTTCACCTTAAAAATTTCCCGTGGCTCATAATCACAAGATTCACAGTCACGTAAAACTACAATCTTCCTTCCTTGTTCCTTAAAAATTTTGATCAAAAAACGCAGGGAGTTCAATTTGGAAACACACATATCATTTGTTGATTTTAAGAAAGCCTTTGATTTTGTTGACAGAAATAGACTTATTGACATATTGGCCAGGGATTGTGTCCCCCAACAGTTAATTGATAACATTTACAACATGTATAGTGGTACTCTTATTGGAGTAAGGTTAAGTAATCATAAATCCGAGTGGAAGCCAATCAGCAGAGGGGTAAGACAAGGCTGTGGACTCTCTCCATTGCTATTCATAATCTACATGGATGCTATAATAAAGGAATGGAGGTGTGAAAGGCATGGTTCAATACCTATCAGCAGGCATCTAAGAAATTTAGATGCTATACTATTTGCTGATGATGTTGCATTGGTAGCAGCATCTGAAGATGATCTGCAGTGGTCAGTATTCAACCTCCAGAAAGTGGCATCAAAATTCAGCATGTGCATTTCTACTGAAAAGACTAAAGTAATGGCCTTTAAAGGAAAGGACTCTATCCCCAGTAAAATTTGTCTGGATGGTAAAATTTTAGAAAGAGTTAACGAATTCAAGTATTTAGGATATAATTTATCTTTTCAAGAAGAACGAGACATAACTGCAAAAATAATTATACCAGAACAACAGGAATCATCAATCACGTCATGAAGCCATCTCTTGTCCAAAGGCATACACACTTGCGTTTGTATAACACATTAGCCAGACCAACCCTGTGCTATGGCAGCGAGGCATGGACAATAAGATCTCAGGACATCTCCAGACTCACAGCACGCGAAATGACCTTTATGCGCCGAACAGCAGGCTATACTAAATGGGATCATAAGAGAAACGAGGATGTGCTGAAGGAACTAAAAGTGAAACCAATAACTACATACATTTGTGACTACCAAGAGAACTGGAAGCGTCATGTCCAAAGGATGGAACCTGGAAGATTACCAAAGGAGATCCTTCGCTACCAGCTACGGGGAAATAGATCGATAGGACGTCCGATGAAGAGATGGAGGGAAAGTGCAAGACCGTAACGGGACATTTGGCCCAATACTTGGAAGGAAGATGTTGATGATGATATACTATTGCTAAAAGCTCGATTTCGGTGATAGTATACTTTCTTTCAGCAGGAGATAATCCTCTAGAAGCCAGAGATATAATCCTCAAATTATCCTCTTTATCTCGTTGACACAGAACCCCTGATACACCAGCATGTGAAGCGTCTGTCATCAGAATATACTCACTGTTGACATTTGGATATCGTAATACTACAGATTGTCTAAACCCTTCTTTTAATTTATCGAAAGCCTCCTGATGAAACTGAGTCCAAATCCACTTACTCCCTGCTTTTAATAACTCACGAAAAGGTTCAATAAGGTGAGAATATCTTACTACGAAACGTCGAAAGAAATTGCATGACCCAATATATGATTTGAGCTCTCTAACATTCCTAGGTGAAGCAAAATCTAAAATTTTCTCTATTCTACTCAATTTAGGCGATACACCACAGGTTGAAACTGTGTGCCCAAGGATAGTTATTTCCTTCCTACAAAATGATGACTTAGATAGTTTTAGAGTAAAACCAGCATTTCCTAATTTCCGAAATACTGTTTCCAAATGACTAAGATGCTCTTCAAACGTTCTAGAACTTATTACTAAATCATCAACATAAATTGTAACTAAATCTCCTGTATCATTGCCTAGTGCAATATTTAATGCCCTAATAAGTGCTGCCGAACTACTTTTTAAACCGAATGGTACACGACAATAGTGATAAAGGTTATACTGAAAACAAAAGGCTGTTAAAGGTCGATCCTCAATTTTCAAAGGTACTTGCCAAAAACTGGAAGTGAGATCAACTGCAGTAAATCATTGTTTACTCTCAAACTTCTGAACTAATTCTTCTATAGACATGGATCTCAATTGGTCAGAAGCAATATGCTTATTTAGAGTTCTTGCGTCAAGGCATATCCTTACATTTCCAGCTTCCTTTTGCACTATCACAAGTGAATTGACATACTGACTATTTGAGGGTTCGATGATGCCTTCTGCAAGCATAGAATTAATCTGTTCCTGTACAGCTAATTGTAGTTTATGGGGTATAGGAAAATGACGACCAACAAAAACACTTTTATCTTGAACATTCAATGTATGTGTATAGCAATTTGCTTTGCCAATTTTACTAGAAAATATACTTTGATTGCGTGATATTACGTCAAACAATTGGTCTCTCTGACTAGACTCCAACAGACCTTCACCACATTTCTCATATAAGACATCATACAAATCATCTTTAAACCTTGTATTATTCATAAAAGACCTCATAGAAATAGGATCCAACACAGTGAATACCTGAATATTAACAACTTCCACCTCTTCCAATAATTCCCTAATTACGCTAATTTGCTGATTTACGAAGCCTTTCTTACTATGTTCATAGAATTTAATTTCTTCCTCCTTACCTGACCACATAAATTTGATACATGCCTTCCCATAATCAATCTGTGCAATATGTGAAGACATCCAATCACTCCCTAAAATAACTTCATAAAGCAGATGTGGAACTACTAGACATACATGGGTTCCCAGAACTCCATTAATAAACATTTCAATAATTACTTGCCTAGAAATGAGCCGTGACCTCTGACCTACTGCTGTAATTACAAATGTGGATTTGACAGGCATCTCTTCTATTCGAACTCCTTCTAACTTCATTTTATTGTACAATTCTAAGCTAACACATGACCTCTGACATCCTGAATCAAATAAAACGGTGCAACGCACCCTCCACATGTGAATTTCAGATACGGTATTTATAATTTCAACAGGAGACTCTTGACTACAATTTTCGACGTCACATAAAAGATCTCCCTCAACTACTAGGTCATCTGAAACAGATATGGTAGAACATTCTGAAATGGTAACAGGCTGATGATCTGACCTGGTATCACAGCCATTTCCATGTCCATTTTCTTGAGAAGTACTTGGTTCTACTCTCTGTTCCCTATTTTGTATATTACTTTGGTTATGTATACATTTCTCCTTTCTTCATTTCTATAATTACCCTGAGGTACATAACGTCTATTATAATTATGAGCATTTTTATTATCTCTTTGACTATAGGTATTATTTGGCGATTGATTACTATTTCTATTATGATTATAATTACCCGATTGGTTATAACGGTAATTATTACCATCTGTGATCTCTGATCCGGTAAAGAGCGATTATCATAATTATTTGCTTGCTGTTCCCCTATATTACCTAAAGCATCGAATCTAGTAAGCAATTTCTCCATCTCCGAAATCATACCTATTCGTTGGATACAAGCTGCTTCCTTCACCCTGTATGGAAAATGCTTCAGCAGCAATCTCACAACATCACACTCTTGGGCGATACCATCTAAATATTAACACGTAAGCACTTATCTTAGGAAATATTCCGTCATACTGCTGTTCTCTCTACTGTTGTACTTACCAAACACAATGCTTTCACGTTTTTGCCCTTGAATCTCCTCATTCCAATATTTATTGCAAAATTTAGCCTTGAAATCCCTGAAATCTACCAGATCACTCTTATACACTGAAAACCAACTACGTGTTTCACCCACAAATGCCTGATCCAATGTTTCTATCAAGTGACTCCATTCAATAGATTTATCCTCTAACCTGTCTCTATATCGACTCTCTACTATCTCTAAAAACTCCATTGGACATCCTTGTCTATTACTGAATTTAGGTAGTTCAACTCCTTTAACACAATTACCTAAAAACCCTACTCTACTGAACACTCCTTCCTGTCTAAATTGAGATTTTAATCTTGCCTCAAGATCTTCTATCCTTTTGTCTGCCAACTTTTCCATCATTTCTATCTTTTCCTTCAAACTGTTCTCCTTCTCAGTTAACCTGCTCTTCAGAACACACTGTTTCTCCTGAATTTCTTGTAGACTCTCATAATTCTTTACGTTATTTTCCTCTACTTTTGTACTTAACTCTGTCTGTACTTTCTCTATCTCTGCTCCCAACTGATCTTTTACCTGCCTAGTCTCTACCTGCACCAGGATCTTGAATTTTTCACTCTGGGTAGTGAGTTTCTCTTCTATTTTGCTTTGCACTTCTTTTAGTTTATTATCAACATCTGTTATAATCACTTCAGCTTTATCTTCCATCATATCTTTAATCTTATCCTTAATATTCTGTTCCACCCCCTTAATACTCTCTTCCAGTATCCCAAACTTTCTATTCAACTCCTCATTCACTTTGACCACACTGTCTAATCTCTCTTTTTTCTCATTATAATTCATGTATAATTTGTCCGTCATCTCTTGATTATTAGTATCTATCTTTCGACTTGTAGCTTCTATTTTGTTATTCGTAGTCTCGATTTTGCTACTTAAATCTTGCATGAGTTTCAGTATTAACTTTTGAAAACCTACCCGGATTTCTCCCTCCTTACTACTTGTATCAGGATCTACCGCCACTAAATAGTCACAAGTGCTCCTTTATCGGTCTCTGGTCTACTTCGTAATTGCATTTGGATTTCTTTTTCTTCCATAACAACAAAATTTACTGTAACGCACAATTATACTTTTCCCTTTGCTGACCAGAAATACTATCAGTTTTCGCGCCTTACGTTGGGCTGCCAAATGTAACGTTTTATATTTTTATTTGCTCCTTTATAAAGAGCCAACAACAACAACAACAACCCCCCCACATAACTGTATAAAAATAATATCTTACTTTTTCCGTTTTTTTTTTTTTTTTTTTTAAATTTTGTCTAATTTGACCGGTATTTCCAAGTAGTTTTGGAAATAATAATATTTTATGAGCACAGAAAAATCTTTTATCACGGGTTGTAAGGTGATGGATCACAACTGACAACTTGCGATTTCTGACCAGACACGAATTATTATACATATAAAAAAAACAAGTAGTGCTAACTTGGTGTTTATTTAGTTTAAAGTGATACGAGCATGAGTTAATCATAAATGGAAGTTACTTCTAATAATGACCTAATAAATAGATTGGAGCTTACCATATGGACGGTTGTATTATGGGCATATTTATAAATTATAGTGGGAAACTTTATTAATCCATTTGCATTCTCCGTGTAGATAACCTCGAAATGTGTCCTCCTTCTGTATAGATAATCTTCCTTCAACTTATTACTTGTACACATTATTTTCCTTCCACAGATAGACAGTAATAATCTCCTTTTGTCTTCCTTTCAATATATTATCGATACCTATATATATCATAGGACAATTGCAGACCATTTGATTTAATACGTTAATGAAAACTTTGTTTCTTCTTTTCTCACTTTTCCTTTCTTAATCATGACAATGTGCCAACAACTCTAATAATCTCTTGTACAGTCCACTGCCTGCTAATCCTTTACTTATATATTCCATGGATCATTATTTCTTGAGGCAGTATCAATATACACCATCCTCTTCACACCAGTAGTGCCATCTATCGGATCAGCCATCTTGTATACAGTATACGTGAAGAGCTAAACACATATCAAAGTGCCAAGTAACATCTCCTTCGTGAAGAAAACAGTCAAATTAAACCACATAACAACACCCATACATAAGACCAATATACATATAATATCCCGCCTAAATCTCTCTAAATGTAACTTCCATCTTATGATATGAATGATTGATGAAAATGAAATGATATAACATATTTACAGTAATAATAAATTTGAAAACAAATCATGATTAGTTCAACACTATTACAACAGTTTCATGAAACTGAAACCTCAAAAGAGAATCTGAAAGTTCATAGTTACCAGCTGCAGCAATGAGCTGCTTGTCCGGGGTGATGTCCAGAGCATTCACTTGCTGAGTAATCATCTAAGGATAAAAACTGTTGCACAGAGTGGATGAACAACATGGAACTGAAGACAAGCACGAGGGAGAAAGAGATATTGGGGTGTGGCGGCCAGCATTCTTGGCTGTCGCTCTGGAGGTCTGGGTTCAATTCCCAACTCTGCCAAGAAATTTTAATTTTGGTCTGAGGGCTGGAACGGGATACACTCAGCCCGGGAGGCAAAACTGAGAAGAAGAAGGTTCGATTCACATCTCAGCCATTTTGGAAGTGGTTTTTCATGGTTTCCCCACTTCTACTCCAGACAAATGTCGGGATGGTTCCTAACTTAAGGCCACGGCCATCTCCTTCTCAGTAGTAATTTAGCCAGCAATTAAGGCAAGCCTACTCTGTCTTCCAAAGGTTGTCTAGTTTTTCCACAAGACCGTCAACATCCTCAGTTGTTGTTTGAGTCTTCAGTCTTTCGATTGGTTCGATGCAGCCTTCCATGCTCCCCTGTCCTGAGCTAATAATTTCATCTCTACATAGCTACCACACCCTACATCCGAGGCAAACTGTTTAACAAATAAAACCTTAGTCTGACCCTACAGTTCTTATCCTCGAGTCTTCCTTCCATAACTAAGTTTGCTATTCCAGAGATTCTTATTATGTGTCCTACCAACCTATCTCTCCTCTTCATTAGCAGTCACCAGAAACATCTCTACTCTCTCAACCGTCTTAACACCTCTTCAGTTTTAACCCTATCAACCCATCTGATCTTCATCATTCTCCTGTAACACCACATTTCAAACTTCAATTATCCTCTTTTCTGCTGTTCCAACAGTCCAAGTTTCACTTCCATAGAGCACAACGCTCCAGACAAAGGCTTTCAAACATGGCTTCCTAATACCTAAATCTATATTTGATGTCAACAGATTCCTTTTCTGTAGAAATGCTATCCTTGCCTGTGCTAACCTACTTTATATATCCTCTTTGCTTCTCAGAACATACCCAATTCCTAAAACTAATAACACAAGGACCCATCCTACTATTCGAGATCTAGAGAAACCACACAACACCTTATTTCTTTACCAATTCAAATTAGACCGGCCCTTCATAGACGAATGAAGTTGTAATGACAGCTTTCTCTTTCAAGAAGTCCAGCCAATACACTAATATTTGATAAATCAGATTTTCAAAATATTTTAATCAATTAGAGACATTATAATGTTGATTTTAACAAGTGAACTGTGCCTTCACATGAACTATGATTATAAAGAGAAAAATCCCCACGCACAGAAGTCGGACTATTCATACCAAAGATTCTAGTGTTTTTATATTTTTCAAATGTTTTTAGAAGGAAAATCACAAAATCATATCACGAATTGAAGAGGATCGCGGAGAATTGAGAAGACTGGCGAGCTGCAAACCAGCCCCAGCGCTGTTACCTTAAGAGAGAGAAGGAAAATGTTTTTGTCTTTTGGTACAGCTGTGATTTAAATTGACAATGATCCTCAAGAAGGACCTTGGAAAGGAGGTCCGAAACACGCACATGTGAACCAAGTGTATTATAATTTTTTTTTAATTATATGTATTGACTAGGCGGACCCATTCCTAGTTAAATAAACAGCAAAACTAGAGGAGAAAAAATCCTATGAAAAAACTAAACTACTGAAATTAGCCAAAATACCTTTTATAATGATAAAAAAAACTGGAAATGATGTAGTAATAGATGTTTACTTCTCCACTGTCCATAACCCACCCCTCTTGCCCTTTTCAGATAACCACTTATATAGAAAAAATTCCAGCTGAGTCTGCCATTATACATACAGCATTGCCAACCCCTCAATAACCTTTATCCAGACCAATGTCTTTTGTCTAGACCAATATTTACTAGGTAGCAAGGCCCAAGGCTAATATATGCACTCCTGGTTCTTGTCAGGCACATAGGGTATATTCACACATCAATACCGGTAATCTTTAGTTAGTTAGTTATTTATTGTTGTTTTAAGGGGACAGAACTACGAGGTCATCTGCTCCTGTTAACACAGATTAAATTATATAAATTTTGAATATATGATTAAATTTTGAGGTGGAAGCCAAAATATTAAAAAAGACCTAAAAATAATAAAACAAAAAATTAAATAAAACTAATAATTATAAAAATAAACAAAAAATATACGGATTACAAAAAATTCAAAATTCAAAAAAGAACAAAGTCTTTATCCAGACCAATCGTTTTGGTATCCCACATGTTGGCAACATTAATATGACGTCAATGTGTGTCTCCCAGTAACAGTTGAAGAGACCCCATGCGTCTGACAAACAAGGCTGCCGTCGTTTAATGATCAAGAAACAAAAGCACATATTTACATAATTCAGCACATATTTCCGGTGCAGTAGTAATAATTGACAGTAATTTAAATTGGTAATGACTCCCAGAATATGGAAACAATGTATGAAAATCATATGCTACTACTAAGTTACTACCATAGCATATAGAAGAGAAAGTGTCGTGACTTGTGGAGTTTATATGGTCCAGCCACTAGGCGGCTCTACCGTTAGCTGGCGCTGAGTGCCCCAGCAGTTGAATGTTACTTTCCAGTTATCAACTTCCACTACGTTGTATTAGACAAGATGACCCAAATACACTGACCGGCACGAAAAACGCAACACTTCAATTTCTTACAAAAACTGAAATTTATTTTAAATTTATGACACTCTTATGACACTAATCTACTATATGATGATGAAATATTGTAGTACGGTCCCATGTAGGTGTCTAACAATGAAGAAAATGACAATAATAAACAAATTTAACAAATTAAGCCAGAGATACACACTTCAAGGAAAGAGCGCTATAAGCGCGGGAAATTTTGAGTAAGCTCTTAAAGGTACCGTAATGCACTTCTGCTTTGATTTTATACACCTCACACTTTACTTCACAGACCTCGGAGATGATCTCGGTCGGAGACCTTTGTTCGCAGCTTCAAAAGCGCATATTGCCACCTCTTGCACCAATGATGGCATTCAACCTTTCAGGGATGCTCCTCATTAATGCTGTTGAGGAATCATCTCCCATTCTTCCAGGAGGGCATTCCGCAGGTCCTGTAGTGTCCTGTATGGTCTCTGGATAGCGCTGACGTGCTCCTCTCCCCACCCGGTCCCAAACGTGCTCAATAGGATTCAAATCAGGGCTTCGAGCAGGCCAAGCCATAGCATGAATCCCTGCTTCATCCAAGAACTCGCACAACATGTGGGCATGCATTGTCTTGCATTGGTGTGAAATCATCACCAATAAACGGAGCGAAAGGCACAACATGCTCCAGAAGGATTTCCTCCACATACCGATGTGTGTAAATCTCCCATTCTCCACGATGACCAAATCCATCCTTGCAGCCATACTGATTCCTCCCCACACCATCTTAGAACCACCCTGAAAAGACGTCCTGGATGAGAATGTGCAAGGGGAATACCTTTCCCCTGGCCTTCTCCAGACCCTCTCTCTTCCGCCAAGTGATCGGACGCCAAATCGCGACTCATCGGTGAACAACACTTGTTCCCATTGTCTACTGTCCAGCCATGATGTTTCCTTGCGAAACGTAGTCGAGTTGTGAGATATTCTCTGGTAGGTTCTGGGCCTGTAACTGGTCTTCTGGATTGATGATTGGGTTCTTCCAATCTTCTTCGAACGGTTCTCTCACCAACATCGACCCCTTGAACTTGGTGGAGTCGATTTCGTGCTTCAATGGCGGTGGTGTGACAGTCGCGGAGAACTTGAAGTTGTAAGAAGCGGTCATCTCTCTCCGATGTTGCTCTTCTTGGACCTGTTCCTGGTCTCCTTGCAAAGTCTCCAGTTCCCCTGTACCTTCGTACGGTTCTGGAAGTCGTGGAAGGTGTAGTCCTCAACACTTCTGCAACGTGATGCATGCTGCGACCATCTTCGCCAAAGCAACAGCTTCTGCAGCTTGTTCAGGACTTAAGGGCATGTTTGCTCCAGAAAGCTAATTATGACAATCACAGAAAGATCCTACAAACACATGTGATTGAGAAGGGAACAATTCAAAGTACAACAATAAGCGCTATAAGAGTGGTAACACGTTATTGGCTTACATTCAGTGATGTGTTTTCCAGATTGTGCAGGAAATAACAATTGAGGCTGGTGCAATCAACAATCGACACCTCATTGTTTGCTCGCAAAACAACGCCAATATCATACCCCACCTAAAAAAATAGGTTTAAGTGCTTCACTTTGATTGAATAGATAATTACACAATAATTACACATCATTTATTGTGTGTTGCGTTTTTGGTGCCGGTCAGTGTATAAAATTCTCCGCACTGAGTATATAAAATGCTGACGTCCGTTGAGTTAATTATGAAACATCAGGTTACGTCATAGGTTCATATAATAAGGAAATAAAACATTCTGATGGGGATCAAAATGTAACTGAATGTGTAAAAATCATAAGCTACAGACCATTCACTACTGCACAAATACAGTAAATATAATATAATATAAACTCACCCATGTAACTTACAGCTGTAAGTTGTCCGTAACTTTGGACAGCTTACGCGACGATTTTGCTGACTTAGCAGATGAGTGTTCTTTCCTAACTTCTTACGTATGCATGAAACAAAAAACGATTTTTTCCAATAAGGTTAAGTTTTTTTTTTTTTTTTTTTTTTTTTTTTAGCGTATGGCTTTTAGTGCCGGGAGTGTCCGAGGACATGTTCGGCTCGCCAGTTTGGTAGCTGCTTCGAGACGGACACCCAATGGGTGAGCTACAAGTACCGTTGGGAAGGAAAGTTGAAAGTTAAGGACGAGGAGTTGGAAGGTAGCGGCTGTGGCCTATAGTTAGGGACCAACCCCGGCATTTGCCTGGAAGGAAGATGGGAAACCACAGAAGACCATCTTCAACGTTGCCGGCGGGGGGATTCGAACCTCCTCGCCTCCCGGATGTGAGCGACTGCCATCAGTCATGCCGTAACGACCACGGCTAACTCACCCGGTAAGGTTAAGTTAATGTTTCATGATATATACTAAATCACACGGCCCTAAAACAATCTCATCAATGCTGTCCAAACACTCATAAAATATAGCATATCACCCCACAAATTTGAGAGGGAAGAGTAACAGATTTTGATTACTGCGGACAGGTTTATGCCATGAACACGTCCCCCGAGTTCGCAGTTCTTTTCAACGACCACTTTGACCTGTAAAAAAATGTTGGAAGACACTGTCGGACGGGTGAGTTAGTTAAGTAAGGGTATTTATTGTGCCAAAGTCCTTTATATTAGTGAAAGTTGCAGCTGTTGTGTCAGACGGCCTTTCACTTTGAAAGGTTGTTTCACACTTCACACAGCTGATTCCTTTTTTTAGTTGCTTGATAATGTACCCTGCTAGATAGTAAACCAAGCATTGTTTTGGAATGTTGTCTTCATAAGGAAGGAGAAGATCATTCTCTCGGTTCGTTATCACCACTTTGTCTCTAATTTTGGCCTCTGCAGACAACTTAACAGGTTTTGTTCCTCGGTTTGCTTCGCACATAATCGCATTTGATAACAAATGACATGAGAGATGGTTCTAACCTACGTTCACAGTTCCCATATGGTGATATAGCCATCTTAATTGGAACATACACGCACTGTAACATATGCAAATGCAGAAAATATACAGTTGATGGGTGATCGTCATGGAGGTCACTAACATCCCACTAAACCCCGGGACTCGCGATATATACTATAACCAAGCCTTTGGCCCATAAATATTGAGAGACTACTAAGGTACTCTTTAGCGTGACTCTGAAAGATTTTATTGTCCTATTTGAGGCAAATGTGTTTTTTCTGAGCTAATGGTTTCATAAAAGTCTATTAATGTCTTGTGCGAAGGGACATCTTTGTGGAGTGCATTTGTTGGTATTCTGGAGTTAAGCACATCTGCTAGATTGTTCATATCTCTGTTCTGTATTCTCCCTGCCGCTAAATATGTCGGAGTTAGTTTGCCGGAAGAACATAATAGCATTCACGGTCGCATTGCTGAATAGTTGGAAAGCGAGTCTCACATTCATTCTTTGAAAAGACGTAGGGTTTATGTGTGCGGAAGTAAATTTTGACAAGCTTTAAGGCCTGCGAACTCGGGGGACGTGTCCACGACATAAACCTGTCCATAGTAATTAAAATCTATTACTTGATTTTTGTACAGCAACTTACTTTTATCGCGGAAATCGCTTCTTGATTGCATACGCTTTCCAACACCAAGAAATAAGGACTAAATACGGCAGCATTTCTGTGTTTCAAACTCGCGAGCGCTTAGAAAGTGACTGCAGCCAGCAATAGTCAACCGCTGCGCAGTCTGTCGACGGACGCAGCAACTACCCATACTAAAGATGCGGCAGATTCGGGAGTCTCCGCACTTTCTCATCTATACGCTATGCTACTACTTTACATCATGTAAATGCCCTGATCCGTATATTTCCCAAACAAGCGACAACTACAAAAACAATGAAACGTGAAGCATATGCTCATGCCACTAGTTCAACCTGGATTGGATACTGTGATATAAGAAGGATACGGAGTCAGTATGCTGTGCTGTCCTCTGGCATACCCCGGTGTGAGCCTGCCATAGTTTGATGGTATGATCGTAACCGCCGGTAGCAAGGATCACTTGCTCACTGCCACATTGGTTGTCACCTGCCATCACGACCATTGGTGCTGTAACAATGAAACAAGGATCCCTTATTACTCCTGTTTCTCTGAGGTTGGGGACGAGGTGAAATATGTTTTAATTCTGGTCTGAGGACTGGAATGGGGTGCACTCAGACTCATGAGGCAAAACTGAGAAGAAGAGGGTTCGATTCCCACCTCAGCTATCTTGGAAGTGGTTTTCTACTGGATGATTCCTGTTGTTGTTTCTTTTGAGGGGCTTGGATATCGTATTGTGCTCATTTAACCCCGTGTAGGCCTACTAGGGTGAATGTGGAATTTTGTCTGATAACCTGTGTCATTGTGATAACTGTATTAGTGTGTGTATTTGTAATTCAGACGAGGATTGAGAAGGAAGTGGTCATGGCCTTAAGTTAGGAACAATCCTGGCATTCGCCTGGAGTAGAAGTGGGAAACTATGGGAAACCTCTTCCAGAATTGCTGAGGTGGAAATCAAACCCAGACCTGTGGGGAGACAGCAAAGAATGCTAGCCACTACACCAAGAGTTTGATCAGTAGAGCTAAGTTTTCTATGGGGGTGAATGGTTCTACCTTTACCTGCCATGCAATGAATGAATTGCTGCTGTAGTGGTGGGTGTGGAAAAAAAAATGAGAGAAAAATCTTGTAATGTTGTGAGAAACTTGAAACACTGGATGTGACTCCACCACAAACCTATGTTGGCTATCAGGATGGCCGACTGGGAAGTGGTGTCAATGATGATATCATATGCGAATTACAAATTGTTATCTTCAACACACATAATCCCCATACGGTAACCCTCTGAGTGGCCGTGTGAAACACAGCATTTGTGAATTTATATTGGCATGACTCCATAGCCTCATCACTATATGAACAATATTTAACAATCATGAAATAAGCCTATGCATTCAGAGAAAGATTGCTGAGGTGGGAATAAACCCAGACCGGCGGGGAGACAGGCAAGAACGCGAGTCACTTCACCCAGAAGATGATCTGTAGAGCTAAGTTTTCCATGGGGTGAATGGTTCATTAAGCATGCATTAACGTGCCCCTGCTCATTTAACAGAAAACTGATTCCACAACAGGAGTGTCTTACGTCCTTTTAATAAACAGTCACAAGGTACTACGTTATGTATCTAGTTTTTGGTAAAAAAGATTGTCTTCTCAAACATAACCTAAAATTAAAACAATATCAACTGTTACAGTACCGTTGACACTACACCAATTATAAACTGGAGATAAAAAATTCACAGCAATACACACTTCGCCAATAAAAAATACATTTTCTTTTTCCACAACTGAACAAATGTCAAAAATATGTTGAAATTTGACTACGCCGCTGTTATAAATTAAATTTATTTATTATTCGAAGGTTGGCTAGACTGAAGGGACTGAAGTCAAATTCTCTGGTGGGAGTCAAACTTGGTTTTATCCTCAATGGTTTTACCGGTGTATACCGTGTTTTTATTTCAATTATGGATATTTTTTAGCAGATGTGTTATTTAATGATAAATCACAAGTATTTTTATAGTGTGGGAACCCACCAAATACATCGTCTAAAAATATGCAAGCTTCTTCTCTTTCTTCGAACTTTGCAAATGGTTTACAACCAGTTTGCAATGCCGCGCACTGGTGGCAACTGTATGAATTATTGTTTAACATGCCGTCAACTCCGGTCAACTACCAAATCCTCCTCTTCAGCGTTTCGTCTTCTACTGGTCACGCGGAGCAGCCGTGCTCGTTAAATCGTGCACTACGGCCTCGAGGGCAGTTGCAGTGAGTTCGGAGGTTTGAATCCCGGCGCTGACAGCAGCTATCCTGAATTAGGATTTTCCCCGGGGTTTTCCACGCTCTCTCTTCAGGCAAATGCATCCCTGACCATAATACAGTTACACACACTACAATTCATTACATAATACAGGTTATCGGACAAGTTAAACACACTCAACTAGGGGCGGATTTAACTTTTTGGCGCCCCTAGGCAAAATAAAAATTGCCGCCCCCCTCCCCCACCACCATTTTGTAGGTTTTTGTGAAAATTGAGTGGTAGTTAGTAAGGCAACCTATTAAAAATTCGAGTTTATTTTTTTACACGTATAATTAAATTTTATATGTAGGTATAACATAATATCAAGGTGGGCTAACAAAAATCTTTCTCCGTGATTTTTTTTTCAGCAAAAGTTTGATAATATCGTCAAATTCCATATCTGACATTAATTTAGCTTCAATTGCCAAAACCATTTGACAAACCAAACGGTCCTGGCTCGTGGTTGATCTCAAATAGTCTTTTATGCGCTTTAAACATGAAAACGAGCGTTCGGCACTGCAGTTGGTAACTGCTGTGCAGTTCAACAAGCGGTAGGCTCTTTCAACATTTGGAAATACTCTTTGTAGATCATTCTGTCGAATAAATTATAATATTTCTAAAGGCGGGTTATTTTCATTTTTTTAAACTTTATTGCAAGTGGCACAACTCGTTTATAAATATTTGTTCTATATCATTTGGAAAATATGATTGTAATGTTGCCGCATGTTTCCTTAATTCAGGTTCATTCAACGTACCAAATTCGATAAGCGCGATACATTTTTGAAAAATTCTTTCATAATCGGCGCATTTGTCCTTCAAATCTTTATAGAGTCTATCCAAAATTATATTGAAAGTATTTACTCTCAAATTCTCTCTTCCACCTAGCTCAACATCACTTCATACAATTCATCACACATTAATTTTCTTCGTTTCTTCCTACGAACGCCTTTTTCAAACTCCTGGATGGTAGAAATTTTCCGTGCGGTTTCTTCATAAACTTCAACATTTTTCCGAGCATCTTCTACAAAACCAACCAACGATATGTAGAAATCCAAAATATCTGAAATGCTGGTATCCATGGCTTGCAATTTCTGACTTGTAGCATCGAATCGTTCAAGTAAAACAGACCAAATACTTAGCAGCATAAATGCACTTGCTAGTCGTTCCATATTATTCCGAAGTCCTGTAGCTTTATTTCGATCTATTGCTTTTTCGCTGAGATTTTCTTCAAAAGCTGATAAAGCATTTATTATTTCGTTCCAAAATTCAACCAGAACAGAAACCGCGTCAGCACGTGCAGACCAACGAGTTGTAGACAATGATTTTAGTTTCACAAATTTTAAATCAGCAAAATGCTGCAAAACTATATTTCTGTCGAATCTGAAAAAAAGATACCACTCTTGGACCAATTCAAACAACTTACTCGCTTCTGCACAACTTTCTGCAGCGTGTGTACCAACGAATGTGCAGTGCATGGTGTGTACTCTGCGAGAGGATTGTCGTTTTTTATTCTAGCTTGAAGTCCCGAATATATGCCCTTCATGTTGGCAGCGTTATTGTAAGACTGCCCTCTCATATCAAGAATTTCTATACCATGAGGTTTCAAAGTAGATGTGACTGCATCACCTTTGTGACCTGGATTGTCTAGTAAAGTTAAAAATTGTTCAGTAACAGTGCCGTCTGGTTTTACATATCGTAAAATGAATGAAAGTTGGTCAATATGAGAGATGTCTGGGGTCGAATCCACAATTATAAAATAGTACTTCGCAGTTTTGATTTCTCCAACTATTTTATACGTCACTATTTTAGCCATAATTTCGATGACTTCTTCATAAATAGTTTTGGATAGGTAGCTTGTATTACCACTGCCTTTATCTCCATAATTACGAATATGCTCATCTAAAAATGGATCGATTGGTCTTAAATATTCTATCAGAAAATGTCCATTGTTAGGAACGCCGAAATGCTCATTGCTGCCTGTGCCCCTAAATGATAGTCCACGACTTGCCAAGGTTTTGGCAGTAGCAACAACTATTTTAAGAACTTCTTTCCAGTACGAAATTTCTTCTTGAAGTTGTTGTACTAAACCATGATCTACCAGTACTCTTCCATGTATATTAGCTCTTTCAAAGAATTTTAGGAAAGATTGTTTATGATGATCTGAATTTTCGTGGGCAGAAGCCAAGTCATGGATGTTTTCCAATCATTGAATCCGTGTCTGAACGCAAATTCGTCAGTTGTGTCTCCAAAAAGCAAACACGGTGCACAAAAAACAGAACATTTACTCTTGGAATAAACAAGCCATTTACGATCCCCTCTTCCCCGTTCTGAAGTTTTCTTTTAAACACTGAGTGGTTCAAGTACCTATTATATTCAGGGTACACTCGCTTGGATTCTTTAAAATCAGAATCTTCATTCTGATTGTAACCATTCAATGCAACGTACTCTTGGCAAAATTCATTCGCAATCCAAGTAGCCGGATCACTGTCGAATACAAACACATTTTTCTCAATTTCACCCGCTTCTGCTTTCTCATCAGAAAATGTAGGTAAATCTGAGTAAGCTGTATATGGTATATTTTCTTCAACATCAATATTCTCGTCAAACGGACCACGATCGACGCCGGTTGCGTAAAATTATAAAACCCGTGCTCGGCCGCGAACTACATAAAATCCAATAACTTCATCATTTTCGTCCTTCTATTTTACGTTAGTTCATGTAGGTTTGGAAGTTTTAATTTATATTGTAATATTTTTTATCGTACTTGAAACACAAAAAGTGTCCGTTTTTAAGCGTGTTTCAACCATGCGTCGCATTTAAGAATTATTATCTCACAAACCCGTCATCAGATCGAATCCAAATTTTAACACAATATACATTGGAATGTTGTATAACTGGTTTATTAATTTCAAAATTTTGTGTGTTCAACAACGAAAGTTGTTATCATTTTTGTAAGGTAACTTGTTCTCGGCTCGGGGTAGTTGGAAAATGTAGTTCTTGGTTGCGTTGTAATCCTTATACATCAAAACGTTATGCTGTATGACTGTGAAATACGTAAGTTAACTCACTTATTTTATATCGGTTTGTATTTGTACGGGGAATTATGACATGGTTCACCAGCTAGCCGCTCCGGGAAATGCTGTACAGCGTTGCTGATATGGAGCCCATCACTTCCGAGCGAGGCGCACCATGACGCGTGATGGAGTCCATCTTGGCAATACAGCTTTCACCTGAGCGGCTAACTGGGGAACCATGTCTTAATTCCCCGTACAAGTACAAACCGATATAAAATAAGTGAATTAATTTACGTATTTCACAATCATACAGCATACCTTTTTGATGTATAAGGATTACAACGCGACCAAGAACTACATTTTCAAACCACCCCGAGCCGAGAAAAAGTTACCTTACAAAAATGATAACAACTTTCTTTCTTGGACACACAAAATTTTAAAATTATTAAACCAGTTATACAACATTCCAATGTATATTGTGTTAAAATTTGGATTCGGTCTGATGACGGGTTTGTGCGATAATAATTCTTAAATGTGACGCATGGTTGAAACACGCTTAACAACGGGCATTTTTGTGTTCCAACTGCGATAACAAAATATTAAAATATAAATTAAAAAATCCAAACCTACATGAACTAACGTAAAATAGAACGACGAAAATGATGATGTTATTGGATTTTATGTAGGCCTATTGGTTACTTCACAAACAACTTTCAAACTCGAGTACACATAATATTTTGGTCGACAGTAGTGGAAAAGACGTGCGCAATGTCTCCTCGCGCAGCGCATGCGTAGGCTATAGTGAGTCCCGTCTCATTGGATTTAAGCTTTATTTACCACTGTATGTTGTTTTGCGTTAAAAATGCCCTGTTTAGTGTACAGTAAAAGTATGTTATAGCAATGTTGATGAAGACACCAATGAAGGGTTGAAAACATGTCAGAATAAACACCATAGTATTAACAGGTGTCTCTCAGTACTCAATTAATAGTTCTACAAAACACTATCAAACCTACAGTGACACCCACAGACAGTCTCTGCCCTCCAAAAACGTTTCAAGAGATAACTGCTTTTAAAAAATGTATTCAAATTCAAAGAATTTATCTTTAGATTTAATTTGGGTACATCATCAAAAAGTGGCTGTCTGAGCAGCCTGTAGACATTCAACAATTTCAAAATATATAACCTGCAAAAAAAAAAAAAAAAAAAAGACATGTGATTATATACGGTATATATTCCATGATAAAATATTAACTTCTAATAACTTTATTTACTATTACACAGCAACATGATCATAAAGTTATATTTTCACGTTAACATATGAACATGACATAAGTCATCCCAAACTCAAATGTCAAAATTGTCACTATATACCAAATCATCGTGTCCACAACATTGGTATTTTCCACGTCAAACTGTTTTCAAGAAATATTTTTTCCACATTAATCAAAATTGTAACACATCTGTTTTTTATATATTTTTGGTATGTTTTTAATAATTTAGATAGCTAAGATTTTTAATATAGTTTTGAATATAGCCTTTTTATAAATTAAAGTATTAGACTTGAAACGTCATTTCTTATTAATTACTTTTCGCTGACGAAGGTCATAAGGTGACTGAAACATGTACATAGTACATTGTACAGGGTTATTCATAAATCAGTGTCACATTTTCAGAAGTTTGTTGTGAAATAAGTACTTTAGATATCAGTGTGAATGGTATACCAAAAGACGGGCAATCTCTCCAGTTTGTTTGGCATACCTTACAAATGTTCTATGTGTGCACCTTTGGATACACGGCAGACATCCAACTCCGTGTCCACACCCGCACCAGTGTGTTACGGTCGATCGTTGCTATCGCTGCTGTAATGCGATCTCGGAGGTCATTCAAGTCAGTAGGAAGTGGCGGAATGAAGACCATGTCCTTCACATATCCCCCGAGAAAGAAATCACATGGGGTTAAGTCTAGGGAACGAGGTGGTCACCACAACAATGTGACGTCATTGTCAGCGTTTCGTCCAACCCAACGTTGCTGCAAGTTCTCGCGACTCCCCTATGATCAACGTGTTCTGCGCCCTGTCAAAGGACAAGATTTACGGACCCTATTTCTTCGCCAAAACCATAGTGACTGGCATCATTTATCTGGATATGTTAGAACAATGGCCTAAGCCGCAACTGTGTACAGACAGTGGCTACTTCGTTTTCCAACAGGAAGGGGCCCCGCCGATCGTGCGCGCGTACCCATACGAGAACTTACCGTACCGTTGCATTCGACGAAACGCTGACAATGACGTCACATTGTTGCGGTGACCGCCTCGTTCCCCAGATTTAACCCCATGTGATTTCTTTCTCGGGGGATATGAGAAGGTCAGGATCTTCATTCCGCCACTTCCTGCTGACTAGAATTACCTCCGAGATCGCATTACAGCAGCAGCAACGATCGACCGTAACTGGCGCGGGTGTGGGCGGAGTTGTATGTCTGCCGTGCATTCAAAGGTGCACACATAGAACATTAAAATTTTTGTAAGGTATGCCAAACAAACTTAGAGAGATAGTCCGTCTTTTGGTATACCATTCACACTGATATACAAAGTACTTATTTCACAATAAACTTCCGAAATGTGACACTGATTTATGAATAACCCTGTATTATATGAATAATAGCGGTTTCGGTGGCGTAGTTGGTGGCATGCTGAACTGCTGTTCCCAAGATCGCGGGTTCAAACCCGGCCGAAGTCGTCGGATTTTTGATGTGTAACATCTTTCCGCTCGGTTGCTGGATAGTTTTGTGGGAGTGATTTTGAAAATTGGGGACGGAAGTGGATCGGAACGATCGAGCTGGCAGTGGTGGATCAAACGGAAGTATGCACTGCCCGCTCGATCGATCAAACGGAAGTGTACTAGCTGGCAGTGGTGGACAACGGAAGTATGCACTGCCCGCTCGATCGATCAAACGGAAGTGTGCTAGCTGGCAGTGGTGGACAACGGAAGTATGAACTACCCGCTCCATCAATCAAATGGAAATGTGCCCTAGCTGGCAGTGGTGGATCGAACGGAAGTATAAGACGCACTGCCAACTCGATCGATCGATCCAGCTGGCACTGGTAAGTGAAACAATCAGCGCGCGGTGTCGAAAATTGATACCATGATGCACTCTCGGCCATGTGAATGTATATGACATACTGAACGGAAAACGCTCATGCGAACTCTGGTGTCAAGTGATTTAAACAAATGACATGGTACATGTTCGAAGTCTTCGTATCAGTATTTAAATGGTAAAATGCCTTAATATCAAACATTGTAGGCCTAAGTAGTGGGCATTGCATTGGCATAAGGCATTTTAAACTCAATGTCACTCAGGAACATTATCGAAACAAGCAAAATATAAATGAAACTTAATTCCGTAATGCAGTATTATCGGAACGTGGAAATAAGTCACCATCTTGTGCACAATATTTGCGTAGTCGAAATAGCCGTGGGGTTATTGCGTATGACTGTGAATCTAGAGATCTTCCGTTCGAATCCTGGGGGGAGATATTTTTGCTACCAGATTTATCATATCAATAAGACTCATTTTAACAGAAAACATATGAAATTACGTGTTGGTCTGTGAATCAAGAGGTCTTGTTTATAAGGAATTTAAGGTTATGAGCGGTGTCGCGTCAATTAATCTAGTTGATCCATATCGTATTCTTTATTTAGGCTAGTGCTGGTGGAAGCTACAAATCATCTAATAAAATGAGTTCCGTATTATAAACTACCATATCTGAAAAACACTTCCTTTACAATAGATTAATATTTGTGTCAATAATGGTATAAAATACCGGTTTATCAACAATTTCACGTGAGGTTTCTTCTATGTCAGATGTTACACATCATATGCGACTAGGGTTACCAACCGTCCGGCTTTTGCCGGACATGTCCTGCTTTTCAATCATTTTGGTTATGTCCGGCCGGCATTTCTAATTTATCGACATTGTCCGGCATTTTTCGTTACGAGATTGCTCACTTAGGTTTAAGGATGAATACAGCATGTTATTGTATCGTACATCAACTCCATGTGCTCAGGGCGCTACTTCCGAGGGTGGAAATAAGAATACTAATATTCGATCAACGCGCTTCATTTCCACTTTTATGTTGAGAGAAACCGGAAGTGACGAGAGCTACAGTTTACATGTGCTTGCCATATGATTTGCAGCTATCGTGTTTGGTTATCTGGTTGTCGCCGTAAATTATAGTGTGAGTGTGCAGCGAGTGGAGTGAAATAGTAATCTCATTGCATCCTATTACGTACCGGTATGTCATCTTTGCAACCTGAAAGGAGCGAATCTAAAAGAAGACAGTGTACATTTTCGGATAAACTAAAACATAAGTATCCTTGCTTTACTCACGGACGCAGTGAAAGTGAAGCGAAATGTGCAGTGTGTGATAGTTATGTTAATGTCGGACACAAAGGACAGGTCGGACTTGGAAAGACACGTTAACAGTGAAAAACACAAAAAGATGGTGAGAACTAAATCAATATCATGTTCAATGTTATCATTTGCCACTCCCAAATATTCACCAGATGATAAAAAAAAGTTCAAGCCGCAAAAGCTACAATGTCATTTCATACAGTTTTCCATCACCAGTCGTAAAAATCAATGGACTGCACAGCTAAATTGAATAAGAGTATGTTCTCAGGTTCTGAAGTAGGCAGCACAGAAACTGACCTGTGCAAGAACTAAAACAGAAGCCATGATAAATAATGTTATTGCTCCTCACTCGACAGATATTAAAATTGAAACTCTTAACAATAAAGTTCCATTTTATTTTGGCCTAGGAACAGATGCAAGCAATCATGGTGCACTAAAGTTGTTTCCAATTCTCATCCAATTCTTTGATTCAGATAAAAGTTCTGAATGTATGTCCTCCTATATTTCAGATAGCCTACTCTCAAAAAGCATAAAATTACTTCTAGATGCATTGCATATTCTGGAGACAATGCTAATGTTAATTTTGGAGGCCTTGCACGAAGGAAAGGGAAGAATGTATTCTTTGCTCTCAAAAAAGACTTGAATGAAATCATAGTAGGGGTTGGATGTCCTGCTCACATCCTACATAACTGTTTGCAACATGGAGCTGATGCTCTTTCTGTTGATATTGAGTCTGTGGTGATGAAAAATTTCAACTCCTTTCCTCAGGAACTGAAAGACTTTTGTGAATTTGTTGATGTAAATTATCTGCAGCTTTTAAATAATTCTAAGACTAGGTGGTTAACATTGTATCCAGCAGTTGAAAGAATCCTGCAATTGTTCCCAGCTCTGAAATCCTACTTTCTTTCTCAGGGTAGGAAGTCAGTGCCTTCATCAATTAGAAACTTCCTTGAAAATGACTTTTCAGAGCTCTATCATTTGCTTCTTTCCTCAACTATGCACATTTTTCAGTCTAAAATTTTGTCATTTGAGAAAGAAAAGAATTCAGTTGTATAAGTGCTTGAACTATTAGAATCTGTCCAATCTTCATTGAAAGGCAGACTAGAAGGTCAATTCATTCCCCTTAAAGTCAGACAGATGCTAAATACATTTTCAAAAGATGGTTTGGATAAAGAATGCAAAGTGTTTATGGAGAATGTATCTTGTTTCTATGAAACCTGCACTGAGTACTTGGATAAATGGATGCCTCCTAACTTATAGAGGAATTCAAGTGTTTCAAATGGTTGAAACTTTAAAACATTAAAGACCTCAGCTTTGACGATATTGTACCATGTATTCAGTACTTGTAGTCAAAAGGTGTAGAAATATATGATTCAAAATTTCTAAAACTTCAACTTTGGATAAAGATACAACAGTAGACCAACAATGGTCTGTTTTTTTTAATACGTGCCAGAACATTGAGGTACTTTCTGAACTTTTGAACATTTGCCAGTTTTTCTTTGCCATAGGCCTACCAGGGAGCAATGCCTCCACTGAACGTGTGTTTTTTATTCATAAATGCTCAATGGACAAATTATTGAAAAAGGAAAGGAACCGTTTGTTGGTAGAATCAGTGAAAGGAATGTTACTTGTGAAGTTCAATTTCAAATATGTGTCGTGTGAAGAATTTTATAAATATGTACTTCAAGAAAATAACTTGCGTCTTCTTTCAAAAGTAGGTTCTGTTGAAAAATACAGCTTCAAGGAAATGAACTGCAGCAAGGACTGATCATTAAGTAAGGTATTTCCTTTTGTAAAAAGTCGTGTAATATATGTATAATTTTGTTATCGATTGAAATTGTCAGGCATTTTTCTTAAATGTCCTGCTTTTTGCTAAGCAATGTCCTGCATTTGGAAATTTTCAGTTGGTAACCCTATATGCGACTACTGTAAGGCTCGTAATTTTTTTAAGAGCGTTACAATCCTTCAGTATGCCTTCTTTCGGAGGGGAAGTAAAGCCGACGGTCCCATGTCTTATATTTATGGCATGTACAAGATCCTTCCACTAATTAAACTTGTTTGAAGCTAACTTTCTAGGTTAGATTTCGTTGAAACGCTCTGTCAATGTTTCAACGTTAACCACTAGGTGTCAGTGATATCTGGTAGCGAAAGTTGGAACTACTTGAAATTGAACGAAACTTGTAGCTCACCCTATGGGTGACCGCTTGAAGCAGCTACAGCCTCTGGTGAGCCGAACATGTCCTTGGGCACTCCCGGCACTAACAGCCATACGCTAAATAAATAAATAAATAAATAAATAAATAAATACCGTAAATAAGAATAATAATTTTATTGACTTATGGTATTATTTTTTCGTAATCTAGTAATACACTGAAGAAAATGAAAAATTGCAACATCATGAAGGCATTGGTTGTGTGTGTTGATTTTCAAGATATGGAACGATGCTATGTAGGTATGTAAACGATCAAAGTTTCAGACCCATTGGATTGTTGCTACAGGTCTCCCCACCAGTGGCGGCTGGTGACATTGTTGCAGCGTTTCACAACTCCCAATAATTTTACACCTAATTCGTAGTTACTTTTCCTTTAATGTTTTAGTTTTATAGATCTAATGCACTCAAAAATGTGTTAAATTCATCTATATTTTGATATTATTTATCCAAATGCTTCACACTGTATCTATAAAAGCTGCCGCCTTCAAATCAAACTCCAGGGGGTTAGCTCTCTTGTGGCAACTCCCAAGCAGACAGCGCGGCGTACAGGACGAGGCTGGACGAGGCCAAGCTTGTGCATAGCATGCCGACCAGCATGGGTAGCAGGGAGTTGCAGACGAGCTGCCAGCCCCCTGGCAACACTCAGTTCCAAACGGCCCCGTTAGACTGCACCACTCTTTGGAAATGACAACACCTTCGATTTCTCTTACCCCGCGAAGGGTAGTTTAGTTAGTTAGTTATTTAGTTAGTTAGTTATTGTTGTTTTAAGGGGCGGAACTACGAGGTCATCTGCCCCTGAAGGGTAGTTTCTTTCCCACACCACTAGAGAATGCTATACCACCCACAACGGTACAAATATCGGAATTTCATAGGGAGACATTAGTTGGTTCACACCCAATTATTTTTAGATGTTTTCTCATCATAACTTCATTTAATATTTTTGTCAATTGTTCTGTGAAGCGAGCCTAAGAACGCCACCGTGCTATAAGAACAGTAGATAAGTGGCTGAACTATTTTGCGACGTATTGTTGGTGTACTTTAGCGGTTTATGTTTGCTTTTACCACTCTTGTTCTTGCGGTATTTGGGTTGCGATTAGTTCTGTATTTAGTTGATTTGAGTATTTTGGTTCCAGGCAGATACTTAACTATGCATTTTTATTATTATTATTATTATTATTATTATTATTATAATTGTTTGGTTGATCGTGAGTAGACCTATGCATTCACTACGAAATTTCTTGGCTAGCAAAATTCAGTGTTTTGTTAGTTTGCTTTTCGCACCACTTTCCGATGTAGCACCCAGATTTATCATCTGTGCATCTTGTAAGTTACCGTAGTATTTTATTTTAACGGAATGTTTAGTTTGAAACATTAATTGTATTGTGGAGTGTGAGTGAAAATGAATAGAGTAAGTAATTTGCTAGTCAGACAGTTTTTCCAGCTCCCTGATGACGATAAACTTGCAGTAAAAACACTCGGTGCACCATTACCGGATAAGTATTGTCCAAAATATAAGTATACGAGGGCGTTTAAAGGAGATATTTAAGGCAATAATAATTGGTTATGTGAATGCGATATTAAAAACGCTTTATTCTGTTTTACATGTTTGTTGGTGGAGAATTCGCGTGGACCAAAATAGGAGTTATGGAAAATAATCCCTAAAATAAAGAAACATGAATCTTCAGCTGAGCGGCTTCGGTGCCGTAGTTGGTAGCATGCTGAGCCTCTATGCCCAAGATCGCGGGTTCAAACCCGGCCGAAGTCATCGGATTTTTTTAAGAGCGTTAAAAATCCCTCAGTATGCATTCCTTCGGAGGGGAAGTAAAGCCGGCGGTCCCATGTCATAGATTTATGGCATGTTAAAGAACCTTCCACTTATTACACCTGTGTGAAGTAAATTATAGGTTACAAATTTGAACAACGCTCTTAGGTTCCAACGTTCGTCGCCAGGAGCCGACTGCGGTGGCGTGTAGTAACCAAGTTCTGAACTAGTAGTCGTTTACGGTGGCCTTTGGCGGCAAAAGTAGGAACTGCTTGAAATTCAATGTCTGTAGTCCTCACTTGAATTAAAAACAGATAACACTCACTAATACAGCCATCACAATTAACACCGGTATCAGACAGTTTCTCCACACACCCAAAGTACAGGGGGCTACATGACTGCCTTGTCGCAGCTCCTAAACTGAGGAACCAACCAACCAATCTTCAGCTGTTTGAAATTGACACTTTTTGGAACTGTTAACGAAGATGCACAATTGGACAGTGCCTATAGAAGGTAAATTGCGGAATATAACGAAGATGTTAGGCACAATAGATATGTGTTAAATATTGTAATAAACTGTATTCGTTTCTGTGGTTCTTTCGGACTGGTCTTGCGTGATCATGATGAAAGTGTAACATCAACAAATCCATGTGTTTTGAGAGAACTAATTAATTTTACCGCTGAGTTGGATGCTGTGTTAAAGGTCATTTGGTAAGGGCAACTGTTTTCAAAGGAACGTCCAAAACAATTCAAAATTAATTTTTACAGATTATGATGGAGGTTTGCCAAGAAGAAGAATCAAAGCAAATAAAGGAATCGGAAATTTTTGCCATTATAGCAGATGAAACTAGTGATATTTCAAACATATTTCAGATGGCTGTTGTGCACCGATACGTAGTAAGAGGCAAACAAAACATGATGCACACACATTAGCAGCGTGTTTACTGGATGAATTAAAGAAGCAGAAATTGAACGAAACTCCGCAAAAATGAATTGCGCCGACGTATGACAGAGCGCACTTCATGGCTGGTTCCTCTGATGGGGTTCAAGCTATAGTAAAAAAAAAAGACTGATAGTCAGTCTGAAAGACTAGACTTTATATCATTTTAAATGCTACAAATGCTGCGTGAACTCAAAGTCCGTTAGCAAGTGCAAACCAAGGTCAAAGGAGGTAGCTGGCTGGATGACGTCACGCTCACCGGAGCGCGCGGGGAAAGGAGGAAGCTCAAGCAGTATTATGACGTCACACACCTCAGTGCATGCTCGGTACATTTCGTCCCGTCACCGTAACGTAACGCCAGACCCCAGCGTAACTACGAAGTCGACAAGATCATTTAAAATGATAAAAATCCTATCCTTATGCAGAATATGTGCCCGTCTTTGTTAGTAATAACATTTTTCGTTAACGTACAAACTTTTCGGTTGCCATGTTTTTATGTTGAGAATGTTTATTATCCCGGAGATTGAGACCCAACCTTAGACAACCTGCTGTGTTTAAAATTCTTCCCATGAACTCAGGCATAGGGCTTAAATACATAAATCTGATTTTTTTAATGAATTCCTATAGGAAGAAGCCCAAAAGAGCCATTAAAATGTGTCTATTTGTCGAACGTACAGTTATTTTGGAAAACCCATGTATTTCAGTTTTTATAGAACTGTAGTTTATCTAACGTTAATTAATTTTTGTTACATGTGTAAACTTCCCATATAAAATTGCGACATCAGAAATTTTGGTGCAACACCCAGCTTTACTTACCACCGGCCGCCACTGCTCCCCACATGATTGGTCGCGGAGGAATCAACTCCAGTATACGGACTCTGGTGTAGCGTAGTTGACTTGCAATCTGTGCAGTGAAGTGTTCCCCGTCAAACATGCCTCGACGACAGAGAAGAGCACGCTATCAACAACTGTCGCCGTTTGAGAGGGCTCGGATAATTGGGCTGTGTGAGGCTGGATTATTGCTAAGGACTGTCGCTGCACGTGTTGGCCGACAGGCATCTACGGTGCAACGTGTGTGGCAGCAGTGGTGAAATGAAGGTACCCACACTCGTAGACCTGGCACAGGCCCAGCGCGACAGACAACTGTGAGAGAGGATCGCCGCATCATTCGGATGGCCCGAATGGAACCCCATGCAATAGCAGCGCAAATTTGAGCAGCTTTGGCACCCCACGTTACACAACAAACAGTTGGTAATCGCCTGCGTGCAGCTGGCTTACGATCCCGTGTCCCTGCAGAAGGTGTTCCATTGACCCCACAACAGCGACGTGTAAGGCTGGCCTGGTGTCAAGAACGATCGACGTGGGTCGACGAATGGCATAGGGTCGTCTTTAGTGATGAAACGCGCTTCTGTCTTGCCCGCAGTGATCGCCGCAATCGTATACGCCGACGTACCGGGGAGAGGGGCCACCCAGACCTTTTTGTCGAGAGGCACACAGGGCCAACACCAAGCATTATGGTCTGGGGAGCTCTTGGCTTTAATGTGAAATCACAATTAGTGCTTGTTGAGGGCACTATGACTGCTCGACAGTACGTTGATAGGGAACTCAATCCAGTGGTTGTCCCTATGATGGCGAACATTGCTAATGGGATGCTTCAGCAGGACAATGCCCGGGTTCACACTGCACGCATCTCCAGAGAAGCTCTTCACGACATCACAACCTTAGAATGGCCCGCCAGATCCCCGGACCTCGTGAGCATAATTATGTAGGACATGATGGGTCGTAAACTGGCCAACCGTCCTCAGCCACCCACAACTCTGGAACAACTGACCCATGCAGTGCAGCAAGCATGGGCCACAATTCCTCAGGAAGCGATCCAGGGCCTTATTGACTCCATGCCTCGACGAATTCATGAATATATTGCAGCTCGTGGTGGGCACATCCTGTATTGATTGTTGTCCAAACTTGCGGTCAGAGGGACCTGAAAGTGTAATCATCGAATCACAACCGAACACTCGTCCTGCATGTTCAATTGCAGCAATGTAGCACCACTCCTTCTGGGTGTTGCAATTTCCATTTTCTTCAGTGTGTATCAACTTAGTATAAAACAAAGTCCCCGATTCTTGGATGTCACGGGTAATCTCGAGAACCACTGGATGAATTTTGATGCGGTTTTCACAATTCTGTAAAGTATATCTCGAGCAAGGTTTCTGTAGAAAATAATTTATTTATGATCAAAGCAAGCCAAGCAGCAACGATTTCAGTGAAAACATAAAAAAAAAAAACCTGGCGTCCGTGCGCGTTTTAAGCTTACGCTGGGCAAACCGTTAAAAATATGAGTGTAAGAATTGTTCAGCATGGAAAGTTCTACAAAGAAGTCCGCATATCTCTATCCTCAATACATCGCCCACTATAAGTGTTTTTACGTTTGAATTTCTTCCAACAATCTCCATTCAATTACTAAGGTGACAGTTCACGAGCTAGCTGGGGAAAAAAAGTGCTTATCATGTAATGCATTCATAAATGTTCCCGGGCGAAGCCGGGGCGGGTTGGTAGTTATATATAATTTGTCATGGATTACCGAAGAGGGAAAAAACTAAAGGATGACATGTTTTGCTCGTCAAGCGAGCTACCCAACTTAAGGCCATGACTGCCTCCGACCCAATCCTCACTTAAATTACAATTACACAAGAAAAAAAATAGGTTGCTTGTCGAGAGAACATAATATCATGCTTTAGTTCATATCATATATTTTTAAATCACGTGTAATTTTATCAGTTTTTTTCTTGTTTTTTTTTCTCGCATGTCCCAGTAATTTGGCAAAAGACTACTTTTTCTCTGATGAGAACATAGAAATCCAGCTACTTTTGACTACTGCTTAGTGATTTTTTGAAAATTCAGTTGGGAACACAGATTATTAATTCACTCTAGCTAAGTCTAACCATGATAATCTAACAAGCAGTTCTCCAGAAAAGCGTCGGTTCATTCTTGTTTTTCATCTCAAAGCTACGTCATGGTCTTGAATACATGTTTCATTTTATTTGGCTAATCGATACAACGGTATTGAATTAGTCTAAAAGGGGAGAAAGCTTGTGGTTTGAGGAGACCATTGATCTCGCATTCATAAGCCAAGAGGATCTTTTCCATACCGTACGTGGAATCCGAATAACAAGATATGGCATTTCATCTCGAATATACAACAAGCATTAGCCGAGATTCGAACTCGGTCCATCTTGATGGGAGACAAGCGGCTTGACGCCTGCTTCTAATTAGCTAGCGGCTTGCATTCTCGGCTGTCGCCCCGGAGGTCCGGGTTCGATTCCCGGCTCTGCCAAGATATTTAATTCTGGTCTGAGGGCTAGAACTGGGTACATTCGTGAAGCAAACCTGAGAAGGGGTGGGTTCGATTCCCACCTCAGCCATCCTGGAAGTGGTTTTCCCTGGTTTTCTACTTCTACTTAAGACCACGGCTGTCTCCGACCCAATCCTCACTTAAATTACAAATACACACACTACCGGTACTACAGACACCACAATTAAACAGGTTATCAGACGAATTCTACACACACCCAAGTAAACGCGGATGAATGACATTCATGTCCAAGTCCCTCAAATGGAACAATAACAACAATAAAAATATTCAACATGCATTAACCGAGTATCGAACCCGGTCCGCCTTGATGGGAGGCAAGTAACTCGACGCCTGCCTCTAATTAGTCCAATATTATATTTTGAATTGCAGCCAATGGCCATAGCAGGGTATTTTAATTGAACGCCCGTAGGCTCCCAGCAAGTTCAATTTCAAGTAGTTCCAACTTTGATTACCAGATGCCACTGTCACTGACCCTAGCGGTGAACGTTGGAACTTGATAGAGCATTTCTAACCAGATAACCTACACACTACCAATTGTAGTGGTAGGTTCTTTTACATGCCGTCAATCTATGACATGGGTCCGCCGGCTTTACTTCCCCTCCGAATGAAGGCATACTGAAGGATTTTAACGCTCTTAAAAATCCGACGACTTCGGCCAGGTTTGAACCCGCGATCTTGGGCATAGCATTTCAGCATGCTACCGACTACGCCACTGAAGTCGATTTAATTAGTCTATTGCAATATCAATTTAAATATATTTATTGAGACCACCTCGTGGTTTAGCAGCTAGAATTTATGGCTGTCACTCTGGAGGTACCGACAGTAGTGGCTACGCGGGCTAAAGCCCTGCGTTAGGTCAAGGGGCCAAGCTCTCTGCTGACTCGGTAGACGCGTGGGTTCGAGCCCCACCGTCGGCTGTCCTTGAAATGGTTTTCCGTGGTTTCCCATTTTCAACACCAGGCAAATGCTGGGACAGTACCTTCTGACAGGCCACGGCCGCTACCTTCCACATCCTTGCCCAGTTTCATTCATCTTCATCCATTCCATCTCTCATCCCGACGCGCAGGTCGCCCACGGGCGTCGACTAGAAAGACCTGCACTCGGCCTATCAGAAGGCTACACGACAAAAAAAAAACTCTGGAGGTCTGGGTTCGATTTCCGGCTCTGCAAAAATAAAAAAATAAAAAAAAACGTCATACGTGTAATATAGTTTGCGTTGAGTGGCCAATAGTGTCGAAAAGGTTTAATTCTACTATTTTCCTTCCGAATGCTTTTTGATAAGCCCTGTCTTTCTTACACTGAAAGAGCAAGTGGTTCGTGTTTTCCAAGGAGATGCCGTCGCAGTTGTACTATGAAAGGTTGTTGGTTGGTTGGTTCTTTAGTTTAGGGGCTGCGACAACGCGGTCATGTAGCCCCGTGTACTTTGAGTGTGTGTAGAATCTGTCTGATAACCGGTGATGGTTGTATTAGTGTGTGATTTCTGTTTTAATTCAAGCAAGGACTGCAGATGATAGTTTCAAGTAGTTTCTATTTTTGCTACCAAATGCTACCATCCGCGACACCTAGCTGCGGACTTGGCTACTAGTTGCCATTGCAGGTAGCACCTGGCGGCGAGCGTTGGAACGAATATACCGTTATCAAATAATCTAACATACAAATTTTGGCTTCACACAAGTGTATTGTCATCGCGCCAGGTGATGCAGTTCAACACGCTGTGACGGGGAGCGGGGATCTTGCAGTACGCATGCACGGCCCGCTTATTCCAAACCTAAATATATCGGCTACCCACATACTAATAATAATGTTATTGGTTTTACGTCCCTTTTAACTACCCTGGCTTTTAGAGACGCCGGGGTGCCGGAATTTTGCCCCGAAGGGGATCTTTAACGTGCCAGTAAATGTACTGACACGGCCCCCTCGCATTTGCGCACCCTCAAATGCCAGCTGACTGCGCCAGGTTTCGAACCTGCAACCTTGGGCTCAGCAAGCGAGAACGTTACCCCTGAGCCACGCAGCCAGCCTACCCACATACGAATGGTTGTTATTGCAGCAGACGACACTTAGCCAGAGAAAGAAGAAATGTGCTGAGTTAGTGAAGCAAGTAGTGACCAACTTAATGGTTTTGGAATGCGCATTACGCAGTGAACGGGAATACATCTGCAGTTCAAACCCAACTGCCATCTTCTGGCCCGATATCAATAGTTAGTGGAAGGTTCTTTTTCATGCCATAAATCTATGACATGGGACCGCCGGCTTTACTTCCCCTCCAAAGGAAGGATTTTTAATGCTCTTAAAAAATTCGATGACTTCGGCCGGGTTTGAGCCCGCGACCTTGGACATAGAGACTCAGCATGCTACCAACTACGCCACCGAAGAAAGTTTAACAAAATGAGTACGTCGGTTGTTCCTCATTTAGGGGCAGCGAAAACGCGGTCGTGTAGCCCCGTGTATAGTTCATCTACTGTAAGTTTGCACTTTTTTGACAGCTAGGGTTGCCAACCTTCATAAGGAAAGACTCAATTTATAACCTGTAGTCCATAACAAATATATCATATTTTATTCACATGTAAGTTTTTTCAGGTTATTTTTTTCGCTTGTTCCAGTAATTGTGAATATATTGGCAACATATTCTGTCTGCCAGACTGAAAGGTTGCATTTTCAAACCGAACTACCACGTGCTCGTGGCATGGGTGCGCGGTTTTTAATGGACGCTTTACTGTGTTCATCCGCCTGAGAAAATAACGTGTTAATTATATTAAATAATAATTATTATTATAATTGATAATATTGCGCAAAGTCGTCTGAAAGTATTATTTCCATATGAACGCGTGTTCACTTTTCTGATCAATATATAGCGGTTATCTTAAATGTTGAGTAAATATTTAGCCTAAGATGTCTCCAGGTCGGACATCTTTGTTTTGAATATCGAGTCGGAAGCAGATACGGAATTTCTTGTTCAAGATATTTATTTTATTTTTCTCTTTTTGAAGGTAAAAGAAAAGGCAGCAGAACTATTGATTTCCCCAAGGACATTGGCCTGGTGAATAATTTTCATATGGCATGATTTGTGCAAAAAAGTAGGCCTAAAATATGATTTGTTGTGTAGGCCTAATTACATGGTGAAATATTTCGTACGTTTTATTTTAATATCAATCCAACAGGTCAAGTAATGATCGTATCGTCTTAAGGACATCTTACACCATACCTTAAGTAAGCATTTTCCTCGAGCTGTGAAATGATGAGCCTAAAATTGGCAACTCAAACTAACACTTGGGGCGCTGCGGTCGGTCTGGATAAGTAGGGTAAAAATACTCAATAACACGCGTTTGATACGGAATACTTTTTATTTTTCGGTTATAATCAGTAAATGTGGTCCCTAAAATAATGACAGTGTTATTTTTGATTGTATATGTATAACTGTGCGATACACGTGATCAAATTTGTGTGTTCCACCGGATTTTATGTGTCAATTGCATATTATCAAGCATCGGTTGTCTGCTGGTATCTGTTTTTGAGCAGTTCGAGTCATGGCGCTGTTACCTTTAAAAGCTATATTTGGGTTTGCTCACTGTACCATAGACTCTAGAAAATTATTTGCTGCTTGGTAGGGCAAAGGGATGAGTTTAACTTGTAGCCTATTAAAGCTCGGGGGACACAGGAATTGCTTGATTTGGATGGTTAGCTGGTGGGTTTGGTGTTGAATATCGGACTGGTAGCAGGTTCTCGCAGAGTAGATATTTACCGTGCGAAGTCAAATTAGGCCTATATGACTCGTAGTGGAATGGCTCGGATATCGCAGAACGAGGTGATGGCGGTTGGTAGTGTAATTGGAAATGAACTAGGGAGGGGGAAGGATACCTGACTGATGAAGCTTGGCTGTACTCGACTGGCGTAGGCTTGGCTGTCTTGGTACGGCTTGGCTCGGCGAGACCACAGATTACCTACTACTGTGAGACTGTGCTTGGCGTAACAGTGAACAACCCGTCCTGTCGTCAGTGAGTGTAGTGGTGAGTGGTCCAACCCTCTCCTGTTGCCCGTATTTATTTGGTATCGTCACATTTCGGCTATTGCTATTTACATCTTTCGGAAATTGATGAAAACGTATATCCGCAGCCCTCTTATACATCGACTTACAGTCGTAAACTGAGCAATATACTTTGCTTTTACTCATTTTACACTCCATCAACGAGTAAAACTTATTACTTATGTATAAAGACACGAAGAATTTACCTCGATCTGCTTACGAATACAAGAAACCATATACAGTCACCACGTGACAAATGTACCCTACTTGGTAAGTTTCTCATTTTTACCGCTTGATGTCATATCAGATAGCTGGAGTTGCCAATAATTCCACTCTCACATTTAAGTTATCAGCTGCTGTGTCATAGCCAAGGTCTTGGTCATAGCGCGTCCAATAATGTAACGTTCTGTCAGCGAGCAGTCAGTGGGTTTTAGGTGTGCTGTTAGAAGGAATATTTGATAAATGTCACAAAGAAATACAAGTTTCCTATAAAAACGGCATGCATTGATATTGCGAGATGAATGTAGGTTTAGGCAACTCATAACAGCAGGGCCGTCGCGAGGGTGCGCGGAGCCTGGCGCGAAAATGTGTGCGGGGCCTAGTAGGCATGAGTTCGCGGGGGAGGGGTAGTAAATGCAAATTTTAGACTGTGTTGTACGGAGAGTGATGTTTTAAAAGAAATTACAATTTTAGGATAGTTAAAACTCATTTTATTACATTTCCAGTTTCTAAACAAACCTCAACAAATAGGATAAGCATAAAATTGGATACATGAAGCACCTGATCAGATAAAAGCAACAAGCAATATCAATGGAAACCTGATATAATGAGCTAACACAGGTGATATTTTTGGCATAAATAATATATTATGGAAAACGAAGCATGTGCTTGATGTACTTCCTTACCCAAACGCACATAATTAATAATAATACTCAATCACGTTTACATATTTCAACATTTCTACGGCTCTACAGTCTTACATAAATATGAGCTGAACGGCCCCTTTGTTCGATAAATAACATGGTTTACAAGGCAGGCTTTAAAAAAATGTTTTGTGTTTAGAATTTAAAGCTTTTTATTTACGGTATGTAAAGGGCGCTTTGCGGGCCTTTGCTAGGGCAAAAGTGCTGATTAAATCGTTCATTTCTAGTTTTTTGGCCGTTTCACATTCGATTGACAGAGTAGCCAAACCGTTCAGACGCTCCTGCGCCATCGTTGATCGCAAATAGTTTTTTAGCCTATTTTCATTCATGAAAAAATAGGCTTATGAGATCACCTTTCTGCCTGTTCGCCATCTCTTGATGAATACAGTACTTTTGCATTTGTCAGTTGGCACAGGCTAGAGTAAAAGGTGGCTTTTCACCGATGTCTCAGTCTCACTCATGGCTGTGATTATATGGAAGCTACTGAGGTATGGGTGGTGCTTAGTAATGGCATTCGGGGCACAGTCAGTGCCTGTGAATGCTGTGAAAGGTTCAACTCATAGGGTTAGGACTACTGTTCTGACTCAGTGAGGAAAGCAATGGCAAACTACCTCACTCCTCTTCTTGCCTAGAACGCCTCAAAATAGTGCTGCCTTGGGTTTTTGTGGGTATCTACTCACATAACGTAACGGCGGTACTTTTTGAGGATCCAACCAGCCTTCGGGCTGACTACCTAACAGACAGACAGATCACCTTTTGTCCGTGTGTCTGTCTGTGTGTGCGTGTGTTTGTGATTCGTGTGTGTGTGTCCCTAATACAATCCAAACGGCTGGAGCGAGTTCAATGAAACTCGGTAAGTTCATAGCACTATCCCAGACGACCCCGACCGTGCCCTTCGAATTTTGTTACGTCTCACCAATCAAACATGGCGGCTGTGCGAAATATGACATCAGCATTCAATATCTCCGAAATTATTATCGATATCACCTTGGAATTTTGGACGGTGATAAAGGGAACTACTAAAAGATCACCTATGTGACGTTTGTAAACCTGGTAACTACAAATCCAACATGGCGGCCAAGCGATGTTGCGACATTTAAATAGACGTTTCTCGCGATTTAACCAAACAAACGCAATGAAACTTGGTACAGTATATGTTTATACACATTATAATGCACCGACATCTAACTTCGTTCAATTGTTTACATAACCTCAAGATGGCGGCTGTGCGAAATATTTCACCGGCATTCTATATCTCTGAAACTATTACCGAATCACCCTGAAATTTTGTACGGAGATAAAGGGCACTACTGGAAGTTCATCTATGAGACTTTCAAAAATCGGTTAACTACAAAAGGAACATGGCGACCACGCGAAGTTGAAAGTTTTAAATAAACTTTTCTCGTGATTTAATGATCCAAACGCTATGAAACTTGGTACAGCAAATGCTTATACACATTGTAATGCACTGGTATCTAATTTAGTTCAATTGTTTACATAACCTCAAGATGGCGGCTGTGCGAATTTTAAAATTAAGTTTGTATTTCTTGTGTCATAATCATGCGATCGAAGTGAAAGTTTGAATAATGAACCTGCGCAATAATTTTCCTTTAATGGTACGTGACTCTATGGCCTATACATATAACAATCCAACATGGCGACCATCCGAGATATTTAGACGGTTCTCAATATCTACGAATCTATTTCAGCAATCAAACTGAATTTTTTAATGTTCATAGGGGCTATGAACGTAAGTTCACCTATAGGACTTTCAATAACCTGGTGATAACAAATCCAACATGGCGGCTACGCAAAGTATAAATATTCACATGGACGTTTCTCGCAATATAACCATCCGAGTGTAGTTAATCTTGGCACAGTAAATCCTTATACAAATGTTAATCCACTGGCATCTAATTTATTTCAATTGTTTCCATAACCACAAGATGGCAGCAGTGCGAAATTTTAAAATCTCGTTTTTACTTCTTGTGTCCTAATCATGAGATTGAAGTTTGATTACTACACGTACACAATAATCTTCATGTAACAGTACATAACTCTAAGACTACATATATAAAAATCCAACATGGCAACCATCCGAAATATTGAGTCGGTTCTCAATATCTACGAATCTATTACAACAATCAAACTGAAATTTTGTATGTTGATAGTGGCAATTAACATAAGTAGGATATATGAAAATAGGCTTTAGTTCTTCACGGAACTACTTGTTTTGTTTAGTTTCAAAATGGAAAAAATCCTTTCCCCCGAAGCAACCGTTATAGGAATAGTAAGCATAATTCGATATGCCGTCGTTAAATTAGGATAGGACTCCTTTATCGGGGCTAAGTACTCTAGTGCACCTAAAGCACTTGTTACTTTTTACAGATGACGGAACAGCATACCTAAATAATTGTAGCTCCAGAAAAAGATATTCTGCATCCAAATCTTCAAGCTTTCTTTTAGAAAATTAGAGAGTGTTTGACAATGGTCTTTCAATTGCTTTTCCTCCAAATTGGAAAGCTTGGAAGGAAATCGAAAGTGTTCCGAATTTGTTTTACCTCGTTAAATCTATTTTCTACGCAGCTCAGTTACAAAAAGTAACTTATCCGAAATGTATTTTCAGCTTCTTTTTAAAGTTCCTCTTCGGTTTTTTCCACCTGTTGATCATTTTGCTGATTTATTTCATCAAGGAACCTTTTGCTTGACGGTGAAAGAAAATTTCTTTGCGTAGCCCAAAGTTTCCATTATTTCTCGAGCGGTGAACATTGCACTTTTAAAGCCAGTGTTGCGATAATTTTGAAAATATGACTTTAGTCCCTGAAGTTCGGTTAAAGCCGTATCTAACGAAGTCTTCTCAGATTGGAGAGTTTTACTTGTTGAGTTCACAGAAAATAAAATATCGTACCAGATAACGGGGCTTAAAACAAATTCATACGAACTTGTATGACGCAAGAAAGATTGGGCCTCTGACCGGGTAACAGGATCTTTGGTAGTTTCTGCCACTTTTTCTAGAGCTTCGTTTACTTTGCCTAACTGGTACCTGGTGGGCTTGACACTGTCAATTCAACATTCCCATCTCGTGCTAAATAAAGATTTTAGTGTGAGGTGGCCAGGACATAGTTCACACGAAATGTCCCACCTTTCCTTGGAAGCTAGAAACAAAGTGTACAGACGCTTACCCTTGTCCCCTACAATCCATGATATCAAGATCATTATCCTCCAATACTCCTTCTAAAACCTCAGCTAACCCCTTTCCCGTAGTGTCGTGTACCTCCAAAATCTCGATGAACGATTCGACGATCTTTGGAGTTTCTGCCATCAATCTTAATTTGGGCTGGACTGAATCAAACACACTATCTTTATTTCTTATTTTTCATTTATGAAAAAAAATGGCGTGAAGCGCTGGGCCTTTCTGAGCGCGGGGCCTGGCGCGACCGCACCTCTCGCGCCGCCCTCGCGATGGCCCTGCATAACAGCTGTGGACACCTTGACGGAATACAGCGGCCATTGCTGGCTGCTATGTGTATGATAGCTCATTGGCTGGAATGTACGTGGTAGAGGCGGATTGATATGTTCTGTAGGAGTGTTTGTTCCCGCAAGAACTGTCAAAAAAGTGCAAACTTACAGTAGATGAACTATACTTTGGGTGTGTGTAGAATCTGTCTGATAACCGTTGTTAATTGTGATGGCTGTATTAGTGTGTGTTATATTCAAGTAAAGGCATTGAATTTTTAAGTAGTTCCTACTTTTGCTACCAAACGCCACCGTCAACGACCAACTAGTTCTGAACTTGGTTACTAGATGCCACCGCAGTCGCCTCCTGGCGACGAACGTAGGAACCTAAGGAACTACAGTGAAACCCCTCAAATCCGAACCCCGGAAATTCGAAATCCCGGGTAATCCGAACGAGTTCTTTCCGACAGTTATAAGTTTGAAAAACACGCGCAAAGAAAAGAGAAACTTATTTATTCAGTCATAAAACATAAAACATAACTTTTTTTTTACATTCGAATTGAGCCACTATGGACTACGGAGTAACAATCAAAATCAATGTTTCGTTCTAGATCGTCTGCCAGCTTTGATGTCCTGCCAGTATCTCTTGAGCCCATCACTCAGCGCCTTCTTCCGATCTTCTGAAAGAGGTCCCTCCGTCTTTTGGGTTCTGCCCCTACCTTAAATCCCTGGTAATTTTTGATTAGGTGTCTGAATTCACACCTGTTCATAATTTTGCAGTCCGGAATACCAATTTCTAGAAGGTATTTGTTACATTCTTCAAACCATGCCAATTTCTTCTTCTTTGGTTTCACGAAATTCCAAATTTTCTTTGTTAGACGTTCGTCGGACATTCTGAAAATGTGTCCATAGAACAACAACCTTTTCCTTTTTATTGTTGACGTGACTGGTTCTATCTTTCTATATAACTCTTCGTTCGACTTCAAACGTATGTGCCCGTCAACCCATCTGTTGCCTAAAATTTTTCTCAATACCCTGCGTTCTCTTTTGACCAACTGGTCGACTAGTCCCCGCCTGTTCATAGTCAAAGTCTCCGAAGCATATAATGCTTCAGGTTTGACAACCGTGCTGTAGTGTCTTAATTTGACTCCAATGCTCAGCGACTTCTTATTATAGAGATTTTTCGTCAGGTGATAGGCTCGGTCTAATTTCCAGATTCTAAGATTAATTGCTTCCTGTTCTAGGCCATTTTGCTGGATTACCTCACCCAGGTATTTAAATTTCTTTACACGTTTAATCTTTCCTTGGTTTGTTTTCATCCATTCTGGTCCATCACTGATGTTTGTCATGTACTTTGTTTTCTCAAAGGAAATCTGTAAACCTACTTTCTCAGCCATCTCTGACAACCGATTAATCTTTACAATGGCTGATTTAATATTGTTGGCAAAAATAGCTAGGTCATCTGCAAAAGCCAAACATTCAACGTGCACCCCTTTCAGTTTGGGCCCTAGCCTGAATCGTTCTTCATTCCCTTTTTCCCGACTCAGTGTCTTCCTCCATTCACGAATGACCTTTTCTAATAACTTTATTTTACATAATTAGTCGAAAAATTAACAAAGAAGTACAGTTAGCAAAGTGTAAATGAGCCTACTTACTTATCTCTTCCAGGATTGAACAACAGAAAAGTTGCTTATTGTAATTCCTTAGGTTAATCACTTTGCAAAAACAATGAAATAAGCATAGAAACACACAAAATATCACTCAATCTTTCACTTGAAATCAGCTATCAACAATTTTCCAAATGACAAAAACTTCCTGCGGAGGCAATTGTGCTCGAGCATCGAATGAACACGACATCGTTTGGCGTGGCTGCTGTGTGTTGTTCTACGAAGCGCAATGTCATGTCAAGAGCAGATGAGGCTTCAGTATAAGTCACATTGTCTGTCGAAGTTTCTTCTTCCTCGCTCAGTGTATAGTCATATACCGTAATGGGGGCTGGTTATTATGTTATGGATATTTTTTTGGCTAATCCGAACAATTTGAAATCCGAACTGGCTACAGCCCCAATTAGTTCGGATTTGAGGGGTTTCACTGTATAGTTAAAAGACGTTATCTTCAAATCTTAAAAGTTAAAATCTATTGTTCTTTCATGTTTTCCATTAATTGACATGTACACCTTGCTGTTATAAGTAATAAAAGAGTTTGTATCATTTAAAATGTTTGTGTTGTTGTGATTTAAAAACCGTCAGATCTTTTTGCCGTTCCCTGTATATTGGGCTGTGAAAGTAACTTTAAAGTATTTTGGAATTAGTTTATATTGCAGTCTCAGATAATATAGGAGCAACTGTATGGACCTCAATCTAGGAGCAACTGGATGGGTCTCAATCTAGGAGCAACTGGATGGGCCTCAATCTAGAAACAACTGGATGGGCCTCAATCTAGGAGACACTTGGATGGACATGGCCTCACTCTAGGAGCAACTGGATGGACCTCAATCTAGGAGCAACTGGATAGGCCTCAGTCTAGGAACAACTGTATGGACCTCAATCTAGGAGCAACTGGATGGGCCTCAATCTAGAAGCAACTGGATGGGCCTCAATCTAGGAGACACTGGATGGACATGGCCTCAATCTAGGAGCAACTGGATGGACCTCAATCTAGGAGCAACTGAATGGGCCTCAGTCTAGGAACAACTGTATGGACCTCGATCTAGGAGCAATTGGATAGGCCTCAATCTAGGAGACAGTGGGTGGACAGAGCCTCAATCTAGGAGCAACTGGATGGGCCTCAATCTAGGAACAACTGGATGGACAGAGCCTCAACCTAGGAGCAACTGTATGGACCTCAATCTAGGAGCAACTGGATGGGCGTCAATCTAGGAACAACTGGATGGGCTTCAATCTAGGAGCAACTGGATGGGCCTCAAACTAGGAGCAGCTGGATGGGCTGAGCCCCAATCTAAGAGCAACTGGATGGACAGAGCCAATTACACAGTGTGTGGCGAAGCCCCTGAGCGAGGATCAACTTCTGCCTCACGTTTACGAAGGAACCAAAATGCTTGTCGAATATACCCACTCTTTATAGAGCGTTACGGATTATAATTTAGTCACTCTTGTCCTCGTTATATAGAGCTCACATGAGCCTCAGCTGGGGCTCGTTATTTTATAATTAGCTCGACGAACTGCGCTACACCTCTCAACAGGCCCTCAACACCAGTATCGTATCATCTGAGGGTTGAAACATTAGGACAAAAGATCGATCGCATTTCTATGAATAGAATATCAGATGTGCCCGTCATTCATGGGTCAATATTTGTTGGACCAACATCTCTAACAATGGCCGTTAGGCGAGTTGGTGGCGGTGATTGTTGCCTAACCCGAGAGAACTGGCTTGAAAATATAGATAACACGAGGACTGGCGCCGGGTCATTTTGACCCATAGTGTGTCACTTCCTTTTTGTCGCAGTCGTACGGATTTTAATGAAGTAATTTTACCCCTGGTTTCTTCCTATGAAGTATTCCCAATATAAAATTAGGTTTATTTATACATTTCAAATTTAATATGCAGAAATATGACAATCATTTTCGTAACAGTATAATTGACCTTGATAGTAGCGGCAAAGCATTCATCTCTATTTTTTAAAATAAAGGCGCTGATGACCAAGATGTCCCTAGACCCTAAACATGGATCAACAAGAACGTGAGCAAAGTGATTGTTCTGCACCAAAAATATGTGGATTTACACCTTTATTTTTTACAGATTGTTCCGACTAACGTATGCCGAAAATTGTCACGCGAGGACTGGCGCCATGGATAAATCTGACCCGACCGTAAATAATATAGAAATAACTTGAGTGTTTAAAAAGCTATGGACATGTTACTTTTGCAAGGTGAAGTTCAAGGCTAGGAAGGGAGGTACAGTAAGCGACAGGAAACAAGGGCTGACCAAAATGAAAATATTGAGCATTATTTAAGGCTCGGGTCAAAAATACCCATGCGCCACTCCTCGCGGGTTAAGGGAAGAGATATCTAGGTCATCTACTTGTAATATTGTGTGGCCCCGTGGCGTAATCGTTCTCGTTAAATCGTACACCACGGCTGCGTGGTCAGCTGCAGCAAGTCTGGGGATTGTAGGTTTGAATCCCGGCGCTGACAACGGCTATCCTGAATGTGGTTTTTCGCTGAATTTTCCACACTCCCAACACGAAAATGCCGGGAAGTACCTCACTTCAAGTCCCGGGACAACTACCTCATCCCTGACCCTAATACAGTTCGACGTACTTCTACAATCATCACATAAATACAGGTTATCAGAATCTGTCCGATAACCTGTGATAATTGTTGGTTGGTTCCTTACTTTAGGGACTGCGACAACGCGGTCATGTAACCCCGTGTACTTTGGGTGTGTATATAATCTGTCTGATAACCGGTGGATGTATTAGTGTGTGTTATCTGTTTTTAATTCAAATAAGGATTGCAGACAATAATTTCAAGTAGTTCCTACTTTTGCTACAAAATGCTACCGTCCACAACACCTAGCTTGAGGATTTGGCTACTAGATGGCATCGCAGTCAGCACCTGGTGGCGAACGTTGGAATTAATAGAGTGTTATCAATCCTAACCTACAAATTTTGGCTTCTGACAGGTGTAGTTAGTGGAAGGTTCTCTTTCATGCCATAAGTCTATGACATGCGACCGCCGGTTTTACTTCCCCTCCGAAGGAAGGAATACTGAGGGATTTTTAACGCTCTTAAAAATCCGATTACTTCGGCCGGGTTTGAACCCGCAACCTTGGGCATAGAAGCTCAGAATGCTACCAACTACGCCACCGAAGCCACCGGGTGTTAATTGTGATGGCTGTATTAGTGTGTGTTAACTGTTTTAATTCAAGCAAGGACTGCAGACGATAAATTTCAAGTAGTTTCTACTTTGCTATAACACCTAGCTACACGGAGCTGATGACCAAGATGCCTCAAGTTCCTAAATGAAGTGAATCGTTTTTCAGAAAGGGATCAAGTGACAAAAATGCCATTTTGAGAAAAACAAAGAAAACTTAAAATCTCATACAAAGAATTCTTTATTGATCTTAAAATCTTACCACAAATATGTTTCTGTATTTGAAACACAATAACTAAAATTATGTTTGTTTTACTTCTTTGTATCGTGCCAAAGAAACACTGAAAGAGCTTAACATCTTTGTACTTGACACCTTTTTTCAATAAAGAAGTAGAATAAGGATATTTTGTTAGCAAAACTGAGAAAACGAATTGTATGCAAAACAGTTTATTTATACGTGTATTAGATACCGTAACATTATTAATGCAAGAAAACTATTATTGTTAATTACGAAACCTGTTTAAAAATGGATGGTACTTCCTTTCAACCTGATCAGTTTCAAAGTTGAAAGCCATACATTATCTGGTTGATTCTACACTCAATTATTCGTCTTTTAACCCCACAGCACGTTATGCAGCCGTAGTTAGCCATTGCAATATATCGTTGTAGGACTCATCATACCCAACATGGTATGGATAGTTAAAGAGGTGTTTTATCTTCTTCACATTGATGAGAACCTGAAAGACAAGCTGTTTGTAGGTTCTAGGCCAAAACTAGACATAGGGTACAAGAAGTATGGGTTGAAATATTAGAACAGAAAGGAGTCTTTCTACAATAAACGAAAATTTTAACACAATGCCTTACTGTAATAACAGGCCGGAACTTGACTCATTTCTGCACTAAAATATGTGTCTACCCCTACAGAACATGTTCCCTCAAATAACTCATTTCATCATATTTTTTCACTTGACCCCTTGAGGTGTCCAACAACAAGGAAGTACCTTATCACCACTCCTGTTAGGCTAATGGGCAAGATAATAAAATCTATAAAAAAAATGGACTCTATGCTATTTGCTGATGATGTGCTGTTATGGGGAGATACAGAAGTTGGAGTACAGAAGAAATTAGATGCATGGAACAATACATTCAAAAATTTTGGACTGAAGATGAGCAAAGTAGAAATGACCATCAACAGGGAAGGAACAAGCTCAAACATTTTTCTAGAAGGAGTGAAAATAGACTCAGTTTCTCACTTCAAATACCTTGGAAGCACAATCTCGAAAGACAACACTGTAAAGCAGGAAATACTCAGCAGGACATAAAAAGCATCAAACTTTTACAGTCAAATCAGAAATCTTCTCTGGGACTCTAAAATACCACAAAAAGCAAAAGCAATCATGTACCACACCTACTTTGTACCAATCTTCACATATAGTTTAGGGACATGTACTCTACTAAACAAAGATTACAGTAGAATTCAAGCAACTGAAATGAGATTCATACTACAAGAAAGGACAAGATCAAAAATGAAGTTAATAGGAAAGTACTGGCATCGAGGTTTCTATTACCAGTGTCATAAAGAAACGCAGACTTCAGTGGTATGGGCAAACAATGAGGATGAACCTGCCAAAAAATATTTTGACCTTAACCTCATAGGAAGAAGACCACGAGGAAGACCAAGAAAACGCTGGATATAGACTGTAAGATCAGACATGGAGGAGAGAGGACACAAATGGGAAGATGTCCTGGAACAGAGGATGTATGAAGATAGAAGGAGATGGCAAGCGCTTGTACACCACACCCGGGGAACTGAAGTTGAAGAATGATAATGATGATGATGATGACCCTTTTCTGAAATAAACGATTCAATTACTGTAACAACAACTCTAATGTTGTGGATGATAGTGAAAACTACTACTGTCGTCTGACTAAGGCCCTCCTCACACGGAGAAAGTCAATAGAAACTGTAGTAGCCTGGATACCAGGAAACTGGGCGCCCAGGCAACGCCGCTTGTGTATGTCAATGGCACCACTCAGACGGGTACTGGGCGACCGAACCGCGTATCCGCGACCCAGCTTGTTGGTCTCCTCGCCTCGCTACTCCAGTCTCTTTATTTGGCGCTAATCAAACGCAATGGGTGAACAAGATTTTAATCTTAATTCGTGAGTGAAGTTGAAAAGCATTCTGTGCTGTTCGATTTCAAAATGAAGGAATATTCAAGACGAAATCTGAAGTCCATTTCTTGCAATTCTTTTGCAGCAACGTGTAATCTACAGTTGATGTTTCTTTCAATAAATGAATGAATCCATAATCTTCTCCTACGTCTCCTTCTCTATCGATTATACTCGTAATAATAGCTTGCCACGGTGGGTGAGTGGTTATCGTGTCGGACTTCTAACCCCCCAAGCTAGCAGGTCCGCTCCTGGCCCTGGTAAGTGATTTTTGTAAGTTAACAAAAATCACGGCATGCATGTCATACGTTATTGGCATGTTAAAGAACCCATTTGAATTCAGTAGGCTGTGTTCATAATGGCAAAATTAATCTCGGGATCGCTTGGGATTTTCTGCCAACACAAAAAGTTTCTCCTTTCTCTACTAGCAAGCGCTATAGTGTCAAGGAGCTTAGATATCTAACCTCCTTGACTTTCATAGCGTTCCAAGGAACTACTAAATTCGACATGCAAGCTGCCCTCTGGGTGCCAAATAACAAACCTTGAACCTGGCACCCAAGGCCATACGATATTATTATTATTATTATTATTATTATTACTCGTAATAATTGATGATGAAGTTAGTCTTCTTCACTACTAAAGTAAGACATTTTCACGACTATTATCACGTGTTCGAACACGAGGCCAAATATGTGTTCATTTTGGGTCATTGTAGAACGGAAATATTTGGTTTTATTTGCCCTTTTTCGCCTTTTTTGGGTTCATTGGTCCTTTTTTAAGGTCTTAATGGCGTTATTTTGCAACTTCACCTATTTTCGATTACATTTCACTGCCCATTTTTCAGTTCATCCACTCGTAAACATCTTTTCTGTCCATTGTGGGTTCGCTGAATTCATTCTGGGTTGAAAAAAATATTTAATTGTAAATTCTCCAAGTACTTATTTTTAATACACGGGATTCCTTTTTCAAATTATGTTAAAAGAAGACGTGTTCCATTCATATGTTTTCGCACTGTATGTTACATATCACCAGAATGTTGTACTTTTAGCCTACTTTCGATTTTTGCAAAACATGAAAGTAGACTTAAGAGATCTACGCAGGGCCAAAAGTTGTGTGTTTGAGTGTGTGTACTCTGTATGTGAGTCCCTCCCTATCAATTCCAACCCGGTGAGACCGAATTGAACGAAATTTGGTACAGGGGTAGCACTAGCAAAGGGTACCTCAGTGTCATGTTTTATATCGCCGCCATATTTACCAAAACTGAATGGCAAAGAAACTCAAACGTTCAAAACGTAAAATCAAATAACGTCTAAACTAATCATCCGATCTCTTCCAAATTTCGTAACAACATACCTTCATGTGGGATGCGTCTTGCTCACAAACTACTAGGTCATCAGCCGTACCATTTCAGGATGGCGGCCGTGCGAATTATGGAAGCATTATTAATTACTTTGAACCCATTATTTCCGATTATCGAACCGACAATGGTTTAAACTGTCCTAGAGGACGTGGCCCGTTCGATATTTTAAGTTCATATTATAATATTACATGGTAGCAGTAGCTTTCAAAAGCCGAACCGTCTCGGTTACAAGACAAGATGGCAGCTGATATCTTGTGCCTGACCTATATTTCACTAGTTTGAGTATTGCATGCATTTAGCCTACTGTTAGAAATAATATAAACATTGTACGAAATGCTTTATATATAAAAATATTCTCCACTGAAGAAGTCGTTTAGTCCAAATCATCATTTGCTAAAATGTTGTATGTAAGTCAATTGATAACGAAGAATTTTGGTGGACATGTTTGGCTGTGTGGTAAAGCGTTAGTCTTTTACCCGTTTGACTGGGGTTCAAAACCTATCAGAGTTGGTTTTCTTTGCTTGAATTTCTTTTAGATTTATTGTTTTGTAATTACTCAGACGTTATAAAATTAAGTGTTATATTGTGCATATTACAATGGAAAATATATATTTAATTAAAACAACATTCGCCACTGGATCTGCATGAGACATCTAACATCAACCGGATGAACTATGAGGGTGATAATCATGGCCAGGTAATCTATGGGCCAACTGGTTGCGAGCTGCGCACCGGCCTGCACGTTGGAACAGCTTTAACCACGGCCGACTGAATACGAGCTGCGCTCTATACCGGCCTTGACATTCCCAGTCAGAACCCATGTATAACATGTAATTGGAAAGTTTCCACTCGTTGCCGGTAGAGCGCACTCCCCTCCCATTATAGGCGCGATAAGGAATCAGCTGTACAGTACGTATATTAAATGTGTAATCTCAAGAACCACTGGATGGATTTTGAAGCTGCTTTCACCATTCTATAAAGGTGATCTCGAGGAAGATTTGTGTAGAAAATAATTTATTTATGACCAAAGGGAGCCAAGCAGTAACGATTTCAGTGAAAACGTCGAAAAAATAGCCTGGCGTCCGTGCGCTTTTTAAGCTTACGCTGGGCGAACCGTTAAAAATATCATTATATTATGAGTGTAAGAATTGTTCAGCGTGAGAAATTCTACAAAAAAGTCCGCGAAAGCATATCTCTCTCTATCTTCGATACATCGCCCACTATAAGTGTTTTTAGTTTGGACGGGAGGGGCATTTGGCTTGCACCTCGCCATTCTTAAATTACGTCTGACAGGAATTCCTTGCACATTCATAACTGTTCCCGGGCGAAGCCGGGGCGGGTTGCTAGTGACACTATATAATTATTATCATTATAATTTCCGCATTATCAAAATTAAAATTATATCACAAAATAAAATAGCGTGCTAATAAATCTAAGAGAAATTAGACATACCTTGCACCTTCTTCGGGTACGAGGACACTACTCCAACACCGTCTCATTAAAAGGAAAGAGAGGATCAAAATTACAGCCGGGAACAAGTAGCAGCTAATCGTGTGTTGTGTTTTGTGCTAAGAGATTTTTCGACAAATTATCAGATACCGTGTGCCTTCTTTTTCACGAAGCAGCTGTCAGGACTGGTCTTACATAAACTCCTGCTGGACGTTATTCTCGAGGTTGAACAATGCGGTTTCATAATTATAATAACTGTCTCTGATAATCACAAAACTAACACTACAATGATGAGGCATTTAGGGGGAGGGAATTTGCAACCAATGGTCAATCACCCATACGACGAGTCTAGGAATGTATTCCCTAGTTTTGATCATTGTCACATTCTAAAAAAAAACATTAGAACGCAGTTTCTGTAACGAGAGATGACTGATGGTACTGGAATAATTTCAGGGAAATACTTGTCATTACTATACACAATGCAAAAGGGTGAGATCGTCAAACCGGTCAGACACCTCACTAAAAAACACATCGAACCCACTAAATTTGAAAAAATGAATGTTCGGCGTGCCAAGGAAGTGTTCTCGTCAGAAGTTATTGGTGCCATTAGTACACTGAAAGAAAATATAAGCGTACACATTCATGGACGCAGAAGCAACCATTTTTTTTGAAAAACGTTAATAAATGGTTCGCTATGCATGACGTAAGCATCACATATCATCATATTCAGTCTAGAAATCCAGATAAAGGGCATTTTTTCTCATTAAATGTCAGTCGCCTAAACTGGCTAGAGGAATATTTTCTTTCTTACCTTGAAACTTTGAAAGCTGCTAGTAACGCTGCTAGAAAGGACTTCCTGAGTTCTGAGACTTACGAAGCTACCTATACAATTAATCACGGATTCAGCTGTCCAGTGCATAAGGTATCTTCTAAAAATGGGTAGAGGAAAGTCGCCAAATATGGGGAGTTTTTTTTATAGGGCTCACATTAGACATAAGAAGGAACGGAATAATTTTGGTTTTCTCACCAATGTAAACCTCAGGCGATATACTATGTATATTACAAATATGGGCACGTTTGATGTTGTAATACCCTCTGATATTATTGTTAACTTTAAAAGTGCACTTTCCCCGTATTAGGCAACCGGGTTTCGTAATATGGGGAGGTGAGAAACCTCACGGTTTTTATTTATAATAGGTACACTGAATAGTATACCCTACTAATTAAGGCAATAATTCTGACATATTTTTTTTCGTGTGGCCTCCTGAGAGGCCGAGTGCAGGTCTTTCTAGTCGACGCCCGTGGGCGACCTGCGCGTCAGGATGAGAGATGGAATGGATGAAGATGAATGAAACTGGGCAAGGATGTGGAAGGAAGCGGCCGTGGCCTGTTAGAAGGTACCGTCCCAGCATTTGCCTGGTGTTGAAAAATGGGAAACCACGGAAAATCATTTCAAGGACGGCCGACGGTGGGGCTCGAACACACGCGTCTACCGAGTCAGCAGAGAGCTTGGCCCCATGGCCTAACGCTGCGCTTTAGCCACTACTGTCGGTAATTCTGACAATGTAATCATGAACACAAATAGTACAAAAATACAAAAATGAATATTTTAAGTAAATAACAGTCCTAGTTTCCTGTTGCCGAACTTCCAAACCGTTCAGCAGAAAAATGCATAAACTTGAATGAAAACCGGGTGATTCTGATCGAATTCAACTGTAACGCTGTGCAAGGTATGTCTAATTTTTCTTAGATTTATTAGCACGCTATTTTATTTTGTGATATAATTTGCATTTTGATATTGTGGGAATTATAATGATAATATAATAGAGTCACTAGAAACCCGCCCCGGCTTCGCCCGGGAACAGCAAGCCAAATCCCCCTCCCGTCCAAACTAAAAACACTTATAGTGGGCGATGTATCGAAGATAGAGATATGCTCACGCGGACTTTTTTGTACAATTTTTCATGCTGAACAATTCTTACACTCATAGTATATTGATATTTTTAACGGTTTGTCCAGCGTAAGCTTAAAAACGCACGGACGTCAAGTTCTTTCTTCGACCTATTCACTGAAATCTAAAATCGTTACTGCTTGGCTCCCTTTGATCATAAATAAATTATTTTCTACAGAAATCTTCCTCAATATTACCTGTACAGAATGGTGAAAGCCGCATCAAAATCCATCCAGTGGTTCTCGAGATTACCCGTGATATCCAAGAATCGGGGACTTTGTTTTACACTAAGTAGAGATAAGTCTTAGTCGTGCAATGCTTGGTGAACAGCGCTGTGTGAGCAGTTGAGTAACTAACAAGATTTCATGAAAAAGGTCTCATTGTCTAGGCCGGTATGAGCGCATTCAGTCGGCCGTGCTTTAACTGAAAAGTTTCCTGTTATGACCACCAGAATGCACTCGCCCTATTAGGATTATCTTATGCGAAACTTTTCCGCCAGATGTCATGACTGGTCTATGTGGGACTCCATTGGTTTGCCTACCGTTGGCATTCTATACGCATCGAATGACAAGTTGATAATACGATACATTTGTATTTTAAAGCGTTTGTTACAGCCTATTTTGTGTTATTTGAAAATGTTATTTGAACTAAAGAACAAAACGATCCCTCATAATTCCTGTACTAGCCTATATTTGTTGGTGCTAGTTCAGGATATTAATTAATACTTTTATTGCAGCCAAATAGCAATCGAAAATAAAGAATGAACATGTACACTAAAATTGCGCTCTAGCGATTTGAATTGCGTAATTTCTGATTGATTGTTTTCTTTCATTACAGAGCTCCAAGTGGTAGCGTTCACATGCTTGTCCACATAGTTGGTATACACACGTCACTGTAGGGCCATGGAAAGATTTGTAAATACAATTAAGGTGGTGAAAGCCATGGACAGCCAGCCGTGTAAACACATGCTTCAACTCAAAGTTGGATGTTGCTCAAGTCTGGTCGATCATGTCTCTAGTTCCATAAAATTCTTGAGATATGTTTTTTTTTATTTTTATTTTTTATTCCTTCAATGACGGTAGTAATTTTGAGAGGCTCTGGTGTTTGGTAGAGCTAATAAATAGTTTCTAAGGTCTTCAACCATGAAATGATTCTATTATACTCTTTGATAAAGACAAAGAGTTATAACTATACCCATACATTTAGGAGAATGTAGGGTATAAGTTATTTACTGAACTTCTTGTTCAAACATTATATAAATATTAAATATGCAATTAAAACAAAATAATTAATTAACAATAATTGGATTACATTTTTACGTCTTTTTGCCTGTTTTCATGTCCTTTATTTTGATATTTAACGTCATTTTATAAGTCTTTTTAGGCAATTTATAGGTCTTCAACTTCCGAGCCCTATTCATAACAAAGTCGCATTTTGAATTTACTACAAATATTTGCAACTTGTCAGTCGGTCAACACAATATAATCCCAAATAGTGGGATTTGAGAAATAATAACCTTAAAGGAATGTCATGTTATTAAGATATACTAACTAGCGACGGGCTGTGACCTTCCACGCTCTGGTCGGAACCACACCTCGTTACACACGCCACGATTCGCTGATGTCGTCACCGGTTTGCGCATTACAGCCTCCGGCTCGTTACTTTTTGAACGCACCTTATATATTGTTGATCAGTCTTTGTTGTATAAATCTGTAATATTGAAAGTCTCGAAATAGCTTATTGTTTATCGTATGGCTTTAATGCCGGGACTGTCCGAGGACATGTTTGGCTTGACAGGGGCTGTAGCTGCTACAAGCGGACACCCATAGGGTGAGTTACAAGTTCCGTTCAATTTCAAGTAGCTCCAACTTTCGCCACCAGATGCCACTCATACCTAGTGGTGAACGTTGGAAATTTGATAGAGCGTTCCAACGAAATCTAACCTAGAAATTTAGCTTCATACAAGTTCTGTGGAAGGATCTTTTACATGCCATAAATCTATGACATGGGACCGCCGGCTTAACTTCCCCTCCGAAAGAAGGCATACTGAAGGATTTTAACGCTCTTAAAATATCTAACGACTTCGGTCGGGTTTGAATCCGCTATCTTGGGCACAGCACGATACCAACTACGCAATCGAATAGCTGATATTTGTGAATACATTAACTCTTTCTCACATTCAGTAAGTAATACCGCCCTAAAAGGATGTTCAGTAGATATGAACAAAGGTGCTTCAACAAAATCCAAGTATCAAGAGAAAAAATGCAATTCAATGCTTTTTAGAGCATTGCAAGAATCTTACCTTATCGAACTATTGCAAGATGGAAGAGAGGAATGTCAACACAGAACACGTGCTGGTAGACCCGTTGCTGCAACTGACGATCTCCATGTTCAGGCTGTAAGGGCATTATTGAAAAAAATAATAGGCGCTGGACATGTGTGGAGTTTTCCAAGGAAGTTGGTATTGCAGCAAAGCTGAAGATGCGAAAAGTTTGTGCCCACTGGGTTCCGCACACTTGAATCGAAATTGGAAAGTGGCAGTGAATGGAGATAGCAAGTATACATTTGGAACGATATGAACATGTCGGTCAGGCCTTTCTTCGTCGCGTTATCACAATGGGTGGGTGAGGCATGGGTACGTTCGTATCCACCTGAGCTGAAACGACAATCGAGCGAATGGCCACTTACAGAATCACCACGCCCAAAAAGATGTCGAGCATGCAGGATCCTTTGAAACTGATTATTATTGTATGTTATGATTATGAAGGCATAATCTTGGTACATACTGTACCTCATGGTAACTTGCGTTACTTGGAACATCATTTGCGCCTAGCATGGTGTCGTAACGACCCTATTGTGTTACGTGACAATTCTCGTTGCCATGTAGCCGCAACAGTGAGGAATTTGTTTACAAGGTGGAACTGGGCTAATATCGAGAGACAAGATTTGCAACATCTTAACCCATCCCGCTCATGGTCATCAGCCACCTTCAGCACGACTGAAGTCCAGGAAAAGTTTTCTAGTCTTCTACTCCACTTGATTCTAACCCAAAAAAGGCCAGGGTTAACCTATGGAATCAAAGGTATCCTGATCATCCGGAACTTGTTGAAATTGAAGAAAAATTACCACCTGGTCACGAAGATGGATGGTGTACCTGGAAGTCCTTAAACAGATTGCGCACCGGTGTAGCAAGATCTAAGGACAATCTCATGAAATTAGGAATCTTGCATGATGGGGACAGACTGTGTGAATTCGGTGAAGAACAAACGTCTAGGCATTTCTTGAACTGTCATCTATGCCCAGACTCATGCACTGTTAAAATTTTATGTTTTTATCGTACAGGTGATATGGGACAATCAGCTGGTACGCCTACATTCTGTGCTGTATAGATGACTACTCACATTTCAGTGTTATCTATCTGTTGTTAAATAAAAGTCAAGTTCCTATGTACTTAAAACAGTATGTGACAATGGCCGAAACCAAATTTGATCTGAGAGTAATCAAGATAAGGTGTGATAATGGAGGAGAGTATTCCTCACATGATCTGAAAGATTGGTGTAAAAACAAAGGTATTATGCTGGACAATACAATTCCATATACACCCCAATTAAATGGAACAGCAGAACGGTTCAATCGTACTCTTATGGAAAGAACAAGAGCTATGCTTTGTGATTCTAACCTAGATAAAGAGATGTGGGGGGAAGCAGCACAAACAGCTACATACCTGATTAATAGAAGCCCCACTAGTACTGTTAACACAACCCCAGCTGAAAAATGGACATACAAGAAACCAAATCTGTCTAACCTACAAATTTTTGGTTGTGTTGCCTATGCCAAAAATTTGGGTTATCTCAAGAAGCTTGACAGCCGAAGCAAGAAGTGCATTTTTGTAGGCTATGCACCAAACGGATACCGACTATGGGATGAAGAAAACAGGAATATATTCGTCTCTAGAGATGTGGTATTTGAGAGAAATATAATAAAATTAGATCAACATAACCCTAAAACTGAACAAACTCGACCAGAAAGTTGACGAGATTATGCTAATTACCAAGATCCTGTCCGTGCTGCCTGAAAAATATACCCATTTTAGCACAGCGTGGGACTCTACTCCAGAGGCGTCCAGGACCATAGAGAACCTGTGTTCGAGGTTACAGATGGAAGAAAACAAGTTGAGGCGCACTCCGACAGAAGAGCAAAATGTATCCTTTAAAGCAGAGTTAAAAAACAAACAAGGTAGATCTAAATCTAAAAACAAACGTATGAGCAGTAAAAAGTGTAATATATGTAAAAAGACAAACCATGAAACCAAAAATTGTTTTCTCAAAGACAAGCATCAATGCTCAATATGTAAAAAGTTCAATCATGAAGAGATAGACTGCTATTTTAGGGATAAAAATAATTCTAAGGTGGAAAATAAAGTGTCATTTCTTGCAGCTGATTGCAAGGGTTCACATAACGCTATACTAAAAGGAACCAGGCGTCTAGTAGTAGACAGTGGATGTTCAACTCACATGGTAAGTGATGACAATTTGCTAACAGGTGTTGTGAGCTGTAATGAACACATATTAGTGGCTAAGAAAAATCAGGCTATGTCTGTAGTAGGTAAGGGAACCTTCACCTCTGAGCAGTGTGTTCTCAATGTTGTTCACTGTGTGCCTGATTTGTCTAAGAACTTGATGTCAGTAAGTAAGATAACAGAAAATAATGGCATTGTTGTGTTCACAAAAGATGATGTTAATATATACCATGACAACAAAGTGGTACTAAAAGGGAAGAAAAATGCAGTAGGACTGTATACTGTTGACCTTGATGTTAATATGCAAAATGAAAAACATAAAATTTTAATAGGTTATGAGCCCAGGTGACTCTAAAATAAAAGTAAACATAAAACTTGAAACATGCACAAGATTGGATCTGGCATTGGCTGGTAACAATGCTGTCAATGTAGCCAAATACTGGTCACAATACCTGTAAATATTGTATATATTATCATGTAATAGCTGATTTTTCCGGTTTCATTTCCCTTGTTCTTGTGTTATACGTTATATGCAAGTGCTTCATTATGTGTTTCTTGTTTGTATATTTTGGTAACTCGGACTCGAATTAAAAAGAAACACAAAATTCATCTGACATGGGCCCTTGTGATCACGACTTATTTTCAAAGATCAAAGAACCTCTACGAGGCGCTCAATTTCAATCAAGAGTTGACATCCAGAGAGCTCTTAATCGATCGTGAGGGAGATATCCAGAAATTGTGCTGCAGATGGAGTGCGTTGTCTTCCAAGGATTTTGCAACGTATTGTTGACATGACAGGAGACTATACTAGCGCTTAAAGACAGCCCAGCGGGGCTAACGAAGTGACCCGAATACTCACGATCGCAACCGATCATCCATCCCCCTCGAGACAGACCAGCGGGGCAGTCAGCTGTTCCTCGTTGAGACAGACCAGCGCAGTGGGGCAATAAGACCGTACCCGAAACTTCACAACCTACACCGATCATTAGGGCTAGGAATTTTAAGTAAATACATATTCTTTCCCTTTGCTTCTACATAACTAAAATTGCTAAATGTCCCATCCCCTTATCTCCACTACCTTAGCTGTCATATAACTACATTTCATTGTTACATATCTGATCACAATTACATTTGTTTTACATATTTTTAATTTATAATGTAAAATTACATATTCTGTGATTTTACATACCGGTATTTGATCGAAATGACATTTTGCCTTTATTTAAAATTACACATCTGTCTCTTACTGTAAAAAAAAATCGCAAGTGAAATATACGGTAATTCTAAACAGTGTATGTATGTCAACCCCTTATTATTTCCGTTTTTCCAACGGGGTCGGGGATGAGATGCCATTGATGTAGTTGTGGTGGATGGTTTTTACGGCCGGATGCACTTCCTGACGCCAACCTCATGAGAGGAGATAATGAGAGATGAAATGAATTATTGGGTAATTCTAAACAGTTTGTATGACAATATTTGTTCACTAGAAACTCAGGTACGGTACGGTACCTACGTGAAACGGATTTTCCAAGCAATTCATAAGCTATTGAGAAAGGGTCAGGGAAGAATATCAAGAAATATATTAGTGGAGATAAGGGGATGGGATTTCACGTAGCACCCTGCCGGAGACTCACCGGTTGGAATTTAGTTTATTTCAGTTGTCCAGATAGTGCCTGAGACATAATAATATCAACATGCAAAATATGTACTTATTTATGTAATTATAGTAGGTGAAATATGTAATATTAATTTGATTTTTATATAAATAATATATATTACACATGATATTGCTTGAAGATTCCTAATTTTATTCATTATATTTTTATGCAAAATAAAGTGTGGTACGGGGCAGATAACCTTGCTGTTCCTCCCCTTAAAACAATAACAATACAACAAAAGTGGTGTACAATAATTAATTAATTAATTAAGCATGCCCATATTATAGCAAAGATAAATACATTTCATTATGGCTGAGAAAATGTTTAGGAAGTCAACAATAAGTATTGTTTGGAGCACTTTTTGTTTCCGGGGTGGGAGGTTTAACAGGTTGAAAAGTAGAGTCTCAGGCACTCACTGGACAACTGAAATAAACTGAAGTCCAGCCGCTAAGTCTCCGACAGGGTGCTACGTGAATTCCCATCCACTTATCTCCACTGATATATTTCTTGATATTCTTCCCTTGACCTTTCTCAAAAGCTTATGAATTGCTTGGAAATTCGTTTCATGTACCCGAGTTTCTAGTGAACAAATATTGTCATACAGACTGTTTAGAATCACCGTATATTTCACTTGCGAATAAATACTTTTTTTGCAGTAAGAGACAGAATATGTAATTTTAAATACATTAAGTGAAATTATGTTTTAAAAATGTCATTTTGATCAAATATATAAAATAAAAACACTGAATATGTAATGTTACATTAAAAATTAAAAATATGTAAAACAAATGTCATTGTGATCAGATATGTAACAATAAAGTGCAATTATATGATAGCTATGGTTCTAATTCATGGACATTTAGCATTTTAGTTATGTAGAAGCAAAGGGAAAGAATATGTATTTACATAAAATTCGTAGCCCTAATGATCGGTCTAGGTTGTGAAGTTTCGGGTACGGTCTTACTGCCCCGCTGCGCTGGTTTGTCTCATCGAGGAACAGCTGACTGTCCCGCTGGTCTGTCTCGAGGGGGATGGATGATCGGTTGCGGTCGTGAGTATTCGGGTCACTTCGTTAGCCCCGCTGGGCTGTCTTTAAGCGCTAGTGAGACTATAAATGAAGTGCGTAGTGTCAAAATTAACCAAATAATATTCTTTGTGATGGTATAGCAATGTTGCCATTACTAATCGAATACCCTGGTACAGGGTCATCGAAAATGAATGTAGCAATTTAAAAATATCATATCTGCCGTTGTAAGAGAGATAAATTAATAATTCGACCTGAAAACTAATCAGGAACTCATCGTGTTTTAGTTTTTGATGTGACTGTACTCCGCCTGTGACCTTCAGCCTATGCACAGAATGAGTGCGACAGGAAGCTGCCACGCTACTGTTTCAGTAGTGTGATTGCAATGGTGACAGTTCAGCAGAAATCACAGTGTATGTTGTGGTTAGCGGAGTTTAAATCTGTTATAACTGTTCAGCGCACTTTCCGATGTGTTTATGGTAGGGATCTCCCTCATGCTAGTAGCATTAGACGGTGGTATGAACAGGTTCAGGACAGGGGCGTATATAAGGGGAGAGCCGAGGGGGGTCCAGCAACCCCCCCCCCCTCGAAAATGCCAACAAAAATTAAGAATGTGTTGCTTTGGTAAAATCATAAAATAATTGTAAATTTGGTTGTACCCTAATCTTGACTTATTGGCTAAGTTATAAACAATATTAAGATTGAAATTAGACTACCTCGTGGTGTAGCGGTTGGCATTCATGGTAGCAGCCCTGGAGGTCCGAATTCGATTCCTGGCTCTGCCCTTGGGTGTTGGAACGGAGCATACTCAGCCTTGTGAGGCAAAACTGAGAATTCCACAGTACGGTACTTTTGGGAAATAAATTGCCAATTTGTAAAATAAAACACTGTTCTCCTTTCTGCTTAATAAAATGACAAATATTCATACTCCATAGGCCATAATAGAACATTCATAAAGTATAAAATTTTATTTGTGTGTTGTGTTGTATTTTACAACTTTTTTGTATTGCCACTAATTGTACGCTATGTAAACTTAGAATTTTACAAATAACCCTTATCTAAAATAATTACACAAAGTTATACGCCAGGGGCAGATGACCTCGTAGTTCCTCCCAATAAAACAATAATAACTGACTAACTTAAGTTATATGCTCTAAGATATTGGTCGATATTTCTGGGTATTTTGCGGTGAAAATTCCCTGAGAATACTCACAATTTTTTAGAATAGTCAGCCCCCCCCCCTCTCCTGAAAGAAAATTGTACAGTATATACGCCCCTGGTTCAGGAAACTAGCAGCGTTGACTTGAAGAAGTCTCCCGGACGCCCTAGAATGAGTTGAGTGACGAAACAGTCGAGCGCACATGGAAACATTATATGGAATGAAAAAGAAACTTTTTGAGTTGGTGAATTTAACAAAAGAAATACAGGGTCCGGCAGCATAACTTCCTTTCTTTTAACGTAATAAAACCCATTGTATGGTTGGTTGGTTGGTTCCTTAGTTTAGGGGCTGCGACAACGCGGTCATGTAGCCCCGTGTACTTTGGGTGTGTGTAGAATTTGTCTGATAACCGGTGTTAATTGTGATGACTGTATTAGTGTGTGTATCTGTTTTTTTAATTCAAGTAGGGACTGCAACTTTGAATTTTCAAATAGTTCCTACTTTTGCCGCCAAACGCCACCGTCAACGACTACTAGGCCTAGTTCAGAACTAGCTACTAGACGCCACCGCAGTCGGCTCTTGGCAACGAACGTAGCAACCTAAGAGCGTTGTTTACATTCTTAACCTATCCAATTTAGTTTCACACAGGTGTAATTAGTGGAAAGATCTTTAACATGCCATAAATCTATGACATGGGACCGCCGGCTTTACTTCCCCTCCGAAGGAAGGCATACTGAGGGATTTTTAACGCTCTTAAAAAATCCGACGGCTTCGGCCGGGTTTGAACCCGCTATATTGGGCATAGAAGCTCAGCATGCTACCAACTACGCCACCGAAGCCGCAACCCATTGTATGAATCAGAAAACTTTTATTTCTTTTTTATAATGTAGGCGCATACATAACGTTTTGTTTTACTTAGTTTTGAAGATCAAATCAGGTATGTGACGTCCCCCATTCTCCATACACTGAGTAAACCGCTTTCTGGCGTTTGCCATGACTCTTGCTAGCATATCAGCGTTATGTTGGCAATTTCTTCCTGGATGTTGGTCTTCAAATCTTGTAGCGTCTTTAGACAGTTCACATAAACACGGAATTTAAAAAAACATAGAAAAAATCACAAGGGGACAAATTACGATAATGGGTCGGTCACTCCAAATCACCCCTAAGTGAGATGAGGCCGAGAGACTCCAGTGCTTCGTCCTGTCACACTTCCAGTTCGTCTGAATGTAGTGAATCACGTAACAATTGATTTCCGGTCCACGGCAAGGGCCAACGGGGCTAAATTAAAGTGCCTCTGAAAGGCGAACTCGGTTGCGATCACAGTACATATGCTTGAAACGTAGGCCTCCTCCCTATCACAACGCATGATGGCGACTGAACTGTGTCGGGACAAAACTTTATAGTACCACCTCACGAACGAGACCACTAGCGCTCCGCTACGACATGACAACCGACTGAATGGCGCACATTTAAAAAAAAAAGGAAGTTATGCTGCCAGACCCTGTACTTGTTTTAATATCTCAAATAGTTCCTGAGGTATGATTTTTTTGAAATTGCTGCAACCTTTTCCGATGACCGTGTATATTTTTTATAGACTACAGAAGAGGGATGTTATTTTGTTGCATGCCCCAGTAATTGGGATTACAGTATATTGTATTGACCGGCTGAAAAGTTGGAATATAGGTTGTGTCCTGATTGCGGTCATTCCAGATTGCGTTCACCTCATTAGCAGTCCAGATTGCGGTCACTTTCATTTTAGGGAAGAACTATAAACATTCCAGCGTCCAGATTGCGATCACTTGTCTTGGGAGACCGGTCCTTGGTGCTTGGTTCTTCCCGACTGACTCATACCTTCCGTAAGTTTTGTGGATAACAAGGGGAAATTGATATTTTACTACCTAACCAAAGAATACAGTTCAGTGTTCAGCTGAGCACACCCCATAAAAATTCAAATCTGACGGCACCTCGTAAAGCAATGATTATAACATTTTCAGTCTTAAGAATAGAAACGTTTCAGGGTCGGAATCAACGACCTCCACTTTCAACAAAACTGTTGTAACGGGAAATTTTATACTTACAGGGTATACTTTTTAAATTCTGCCCCTCCTCTCCCATTTGAGGCGCCAGATATCTATTTTTATAATAGGTACTGTACGGTATATCGTGAAAGACATTCTTTTCATTACCTCGAAAAATTCGTCTCGTAAAGTAATTTGTTCTGCATTAGATTCTAAATCCCCTTTGTAATCAATTTTTGTCCCCGCCCCCTCCTACACACAAAATCAAACATTTGAAGTTTTAGGTTTATTAACATTCCAGATTTGAAATCTGTACCTTTGATAAGTCAAAATCAATAAGTTCACTGTCAAAACTACTCAAATTATAAGATAGTATTTTTGAAGGAAGCTTTCCCCCTACCTTGCCCTCAATGATGTGGTCAAGGTAGGGTACTCCTGCAAGTGCGTAGGGTCCGGACCGGTCACCCAAGAAAAGCGATCGCAATCTGGACGCTGGAATGTTTATAGCTCTTCCCTAAAATGAAAGTGACCGCAATCTGGACTCATCATCATCATCATCGACTTTAACTCGAATCCGAGTATAAATCTTCTTCCTTCAGTCCAGTTTGTGGATGTGTTTACGGTGACTAAAGAGTCCAATCCTGGCATAGAACAAGCGTCCACACAAGTCACATAGTATTGCTGGAGGAGGACGTGGTTGGGTGCTCGAAGTTTCCTAGCTTGACGCTTGGCCTCTTCATGTGTGCGTAGATCCCTTTCAAACGTCTTTACAGAATCCGAGATGGTATGGCGCCAAGTTGAGCGGTCTTCAGCCAGCATGTCCCAGGTTTGTGAATCAAGACCTGTCAATTTCAGGGTCTGCTTAAATTGGTCCTTGTAGCGCCCCTTAGGACCACCATGAGGTCTGGTGCCATAGCATAGCTCACCATATAGCATTTGACGAGGTAATCTCACATCATCCATCCGATGGACATGACCAATCCATCTAAATTGGTGACCTATTATGGATGATTCTATGCTGTTGATTTGAGCCTTTTCAAGAACAGCAATGTTGGTAATGCGGTCTTCCCATTTAATCCTCGGGATTGATCGAAGTTTTTGTAGGTGGAAGCGCTCAAGCTTCCTAAGATCACGTCGGTAAAGGGTCCACGTTTCACAGCCATACAACAATGTAGAAATGACTACTGCTTGGTACACCATAAGCTTTGTACTCATGGACAGATCTTTATTCGTGAAGACCCGGTGCGCTAATCGTCCATATGCTGCATGGGCTGCGCCAATTCTCTTATCCACATCCTGCTCACAGGTACAGCTCACAGAAATGGTAGGCCTACTACCCAGGTACGAGAAGTGGTCTACCTGCTCTAAAGGCAAATTGGAGATGGAGATATTGAACTGAGGAAGAGGTGTGCCTGGTGAAGGTTGTGCCAAGACTTTAGTCTTATTGACCGCCAACACAAAGTTCCTCATTTCTCTACTAGAAAGCGCTATAGTGTTCAAGGAGCTTAGATATATCTAACATCTAACCTCCTTGACTTTCATAGTCTAGGAACAACGAAATTCGACATGCAAGCTACCCTCTGGGTGTCAAATAGCAAAGCTTGCACCAGGCACCCGAGGCCTTACGATATTATTATTATTAGTCTTATTGACATTTATGGTAAGACCAAAGCGATCACATGCACTTTTGTAACAATTAACTGACTCTTGCAGCTCTTCTGGTGTGAGAGTTGGTGCCGCAGCATCGTCTGCATACAACATATTAGTAAAATTGGTAACCTGAGTTTTCCTCAAGGAGCGGAGACGAGTTAGGTTGAAAAGCCCTCCATCAAAACGATACTTGACCTCCACACCTGGGATGTTTGTGGGTGAATCATAAAGCATTGCAGCCAAGTACAGCGCGAAAAGCGTTCGAGCCAGTACACATCCTTGTTTCAGTCCATGGGTAATAGGAAATTCATCGGACATCTTATTCTGATGGCAAACCTGACATGTCATGTCATCATGGAGAGCCTTGATTAGATCTACAAAACGCCGAGGGCAACCAAACCGCTTCAGCACTGCCCACATGGCTGGTATTGGAACCGAATCAAATGCCTTTTGCAAGTCATAAAAGACTAAGAAGAGTGGATTCTGTTGTTCTCTACATTTTTCTTGTAGCTGTCTCACACAGAAAATCAAGTCAATTGTGCTTCTGGAAGCTCTAAATCCGCATTGTGACTCTGGGAGGATCTTCTCAGAGATAACCTTGAGGCGGTTAAGTAGATTCCTTGCAAGAATCTTCCCCACAATTGATAGCAGTGATATACCATGGTAGTTGCCACAAACACTGCGATCACCCTTCTTAAAGATAGTGATGATAGTGGCATTCTTTAGGTCTCCAGGTACCTTTCTTGATTCCCATATTCTGAGGATAAGGGTGAAAATCCTTGTTTTGAGGGAATGATCTCCGGCTTGAATTAGTTCCAGAGGGATGTTATCTGGGTCAGGTGCCTTTCTGGGTTTCAATTGGGTGAGAGCTTCAGTGAATTCATGATAAGTAGGAGGTACAGCCAACCACAGTTGTTCAGGTTGTTGCGGCACATCACAAAGGAAGTCTTCAGCAGCTGCTGATGGACGATTTAGGAGATTGGAGAAGTGCTCCTTCCAGCGTTCCAAGATTTCTTGACTGTCAGTAAAGGTAGTAGAATTATCAGCGCTTTTCAGTGTACCTGATGAGGAGCGAGATGGTCCATATTCCTTGAGTAGGCCTACTGCATAGAAGTTCTTCAAGTCTCGAGCATCTGATAGTCTCTGCAGTTCCTGAGCCTTTTGCTGCCACCAAGTATTTTTAATCTGCCTTATCTGCGTCTGACATTTGCCCTTGAGTTCCAGTAGTTTATCTCTCTTTGTGTTGGAAGTTGGGTCTTGAAGATGGGCAAGATAGGCATTCCTTTTGGCATCGATGAGAGACAGAATTTCTTCATTGTTGTCATCAAACCAGTCTTGTCTTTTCCGCACTATAAAACCAATGGTTTCCTCAGCTGACTGTGTGATGATCTTCTGTAGTGTGGTCCATTCTTGCTGAATGTCATTCGTTACTGGGTTTTCTGATAACTGTGTGACTATCCTGTTTCCCAAATGTTTTATGGATTCATCCTGAAGTTTGGATGTATTAAACTTCATTCTTGGCAAATTTTTGATGTTCCTAGGGCGAGAAAGTATAACACAATACATCACTGTTTATACTGGTTTATTCTTCAGTACACCCGACACATTTACACATACTGCCATTTACACATACTGCGCTCTCTCAAACTCTCACGGACATCGCGCTAGGCTTTTTATAGTGCTAGTACTACGTGAGTCAACAAATTGTTTAGTTACAACTACCATAACCAAAAACACTTTTAACACCTAGGGGGTTTAGGTCTGATGGATATCCTGAGCTTACATATAAGAAGTTTATGATCTGTCCAACAATCATCTGTATTCCTTGCTGTTCTGGTAATAAGAATGTCCTTCTTATCGCATTGCCGGGTAATGATATAATCAAGAATGTGCCAATGTTTGGAACGAGGATGCATCCACGTGGTTTAGAAGCGGTTAGGTAGCCGGAACAGCGTGTTGGTAATGAAAAGTTCGTGTTCTGCACAAAGACCAAGAAGCAATATTCCATTGGGATTACATTTTCCAAGTCCCTGTTTGCCCATCACATTATTCCATAGCCTGTGATCTTTCCCAACCCTGGCATTGAAATCACCGAGGAGCAAGAGTTTATCTGCAGATGGTACCGTACCTTGGAGATGATTTCACTTAGCTGATCATAGAATTGAGCCTTTACTTCATCATCAGAATCTAAGGTAGGAGCATAGGCCGAGATGAGTGTCATAAAGGAACCTCCTGAGAGTGGTATGCGGAGAGTCATGAGCCTTTCGCTGATTGCAATGGGCGTAAGTTGGTGATAATTTACCAGTTTGGTCTTCACAGCGGAGCCCACACCATGAATACGACATTCACCCCCCTCTTTTCCTTTTCAGAAGATGGTATATCCTCTTCCAGATTCAGTAATCTTGCCCTCAGAAGACAGCCTAGTTTCACTGAGAGCAGCAATGTCAACGTTGAGTCTTGATAACTCATGGGTTACAAGAGCTGACCTTCTCTCAGGTCTAACGTTATTGTCCATATCAAGCAAAGTTCTGATGTTCCATGATCCAATAATCAATTTGTGATTCTTTACTGTTTTTGAGTTTCGACCGCATGAGGGGTGACCTGCTGAGTGCGGTTGCCCAGCCGGACCAAGATTGTGACTTCCGATGTTTAGCCCACCTTTTCTAGGACCTTCCCCGTTTGGGGTGGGCAGCGGTGATACTAAATAGGCCTGCCCAAAAACAGATGCAGGACCGAATTCCCGAGTAGTCACAGAGTCTCCGGAAGACGACCATCACACATCTACTGCCAACGTGCAGGTCCGAACTAGGGGCTTCCAGTTACACCCATAACCTGCCCCCACCATCCATATCCCATCGCCGTTGGACTTTGAAAGTAAGTGACGTTCGGAAGAAGTGCCACCGTGAATTTGTTTAGGGTGGATCTCAGCTTGCCAGGACGAGACCCACACACTATGATCGCCGAGCCTTATCCTGCGGCTCACACAGAATGAGACATGCAGGACCGAACACAGAGACTGCAACGAACTGCCGCATTCTCAAGTAGGCCTACTACTGAGGTGCGCCTTTACAGCCAGTCCGTCTGGCATGACCTCTTCCGCCTTCGTGACCGCTGGGAGCCAAAAGGGTGTTTGGCTGCTCCTCCGCTCATTTTGCCGTTGGGTCAAAATCTGCCCATCTGGACTACTAATGAGGTGAACGCAATCTGGAATGACCGCAATCAGGAAGACACCGGAATATCATATTGTCAGTAAGGCAACACTAAAAGATGGCTTCAAAGCTATCTATATTTTTTGGTGAAATATTCATGAACTTTTGATAAAGAAATAATTTCAACTCTGAGATTTGCTGATGACATAGTCATCTTGGCCGACACGCCAGAGGATTTCAATGAGTTTTTGAATGGCATAGACTCCGTCTTGAGGAAAGAATTCATTATGAAAATTAATAAATGTAAAACAAAAATATTGGAATGCAGCCGAAAAAATCAGAAACCTCTATGGACATTAAATTGGCAGGGCAAAAGCTAAAGGAAGTAGGAGACTTCTGTTACTTAGGAAGCAAAATAACCAGTGATGGACGAAGCAAAGAGGATATAAAAAGTAGGTTGGCTCAGGCAAAGTAAGCATTTCTACAAAAAATGAATCTGTTGACATCGAATATAGATTTAGGTATTAGGAAGCCTTTGTCTGGAGCGTGGTACTATATGGAAATGAAACTTGGACAGGGCGGCTTCGGAGGCGTAGTTGGTAGCATGCTGAGCTTCTATGCCCAAGATCGCGGGTTCAAATCCGGCCGAAGTCGTCGGATTTTTAAGAGCGTCATAAATCCCTCAGTATGCCTTCCTTCGGAGGGGAAGTAAAGCCGGCGGTCCCATGTCATAGATTTATGGCATGTTAAAGAACCTTCCACTAATTACACCTGTGTGAAGCTAAATTGTATAGGTTAAGAATGTAAACAACGCTCTCGAACTAGTAGTCGTTGACGGTGGCGTTTGGCAGCAAAAGTAGGAACTACTTGAAAAATTCAAAAGTCAGCTGTCCTGACATGAATTAAAAAACAGATAACACACACTAATACAGTCATCACAATTAACACCGGTTATCAGACAGATTCTACACACACCCAAAGTACACGGGGCTACATGACCGCGTTGTCGCAGCCCCTAAACTTACGAACCAACCAACCAAACTTGGACAGTTGGTGCAGCAGAAAAGAGGGGAATTGAAGCGTTTGAAATGTAGTGTTACAGGAGAATGATGAAGATCAGATGGGTAAATAGGGTTACAAACGAAGAGGTATTAAGACGAGTGGGAGAGGAGAGATGTTTCTGGCGACTGCTAATAAGAGAAGAGGTAGGTTGGTAGGACTAAGACACCCAGAATAGCAAGCTTAGTTATGGAAGGAAGGGTCGAGGACAAGCACTGTAGGGGTAGACCAAGGTTAGGATATGTTAAACAGATTGCCTTGGATGTAGCGTGTGGTAGCTATGTAGAGATGAAACAATTAGCTCAGGACAGGGAGCCATGGAGAGCTGCATCAAACGAGTCAAAGGACTGAAGACTCAAACAGCAACACTGTATGAATTCCGAATTTCACTTGAAAAGAAAGATCCGTGCTGACGATTACTGTATCTGCCTGGGCAATGGAAACTAATTCCGAGTGTGGCCGTGGACCTTGCAGGGTCTGGAGCAGCAGAGCGAGCTATTAGTAGACCGGCGACAGCCAGCGTACAGCTGACAGTGTCTCTCTACTGTGCAATGAGGACAGTCTTACGTGTGTGTGCGTGCTTAAAGTGTAGTTGACAAGAATACATACCAAGGATTTCAATCAAACATTTCAACAAGACTGTAAGTAAACATAGGCCATATCAAAATAACAATTTCAGTACAAGATAATTTATTTAGATATTATAGGTGCTTCAGGCGAGTATCCGGGATTTTTTTTTCTGAAGGGACTGATTCTATAAACATGCACACAATTTATATACTGTTAGATGTAAATCTTCAGTCGGTCAACACTAATTTGCCCAAATGACTGGGCGGGGTACAATCTCTACTTAGTATAAAACAAAGTCCCCGATTATTGGATGTCACGGGTAATCTCGAGAACCGCTGGATGGATTTTGATGCGGTTTTCACTATTCTGAAAAGGATATCTCGAGAAAGGTTTCTGTAGAAAATAATTTATTTTTGATCAAAGGAAGTCAAGCAGTAACGATTTCATTGAAAATTCGAAAACATAACCTGGCGTCCGTGCGCTTTTTAAGCTTACGCTGGGCAAACCGTTAAAAATATCAATATACTATGAGTGTAAGAATTGTTCAGATTGAAAAGTTCTACAAAAAAGTCCGTGAGAGCATATCTCTATCTTCAATACATGGCCCACTTATAGTGGACAGATTGGACAGATGGGGTATTGGTGGTTCATGCACCTCGCCATTCTTAAATTATGTCTGACAAGAATTCGTTGTACATGCATCTCCGCGATAATATAATTAATAGTCCAGTCAGTGATTTTAACCCATCATGTCGAGACGTAAAACGGATATAGATCGTAACATTCATAACTGTTTCCGGGCGAAGCTGGAGCGGGTTGCTAGTATATATAAATAAAATAAATACCTACGAAATTGCATGTAATAGTTATTAAATAATGAACAATTTAGGATTACGCGTTTCGACCGCCAAGTGGTCATCATCAGATCTTGATCACTAGGGTTGAGGCGTGGTTTTCCACTTAGTATAATGAGTCTTGTTAGTGTTTATATTATGATTCGCAGTTAGAATATCGTAGTATATTTATTTATTGAATATCCGAACAGTTTGAACTCTATTGCACATGAGTATATTAGGGTTATAGTTTTGATCAGTTAATTATTGGTCCTTAAAATAAAATTATGAAATTAGATTATTGCAGATGTGGTGAATGAACTTAAGGAACTGTTTGTAAAAGCAGGATTTCTTAAACACGTGGAATAATGGTTTTGAAAGTTCCATATTACAATTGTTTAGATGACACTCAAGTTCGAATCTTGTCCTGCTAAACATGGCACAGTCGAAGAGTAAATGGTCCACTGTTTGAGAATATTCACAAGAGCACAAGTAATCACCTGCAATTTTAACTTTAAAACGTTTGAAGTAGCACTTAAACTTTCCATGGCCAGAGAGAAACTGCGTAAGGATGAATTCGGGCACTAATGTTTTGCACTGGAGTCGGCTATGTCGGGGGAAAATAATTCTCTTGTGACAGAGCCTTTTGTACTGGATACCCGGAGGTTGTTCCACTGCCTTATTATATGTTTTTTGATTTGGGTTTGGCATAACTTACAGTAGGTGTGGCTTATTGTATGAATATCGTTTTAGATGGTTAGTTTTTGTTGTTGTTGTTTTTGTTGATGATTCATTTAGGGGCTTTGCGACATCGTGGTCATGCATCCCCATGTACTTGGGTGTGTGTGGAATTTGCGATTGTGATAGCTGTATTAGTGTGTGTATTTGTAATTCAGATAGGAACTGGGAAGGAGGCGGCCGTGTCCTTAACTTAGAAACCATCCCGGCACTCGCCTGGTGTAGAAGTAGAAAACCTCTTCCATCTCCAAAAGTATTAGAGCTAGAGCAGCGAAATTTTAAACGAAAACCTCTCATATAGATGTATAATGTAAAACAATGACTGAAATGCAGTTACTTTAGGGACAAATAGGCATCGAACGAAATTTAGAACTGTCCCTAAACTTTCTGCAAGCATTACAGGTTACAGTTTCAGTTTCTGAAAAAAAAAAAAAAAAAAAAAAAAAAAAAAAAATGGTGACTTCGAAACATGACTGACAACAGTGAATACAACTAAACTTCGCAGTCGCCGTGTGATGGCAGGACCACTGTGGCTAGCAGCAGCGTAGCGCCCAACTAGTTCAACACAATTTACACTTTTTAACGTATTTAATAATTCTCATTAATTACATGAATTGCAGAGTAGTTGCTGGAAATGCTGTCTTTCATTTTCTAAACACACGATGCACCGACCCGACGTAGGAAGTTTTGGTGCACTCGCTGTATTTATTTATTGTATGGCTTTTAGTGCCGGGTGTGTCCAAGGACATGTTCGGCTCGCCTGAGTCTGTAGCTGCTTCAAGAGGACACCCACGGGATGAGCTACAAGTTCCGTTCAATTTCAAGTAGTACCAACTTTCACTACCAGATGCCACCTAGTGGTGAACGTTGGAACTTTGATAGAGCGTTTCAACGAAATCTAACCTAGAAATTTAGCTTCACACAAGTTTAGTTATGATGATGACGATGATAATTGTTGTTTTAAGGGGCCTAACATCTAGGTTATCGGCCCCTAATGGTTTGGGTGAGAGTGTAAGATGAGATGAGAATGAAAACTAATACTAACTACAAACTTACATACTAGAAGAAAAAATGGTAAACAAATAAAGGGTAAGGCAAATTAAAGACAAGAAGAAAGAAAATGCCCCAACCCTCGAAGAATGAGGATTGAGGGACTTGAAAGGAAGGAGAGCGTTAAAGGTAGATAGGAAACGGAAAGAGGAGAGGGCGTGCCCCAAGGTCAGAGGAAAAAGGGGACAAAACGGACCTCAGGAATCCCCCGGGGTCGCCAACTCCCAAACTCACCAGCCGTGAGCCCTTGAGGGTGTAGCATTATCCAGGGTGCACCAGAAGTGGTGGGGCTACATACAACCTGCCTCCTTGAGGGCCTTGTGCAGAAGGCAGGAGATATCAGGAAAAGAAAAAGAAGGCCCCTCGAAGAATGAGGGTATCAGGAAAGATGAGAGAAGGGCCAATTAAGGCGGGAAAGTGAAAGACTCCCTAGGCCTCAGATACCCTAATACCGTCGGGGTCGGAAGAGAACAAGAGTTGACCAAGAGAGGTCGACAGGAAAGAAGACGGAGAGGAGCCGGCACAAGTTAGTGGAAGCAATGCCGGACTCAGCTGGGGTCCCGTGGTCGCCAACCCACGTCCCACTAGATGTGAGCCCCTGGGGGGGGGGGGGCAAGTCTAGTTAGTGGATGGATCTGTTACATGCCATAAATCTATGACATGTGACCGCCGGCTTTACTTCCCCTCCGAAGGAAGGCATACTGAGGAATTTAACGCTCTTAAAAAATCCGACTTCGGCCGGCTTTTAACCCGCGATCTTGGGCATAGCAGTTCAGCATGCTACCAACTACACCACTGATATTTCGTATCAGTGCAGTTATTTCATTCTCGGGAGCCTCCAGAATACGCGATGGTTTCTGTATACATTTTGTTTGAGATTCCCCACAAGTAAAAATCGCACTGCGCTGAAACTTACGAACATATTTTACTGAAAGACTTCTTGAAAAGATAAGTTTTCACTAGGAAAATTCGATGTTTTGGTCTATACCTAACAATGTTCACGGGATACGAGATAGGCTACAGTACTTCACCAAAGTCGTAATTATCCCAACTAATAATAATACCGTATGGCCTCGGGTGCCGGGTGCAAGCATGGTTAATTGACACCCAGAGGGCAGCTTGCTTGTCGAATTTCGTCGTTCCTTGGAACGCTATGATAGTCAAGGAGGTTAGATATCTAAAATCCTTGACACTACAGCGCTTTCTAGTAGAGAATGGAGGAACTTTGTGTTGGCGGAAAATCCCGAGATTAATTTTGCCATTGAACACGACCTACTGAATTCCAATGGGTTCTTTAACATGCCAACAACGTATGACATCCATGTCGTGATTTTTGTCGCCTTTCAAAAAATCACTTACCACGGCCAGGGGCGAACCTGCAAGCTTGGGGTTGGTAATCTGACACGATAACCACTCACCCACCGTGGCAAGCATCCGAACTAATAAATGCTATGACAACATTCAGGGCTTCCCACTCCAATGTTAGCTTGCCACGGTGGGTGAGTGGTTATCGTGTCGAACTACCAACCCCAAGCTTGCAGGTTCGCCCCTGGCCGTGGTAGGCCTAAGTGATTTTTGAAAGTCGACAAAAATCACGACATGGATGTCATACGATGTTGGCATGTTAAAGAACCCATTGGAATTCAGTAGGCCATATTCATAATGGCAAAATTAATCTCGGGATTTTCCGCCAACACAAAGTTCCTCATTTCTCTACTAGAAAGCGCTCTAGTGTCAAGGAGCTTAGATATCTAACCTCCTTGACTATCATAGCGCTCCAAGTAGCGATAAAATTCGACATGCAAGCTGCCCTCTGGGCGTCAATTAACAAAGCTTGCACCTGGAATCCGAGGCTGTAGTGTAATCGGCAAATGCTAGTCAACTGGCGGCGATTAATCACTTTCTGTCCATCACACGGCCCGGTGAGGCTCCGTTATATAGGGAAGGCTATCACATTGGACGTGAGCTATAATGATGACACGGAATATGACAAAAGGCGGCTTCGGTGGCGTAGTTGGTAGCATGTTGAAAGCCGGCGGTCCCATGTCATAGATTTATGGCATGAAAAATAACCTTTTCCTAACTACACTTGTAAAGCTAAAATTCGTAAGTTAGTTTGATAACGCTATATTAGTTCCAACGTTCTCCACCAGGTGCTGACTGCGATGGCATTTAGTAGCGATGTCAGCAGATGTCGTGGACGGCAAAAGTAGGAGCAACTTGAAAATAATTATCGTCTGCAGTCCTTCTACCTGAATCACATATGAAAATGAAAATCCACAGCCTGCTTCCAGTCTCCGACCGGGTCAGGAATGGAATGAATGAATGAAGCCCCCATCTAGCGGCGAGGATATGAACTGTGCCGGCTGCCGAGGCCTGACGCACTCCCCTGGGGCAATGATTGACAGATGAAATGAAATGATAGTGGAGAGTTTTGCTGGAATGAAATTGTGACAGGGAAAACCGGAGTACCCGGAGAAAAACCTGTCTGCCTCCGTTTTGTCCAGTACAGATCTCACATGGAGTGACCGGGATTTGAACCACGGACCCAGCGGTGTGGGGCCGGGATGCTGCCGCCTAAGCCACGGAGGCTTCTCTTGAATCACAGATAACACACACTAATACAGTCATCACAATTAACACCGGTTATCAGACAGATTCTACACACACCCAAAATACACGGGGCTACATGACCGCGTTGTCACAACCCCTAAACTAAGGAACTAACCAAGCGAAGATGACGAATCATCAGCAATATTTTATACCTGAGGCTTGTTTACATTTACGATTCTCGCTTTCACTCTACTTTTAGCCAGCGGATTAAACTGAAAATAAAATGCAGCCCGCGATTCTGCTAGCTGCTGACTCATGAAAATTAACCTTCGTCTTCCACCACTACTTCTTTTTTTAAGTAATAAGTTGGCACAAATATAGCTGCTTCCGTTTTCTGTACAGACCACCTCGAGGTTTAGTGACTAGCATTTTTGGCTGTCACCCCAGGCTATGCCAAGAAATTTAATTCTGGTCTGAGGGTTGGAAACGGGTTACACCTACCCTCGTGAGGCAGAACTGAGAAGAGGTGGGTTCGATTCTCTCCTCAGACGCCTCCCAAGAAGGGGTTTTCTGTGGTTTCTCAATTTCTACTCCAGACGAATGCAGTGATGATGCCTAAATTAAGGTTACGGCCGTCTCCTTCCCCAAATCTAAACATAATTACTGTATACACCTGGACGTAGGTTATCAAACAGACTCCACGAACACGCCCAAGTACACAGGGCTGCAGGGCCACAGGGGGATTTAAGGGCCTCTATGCAATTCTTTCACGGGCCACTCTTGAAGTACTTTTAATTACCATATTCTTATAGCGGAAAGACAATGTCATTTTGAGAAAAGCATCTGATGCAAAGTCATAATTTAAAGAAAAACCTACAAATCCTATTTCATAGAAAACATTTTAGTATTTATTTTATGATGTCGCCTCCGTAGTGAGCTTGACCGCTGCGCCACCACGCCCCTCTTCAGAGGGAGAGAGATAGGAAAAGGAAAGAGAGGCTGATACTTGTTGCATGATGATGATGATTATTATTATTATTATTATTATTATTATTAATGTCGCCTCCGTTGCGTAGTGGTCAGCGTGCTTAGCTGCCACCCCGGAGGTCCGTTGTTGGATTCCCGGCTCTGCCACGAAATTTAAAAAGTGGTATGAGGACTGGAACGGGGTCTACTCGGCCTCGGGTGGTCCAAATGAGTAGAGGGGGTTCGATTCCCACCTCAGACATCCTCGAAGTGGTTTTCCGTGGTTTCCCACTTCATCTTCGGCCGAATGCTGGGATGGTGCCTGCCGTCAGGCCGCGGCCGCCTCCTTCCCTCTTTCTTCTCTATCCCTCCCATTCTTCCCATCCCGTCCCATCCCTCATGAGGCCCCCTGTTCGCTTTGCAGGTGTGGCCGCCTGGGCGAGGTGCTAGTCTCACCTCCCCAGTTGTATCCCCGACCTGATGTCAAGCTCCAGGACACTGCCCGTAGGGGCGATAAAGGTGGGATCGCTCGCTGGGTCCTTGGGAGAAGCCTGCCTGGAGGGTTAACTGACTACGAATATATATATTACTACGGTACCGTATTATATTGGATTAAATGGTGCTCAGGTGCTTGTTATGGCACGAAGTTGGTACTCACAGTCTCAAAAAGGTTGAGAACGTCTGATCTAGATAATGAAATCCCGTTGCTTTAACACATACCAACTTAATCTGGATCAGGCCCTATTCGGGATCGCGAACGTACCATCTAAACAATGTATTACAAAGAGCTATTGACAGTCCTATGGAGTATACTTTCTATGATGCTGGTGCTGCTATCAAGTTGTGGTTAGTGCCAATCTTGTTTTTACGGATGTGTGCGGTCTTCCTTCATAAATTGATTCCTCACCACAAAATATGACACAGTTCTACAACGTGCCTTCATGCTCATTAGAAATCATTGATTAACAGATAGATATATGGGTCGTTGTATAATAATAATAATAATAATAATAATAATAATAATAATAATAATAATATCGTATGACCTCGGGTGCCAGGTGCAAACTTTGTTATTTGACGCCCAAAGGAGGGCAGCTTGCATGTCGAATTTGTTGTTGTTGTTCCTTGGAGCGATATGAACGTCAAGGAGGTTAGATATCTAAGCTCCTTGACACTATAGCGCTTTCTAGTAGAGAAAGGAGGAACTTTAGTGTTGGCGGAAAATCCCGAGATGGGTCGTTGTGACATAGTGTTTATTTTAGAGCCAAGATCGACTACAATATAAAAAGTACGAGATCACTCGAGATATACTGTATACCGGTACTATTTAAGTTATACGAATTCTTAGCAGTAGACGCCACGCTATGTCTGATCAACAAAAGTAAACAATCGGCCGTTACTCGATAGCTCCCCCTACAATTACCACCATTTTTGCCCAATCCATTGTTGTATTACGGTCTGATATATTGTAGTCGGTCTTGGTAGAGCTTGGAATATGCGTTGTTCGGTTAATCGATTAAAATAGATTAATCGAATAATTTGATATTAATCGGAAACGATTAATCGACTGACTGTTATCGATTAAACGACTAACCGAATAGTTGATCTATTAATCGGCTAACCCGAAGAATCGATTAATTGATTAGTAGACACGAGATAAAAAAAAAGAAGTTTAAATGAAAGGTCAGCGCTTTAGTTGAGTTACGCTTATTTTCGGAATGATGTTTAGAAATCTATGAAAGTTACTTTTTGTCTAAGTACACAAAGTGTCCTTCCTTGTTTGTGTTAACAATAACCAAATAAGAGTCAGTGACAGTGGAAGGAAAAACATCAATCAAATTGGGAAGGGTTTTGAAAAAAGAAAACGGACTGTTTTCAACAAAGTTGTTGAATTCTTGTTCAATGTTTACAATTTAAGACAGGATCAATTTTCCTTTACTTTATTTTAGCCTAGTTTTCACAAAAGAAGGTACAGCATTTAAAATATATGATATATTATATATTTTAATTAAATAAATATCTGTTTTGCTTCTATGAGAGCGTGGTGAATGGAGCGAAATGCATCGATCAATCGAAAAGAAACAATTAATCATTTATCGACCAACCGATCAATCTATTAAACTCGCAATCGATTAATCATATTGTTGCGATTAATCGATTTTTCTACTTCGATCAATCTGTTATTCGATAACTTAAATTAATCGATTAAAAGTGCCAACCAGCCCTAGTATATTGTCCAATAAATATTGTTTGTTTCTAGACACCAGCCATGTAAAAAAGAACAACAAACAAACAAACAACAACCTACAATACCGTATGTACTTCATTTCTGAAAGAAGTACGCCCAAACGCGGACAAATACAACGAAAATGACATTTTAAATGTACAGTGGTCAATAGGGCTCGGATTTTTAGGTGCTAAAAATCGGGAAAATATTTATTTTTTATGTATTAAAAATACCTGAAATATGTGACAAAAAGTAAAAATAGTATATCCGCCTTAGTCTTGTTTAAACTATTTAGTACGTCAATACGGAACCATCATGGAAACTAGTTTAAATAATAGAAAAAAAAGTAAAAATATTTAATTATAATTTAGTTTATTAATGTGAATATAAACAATATGCAGCACTCACGAATGCAATATATTTATGCTAGGTCTTACTGACTACTGAAGCATTACAATACACAACGAGATACATCTTCAGTTTGTCCATCACAAATGACCGACGATTATCGCGAAACATTTCTTCTGAAGGTGCGTAACTGCGGCAATATGTTTCTTGCCCTTGAGGTGTTGTGTAACTTGAGATCACTGTTCAGCCTTGATTGCTTTCCCACATGGTTGGCAGAACAGAACGCCCCCATCGGAGGTAAAATTATCTTTAAATTCTACAATAGACGATAACTTGTAGTTTTTACTTTAGGCATCGTAGAACTGCCTTACACTTCACAGTGTCAGAAATGAACTGCATGTGAGTGACACTAGTTCCAGTTAGCTGGGGGAGGGAGGTCTAGCACGTAGTGCAATATGGCTATAGACAAGGAAATCCTCGGCTTCCATAGTGAGTGGCACGGGGCGACATGTTAAGAAAAACACAGTTGCAAACTGACATACGCTCTGCATGAAGATTAGATAGCTCACAGGTTCTTCCCCGTTGAAGTTTTAAAAAATGATTTAAAAAGAATGTAAATATGTCTTTTTATGTGCTAATAAGTGAAAAGCAGGAATTTATGTATTTATACAAAAAATGCTTAAAATATGTATTTACATTTAAAAAAATATTTATCTAAAAATCCGAGCCCTAGTGATCAAAATCATGAAGTATAATAACAAGCAATGGGAGACAAAAAGAAGAGTGTCTGAAGAAATGAAAACCAAGTGAACTGATATTCAATATGGAGATGCTAAATTCCACAGAGTGATTTATGGGCTAAATTAATACAAGCGTAATATATTCAAAATAATGCAACAGATTGAAAAAATAAAGGGGCCCGGAAGCCGTCGACCTAGGGCCCGTGATGGCTCTCTACGGCCCTGGTATCTCTACATAGTATAAAACGAAGTCCCCAATTCTTGGATGTAGCGAGTAGGCTTATCTTGAGAACCACTGGATGGGTTTTGATGCGGTTTTCACCATTCTGTAAAGGATTTCTTGAGGAAGGGTTCTGTAAAAAAACTATCATTTATGACCAAAGGAAGCCGAGAAGTAACTATTTCTGTGAATCGAGTCGAAGGAAAACCTGCCTTTCCTGCGCCTTTTAAGCATGAAACGTTCTACAAAACATTGCACGACAGCATATGTCTATCTTTAATACATCGCTCACTATAAGTGTTTTTAAGTTTCCACTTCTTCCAACAATCTCCTTTCAGTGGAAATTTAAATTACTAGCTTTGGAGCGAGTTTACGAGCTAGCGAGTGAGCCTATCACCCCAGCTTTGACCAGCATCAAACTGTCGAGTCTGTCGAGTTAAGACTTCAGAGAAGAGTCTATTTGTTTGGAGTTTCGTTGTTCACCTCGGCTTTTCTGAATTGAGTCTGGGACCTGCCGTCCATATGCCTTTTAAGCTAAGCTGGGTAAACCGTTACAGATACCGGGCGAAGCCGGGGCGGGTCGTTGGTTGTAACATAAATAGCAATCAATGATAATTAACAATTTGTGACATGCATTTTTGAACAGTATTATAAAGTGGCATAGTTTTTTTCTTTTTAGTCGATTTTACTCTCAGGTTGGTTTTTCTCACGGACTCAGCGAGGGATCCCACCACTACCGCCTCTACGGGCAGTATCCTGGAGCTTGAAACATCTGGTCGGGGGGCGGGGGGTGGGGGATGCAACTGGGGAGGTAGGATCAGCACCTCGCCCTGGCGGCCTCACCTGCAAAGCGAACAGAGGCCTCATGAGGGATGGGAAGATTGGGAGGGATAGGCAAGGAAGAGGGAAGGAGGCGGTCGTGGCCTGACGTTAGGTACCATCCCGGCATTTGTCCGAAGACGAAGTGGGGAAACCTCTTCGAGGATGGCTGTGGTGGGAATCAAACCCCCTCTACTCATTTGGACCACCTGAGGCTGAGTAGACCCCGTTCCAGTCCTCATACCACTTATCAAATTTCTTGGCAAAGCCGGGAATCGAACCCGGGGCCTCCGGCGTGGCACCTAATCACGCTGACCACTACGCAACGGAGGCGACGTAACGTTGCATAGTTTTTGTCAGGTATTCCCCCTACTGAACGACCATCCCTCTTAAAGACCAATTTACTGCGGAACCATCGATGGTCGTTTTACAGAGGTGTTGCTGCAATTAAGTCATTTTGATGTAGCCTAATTCGATATGCTACAGTATTATCCTAATTAAAGCTTTGCACTTATGGGGATTAGTGTACTTCAGCTGGAATTCTAATAATAATTCTTGAGATTTCAAAGTAGGTGGCATCTTGATCGTCTCACATCAGACAAGATAAGTGGAGAACAGTAAACATTTCCAACATTGATACAGACCAGAAAACAGCTATCTAATTGAAACTCAGTGTTGCCAACATGCTGGTCTTACTCAATACAACATTTTCTAACCAGTTGTGTGATGGTTCGCTATTACCTCTTGAGGTTTGGGTTCGATTCCCATCTCTGCCAAAAAAAAGAAAAAATCTGGGCTGAGGGATGGAACGAAGTACACTCAGCCTTGTGAGGCAAAACAAAGAAGTATTGTTTTTTTAGTGGTTCCCACTTCTACTCCAGGCAAACAACATAAAGGCGAATTGTTTTCAGCGATATTAAAATCTTACATTTTTGCATTTTAACCAAATCCAACTCATTCGATTAACATCCTTGGTTGGTTCCTCAGTTTAGGAGGCTGCGACAACACTGTCACGTAGCCCCGTGTACTTGGGGTGTGTGTAGAATCTGTCTGATAACCGGTGTTAATTGTGATGGCTGTATTAGTGTGTGTTATGTGCAATTCAGGTAAGGACTGCAGACGATCAATTTCAAGTAGTTCCTACATTTGCTACCAAATGCTACCGTCAACGACACTTAGCCATGAACTTGGCTACTAGATGCCACCGCAACTGGCACCTTGCGGCGTACTTGTAACTTAATAGATCATTAATCAAATCTAACCTATAATTTAGCTTCACACAATTGTAGTTAGTGGAAGGTTCTTTTACATGCCATAAATAAATAAATAAATAAATAAATAAATAAATAAATAAATAAATAAATAAATAAATAAATAAATAAATATATGATGAAATGGGCCCGCCGACTTTACTTCCCCTCCAAAGAAAAGCATACTGAGGGATTTTTAACGCTCTTAAAAAATCCGACGACTTTGGCCGGGGTTGAACCCGCGATCCTGGGCATAGAAGCTCAGCATGCTACCAACTACGCCACCAAAGCCGTGATTGAGATCCTCTTGTCAGACTCTTTCCTCTAGGCTGGCTGCATGGCTCAGTAGTAACGTTCTCGCTTGCGCAAATGCGAGGGAGCCGTGTCAGTAGATTTACTGGCACGTTAAAGATCCTCTTCGGGGCAAAATTTCGGCACCCCGGCGTCTCTAAAAGCCACAGTTGTTAAAAGGGACGTAAAACCAATAGCATTATTATTATTATTATTATTATTATCTTCACGATGTAGAGAACGTACGCACGATGTAGAGAACGTACGTCATACATTCGTGCTGCAATATTTTCTTCGAATTTTGTACGTCAAAATACAGGGTCATCGGAAAATAATGCCAACATTTAAAGTAACTGTTATAAAAAAAACTATTCGAGGTAATTCAATTGTTTTAATCTTAAAAATGTGTGGAAAAAGATAGATTTTTTTCATACCTTAGTATGTTTCGATATGTGCACCGTTCTTAGCTATGCAAATGTCTATTCTGTAGTCGATTTCTTTCCACGTACGTGCAATCATTTCAGGAGTAACTGTCAAGATGGCGGCAGACATTCGCTCCCGCAGATGCTCCAAATACCTATTTTTTTCTGCATACACAATGTTTTTAATGTACCCCCAGAAAACATGGTACTGAACGGCGCGGCGGTCGGGCGGTGCAGTTATGGCGCGCCCCCGGCCGACCTTGGCTACTGCGCATCTAGTGTGCGCATAGCAAGGTCACGCCCGATCCACAACAAAACTTACTTTAACCAGTTAGCATTCAGTGAAAGAATTACACGTTTAACATAAAGGGTTTCGGTGCTATATTTTTTTTAAATGTTGGCATTATTTTTCGATGACGGTTATAGATGTTTTAATGCAAATTAATAGTACATTATGCAACGAGCCTATAATGGCTATAATTAAGATACGAGTATTTTTATTAAACGAGCGTATGCGAGTTTTATAATTTCCATACGAGTGTCTTCATTACCATTATAGGCGAGTTGCATACGACTGTTTATGTTCGACGATAATTATAACTTTATTATATGTTTTAACGTAAATATTCATAAATATCTGTTCAGTCACTAGAATGTTGTGATCGGGTGCTGCGGTGGGTAGTATATCTCTGTTTTCCAAGCTCTCTGGACAACCGACGCATGCGCTCTGTGTGCTTCAATGCCATATGTTCAGATTGTGCACCGTTATTCTGTAAAACTGTCACCGAAGTCGTTTCAAAACCACGCGCTGTGTAGAAATTGGTTTTGGGGATATTAAGGCACAGTGCTATTTCTTGTCTCATATTCACCAGTTTATTTACGGATAGCATTCTTGGCTGTCTCGGTTTTGCTTTCCGACTCTGGAAAGAAATTTAATTCTGGTCTGAGGGCAACGGGGGTACACTTAGCCTCCTGAGGCAAAAAACTGAGAAGAGGCGGGTTCGATTCCTAACCTCAGTCATCCTGGAAGTGGTTTTCCGTGGTTTTCCTCGTCAACTCCAGGCAGAGATGGGACCTAACATAAAGACTATGGTCTCTTCCTACACAAATCCTACCACAAATACAAACACTAGTACAGACATCACAGTGACACAGGTTAACAAACAAATTCTACACACACCCAAGTACACGGGTCTACATGACCAAGATGTCGCAAAGCCCCTAAATAATCAACAATTTTTCTCTTCTTCTTTACTAGGGGAACTAAAAGAGTTCTATCAACATTATCTCCTCCTTATAGAGGTATCAAAAGAAGGAATATTTGTTTTCGCGGCCAAGTGATAAAACTCCAGTGCATAGTCCATTAGGCGGCTTCGGTGGCGTAGTTGGTAGCATGCTGAACATCTATGTTCAAGATAGCGGGTTCAAACCCGGCCGAAGCCGTCGGATTTTTTTAAGAGCGTTAAAAATCCCTCAGTATGCCTTCCTTCGGAGGGGAACTAAAGCCGGCGGTCCCATGTCATAGATTTATGGCATGTTAAAGAACCTTCCACTAATTACACCTGTGTGAAGCTAAATTGTATAGGTTAAGAATGTAAACAACGCTCTTAGGTTGTTACGTTCGTTGCCAAGAGCCGACTGCGGTGGCGTCTTTTAGCTAAGTTCTGAACTAGGCCTAGCAGTCGTTGACGGTGGCGTTTGGCGGCAAAAGTAGGAACTATTTGATACATTCCAAGTTGCAGTCTTTACTTGAATTAAGAAACAGATAACACACACTAATACAGCCATCACAATTAACACCGTTTATCAGACAGATTCTACACACACCCAAAGTACACGGGGCTACATGACAGCCTTGTTGCTGCCCCTAAACTGAGGAATCCACCAATAGTCCATTACCCTAGCAGTGGTCCGGGCATCGTGTACCAAGAGCCCACTGATGAGCCTGACTTTGTGCACCCCGCAACAAACACGGCAAAAACCTAGCCTACATCAATTGCTGGAATTTAATCACTTAGCCAGTGAAAGCCAATACTCCATTTTTAGGAAGATTTCATAAGAAAGCTACCTATCACAATGGGTACCATGTGTCGACTTCCGGAAAATGTCCACATATCTTCGCGTTTTACATCCCCCCAGACCCAAAATCCACCGTCAAAATGTATAATTTATACATCTATCTACAGTGAAAACTCTCTAGAAGACCACCCCTATTAAAAGACCACCCCTCTTAGCCGATTTTTCTTGGAACCGATTTCAAACCTCATAAGGTCAATGTATTTGTTACCTCTATTTAAGGACCACCCCTCTCCCCGACCAAAGACCAGGCATTTTCTCAGTCTGACCTCTTTCAAAAGATCACTTCTCGTCTGCCTTCCCATTGGAGAGGGTGATGATGTAAACAATGGTTCTGTTGGCACAGAAGTGCATCAGCATACAATGTCATTAGAAAAAGTGTTATGTAACGTATAAAAATACCAAAAACGGCTCTCCTAGATGATTGTTCGAACCCAGAACAAATTAATGGACTTCCGAACTCACTCAGAGATAATCTAGAAAGTGAAATTGTTGTGCTAATCTGAAACAGAGATCAATTCGTGACTTTTTTAAATGACAGAGCTCAGAAAATAACTAATTGTAATTAATTTGTACTAAATGTGAACAAATGCAGATAAATTGTAATCATCTAATCAAGTATGTTTTCCAACTGTACTTAATTAATAATGCAGTATAAATACCTACCCCTATTAAGAGACCACCCTCTAAAAGACCAGTTTTCCATGGAACCGTCACTGGTCTCTTAATAGAGGTTTCACTGTATATCACTTTTTTGTGGACACGATCTGAAGCTAGGCCTGTGCCATACAATTTCCTCTGTTACGTTGATTTCTTGAAGGTCATTTTGAAACTCTATTTCCCAGTTATTCTTGGCTTTCAATGAGGAGACATAATTACATATCCTTTTAGTAAGTATTTCATTGTTCAATCTTGGAGATAACAATCGTATTTGTTTTTTCCAAAGTGTCTGGTATAACTTGTAAGATCTCCTTTTCATCCACATACCGTACTATTCCATTATTATTATTATTATTATTATTATTATTATTAGACCTATTATTATTATTATTATTGTTAGTATTATTATTATTATTATTATTGTTATTATTATTATTTTACACGCGAATGGACCACTTAGGATCACGCTACAACTTCATTTCTTTTTCTTGGTGCGAAATTTTCTCTGCACCCAATACTCCTTCATGCATTCGCTGGCCTGTTTATGCTGTTCGTCCGTCCAGGCTCTTCCGGTCTTCTTAGGTCTTCTTGCGGCTTGAACCCCTTCCAAATTACTCAGTATGTTCCTAAATCTATTTCTGTCTAACAGTTGGTCTTCAGAGATGTTCAATCTTTCCATATCCGCCTTTGTTTCCTTAATCCATGCTGTCGTGGTCTTCTTTCTTCAGAAGTAATCAAATATCCGTTTGGTGAGTCTATTTTGGTCCATTCAGTATAGATGTCCGAGAAACTTCAACCTCTTCTTCTTCATAGTCTCAGAGATTCTTTCTACTTTCTGGTAAACTTATTCATTACTTCGAAGTTTCCATCCACTTTCGGTTTGAACAGCACCCATAATTTTTCTGAGGATTCTTCATTCCAAGACCTCTAGTTTATCCAGCTTGTAGTTCATAGACAGACATTCACTGGCATAGAGACATTCTGTCTTCACCACGGTGTTGTAGTGTTTTATATTGGCATTCCAGGATAGGCATTTTTTATTGTACATGTTTTTTGTAAAGCCATATGCTCTCTCCATTTTTGAGATCCGATCTTCTATTGCATCTTTCTCTAGTCCATTCGCTTGTATGGTCTCACCAAGGTACTTGAACTTTTTGACCCTTTTGATTCGCCCTATCTCTGTTTCCAGAAACTGTGGTCCATCTTTGGAGTTCATCATGAATTTGCTCTTCTCTGTTGAGATCCTCAGTCCTGTTTGGGTAGCAATTCTTTCCAGAAGGTTAATTTGAATGGTTGCGACCTCTGGACTTTCAGACAGAACAGCAAAGTCATCAGCAAAAGCTAGGCAGTTGATTTTAATCCCTCCCGATTTTCTTCCTAGGCAGATCGGAGTTATCTTTTGGCGTTCAAGTTATTATTATTATAACCACGAATATAGGTGACGTTGGTACGAGGGAAGTTCTGAAAGTAAGTTTCGTCATTTTATTGCACGACCAGATGGCACAAACAATCGCCAACCGTGGCTGGTTCAACCACTGAAGGAGCGTGAGCGGAGGGGGAATGAAGCATTTTTTCTAGGACAAAAAGTGAAAAAAACACTTTTTTGGAAACTTTGGCGCCACCTAGCTTCTGCATTTCAAAACGTATGACATGACCTCAATGGGACAAATTGTAGGTGACAATGTCCTCTACATTTTTTGTTTAAAAACCCTTTCTTTAAAATACGTAGATTCAGAGAAAAACGCTTTTCATTTTTTTGAGTTTTCCGACATGATACTACAAATTATTCCGAAATTTAGAGTTAAGCTATTTTTGTGCTTTTCTAACGATTTACAAAAAGCCAACCATAGCACGGTTTTTGGAACAAAACCATTCCAGCTCTACTGTACTATTCAGTGAAGGACGGCAAAGTGTGGAGGATGAAGATCTAAGTGGGCGTCCTTCCACATCCTCGAATGAAAACAACACTCCTTGAGTACAGGACATGGTGTTAGCGGACAGACGTGGCGTCCACACTGCGTATTGGTTGTGCCTGGGTCCATCACATGCTCCATGATGTGTTGTGTTACCGAAAAGTGTCCGCAAGATGGGTACCGATAAATTTGACCACGGAGCAGGCTGTGCGCCAACTCCTTGAATTTCAGGACACCGAGTTTTACTAGGGTGGTTTCTTCAAACTGATTGTACGCTACGACGATTGTCTCAATGTCGGTGGTGGCTTCGGTGGCGTAGTTGGTAGCATGCTGAACTGCTGTGCCCAAGATCGCGGGTTCAAATCCGGCCGAAGTCGTCGGATTTTTTAAGAACTTTATAATCCCTCAGTATGCCTTCCGTCGGAGGGGAAGTAAAGCTGGCGCGGCGGTCCCATGTCATAGATTTATGGCATGTTAAAGAACCTTCCACTTATTACACCTGTGTGAAGCTAAATTGTACAGGTTAAGAATGTAAACAACGCTCTTAGGTTCCTACGTTCGTTGCCAAGAGCCAACTGCGGTGACGTCTGGTAGCTAAGTTCTGAACTAGTAGTCGTTGACGGTGGCGTTTGGCGGCAAAAGTAGAAACTACTTGATAATTGATCGTCTGCAGTCCTTACCTGAATTAAAACAGATACACACACTAATACAGTCATCACAATTAACACCGGTTGTCAGACAAATTCTACACAAACCCAAAGTACACGGGGCTACATGACCGCGTTGTCGCAGCCCCTAAACTTAAGAACCAACCAACCATCAATGTCGGTGACGACTATGTCGAAAAGTAGTGCAAGGTGTATAGTTCATGATGCCATGGTGTATGTCAGTTTGGCAATATATATAACGTGTTCTGCCCTTAGGTAGGTCTTCACACAGCAGCTCTCCATGCAGTCCTGTCTTCTTCTCTTTGTTTGGTGGTAACTTCCTGCTATCTTGACACTGTCCACCAGCTGGTACCTTCTCCGTCCTCTTCCCCTCTTTCCGTTTACTGATCCTTGGAGAGCATCCCTCGGCAAACTCTCTCTTCGCAGCCTGTTCCTCTTCCTTGTATGGATGGTATAGTCTATAACCACCTCCTCCAATACTCACTCACTCCAATACCTCCTCATTCCGGACCCTTTCCACCAAGTATATCCTCTCCATCCACCTCCACAACCACATTTCAAACGCTTCTAGTATTCTTTCCTCATCCTTCCTTAGCGTCCAGGTCTCGGCTGCGTATAGTGCCACTCTCCAAACAAAGCATTTTGCCAGCCTCTTCCTTAACCTCAAGTTCAAGCGTCCACACAATAGTCTCTTCTTTCTCTTGAAGGCTTCTTTAGCAACGGCAATGCGAGTTCTTACCTCTTTACTGCTTCTCATATCATCTGTTAGTATGCTTCCTAAAAACTGACACGTGTTCAATATGGTCTTGGCCTATCCTGATTGGTGAAGAGTCCATGGGAAGAAAATGAAAATTATTTCCGTATCTTCCCACGTATGTCGTCTAACAATCAGAAGATCCCTGGCTGATATACTGTATATGTTGACTGGGTAGTTTCTTAGGGCCCATAGGCGAGGGTATTGTGTTCCAGAAGAGATAGCGGTGGCAGTTTGTTGAATAGAGAGAGATTTAGGACGACCACGTTTGTGCTAACAACAGTAAATCAGCTGGCGAGTGTATATATCAGTGATGTCTTATTCTTGTGTTTGAGCTCTCATGAAATACGTTCTCCATAAACATTGGAGTTAAACATTGTTGCCGAGATTACACAACACCGAAATTCCAATGCCAGCGCAGAATCTTATGAAATATCTACTTCTGGGAGGAGATGAGCGGAGTCAAAATTGCTGGGGGGGGGGGGGGGGGGGTAGGGTTAGGGTTAAGTAGGGCTTAAAGATAGGAAAAAATATACGATATGAAAGTTCAATTCCCCTTAAATACACTTCCTTCGTGTTTCGTTTTGATAGCATACGTTGTATTTGCACCTAGCAGTGTGCAAAAGCCCGAAAATCTTGTTCAACCGAGAAATATCTAGCATTTCAAAGAAAACGCGGTTTATATCAGGATTTGGTTTACTGATTGTTGAAAAAGTTAAGGTTTCTTATTAGACTCTCCTTTAAATTTTCGACTTCAAGACTTATAGGGCTAGCAAACTGGCAATGAGGCTGGGCACCAGGTACAAGGTCCACTCACACACCCGCAAATTGCACTGACACATGCGCAGGGGATTAGGACCGGCCGTACGATTACATGACAGTTCCCCACACTGACACTTCCACACACTGCCGAAAATACTGACACTTCCCCCACAGTCCTTGGACGCGGCTACCTGTTTAATGACTCAGAAATAATCTCGACTGACATTTCCACACACATCCCCCCCCCCCCCCCCCTAAGGCTATAAGCTTCACCAATCATCGTTACAGCCGCACCAGTGGCATGCGCCTTAACATAATACACCTTTGGAGTGAAGAAAAGCACTCGGTCTATGTACTTCATTACTAACACGGTCTCGAAAATATCAGTGTGATGTAGTGTAATTTCCATCAGAATAAAATGAATGCAGAGTCTGATTTCCATCACACTTTATCCAGGCTGTAGACTGTCAAAATAATAAAAAACCTATCATTTTGGTGTTGTTAAAATTGTGGCGTGTTTAAAATCAGCTTTCTAGGCTTCGTCAGTTGTCAAGTGTTTAGTGCTTTTCAGTCGGTCAACACGAATGTACCCAAAAGAGATGGGTTCTGCACTAATCCTGAAATAAATTACATGAGATTAATAAAACACTAGGATGACCAGTTTCGATCGTCAAGCGATCATCATCAGATCCATTACACTTAGGCTATAAAATCTATGTTTGAAATACAGGTGAAAATATTTACAATATGTACAATTATTTAGTTGCAGTATTGGTACTGCAACTGTCAGTGTATGCTAAATCCAGTATATATGTTAGGTGAAATGCTAAATGGTGATAGCTATCCGGAGATTGTACTTTAGAGAGATTATATGGTTGTAAACTATGGTTAAACTATAAAATTTTAGGCTAACTACTTATCTGATTGTCTTCCGTACTACAGCTACTCGCAGTTTTCGTGTTTACTAGAACTCACTGTGCGGTCGACTGCGGTGGTTATCTTAACGACTGGTTTTTCCCTCCCTTCTCCTCCTACCCCTACGTGTTGTGGGGAGTGATCGCGATGTGTTTATGTGAGGTGTTGCCAACCTAGATAAGATGTATGTTATTGAATGAGGTGGGTCTGCAACTATTAAAGACCGTGGATTAGCCCTCGCCCCGCGTGGAGCATAACCCATTCGAACTAAGCGTTGACGGTCTTATGAGGACGTCCCGGCACCTTTAATACTGCCGCGAATATGGGCCTTGGTTTATTGCAGAAGAAAAGTACATCGTACACCTGATCCAGATAACATTTACCTATTAAAAAACCCTAATTTCCCCCCTTTTTTTTTATCTAGCTTGGCTGTGTCGCTAAATTGTGTTTTGTTTCCGACAGGGTGTGTTTTTTAGTAGCGTGAAGAGGGGTGAGCTCTCCATGAACGTGTGTTCATTTAGATTGTTGGGATTGTTTCGTTTGGCTAGGTGTATCTCGATTGCTTCCTTTATGTCAAGAGCTCTGCCTTTCGATTCGTGATGGATTATTTTAAGGTCCGACTCTATGTTGGTAAAGCTGTGCCCTGCGTCACACATATGTTCGCACACGGCTGAATGTGTTCCGTATCTTATCGCATTCCTATGTTCATTATAACGTGTGTCTACTCGCCTTCCACTCTGCCCGATGTAATTAGCTTGACAATCGGTGTCTTGGCACGTTATAGAATATACCCCTGACCTTGAATACGGGTCACGTTTATTTAGATTACTATTTAGGAGGTGCCTAGCGGTTGTGTTTTTCGTCGTGAAAGCTATCTTTATGCCTTGCTTTTTGAATAGGTTAGTGATTTTATATGTATTCGCATTCACATAGTTGAAACGCGCAAATTTTTTCTCATTACTGTCCGGTTTGGGAATCGTTTTTATCTTTATTTTTATGTTTGGCTATAATTTGGTTTATTTTGCTTGGCGAGAAGTTGTTTTCCTTAGCTATTTGCATAATTGTTCTTATTTCCTTATTATAGTTGTCTTTTGACATGGGTATGTTTAAAGCCCTGTGCACCATTGAGTTGAAACCCGCTAGTTTGTGCGTACTGGGGTGATTAGACTGATTGTCGATTGCATGCGAGGTTTGTGTTGCTTTCCGGAATATGGAATATGAAAGGTCGTTGTCTTACGTTCAATAGTTATATCGAGATAATTTATTTTCCGGTCTATTTCGGATTCCTTAGTGAATTTGATAGGTTGGCAACACCTCACATAAACACATCGCGATCACTCCCCACAGCACGTAGGGGTAGGGGGAGAAGGGAGGGAAAAACCAGTCGTTAAGATAACCACCGCAGTCGACCGCACAGTGAGTTCTAGTAAACACGAAAACTGCGAGTAGCTGTAGTACGGAAGACAATCAGATAAGTAGTTAGCCTAATATTTTATAGTTTAACCATAGTTTACAACCATATAATCTCTCTAAAGTACAATCTCCGGATAGCTATCACCATTTAGCATTTCACCTAACATATATACTGGATTTAGCATACACTGACAGTTGCAGTACCAATACTGCAACTAAATAATTGTACATATTGTAAATATTTTCACCTGTATTTCAAACATAGATTTTATAGCCTAAGTGTAATGGATCTGATGATGATCGCTTGACGATCGAAACTGGTCATCCTAGTGTTTTATTAATCTCATGTAATTTATTTCAGGATTAGGGCATAACCCATCTCTTTTTGGGGTACATTCGTGTTGACCGACTGAAAAGCACTAAACACTTGTTTACTAAGGCAACACTGAAAATATGGCTTCAAACACCACAATGTTCACGGCTACTCAGGCAAATCGTGAAGCCAAGAAATTCAAATCTCTCAGGCTTAAACTCATGAATTTAGACAAGTCAATTTGGTTCAACAAAAAATGTATAGAACTAAACCTCACACCTAAATACGTACCAATTAAAACCGTACCGAACACACCAGCCTCGATCATTTCAACTAAACAAGCCAAAGCGCTTTGGATAAAAAACGAATTAAGATTTGCATACATAAGAAAGCAAAAAATTAACCAACAATTATACGACATTCAATTGCAACTAAGTAATTTCTGGCACGCAGCCCAATGGGACAGCTTCACCGAGCACCTACATGACACCATCAAAATCAGAGCAACGAGGAAGCATGAAACGCTAGAAAATAAATTAAGAAAACTAGGAGAAACACAGAACCATCAATCTAACGAACAACACACGAATAACAATGAATTCAATTTCCACAGCAGAGTAAACAACAGAACGAACGTAACCTTTTCTCAAGGTGAAATGAATATGTTAGACAAAGGTTTGAAATACAACTGCACAGACGCACACACGAACCACAATATAAAACAGTTGATCACAGATATTGAGATAGCCAGTCACAAGCTCCCAGCAGAAGACCGGGAATTAACCAAAAATCTCGCCACCAACGAAGTCAAAAAAAATCCTCAAACGAGAGGGCGATAGCAATAACATTCAAAACAACAAACAACTCAAAGAAATAAAGTCGTTGAAACAAAAAATAAATGAACATGACTTAATCATCACAAAAGCAGATAAGGGAAACACTACAGTAATTTTGAACAAAACAGAATACATTGAAAAAACAGTCGAATTCCTAAACAACAACAAAATCAAGGAATTAACAAAAGACCCAACCAACAAATTCCAAAAACAAATAAAAAGTGCGCTAAAAGAAACAGAATACATACTGACCAAAGCCGAAAAATCAAAACTAATAAACATGAACCCGAAAATACCGTCATTGAGGGGACAACCAAAAATACACAAAAAGGAATGCCCAATGAGACCAATAGTCAATTGTAGGAATGCCCCTAATTACAAAATCAGCAAAGAGTTACTAAAAATCTTAAAATGCCGTCTTTCCAACGACAAAAACAACTCTGTAAAGAACACAACAGAACTAGTAACAGCATTGAACACCCTACAAATGAAACCTAGCTTCAGGCTAGTATCCTTCGACGTAACTAACATGTACACCAATATTCCGATTATTGAAGCAATCAACACTATCGAAAACAACTTAAAATCCAACAATTCGGTAAAAGAAATTGAAGAGATTGTGAGATTACTGAGGGTCGTTCTCAACCAAAACGTGTTTCAATTCGACAATAAAATATACACACAGAGAGAAGGCCTAGCAATGGGATCGCCACTAAGTGGGTTAATCGCTGACATCTTCATCAATGCACTAGAAAATGCGTTCTTAGAAAAGACTTCAACAAAGGGAATAGTAATATGGAAAAGATACGTAGATGATGTAATTTGCATCTACGATACTGAACTAACAAGCGAAGAAACAATTCTCCAATCCATTAATAGCCTTCACCACTCTATCAAATTCACTAAGGAATCCGAAATAGACCGGAAAATAAATTATCTCGATATAACTATTGAACGTAAAGACAACGACCTTTCATATTCCATATTCCGGAAAGCAACACAAACCTCGCATGCAATCGACAATCAGTCTAATCACCCCAGTACGCACAAACTAGCGGGTTTCAACTCAATGGTGCACAGGGCTTTAAACATACCCATGTCAAAAGACAACTATAATAAGGAAATAAGAACAATTATGCAAATAGCTAAGGAAAACAACTTCTCGCCAAGCAAAATAAACCAAATTATAGCCAAACATAAAAATAAAGATAAAACGATTCCCAAACCGGACAGTAATGAGAAAAAATTTGCGCGTTTCAACTATGTGAATGCGAATACATATAAAATCACTAACCTATTCAAAAAGCAAGGCATAAAGATAGCTTTCACGACGAAAAACACAACCGCTAGGCACCTCCTAAATAGTAATCTAAATAAACGTGACCCGTATTCAAGGTCAGGGGTATATTCTATAACGTGCCAAGACACCGATTGTCAAGCTAATTACATCGGGCAGAGTGGAAGGCGAGTAGACACACGTTATAATGAACATAGGAATGCGATAAGATACGGAACACATTCAGCCGTGTGCGAACATATGTGTGACGCAGGGCACAGCTTTACCAACATAGAGTCGGACCTTAAAATAATCCATCACGAATCGAAAGGCAGAGCTCTTGACATAAAGGAAGCAATCGAGATACACCTAGCCAAACGAAACAATCCCAACAATCTAAATGAACACACGTTCATGGAGAGCTCACCCCTCTTCACGCTACTAAAAAACACACCCTGTCGGAAACAAAACACAATTTAGCGACACAGCCAAGCTAGATAAAAAAGGGGGGAAATTAGGGGTTTTTTAATAGGTAAATGTTATCTGGATCAGGTGTACGATGTACTTTTCTTCTGCAATAAACCAAGGCCCATATTCGCGGCAGTATTAAAGGTGCCGGGACGTCCTCATAAGACCGTCAACGCTTAGTTCGAATGGGTTATGCTCCACGCGTGGCGAGGGCTAATCCACGGTCTTTAATAGTTGCAGACCCACCTCATTCAATAACATACATCTTACCTAGGTTGGCAACACCTCACATAAACACATCGCGATCACTCCCCACAGCACGTAGGGGTAGGGGGAGAAGGGAGGGAAAAACCAGTCGTTAAGATAACCACCGCAGTCGACCGCACAGTGAGTTCTAGTAAACACGAAAACTGCGAGTAGCTGTAGTACGGAAGACAATCAGATAAGTAGTTAGCCTAAAATTTATATAGTTTAACCATAGTTTACAACCATATAATCTCTCTAAAGTACAATCTCCGGATAGCTATCACCATTTAGCATTTCACCTAACATATATACTGGATTTAGCATACACTGACAGTTGCAGTACTAATACTGCAACTAAATAATTGTACATATTGTAAATATTTTCACCTGTATTTCAAACATAGATTTTATAGCCTAAGTGTAATGGATCTGATGATGATCGCTTGACGATCGAAACTGGTCATCCTAGTGTTTTATTAATCTCATGTAATTTATTTCAGGATTAGGGCATAACCCATCTCTTTTGGGTACATTCGTGTCGACCGACTGAAAAGCACTAAACACTTGTTTACTAAGGCAACACTGAAAATATGGCTTCAAACACCACAATCTTCGTCAGTTGTTTTGTATTTTTTTTTGGGGTCATATTTCTTCAACAATAATATTAACCTACTCCATTTTCTGTGAATAGGCAACTGCCTTCAGAAAACTTCTTTTTTGTTGTTGTCATTTTCGAGCTTTTTCTGAATGTTTCAATCCGTCCGTCCAATTTGACATATTTTCGTCTTCTTTTTTCTTCCATGTTGAGCTCGGCCTTTACAAATGCGCAGTTTGTCTTCTCAGCTTCCGTCTTCAACACTTTGACAACCTCTTTTAATTTGGGGTGAGGTCTGCCGACAAGATTTCAACTTGATCGTTTTCATAGTAGCCTTGGAGGAGGGGAGAGGGAGATGTGTGTGGAAATGTCAGTTGAGATTATTTCTGAGCCACATTCAAGGGCTGTGGGGAAGTGTCAGTATTTTTGCAGTGTGTGGAATTGTCAGTGTTGGGAACTGTCCGGACACGGGCCGTACTTCCATCGCATGGAATTCGGTCTGTCTGTCTGTTAGGTAGTCAGCCTAGAAGCTGGTTGGATCCTCAAAAAGAACCGCCATAGGTTAGGTCGGTACATACCCACTACAATGAGGCGTACTAGGCAAGGTGAGGAGTGAGGTAGTTTGCCACTGCTTTCCTCACTGTATCAGAACAATTCGCGAACTCAATCGAATGTAGGTGGCAGGTTGGTCGCCACAAAATGGTGGACGCAAGGGTGATAGACTTCATATACGTATTGGATGTTGTCGGCAAAGGACTGGCAATTTTAGATGCCAGACACATAATTATATGTGGGAAAGTGCTAAAAACACCAAGATTTTGTAGTTAGGTTGTACTAGACAGTGGAATAAAGACCGAAATGTTAATGTTAACAGATATTTAATTAAACGACGCTGATACACTGGCACAGTCCATTATCACAACGGTTCGCAACACATCGCCGAACAAGAACGTGTGGTAGCGCCACAGTCGCACCAACGGGCCAATCACCATAAGCAAAACAAAAGAACATCATAACACTGAAATTGCTGACAACCTACCAGCAAAAACAACTGGTTTTATGAGACTTGAAGATTTATGCTTACAAACTAGTAATTTGAGAAATTCAATTCAGATTCAAAATGGAATTCGGCCACCAGATGCCGAGATAAAAATAATTTGTTCAGGAATATGTAATGAGCGTGTAGTCGGTATATTGCTATAAGTTACATACATTTAAATTTGGAGTATATAGCCTAATAATGTTGAAGTCGATAAATCAATGACTGTACAAGTTGACTATAGCCTAAAAATATTTTAAATTTTTAATAGGCACCTGATTATAAACTTAGAAGACCTGAGCTTCATAGTTTTGAAGCAGCAATGGGTCAAGTTAAAGAAAGACAACCACACGTAGGCCTACGATAAAGCGAACCCTAAAAGTATTTTTTGCCACGTGGGAAGAACAGCTGTCAAATCGACCCTGCATAATCGCCTTGTTTGTAGTGCAGGGGAGAATGTAGGGTACCTACTGGTTATTGTAAGAAATTCATTAGTATTTATTAATAAATAATACTCCTTTGTAAAATGCCAGCAGTAAACGATCATATACTTCGAAATCGGCTTTGCGACGCGAAGTAATCGGCTCCATTCCGTTTGAAAATCTTTCTTTTTGTGGAAGTAAAAAAGCATTGATATGGCAATTGTTGAATTTGAAGAGCACGGCGGAACTGAGCTATTATATTACTCATCTTTTAGCCTCAAATATTATGAAAATAACTGAAAAAACAAGAGAATAGCACCCTCATCAACTCAAATCACATGTTATAGCATCTGGATGTTTATGTTTCCATCACCCTTACGCTAGTTCCAAGTAACGGCAGCACCGTCGCTTGAGTTCGAGAATAGCACTGACCCTACGAGTAGAACCAAGACCAACTACAATACTCAGACCTTAATGCAGGTCTCGAAAGTGTGAAAATGGCGTATGCTGAAGCCCCGGCATGTTGTTTGTTTACATTCCTTGCTGGGATACACTATTTAGCTTTGCTTAGCTTCGTTTGATGAAAGTTGCGATAAACTGTCACTCATCTGTAATTTTTAGTGTCTTCTGTATGTCTGTAAAGTCCAGTTCGCGTTAATGTACTGCAATCGTTTGTAAATATGTGATAACACGCTTAATATGGACTGGTTCGTTTGTGTGATGATTGTCCAGTCAACCGATAGCATTGTGTCATTTACTTCGGATGTTGAAGTACCTAAGTCTAAAAAGGAAGCTTGTAGTTTAACGTGACCGTTAATCTTGCAATCATAAGCCACGGGACCTCCGTTTTACGTGGAATACGAACCACAGGACATGGCATTTCACATCGAAAATCTCACATGCATTGACCGGGAATCGAACCCGGTCCGCCTTGGTCAGAGGCATACAGCTAGACCGCTGAGCCACCACGCCCCCGTACCTAAGTCTAAAGCATAATATAAGTAACTCAAGAATATACACCGCAATGATTTGCTAGTTAGTGGCAATATAATAATAGCTTAGTACACTTCATTAGTGCCGAACTTAAGTACGTAAAGGGAAAACGCAATGAGCATCTACGGCTAGACCAAACCATTGACGTTATCTTGAACGCTCAGCAGTATGTGCCTCCGTAAATTTTTACCAGTCTGGCAGGTGTTCTACACTGCCTTGTATACACGCCAAATAATAGAGTGAACTTTTTTATTGGTTAAGGAAGATGTTCCCCCTGTGCCAAACAGTGAACTCATTGTGTTCCGTCATTATTCATACTTTTGTGATTCTTACAGCTTGCAAGTTATTTTTATTATGATGTGCGTAATAAAGTGTTGTGAGTACCTTGCCAATTATGTTCTTATATTGCGAGATGGTGTGCCGCGATAATTCCGTAAGAGGGAGATGGTGCTTTCCAACCTATAGTACTTTACTAAATCAACTATTTCCAGCGTACAACTATTCCAAACGGTAACAGCGAATGTTTAATAGGTTAGATGGTAACATATTATCGTGGCCCTTGTGTGTAGTATTCTCCATAATTATGTTCTGATATCCACACGACGACGTCTTTGCATATTTTAATCAACTAATTCGGTGTGATGTTTTACCCGAGATTTTAGACAATTCCACGAGAGGTCTTAATTGAATTGTATCTCTATGTTGTTGGTTCGATTATTTCAGGCTACTATTCTCATTCCGATTGTGTACACAAATACTCTGCATGTGCTGGGACAGCACTTCAGTAACCGGGTACTTTCTTCTCTCCTACTTCAGAATCTGTTTGATTTTTTGCTAATAATATTAGTCTATAATTACTGAACTTAAATACAAATCGTGTTAACTCGCCAAAAAGCGTCTTATTCAACCACAGAAGCAGTGCGACTATTGTAGCTGCCCCTTGGGTGAAAATGAAGAAACCCATAATTCGAGGCCAGCACTGTATAGATAAATTAATTCAGGTAAGTCTAAATTATTGATGCATATTTCTTCGGAACCTAGTCTCGTCTTGTGATATCTTTTATGATATTAGGTGAGTACAAATAATAATTTACACGAACTGTAACAAGCCCGATTACATGATCTTAGCTATTGGTAGGGCAACCGTCGCTGCCATGTTTTTTCTACATTAAGGTCTGAGGATTGTAGTTGGTCTTGGTAGAACCAAGACCAACTACAATACTCAGACCTTAATTTAATGCAGGTCTCGAAAGTGTGAAAATGGCGTATGCTGAAGCCCCGGCATATTGTTTGTTTACATTCGTTGCTGGGATACAATATTTAGCTTTGATTAGCTTCGTTTGATGAAAATTGGGATAAACTGTCACTCATCTGTAATTTTTAGTGTCTTCAGTATGTCTGCAAAGTCCAGTTCGCATTAATGCACTGCAAACGTATGTAAATATGTGATAATACGCTTAATATAGACTGGTTGGTTTGTGTGATGATTGTCCATCAACCGATGGCATTGTGTCATTTACTTCGAATGTTGAAGTACCTAAGACTACAGCATAATAGAAGTGTCTCAGGAATATACACCGCAGTGATTTGCTAGTTAGTGACAATATAATAATAGCTTTTTACACTTCAGTAGTGTCGAACTTAAGTACGTAAAGGGAAAACGCAATGAGCATCTACGGCTAGACCAAATCGTTGACGTTATCTTGAACGCTCAGCAATATGTGCCTCTGTAAATCCTTACCAGTCTGGCAGATGTTCTACACTGCCTTGTATACACGCCAAATAATACAGTGAACTTTTGTTTTATTGGTTAAGGAAGATGTTTCCCCTGTGCCAAACAGTGAACTCATTGTGTTACGTCATTATTCATACTTTTGTGATTCTTACAGCTTGCAAGTTATTTTTTTATTATGATGTGTGTAATAAAGTGTTGTGAGTACCTTGCCAATTATGTACTTATATTGCGAGATGGTGTGCCGCGATAATTCCGTAAGAGGGAGATGGTGCTTTCCAACCTATAGTACTTTACTAAATCAACTATTTCCAGCGTACAACTATTCCAAACGGTAACAGCGAATGTTTAATAGGTTAGATGGTAACATATTATCGTGTCCCTTGTAAGTAGTATTCTCCATAATTATTTTCTGATATCTACACGACGACTTCTTTGCATATTTCAATCAACTAATTCGGTGTGATGTTTTACCCGAGATTTTAGACAATTCCACGAGAGGTCTTAATTGAATTGTATCTCTATGGCGTTGGTTCGATTATTTCAGGCAACTATTCTCATTATGATTGTGTACACAAATACTCTGCATGTGCTGGGACAGCACTTCAGTAACCGGGTACTTTCTTCTCTCCTACTTCAGAATGTTTGATTTTTTACTAATAATATTAATCTATAATTTCTGAACTTAAATGCAAATCGTGATAACTCGCCAAAAAGCTTCTTATTCAACCACAGAAACAGTGAGACTATTGTAGCTGCCCCTTGGATGAAGACGAAGAAACCTATAATTCGAGGCCAGCACTGTATAGATAAATTAATTCAGGTGAGTCTAAATTATTGATGCAGATTTCTTCGGAACCTAGTCTCGTCTTGTGATATCTTTTATGCTCTTAGGTGAGTAAAAATAATAATTTACACGAACCGTGACAAGCCCGATGACATGATCTTAGCTATTGGTAGGGCAACCATCGCCGCCATGTTTTTTCTACATTAAGGTCTGAGGATTGTAGTTGGTCTTTGTAGAACCATCGCCGTCTATAATTCTCAAGCCGTGCTGTTGGTAGAATTGACAACGTTTAGGCGAGTCCGTAAATTCTATAAACACGTAAGACCACATGCTAAGTTTTATTCATAAATATCGTTTATTTTGATTTGACAGCATCTAAACGCAGTTCGTACTAACTATTTCAACATCCGTGAAATTCCTCGTGGTAAATCAGACTTGCTGAAAGTTGTAGAAGTGAGTATTTCCAGTATTAAGTTGTTTGTGTAACCGATGCCTTGTAATGAAATTAACCAACAAATTCTTCACTAATATTTCATTAAACTATTTCAGATGCTTAGGAAGTGTTGTGTTCCCGGTTGTAAGTCAAATTATGGCAGCACTATTAAAATAACTGGTTATATTACAACGTTTTTATCACAACAGCAAGGTGGACTTTCTGTGTCTAGTAGGCCTAATTTAGTTTTGGTATATTTGTGGGAAACGGTTTCCAGATCATGACACTCACAAGCATCGAAATAGAACTGAATTTTTTATTTAAACAAAGAAACTTATTAGAATACAATATATATAATTAAGGGAATGTGTTTCGCGGCTCATCGGAACTCTGAATATTGCTTCTCTTCTTTTTATTATCAGACAATGGCGCTGAGCTTACTCCTGCGCCCCTTAGATCCCATATTCGGCCGTCTTGATCCTCATCCGGCTCCCACATTCGGCCGTCCTGATCCTCATCTGACCCGGATGAAGAAGATCCGCCCGGCCAGGGCTTCATGAACTCCGCACAGGACGATGTGATTCTTGGTCCAGCATGGTCTCCTTCTCTGCTGACGTCATATGTGTCATTGATTTTAACTCGAGTCACTCGATAAGGTCCTAGACTTTTGGTTTTTAATTTCAGATGTGGACCGATCTGAGTGCGTTTGATGGCAACCAGGTCGTCGTCCTGATACTTCTTAGGCTCCTTACGTCGTCGGTTGAATTCAGCACGATTTTCAGATTGTACTTTTTCTATCTGCTTTTTTGCATCTTCTCTCATCTGATCACGTTATTCGTTGAACGAATAGATCAGCTCCTCTTCGAGGAGTTGCACTATACGTAGATCATTTTGGTTGTGCATTCTGACTCCTGTCAGCAGCTCGAAAGGTGACATTCCGATGGTCCTCGGGAAGGTAGAGTTGATAACTCGTTGGACGGATGGTACAACCTTGTACCATTTTGTCGGATCGTCAATGCTAAGTTTAGCGATGATCTTGGTCACTGTTGAGTTGACTCTCTCGATTTGACCATTGGCTCTTGGCAGTCCAGCTGTGATCAAGTCGTGCTTGATACCCTGCGATTTGCAGTATTCCTGGAACTCATGGGAGGTGAACGATGGCCCACTGTCGGTGATCGCTTGAACTGGGTTTCCAAAGTTCGTCCTCTTAAACTCCATATTTTCAATCGTCTCGGCCGATTTAGTAGTTTTCAAGGATACAGCCAGGTGAACTTCGTGAAGGCGTCTATCACACAGAAGATGTGTTCATATCCCTTGTGTGTAGACTTAAGTGGTCCAATGTGATCTATGTGGTAGGTGTGCAATGGCACACTCTCCTTGAACATCGGATGTAACCAACCTTCTTTCTTGCCTGCCTTCCTGTTACCCACCAGACACTTCACACAGTTGGCTATGACTCGTTTCACCTTGTTGGCCAAGTCTGGAATATAATATTCCTGCTTCACGTCTTCTTCAGTCCTTTTAACAGCGTAGTGTCCCTTCTCATGTGCAGCTCTGATGATTTCATGGTGCATTGCCCGCGGGACCACCAACTTCTCTCGCCCATCAACAAATTTGAACAGCAGTCCATCTCTGACGATGAAGTTTTCGTAAGGCCCTTTCTCCAGTGTCGCTTTTATCGCTGTCAATCCTTCGTCTTTTCTCTTGGCGATTTTGATCCTCACTGCAAGGTCATCAGGGAATCCAAACATCACTGCTGGACATCGGCTCAGGGTGTCGACATGTTTCATCCTGGTTGCAGTTCGGTGTTCGATGGTATAGTCAAACTCCTCCAAGGCCATAGCCCATCTAGCTACTCGTGGGACCAGGTCCCTTTGGTGCATTGTCTTTTAGAATGCCATACAGTCCTTTTTACTCATGTATGAGACTGGATGTAGTTTGTTGTCCTCTGGGTACTTTTGCATCAACACAGCGCCATACCCACTCTTGCTAGCGTCAGTGTGCAGCTCCGTCTCGTATTTCGGGTTGTATATCTTCAACACAGGTTCTGAAGCGAGAAGACGTTTGAGCTCAACAAATGCACGTCGTTGTCCCTCGCCAAATTTGAACTTCGGCTTACCTCTTAACAGATCGCTCAGTGGTATGGCTACAATCGATAAATTTGGGATAAATTTTCTAAAATGGCCAGCCAATCCGAGAAAGCTCTGCAGCGCAGCGATCGTCTTTGGCTCCGGGAAGTTTTGTACAGCAAGGACCTTCTCAGTGGCGGGTTGAATCTGTCCACGTTGAATAGTGTAACCAAGGAACTGTACCCTCCTCTTCGGAAACTGACACTTCTCGAAGTTGATTTCCAGCCCGTACTCTGCAGCTAATTCCAACACTCGTCTCAATCGTAGGAGTGCCTCGTCGTCATCCTTCGCTGGGATGATTAAGTCATCCATATAGATAAACACTATGTTCTCTCGGATTAACTAACAGAGCACAACTTTAATAAAGCGTTGGAAGACTGCAGGTGAGTTGGTAAATCCAAATGGGACTTTTTTGTACTGGTACTGTCCAGAACGCGTTACGAATGACAAATATCGTCGACTTCTTTCTTCGACTTCCACGTGAAAGAATCCGTTCCTGAGATCCAAGGTGCAGAACACCGTAGCATCCTGTAACTTGTCCAGAAGATCCTCTATAACTGGCATGGGAAATATATCCCTAATCACGATTGAGTTCACTGGACGAAAATCAGTACAAAGTCGCTTTTTTCCATTTTTCTTTTTGACTACCACCACTTGGCATGTATATTCTGATTGACTCTGTTCTATGGTATCTTCCTCCAGCCACGCCTCGACTTGCTCATCGACAAACTCGTTCTCAAGCGGTGCCATTCGTCTGGGCCTGCTAAATATCGGTTTTTCTTCTTTCAATGTGATCTTCATCTTGACATCAGTAGATTTCGTCTTCTTAGGTACATATCTCGCTACCAAATCCTGGATCTGTTCCCTTTTTTCCTCATCAACGCAGTTATCGATATCCAATTCCTGTTCGTCGGCTACCCTGATCAACATCATTGGGACCTCTAGTTTCTTGATGGTAACTCCTTGCTTGCTCAGGATGACCTCACCCAGATCCAATAGATCGTTACCAATAACCATGTCCCACTCCATAGTATCATCAGAAACAACATAAACGTTGATTTGGAACTCCAGCTCGTCTACCTCAACGACTGTTGTGAAGTAACCTTGAGGAGCAACAAAACCACTACCGAATCCTTTCAAAACAAGATCCGTGCTCTTTAATCCTGGGGAACCCATGGTCTTATGGATGTTTTGTCGCAGTAGGTTATAAGGACTACCACAGTCGATAAGTGCCTGAAGTTTCTGCTGACCCAAACTAACCTCTTTGAACTTGAGGCAGCTTTTCTTTTCATCAATAAGATTGATACCTTGATTATTCCTCTTATCGTTCTTCCTCTCATTTTTGCACTCGGATGGAATGTGGCCAAACTCGTTGCAGTTGAAACATATCTTGCCTTTATCCTTGTGCTCACATTCCTTTGAACTATGACCAGATCCATCGCAATTATAACATCTATCTCCACTACTCGCCTCTTTCTTCTTTGTACTGCCCCAGCACTTTCCGTCCTTCTCGTTGGCACTCTTGGCACTTCCTTGAAAATTACTGTTGTTATACTTTGTGATTTTCTTTGGCAAAGACTTCACAGCCATCTCATAACTTCTCATTTTCTCCTTGAAATCCTTGGAATTTTTTGCTCCATAGAGAAGTAGTTTTGACCCTGAATCGTCTTCGATCCCATCAATCACGTACTGACACAGAGAAACTTGCTCAACATCACCTCTACTAGCGATTTCCTTAATCACAAGAAAGTACTCCTGTAGAGATTCGTCGCGCTTTTTTCGTCGCTGTGTTAACAACTTATGGATTTCTGCACTGCTTGCCGCCACGTCAAACTCCTCATTCAAGGCCTTCTTCAGTGCAGTCCAGGACGTCAGTCCTTTCTATATCTTCATGTGCCCTCTATTTTCCAGTACATTATGAACTGTGTGGAGAATGAGTGAAAAGGAGCACAGGGAAACACACAGCTTACTAACATAACGCCATCTTATTTAACTCCAAAGAACTTATGTACAGATATGAACACTTTACACTATACACACAAAGTACAACACACACAAAGATATGTCAGTCCTTCACATCCTCCCCACCCTGGTCGACCTCTAGAGGTATGACCAGCTGAATTGGACGAGTTATCCGGTTCCTGTCTGGCATGCGAAGGATGACGGTCCTGAGTATTCCGTCTCGTCCAGGTCGTAGTTCCTCGATTACGCCTCTGCCCCATACGTGGCGAGGACGGTTGTCTTCTTGCAGCAGGACCAGGTCACCTACCCGGAAGTTCGGGGTTTTGCCGCATGTCTGTCGTACGTGGTGATGGTTGCGTAGTTCCAGAAGATATTCCTTCATCCAGCGTTTCCGGAAATCTTCTGCCGCTTGTTGCTGGAGCCTGTATTCCCTTTTCAAGTCCTTCTTAATAGCAGGCTCAGGTCCTGTAGGGATTGTCGTCAGCTTGTCGCCGTGAATGAAATGGCTTGGAGTCAAGGCTGTAGTTCCTTCATCCTGAAGGAGGGGACGGGAATTTATGGCGGCTTCAATGCTAACGAGAATGGTGTACAGGGTTTCCTCATTCACTTGCCGCCGGCCTAAAACTTTGCGCAAGCAGCGTTTCGTAGTGCCGACCATTCGTTCCCACCATCCTCCCCACCAAGCCGCCCGTGGTGCGATGAATTTCCAGCGGATGCCATTTGTGGAAAGGTAGCTCGATGCGTCGTGGTCGTGGAAGATCACAGAAAGCTCTCTAAGTTCTCTATGAGCTGCGTGAAAAGTGGTGGCATTGTCGGAATATATGGTATGAGGTAGGCCTCGGCGGCTGACGAATCTTTGGAAGGCCATCAGAAACTTATTTACTGTCATATCCGACGCTAGCTCCAAGTGGACAGCTCTGGTAGTAGCGCATGTAAGCAAAAGGATGTAACTTTTGCGAACGGTGTTATCGTGGCGGACGTATAGTGGGCCCGCAAAATCGAGTCCTGTTACAGTGAACGGTCTGGAGTATCGTACACGATCGGTCGGTAATGGAGCTTCGTTCTCCTGTCCAGGAGGGTTTCGTGATAACTTACAAGGCAGACACGAATTCAATACCTTCCTAATGCTTTGCCTTGCTCGTAGAATCCAAAGTTGACTTCGCAGCTCGGAGAGCACAATCCGTGATCCCAAGTGGTGCAGTCTGATATGGGTATGGCGGATTAGAAGACAAGTGAAGGGATGTCCGCCGTCTAAAAGTATTGGGTGTTTTTCGTCATACGACATCGTTGTGAAGTGGAGGCGGCCACCAAGGCGGATCAATGTGTCTTGCAGGAACGGTTGAAAAGAGGCGATCTTCGATGTTTTGGGGATGGGCGTGTTGTGCAACAAAGCTTCGTATTCTGTTCCGAAGGTCTCTCGTTGTACAGAAGCTATCAAATATCGCCGACTTGCTTCGAGTTCCAACACTGTCAAGTCACCAGTTTGCTTATCCGCTGACCGAAGGTTCTTAATGAACCGGAGGATCCAAGCTGTAGTCCGAAGTAATTTGTTGTAGGTGATGAATCTTGCGAAGTCACAGAGTGCTTCATGTGTGGTAACAACAAGGGCCTGACAGGGTTTCTTCTTAGCCTCTGGAAGTGTTAGATGTTCGGTGCTGTATTTGGGAGGCCAACTTCTTGGAGGATCCCTCAACCAGGCCGGCCCGTGCCACCAAATATCTGCTGATTTTAGATCTTGTGATTGTAGTCCTCGTGATAAAAGATCTGCAGGGTTATCCGTTCCTGGACAATGAAACCATTGTGATGGTGAAGTGCAGCCGGTGATTTCTGTAACACGATTGCAGATGAAAGTTTTCCAGCGGTTCGGGTCGTTTTGTATCCAGCCTAGAGTGATAGCTGAATCTGTCCACAGCATTGCTTTACTGATGTCACAGGATGTAGCACGGCAGAAGTAACGAAGAAGTCTTGTGCCCACGAGTGCAGCGAGTAATTCCAAACGTGGTAGCGTGACCTTCTTTATAGGGGCCAGTCTAGCTTTGCTACATACTAACTGAACGGTAGTGGTATCGTGAGCGTGAGATCGAAGGTATACAGCAGCACCATATGCCCGTTCGGAAGCGTCACAGAATACGTGTAGAGAATAGTTGTCCAAGTCTTTGTTGAGAGCACCTATCCATCGTGAGGTGTGAATGTCCGACACGTATTGAAGATTTGAACACCAAACTAACCACTCGTGCCCAATATCAGAAGGTAAAGTCTCGTGCCATGATATACCTCTGGTCCACGTTTCTTGAAACAACATCTTTCCAATTATTGTCACCGGAGAGAACAGTCCGAGAGGATCGTATAGTCGTGATGTTATCTGAAGAACGTGGCGTTTTGTGGCAGTGTCATCTGGAGACATCTTGTAGTCATCGATAGCTGAAAGATTCAGTGTGTCATGGCCTGTGTTCCAGTTGATTCCCAAGATCTGTGTAACCTCTTGAATGGGTAGATTTTTATTTTGCCACTCGTTTTGCAGTGTGATTGAATTCGTGGCCCACTTCGACATAGGCATGTTGATAATACTCATCAAATCCGTGAGCTGAGAGTATATTGTTTGGAGTTCCTCAACGTCGTTGGTAGATGCTGCAAAATCGTCCATGTACATGTGCTGGTCCAGGAGGCTAGCAGCAACTGGGTAGTCATCAATGTGTCTCGTAGCCAATTCTCGCAGGGTAGCTGACAAGAGGAAAGGGCTACTGGTTAGTCCGAAAGGTAATCGGGTGAAGCGGTAGGTGACCACTTCGTCGGTGACGTGGTATTGGCCGTTTTCGTCCTTGATTACTCGAAACCAAAAGAACCGTGTTATATCCCTGTCGCTGGAGTCAAGTGAGAGCTGCAGAAAGGCTTGCTTTATATCTCCAAGAATAGCATATTGGTACAATCTAAACCTAAGCAGGATACTCATTACGTCGGGGAAAAGATTAGGTCCGATTTCTAGGACGTCATTCAGCGATAGAGATCCATTTTCATGAGACGAAGCGTCGAATACAACGCGCCACTTAGTTACGTTCTGTTTCGTCTTCTTGACTGCATGATGTGGTAGATAGTACACAGAAGTTGCTCGGTTGTCTGGGTTCAACATCTCTACTTGGCCTTAGTCGAGCATTCTTTCGTTGTACATGGCGTTATAGTCTCTATTTCGTTGCAGTTTCTTCGTCAAGGCTTGGAATCGTCTCTCAGCGTTAGTGCGATTATCCGATGCAAATTCCTGGTTTTTCTTTGGCAAAGAAACAACTCTCCGTCCATCTTGAATGCAGTGAGATTCATGAAAGTTTTTGAGGATATCGAGATCCTAGGAGCTCATCGTGTGGGATCTTGATTCTTCTTCCTTGATTCCAATTGCTTCAAGGTTCCAGAAGTTACGCACTTGGTGCTCGAGAAGTGAAGGGTCATCCTGCAGTGTTATTTTGTTAACGGTTAGCTGGTTGACGGTGACTCCGGATCTATTGCCACTGAGTACCCATCCGAAAAGTGAAGGAATGAGTACCAAAGACGGAGATATGCGAACAGGTTGTGTGTCCTTGATCAACTTCCAGTAGTGATCTCCTCCAACTAGAAGTTCAATTGGGAGATCGTGTAAGTCATCCTTAGGGTCAGCTAGTATTAACTTGCGTACTGACTTCAGGGAAGAGACGTCTTGTGGCACTGTAGGGTGCATTGAGTAAGTGTTTGCACTTTCGAGTGCGGTGATGCCTATTGACGCGTTTGTCTGGGTGCCCTGTAACTGAAAACTAACCAGACGACGCTTTTGAGGGATAGTTGTGTCAGATTCGAACGCTGCTATAGATATGTCTCGTTCCGTGACAGTAGGAAGCTTCAATATGTCGACAAGAGACTTGCTTATGAATGTAGACTGGCTGCCTCGATCGAAGATGCAACGTGTCGTTTTACTTAAGCCAGTTGGTCCAACAATTCGAATACGCGCAGTTTGTAAGTGAATAATAATAATGTTATTGGTTTTACGTCCCTTTTAACTACACTGGCTTTTAGAGACGCCGGGGTGCCGGAATTTTGCCCCGAAGGGGATCTTTAACGTGCCAGTAAATCTACGGACACGGCTCCCTCGCATTTGCGCACCCTCAAATGCCAGCTGACTGCGCCAGGATACGAACCTGCAACCTCGGGCCCAGCAAGCGAGAACGTTACCCCTGAGCCACGCAGCCAGCCGTTTGTAAGTGAGTATAGTCAGGAGTCTGAGAGTGGATTTTGTTGACCGAAGTGGAGGTTACATCATTGCTTGAGCAAATTGAGTAGTGATGGGACTGCTTACATTTTGAACAAGTTGTTCTCCCCCGTCTACTGCAATTCTTCGAATTATGCCCTCGATTCAGGCAGAGGAAACAGCGATTATTCGTCTTTAGCTTCTCAATTCTGTCATGAACATTTTTCACCTTCCTACAATCTTGCGCCCAGTGGCCTCGTTGGTCGCAAAATGCACAGAATGGTTCTGTTTGCTTCTTTGTTTGCAGCAATGGTTTTTTAAACTTAGCGTTTAATTGAAATGCGGCTGTCGTGGGGACGAGACTGGTTGAAAGCACTGGGTCACCTCTGATCTTCTGGGCGACTAGCGCTCCATCGACTTCTTCACCAAGAAATTCCATCAGTTCCAGAATGTCACCTTCCGATATATTATTCCGTTTGGTGTGTATTATCCAGCGTCTACAGATATCGTCAGGGAAGGTTCGGAGTATCTTGGGAGCAAGTACCCGCCCATATGCGTTTACATCTTCGCCTAGGGCCTGTAATGCCTGGATACGGCGGTTGCATTCAATGTATGTCGTGTTTAGCGATTCCGGACAAACAGTGTTGATAGGTCGGATATCTTCTAGATAATCGATATGCGCCTGTATTATCAGATTCCGATCTCCGTATTTGGCCTTTAAAATTTTCTTAGTGTCCTCGTAGGTAGAAGCAGTCACGGCAATTCCGTCAACCAGATGTTTCGGTTCACCTTCGAGATATCCGCGTAAAAAGACATGTTTATTTATTGTCGATAGTGACTTGTCTTTATCAATGGATGCTTCAAACTGTTCCCAAAATCTCATCCAGCTTTCGATATTGCCGGAGAATGGTTCCAGTTTCACTGGCGGTAATTTAACAGAATGGGTGAACGTTGAAATGGGAGTGATGGGACTCTCGTTTATGGTCATGTTTGAGGTAGCAGAAGAAAGTTTAATTTCTGCCCCTCGTGTGGCTTTCTGTAAACCACGTTTTGCTTTATCTATGTATTCTTCGCAACTTTGAATATCGGTGTTGTATTCTGTGTCTGGAAGAAGATCGTGAATTGAGTCATCTAATTGGATTAGTCTAGTTAATGTTTCCTGAAGTCGGTCTCCATAATACTTGTAGTCTTCAATACTTGTGTTTTCAGTAAAACTTTCAATAGTGTTTAGAAACCGTGTCGCATTGTTTCTCTCTCTTGTTCGACTTCTTTTCAATTTGTGTAGTCGTGCTGCAAGGTCCTCTTGGGTTGCCATAATGAGGGGGCAATAAATCTTAGGATTAACTGAGAGTCAGGTAGCCTCCCGTCTTGGAGTGTAGGAACGTCTTTCAGTGTAGATATTAGTTTCTTTGGCAGAGTGCGTGTTTAGTCAAGACTCCAACGTTGGCTAACAGAATGCGCTAGTGGGGTAGTTGAACGTGACAATTTTATAGTTCGGGAAGTAACTGACAGGTGCGCATGCGCTGTGCAGAGGTGCATGCAGTTCCAATGATTGCAGATAGATAACGCTACTAGTTATGTCAGTAACGTACTGTACAGTTATTGGTATTTCTTGAAGTAATTAAAGTAGATCTCATGCAGGTTATAATCACGTGTACTGGAAAATACTCAGATGAAAGATATTTCTGGTGGCGTTGAGCGAGGATAAATGGTGTCCTTTTCTCGCTGACGAATAGAAATTGCAGGGTGCAAGCTTAATTGTTTACAATACGGAGTTCCCTGTTGCTCCGATAGATGGCGGATGCGTCACTTCTGGGATCGCATTTAATGAAATTAGCCTATCTGTAGGTTTCAAAAGTATTTCCCAGCTGATGTAGAGCATGCATTACTAAAGGATGTCAATTTGTGATGGTTTGACTTATCTGAAGTGGATTAGTTGGCAATGAGAACTCTTGTAGCGTCTTGTCGTTGTTAGCGTGACGTGTTTTAAGCTGACGTGATGTCTTCTCGGTAGTGTATAATGTTCTCGGCGTCGAGTGTCCTTCCGTAGTGTAGAAGGCGACAAAGAAGCATTAGCACTGTTCACTAACACTAGTAAATACACGTGTCACTGGTTTTGTACGAGTTTTCGGCACCATAATGTGGAGAATGAGTGAAAAGGAGCACAGGGAAACACACAGCTTACTAACATAACGCCATCTTATTTAACTCCAAATAACTTATGTACAGATATGAACATTTTACACTATATACACAAAGTACAACACACACAAAGATATGTCAGTCCTTCACAAACTGTACTCAGTTGAAGTGCTTTTAGGTAGATATCATTAGAAAGCTACCTATTTTTAAATTAAGTGACCAGTGGAACATTATTATTAGACTGTCAACATTAAGCTGGGAGGCCTATTGTGACTATGATGAGTGTATCTGTGGAAAAAAATTGAAGGATTCATTATCAAGTAGTAAGTTAGTAAGAATAGTCTTAAATATATTTTCTGAGCGCGTCAATGACGGCAGTGAGCGTAGCAGGAAGAAAATACATCTTCAGACACTGGGATATTGAGGTACTGTACAGCCTTTTATTATTACCTTATCGGGAATTGACAGTACATAGCATGATAATATGTAACTTATCCTTTATTTGTGATATTTGTGTGTAGATTTAGCGGACGTTATGTTCTGTAGTATTTTCGGTAACATTTTGCGTCAAAATCTATGTGTTGACGCAGTGTTAGCAATTACCATGTGCTTGAGCTAGGCCTCCCACCTGACAGATGAGCGGTGTTGCCAAACCTTATGACACGGCTTGAGAATTGTAGACGGCGATGGTAGAACCTATCACAGTACACACAAGCACATACCACACATTCGCAGTATTGACGGGCGGGCATCAATTCCACTCGGGTACCTGAGTCAGGTGGCCAGGGATACCTCAATTCCACTCGACACTCAGGTAGTCGCCCGAGGAGTCCCTCAACTCCGCTCGGTCGCGGTCTCTTTATCCTTATGCATTCTTAGAACGACACAAGTCATCCATGCTCATTTCTACCAATGCTTCTAATATAACTTCTAATAATGATAACAAATTAAGTACCATAACTTCTCAAAATAACCTGCCGTGGTCAGTTATATTTCAGCAGTACAATAAACACTGCTTCAGTGTTTACATTTTTAAGTTTACTAAAATAATTGGAACAGCTAATTTCAAAAATAGAGTAGAATTGTTTAACTTTTTGTTGTTATTTAGTCTACTCCTCATTTAGCAATTTCTTATCACTTGTAAACTGATAAGAACAGATGAGATGATTGCATAGAAAAAGTGGTGTGCTGACGATATCTTAAATCCGAATAGCTGTTACGGTAAACAAGCCTAGCTCTATAAGAGTTAGAATTCATAACTAATTTGTTGTGTGGGAATGCAGCTAATATTTCCGTTCTGGGCTGGAAAACAGTATTTTCAGGAGGGTTATGACATTTGTTTACGTCATTGGGGATAACCCACATGCCGACCCATTGCCAAAGCCTGAGCGGAGTTGAGGAACTCATTTTTGGGTCCCTTGGAGGACCGAGTGGAATTAAGGAAAATCGAGGGGAATTGATGTTTGACCGTATTGGCTGCAAATGGCAAGACGGGGTGGAACTGCACGTATCCAAAGGTGAACAGAGCGTGAAGTTGTACGACTTAGTTGAACAGCACAGTGGACGCATACATCACAACAGTTCCATACTGCTGGTAGTATTGATATCAATCAGGTCTGTCCAGGGAAAATGCCACGGTGGCTGTTGTCTACCACGCTAGTGCCACGGCCTTTCCTTAGTGAATCAGGGGTTGTGTGGGGAAGGTTGGGGCTGAGGCATGGCTGCAAGCGAGGAAGATGTTGTGGTAGTGGAGGTAGCGAGCTGGGGGAAGTACGGGCAAGGCTGTGCATGTGCGTGGCATTGAACGAGACGGGGGTACCCGTACCCCTTAAACATTTGAAAACTGTTTAAGAAAAAATATTAGTACATTTGTATCTGGTCCGGCAAATATAACTTCCGACTTGGAAGTCCATCGATCAGCTGGCGTCAACGCACTGTTCACAACAGCTGGAGGAGATTTCGAGTAATCCTCGATTTAAATCGAATCAGTTTCTTTCGGTCGGCAACTCGGCACTCCGTTCTTATAAAGCACGCAGGCTATTGTTTGGAGGTGGGGTAGGTTGTTATTTTGTGCGTGTGGTTAGTTTTGAAGGATGAAGAAAGTAACGAACTATTTAACATCCACCAAGGCATCGAAAAAGCTGAAAGTTGATGATTCGAACACAATGAACGGACTTTGCAAATTGCCGAAAATTGCAAGATCCTGATGTTTTGTCGACTACAACTGAGAGTACCCCTTAATTTTTTATTTTTTTAGAAAAACGGCACTGGACATTAGTAACCAATAATCAGTACCTATAACAAATACTTTGAATCACACTGGCTGGTTTTTCAAAAAAGTGTGACATATCAAACACATCCACTTGCCGTCCGCTGGCGCTGGGGCGGTTGTTACTAAATAATTACAGTCCCAGGAAGGGTTGCTTCCGCCACCCTCCTCTGTTGTTAAACGTCTTTTTGCCATTCGCAACATTTCTACAACTGATGTACCGTTCTATTTAAGAAGAGAACATCAGAATCTCCTTCTTGCCTTGCTTCACTCTTGGCTTATGACCCATTGCACTAGAGCAGCGCAGCGTGTTTAGGACAGTGGTGTGGGGGCGAGGCAGGGGGAGGGGGGACAAACGGTAAATTGAGCCTACGGTACCGCAGACTTATTTATTCGTGGGATTTAAGTATGATTACCAGTAAAAGATTCGTATGCAGGTATAGTACGAAGTTGTAAGGTATGTGACGATGGAAATCAAGGAATATTTGTTGATTTTTGCTGGCTAGCGTGAAGTATACGGCAGTCACAATACTTTTCGTCGCACTCAAAAATCATATAAACTGTCGTAAAACGTTTAATTTAACAACATAAACTAGAACAATACTCCGATCTAAAATATAGTATAGCACTTGCGAAATGAATGTATTATATTGCTTTTATTGCACGATGTTTCTAACAAATAGGCCAGTTCAGTTCCGGTAACAAAATAAAAAAAAAGGTCTAGGATGAGGTTTGAGATTAACACGCTAAAATATGCAAACAATGGCATATCAATCCTCTAACACAGACGAGCGATAAATCTTGAGCTCAAGCCACGTTAAAATAGATTGGGGTAATTAGATTACAGTAATACCGTACCGTTCATTAATAAATTGACAAGCAGAAACTATTTCCAGTAAGAAATGAAGGAAAATGTTGTTGTTTGAGTCATCAGTCTTTTGACTGGTTTGATGCAGCACTCCATGTCTCCCTGTCTTGAGCTAATCGTTTCATCTCTACATAGCTACCACACCCTACATCCAAAGCAATCTGTTTAACATATTCTAACCTTGGTCTATCTCATACAGTTCTTGTCCTCAACCCTTCCTTCCATAACTAAGCTTGCTATTCCTGGGTGTCTTAGTATGTGTTGTAACCTAACAATTGTAGGTTATGTTACAGAGACTCTTTTAGGTATTTTAGTTAGTTTTATTTTATCTTGTTGCCAGTCATGGCCACGGTTGGTAGGCCGCTATCGAAAATCTTGTGTGCTGTGCCTTGGGACTTTTTGCTGGTGGGTAGCCAAGTGGTGTGACTAGGTGGCCTTGGCTGATAGCATGAAGGTATTCCTTGACTTGGTTTTGGTTGCCATGGTGATGAGTTGTTGATAGGTGATTTTGGGTCAAGATGGAGGACAGTTGGTGAATTATATTTGTGTATGAAACAGTTTTGTTTGTTTGTTTGTTTGTTTTGATATATCAAAGATGGAATAACTCTGAGTTTTGATATGTGGAGTATGGACATGGGTTGTTTGCAGTGGAATTTGAGGCAAGACGGGAGCTGTTTTTTTATTTATTTAGAAAATGTAATGTGAAATGGTGACAGTGTTGATTGGTTGTATGATGCCAAGGCATAGGTACTGGAAGCTTGCCTATATTAAATAAATGGTGTGTATTTTGTAATGTTGGTCTCCTAGTCTTTGTGTGCATTCAAGCAAGAATATTGCCCCACAACCTGAGGTGGCTAACAGGTTGGTTAGATTAATATATTACATTGTCGCCCAACGTAGGGGCTGAAAGAAGATAGCTTGGCAAGATATTAGATAAATTACAACGGCACCCAACGTAGGGGCTGAAAGAAGATAGGTTGGTGGAGTTCTTAAAATATTACAATGGCGCCCAACGTGTAAGCAAGAAGAAAATGAATCACACAAAGACAGGAGTGGGGATGGCCGAAGGTGGTAGATATAAGGAACTTTCAATTATGGCCATGTTTGAGACGCTTCTGGTCCGATATGAGAGGAGAAATAAGATGGAGTAGAGGATTACAAGCCAGATGAATAGCATGGAAGAGAGGATGATCAGCCGGATGGATGGTATGGAGGAGAGGATGACCAGCCGGATGGATGGTATGGAGTCGAGAATATCTGAGAAGCTTGACAAGGTCCAAGAGCAGGTGGCTAGCATATGTGTTGTTGAAGAGAAAGTTGAAGTGGTGGAATTTGTGAGTGTGTCTGTGAAGGAGGAGAAGAAATGTGAAGTACGTGATGCTAGAGGGCGTGAACAAGTGGAAAAGATAAGGTCTAGCAAGCATGGTGAGATCCTTGATGAGGTCAGTGAGCATATATCTGAGAAGCTTGACAAGGTCAAAGAGCAGGTGATTAGCATATGCATTGTAGATAAGAAAGTTGAAATAGTAGAATCTGTGAGTGTGTCTGTAGAGGAAGAGGAGAAGATCTATGAAGTACTTGATGCTACGGGGCGTATGAAAAATAATCAAGAAGTGAAAAAGATAAGACGAGGTTGTAGAGGTATATATCGGAGAGACCATAGCAGGCGAAGAAGAGAGAGTAATTGCGGGTGTAGACACAGAGGTCGCCACCGACGTAACAGAAGAGTATGTCGAATGGAGGAGGGGAATAAAACAGAAAACAAGGAGGAAGATGAGATAGAAAATAACGTGAAGAAGCGTAGGAGGAGAAAGATGAGGATACGCAGGAGAACAAGTTGGAGGAAGAAATGGACCAGATGGAAGGCGGAGAGAAGGAGTAAGAAGAGGAAGAAGTTTCAGGTAGATCGAGATAAGAGACTGAAGGATCAGAAGAAGAAAAAGGAGAAGATAAAAGGGATTAAGGCAAAGAGAAAAGAAAAGATGAGAAGAAAGGAATTGCTACGCATGATAAGGCAGACGAAGAAAAAAAAGGGAAAGGAGAGAATGAAGGCGAAAGGCAAGTGGCTGACGCCCAAGCAGAAGACAGACTGTGCGCGTGCTCAGGCTCGCATGACCTATGGAATGGAACTGCCTGCGGCGGACGACCGCAAGTTTCCTCGACCCGGCACCAGGATACAGTCCAACAAGACCAAGCAGAAGCAAGAAGAACAGAAGGTGGAGGTGGAGATTGTGGACCAGGTCCCCCTGCCATCTGAGGGCAGCATGGAACACAAGGAGGAGAAGGAGGCAGCCAAGAAGACTGAAGGAACAGGCGAGACACAGTCGGAAGACAGTGAAGCTGATGAGGAAGACCGAAAGCATAAGGGAAATAAGAAGAAAGGGAAAGACTTAATGATGATAATGAACATGAAGATGTTTATGAAAACGGCACAGACTGGTATGATGAAGATTCTGCCGTTCCTTCTGACTATGATGTTGTTGTCGGATTTTTCCGATGGAGCGGGAGTGTCTGACGAACTAGATGAGATGGCTTCGGCTGCTATATTGGAGGAGAAAGTATTTATGCTGGTGATTCTGGTGAACTTTGAATGGTTGTTTCTGCGATGATTGTGCCAATGGTTTTTCTGACTTTGATGCGTGATTTGTTTCTCTGTATGTGATTTTGTTTTTGTTAGTGTTTGCTACATGTATTTCATTTATGTTTTGTTTTGAGGGTTGAGAGTGAATTTCTAACCTTCAATTAGAAATTCTCTCTCAAAGGGGGCGTCTGTAACCTAACAATTGTAGGTTAAGTTACAGATACTCTTTTAGGTATTTTAGTTTGTTTTATTTTATCTTGTTGCCAGTCATGGCCATGGTAGGTAGGCCGCTATCGAAAATCTTGTGTGCTGTGCCTTGGGACTTTTTGCTGGTGGGTAGCCAAGTAGTGTGACTAGGTGGCCTTGGCTGATAGCATGAAGGTATTCCTTGACTTGGTTTTGGTTGCCATGGTGATGAGTTGTTGATAGGTGATTTTGGGTCAAGATGGAGGACAGTTGGTGAATTATATTTGTGTATGAAACAGTTTTGTTTGTTTGTTTTGATATATCAAAGTTGGAATAACTCTGAGTTTTGATATGTGGAGTATGGACATGGGTTGTTTGCAGTGGAATTTGAGGCAAGACGGGAGCTGAAGTTTTTTTTTAGAAAATGTAATGTGAAATGGTGACAGTGTTGATTGGGTGTATGATGCCAAGGCATAGGTACTGGAAGCTTGCCTATATTAAATAAATGGTGTGTATTTTGTAATGTTGGTCTCCTAGTCTTTGTGTGCATTCAAGCAAGAATATTGCCCCACAACCTGAGGTGGCTAACAGGTTGGTTAGATTAATATATTACATTGTCGCCCAACGTAGGGGATGAAAGAAGATAGCTTGGCAATATATTAGATAAATTTCAATGGCACCCAACGTAGGGGCTGAAAGAAGATAGGTTGGTGGAGTTCTTAAAATATTACAGTGTCCTACTAACCTATCTCTTCTCTTCATTAGCAGTCGCCAGAAACATCTCTCCTCTCCCACTCGTCTTAATACCTCTTCGTTTGTCACCCTATCTATCCATCTGGTCATCATTCGCCTGTAACACCACATTTCAAATGCTTCAATTCTCCTCTTTTCTGCTGCACCAATAGTCCAAGTTTCACTTCCATAGAGTGCCGCGCTCCAGACAAAGGTTTTCAAAAATGACTTCCTAATACCTAAATCTATATTTGATGTCAACAGATTCCTTTTTTGTAGAAAGGCTTTCCTTGCCTGAGCCAACCTACTTTTTATATCCTCTTTGCTTCGTCCATCACTGTTTATTTTGCTTCCTAAGTAACAGAAGTCTCCTACTTCCTTCAGATTTTTACCTGCCAATTTGTTGTCCATAGAGGTTTCTGATTTATTTCGGCTGCATTCCAATATTTTTGTTTTATATTTATTCATTTTCATCATGTATTCATTCCGTAACTCGGAGTCCATACCATTTAAAAACTCATTCAAATCCTCAGGCGTGTCGGCCAAGATGACGATGTCATCAGCAAATCTCAGAGTTGAAATTATCCGTAATATGCGTAATTAATTCCCAGCAATCGAAATACTTATATTGGTGGACACATATATGTCATTTGAACATTTAACGAATGATACTAGAACAGTACCGTAAGGCGACTACTCTAAGGATGAAAACTTAACACAATAAATGGCAACTAAAGTGCATTTACTTGTGAAATGACATTACTTTGGCAGGCGGGAGTTCTGTTTGCGCAATAATATGCCTCACACGTCGACATTTCGACCCCACGCGAAATATCACCACTTTTTAGAACGCATGTCACACCATCCAATGTTATTCATATGAGCCTAACGCAATGTTTTGAGCATATGATGAGCATATGTCTTGTGGCTTCACTTTCTGACCGTTAGGGCCTCTCCTTATTACTCCTTGGTCTTCTCCTCTCTAGCAAGAGAAGGTAGTGAGAGGAGAAGCTGTCGGGAGTGGCGGTGGAGTGGGGAAGAGCGGGGCTTAGTCTGCCAAAGAGCGAGTCTCGTGGCAAGCCGTGGCGCCACAGCCACCAGTGGCATGGCTGGACAGGCCTCATATAAACGAATGCAATGGTATCTATATAAAAAAAAAGTCAACGTTACCTTATGTATACATCAACAGTTGCAGATGTTAACCTTCCAACATATAGTTCGCAGATTACATAGCGTACTAACCTTTATGCAAGATTGGTCGTAGATACCATTCATTACATTCGTTTAAATCAAGACTACTAGCAGAATAGAACTATTGTGATGTATGCGTCGAATTCGACAACGTTCATCATCGATTCTACATCAACATCATCATTTACTAAAGGCAAAGCCTTGTCGCTGCTAGTGTCTTCATGCTGCCATAAGAACCACATGCCAGTTCTCCAATGGAATTCTTGATGTACGACATCCTTGGACGTCCCCAAGGTTTCTTTCCCAATACTTTGCCCTCGATAATGGTTTGCAGAAGAGAGACGTGCCTGAATACAAGTCCAAGGAACTTTATTTTCCTCTTCTTGATTGGTTTTAATAAACATCGATCCTCCTTCACGTCCTGCAGAACAAGATCATTTGTTTCACTGTCCCTCTAACTTGTTCTAGTCATTCTTCTCCAAAACCACATTTCTGCAGCTTTAAGTTTTGTTTCCTCCAGTTTCCCTAATGTCCAGGTTTCGCATCCGTACAGTAAGACACTCCAAACTAAGGTCTTGAGAAATAACTTTCTAGTCCTCAAACAGAGGTGATTATTTAGCAATAAGTTATTTTTATTTCGGAAGGCTTGTTTTGCTAGCATATTCTTTTCTTGATTTCTTGTTATTAGAGGTTATCACACTACCCAAATATGGGAATTCTGTAATGATACCAAGCAATGTATGAATTACTCCAATGGACCACAAACAACACAAGATCAAACAAGTAGTTCTGTGAAGAACTAAACAGCCTATTTTCATATATCCTACTTATGTTAATTGCCTCGATCAACATACAACATTTCAGTTTGATTGCTGTCATAGATTAGTAGATATTGGGAACCGTCTAAATATTTCGGTTGGTCGCCATGTTGGATTTGTATAGGCTATATGTCGACCATAGAGTTATGTACTATTACATGAAGATTATTGCGTAGGTTTATCATTCAAGCTTCAATCGTATGGTTAGGACACAAGAAATAAAAAAGAGTTTTTAAAATTTCGCACAGCCGCCATCTTGACGTTATGAAAACAACTGAAATAAATTAGATGTCAGTGGATTAAAATTTGTATAAGCATTTATCGTACCAAGTTTCACTGCGCTCGGAGGATGGTTAAATCGCGAGAAACGTCCATTGAAATATTTAAATTTCATGTCGCCACCTTGTTGGATTTGTGCTCACCAGGTTATTGAAAGTCCAATGGGTGAACTTAGGTTCATAGCCTCTATGTACATTAAAACATTTAGTTTGATTGCTGTAAAAATTCGTAGATATTGAGAACCGTCTAAATATTTCGGATGGTCGCCATGTTGGATTGTTATATGTATAGGCCTAGGCCATAGAGTTATGTACCATCAAAAGGCAATTATTGCGTAGGTTCATTATTCAAACTTTCACTTCGATCGCATGATTACGTCACAAGAAATAAAACTTAATTTTAAAATTTCGCACAACCGCCATATCGAGGTTATGTAAACAATTGCACGGTATTAGATGTCAGTGCATTACAATATGTGAAAACATTTACTGTACCGTATTTCACTGCGCTCAGATGGTTAAATCGCGAGAAAAGTCTATTAAAATGTTTAAATTCGCTTGGCCGCCATGTTCGTTTTGTACTTAACAGGTTTCTGGGCGTCACAGAGGTGAACTTGTAGTAGTGCCCTTTATCACCGTACAAAATTTCAGGGTGATATCAGTAATAGTTTCGGAGATATAGAATGGCGGTGAAATATTTCGCACAAACGCCATGTTGGATTGATGGGACGTAATAAAATTCGAAGGGCACGGTCGGGGTCGGTCAAATAATTACTATGTCCATATCGAGTTTCATTGAAATCGCTTCGGCCGTTTAGATTTTATTAGGATGACACACACACATAGGCTACGCACACACACGGATAAACGGTGATCTCATAAGCCTATTTTTTTAATAAATGAAAATAGGCTAAAAATACAGTCCACGCATGTTGTGTACATTATACATTGTTTTGTATCGTTTTTGTTCTTGTAATGACGCATAGATTTGAAATATACTAATCACCTTACGATAAGATAAACTAAAAAAAAAACATTAGGATTTGATTAGCCAAGTACAATAGGTGACTCACTGAATTCACTGAACTGTGATGTAGCCCCTTCTTTCCCTGTGCCCTTCAAATGTATAAGCAGTATTTTCTTATTTATTACTTCCTTGAATACAAGGCTGCCATTACTGACAAAGCTTACCAAACTTTTAATACTTTAAACAATATCTCAAAAGAAATACTGGCCATGGTGGTCGAGAGCGCTGACGCGCTAGCTTCTTGCCTCGCTAGTATTGGGTGAGCGAGGGTTTGAATCCTACCTCGACCATCCTGAAAATTGTCTTCGTGGTTTCCCATTTCCACCACCAAGCAAATGCCGGGACGGTGCCAATTCTAGTAAGATGTATCCTAACCTTAAACATTTTCCACTTTATGTTATTTTCTGCAGCTATATCTATAATATATGTATTACTCTTCATGACGCAGGTTTTGGATACATTTCCATTGAGGGGAAATGCAATGTCAATGAGATCTACTATTTTATTTTCCCTGTAAGTCTGATCGGTTCGAATTTATGTCTTGTCAGTGGCAATGAGCCTATCCCAGTACAGTTTGTGGTGCCAGTTTTCCAAAACAGATGCAAGAGTGTTATTTGTAGTAAGGTTGAAATTGCTCATCTAGTAAATTTTATAAATCCAGTGCAGACAACGACAGAGACGACACCTGCACGGAAATGGACCACACATCGCTCAGGCAGCTAAGTGCACAATCCACATTAACCAGATCATTTAATAACAGTCTCATAATCAGTAGGGTTCGGAAGTTTAAGACCTATAGAAGTACAAAATATTCAACCAAATATGCCCTAAAAACTAGCTAAATATGACCTTAAAACTATAAAATATGACATGAATTTTTGGGATAGTTAGAGTATCACTAACATACAGTAAACGTCTTAAGTGCCAAAACGTGATCAGCGATAATACACCAGACACATTTAATCCTACACACTCATAGAGAGATACAGTACATAAACATTTTCAACATTTATTCAGTATCATAGCCTCGAGATGTAGTTCTTGTTCGGTTTTCCTAAAAGAAAATCATAGCCTTGAGATGTAGTTCTTGTTCGGTTTTCCTAAAAGAAAACAAAATAAAAACACGAAGCTTTTTCTTTGGAAGTTTTCTTCGAACACTTGGAGCATACGGATGAATATGTTTAGGGACTCGGCTAGAACTTATTCTGTCCACATGTTCTTTCCATTTTTCGCTATGATGTTGTGTATGTGCTGTACAACTGGGGTGATTTTTAGTTCTTGCAGGATGACTTCATCGAGTAAGGAGTAACCAGAAGTTCGTCTCAATGAACCTCATTTCAGCTGCTGTTAGTCTTTCTTCAACGACTTCGGTGGCGTAGATGGTAGCATGTTGAGCTTCTATGCCCTATATCACGGGTTCAAACCCGGCCAAAGTCGTCGGATTTTTTAAGAGCGTTAAAATCCTTCAGTATGCCTTCCTTTGGAGGGGAAGTAAAGCCGGCGGTCCCATGTCATAGATTTATGGCATGTAAAAGAACCTTCCACAAATTAAACTTGTCTGAAGCTAATTGTAGGTTAGATTTCGTTGAAACGCTCTATCAAAGTTCCAACGTTCACCACTAGATGTCAGTGACATCTGGTAGTGAAAGTTGGAACTACTTGAAATTGAACGGAACTTGTAGCTCACGCCGTGGGTGTCTGCATTGAAGCAGCTACAGCCTCTGGCGAGCCGAAAATGTCCTCGGACACTCCCGGCACTAAAGCCATACGCTAAATCTGCCTTCCTGATGGTCCAGGCCTCACTTCCATATGCAAGAACTTGTCTAGCGAGAGTTTGATATACTTTCAGTCTAGTGTGCTGTTGTACCCGAGATGGTTTGAAAACTTGATTACTCCTGTAATTTCAATAAATTTTGAGATTTTGAATGTCATATCTTTTTCATCCAGGAATGATAAGTTGTAACCGAGATAGTTATAAGTAGGGCTCGGATTTTTAGGTAAATAAATATTTTTTATGTAAATACATATTTTAAGCATTTTTTCTATAAATACATAAATTTCTGCTTTTCACTTATTAGCACATAAAATACATAATTTTTACATTTTAGGTAGGCCTAAATTTCATTAGAAAGCTAACTATTGCAATGGGTACCATGTTTCGACTTCCGGAAAATTTCGACATATCTTCGCGTTTCGCATCCCCCAGTCCCCAAAACCACCGTCAGTTCAAAAGTTTATATATAATTTATGTATGTATATATATGTATATATGTATATCAGTTTCTTGTGGACACGATAACTGCCGTAATTTTGCACCAATCACTTTGCATTTTTAGCCGAATATGTATACCTATAAAATCTCGGTCGAGTTCGTTACTGGGCTAAATCGGTCGAAGGGGGTGAAAATGGGGGGCTTTTTTCGAAAAAGTGAAATATTGCTATAACTCTCTTAATATGAGAAATATCGAATCCGTTCAATGTTCATACTATGTGTCGGATAAAGCCCAAAAATTTATGTTTGAAGAGTTTCTTTATAGCACCAACCATTGACCAAAGGGGTGGGAAAAAGTGGGTTTTTCGGGAAACATTAATCATATCTCTCTTAATAGGCACAATATCAAAACCGTACAAAATGGACAACATTCCCCAAATAATTACCTAAAACTTTTTTCTGAAAGAATTTTTGATATGACCCACCATTACGCCAAAGGATGAGAAAAATGATTTCGGAATTATAAGAAAATGCCAAGAGCATCAGAGGTTGCCATGGCAACACTACTAAATTGATGAGGGATGAGCCATCAGACGTTGCCATGACAACACTACTAAATTGATGAGGGATGAGCCATCAGACGTTGCCATGACAACGCACTTGCACGAGATGAGATTCAGATTTCCATATGACTAAGTGTGAAGCGGCTTCGGTGACGTAACTGGTAGCATGCTGAACTTCTATGCCCAAGGTCGCGGGTTCAAAGCCGGCTAAAGTCGTCGGATTTTCTAAGAGCGCTAAAAATCCCTCAGTATGCTTTCCTTTGGAGGGGAAGTTCCAACGTTCGTTGCGAGTTGCTGGTTGCGGTGGCATCTAGTAGCCAAGTTTACAGCTAGGTGTCGTTGACGGTAGTATCTGGTAGCAACATTAGGAACTACTGCTTGAAATTGACCGTCTGCAGTCCTTACCTGAATTACAGACTAATGCAGCCATCACAATTCACACCGTTTATCAGGCAGATTCTACACTCACCCAAAGTACACGGGGTTACATGACCGCGTTGTCGCAGCCCCTAAACTGAGGAACCAACCAAAATCTCTGCGGGAGATAAAATTTTGCGTGAAGCCGTAACAGACCGTTAGATAGTTACACATCAGTGTCGAAACCTTGCGTAAGGACAGTGTGACCACAAGTATAAAAATGGACCCCAAATGACAAGAAGGTTACCGTCCCCATAAGACAATAAAATGTTTAAAAAACAAAGTTAATTAAGGTCCAATTATAAAAAAAAATCTCGCAATCAATGAGGTCTGATCCTTCTACGAAAACCTGCATATTCTGCTTATTTTCGCCTATCCTCAAGTTTGCCCGGTGAAATATATCTCCGCCTTCCGGCGTGCCGAGAGGACCTTTACTAAATTGATAAGGGATGAGCCATCAGCAGTTGCTATGACAACGCCACTGCACGAGATCACATTCAGTTTTTCCATCTGTCTGTGGGAAACGACTTCGGTATCGGAACTGTGGGAAGCGGTTAACTGGTAGCATGCTGGTTCAAAGGTCGCTGGTTCAAAGCCGGCCATAGTCGTCGGATTTTCTAAGAGCGCTAAAAATCCCTCAGCATGCTTTCCTTTGGAGGGGAAGTTCCAACGTTCGTTGCAAGTTGCTGGATGCGGTGGCATTTAGTAGCCAAGTTCACAACTAGGTGTCGTTGACGTTAGTTTATGGTACAAAATTAAGAACTATTACTTAAAATTGACCGTCTGCAGACCTTACCTGAATCAAAGACTAATACAGTCATCACAATTAACACCGTTTATCAGACTGATTCTACACACACCCAATGTACACGGGGTTACATGACCACGTTGTCACAGCCCCTAAACTGAGGAACCAACCAACATCTCTGCGGGAGATAAAATTTTGCGTGAAGAAGTAACAGACTGTTAGATAGTTACACATCAGTTCCAAACCTTGCATAAGGACATTGTGATCACAAGTATAAAAATGAACCCCAAATGACAATCAAGTGATAAAAATATGCATACAAAAACGAAAAAGAAAAGTTAATTAACCTCCAATTGTAAAATACTTTCTTGCAATAAATGAGGTCTGATCCTCCTACAAAAATCTGCATATTTTGCCTATTATAGCCTATCCCCTAGTTAGCCCGGTGAAATCTACCTCCGCCTTCCGGCGTGCCGAGAGGATTTTTTTAAATCAGAATGCTAGATCTTTCAGTTTATTGCATTTCTGTTCTGTGTTACTTCAACGGGAAAGGACCAGGGAGCTATCTAATCTTCATGCAGAGCCACTCACTGTGGAAGCCGGGGATTTCATTATCCATAGCCATATTGCACTACGTTCTAGACCTCCCTCCCCCAGCTACCTGGAATCAGTGTCACTCACATGCAGTTCATTTCTGGCACTGTGAGTGAAGTGTAAGTCAGTTCTACGATGCCTAAAATAAAAACAACTACAAGTTATCGTCTGTTGCAGAATTTAAAGATAATTTTACTTCTGATGGGGGTGTTCTGTTCTGCCAACCATGTGGGAAAGCAATCAAGGCTGAACATCGATTTCAAGTTACACAACACCTCAAGGGCAAGAAACATAATTATTGCCGCAGATTCGCGATAATCGTCGGTCATTTGTGATGGACAACCTGAAGATGTATCTCGTTGTGTATTGGAATGCTTCAGTAGTCTGTGAGACATAGAGTAGAATAAATTGCATTCGTTAGTACTGCAAATTGTTTATATTCACATTAATAAACTAAATTATAATTAAATATTTTTCCTTTTTTGTCACATATTTCAGGTATTTTTAATACATAAAAAATAAATATTTTCTCGATTTTTAGCACCTAAAAATCCGAGCCCTAGTTATAAGAGTTGACCAGTTCAATGATGATTGATTCATCATACAGATACACAGATTTTACTCTGAATTGGTCCATTGTCCAAGAATATAATTACTTTAGTTTTGTGTATTGAGATTTGCATTCCAAATTTTGAAACAATATTTTGTAGATTAAATATAGCATGTTGGAGATTATTTTCAATTTTAGCAACTATTATTATTATTATTATTATTATTATTATTATTATTATTATTATTCATTCAATTTCGCTAATCGGCCAACTAGGGACCACGATAAGCCTCATGTTACATTCCGGCATTTGTTCATATTTCGCTTGATCCACATTGTCTTCATGAGCTCACTGTGTTTAGCACGACGTTCTTCTGTCCATTTCGCACCAGTTGTCCGTTTTTCGTCCCGGGAAGTCCCAAACGTCTTGATGGCTGCTCTCTAAAGTTTTCGGTCTTGTGCATCTTCTGCTCGTATCCCCATTACTTTCAGACCTTTCTGGACGTTAACGTACCATGGCATTGTCGTTTTTGGTTTTGAGTCGAATATACTGAAGATACGTTTCGTCCTTCGGGAGTCGATCATCCGTCGTATATGACCCTAGAAACAAACTCTGCGTTTTCGCATTGTGTCTGTGATCTTCCCTATCTTCGAGTATATTTCTTGCCTGGATTTTCTGATGTAGATGCCATTTTTGTCGTCCGGGCCAAGTATGATGTTTAGGATATTTCTTTCTTTTTTCTCTAAATTCGCGAGCAAACATTTCTCGGGTAGGATAAGGCATTCAGATGCATATAGCGGTACTGGTTTGATGACAGTGTTGTAGTGACGACTTTTTGTGTTAATAGAAAATCACTTTTTGTTATACTGTATATGTTGCGGGTGGTTTGGAAAGCTACTTCCGTTTTCTTGATTCTATTATTATTATTATTATTATTATTATTATTATTATTATTATATACTGAGCCCGTATTCGCTCATGCTGGTGATGATTTTTATGAGATCCATGCATTTTTAATATCTGAGAGATGTAGAACGTGGCCAGGAAGCATGCTCTAGCTTCCGACGCACTTTTGACTTTACTCAGATGCTACAAATATTTTTCCTGTAAGATTAAAGATTGTATCTTTAATTTGCAAACTAGAACGTATCATCGACAGTCATTCTGCATAATTTGCCACGATGTGTTGGCCTAATAATTATTTAATTATTATTTGAGACAAAGGTATAACCTTGCAGAGATGCGAACCGGATGTAAGTAGTCGCTACACGACTCAGGAAGTATCGACGCCGGAACGCCAGATTCTGAGAAGAAGCATACCCTCTTGTGCGTTGGTAACGCATAGATGTGTTCGTCTTATGGTCTGGTAGACCAGGGTATTGAAGGACCAAGGTGTCCCTTATCTGTGAATATCCGAGTACATCAAGTATATTTTGGCACCTAGTTTGCTTGTGCATTATTAAGTTGCCTGTAGTAGCAACGATTATATAATATTTCCGAGTGAAATTGTGAAAATCGGCATTTGTGCGACCAACCACATGGTCATTTTTCATGTCACATGGCAGATATATATTTTTCAACGAAGTTCCAAGTCATGGAAAATATCAGTGTTACACAGTGAATTGTACCGTTAAAACGCCAGTACTACCAATTATATTCGAGCCGTGCAAAGGCCGAAATTTCTATTATCAAGATTACTATGATAATTGGCGATTACGATTTTTCATAAAAGTTATAGAATCAGTGTTGCAAGATACATGGTCAATTTTCTACTAGTCTGCACAGTGTAGAGGCAGTGTTGCTCAAAGAAAACCACGTTAAAATCAGTGATTAAACACCATTTTTCACCAACCTAGACGATGCTGATACTGCACCACGTGATGAGAATCTTTTCCCGTTTGATCATTCTGTTCATCATGACCTAAGCCATCCTGATGAGGGGGACATCGAACATCTAGCAGCATTACGAGATGGAAGAAGAGGAGAGAATGGCTAATGCTCATGGCCAAGGAACGGAGGACTTTGCCAAAGCCAATACGACAGGATCTACCCCTCAGATTTTCCTTGATGGACGAGGTGAGCTACGTTGCGCTGTGAGTCATGCATTAATTCTCTTGTAAAGGTTAGCGGTCAGGGTGGAGTAGTTCTAGCAACCGTACTTGATAACAGTCATGTAGGTAGGTTTTTCATCTTTGTAGACACCACTTTGGTGATTTTGCAACTTCATGAGCTTCCTCACCGTTTGGATTCTAAGGATCATGGTTAGTCATCCATGGTGTGTTCGCACACTGGTGCAATATTGTAAAACATGTAATTTCCAACTCATGGAAACCAGAAAGTGTCTTTAAATAAGGAGCAATAATCTTCTTTATCAGCTCATGCTGAATTTCATGTAATATTTTTGAGCTCCCCTTTTGTAAATTACTAGCACGCCACCGTCGCACAGTGGTCCGGATCCGTAAAAAAGCGGACAAAAATAGATTTTTCAACTTTATATTAGAAAGGCCAAACCACCTCCCAAGTGAAGTATGTTAATCAGCGTACATTAATTTCATTTTTTCTTTGGAAATTGCTTCTGTGTTTCTCAGATATAATACTACAAAAGTTATACAACTCTTCGTTTCTGAATTCCGCACTCCGTTAAGTAAACTTTGAAATATAATTCTTACTTCAAAACGAAACTCGGGGTCTATAATACTGTATCTGTATGTAGTTTGTGATCTGATATATTTGATTATAGCATGATTTTCGATTTCAGATCACTTATAAGGACTGCTATACTTATTTTTATAGTGCATTATTTTCTTCAAGAAAAATAAATTTTGCTTGACCTACAAAAAAATGTACACATATGTATACCATGAAACTTATGCAAGTTTTAAAATGAAGACTGGAGAATATATCCTTAAAGGTTTTATCGCCAGAACCCGCCAGATGCGTGATTGAGAAGGGAGAGAACATTACTGCGCGCTCTGAGGATAAACACTCGCGCGAGATAAGGGTCTGTTGAGACATTTGTTTATGCTACGCAAGGGATATCTCGAGGCCATGAAACCAAAATAATCTTCAATCGCGAGAAGTAATTGATTAGTAGTAGTTGTGTGTGTTGTGAAGAGTGAAAAATGAATTTTAGTTGTTAGTCGCAGTGATCTAATTAACAAGATTCGAGAGAACAAAAATCAGTCTCGCGCACGTCAAGGAAAGTTTGTAGTAAAATATCTCCTTAACAAATTCCAATGAAATGTTGACGACAGTGTAGAGAAAACAGTGTATAATAATATAAGAATCTTTTCTTTTTGCCGTATGTTGACCGGTGGAGAAAGTGTAACTTCTTAGAACATGCTTTTTTGAAGAAATATTCAGACTGGTGGAAAACAGAAATTGTGATATCAGTTCCGAGCATTCTTGGCTCTGCAAAATCAGTAGATCGAGGTCGTCCTCCAAAAGAATTTCAAGAGCTAACGCAGAGAAGCAAAATTGAAGACCTAAGGGAGAGTGCCATTTCACCAGAGCTTGCCTATGCGACCGTTATGCATTTAAGGGCAGAGGGAGACGATTCATCAGCCAAGCTAAAAAGAAGCTACCACGACTACACCAACAAGGGACAAACGAATGGTGCGAAATTTTCAGAAATGAAAAATCTACGTTTGTGGCACAAAAGCACGTCGACAATTTACAACTTGAGTTTGGAATTTCAGTTCCGCACGCCCACTTTCGATTTTTTGAAAGTCTCCTACATATTTCGTACCGCCTGGGTTTTAAAAAGTGGAAAGTGAGCGTGAAAGATGGTAATAGAGACTCATTCGAAAGAAAGAAAAAAAAATGTGCAAGACTCATTCAGAACGAGATTAGGTCTTCTAGTTGATATTCCGAAGCCTGGACATGGAACAACCAATGATGGCAACACAGTCCGAAGTTTTTTTTTGTCAACCTCAAGTAGCATCCAAAATAACAGGGGTAGACTGTGAGTTAATAACTCGTTTTGGAATAATTTTAAAAGCAATTTCCTCTGCTCATGAAATTAACATTTCAGAGTTCAATTCCTACTGCAGAGAAACAGCAAGCTTATATGTACGGCTATATCCGTGGTGTTACATGCCTCTAACACTCCATAAAATACTTATCCATGGATCTTTCATTATAGAAGCAGCTATTTTTCCGATTGGAGAACTTTCAGAAGAGGTCGTAGAGTCTAGAAACCAAGACGTAAGAAAATATAGGGAAGACCATACCAGAAAATCCTCAAGAATTTCCAATAATTTTGACTTGTTCCATAGACTATTGCTAAGCTCTGATCCAGTAATATCAAGCACGGGAAGTCTACCGAAGAAGAAATGAAGACAGTTGCCTCAGGAAGTGTGTAATTTATTGTCAATACCCGAGGACGAGACGGAGAAGGAAGGGGAAGAAGAAGTCGACTCATCCGGATCAGAGGATGAATAAGTAAGTAATTTTATGCACTAAGACAAATTTACCTAATAGTAACATGTAATTTAAAGTTTTATACAAAAGTATTTCATTTCAATTAGCGGAAAATATTTTTGTCCGCTTTTTTTCAAATCCGGACCACTGTGCGTCGGGCGTATCGTTTGGATGAGAAGGTTTACTTATCCCACCTTTGTGATTATTGTAAATACTTTTTAAATGGTTCGAAAGCCACAATATTCAAGCTGAATCTAATATCTGTGTAATGAGTCAGCAAGTTGTAGCCCGCTCTGATACCGATTGCACGAAAATATCGTATCATTTAAAATTAACACCAGGAGGATAAGGTGTTGTAACACATTTATAGTCATTTTCCGTGCCTTGTGTGCACAAGATTGTATAAATTTTATCCACAGTGGCGTGAACATCTTTCAAAGAGTTTCAGATGGGAGAAATATCTTCGTTTTTATCTTCTTTGCTTTTGAGAAAGCTGTTATATCTTTCTACAACATCGCATTATAATCAATTCTATTGTAACATTACTCAAGTGCGTATTAGGGTCACTAGTGAACAGTGATTTTCTGAACTCTACGTGTATTGAGACAGTTTAAAGACTTTGCCTGAGAGCAATTTACTCACATGCAGTGAGGGACGCTAGAAGTGTGCCGAAGCACATGACAGGTTTTTCCAAGGCCAGGCATCCCGTTGCAATATTACCCATAAAACCAGCATGATTTCCAGTGAGACTTCGATTCTTATAATGACATACTTCCTACAGATATTTTTGTAAAGGATTTTCTGATCGAGCCAAGCTTGTGAATGCTCGATATTTATGCAGGTCAAGTAACAGCAGTTACTAATTGCATTGATTCAGGGTGACTCAGAAGTCACGAACTAATATTATATTTTCATACATGTTGTAAGCGAATGAAGGTTAATTATTCTCATGATGATGTACAATCAGAGTTTTCATTGGATGGACCAGATATTTAATTAGGCTATTTTCTCAATTTGTGTGAATTGTTATGTCCGTGTGTTGACACGAGGAGTACTATACTATGCTTGTGATGGCCGGCAGATCTTAGTTTTATACTAGACTGACCGAGGTTTTTCTATTGTGCTCAGGAAGCCACGTAGATAACTTCTGATTGGTAACAGAGCTTTTTCATAGCCCGTAGTGTTATAGTGACGTTGCATGTCACGTGTTTACTTTGTTGTGAGTACCGTTCAGGTAGCTCACCTGTTAGAAGCCTTGTGGCATATGGTCATTCGTCATAAATAATGAACTCTTAAACCGACGATTGTAATAATAATTTCCTAAATCATGAAATCTCATTCTCATGATTCTACGACCGTTAAGATACTCGTTAAATAATAACCGCTTGTTAAATCTTGATCTGATTGCCTATAGCTGACCGATGTATTGCGCTTGTAAGATATTTTCCTGAAGGAATTGTTTAGATGCTTACACTTTTTGACTGACAGAGATCGCTGGCAAACAGTAGTCTGTAACTCGGGGGCCGTAGTGACCTCATGGCGAGACACTGTTTTTATAATGCATTCTTACACTTTAGATGACGAATGGTAGCAAAGAGTTATCCATTCTGTTGTAGGCAGGGGAATAAGATTGCTTTTGAGTGTTGTATTTATTATGTGTGTAAATCCATTGTACCCTACTGTTACATTCTTTAGCTTTTGTTGTACATGTATTGTTCTAATGTACTTATTGTAATCAAATAACTGTTAACTTAGCTTTGTTTAGTTTTTGCTTACACGGACGCTTCTCGCCGTAGTTTATCAGCAAGGATTAGCTAGAATAGGTAACGTTAACTGTAAATACGGGAGTGGTACCAGTATAATTTGGCTTTGTTGTCATGACTTGACATTCTTCTGATATGATGTTATCTTTCTAAAACCATCATTATTTTTGCTTGTATCTTCAATCAGGGTTGTTTTTCGTACCACGTCCCAAGCTTTGCCTTGATTTTCCTTATGTAATTAGGACCTGTCGAGAGGGATAATATCATTCAGTTAGGGGTTGTTTTTTTAATTAGCTTTGCGTACTAGACGATTTAAAGCCCTCCGATAGTAGGATAGGGTTTGATTTTTAAATAAATACTTCCAAGAATTTTACTTAAGCCTGGATGTTTTTATTTATTAGTTTTGTGTTTTGGCGGTGCATTTCTTTGGGTGTCTTTGACATTGCTTATGATGGGGACCTGATCCTTAGGGATATTGAGTCTTGTGCCGGCTAGCCCCACAATAAGTGCATCCGATCCTCTCCGGTAATGTGTTTGAAGGATGGAGTTATCTGAGAGGCCACGCACGGTTGGTGGTGACCAGATAACCTCCACAATGCAGTACATATAACACATTGCCTGTACATTACAACATAACTATACGGGCTTCAGGGAACCAAGTACAGTTACTGAAACGGTAACGTCTAAGCTAGAATGTCGCCACCCATGAACTTCCGAACAATTCTGGTTGTTGATAGAACTATTGCCTTCTGCATTAGTTTGTACAGTTGCTTATCCAGATCCAGTTCTTTAAGGCCTTGGAGCAAGGTATTGGGATCACGCCCGTACTTGAGACAATGATAGGTATGGTCTTTACCCGCTCTACATGCCATTGTCTTTTGATAGTGTCGACCAACTCGCTGTATTTGCTGATCTTTTCTATGTGATTTGACTGGAGATTCTTGTTGTTAGGAATCGCAACATAAATCAAGGTAGTTTTCTTGATTTTCTTGTTAACAACCACCAGATCCGGCCTATTGTGTGATACCGATTGATCAGTCAAAATAGTTCGGTCCCAATACAGCTTGTATTCATTGTTTTCAAGAACACACTCTGGCTGATATTGGTAATACGAAACTTTCTTTCCTTTTAGAAGTTGAAACTTATCAGCCAACTCCTGATGCAAGATTTTAGCAACTGCTTCATGCCTTTGTTTGTGCTCCGTCGCCAGGAAATATCTACATGCAGATGTAATATGCTGTATTGTTTCTGACTGTTGACAGCCGTAGCGGCACTTATCATCTGGTACAGCGGGATCTTTTACAATGAACTTGAGGTAGTTCCTTATAGGGATGAATTGGTCTTGAATTGCAAGCATAAAACCTTCAGTTTCTGTAAAGATCTGTCTTGAAGTGAGCCAGTTGTTTGACGCAGATAAATCAACATTTGCTTAACTCACCTCATTTGGATGTCTTCTGTGCAAAGGTTTTGCTTTCCATGCTTCCATCTTCTAAAGGTCAGAATGTAGGTGGTGTTGAATCTCTCGTTGACACAAGACCAGTGGCGTTGATCTGTCCGCCTCACTGATGGCTCTGTGGAGGACAGATGACCTCGCTTCTGCGTAGAAGTACTCCTTAAGGCCGTCTAGCTGTCCTTTCATCTGGTTATCAATGTCAACGAAGCCACCTCCACCTAGGCTTCTGGGTAGAGTCATTCGCTCTATTGAAGATCGTGGGTGGTGTTTCCTTCCCTTTGTGATCATCGTTCTCATTTTTCGCTCAAGACCTTCGATGTCCGTTTTACACCATTTGATTATGCCAAAGGAGTAGCTCAGCACAGGTGCAGCATACGAGTTAACAGCTTTTACTAGGTTTTTGCGGTTCAAGTGCGTTTTTATGATTTGATTTAATCTTTTGACAAATTCATAGGACAGATCTTTCTTTATTGACACATGGTCAATATGCCTAGCTTGATTTACTCCTAAGTATTTGTAGGTGTCTTCTGCCAACATAGCCTTAATATGCTGTCCATCTTCCAGCTCATACCCAGACTTCTGTAATTTTCCTCTCACCACCTTAAGTGTCCGACACTTCTCCTAACCAAATCCCATTTGTATGTCTTGTGAGAATGATTCAGCTATTCTCAGTAAGTTTTCCAGATGCGACTGTGTTTCGGCATAGAGTTTAAGGTCATCCATGTATATCAGATGATTTAGCCGAGTACCAACTCTCTTTCCAATCTTGATAGAAAAATCGTAGTGAGTAGAGTTAAGCTGGGTAGATAAGGGATTCATTGCCAGGAAAAACCATAAGGGGCTAACGAAGTCTCCTTGAAAGATGACTCTGCGAATCGATATCTCATCTGTTCGTATGTCTCCGCGTGGTGTGCTGAGGCACAGGCTAATTTGCCGTGCTGACATAATTCTTTTCAAGAAACTGACATATACCTCATTGATCGTATACAATCGCAGCACTGCTATTAGCCAGTCATGGGGCACAGAGTCAAAGGCCTTCTTATAATCGATGTACGCCATTATGAAGGTTTCGGTGATTTAAGTGTGCTTGGCCACACACAACTGAGTCAATTATTAGTTGTTCTTTGCACCCTTTTGAACCATCTTTACAACCTTTCTGTTGCACGGCAATTGTGTTGTTTCTCTCACAGTGTGCATATATCCTGTTAGCCAGGCATGATGAAATGATATTATACAACGTGGGCAGACATCTGACGGGACGATATTTTGTAGGATCCCATGTATTCTGAAGATCTTTTGGAAGCAACTATGTGTTGCCACGTGTGAGGAATTCGGGCAAGCTATCAGGATGAAGGATGGCATCATTAATGAACTCACCTAGTCGATCATGGATGCTCCAGAACTTCTTACACCAAAAATTCTGAATCTGGTCAGGGCCAGGGGCTTTCCAATTCTCTAAGTTGTTGATAACTTCCTTAATATCATTTGTGGTGAATTTCTCGTGCTGCGTTTGCTCAAATCTTTGAGAAGCTTGCTGTTCTTCTCTTACCCAACTTGATTCAGCGTCATGATGAGATGGTGTAGACAGTTGTTTGCCCAAAAATTCTTGAATTTCTTCTTTAGTCGGATAGGTTTTGTCCGCAGAATCCTTTATCTTACCCAGAGTCTGATAGAATCTTCTCTCTGATTTGGCGAAAAGGAAGTTATCTTTCTTCCTCTTAATACTCTCCCTATACTTCGCAAGTCTGGCGGATAAAACAGACAGCCTTTGTTTCAAGGAGGTATCTAGGCACTCTTCAGGTGTTGAATTCGGTACATCTCGCTGGGCGTGGTCTGTGTTTTGTCTCATTATATGCTCAGCTTTCCTCAGTACTTTTCTTGTTATTGTACCATGAACATATTGTGTCATTCTTGCAATATCTGCCCTGAGCTGTTCAATCCTTCCATGCTTCCAACAAGTCTTCTTTCCCAGTTTGGCATCGATGGCATTTGCTTTTTTCTTTCATGTTGTTCAATACCCATAGCTCTCACAACAGTTACTGCACCACAGTAAATAATAGTATGAAGGGATTCCAGATTTGCAGATGCTTCAACATGTTCCGTCAAAACATCCTGATTCATGATACTCAGTATCTTTGTCAGCTTTCTTGAACCATTGACTTTCGGTATTTTCGGCCTGCAATTTGCATCAGTTCCATAAAACTCTATGACTGTAGTCATAATTTCATTCTTCAACTTTCCAATTTAGTGATGATCGACAGTTTGCATGGAAACTGGATCTACTTCTTGAAGGTTCTGGCTATCAGCTTGTGCCGATTCCAGTTCTTCAGGAAAGCTGTTCTGAGTATCTCCATTCACACCTTCCTTCTCACGCCGTACCTCTTCTTTAATGGTGTTCATTCTGGCTATTCCTGAGATTAGCCCTGTATTGATCAGATACTCTCTGTTCGGTCACAGTTAGTTCAGGGTAATGCAACCGAAATTCAGAATGTAAGCCTATAACCAACTGAATTCTGCCCGAAGTCAGTAACCCTAAAATAAGGGCGTATTATGGTTTCGTTCATGACATTTGTCCATTTAATACGCTGTCGTGGCCGTTCTGCTTGGGCGAGCACAGATTGAGTTACCTGTGCAGCACCTTCAGCAGGTGAAGTACTAGATGATTCACTTCGTTGCTCAGGCTCATCTTGCAAACGCTTGTCGGCTGTAGTGTTTTCGGGATCTTGCCCGGTAGGGGCTCGCCTGTTCAGCCCTCTACCACCGACGGCTCGCATACTGCCACGACCAGCACCGGCTTCTGACGTGCCCTGGCGCTCCCCAGGCAGCGGCATTTCATCCGAGGCATTACTCGTTAACTTGTCCATCATGGATTAGTTGGGTTTGCCTGTCATACCTACAGCCAGGTTTTTGTTTTCAGCCGTCCCTAACATGGGATACAGACGCTGTTGGCAGCCGCCCGTTCCGGGCCAGACGCTACCATTGTAGGTTTAATTTTGGAGTTTTCCATCTCCTAGGCAGGTTGCCTTCACTACGGCTCAGGAGTCCTGCCTACCCCACCCTTACCAGGTACTACCCTCCGGACCAGAGAGACCTGAGGCTGCATGGGCAGGGGCGCCATTCCCTGAGTGAAGCTATCCCAATGGGAGTCTCCACCTGCTATTATTATTATTATTATTATTATTATTATTATTATTATTATTATTATTAAATTTTCCTCCGAATAGACATGATATCTTATCGTATGTTTGTGGTTTCAGGGCAGGCGAAATGGCGCTACGGAGGCGCTCCCTTGTCAAGGTGAGTGGACAGATTGACTGTAATGCTAAGCTAGACTGTAGGCCTACCTGGAGCTGGGACGTTTAATCCGTCAATTTCTTAAAACCATCAAATAATCTGAAAAAGAATATCTTTGAGTCTTAATTGCAATCAACAATGTATTATTTTGCATTAAAATACATACTTAGCATAATTATTATTTGCATCCTGTTTCAAATTGGTAGACTATTTATACCTATTTGGTATGCTATTCAACTAATCTAGTGTCACGTGACAGCTGCTTCGGGTGTTAAGTGAGGGCTGAACTCAGCGATGCGAACTATAAATCATATGACCCGATCATCTCTCAGAACATTCTGGAAAGCCTATGGTCTACATCACACTTCCAACTTGACAATTTAGAACTTTTGGTTCAAAATAAGAAGAATTCGCGTTTATATTTATTATCTTCAATCAACTTTCAATTTCCTTGGTTTATAAAAATCCATTTTTCTTTTTGTGATTTAGTCCATAGTATATTTTTTATAAGCTTTTCATGATCCACCTCCCATATGTTATAGCAAAATGTAATATTTCTTTTCATTAAATTTATATTACTCAAATTAAATGTGTTGTTTTTACAACTTACATACGAGAACCTTTCAGACAGACAACATAAAATGTACCCAATTGCATTAGGCGAGAAAACAAGGATTTAAACGCCCTAACCTTCGGAGGGGGAGAAAAGCCGGCACGGCGGTCCCATGTCATAGATTTATGGCATGATAAAGAACCGTCCACTAATCACACTTGTGTGAAGATAAATTATAGGTTAGATTTGACTGACGCTCTTAGGTTCCAACGTTCGTCGCCAGAAGCCGACTGTGGTGGCATCTAGTAACCATATTCAGAAGTAGTTGATCGTTGACGGTGGTGTTTGGTAGCAAAAGTTGGAACTACTTGAAAATCGAATGTCTGCATTCCTTACTTGAATTAAAAACAGATAACACACACTAATACAGCCATCACAATTAACACCGATTATCAGACAGATTCTACACACACCCAAAGCACACGGGGCTACATGACCACGTTGTCGTAGCTCCTAAACTGAGGAACCAACCAACCAAATCCATAAGGAAACGTACGCCAGAGTTGGGGGTACCGGAATCAACCATGACGAAACACATCAAAGTGGATTAAATGAGGTGTTGGCGTCCATTGAGTGTATACTTAATAATAATGAATAGGGGTATATGGACTTTGTGTGTCCACTATATTTAGTAAACAAATTATACAATACACGTAAGTTGAATAAAATTATGTAAACTTAGCTGCACAGTTTCGGTTTCCACACACTGCACGCCTAGGACTGGCTGTTGCAGGCTTCATTAGTCTCCTCGTTGGAATATTGTGGCGCCATCTACTTGTTATTCTGTGGACTGTATTACTACTGGCATGTCTTAAGTTATGCCCGCGACATCTGTTGCTGTTCCTTAATTCGTTGCTTGGTTTAATTAGCGTATGTCTTGTACCGTCAATGCCCTAATATTTGATAAATGTGTGCCAATTGCCCAGGGCAATCTCAACTATTAACGACCAACAACAAATCTCCTGTTTTGTACATAAAAGTGTGTTATTTTAGTGATAAATATTTCATGCAATATTTATTTTAGGTTATGGTGTTTAAATACTTGTTTTCTCACTTACTGTAATTAGGCACAATTTGTGTTGGTCGACTGAAATAGAACTAGACAACACTGAGATATGGCTTCTAAAACTTCAATATTTTACCTACTGTCGACCAAAATATTATGTGCTCTCGAGTTTGAAGTTTGTTTATGAAATAACCAATAATCCTATAGAAAATCCAATAACATTATTATTTTCCTCGTTCTATTTCACTTTAGGTCATGTATATTTGGAATTTTACATTTTAATATTTTTTATCACAGTTGGAACGCAAAACGTTGCCCGTGTTTAAGAGTGTTTCGACCACACGTTAACTTTAAGAATTAATTGAAGGGTTCATTCCAAACACCAGACAGGTCCAAAAATTGACTTTTTGAGATAATTATATCATCTACTTCTTCAAGGCCAGCTCTACGCATAGATAGTATTGCTGTCTACAAAAAGCAGACAGGTCGGGTTATAGACAAGTGTGAACTATTGGAGATTCTACAAATATAATAAAGCCCGACCCAGGAATGTCTGCCGCGACGCAGTTACGCACATCAATTCATTCACACCTCCTCTGGCACACGTGACACGTCCTGACTCCTGGAGTCCCGATGTAGCAACATCGTTCATTCTCTGCTTGGACTTGGCCGTGATAACATAATGCTACGCAATGTAGACGAGAGCTTCGCTCACCCGCTCGTCATTGCGCAACGACTTGGCAACATTACATTGGCTCCCCAAATCAGCAGCGGCTAGTATCGAAGCAGTTTGCTCTTTATATTTAAAATAACATAAAAAGTAAACTACTGGGCGTAGAATTGTGATTCAAGTTTCTATCTACTCAGTAAAATGCTGCATTTCATCCTACTTTTATGTAGAAACCGTATCCGGTCAAACTTGACCCCTCGGTGCGCGTGATATTTCGTTTCGGTGACGCGTGACGCGAGCCGTCAGCCTCCCACTGTTCTGAAGCCACGCCTGTCCGGTCATGTCGCTGCAGAAACCGCTGGGTCGGGCTATACAAGTCCAATGCCTTTCCAATGCTTTTTCAAGATATATAGTTGCCTGGAATGTTTGGCAATCAAAAATGATTTGTACTTTGTCAGGATTTACATAATAAATAACTAAATACTTTTAAAGATTAAAACATTTTTCATTCGTGTACGGTATTCAACTAAGATTTCGACGAATACCAGACAAGTCCAAAGTTATTTTTCTCTAATTAACTTCTTTGCAAATGACAAGGCAAGGAGCTCTTGTTTGATATTGTACCCTTTTATCATCATGTGGAACATGTATTCGTATCCCAGCTAGTTCACGGTCTTTCGAGGTATGGGGCGTTCATCCCACTATACGACCACATGTTCAGGATTTGAGTCTGTCAGGTAACTACTCTACTTGAAAGAAACAACAAATTCCTAAATACATCATTTAATGGTATTATTCATGGCAAAACACAACAAAACATAATATTATCATAATTACTTTCCCATAACACAAAAACAAAATTTATATGTGAGTCTCTTCTCATAAAGTTTGGCCCTCTTCCGCACCCATATCTATCCTAGATATCCTAACACTGATACTCTTCGACATTGACGAGCGTTCATAGTGTCTTTCACATGGCACAATTTAACATAAATTTGCATATCACAACACAAATTACAATTGACTAATCATTATGTGCAATTATTAAAATACTTGTCCGTTCTGAAACGGAACATTTACCTGGAATAACATTGATTTCATTATCTTATTCCTTGCTTAACATGCGTTGCTTTTCCGCGCACATCGTTTTCCTTTCCCATGGATTTCAAACGCTGAAGTGATATACCTTCCCCTCCAAAATACACATAGTTATTGAATTTTAGCTTCACCATACAACAATCTTCTGGGTCTGGTAATGTCATTATTATCATTACACACGTGTCATATCGTTAAATTATGCTACCCATCTGAGCAAATTAACCTAAACTAGGTAATTACTCTTTACAAAATGCATTTTATTTATTTGGTGCAGTTAAGTTGTCCTCAGACAATAACTTGGCCATATCTCACCCGATTACTTTGATCCAACATTCCATTCAAATGGATTAAATGCATATAATTCATTTGATACCATAATATCAAGCATATTTCAATTACTTTCAGAGATAACGAGATTCTTCAGTGTACCAGTACAACCTTAAAAGAACAAATAAAAGGGTCGCGGTCAATTGACTCCCCTCGGCGTGAACACACAAAAGAGTCGTCAAGTTCCGCCCTCTTCAAGATGGCTACCCGGTTGGCTGCCCTCATCTGCCTTCCTGACCGACATTCTACTAGTAAACAAACCTGGCCATGTGCCCACCCTTGGTGCAGCTCTCTCAGATGAACATGATGGGTCGTGACATTATGAAAGGAGTCGATCCAAGTATTTAACACCTACACTTAGGGTATCTAATGGGCTCAATTCGGCTCCTAATTAGTATTCATAGCTAGGGACGGATCTCTAATAGTTTCACCGTTTTTATGGATGTAATCAGTGACTCTTGGACGCCGAGTTTCAAACTGTTATCTCGCGCTGAACGGGTAAGATATATATTAAGGAAATCAACCTGTTTCCTATTCGAAGAAATTGTCTTACCTCCATGGGTAGATCAATTATTACACTGGCTTACCTAGGGTGTCTCATTGTTTTCCCTGGCAGTGAAGACTCTGCTAACAGTGGGTTACAGATGGCATCTGCCCCAACTCTGTTGCGAATATACATGTATGCTCTGAGGCGATACCACATCGTTGATTTGAAGATTGGCCTACTAGATTCATCAACGCGTGAACTATTTTGGATGGTCCCTGCAATTATTGACGGAAATCTATTGATTCTACGTTACATGCTCGCTGGTAGCGGCTAAAACAATATTTCTTTCAGATGACTCGATTCATAACGCACCCATGTCCTCCATTCAATTAATTATAAACCAAGACTTTACGTAGCTCTAAAACATGTATTAATTTACTGGCACTTACATTAACTACCTTAATGGCTCTCAAACACAATAATGTAGCATTTAACATTATTTAATATTTCAATGACACTGAGAAACTCTCTTTATCTCGCTATTATATCTCTCTTTCTCACTTTTCATAATAAAACTGTATTCTTTCATTGGATATGACACAATTTGCACGTATTGACATCGACCTCAGATTATTTATTATTATTATTATTAGTTAACGTTACCGTTACTTTCATCAACATCTTACGCCTAAATGGTCGTAAGTTTATCATCCTCAAAGCAATACATTTATTAACATACGAGGAATGTGAACTCGTATACACATGACTGCAAATTCTTAGTATTTGAGGGAATGACATGGTTGTATGGTGAGCTCTTAAATCATATTAACATATTTGGATGGTACTTTCATTTTTGCTGGATTTATCCAACACGACAGCAATTCACCCACCATTTTGCTTTTCTTCTAAGCCATCATAACACTTTTTACACAGAACATTGAATATGGTTTGCACATGGTAATTACATCTTGTAATACCGGCATTTTACACTTTGAAATACCATACATTATTTTAACACACAATTTTAGACACTTTTAATTATCACTTTTATCACTAACTATACAGGTAATTTACACACGGAGCTTTGCTGGGCTTTCCACTATTGCATGACTTCAGAGATGCGACGCTGCAAACTTCTGACAACCGCCTGTCTCCCCCCGAAAGTCTACCTCGAGTACGTGTGCTCATCCCCCGTCTCCTATAACTCCTATCTTCAATCTTGTAGTGCGCTGCTCAATTATATATCACAAATACTTGTGATGCCTTCCAGGTTCCCGTAATCTGTAGTGTATGTTACCATTACATACGATACTTTAGAGATCATAACTTTTCCTGTGAATAAGTTCATTGTCTTCCAAAATCATACTGCAATATCTCTACGCTGTAACGATTACTAGTCGCGTATACTGCCTGCTTATATGTCTGCCGTATACTGTTTATAATATTACTGCAGAATTACTTGTACTATGCTGCCTAATGCACCTTTTATTGTTCATCACAAAAGATTCTGTTCGTACGACTTGCATAATGCACGCACTTTACCGTGTGGCTGGACAGCATGTCGTCCCACAAGTTGCGTTAACGAAGAACTGAACTCTCTTCTCCTTCCTCCCCCATATAAGGATTTCTGACGAAAAGTAGTCCACTTGCATCTCAGGAGATACTCTTTTCTGAAATATCGCTTTTACTGACAAGGTAAAGCGTGATTCTTAGTCGTCTTTTCATGGAAGTTCCAGATCCACTTGCGTGCTGGCAATTCCTTCGTTCAATTAATTAAAATTAATTTCTTTCCTCCACGGCGTGGTAACGCTATCTTGGGTGAATCCCCTCTTGCTACGAGACTGACCAATGCCCCTCCGCAGAATGAGTGTGAATATGCTCATAATCACATACAGGCCTTAATTTAGGTGTGCAGATACTCCTAAATTACCTCTCTTCGAATATAAGTATCTGGGTGTAAGTCTCATCCCATTAGAATGCTTCATTTGGCAGTAATTAATTAATTTCTGTAGATGATCATCCCCTCTTCTCTCGTCTGCCTTGTCGAACGGGGGTTTACATGGTCATTATTCACTGTCTTCTCACTCCACTGTCGCCAAGAAATAGTTCGCTGGCGTCACGTCTGCTCCTCCCACTTTTAAATCCAATCTATTAGCTGTCAAGTTGGCTCTGTTTCTGTAGTTTTTGCTAGCATGTTCATATATTGGCTTGCAGTTTACTCAATATTCCAACTTTTTACTGCCTAAAATTCCCGTTCTGGACATGGAATTAAGCTTTTATTAGTATAAGCTGTTATTATCTCATTGCTCCTTGGGTTCACTGTGGCTGTTCCCCCTCGGAGATCAATGGTTCGATTCTTAGGAAAATCATGGACCTGATCTTTCCTCTATAGAGACCCCGGTTCGATGCCAGTCAGCCGTGTCCCAGTGGGCACAATATATATATTTCCACAAGGACATCCGCCCGGCATTCCGGGAGACCATAAAGATCCAGAATACTATACAGTCTAGGTACATTGTTGCTCTACAGTACATAATATACATTACGATACACCATTTAAATGGTTATGTAGCATGTTGATGGAAGCTCTCAATGTGCCCAAGCAGATCTTGTCAAGATCATCCTCGATGATGCCAAGCTTCTTGAGGATATCCACGACGAACTTGTAAGATGTTCCACGAGCTCCGAATAGAAGGCCATTCATTTTCCATGCATTTTTAGGTAAGTTATATCTCTCACTCAAGTGAGGTATGCATGGTCGGTAAATAGCCTCTTTTTCCTCGTTGACTCGTACGGCTTGCGGAATGTCCACTTCCATTCCAAACCCCTTCCGTTCTTCCTGTCAATGGCAACGATATCTGCTCTACGGTGACTACCATTTTCCGAAATGCAGTGCACTTCCTCATAAACTTCCCATTTCAATTTCCTCAGGGAAGTGGCAATTGATGATCGAACTCTGTGATGGCGGGAATTTCGTAAAAGTTCTCCTTTAGAACATTGGCCCAGGACATGCCCTAGCGTCTCTGGTTGGTCACATCCTGGTTGTCGGCATAGGGTTGTGTGCTGACTTTTCCCCGGCACAGCTCTCACCGCTGAGATGTTGCAGGGCATTTTGATGGCATTCGTTCATTCAGAGCACGATAAGCCTTTTGGCATCTGATCTGAGATAATACTTTTTAAAAGTTAGTCAGTCAGCTTGAGCCCCGTGTTCGCCAACTGTTGAGAGCTATCCTCATAAGAAATATATTTCCTTTATGTGCAATGTAAAGCTGTTATTGAGACAACAGTAGGTCTAAAAGCAAATTTTATTTAATTCAGCACAAATGAAACTACACTGAATTTTTAAAATTTTTGAACAATTTAATTTTTGGGCTTGTCTGGTTCTTGGAATGAACCCTCCAATTTCTCCCTTTAATTCTTTAAGTTGACGCGTGGTTGAAACACGCCTAAAAACGGGTTCTTTTTGCGTTCCAACTGCGATAAAAAAGAATGATAGTCAGTCTGAAAGACTAGACTTCATATCATTTAAAATGCTACAAATGCTGAAAAATGCTGGGTGAAAGCCTCATGATCATGCAGCGAACTGTGTGAACTCAAAGTTCATTAGTAAGTGCAAACCAAGGTCAAACGAGGTAGCTGGCTGGATGATATCACGCTCACCGGAGCGCGCCGGGAAAGGAGGGAGCTCAAGCGGTATTATGACGTCACACACCTCAGTGCATTCTTGGTACATTTCGTCCCGTCGCCGTAACGTAACGCCAGACCTCAGCGTAACGACGAAGTCGACAAGATCATTTAAAATGATAAAATGTAAATGTAAAATTTCCAAATATACAGGGTGTATATGATATGATGGAAGTCCGTTACACTGGTGATAGAACATGGTATTCTAAACAAATATCTTCATGAAATTCAGTCGGATCTTAATTAGTGTAGGTGGAATTTAATCACAAAAATCGTCGGCCAATGTCTTGGAAACGGGCTTACACTTCGTTCCCCTCAGCAGCACAGCTGACTATTCCCCGTCACCCTCCCCTCCAACGCTAAGGAATGTTGACAAGAGTCTGAAGTTGAGTGACCTCCTCGTCTTGTCTGCCAATGACATTGAAATACACAAACCGAGCCTATGAACAGCTGTTTCACACCTTCATGGGGAGTGGCTACATGACTAGTGATGGTGGATCTGTTTAGGATTTTGCCATCCTCATGGCCTATGCATAGAAAATGGAAATCCTAAAGATTTGGTAAATTAATTTAAGTAACTGTTGGTCAATCTTTGTGTGAATACAGTGCAACAACTGTAATAAAAATATTAATAATACTATTATTATAATACTAGGCTTCTACTACTGTACTAATAATAGTAATAATAGAATTTTAGACACACTAACTTCTTTAATGTGGGGCTACTTGACCACGTTGTCGTAGCCCCTAAACTATAGAACCAACCTAAGTTCCTTTATGTTTTTTTTTTGTTTGTTTGTGTGTCGAGTTGCCAGACCTTTATTTTGAGCACTCTACCATCAGAGCTACACATGCTGACTCTTATTATATTATTATTATTATTATTAGACTATTATTATTATTATTATTATCATTATCTACATGGGGTGCTAGTATTGAGGCAGCTTACCATCACCGGCCCATATGCAAGTCGGGGCGTGAATGCGCAGCGGTCCAGCTGTTGGCCTCTCACCACGGCGGACCGGGTTTAATTCCCGGTCAATAAATGTGAGATTTTCGAAGTGAAATGCCATGTCCTGTGGTTCGGATTCCACATAAAAAGGAGGTCCAGTAGCTCATGATGACGAAATTTACGGTCATGTAAAACCACAAGCTTCCTTACTTCCCACCATCTGCAGCCACAAGATGATTTCCAGTGGCATCCCACGAGCCCCAAGTTGGAATGTCCCTTCATAAGACCACGGCTGCTTTCTTTCCAACCCCCGTGGTGTAGGCATGCACATTTAATCGTACACCATGATCGCAGCAAGTCCGGTGATTGGAGGTCCACTCAGCACCGACAGTGGCTATCCTGAGTTTGGATTTCCCTGGATTCTTCCAGGCGCTTTCCAAGCACATGCTGGGATAGTTTGTACTTGGAGTCCCGGAGCACCAACCTCATTCACGACCCTAATAACTACAGCTACACATACTACTACAGTCACCACAGAAACACAGTTTATCAGACAAATCCAACACTCACCAAACTACACGGGGCTGATAATCAAATGTCCCAAGCCCCTAAAATGAATTAACAACAACCATCACAACAAGCTTTCAAGTCTCTTCCATCATCATTGTTACCAAAAATATTTATTTAGGCCTACTGAACGTCCTAAACAATTGGAACCCTACTTAAAAAGTGATAGTCAGTCTGAAAGACTAGACTTTGTGTCATTTTAAATGCTACAAATGCTGAAAAATGCTAGAAAGGCTGGAGGCTTCTCGCTTCGCTCGAAGCCAAAGACTCTTGACATGTTAGAAAATTATCTGCATAATACTTATCTTGCTTACCTTGTTTCAAATTACTCGCGAAGGGGAAGTGCAAACCAAGGGCAAAGCAAGGTCCAGCGCGGGGGATGCCGCACGCTCACCAGAGCGCGCGGGGACTTGTCCCTTCCATCCAGTCTAAAAACACTTATAATGGGCGATGTATTGAAGATAGAGATATGCTCTCGCGGACTTTTTTGTAGAACTTTTCATGCTGACCAATTCTTACGCTCATAGTATATTGATATTTTTAACGGTTTGCCCAGAGTAAGCTTAAGAAGCGCACGGACGCCAAGTTTGTTTTCGACTTTTTCACTGAAATCGTTACTACTTTGCTTTCTTTGATCATACATAAATTATTTTCTACAGAATCTTTCCTCGAGATATCCTTCACAGAATGGTGAAAACCGCATCAAAATCCATCCAGTGGTTCTCGAGATTACCCGTTACATCCAAGAATCGGGGATTTTTGTCATACTAACCAAGTAGAGATTGTCGGGGTACACATGCACCGAGCGGTACTATGACGTCACACACCTCAGTGCATCTGAGTACATTTCGTCCGTCACCGTAACGTAACGCCAGACCCCAGCGTAACGACGTAGTCGACAAGATCATTTAAAATGATAAAATAAATAACATTCAGTAAAGATATACTCTTATAATGTGTATAATAATAATAATAGCAATAATAATAATAATAATAATAATAATAATAATAATAATAATATGTTGTTGGGCACACTATTTTTATTTTTGGCGGGGTTGTCGAGATTCCGGTATGTTGTGTTCACAGAATTTCATGTACGTGCCATTACATCCATCGGCATAAGGCTGTCGTATTTGTTCACCTTCATGTATTACATGACTCAGACTAGATCGAACTCGCGAGAAGGTTAGCACTCTAATACCTGAGCTCACAGCCTCACCATCATTTAATTGTTATTATTGTTTTATACAGTACATATAACACATTGCTGGTAAATCACAACATAACTAAACGGGCTGCAGGGAACCAAAGTATTGCTATTGAAACAGCCACTTCTAAGTTGGAAGTCGAAATCGCCCATGAATTTCCAGACGATTCAGGTTGTTGAGAGAACTACTGCCTTCTGCATTAGTTTGTCCATTTGAGTATCCAGAAGCAGTTCTTCAAGGTATGGAGCAAGGTACTTGGGATCACGCCCGTATTTGAAACAATAATAAGTATGGTCTTTAACCGTTGTAAATGCCATTGCCTTTTGATAGGGCCAACCAACTCGCTATATTTGCTTTAATGTTATTATTATTATTATTATTATTATTATTATTAAAATAATAAATAACCCCTGGCACTACAGCCCGTGAAGGGCCTAGGCCTACCAAGTGACCGCTGCCCAGCCATTTGGCCTGCAGATATTGGGATGACGCGTGATCAGCGCATCGGGTCCCTTCGGCCGTTAATCTTGGTTTTCGTGATCGGGGTGCTGCCTCACTGTCAGACCACTACGCAATTGTCCTCACGAGGCCGAGTGCACCCCGTTCCAGCCCTCACGTCAGTTTCTAAATTCCCTGACGGAGCCGGGAATCGAACCCGTGGCCTCTGGGTGAGAGGCAGGCGCGCTACCCCAACACCACAAGGTCGGCTATTATTATTATTATTATTATTATTATTATTATTATTATTATTATTATTATTATTATTATGTAGGCTACATGTGGTACCATACTAGTATTAAATCTTGAAAGTAGTTTTCCATGGTTTCCCACTTCTACCCCAGGCAATTGTTGGGATGGTTCCTAACTTAAGGCCACGGCCGCCTCCTTCCCAATCCTCACCTGAATTACAAATACCCACATTACTAAAAAAAACACAAAAACACAGGTTATCAGACAAATTCTTCCCACACTCAAACACATGGGGCTAAATGACCAAAATTGCCAAGCCTCTCAAACAAAACATCAAGTATATTCCTTCCGTCTTAAATGCTAGTTCTGAACAGAATACGGAATGTCGGAATTTTTTCACATTGCATTTCATTAAAGTGCCGGATGGCAATGACACTTACAAAGTAGGCTACACAATACTACCGGTCATAACGTCCCAAGACATTGCGTGCAATTTCAGCAACAACAACAGCAACAACAACAACAACAGCAATACAAATTTTCTTACGAGACGGGTATCGCTCGCTTTCCTCGTAACAGCTGATACCTCCCCTCAACCAGTAAGGTCAACGCTCCGATTACGTAACAACTTCTCCTCCGCGCATCGTCCCGCCTCGCCTCGCCCCGCCTCGCCCCGCCTCGTTTCCCCCAGCCTGCCGCCTCACCTTCTGTTTGAAGAATTTTGGAAAAAACTAAAAACATTCACTTTTTAATGATACATTTTCAATTTAAAGATAGGTGACAATTTTTTTTACCTAGGAAGCTTACAATAGTCTCTTCTATCACCAGTGTAACGGACTTCCATCATATCAATTACACCCTGTATATATACATAAATTATATATAAACTTTTGAATTGACTGTGGTTTTGGGGTCTGGGGGATGTGAAACGCGAAGATATGTCGAAATTTTCCGGAAGTCGAAATATGGTACCCATTGCAATAGTTAGCTTTCTAATGAAATCTACCTAAAAAAGGTTTGTCGCTACGTACCTTTCCTGTGATACAATCTCAGATTTTTCAAGTAACATTTAAGAAAAAAATCATAACTTTCTTACTATGAAAATAATTACTGCCCTGAGAAATAGAGTATCTTCTACCAACATCAGGCAATCTAAAAATAAATTCTTGATCTGTTGCGATCATTAGTTCATTATCTATGGCGTGATAAGTTTTATATCTGCAAAAATTTAGATTCACGCAAAAATATCGTAATTGTGAAAATTGGGCCATGTGTTAATTATTTATGGCTTTATATCTTTACACCATCATAAAGAGCGGAGAATTCTCTATAAGACCACGCGAACAGTTTCTTAGATTTGTCACTTTCAATTATTGGGAAATGGCAACATCGCCGGGGTGGAAGATGACGAAGCTAATTGCAGGATATAGGAGTACGAGTGAGAGGCAAATACTACATTTAATTCCATACTGTATTTTAAGGTAGATACGCTCTTTAGGTGGAAGGTAGCCTACACTTGCACCAGGAGTACACTTCGGGGAGGGGGAGCAGCCCAGCGAAATTACAGACCCTCGCACACAGGAATGTTCAGTCAGTCGAGTGCTATAAGTGTCCAAGTGAATTGCTCTCAACAGGACCACGCAAGACCCTAACCAGATCAGTAGCCTGTACAATACAATCTGAATTGACCATTTACAACAACCACATATTCACTCCAAACAGGCAAATTCCGGAGGTCCTTCACCACTTCCAGTATCTTAACAAGGCATCACATTGACCACAACTGACAAATACTAACGAGTTGTATTATCTCAACTAATACTGCAACTAAATAAGTGTACATATTGTGAATATTTTCACCTAGAGGTTTATTATGTGTGTGCGCTAAGCCGGCCGTGACTAGCGCAGATAGCGGCCGCGCGTACCTGGTTCAGCCGTTGGTTTGACGCGCACTTTCACACTTTTACCAAACATGTTCAATAATGTGTACTTACAGTGCTCATAGACGATGCTGAAAATGTATTCCCTCTCTTGTAACACACACCTGACATCTTCTGATGAAAGAATGTCTCTAAATTCTTTTATTATTTACGGAGCCTGTTTCCTTGAATCGTTGAGCGAGCCTCCGAATTGTACTGGCATTAGGCACAGGTCTTCCATGAAACTTGATTCAGAATTTTCGTCTTCTTTCAGAACAAGATTTTCTGCTTTTCATATACGAATTATGGATAATGACAACTGTCACATTCTAGCGAATTATTTTGGGGCACTTCTCAACTGCGAAGTTCCAAAGTCCACTTTTACTTTTGAAGACATCGTGAAAGTTCATCCAGATTCATTACCACCTACGAAGGAAGGAATCAAACAAATTATTCAATCGCTGAAGGACTACAAGGCACCAGGCGAAGACTCTATAATCGCCGAACTTTGGAAATATGCTGGTGACAAGACGTTAGATAAACTATTGGAAATTATCTGCGAAATTTGGGAAACAGAGAGACTCCCCAACGGCTGGAATTCTGCCTTGATTCACCCCCTTCTTAAGAAAGGGGATAAAACAGACGTAAATGACTACCGTGGCATTTCCCTCCTTCTGATAACCTATAAGGTTCTCTCGAGATCTCTTCTGACTAGAGCAGAGAAACAACTAGATCCACAACTGGGAGAATATCAAGCCGGTTTCCGGAAAGGGTGATCATGCGTCGAACAGATTATAAACCTCAAATATACCCTCTCCTATTTGAAGATCGGGAATAAGAAATTTGTGGTGACCTTCGTAGACTTTAAGAAGGCCTATGATTCTATTGGTCGCAACACCCTGATCCGAATCCTAAAATAATTTGGCCTGGGCAACAAACCCAGAGCGATCTTCCAACAATCGCTGACCAACACCACCTCGAAGGTGAAGTTTAGGGGCGAATTATCAGACACCTTTGAAATCATGACAGGAGTAAGGCAAGGAGATGGTCTCTCACCAATACTCTTCAACTGTGTCCTCGAGAAGGTTATCCGTGAGTGGCGTAAAGAAATCAATAAACAAGGAATTGCAAGCGGAGTCAGACTGGGATACAGAAGCCGGAACATCACAATTGACTGTCTAGCCTTTGCCGATGATCCTGCAATCATTTTTGATTCATTAGAGACAGCCACGGAACAGATTAATCAGCTTAGTGCACAAGCAGTGAAGGCAGGACTCCAGATCTCCTTTGAGAAGACTGTGTTCATAACTAATATCGAACCGGCGCCCAAACACCTTGCTGTGGAACAAGGAAAATTAAGTGAATTGCAAAGTTTAAGTACCTGGGAGAAATTATAACACCTAATGTATCAGAGAAAGAAGCATTCACATCACGCATGAGCAAAATGGAAATGGCCTACCATTTAAATAAGGACATCTATAAGGAAAGGTCAATATCCTTCAACGCAAAACTAAAACATTACTGCAGTGCCATCCGTCCGGAGGTCTTGTATGCATCTGAATGCCTCACGATGAACAAAAAAGGCTTGGTCGAAAAACTGGAGGCTAGAGAAAGGAAAATTTTGAGAAAGTTATTGGGTCCCATCAAAAACAATGAGGAATACAGAAGACAGCATAACCATGAACTGTATACTCATGTGGAGAAGATAAGTGACGTCATCCGGAAGAGAAGGATAATTTTTTTGGACATGTGAAACGAATGAGCCCAGCGAGACTGACCAACCGCAACATAACTTCCTTTCAGGAGAGGAAAACAAAATGGGCCTGGTTCATTGAACTGGATAAAGATCTGAAAGAAGTGGGGATTACACCAACAGACATTCAGGAGCGCGCCCCACTCAAAAGGAAACTTCAAGGTTGCAGAGTTTTCCAAGAAAAACCGAAGCTGAAAACGGGAAAGATTTGGACCCAGGAACGGAAGGAAGTCCACCGAGAACGAATGCGGGCGTACTGGGCAAACATCAAAGCCAGTAGGAGACAGTTGGAATGACGCGGTCCATAGATGGCCTATATGAAATGAATGAATGAATTAATTACGGATATACACACATTCGCGCAATGTGAATTGGTGTCTAGGCATGAACAACAATCCCAGTAATCACAATTCTCACTAAACGTACAACACTAACGTCTAAGCTTTGCAGATACACGTCCATATGAATGACAAAACACGTGTGAACTAACGATATGTGTCAGCGGAGCAGGTTATTGCACCGGCTGCACCGAGTGCGCGCTGCCGTGATCTGCGCTAGACACAGCCGGCCCAGCTTGCCGTGTTTACTGGCGCGCACACACATAATAATCCTGTTCATAGATTTTATAGCCTAAGTGTAATGGATCTGATGATGATCGCTTGACGATCGAAACTGGTCATCCCAGTGTCTTATTAATCTCACGTAATTTTTTTAAGATTTAGGGATTACCCCATCTCATTTGGGTACATTCGTGTTGACCGACTGAAAAGCATCAAACTTTTGTTTTCTAAGGCAACACTGCAAAATGGCTTCTAACTCCATAATAATAATGATACACAACATTGCAATTTGAGACGGTCTGGCAACGTCGCGCTATCTTGATATAACCACCACACTGGGATATCATACTGCGAGGAGTTGATGAGACCAACAACCATGGTTCAGTTGTCCGGCGAACCAAGCCTTGGTCAGATGACGATGGAGTGGGGCGGCCGTGGTCAGGAAGAAAGACGCCTGATTTGGATGTAGTGACGCCCAATGGCGGCATCCTGGCGTCCTGGTGAGGTCGTAGATGGAACAAGTCATGGGGTCCGGTCAAAATAGACATTCACCACTGCATAAATTCCCAACAAGCTGAATTTTTACATGAACGTTGGGGATACCATTATAATGAAATTGTGAAAAGTCCCTATCGATCACATGTGTGCAAAAAAATGTATGCAAGGTCAAAGATCATAAACATGGGTTTGTTGGATTTTTAACGAAACGGTTAGTTTTATGATAAAAACAAGCGTGTTCAGTAAAGAAGATAATTATAGCCTACTTTCTCCTAAATGCATGGGTATTGTTATAATTCTTTGTCCTTTTCAAGGAGTGTAATTGAATGTTGGTTGTAGTAGCTTGTTGAAATACAACGTGCTATACGGATATTAAACTGGAATATGAGGTGCCCTTTGCTACTGCTACCTCTGTAAAAAAAACACATTCAATTAGGTTTCACTGTGTTTGAATTGACATGAGGAATCGATTTGCATACACACATGGCCGCTTTCTGCCAACTATTGGGCTGATGACATTGTAGTTGAGTCAAAAGACGCTCACTATATGAATATATGTTGTTGCAAAATTTGGTAGAGATCGGATGAATAGGTTAGTCGTAATGTGATTTAAGCTTTGAACATTTGGGTGACCGCCAATATGTTTCGGTCAAGATGGCGGCGATATAAAACATAATACTGTGGTGCTCTTTGCTAGTGCTACCTCTGTACCAAATTTCGTTCAATTCGGTTTCACCGTGTTTGAACTGATAGAGGGAATCTATTTACACACATACATGGCCGCCATCTGCACACTATTGTGCTGATGATCTTGTAGTTTGGTCACAATACGCTTCCCACATAAGGGTATGTTGTTGCAAAATTTGGTAGAGATCAGATTGTTAGGTTGGTCGTAATTTGATTTAAACGTTTAACATTTGGGTGGCCGCCATTACGTTTCCGTCAAGATGGTGGCGATATAAAACATAACACTCAGGTGCCCTTTGCTAGTGCTACCTCTGTACCAAATTTTGTTCAATTCGATTTCACCGTGTTTGAATAGATTTGCACACATACATTGCCGCCATCCAAAAAATATTGGGCTGATGACCTTGCAGTTTTGTCAAACGATTCTTCATAATTAAGGATATAAAACTGCTAAATTTGGTAGAGATCAGATGATTAGGTTGTTCGTAATTTGATTTATGCTTTTAACATTTGGGTGACCGCCATTACGTTTTTGTCAAGATGGCAGCGATATAAATCATGACACCAAAGTGTCCTTTGCTAGTGCTACCTCTGTACCACATTTCGTTCAATTCGGTTTCATCGTGTTTGAATTGATAGGGGAAATCGATTTGCACACATACATGGCCGCCATCAGTTAACTATCGGGTTGATGACCTTGTAGTTTAGTCAAGAGACGCCCGCCATACAAAGGTATGTTGTTGCAAAATTTGGTAGAGATCGGATGATTAAGTGAGTCGTAATTTGATTTAAGCTTTGAACATTTGAGTGACCGCCATTACGTTTCCATCAAGATGGCGGCGATAAATCATGACACTGAGGTGCCCTTTGCTAGTTCTACCTCTGTACCAAATTCCGTTCAATTCGGTTTCACCGTGTTCGAATTGATAGGGGGGGGGAAGATATTTACAGTACACACAATCACACACACACTCACACACTGACAGACACTCACACTATATTTGGCCCTGTAGTGATCTCATAAGTCTGCTTTCATTTTTTGCAAAAATCGAAAGTAGGCTAATAGATCAGACAAACATTGCAGATCATGCAATTGAAATGAAAATCCACAGCCTGCTTCTAGTCTTCGACTGGGTCAGGAATGGAATGAATGAAGCCCCCATCTAGCGGCGAGAATATGGACTGTGCCGGCTGCCGAGGCCTCATGCACTCATCTGGGGCAATAATTAAATGAATGACAGATGAAATGAAATGACAGTGGAGAGTGTTGCTGGAATGAAATTTTGACAGGGAAAACCGGAGTACCCGGAGAAAAACCTGTCTGCCTCCGTTTTCTCCAGCACAGATCTCACACGGAGTGACCGGGATATGAACCAAGGACCCAGCGGTGAGAGGCCGGCGTGCTGCTGCCTAAGCCACGGAGGCTTTAGCAGATCATGCAATTATCTACAAAAATTGTCCTTACACGTTTTCCCTTAAGATTCACTATTTCTGAGTAAAAGCGATTCTAAAATTTACTTAAGTTGTATTCCCCATAATATGCACACGTTTCCACGCCACCCATGAGGTAGTGTACTTGACGCGTTTTTTTTAACGTGGTTTCCCCAGTAGGCCTATTCCACGGTCTGTTTTACTTAATTTTACTAGAGTGTAAGGTCTTCTCATTCAAACTCTTCTTCTTCCTCTTCTCGTTCTTGTTCTTGTTCTTCTCTTCTATCTTCTTTATCTTCTTTTCCTTCTTAATCTGCGTTGACATAAATTGTTCTAACAGCGATACGTCAGTTGTTTCGTCGTTGATTTAAGGATCTTCTTCTGTGAAACTGTGATGATAACCATTTGCCAGGTCCTTTTCCAGCCAGCACAGATGTCAGGAACCTTAACCATGCCGATGGCTCAGTGCTAGAAACTCTACAACTCACGTGCCTCTATCATGAAAGCATTACCAATATCGGCATAAAGAAATATGCCATGTCATATCCGTCAATATTAAAAAATATTCGTGATACGAGAAAATCGCAATGAGCAATGCGTTTACTTCACAAAAATAGTTACCAAAGTGACAAACCTAAGAACATGGTTTCACAACAAATCTAATAGCTTAACGTATTACCAAACCACTAATATCAATCAGTAGTTGCAACTCCCGAGGTAAACAAAAACTTGCCAAAAAAACACGAAGCTAGCGAACACCAATATAACCACACAAAAATGATAGGCCTATGCATTAAGGCTCCAACTCGTGTAACCCTCACGACGAAATAATTTGAAACACAATATAAAGTGAGGACCAATGTAGCCTCCGGATCTGCAAATTTACTGGACAAGTGCATAACTTAAAAAAAAAAAAAAAAACAACAGCTGATCGCACGTTTCGGAGTGTTTTAAAATGACGGTGAAAGCTAGCTTCCCCACCGCATTGTCACGGTTGGACATTCAAAAATAATATCCACAAACAAAGTGATCAATCTCGACGAATGGCTGATTCAACATGTGGGAAGTGTGTGTCATTAACTCCTATATATTTTGACAACCTGCCCCCTTTCCAAATACGAAAATCAGCGACATCATTTCCCACCTGAAATACAAGCTCAATATACCGTACGTCTGTTGTCGCTGATACCATGACAGAGTAGACGTATTATCGTGCAGGGAGTGAACTCGTCAACTGTCGCATGTGGACCGCGCCCCCGTAAGACCAATATCAAGTAGCCACCGCCACATGTCGTAACACACACCGGCACACCTCGACAATCGTCATCGAGGAAGTGAAATAGTCAACCATTCCGATGGAATAATCAGCAAGAGTGAAGAAACGAGCCCGAACTTGTAACTCCGGTAGCATCGCATCGGTGGTGGAATGTGGGCACTGGACGGTTAGGTAATTGCCGATCAAGTTACACAATATTACCTTCACCTCTAGCACAACAATAACACACGAATTGATCACGCCATTGCCACAGAAATGTGGAATTATACCACTCTGACTTCGCAGATTAGGGACAGAACACCTCGTAGTTCCGCCCCTTAAAACAACAATAACTTCGCAGGATTCATTAACGATACAAATTCAAATACAACTAGATACTGAAAAATATACAATCATAGAATAAATACAACAACATTACCAATAGTCCCACAAGTAGCCTGCAGGGACACCTTAGTTGGGTACCTTCTAGAGTAATGCTGGTTGAGAAATAGTACACTATCCTCTTCGCTCTTACGGCGAACATACTTGGAGGGGTGGGAGGAGGTGGGAGGAATTAAGCAGTCTCCGTGTCAAAAGGAGGATTGGTTATTGGAAAGTAACCACCTCACTGACATGTCTGTGCATAGAGACTGCTTAACCATTGATGGGTCTTCTAGGACCACGCCGAATCAACACTTATTGGTCTTCATGTTTGCCCAATAACTCTCCATATGCAACGATTGAGCGAGTCTTCGATGCTGCGACCAGACGTGTCTGGTAGGTCTTATCTCCTATCTCTCAAAACCCCGTGTATGGGTGATTTTCCTAATTTCCTCTCGTTCCTTGAGATACTGAAGCCAAAGGAATAGTAGAAGAAGCTAAGAAGGACTCGTATATTGCTCTTCATCCCAGGAAGCAAACGCAGACACACTATATAAATATGGAAGCATGGACGTAAAACTAGTAGGGTATATAAGCCGGTTATGGGCCAGGGGCTAATGTGCAAGATGGCAGCCGCGCGCAACTTCCCCATGCTGTTCTTATGGAGGGAGAGTCATAGCTGGGCCAGGGGCTAATGCTAAAGATGGCCGCCATACCCTGAGGCAGTAGGATGACGTCATAAATAATGTTTACCAGGAGACTGATGACCTACACCTAGTATATTTGAATATTTTAAAGCAATGATTAACAAGTGATGTAACCGTGCCTTACAGAGTTATGACCTACCGTAACTACAACCCTCTGACCGAGGACTGACATACAACTAGTCAGAGCTTGTTCAATCAGACAGTTAATGTTCTGTTTGTATAACAATTACACTTTCGCTAGACGGTGTTGATAACAGATTCTGTATGCTATGTCAATGTTACATTCATTGATATGGCGAGCGAGCACTGCAAGTCTCAGACCTTGAGAAGAGCGAGTGTGCTTTGGTATGCGTGCGCAAGACATACTTGTTAGAAGGGAAGGGAGGAGGAAGAATCCGTTAAACGTTGTTGTTGTTGTTTCATTTGAAAGGTTTGGACAACGTGATCATTTAGCCCCGTGTACTTGAGTGTGGAATTAGGTCAGATAGGTACCATTCCAGTATTTACCTTGAAAACCATGTCCTGGATGGCTGAGGTAGGAATTGAACCCACCTCTCTTCAGTTTACCATTACGACTTTGAGTGTTTCCATGTTCCAACCCAAATTTAATTTCTTGGAATCGAACCCGGACCTCTGTGTGATAGCCAAGAACGCAATCCAGTACACCACCTGAGCCGTTTATTGTCTAACCACTTAGTAGATGAGGCCATGGTGATTGTTGTGACGTGCAAACCTCTGGACCATAACAAATCAACTAATTTCCCTTTCTCTCTCTCACATGGTGGGATATGTTTTACACACATACTGCAAGCCAACCAGAACGTTAAAAAGGTAGAAACCGCCGTTAACATCATTGCAGGGGTTGTAGCCTTATCTTATAGAGATGTAGCCAGTACTCTACAACCCTCTGTGAGGGGTTTAACATCAACCAGTCAAAGCTCGAGTATGCCATGATGATGTAACTCCTGTAAGTTAACTATAAATGCTATACGTAAACTCTTATCACAGGTGTATCAACAAGCTTTGCAAACTTGGATGACGAATACACCTCAAAGGTCTACTCTCCCTTCGTAAAGGGCACCACGCATTATAGTTAAGCATAGAGAAGCTAAAGCTTTACCAAAACCGAAAACTCCAGTCATGCAAAGCTTATCATCTAGGCATACTTGAGCTTTGACTGGTTGATGTTAAACCCCTCACAGAGGGTTGTAGAGTACTGGCTACATCTCTATAAGACAAGGCTACAACCCTTGCAATGATGTTAACGGCGGTTTCTACCTTTTTAACGTTCTGGTTGGCTTGCAGTATGTGTGTAAAACATATCCCACCATGTGAGAGAGAGAAAGGGAAATTAGTTGATTTGTTATGGTACAGGGGTTTGCACATCACAACAATCACCATGGCCTCATCTACTAAGTGGTGAGACAATAAACGGCTCAGGTGGTGTAGTGGATTGCGTTCTTGGCTATCACACAGAGGTCCGGGTTCGATTCCAAGAAATTAAATTTGGGTTGGAAGAGGGAAACACTCAAAGTCGTAATGGTAAACTGAAGAGAGGTGGGTTCAATTCCTACCTCAGCCATCCAGGACATGGTTTTCAAGGTAAATACTGGAATGGTACCTATCTGACATAATTCCACACTCAAGTACACGGGGTAAATGATCACGTTGTCCAAACCTTTCAAATGAAACAACAACAACAACAACAACGTTTAACGGATTCTTCCTCCTCCCTTCCCTTCTAACAAGTATGTCTTGCGCACGCATACCAAAGCACACTCGCTCTTCTCAAGGTCTGAGACTTGCAGTGCTCGCTCGCCATTACAATGAATGTAACATTGACATAGCATACAGAATCTGTTATCAACACCGTCTAGCGAAAGTGTAATTGTTATACAAACAGAACATTAACTGTCTGATTGAACAAGCTCTGACTAGTTGTATGTCAGTCCTCGGTCAGAGGGTTGTAGTTACGGTAGGTCATAACTCTGTAAGGCACGGTTACATCACTTGTTAATCATTGCTTTAAAATATTCAAATATACTAGGTGTAGGTCATCAGTCTCCTCGTAAACATTATTTATGACGTCATCCTATTGCCTCAGGGTATGGCGGCCATCTTGCGCATTAGCCCCAGGCCCAGCTATGATTCTCCCTCCATAAGAACAGCATGGGGAAGTTGCGCGCGGCCACCATCTTGCGCATTAGCCCTTGGCCCATAACCGGCTTATATACCCTACTCAAACTGTAGCAGTATGCTAAACAAAGATTAAATGAGGGATGTACCGGTTCAGGAAAACACCCAAGAAACCAGCCTACATTCAACAAAAGATTGGACCCCACTGACCACAAACGAGGTTCAAAACATCATTGACAGGACAAAGATGAAGAAAGCTGATGGACCAGACAACATGCAGTGAGTATATTAAGGACCTAGTGATTGGAACTAAAGACGTCACAAAACTCCTAAACTCATTAACAGGAATGGAAAAATTGTTCTCCGATCACAAGCTTGAAATCAAAGTTTCAAAAACGGTAATGATCGTGTTTAGATAACGAAGGAAGGTTCCAGCAGCGACAGAAATTTTCATCAAGAGGAAAATAAACATCGTAAAGGAATTCAAATATTTGGGTATCACGCTCCAAACAAGTGCTACATGTTTCACATATCATGTGATAGAGAGATCAACGCATTCGGTACGGGCAATGCATGAGATTAGATACTTGAGAACCCTCAGCTTAGAGACTGCAATGGCTCTTTTCAGAAATAAAACAATCATGGCTATTCTAATAGATGACATTGAAATCATTTGTCAACCAACACCTTACAGAAAAGAACCTTTCCTCACTAGAAAGAGTGAAGGCATTATTCATAAAGAAAGCAATCGGAGTGTCAAGAACTACCAGGTCACAATTCGTCTACCTAATGGCACGAGAATCATTATTATAGGAGACCTTATGAACTATTTACCTCTTCCAAACACCAGAGCCTCGGGGAAGGCTACTAACATCATTGAAGAAAAAACAGAAGACATCCCTCAAGAATGTTATGGAACAGATCTGGTTTTTGAAAAATTTTCTCTGTGAACTGTTGGTATGGTACTACTCAGTTACTCATCATATACCATCTGAAGATGGTCACAATGTTACCGAAACCGGTATGGTTCCAATGTAGTAAATATTGACTTTAGGTAAAAATAATTTATTATAGGCAAAAAATTCTTCGGGCACATAAGTAGACTGCCGAATACCCGACTAACCAAAAGAATATGCCTACTAGATTACATATCATCACTCAAAAGTACAACACCATGGATGATAGAAGTACAAAAGGCATGCGAACTGCTAACGTACGACACATCAGACAGAGCCTCCTTCCGTAACAAAGTGAACAACTGGAAAGTCCAACCAGAGCAACCAAAACCTACACCTTACAGATCTCAATGGTGTGACGAAAGAAAATTGGCATTCTCCAACAGAATGAAACAATACTGGCAAAATACGCTGTAAATAAATAAGTAATAATAATAATCATCTTCCTAGCGTTTGTCCCGCTTTGGAGCAGGGTCCTCTAAAGTAATAATAATAATAAATATTGATATTGTCTCATCACTACACAATACTCTCTCATACTATTACCTGAGATAATATTCAGGCCATGTACCACTCCAACTGCTGCAATTTAGCTCATCCTACCCGGCTTGTGATTGCCCCTTACCGACATCACATGCAGTGAATATAAGATATTCCCGTATTAGATGTCATTTGACCTTCACTTTATTCAATGCCACACTTACAAAGGTGCTGACTGTTTACGGACAGGCTCAGTGAACATCCAAGATTTGACTGGTGCCCGGAAGAGAGGATAAATGACATGGACATAAATAAAGAGAAGACAGTACAAATGACATTTCGGAATGGTGGAAAAACAGCTAAAAACGCTCTTACTCTATTCAATTAAAATCTTCGGGTCGTAGGACACTATAGGCCTAAATACCTAGGAGTTAAGATACAGACAACTATAACTTCTTTCAGTATGCACATCCATGAGAGAAGCAGAGCCTCTTACAATATTCCGAACATAACAAATTTATCGACGAACACAGCGATGCAGTTATTTAAAAGGGTAGTGGCGCCAGTTGTTACATATGGAATTGCATTAATTTGGGAAAAACTCAAGATAAGCGACTTGAAAAGACTTGAAATAGTCAAGACATTGTTCATGAAACGACTAATAGGAGTTGCAACAACAGCGCCATCACGGCTAGTTTATGAACTAATGAGGGAGACCTACTTTATAGACTACACCAGTGGCTGCCATCTATAGGACCCTACCAGGATCTGGTTAACATTAGAGAAAAAAAATGGAGATAGAAATGGAGTTCTACTCCACCTCAGCAATGATAGATGACTGATGGAAGAAGGAATGCCAGTCCCAGAGACAATGTTATCACAATAACTGCAATACACGGATTCCATCACAAGAAATGCAATATCAAAACATAGCATAAACCGACTGAAGATTGTCAATGTGTGCTGTGCGGGCAGACCTGTGACAAATATCACATATTGACATGCGTCAAGAGGACAAAATCGCTTACAGAATATAGCAAAGAATAATCTGTTATTTTAGATGTGCTTCAATATGTGTAAATTATTGCCCAACTCGAGCGCACTTTTCTTGTTAATAATAAGTCCATACCTGTATCGTTGCCATGGTTACTCACTCATTGTAGGGATCCTGCAGCGTACCCCGTGACAGCCATACATTATTGAGAATCGTTCCTCGTTATCTGCATGCAGTGCGGACCGTACGGGGAACAGTGGCGGTAGGGATTGTGGAGCTTAAGGGGGAGGAAAATGAGGTCATCAGTCAGGCAATGGATATTTAGAACCAGTAATGTTTTCGAGTGTATACTCTAATGTATTAGTCTTTGTGCATTGTATGTTAAATATAATAAAATGTATATACTGTAACCGTATGTCAATATATATTGTACTTGTACCGGTTTGTGACCTTCCTCAGCGTAATTCAGGACAGGTAAATGTATACATTTCTTGCCCATTCATAACATCACCTCGTAACACTTATTTCCAACCCGTTACTTCTCTACCTCAGCGGCTTCGGTGACGTAGTGGGTAGCATGCTGAGCTTCTATGCCCAAGATCACGGATTCAAACACGGCCGAAGTCGTCGGATTTTTTAAGAACATTAAAAATTCCTCAGTATGCCTTCTTTCGGAGGGGAAGTAAAGCCGGCGGTCCCATGTCATAGATGTATGGCATGTTAAAGAACCTTCCACTTAGTACACCTGTGTAAAGCTAAATTATATATAGGTTAAACATTTGACTAACGTTCTTAGGTTCCTACGTTCGTCGCCAAGAACCGACTGCGGTGGCATCTGGTAACTAAGTTCTGAACTAGTTGGTCCTTGATAGTGGCGTTTGGCGGCAAAAGTAGGAACTACTTGAAAAAATGCAATGTCTGCAGTACCTACTTGAATTAAAACAGATACACATACTAATACAGCCATCGCAATTAACACCGGTTATCATACAGCTTCTACACACATCCAAAGTACACGGGGCTACATGACCGCGTTGTCGCAGCCCCGAAACTGAGGAACCAACCGAACCAACCAACCAACCAACAATTTCTCTACCTCGCAAATACATACCAAACTATCAGTTATAACCTAACTACAGTATTTCAACTTATCTAGTTTCACAATCACATCTCTTCTGTTCCACGCTGTTTTTATCAACACTTTGTCATGTTTTTCTTAACACATTTTGAAACAGATCTGTTTTTTATTTATTTATTTATTTATTTATTTATTTATTTATTTTAATTTCTGAGCTTTTGGAACAAGAATATTTATAGAATCCTCTGTTATGGTAAAATTTATATTAAGTGTATGTTCGTGCACATTTACATATATCCTAAATTGCGCTGTGGAAGGTCACAAACCGGTACAAGTACAATATATATTGACTAATGGTTATACACATTTATTATAATTACATCGTCAATAAGGAATCGTTAAGTTGAGTTAACTACCATCACTTGTTAGCTCATGACCACAGAGTGGATACACAGTTCAATGAGTCCTTAAGGATCATAACGGGCACACTAAGATCAACCCCTGCGCCATGGTTGCACGTCCTGGCCGGCGTTCCTCCTCCACAATTGAGACGAAAAGAAGCAGCTGCCCACGCTTGAAAAACTTACATCTGTTCTGACTTCAAGCACTTTCCGGTTCACTCAGTACTGAGTAATCCTCCTCGCAAGCGCCTGAAATCCAGGAATCTTATTTGTTGTGATGACATTATTAAGCAGCCAGAGCCTTACAAGATCAACAAAATCTGGCAGGAAAGGAGAGAGATTATTCTTCACCTCGCCAAATCCACTTAGATGATCCTTCCCAGCATATCCCAGGAATTGATCTACCAACAGCTACGTGGTGTCAACTAAATCACGCTCGAACTGGTCATGGAAAGTGTAAAGCAATGTTACACAAATGGGGACGGCTAGAATCACCAGCTTGCGACTACGGAACTCAAGAACATCGTTCGGGAGTGCCCACAGCGTAGCTCTACAGGCGAATGGGAAGAGTTCATGAAAGCATCAGCTATAGCGCTTTCCTGGTTGAAGAGCCTTGATGTTCATTTCTGATTATTATGTACCTATTTGTATATATTATACAGTATATGTAGATCATTTGTACCATACGAAAAATAAATAATACTTGGTAGCTTACATTCATTGAAGCGTCCGCCCTAATCTACAGGAAACCATGTTCTGTCTTTTGAAACAACTAGTATACAAGTCTTTGTTATCGCACCAGGCGATCCCCTATGAGCAGTTAGCTGTTGTGCGTGTACACCTCTCCCATTTCTCATGCTCTCACCTTACATATCACGCCTTACTACGCGCAGCTGAAATGGCTGAAACTCCACGAGCGCAGGCAGCTATCTGTTGCCATTCTGACACATAAAATATTACATACCAAGACCCCGTTATATCTCTACAATGCCTTTACACCAATGCATTCTGTTCATAATCGAGAAAATAGATGCACAACATTAACACTCCAGATTCCTATCCACCGAACCATGAAGTTCAATAAATCTTTTGTTTGCACCACCTCTCACCTCTTCAACACCTTCGATTTATAAAAGTTTGTCAACATTGCAAGCACTGAAGCTCTCAAAAGACTGCTTTCATCCTGCTTCTTGGAGCAGTAAGTTATACCTCTCGCATCTGATTACTGCATTATGTTAAAATACTATTTTTAATTCAATTATAACATCAGAAAAATAGCTGACAACCTACCTACGTTAATATCTTTTCTCTTGTCTGAATGCACTCTTTTGTATATAATGTATCCATTATTATTATTATTATTATTATTATTATTATTATTATTATTATTATTATTATTATTATTATTATTATTATTATTATTATTATTATTATTTACTACAGTGGAACGTGGCTAATTCGAACTTCTATAATTCGAAATCTTCTTTAATTCGGATTTTTCTCTTGGTCCCTAGCATTTTATATACAATCAATGCTAAAATATCGTGGTTAATTCGAATTATATTTTGGATAATTCGAAGTTTTTACGTTTAAAAAGCCGACCGGACGAAAATGTCTCAGTTTGTGTTTAGCTGACCGACGCAGAAATCATCGCCGATGTACTGAACTCGGAAAAACAAGTTGATGACGACGCATCTGGCGATGAACTCGTGGAGGAAATTCCCGAAAAAACTATCCCGAGTGCAGTCCAAGCAACAAACCACATCACAGAACTTAGGCGTTATTTTTTAAGTAGAAATGACGTAAGTGATTCTGTTTTCCGTTGATTAAATTTGTTAGATTCTTTTGTGATGGTCGCGAGACTTAATTGTAGGAAACAGGTAAAAATCTCAAACTTTTCTGAAAAACAGTAGATTTCTCTAATACTTAACTAGATTGTTGGATTACTACTGTCGTTAAATAGGTGAATAGTACATTTTGGTTTTATTTTATCACTTGGAACTTTTTATGTTATTCACGATACAGTCATTGTACAGTACCGTTGTCTATTAATCTGATTTGTTGAACGTAAATCATTATGTAAACGTAATTCAATATCTTTTCTCTACCCTTTTCAAAGAACTTTCTTAATTCGAATTTTTGGATAATTCGAATATTTTTACTGGTCCCTTGAGGTTCGAATTATCCAAGTTCCACTGTATTTATATCACACGTTACAGGCCTACTAGAGCACGCGAAACAATCATGACTACTTGTTCTTCCTATTTCACCAGTACTCTCTCATTCGTGCACTAAAGGACCTCTTCCTTTCTTCGGTCCACTTTGGTCTTTGGGCTGTAGGTGCTGCTTTATGTCCTGTGTTTGAATTGGAATTTCAACGACGAAGGGCCTATGACCTGAACTTTTGCACATAGTCGAATTCTTTAAGCATTTTATGTCCATTTTTAAATAACTTTGACGATTGTAAAAAGATTTTTGATGTGTAACATCTTTCCGCTCGGTTGTTGGATAGTTTTGTGGGAGTGATTTTTAAAATTGGGGATGGAAGTGGATCGGAACGATCGAGCTGGCAGTGGTGGATGAAATGGAGGTATGCACTGCCCGATCGATCGAATGGAAGTGTGCCCTAGCTGGCAGTGGTGGATCGAACGGAAGTATAAGACGCACTGCCAACTCGATCGATCGATCGATCGATCCATCTGACACTGGTAAGAGAAACAATCAGCGCGCGGTGTCGAAAATTGATACCATGACGCACTCTCGGCCATGTGGAATGTATATGACATACTGAACGGAAAACGCTTATGCGAACTCTGGTGTCAAGTGATTTAAACAAATGACATGGTACATGTTCGAAGTCTTCGTATCAGTATTTAAATGGTAAAATGCCTTAATATCAAACATTGTAAGTAGTCGGCATTGCATTGGCATAAGGCATTTTAAACTCAATGTCACTCAGGAACATTATCGAAATAAGAAAAATATAAATGAAACTGAATTCCGTAATGCAGTATTATTGGAACGTGGAAATAAGTCACCATCTTGTGCACAATATTTCCGTAGTCGAAATAGCCGTGGGGTTATTGCGTATGACTGTGAATCTAGAGATCTTGGGTTCGAAACCTGGGCGGGGTAGATACTTTTGCTACCAGATTATCATTTTAAACGATATTTATCATATCAATATGACTCATTTTAACAGAATCCATATGAAATTACGTGTTGGTCTGTGAATCAAGAGGACCTGTTTATAAGGAATTTAAGGTTATGAGCGGTGTCGCGTCTATTAATCTAGTTGATCCATATCGTATTCTCTATTTAGGCTGGTGCTGGTGGAAGCTACAAATCATCTAATAAAATGAGTTCCGTATTATAAACTACAATATCTGTAAAACACTCCCTTTTACAATAGATTAATATTTGTGCCAATAATACCATAAAATACCGGTGTATCAACAATTTTACTTGAGGTTTCTTCTATATCAGATGTTACACATCATATGCGACTACTGTAAGGCTCGTAATTTTTTATTTAAGTTTCTTAACAAGGTCAACACATAGACTGTCATATGAGAATCATTAATGTGTTTGACTGAAGAAGGCTCACAGAGCCGAAACATGTATCAAAGAGTGTAAGGAAATCGTGTAAAACATTTGTGTATTGTAAAGTGGATATTTTTGTAATATACCAGGATAACTGGAAGTGGTTTTTCCTCCCTTAACTCCAGGCAGATGATAGCTAACTTAATGCCAGAGCTACCTCCTGCCCAATCCTAGTCGCAGTTGAGTAGTTGTGAACAAGCGCTCGCGAAAGACGGTCGCATTGTTTTCCAAGCAGGAACAGAGAACGTGGATATAAATTCGGTGTGCTAGAGGTCGCATGGCTCGACAGTGTCACCAAGGACTGCACAAGACGTGTGGTGCAGCTGCGTTACCTTACAGAACGGTAGCAAGATGGGTTGCAGCCTTTCGAGAAGGGCGCGAACGTGACTTGCGTGGCATCTCTCGAGGCTAAAGTTGGGATGTCCCACGGCTGCTTTCTTTCCTACCCCCGCAGTGTAGGCATGCGCGTTTAATCGTAGTAGCAAGTCCCGTGATTGGAGGTCCGAAGTCAGCACCGACAGTGGCTATCCTGATTTTGGATTTCCACGGATTCTTCCACGAGCTTTCCAAGCACATGCCGGGATAGTATGGTACTTGGTGGCTCGGAGCACCAACCTCATTCATGACCCTAATAACTACAGCTACACATACTATTACAGTCACCACAGAAACACAATTTATCAGATAAATTCAACACTCACCCAACTACAGGGGGCTGATAAACAAATGTCCCAAGCCCCTAAAATGAATTAACAACAGCCATCACAACAAGCTTGCAAGTCTCTTCCATCATCATTGTTACCAAAAATATTTATTTACTGAACGACCTAAACAATTGGAACCCTACATAAAAATAAATAATATTCAGTGAAGATATTATCTTTTATAATTTGTTTAATAATAATAATAATAATAATAATAATAATAATAATAATAATAATAATAATAATAATAATAGACTAATAATATGTTGTTAGACACACTATTTTTATGTTTCTCAGGGATGTCGAGATTCCGGAATGTTGTGTTCACAGAATTTCATGTACGTGCCATTACATCCATCGGCACAAGGCTGTCGCACTTGTTCACCTTCATTTATTACATGACTGAGCCTAGATCGAACCCTCGAGAAGGATAGCACTCTACTATCTAAGCTACACAGCCTCACTATCATGTAATTATTAGTATTATTTTATACAGTACATATAGCACATTGCTGATACATCACAACATAACTATACGAGCTTCAGGGAACCAAAGTATTGTTACTGAAACAGTCACTTCTAAGCTGGAAAGTCGATATCGCTACCCATGAACTTCCGGGCGAATCGGGTTGTTGAGAGAACTACTGTCTTCTGCATTAGTTTGTACAGTTGAGTATCTAGATCCAGTTCTTTAAGCCTTTGGAGCTAGGTAATTGGGATCACGCCCGTACTCGAGACAATGATAGATATGGTCTTTACCCGTTCTACATGCCATTGCCTTTTGATAGGGCTGACCAACTCGCTATATTTGCTTTATTATTTATTTATTTTACGCGTCACAGGCCTATTAGACCACGCGAAGCAATCATGACTTTTTGTTCTTCCAGTCTTTCCAGTACTTTTTCATTCGTGCACTAAAGGCCCTCTTTCTTTCCTCGGTCCACTTTGGTCTTTGGGCTGTAGGTGCAGCTCTCTCTGACAACACTTCCCACTTGTATACTTTGTGTCTAAATACGCTTTTGTCTATGACGTCTTCTGGGTCGACCTGTGCTTTTACTAGATCAATTTTGGCTTGCATCATCCAGGGTGAAGTAATCTTGAGCCGCTGTATGTATCTAAGAATTTTGTTGGCGAGTCTGGTTTGTGGGAGTCTGCTGATGTGGCCGTAAAATTTTAGTCACCTCTTTCTGATGTCTGCTGCGAGGTTGGACAATTTCTCTGTGGTGTCTCTGGAGTGAAGCCTGTATCCTTCATCTGTGTGCTCTGGTCCAATTATTTTCCTTATTATTTTTCTTTCCTCTGTGAGGATTTTTTCCAAGTCGCCCTTAGTGTGTAACGTCGGCGTCTCACTAGCATGAAGCTCCTCAGGTTTAATAACCGTGTTGTAATGACGAAGTTTTGTGATTGTGGACAGACATTTTTTGTTGTAGACACCCTGTGTCTTGTATAAGGCTCTCTTCATTTTCATTAACCTAGTGTTCTGCGCGATTTTCTCTTTTCCCGTCGGTTCAAGCACTTTACCTAGGTATTTAAAGTGGGTGACTCTATTGATCTTGCCATATTTCGTGTTTAAATTCTGTATGTCGAATTTCGTACAGAAAAACTCTGTCTTTTGGAAAGAGATCTGTAGTCCTACTTTTTCGGCGCACTCTTGGAGTACTTCTATCTGTCTGATTGATGTGGTTTCGTTATCTGAGAGTAGTGCCAGATCATCCGCGAAGGCTAGACAGCCAACCTCCAGTTCGTCCTTTGGTCGTCCTAGTCGCACTGGCCTCCAGTAACCTTGAAGTCTCAGCTCTTTCTCCCATTCCTTGATAACTTTGTTCAGCACTAGGTTGAAGAGGAGCGGAGAGAGCCCGTCACCTTGGCGAACACCTGTATTGATCTGAAATGGTTCTGAGATTTCCCCTATGAATTTCACTTTTGATGTCGCGTCTGTCAGTGTCTGTTTGATCAATCGCAAGGTCTTGATATCCAAACCTTGCTCGTGTAAGATGTTGAACAATGACTGACGGTCAATGGAGTCATATGCCTTCTTGAAGTCAACGAAGGTACATATAACTGGAGTATTCCTGAGGGCTTTGATTTTCAATATACGTTTTAGGTTGAAGATTTGTTCCGCGCAGGAGAGACCAGGACGAAATTCCGTCTGGTACTCGCCAATTTTGTGTTCCAGCTGGTCCTGAGTCCTTTGGAGTAGGCACGCTGAGAGGATCTTGTACGTAACTTGTAATAGTGAAATGCCCCTGTAATTGTTTACGTCAGAGCGGTCGCCTTTTTTGTGCAATGGGTGGAACAATGCACATTTCCACTCATCTGGTAGCTTTTCTGATGTCCAGATGTCAGTGATAATGTGTGTGAGTTCCCTAAGTGAGTGTGGCCCTAGGTTTTTCAGTAGTTCGGCCACTATGCCGTCTTCACCAGATGTCCTGTTGTTCTTGAGTTTGAGGATGTGCCTGAGAAATTCCTCTTGTGTCGGAGGTAATGAGTCTGCGTTCTTGACTGTAGGTTCTTCCTCTGGGAATCTCTCTATTGGTTCTGGACAGTTGAGAAGTTCAGAGAAGTATCGTGCCATCACCTTGCAATTCTCCTTATTCGTTAGTGCTAATTTTCCATCACATTTTCTGAAGCAAAGGTTTGGTGGTGTGTACCCTCTGATGTGTCCTGCAAACGTTCTGTAGAAGTCCCTTACGTTGTAATTACGGAGTTGTCCTCAATGGAGTCCAACTGTTCCTTCAGGTATCACCTCCTGGATTGTCTGATAATTTTTGCGGTTGTTTTTCGTGTTTCATGGAAAGTCTGTAAATTTTCTGTTTTTTTTTTTTTACTGTTGTATTTCTGATATGCCAATTTCCTGGTAATGAGTGCATTCTCACAATTAACATCCCACCAAGGATGTTTGGAATTCTTCTTCAAAGGAATGAGAGCTTGTGCTGTATCTATGATTTTTCAGTGGAAATGTTGTCAGTGATTGGCATGTTCTATTTTCCAGGCCTCCTTCACTCCAGAGTCTGCGATCTTTTTTGTGTCAAATTTTGGTAGGGGGGTTTTCTTACAGAAAGTTCTCTTTGGGGTGAACTTGGCCTTGACGCGGGTTAGGTAATGGTCAGAGTCAATGTTGGCTCCTCTACGTACCTGTACATCATGAATCTCCTTCTGTACTAGATATGAGATTGCCATATGGTCGATTTGGAACTCACCTAACTGCTGGACTGGAGAACGCCTGGTTTTCTGTTTTCTAGGGTGTTTTCTAAGAGATGTTGACATGAGCTTGAGGTTATTCTGCTAGCAGAGTTCTATGAGTCGTGTGCCATTTTTAGCCTATTTTCAATTTTGAAAAAATAGGCTTATAAGATCACCTTTTGTCCGTGTGTGTGTGTGTGTGCGTGTGTGTGTGTGTGTGTGTGTGTGTGTGAGGAGTGTGTGTGTGTCCCTAATAACTTCTAAACAGCTGGAGCGATTTCAATGAAACTCGGTAAGTTCATAGCACTATTCCGGACGACCCCGACCGTGCCCTTCAAATTCTGTTACGTCTCGCCAATCCAAAATGGCGGCTGTGCGAATTATTTCACCAGCATTTAATATCTCCTAAACTATTCCCGATATCACCCTGGAATTTTTTACGGTGATAAAGGCAACTACTAGAAGTTCACCTATGTGACTTTTGAAAAACTGCTAACTACAAAACCAACATGGCGGCCACGCGAATTTGTGACTTTTAAATAGACGTTTCTCGCGATTTAACCAACCAAATGCAATAAAACTTGGTACAGTATATGTTTATACAAATCGTAATGCACCGACATCTAACTTGGTTCATTGTGAGGTTTGAAGCCATTTTTCAGTGTTTCCTAAGTAAACAAAAGTTTGGTGCTTTTCAGTCAGTCAACACGAATTCCTAGTGTATTTATTAATCTTACGTAATTTATTTCAAGATTAGGGCATAACCCAGCTCTATTTGGGTACATTCGTGTTGACCGACAGAAAAGCACCAAACTTTTGTTAACTTGGTTCAATTGTTTACATAACCACAAGATGGCGTATGTGTGAAATATTTCACCGGCATTCTATATCTCTGAAACTATTGGCGGTATCACCCTGAAATTTTGTACGGAGATAAAAGGCACTATTGGAAGTTCATCTATAAGACTTTCAAAAACCGGTTATCTACAAAACGAACATGGCGGCCAAGCGAATTTGAAAATTTTAAATAGACCTTTCTCACGATTTAATGTTCCAAACGCAATGAAGTCTGGTACAGGAAATGTTTATACACATTGTAATACACTGGTGTCTAATTTAGTTCAATTGTTTACATAACCTCAAGATGGCGGCTTTGTGAATTTTAAAATTAAGTTTTTATTTCCTGTGTCGTAATCATGCGATCGATGTGGAAGTTTGAATAATGGACCTACGCAATAATTTTCCTTTTATGGTACATGACTCTTATGTCCTATACATTTAACAATCCAACATGGTGACCATCCGAAATATTTAGACGGCTCTGAATATCTTCGAATCTATTATAGCAATCAAAATGATTTTTTTTTATTTCACATGGGCTATGAACTTAAGATCACCTAAAGGACTTTAAATAACCTGGTGATCACAAATCCAACATGGCGGCGACGCGAAGAATAAATATTCACATGGACGTTTCTCGCAATTTAACCATCCGAGTGCAGTGAAACTTGGTACAGTAAATCCTTATTCGAATGTTAATCCACTGGCATCTAATTTATTTCAATTGTTTCCATAACTACAAGATGGCAGCTGTGCGAAATTTTAAAATCTCCTTGTTACTTTTTGTGTCCTAATCATGCGATTGAAGTTTGAATGCTACACGTACACAATAATCTTCATGTAACAGTACATAACTCTAGGACCTACATACATAAAATCCAACATGGCGACCATCCGAAATATTTAGTCGGTTCTCAATATCTACGAATCTATTACAGCAATCAAACTGAAATTTTGTATGTAGATAGAGGCAATTAACATAAGTAGGATGTATGAAAATAGGCTGTATATTTCTTCACGGAACTACTTGTTATTTGTGAATTTATGTGCAGGATAGTTTCCGACTGTTTTCCTGTACATCTTTCCTCTACCGATCTGAGCATTGAAGTCGCCCATGAGGAGTTTGACGTCATCCCTGGGGACTTTGGACATCACTGTGTCAAGGGTCGACCAGAATTTTTCTGCGGACTGTGGATCGCTCTTGTTACTTTGGTTAGTGGGGGCGTGTGCGTTGATCAATGTGTATTTTTTGTTGGCGCACCGGAAGCGCATGCTCATCAATCTGTTGTTTACTGGAGTAACTTCTTGTAAGGATTCGACTATGTCTTGTGGACCATGAAGGCCATCCCCAGAAGTGGAGCGCCTTTGGCAACGCGCCTGTCAGTCTTGCTCTTGAACAAGCGGTAATTGCCGTAGTCCATGGTGTCTTCATCTGTGATACGTGTCTCCTGCAGCGCGAGGATTAGAAGCTTCTGTCTATCAAGTTCTGTCACTAGATTGTGCAACTTTCCAGGCTGTATGAGAGTGTTGATGTTTAGAGTGCCTACATATTGAACCCTTTATCCTCTGATGGATAAATGATTCGATGTTTTATTTCTTCAATTAATAAATATTTCTACCAGCGTCATGAAAATAGCCAGACGGAGATGAGGAAATTTCAAGCATTTGTTGGAGACATTGGGGACATACCTGCAGCAGTTTGACAAAAGGCTAAATACTTAGGATTGTGAAAAGATAGACCCTAGCAATGTTTCAGAAGGACAGGTGGTGGCTACCTCAAAATAGAAGGGACGCACAGTGAGACACGCTTCTGGTATGTTCATTGTAATATTCGCGCCTAGAAAAAAATATGATGCAGTAATGTGAGTGGCTGATGAAAATACTAGACACTCCTACGAGGCCAAGGTCTGATAAAAACCGCCAAGTTACAGAAAACGTGGAACCAATGGGAGATGAATGCTTACGAGCGCGGCAAGTCTAGCTTGGGCACGCGACGGCTAGCATTAACGCGGGAGATCGGCTAGACAACATCTCTACGATCGATTCTAGGATTAATGGACATATTCTTGACCTGCGCAATTTTACGAGTTCAGTGATATTTATTTCATTCCTGTACCACTATTATTTTGAGAAATTTTTATATAATTTCCCCCTCTATCAATACCTAGGGCCGGTTCATTTATAAGTGGCGTGAAGAGCCAAGACATTGCTATTATATTTGTGTGTCGGTGGACACAGGCTTATTATACTTTGGTGTGTCGGAAGACACAAGTTTATCATTATACTTTTGTGTGTCAAGGACACAGGTTACTTTACATTTTGCGCGTCTAAGGACGTAGACACTTATACTTTTGCGTGTCATGAGGACACAGAAATTATTAATAAATGTGTTAAATTCAGTGATAGATAGTCACAGTACTATATTTTGTAGGGACAGTAGCATCGACAATTCGCCAACAGACTGTTCCGGGGAAATTAGTACCTGAAACGGCGAATTTAGTAGTCAGATATCAAGTGTATAATAATCTAACTTTTGAATCAGCACAGAGATGACATCGCCTACCATGGAAGAAGTTTGGAACTATCAACACTCCGTCCAGATGGTTGAGATGAGCTAAGAAGCATCCAGTTGGGAGATGGCAGCTGATGTCCTTGACGGGTGACTGGCCGAGGATGAGTACAAAATAATATTCTTATTATCTGATAAATTAACTTATGGTGTATGGGACATATTTTGTTTTGTAAATATTTTGCTAGTGTGATTAACGTAGTAAATTTAGTTTTGGTCTGACACACCTTTTGCATGGAAACAGCTCGCATAAATGTTATTAGTAGAAGGTTCTTGTTTGTTTGTTTGTTGTTTTAACTAACGTAGCTATGTGGACGACCGTGTTTGCATATGTTACGCAATGCGGTTAAAAACGTCTCTCGGAGATATGTTGTGTTTCAGAAGTAGGACTGAATTAATATAATTATACAGTAGATTGGAGGGTAATTAAATCTTTTTTAAGGTTTATTATTGATCAGATTCAGTGAGATTATTGCCTTTGGAGCAATGTGATTTGTGACGAAGAGCAGTCAGCTCTATCGTAGGTTTTATTTTTAAATAGTTTGTGAGCATCTATTCAGCCGACCTGTGTGAAAAACGTCATGTCATTCCCAGCAGTGTGAGTGTGTGTATTTTTGTGGTCATTACAAGCGGGAATTTCAGCGTAGACTGATTTCTGTCAGCTTGATGCCAAGTCCATATTGTTACCTTGCGAGGGCATATGTGGCTATTTTGATTAATGTCTGACCATATGTTTAGGTGGTTGAGATTTGTTGCTGTTGATTCTTTGAGATAACGGCACAGCTGGTCAGTTATTTTTACACACTTGAGTTGGGGCAATGGCAAGTATTGAGGAAGGGGGAGCTGTTTCACAAGGCGGACTGAAGGTTGCAAGCGAGGTCATTAGTGGGGAGTGCTTGTTGGCTCCGTAATTACTTGAAATACAGAATTAAGAACTGATCAATGGTAAAAAATTGTTTAAATAAATGGGAGTTGCCTACGAATCACGATAATCTCCGAAGCGTTAGCTTAACGTGCATTTTTGTTCATATAAAGTAATCTCAGCCGGTCAGGCTTTTGTTGTTGTTGGTTTCATTCCATGTTTATATTCCATATCAGTGACCCGTGAAGTCACGTGCGATGCTGTCTTTCCTTGTTTGTGTATTGAGCAATTGGCCGGAGTTGGCAGCTCATTTTGTCAAGTGCGTCATCGCGCTAATGGAGGGTCTCGAGGGAGATTCCTGTAAATAGTAGATTTTAGTGTGTGTGTCAGCATTACATTTTTAAGGGTTTTTATTAGTGTCATGTCCCATATCCGTAAACGTTGATTTACGAGATGATTGTTCGTAAGCATCGTGGCTGTTAACCCGCTGTAAACGAACAGTCATCCAAGTACTCATTCCTCGTAGTTAGTCATTACGCGTACATAAAATCCAAATGCAAGTTAGTGGAACCAGGATCCACATTTTCATAAAGGGGAGATCCGTCTGACTCCTCAACATTGATAGATATTCCTGTCATGGGAAAATTCAGGGAGGATTTTTTTATTATTGTTGTTTATATTCTTTTATGCACTATTAGTCATTAAATCATGTTATTATTTTACGTCTTGTCACCTTTCTTTCTTAATTATAGTTTTAATCCTATGACCCTTACCTCAGTAGAGCATGTTGTTTGGCGAACGTAAACATCACACTAGGAACTGAGCGCGACCCCTTGATCAAGATTCTTGCATATAAACACTGCTATTCTGAAGGGTTCAGTATGTTGGTGTCTTATGTGGAAGTTTGCCAGAGAACTCCGATTTTCTCTGTGGCCGTGGTTGCCCGGGTTGCCCGGGTCCCCCAGAGTCCGAATGCCCGGGTGCCGTCAGTTGACGGGTGGATTGGTTACCACCTGGGGTATTGCTGATATTATTTGCACGCGCCATGGTTACTTGTAAGAAATGGGGTCTAGTGGTTATCCACTAGGTTTCTTAGAACCAGGGATTGTTAGTTCCTGGAGCATGTTTACAGCCGCACCACTTGGTGAACAGACGCTGACCATAAGCCGCCCAATCTGGGAACAAACGCTTTTGGATTTAGAGTTCTTTATTGGTGGCGAAACCACCTGGCTCTTCCGCTCCATCCATCGTTGGGAATCTTAGATTCTTCTTCCGCCATCAGGACCGTTGACCAATTTTCACCTAGTAACCCTAGGCAGGGGCCCTTACTTGCTTTATTGTTATTATTATTATTAGCCTACTTTTCACATTTTGCAAAAATGAGGAAAAAGTAGACTTATGAGATCGGGCAAATGTGTGTCTGTCTGTCTGGCTGGCTGTGTGTGTGTGTCCCCCCTATCAACTCCTAAACGGCTGTAGCAATCGAAACAAAATTTGGTAGGAGTAAAGATCTATACCCGAATATCTCACGGCCATATTTGAAAATGATGTCAGTGCTACCAACTGCTAAAAAATCGCAATTGAAATTTGAGCTCCATGTTGGATATTTTGGAAGGTATGAATGGGAGCTATTTCAAAATTGGCACACGTATAGATAATAATATTGCAGTTTAATTTCCAGAGGGCCATACATGGCAGTGTTGCCAAAATGATTATACGCCTGCTGATTAGTCCAATTTTTAAATGCATATAACTTCTACACTATCAATTGGAATTCAACCAAATTTCGTATGTTGTATGTGTACATAACCAGATATGACTGAGCGTATTCTTAAGACCCACCAGGGCTGCCAACTGTTAATAAATGCTCTTATTTTATTTTATCCAAATACCAATATATCAGAAAGTATGCAAGTCGACAGCTTTAAACTATGCACACGTATAGTACCTGACATTCTATATTAATTTGGAGTAACTTATATTCGTCAGTGCTACCAACATGATTCTAAGCCTGCTGAGAGTTTCAACTTTAAATACATGTAACTTCCATACCATCATCTGGATTTCAACCAAATTTTGTATGTGCTATGTGTGCCATAACAGATATGACTATGCGTATTCTTAAGAGCAACCAGGGCTGCCAACTGTTAATATGTGCTGTCTCTATTTTTGTTACCCTAATATCAGTATATCAGAAAGTATGCAAGCCATTAGCTCTAAACTTTGTACACGTATAGTACCTGGCATTCTAGATGAATTTGGAGTAACTAATATACGTCAGTGCTGCCAACATGATTCTAAGCCTGCTGATAGGTGCAATTTTAAAATGCATGTAGCTTCTATACTAACTAATGGATTTCATTCAAAATTGACACAACAATAGCTCAAATTATTTCAGATTATTTCTGACCAATGCATGCATGACATTGTTGCTAACATGATTTTACGCGCGCTGTTAGATCCAATGTTTTACTGCATGTAACGTCCATGCTATTCATTGGATTTCAACCAAATTTTGTATTCTGTACCTTAAGAGATGGAACTAAGAATATATTCAGTCACCAGGGCTGCCAACTGTAGTGCTCTATTAGGCTACATTATGCCAGGTATACAGTATTTCGAACTAATTAGAAATTTCGATATTACCAACTTAATTTCGTCATTATTCTAGATGGATCCATATAGATTAATCATTGGCATGAATCTTTAATTTTAAGAAAAGTAGACTCTTCAGTTCGTCACGGAACTTCTTGTTTTTATTGTTATTATATATATACATATATATATATATATAATTCGTTGAGGCCTTCTAGGACCACGTTAAGTCTTGCTACACTTGGCAATTTGTTTCGCCTTCCTCTGAACCCAGAATTCCCTCATTCTCTGTGAGTGGGCCATCTTGCGCTCCGCTGTCCAAGTGGTACCTTGTCTTCTTTTCGGGTTCGATGTCTCGTCTCGGGTTAGCCCTCCCCTCCGCACATTGTCCCACCTTGCCCCGCCTCGTTTCCCCCAGACTGCTTGCCTCACCTTCTGTTTGAAGAGTTTCTGAAAAACCTAGAAACATTTACTTTTTTTAAATTAATTTTCAATTTAAAGACAGGTGATATTTTTTTTACCTAGGAAGCTTAGAATAGTCTCTTCTATCACCAGTGTAACGGACTTCCATTATATCAATTACACCCTGTATAATATGACCTAACGTGAAATAGAAAATGATGTTATTGACCTATCTGTAGGTTTATCGGTTATTTCATAAACAACCTTCGAACTTGAGTGAATATAATATTTTGGTCGACAGTAATGTAGCTATTTTTTTCTTTTTTTTTCAGTGCATTTCTGTCCCAACTGTAGCGCTAACCGCTTGTGTTGTGTTGTGTTGTACTGCTAATGCTTACATCTCGCCTCGCTCCTCCAGGTCACCAATCTCTGTTTCTCTTACGTGGTCCGGCGGGCCTCCACAGCGGGCCATTCTCTGGCGCAACTTTTCGCGGTGAGTGGATCCCGTAGCTTTCTCCTAAACCCGCATGCTGGTTCACGTTTACTCCCAGTTAAGACATTCCTTTATTAATCCAGTTAGTTCAAGACAGGATACTGCTCTCGAGATTAACACTACTTAGTGAACAGGATTTGGTCAATCCTCACCGTAGTGCTCTGAAGCTAGAGCCCACCAGGTATGTGGCACACTATCTGTCCTGTAGCAGTGATGAATTGAGGGGGAGGGTTTCGAAACTAAAAAGTTCCACGCCACCAAAAATTTCAAATCTGTTTATTTTATTTTATTTTATTTAATCGAATAGCCCTTAATAGAGCAAGTTAAATCTATGCATCAAGTTTTGCTATATGATTTCATCTTGGTCCCCTACAATTGCTTCATTCTTTCAGATTGTTGTTGCCGGAGCTCCTCAATGTTTTGTGACTGTTTCCTGCTTCTCTCTAGTTCTTCCTTGAAGGTGACTGTTTTAATTTTGTTCCGAAAGAGTTGTCTATTAGGTATTGAACCCAGCGGGGTTAGGCTGACTGGTGTCGAACCTGGATCTCTGAAGTAAATGAGAACAGACTAGAGATACCAGAAAGAAACGAACACAAGATCTTTTGAGGGAGTTTAAGCTATAAAAACCCCTAGAGAAAGTACACATTAAATCACTGTTGTGATATGAACAAATTCTGACATTATTTGTTAATATAATGTAGTAAATATTAGCAGAATACGGCAGTATTGGGCTGTAAGATGCATACAAGTCTGGACTTAGGGCAGAGAGTGAGAACTCTTGACAGATTGTAAATGGGCCTGGAATAGAGGCGTGGTTTCGTGGAGCCATGCCAGTCACTATGACCTATTAATGCTGTCTGAGACTAGGCAGGACGGTAATATATGGGCAAGTGATTCCCCGCTACATAACCAAAGGTCCAGGGGGGTGAGAAGATGCCAGAATAATTTAATGATTACTCGTGAATGGAGTAACTCAGAGACATGAGGATTGCACCTATGTGAATGAATGGCCAGGAGGCTGATCACCAAGCCGTCAAACATTGAAATCGAGGCAGATTTAATGTAACGCGCATTGACACCGTATAAATGAGGCCAGCGCCAGAATCTGACCATGTCTTCGGGGAAAAACCAGGGACGCGGCGTGGGGACGCGCTGGCAAAGGCAATTAATATTAATTAATTGGCCGATCGATCCTCGAGCACACAGACGGATATGTGATCAGCGAGGCAAAATGGACCAGGAAAACGTTATTTCAAGACCAAAAAGGTACGGAGAGAGGAGATGAAGCTCCAAGGAAATTTTAGACCTACTTTTTGTCTCCAAACAGATATAAGGTCAGTGGAGCGAACAGTCGGGGGTCAGTTGAACCATAGTCTAGTGCAAAGCGCACGTCGCCTGAACCCAGGAGGGGACGCGCGTACTTTAACAGTTTAAGTGCATCGACATATTAACCATGCAGTAAGGCACTAATTAAGACCAATTAATAAGGACAGTCGTGCCATACTTTTATAGTCGGCAGTACAAGTGATTACTATGTACCGCGTGGTGTACAAGTTAAGACAATGTCATATTAGGAAATCGTACCTCAGACGAGGAGATATTATGTGGTATCATAATAATGTACGTGGAACTGTCCAATGTTTTGTTATAAGCAGATCATTAAGGGGGACTGTGAGTTCGGCCGAAGGACAATTGAAAGTGATAATTGTACAAGGGCAATGTACAATGGACGAGCGCAATATATAAGCTATTGATTAGACATATAATAGGATGTCGAACTGCGCAGGTATAAACTTTGTTATGCGAGTGATGAAATTTCGCAGGGCTACCACTGTAATTAATGCTCAGGACGATGTGGAAGCATATTTATGCGATATCGGGAAATTTATCTAAGGATAGAAATTGATAGACAGATTGGGGACCGCTAGGAATCATTAGACAGAGAATCGAGACTTTCGAACGAGATGCGGGATAGTCGTGAAGGTAGATCTTCAACGCCTGCATTTCTGAAATTCTGCAAGGAAGGGTCAACCATTAAGAAATGTACATAGTGATCGTGTGATTTTAGTGATGGTCATTTAAATATATGTAAAATTAACAGTGTAATAATTGATATAACGTGTTTTGTGAAAAAGGAAGCGACAAGCTTCGACATGGAGAAGCAAAGTGCAGTGTGTGGTAATGCAAAAATTATGTAAAATGTGTGTGAAAAGTGTGATAATGCCTTGCTAATTTGCAAATGAAGGCGGGCATTACTGGAGAAAATGTTTGGTCGGAGCCACCAGATTAACCAATGTGAGTACCCAAAACCATGATTTTGTAGTGAATGTAGTCCACTGTATGTTGAGTGATTTCAAAATTTATAGAATATGCCAATAAGAGTCAATTTTGGGAGGTAGAACCTTCAGATATTAATGTTGTGTTGATTTTAGTCAAGTTGAGATGTCTTTGTACATCATTGAGTGGATAAATCGTTACCACTAATGTAAAATGGCAATTGAGTTATAAAGAAATTTAACGTAACGAACACGGATGTTCGGTTATTGATTATATAAATACGGTTACGTTGTGTCGGTATAGGGAAAAATTTATGTCAGTAATAATAATAATGAGAATAAATGAATACACATCAGGGAGAATGTTTGTAAGCAAATTATATATGCTAATTGGAATACTTGTGTATCCAAGCAGTAGTATTATACGTGATGGGCTAAGCAAAGGAATTTAATATCAGAGTATATTATGATAATGGAAATAAATATGCAAGAATATAGGAACTGGAAGGGTTTAATAGTGAATTGATCGCAGCTTGATGAATAAGCTTATAAGAGTAATTGATAGATTTTATCTTACTAATTAAAGGACGGGATCACATCGCAATGGTCATGGGAGCCAGGTAGTCTAATCGACGTGTGAAATCTCGTATAGCCAAGGGCATACAGAGATATTATTATTTGCCAGAGAGTATTTAGTGAAGGAAACCCTAGCTCTGAGTATTGCTATGAAATGTTCCGGGTTCGAATCCAGTGGTGCATGGGAGGATAACAATGGACACCTCAGCATGACACCTGATATCGACCGAGAACTAGCTATTGAATAAATTCAGCTCCTGGGAGTGAATGTAGACGGCAGAAAGTTTACCTGACCGTGTTCTTTAACAAAAAGATGCCGGTTATCCTAATTCGACATGTGTTTGATGAATCTCGTTCCTTCGTATGAATGTAAATGGACCTGTTGAGGCCAGCTATTAATATCCTAAGGATAGGAATAAATGCTTAAACAATTCCATATCCCGTCTTGCATACAGTTCAGTTAGATCATCTGTGTTGTGCAGGTCATTGAGGCGGCACTATTATATTTGAAGCCACGTGCTACTGCTTGGAAATAAAAGAAAAGGAACAGAGCGAGGGAGGTAGCAAGTGTTTTGTTACAGCCCGGCGCAGACCCATTGTATACAGGAAGGGCCAGGGGGAAGAGATTTTAAACTACCCTTGGAGGGTGACCTTTAGAGTGGAAAGACTTTGAAACCCTGTTTGTAATAAAAGAATCATTGTTGTATTGTATAATGAATTTGTGTGGTTTGAAACACATTGATAATTAAGGATCATTCTGATAACTTAATACTTTGCAAACTTTTGAGTTGTTGAAAGTTGCATTGTTATACTGACATTGTCACCTATTTCCGAAGGTGGACACTAGATGCCATATGCTATGCCCACGCAAGGGTAGCATAAAATCCCACCCGACACAGCGGTAACGGAATCATTGAACTCATGACGGCATACAGTGGAACTGCATAAAGGGGTAGAATTTCAAATAACAATGGAGTTGCAAGTAGATAGGATGTGCAACCCAGAAATTGGTTAATGCATGGTAGAGCATTTTGGTGGGAAGAGAAATACAGAACATAATTGTACGCATAATGTAAAATAGGATGTGTTGAGAATGAACAACTAGATTGTGAAATTAAAGTGGTCACAATAGGTGACGTAAGATTGTAAGTACAGTTGTATGTGTATTTTACCAGTGCATCAGCGCACTTGAGAATGAATTTTATGTTAATCTAATGGTAAATGAATAAATAATCATTTGGATTTGCGAGGATAAAATGCGAATAATAGTGGATTGAAGGAATAAGTTTTGCATTGTTTTGTGTTTTATTGTTGGGATTGTGTTTTTGTTTGTGTGAAGCCATGATTTAGAGTTCAATTAAAGTCTTTAGAATAGAGTTGTGCCTTATTATTGTAGAGTTGATACCTTTTAGTCTCAGATCAAAAATATGCAACTGCTCAGTGGGTGAACGGTACACGCCTGAGGACTGATGCTAGCTGGAGGCAGAAGCATGTTTTCCATGGAAATTATACACATGGGTACAGTATGTCTTCAATTTGTATATTGGCCTCTTTAAGGTCATTCAAGGTCTGTTGAAACCAATCGGGCTGTATCTTAAGTTTCATAATTTTATTGAAAATTTTCTTTGTCAATCTATCATCGTTCATTCTTTGTAAATGTCAAAAAAAAAAAAGGATAATCTTCTTCGCATAGTATGTAGCATGTTTTCTACATGCTCATAAATTTCAACATTTGGTCTAGGTCTGTTGTAATCTGCTCTTACTTTTCTAGGGCCAAGTATACTGCTAATTATTTTCCTTTCCATGACCATGATTTTGTTAATTTCGCCTTTATTCATTAATTTGAGTGTTTCAGATCCATATAAGGCCTATGGTTTCACAACAGTATTGTACTGTTTAATTTTAATAGAATTTCTGTTTATTTTTATTGTTTTTAATTTATTTTATTACCTGAAGAACATTATGGTGTTTGAAGCCATTTTTCAGTGTTGCCTTAGTAAACAAATGTTTGGTGCTTTTCAATCGGTCAACACGAATGTACCCGAAAGAGTTTGTAATGCCCTAATCCTGAAATAAATTACATTTATTAATCTCGTGTAATTTCTTTCAGGCGACTTCGGTGGCGTAGTTGGTAGCATGCTGAGCTTCTATGCCCAAGATCGCGGGTTCAAACCCGGCTGAAGCCGTCAGATTTTTGAGAGCGTTAAAAATCCCTCAGTGTGCCTTCCTTCGGAGGGGAAGTAAAGCCGGCGGTCCCAGGTTATAGATTTATGGCATGTTAAAGAACCTTCCACTAATTACACCTGAGTGAAGCTAAATTGCATAGGTTAGGAATGTAAACAACACTCTTAGGTTTCTACGTTCTTTGCCAAAAGCCGACTGCGGTGGCGTCTAGTAGCTAAGTTCTGAACTAGGTCTAGTAGTCGTTGACGGTGGCGTTTGGCGGCAAAAGTAGGAACTATTTGAAAAATTCAAAGTTGCAGTCCTTACTTGAATTAAAAAACAGATACACACACTAATACAGCCATCACAATTAAGACCGGTTATCAGACAGATTCTACACACACCCAAAGTACACGGGGCTACATGACCGCGTTGTCGCAGCCCCTAAACTGAGGAACCAACCAACCAACCATAATTTCTTTCAAGATTAGTGTATTACCCAACTCTTTTGGGCACATTCGTGTTGACCGACTGAAAAGCACCAAACATTTGTTTTACCTGAGGAATTTGTGGCGTCACGAGGGCCGATAGGCAAAGCCCTGCGTGGATGCGGATATCCGTGGATAAACCCGCGGATATCCGCAACATTTTTCGCCATGCGGATATACTTTTCATGACTGTGCGGATAGCGGATAAGCTGCGGATAATGTTTGGAGTAAATTTGCGGATAGTTTTTAGAATGCAATCCGAACTTGTTGAATATCATGGGAAAAGTTGGGTAATTTTGCGCAGCGGCTAATCGTGAGCACCTATGTTTTTCGAATTGGTAGTACAACTAGCAACTCAGTTCATTGCTACCCTCAAGCTGTCATCGTACCTATCAGATAGGGACAGTCAGCATGATGTCAGTTGCTATGTGATAAGGATAACCGTGAGGCTTGGATAAAGAAACAACACGTTGCGCGTTATTTTCTGTAGCCAGCAAATATTAGAAGGTAAGCCTACAGTTGTGATTTAATTATTATTTAAAATTAAATGTAGTTTTTACCGTGGTTTTGCATGTATTTATTTTTCAATATAATAGATTAGTTTACCGGGATTCAGTGAGTTACGTTTTAAAAGCAGAGTGGGGTAATGGTGCGCAGAACATAATTATATGATACAAGTAAATACAACGCGACATTAATGGCAAAATATTTCGTGTGTGTTCTCCAGATGCCAAGAAATTATACCTGGAAAACGGAGAAAAACTCATATCCAGCAGAAAGTGTGCAGAAAGCTCTATGTGCAATTAGGGATGATGGGAGGAAAATAAGGGAAGTAGGGAAAAGTTTCAACATTAGTATGGCTTTCCAACACTCATCTCATAATTTCCCAACCCATGCGCATGATTACCTTGCAAATATTATTGTAATGCCAGTAGATTCGGATAACAAACTTGTGGATAAAAGTCGCGTGGATGTGGGGCGGATGCGGATAACAGTCGCGCGGATGCGGGGCGGATAACAGTCGTGCGGATGCGGGGCGGATACGGATAACAGCCGTGCGGATGCGGATAACGGTTTGTTTATCCGCGCAGGGCTCTACCGATAGGATTAGAAATGAGAGACTAAGAGACAGTGTTAAAGTGACGGAGATATCAAAGAAGGTTCAAGAGAGAGGACTACAGTGGTATGGACATGTCATTAGAAGGGACAACACTTGTATGTTGGCAAGAGAATGACAGAAATGGTAGTGGAAGACGCCAGAGAAAGGGGAAGACCACGAAGAAAATGGAGGGACTGTATACGAGACTTGCCAGGAACGTCGACCCCACTTGAGTGGGAAAAGACGAAGAAAAAGAAGTAGATTTTATTACCTGGTTATTTCGTTTGAGGGACTTGGACACCGTGGTCATTTAGCGCCATGTACTTTTATAAAATATAGGCTACACAATATTCATAATTAATAGTCAAAATAATGAATGGATATAAAACTAACTAAGGACAACTACAATAAGAAGTGCCTCTCCCGCAACACCAAAATGAAGCACTATCAGACAGTCATCCGCCCTGAAGCCTTATATGCCTCTGAATGCCTCATATTAAGTAGGAAAGGACTCACGGACAAACTTGAAATCCAAGATAGGGAGCTAATGAGGAAGATATTGGGACCAGTCAAGGAATGGAGTGAATACACAAGACGACCCAACCAGGAGCTCTATATATACTCTGAGGGCCGATTGTAAAAAAACCTTTGATCTCAGTTCACCAGGTTCAGCTGATCTCAGCGCGTGCTGAACTCAGAATTTCTGTTGTATAAACGTCAATCTAAGATCACCGCGTCTTGATCTGAGTTCATATTTAACCGGCGACAGTTCTCGGTTCAGCCATATTGAACTTAGTTCACAGCTGTTGTCCGTGAAACATTTTAGCGGTTAGATTCCAGTTCTAGGCTGTATTAAAAAGAGAAATATGTTAGAAAGCTTGTACATTAGTAGGTTATACGAAGGTACTATTTCTTTCTAGACTAGGCCTAGGCCTAATTTGTGCGTGCTCGCTCTCAACGATGATGCATTTTAGTCAGAGTGATTTTGGATTTTGAGGGGGAAGAATGCCGTTCCCCTAAAAATCGTGTCTTATTGAGACAGATGAACGATATATTTCTTCCGTTTTAAATAAATTTCAAAACACGGCCGGTTATTTAACATTTTATTGTATTAGGTCACCTATAAACCATGTTGTTCTTGCCTGTACAAGTCGAGGGTTAGCCTACTAGGCCTAAAGGATATACGGACGTAATACGTGTACAGATTTGATAAAAAATTATGTTTGCACTCCAAACTGTGTTTTTAATCAGTGATGGTATTGTAACCTTTCTTTATATCGTTGACATATGCACCAATACCGTACCGTAATTAAGCCTACGAATGAAAGAATTACAGACGTGGCCAGGAAGAAACGTCTAGCATTTTATGTGCACGCCTCCAGGATGCATCCCACCAGGATGACCAACCAGCTTCTCACATACTGGCAAAGAAGGAAGACCAAGTCACCGTGGCGGATGCAAGTGGGCAAATATCTGCTGGAGCTGGGAGTTACAGAAAAATACATAAAAGATCGAACGTCTCTCAGGAGTTGCTCGGTTGGTTTCTCAGTTTAGGGGCTGCGACAACGCGGTCATGTAGCCCTATTTACTTTGGGTGTGTGTAGAATCTGTCTGATAACCGGTCGTAATTGTGATGGCTGTATTAGTGTGTGTATTTCAAAAGAATGAACGTGAAGGAAATTGCGGGAGCTTGGAACAGCTGAGTTGTGTTGCCAAGTTTTTATTGTTCATGTAGAACAGCTGATTCGAATAATACACAGGGCTACACTTCGGATAATATTTCGGTACTATTATGCGCAATATAATGCAAATGTCGATCCTGAGTCAACGCTGAGGACATTCAAATAAAGAAATACGGTATAAAATGAATAAATAACACACCGAAGCTATGCTACCTTTGTCACCGTTATTCAATAAATACGAGTAAGAGGCCAAACACTCGACAACTATACAAATATAATACAAAATACAAACACAAAGTAATATGATGATGAATATATCAACACTCACCATGCAATGATTATATCCTTCAAGATGAAACAAGAGTTTGGGTGAAGGTCGTTCACAGTTTACAGCAGTTAACACAGAATGCAGAAATAACATCATGACAATACCAAGCACACTCACTCACTGTATCGCGACTCTGTACGGTTAATAATAGCCTCCCCATACGTAATGTTAAGGTAAAGTATTTAGCACCAAGCACACAAACAAGCTGTTCTGTGGCGATATTATTGCAGTGATTTTACATTGTCGATTTGTAAGTTATTGAATGACAAGCGTTAATTTGAACACTACGGTATGCAATGAAACATTACTGGATACGTAAACATTAAGACTAAATGTGCATAGCCTATTTTGTACGTCACGCATGTATTCTAAATTAAGTATACTTAAATTTGAATTGAACAAATAAGGCTAACCATGAAAATAGTTTGATGTCGAAATGAACGATAGCCGGCCGTTACAGGTTGGCGCGCGCGGTCTCCAGCTGTATTTCCAGCTTTTTCCCACGTTCTTCCTGCGGTACTATTTACAACTTATTGACTCGATGCTTAAAGTAAACGAAACTATGGCAATGAAACAAACTCCGACACAGTTAACAGGCGACTGAATGAATGGCAATAAGCTGGCAACGTATGGTACTATTTGTCAAAATCCAGCCAATAGGAGCCCGCGGCGGTCAGCTGTTCCAAGCTCCCGCCATTTCCTTCACGTTCATTCTTTTGAAATACAGAGTATAGTATGTGTTATCTGTAATTCAGGTAAGGACTGCAGACGATCAATTTCCAGTAGTTACAACTTTTGCTACCAAACGCCACCGTCAACGACCAACTAGTTATGAACTTGGTTACTAGATGCCTCCGCAGTTGGCTCCTGGTGACGAACGTTGGAACCTAAGGGCGTTAGTCAAATCAAATCTAACCTATAATTGAGCTTCACACAAGTGTAATTAGTGTACATGCCTTAAATCTATGACATGGGACCGCCGGCTTCACTTCCTCTCCGAAGGATGGCATACTCTCTCTCAGGAGTAAACTAAAGCAAATGAAGTTCCAGGACAAACCCCCAAGGAAGAAGACAAGTGCCCTCTGGAGAAAGGAGAGAAAGGAACAACACAGCCAGAGGATGTGTGACTACTGGGCAAACCTCAAGACCCACTCCAAACTCAATAGTTGAATGTCGTGGTCCGTAGTTGGCCTATACGGAAGAAGAAGAAGAAGAAGAAGAAGAAGAAGAAGAAGAAGAAGAAGAAGAAGAAACCGTTTTGATAACTGACAAGATACTGTGCCCATGTGGACATTGCACAAGTCGAACCCTTCTAATAAAAGATGATAGTTTTCTAAAGGAAATCATGATTAACCAAGAAGATATTCTTTCAAGAACAGGCTTTAGCAACCAAGCTAGACCGTGCGGTGGCTTATTAGAAATCTAACAGGAAACAAAACTCACATTAGTTTGACACTTTTAATATCGAATGCTATTAAGGAAGCAATTAAAGAGAGCGAGAAGCAATAGAGTGGAGAGGCCAGATGGACCCTTGACATTCCGTGAGGCAGCAGTTCTAACATAAATTATTACAAGTCAAGTGTGACATTAATGGGAAAACTAATTTTTTATGGTAATGGTAATGACATCCATTAGAGGAGGCCCCACTATATGCCAGCTAGCAAAAATTGGAATATATAATCAGGGTAACCCCCGGCATTCAACTTGAAGGATTAAAAACACTAGGTTGGTAGCCAAGAGACCACAACGAATCCAGTGACGGAATAAGTCAGTAGCCTAGGTTTGTGGTCCTGTAATATAAACGCAGGAGGAAACGCTGACTAAGACTATGTAATCGGTGTTTCCGGCGCAATACTATGAGAGGGCAAGGAGTTATAAGGTTGGCCCCTCAGTGTGAATAATAATGATTTTTATTAATTAAAAATTAACCAGTGATCGAATCTCTTTCTGCTAAAAAGCAATCTTACAATTGAAGTGTTTTACTCCTGAAAAAAAAATTGAGAACCAGATCGGAACAGGGAGTCAGGAATTGAGTTCCCGAAGTCGAAAGGAACTACATTTCGTGTCAAATCAAATATATAGGCCTTGGGCTTCAGCCAGAGATCACAAGTTCGACTAGAGACTCCGGTGGGATGTCGTGCTATACGCCGTGCCACAAGTACGAGTTAGTTCGTCAGTAATCAGTTTATCTAGACCTCAGTGGAGGCGCGCTACGTTATAAGTATAGCAGATCTTAGAGCTCCGTTGGAAGAACACTTTAACGCAGAAAAGCACTTACGCTAGGAGCTAAGTCACACCACGTTGATAATCCAGAGTTCGAGACTCTGAACAGTTATATAAATCTGCAGAACATTTTAAATAAGCAAACTATAAAAAGAAACAACGCCAAAGTTAAGAAACCTGTTACTAAAGTCATAGGGCGTAGAACGAGTTGCGTTACGTCTAAGTAAAGGCGTTCACAAAGACATTAACTCCCAGAGGGGACGTTACAGAACAGTATATTGCAACTGCGTACCGCAGAATTTTACGAAAAGAACGTAGGAGAACGCGAGTTCGAAGAAGAGAAATAATATTTAGAGAATTCTGCTAGGAACAGGAAAATAGTAAGTTTATCGACTTCGAATTGGAAGCCAAGTTATAAAGGTTATAAAATCGCATTAGATAGCGATAGGAGAAGATAGTGGCGGCAAAAATTAAGGACATTTTATGCCTAAACCAAACAGACAGAAGGAATAAAAGCCACGCGCTATAATATTAAACAAGAGAGACTAAATCTTGAAAGACTTACCAGAAGTAGGAGTAAAAACATTAAAGGAGAAGTCACACGTCCGATGCAGACAGTAGAGAGAGCATCAGGGGTCGTCATTGTCGTGAAACCCATCGCCCAATACGCTGAGATATGATCCGAATGAATTAAGTGACGTGTAAATATAGAAGATAAGAGAGTTCGAGATATAGAAGATTAGTGAGGAAAAGCAGAGTAATAATGTATTTTAAAATGTATCAGCGCCATTTGTATGATCAGAAAATGAAGATGTTCAGTGTTAGTGTAATTATGTGTAACTAAACAAGCAGAATGGGTGAAGTCATCCGGAAGTATGGTCATGAACCGAACGTCACACAGGGTGAGTAAGGAAATTTTATTATCCTTAGAAATGTTTTGTCATGTGCTATGAAAAAATTGTGTAATGTAAGAAATAATCAAGTAAATGCACTATTATATGAATGAAAAATGGTTAAAAATGTGTTGAAAATCACAAGTATAATGTTGTCAAATGTAAAGTAATAATGTCAAAGTGCAAAGTAAAAGTAAATGAAACCCGTATAAATGAATAATTAACAGTGATAAAATGAAATCTAAGAGAAGAAACCGAATATAATTATACGTATTATTGGCAAGTATTTTATACGATATGATAAATTGTAAAAGTAATAATGAAATGCGCACCATAATAATAATAATAATAATAATAATAATAATAATAATAATAATAATAATAATAATAAATTCTGAGTTTTATACTCCAAAAATAATGAGTAATATTGAGTAATTGTACTTCATAAATAGTAATGTGATAATTAACAACAGTTAATAATAATAATGAGCTCAAATTAAGAGAATTGAATAATTAAAGGATCATTGGGATACCTTAAATGTAAATGAAAGTAATAATGTTTGTTCAGACCGTAAAGATAATGGATTAAAGTAAATGGTGATTAATCAAACACCTGAATGATATGTTATAAAGTTTGTAGACTATAAGCCATGTAAAAGGGATAACGTCAAATTGAAGACCAGTAAGTAATGCCGCGACCTGAATAAAATTGAGTTATCTGAGGATAAATAAATGTGCGATGAAAGTCCAAGTTATAATAATGTTGTATTGCCAAAAAGGGCCAATAAATAATGAATAATAAGTAGCATCAAGCTAGGGAAATGTATTTGTCCCATAACATACATATTCGGGAGATAAAAAAAGGTATATATTGTCGGAACATCGTCGACGTATTAAGGGTTGCTCCCATTGAAGGGCCAAAGGGTCTTTGCCAGTCAGCTGAATTGTATTATGGTCAAGTGCAGTATAAGTCCTGCTGGGAATGATGAGGATCTCCAGTTTCAAGGCGTTGCCGAATTGTGTATCACGTAAGTCGGGAAGGAATAAGAGGTTTCTACGAGATATGATATGACTGGGGAGGCTAATGTTTGTCTCCGAGCCTAATGTCATATAACCTGTCCTAAATTGGCCAGCATTGCCTATCCGACCAGTAAGTGTGTGAAATAATAAATGTAAGACGGAATTTTGGCATGATGGAGATCTCAAAATGTCCGCATTAAAAAGTATTGAATCGTCATGATCTCAGAATAAATGCATTGGTTATGAGGAGCATGAAATGAATGATAAAATAAAGTGAGGAAATATGTTGAAATAATGTGAGGAAGCTTGGTCATTCATACGCTTGTATAACGAGAAGAAAATGAACAGTTGAAAGTCGCGAAGGTTGGATGAATGGAGTCTAGACGGAGGTCATATATCTTAACTAATAACTTTTCGAGAGGGGAACGGAACGGCCTTGCCAGCTCTTACGAGAGTGCAAGGGAGCGTTAACAATAGAAGCATTGTAAGCAGAGGTTTTGAGGATCTGAACAGGTAGTGGCCATTAACCGAGAATGTGCACATTTGTTTAATATAGGCGCTAATTGAATAATAAAGTGAATATTTGTATTGATGGGTTTTAGACAAATGTCCTCATCCCAAGTTTGAAGTAATTCCATAATATTTGACAGTAATAGTCAAGGATAAAGATGTTGAGAAAATAATCGGTTTCTATCTCAAAGATTAAGTATAACGAGACGGGTAAATGGATAATTGAGTTTTGGAAATGAACCAAATAAAGGATAGTGATAATAGCACGTCATACATAATTAATGAACCACCTTAGAGCATGATGAGATAAGTTGAAGGGTGTGGGTTCGAGTCATGACATGCAAAAATATAAAATGTTGAAGTGTTGTGTTCAAATATAAACACCTAAGGCTTAAAACGGAAGAAAGTTGTGTAGTTTAAATTACTAAATGTAATGCATAGAAATGAAAGTATAGACAAAAGCGAAAGCTCTGAAGGGATGATGATATAAGATAAATTTCCGCAAGCCTTAGATGATTATTACAAAGTGATATAAACAAAACTATAAGAAATAATTTTTGTGTTGATATTAAATAAGGGATATAAGATCAAGGAATTTAAGCAAGATTATTTTAGCGTATTGATTTTTAGTGATTTTATGATGATTTTATTGATTTTAGATTTTTGTTTTGGACTGATTCCAAACATTTGTATTTGTAATTGTATTTGTATTTTCCCTGGGTATTCCTTTAAGAGAATACATTCATATTAATTGTAATATGTTAGTTATTTGTGTAGTCTTGTTGATCCATCAGTGCTTTCATATCTGAATGTGAGATCATATTGTGGGTTGAACGGTACACGCCTCGAAACCGCAGTAGCAAAGCAAATGTTTATAAACATTGTAATGCACTGGCGTCTAATTTAGTTCAATTGTTTACATAACCTCAAAATGGCGGCTGTGCGAAATATTTCACTGGTATTCTATATCTCCGAAACTATTTCTGATATCAACCTGAAATTTTGTACGGCGATAAAGGGCACTGCTACAGGGTTATCTATGTATCTTTCAAAAACCTGTAATGTACAAAACGAACACGGCGGCCAACCGAATTTGAAACATTTTAATAGACTTTTCTCGCGATTTAACCATCTGAGCGCAGTGAAATCTGGTACAGTAAATAATTATCCATAGCGTAATGCATTGGCATCTAATTTAGTTCAATTGTTTACATAACCTCATGATGGCGGCTGTGCGAAATTTTAAAATTAATTTTTTATTTCTTGTGTCGTAATCATGCGATCGAAGTGAAAGTTTGAATAATGAAGTTACGCAATAATTTGCCTTTAGCGGTACATAACTCTATGGCCTATACATATAACAATCATAAATGGCGACCATCCGAAATATTTAGACGGTTCTCAATATCTACGAATCTTTTTAGAGCAATCAAGCTGAATTTTTTAATGTTCATAGAGGCTATGAACATACGTTTACATATACGAAGTAGTACTTTCAGTAACCTGGTGAGCACAAATCCAACCTGGCGGCGACGCGAAGTATAAATATTTAAATGGACGTTTCTCGCGATTTAACCATCCGAGTACAGTGAAACTTTGTACGTCAAATGCTTATACAAATGTTAATCCACTGGCATCTAATTTATTTCAATTGTTTTCATAACCACAAGATGGCAGCTGTGCGAAATTTTAAAATCTCGTTTTTAGCCTACTTTCGATTTTTGCAAAAAATGAAAGTAGACTTATGAGATCTACACGGGGCGAAAAATTGTGTGTCTGTCTGTGTGTGTGTGTGTGTGTGTGTGTGTGTGTGTGAGTCTCTGTGTGTGTGAGTGTGTGTACTCTTAATGTCTGTCCCCCCCCCTATCAATTCAAACATGGTGAAACCGAATTGAACGAAATTTGGTACATAGGTAGAACTAGCAAAGGGCACCTCAGTGTCATGTTTTATATCGCCGCCATCTTTACTAAAACTGAATGGCGGCCACTCAAACGTTCAAAACGTAAAATCAAATAATGGCTAACCAAATCATCCGATCTCTACCAGATTTGGTAACAACATACCATCATATAGGACGCGTCTTGTGACCAAACTACAAGGTCATCCGCCGTACCATTTCAGGATGGCGGCCGTGCGAATTATGCAAACATTATAATCCATATCATGGGACCCACCAGTTCCGATTATCGAGCCGAGAATCGTTTTAACTGTTCTAAAGGAAGAGGCACGTTCGAAATTAAAATTTAATTTTGTAATACTATAGTGCAGAAGTGATTTAAAAAAACTGAGCCGTCTCAGTACAAGGCAAGATGGCAGCGAATATCTTGTGCCTGACTTATATTTCACTAATTTGAGTATTGCATGCAATATAGCGTACTGATACAAAATAAATAAACGTTGTATGAAATGCTTCATATACAAATAATATACTCCACTGATGAAATCGTTTAGTGTAAATCATTAATTGCTAACACGTTCTATGTAACTCATTGATATCGGTTAATGCCCGTTCGTACGTTTGGCTCCATGGTAAAGCGTTAGCCTATCAATCTTATGCCCATGGTTCAAACCCTATCAGAGTTAGGTTTTTTGCTTGAATTTCTTTATATTTATTGTTTTGTAATGACTCAGACGTTTTAAAATTAATCCTTATATTGTGCATAGTACGATGGAAAATATATAATCAAAACAAAATTCGCCAGCAGATTTGCACGAGACATCTAGGAACAAAAAAGTGAATTATCATGGCGAACTGCACGCCGGCCAACAGATTAACTTACAGATTTTATTGAAAAGTTAATGTTTATGGCCGCTAGAATGCACTCCCCCTGTCAGGATTTTCTTGTTCGATACTTCTCCATTAGATGTCACGACTGGTCTACATGGAACTCCATTTATTAGAATACCATCGGCATTCTATGCGCATCGAATTCGAAGAATGACAAGATGATACTGTGCCCGTTTAGACCGGAGTCCGCACGACCACATATGCATTTTACCAATAATCAGTCAGCACGAGAGTCAAAATATCCCGGAGCGCCAGATGGGTTAAAGCTAATCGCAAAAACGACATCAAATAAAAAAAATGCTTTACTGATTTTTGGCTTAATGCAACAATAAGGATAGAAGGAGATTCAACTGGGCATAACACATCATGTAAAATTATCTCATTTTATTTTGAATTTAAAATTGACTGCAAAAATGCTCAAAGCAGCATCATTCACGTGTGGCGACCCACACTCCTATTTACACAATGTACAGAAATTTTCCAACACATTTGGAAAATTATTTTTTTGGAAACACAAGTCTGATTATTAGTCCTGTAGACTGTGTTCCAAAATTATATTGATTAAATCCAGTTCAAATTTAATTGTCTCTACTGGAAATATCGTAGTTCACTGTTTGAATTTTTACATAATATTAACACTCGTAGAATAAATGTTCATAGAATTTTTAACTTTCACTTATTTTTCCAGTTTCAAAAAAATATTGTCAAAAAATATTATTATTTCTGAATCAACACAAATTATTTACACATATTAATAACATCTGAAAAGTATTTGACCTTGAGCATAGCATCGAAGAACTGTGCGAAGCACAACAAAATTAATTGTTCTTCTGACATTAAATGTTTCGAGAAGTGACTCGATTATGAACTTCAAGTTCCTAACAAAATACATGATTTCTGAATCATCAACTTGATCAATAAATTGTTGAACCATTCAACTATTCAATTTTCCACTTGGGAACATTATTAAGAAAAATATTTATATTCATGGCCATTTTAGTAATTTTCACAACTTGCAATTCTTCGACAGAATGCGGAAATAAGAATTGTAGCTTCATAATAAATTCATTTAGTTCATGGCACTAGGATTGAAAATATCCTTCAAATTATTCGTGGTTAAAGAATTATTTTTAATTGGCAGGGGCCCATTCCATTATTTGTGTAAGAACACAATATTCCAACAACAACGGCAAAGGTCTTCCTCTGAAGAAGAATAAAATACTATCATGACAAATCCGGGTTCTAGCAAAATCAAAGTCTAAATGGAATCCGTAAACAAGGTTGAAATAAGAACTGATGGTTTCTAAGAAATAACCTTCGGGTCATTCATACGACGAAATGTGTAGTTCCAATACTCCTATAAACCTGAGCCATCGAACCTGCTATTTGATTGATGCTCGAAAAAACCTCCTCATTCCTGCGACTTAAACATGCGCACCTGGGAATGGCATTTCAACTACTCCACACACATAAATTTTCTTCCCAAAATTTATACAATAAATCAAGCCTCTGCTTGTTATCAACACTGGAAGATTAATAAACTTACAAGTTTATTTTATTTTACCATTCAGTTCAACCCGTGAATTTACCATACATATGAAAATCTTAATTTCACTTTCCAATGTATTTACGTCATGATTTTATATAAATACAAAAATATCCTAATTGATACAAATATCATTTGCTTCCCGTTTCATGCCTCTCCGTGTTATCTGAAAAATATACTTTGCTCATTGCAAATATTAACTGTTCAACCAGAACTGAAATGTTGGTTGAATGCGGGCTTGCGCTAACCACTCTCATTCGGAAAATCTCCTGTTCCAAACTAGAAATGATTAAACTACTTCATAGGCTCTCTCTCAATACATATGATTATTAGAAAATATAATATCCAAGAATTATTTAGAAAAATTATAAAAATCATTATTATTATTATTAGTGGATTATTATTATTATTATTTGTTATATTATTTTAAATATATTTAATTATCATCTCATTATGTGACAATCCACATGTTCGACCCTTCGAATATGGAAAAAATATCCATTCCTCAACAAAAATAATTATTAACTTTTACAGTTACATCGACGGTTTTCCGTGACTTCCCAAAAATATGAAATATTCAAATAAATGCTCGTTCTGCTCGGTCATCGATCCTAAACTGTTCTGAGTGCTGAAAATACTCAGAATAACTCTAATATATCTTGCGTAAATCATTGCAAGATTTAAATACGAAGAAAAAAATGTGTTGGTCATCTGCAGAAAAATAGTTTGTTCCAATTAGCTAGGCATAATATAAAATTCAAATGTGGCTTACATTTCTTGATGGTCTTGAAGCGTAGTGAACCTGGTCTGTACCAGATTTATCCATAGACATGCCCTATCGGACAAGCACGTATAATCCTTGTATCGGCCGCCATTATATAACCACAATCCGTCTAACACGACATAGTGGAGATATTACTTGAAGTTTGAAGTAACTGCTGATCCATTTTAATATTGGCTTCTGCTAAAGCCATAACAGTTTGCATAAATGGGGTCAGATCTAAATGATCTATTCTCAGATATGTCAGCTGTAACATAACTCACGGTAATCGTTTCAGTACAAGAAAACACTGACAGTCTAACCAATCAACGGCTGTTCTGAAGATCGTTCCCTGGGCATGGCTTCACACCATCTACCATGCGCGAAGCAACATGTAGTTTCCCTGCGTTGGCTAATGAACAACACCGTGATAGACTGGCCTTCAATATACTGAAAGATCGAAGTGGTTATCAAGTTACAAATATGAAAACTGACTAAAATGGACTAAAATATCCAAGTATTAGATTATTACTGGTCTGTGACAAAGTACTATTCTAGACAAAGTCTAGCATATGTCCATGTAGAAATAAAAATATTTCACCAGTGTCTGTCGACAAATAACTATCACCTTAGTGATTCTCCCTGCCGGAAACTTACTAAGTTCCACTCGTAGCGCAGCACTTTTGTGACTATCACAATTTTGAAAATAACTTCTGCGTAGATCCGGCAACCATGTGCCTTGGCTCAGCGTAGTAGCACCTTGCTAGGCAAGTGCTTGATTCGAAGTGAGCTAAAGATGCTTGAGCCGGCCGGCTTTTATTCAAAACGGTCAGGGTCACGCTGAATCAGCTGAAATCTGGAAATCCTCATATCTCTGGTATCCCTGGTCCGATTTACTTGATACTAATTGCATTCTCTTTCATTTGGCCGTGCCAGTAATCTGATCCAAGTCTCAAGTCTCTACTCCATGGTTAACTATTTAATCAATAAATAGCCTCGACCTCTGCTATTACTCGCTACGTCACTTGACATGCTCTTAGCGGTATATTCTTTCCAATTGCTTCTAGAAGCAATGTAGCGCGATATTCAAATATCTCAACTTTCAAAAGCGGCTGTAGCCTTTCCCTTGATATCTAGGTGTCTGAATCTTGGAATACCCATTCCTAGAGTTGGGCACAATACTACGATACATTTTTACTTTTTATTTTAAAGGGTTTGTAACAGCCTATTGTGTGATATTTGAAAATGTTAATTGAAGTAAAGAACAAAACGATTTCACATAGTATCTGAACTCTAGCCGTTGGTGCTAGTTCAGGATATTAATTAATACTTTTATTGCAGCCAAATAGCAATCGAAAATATCCACATAGTTGGAATACACACGTCTCTGTAGGATCATGGAAAGATTTGTTAATTCAATTAGGGTTTTGAAAGCCATGCACAGCCAGACGTGTAAAGACATGCCTCAACTCAAAGTTGGATGTTGCCCGCGTCAGGCCGATTATGTAATAATAATAATAATGTTATTGGTTTTACGTCCCTTTTAACTACTGTTGCATTTAGAGACGCCGGGGTGCCGGAATTTTGCCCCGAAGGGGATCGTTAATGTGCCAGTAAATCTACTAACACGGCTCCCTCGCATTTGTGCACCATCAAATGCCAGCTGACTGCGCCAGGATACGAACCTGCAACATAGGGCCCAGCAAGCGAGAATGTTCCCGCTGAGCCTCGCAGCCAAGTCCGGTCGATAATGTCTCCAGATCCATAACATTCTTTAGATACTTCTTATCTTTCTTTCTTCAATGATGGTAGCAGTTGTTTTCGAGGTTGTGGTGTTTGGTAGAGGTAAATAGTTTTTAAGGTCTTCAACCAAGAAATGATTCTATTATACTCTTTGATAAAAACAACGAGTTATAACTATACTCATACATTTAGGAGAAAGTAGGCTATATGTTCTTTACTGAACATCTTGTTACTTCTTGTGTCCTAATCATGCGATTGAAGTTTGAATATCACACGCACACAAAAACCTTCATGGAATAGTACATAAATAAAAATCCAACCTGGCGACCATCTGAAATATTTAGACGGTTCTCAATATCTACGAATCTATTACAACAATAAAACTGCAATGTTGATAGAGGCAATTAACATGAGTAGGATATATGAAAATAGGCTGTATAGTTCTTCACGGAACTACTTGTTTGAATATTATTCACATTTATTTTGAATTGAAATGTTATTAGCTTTGATACTTCTAAGGGATCATTGTAACCTATATCTACTCCCTATTTTTCGCGTATTCAACGGGGTCCGTGATGAGATGCGATGAAAGTATATGTGGTAGGTGGTTTTTACCCCTGGATGCCCTTCCTGACGCTAACCTCATGTGAGGAATTAATGGGAGATGAAATTAATGAAACTGGGCAATGACGTGGAAGGAAGCGGCCGTGGCCTGTCAGAAGGTACCGTCCCAACATTTTCCTGGAGTTGAAAATGGGGAAACCATGGACGTCAAGGACGGCCGACGGTGGGGCTCGAACCTAAGTCTTCCGAGTCCGCAGAGAGCTTGGTCCCATGGTCTAGCACTGCGCGTCAGCGACCGTAACTACCGCTGTCAGTCTTCGAAGGGAACATTAACAATTTTTTTTGTTTTGATCGCCTATCCTCCCAGCATGGCTCTACTGTCGCAAGGATGGTGTCTGGGACCTGAACACACTTTGTCTGGAGATACAACTGGGGATGGTGACAGAGGACCGCTAACATGGGTCTAATTAAGGAAGGGTCAGGGAATCTCTCGCCCACTTGTCGCCACACTCGAATGCTCCTATTGTATGGGTGCCCCCCCTAGGAGCTCACATCTAGTGGGACATGGGTTGGCGACCACGGGACCCCAGCTGAGTCCGGCATTGCTTCCACATACTTGTGCCGAGCTCCTCTCCGTCTTCTTTCCTGTCGACCTCTCTTGGTCAACTCTTGTTCTCTTCCGACCCCGACGGTATTAGGGTATCCGAGGCCTAGGGAGTCTTTCACCTTCCCGCCTTAATTGAACCTTCTCTCATCTTTCCTGATACCCTCATTCTACGAGGGCTCAGCCTTCTTTATCTTCACATGTTATCTCCTGCCATTTGCACAAGGGCCTCAAGGAGGCAGGGTGTGTGTAGCCCAACACTTCTGGTGCACCCTGGATATTGCTTCACCCTCGGGGGCTCACGGCTGGTGAGTTTGGGAGTTGGCGACCCCGAAGGATTCCTGAGCTGGGTCCGTTTTGTCTCCTTTTTCCTCTGACCTTGGGGAGGGCTCTCTTCCTCTTTCCCTTTCCTATATGCCTTTCATGGCTCTCCTGCTTGCCACGGTGGGTGAGTGTAGTAGTTGGTCACTAGTCGTGGCCGAGTGAGGTGCGTGTGTGCGCGCTGTGTGACCGCATTTGAAGAGTGTACCTTTCCTAATACCGGTGCTTCCGATAGTTCCACGGGTGTACTGACCTTCCGTGTGTCATTCGGACAATACTTTTTCAAGTAGTGTTCCAGACAGGACAACAAAACCAGAAACCCAGAAAACCCCGCTGAAAATCATGTCCGGATACCAGAGGAAAAACACCGTACGCTGTCAATGGGACAGGCAGAGTTCTCGCCCCACATCAGGAGAAATTCACCGCTGGATTAGCGATACCCTCCGGTTGACTGTCGACCAAGTAGAAGCCATCCAGTTAAATGCGCAAGAAAGAACCATGTACATCAAGGTAATCAGCATATCTACTTATCAGAAATTGCTAAATACTTTTGCAGCTCCTATTAAATTTCAGTATGACTCAGGCGAAACGACTAATGTTAAGCTCTCCACAGCGGATTCAAATTTTACCACAGTGCGTATATTTAATGTCCCACTCGAAGTTCCCCTGAAATTTTCAAATCCGTCCTGTCGAAATATGGCACTGTGAGTGACGTCAGGAAAGAACAATGGTCTTCTGCTTATCAGTTCCCGGTGTATAATGGAATACGTGCAGTCACTATGGAAATCAAACAAGATATCCCCTCCACTGAGACTTTTGGTGGCCATTCTGGCTATATATCGTATAATGGACAGAAACAGACCTGTTTAATTTGCAATGCTAACACACATCTACGTATCAACTGCCCAAAGAAAATGATTCCCCTCGGTATAACTCCTACACAACAATGACGTGTCCAATACTCGGATGTTTTGACACAGCAAATGTCACATGAAAACATGCTTATTGATCAGTCAGCTGGGACAACAGCAGAAGTGGCCTCGGACACACATGACGCAGAACTGGTACCTTGCACTGACCAGATCAGCGAGCCACAGAGTGCCCCTGTGCTATCGGCAACCTGTATAGCAGCCTTAGAACCAACTCTGCCGTCACTACAGGCTGCCACAGAAATTTTGTCTTCACTGCCCCCACCTTCTCTGGTACCTACCGACTCACTTAAGCAGGTTGATCGGGGATCTGAGAACGTATCTAAGAAGATTAAAACAAATGCCTCGATTGCCGTATCAGCCCCGAAGAATCAAACTGGTTCTACAAACGTTCCCGCAGCTGTGAAAAAGAAACAAAATCTTCATTCTACGTCATCTAGGGACCCACGAATGCTCTCAAACGCTGACAGCTGGCCTATGAATGGCAGTCATAAGGAACTATTTCAACCTAATTTGACATAGTGCACCAGTATATTTCTCACCCGTGTCTCTTTTTTTTTCTCGAGTCCACCTTCCAGTACCGTATGTCTAGCACAGCTTTTATACTTCTCTTAATGGCGCAATTTCTCACTGTGGCCACTGTGAATATCAATGTAATAGAATGCCCTCTGAAATTTCAAATGTTGGAGAGATTCCTTCGAGATGCAGACATTGACATTGCCTTCATTCAAGAAGTTGCTATACCCTGTTTGCCCATATCTGCCTTCTACAAACAATACATTAATACCGGTACTACGAATAGAGGGACCGGATTCCTCATAAGACATGATATCCCACTCGAAGGTGTGCTATGTCACCCATCAGGACGCATAATATCTGGACACATAAACAATACCACCCTGATAAATGTATATACCCCATCCGGGTCCAATAAACGTGTGGAACGGAAAATGTTCTTTCAACAGAGTATACTGCCTCATCTGCACGACGTTAAGGAAAAACTTATTCTTGCAGGGGATTTCAATTGTATTCAACGCCCTGAGGAATCCACTAGTCCATACCAAGGTGTCAACCCGGCTCTCAGGACCCTCCGTACCTCCCTACACCTCATTGATGCTGTGGATAGTTTAAGGGTGCCCCTGCCCCATTACACCTGTATAAGCCACAACTCCTCATCATGAATTGACCGCATCTACTTTTCCCAGGAACTTATCCAGCCTAGACGATATGAAGTGATACCTGCCAGTTTCACTAACCATCATGCAGTCGTATGTACAATCTCTTACCCCCATCCCATATTTCACATAGGAAGAGGTTATTGGAAACTGAATTGTTCGCTGTTACTGGAGGAGGAATGCCAAGATATTTTCAGACAACACTGGACTCGATGGGTCCAACAAAAATGCAACTTTCGCGACTGTGCGGACTGGTGGGATATTTTAGTTAAACCAGGGATCCGCCGCGTCCTTAAGAACATATCCTACCAACGAGGTCGGGAAAGACGGGATACAGTTGAATTTTACTATCGAGTTCTTCGCCAGCACCAGCAAAGATCTGATGCTGGGGAGCGTATGTATGACCAGATTCGGGAAGTTAAAACCAAGCTCCTGTCTCTACAGCAACGAACGCTCGCTCACATAAACGTGGCTTTAAAAGATCGTACAGTGCTCCCGGAAGAAAGTGCAAGTGTATACCATATCGCCAAAGGACAACGTGAGCGGCAACGTACATATATCCACCGCCTCCGCACCAGTACTGGAAGTGTCGTCACCTCCCTGACGCTATACGTAGTGAAATATCATTATTTTATCAACGGTTCTACGCTAAGGCTCCAATTGATCCACAGCAGGTGACCCTATTGCTTTCATCTTGCAGTACCCAACTATCTCCGGACAACAAAACTCTCCTCAGCGCGGATATTACGGATGAAGAGATTCACTCTGTGGTTAAGCACCTCCCAAATAACCGCTCACCTGGCATTGATGGACTGCCATATGAACTGTATAAACACTTCTGGCCTCTCATTGGCAAAGCATTTTGTCACGTCTTGCGTACCATTCTCCAACGTCGTGCTCTTTGTCAATCACATCACGAAGGTACCATAGTCCTCATACCAAAAACATCCTCTCCCATGGCAGTTGGTGACTTCCGACCAGTTACTCTGCTCTGCAGTGATTATAAAGTCCTTACCAAAGTACTTGCATGCCGATTGAAGACTGTTCTACATGATATCATTGGTGATGAACAATGTTGCAGTATTCCTGGAAGAACTCTGTTAACAAACTTAACGATACTACGGGACCTACACCTAAAAGCCGAAATGCTCCCCACTGAGCCAATGAGTTTTCTCACCTTAGATCTTGATAAAGCTTACGACCGCATCAGTCATGAATACTTGTACATGGTCTTGCAACACTTTGTATTTCCTGCAATCCTTATTGACTACATTCGTATGATAAATTGTAATGCTACGTCTCGAGTGCTCGTCAACGGTTTTATTTCCCCTCTGATTCCAATACAACGATCAGTTAGGCAAGGATGTCCCCTTTCCATGCTACTTTTTTGTCATTGGCCTTGAACCGTTCATTCGGACTACCCAGGTGAAGCTACAGGGTTACAAACTGTCCACACATGTTTTTGGCATGTGCGCCTATGCTGATGACGTATCAATATTGATCCGCAATAATGAAGACGTCTCCCACATCGATAGCGTCCTTCAGCTCTACCATATCGCCTCTGGAGCACAATCGAACCCCCAGAAAACTGCTTTGCTTCCGCTCAATACTAACTCAGTGATTACCCAACAGCCCTGTTTCCGGATAGTAAATGAGGTGAAAATTCTTGGCATTACCTGGAAGCAATCGCTTCTGGACACAGTGCAAGCAAACTGGACTAAGGTCATTGCCAAAGTTAGGGGAGTGCTGATCCAATTTGGTCAAAGAAACCTCAATATAGTGCAACGGGTCATGGTCCTCAACGTGTTTGCGCTCTCTAAAATATGGTATGTCGCACAACTTTTCCCACTTCCCAAAATGTTTGAGAGCCAATTGGCAAAATATACAGGTTGGTTTATATGGCAAGGATTTTTGTTCCGAGTACAACGGGAACAGTTGTATCTCCCATCCCGGCAAGGCGGGCTAGGGCTAACAGCTCATGGCATGAAATGCCGCGCACTCCTCTGGAAGAACGATATCACCATCCTTTCCCAACATGACACTTTTACGAAAGCGCTATACAAAGATATTCGAAACACAGCCCGTGGTTGTGATAGAGCTTTGCCGAAGATATTTAGGGACCATCAACAGCACCTTCTGGAAACTGTTCGCCAAATGCCTTCAGGGACTGTTCCAACGACGAAAAGTATTTATAACATGTTGCGGCAAGTGGTACACTCCAAACCGCGAATCGAGACCACCACCCTCTACGTCCATTGGCCCACTGTTTGGAAAAATTTTGGGGCTATGACCATTTCTTCTGCTGTACACTCTCAGGTTTTTATCTTCCTCAACGATCTCATCCCAACGGCTCTACGGCGATATACCATCCATCTTGAAGCTTACCCATGGTGTACTATATGTGGTCAAACTGATACGGCGATACACCGCTTCACATCATGCACGCGAGTTGCCTCCACGTGGCGGTGGTGTAAGGGAAAAGTATGTCAACTATTAAATGTGCCCACGGATGACCTTGATGACAGGAAGTTGATTCGTTTGTCGGTGACCGCCTTCCCCCAAATTAAACAGACTGCCATTGTGTGGATAATGGGACAATATGTACACTTCGTGATGGACAATGATAAACATTTCTCGTTCCTGGATCTCAGGTATCACCTGCAGAAAGAGCGTTGGAAGCTTAGTGAAAGTGGACAATTGTACGATAAATATGGACACTATCTGGATTTTCTTGTGATGTAATAGTATGGTATTTATCATATCTGAAAATTCTGTAATTCTCTAGAGAGCTAATAATAAATAAATTTAAAAAAGAAGTGGATATCGTGTCGGTCTACTAACCCCAAGATTTCAGGTTCGCTCCTGGCCGTGGTAAGTGGTTTTTTTAAGGCGGAAAAAATACGATACGCATGTCATACGATGTTGGCATGTCAAAGAACCCATTTGAATTCATTAGGCCGTGTTCACAATGGCAAAATTAATCTCGGGAGTTTCCGCCAACACAAAGTTCCTCATTTCTCTACTAGAAAGCGCTATAGTGTTCTAGGAGCTTAGATATCTAACATCTAACCTCCTTGACTTTCATAGTCAAGGAACAACGAAATTCGACATGTAAGCTACCCATCCTCTGGGTGTCAAATAACAAAGCTTGCACCCGGCACCCGAGGCCATACGATATTATTGTTATTTTTATTATTATGGCTCTCCTTCCTTCCAAGTCCCTCAATCCTCATTCTTCGAGGGTTGAGGGCATTTTCTTTCTTCCTGTCCTTTATTTGCCTTATCCTTTGTTTACCATTTCTTCTTCTGGTTTGCAAGTCTTTTGTTAATATTAGTTATAGTTTTCATTCTCATCTCATCTTTCACTATCACCCAAACCATTAGGGGCCGATAACCTAGATGTTAGGCCCCTTAAAAACAACTATCATCATCATCATCATCATCATCATCATCATCATCATATTGTATGGGTGCAAACCAAAGGAGACCTCATTCAGGAACGCCACCAACAGCAAGGAGGTTCGTTCATGTTTTAGGGTGGATTATGCTTGGTCGACGTAATTCCTATCCACGGTTAAAAATATCGTATGGCCTCGGGTGCCCAGAGGGCAGCTTGCATGTCGAATTTTGTTGTTCCTCGAAGCACTATGAAAGTCAAGGAGGTTAGATATCTAAGCTAGTAGAGAAAGGAGGAACTTTTTTTGTGTTGGCGGAAAATCCCGAGATTAATTTTGCCATTATGAACACGGCCTATTGAATTCAAATGGGTTCTTTAACATGCCAACAACGTATGACATGCGTGTCGTGATTTTTGCCACCTTTCAAAAATTACTTACCATGGCCAGGAGCGAACCTGCGAAGCTTGGGGGGTTGGTAATCCGACACGATAATCACTCACCCTCCGTGGCAAGCCCTATCCACGGTAACATGACTGGTCTGGTGTACAGAGACAACATCCTCAAACCTGTCGTTACAGGTTTCGCTGCCACAGTGAGTGAAGGTTTTACACTACAATACATTTAACTTGAACATGCTCGGTGCCGAGACAGCGCTAACCAGGCAGTGAATGCGGCAACACAGCACGAACTTTCCAGCGAGCCTCGCTTGCCAACAACACTAACCGAAATCATAATAAATATCAATCCATATAAACTAAACCCATTTATTTACATCACGGATAGTTACATACCGCAAACGCTTATTACAACGCACCCATGCACGAACTTCTGCGGGAGTCCGGTTTCGAAATACGAGCCTTTCACATAATTGATTGTTTCGTTGTTTGTGTTGGAGATCAAATTTTGAAACTTCACATATAGACAGAAAACATATCTGACTAACACATCTCCAAATTTGGGTGCTGTAGCGCAATTGAGTTAAGAGTTGTGAATCTCTAAATTCGACACTTCGCACGAACCCCGCAAAAAAAACTGTACTTTTTACGTTTTACCTGGCATAAAGGATATTAAAATAAGTTTCTAAAAATTACCTTTATCATTAGGGCTCGGATGTTGATGACATGTCATCTTTTTACTAAGCTGTCTAAAACAATGCTGAAGTACATAGAAACTCCGGACAGGCCACCCCGTCTTCAAATATGTTTTTTATTTTGCACCTTTTTGCAATTTTTGCTATTTTTCCGTTTTAAAAGCATTTATTAAGTTTGGTAGATTTTTTGGGTCATATTTTAGAGAAATCGGCCTTTTAAGTCATTTTTATCCAATTTAGTCATGTCACAGCTTTATATGAGGGAGTTACGTGTCTCAGAGTTAAGAAGAAGCTTGAAGCGTTATTGACAGCAACAATCACATCATTGGAGAAAACGGGCGAAGAAATAGTTGATTCCATTTCCTTAATCAAGCGGGTGGAAACTAGTCTTAGCAACAATCGTGGCGAAATTGCTGCGGTTATTGCATCAAAACTGAAAAAAGTGCTGGACAAAAACACCGGGTATAAAACATTATGCAAAATCTCAAGACATTCATTTTTGAAATATTTGTGAGTTTATTATTATAAGATCATTTTCTCCATTTTATAGTGCATTTTTCGAATTTATAGGTCATTTATTACAGTCATTTTAGAAAATTTTATGTGCATTTTTAAACTTTTTATCGCCATCAACATCCGGGCCCTAATCATCAATCAGCGCAGAAATAAACAAGGAAAAAGGTGATGTTACTTGTTTTTCTGTAGGCCTTTCGGTTGTGTTGCTATTTTTCTCCAAACTCGGGAGTACATAATTTCTGCGCCGACAGTAGTGGTCAGCGGCTTCGGTGGCGTAGTTGGTAGCATGCTGAGCTTCTTTACCCAAGATCGCGGGTTCAACCCCGGATGAAGTCGTCGGATTTTTAAGAGCGTTTTTTATTTATTTTTTATTTTTAGCGTATGGCTTTTAGTGCCGGGAGTGTCCGAGGACATGTTCGGCTTACCAGTTTTGTAGCTGCTTCGAGACGGACACCCAATGGGTGAGCTACATGCACCGTTGGGGAGGAAAGTTGGAATGGAAGGTCGAGGAGTTGGAAGGTAGCGGCTGTGGCCTATAGTTAGGGACCAACCCCGGCATTTGCCTGGAAGGAAGATGGGAAACCACAGAAGACCATCTTCAAGGTTGCCGGCGGGGGCCATTCGAACCTCCTCGCCTCCCGGTTGTGAGCGACTGCCAGCAGTCATGCCGTAACGACCACGGCTAACTCACCCGGTTTTAAGAGCGTTAAAAATCGCTCAGTAAGCCTTCCTTCGGAGGGGAAGTAAAGTCGGTGGGCCCATATCATAGATTTATTGCATGTAAAAGAACCTTCCACTAACTACAATATTGTGTGAAGCTAAATTTGTAGGTTACATTTGATTAATGCTCTATTAATTTCGAACTTCGCCACCAGGTGCCGGTTGCGGTGGCATTTAGTAGCCAAGTCCACAACTAGGTGTCGTTGACGGTAGCATTTGGTAGCAAAAGTAGAAACTACTTGAAATTGATCGTCTGCTGTCATTATCTAAATTACAGATAACACACACTAATACAGCCATCACAATTAACACCGGTTATCAGACAGATTCTACACACACCCAAAGTACACGGGCCTACAAGACTGCGTTATCGCAGCCCTTAAACTGAGGAACCAACCAACATATCAAGCTAGGATGGTCAATCAGTTCCTTTAGATGCATGGTATACGGAGAATGGAGTGACCTGCATATTCTGTGGACATGAACGGTATTGAACATGTATGGAAAGATCTTATGAGGATAATTTCGCACCGTCCCAGTCGCCCAACAAACATTCAGCAAAATAATCTGCTCAAACCAGGTTGGATCCGTTGGTGCTCTATGCCTCGTCATCTGCTAGCGTGCCTTAGGGTTCGTGGTGGCCATACACGGTATTGATATGTCCCAACATGAAAATGACGTGCGTACCAAGTCCTACATTATCACTCTTGTTATTCCTTTTGTGTTTGTCTCTTTTGTACAGCAGATTGTGTGTTGTTTTTCTTTGTATGTGCCCTATATTGTGTATAATGTGATAACATGCTCCTAGAAAAATAAACAAGTCACTAATTTGCAATATGCAAAACCTTTTATTTGAGCACTGTGCATGTTTCTCAGAACTAAAGCTCTTAAAACCTGAGGGAGTTAGAAGGTGCGGTTTGTGCCAAAATCTTGCAAATCTTCTCAGTAGTACAAGAAAAGATCTTGTTCTATTTTGAAAAGTCAACGGAAATATATTTTATTCTGGTTTGAAAATAGTTTGAAAATACCGTTAACACTTTATAGGGCAAAAGACTGGGGGTATAAAAAATATATATATATTTTTGCACATTTGTAATTGGGGGTGATAGATGAGTAGGAATATGCAGCCATTTTATGGGTGTGGATTCTATTTTATGAAATATGAGGTGGGAAATTATTATCCCACTGCCCACAGACGACAGTATGTTTTCTTAAATGAGCAATTGGGTAATAATCTCCCACCTCCAAATTATGATGATACTGTGTTTATCACTCAATAATGAGGTTTATTTAACAGGATATAATATATAAAGACACCCATCTCGCTCTATAATTTAAAAAAACACGTAACTCCCACGCAACACAAGGTCAGTGATCTATATCATCTTTGCCGAAAACTGCACAAAAAATATAAATGTGATTTTGGAATGTTAAAAGTTAGTATATTCGAATATAATTCAATAATTTCATAATAGTATTTGCTAAAAACACAGAAAATTAATTTTAAGAATCTTCTATTCAATGGAAAACACCCTGAGCAGGATAATTATTTCCATTCTAGCTGAAATATATTTACTCAAGTGACCAAAACCATTATTAACATTGTATTTCAGTTATATACCAACGTTTACAAATCTCGTATCTTCAATAAAAACACCTTCTTCTGTAAAACAATGCATAGCATTCACTCAACACAACCGAACTGGCGAGCACGTGCACTGTGGAGACCACTGGGATATATGCTTCCCACATTTGGCTTCTGACATCAAATTAATGGGTTTTCAATATTTATCTACATCTAGCTTGTGGATGCATGTGGAACTGCTTGAACTGAAAGGGGTGGGAAGATTCTCTCCCTAACACCGTTCTATAAATACATGGTGGGAAGATAGTATCCCAAGGACATATAAAGGGTAACAAAGAAACAAGACGATAGCCCCTGCCAGAACTGTGGCGCGTCAATCCCGTATAACAGTACCACCGGGCGGGTGGTCTATACACATGGGGCGCCCGCAAGTGACCGATCGAGCAATCGAAATAAAGAAATACTCGCAACAGTGACGAATTGCACTCGGATTTCATAAATATTGACAATTTGTTTAAAATGTGTGTTTAAACAAATAAACAAGAAGCCCGCACTTGCGAGATTTCTCACACAGGTTCCCTAGTTATTATTATTATTATTGTTTGTTTCCGAATTTGGCCAACTATGGACCGCATTAAACCTCTTCTTTTCCTCCCAGAAGCTCTTCATTCTTTCACTTGAATCCTCCGCTGCTCCGAAGAAATTACCAATTTAGGCCTACATTTTGGTGGATTCTCCGTAAATGTCTTAATGCTGTCAATGCGACTTCGTAAAAACTTTCTGTTGTGGATCAAGGCGGCAGTAATTACAATTTCGCGGCTTCGGTGGCGTAGTTGGTAACATGCTGAGCGTCTATGCCCAAGATCACGGGTTCAAACCCGGCCGAAGTCGTCGGATTTTTTAAGAGCGTTAAAACAATAACATTAGCTGACCATTCTCATCAGATGTCCATAGAACTTGAGCCGCCGTTTGCGCATTGAGAAAGTGATGCTTTCAGTGGGCAGGTAAATGTCGTCGTACTTCCTTTTCTTCCATGTCCCGTCAGTACTTTTACGTGGTCCTGGAATTTTTCTTAAGATTTTTCCCTTCCTTGAGCTCAAGTTCCTTCATCTCTCCCTTTTTTTAAATTCATAGTCAGACACTCCGATGTATAGGCTATAGACTCTCGGAATTCACTACCATGGTGTAATGTCTGATTTTCGCGTTGTTGGATACTCCACGTTGATTGTATCTGTTCTGAGTTAACCTGTAGGCCAGTGCCAATATCCTAGCCCTTGCTTTATTATTATTATTATTATTATTATTATTATTATTATTATTATTATTATTATTATTACCCGAGGAAGGAAAACGCATGGCTGCAATATAGAGGAAAGGAGCTCTGAGGGTGGCGTGCGCTTATCGTATTGTTTCGGAGCATGCAGTACTGGTTGTCCCAGGTGTTGCGCCAGTGGACTTACCTGCGCAAGAACGTCAGGATGTACACTTCAGACAAGAAGAACTGGGCAAGGTACAAGCCCGGAATGAAGCCTTGGGCCACAAGATGGAGCTTTGACAGCAGAGGTGGAATGCTGATCTCAGAGGAAGATGGACGACTCGCCTGATACTGAGTTTGGTTGAGTGGACAACCAGAAGGCATTGTGAGATCAATTACTATCTGACTCAGATGTTGACTGGCCATGGCTACTTTCGGAGTTACCTCTGTCGGATGGTCAAAATAAGGAGTTCTGTATGCATTTACTGTGAAAATAATCCATATGATGTACAGTATATCATTCGTTCTTGGTCTGCGTTCGATGGACGGTGGAAAGACAACAACTTGAAACTGACGTTCGTTCAATAACTCCAGACAACATCGTCGAAATTATGCTATGGAACAAGAACAGCTGGGACAAGGTCACTTTCTTTGTCAAAACGGTTCTCCGTCATAAGAGGGAGACTTGTATGATTTAAGGGAGTAAGGCTGCGATCTACGGTTTGCGTATGAATTGAGAAGTAAGAAGGTGTTCGAGAAGCATAGAAAACGATACCATCCTGAAGTAATACGTAAGTGGTCCCGGGATGGGTTTTATCAAGAGGATAGGGCGTGTGTGGTTTTTAGCGGCTTCGGTGGCGTAGTTGGTAGCATGCTGAACTGCTGTGCCCAACGCGGGTTCAAACACGGCCGAAGTCGTCGGATTTTTAAGAGCGTTAAAATTCCCTCAGTATGCCTTCCTTCGGAGGGGAAGTAAAGCCAGTGGTCCCATGTCATAGATGTATGGCATGTAAAAGAACCATCCACTAACTACTCTTGTGGAAGCTAAACTCTGTAGGTTAGTTTGATAACGCTTTAATAGGTCCAACGTTCGCCGCCAAGTGGTGGCTGCGATGGCATCTAGTCGCCAAGTCCGCAGCTAGGTGTCGTTGACGGTAGCATTTGGTAGCAAAAGTAGGAACTACTTGAAAAATTGATCACTGAATCACAGATAACACACACTAATACAGCCATCACAATTAACACCGGTTATCAGACAAATTATACACACACCCAAAGTACACTGGGCTACATGACCACGTTGTCGCAACCCCTAAACTAAGGAACCAACCAACCAACCAAGAATTCCAACTTCTCTCGTAAAATAAATTATAAAAATAAATACTATTACCAGACACCGAAGATGATAGTACCGTACCTGAGAGTTTCACAACTAAATCTCGCGCCTGACCTTTCCCAACTGAATTGCGTAAGATAGCTCCTCCGCGTGCCAGTAAATAAGGCATACCTGGCTCCTGATCTTGAATGTTAGCAACCTTTAACTCGAACATAAATCAATCACTACATTACACAAATACAATCACTCACCGCTTGACTTTCTACCCACGTACAAACCGACGTACTATTTCAAACAAAGCATTACTGCAATAGCTAAACAAAGTACAGACAGTGTTGCCATGTCTACGTATTTTAATGAGATTTCCTTCTTTTTACCTTAGTATATTTTTCTAGTTCAAAAATATCAGGAATATAACAAAACTCTGTTTACTTTATGACACATCTCGTTATTTATTTATTTTTCATCGGAATGTTACATCTTGTGATTTTAAAACGTCTTATGCAAGGAGAACAGTTAAAATCAGACGTGGAGAAGGAAGAGAGAAAAATACTGAGTAAAATACTGGGACCGAAAAGGCGAGGTGAAAGATGGGTACGAAGGTCAAGAAATGAACTATACAAAAATGTGAGGACTATCTCAGAAGAAATAAGACCAAAAAGAGCAAGATTTGCTGGACGTGTGATTAGGATGGATATGGGGAGATTGACTAGAAGGATATGGGAGACAACAGGGAGGACAAGAGGAACTAAATGGGTGGTTGAACTTAGGAAGGACTGGACTGAGATGGGGATCAAAGTGGAACTGGAGAGAACTGGAGAAATAAATATGCACCAACCGATATATCGGAACTCACTGATAGAGAAGGATACCATAAGAGGGTTGAGAATCATCAATGGGCGCCCGCAGGATTTTTTCCAGGGGGTGTGTTACTAGGTGATGATGAGATGTACCACCCCCGGTAATTTTCGTTTCATTTCTTACTTGCTTCGTGATATTCATTATTTGGCTGCTCTGAAACCGTTGGGTACATTATCTTTATGTAATGAATGGGAGGAATAGTTTTATTTAGTTTAGAATTTGTGTCCATAGAAGTTCGCTTTTATTTGTGAAGCATCGTCATAATGTTCATTCCTTAAAGACAGGTAAAATGTAGTTGTACCACCATGTATCAACAAAAATAAAAATCAAGCAATTCATTAAAATGGTATTGTTAATCCAGTTCGCTGATTTTCTAAATAACTGGGAGATATTTTCAAATAATCCCAAATTACTAAGTTAAATAAAACTGTGGAATTATCCTTACATATAAATCCGTCAACTATCAGAAACTTCAATTTATGATATAAACTGGTGTGACAATGAACAATCGAAATATTGTCGGGAATGCAGGGGGGTCACGGCCCCTCCTTGTCCCCCCTTCGGGCGCCCATGCACTAAGGATTTCCGAGGAAGAGCGGCAGAGAAGAAGCCAGTGGATGAAGAGCTTATGGGAGGAGAAAAGCAAGCAGTCCCCAACCAAGGCAGAGCTGCCCGTGGTCCTATAGAGGCCATAACGAAAGAATGAGAAGAAGCAAAGCAGACCTACCGAAAGGGAGGGGCAAGTTTCCAAATAATGATATTTGACTAATAATAATAATAATAATAATAATAATAATAATAATAATAATAATAATAATAATAATAATAATAAATAAAATGAAAATGAAAATTAACATTTGAAAACATTATTCATGAAAATTCAAAAATTCAATCATTTTCAAAACTTTTGTGTCAAAGTAAGTAGAAAGTCTTGAACAAACCTGAAAAAATTCGACTAGTTCCTGTTAGTTTCCGAGAAAAGGGCAAATCAACAGTTGCCAATTAATTAGCGTGGGTGGTATAGGACATTCTGAAGTCCCTTTTATAGGGCAAAACTATTTTTATGTGTTTTACATTATTTATTTTAAATTATTAACAATGTTATTTTTTGTTTTTCTAATCTTAATGTTTATATAATCATCATCATCATCATCATTGGTTTGCAGTCCTAAAACTGGTCAGTTGCCATAAAAAAATGTCCAGATGGTCCTGTCATTTGCCGCTTCCTTCATGGAATTATAATTCTGTGCTTGGGTGTTGTTTAGAATTTGTTTAAGGAAGGTATTTCTAGGTCTTCCTCGTGGATGTTTTCCCTCAATGAACCCTTCTTCCACAGTTCTCATTAAATTGGAGTGGCGCATTGTGTGACCCCACCATGCGAGACGACGTTTACGGATTGTGCGTACGATTGTTCTCCGTTGGTTCACGGTGTCGAGAACCATTGTGTTCGATTATATTTATTTATATATTTATTTTAATAATCAATTTATGTTCTTATAGATTTAATTTAGATATTTTATTGAATTAATTAACTAACTAATATTTTACAATTATTTTCATAATTTTTTATAGTTCATTATTTTAATGTTTATATATCTTTTTATTATTGTAATTTTATTTTTATGATTTTTATTTCTATGTTTATATTTTATTTTTACACTTTAATTGTTAATGTTTTAGTTTTTTAAAAAAATTTAGCCAACACATTACGTCAAGTAGATAAGAAGGTGGTATATTTGATTTTTATTACTAGCAGTTCGGCATGAAAATTCTCCGAAATTTGGCTTAAAGATTCAACTATCAGCATCTTTGAAAGCATAAACTGTCCTTATGGAAGGTGGTTAATATAGAGACCACTATCCCATAAAGGGTTATGGGGAGATGTAGGCAAAATGTGACCCGAAAATGCATTTATTTAAATTCCATATTATGGTAGCTTAGAGTCTAATGAACATATTCCCGAAATTTCATGGCCAACAAATTTACCTTAGTATCGTAATAATACATTATGCAACGAGCCTATTATGGCAATAATTAAGACAGGAGTATGTTTATAAAACAAGCGTATGCGAGTTTTAAAATTTCCATACGAGTGTCTTAATTACCATTATAGGCGAGTTGCATACGACTGTTTATGTTCGACGATAATTATCTTATTATATAATACGCTAAGGTGAATGTTTCACAAAACTCAAGCTCCTAAACCAGAGGGAGTTAGAAGTTGTGGTTTGTACCAAAATCTTCCAAATCGTCTCAATAGTACAGGAAAAATCTTGCATTTCTTGAAAAGTCAACGGAAATAATTTATTTGTTTATAAAGTGTTTTTAAACAAATAAACAAGACGATAGCCCCTGCGAGAAATCTGTCGCTTACAGCCCGCAGAGCACTAAACCGAGCGAGTAGTCTGTACACATGGGGACGCACACAATCCATTATGAGAGAGTTCTCGCTCGGGTCCGCTAGTTATAACTATTTTATGTTCGAACATAAAAATTCATAAATATCTGTCGGGATTTCTCCAGTTTTATGTACTGAACAGAGCGCATGAGACGCAGAGAATATATTGTATTTGACCATGGCCTCCTCGATTACCCTACTATGACACTAGGCCAGGTGAAATGAAATCCACAGCCTGCTTCCAGTCTCCGACCGGGTCAGGAATGGAATGAATGAAGCCCCCATCTAGCGGCGAGGATATGAACTGTGCCGGCTGCCGAGGCCTGACGCACTCCTCTGGGGCAATGATTAAATGAATGACAGATGAAATGAAATGATAGTGGAGAGTGTTGCTGGAATGAAATTTTGACAGGGAAAATCGGAGTACCCGGAGAAAAACCTGTCTGCCTCCGCTTTGTCCAGCACAGATCTCACATGGAGTGACCGGGATTTGAACCACGGACCCAGCGGGGAGAGGCCGGCGTGCTGCCGCCTAAGCCACGGAGGCTTACTAGGCCAGGTACTGAAATTTAAATTAAGGCCGTGGAACTCAGGGCATCTAATTATCTAATTGGTCAAACAACTGTTTCTTGAGCTCTGATTGGTGGGAGAAACTGTTTCTTAATGAAAAATAGTGTTATAATGAGCCTAATTATAGTACAGTTTTCTGACATGTAATAGTCAGGGTCGAACATTCAGGAACGTGCGCTTCTGCCACGCCCACCTGTTAAAGAGCATGGTAACCCACTTAGTGGTAAAAATAGGCTCACTACTAGTGCTTTTTTTCTCTAAAAAACATTTAAGGGGTACTCTCGGTTGTAGTCGACAAAACATCACGCTCTCGCAATTTTCGGCAATTTGCAAAGTCCGGTCATTGTTTGTGTTCGAATCATTAACTTTCAGCTTTTTCGATGCCAGGGTGGAATATAAAATAGTTCGTTATTTTCTTCATCCTTCAAAACTAATCACACGTACAAAATAACAACCTACCCCACCTCCAAACATTAGCCTGTGTGCTTATAAGAACGGAGTGCCGAGTTACTGACCAAAAGAAACTGGTTCGATAGATCGATTTAAGTCGAGGATTATTCGAAATCTCCTCCAGCCAAGACCAACTACAATCCTCAGACCTTAATGTAGAAAAAACATGGCGGCGACGGTTGCCCTACCAATAGCTAAGATCATGTCATCGGGCTTGTCACAGTTCGTGTAAATTATTATTTTTACTCACGTAATATCATAAAAGATATCACAAGACGAGACTAGGTTCCGAAGAAATATGCATAAATGATTTAGACCTACCTGAATTAATTTATCTATATAGTGCTGGCCTCGAATTACAGGTTTCTTCGTCTTCACCCAAGGGGCAGCTACAATAGTCTCACTGTTTCTGTGGTTGAATAAGACGCTTTTTGGCGAGTTATCACGATTTGTATTTAAGTTCAGTAGTTATAGATTAATATTATTAGCAGAAAATCAAACAGATTCTGAAGTAGGAGAGAAGAAAGTACCCGGTTACTGAAGTGCTGTCCCAGCACATGCAGAGTATTTGTGTACACACGGAATGAGAATAGTTGCCTGAAATAATCGAACCAACGCTACAGAGATACAATTCAATTAAGACCTCTGGTAGAATTGTCTAAAATCTCGGCTAAAACATCACACCGAATTAGTTGATTGAAATATGCAAAGTAGTCGTCGTGTGGATATCTGAACATAATTATCGAGATTACCACACACAAAGGACACGATAATATGTTACCATCTAACCTATTAAACATTCGCTGTTACCGTTTGGAATAGTTGTACGCTGGAAATATTAGATTTAGTAAAGTAATGTAGGTAGGAAAGCACCATCTCCCTCTTGCGGAATTATCGCGGAACACCATCTCGTAATATAAGTACATAATTGGCTAGTTACTCACAACACTTTATTATACACATCATAATAAAAAATAACTTGCAAGCTGTAAGAATCACAAAAGTATGAATAATGACGGAAGACAATGAGTTCAATGTTTGGCACAGGGGACACATCTTCCTTAACCAATAAAACAGAAGTTCTCTGCAATATTTGGCGTGTATACAAGGCAGTGTAGAACATCTGCTAGACTGGTAAGACTTTACGGAGGCACATGAAGCTGAACGTTCAAGATAACGTCAACACTTTGGTCTTGCCATAGATGCTCATTGCGTTTTCCCTTTACGTACTTAAGTTCGACACTACCGGTACTGAAAAGCTATTATTATATTGTCACTGACTAGCAAATCATTGCGGTGTATATTCTTGAGACACTTCTATTAATGCTTTAGTCTTAGGTACTTCAACATCTGCAGTAAATGACACAATGCCATCGGTCGACTGAACAATCATCACACAAACGAACCAGTCCATAATAAGCGTATTATCACATATTTACACACGATTGCAGTACATTAACGCGAACTGGACTTAACAGACATACTGAAGACACTAACAATTACAGATGAGCAATAGTTTATCCCAACTTTCATCAAACGAAGCTAATCAAAGCTAATATTGTATCCCAGCAACGAATGTAAACAAACACTATCTCGGGCTTCCGCATTCGCCATTTTCACACTTTCGATACCTGCATTAAGGTCTGAGTATTGTAGTTGGTCTTGCTCCAGCTTTTGTGATCAGCGCGTTGAGACAGCTGATCGATGAACTTATAGTCGGAAGTTATATTTGCCGGACAAGATACAAATGTACCAATATTCTTTTCTTTAACAGTTTTAAAATGTACCCCCGTGATCCCCCTGAAATAACAAATAAGTGTTATTCAGTGTTATTATGGTATAGCTTACCACAGTGGGTGGGTGGTTAACGTGTCGGTCTACTAACCCCAAGCTTGCAGGTTCGCTCCTGGCCGAGGTAAGTGATTTTTTTAAGGCGGAAAAAATTACGACACGCATGTCATACGATGTTTGCATGTCAAAGAAACCATTTGAATTCAGTAGGCCGTGTTCATAATGGCAAAATTAATCTAGGGAGTTTCCACCAACGCAAAGTTCCTCATTTCTCTACTAGAAAGCACTATAGTGTTCAAGGAGCTTAGATATCTAACCTCATTGACTTTCATAGTGCTTCAAGGAACAACGAAATTCGACATGCAAGCTACCCTCTGGGTGTCAAATAACAAAGCTTGTACCCAGCACCCGAGGCCATACGATATTATTATTATTAATATTATTATTATTATTATTATTATTATTATTATTATTATTGTCGTACTGAGCGGTTGGTGCGTCTTGGCTTTCGTGGTTTAAGTGAGTTTGACGGTATATTTCAGTGACTATATTAGTTGAAAGGGTTGGGTTTTGTGTGGCAGTGCCTCTTCCGCACGACGAAGTGATTTCTCTACCTGAGGGGTGGCTGGGTGAGTAATTCTTCCATCTGTTCAGGAATTGTGTCCCCGTCGCTTGTGGAAAGTAAGGTTATGTCCAACAGTAGAGAAGAGATTGGTGTCATGGAGAGATTGTGTGTGGAATCCACCGAGATTGTAAGCGGCGTAGATACCAGCGCTCAGGCCCAAGTGGGAGATTCCAATGGCGCGCGATGTGTGGCGTCTACAAGAACTACTTCATCTAGGGAGCTGGACGTTGTATCTAATCTCATGGCGGGGCAGAGTACAATACTCTCGGGTGAGAATGGAGGTTCAGATGAATTGAGATTCACTGCGGACAAAGGTAAATGTCGAAATGAAATAGACATAAAAGAAGAGTCAGAGATTCTGAAAGGAATAGGATTACTGAAGATCATGATGGCAGCTACCAAAACTCAAAGAAATGTGAGTAATAATATCAAGAATAGCCTAGCGCAGTTAGTAGAGGTTTTTGATGTCCTCGATCACTGCCGCAAAACTAGATTGGCAACAGAGGTCACTACTATCACTCGACCTAGAACTCCCATATGCGAGAAGGCTGTAAGTCAGGAGAAACAATGATTACTGTTATTGAGAGCAGTGTCAATTCCGAAAATATATCTGCAAATGAAATTGTGGTCATTGAACCTCCCGTGGAGAAGTTAGCAGAAGATGCCTGGCAAACAGTTCGAACAAGAAAACACAGGGGTCATAGCGGTAAAGTTATTCTGGAGGACGAAAAGGGAGAACTTAGAAGTAATCATTCTCTACATCAGAAGGGAAATAAAACGAAGGATAGGAGACGCAACGAGGCAATGGTTATCAAGCCTACTGAGGGGAAGTCATATTCAGAAGTTCTTCAATCATTGCGTCAGCAAGCAACATCTGATTGCAGTGGCGTAAACCTTAAATCGATTCGCAGAACGTCGACTGGTGCGGTTCTCCTTGAAATGAGAGGGAAAAATGGAGATAAATCTAAGTTCAGGGAGATGATTTAAAAAGCCGCTGAGGGTTTGGGTGAGAACAGCGTATGGCCATAGTTGTGGTAAACTCCAATGCGGCAAATGAGTTGCTCCTTGATCAGCACATTAAGATAGGCATGGTTAGCTGCCGTATTCGGAAAAGGACCAATGTGCTGAAATGCTTTCGATGTATGGGCTATGGTCACATGGCAAGACAATGTACGGGTCCTGACGCATTTTTTTTTTTCAGCCCGAGCCTAGCCACAGTATGTAATTCGGAGCCTCTTATTGGCTGTTATGTCATGCCATTCTCCTGGTTCCGAATAGAGACGGTAGGTAGTAGCAGGGGTCACATCCGATCAAACATGGAGGAAAGTTATCGAGTGAGATGTGGATAATATTCGATGTTGAATTGCATTATTAGCGTGAAACAGGCATGAAACTTGCTTTAGATCAAGTTTAAAACAACCCACGCAGCAAATGAATGCGTTCCAATCAACATTTAAGGTCCAAGTGAAATTACCTACTACTACAGATAGCCGACAGCCATGCTAATTCTTGGCACCTAAGACTTCAGCGCTGTCTGGTGTTTGGCCGTGGTACTAGTTGACGTGTAGCACGGCCGTGCGGGTAGCCTACCCCACCCCTTCCCCTCGTTCCACTAAATATTCTCGTCCTAAATTCTCTATCCACTTCAATGTTCCGAAAATCACAATCTTCCCAATACTTATAGCACGTTTTTAAGTGAGGAGATAATCATATGATCAACAAGAAATAAATCACAATCAAAATACCAATTTTTTTTTTTTTAATAATACCTAAGTGGGAAATTGTGAATTCCTGAACTCTGAAATGAACAATCACAGCATGTAGGACATGTTAGTTAGTTATTGTTGTTTAAGGGGCGGAACTACGACGTCATCTGCCCCTATTTTAGGACATGACCTCATCAATAATTTACATGTTCACATTTCTTTCAGTTGCAATTGGAGCATATTGCATTGGTGACAAGAATTAGGCTACTAAAAGGCCTGCAGCATATTACTACTCACCTTAAAAATAGGGTCCCTTCCAATTAACCACATTAGGCCTAATTAGGCCTATAACCAATCAGTTATTAGAATAAACTGCAAAGGAAAAGTACTGGGAAGGGAGAATATTCATATCTTAAAATGCTTGATGCTGTTAACAATAACAGTAAAATGTTAAGAAAGAATGCTAAGTAAACAGGTGGTGTAACCAGATCACACTAAAATTGTTAGTGCACTTAGTGCCAAATTCATTGGGAGACTGAAATTTCAGAAAAATAATTGGATATTACAAAATGTCTATACAGTAGTTCATTTCATATTCCCTTTTAAAATATATCCAGTTCACCAATTTTTACAGGGTGAAATACAGTAAGTACATCAAAAAAAATCATCGCACACTAATACAGTAAATTCTATGACATCCTGTGAAGGGGAAAGGAGAAATAGGACTTTCAATGAAAAACCTCAATACTGCTAGAAATCATCGTTTTATTTAAAAAGTTGTCAACGAAGAAAAATAACAGCAAGAGCCAAGATCACACTTAGCAAAAATACAGAAATCAAATCTGGTCCTCCTAAAAGTACGTGTTGAGGCATGTACCTTTCTTCTTTCTTGCCAAGGCTTAACAGTAGGCTATAGCACAGGATAATGAACCTCTTCCCTCCTTTATGCCATGGCTAACACTGATGAACAGCAAATTCCTACAACACATGCAAGTTTGTATGTTGAAGCAGTAAACTTAATAAAATATGTAATGCTTCAAATGAAGAACTTGAATTTGCTGATATGTGTATAGTTGCACCTACTATAACTACATCTAAAAAGAATCACTTATTGTAGAATCATTGTGTTGTTGATATTAATTCATTTAGCCCCATGTATTTGGAAGTATGTAGGATTTGTATGATAATCTGTGTTATTGTAGTACCTGTAGTAGTGTGTACTGCTCGGGTCTAAGCTGCGTGAACCTGAGAGAAATGTGCATCGCAGTGGTGTTGACGAGTGATGAGGTTCCTTGGTCCGTGCATAGTACAGAACCAAATACATTGGTCGGTGGCTCACTCACTCATTCGTAACACCACAGTGTTTTGAGCAACAGCCCTAAGTTAGCATTATTGGAATAGAAAGGAATACCAGATATCACGGCGGGCAGTTGACAGGCCCTTCTCTTCTCGCCTGACCCTCCCCTGTTCTTTCTCCTCACCCCGCAAGTTCACAGAACATGGAAAATGAACCCGAGCAGTATAGCCTACTTTCTGTAATTCAGGTGACGAGTGGAAAGGAGGCAGCCATTGCCTTAAGTTAGGATCAATCCCAGTGTTAGCCTGGAGTGGAAGTGGGGAAACCACGGAAAACCACTTCTTGGATGGCCGAGGTGAGAATCGAACCTACCTCTTCTCAGTTCTGGCTCACGAAGCTGATTGTGAGTCGTTCCAACCCTCAGACCAGAATTAAATTACTTGGAAACTAGCCCAGGACCTTAGAAGTGGCAGCTACCACACCACAAGGTGGTATTATGGTAGCACTGAATGAAAGTAGTACGAGTGATAACATTCTCCATAAGGGGCAGATGACCTCGTAGTTCCGCCCCTTGAAAGAACAATAACTCACTACCTATAGGTGTATTTTCCAGAGTTGGAATCTGACAATTCAGCACCACTGGGCAAAAACAGCTGACGACTAGATCGCCCGCATGGCTTGTTGCCATGGAAACTATACAGCGCTGCCAATTTGAATGATGCTATTTCACCACTTGCTTGTCGCCGATCAGTCGCTTGTTTGGTTGCCTCCAGTGCACACTCACCTTGCTGCGTTTCATAATCTGTTGTTTTAATGAGTTATAATTGTTTGAGTTATACTTATTTATACTTTATACTTATATTTATACTTAGGATTCATTAGAGACCGTTATTTATGTATGTAGCAGTGTTAGTGTCAGTTCTGAGCATCAGGCGAACCATTAATTCCATTCAGTCGCGCGCAGGAACGTAGGCTACCGCCTCTGCTCTTGTAATTAGTAAGACTACTGTGATTAGCTTCTGTCTTCTAAAGGGTGACTTAATAGTCTACACAATGAGCCTATATTTTGTAATACAATTGTGTGTTACTTGTGACTTGAAACTTATTCTACAGGAAATATAAATAACTAAAAATCACGGAAACAATCACGTGTTGGCGTTTCGCTTTGATCATTTTTGCTTTATGATAGTATTCGTAATATTGTTATTGCTATTCATTACAATAATTTAGGTCTCTCCTCAATTTGACGGGCTAATATTTTGTTTTACAGTTTGCACCGAACAGATTTAAGCATTGGTTTGTTTAAGATTTTGAAAACCATCTGAATAAAAAAGTAATAAATGTAATAACGGTGCTAATGATATTATGAGCATGAGGAAAAGAGCGGGAGGATGGAAGTATGCGCGTGGTGGACAGCAGCATTCGTGGCACCGCTGCCTTTAGTTCAACAGTTCTCCGCCGAACTGTCAGATCCCAACTCTGGATAATACAACTATAACATTCTCTATAGTACATAAATTGGCCAAAATACCTTATGAAACGACGAGAAATAAATCAGGGAATGAAGTTTAAATAGATGTTTCCTCCTCCGCTCTCTGTGACCCACCCAACCATCCCAAAAAGAATCACGACTTATATAGGCAAAATTACAGCTGTGGCTGCCATTGTTCACATCAACTATCATCAAAACAGTACTACCAACCTCGCCAACACCTGACCATTCTAACCTTCGTTTCGTCCATTCCAATGGTTTTTGAGAATGGTTACAGCCTAACGCGTCCAGATCAATGATTATTTAATCAACAGTGATTTTGTATGCCACTTTTTATTATCAACAGTGATTTTGTATCCCACATGTTGGCAACAATTTGTGCGCCTCAGTGTGTGCCGCTAGAGTGGACTTTGTTGACAGTTGAATGAGATGCAAGTGCTGTCGGAACATGGCAGCCGTTTTTAAAAGAGCAAAATATAGAAACACATATTTACATACTGGGCGCCAGGGAATGTTGTCCGCAGTGCCTACAAGCTGCTGCGAGAGATTAAGTCACCAGTTACGTTGGTAGCACGGCTGTCGCTTGTATCATAACAAACAGTAAACTTTATACTCACCCAGCAATTCATAACATACTGTTGCACTCTTCCAATAATCTAACTATACGCACTGACGATTTCGACAGCTCACAGCCCACACACGTGGCCTTCGCCCTATCAGGGACACCGTGCTGCGAACTAAACTGATGACGCAAACCTCTCGCATCTGCAGAGAACATTTCCTGGCGCCCCGTACTTTAGCACATATATGATGTGCAGTAGTGACCAGGGTTCCTAATATCAATAGGCCTACGTAATATCGCCCAGAAGATGAAACAAGGAGACAAGGTATGTAAAAGTCACATTCATGTCTGATGCAAGTGTATAAGCTGCGTTCTACTTTCATTCAGAATTAATACCTAGGTAAAGTAACATGTGGGAATAAATATACTAGCTAGCCTATATCAACCATTACTTTGGCATACAATAAACCAATTATATTTGTCTTGTATCCATCTCGCTGTTACAGAAAATCATCGACACTAATTACCAAGAATATAATCGGCCCCTTATAGAGAATGTTATCGCTCGTTCTACTTTCATTCAGTGCTACCTTAATTCTGAATGTAAGTGGAATGCGGATTATACTTGCAGCAGACATGAATGTAACTTTTACATACCTTGTGTCCTTGTTTCATCTTCTGGGCGATATTACATATTAAAATTAGGAACCCTGATCACTACCAAACCTCATGATGTGCTAAAGTACGTAAATATGTTTTTCTATTTATTGATATTTTAAAAACGGCTGCCATGTTTCGACAGCGCTTGCATCTCGTTCAACTGTCATCATCGCTCACTCTAGCAGCACGCACCAAGGCGCACACATTGCTGCCAACATGCGAGATACCAAATCACTGTTGATAAAAAGAACTGGGATACAAAATCACTGTTGATCAAAAAAAGAAGTTCATCGGGATGCGTTAGGCTGTAACCATTATCAAAACCAATGTTGTACGAAAAAATTAATACATATTTATTACAGCGGAGCGATATACTGCATAATAATTACAGAGCATATAACAAAAATAACTCATTTCAGCCATGGGGGAAAAAAATCATTACAGAGAAGTGAAAATATTGCACACACTAGCCTAATTAAGAGCAGTGAACCGAGTGCTGCGCACTAGAGACTAAACTGGGCACTTCTTTGTTTGGCAGTACTGTTATGGTACTGTTTTGAAGATGATTGATTTGAACAATGGCACCCACAGCTGTAATTTTCGCTAGCCTATATGCTGTGATCCTATTTGGGATGGCTGGGTGGGTCACTGACGGCAGAGGAGGAAACATCTATTAAAACATCGCTCCTTGATTTATTTCTCATCGTTTCATAAGGTATTTTGGCTAATTCATCTATTATAGAGAATGTTATCGCTCGTTCTATGTTCATTTAGCGCTACCTTTATTTTCAAAAAAGGAAGGAAGCTTGTAGTTTAACGTGACCGTTAATCTTGAGATCATGAGCCACGGGACCTCCTTTTTACGTGGAATCCGAACCACAGGACATGGCATTTCACTTCGAAAATCTCACAAGCATTGACCGGGAATCGAACCCGGACCGCCTTGGTGAGAGGCATACAGCTAGACCGCTGTGCCACCACGCCCCTACCTTTATATTAGTAAAACACAGAAGCTATTTATTAATGTAATGGGCATCTATGATTGATCCAACCCATAGGACTGCCACCCTCACCTTTCAATAAATAACTAAAATTTTAAGCCTATGATTAATGTAACTAATCCACATGGGAGTCCACATGGGTCACTAATACCCAAAATTCCTCCAGCTTGATATTTGGGGAGTGGGTGTAGGTGGGAGGTATACCTCACCCCACACAAAAAACAAAATTGAACCACATGTCTTATGCCTCTTCCGATTTACTCTTTCTCGTTTGGTTTATGAACTCTCAAGTGAGCTTCCCTTTGTTGAAGAACTGAGACTGCAGATGCTTTTGCCAACAACACATGGTTTTGAGACACTAGTTCAGGAAATGAAGTCTAAGAAAGATAGCGTCTGGCAAGAATTTTACGCGACTGATGCGATGACATCACGGGACTGGACAGAGAGCTCCTACGAGCTGAGGCACCTGGTAACGAGATTCTCGGTACATGGTTTCCACTTCAAAGTGTGTAATACCGTAACAGAAGATTTCATCAGCCAGACTTAAATTGTGTATGTGCCCTATGTGGTAGAAGATGTGATCGATACCACGTGATGTGGTGTGGGCAGAGGAGGTTATCTCTGTCTCAGTTCTGTTCAAACTAGTTGTAATTTCATACTGCATATTTTGTGCTTTAATAAATTTATTATTATAAAAATAACTAGCTTCATTAAGTCAGGTTTTGGATCAAGAGATCTTACTAAAAAAAAAATACTTAAACATGGCAGTTTTCAGATTGGCCGAGTGAGTAGACCTAATTAGACAGTAATTACAAGTTTCGAACACTTCAAGTCGCTTACAAATTGATTAGGTTATGTTAGTCGCATCGTAGTCATTGTAGGCCTACATGTTACAGCCCACATGCTGTACGATTAATTCAAGTGTACAAAATTAATGAATGAATTAATAAAACAGTGCATTCTACGGGCGGTGAAGGTCACACTTCACCCATCTAGGGCTGAGATGTAGAACTACAGTAGTTACAAGTACTGCCAGTGACAGCGAGACAGAGGTTATCGAGAGGGCGGGCAAGGTAGTCCCAAAGACTATTTTACAAAACAATTAATTTTCTTTTTAAACAGTTACAGCTGAGAGCTGACTGTAGGATGATCACAGCATTGCTGACTGTTTCTGAACACACAACAGCGGTATAGTGCTCAGAGCGAGGGGCAGAACAAGATGCGTCACATTTTCAAGCTTTAGCACGCTTCCTTTTCAAGATCATATTGTTTGTGTTTTCATGTGGACACTGCCGTGAGTATAGAAATGTGGGAACTCTAAACCAAGATATAAACTGGGAGCATAGCGCCCCCAATGGGGGGCTGCAGCAACTCTGGAGGTTGGAGATTTGATTCCCCGCACTGACAGAAGCTGTCCTGAGCGTTGTTGTTCCATACTCCCTCCCAGTGGCGATTATTCCATGTAGGACGTGAGGATCATCACTTTAAATTTAATTTAAAAAGTGCCATCAAAGGAATCTGACTAAATAATTACAGAATAGCCTAATTATTGATACATACCTTGAGTCATCGACTGAGAAGCGATGAAAGGAGCGTATCTCCAACCTCTACTTTTGCAGCCAAGAACACAAGATTCTGAGTGATGTTTTCCCATAACCTACATACAAAATATACAGAATGAGGTACAGAAAACATGAAATACAAAATCTAACAAAAAAATAATTAAATTAGGCTAAAGTCATTAAATCTAGCTTTCTACGACTACGGAAGTCCACAAATAATAATGCATGGCTCTCATAAGAATCCTATCGATAATATCAGCACTCTCTTAAGAAATCAATTTAATAATACATAATGCATTATCGGTACTTACAACAGAAATGGAAATACCGGTACTGGTTTACAGGTTACATCCAATTGAAAACGCCAAGATTACGGCACTTCTTTTTCACAGAACATCAAGAAACACATGTATTTAAGGTGATTGATATTGATAATTGTTGCTGTAAGGGGCCTAACATCTACGTTATCGGCCCCTATTTAAGGCGAAATCAATCGAAAACTCTGGGGAAGAAATATTGCTGTAATGTACAGGAAATGTAAATACACCGCCATGTTTGAACAGAACAGAAGTAGTGTGCGGAAAGGCAATGCCGCCAACCGACAAAAATAATGTTTATTTAATGATAAGTGCCGTAATTATCGTCTGTGAGCAAGATAATTGCAAGGAAATGTCAATTAGGAATTATGTGTATATTTATTGACTAAATATAGTGATATGTTTGCAATTTAATTACAACGTTGTATCATGCATATGTTGGCAACACGATATACACGATATACAGCGCTCCATACGACTGGCACGTGCTACTACACCGATGGTGCCAAATGATCCCTATCTGGTTGACACCCCCTGGCTAGGCTCGGGCTGAAAAAAAAATTATGCGGTCCTGACAGGTCGAAGTTGTGCTACAGATGCGGGCGAAAGGAGCATAAAGCTGCTTACTGCACGACTGTCCCAAAATGCTCGATCTGCGCGTGTGAAGGCAAGAATGACGACCATGTGATCGGGTCAGGTAAGTGTGCTGTCTTTCGACGTGCATTGGAGAGTGCTCAACAGTCAAAATGCTAAGATTTCTACAAGGAAACATTCATCGTAGCAGGGTGGCTAACGATCTCCTAGTTCAGTTTGCCGCGGAAAAGAATATTGATGTTGTGCTTATTAGCGAACAATATAAGAACAGGGATATTCCATCTTGGTACTCTGATGAGAGTGGGACGGCTGCTATATGGGTAGCGGATCCATGCAGAGTTTTTATTGAAAAGTTTGGTGCTGGAAATGGCTTTGTCTGGGTCAAGAGCAGAACTATTTCTTATGTAAGCTGTTACTTAACACCCAATGAATCAATTCGGCAGTTTGAGATCCGACTATCTGCCCTTGAGGATTTCCTAGGTACAGTAACTGGGGGTATTCTGGTGGCCGGTGATTTTAATGGTCGAGCAGTTGAGTGGGGCTTGGCTCATACAAACGGGAGAGGCCATAGAATTTTGGAGATGGCTGCTAGGTTGGACTTGGTGCTGCTAAATAGCGGTGATGTTCCAACGTTTTGTCGGCCTGGGCAAAACGGAAACACACCAGACCTAACGTTTGTCTCTGCAGATCTTGCTGCTTGCATTGCAGACTGGCATGTAATGCTAGATTATAACAACAGTGATCATAGATACATCCTTTTTAATACTAGGCCTCGAGGAGGCCTAGTCCATGAAATTCCAATACCGTTTAGATGGAACGTTGATCACCTGGATGGTGAAATTCTTCTTGCAGTAATAGCACAAGGGAAACAAGTTCTGGAGGATTTGTATCAACATAGCCCCGCGAATTCTGCAGAAACCCTGGTTAGGTCGACCATTGATCTCATTGTTAAGGCTTGCGGAGCATCCATGCCCAAAAAGAAGATTTTTCCGAACAAACGGCCAGCCTATTGGTGGAATGTTGAAATAGCAGAGGCTCGACGATTGTGTTTTCGATTAAGGAGAAGGGCACAAAGGCTCTGCAGAGATTCTCTAGAGTTTGCAAATGCGATAGAAAAGTGTAGAGTAGCGAGGAGGGCTCTCAAACGGGCCATAGCTCAAAGTAAGGCACATAAATGGGACGAGCTCATTAATGATCTGGATCAGGACCCATGGGGTCTGGGCTACAAAATTGTCAATAAGAAGCTCGGTGGCATTATGGTGTCTACTGCTGCTATGACGGCATCCCAGAAGGAAGCTATTGTAGATGAGCTATTTCCTAATCATCCTGAGAGATTTCCCGATCACATTCCGGTGATGCTTGATGATATTCCGCTATTCACTAGAGAGGAATTACAAACTGCAGCACGATCTTTTCAGAATAAGAAGGCACCAGGGCCGGATGGAATTCCTGCTGAAGTGTTAAAGATGATATCCGAAGAGGAACCAGATGTTTAGCTGAACATGTATAATTGTTGTTTATTACAGGGAGTCTTTGCGACCCCGTGGAAAGTGGCCAGGCTTGTGCTCATGCCTAAAGGCAAAGGAGATCCCACTACTGCTTCAGGTCAGAGACCTCTATGCATGTTGGACATGACTGGCAAACTGTTTGAGAAGATGATTAAAGGAAGGCTTCAGGCAGCGATTGTTGCTGCAGGAGGTCTGTCCCCCAAACAATACGGTTTTGTGAAGGGTAAGTCCACCATCAGCGCCATTGAAGAAGTGGTGATGGCTGTCAGATCCATTGAGCAGGGCAACCATTTCTCTAGGAAAATGTGCTTACTGGTTACTCTGGATGTGAAAAATGCCTTCAATTCTGCCCGGTGGATTGTCATAATAGCTGCACTTGAAACAACATTCAACATTCCTCGCTACTTGGCGTCTGTTCTGAGGAATTATCTTTGTGATCGTTGGATACAAAATGACACAGATGAAGGAGTCAAGTATCGCAAGGTAACAGCGGGGGCGGCTCAAGGCTCCGTGTTAGGTCCTGATTTATGGAACGTAAATTATGACAGCATTTTACGGATGGAGATGCCAGAAGACACATCTTTGGTGGGATATGCTGATGATCTTGTTGTGCTCATTATGGAGCGCTCCATGGAGGGTCTGCAACTTAAACTTAATCAGGTAATGCGGAGAGTTTCCACCTGGATGAATGAACATGGTCTCCAACTAGCAGTTCATAAAACAGAACTAGTCCTTGCTACTAAGAAGAGAGTTCCACGAGTTGTACCAATGCTAGTAGATAATCAAGTGATAGAAACAGCTCCTGCTGTTCGTTACTTAGGTGTTATGATTGACAGCAAGTTAACATTCTGGAATCATACCAGCAAGATTGCTGATAGGGCTGCAAGGATTGTTAACAACTTGTCGCGGCTCATGGCTAATATTGACGGCCCTTCACCATGGAAGAGGAAACTGCTGATGAGAGTGGCGGAATCAGTTATTGTTTATGGTGCAGAGATTTGGTCAGTAGCTCTTGGCTCTGAGATGTATAGGAAGCGGATAACCTCTGTTCACAGGAGAGCTGCCCTCAGAATAACTTCTGCCTATCGTACAGTGTCTGGACCGGCAGTGCTAGTAATAGCTTTTACATCCTGGCCAAGGAAAGGCGCCGTATATACTTGCGCAAAGACGAGCATTCTAAGATACGCGTGAAGATGGAGGAAAGAGACAGATCTCTTCTGGAATGGCAGGAAGAATGGGAACGTGAACATCGTGGCAGGTGGACCGCTAGGCTCATCAAGCAACTGAAGCCATGGTTGTCGAGGGAACTTGGTGAGGTTAATTATTACATTACCATGTTTCTCTCTGGCCATGGTTATTATGATGCATATCTCCATCGAATGGGAATTTCACCGAGTTCACGGTGTCGTTATTGTGATGATCAATGGGACGATGTTCAGCACACATTCTTTGCATGCTTGAGGTGGAGAAATCTTCGAAGGCTTCTGGAGACAAAAGTTGGAGTCATTACACCAGACAATGTGGTGGATAAAATGCTCAGCAGCAGAGAAAGTTGGGCACAGATTGCTGTCTACATCTCTGAGCTGCTGAAAACAAAAAAAGAGGAGGAACCGAGAAGATTGGTTGCTGAAGACAGCGAAGATGATGGTGAGTAATTTCATTATCATCAGGTTAAATGAAATTGACTGAGACCTCTGGTCGTAACAGTGGCTCCACCCTGAAGTAAGGCTGAACAGGCAGTTCCGGGGTGGCCTTAAGCCAAGTATAGGGTTTGTGGGTTTTTAGTAGGTAAGAATCCTGCACAGTTGTAGGTCCGGAAGCTTGCAATCTGTCTTTTGAAGATTTCCCCACGGTTTCCCCTCGAAAAACTAAAAAAAAAAAAATAGATATATATATATTATTATTATTATTATTATTATTATTAGTAGTATTATTATTATTATGGCAATCGAGAACAACATACAGTATGTGAATGCCGTGTAGCAGAAAGACAAGGAATATGCTTGTGGTGAAATTTAATGAAGGATTAATGAAGAAACCCAAGCGTGAAATGTGTCCATCTTTAAATGCATTTTTCTAGGAACATGTTTTTTTCATATTCATGTACCTTTTTCTCAGAACCTATCACAGTTGTTGACTTAAAATTTGCATAGATACACATCTATGTTCGGTGGCGTCTTTGGTAGCTAGCTGAGCTTCTATGCCCAAGGTCGCGGGTTCAAACTCAGCCGAAGTCGTCGGATTTTTTAAGAGCGTTAAAAATCCCTCAGTGTGCCTTCCTTCGGAGGGGAAGTAAAACCGGTCCCATGTCATAGATTTATGGCGTGAAAAAGAACCTTCCACTAACTACACTTGCGTGAAGCCAAAATTTGTAGGTTAGAATTTTATTGATAACGCTCTATTAGTTCTAACGTTCGCCGCCAGGTGCTGATTGCGATGCCATCTAGTAGCCAAGCCACAAGTTAGGTGTCATGGATGGTAGCATTTGGTAGCAAAAGTAGGAACTACTTGAAATTACTGTCTGCAGTCCTTACTTGAATTAAAACAGATAACACACACTAATACAGCTATCACAATAAACCCCGGTTATCACACAGATTCTACACACACCCAATATACACGGGGCTACATGACCGCGTTGTCGCAGCCCCTAAACTAAGGAATGAACCAACCAAAGGTTTTAGTGAAGGATATTTTGATAAATTAAGAGATACTGATTTTAGAGCCATCATAATGTAATTCAAAAAGAAAAAAAAACATTGTGAAAATGTTTAAAACCCTGACTATTCAAACTAATTTACTTAAAGCAAATAACCTCCACCAATGTCTTTGCACACACACTGAGTACAGCTGTACTAAATTTCAGATTTCTATTATTAGTGGTTTTCGAGAAAAAGGTGCATGATTGCTTTTTCAAAATGTATATGTAATTTATTATGATTGTTTTAAAATAAGAAAGAAGAATAGCTAGAACATGCTTAAAAAAAATATCAGAAAGATGGACAATGGCGGATAACCAAATGAAGAGGTATACAGAGAACTGGAGCCCATCACTGATACTATTCGGAAGAAACGGATATTTTTGGTCACATTATGAGGACACCGGAAACCAGATTATCTAGAAAAATTGTTGAGAAACTTTGGAATATGAAACAATAAGTAGGATTGATTAAGGAAATTAGAGAAGATATGAAAGAATTAGAAATAACCTTGGATGACTTGCAAAACAAAACAAAATTTTTTTAAAAAGAAACTGAACGACATAAAAATAAGATTTCAACCAAAAATATACAAACGTCATACAGTAAGAAGGGTATTTACAGATGAGGAACGCCTGACAAGATCAGGGCGAACGAAAAGCTACTGAGCAACTCGGAAAGAAAACTTACTGAAGAAGAGGGCCAAGAAATGATTGACTGAAGTGGTCCAATGAGGCCGTAAAAGAAGAAAAAAAAGAATTGTTTTAAATCACAAGTCATGCCCCGGAAATAAACACCAAGAATCCTGTCAGTTTAATGTTTTCAGGTGCTAAGTTTCAGTTTTCTAGGTTTAATAATAGCTTAAGCAAAACATAAACATTTCAGTTGTGTAATTTTGCCAACATCTCCCGTTAAATAAAGCCCATGGAAACATTACATGGCAAAAGGGAGTTGAAGATCGATAGTCGTTCCTGAAGTAACACAAGAGCAATTATTGAAAAAGAATCCGTACGTGGGCAAAGTTATAACGAAGTTCTAACGAAGTTATGATAGCGTGGGACCTATTACATAACCTTGTTGTAACTTTGTCCTGCTATGGATTCCTTTCCTTCAATTTACCTGAGACATTCTCTATGTAATTAAGTATTAATAGTGTGTGTATTTTCAGACTCAGTGGCATAAAATACTAAAGTCTTGCACAGAATAATCCTTGTACGCCCTCCATGCATGTGGCGAAATGTTGGCTTAAGTGGGGAAACAGAGCTTATCCCCCATGCTGCTGAGTTAAATTTTGAATCAAAAGATGGAATAAAGTCGATAAAAATTAATTCTGACTTTCACCTCAAATAACGTTATATTCTGATTACATACCCACTCTGACAAGTAATATTATGTTAAGTCAGTTACATATTCCTCTAACAGATGCCGCGTGCAACGATATTCAGACTGATGCGCTCCGCAGCAATTCAGTCGGGAGTCGACACGCGACAGCGTATCATCTGTACAACCAACGACTCAGCTAAAGTTGTTTGACATTTTGAAAACGATTGGAATAAAGTGCAGGGATAGGAGGGTTCTCTACAATCTATATAGAAACCAGACAGCAGTTATTCGAGCAGAAGGACATGAGAGAGAAGCTGGTATTCAGAAAGGTGTAAGGCAAGGCTGCAACTTATCACCCATACTTTTCATTCTATACATTGAACAAGCAATGAAGGAAATTGGAGAAAAATTCAAAGTTGGAGTAAAGATTCAAGGAGAAATAATTTCAAATCTGAGATTTGCTGATGACATCGTCATCTTAGCCGACACACCACAGGATTTGAATGAGTTGTTAAATGGTATGGATTCTGTCTTGAGGAAAGAATTCATGATGAAAATTAATAAATGTAAAACAAAAATATTGGATTGCAGTCGAAAGAAATCAGAAACCCCTATGGATGTCGAATTGGCAGGTGAAAAGCTAAAGGAAGTAGGAAACTTCTGTTACTTAGGAAGCAAAATAACCAGTGATGGACGAAGCAAAGAGGATATCAAAAGTAGGTTAGCACAGGCAAGGAAAGCATTTATACAGAAAAGAAATCTGTTGACATCGAATATAGAGTTAGGTATTAGGAAGTCATTTTATAAAGCCTTTGTCTGGAGCGTTGCATCCTATGGAAGTGAAACTTGGACTATTGGTGCAGCAGAAAAGAGGAGAATTGAATCGTTTGAAGTGTGGTGTTACAGGAGAATGATGAAGATCGGATGGGTAGATAGGGTTACGAATGAAGAGGTAGTAAGAAGAGCGGGAGAAGAGAGATGTTTCTGGCGACTGCTAATGAAGAGAAGAGATAGGTTGGTATGACACATACTAAGACACCCAGGAATAGCAAAGTTAGTTATGGAAGGAAGGGTCGAGGACAAGAACTGTAGGGGTAGACCAAGGTTAGAATATGTAAACAGATTGCCTCGGATGTAGGCTGTGGTAGCTATGTAGAGATGAAACTATTAGCTCAGGACAGGGTAGCATGGAGGGCTGTATCAAACCAGTATAAAGACTGAAGACTCGAACAACGAACTAACCTTATATAACGATGTTCAAATTGTGTATCGTAATATAAACACTAACTGATGATGATGATCGTTTGAATATTCGAACGTGTAATCCTAAGATTGTCCCATTATAACAGTGATCATAGCTAATACATGATTTTATTTTCAGGAGTGTCATTTTCTTCTTCTTGGTTGGTTGATTTGGGTCACGTGGTTCCTAACTCTGGCGAGTTTTCTTCTTAGCCCAGTATTCCTTCATCTTTGCACTATGGGTTGGTTTCCTTTCCTGACCTCGTAGTTCCGCCCCTTAAAACAACAATAACTAACTAACTAACTAACTCCCACTCCAGGACGCAATGTTAAGTTGTCAATGACTGGAGAGTGTCGGATGTTCTGATCAGCATTCTAAATGTATCCCTGTTGACTATGTATATCTTTGGGATCAATTTCAATTTCGAACAAGTCTCGTCCATTTGGATTTGTCCCTTTCCCTCTCAATATCTACGAATCTATTACAGCAATCAAACTGAAATGTTGTATGTTGATACAGGCTGTTAACATAGTTCACCTATGGATCATTCAATAACCTGGTGAGCACAAAACCAACATGGCGGCGACGCAAAATTTAAACATTCGAATACGTTTTTCTCGCGGCTTTTCACCCGTGCGCTGTGAAACTTTGCTCGGTATATCTTCATACAAGCCTTAACATACTGGCGTCTATTTTAATGGATTTTTATGAGAACTTAAAAATGGTGGCTGTGCATTTTTTAAAATCTCGTATTCATTTCTCATGTCCTAAGTAAGACCAGTAGGATATATGAAAATAGGCTATTTAGTTCTTCACGTAACTACTTGTTTTCGTCTTTCTTTTGCCAGTTCAAGGACTTACTGAAACTGCTACTGTTATTCTGGAAATTCAAAAACATTGATGAGTAATACCCGTAACGTAATGTTGACATTATGTGGCACTACACTGCAAAAAAATATGAAAAAATAGATAAATTGGTTAAATTAAACAATTAGGAAAAGACGTTTACGTTTCTATGAACATATGGTTAGAATGGATCCAACAAGATTAAATAAACGAATTTTTTATAAAAATTTACACCAAGCAGATGAAGGAAGAACTCCGAAGGCTAGGAATTACAGATGACTACTGTCGAGACAGAACACAATTCAGGGAAATACTTTCTAACATAAAGGTTCTTGTAGGAGAAAAGAGAGAATGCAGGGGAGGAAGATGGACAGCAGAGAGAAAGGCGCAACACTCTGAAAGAATGAAGGAAGTGTGGAGAAAGTGAAAGGGAGAAAGAACTATGAGAAGGAAATTAAATTATATTTGCGTGGTCCTTAGTTTTGGCCGGTTCGCATAGTGTAACGTAATGTAAAATCACAATTAACATTAATTTTAACATTAGCATTAAAAATAAAAAATAAAGAAAAATAAAAAATACAAAATTAAATTAAAATTTTTACAACTAATATAAAAAAATAAAAATGTCAAAACATTGAGAATTAAAAGAAAATTGAAAAAATAAAAAATTACAAAAAATTTAAAAAAAATGTCCGTATGGACAATGACCGGCTCCCAAGGAAAATATGATATTTTCTAAAATCCAGGATATCTAGAATAAAGTGGTTCCAAGAGTGTGAGACAGATCTGAGAGAGATAGGCATTGCAAATTATAAAGTAGATGACAGGGACAGTTTCATAAGATCTGTAAAAAAAACATCAAGGTTTTATAGTGGATTCAGAACCCATGAAACAGAGAGAACCTTTATAAGAAGAGAGAAAGAAAGCGCTAATTGATGGGCTCAAGAAATACTGGCAGGATGTCAAAGCTGGCAAACGAACAAGATCTACTCATTACTGAAATGAGATTGAGACTCAATTCAGATGTAAATAATAATAATTATTATCTTGGGGAAGATGAGCCACCGTGGCTTAGGCGGCAGCACGCCGGCCTCTCACCGCTGGGTCCATGGTTCAAATCCCATGTGAGATCTGTGCTGGACAAAAAGGAGGCAGACAGGTTTTTCTCCGGGTACTCCGGTTTTCCCTGTCAACATTTAATTCCAGCAACACTCTCCACTATCATTTCATTTCATATGTCATCCATTTAATCATTGCCCCAGAGGAGTGCGTCAGTCCTCGGCAGCCGGCACAGTTCATATCCTCGCCGCTAGATGGGGGCTTCATTCATTCCATTCCTGACCCGGTCGGAGACTGGAAGCAGGCTGTGGATTTTCATTTCATCTTGGGGAAGATCTTAGGCCCAAGGTTCATAAATTGAGAAATGTATCAAAGGTCCAACGATGATCTATACCTAAAGCATGAACCTATAATGGACACAATCGTCAAGGGACGCCTCCAATTCTACGGACACCTTGAAAGAATGAACGAGTCAACATAGACCAGTGTAATCCACAGAGCCAACTTCTGCAAGAAAACAACATCACTGTGGTATCAGCAAGTTAAACAAGATCTGCAAACCTTTAACATCTCTGAATCCGTTATACAAGACAGACAAGCTTTCCAAAAAATGTTAAAAGAAGACCCACAGATTAAAGTCAAGAAAGGGCAGAGACCAAAGAGGTCAGAAAATGAAGCAGATATGGGCTAGGAAGAAGACTCTCAAGAACGTGAAACCAATCCCAACTCATCACGCTGAAAACCATTTTGGTTAACCTACGTAGTCCATAGTAGGCTCATTCGAAGAAAAAAGAAGAAGAAGAATATATAATGTATGACTATAGTCATTTTGTTTCTCCGTATTGAATTATTCACAATTATTACAATAGATCCACTTTTCAATACAAATATTCTTTTACTTAAGAAATTATTTCCTTAATCACAGGTACATGTTTCGGTTTTCAAAAGCTTTTTTCAGCCATTGCAATCTCAGAATTGTACACACAATTGCAAGTCACATAAATACGAATTTAAACATTAAAATATAAGACATAATCTCCCACAATCATTCGTTAAAATCCCTCAGTATGCCTTCCTTCGGAGGGGAAGTAAAGCCGGCGGCCTCATGTCATAGATTTATGGCATGTAAAAGATCCTTCCACAGACTAAACTTGTGTGAAGATAAATTTCTAGGTTATATTTCGTTGGAACGCTTTGTCAAAGTTCCAACGTTCAGATGGAAAAACTGTCAAATGGTGTTCCAGACAGGCTCGCCATCAGCACTAGTTTGGCATTGTAGGTCCATACGTTCTACCAGCATGTCTTACAGGTGCTGTCTCCAGAGACTGTACCCAGAACACTCTTTCAGACTTACTGTATGACAATGTGCCCCTGCAAATACGACAACGTATGTGGTGGATGCATGATGGGGCTCCTGCACACTTTAGTCACCTTGTTCGCACTGCACTGATGGAGATTCCCAGGACAGATGGATGGGCAGAGGAGGACCCGTTCCATGGCTTGCACGGTCCGTTAGACTTTTATCTGTGGTGTCAGGAACCTTTCTTAATATGACAATGTGCGCCTGCAAATACGACAACGTATGTGGTGGATGCATGATGGGGCTCCTGCACACTTTAGTCACCTTGTTCGCACTGCACTGATGGAGATTCCCAGGACAGATGGATGGGCAGAGGAGGAACCGCTCCATGGCTTGCACGGTCCGTTAGACTTTTATCTGTGGTGTCAGGAACCTTTCTTGATATGACAATGTGCCCCTGCAAATACGACAACGTATGTGGTGGATGCATGATGGGGCTCCTGCACACTTTAGTCACCTTGTTCGCACTGCACTGATGGAGATTCCCAGGACAGATGGATGGGCAGAGGAGGACCCGCTCCAAGGCTTGCACGGTCCGTTAGACTTTTATCTGTGGTGTCAGGAACCTTTCTTGATATGAGTTAATGTGTTAAACACTTCCAAACAGGCTGTCAATTAATGTGCCACTGTACAATGTTCTTTCATTAATAAAGTGAAAACGAATGATTTTGGAACATATGTGTATATGAACTTCTTTTCTTGTTTTGATGTAGGGAACCAATCCCCAAAGTCTGTAAAAGTATTTCTGAAACACCCGGTATATATTCACGTTTTCAATAGTACAAAATAGTTATCCGCGGGCCGCAAGCGGGTGCACCCCTGCCCTAAATGATTAAGGAACGATATCGGTTATCGTTCTTGAGAATAGAGGCTAGCGCGCCCACATCTCTGGTTTTAATTCCTCTATTTATTTATATTTCATGTCGGATCGTTGCCAAAGGACTTCTCAACGACCTTAGGAAACGGCCCAATTGCCAGGTGTGGCTCGAAAAATATATTTCCGATGGCTGTGTTTACTTTTACATTCCCACCTTGTTGCTGACCGGATAAGTCGTCATGCTAAGCGTCACAGATCCACCGCTAAACAAGCTGTCACATTGAGGTATTGAAGAGGTTAAAAAGTGGGGTTTTCATGTCTCGCCGTTACTGGTAACCGGTATGTTTTACGATAACGGAGGTAACGAAATTATTATGATTTTGTTTCATTTCTGGGGTTGGTTCCTCAGTTTAGAGGCTGAGTCAACGCGGTCATGTACCTCCGTGTACTTTGGGTGTATGTAGAATCTGTCTGATAACCGGTGTTAATTGTGATGACTGTATTAGTTTGTGTTACCTGTTTTCAATTCAAGTTATTTATTTATTTCATCGTATGGTGAGTACAACAAGGAATTCATAAGTGCAGGTCCAAGTTCTTCAACCATACAACAGCACTTTCTGAAAGATGAAACAGGTCCCTGGGGCTTCCGGAGTAGGCATGAAAGGGGCAGCGCAGGATGACATGGCCCATGGTCTGCTCCTCTTCACTGCATTCACACATTGGAGAATCCATCCAGCCCCACTTATGGCGCAAGAAATTACAGCGTCCATGCCCAGTTCTCAGTCTGTTGAGGCAACACCATAGTTTTCTTGGGAGGTGAAATCCATTCATTTTCCGAGTTGGATTTATCTCATGAGCAATAGTATCAGATGTTGAATTTGACCACTCTTCCTGCCAGCTCCAGTTTAGGTTAAAATTACCCCTTAAGAGTCGGCCGGCTAATACACTTGCTGGTCTCCTAGATCGAAGTCGTTGTGGTGATAGGTAACAAAATTCCTGGTGAACTGGTAATGAGGGAGATGACCGGATCTTCTTTGCTTCTCTCAGCAGAGCTTCCTTTCTCCTCAGGTGGGGTGGTGGGATATGACTAAGAACGGGTAACCAGTGGCGAGGTGTAGACTTGACAGTACCAGTTATGCAGCACATGGTTTTTATTCAACTTAGTACCCACTTTATGCACATGTGCACTTTCCAGCCATACAGGGGCACCGTATTCCGCTGCAGAGTAGACAAGACCCGTCAATCGTAAGCAGTCAGCCGAGGCTCCCCATGAACTACCACAAAGCTTGTGTAGGATGTTATTCCTTGTAGTGATTTTGTGAGAGAGCTTGGTGTGATGTTCTTTGTAGCTCAGAATTCTGTCCAGGGTTACTCCTAGGTATTTCAGGAAAGGGTTGTACTTTAGTTTATCACCAAGGAATAAAACAGATGGCTCGTAGTTTGCAAGTCGGTTGCTAAGATGGAAACATGAAACCTCAGTCTTAGAAGCACTTGGGATCAATCGCCAAGACTTGAAGAAAGTAGCCATTTTGTCCAAGTCTGCTGAAAGAATGCCTTCTCCATCCTCAAAATTTCTGCTTTGAGCTACCAGTGCAATGTCGTCTGCATAGATAAACTTAGTAGCTGAGGTTGATGGTAAGTCATGGATGTAGAGGTTGAAGAGAACTGGGGCCAATACTGATTCCTGTGGCAAACCGTTATTTAATTTTCTTTTACGACTTTTAGAATCACCTAGGAATACTACAAACCAGAGGCGGCTGGTGATATTGGACTCAAGGACGCCGCCCTCCCACCCTCTTCCCTCCTCATCATCCCTAATGTCCTCTCTCCTCGCACTGTTTTGCCATCGTGACAAAATATGTGTAGTTCCTCTCAGTGGCGCCGAATCTTTTTTTTTCAGGTCTAGCAGACACCCACCCCTCTCGTTCTGTGGGGACCCCCCCCCCCTTGTTAAACCGGACCCCTACCCCAATAATTACGTTTTGACAGCTTATTTCGCACAGTTCTCCCCTTCTCTTCTCTCTCCCTTCTTTCCTTTCCTCTTTTCCTTCTACTTCCCTTTCCTCCTCTATCCGTAACCCCCCAACGGAACCCAGGACCGGGAGACCCACCCCCTCGTCAGGTCTAGCGGTCGCTAGACCTCGACCATGGATTCGGCGCCCCTGTTTCCTCTCCTTGTCGGTAGAGCGCACCGGATGCTCACGAGGACTCATCAAAAATCGCCTGCTTTGTAATTTACATTGCCATGACAACGAATACCTCCACTTATCCCCTCTCCATCCTCTGACGCGCTACGTCACGAAATGTATGGACTCAGTCTGCCTGAGTCTGATGCAGCCACTGGATAGCTTCCCTCCTGGCGCGCTAGGAAGCAGCACCAAGTCAATGTGGCAGACATAAGTTTTGTATTGATGTTAATGGCGAAGTTGGAATGTATTCTGATTCATTTTATAATGTTGTACTGCTGCGTGCCCTTTTGTAAATCAGAACTGGGCAAGTTAGAATACCGAGGAATCTCATGAGATACAATCGGACAATTCATTGCGGGAGAAGTGGTTACGTGGAATTTCCAGAGAAGGTGACAAGAGAGGAAGCAAATGATTACCTTCTGATAGCTCTGTTGCGTGTAGTCTTCATTTTCTTCCTGAGAGCTTCAGATCACATAAATTATTATCAAATTGGTTACTAGTGGGATGTGGGTTGGCGTCTATGGGACCCCAGCTGAGATTCCTTGAGCTGAGCTCTTCTCTTATATCTTTCATGTCAACTCTTACCCCAACGTTATTAGGGTATCGGAAGCCTGGGATGTCTTTCGTTTCCCTGCCTAAATTGGCTCTTGTCTTTTTCTTTCCTGATGCCCTAATTTTTGTAGAATCAGACCTCATTTTGTTCTTTTTATTGCCATTTCTAAGAGGCCCTAAAAGAGGTAGGGTGTATGTTGTCCCACCATGCACGTTGCACATTAGATATCGATACATCCTCAATGATGTAGATAATTGTTGTATAAAAGGGTGAAATATCTAGGTCATCTACCCCAGGCGCGGATCTAGAGTTTGGTTTTGGGGGGGGGGTCAGAGATTCGATCTAGAGTTTGGCTTTGGGGGGGGGGGGGGTGTCAGAGAATCGAAATTGTTAAGAAAAATTGTATCACTAAAAACGCAATCACAAAATAACCAAACGTACAAAACCAGACCAATTTTTTTGCAAGCTTCATGGATAGAAATTTGATGCGTTTAGCGCACCAAAAATATTCGTACAAATTGCAACGGCGTGTTTTGCGACTTTTACATCGAGCTTCGAGAAAATGATCAAGGTGAAGGCACGTTACAGTTTCGGCAAGTCGAGTTGATACCGACAAAGGGAGAAAGTCACAGCTTAAATTGCCAACCAAGCTTGCAGTTTGGACGTCGGCAAAAATTTTTGGTGCGAAAAAAAGCCCCAGTTTCCTATCCGTGCATTGCTGCACATTCATCGTGACATCACTATAAACATCGATTCGGTAATCATAAGGTTTGCTAAACAAAATAGACGAGTTGATTTTGTTGTATAACTAATAGTTTTTATACAAGAGGTTTGAAGTTGTAAATATGTACAGTTGTAACAGAACATAATAATTCCAATAAAGATAATTCAGTATTGAATAAAAAGAAAAAAAAACTGTTTTTCAGTTAAAATTCATTAAGTTTTATTTGTCTGGTAATTGTGTTTTCGATTTTTGAGTTTGCAAAAAAATTTGGTCTCCGTTTGGGGGGGGGAGGTCATGACCCCCGTGACCCCCCCTTGAATCCGCGCCTGATCTACCCTTAGTGGTTTAGGTGATGGTGAGAAATAATGATGACATGAAATCTACAGCTAGGCTTAACTAATTACTGACTTACAACTAACTTATGTACTAGAAGAAGAAATCGAAAATAATAAAAGAGAGAAACGAATAAGGGAAATAAATGACGGAAATGAAATGCCTTCTATCTTCGAAGGCAGATGACCTTGCTGTTCATCCCCTTAAAACAAGAATCAGTAGGAAATATAAGGCGGTTCTGGCGCAGGGGCTAATGCGTAAGATGGCGGCCGCGCGCAATCAGCCCTATGTTATTCTTATGGAGAGGTCATTCAGAGCTGGCACAAGGGCTAATGCGCAAGATGGCCGCCATACTCTGAGACCGTGAATAATGTCACAGGGAGAGTTCGACCGTGTAGTCGGTAAATGGAATATTATTATTATTATTATTATTATTATTATTATTATTATTATTATTATGTAATTATTGATTAATCATGTACAATCAAGACCAGCCTTATATAATTTACTTTATGATTAAGTGGCAGAATTCTTGGATGTCACTGTGGAGTCCCCCGGTCTGAGTCCTGGCTTTGCCAAGAAATTTAATTTCTGGTCTGATAGTTGGAATGGGGTACACTCAGCCTTGTGAGGCAAAAACTAAGAAGAGTGGGGTTAATTCATACCTCAGCCATTTTGCCTAACCCAACTTCACCTAACCTAACCTAATCTAACCTTACCTAACCTAACATAACCTTAGTTCACCGAACCAAGCATTTCCTCACTTAACCTCACCTAACTTAACCTAACCTAACTTTACCTAACCTGACCTTTAAAGCTATGCCAAAGGCTAATCAACACACTCAAAGTATATAAGGTCACATGCAACTATTTTATTGCTAGTCTTATAGAGGGTCAGGTAAAGCTAACAATTGCACTGTGGCTACTGTGCAAGATGTTCGCTACACACAACCAGCTTAGGATTACAAAGTCAGTTAAGTTTTAAAAAGTAAAAGCTTTTATTCATTTTTTTTTTCTTTTCATTTTCATATTTCACACATTGCAATTTGTCAAATTCCAATTTACAGTATTTAAAATTTTAGTTTTCAGTTTTTTGAATTTTGTCAGTATGGAAATATGGATTTTTTCAATTTTGTTGTTTACATGTTTTTGATTTAGTCCATGTCTAAAGTTCATATTTGCCAAACACGATTTTTTCATTACATATAACAAGGCTGTATACCTTATCCCAAAGCATATAGGTAATACATGGGATATACTATACTTCTGAGTATTTAGTTTAGCTAACTAAAGCAATTTCTCAAAATTACTAGAGGTTAACAGTTTGGATTAGGAGTGGTAGGTGGGTAGTAATTAAAAATTTCCAAGCAGTGTTCATACAATATTTTTTATTCATTTTAAATATATTTACACTATTTACACATAATACATTTGTTATAATTACAGTTGTTTTATTTTGTTTTCTATTTTTATTTATGTTTGCGTATGATTACCATTTTTTCTTTTTGTGTTTTCTATGTTTAGTGCTATTGTTTTACTTCCTAAATTGTTTTATGTATTTGGTATATGTAGGCAGAGGATTTTGATATTCTTAACTTAATTCTTTAAGCATGGTCAATGATTGAGTAATGACCATAGGCATGAGTACCTATACCATTAGTATCGATTACTCTTTTATCGTCACCAGGACACAAAGCAATTTTGTTTAGTCTTATAGATGATATGTCATGTTGTTTAGAAGTGATAATGTTCATTGGTATTCTTTTTACATTGTTTTTCATGACACAATCCTTATAATCTTGAAAGCTTATACAATTTTTGACAACACCTCTATTAATACCTTTAATCTTTTTGATTTCTTTACCATTTATGTCTAAAGCATACATTTTAGCTCTAAGTCCAACAAATGCTTTAATAATTTGTCCACAAGCCTCGTCTTTAAATTTCCCCAACGTTTTCTTGTTTGATATAGAGTAACATATATGATTAGTAGGATAATCAGATGTGTCCAGGTGTTCTAGAAAATCCAACTTGTCTTGATATACATCTTGGGTGTTAACCAAATATATGAACGAATCAGTATCCATATACATGAGTTTAAGATTGTCCATGCCATAATAGGGTAGCAGGACATCATAGTGGTGGGAATACATGAGAGTTTTTGAAATATCCAGTATACACATTCCAATATATATATAGGCTTATTGAATACAATGTTACGTTTAGCCATGTGGAAAGCAGCTAGGTTAGGACCATAAATTGTTCTGTCAATAAATGTCGGCTTTGCTATTAGCTTTTCAGCCTTTTTTCTGTCAGTCACAAGACGTATGTCTATTCTTTTACGAATATTTTCCATTGTTTTTCCAAAAATGGCATTGTTGAATAATTTGTATAGATTTTTCTCAAAATCATTTTTGGCTTGTTTTCGAAGGTTGTTATTAAAATCAACGTATGCCTTTAGCCAAGGTCTTTGTTTAAACTTTAACACACGATGAATTTTTACCAATTTTAGTCCATGATCTAAAGCCTGTTTAAGTGCCATGTAATGAACAACGTACCGCCTTCGATTTCCAAGATGAGGAATTAGTTTCTTGAGAGACGAATCCTTAGGTTGTGTACACTCTGGTAGGAAAGGTAAATCGTTGTGTAGATCATGAAGGTCGCATGGGTAATCAACATCAACGTCTAGAATGTACCCCACAGGATCGTCTTCCTTTAGTGTTTCTAGATCAACTGTATCTGGAGAAACCCACTGAAATCCACCATAAGGAAGAGAGTGACACATAGCCCACCCATATTGGTTGTTGGCATCATCATAGGTAATAAACTGCGATGGTTTCTCAGAATCATAGGTTTCCATGTATTTATTGTTAGCTTCAGCATACCGATGAGACACCTGACATATGCCTCCACGTATTCCAGACTCTATTAAAAGAATCTGATCGTAATCCTGTAGCAATTCCAGTTCAATTCCAGTGTAAAGGAGCATTGCCTCGAAACTTAAACCAGGCGAAGTAAAGAAGTGTGCTGCATCCACTCGGTGTGTTTCTAATGTTTTGTTTCTGAACGTTTCAAAGCTGTCTGCAAGTAGGAGTACATCTGAAGTTAGGTAGAGGTCACTATACCCCCCTAGAGTTTTAATGTTAAACTGATTCCACACATTTTTGGCATGTTCATAGTCTTCTTTACTAACATTTTCTTGACTTAATTTGTTAAAGAATGCCTCTTTTGGAGGTAAACACGTTTCACTTAACTTTTTCCATGAATCGATGTAATCATAACAAAATACACCTTTACGAGTCATGAGCATTGCATTTTCTTTTCCAAAGTACTTGTCTGTTTCAGGGTATGATGTTAAGTTGGAAACTAAGTTTTCCAAACTACTTGGCATTAACCGAAACGTGTCCACAAATCGAAGCTTAACATTTCCTACATATTTCGTGAAGGAAATGTACTTTTCTTTAGAGTTAGCGATAACATCTACTCTCTCAGTAGTACATCCCAATTGTTTTACAATGAAATTTGCATCGTAGCCACTCATATTATGTAGAAATACAGGAACGGGATTACGTGTTTTACACCTCAAATTACAGTTATTGTGAGCACTTCCACGGTATTCCCCTGTAATATGGCAATGGTCTCGAACTTTCCAGTCCTCTTTGGTAAATGGTTTATGACACAAATAACAGGTTTCAGAACATTGGAACTCTGCTTCTTGATCCTGAGTTAAGGCCTTTGGAACATTTAAGCTGTAAAGGTGATCAATTTCATTAGCTATTGAGATCAAACAGTCCATAAACTTTTCTGCAGCGTCAGGTCCACGATAAATAACAGGTTGGCTTCGAAGGTTTGTCTTTATGCGTTCCACAGCAGGTGAGGGTTTAACATATATACCAAAGCTCATAGGAACATGACTCTGGTATGGCACTGTATAACTTGCCTCAGGATTGGGTAGACATGTTTGCTATGGTAGAAGTATACTTTCAAAATCTGCATAGATAACGTAAGGTATTCTCAACATTTTTTCCACATTTAAGAATTTCACAATTGGGTTTTAATAGGCATTTCAACCCTAGCAATGTCATGTTGGACACACAAAGCTCTATGTTCTTTTAATTTTTCCATTCCTTGTTGTCCATATTGATTATCAAAGTGAGTAAAACACCGTTTACACGTATATATCTTATGTTCATGGTGGGTAATCTGATGTCTTACTAGTTTATCAAAATCTTTGATAAAGACGTAGTGGTTCTGACCAGATGAAGAACTTAACAGGAGGAGGTCACGATGGTCTTGTAGCTCTTGATCCACAACCTTTAGAGGAAACACTTTGTTGTCTTTTTCCAGTCCAAATACATTTATGGATATGTCATTGGCTTTCTCAAATTTGAGAATGTCAGCTAGCGATGTAGGAAACGATATTACTGAAAAATCATAGTTGTTTTCCAGGTCTTTGTATTTACTAATGCGTTGAGCATCCTTTTTAACCAGTTTTGCTAAAATGGCATACATAAAACACTTTTCATTTTTCAAGTTTTCAGGATTAATGCAGGCTTTTCTTGCTTGTATAGCTGCTGGTAATGGAATATATGTGCTGCCACGCAAGGGATTGTACTTATTTATTTTCAATCGTACTCCTTCCACTGCTAACAAAGCCCAATTACTGCCTTTTAGCTCAGATTCTTCCATTTCAGTAATTAACTTTTTAAATTGTGTTTCCAAGAAACTACTTAAGTCTGTTTCCAAAAATAGGGCCTGATTTCGTGTTTTAAAAGCACGATCTGTAATTTCGTTAGTGGACGTATGAATGAATCTACATTCAACCACAAGATTAACTTTGATTGACTTGTGTTTTGCTAGTTCTTTCTGCATAGCTTGTATTAGTTGCTGTTTGGACTCTTTAAGGTATGAATTTAAATCCTTACACGTATCACAACGTATAAAATAGGATTTAAGACGACCTTGAAAAGACGTTTCATATTCAGTAAGTCCATTATTATCAGGAACCATTGAGAGCAGGTAATGTTTTGTAGGCTCAGTTTTTTGTCTTTTAGCTGCTGACACAACATTACAACATTCTTCATGGCGACGTCCATTGTAGGCATTGTTAAATTTACTGCCACAAGTTTTGCACTCATAAAATTTACCACACGATACTTCGTGACGCTTTCTATCATAGTCCCGAAGAAAAGTCTTTCCACACTCTTTACACATATAGCTAGGCATGGTTTCTTCCATCATGGATGTTGATTTCTGCAAACAGCTGCTTACTGCGTATCACAAGGCTGTAGGCTGGTCAGTGAGACGGTCTTTCACGATGTGAACACTGCAAAAGGTAGTAATCAACTGATTGTATTCCTGCTAAGAGACCTCTTATATAACCTAATCAAGACCAACAGCTACTTACCACGTAGTACACGACTAGAGCCTAGTGGGTGAGACGATCTTTCACAATGTGAACACTGTTAATTGTAGAAGTCAACTGAAAATATTCTTACACCCTACTGAAGGTTATCAGGTACTTACTGCATATCAAAAGGCTGTACACTCATATGTTAGACACACTCTCTTGCTAAGGACCCCTATATTCCATATACAAGGCTATACATGTTAGTTCTAAACACTTAATGGTTATTTGTATATTAAATTTATGTACACAGCTTATACGAGCACGTTTTTCACTGAATAAAACTTTGTTAAATAGCAACATACGACACGCAAAGTATGTTTCCGCTATCTAGCGGTGACTATGAGAACTACCTGAACGACAGCATGACACCTAGCGCTCCATATCATTACTGAACGATCAGCATGCTATCTAGCGGTCGATATCAAAATTACTCAACTACCAGCATGCTACCTACCGGTCGATATTACAACCCACTCAACTACTAGTATACATTCCAATAATGAACACATTTGCTCATATCCACTAACAATACACACAGCGGGTTTGCTTTATCGTTTAATACAAATATATCTTGTTTAAATAATGTAACAAAAATTTACATGGCACAATTGTATGGGAATGTTGCATTACCTAAAATGTAATAGTATGTAAGTGCTTAACATTTACAATAGGCTTATAATGAAGGATTATGGTGGTGGCTTATCGTGGTGGCTTAAGATGGTGGCTTATGGTGGCTTATGGTGGTGGCTTATGGTGGTGGCTTATAGTGGTGGTATATGTTGGTGGCTTATTTTTGGTGGTTTACGTTAATACTTTATTTGTAATGGCTTATTTGACAAGTTATTTTTGTCAATGTATTTAGATGATTTTTCTCTTGGTCTTGGAAAGTATTTCAACCCTTTTTTTATGGTAGCATAATGCTTACCGCCATGTTTGTAAGCAACAACAACACACTAAAATTCCAAGAATCCAAAGTACTCTAAGGTTAATGATTGTCTCCCAACTCCATTCAACGCCTAGTCAAAAACATTATATATTTTCAAATTTAAAAAAAGGTAAATTGGGAAAGTAGGCTATATGTTTAAACTAAAAATCATATCAAATCATATGCTAACTCCAACACCTACGACTATCCCACTCTCAGTCAAAAAAATATATAATATTCTTCAAATATTTTTTCCAAAACAATATTTGGAAAGTAGACCATATTTTGAAAACGATTCATCCTATAAAGTCATATATAGACTCAAACCAATGGCTTTTATATCCTTAATCGTAAGAACAAAATATGGAATCGTTGACATTTTTTCCAAAAAATGTTCTTTTTAAAACGGGGGCTATATTTTGGAAACTAGGAATTTTACAAAAAAGTTTGTTTAACGTAAATGACAGGTATTTACCCCCCACTACCCACAAATTAAGTCCCAGGTCTCTGGAACAAAATCCAAAAAAGTTCAATTTGGAAAGTAGGCGATATTTTGAAAACTAATCATCCTAAAAAGTCATATATAGACTCAAACCAAATGGCTTTTATGTCCTTAATTGGTAGAACAAAACTTAACATTTTTTCAGTTTTTCCAAAAAAGTCCAATTTTCAAAATTGTTTATATTTTGGGAACTAAGAATTTTACAAAAAAGTTTGTTTAACGTAAATGAAAGGTCTTTATCCCCTCTACCCCAAAAAATACATATCAGGTCCCTAGGACAAAAACTGTGCAGTAGTGTGTTTTGATCGGTTCAAAACCCACCTCCACCTCCCCACCTCCAAGATGGCGGCCGTAGCTTAACTTAACCTAGCCTAACCTAACAAAATGGCGGCCGTAGCTTAACTTAACCTAGCCTAACCTAACAAGATGGCGGCCGTAGCCTAACCTAACCTACGAGGTGTGATCAAAAAGTTCCAAAATGGCGGCCGTAGCTTAACTTAACCTAACCTAACTTAACCTAAACCTACGAGGTGTGATCAAAAAGTTCCAAAATGGTGGCTGTAGGTTAACTTAACCTAACCTAACCTAACTTAAACCTACGAGGTGTGATCATAAAGTTCCAAAATGGCGGCCGTAGCTTAACTCAACCTAACCTAACCCTACGAGGAGTGATCAAAAAGTTCCAAAATCTGTGGAGGAATGTGGAGGAGGAAGGTGTTTGTAGAACTCTTAAAAACTACTGGGGTATATATCATTTTATTCTAAGAGCTTTCCATGATGATAAGAAAAAAAAGAGCTTACCATAATGATGGATTGAGTGTAAGAAAACGTCTTTTGCTGCTTGATGTCACTACTAAAGTGATACTCTTACAACAGACAAGTGAGTTCTTGTTTCGCTGACGTAATCGTATGTTTCCACGCACTTCCTGTGTTGAGCGCGTCATAGTGGCTAAATTTAAAACTCTAGATGAGATGTTTTGCTGACGTAATCGTATGTTCCCCGCACGCATACTTTGGACGGGTCCTTTTTGAAGGGAGTCATTTTTTTACGGGTCCCGGGGGGGACGGGTCCTTGTTGACGGGTCCCTGTGGGCGGGTCCTTTGGACTGATCCCTATGGACTGGCCCTTGCATTTTATCCAAATTATGTCAAAGGGGACCCGCCACAGGGACCCGTCAACAAGGACCCGCCCCCCCCCCCCCCGGGACCCGTAAAAAAATGACTCCCTTCAGAAAGGACCCGTCCAAAGTGTGCGTGCGGGGAACATACGATTACGTCAACAAAACATCTCATCTAGAGTTTTAAATTTAGCCACTATGACGCGCTCAACACAGGAAGTGCGTGGAAACATACGATTACGTCAGCGAAACAAGAACTCACTTGTCTGTTGTAAGAGTATCACTTTAGTAGTGACATCAAGCAGCAAAAGACGTTTTCTTACACTCAATCCATCATTATGGTAAGCTCTTTTTTTTCTTATCATCATGGAAAGCTCTTAGAATAAAATGATATATACCCCAGTAGTTTTTAAGAGTTCTACAAACACCTTCCTCCTCCACATTCCTCCACAGATTTTGGAACTTTTTGATCACTCCTCGTAGGGTTAGGTTAGGTTGAGTTAAGCTACGGCCGCCATTTTGGAATTTTATGATCACACCTCGTAGGTTTAAGTTAGGTTAGGTTAGGTTAGGTTAACCTACAGCAACCATTTTGGAACTTTTTGATCACACCTCGTAGGTTTAGGTTAAGTTAGGTTAGGTTAAGTTAAGCTACGGCCGCCATTTTGGAACTTTTTGATCACACCTCGTAGGTTAGGTTAGGCTACGGCCGCCATCTTGTTAGGTTAGGCTAGGTTAAGTTAAGCTACGGCCCCCATTTTGTTAGGTTAGGCTAGGTTAAGTTAAGCTACGGCCGCCATCTTGGAGGTGGGGAGGTGGAGGTGGGTTTTGAACCGATCAAAACACACTACTGCACAGTTTTTGTCCTAGGGACCTGATATGTATTTTTGGGGTAGAGGGGATAAAGACCTTTCATTTACGTTAAACAAACTTTTTTGTAAAATTCTTAGTTCCCAAAATATAAACAATTTTGAAAATTGGACTTTTTTGGAAAAACTGAAAAAATGTTAAGTTTTGTTCTACCAATTAAGGACATAAAAGCCATTTGGTTTGAGTCTATATATGACTTTTTAGGATGATTAGTTTTCAAAATATCGCCTACTTTCCAAATTGAACTTTTTTGGATTTTGTCCCAGAGACCTGGGACTTAATTTGTGGGTAGTGGGGGGTAAATACCTGTCATTTACGTTAAACAAACTTTTTGTAAAATTCCTAGTTTCCAAAATATAGCCCCCGTTTTAAAAAGAACATTTTTTGGAAAAAATGTCAACGATTCCATATTTTGTTCTTACGATTAAGGATATAAAAGCCATTGGTTTGAGTCTATATATGACTTTATAGGATGAATCGTTTTCAAAATATGGCCTACTTTCCAAATATTGTTTTGGAAAAAATATTTGAAGAATATTATATATTTTTTTGACTGAGAGTGGGATAGTCGTAGGTGTTGGAGTTAGCATATGATTTGATATGATTTTTAGTTTAAACATATAGCCTACTTTCCCAATTTACCTTTTTTTAAATTTGAAAATATATAATGTTTTTGACTAGGCGTTGAATGGAGTTGGGAGACAATCATTAACCTTAGAGTACTTTGGATTCTTGGAATTTTAGTGTGTTGTTGTTGCTTACAAACATGGCGGTAAGCATTATGCTACCATAAAAAAAGGGTTGAAATACTTTCCAAGACCAAGAGAAAAATCATCTAAATACATTGACAAAAATAACTTGTCAAATAAGCCATTACAAATAAAGTATTAACGTAAACCACCAAAAATAAGCCACCAACATATACCACCACTATAAGCCACCACCATAAGCCACCATAAGCCACCATCTTAAGCCACCACGATAAGCCACCACCATAATCCTTCATTATAAGCCTATTGTAAATGTTAAGCACTTACATACTATTACATTTTAGGTAATGCAACATTCCCATACAATTGTGCCATGTAAATTTTTGTTACATTATTTAAACAAGATATATTTGTATTAAACGATAAAGCAAACCCGCTGTGTGTATTGTTAGTGGATATGAGCAAATGTGTTCATTATTGGAATGTATACTAGTAGTTGAGTGGGTTGTAATATCGACCGGTAGGTAGCATGCTGGTAGTTGAGTAATTTTGATATCGACCGCTAGATAGCATGCTGATCGTTCAGTAATGATATGGAGCGCTAGGTGTCATGCTGTCGTTCAGGTAGTTCTCATAGTCACCGCTAGATAGCGGAAACATACTTTGCGTGTCGTATGTTGCTATTTAACAAAGTTTTATTCAGTGAAAAACGTGCTCGTATAAGCTGTGTACATAAATTTAATATACAAATAACCATTAAGTGTTTAGAACTAACATGTATAGCCTTGTATATGGAATATAGGGGTCCTTAGCAAGAGAGTGTGTCTAACATATGAGTGTACAGCCTTTTGATATGCAGTAAGTACCTGATAACCTTCAGTAGGGTGTAAGAATATTTTCAGTTGACTTCTACAATTAACAGTGTTCACATTGTGAAAGATCGTCTCACCCACTAGGCTCTAGTCGTGTACTACGTGGTAAGTAGCTGTTGGTCTTGATTAGGTTATATAAGAGGTCTCTTAGCAGGAATACAATCAGTTGATTACTACCTTTTGCAGTGTTCACATCGTGAAAGACCGTCTCACTGACCAGCCTACAGCCTTGTGATACGCAGTAAGCAGCTGTTTGCAGAAATCAACATCCATGATGGAAGAAACCATGCCTAGCTATATGTGTAAAGAGTGTGGAAAGACTTTTCTTCGGGACTATGATAGAAAGCGTCACGAAGTATCGTGTGGTAAATTTTATGAGTGCAAAACTTGTGGCAGTAAATTTAACAATGCCTACAATGGACGTCGCCATGAAGAATGTTGTAATGTTGTGTCAGCAGCTAAAAGACAAAAAACTGAGCCTACAAAACATTACCTGCTCTCAATGGTTCCTGATAATAATGGACTTACTGAATATGAAACGTCTTTTCAAGGTCGTCTTAAATCCTATTTTATACGTTGTGATTCGTGTAAGGATTTAAATTCATACCTTAAAGAGTCCAAACAGCAAATAATACAAGCTATGCAGAAAGAACTAGCAAAACACAAGTCAATCAAAGTTAATCTTGTGGTTGAATGTAGATTCATTCATACGTCCACTAACGAAATTACAGATCGTGCTTTTAAAACACGAAATCAGGCCCTATTTTTGGAAACAGACTTAAGTAGTTTCTTGGAAACACAATTTAAAAAGTTAACTACTGAAATGGAAGAATATGAACTAAAAGGCAGTAATTGGGCTTTGTTAGCAGTGGAAGGAGTACGATTGAAAATAAATAAGTACAATCCCTTGCGTGGCAGCACATATATTCCATTACCAGCAGCTATACAAGCAAGAAAACTTGAAAAATGAAAAGTGTTTTATGTATGCCATTTTAGCAAAACTGGTTAAAAAGGATGCTCAACGCATTAGTAAATACAAAGACCTGGAAAACAACTATGATTTTTCAGTAATATCGTTTCCTACATCGCTAGCTGACATTCTCAAATTTGAGAAAGCCAATGACATATCCATAAATGTATTTGGACTGGAAAAAGACAACAAAGTGTTTCCTCTAAAGGTTGTGGATCAAGAGCTACAAGACCATCGTGACCTCCTCCTGTTAAGTTCTTCATCTGGTCAGAACCACTACGTCTTTATCAAAGATTTTGATAAACTAGTAAGACATCAGATTACCCACCATGAACATAAGATATATACGTGTAAACGGTGTTTTACTCACTTTGATAATCAATATGGACAACAAGGAATGGAAAAATTAAAAGAACATAGAGCTTTGTGTGTCCAACATGACATTGCTAGGGTTGAAATGCCTATTAAAACCCAATTGTGAAATTCTTAAATGTGGAAAAAATGTTGAGAATATCTTACGTTATCTATGCAGATTTTGAAAATATACTTCTACCATATCAAACATGTCTACCCAATCCTGAGGCAAGTTATACAGTGCCATACCAGAGTCATGTTCCTATGAGCTTTGGTATATATGTTAAACCCTCACCTGCTGTGGAACACATAAAGACAAACCTTCGAAGCCAACCTGTTATTTATCGTGGACCTGACGCTGCAGAAAAGTTTATGGACTGTTTGATCTCAATAGCTAATGAAATTGATCACCTTTACAGCTTAAATGTTCCAAAGGCCTTAACTCAGGATCAAGAAGCAGAGTTCCAATGTTCTGAAACCTGTTATTTGTGTCATAAACCATTTACCAAAGAGGACTGGAAAGTTCGAGACCATTGCCATATTACAGGGGAATACCGTGGAAGTGCTCACAATAACTGTAATTTGAGGTGTAAAACACGTAATCCCGTTCCTGTATTTCTACATAATATGAGTGGCTACGATGCAAATTTCATTGTAAAACAATTGGGATGTACTACTGAGAGAGTAGATGTTATCGCTAACTCTAAAGAAAAGTACATTTCCTTCACGAAATATGTAGGAAATGTTAAGCTTCGATTTGTGGACACGTTTCGGTTAATGCCAAGTAGTTTGGAAAACTTAGTTTCCAACTTAACATCATACCCTGAAACAGACAAGTACTTTGGAAAAGAAAATGCAATGCTCATGACTCGTAAAGGTGTATTTTGTTATGATTACATCGATTCATGGAAAAAGTTAAGTGAAACGTGTTTACCTCCAAAAGAGGCATTCTTTAACAAATTAAGTCAAGAAAATGTTAGTAAAGAAGACTATGAACATGCCAAAAATGTGTGGAATCAGTTTAACATTAAAACTCTAGGGGGGTATAGTGACCTCTACCTAACTTCAGATGTACTCCTACTTGCAGACAGCTTTGAAACGTTCAGAAACAAAACATTAGAAACACACCGAGTGGATGCAGCACACTTCTTTACTTCGCCTGGTTTAAGTTTCGAGGCAATGCTCCTTTACACTGGAATTGAACTGGAATTGCTACAGGATTACGATCAGATTCTTTTAATAGAGTCTGGAATACGTGGAGGCATATGTCAGGTGTCTCATCGGTATGCTGAAGCTAACAATAAATACATGGAAACCTATGATTCTGAGAAACCATCGCAGTTTATTACCTATGATGATGCCAACAACCAATATGGGTGGGCTATGTGTCACTCTCTTCCTTATGGTGGATTTCAGTGGGTTTCTCCAGATACAGTTGATCTAGAAACACTAAAGGAAGACGATCCTGTGGGGTACATTCTAGACGTTGATGTTGATTACCCATGCGACCTTCATGATCTACACAACGATTTACCTTTCCTACCAGAGTGTACACAACCTAAGAATTCGTCTCTCAAGAAACTAATTCCTCATCTTGGAAATCGAAGGCGGTACGTTGTTCATTACATGGCACTTAAACAGGCTTTAGATCATGGACTAAAATTGGTAAAAATTCATCGTGTGTTAAAGTTTAAACAAAGACCTTGGCTAAAGGCATACGTTGATTTTAATAACAACCTTCGAAAACAAGCCAAAAATGATTTTGAGAAAAATCTATACAAATTATTCAACAATGCCATTTTTGGAAAAACAATGGAAAATATTCGTAAAAGAATAGACATACGTCTTGTGACTGACAGAAAAAAGGCTGAAAAGCTAATAGCAAAGCCGACATTTATTGACAGAACAATTTATGGTCCTAACCTAGCTGCTTTCCACATGGCTAAACGTAACATTGTATTCAATAAGCCTATATATATTGGAATGTGTATACTGGATATTTCAAAAACTCTCATGTATTCCCACCACTATGATGTCCTGCTACCCTATTATGGCATGGACAATCTTAAACTCATGTATATGGATACTGATTCGTTCATATATTTGGTTAACACCCAAGATGCATATCAAGACAAGTTGGATTTTCTAGAACACCTGGACACATCTGATTATCCTACTAATCATATATGTTACTCTATATCAAACAAGAAAACGTTGGGGAAATTTAAAGACGAGGCTTGTGGACAAATTATTAAAGCATTTGTTGGACTTAGAGCTAAAATGTATGCTTTAGACATAAATGGTAAAGAAATCAAAAAGATTAAAGGTATTAGTAGAGGTGTTGTCAAAAATTGTATAAGCTTTCAAGATTATAAGGATTGTGTCATGAAAAACAATGTAAAAAGAATACCAATGAACATTATCACTTCTAAACAACATGACATATCATCTATAAGACTAAACAAAATTGCTTTGTGTCCTGGTGACGATAAAAGAGTAATCGATACTAATGGTATAGGTACTCATGCCTATGGTCATTACTCAATCATTGACCATGCTTAAAGAATTAAGTTAAGAATATCAAAATCCTCTGCCTACATATACCAAATACATAAAACAATTTAGGAAGTAAAACAATAGCACTAAACATAGAAAACACAAAAAGAAAAAATGGTAATCATACGCAAACATAAATAAAAATAGAAAACAAAATAAAACAACTGTAATTATAACAAATGTATTATGTGTAAATAGTGTAAATATATTTAAAATGAATAAAAAATATTGTATGAACACTGCTTGGAAATTTTTAATTACTACCCACCTACCACTCCTAATCCAAACTGTTAACCTCTAGTAATTTTGAGAAATTGCTTTAGTTAGCTAAACTAAATACTCAGAAGTATAGTATATCCCATGTATTACCTATATGCTTTGGGATAAGGTATACAGCCTTGTTATATGTAATGAAAAAATCGTGTTTGGCAAATATGAACTTTAGACATGGACTAAATCAAAAACATGTAAACAACAAAATTGAAAAAATCCATATTTCCATACTGACAAAATTCAAAAAACTGAAAACTAAAATTTTAAATACTGTAAATTGGAATTTGACAAATTGCAATGTGTGAAATATGAAAATGAAAAGAAAAAAAATTGAATAAAAGCTTTTACTTTTTAAAACTTAACTGACTTTGTAATCCTAAGCTGGTTGTGTGTAGCGAACATCTTGCACAGTAGCCACAGTGCAATTGTTAGCTTTACCTGACCCTCTATAAGACTAGCAATAAAATAGTTGCATGTGACCTTATATACTTTGAGTGTGTTGATTAGCCTTTGGCATAGCTTTAAAGGTCAGGTTAGGTTAGGTTAAGTTAGGTGAGGTTAAGTGAGGAAATGCTTGGTTCGGTGAACTAAGGTTATGTTAGGTTAAGTAAGGTTAGATTAGGTTAGGTTAGGTGAAGTTGAGTTAGGCAAAATGGCTGAGGTATGAATTAACCCCACTCTTCTTAGTTTTTGCCTCACAAGGCTGAGTGTACCCCATTCCAACTATCAGACCAGAAATTAAATTTCTTGACAAAGCCAGGACTCAGACCGGGGGACTCCACAGTGACATCCAAGAATTCTGCCACTTAATCATAAAGTAAATTATATAAGGCTGGTCTTGATTGTACATGATTAATCAATAATTACATAATAATAATAATAATAATAATAATAATAATAATAATAATAATAATAATAATAATCCATTTAGCGACTACACGGTCGAACTCTCCCTGTGACATTATTCACGGTCTCAGTGTATGGCGGCCATCTTGCGCATTAGCCCTTGTGCCAGCTCTGAATGACCTCTCCATAAGAATAACATAGGGCTGATTGCGCGCGGCCGCCATCTTACGCATTAGCCCCTGCGCCAGAACCGCCTTATATTTCCTACTAGAATCAATCTTCAAACAATGGGTATTGAGGTACTTGGAAACTACTAGAGCCATTAAAGGCAGGAAGAAGAGGGAAATAGGAGAGGGTCCACCCCAAAGTCAATGCAAAAAGGGGAAAATGGATCTCGCTCTGGAACACATCCCGGTACCCAACTCCCGAGCTCAAAAGATGAGCTCTTGAAGGTGTAGCCCTATCCAGGGTGCATTACGTGTGATGGAGCTTCATACACCCTGCCTCCTTCAGGGGCTTGTGTAGAAGGTAGTATATGTTATGAAACCAAAAGAATAGGGCTGACCCCTCGAAGAATGAGGGTATCAGGATATCTCTATATATTTAAAAATGAAAGTTTGTCTGTTTGTTTCTGAATTTCTACGGAAATTTGCGTTATTTGCGCGTTTCAGACTGTTTTATGATGGATGCGCGCGAAAATATGTTTTTGTCTGTCTGTCTGTATGTCTGTCTGTATGTCTGTCTGTCTGTCTGTCTGTTTGTCTGTGGACAAGTATGTTCCCTTATAACTCGAGAACGGCTGGGTGGATCAACGTAAAATTTGGTACAGATATCCTTCAGAGGCACGACACTAATCATTGATGTAACTCTTCTCTGTAGCTCCAATAAAAGGGGGCCTACCCCCTTAAAACACTTGCTGAAATAGGCGTAGAAGGGCGAGACAAAGCTCATTTTCAGCCCCTCAGTGTGAGAAACGAAGGGACCCCGAAAACCACCTTTTTAGGCCCTAAAACCAACCGTTTTTGAGATATTCCCAGAAAACTAATTTCATTTAATACAATAATGAAAGAATGCAATCCGGTAACCATGGCAACAGAAACTCACAGGTCCATCTATTGCTGTAAGACGCAATACAATTCTATTTATTACATTACTGAGATAGTTTGCAAACGGTTTTAAGGTTATAACGGAACAAAATCAAGCTGTAAAATTGATCAATATATATAATGCGTTTAAGGGGGTCAAGGGGTACTCTAGAATTTTTTCACGCGATTTACACGTGCGGGTGTGGTACGGAAGGTCTATTACGTCCCTATCTCTATATTGTTATATTATTATTATAATTACGTGTGTTATCCCCATTACTCTTCAACATTTATACAAATGACCAGCCAGAATATTTAGAGGCCAGGCGATTTATTTATGCGGATGACACCGCTATTGCTGTACAGGGTAGGAGCTTTGAGGAGGTGGAGGGAAAACTGTCCAATGCTCTTGAGAGGTTAGACAAATATTACACCCAGAATCACCTGAAACCTAACCCAGGAAATACGCAAGTATGCGCATTTCGTCTTCGCAACAAAGAGGCCCGGAGAAAGTTGAATGTTGTCTGGAAAGGAGTGACACTCGAAAGCTGTGAAACGCCTCGATATTTGGGAATCAAGCTTGATCGTACCCTGAGCTTCAGAAAACATTGTAGAGAATTGAAGTGCAAGATCAGCTCAAGAAATTGCATAATGTGGAAGTTGATAGGTTCAACATGGGGAGCGAACCCTCAGGTTCTACGTTCAACAGCATTGGGACTTTGCTTCGCAGCAGGAGAGTACGGATCATCAGTGTGGGGAGCATCTGCCCATACCAAGCAAGTGGACATAGCTCTTAACGAGTCCACACGTATTGTCACTGGATGTCTGAGACCTACTCCAGTGCAGAAGATCTACTCTCTCGCTGGCATTGCACCTCCAGTTATTCGACGCTGGGTGGCAGCAGAGAAAGATAGACAAAAGCTTAGCAACCTTGTGAAGTGGAATTATGCAGAAGATCCACGATGAGCCTGTGGAGAAATCCAGACTCCACAACATCTGCTCACGTGCAAAGATCTTAATGAAACCTGCAGCCAGGAAGACCTTATGTTGGCCACAGACCGAGGGATAAGAGCTGCAGAGTTCTGGAAAGGAAGAATTTAGTGTGTTTCCCGGACACGGAAAGTAAGTATTATAATTATTATTATTATTATTATACTACGGCCTACAACGACGAGACAAAGCTTATTTTCTGCCCTTTGGTGTCAGAAACAAAACTCGGGGACCCTAAATAGCCGTAAAGGGTCCCCGAATACTACATTTTAAGCCTCTAATACCAACAGTTTCTGATATTCCAAGAAAACTAATTTCATTTAATAAACTATTGAAGGAATGCACGTCAATTGCCATGAAAAAAGCATCTCAAAAGGTGACATCCTGAACCCTTTATCCTCTGATGGATAAATGATTCGATGTTTTATTTCTTCAATTAATTAATATTTCCACCAGCGTCATAAAATAGCCAGACGAAGATGAGGAAACTTCAAGCATTTGTTGGAGACAGTTGGGACATACCTGCAGCAGTTTGACAAAAGGCTAGATACTTAAGGATTGTGGAAAGAAATAGCATAGCAATGATTTAGAAGGACAGGTGGTGGCTACCTCAAAATAAAAGGGACGCGTGGTGAGACACGCTTATGGCATGTGCATTGTACTATTCGCGCCTAAAAAAAAAATATAATGCAGTAACGTGAGTGGTTGGTGGTACCACTGGACACTCCTACGAGGCCAAGGTCTGATAAAACCGCGAAGTTAACAGAAAATGTGGAACCAATGAGAGATGAATGCTTACGAGCGCGCCAAGTCTAGCTTGGGCACGCGATATCTAGCATTAACGCGGGAGATCGGCTAGACAACATCTCTACGATCGATTCTTGAATTAATGGGCATATTCTTGACCTGCGCAATTTTACGAGTTCAGTGATATTTGTTTCATTCCTGTACCACTATTATTTTGAGAAATTTTTATATAATTTCCCCCTCTATCGATACCTAGGGCCAGTTCATTTATAAGTGGCATGAAGAGCCAAGACCACTGCTTATATTTTGTGCGTCCGAGGACGTAAGACTGATTACATTTTGTGCGTCTAAGCACGTAGGTTACTTCTATTGATTATACATTGTGTGTCGGAAGACACAGGTTATACTACATTCTGCGCGTCCAAGGACGTAGGCACTTGTACTTTGCGTGTCATGAGGACACATATTTTTATTAATACTAATGTGTGTTAAAATCAGTGTGATAGATGGTCACTGTACCATTTTTGTAGGGACAGTATCTTCGACAATTCGCCAACAGACTGTATCTGGGGAACTAAGTACCTAGAACGGCGAATTTAGTAGTCAGATATCGAGTGTATAATAATTTATAACTTTTTTACATCAGCAAGAGAGATGACATCACTGACCATGGAAGAAGTTTGGAACCGACAACACTCCGTCGAAATGTTTGAGACGAGCTAAGCAGCATTAAGTTGGAAAAAGGCTGCAGATGTCCGTTGACGGTGATTGGCTGAGGATGAGTACTGAATAATATTCTTATTATCTGATAAATTAACTTATGGTATGTGGGACAAATAGTTTTTGTAAATATCTTGCTTGTGTTGATTAACGTAGTGTATTTAGTTTTGGTCTGACACACCTTTTGCATGGAAACAGCTCGCACAATTTTATTTAGTTGAAGTTTCTTGTTTGTTTTCTTTTAACTAACGTGACTATGTGGACGACCGTGTTCGCATAGGTTTACGTAATGCGGTTGAGAAACGTCTCTCGGAGATATGTTGTGTTTCAGAAGTAGGACTGAATTAGTATAATCATGCAGTAGATTGGAGGGTAAATTAATCCTTGTAATGTTTATTATTGATCAGATTCAGTGAAGTTATTGCCGTTGGAGCAATGTGATTTGTGGCGAGGAGCAGTCAGCTCTCTCGTAGGGTTAATATTTTCTTAATTAGTTTGTGAGCATCTTATTCAACCGACCTGTGTGAAAAGTGTTATGTCATTCCCAGCAGTGTGTGTGTGTGTGTGTGATTTTATTGGTCATTACAAGCGGGAATTTCAGCCTAGACTGATTTCTGTCAGCTTGATGCCAAGCCCATATCGTTACCTTGCGAAGACATATGTGGCTATTTCGATTAATGTCTTACCATATGTTTATGTGGTTGAGATTTGTTGCTGTTGATTCTACGAGATAACGGGACAGTTGGTCTGGTTATTTTTACACACTGGGCTGGACGATGACAGGTGTTGTGGAAGGGGGAAGATGGTTTCACAAGGCGGGCTGAAAGGATTGCAGCAAGGTCATTAGAGAGTGCTTTGGCTCCGTAAAAGTTACTTGAAATACAGAATAAGAACTGATCAATGGTAAAAATTGTTTAAATAAATGGGAGTTGCCTACGAATCACTATAATCTCCGAAGCGTTAGCTTAACGTGCATGTTTGTTCATATAAGATAATCTCAGACGTTGAGGCTTTTGTTGTTGTTGGTTTAATTCCATATTTATGTTTCATATTTGTGACCCGTGTAGTCACGTGCGATGCTGTCTTTCCTTGTTTGTGTATTGAGCAATTGGCCGGGTTGGCAGCTCATTTTGTCAGAAGCGTCACCGCATTAAAGAAGGGTCTCGAGGGAGATTTCTGTAATTACTAGATTTTAGATTGTGTGTCAGCATTAATTTTAAGGGTTTTTATTAGTGTTGTGTCCCATATCCGTAAACGTTGATTTACGAGATGATTGATCGTAAGCATCGTGGCTGTTACCCGATGTAAACGAACAGTCATCCAAAGTACTCATTCCTCGTAGTTAGTCATTACGCGTACATGAAATCCCAATGCAAGTTAGTGGAACCTGGATCCACATTTTTATAAAGGGGAGATCCGTCTGACTCCTCAACATTAATAGATGTTTTTGTCATGGGAAGATTCAGGGAGGAATTTTATTATTTTTGTTGTTTATATTCATTTCATTTTTGCACAAATAGTCATTAAATTATGTTATTACTTTACGTCTTGTCACTTCTTTCTTAATTATAGTTTTAATCCTATGACCCTTACCTCAGTAGAGCATGTTGTTTGGCGAACGTAAACATCACACTATGAACTGAGCGCGACCCCTTGATTAAGATTTCTTACATATAAACACTGCAATACTAAAGGGTTCATAGGAGGTAAACTGGCGCGGCCAAGCGTGGGGCGGTTCACTGTGGTGTAACGGCAGAGAAATTGCACATGTCAATGTAAGCGTAGTTGGGATTACAAACTGACGCAACAATGAAGGTGTAATTTTATTGCTGGTTCGCTGCTGGAACACATTTAGTTGGCGTATTTGAGTAAAACTGACATGCCGCAAGTGCAGGCAGATATGGCAGTATTTTAATCACCGGAAAGTGATATTTTATTAAAAGTAATTGAGGCGAAGAGGATACCGCCAATTGTGTGAAAGATAAATTAAAATCAGGAGTTTGCAATGTAAAATATGGTTCACGTTTTTGTCTATTGAATTAAAGTAAAAGGTAATATACGTGATATCGGGCGCCCAATGATTAAAGTTAAAACTAGATTTGTTTAGAAAGTCAAACTCATGAAAATGTTAGGAGGCTGGTAGCCTTAAATGACAATTAATACTTTGTTAATTAGTCAGTGTTAATATCAGATCAGGATAACAATTTAATGACTGAATATGTGCTTGGGTTTAAATTAAATTGAGTAAAATTAGAACCACTCAGAGATGCAATCGACTAGTGGGATTAAATGTAAATTATAAATGAACTGAGTAGGGTAAATAAATTAAACGTGCATGGGGATTGTATGTATGTGTCAGGGGGCATTGCTTTATGCCATTTCCCTAATGTCTTATATAAAGTGTATAACATGGCAACAGTAGAACAGATTCAAGAAATCATTGAGAGTGCTGCTAGGAGAACACAGGAATTTTTGGACACTAAATTGGCAGAACAGAGCGAATCATTAAACGCTAAATTATCTGAACAAATAAATAATAGTATGTTAGAACAAAGTGAATCATTAAACGCTAAATTATCTGAACAAATAAACACAAAACTATCCGAACAAAGTGAATCTATAAACAAATTGTCTGAGCAAAGTGAATCATTAAAAATTAAACTATCCGAACAAAGTGAATCATTGCGGACACAATTAAACAACAGTAGGATTGAACAAAATGAATATCAGGCGGAACAAGTTAGATTATTAAAAAGTGAAATCAATGATACTATAAATTCGCAGTTAGAGGCGCAGAATGTTAAAAACACGAACCAATTAGCTTCGTTAACCGCAGAGATGAAGGATCACACTAATCAACAGATGGTATTGCTGGCCCTAGATGTTAGTAAAAACAATGAAAAACAATTAGATCAGATTAAGAAAATGGAAATTATATTTTATCAAAAACTTAGCATTCTGGATGAAACGGTGTTAGCTAAATTAGAGCAAATTGAACTAGCATGCACTATGAGTACGAGCGAGGTCAAGATAGCTCAGGATAAGTTGGAAGGACGATTTAAGGAAATGGAAAAAAGCGGCAAGGTCATTCAGCAACAATTATCAGCGGTAGATGAAAATATATCCGGCATAATTAAAGATATGGACCGTCTCGAAATAAAATCAGCGGAGCAATGGAAAAGCCTAGAAGCGGATCAGGATCAATTAAAGAGTACCATCGACGAAAATAGCGCGAAATTGGAAGAAAGGCTGAGCCAGATCGAAAGTAATCAGGATGACGCTAAAAGCCAGATTGAAGAGAAAGTAAGCACAATTAAGGAGCAAATAAGAAAAGATTGGCGAAAAATGAATATCGATTCTAAAGAGGAAAGATCAACCATCCTTAAGACAGTAGGCGAAAATCATACTCGTATTCAAGCATTGGAACAAGAAATTAAGAGTAAACTTAAAGAACAAACAGACAGGATCATTAAAGCTGAACTCAGGTCAATAGAACAATCCTCGATATTTAAAACGGGAACCATGAAAGACAAGCAGGACGACTCAAATAGCCAGAACGGGACGAGCACAGCAGGGAGTCCGACTCAGACGGAGAGCCCATTATTGACAAACACGGAGGGGTTTCGCAAGAATATTGAAAGGAGTTCCACGCCACAGGACGGTCATCAGCCCACACAACTTATCCAAGTAATTCGCTCGAACGATTATAAACCGCAGGAGTACACGGAGAATTCAGGGGTGACACCTAAAGCATTTATTAAAGAAATTGAAGATCATTACAATGACACTGGGATACCTGAAGCACGTAGATTAAGGATGATGGAGAGGTTTTTGTCAGGAAATGTCCTTACATGGTTTTTAAGCTTCAAATATACCTTTGGAACTATGACGGATTTTAAAATCGCGTTTCTGCGCAAGTACTGGTCGCCGGCATTACAACAGAGTCTAAGAATGGAGCTTTACTCTAGGAAATATCAAACTACCCAGCAAACGAAATACTCAGATTTCTTTAACATGCAAATGCTAAAGTTTTGCGACCTTGATTACCCTTTAAATGAAGCGGATCTGGTGATGACTATAGCGCGGCAATTACCAGTCAACGAGCAACAAGTACTAGTCGCAGCGAACGTTAGTACGGCCTTACATGCAGAGCAGATATTACGCCAGATAGATGAGACTACATCTCATAATCATTATAGAGGAGGAAGACAACTGGAGTTAGTAAATACGACAGAGGTCATAAAACCAAAACAGGCGAACACCAAAACGCTGGGTACAAATACAAGCACATCCACACCTAGGCGAAACCCGGAAGAGGTAGAAAACAGACCGTACCAGCGTAACGAAAATAATTACAACAATAGGTCATATCAAGGCAACAATAGATATCAACAGAGAGGATATCAACAATGGCGTGAAAATCGAAGAAATGAGAGGCCTTACGGAAGATACGGTGATTACAATGGGAATCAAAGATGGAAAGGAAGGAGAGATCAAAATCAAGGAGATGCACGTAATTATCGAAATGACTGGGATGATAGGCACGCTCAATCGCAAAATTACCTAGAGGAATTACACGCTAGTCAAGGTGGAGAGCACGGGCGATGGGAGAAAGCCATTGGGAACATGAAGAATCCAGACACACATACTGAGGAAGCTGGAAGTCTACTGAGACAAGAGGAATGTCAAGGGCGTGGGCGACAAAATGATGATGGGAGTCGCAACGGAGCTATAAAAAATGCTAAATTTGGATAAAGGAGATAGTCTACAAACGCAACAGTCGGAAGTTGAAGATGGATGGATAGTAGCGAACATACAAGAATGGATTGCTGTGCCAGAAGATTGCCTGGAGGAGACGGTGAAACCACGGAACGATGAAATTAGGCAGTTACCCATTATTTACGCGAGGATTGGTGGAATTAATATAAGATGTTTATTGGATACGGGGTCGCAGATCAGTCTGGTATCGGAGGCCTTGGTTCTAGAGTTGGGACGGAGTCAGAATATTCCTGTGATTCCCGTACCACAACTCAAAGTGAGGGGTGTTATTCCTGAACGCACCGTCACTTGTAAACGTCAGGCATACTTAGAGCTGAACATATTGGAACACACTTTTGGGCAAACATTCATTATCATGGCAAAGATGAATTTTAATATAATTCTTGGTGCAAATTTCATTTGTGACTATCAAGCAGTGATAGATTTGCACAAGAATACAGTCAGTTTTAGAGAGTATGATCAACTGAAAAACGTGGGATTGCATATGGATGAAATCACTACAGGAAGAGATGTAAATTCTTGGGCATTGGATGCAATATCAGAAGAGACGGAAGAGGAGATACGAAAGGCAGAAGATAGCATCATAGAAGGAGCTGTTGTGGAACTAGATGAGGAGAGTGAATCCCAGGAGATATGGTCTTTATTAACAGAAGGAGATGAAAGTGATGCACAATTTGAAGAGTTACTACAGGAGCGGCTCAATGACATTCAACTTGGGGGTGAACACAGAAAACAATTGGAAGAGATTTTAAGGAAGCACAAAGCAGTATTTGATACAGTACCTGGAAAAATATTAAATTTCAAATATTCAATGCAAGTCGAGGATTGGTCACCTTTCAAAAGTAGGTTGTACCCAATTCCGGAAAAATATCGTAGTCAAGTCAAGGTCATTATAGATGAGATGTTACAAGCAGGAGTGATAAGGAAGACACCTACACCTTATCTAAATGCGATTTTGGCAGTCACAAAACCAAATGGATCTATTAGACTTTGTTTAGATGCCAGAAATCTCAACATGAGACTCATTTTTCCTGAGTATGACAGAGCACCAATTATCAGAGACGTACTAAAAGGCTTTAAGAACAAGAGCATTTATTCATCAGTTGATTTGACGTCCAGTTTCCACCATATTGAATTGGATGAGAAGTCACAGCTTCTAACTGGCTTCTTATTCGATAACCAAACGTTTTGTTTCGTCCGAATGCCCTTCGGAGTCAAAACAGCGGGCTGTGCTTTAATCCGAGCCCTGGATCGAAATCTAACCGAGGAAGTTAAGGAGATGACGGTGCGCTACATTGATGACATTCTGCTGGCATCCGACAACATTGAAATTCACATGGAAAATTTAGATAAAGTATTAGGCAACCTTAATGCATCAAATTTCAAAGTAAACCTGAAGAAATCGCATTTCTTCAAGAGCGAGATTTTATATTTGGGTCACATCATTGACAAGGAGGGAGTGAAGCCAAACCCAGCTAAGATCGAAGCGATAAAGAATTTCCCTACACCAACGAGAGTCAAGCACATTCGGGCTTTCTTAGGCGTAACGGGATTCTTTAAGGAAAACTATCCAGGTTACACGGAGACTGTAGCTCCAATGCAGGAAATGCTAAAAAAGAATAATAAATGGTTATGGAATGCGGAATGCGAGAAGGCGTTCCAAGCAACAAAACAGCTACTGGAAAACTGCATTAAGTTAGGATATCCAGATTTCAAGCACAAATTTATAATCCAAGCGGATGCTTCACTAATTGGTATAGGTGCCATGCTCTACCAAGAAGATCCAGCTAACCTGCAACATAAAACAGATTTGGCATTTGTCAGCCGAAAATTGCGTAAGCACGAGCGCAATTATACTGTAACGGAACTAGAGCTGTTGGCCATTCTTCATGCGTTTCAACAATGGAAACGAATAATTTATGGATACCCCATTGTTGTCAGGACTGATCACAAGGCACTAACATTCTTGTTTAAGACGTCGATGGCAAGCGAACGTGTGACACGTTGGTCTATATATATTCAGCAGTTTAGCATTGATATTGAACATTGCCCAGGGAAGATGAACGTGATTCCGGATGCACTCAGCAGGAACCCAGAGCCTGATGTTGAAGAAACAGCGATGGTACAACACTTGGAGTTAACACCGAAGGACCGGGAATTCTTGGAGGAGTTACGTGAGATACAGCGAGAACAGGAAGCGGAACCATGGATGATGCTATTAATTCAATACTTCAGAAAGCAGCTACCTACAGGAACACCTGCATTTCGAGAAGCGAAAGCTAAAGAAGGAAGATATGTTTAGTCAACAATTTGCTGCACAAATGGGTAGATAATGACCACACCAAGTTACGCATACTAGTACCTGCATCTTTACAGCGAGGACTGACATGGCATACTCACGAAAGTTACGGACACGTCGGAATAGACAAGTGCGAAGCGACAATAGGAGAGACATTTACATGGCCACGTATGAGAACAACTATATGTGACGTCATTACGACTTGTGATCCTTGTCAGAGGACAAAGCCCAATAACTATTTAATGAGGCAGTATCCTAGACCATTGCTACCTCAGAAACCCTGCGAGCTACTGGCCCTAGACTGTTTCGGTCCAATCCCGAAAGGTAGGCGAGGTTGCCGTCACTTGCTAGTGTGCATTGATGGGTTTTCTAAGTTTGTCGTATTATGCCCCATTCAGAAAACTACATCGAAACAAGTACTCAGTCGTATTCGAAATAGAGTTATTCCAATCCTTGGAAAACCATAATTTATATTGTCAGATCATGGCAGCTATTTTACAAGCGCCGAATTCAAGAAAGGTATGGAGGACATGGGTATAAAACACGTTTTAAGCAGTATCCGACATGCCCAAGCTAATCCAAGTGAGAGAGCAATAAAATGTGTAACATCATACTCTAGAATCTTCATTCCCAAAGAACATCACAAGTGGGTGGATAAAATTAAGGATGTAGAGACATGCATGAATTCTACCAGGCACGAGTCAACAGGACAGATCCCTATGGTCCTACACAAAAACGAGTATCCAGTGAGAACGAGGAAAAGCATCATTAACTGCCCACAAGATCCCATGGTAGCACCTGACCTGCGAATTGAGAGAACGAGAGCCTACATGAGAAAACAAGCAGATCGCAGATTTCGGCGATTGAGAAATAAGAGATTTCACCGTGATCTAGAAATCAACCAGCTCGTTTTAGTGAAACGGCCCGCTACATCTGATCCAGAGAAGAAAATCTTCAGCAAATTCTGTGAAAAGTTCATAGGACCCTATTCTATTGTAAGAAACCTAGGAAATAATGCATACAGAGTGAAAGAGTTAAGCACAGGAACAATGTCGGTCTACAATGCAGCCAACTTAAAAACTTATCGAAGAAGCGATCCCTGGGAGCGCCGAAATAATGATGCAGTTTAAATATATGGACGTCCTATATCAACCAAGTGTACGGGGGGCAGTTGAGTACGGCACGTGAAGAAGGAAGTGGAGTTGGTGTTGACAATCATTAACGAGACGGGCAGAGTGTTGCCTCAGGCGTCAGCGCGTCACGCAAGCAGACTGAGAGGGGAGGTCCAAGCAGGAAATAAAACGAGTAAATGCCATTCAAGACAGGAGCGGCTAGACCAAGTAATAGAAAGGGGTGATTCGGAAATAAAACAAATTGGCCTACGGAAGTCTTTTAAAAATTGTCGACTTTATCCTAAGTTCGAAATTTTGTGAGTGGAGGAGTTGTGAACCCTTTATCCTCTGATGGATAAATGATTCGATGTTTTATTTCTTCAATTAATTAATATTTCCACCAGCGTCATAAAATAGCCAGACGAAGATGAGGAAACTTCAAGCATTTGTTGGAGACAGTTGGGACATACCTGCAGCAGTTTGACAAAAGGCTAGATACTAAAGGATTGTGGAAAGAAATAGCATAGCAATGATTCAGAAGGACAGGTGGTGGCTACCTCAAAATAAAAGGGACGCGTGGTGAGACACGCTTATGGCATGTGCATTGTACTATTTGCGCCTAAAAAAAATATAATGCAGTAACGTGAGTGGTTGGTGGTACCACTGGACACTCCTACGAGGCCAAGGTCTGATAAAACCGCGAAGTTAACAGAAAATGTGGAACCAATGAGAGATGAATGCTTACGAGCGCGCCAAGTCTAGCTTGGGCACGCGATATCTAGCATTAACGCGGGAGATCGGCTAGACAACATCTCTACGATCGATTCTTGAATTAATGGGCATATTCTTGACCTGCGCAATTTTACGAGTTCAGTGATATTTGTTTCATTCCTGTACCACTATTATTTTGAGAAATTTTTATATAATTTCCCCCTCTATCGATACCTAGGGCCAGTTCATTTATAAGTGGCGTGAAGAGCCAAGACCACTGCTTATATTTTGTGCGTCCGAGGACGTAAGACTGATTACATTTTGTGCGTCTAAGCACGTAGGTTACTTCTATTGATTATACATCGTGTGTCGGAAGACACAGGTTATACTACATTCTGCGCGTCCAAGGACGTAGGCACTTGTACTTTGCGTGTCATGAGGACACAGATTTTTATTAATACTAATGTGTGTTAAAATCAGTGTGATAGATGGTCACTGTACCATTTTTGTAGGGACAGTATCTTCGACAATTCGCCAACAGACTGTATCTGGGGAACTAAGTACCTAGAACGGCGAATTTAGTAGTCAGATATCGAGTTTATAATAATTTATAACTTTTTTACATCAGCAAGAGAGATGACATCACTGACCATGGAAGAAGTTTGGAACCGACAACACTCCGTCGAAATGTTTGAGACGAGCTAAGCAGCATTAAGTTGGGAAATGGCTGCAGATGTCCGTTGACGGTGATTGGCTGAGGATGAGTACTGAATAATATTCTTATTATCTGATAAATTAACTTATGGTCTATGAGACAAATAGTTTTTGTAAATATCTTGCTTGTGTTGATTAACGTAGTGTATTTAGTTTTGGTCTGACACACCTTTTGCATGGAAACAGCTCGCACAATTTTAATTAGTTGAAGTTTCTTGTTTGTTTTCTTTTAACTAACGTGACTATGTGGACGACCGTGTTCGCATAGGTTTACGTAATGCGGTTGAGAAACGTCTCTCGGAGATATGTTGTGTTTCAGAAGTAGGACTGAATTAGTATAATCATGCAGTAGATTGGAGGGTAAATTAATCCTTGTAATGTTTATTATTGATCAGATTCAGTGAAGTTATTGCCGTTGGAGCAATGTGGTTTGTGGCGAGGAGCAGTCAGCTCTCTCGTAGGGTTAATATTTTCTTAATTAGTTTGTGAGCATCTTATTCAACCGACCTGTGTGAAAAGTGTTATGTCATTCCCAGCAGTGTGTGTGTGTGTGTGTGTGTGATTTTATTGGTCATTACAAGCGGGAATTTCAGCCTAGACTGATTTCTGTCAGCTTGATGCCAAGCCCATATCGTTACCTTGCGAGGACATATGTGGCTATTTCGATTAATGTCTTACCATATGTTTATGTGGTTGAGATTTGTTGCTGTTGTTTCTATGAGATAACGGGACAGTTGGTCTGGTTATTTTTACACACTGGGCTGGACGATGACAGGTGTTGTAGAAGGGGGAAGATGGTTTCACAAGGCGGGCTGAAAGGATTGCAGCAAGGTCATTAGGGAGTGCTTTGGCTCCGTAAAAGTTACTTGAAATACAGAATAAGAACTGATCAATGGTAAAAATTGTTTAAATAAATGGGAGTTGCCTACGAATCACTATAATCTCCGAAGCGTTAGCTTAACGTGCATGTTTGTTCATATAAGATAATCTCAGACGTTGAGGCTTTTGTTGTTGTTGGTTTAATTCCATATTTATGTTTCATATTTGTGACCCGTGTAGTCACGTGCGATGCTGTCTTTCCTTGTTTGTGTATTGAGCAATTGGCCGGGTTTGCAGCTCATTTTGTCAGATGCGTCACCGCATTAAAGAAGGGTCTCGAGGGAGATTCCTGTAAATACTAGATTTTAGATTGTGTGTCAGCATTAATTTTTAACTTTTTTTATTAGTGTTGTGTCCCATATCCGTAAACGTTGATTTACGAGATGATTGATCGTAAGCATCGTGGCTGTTACCCGATGTAAACGAGCAGTCATCCAAAGTACTCATTCCTCGTAGTTAGTCATTACGCGTACATGAAATCCCAATGCAAGTTAGTGGAACCTGGATCCACATTTTTATAAGGGGGAGATCCGTCTGACTCATCAACATTAATAGATGTTTTTGTCATGGGAAGATTCAGGGAGGAATTTTATTATTGTTGTTGTTTATATTCATTTCATTTTTGCACAAATAGTCATTAAATTATGTTATTACTTTACGTCTTGTCACTTCTTTCTTAATTATAGTTTTAATCCTATGACCCTTACCTCAGTAGAGCATGTTGTTTGGCGAACGTAAACATCACACTATGAACTGAGCGCGACCCCTTGATTAAGATTTCTTACATATAAACACTGCAATACTAAAGGGTTCAATCCAACTTTCCATCTATTTCTGCAAGAAGTAATGCCACTCCATTTATTAAATTTCTGTGAACGTTTGCAAATGGCAATAAGGTTATCACGGAACCAACTAAAACTGTAAAATTCATCAATGCGCTTAATGGGGTCAGGGGTTACCATAGATTTTTTTCACACGACTTAAAAGTGCGATATGTCGTACAGAAGGTCTATTATATCTCCAAACAGCAACATGACGTGTATTGCGTTTCGTCTACGAGGTTTCCAATTGTATTTTCACGTCAGGCAGTACACGTTAGGTAGGCTAAATTTATTTTCTGAACATATTTTAACTAATCATTTATCTTTGTCGACAAACAGGTTCCAAGCCTCTAACCATTGCAACAGTAGCTCAATTGATTATGTCTGGCTATTAATACCAAAGACCGTTCGAAGAATGGGTACTTCTGCTAGTATGATATAAGGTTCAGTTACGGCATGAAAATGAATGCCTCCCTAGACTTTGGATGTTCTAATGCTATCCGGGTTGGAAGAGAACAAGAGTTGACTGATGGAGGTCGACAGGTAGATGACAGAGAAGAGCCCGGCAAAAGTGGAAATAATACTGGCTCGGCTGGAGTCCAATGGTCTCCAACCCAAGTCCCACTAGGCCTAGTTGTGAACCCTTGTGGTGGGGATACACCCTCAAGGGCTCATCGCTAGTGAGCTTGGGAATTGGCAACCCTGATGGATTCCTGAGCTGGGTCCGGTTTTCTTCATTTTCCAGTGACTGGTAGCAAATATTTTTAATACCTTTGTTATTTCTTTAAAAACAGTAGTGCATAGTCCAAATGAAATAAGGAAATCAAGCTACAAAATATGTGAGAAGGAAAAACACAATTCATGTATGAAATCATCTCTGTCAATTACTGGATAAACATCACAAAATCGGCTTACATCTTAAACGGTTGAGTCCCCCCTCGGTAAAATTCACGAGCCGCTACTGCTACAAACTCTTTCTCACAGAGCATGCTTGAAATTAGGTTTGCAATTTCCAAGCAGGGAATTACTTCCAGCACTTTAAGAATTAGTCCATGTCGCCAGACAATATCATATGCACTTGTCAGGTCAATAAACACAGCTGTTCATTTTAACTTCTTTTGGAAGCCTGCCTCGATGTGAGTGGTAAGAGCCAAAACTTGATCAGTACAGCTACGATTTCTTCTGAAACCAGCTTGTTATGGAGGGATTACATCTTCAATGAGTGGTGCAATCCTAGTGAGGAGGACTCGTTCTAAGAGTTTATAAATGCAACTAAGAAGTGCTATTGGACGGTAGTTTTCAGGACTCTGCTCCGACTTTCCAGGTTTCCGAATGGCAATCACCTTTGATCGTTTAAACTGCTTTGGCAGTTTGTTAGTCTGAAGGATGTAAGAAAAAAGAGAAGTGATCCACTTCGAACTATATGAACCCATATATCGAAGGAATGCGTTGTAGATATTATCAGGGCCAGCAGCCTTACCGGTCTTCAGTATTTTGATAGCAGATTCAACTTCCTGAATAGAAAATGGCCTGGACAGATCCTCATTCTTCTGTGACCCATGTTTGAGCTCGGTGAGCTTACGCTTCACAGTTTTCGTATGGCATTCATCTCTCTTGGTTCGGGTGACTTCAACCATTCTATTTGCTATGGCATCTGGACTCAAGTTAGGATTGCAGACATTCGATTTTCAAGTAGTTCCAACTTTTGCTACCAAACGCCCCCGTCAACGACCAACTAGTTCTGAACGTTGTTACTAGCTGCCACCGCAGTCGGCTCCTGGCAACGAACGTTGGAACCTAAGAGCGTTAGTCAAATATAACCTATAATTTAGCTCCACACAAGTATAATTAGTGGGGGTTCTTTAACATGCCATAAATCTATGACATGGGACCGCCGGTTTTACTTCCCCTCCGAAGAAAGGCATACTAAGGGATTATTAACGCTCTTAAAAAATCCTACGACCTCGGCCGGGTTTGAACCCCTGACCTTGAGCATAGAAGCTCAGCATGCTAGCAACTACGCCACAGAATCCACGTCATTTCAAGGGCTTGGACATCGTGGTCATTTAGCCCAATGTAGGCTACTTCGGAGCAAATAAATACTTCACTTAATTCCTGCCGCTCCTTCCGGAGCATAGGGCCTTGGCGAAATTTCTCCACGCAGTACGGTTCCTGGCCATTCTCTTCACTTGACTCCAGTTCTTGCCCACCTCTGCAATTTCATTTTCGATCGTCCTCTTCCAGGTCTTCTTAGGTCGACCTCGCTTCCTGGCGCCTTGAGGATTCCAGTCTAGCGCCGCCCTCTCAATAGCTCCGTCCGGCTTCCTTAGTGTGTGACCAATCCAGCGCCATTTCCTCTCCTTGATCTGGATGCTAATCGGTTGTTGAAATATATAAGTAAACAAAGTAAGTAAATAAATAAATACATCTTCTGATAACCTGTGTTATAAGAATTTTGCGTGAATTTTGTCAACATCCCGTTGCGTTTTGCGCGTATTTTGACGAAAGTGACCGGATTTGTAAATTTTATTTGGTGTACAACATTTACGTCGCCTCCGTAGCGTAGCGGTCAGCATAGTTAGCTGCCGCCCCGGAGGTCCTGGGTTCGATTCCCGGCTCTGCCACGAAATTTGAAAAGTGGTATGAGGACTGGAACGGGGTCTACTCAGCCTCGGGTGGCCCAAATGAGTAGAGGGGGTTCGATTCCCACCTCAGCCATCCTCGAAGTGGTTTTCCATGGTTTCCCACTTCGTCTTCGGGCAAATGCCGGGATGGTAACTAAAGTAAGGCCACGGCCACCTCCTGCCCACTTCCTTGCCTACCCGTCCCACTCTTCCCATCCCATCAACAGGCCCACTGTTCGCTTTGCTGATGGGGCTGCCTGGGCGTAGTGCTGGTCACACACCCCAGTTGTATCCCTGACTCAGAGTCTCAAGCTCCAGGATACTGCCCTCAGTGACGGTAGAGGTGGGATCCCTCGCTTAGTCCGTGGGAAAAGCCGATCCTGGAGGGTAAAACGATAGCGAAAAAAGCGTACAATATTTACTAAAGTTGGTAAAATTCAGCCAATATATTAATTATCGTACAGATAATCGATAGTCATGTTCAAAGTACAAACAGGGCGGCTTCGGTGGCGTAGTTGGTAGCAAGCTGAGCTTCTATGCCCAAGGTTGTGGGTTAAAACGTGCAGGTTAGGTTTGATTAATGGTCTTAAGTTCCAACATTCATCAGCGGGCGGTGATAGCGATGGCATCTAGTAGTAGCCAAGTTCACAGCTAGGTGTCGTGGACGGTATAGCATTTGGTAGCAAAAGTAGGAACTACTTGAAATGATCGTCTGCAGCCCTTACTTGAACTACAGATAACACTCTCTAATACAGTCATCACAATTAACACCGGTTATCACACAGGTTCTACACACACCCAAAGTACACGGGGCTACATGAACGCAATGGGGAACTGCAGCATGTCCAGAGATCACAGGTTCGAATCCTGGCACTGACAGTAGCTATCCTAAGTCTAGTTTACCCTGGTGTTTTCCACAATTTCTCCAGGCAAATGCCAGGATAGTCCCGGGCACCTAAACCTATCCTCAATCCTAATAATTGCAGTTGGGCGGGCATCAATTCCACCCGGGAATTCCAGTCAGGTAGCCAGGGTTACCTCAATTCCACCCGGTCCTCCAAGGGACCCAAAAATGAGTTCCTCAACTCCGCCCAGGCTTTTCCCCAATGACGTAAACAAATGCCATAACCCTCCTGCTCGCATACCAAGGGCCGGGGTTATAGTTTGAAATTAAGTAAAGATTTATGTGATTTTAAGATACTGATTTTTCTTATTTTATTAAATTTCCTGCCCATATTTTTATTTAACAACAGTGATTAATATCTAGCTCTTTATGTATTATGTTTATATCTGATTTAACGAATGAGCGGACTTAACTTCAGAGCGCTTGACCGATGACGTGGTGGTGTTCGCAAGACATTGTTGTGCCATTGGTCAACCGCTCTGATGTCAAGTCCGCTCATTCGTTAAATCAGGGATAAAGTGTTTGGCACATTATAACTTATATGGCAGAAAATACAAGTGATTTAAAATTAATCATAATATTCTTTTAAATAAGTCTGCCAGGTTTTCTATTTTTTTTTCTACAAATTTTATACGTTGTTTTTAACATGTGCATAATTAAATGTTTGTATGTTTTTTGACCTCGTCAGACATTATTAAATTAAATTTAGATAATAATAGTGTATAATTTGAATCTAAAAGAATACTTTCGATATCAGCTGCGGGTGCTGAAAATACTGTTTTCCAGCCTAGAACGGAAAAATCAGCTGCATTCAAGAATTCGCTCATGCGCTGCAGAAGGTGTTTGACCCGGCCCTTGGTATGCGAGCAGGAGGGTTATTACATTTGTTACGTCATTGGGGATAACCTCTTTGCCGACCCCTTGTCAAAGCCTGAGCGGAGTTGAGGAACTTATTTTTGGGTCCCTTGGAGGACCGGGTGGAATTGAGGAAAATCGGGCGGAATTGATGTTCCACCTTGCAGTTACACCCAAATGTTAGATATTGTTGTTTTAAGGGGCGAAACTATGAGGTCATCTGCCCCTCAAGTAGACATGTATTAACAATACCGTGTTGGAAGCAATTTTTCCGTGTTGCCTTAGTTATCGAAATTTAAATGCCTTCCAGTCGGTGGACACAATATTGTATCAATTGTAATGGCTGTTATCCCCTAAACCTGAAATAAAGTACAAGAGACTAATAAATTCACGTGGATCACAACACCCATTTCAATTAGGTACAATCGTGTTGACCGACTGAAAAGAATTAGACTTTCTTTAAAAACTAACAACTTATTTTCTGTTGTTTCAGCAAGACTCCGTGAAACGAGACTTCTCAGAAGAGGAACTCAAAGGTAAGCTTACACATAGCAGGCAACATTGCGAACGCAACTCGATTGGTCGTGATACAGTATATCGATTGAATGGCTGCCTTTGATTGGCTGCTTAAAGTGATTTCAGCTCTGACCGCTAGATAGCTCTAGAGTAGCACTGAAATGCCAAGTTGGTAGTAACGATGGCATCATTTTCTTCTTCTTCTTCTGCTTCAATTCCCATATGCCTTCAAGCGTGGGGATAGACTCATTTGAGCCTTTTCTGCCATTCCGCTCTATTTCTGCAGATTCTCTTTATTTCCACAACAGGTTTGCTCCCTATTTTTGTCCCAATTTCTCTATCCTATTCTCCCATGTAATGCGGTGTCCAGCTCCTCCCTCAACTCGCATTTCATTTATGTGTTTTACTTTTCTTTCTTCTTCCGTTCTCGTAACATGTCCTTATCATCTCAACTGACGTTCCTCAACCACTTCACCCATTGCTTTTTGACCTAATTCCTCTCTAATTCTCTCCTTTCGAACTCGATCTCTTCTTGTCTTTCCTACTGTTCTCCTCAGAAACTTCTTTTCTGAGGCAGTAATCCAACTTAGATGTTTATCTTGTAATGCCAAACTCTCCATACCATGATTGCATTATAGATCTGCTTTTTGGTCTTAAGACTTACGGCAACATTATAAGATGTATATATTTCCTTCCTTCTTCTTTCGTTTCACCCTCTTTGGGGTATGTTGAATCAATCATTTCTCTGTGTGTTTTCTTTCCTTAGTCCCCAGTATCTCTTCATTCTTTCTGATCTTTTCCTCGCTCCTTCCGAGATGATGGGCTTACATTTTAGTGTAGATTTGTCTTGGAACGTTACACTCGTATTTTCGTCTTTAGTAATTATTTTTGCTTTTTGATTGAGTACCGGTAATGAATGTAATTTTTAATTCTACTAGGTCTTTATGAATTTCATTAAACCGTGTGTGTTTTGTTTTGCGATTATTGTTTGGTTAATCTGTTAGAGTTCATTCTGAGACGATAACCGTAAACATTTATAACTTACTCCCCTTTCGGATAGTATCTGAGTGTTTTTCAATTTTCTTTTAGAGTCTCTCATTCTTGATGTGTGTTATCTCATTATCGTGAAATTTTGATCCTATGATTATGTTATATTTTCTTTATTAGTAAACTATTGTTTAAATGTAACCTAGGATACGGTGCATCATTATTACATTATCTGAAAAGGTACCGGGTGAGTTAGCCGAGGTCGTTGCGGCATGACTGTTGGCAGTCGCTCACATCCGGGAGGCGAGGAGGTTCGAATCCCCCCGCCGGCAACCTTGAAGATGGTCTTCTGTGGTTTCCCATCTTCCTTCCAGGCAAATGCCGGGGTTGGTCCCTAACTATAGGCCACAGCCGCTACCTTCCAACTCCTCGACCCTCCCATCCAACTTTCCTCCCCAACGGTACTTGTAGCTCACACATTGGGTGTCCGTCTCGAAGCAGCTACAAAACTGGCGAGCCGAACATGTCCTCGGACACTCCCGGCACTAAAAGCCATACGCTAAAAAAAAAAACTGAAAAGGTGCAATATCATATTGTAAATATTTTCACCCATACTTTCCGACATAAACATTTTGTAGAATAAGTGTAATGGATGATGATGGTGATGATGATGATGATCGCTTAACGATCGAAACTGATCATCCAAGTGTATTTATTAATCTCATGTAAATGTTTTTCAGGATTAGGGAATAACCCATCTCATTTGGGTACAATCGATTTGACTGACTGAAAAGCATCCAACTTTCATTTACTAAGGCAACACTGAAAATGCCTTCAAACACCATAATCATACTAATAATGTCTTTATGTTCGACCCTGACTATTATGTATCTGAAAACTGTATCATAATGAGACTCATTATAACATTATTTTTCATTATGATACAGTTTCTCCCACCAATCAGAGCTCAAGAAACAGTCGTTTGACCAATTAGATAATTAGATGCGCTGAGTACCACGGCCTTCTAATGTAAATCACACTGCCTTGCCTAGTGTAATAGTAGAGTAATCGAGGTGGCCATGGTCAAATACAAGGCATTCCCTGCGTCTCATGCGCTCTGTTTAGTACATAAAACTGGCGAAATCTCGACAGATATTTATGAATATTTATCTTCGAACATAAAATAGTTATAATAATTATAGTCGAACATAAACAGTCGTATGCAACTCGCCTATAATGGTAATTAAGACACTCGTATGGAAATTATAAAACTCGCATACGCTCGTTTTATAAAAAATACTCGTGTATTAATTATAGCCATTATAGGCTCGTTGCATAATGTACTATTATAAGAGACGTAACTCCTGGAATATCGGCTTTGTAATCTTAGTTTTGGATTACCCCTCGTATTTTAATCACATGTATTTCTTTTCAGGGCATATTTTCGCATGACACAGTAATTGGGATTGACCAACTGAAAAGTTGCAATATCAATTGTCTATAAGGCAACACTGAGAACGGCTTCAAAGCTATCTACAGTACAACCACTGTTATCCGACACCTTCGGGACTGAGGGTTTGGTCGGAACGCAAGAAAAGGTCAGATTATCAGAAAGTACAGAAAACTACGGATTTACATTAAAATAAACAACCTCTGAACTCAAGATATCGGGCTTCCTTTCCTTCTTTCTTGGTAGAGCCGCGTCCACAATGCGTTGTCAAGCAGTTCAAGTTTAGGCTTTTTCAATGTTTTGCGATTCTTAAGAGCGTTTTCACCATCTATCGTCACTGTACATGTTTCAATAATGTCTTTCCTGTTTCTTCTCAAATCTTTAATTGTCGTAACACCTAGATTGAGTTCCTTGGCATTTTTAGCCTACTTTTCACATTTTGCAAAAATGCCACTAGGGCTGCCAACTGTTAATAAATGCTCTCAATTTTTTAAATCCAAATACCCATATATCAGAAAGTATGCAAGCCAACAGCCCTAAACTTTGCACAGGTATAGTACCTGACATTCTATATTAATTTGGAGAAACTTATATACTTCAGTGCTACCAACATGATTCTAAGCCTGCTGAGAGGTCCAACTTTAAAAAAAAAAAAGTAACTTCTATACTATCATTTGGATTTCAACCAAATTTCGTGTGTGCTATGTGTTCCATAACATATATGACTATGCCGATTCTTAAGAGTGTAACCTTATTTTGAAGGGTACGATTACGCCACTGACGTTATGTCAAAATTTTGACATTCGTTATTTATATCATGTGTTATTTCGGCAGTTAATTAGCCACAAGTAATTAAGTGTAGGTTTAGTCCATATAATGTATTATCATGATTAGGTTTTGTTACGGTATTAAGTTGACAGAAGTCAGAGGCTGTTTTTGTAATTAGCTAGCGCTTGAGCACTATGGGTCATTTCTTGAGCTTACGTCTTCTCCCATAACACCACGATGTGAAGGAATAACTTACCTGCGTACCTACTCAACAACAATAGCCGCGTGCCGAGCCCACGGTAATGAGTAAGGGTGCGGCCAAGGACGAGGGTAGATGAGTGGAAAGAGGTGAGCTGAACAATACAGACGGTCGTGGTACGACTTGGGACGAGACTCCTTTATGTGAGAGGAGACAACTCAACGAGACTTGGTGGAAGACAGTCGCAGGTAGAACAGTATTGCAGGAGTGGTATTCAAGACTTAGGCCAGTCCGATACATTATGGTGTTGGCAGTGTCATTCGCCAACATCATAAGAGTGGTTTAGGGACTTACAATCCACCACCATTATTCATTCTGAGTAGCCTACATACCTCAGAATTAATAGTAGCCAGTTATTTAAGATAAATTCCTCGTATGAAGATGGACTTCTACCACCTACAACAGCAGCTTTCTCTTGGGGAGAGACTCTTCAATAAAGCGGATTCATCGTTTGGTAAGCTCATTGACTTTATGCACAAGCTCTCTTTCTTCACTCTTGAATAAATCAACCTAAAGTATTAAATTCAGATCTAGATTAAATTAAATTCATAACGCCTCCGTTTTCTTGCAACTTTTGCCTGTCTTAAATTCTTTTGTTTACTTTCTACGTTAAGTCATTAATTAATGCATTTTCCTAACTTGTTTGTTTTTGATGCCATTAAATTTTTATTTAAAGTAAATGCAGTTTGTCTCCTTTCTAGATGATTGAAATAGATATAAGCCATCCTCTTTTCCCCGAAGCAAATGTTATTCAGGTTAATGACTAAGTCATACCACGACTTGAGTCGATGGAGTCTGGTGAATGTTCTACCTGAGCTAGGACGTAAAGTTATTTATGATTTATTGGGTTATCGCTCTCAGATCGAACCCTTGGCGCCCAACACTCTTACATATAACTTCAGATCCGGTGACCACTGATGGGTCATATCAAATGGTAAGTCAGGTAAAAAAAATGGATACAGAAATTAATAATCTGGCAGGTTTTGATCTTATATATTGTTCCAAATTTACATACACAACCAAAAGTACCGTTACATTGGCGCCCAACGTGGGGACGAAAACCTGATAACATTTGTGGAGGGAAAAGTGACATGTTTCTGTACCTGCATTTTGGGGGATTTGATATATCAACGTGAGTCAGAATGAGTGATTCAGAAGACGATATGTTACTACGTAGTCAAAAACAGCTAGGGAGTAAGATGACGAAGGAGAAAGAGGATGAAGCACGTAGTAAGTTAGTAGAGGAAGGTGAAAGCAGCACAGGGATGATGTCGGAGGTAAATCCCAGTAATGATGGTGAGAAAGAAAGTCCGGGAGATATGAAGAGCATGTTTGCGAGTCTTATACAGGTATTAAATACGAAATTTGATCAAAACAGTAAAGAAATTAGTAGTAAACTAAACGATAAATTGGAGGAAAACAGTAAAGAAATTAGTAGTAAACTAAACGATAGTAATAAAGAACTTAATAGTAAATTGGATCAAAACAGTAAGGAGATGGATAAGAGATTTGAGCAAATTAAGGGTGAAATCAGGGGTGTGATGGAAGAGAAGACGAAAGAAATCCTAGCTGACATGGAGAGTAGATTGAGGAGGGTGCAAGATGAACTTGAGAATAAAATAAGTAAGCGAACAGAGGAATCTAAAGAGTTAATACAGTTAGAGACGAAGCAAATTAAGAAACAATTGGGAGGAGAAATTGAAAAAGTTCAGAGTACAACTATGGAGGTTAAAGAACAGTTGGGGGGAGAAATTAAAAAGATTCAGGGAGTAACAACGGAAATTAAAGAACAGCTGGGCGGCAAAATCGACAAGGTTCAAGCAGAAATTAGTAAAGAAGTTGAAAATTTGAAGAAACAGAGTAAGGAAAGTATAAGTAAAATTCAAGAAACACAGAATAGGCTGAATGATAAAGTTGAAGCAACAGATGGGAGCATATACGCAAAAGTTAGTAGTATAGAGAAACGAGCATAGGAGAAAATTGCCGAGCTTGAAAATAAATTAAAGTCTAGAATAAGACAAGAAGCAGGTCAGAGTCGAACGACATATATGAATAGCACGCATAAAGAAATAGAGTTAGGGAAATTTAGCAATCGGCAAGGATGCCCCATGGAGTTTCTAAATACTATTGAAGTGAGGTTTAAAGAAAGATTGGAGGACGGAAACATCGAATGGTGTAATGTTGTTGAAATATTAGAACAGGCCTTCGTAGGGGAAACCAAAAACTGGTTTGCAGTTTATAGGGACGGTTTTGAAGATATCACAGACTTCAGACATAAATTTTGTGATAAGTTTTGGAGTGAGAGCATACAATCACGGTATCGTGAGGGAATCGTGTGTGGAAAATACAACGCAAGGGGTAATCTCAATATGACGGAGTATTTCCTGGGGCAAGTGTTGGTTTGTAAATACTTGGATGGACTGAGAGAGGAAAAAGATGTGGTAAGGCTCCTGTTAAGGCATTTCCCTTACTGAATCAAAGAGGCGGCATGCATACAAAATGTAAAAACTGTCACGCAAGTAGAGAGCCTACTAGGTACCTTTGTGCGCTAGGGAAAGGTTCAAGTGAAGAAACAGTCACTAGAAACCAGGGCAATTATAACAATCAGTCTCAGGATGCAAGAAATCAAGGAACGCAGGGAAACAGTGGCGAAGGAGGCAATTATCAAAATAGGGGTCAGAGTGGAAACAATTACCAAAACCGGGGTAATAATTTAGTGACGCCCTATCAAAACAGGAATAATTACTCGCAAGGCAGGAATTATGATTCGCGAGGAAATCAAGGTAGGGGTAATGATGGGCGCAACGGACACGGACAGGGTAACTACGGTAATAACCCTAATGTTAATCAGAACCGAGGATATGGGAGAGGTAATCCCGTAGGTAATAATGAAAATAGTAACCAACAGAATGTGAATAGTAATAGCCAGACCAGCGTTGCGACCACTTGTGAAGCTAGAGACAATAATAGTAATTTAAACGCGAGCCAGACTGCATCATAAGGTCAGGATCTCAGTCTGCAACGTGCCCTGTTTTAACCCTGATACAGGAACACTATGACCTAAACGTAAGGAATGATTTGTTAAGTGAACTATGTGACGAAGCAATACTACCAGTGGCGGGTAATATAAGTCCGATCATTAAGCTACACGTGTCCGGGACGTGTACGAATGTGTTAATAGACAGTGGCTGTGTAAGGAGTTGCATAAGCAATGCTTATTATGATAAATTAAAGGGAACTGGGGTAAACTTTGAAGAATTGCCAATTAAGAGTACTTTTGTAATCACAGCCGTGGGTAGGAAGTCTAAAATTATATCAAAACAGGTGTTAATAGAGATAAATATAAACAGTCACGTAGAGAAGCAAGTGTGCCTTGTAATTCCAAATCTAGTGTACGACGTTATTTTGGGTTCTGATTGGCTGACTAGGGTGTCAGGAAACATATGTTATGAAGAGTGCTGTATTACATTTAAATTTGGTGGTGCGGAAGTGGTGATACCGTTCAATGAACAATATAGGAGTAGCGTAGTAGGAGTGATGTGTACGTTAAATGAGATGTCTCAAGCTATAGAGCAAGAGTCAGTAACTTTTGTAGGCAGTGTGGTTACGAACGACAGTCTCGATGACTCGTTACGTGAAGCTGCGTTTCTTGGAGATGTAGAGGAAGATAAGTGTATGCTTCTCTACGATGTTTTGTCAAATAATAGTAGGATATTTGAAGATCGAATTGGTAGAGCCAATTGTTATGTCCACTCTTTGAACGTTGTTGACAATTCGGTATTTACCGGTCACCGCTATCCTGTGCCTTTTGTCTATCAGAAAGCCGTAGAAAGTCAGATCAATCAGATGCTTCAGGACGGTATAATTGAGTATTCTAACAGTCCCTATGTAAATTCACTTATTACAGTACCTAAGGCAGATGGAAAAGTCAGGATATGTTTAGACGCGCGTTTAGTTAATGCACACATTTCATCAGACCAATTAAAATCTATGTCTATAGAGGAGCTAATGCAAACTTTTGAGGGAAAACAATTTTTTACGTGTGTTGATTTAAGTTCTAGTTTCTGGCAAGTTCCTCTTAAAGTTGAAGATAGAGCCTTTGCCGCTTTTAGTCATCAGTACAATCTGTACCAATTTTGCAGGGTACCCTATGGATTAAAGAGCAGTTCAGCAGCGCTGATAAGAGCACTGAACATAGCTTTAGGTGATAACACGGGAGATTATGTAACTATATATATTGATGATCTTGTAATTAGTTCGCGTACTTTTGAAGAGCATTTGGTTCACTTGGACACGGTTTTTAAGAGACTAGATAAAGCAGGGTTCACCCTGAAATTGTCAAAATCTACGTTTTGTAAGTCACAAGTAACTTTCCTGGGTCATAGTGTGTCACGTTCAGGGGTAACTCCAGAAGAAAGTCGGATTAACAAAATCCTCGATGCAAGTGTGCCACAAAATGTTAAACAGCTGAAGACGTATTTAGGAATCTGTAATTTTTTTAGACGTTTTGTGTTAAAATATTCTAAGTTAGTAGAACCATTCAGGGACCTCTTAAAGCAAGGAAGCAGATGGAGATGGGATGTGACTCATGACGAGGCATTTCAAGCTCTGAAACGAGGTTTTGAACAAGCAGTTGTTTTAAAATATCCAATAAGAGACCAGGAATATGTGGTGATGACAGATGCCTCACATATAGGTATAGCAGGAGTCTTGTGCCAGAGAGATACGGAGGGAAATTTACGGATTGTATCCTTAGCCTCGCGTGGACTTTCTGCCGCTGAGAAACGCTACACCATCACAGAATTAGAGCTACTTGGGATAGTATTTAGTTTAGGGAAATTCCGTATGTATCTACTCGGAAGTAAATTTGAGATCCACACAGATCACCACGCATTGTTGTACATGAAAACATGCAAATTAAGTTCAAATAGAGTAAGCCGTTGGATTCTAGCATTACAAGAATATGACTTCACAGTTATGCACATTAAGGGTAAAGATAATATCCTAGCCGACATGTTATCACGTGACTCCAGTCTAAGCAGGGATAATTCTATTATTAAAACAGAAGAAGGGATTTTATTGTGCGCTTGTGTAGATCAAGGCAATAAGGCATCGTTACAGAAACTGAAAGACATGCTAGTGGAACAGCGTGATGATGTAATCTTGGGTGAGGCACTCGCTAGGTTGGAAGGGGGCAACTCAGACATAGTGAAAGTGGGAAGGTTCGCATATAAAATGCAGGACGGGCTTCTCGCAAGAAGATGTAGGAAGGATCGCTGGGCAATATGTGTACCGGGCACTTTGAGGGAGGAATTAATATGGTTTATGCATAAGGAGCTGGGACACTTTGGAGCCAGCAAAGTACTTTATGAAATTGCTCATGACTTTATCTGGGAGAAAATGGGAAGGGACATTAGAAAAACCATAGCTAAGTGTGACACCTGTCAGAGGAGTAAGTATCCAGTAAGATATCTAGTTGGGGAAAGACAGGCAGTTCTCACAAGTAGTCCCGGCGAACTACTGTGTGTGGACCTATTTGGCCCAGTCATTCGAGGTCAGTACGGCTACGAATATATATTCATAGTTATTGATGCATTCAGTAAATACATCAAACTGTATGCGCTAAGGAAAGCCACGGGACTCGCATGTAGCCGACTGATCATTAACAAGTATATACCCGAGTTTGGCGTTCCGCTCAGGATATTATCTGACAGTGGACCACAGTTCACTGCAAAGAAATGGAGAACCAGTATGCAGGAAGCTGGTATCACACAGGTTCATTCCTCTGTAAGATACCCCCAAGGAAATTCTGCGGAGAGACCGTTAAGGGAAGTGGCTCGTCTTTTTCGCACTCTGGTGAATGACAAACATTCGGCTTGGGTTGGACATCTTCCCAAAGTCGAGACTTGGCTGAATTCTGTCCAGCACGAGAGCACGAAGATGACACCGTACGAAGTTCACTTCGGTAAAAGACCTCAGAATGAACTAGCTAGAGTATTGGGCTTAAATGAGGGGAAACTACCAGGGATGGATTACATTGTCCAGTTGGCGAAACATAATTTATCAAAGTCAGCTGCAAAAAGAATTCGCCAACAAAAGCAAACGAAATTCGACCTATTCAATCCGGGAGACAGAGTCCTGTTAAGAGTACCGAAGCAGTCGAATAAATTAGAGAAAGTGATGAGCAAGTTCTTTTTTTTTATATGAAGGCCCTTACACGGTTACCAAACGTATAGGCAATACTGCCTATGTACTAGAAGACGATACGTCAACTCGATTATACGGCACGTACAACATAAATAGCCTTCGGAAGTATATATCTTAAGTGACCCAGAAACAGGCAATATTGCAAACATTATGCTGTTGAGCAGGTAAATCAAAATGGTAAATACCTAGGTATTAATAAGGTATCAGATGTGGTCAGTATCATTGATCTGTGTGAGATGAACTGTTAAAGAGGAGAGGGAATCGAGATGAAGGGAGAACTGGTATGGAGTTTGGTACTTAAAGGGAGTTATATCTAAAGGGACAAACAGGACAGAAATATGATGGATTGTATGTATTTCTAGTGTTGGTTTTTGTTTTCAGTGATATACACGTAATGACATATGAGAGAGAGTTTGGGTGATAGAGTCATATAGCACAACCAAATTACTAGTGATTGTGTGTGTGATTGACCTTACTCAAAGCACTCAAAATGGGAATTCCAAAATCAACGAACTTGCAATACAAGGTGGTTTGGGTAATCAAACTGCAGATCACAAAGTGAACTCGTGTGATTTGAAATAAGAAAATGTGACAAAGGGGAAATAAGAGAACACATATATGTCTTTTTTTACACATATAGGTAAAATAAACAATGAGCGGTAATAACCGCAAGACAATAAAAAGAAAACAATAAGCTATATGCGATTGAGACATAAAAGCCTAAGCAAAAAACATTGGTGTTAAACCAAAAGAAGAAATGTTGATTGTATATATAAATGTCTATGAGGGTAATTTATTATGTGTATTATGTTATATTAGGGTTCTATGTTAATTTACACGTGTCTTAGGAAGATCACGCGGAATATAGTAAACAATAGTCTGCGTGATTTTCCGGGACGAATGTAACCTTATTTTGAAGGGTACGATTACGCCACTGACGTTATGTCAAAATTTTGACATTCGTTATTTATATCATGTGTTATTTCGGCAGTTAATTAGCCACAAGTAATTAAGTGTAGGTTTAGTCCATATAATGTATTATCATGATCAGGTTTTGTTACGGTATTAAGTTGACAGAAGTCAGAGGCTGTTTTTGTAATTAGCTAGCGCTTGAGCACTATGGGTCATTTCTTGAGCTTACGTCTTCTCCCAGAACACCACGATGTGAAGGAATAACTTACCTGCGTACCTACTCAACAACAATAGCCGCGTGCCGAGCCCACGGTAATGAGTAAGGGTGCGGCCAAGGACGAGGGTAGATGAGTGGAAAGAGGTGAGCTGAACAATACAGACGGTCGTGGTACGACTTGGGACGAGACTCCTTTATGTGAGAGGAGACAACTCAACGAGACTTGGTGGAAGACAGTCGCAGGTAGAACAGTATTGCAGGAGTGGTATTCAAGACTTAGGCCAGTCCGATACATTATGGTGTTGGCAGTGTCATTCGCCAACATCATAAGAGTGGTTTAGGGACTTACAATCCACCACCATTATTCATTCTGAGTAGCCTACATACCTCAGAATTAATAGTAGCCAGTTATTTAAGATAAATTCCTCGTATGAAGATGGACTTCTACCACCTACAACAGCAGCTTTCTCTTGGGGAGAGACTCTTCAATAAAGCGGATTCATCGTTTGGTAAGCTCATTGACTTTATGCACAAGCTCTCTTTCTTCACTCTTGAATAAATCAACCTAAAGTATTAAATTCAGATCTAGATTAAATTAAATTCATAACGCCTCCGTTTTCTTGCAACTTTTGCCTGTCTTAAATTCTTTTGTTTACTTTCTACGTTAAGTCATTAATTAATGCATTTTCCTAACTTGTTTGTTTTTGATGCCATTAAATTTTTATTTAAAGTAAATGCAGTCTGTCTCCTTTCTAGATGATTGAAATAGATATAAGCCATCCTCTTTTCCCCGAAGCAAATGTTATTCAGGTTAATGACTAAGTCATACCACGACTTGAGTCGATGGAGTCTGGTGAATGTTCTACCTGAGCTAGGACGTAAAGTTATTTATGATTTATTGGGTTATCGCTCTCAGATCGAACCCTTGGCGCCCAACACTCTTACATATAACTTCAGATCCGGTGACCACTGATGGGTCATATCAAATGGTAAGTCAGGTAAAAAAAATGGATACAGAAATTAATAATCTGGCAGGTTTTGATCTTATATATTGTTCCAAATTTACATACACAACCAAAAGTACCGTTACAAGAGTAACCAGGGCTGCCAACTGTTAATAAATACTGTCTCTATTTTTATTACCCTAATATCAATATATCAGAAAGTATGCAAGCCAATAGCTCTAAACTTTGCACACGTATAGTACCTGACATTCTAGATTAATTTGGGGTAACTAATATAGGCCTACGCCTGTGCTGCCAACATGATTCTAAGCCTGCTGATAGGTCCAATATTAAAATGCATGTAACTTCTACACTAACTAATGGATTTCATTCAAAATTGACACAATAATAGATCATATTATTTCAGATTATTTCTGACCAACACATGTATGTCATGGTTGCCAACATGATTTTACGCGCGCTGTTAGATCCAATGTTTAACTGCATGTAACGTCCATGCTATCCATTGGACTTCAACCAAAATTTGTATTCTGTACCTTAAGAGATGGAACTAAGAATATATTCAGTCACCAGGGCTGCCAACTTTAGTTCTCTATTAGGCTACATTATGCCAGGTATACAGTATTTCGAACTAATTAGAAATTTCGATATTACCAACTTAATTTCGTCATTATTCTAGATAGATCCATATACAGTAGATTATTCATTGGCATGAATCTTAAATTTTAAGAAAAGTAGGCTCTTTAGTTCGTCACGGAACTTCTTGTTTTGATTGATTAAGATTCCCCTTTGTTCAGTCTTCGTAGTACTTCATTTAATGAACGAGTAACGTGTTTACGTTTCACTCCTGACATGCTTCGGTGGCGTAGTTGGTAGCATGCTGAACTGCTGTGCCCAAGATAGCGGGATCAAACCCAGCCGATGTCGTCGGATTTTTAAGAGCGTTAAAATCCTTAAGTATGCCTTCCTTCGAGGGGAAGTAAAGCTGGCGGTCCCATGTCATAGATTGATGGCATGTAAAAGATCCTTCCACAGACTAAACTTGTGTGAAGCTAGATTTCTAGGTTAGATTTCGTTGGAACGCTCAAAGTTGACATCTGGTAGCGAAAGTTAACTTGGAACTACTTGAAATTGGACGGAACTTGTAGCTTTGTAGCTCATCCCATGGGTGACCGCTAGAAGCTGATTCAGCCTCTGGCGAGCCGAAGATGTCCTCGGACACTCCCGGCACTAAAAGACATACGATAAATAAATAAATAAATAAATAAATAAATAAATACTCCTGACATGTTGAAAAAAATCACAACTGTACAGAAAGCACTAAAAACTTCACAGTGCAGTACGTACTGTACAAAACACGGACAACTACAGAAACGATAGGAGAGAATGACGGAGCACTAAAACGGACAAGTGGTAACAAGTACAGTACCAGTAAACAATAATGGCGCGACGGGTAGTGAGTCACCGCTACGAGTCGGATCAAGTTCGGTTCGAGCACGGTCGGATAAACCGGAGCGACGGACTAGCCGAGGGCAGACAAGAGAGGTTCTACTTATAAATAAAATGTGTGTGATTGTAATTTTTGGGTGTGGCTTGGATTGGGGTGGTGTCTCTCTATCTGAAACAAGATAGCCTATTTGCCAGGAGGGTGTTTGGGCGCTGTTAGCGCTGAGTACCTTTGATCTGCAGATTTCCAACTCCCCCATACATAAAGCCCTGCGTGGATGCGGATATCCACAACATTTTTAGCCATGCGGATATAGTTTGCATGGCTGTGCGGATAGCGGATAAGCTACGGATAATGTTTGGAGTTAATTTGCGGATAGTTTTTAGAATACAATCCGATCTTGTTGAATATCATTACTAGGACCCAGATGTTTACTGTATGAATTATGACATATCATTAGGGCTCGGATTTTTAGGTAAATAAATATATTTTTTTATGTAAATACATATTTTAAGCATTTTTTCTATAAATACATAAATTCCTGCTTTTCACTTATTAGCACATCACTTACTTAATTCCTGCCGCTCCTTCCGGAGCATAGGGCCTTGGCGAAATTTCTCCACGCAGTACGGTTCCTGGCTATTCTCTTCACTTGACTCCAGTTCTTGTCCACCTCTGCAATTTCATTTTCGATCGTCCTCTTCCAGGTCTTCTTAGGTCGACCTCGCTTCCTGGCGCCTTGAGGATTCCAGTCTAGCGCCGCCCTCTCAATAGCTCCGTCCGGCTTCCTTAGTGTGTGACCAATCCAGCGCCATTTCCTCTCCTTGATCTGGATGCTAATCGGTTGTTGATTGGTGATTGTCCAAAGATCTTCATTTGAGATTATGTCCGGCCACCTCACATTCATGATGCGACGCAGACATCTGTTAATGAACACCTGTAGCTGGTTGTTGATCGGTTTTGTGACTTTCCATGTTTCACAGCCGTAGAGAAGAATCGACTTTACGTTGCTATTGAAAAGGCAGAGCTTGGTCTTCCTGGAAATGTTTCTATTTCTCCAGATGGGGTAGAGCTGGACAAAGGCACCATTTGCCTTCCTGATACGGCTTCGAACATCTTCCTCTGCTCCCCCATCATTTGTGACTATACTTCCAAGGTAGAGGAAGGACTCAACTCGCTCAATTTCCTTTCCGTTGACTGTCAAGCTAGTCGTGACGTCAGAATTTATCCTCATCTCTTTGGTCTTGTTGGTGTTGATCATCAGTCCTGCACGTTCTGCTTCTCTCTGCAACCTCCCCAGCTTATCTTCTATCTCTCGGTACCGTTGTGCCATAAGACAAATGTCGTCTGCGAAATCCAGATCTTCAAGTCTGTCATTTATACCCCATTGAATACCCCTCTTCCGTCCTCCCATTACCTTCATCACACTACCCAGGACCAACAGGAACAGAGTGGGGGAAAGGACACACCCCTGTCTCACTCCGGAACTGACCTTTATCTTTTCTGTTAATTTGCCTTCGTGAAGAACCTGGCACTCATACCCTTAGTACATTTCTACCATGATTCTGATGATCTTTGTTGGAATTTTATATTCCTCGAGGGTCTTCCACATGATTCTTTAATTTACGGAGTCGAAAGCTTTCTCGAAGTCAACAAATGTAAGGTAAAGGGTATTCCGCCACTCCACACTCTGCTCCAGGATGATTCGGAGGGTGTTGATGAGATCCACTTATTAGCACATAAGAAGACAAAATATTTACATTTAAAAAAATCAGTATGCTAGATCATTCAGTTTATTGCATTTTTGTTCTGTGTTACTTCAAAGGGGAAGAACCTGTGAGCTATCTAATCTTCATGCAGAGCGTGTGCCAGCTTGCAACTGGGTTATTCTTAACTTGTCGCCCCGTGCCACTCACTGTGGAAGCCGGGGATTTCCTTGTTCATAGCCATATTGCACCACATGCTAGACCTCCCCCAGCTACCTGGAACCGGTGTCACACACATGCAGTTCATTTCTGGCACTGTGAAGTGTAAGGCAGATCTACGATGCCTCAAGTAAAAACAACTACAAGCTATCATCTGTTGCAGAATTTAAAGATAATTTTACTTCTTATGGGGGCTTTCTGTTGTGGGAAAGCAATCAAAGCTGAACAGTGATCTCAAGTTACACAAAACCTCAAGGGCAAAAAACATATTGCCGCAGTTTCGTGCCTTCAGAAGTGTTTCACGATAATCGTCGGTCATTTGTGATGGACAACCTGAAGATGTATCTCGTGTATTGTAATGCTTCAGCAGTCAGTGAGATATAGAATAAATTGCTTTCGTGAGTACTGCATACGGTTTTTATTAATTTAATAAACTAAATTATAATTAAATATTTTACCATTTTTGTCACATATTTCAGGTATTTTTAATACGGCACATAAAAAATAAATATTTTCCTGATTTTTAACACCTAAAAATCCGAGCCCTACATATATTTTTCCGTTATGTTTTTTTTTTTTTCATGACAAATGTAAGATAATTTAAGCTAATCTCATTCAAATTATGTTATTAAGCATAATTAACACTCCGAACAGGAAAGGGTTGTAATTCTGGCTGTATAACATTCATTTAAAACATAAGCAAGCACATGACATACAAAGCCTAAGGGCTTTCCTCAAATGTCTAAATAAGTTGCTTTAGTAATTTATGCTTTATCTAATTGAAAATATTATTGTAATGCCAGTAGATTCGAATAACAAACTTGCGAATGCGGAAAAAGGTCATGCGGATGAAGGGCGGATGCGGATAACAGTCGTGCGGATGCGATAACAGTCATGAGGATGCGGGGCGGATGTGGGGCGGATGCGGATAACAGTTGTGCTGGGCGGATGTGGAGCGGATGCGGATAACAGTCGTGCGGATGTGGGGCGGATGCGGATAACAGTTGTGCTGGGCGGATGCGGAGCGGATGCGATAACAGTCATGAGGATGCGGGGCGGGTGCGGATAACAGTCGTGCGGATAACAGTTGTGCTTGGCGGATGCGGAGCGGATGCGATAACAGTCATGCGGATGCGGGGCGGATGCGGGGCGGATGTGGGGCGGATGCGGATAACATTTTGTTTATCCGCGCAGGGCTCTACCCATACAGTCATGATGCCCGTGTGTGTATCATAACCTGTGTTTCTGTGGTGTCCCGAGACACGCTCACTGCACAAGTTATTCCAATGTACTGTATTCCAGTGGCTGGTTGTTGCAGCGAGGACCCACCTGAAGGTGAGTGAGAAATACGAAGTGTTATAAGACAGTGGAGATGGGAACTTTTGGCAGGTCGATGATCGTGGTGAGTGATTGGCTCGGAGCCAGGCTCGCTATTTCTGGCTGAGGCCACACCACAGCTTAGTGCAGGCTGCGTGCCGGCACGGTGACTTATAGTAACGGCCTCAAGGATTCTACAAATTAATGAAGTGCTCAGGAAATACTCTTTGGCGCAGTGGCAATGACCTCATCGGAACACACGTGCGTTTTTCTTTTAAATACAGGCGGAAGTAATTAAAGTTCCTTGTTGATTTTTGAGTGAAAAGGAGGTAATGGCGTTATTCATAAAATAATTTATTTTTTGAGAAATGAAATGAATCCTAAAATATTTTTGTATTTTTTATATTATTTTATTTTTATTTTATTTTTTATTTTGTATATTCAATTTCTTAAATACTTTTATTTCTTATTTTTAGTGTTTAATTTTTAAATATATTCATTTTTTAATTTTTAAGGTTAATTTATTTTATTTTTATTTTCTTTTTTATTGTAATATTTTTAAATTCAAATTATACTTTTATGTTTTATTAGTCATGATAATAGGCTCCTGTTGCTGTTGGTGGATAAGGAATCATGTATACATGTGTAGTTTTGTCGTGGGGTTAATCTGGAGCTGGAGAGAGTTTTCTTAAATGAGTTAGGCCCATTTTGGTGCATAGAAAAGGGGTGCAGAGCGTAAGTTGCTTGAATATAGGACTTGGATTGCGGTGAGCCCGAGTTGTATACCGTTGTAGCAGACGTACAATCCAAGCGTTTTAGCATGTTTTTTTTTTTTCAAAGTGTCATTTAAGGCGGATTAATTTTTAAAATTTAATTTTGAAATATGATAGAAATTTTCAAAACACGTATTCTGACACTTTTTTGGGTCTTCTAGCTTTTCAACTTTTGGCACAATTGACAAAATAGCATAACTTTCCTTCTTTTGCTAAACTGAACCCTGAGTGCTCTTAGTGTCGTTTATTCAACATTAACAAGTAGTTCCGCGAAGAACTATACAACCTATTTTCATACATCTTACTTCAGTTAATTACCTCTATCAACATATACAACATTTCAGTCTGATTTCTATCATAGATTAATAGGAATTGAGTACCGTCTAAATATTTCGGATGGTCGCCTAGTTGGAATTTTATACAGTATATATCGGCCATAGAGTTATGTACTATTAGATGATGATTTTTGGGTAGGTTCATTATTCCAACGTTCACTTCGATCACATGATTAATACACAAGAAATAAAAACTTAATTTTAAAATTGCGAACAGCCGCCATCTTGAGGTTATGTTAACAATTGAACAAACTTAGATACCAGTGCATTACAATGTTTATAAACATTTACTGTAAACTTATTTCACTGCACTCACATGGTTAAATCGCGAGAAAAGTATATTAAAATATTTCTCCTTCGCTTGGCCGCCATTTTACAGGTTTTTGTAAGTCTCATAGCTGAACTTCTAGTATTACAATATCACCGTATTAAATTTCAGGAAGTTATCCGTAATAGTTTCGGAAATATAGAATGCCGGTGACATATTTCGCACAGCCGCCATCTTGAGGTTATCTAAACAATGTCAGTGTATTACAATGTATATAAGCATTTGTAGTACCAAATTTCATTGTGATTGGATGGTTAAGTCGCGACAAAAGTCGATTTAAACGTTTCAACTTCGCTTGGCCGCCATGTTAGTTTAATACTGACCAGGATTTTGAAAGTCTCATAGATGAACTTCTACTGTAGTAGTTCCCTTTATCACCTTACAAAATTTCAGGGTGATATCAGTAATAGTGTCGGAAATATAGAATGCCGGTGAAATATTTCAAACAGCCGCCATGTTGGATTGGTGAGACATAATGAAATGCGAAGGGCACGGTCGGGGTCGGGCAAATAATTACTATGTCCGTACCGAGTTTCATTGAAATCGCTTCAGCCGTTCAGATTTTATTATGGGGACACACACACAGACACACACACATACGCACACGGACAAAGGTGTTCTCATAAGCCTATTTTTTCTAAAAATGAAAATAGGCTAAAAATTGTAGAAGCCGTAATTTTAACTCTTCCGGGGGGGGGGGGTCTTAAAATATCTATAAGTTTTGGGTCTTTATTAATCAAAATGCAAATTCAAAATCTTATGTCTATATTAATTCTAATTTTGAGACAAATACATCCACGCTTGGATCATTTTAATTTCAGGTTAAGGGCCGAAAATTATATTATTTCCTAATATCAGTAGGCAACTACAGTAGTACATTACTAGTACACAAATTGGTTGGTTGGTTCCTCAGTTTAGGGGCTGCGACAACGCCGTCATGTAGCCCCATATACTTTGGGTGTGTGTAGAATCTGTTTGATAACCGGTGTTAATTGTGATGGCTGTATTAGTGGGTGTTATCTATTTTTAATTCAAGTAAGGACTGCAGACATTCGATTTTCAAATAGTTCCAACTTTTGCTGCCTAACGCCACCGTCAACGACCAACTAGTTCTGAACTTGGTTACTAGATGCCACCGCAGTCGGCTCCTGGCGACGAACGTTGGAATGTAAGAGCGTTAGTCAATTCTAACATATAATTTAGCTTCACAGAAGCGTAATTAGTTGAAGGTTCTTTTACATGCATTAAATCTATGACATAGGACCCGCGCTTTTTCTTCCCATCCGAAGGAAGGCATACTGAGTATCGCCATGTATCGACAAAAATAAAAATCAAGCAGTTCATTAAAATGGTAATGTAAATCCAGTTCGCCGATTTTCTAAATAACTGGAGATATTTTCAAATAATCCCAAATTCTAAGTTAACTAAGTGTGGAATCATCCCCACATCTAAATCACTTAACTATCAGTATCTTCAATTTATGAAATAAACTGGTTTGACAATGAGCGATCGAATATATTCTCGGGATTCTAGGGGGAGGGGCGGGGGGCCTCCTCGCCCATCACCCCCTTGCGGCTGCCCATGAGTACTACATAATGCCCAACAGATGGCAGAACATGCCAGGGATTGACTTGGTACTGTGCCCGTCGGAGGTCATCTGGTCACCACCAACCATGCGTGGCCTCTCAGATGCCCTCATCCTTCAAACACATCGCCAAAGAGGATCGGATACACTTCTAGTGGGTCGGTCCGGCACAAGACTCAGCATCTCGATAGGATCGGGTCCACTCGAAAGCAATGTCAAGAAATGCACCCCTAAAACACAAAACTAGTAAATGAAAACATCCAGTAAATTTCGTGGAAATTATTTATTTAGCAATCAAACCCCTATCCTACTATCGGAGGGTCTGAAATCGGCTAGTCCGCAAAGCTAAGTAAAAAAAACACCTCTCGCCAGGTCATAAATACATAAGGAAAAACAAGACAAGGCTTGGGACGTGGTACGAAAAACAACCCTGATTGAAGATACAAAAATAATATGATGAGTCTAGAAAGAAACATCATACAACAACAAAGTCAAACATGTCAGCAAAGCTAAATTATACTGGTACCACTCCCGTATTTACAGTTAACGTTTACCTATTCTAGCTAATCCTCATTGACAATAAACTACGGCGAGAAGCGTCCGTGTACAAAAAACTAAATCAAAGCTAGGTTAACAGTCATAGCAATACAAAAAGTACATTAATGCAATTACTGTACAACAGAAGTTAAATATCGTACAGTAGGGAACATAGGTTTACATACACTGAATAAATACAACACTCAAAAAATTCTTATTACCCCACCTACAACAGAATGGACAACTGCTTGCTACCAATCGTCATCTACTGTGTAGGAATGAAACGTTTAATGCACTGTAAAAACAGTGTCTCACCATGAGGTCACTGCGGCCCCCGAGTTACAAACTGATGGGTTGCCAGTGATCTCTGTCAGTCAAAACAAGTGTAATCTTCTAACATTTCCTTCCGGAAATAACTCATAAGCACTATGCGTCGGTCAGCTGTAGGCAAATCTGATCAAGAATTAACTAACATCATTATTTCACGAGCGTATTAGCATCGAAGATTTATAAGAAATGAGTTTCATGATTTAGGAGTTTAATATTATAATCGTCGGTTTAAGAGTTCATTATTTATGACGAATGACCATCTGACACCAGGCTTCAACAAGGTAAGTTACCTGAACGGTACTCACAACAAAGTAAACGTGTGACAGAACGTCACTATACCAAATGCGGGCTATTAAAAAGCTCCGTTAACATACAACAGTAATCTATGTGGCTTCCTAAACTCACGAGAAGAACCTCGGTCAGTCTAGCACACAGCTATGATCTGTCGGCCATAAAGTACAGAGTATAACACTCCTCGTGTCAAAGCACGGACAAAACAATTCACAATAAAGTGATCAATAGCCTAAATACAATGTCTGGTTCATCTAATAAAAACTCTGATCATATGTTAGATCATGAAAATAGTTAACATCTATTCGCTTACAACATTGGGAAAATATCATATTAATACGTGACTTCTGAGTCACCCTATATCTGTGCAGTTATATCAGCTGCTTCTTAACCTTCATAAGCATCGAACGTCTACAAGCATGGCTCGATAAGAATTCCCTTAATAAAATATGTAGGAAGTGTGTCATTCAATAGTCGAAGTCTCTCCGGAAATCATACTGGGCTTATGGGGAATATTGTAACGGGATTGTCTGGCCTTGACAGCACCTGCATTGGCTGTGGCTCAGATCGAGTGCTCCTCACTGACAAGTGAGTGAATTGCACTAAGGCAAAGTCCTTCAAAATGTTTCATTACAAGTCGGGTTCACGTTATCACAGTTCACTCGTGAACCTTTTAAATAAACTTGAGTAAAGTTAAAATAAATGTCCATAATACGATCTTTTTAGTTACCAAAAACTATATACAATGATGTACAGCTTTGTCAAAAGCAAAGAGGACGAAAGCGAAGATATCCCTCTTATTATTATTGTCTTTGGAAGATATTCCACACCAATGTGGATAAATTTATATAATCGTAGTGCTCTCAAAGCACGGACATGAATATAAAATGTACAACACCTTATTCTCCTGTCGTTATTTATAATTGATACGAATTATAGTGCAATCGGGATTAGAATGAGCTACAACTGCTCCACTCGTTACACTTGTGGCCTTCCAAAACCACTTGGAAAAATATATATTACAAAATCAGACAAAAGTTTGGAATGAGTAAACTCTCTCATTCAAATGATACGCCTGTCAGTGGCGTGCTAATAATTTCATTAAAGGGGAGCTCAAAAGATTAACATCAAATTCAGCATGAGCTGACTAGAAAAAAAATTATAGCTCCAAATTCTTAACATTTTCAGGTTTCCACCAGTTGGAAATGGACATGATTTACTTTGTGCACCAGTGTGTAACCACACCAAACGTGACTAACTATTAGCTTTGAAATTAAACGGTGAGGAAGCTCATAACGTTGAAAAAATCACCAAAGTGGTGGCTGCAAAGACAAAAAAAACTACCTATATGACTGTTATCAAGTACGGTTGCTAAGACTACTCCACCATGACCGATAACCTTTACAAGAGAAACTTAAGCATGACTCACGGCGTAACGTTGCTCACCTCATCCAACAAGGAAAATCTGAGGGGTAGATCCTTTCCTCGTGGCTTCAGCAAAATCCCTCGTTCTATGGCCATGAGTACAGCCATTTTCTCCTCTTCTTCGAATTCATGATGCCGTCAGCTCTTCGATGTCCTCTTCATCAGGATTGTTTAGACCTTCATCAGGATTGTTTAGACCATAATTAGGATCGTGATCAAAGTGGAAGTGATCATCATCACGTGGTCTAGCAGTAGCATCTCGTAGGTGTATGAAATATGGTTATACACTGATTTTAACATAGATATTATTTGAGCAACACTGATTCTACACTGTGCAGACTGTAGAAAAAGAATGACCCTGTGTCTGCTCACAGAAGCTATGGATACTTTGCGTATCTTCCAACACAGATTCTAGTACTTTCACAATAATTAGTGATCGCCAAATATCACCGTAATCGTGATATAAAAAAATCTGGCCTTTGCACGGCTGAATTATAATTCGTAGAATTGGCGTATTTATTTTACAATTCACTGCTTCGCACTAATACTTTCCAAGATTGATGACTTGGATCGAAAAAGCATGTCTGCGATGTGGCATGAAAATTTGACCATGTGCAGGTCTCAAAAATGACAATTTTTACTGTTTCACTCGTAAATATTTCACTGGCGTTGCTATAGAACGCAATTAAGTTGTGCACTAGCACTTTACGTGCTGAAATAATGTCCGATGTGTTCGGATTCTCAATATCCATGGACACCTTGGTCCTTCAAAACCCTGGTCTTCAAGGCCTCTCAGACGACACGTCTGTACGCTAGCAACACACAATGGGGTTAGACTCTCCTCGGAATCTGGCGTTCCGGGGTTGACACTTCTTGAGTCGTGTAGCAACTACTTACATCTGATTCGCATCTCTGCGAGGATATACCATTATATTCAAGAAATATAAGTAAATATTAGACCACCACACTATGACAAATTATGCAGAATGACGATTCATGATAAGTTCAAGTTTGTATATTAAAGATCCCATCTATAATTCCTCAGGAAAAATATTCGTAAGCTCTGAGTAAAATCAAAAGTGCATCTGAAGCTCCAGCATGCTTCCTAGCCGCATTCAACATCTCTCAGATATGAAAAATTCATGATTCTCAGAAAAATCATCACCAGGATGAGCGAATACGGGTTCATTTGCCTCCACGTCGTTTCAAATAAAAATGCAAGACATGCATTTTTATTTGCCCATATAATCCAATTCAGTTCCGGTGATATTTTTTTAAAATTCGCGGCGATGAACTTTCCTATGCGTTCGCCGGTGTTTAGGTCTCCAATTACATAACTAACATTGTTCAGTGCTTCAAGTACTCGGTTCGTGCCATAATGTAAGGATACGAATTTTCCATATACACGTTCCATTGGATTAGAAATCCCTGTTCGTCTTATTAACACAAGATCTCCCTCGATGAGTGGTTGCCTAAACCTCTTGTGTCTCGTTCTTCGTAAGCGTTTCTCGGCTTGACGATTCAGCTTCTCTCTGGCAGTATCAATTCGACTTGCATGGGACGGTTGTATACACGGTGGTGTAACAATAACTTGGCTCCATAAGCGAACTGGTGTCTGGTTCAAGTGCAATACGCACGGTATCTGGCCGGTACTCTCGTGTACAGTAGAATTTACACATTTCGTTATAATACTGAGTACTTCAGTCCATCGCCAATGCTCCTCTTGGCAGTACAAACGACAGAATTTGGCTAGAGTAGCCATATCACATTCAGCTGGATTACTTTCAGGGTGACGAATTGATGATAAGACGTGGCCAATTTCAAGCACTTCCATTGCAATAGCAAACTCTGCAGATGTAAATTGTGATCCGTGGTCAGTAAGCAAATATTGCGGCTTTCTTGCCTCCGGTATCACCTGTTGCTTAATACTTTGAATGACCTGACGAGCGGTCGCCTTCTGGATCGGGTACGCTAGCAACGCACAATAGGGTTAGACTCTCCTCGGAATCTGGCGTTCCGGGGTCGACACTTCTTGAGTCGTGTAGCAACTACTTACATCCTGTTCGCATCTCTGCGAGGATATCCCTTTATCTTCAAGAAAAATAAGTAAATATTAGACCACCACACTGTGGCAAATTATGCAGAATGACGATCCATGATAATTCATCAGGAAAAATATTCGTAAGCTCTGAGTAAAGTCAAAAGTGCATCTGAAGCTCCAGCATGCTTCCTGGGCGCGTTCAGATTCTCTCAGATATGAAAAATTCATGGTTCTCAGAAAAATCATCACCAGGATGAGCGAATATGGGCTCAGTACCAAAGACCGAACGAGGAATATGAGAAAAATGAAAGTTCTCGTGCGCCGTCTATAGACGGGCCTAGGCGGGATTCAAACCAATGCTCACCCTATACTAGCGAAGTACGATCTAGTGCTGTAGCGCTCTCGGCCACCGTGGCCGGTTTTATTCGTCTACACGCTGCACCCGGCATGCGTTGCAATGCCAATTAAAGAAAGTGTTGGCGTTGTAATTTTGTTTGTTGAAGTGCTTTTGGATACACATTATTTTCTTTTTCCTTAACTGCCTCTAAACTATTGTAAAATGGATTTACTAATTCAGAAACATTTGTGGGAGCGTTCACAACAACTCACCAAAGTTTCGTCGCATTCGGATGAATGGTATATGAACGGAGATAGAACTTCGCTGAAACGATTCTTGCGCCGTCACTCATTTGTTGAAACTACTCGTGCGCTACCTATTTTAAAATGGATTTACTAAGTCATAAACCTTTGCAGGAGTGTACACAACTCACCAAAGTTTCATCGCAATCGGATGAATGGTGTATGATAGCATACGGGACTTAGTTGAAAGGATTCGCGCCGTCACTCATTTGTTAAAACTACTCGTGCACTACCTACAATATTGTAAAATGGATTTACTAAGTCAGATCCCTTCCCCGGAGTGTACACAACAACTCACCCAAGTTTTATCGCAATCGGATGAATGGTATATGAATGCATAAAGGACATACACTCAGACGATCGCGTAAAATGGAACTGAGTGAGTTTGTACTTATTGCCATGGTAACTTGGTATCGGATATTTGTCCAATGTTATTTTGGATAGACCCCCAGCCCCTCTCTCTTAAGTTAACAGCCCTGGGGCTGGTTTTCAGATCTTATTATTCCCCTTTCATTCTTATACAAACGATGTATTATTCTTCTATCTCTATAAGAGACTCCCACTTTATTTAGCAACTTGAACAGTATATTCCAATTGACGTTATCAAAAGCTTTCTCCAGATCCACAAATGCATGTTGGTATTCCTTTTTCTAGTTCTCTTTTCAATTATTTTTCTTGGAGTTAATATTGCTTCTCTTGTTCCAATGCCCCTTCTGAATCCAAATTGTTATCTGTAATGTAGTTATCAAGGTTGTTCTCCATTCTCCTAAGTATAGCCTAATACGTGTGAGAATTTTAGATGCATGTGTTGTCAGGTTTATTGTCCTAAATTGATCTATTTTATGCTCTGGCTTTCTTTGGAATTGGAATTATTATGCACTTAGTAAAGTCAGTTGGTACTAGTCCAGTTTCATACATTTAGAATATCATTCCATACATTGCATCTTCAGCTTTCTCTCCGCAGTTATTTAATAGTTCTGTAGGGATTTTATCTACATATGGTGCTTTTTTTGTTTTTTAAATCTTTCAGTGCTATTTGAAATTCTGATTTTAGTATTTGGTCACCTCTACTCTCTGCGTCTGTCTTCTTCCTCTATTACTTCCTTATTCATAACTTCATCTCTATACAGGCTCTCTAGAAATGATTTCCATCTCTTCCCAACCTTTCCCTCTTCATACAGGTATTGTCCATTCTCATCTTTAATACCACTTGCCTTCTGTTTCTTCTCACCAAAAAATTGCTTTTTCTAAGTTATTTGCTTTAAATTCGGTGTCTATTTCATCACATATATCACATAAGTATTCTTCTTGGTCCCGCTTGCTTTTCCTAACGATTTCATTTCTCAGTCTTCTATATTGTTGTTTTCCTTCGTCAATTGTGTCGTTTTTGAACTTCCTTCTTTCAGTTATAATTTCTATAACTCCCTCACTTATCCATGCTTTCCTGCTGTTTTTATTTGTATATTTCAACAGTTCCTAATATTTCCTCGTTCAGGATTCTCCACTGACTTTCTATTGGTTTCTCTAATATGTCAGTATTTCTTTGTATCATTTCATCTGTTCTTCTTTGGAACTCGTCTCTAATATTTGGCGTCTTAAGTTTTGTCACCTGTAGATACTCAATTTTTCTCTTAATGATTTTCTTATATTTGAGTTCCGCGTGCATAATGACTAGATTAAGATCGCTTACAATATCTGCACCTGGATAGCTTCTGCAACTTTTACCCTGGTTCTTAAACCTTTCTTTTACCACTATATAATCCAATTGCGCTCTTTTCGTGTCTCCAGGAGCTTTCCAAGTGTATCGTTTTCTCTTGAGATGGTTGAAGAGTGTATCTATTATGACTAATTTATGCCTAGTGCAGAATTCTATCAATCGTTTACCTCTCTTATTTCGGACTCCCAGTCCGAACTGCCCAACAGTTGTTCCCTCTGTTCCTTCCTCTACCGATGCATTCATGTCCTCCATAATGATTACATTGTCTTCTGCTCTTGTTCCTTCTATCAGGTGATTTAGATCTTCATACATTCTTTCAATTTCCTCGTCATCTTCATTTGTAGTTGGCATATATGTTTGAATTGTAAAAGTATTGTTTGGCTCCGTATTTATCTTGACTAGAATTATCCTATCACTATGCTGCATATATCCCGCTACTCTGAGTCCTATTGATTTTTCCATAATCACTCCTACCCCCTTTCTTATGACCCTGAGTAAATTATTCTGTAGTCATCTGACCAAAAGTCACCCGAGACAGGCCATCTCATTTCAGAAATACCGAGAAAATCTATTTTTAATCTCTTCATTTCTATTTCAGGTTTTCCAGCTTCCCCACCTTTAAAAATGTGTTAGCATTCCATGTTCCTATTTTCTGACGCATTTCTGTTTCTTGCGTTTGTTAATAATACCATTATTTCCTTTAGCTGCCCCAAAGAGCTTTGCATCATGAGCTGCTGATTCTTGGGATATCCAGTCGGATCTTTAATGGAGTGGTTCCCGTTGCCTTCTCCATTCTATGCCGTTGGCCATCTGTCGGCTCTTCCGACTTTAGGAGCAGTTTCCCACCCCAGGGGCAAGATAAGTGCCCTTCTTCTACCCGCTCATCCGCCCTCCTAAAACACCGTTGGCACTTGATAGAAGGTGGTCTCCTTATCCCGGGAGAAGTTCGGTGTACCTCCAGCCCAAAAACCCATTATTGTTGTTTATGAGTCTTCTGTCTTTTCACTGGTTTGATGCAGCCCTCACAAACCCCCTATCCTGAGCTAATATTTTCATCTCTACATAGCTACTACACCTTACATCTGATGCAATTTTTAAATATTCTGGCCTTTGTCTACCCTTACAGTTCTTGTCCTCGACCCTTCCCTCCATATTTAAGCTTGCAGGTTCGCTCCTGGCCGTGGTAAGTGATCTTTGAAAGGCGACACAAATCACGACATGCATGTCATACGTTGTTGGCATGTTAAAGAACCCATTTGAATTCAGTAGGCCGTGTTCATTATGGCAAAATTAATCTCGGGATCAGGGGGTGTCAACCAGATAGGGATTATTTGGTACCATCGGTGTAGTAGCGCGGCCAGACGTAAGGAGCGGATTAAGCGCTGTATATCGTCTTGCCAACATATGCATGATACACGTTTTAATTGAATTGCAAATATATCCCTATATTTAGTCAATAAATATACACATAATTCCTAATTGACATTTCCTTGCAATTATCTTGCTCACCGACGATAATTACGGCACTTATCATTAAATAAACATTATTTCTACTGGGTTGGCGGCATTGACCAACATGGACGCTCTGTTTATGTCGTGCTTGCTGTGAACAATATTGGCCGTATATTAATATTTTATAATAAGCTAATGTTGTGTTCTTTCTCATCTTTTTTTCATCAAATCGTCTTCTTGGTAATGAGAAGTGAACAGTTCTTCTTCTGCTACGCCAAGTAAGTACGCTTATTTTAAGAGTTTAAGTGAAAACTTGTTTCTGTAGTGCCTGTGAAAAATATACCGTACCGGTAGCCTAGTTTTGAATTGATATTAGACGCAGTGTACAGGTGATATTCTACTTGACATATTAATTACACTTTCACTATTATTTATTCCACAGGTAGGCCTACCAAATTCTGTGAACAAACAAATCGTAAATTGCTGTTCTCGAAATAGCAGATGAATGTGGCAATTTGGCCTACTCTCCTGAGAAATGACCAGGTAAGACTCTATGTTACCGTAATGTTTTCAACTTGATTACATCTTGCAGAGATACATACAGTACCATGAGCCTATTGCATGTGTGTACTCAAGTTCTTGAGGAGTGTTAATAATTCATTTTACATTGCGGTAGATTAAAAATGTCATGGCTCATGGCAACGTGTCTAAGCTTTAATATTTTCCCCTTCCTTGAATTTCAAATTATTGGTACCGTATTCAAAAAAGATCAGTTCTTGCACATGTTAGTTACTGGTACAGTGGCAAGTATTCAGTTGGTCGAATATGTAGTAATGCCATTACTGATGTAGAACTGTCATTACAGGTTCTAAAATCTTAACACACACTGGTCCTATGGGTGGCTGTGTGCTCTTGTTCTGTGGAGCAAAGTCCAACATTAACATTTATTTCAGAGGTCTACATTTTGGTCCAAATATACAAATGAACGAAGCACCAAATGGTGAACGCATTTGTACTCTGAATTTGAAGCATATTAAGTTCATCAGAATGGTTTCATTTTATGCGTATGTTATTTTAGAATAGGCTATATTTATTTTTCTTCCCATCATTATATAATTATTTTTAGAAAATTCAGCAGCTACAGCACTGTATTCATGCGTTGCAAAACTATTTCTCCTCTGGCAGAGGATTAAGAATAGAATTAGAAACGATGAGACATCTTTCAGAAGGGTGATACCTGCAGAAGCAGTAACAAAACCACTCACCAGACACATCAAAAATCTAGAAGATATGCTGGAGTTACCCTTAATTGTTGTGTAATAGAAACACACGTGGATTAGTTACATTAATTGCAGAATTAAAATTTTAGTTATTTTCTGAAAGGTGAGAGAGGCAATCTTATGGGTTTCATCAATAATAGATGTCTATTACATTAATAAATAAGCTTCTGTGTCCAACTAAAATAAATCCTCATCAGTTTTGATGTGGTGTTAACTCATAAAACAGTGTAAAGAAGATAGGTTAATATGTTTATGTTCGACACTGGCGAAATGTAAATATTATGTCAGAAAACTGTACTATAATGAGGCTCATTATAGTACAAGTTTTCATTATGATACAGTTTCTCCCACCAATCAGAGCTCAAGAAACAGTTGTGTGACCAATTAGGTGAGGATAGCATCGCACCTGCGCTCACTTCCATGGCCCCCTATTTTAAATTTCACTGCGTGGCGAGTGTCATAGTGAGGTATTCCAGGAGGCCATGGTCAAATACAAGGTATTCTCTGCATCCCATGCGCTCTGTTCAGTATATAAAACTGGTGAAATCTCGACAGATATTTATGAATATTTATGTTCGAACATAAAATAGTTATAATTATCGTCGAACATAAACAGTCGTATGCAACTCGTCTATAATTGTAATTAAGACACTCGTATGAAAATTATAAAACTCGTGTCTTAATTATTGTCATTATAGGCTCGTTGCATAATGTACAATTAAGTTACTAGGTGCACATATAATAAGCCACTACAACAGAGATCTGAGTGAAATCACATGAAATTTTATTAACAAATAGGTGCAGGATAGAACTATTACCACTGTGTTGTATTGTTTCTTCCAGTATCACAGTAAACAATTTGTTTTAAAGGACACTTCACCTTGTATTATGTTATATCGTGGGATAGATAGATACAAGATAAATATAATTCATTTATTATATGCCAATGTAATGGTTGACATACCTATAGGTAGTATTTTATTCCTACACGTTACTTACAATATTTTTCAACACGTAGGATGCTAATGTCTAAGCCAGTCACAGCTCGTGCTCAGTAGCGGCTGGTGTAGAAAATTAGTTGTGTGTAGAGATGGGCAGCAGTCAACTGAAAACAGTCGAATTAGTCGATAGTTAAAACAATAGACTTATTCAACTGCTTTTAAAAAACAGTCGAATGAATTCAACGACTACTCACCGTATCATAAACAAGTCGTTTGCAAACGACTGATCTCAAAACAATCGTTGGAAATCATTGGAATGAAACAAGTCGTTGGCAAACGACTAATTCCAAGCGAATGGAATCATTCGAATTGAAGTAGTCGTTGTAAACGACTAATCCCAAAGCAATCGTTGGAAATCATTGGAATGAAACAAGTCGTTGGCAAACGACTAATTCCAAGCGAATGGAATCATTCGAATTTAAGTAGTCGTTCTAATCAAACGACTTCTTCAGGATAACTTCATGCTATACAATTCATTGTGCTGTATGTTTATTGTAGAGCTTTAATTAATAAGTTAAGTATACCTGTAGGTGCCTATAGTTTTATACAGTTCGTTGATTCTTTCAATGAAATAGCCTAAATCCAGTTGTCCAAGTTATTGGAAATGTTAAGCATTCAACATTTAGGTTATGCTTGAACTCCCGGTTTTCTGGCCCATCATCCCAGGCAAGCCTCCCAGTCAGATGGATCATTTGGCTGTAATTTTGAATTAGAGTAAGGTTGTAGTATGCGTGGTCAGATTTAGACAATAGCCTACTCCATGAAGGGGTCATGGTTACGCCTTCTATGTTTGTTTATTGAATAGAGTAACTGAAATGAGGGATGTATACTGATTTTAAGATTTGTGGAATGAGTTTATGAATTTTTAATAGAATTTAATGAAGTCTTCAGTAAAGTTGAAGGAGACATGATCGTGTTTAGACAATAGCCTACTCCATGAAGGGGTCATGACTATGCTTTCTATGTCTGTTTAAGGTGTAGTGTGGCTGAAATGAGGGAGGTTTACTGATTTTGGTGTTTGTGGAGTAGTTTTTTCGTTTATAATTTAGGTTTTGTGAAGCTCGTTGCGGAGTTGTTTTATGGATTTTATTGCTCTGCAAATGAAGTGTATTAGGGGGTTCTGGGTTTGGTTTAGCTGTAGTTTACAGGGTTATGGCTGAGAGTTGTTGTAGCAGGCCTAACAACTGTGTCAGAGCAGTGGCGTGCTGTGTGTGGGGGGGGGGGTTAGTGGCAAAGACATGAGGGCAGGGATGGAAGAGTTTATGTGTTCCCTCACAGTTGGCGCATTTAGGCTTATCTCGAGGTACCGTACAGATAGAGTGGTGATGTAAATCTCCAGCGGGTACTGTGAGGACAGCTTGACGGCTGTAGGTGCCTATAGTTTTATACAGTTTCTTGTTCGTAGATTCTTTCAATGAAGTAGCCTACGTCCAGTTGTCCAAATACAGGGTCTTTCATATAAAGTAAGAACGCCAAGCGGCGGGTTTGTTATCCGCTAGTGTGGTGGCCTTGACCGAGCTTGTGGCGAAACGTGGCCCCCTGCTCTAAGCGTGTGTACAATCCTCTATGAAATATTACCTTATAAAAGTTGCTGGAAGTGTCGTCCTTCCTGGGTTATAGAGGCATTGTATCTGGAAACCACATTTTGGCTGACGAGAGTGATTCATGCCACTGTATTTTTTCTGATTTTTTATTTTGTGTTTTTTATTGAGACTGAACCAGTAGTGTCAAAGTTATTTACAATTACGTGAATCTGTGCTAGTGAAGGTGGCACTTCATCCGGAAATTGCTGAACAAATGCATCACGTACCCGCCGAGTCGAATCGTAATTAAAATAAATTTTACATACAAAAATACGATGTTGCAATGATAACTGTCTCAACATGTTAGCAGCTGTGGTTCAGACTGGCGACTGACAACACCTGCACGCTTATTGCAAGGTCAAGTTTGTACTATGCGCGCGCCTTCAATACTACAGCAGGGGGCCGTGGCGCGTCACAAGCTCGGCCAAGCCGGCTTCAGCAGCGAATGACAAAACCGCCGGTTGCCGTTCTTACTTTATATGAAAGACCCTGTATATATGTATGTCATTTCATTGGAAATGTTAAGCATTCAATATTTAGGTTATGTTTGAACTCCTTAACACAGTCTATACACTTTTAATGAGAATTGGGTGCATTCTTGAATTATTACACAACTTGAACATGGGCTTACCAATTATGGCTTAGAGTTCTATTTATTTTATGATTGAATTTCATTCATTTATTCTACAGCATGATAAATGAATTACAAGAAAATGATTATGAAATTCTCCCCATAGCGTGATGGTAATGATCGATGCAAACATAGAATAGATTTTCCAGGAAAATTAAATCAGAAAATATTTTATATTGGGATCCAATATTAATAGCATTTTAGCAAGTCGGAGGGTGTGTACGCTCAAATTGATTCTGGTTGTCAATTGGTTTGTAGAGACGGGCATCAGCAGTCGACTGACAAAAGTTAAAACCATCGACTTGTTTGACTGCTTTTAGAAAACAGTCGAATGAATTCAACGACTACTCACCGTAACATAAACAAGTCGTTCGCAAACGACTGAACTGATCCCAATTGTTTTAACATGCTCTGAGCACTGGCATAGTTTTACGTTCTGGTCATAAATTGTTTGTATTCACATGGTTGCCAACATCTCCACTGAAAGTTCGCTCTCGTTACTGTTCTAAAGTGCTCTATTGTCGTGTCACGTGTGTATTTATTCTAGGCTGTCGTGTTCTTGTTCAAGTTGTATTTCAACTCTACACTCTTAGTACGGTATTTTCTGCAAAACAACTAAGAAATAAAAGGCACGTCACAATTTTGGCTATGGAATTGTTACCGGTACTTTCAGTTCTCGTAATTTAATTAAGTATTGCTCTATTGCTTCACTTATTCAGAGTACATACAGGTAATGTGTCCTATACCAATATCGGGGAACATTTACTCATTGCAACATTGGATATAATGGCTGCACTATACACAACGCCGCAACCTCCATTCGAAGCACAGTAAAAATAAATAACTTGGATCAATTTCAATTTCTTTTTAGTACATATTATTCTTAAAAATAAATGAGACCAACCAGGTGGTATAGTTCTTGGTTGACACTTCTGGGGTCCATGTTTGATTGCTGAATGTCAAGAAATCTAATTCTAGTCTGAGGGTAAGAACAGGGTACACACAGCCTAGTGAGGTAAACCGGGAAATGTTGGGTTTGATTCTCCACTTAGCCACCCAGCAAGTGGTTTATCATGGGTTCCCACACATACAGATAACATACACATAACAGCAAATTCAAGTTCTCCATTTCAAGCATTACACATTTATTAAGTTAACTGTTTCAACATACAAACTTGCATGTGTTGTAGGAATTTGCGGTTCATCGGTGTCAGCCATGGCGTCAAGGAGGTAATAGGTCCATTATCATGTGCTGTAGCCTACCGTTATACCTTGGCAAGAAAGAAGAATATGCCTCAACACATACTTTTAAAAGGACCAGATTTGATTACTGTATTTTTGCTAAGTTTGATTTTGGCTCTCCCTGTTATTTTTTCTTAGTTGACAAACTTTTTAAATAAAACATGATGATTTCTAGCAGTATTGAGTGTGTTTCTTGTTTTTCATTGAAAGTCCTATTTCTCCTTTCCCCTTCACAGCATGTCATAGAATTTACTGTATTAGTGTGCCATGAAATTTGTTTATGTACATGTACTTACTGTATTTCACCCTTCAAAATTGGTGGACTGGATATATTTTAAAGGTGTGATATCCAATTATTTTTCTGAAACTAATGAATTTGGCATTAATTACAATAACAATTTTAGTGTGATGAGGATCAGGTTACACCACCTATTTCCTTAGTATTCTCTCTTAAAATTTTCCTGTTATTGCGAACAGCATCAAGCATTTTAAGATATGAATATTCTCCCTTCCCAGTACTTTTCCTTTCTAGTTTAATCTCGGAACTAATCGGTTATAATTGGGCCTACAGTGGTTAATTGGAAGGGACCATTTTTTAAAATTGAGTAATAATGTGCTGCAGACCTTATAGTAGCCTAATTCTTGTCAATGCAATATGCTCCAATTGCAACTGAAAGAAATGTAAACATGTAAATTATTGATGAGGTCATGTCCTAAATGCTGTGATTGCTCATTTCAGAGTTCCGGAATTCACAATTTCCCACTTTGGTATTATTAAAAAAAAACTGTTATTGCTATTTTGAATGTGATTTATTTCGTGTAGATCATATTATTATCTCCACACTTAAAAACGTGTGCTATAAGTATTGGGAAGATTGTGATTTTCGGAACATTGAAGTGGGCAGAGCAGTTAGGACGAGAATATTTAGCGGAACTAGGGGAAGGGGAGGGGTAGGCTACCCGCACGGCCGTGCTCAACTAGTACCGCGGTCATACACCAGGCAGCGCTGAAGTCTTAGGTGCCAAGAATTAGCATGGCTGTCGGCTATCTGTAGTAGTAGGTAATCTGTGCTCGGGATTTTCCGCCACGCAAAAAGTTCCTCCTTTCTCTCCTAGAAAGCGCTATAGTGTCAAGGAGCTTAGATAGCGCTGCAAGGAGCATTACATTCGACATGCAAGCTGCCCTCTGAGCGTCAATTAACAAATCTTGTACCCGGCACCCGAGGCCATATGGTATTATTATTATTATTATTATATTTATTATTTTGTTTTATTAGTTTTCGGTTTTTTCATATTTAGGTGTCCACCTCTAAATTTTTAATTCCATTCAAAATTTGTATACTTTAATCTGTGTTAAGAGGGGCAGATGACCTCGTAGTTCCTCCCCTTAAAACAACAATAACTAACTAACTAACTAACTAAGCCTCCTCCTTCCTTAAGCTTTTCACCTGCCAATTTGATGTGAGTTTCCGATTTATTTCGGTTGCAATCCAAAACAGTAGTTCCGTGAAGAACTAAAGCCTATTTTCATATATCCTACTTAAGTTAATTGCCACTATCAACATACAAAATTTCAGTTGGATTGTAACAGATTCGTAGATATTGAAAACCGTCTAATATTTCGGATGGTCACCATGTTGGATTTTAATATATGTACAGTAGGTCTTAAGAGTTATGTAATATTACATGAAGATTGTTGTATAGGTGTAGTATTCAAACTTAATTGCATGATTAGTACACAAGAAGTAAAAACGAGATTTTTAAATTTCACACAGCTGCCATCTTCTGGTTATGAAAACAATGGAAATAAATGTATGCCAGTGGATTATCATTTGTATAGCCTAAGCATTTGCCGTACCGAGTTGCATTGCACTCGGATGATTAAATCGCGAGAAACGTCCATTTAAATATTTATACTTCGCGTCGCCACCATGTTGGATTAGTGCTCACCAGGTTATTGAAAGTCTTATAGGTGAACTTATGTTCATAGCCTCTATGAACATAAAGAATTTCAGTTTGATTGCTGTAAACGATTCGTAGATATTGAGAACCGTCTAAATATTTCGGATGGTCGCCATGTTGGATTGTTATATGTATATGTTATGTACCATTAAAGGAAAATTATTGCGTAGGTTCATTATTCAAACTTTCATTTCCATGGCATGATTACGACACAAGAAATAAAAACTTAATTTTAAAATTTCGCACAGCCGCCTTCTTGAGGTTATGTAAACAATTGAACAAAATTAGATGCCTGTGCATTACAATATATATATAAACATTTAATGTAACATATTTCACTCCGCTCAGATGGTTAAATCGCAAGAAAAGTCTATTAAAATGTTTCAAATTCGCTTAGTCGCCATGTTCGTTTTGTACTCTACAGGTTTTTGAAACTTACAAATATAAACTTGTAGTAGTGCCTTGTATCACCGTAGAAAATTTCAGGGTGATATCAGTAATAGTTTCGGAGATATTGAATGCTGGTGAAATATTTCGCACAGCCGCCATGTTGGATTGGTGAAACACAATACAGTTTGAAGGGCACGGTTGGGGTCGGCCAAAATGGTGCTATCACCTTACCGAGTTTTATTGAAATCGCCCCAGCCGTTTAAGAGATATTTTGGGGGGACACACAGACAGACACACACACAGACAGACAGACACGCACGCACATACGCACACGCACACGGACATAAAATGAAAATAGGCTAAAAACATATCCACGTTAAGCGAAAATAGCTCGTTCAGTAAATCGAACCTTTCGTGTAATTTAGCAGCTTTCCAATGAAACAGATTCACGCGGTTCCGCTGAAAATCCTTCAAGTTGGCACTTATCCCGTTGTTCGGCCGCATGATTCAATTGACGCATGAATAAACACCCTATCATGCGGAATGTTGTATGAGGCTATTTCTGCAAGGCGTATGCTCAGCTGAGCACTGCCAACTATATAACAAAGAAACTGGCACTGTCATTATTGATGTCACGTAGTTGCACTGACTCAATTTGTGTGAGATAAATGTTAAAGGTGTTGGCCAAACTCTAGTTTTACCGCTGCATTTTTTTTCTTTTTGGTTGGACCAGACTGGTTATATCCGACTTCTTTAGGTTAGAGGTACGTAACGGCCACGCAAGGCCCACGGATTTAAGGGGCAAAACTATTCTTTGAGGAGAAACTGTTAACCTGAAAGAAACGGCACTGAACATTCCAAAATGGGTTTTCATTATTTTTATTATTATTATTATTATTATTATTATTATTATTTTCGTATATTCCCCTTTAAGGAGAGCGTTAGAAACACAAAAATCTAGCATTTGGTGCTGGCTCTTTTCTTCTTTTTATCTTCCCAAAAACCTTTCATCTGTTCATTGTGTGCCTTTTTCTCTTCATCTGTCCATTTACACCTATTTCTTTTGGGTTGTGATCTAAATTCAAATTTCTGGTTTCTGATTTTCTATCTACAAATGCTGTGGTCGTGAATGTCTTCTATGGTGATATGTAATATTGTTGTGTCTTCCATAGTTTCTTTGTACCAAGAAGAACCCAATTTCGACGTAGAAATTATGTTGAATATTCTTTTAGTCGGTCTGGCGTCGTTCATTCTGGAGATGTGTGTAAAGAACTTCACTCTGCGTTTCCTGATCAGTGTCGTGATAGATTCAGTATTTCTGTATAATTCTTCTGTGGGTCTTATTTGCCAGACATTATCTGTGAAAACGGCACCGAAAATGTTATTATTTTTATTCTATCAAGTAGATCGATTCTGGAGACTAGCTTCCAATAAAACAGTCTATAAAGAAATAGAAACAGTGACAAACACAATGAAAAAGAAGCGAATATCTTTCTTGGGGCATTTTATAAGGCCACCAGAAAATAGAATCAGTAGGAAATTAATTGAAAATTTTTGGAAGAGTAAGAGCAACATTAGGTGGAACTTAAGGAAGACATGATAGTTACGTATTACAATAGAAGACAATAATAATAATGAATGAAAATCCACAGCCTGCTTCCAGTCTCCGACCGGGTCAGGAATGGAATGAATGAAGCTCCCATCTAGCGGCGAGGATATGAACTGTGCCGGCTGCCGAGGCCTGACGCACTCCTCTGGGGCAATGATTAAATGAATGACAGATGAAATGAAACGATAGTGGAGAGTGTTGCTGGAATGAAATGTTCACAGGGAAAACCGGAGTACCCGGAGAAAAACCTGTCTTGCCTCCGCTTTGTCCAGCACAGATCTCACATGGAGTGACCGGGATTTGAACCACGGACCCAGCGGTGAGAGGCCGGCGTGCTGCCGCCTAAGCCACGGAGGCTTTTAATAATAATAATAATAACAATAATAATAATATCGTTTGGCCTCGGATGCCGGGTGCAAGCTTTGTTAATTGACGCCGAGAGGGCAACTTGCATGTCGAATTTTATGGCTCCTTGAAACGCTATGAAAGTCAAGAAGTTCAGATATACATAATCTCCTTGACACTATAGCGCTTTCTAGTAGAGAAATGAGGAACTTTGTGTTAGCGGAAAATCCCGAGATTAATTTTGCCATAATGAACACCGCTACTGAATTCAAATGGATTCTTTGACATACCGACATCGTGATTTTTGTCGCCATTCAAAATCACTTACCACGGCCAGGAGCGAACCTGCAAGCTTGGGGGGTTGGCAGTTCGAAACGATAATCACTCACCCACCGTGGCAAACTAATAGAAGACTTAAATTACAAGACAGGCGCAGTAAAGGTATTGAAAAACAAACGCACTTCACTACAGACGAATATCAACAAACAGAGGATAGGGAGAGTAGTTCCAGAGGAAGAAAAATAAATACGCTCAGAGAGGATGAAGAAGTATTGGAATGGATAAAAAGAAGAAAAACCTGAATCATAGGCTAAACCTGACTTAAAGCAGACCATAAAATTAAAATAAATAAATAAATAAATAAATAAATAAATAAATAAACAACACGTATTGAAAATGCTATTTTTATAAACCATTAGTTACCATACAGTACAACAAAACAACATTTTTTGGCCTATTTTCAATTTTGAAAAAATAGGCTTATGAGATCACCTTTTGTCCGTGTGTGTGTGTGTGTGTGTGTGTGTGTGTGTGTGTGTGTGTGTGTGTGTGTGTGAGGTGTGTGTGTGTGTGTGTGTGTGTGTCCCTAATAAATTCTAAACGGCTCGAGCGATTTCAGTGAAACTCGGTAAGTTCAAAGCACTATTCCGGACGACCCCAACCGTGCCCTTCAAATTTTGTTACGTCTCACCAATGCAACATGGCGACTGTGCGAAATATTTCACCAGCATTCAATATCTCCGAAACTATTCCCGATATCACCCTGGATATTTTTACGGTGATAAAGGGAACTACTAGAAGTTCACGTATGTGACTTTTGAAATACTGGTAACTACAAAACCAACATGGCGACCACGCGAATTTACGACTTTTAAATAGACGTTTCTCGCGATTTAACCAACCAAACGCAATATAACTTGGTACAGTATATATTTATACACATTGTAATAGACCGACATCTATCTTGGTTCAATTGTTTATATAACCACAAGATGGCGGATGTGCGAAATATTTCTCCGGCATTCTATATCTCTGAAACTATTAGCGGTATCACCCTGAAATGTTGTACGGAGATAAAGAGCACAACTGGATGTTCACCTATTAGACTTTCAAAAACCAGTTAACTACAAAACGAACATGGCGGCCAAGCGAATTTGAAAATTTTAAATAGACCTTTCTCGCGATTTAATGTTCCAAACGCAATGAAATCTGGTACAGGAAATGTTTATACACATTGTAATGCACTGGTATCTAATTTATTTCAATTGTTTACATAACCTCAAGATGGCGGCTGTGCGAATTTTAAAATTATGTTTTTATTTCATTTGTCCTAATCATGCGATCGAAGTGAAAGTTTGAATAATGAACCTACGCAATAATTTTCCTTTAATGGTACACGACTCTATGGCCTATACATTTAACAATCCAACATGGCGATCATCCGAAATATTTAGACGGCTCTGCATATCTACGAATCTATTATAGCAATAAAACTGAATTCTTTTATGTTCATAGGGGCTATGAACTTAAGTTCACCTATAGGACTTTAAATAACCTGGTGATCACAAATCCAACATGGCTGCGACGCGAAGTATAAATATTCACATGGACGTTTCTCGCAATTTAACCATCCGAGTGTAGTGAAACTTGGTACAGTAAATCCTTATACGAATGTTAATCCACTGGCATCTAATTTATTTCAATTGTTTCCATAACCACAAGATGGCAGCTGTGCGAAATTTTAAAATCTCCTTGTGTCCTCATCATGCGATTGAAGTTTGAATGCTACACGTACACAATGATCTTCATGTAACAGTACATAACTCTAGGACCTACATATATAAAATCCAACATGGCGACCATCCGAAATATTTAGTCGGTTCTCAATATCTACGAATCTATTACAGCAATCAAACCGAAATTTTGTATGTAGATAGAGGCAATTAACATAAGTAGGATATATGAAAATAGGCTGTATAGTTCTTGACGGAACTACTTGTTATTCTTAAAAGAAAATCAATTTTAATCACTGGTTTTATCTGAAAAGAAGTTCAAAATTATTTAGATGTGTTGAATTTTACAATGAAACAAATTGCTAATAGAGAAGAAAAAGGATTCTGAACAACAAACTATGTAAATAAATAAATAAATGTAGTGGCTAGCGTTCTTGGCTGTCAACCTTGGAGATCCGGGTTCTATTCCCGGCTCTGACAAGAAATTTTAATTCAGATCTGAGGGCTGGAATAGGGCAAACTCAGCCTCGTGAAGCAAAACTGAGAAGAGGATGGTTCGATTCCCACCTCAGTTATTTTGGAGGTGGTTTTCCGTGGTTTCTCCATTTCTACTCCAGGCAAATGTCGGGATGGTTCCTAACTTAAGGCCACGGCTGTCTCCTTCCCAATCCTCACTTGACCTTCAAAATACACACACTAATACAGGAAAGAACTCTATACACACCCAAGTACATGGGGATACATGACAATTATGTCACAGAGCCCCTAAATAAATCAACAACAACCCCAGTCATCCCAGACAAGTTCATTCATAATAATATTGACCAGGGGCTCACATCTAGTGGGACGTGGGTTTGTGATCACGGGACCCCAGCTGAGTCTGGCATTGTTTTCTCTTACTTGTGCCAGGCTCCTCACTGCCATCTTTCCTATCGACCTCCCTTGGTCAACTCTTGTTCTCTTTCGACCTCGACGGTATTAGGGTATCTGAGGCCTAGGGTGTCTTTTACTTTCAGGTCATAATAGGCCCTTGCCTCATCTTTCCTGCTCCCTTATTCTTCGAGGGGTCAGACCTCTTCTTTTCCCATCATGATATCCCCTGCCTTCTGCTCAAGGTCCTAAAGGAGGCAGGGTATTTGTAGCCCCACCACTTAGAGAATGGTGCACCCTAGTTACTGCTACACCCACAAGGTTTCACAGCTGGTGAGTTTGGGAGTTGGCGACCGCAAGGGATTCTTGAGCTGGGTCCGGTTTTCCCCCTTTCTCCATTGCCTCTGGAGTGGACCCTCTGCTTCTTGGAACAGTATACCTCTCACATCTGATTACTTCATTATGTTAAAATACTTTAATAAGTTCAATTATAACATCAGGACAATAGCTGACAACCGGCCTACTTGAATAGCATTTCTTGTATATGGTGTCTGTTTTTCGGGCTAATAGTCTGTATGCACTCTTTTGTATATAATTTTTCCTTTATCATTAGTAACATTATTATTATTGTATTATTACTGTCTTTTTGTCACTATATTGTTAGACTATTATCCCTATATCCCTATCCCTATATATTATAAATGTGAAAGTCTGTGTGTGTGTTAGTTTGTTACCTCTTGACACTAAAACGGCTGGACGGATTTGGATGAAATTTGAAATGGAGACAGCTTATACCCTGGGATAACATATAGGCTGCCTTTCACCCAGAAATAAATCATTGTTCCCGTGGAACGAGCAACATAACTGAAAAGTCACTAAAAATACTCAACTGGGACAAAATATCGAAGTTGTCGCATATAGACCGGACAAAGCTCATTTTACGCCCCTCGATGCGAGAAACAATACTCGGTGGGTCCCTACGGGACACCGAAAACCACATTTTAAGGCCCTAAAACCAATAGTTTCAAAGATATTCGCAGAAAACTATCTTCACTCTGATAAACTGAACTAATGGCAAGTCCGTTTCCATGGCAACACTACATCAAGATATGACATCCGATTTTCTATATATCCCTGTAGGAGGCAATGCCAATCCATTTGTTATCTTTTTCAAGATATATATAAACACAATAAGAACAGGGTAGCGCGCCTGCCTCTCACCGGAGGCCCTGGGTTCGATTCCCGGCTCCGTCAGAGATTTTTGACACTGACGTGAGGTTTGCAACGGAGTGCATTCAGATTCGTGAGGACAATTGAGTAGCTGTCTGATAGTGAGGCAGCGCCCCGGTCACGAAGAACAACATTAACGGCCGAGGGACACGATGCACTGACCACGCGTCACCACAATATATGCAGGCCAAATGACTGGGAAGCGGTCGCATTATAGGCTTAGGCCGTTCATGGGCTGTAGTGCGGGGTAAACAAATTAGAGGAAGCGCCTTCTAATACCACCTTTAATTTTTAAACACAACAGTAGCGGCTACTAAATAAAGGTAGCGATCAAGCAACGTTCAATTTCATAAACACTGGGCTCACAAATCCCGTATATTTAAGTACAAATATCAGTCTGGTCGTTATGTCAGTAGCAACGAAGCTATGTGGCGGCTATTGCCGTTTCCGTAACACTAAAGGCATCCCGCCGTCACATAGTCAATGTGCACTTATAAAATTGTGAACCACACTCACTACCTTTAGCAAAATTTACACGACGTGATTTTGAAAGCACTCTTCTGTATGTTGAGGTACAGAGATATACCACATGGAAAGATACAATAAAATGTTGGCAAATCTGAGTTTAAGGAACTGCTGTTCAGAATAGGCCTTGTGTTAAATCTGCAGAAGCTTTCGGTACAGGTTATGCATCCCATGTTCGTAACATAGAATGTTTTCCTTTGACAATGCATCTACACAATGTGCGAGGGCAACGCATTTCAAAGATCTCTAAAACACAGTAATCAGGAAATTGGAGAAAATTTATAGTGGGAGAGAAGATTCAAGGAGAAATCACTTCGACTCTGAGATTTGCTGATGACATAGTCATCTTGGCCGATACGCCAGAGGATTTGAATGAGTTTTTGAATGGTATGGAATCCGTCTTGAGGAAAGAATTCATGATGAAGATCAATAAATGTAAAACAAAAATATTTGAATGCAGCCGAAAAAGATCAAAAACCTCTATGGACATCAAATTGGCAGGTGAAACGATACGGGCAGTAGGTGACTTCTGTTCTTAGGAAGCAAAATAACCAGTGAAGGACGAAGCAAAGAGGATATCAAAAGTAGGTTGGCTCAGGCAAGGACAGCATTTCTACAGAAAGGGAATCGGTTGACATAGAATATATTGTAGATTTAGGTATTCGGAAGTCATTTTTGAAAGGTTTGTCTGTAGCGTGACACTATAAGGAAGTGAAACTTGGACTATTGGTGCAGCAGAAAAGAGGAGAATTGAAGCGTTTGAAACGCGGTGTTACAGGAGAATGATGAAGATAGATGGGTAGATAGGGTAACAAATGAAGCGGTATTAAGACGAGTGGGAGATGAGCGATGTTTCTGGCGATTGCTTATGCAGAGAAGAGACAGGTTGGTAGGACAAATATTAAGACACCCAGGAATAGCAAGCTTAGTTATGGATGGGAGGGTCGAGCCCAAGAACTGTAGGGGTAGACCAAGGTTAAACAGATTGCCTCGGATGTAGGGTGAGGTAGCTATGTAGAGATGAAACGATTAGCTCAGGAGAGGGAGGCATGGAGGTCTGTATCAAACCAGTCAAAAGACTAAAGACTCAAACAACAACAATCAGGAATTTTAATTACCCAGAGAGGCATGTGGAGAATTTCAATCCCAGGGATGTAACATTGGAAGAGACTGCATAATGTACTCCAGCGGCCAAGGTGAGAGATATTTTACTATGGGTGTATTAATAGCGACATGTTGACGTTCAAACCATCAATAAGTGTGCCAAAATTACACCGTGAATAGCTTAAGGAAAAATACTTTTAATTCCCCATATTCCGATAGATTTGCCATTCCAGTGTGCAAGAGTGCAGTTCTCTTTTCAAACAATATTCGCAATTTCTATTAACAAAGCGCAATGACAAACACTTAAGAGCAGCAGGTGTACATTTAGACAAAACCATTTTTTTCCCATGAACAACTGTATGTGGCCTGCTCACGAATATCCGGACAACAAAATTGTTATGTCTCAGCAGAAGATAGCAAAACCAAAAACGTAATTTTCAAATGTGTTCACATAAGGTAACATCATACCCTGTGGACTTCCTCAACTCTATGAAAGTCCCACTTTGCTGCTCATATCAATACACTGTATGTATTAGAATTTTGAGAATTAGAATGGACCCACCTGTAGCCGCGATTGATGTGATAGAATAGACCAATTTTCAGAATAATGCATCGTCCCCATTGTCTTCATCGCGAGCGAAGCCGCGGGTACCTGCTAGTTATTAATATTGTGAATGTAAGTGAAATGTTTTATTTTTATAAGCCCTAATCTTATTTTATGTAGGGCGCTACTGTAAAGGAGCTCATAAGCTCTAAGTGTAGCCGTGAAAATAAAGTCAATCAAACAATCAATCACCTTTTCTATCTGCCTTTCGTGCCTCTCCTTCTTTCTCAGTTCCTCAAAATCATTCTTCGTAGTTTGAGGGCATTTATTTTACTCCCGGTTACTGTCCAGGGGCCGCTCCGAACAAAACTTTAGGGTGGGCCAGATGATACTATTGTTGTTCTAGGGGACCTGTGCGAGAAATCCCGCATGTTCATAAACCACCCGCCCGGCTTTACTGTTATGCGGGCTTCTATAAATATGTTTATTTGTTTAATTTACACACTTTTTAAACAAATTGTCGATATTTATGAAATCAAAGTGCAATTCGTCACTGTTGCAGGTAATTCTGTTTGAATATTCTTTTCAATGCACAATGGGTTGTGTTTGCCCCATGTGTACAGACTACCCGCCTGGCTCTATTGTTATGCGGGCTGGATGCGTCACAGTTCTGCCAGGAGCTATCGTATTTTTATTTGTTTAAACACACTTTTTAAACAAATAAATATATTTCCGTTGACACTTGGGTGCAAGAAAACCATATGTTCATTAACTACAGTAAGACGGTCCACATGGTATTTCGGAAAGGAGGAAAACTAGCTACGAATGACGATGCAAAACTCGGAGATAACGACATCAAGAAAGTTAATACCTTTAAATACTTAGGGGTTACACTCCAGACCACATGCAACTCATTCAGGGTCCATATACAAGAAAGAGCTGTTGCCGCCATCAGAGGAATGTATGAAATCACCAAACTCTCACCACAAACAGCCATTACCCTATTGTATTCCAAAATATCCCCAGTTATAACATACGTCATTGAACTAATATGGGAAAGAATAACCCAAACGGACCTTACCAACCTTGAGAAAATCAAATCGGGATATTTGAAGAGAGCTCTTGGAGTAGCGAAAACGGCCCAGTCCAGACTGGCATATCAACGGGGTTCAAGACGCTCTAATGATCAAAATTAAAATTAAAATAAAAAACAAACAATGGCCGAATACCTGTTTAAGGTCGTGGGGTGGGGTGGACCCTTCTCCCGCAATTCGGGAGACAGAAGCATGAAGTTTCCTCATCCAGCCTATGATCCCATATACGGTACTTTACATGGAAGGTTCTGTGGAGTGGCCTTCGGTATTACAATGTGCGAGACTGTCAGGAACGTAAGCTAGGGATGAGTTACGTATACTGAATTCTTTCTAGAGAAGGGAAAACACTTATTTCAAGTAGAATATCTGTCATTTAAAGTATTTTTTTTTGACATTAATTAAACAAATTTTGTGCGATGCAGCCTAACGGCCCAGAGTGGGCGGGTCCCTTTTGACCCTTAATGGTACATCGCCTCTACTCCTGTCCTTTATTTACTTTATTCTTTTTCTTTTTGCGTTTTGCCCATTATAGAGCGCGCTTGAACTTGTTTTCCGGCTTGATGATATTCGCCTTCCTATCTACCCAAAATCTCTTCATGAAGTCACTGTGCTGCTTCTTCCGTTCTTCTGTCCACTTGGTTCCAGTCCTGCCACTAGTTTTCACCTTAAACTTGTGCTTTGTTAATGTGGTCCTGAAGACTTTGCGGTTTCTCAGAATATTTTCTCCGATGTTCAACTCTTGCAGGTCCTCTCTTGATTCATCCAGCCAGGCTATCCTTGACTTCTGAGAATTTATTACATTGAATAACCTTTTTGTAAGTCTATAATCGTCCATCCTGAAGAGGTGTCCATAAAATGTTAAACGTCTTCTTCGTACAGTGTTGCTGAAACTATCGTGTGTGACGGTATAGATCTGAATTTCGTCTTTTAATCCAAATTCCGTTTTCTTGTGTGGGGCTGAATATTTTTCTACGAATTTTACGTTCTTGCTTTTCTATATTTGCAATTTAAGAATTACCTCCTAAAGCTATAGTTTCTGAAGCATATAGAGCTTCCGGTAGGACAACTGTTTTGTAGTGTTTCAGTTTTACATTATGTGACATTACTCTTTTATTATAGTGATCCCATGTTAGTCTGAATGCTCTATGAAGTTTTGAGGCTCTTTCTGTGTTAGCCAAACTGTCCAATCCTGAAGGAAGAATTATTTCTCCAAGGTATTTAAAAAATTCTACTTGTGATATTGCTCCATACGCTGTTTCTATTTTTTCTTTCTTGTTCTTTTGCTGAAAATTCTGCATGTACTTGGTTTTTTCAAATGATATTTGAAGGCCTACTTGTGATGCTATTCTGTATAATGTCTCAATAGCATGCTTAGTTTCTTCTTTGTTCCTAGTGATAATCGCTAGGTCATCTGCAAAAGCCAAGCATTTCACATTGATTTTGTTTCCAGCAGTTCCTATGCTAACGCCTTTGATGTTCTTTTCCCACTCTCCGATGACTTTATCTAGAACCAGGTTAAATAGGAGGGGTGAAAGTCCGTCTCCTTGGCGAACACCTGTTCGTACTTCAAAAGAGTCAGAAATTTCCCCAAGAAACTTCACCTTCGATGTTGTATTGGTGAGAGTCTGACGAATCAGTTCTATGGTCTTCCTGACCACTTGAAGTTCTTCTAGCGTCTCAAACAGGGTCTGCCTGTCCACAGAATCATATGCTTTCTTTAGCTCCACAAAGGTGACAATTGTGGAGTTGGATCTTCGTATCTTCAAAATCATCTTCAGATTCCATATCTGTTCAGCATATGAACGCCCTTTCCTAAAACCCGATTGATATTCACCAATCAAATGGTCTGTTTGTTTCTCTAGTCTGTTCAGAAGAGCTTTATATAGGGTTTTATAGGCCACAGATAATAGGGATAAACCTCTATAGTTGTTTGGATCAGTTTTGTTACCTTTCTTATGCAATGGATGTATTAAAGCGCACTTCCAGTCCTGTGGGATCACTTCTGTTTCCCAAATTGCTTTTAAAATTACGTGGATTCTTCTGGTGACCTCTTCCCCTCCGAGTTTCAACATTTCAGCGGTAATTTTTATTTACTTTATTATTATTATTATTATTATTCTTTTTTTTTTCATTTCTTCTTCTAGTGTGTAAGTCTGTAGCTAGTTTAGTTATAGTTTTCATTACATTATCATATTTCGATATCACCCATATCATTGGGGCCGATAAGCTAATGTTAGGCCCCTTAAGACAAGAATCATCATCAACATCATCAAGGTGCTAACGACCGTGATGTCCACTCCTCTAAATGAAACCATAAGAGAGAGTGCCCGTGCTCGCAATTGGAACATTTGCCTTAGACCACAGCAGATGGGGGAAGAAAAATTGAAGAGTAGGTGTACTTAATAAATTACACCTACGCACTTAAGGTAACCCCAGTAAACGATTCCTCAAACTTGCCAAATAACAAGGTCGAAAAACATCCGTTTGTGAAGTTGCCAACAGTCATTTCCCTACGAAACTGATATAAACAAGGACACATATTTCAACAAGTTATGAGGAGACGGAAAATAAATCTTCAATACGTGCATTCTACTTTTTCACTCCTCTGACACCGGGCCAAGTCAAAGATAACACTGATATGTATTTCAATATTTTTTTCTGCTACAAGGGAAAATGCAGTGTCATCGAAAAATAATGCCTATATTTAAAAAAAATATAACATCGAAACCTTTCATGTTAAATGAGTGATTCTTTCACTGTTTGGTAACTGGTTAGCGCAAGTTTTGTATGCATTAGAGTTTAACTGATTGCATTAAAATTTTGTAGGGTTGTAGTGCATAACCCAAGGAAGGTTAATGGCAACAATAATTTTAGGTTGCCCTCTCCATTCCCTTCATTTAGACCCTTTGGCACAAATATACACCGTTTCACCGGGCTCAAGTCTACACCGTTTCACCGATCTGAACCGAATTTTACGTACTTACCATTTGGAACAAGACGAGTAACACTATCTACTTGAAATTTCGGACATCCCTCTCCATTCCCTTCATTCAGGCCCTTTGGCACAAATACTGAATTTGCATGCCCCACAAGCTTTATAATTTTATTTAAGGGCGTCATGACGGGAATGGGGACTTACAGCATGGGTGAGGATTCATTATTTTTCAGTATGTGCGGACTAGTTGCCTAACGAAATCCACGAGTTCTGTATGTTCGTGATTCTCCCAAAGTCAATGTGTGATGCGGATGACTTTATGGCCAAGTTATTGGACCTTTCTTTTTCGTTGAAAAAAAAAAAACAATTACAGGCCTAGTAATTTACCTCGACATGCTTGAACAGTTTGTCTTCCCTCAAATAGAAGACATTGAACAACAGACTGGACAGCGTGTAATTTTTATGCAAAATGGGGCTCCGCCTCACTAGCTTCGCGCCGTACCCGATGCACTCGACACACGCTTTCCACACGGTTGGATTAACAGAGAAGCCTCCATTTCCTGGCCTCCCAGAAGTCCAGAACTAACACCTTTGGATTTTCTTTCTGGGGGTATATAAAAAGCGTTGTTTACGCAGAAAAGATTCATGAGTTGGTGCATCTTCGGGAGATAATTGCTGCCACCATCTCTACTGTTACTCCAGATATGATTCAACGCACGTGGCACAAAGTGGACTACAGATTAGAGGTATGCAGGGCAACAAACGGAGCTCACATTGAATCTTACTAAGGAATGCAAAAAAGTGTTGTCTTTGCCACGCATTTTATGGCTAAAACCATTACATTACCTTTAATAGTTTCCTTATAGCAATTACTTAAAATCTAGGCATTATTTTTCGATGACCCTGCATTACTGATTCTTGTTAAGTAAAGTGCCCTGGATCCATATCTGTGTTCAGATTTTCTGTATCACGTCAGGTATGTGTTTTGTAATTTTGAAAATAAAATCGATAAAACATAAAAATGGCAAAGTTCATCATTAAAAAAATATACGAACTGTATACAGTGTTTAACTAAGTATGTGGGAAAGCTCCAGAAATTCGCTAGAGGACCTGACAACAAGCAAAACATGTCCTGTAAACATTTGGTGTATTTGCTTTCGTTTCCGTGTTACAAGCATAGTTTGTGGTGTGCATAACACAGACCGCTTTACTATGCAGGTTGGTCATTTGTGTTGATAAAGTGTACGTTACCATTGTGAGGTTTGAAGCCATTTTTCAGTTGCCTTAGTAAACAAAAGTTCGGTGCTTTTCAGTCTGTCAACACGAATGTACCCAAATAGAGCTGGGTTATGCCCTAATCCTGAAATAAATTACATGAGATTAATAAATACACTAGGATGACCAGTTTCGATCGTCAAGCGATCATCATCAGATCCATTACATTTAGGCTATAGGGGGGGGGGAGGGCGTGGTGGCTCAGCGGTCTAGCTGAATGCCTCTCACCAAGGCAGTCCGGGTTCGATTCCCGGTCAATGCATGTGAGATTTTCGAAGTGAAATGCCATGTCCTGTGGTTCGGATTCCACGTAAAAAGGAGGTCCCGTGGCTTATAATCACAAGATTCACGGTCACGTAAAACTACAATCTTCCTTTTTCACTTAGGCTATAACATCTATGTTAGAGAATACAGGTGAAAAATATTTACAATATGTACAATTATTTAGTTGCAGTATTGGTAATGCAACTGTCGGTGTATGCTAAATGTAGTAACTTATATCTAATGTTAGGTGAAATGCTAAAATGGTGACAAAAATCCGGAGTTTGTCTGTTTGGAGTTTGGGGTACATTCGTGTTGACCGACTGAAAAGCACCAAACTTTTGTTTTTTTTGTACGATACTACTTACAGTTCTCTACAGAAGGTGCTCAAAATGGCTACCACGAGCTGTAATGCAGGCGTCTATGCGCCGCATCATTGACTGTCTCACACGCTCCCATATTAGTACCAATGAGTATGATACGCATGCCTATCTTTGTGATATAGCTGATAGATTACCCAATGATTTTAAAGTAACTCACCTGAGCACGCAGTCACTTAAAATGCTAGAACATTTCGCAGAATTTGAATACACATTTGTTAACTCCGGTATTGATGTAATCGCTGTTAGTGAAACATGGTTCAATAAGTCCATTACTGATTCATCTGTGACCTTGCCAGGATATAATATCTACCGCAATGACAGACAACGTAGAGAAGGGGGTGGAGTAGCAGTGTATGTTCGACAGCACATTAAGTGCCGGGTTATCTGCAAATCCCCAAATAATGAGAATTTCAGACCTGAGTACCTATTCGTAGAGATTTGCCTGAAAGATACTAAAGTATTATTTATTTGTGTTTATAGAGCACCCAAAGTCGGTTTTATGGAACTACTATTAAATGACATGCTTACACACATTTTTAGTTATAAATATGTAATATTAGCCGGTGATTTCAATGCCCATTTGGGGTCGGCTACATTTGAAACGAAAAACATAGTAGAAACTCTAAATACTTGCAATCTGTCGTGGCTCCCGTATCAAGATACACATCACACTGCAACCTCCTCTTCTACTCTGGATCTAATAGCATCCAACTGCAATGAGCACGTGATTGAGTTTGGCCAAACAGCTGCTTCTGGCTTCTCAGCACATGATCTCTTATACGCAGTATATTATACCCTGTCAACTCCAAAATATAAGCCCAGTATTCGAACTTTTCGAGACTTCAGCAGGTTTAATTATGAAAGGTTTAAGGCTGATGCCATCTCAGTTCCATGGCACACTGTTCTCGAGCAGCAAACTATAGATGAGAAGGTCGAAACATTCAACACATTTTTAATTGATTTATATGATCGCCATGCCCCAGTGCGCTCAGCTAACGTGAGGCACGCACTAGCTGCCTGGATCAACACAGAAATAAAAGATCTAATAAGATCTAGAAATAGAGCCAGAAAGAAGTGCAACAGAACACAGAAACCCGAGGACATTGTAGAATACAAAAGCTTACGCAACAGAACCCAGCAAGTTATTCGTAATACAAAGATACGTTACACTTATTCGCTAATTAATTCTGCTAAAAACTCTTCGGCTTTGTGGAGAGCTATAAAAACTCTCGGTGTTGGAAAATCCAGACACAAAAGCAATAACCCAACAATGAGCGGTGATGAGCTTAATAAGCATTATTTAAACGTATCAACCGTTGTAGACAGCAATAGAGTTTTGTCAACTGTTGCTAACTACAGGGAAAAATTTACTGACCGACGGGAAGAATTTCATTTTGGCTATATATATCCAGAGGACATTCATTTAGCCATATTTAGGATAACTTCAAAATCCATAGGACCAGATCATATATCTATTACGCTATTGAAAAGGAATATGGACCTCCTCATGCCAGTTTTATTGCACATATTTAACTATAGCCTGCAAATGGGTATTTATCCGACACAATGGAAAAAAGCCAACATCAAAGCAATACCAAAATTCACGAACGCCTTAAACTGTAGTGACTTTAGACCAATAAGTATATTGTGTGCAATTGGGAAAACGTTAGAACGGATTGTTTTTGATCAGTTTTATGAATATATAATTCCAACAATATCCTAAACCCGAACCAATCTGGATATAAATCAAAACATAGTACTCTGACAGCCCTTATCAAAGTCACAGACGACATTCGTCTAGCAATGGACCGGAAGGAAATAACTATATTATCTCTATTCGATTTCAGCAAAGCCTTTGACAGAGTTCACCATGAGATCCTACTAGTTAAATTAAGAAATCTAGGCCTTTCAAAGTCAGTAACGCACTGGTTTAGGTCTTACCTAACAGGAAGATGTCAGAGAGTAGTCCTAGCAGATGACAATGTTTCAGAATGGTGTGAAGTAACAACAGGTGTGCCGCAGGGTTCGGTCCTTGGTCCACTCCTGTTCTCCGTGTATATAAATGACCTTCCATCTGTCCTTAAATTCTGTCAACATCATACGTACGCAGATGACCTTCAGCTATATCTACACACGGATCTGAAATCCATTCATTTGAAGGTAGCTCTAATTAACAGTGACATTCAAAGCCTATCTCAGTACGCACTCGATCATAATCTAATACTTAACTTCGAAAAAACGCAACCGATCATCATCGGCTATACCAAATTACTCAGTTCCCTACCTGACCCAGTACCACCTTTACAGCTTGCATCCCAAACAGTTCCGTACCAGTCAGCAGTAAGAAATCTGGGAGTTATTTTTGACTCTCGATTATCGTGGCAGGATCACACAAACATGATTCTGAAAAGGGTTGCATCTTCATTATATCAAATTAGGCCAACTTGCTTCTATTTGCCTCAAAATGTACGAAAGATACTGATACAGAGTTTGATATTACCAATATTTGACTATTGATCTTTAATTTACCATGATATGGGAGAGGTCCTCAATACAAAATTGCAAAGAATGCAAAATGCTTGCTTGCGGTTTGTTCTCAATGTACCAAGAGAGTCTCATATAACTCCATTTTACGTCCAGATTGGATGGCTAAAGTTAAAGGAACGAAGACAGTATGCCATGGCTCTGACTGTGATAAAAATTCTAAAATTCAAAATTCCGTCTTATATTTACTGCACACTAACTCCCATGCAATCAGTGCATAACCGTGCGAATAGACACACTGCACAAATGCTCCAGATACCTCATCACAGAACCGAAAAATGCAAAGGTTCATTCCGTATTTCAGCTAGTATTCTCTGGAATAAATATAAATTGCACCAGTATTCAGGACTTCCTATCAGAGCGATAAAACACTCCCTTCATTGTAATCTATCAGCTATACCAGGGTGGTCCAACCTTTAGTTACCCGAGGGCCAATCAAACAATAGTATAGGAATGTGAGGGCCAGAGATATTCCAGAAAGAAAACGTATTACTTATTTTACTCAAAAACATTTATTAAAATACATTAAAATGAGTTTAACATTGCTAGTTTAATACACCACTTCATTTTACTGTCGAGAAATCAATGTGATGATTGGCCCTGCTTTCCTGATATAAGTGTGTCAATGTTCACTGTAAGTTCTGTAAGGCAAAGTCTCAGGCTCAATTCCAGTGCAGAACTTTCAATTCGATTTCTCTTTTTTGATTTAATTTGTTTGAGAGCAGATAAAGCACTTTCGCACGCATACGTACTGCTATACAGCGATAACACTTGCAGAGAGAATTTAAGCAATTCAGGAAAACGTTCTTTAGAAATTAGTTTCCAGGAATTTTCAGGGACATCACACTTTTTAGTCTGGTAGAATGGGTTTGCCTGAAGATCACAAATTTCCATTTGAAGGTCGCAGTGCACCCCACTCACTTCAATATCCATGGGGTTGTTGAACAGTGCAAGTTTTGGTTTTAGGGAGTCAAAATCCTGGAATCTGTTCTGGAACTCTTTCTTGCTATCTATTATTATTTCATGAAACATACTAAAATTTATGTCACAATTTTTTCTTTTTTCAACTGCTGACAAGATAGGAAGGTGCCATATTGTTTGCCTTCAATGCAATTTACATTAAATCAAGTTTTTGCGGAAGCCCTCAATATGTCCATAAAGCTGGGAGATATTTTGTTTTCTGCCTTGTAGTTTCAGGTTTAAAGCATTTAGATGCGATGTTAACTCTGTCAGAAAAGCAAGATTATTTAAAAACTGGATTTCTTCCAGTTTTTATTGATACTCATGCCCAATGTTTTCATTTTTGAGAAAAGCAAGAATTTCATTCCTCAACCCAAAAAACTGTTGCAAGCAATTTCCAGCACTTAGCCAACGCACTTCACAGTACAATGAAATGTCACCATACTCAGCTTCCAAATTGTCCAGGAATGCAATAAATGCTCTGTGTCTAAAGGCTTTATTACCTCCCCTGATTAAATTTACAGTATTTACAACAGTTTTCATTGTCTCACTGAGCCTTATAATTTTTCCACAGAGAGCCTCCTGGTGGATAATGCAGTGGAAAAACAAAAAAATGCAATCCTTTTTCTTTACCCAGTCCCACAAAACCAATGTTAGGACCAACCATTGCTTTAGCTCCATCTGTTGCAATGCCAGAGCACTTCACAAAACCTCCATATTTAGAAACGATATCATCCAGTGCGTTGAATATGTCAATACCTTTTTTGCTGGTTTCTAATGATCTTAATGAATTTCAAATTCTTCGTTTATTATTCTGACGAAGATAAGGAGCTGGCCGATGTCAGCTATAGAGAGTAAAATTCACATTTTTCCAAACTGCTCTTGAGAGAACCTGAAACTTCACCAGCCATATAATTAATTCTTCTATTAACTGTCTGTTGAATCAAGGAAACTGTTTCAAAATACAGGGACTTTGTTTTATATGTGACGGGGATTTTCGCTCGCCCGCTCGACCACGTTGCGAGCCTGTCTCCCGCCAAGCACGTTGCCGTAATTCGGCGCCCGCCCGGCACTGAGTCATTGAGTATAGGAATTTGAATGTCACGTAATAAAAATCGCATTGGAACAGCACACTGAGCACTAAACACGTCAACAATTGACTAAACTGAACCTCACGCTGTTAAAGCTCTCAGCAGACTGCAAAGGAGGGACACTTGTGGCGCCAAGAAGCGCATTACGGCAAAGTGCTTGGCGAGAGACCGGCTCGCAGCGCAGGCGAGAGGGTGAGCGAAAATCCCCGTTACATATAAAACAAAGTCCCTTAGCTATCCTATTATCTCCAAATGAAGTGCCATTTTTATAGCACATCTCTTAATAAGCTCACCATCCCTGAAAGACTTTTAACTTTTGTCTAGCTCTGAACATACCTCATAAGATGCCTTTAAACCAGCAGTGTTTGATGGTTGCTGAAATATATTCTTCTGTCTTGTTAGTTTCTGCTTCAAATCATTAAACACACAACTTCTGGCACTTCCCTGGTATTGATCGTATTTTGATTTATGCAAGCTTGAGAACAAATAACACACTGCGGTTTTCCATTATGTTCAACAAAGAAGTAACTTTCCTGCCACTTAGACTGAGATTGTCGTTTCTCATCTTCAACACGCCGTTTATTAAGTCCCGCCATATTAGGTACCGTTCTCGCAACAACGATGACAACAAACTCTCGTCGTACTATATCTCTCGAACAACCTCTCTCGTCAAAAACAACCTCTTCGAACAGCCCTGTGCTCCCTTTTATAGGGAAATCCGCCGCAGCTCACGAACGATCGTGAACTTATCTGCTGCCAATCACTGGCAGCCAACCAGTTGTCGCCTGGTGACGGGGCAGCTTATCGTGCCGTACGTATTCTTGGGAAGACAATTCTGATTACTGGCGTATTTTTCAGGATCATTCCTTTCCCACCTGGCTCCTTCGTAACATTACTGAATGAAAGTGAAAATTAAAGTAGGCACGCCACGGATTATAACTATCGAAGAGTGAAGGGCAGTAAGAAGGGCAAGGGCAATAAAAATGAACATGCGGGCCGCGGGTTGGACCACACTGAGCTATACAATTATCATGTTCAAGGTGAACGGATGTAATAACAAGAACTTCTATTGTCAACTGTATGTATAGGTTAAGTTTTTTCTTGCTTCATTTATTCTATTGTATTTAACCGCGCTCTGAATGAAGAGAGCTGCATAAAGAGGCTTTGTAGCCTCAGTGGCCTGTATAAGAGAAACAATAAATTCAAATTCAAATTCCCGGCGTCTGTCGTACCTGCTGACATACTTGATCTGTTCGTTGACGCAGCATGTCCACGTTATGAATAGGTGTGGCATACGCAATGGCCTTTAAAATAATGACCCCATAAGTAGAAGTCTAATGGGTTGAGATCAGGAGAACGAGCAGGCCACGGTGTCGGTCCCTGAATGTAAATCAAATGCACACAGACTTGAATAGCGACGAAAGGTACAAGTGGCCTGTGTGCCCTCCACAAATGACCAACTAGCATCGTACCGCCGTCTGTGTTATGTACACCACAAGCAATGCTTGTAACACGGCAACAAACGCACATACACCATATGTTTACAGAACATGTTTTGCTTGTTGTCAGGTCCTCTATCTAATCCCCGGAGCTTCCCACATATTATGTTACACCCTGTACATAAATAAGACAATACACCTGAAATGACTGCTTGGGTAATGAGGGATATAGAATCCAAGTCTGTATTCAGATTTTCTCTATCGCGCCCCGTTTTATGTAATTTTTAGAAATAAGAACGAAAGACTTCAAAATTCGAATAAGAATTTCAATAACGTCAAATTAGGTACTTTTTTTGAGTGTATAAAGTTAACTATAAAATCTTGAATTACTCTATGTTAATACAAAGTACTTACAACACTTTTTCTTAGTTTCCCCGCATCTACTCCAGGCAAATGTCGGGATGGTTCCTAACTTAAGCCACGGCCACCTTCTTAACAATCCTCAGCTCAATTACAAATCCGCACACTAATATAGCAAACACAACCAAGTACACGGGGATATATGACCACGATGTAGCAAAGCCCTTTAATTCATCATCACCCCTCAATGGCTCACAGCTTGTGGGACGTAGGTTGCGAACCGCAGGGCCCCAACTGAATCCGGTATTGCTTCCACTTACTTGTTCCGAACTCCTTTCGGTTATCTTTCCTGTCGACCTCACTTGGTCAACACTTGTTCTCTTCCGACCCCCACGCTATTAGGGCATTCGAGTCTTTCACTTTCCCGCCTTAATTGGCCCTTGTCTCATCTTTCCTGATACCCTCATTCTTCGAGGGGCCAGCCTTCTTTTTCTTTTCCTGATAACTCCTGCCTTCTGCTGAAGGCCTTCAAAGAGGCAGGGTGTGTGTATCCCCACGACTTCTGGTGCACCCTGGATAGTGCTACACCCTCAAGGGCTCACGACTGGTGAGTTTAAGAGTTGGCGACCCCGTGGGATTCCTGAGCTGGGTAAGTTTCTTCCTCTTTTTCCACTTACTTTGCGGCGGACTCTCTCCTCTTTCTCTCTTTCTCTCTTTCCTATCTGCCTTTCATGGCTCTCCTTCCTTCCAAGTCCCTCAATCCTCATTCTTCTTCGGTGGCGTAGTTGGTAGCATAATAAGCTTCTATGCCCAAGGTCGCGGGTTAAAACCCGGCCGAAGTCGTCAGATTTTTTAAGAGCGTTAAAAATCCCTCAGTATGCCTTCCTTCGGAATGGAAGAAAAGAACCTTCCACTAATTACACCTGTGTGACGCTAAATTATAGGTTCGATTTGACTGACCGTCTTAGGTTCCAACGTTCATCGCCAGGAGCGGACTGCGGTGGCATCTAGTAACCATGTTCAGAACTAGTTGGTCGTTTACGGTGGCATCTAGTAACCATGTTCAGAACTAGTTGGTCGTTTACGGTGGCGTTTGGTAGCAAAAGTTGGAACTACTTGAAAATTGAATGTCTGCTGTCCTTACTTGAATTTAAAGTACCAGATAACACACACTAATACGGCCATCACAATTAACGCCGGTTATCCGACAGATTCTACACACACCCAAAGTACACATGACCGCATTGTCACAGCCCCTAAACTAAGGAACCAACCAACCTCATTCTTTGCGATTTAAGGGCATTACTTTTTTCCTGTCCATTGTTTATTTTCTGTTCCTTTTTCTTTTTTGTTCATTCATTTCTTCTTCTACTATGTAAGTTAGTTGGTAAGCCAGTAGTTAATTTAGTTATAGGTTCCATGCCATTATCATTCACTATCACAATCACCCAAACCATTAGGGGCTGATAACCTAGATGTTAGGCCCATTAAAAGAACAATTATCGTCGTCATAAATGTATCATCATCAACAACAACAACGAATACTGAAGGTCACTTCGTGTGCTAGTCGCACCAAGCATTTGAATTTATTGTCGATTTAACATATTGATGTCTTGTACATCCTGTGCACAATACGACCTAATAGGTGAATAACCTCACTTGATATTCAAACGATCCTGAGAAATACAATTCAGCAGAAGAATACATATTTCAAGAACTTCTATGGAGATGGAATAACATAAATCATCCATACATTCATTCAACTTGTTTGCTGAGAGATGGCGCAGGGCCAAGTCAGAGATATTCGGAAATAACAAAAGGTACTCCAGAGAAGTAGACCGGAGACGTGAGGGTGTGTGAGAGAGATGGAAGAATTGGAACATATCAATAAGACCAAGAGTGTCTGTCCGAATTGAAGAGTTCTCAAGGAATGGGCGAGCAAATGACAAACGGACTATTCAACAGTGACACAGAATACTGCCAATAAATGAATAAATAAATAAATAAACCGTCTGGAATCACAAATTGACCCCCAAATTGGCAAATATCAAGCGGGATTTAGAAAAAACTCGCTCTTGCAGCGAACTGATTTTGAATTTCCAAACAATCTTGTCCATAAGACACTGCAGGAGTACCACAATGACTTGTTTAGACTTTCAAAAGGCCTATTACTCCATAGACCGAGACACGCTATTCCAAACTCAAGAGGAGATGAAAGTAGACATTAAAACTCAAACTCTCATCCGAGATACCCTCCTCACTACTACCGTCTCCAAGGTCAAGTTTATGGGAGAATTAACAGAGCCCTTTCCAATCAGAACCGGCGATGTCCTCTCGCCCATCCTATTCAATGTAGTTTTTGAGAAAATAATTCGTAGATGGGAAAGAGAAGTTAAAGGAATTCAACTAGGTAAAAAAGAGGAAAACATAACCCATATAAAATGCCTATCAATCGCCGATGACATCGCCATACTAACAAATACTAGAACAGAAGCACAACACACCTTAGAAAAAATCCACGAGTTCGTCACGAAAACCGGGCTTCAAATTTCGGATGAAAAAACGCAGTTTTTCGATACAAAATCCTCGGACAAACTCCCAATAAATACAAAATACGGAGAAATTTAGGAGAAATCGTGCATAGATCTGGCCTGAACACAAAGGCTAATGAAGAGTCTCAAAATTACAGAAAGCTTACAAACTTAGCTGGTCCCACTACAATAAAACATGCATCTCCACGGCTGCGAAATTACGACATTATAAAATGGTAGTCTTCCGGAAGCCTAAATCCATCAGAAAGTACAAGCACCAAGGGAATGGCCAAAATTAATGACATCGAAAAGCAAGAAAGGAACATTCTGAGAAAAATTTACGGCGCCGTTTTCAGAGATAATTTCTGGCAAATAAGACCCACGGAAGAATTATACAGAAATACTGAATCTATCACGACACTCGTCAGAAAAAGATGAGTGAAGTTCTTTACACATATCGCCAGAATGAACGACACAAGGCTGACTAAAAGAATATTCAACATAATTTCTACGTCGAAATTGGGTACTTCTTGGTACAAAGAAACTATGGAAGACTTACAACAATTACATATCACCATATAAGACATTCACGACCGCAGCATTTGTAGATTAAAAAGTCAGAAACCATAAATTAGAATTTAGATCACAACCTAAAGGAAATAGCCTAGGCGTAAATGGACAGATGAAGAGAAAAAGGCACACAGTGAACGGATGAAAGGTTTTAGGGAAGACAAATAGAAGAAAAGAGCCACCAACAAAAGCTAGATTTTTGTGTTTCAAGCGCTCTCCTTCAAGGGGAATGTACGCAAATAATAATAATAATGAGGGCGAGACCTACAAATACTTGGGCTTTCTTCAGCTTCGAGGGATCCGACACACACAAATTAAAGCCAATTTACAGAAGAAGTTCTTTAATCGAGTGGATATGGTTTTGAAATCATACTTGGATGCAGGAAAGAAGGTCAAAGCCCTTAACACCTGGGAAGTACCTGTACTTACGTATTCGTTCGGGATCGTTAAGTGGTCTAAGACAGATTTGGAGCAGATAGAACGGAGAGTGCGAGCACAGTATAGTATCTATACTGTGGTACGAGTGTCAATGACAAAATATCGGCTTCATCATCCAAAGGCAGCGATCGAGGGTATCACACTACCACGGAGCGATCAAGGGGTCATTGATCTCACAATCGCCCAAAGTAGGCAAGTGGAACGTCTGCGACAGTACTTCTTTGGCGCAAGAAATACTCCTCTCTATGAAGTCATTGTTGAAAGTGATAAGAGATTCACACCACTACGACTTGCAGACATGCAATATGACAAAAAAAGAGCACGTTACTTCGTTTGAACAGCGCCAGATGGCATGGTTACGAAAAGAACTGCATGGTGTACACCCTCACATGCTCAACCAACATCATGTCGACCGATCATTGTCGAACTTATGGTTGAAGCATGGTTCGCTCTTCAGTGAAACTGAGGGCTTTGCAATTGCGATACAGGATCGTGTCATTGCTACAATAAATTATAGAAAGCACATCCTTAAAGAGAATGTCGCAGATGCACCTCAGCGCTGGAAACCATCGATCATGTCATCGGTGGCTGCTCTACGCTGGCTGGTATAGAGTATACCAAGAGACACAATGATGTTGCTAAGATCTTACATCAAGAACTAGCTATAAAATCTGGTCTTCTGGATACGAGCATGGTGTACTACAATTACCAGCCTGCCAACGTGCTTGAAAATGAGGATTATAAGATGTATTGGGATAGACCTATTTTAACCGACCAGAAAATCTTGGCCAATCGACCTAATATTGTATATCTCAATAAGAGAAACCAAAAGGCCTACTTGATAGACGTTGCTGTCCCACTTAGCCAAAATATGCAAACTACCCAAGCTAAAAAAGATCAACAAGTACGCACCGTTGGCGGAAGAAGTACGAAAACTATGGGGCCTAAAATGCACGAGAATTTTGCCAGTGGTGTTGTTCCAAAGACGTTGGCAAAGGCGTTGGAGGAACTGCAAATGAAACACCTGATTGCCGGAATACAGGAGGCAGTGCTGCTGGATACGTGCCATATTGTCAGGTTATTTTTATCCCAGTAATAAGTTTACAGGATACTTGATTCCAAATCCGTATACTGTTAACTGATTTGTACCATAGGCTAATTATGAGAAATTAAAGATAATAATAATAATGAAAATGAAAATCCACAGCCTGCTTCCAGTCTCCGACCGGGTCAGGAATGGAATGAATGAAACCCCCATCTAGCGGCGAGGATATGGACTGTGCCGGCTGCCGAGACCTGACGCACTCCTCTGGGGCAATGATTAAATGAATGACAGATGAAATGAAATGATAGTGGAGAGTGTTGCTGGAATTAAATTTTTGACAGGGAAAACCGGAGTACCCGGAGAAAAACCTGTCTGCCTCCGTTTTGTCCAGCACAGATCTCACATGGAGTGACCAGGATTGAACCACGGACCCAGCGGTGAGGGGCCGGCGTGCTGCCGCCTAAGCCACGGAGGCTTCTTAATAATAATAATAATAAATAAATAAATAAATAAAATCTTGCTGTCGGAATTTTCGGATAAAGCTTTTTATTTATACCAATTGAGGTGTATAATGATGAAAATATACCCAAATGTCCTCCTCGTGGTGTAGCGGCTAGCTAGAAGTCCGGGTTCGATTCCCGGCTTTGCCAAGAAATTTAATTCTGGTCTGAGGGCTGGAACGGGATATACTCAACCTCGTGAGTCAGACTTCAGAAGAGGTGAGTTCGATTGTCACCTAAGCCAGCCTGGAAGTGGTTTTCCGTGGTTTCTCACTTCTACTTCAGGAAAAAGCCGGGATTGTTCCTTACTTAAGGCCGCGGGCACATCCTTCGCAATTCTAGTCTCAGATACAAGCACACACACTAATACAGCCATCTCAATAACACGGGTTATCCGACATATTCCACACATACACAAGTAAACGGGGCTACATGACCACGATGTTCCGTCTGTCTTTAAGGTAGTCAGCCTGGAGGCTGGTTGGATCCTCAAAAAGGACCACCCACAAAACCGAGGCATCACTATAATGAGGCGTACTAGGCAAGGTGAGGACTGAGGTAGTGCAGTACTAACCTTATGAGTAGAACCTTTCACAACATCCACAGGCACTGACTGTGCCCTGAGGCCATTACTCAGCACCACTCAAACCTCAGTAGCTTCTAGCCCAGTCATTTGGTGCTCAGAAGTGCCTGTTTCAAAAAAAAAAAAAAAAAAAAGGGTAGAAGGTTTCTCGACGGATTCTTATGTTTTTCGGTGTGCTGAATCCGAATCTGAAGTTTGCCAACAAAAAAAATGACGGCTTCACTGTGAAAATCGCAAAAAATCCTAAAAATTTCGGACTTTTTTCACAAAATCGCTTATAAGATGAAAAATATGCAACCTAGTGAATTTCTCATTATTTACAAAATTAAAGTAGACAAAATTTCTTTCAAAATGCACTGGGCACTTTTAGTTTTTGAGTGCAGGGTATCGCCGCTAGAGCGCGCTGAAAAAGAGCGGCGTTTTGGCACTTAGGCAAAAACGAGAGAAACTCAGCCCTAACTAGGCCCAGACACTTTCTATTCGTGTTTCCTCTATTAATACGTGTTTTATTCATGTTCTATGCTGGTAACATGATTGAAAGTTCGTTGGAAAAAAAATTGATAAATTAATATATTCAAGTTAAGTCCATCTGAACTTATCCACCTAATGGTAAAGTGTGAAAGTGATGAGGTGAGTAATGTAAAACAGTTTTTGTGATTTTTCACTCAACATCTCACCATGTCACACATATCTCACACATTCCTAATAGCCCAGTCAAATGGTAGTCTTGACCAAAAAAAATTAGGGTAGAAGGTTTCTCGACGGATTCTTATGTTTATCGGTGAGCTGAATCTGAATCTGAAGTTTGCCAACAACAAAAATGACGGCTTCAAGTGAAAATAGCAGAAAAAACTAAAAATTTCGGACTATTTTCCCAAAATCGCTTATAAGTTGAAAAGTATGCTTCCTAGTGAATTTCTCATTAGTTACAAAATTAAAGTAGCCAACATTTCCTTCAAAATTCACTGGTCACTTTTAATTTTTGAGTGCAGGGCACCGCCGCTAGAGCGCGCTGAAAAAGAGCAACTTTTTGGCACTTAGGCAAAAACGAGAGAAACTCAGCCCAACTAGCCCCAGACGCTTTCTTATCATGTTTCCTCCATGAATACGTGTTTTATTCATGCTCTATGGTGGTTACAAGATTACGAAGCCCTTGAAAAACATTGCCCACGGAGTGGTAGGAATTCATAAAGGACCGATCAAGCCATTTTATTATTTATTTAAAAATTAAATTAAATGAATATAATGAAAAGGAATGTAATTGCAATTAACTATTATTACATTACAATTGATTTCAATTCTTTAATTGAGCTTCCTCCTTTTTGGCCTTGATGGAGCAGCCTCCGGTTACCGATCAGAAGGTCCCGGTTGATCGCTACCGGTCGGTAACTCCACTGGAAAAGGAATTGTACAAATTATTGTCCACAATACTTTCAGGTGTCGAGTTGGAAAACTGTTCGAAACCCAGTGAAATAGGGTGTATTACAAACAGGCAGTTTACCTTCTGCTCAAGTCTCCGATATCGTCGTTGGTGATTCGACCGAGATGGAATCGTCAGGATCCTCGGATAACTCTAAAAAAGAAATCGTACGAATACATTAGAGGGTGAAGTAAGCAGACCGCATTGGAATAAGGTGGTGTACAAACATGCTATTTACCTTGTGCTGATGTATCCAGGATTGTAGGTGGTGACTCAACCGGAGAAGGGTCATCAGGGTCACCTTCATTGTCGATGTCGCATGAGTTGTCAAGGTTCAGACAGTTTCCCTCGCAGATGGTACAAAGCCTAGAGCAATATAGACCCACACGTCGAAAACCGCAGGTTCTTCGAGAGTCGCCTTTGCATTTGCAAGAGACCTTGCAGAGAAGCTTGTCAGGAGCTGGGGCCTTTGCTGTTCTCGTGGGGGTGAGGCCGTTCCTCGATGACTTCCACCCCCACTGTTCTGGGTTGAGCTGATTGTCAGCCACTGCTGGATCTGGTGGTAAACTCGCAGAAAGTGCTCACGGGCTGCAGCTTCAGTGGGAGGGATCGGGGCCATGTTTCCGGTGACTTTATATGCTGTACTGAGGTACAGCTTTCGTTTAGACGAGTGGTATGGTGGTCACCACCATATAAGGCCACTAGAAATTTTTCGCCAGCATTCACTAGCTCCTCGACTTGTGCTGTGGGTCCATGTAATGCTCATGGTAGTTTACAAGATCTGGGTTCTTCTTGAGGGTCTTCAAGAATTTCGTCTTACTCTGGTTGAACATGGCGGATGTGGAGTCACAACCACTGACAGCGTGGAGGAATAAAATATGATGGCTCAGGGGCTCCTCTAGCGAGCTGCCAGGGCTATATAGCGTCAGTGGTACTTTTCTTTTCCTGGTTTCAGGAAGAACACGTTAGGAGAAGTGCGGATGCCTATCATGATGACGAGAAGGTCAACAACATCTTCTCCCACCACTGCAACTGTGCCATGCGTGTAAGCTATGGATTGAGCCGTTCTTATGATCAGGGCATCAGCATCCTCAATGGCTTGTCGTAATTCAATCCCTGCCTCACTCAGAGGAGCTCTGTGAATCTACTCTTGTTCTTGTCGTTTGAAAGAAAGTTCGAGTTTGATCATCCAGAGGCTCCTCACAAATTGCACATTCACGACGCAACATTTTCGTCCCTCACATATTCACTAATATTAACATTAGTTCACATGAAAACACTGAACGAACGGCAGAAATCCGAAGAAGAACGCTTAGCAGTCCCACGAGGAGGAGAGAGCAAACTAAACTAAACCCGAATGGCAGAGGAGTTGGCCGGAGGCATGTAGGGGGACCTGTCAAGGACAGAGTGTCGGCAAAAAAGGGACCCTTCCTATTGAGGGCTTGAGGGTGAACATTTCACACAAAGGGGAAACGACTCCGGTTTCACACTAACAATATATTAAATATATCTCTTTAGGAATGTGTGAGATATGTGTGACATGGTGAGATGTTGAGTGAAAATCACAAAAACTGTTTTACATTACTCACCTCATCACTTTCACACTTTACCATTAGGTGGATAAGTACAGATGACTTAACTTGAATATATTAATTTATCAATTTTTTTTCCAACGAACTTTCAGTCATGATACCACCATAGAACATGAATAAAACACGTATTAATGGAGGAAACACGATTAGAAAGTGTCTGGGGCTAGTTAGGGCTGAGTTTCTCTCGTTTTTGCCTAAGTGCCAAAACGTCGCTCTTTTTCAGCGCGCTCTAGCGGCGATACCCTGCACTCAAAAACTTAAAGTGCCCAGTGCATTTTGAAAGAAATTTTGTCTACTTTAATTTTGTAAATAATGAGAAATTCACTAGGTTGCATATTTTTTTAACTTATAAGCGATTTTGTGAAAAAAAAAACGAAATTTTTAGGATTTTTGGCGATTTTCACTGTGAAGCCGTCATTTTTTTTGTTGGCAAACGTCAGATTCGGATTCAGCACTCCGAAAAACATAAGAATCCGTCGAGAAACCTTCTATCCTAATTTTTTTTGGTCAAAACTACCATATGACTGGGCTATTCCTTATAATCACAGCCATGAATAAGACTGAGACATTGGTGAAAAGCCACATTTTACTCTAGCCTGTGCCAACAGACAAATGCAAATGCACTGCATTCATCAAGATGTGGTCAACAACTTCTATAAATGAATCAACAACATCGTGTAAATATTCGTGATTTTACCACCAGATGGTAGCGTTTATCGTCTTAAAAACGTATACCCAAGGGAAATGAACAAGTTCACTCATTGAAGATTATTGTTGTTTTAAGAGGCGGAATAGCGAGGCCACCTACCCCCTAAGTTCACTGAACTGGTGTGATAAACCCGTCTCTAGTGCTAGGGTGTGTCGGCAGTAAAAGTTAATTTAAGCACTGCGGATTTAGACGAGTCTCCTCTCGTACTTACAACATTCTTTGTTCTGAAAAGATCTTGAAGCTAACAATGGAAATGAACGTCAGTTAGTGTTGCCCTTGTCTGGAAGCCGAGTGATAGCGTTACTGTCTGATGGTAGTGGATTAGTTATTTGTGGTGTAACTGTAACTGCATTTCTTATATTGATCTTTTTGTAAATATACTTTCTGTATCAAGTATAATCTTTACGATTGCTTTTTTTTAGCCTATTTTCAATTTATGAAAAAATAGTCTTATGAGATCACCTTTTGTCCGTGTGTGTGTGTGTGTGTGTGTGTGTGTCAGTGTGATGTGCATGTGCCCCCCTAATAACTTTTAAACGGCTGGAGCGATTTCAATGATACTCGGTAAGGTCATAGCACCATTTCGGCTAACCCCAACCGTTCCCTTCAAATTTTATTACGTCTCACCAATCCAACATGGCGGCTGTGCGAAATATTTCACCAGCATTCAATATAGGCCTATATTTATTTATTTAATAAATATTAGATACAACCATGAAAGGTCATTTTACACTAATATTTTAACAATTTCAAATAATATTAACAAAAACAACAACAATAACAGGTAAAAATTGGCAGTGAAGGCAGCAAGGGACAAATCTCGGGAAAGACGCAGGGAATGATTGGGGTAGTGGGTGATTAGGAGGGTGAGGGGGTAGGAATTGAGGATGAAAGGGATCTTCTAATGTTATATTTGAATGTTCGATAGGGAGAGAATATGTCAATATTTGGAAGGGAGTTGCTAAGGGTAGGTAGACGGTGGAAATAGAGCGCTTCTGTACTTCAAGACGTGGGCGAGGTATGTGGTGTAAATGGTTCTGACGTGTTGAGCGGGAGGGAACATGGAGTGGGAAGTAGCTTAAGAGCATGTTACATTTTGTGTAACCATTCATAATTTTACGTCAGTAAATTGTAGACGGCTTCTCACGTCGAGTACATTGAGCTGATTTAGAATATCGGATTTGGCAAAGTGCCTTAGTGAAGGATTGCGAGCTTTGACTATTGATATGAAGAAATTAAAGACACTGTTCAATTTAAAAATATTGGTTATAGCCGAAGTAGACCAAATTGGAGAAGAGAAATCTAGGATAGGGAGAACATAAAAATGTGATGAAGTATAATTTAAGTGCAGTGAGGTCTTTAATTTCTGTGAATCATTATAGAATGCCGAGACTGCTCATTGCACGAGATTTGATATGGTAAATGTGGGGAGAGAATGTCAGTTTATCATCGTGAAATCTCTTACCTGAGAAATCGTATCCAATTTATTCCCACATATTTTATAGTCCGCTTGATTTCCAGATTTCAGTAGTGAGAAAGACACATTGAAGCACTTTTTGGGATTTGGAGATAACCTCCATTTGTTGAACCAATCAGTACATGTATTCACTGCTTCCTGGAGCTCAGCGTGGTCGTCATAACTGGAATTTTTTCTGAATATCTTGAGGTCATCAGCGTACAGAAGAAGGGAACACGGAGAATTTTGCACGCATGTGTTTATATCGTCCATATACAGCACGAAGAGAAGGGGTCCCAGGATACTGCCCTGAGTTACTCCTGATAAGACTGAGAGCCAGGACGATACAGACCCTGGAAGCACTACCCGTTGTTGCCTATTGGACAGGAAGCTTTGTATTAGGGATAGGAAGGATCCATGTACGTTGTATCGTGAAGCAAGCTTGTGGAGGAAAAGGAAATGGTTCACGGAATCAAATGCTTTGGCCAGGTCAACGTAGATTACATCTAGCTGAGATTTTTGATCTATTGCAGAAATTATGTGATGATTCAGAACAGTCAGATTTCTTAAACATGATTTTCCAGGGACGAAGCCAAGTTGTTCTTCTGAGAGGTGTGGTTTGGTGAAAGCGAAGAGACGGCAATGTATTATTCTTTCGAAGACTGAAGAGAGTATAGGGACGATAGATATAGGTCTGTATGAGGAAATTTCGTGCTTGCTGCCCGATTTAAAGACAGGTGTGACATCAGCTCTTTTCCATGAGTCAAGAAAAGTGCCGGAAGTCATGCAGCAGTTGAGTATTATGGACAAGGGGATGCTGAGAGATGCAGAGGTGTTTTTCAGGAATATAGGGCTTATGTCTGATGGTCCGGTAGATCGCTTTGCCGGCAGATTTTTAAAATATTTTGGATTTCATCGGGGGTCGTTGAAATTTGAGACAGTGAATCAGAACAGACGCTAGTAAGTTGAAGGGGGCTGGGGATTGGTACGGGAACTGAAAAGGTTGAGTGAAACGATTACCGATATCACCCTTAAATTATTTACGGTGATGAAGGGCACTAATACCAGTCGCCAAGTTCGTTTTGTACTTTACAGGTTTCTGATGGTTACATAACCTTCAAAAACCTGTAAATTACAAAACGAACATGGCTACCAAGCGAAGTTGAAACATTTTAATAGTCTTTTCTCGCGATTCAACCATCTGAGCGCAGTGAAATGTGGTACAGTAAATGATTATATATATTGTAATGCACTGGCATCTAATTTAGTTAACTTGTTTACATAACCTCAAGATGGCGACTGTGCAAAATCTTAAAATTAAGCTTTTATTTCTTGTGTCGTAATCATGCGATCGAAGTGAAAGTTTGAATAATGAAGCTACGCATTAATTTTTCTTCAATGGTACATAACTTCATGGCCTATACATATAACAATCCAAAATGGCGACAATCCGAAATATTTAGACAGTTCTCTGTATCTACGAATCTTTTACAGCAATCAAACTGAATTCTTTTATGATCATAGAGGCTATGAACATAAGTTCAACTATAGGACTTTCAGTAACCTGGTGAGCACAAATCCAACATGGCGGCGACGCGAAGTATAAATATTTAAATGGACGTTTCTCGCGATTTAACCATCCGAGTGCAATGAAACATTGTACGGTAAATGCTTTTACAAATGTTAATCCACTGGCATCTAATTTATTTCAATTGGTTTTCATAACCACAAGATGGCCGCTGTGTAAAATTGTAAAATCTCGTTTTTACTTATTGTGTCCTGATCATGCGATTGAAGTTTGAATACCACACTTGGCGGCTTCGGTGGCGTAGTCGGTAGCATACTGAGCTTCTATGCCCAAGATCGCGGGTTCAAATCCAGCCGAAGTCGTCGGATTTTTTAAGAGCGTTAAAATCCCTCAGTATGCCTTCCTTCGGAGGGGAAGTAAAGCCGGCGGTCTCATGTCGTAGATTTATGGCATGTTAAAGAACCTTCTACTAATTACACCTGTGTGAAGCTAAATTGTATAGGTTAAGAATGTAATCAACGCTCTTGGGTTCCTACGTTCGTTGCCAAGAGCCGACTGCGGTGAAGTCTGGTAGCTAAGTTCTGAACAAGTAGTCGTTGACAGTGGCGTTTGGCGGCAAAAGTAGGAACTATTGAAAATTGATCGTCTGCTGTCCTAACTTGAATTAAGACAGATAACACACACTAATACAGTCATCACAATTAACACCGGTTATCAGACAGATTCTACTACATCCAAAGTACACGGGGCTACATGACCGCGTTGTCACAGCCCCTAAACTTAAGAACCAACCTACCAACCTTGAATGCCACACGTACACAATAATTTCCATGTAATAACATAAATAAAAATCCAACATGACAACCATCTGAATGAAATATTTAGATGCTTCTCAATATCTACGATTCTATTAAAACCATCAAACTGAATTTCTTTTATGTTGATAGAGGCAATTAACTCGAGTAGGATATATGAAAATAGGCTGTATAGTTCTTCACGGAACTACTTGTTTTCTTAATATTCTTATATTCTTACACGAGGTATTTGACCAGATTTAACCATTGAAATTAATCAATTTTGGGAAATTTTGAACAGTTAAGGAAAAAGTTATATATTTTTACTTTGACCAGTTAATATTTAATCCTCTATCACTTTGATCAGTTAATGCTTTCAGCCAATAATCTTAACTTTGATCAGTTAATGTTTTCAGTCAGTACGTAATCTTAACTTTGATCAGTTAATGTTTTCAGTCAATACGTAATCTTAACTTTGATCAGTTAATGTTTTCAGTCAATACGTAATCTTAACTTTGATCAGTTAATGTTTTCAGTCAATGCGTAATCTTAACTTTGATCAGTTAATGGCTCAGTCAATACGTAATCTTAACTTTGATCAGTTAATGTTTTCAGTCAATAATCTTAACTTTGATCAGTTAATGTTCTCAGTCAATAATCTTAAGTTTGATCAGTTAATGTTTTCAGCCAATAATCTTAACGTTGATCAGTTAATGTTTTCAACCAATATTCCTAACTTTGATCACTTAATGTTTTCAGCCAATAATCTTAACTTTGATCAGTTAATGTTTTCAACCAATAATCTTAACTTTGATCAATTAATGTTTTCAACCAATAATCTTAACTTTGGTCAGTTAATGTTTTCAACCAATAATCTTAACTTTGATCAATTAATGTTTTCTACCAATAATCTTAACCTTGATCAGTTAATGCTTTCAGTCAATAATCTTAACTTTGATCAGTTAATGTTTTAAACAAATAATCTTAACTTTGATCAGCTAATTTTTCAGCAAATAATCTTAACCAAAATCAGTTAATGTTTTCAGTCAATAATCTTAACTTTGATCAGTTAATGTTTTAAACAAATAATCTTAACTTTGATCAGCTAATTTTTCAGCAAATAATCTTAACCAAAATCAGTTAATGTTTTAAGCCAATAATCTTAACATTGATCAGTTAATGCTTTCAGCCAATAATCTTAACTTTGATCAGTTAATGTTTTCAGCCAATAATCTTAACTTTGATCAGTTAATGTTTTCAGCCAATAATATTAACTTTGATCAGTTAATGTTTTCAACCAATAATCTTAACTTTGGTCAGTTAATGTTTTCAACCAATAATCTTAACTTTGATCAGTTAATGTTTTCAACCAATATTCTTAACCTTGATCAGTTAATGCTTTCAGTCAATGATCTTAACTTTGATCAGTTAATGTTTTCAACCAATAATCTTAACTTTGATCACTTAATGTTTTCAGCCAATATTCTTAACCTTGATCAGTTAATGTTTTCAGCCAATAATCTTAACCTTGATCAGTTAATGTTTTCAGCCAATAATCTTAACTTAGATCAGTTAATGTTTTCAGCCAATAATCTTAACTTTGATCGGTTAATGTTTTCAACCAATATTCTTATCCTTGATCAGTTAATGCTTTCAGTCAATAATCTTAACTTTGTTCAGTTAATGTTTTCAACCAATAATCTTAACTTTGATCAGTTAATATTTTCAGCCAATATTCTTAACCTTGATCAGTTAATGTTTTCAGCCAATAATCTTAACCTTGATCAGTTAATATTTTCAGCCAATATTCTTAACCTTGATCAGTTAATGTTTTCAGCCAATATTCTTAACCTTGATCAGTTAATGTTTTCAGCCAATAATCTTAACTTAGATCAGTTAATGTTTTCAGCCAATATTCTTAACCTTGATCAGTTAATGTTTTCAACCAATAATCTTAACTTTGATCAGTTAATGTTTTCAGCCAATATTCTTAACCTTGATCAGTTAATGTTTTCAGCCAATAATCTTAACTTAGATCAGTTAATGTTTTCAGCCAATATTCTTAACCTTGATCAGTTAATGTTTTCAACCAATAATCTTAACTTTGATCACTTAATGTTTTCAGCCAATAATCTTATCCTTGATCAGTTAATGTTTTCAGCCAATAATCTTAACTTAGATCAGTTAATGTTTTCAGCCAATATTCCTAACTTTGATCAGTTAATGTTTTAAGTCAATATTCTTAACTTTGATCAGTTAATGTTTTCAGCCATTATTCCTAACTTTGATCAGTTAATGTTTTAAGTCAATAATCTTTACTTTGATCAGTTAATGTTTCAAGCCAATAATCTTAACCTTGATCAGTTAATGTTTTCAGCCAATTATCTTAACTTTGATCAGTTAATGTTTTAAGTCAATACGTAATCTTAGCTTTGATCAGTTAATGTTTTCAGTCAATACGTAATCTTAACTTTGATCAGTTAATGTTTTCAGTCAATGCGTAATCTTAACTTTGATCAGTTAATGGTTCAGTCAATACGTAATCTTAACTTTGATCAGTTAATGTTTTCAGTCAATAATCTTAACTTTGATCAGTTAATGTTCTCAGTCAATAATCTTAAGTTTGATCAGTTAATGTTTTCAGCCAATAATCTTAACGTTGATCAGTTAATGTTTTCAACCAATATTCCTAACTTTGATCACTTAATGTTTTCAGCCAATAATCTTAACTTTGATCAGTTAATGTTTTCAACCAATAATCTTAACTTTGATCAATTAATGTTTTCAACCAATAATCTTAACCTTGATCAGTTAATGCTTTCAGTCAATAATCTTAACTTTGATCAGTTAATGTTTTAAACAAATAATCTTAACTTTGATCAGTTAATTTTTCAGCAAATAATCTTAACCAAGATCAGTTAATGTTTTCAGCCAATAATCTTAACTTTGATCAGTTAATGTTCTCAGCCAATAAACTTAACCTTGATCAGTTAATGTTTTCAGCCAATAATCTTAACTTTGATCAGTTAATGTTTTCAACCAATAATCTTAACTTTGATCAGTTAATGTTTTAAGCCAATAATCTTAACTTTGATCAGTTAATGGTTCAGTCAATACGTAATCTTAACTTTGATCAGTTAATGCTTTCAGCCAATAATCTTAACTTTGATCAGTTAATGTTTTCAGCCAATAATCTTAACTTTGATCAGTTAATGTTTTCAGCCAATAATATTAACTTTGATCAGTTAATGTTTTCAACCAATAATTTTAACTTTGGTCAGTTAATGTTTTCAACCAATAATCTTAACTTTGATCAGTTAATGTTTTCAACCAATATTCTTAACCTTGATCAGTTAATGCTTTCAGTCAATGATCTTAACTTTGATCAGTTAATGTTTTCAACCAATAATCTTAACTTTGATCACTTAATGTTTTCAGCCAATATTCTTAACCTTGATCAGTTAATGTTTTCAGCCAATAATCTTAACCTTGATCAGTTAATGTTTTCAGCCAATAATCTTAACTTAGATCAGTTAATGTTTTCAGCCAATAATCTTAACTTTGATCGGTTAATGTTTTCAACCAATATTCTTATCCTTGATCAGTTAATGCTTTCAGTCAATAATCTTAACTTTGATCAGTTAATGTTTTCAACCAATAATCTTAACTTTGATCAGTTAATATTTTCAGCCAATATTCTTAACCTTGATCAGTTAATGTTTTCAGCCAATAATCTTAACCTTGATCAGTTAATGTTTTCAGCCAATATTCCTAACTTTGATCAGTTAATGTTTTAAGTCAATATTCTTAACTTTGATCAGTTAATGTTTTCAGCCATTATTCCTAACTTTGATCAGTTAATGTTTTAAGTCAATAATCTTAACTTTGATCAGTTAATGTTTCAAGCCAATAATCTTAACCTTGATCAGTTAATGTTTTCAGCCAATTATCTTAACTTTGATCAGTTAATGTTTTAAGTCAATATTCTTAACTTTGATCAGTTAATGTTTTAAGCCAATAATCTTAACTGTGATCAGTTCATGTTTTAAGACAGTAATCTTAACTTTGATCAGTTAATGTTTCAAGGCAATAATCTTAACTGTGGTCAGTTAATGTTTTAAGCCAATAATCTTAACTTTGATCAGATAATGTTTTAAGCCAATAATCTTAACTTTGATCAGTTAATGTTTCAAGCCAACAATCTTAACCAATAATCTTAACTTTGATCAGTTAATGTTTCCAGTCAATAGTTTAACTTTGATCAGTTGATATTGACTGATCATTTCCAATCATTAACTTAGCTGATCATTTTCAGTCATCAACTTTAACTTTGATCAGTTAATATGTTTTGGCTAACTCTCCAGCTAAAACTGTTCAAATTAGGCATTGCATCCACCTGAACGTCCCATCTTCAATATTATATCAATATTAGCGTTACAGACTTTACCAAATCAAAGTCATCAAACAGCTAGAGCTGACCTCATTTTGTATCCATACCTATGTTTGTGTCGTAAACAACATTCTTGGGTTGCGTGTCCATGTGGAAGAGGCCTCCCCTTCTTGAAAGTTCTTTGCTCTCGCCATTGTTGCGTGCGGTATTATGGATGGGCTGCTCGCCCACGCTAACTGAATATCAAGTAGGGATTTATCGGAGCTCCCGCTACTTTAATCGATAGTGGACGAGCTTCTTGGCGTTATCTTGCGGCCTCGTTACTCTAACCTCGTAGATGGGATCAAGGGAGGAAGCGTTCCATCAGCCTGCCTGCCTGTCTCACCTTTACCCCTCTCAAGAGGGATCACTTAGAAAATAGAGGTTCTTGCTCTTGGGATTCGCGATAGTTGCGAAATGTGTCCCATCCTCGACAATCAATATGACTTCGATGTACCGTTTATTTTCTTTGTTTATATATGTTTTGTTTATACATTTTAATGTTTGTTTATTTGTTTGTTTATCTGTTTGTCTATTTGTTTATCTGTTTATTTGTATGGTTATATATTTGTTTATATGGTTATCAATTTGTTTATCTATTTGTTTATTTGTTAATCTGTTTGTTTGTTTATTTGTTTATCTGTTTGTTTATATGGTTATCTATTTGTTTATATGTTTGTTTATTTGTTAATCTGTTTGTTCGTTTATCTGTGTGTTTATTTTTTATCTGTTTTTATATGGTTATCTATTTGTTTATCTGTTTGTTTATATGGTTACCTATTTGTTTATCTGTTTGTTTATTTGTTAAACTGTTTGTTCGTTTAACTGTTTGTTTATTTGTTTATCTGTTTGTTTATATGGTTATCTACTTGTGTATCTGTTTGTTTATTTGTTAATCTGTTAGTTTGTTTATCTGTTTATTTATTTGTGTGTTTATCTGATTGTTTTATCTGTTTGTTTATATGTTTGTTGGTTTGTTTGTTTATCTGTTCGTTTATTTGTTTTTATCTGTTTGTTTATTTGTTTATTTGTTTGTTTATTTGTTTGTTTATATGTGTGTTTATGTGTTTGTTTATATGTTTGTATATTTGTTTGTTTATCTGTTTGTATATATGTTTGTTTATTTGTTTGTTTATATGTTGCTTGTGTGTTTATGTGTTTGTTTATCTGTTTGTTTATTTGTTTGTTTATCTGTTTGCTTGTGTGTTTATGTGTTTGTTTATGTGTTTGTATATTTGTTTGTTGATATGTTTATCTGTTTGCTTGTGTGTTTATCTGTTTGTTTATTTTTTGTTTATTTGTATATCAGTTTCTTTATTTGTTTGTTTATATGTTTGTTTATTTGTTTGTTTATATGTTGCTTGTGTGTTTATGTGTTTGTTTATCTGTTTGTATATTTGTTTGTTTATCTCTTTGTATATTTGTTTGTTTATAAGTTTGTTTATTTGTTTGTTTATATGTTGCTTGTGTGTTTATGTGTTTGATTATGTGTTTGTATATTTGTTTGTTATTTGTTTGCTTATCTGTTTGTTTATTTGTTTGTTGATATGTTTATCTGTTTCCTTGTGTGTTTATCTGTTTGCTTGTGTGTTTATGTGTTTGTTTGCGTGTTTGTATATTTGTTTGTTGATATGTTTATCTGTTTGTTTATCTGTTCGTTTATATGTTAGTTTTTTGTTTGTTTATCTGTTTGTTTTTGTTTTGTTTATCTGTTTGTTTATATGTTTGTTTACCTGTTTATTTATCTGTTTGTCTGTTTATCTGTTTATTTGTTCGTTTTATCTGTTTGTTTGAAAACCGGAATGTAATAAGTGTTATTAAAATGGAACATAGGCTGATGTCTAGGAACACACACTATGTATTGGACAACATACACAATATCACGGCGACAGCAGACAGATTACACTATTAGGGAGTCTACAGATCTCTAATGTTCAGGCACCTGTCCCAACCCTGAACAATTTTCTATACCCTCCGTGAAGGAGGACGCTAATTACTGAAAAAAAATTACTGTTTCACGGCCTCACGAACCACTGTGAAACGCTTACCGTTCAGGAACGTCTTCAATGGACCAATCACGAGATACTTGTAAGGAGAATGATCGAGGCTGTAAGAAAGACTATCGGCAATTATTTTACAACATTTTAAAAATTCATCAAAAATATGTGATAAGACACACACACACACTACTGCAGACGTCTCAATTTATTTATTTATCGTATGGCTTTTAGTGCCGGGAGTGTCCGAGGACATGTTCGGCTCGCCTGAGTCTGTAGCTGCTTCCAGCGGACACCCTAAAGGGTGAGCTACAAGTTCCGTTCAATTTCAAGTAGTTCCAACTTTCACCACCAGATATCAATGATACCTAGTGGCGAACGTCTCAATAACACAGGTTATCAGTAGATTCCACACCCATCCAAGTATACGGGGTTACATAACCACGATGTCGCAAAGTCTCTATTAGGCATTGCATACACCCGAACGACCCATTTTCAATATTATACCAATACTAGCGTTACAGACTTTACCAAATCAAAGTCTTCAAACAGCTAAAGCTGACCTCATTTTGTATCCATACCTACTTTTAACTCAAAAATAGGCGCTACAAAAACTCAAAAATAACATAAAAACACTCAAAAACAATTTAATATTTCACACTGTCTTGTTCTCTAACAACAAGGAATCACTTTAATCATCTAACAAAATCAATATATAAGGGTCCACTGAACCTATCATATAGGTTTCACTTCCATAAAGAATCCAAGAATGATTATTTATCTGAGCCCCTGACGGCTCCATTAGTACTTCATAACTTCACTTATTACATTCAACAACCACCACAGCTAGGTGTCTCAGGACTTCAAATAAGGTACCATCCCGGCATTTGCATGTAGGCAGCGTTGAACAACAGGGAGAACAACCACGCTCGGGATGGCCGCTATTAAGGCCAAGAATAGAACCACAAATTTTCATACTAATTGCAGCTTCCCCATCACAGGCGTTGCATGGCTAGGCCATTGGGGTGTACCGGACACATTTTCTTATCTTGAAATCCGAATGGAGTCGACCGTGTAAAAATCGATTCCGATAGGTCAACCACAGATAACGTAGATTCATTTCCTGCGGCTACGGTGGCGTAGTTGGTAGCATGCTGAGCTTCTATGCCCAGGATCGCGGGTTCAAACCCGGCCGAAGTCGTTGGATTTTTTAAGAGCGTTAAAAACCCTCAGAAGTAAAGCGGCGGTTCCATATCAATGATTTATGGCATGATTAAGAACCTTCCACTAATGACTCTTATGTGAAGCTAAATTATAGGTTATATTTGTCTAACAGTCTTAGGTTCCAACGTTCGTCCCCAAGAGCCTACTGCGGTGACATCTAGTAACAAAGTTCAGAACTAGTTGGTCGTTGACGGTGGCGATTGGTAGCAAATGTTGGAACTACTTGAAATCCAATGTCTGCAGTCCTTACTCGAATTAAAAACAGATACACACACTAATACAGTCATCACAATTAACACCGGTTATCAGACACATTCTACACACACCCAAAGTACACGGGGCTACATGACCGCGTTGTCGCAGCCCCTAAACTGAGGAACCAACAAACCAGCCTTCGGAATCCTTTGTAATGGAGGAAGTGCATTAGAATGTTTGTGACATTCGACGATAGACTAACAGATTTACTGAAGGTTTCCTAAGGCTTCGCTGTAATACTGTTTTGATACTGGCCAGTGCAGTTGATGATTTTTGTTGTTGAATCATTTATGGACTTAGAGACATCGTGGCCATGATGCCCCGTCTACTTGGGTACAAGCAGCACAGGCCTGTGGGGAGGGAGGGGTAAATTGGACGGTAGCCCTGAAGCCTAGAGATGGCTTTGTCTTTATCGCGTATCCTGGACATGGGACCGCCGGCTTTACTTCCCCTCCGAAGGAAGGCATACTGAGGGATTTTTAACGCTCTTAAAAATCCGATGACTTCGGCTGGGTTTGATCACGCGATCTTGGGCATTAAAGCTCTGCATGCTACCAACTACGCCACCGAAGCCGCTCATAGTGTTTATAGTGAATGTTACAGTATTTGGGTGCCTGTATTCGTAAATGGGTTTTGTTTCTGTGTAAGCGGTTATTTGTTGACTTTGACGCAACATTTTTGTCACATTCTAGTGTTTTTGCTCGGTGTTTGACTCTTCACTATGGCCAAAAAATACAATTCTGTTTTTTAAACTGTTTTTGAAGCATTTTCCGGGCGTGATGGAACCCAGCAAAGGTCAATTCTTTTGCATTTTGTACTGTTTGTCGATGTAATACTTTTTATATCACATGGTGGAAAAAGTGATATTTCGAAATACGTCACAACAAAGAAGCACCTTGAAAATGTTAAGTGTAGCAAAATATATATATATTATTATTATTATTATTATTATTATTATTATAGTCGCCTCCGTAGCGTAGCGGTCAGCATGGTTACTGCCACCCCGGAGGTCCTGGGTTCGATTCCCGGCTCTGCCACGAAATTTGAAAAGTGGTATGAGGACTGGGACGGGGTCTACTCAGCCTCGGGTGGCCCAAATGAGTAGAGGGGGTTCGATTCCCACCTCAGTCATCCTCGAAGTGGTTTTCCGTGGTTTCCCACTTCGTCTTCGGGCAAATGCCGGGATGGTTCCTACTGTAAGGCCACGGCCGCCTCCTTCCCACTTCCTTGCCTAACCGTCCCAATCTTCCCATCCCTTCGTCAGGCCCCCTGTTCGCTTTGCAGGTGAGGCCGCCTGGTCGTAGTGCTGGGCACACACCCCAGTTGTATCCCTGACTCAGAGTCTCAAGCTCCAGGACACTGCCCTCAGTGGTGGTAGAGGTGGGATCCCTCGCTTAGTCCGTGGGAAAAGCCGATCCTGGAGGGTAAAACGATAGTGAAAAAAGTGAATATTATTATTATTATTGTTATTATTATTAGTATTATTATTATTTGTGTTCATTCCCTTTTAAGGAGAGTGCTAAAACACAAAAATCTAGCTTTTGTTGGTGGCTCTTTTCTTCTTTTTATCTTCCCAAAAACCTTTCATCCGTTCACTGTGCGTCTTTCTCTCTTTATCTGTTCATTTGCGCCTACAGTATATCTTTTGGGTTGTGATCTAAATTCAAATTTCTGGTTTTCGATTTTTTGTCTACAAATGCTGCGGTCATGGATGCCTTCTATGGTGATATGTAAAATTCCACAGCCTGCTTCCAGTCTCCGACCGGGTCAGGAATGGAATGAATGAAGCCCCCATCTAGCGGCGAGGATATGAACTGTGCCGGCTGCCGTTCCTGACGCACTCCTCTGGGGCAATGATTAAATGAATGACAGATGAAATGAAATTGTAAATCTTCCATAGTTTCTTTGTACCAAGAGATACCCAATTTCGACGTAGAAATTATGTTGATTTATATACATTAAAAGTGAAAGTGATGGAATAATAAATGCCGAATGCCTATTTACATCATTCATCTTGAAGCATAGTTTGCCAATTAATTGAGCTTATATGCACTATTTACATCTGCGGAATTTTCCTGATTTTAATATCAAAATCTCCTGATATTTAGTTTTGTAAGGTTGGCAGGTATGCAACTATATTTTAAACACTTATACACAAGTGAGGTTTTTTTCTGATCAATTCATCCACGGACTCTGCGAGGTCTCATTCTTCTACCGTCGCAAGTACTGGTGTCTGGGAATTGAACATACTTCGTCAGCAGATACCTATCACCATCACCAGTTGTATCTGCTAACATTGATCTAATTAAGGACGGGTCAGGGAAGGGATTTTGGAAGAAAGTCGGCCGTGGATCTATTGAAAAGAACTGTCCCGGCATTTGCCTGGTGGTGAAAATGGGAAATCACGAAAACCATTTTCAGGACGGCCGAGGTGGGATTTGATCCTACGCTCTCCCGATACCAGCGAGGCATGAGGTAGAGCGTTAGCGCTCTCGGCCGGTTTGAATAATACAGATGTGTGCAAATTAATAGAATCAAATAATACTGTAGTACATTATGCAACGAGCCTATAATGGCAATAATTAAGACACGAGTATGTTTATAAAACGAGCGAAGCGAGTTTTGTAATTTCCATACGAGTGTCTTAATTACCATTATAGGCGAGTTGCATACGACTGTTCATGTTCGACGGTAATTATAACTTTATTGTATGTTTGAACATAAATATTCATAAATATCTGTGGGATTCAGTAACTTCAGTTACTGCGCACTAGCTTTGCTGACTGAACAGAGCGCATGCGTGGGTCAATGCACTTCGAAAGCAGAGACCATTTACTTTGCTTGGCAATGCTATTGTTTAAATCCTGCGTGATGTCTAGTGCCGATCAGAACAAGCATTCACTAATATTGTCACCGAAGTCGTTTGAAAGCAATGCGCTGTGTAGAAATTGGACTTGGGGATATTAAGGTACAGTGCTATTTCTTGTCTCATATTCGCCAGTTTATTTACGCGAACATATGGGACGGTGCACTTTCCATGTCGGTAATTTATGTAGAAGGATGCTGTGTTGCTAACTTCTGGGGCCTGTTCCACGAATGAACTTTGCAACTTTTCACTTTGCACTTTTCAATTCTTGCAAAGTGCAAAGTCTTTCTGTTCCACCATGATCTATGTATTACTTTTCAATGTCTTTGCAAAGTGAAAAGTCTTTGCGTAGGAATGATCCGACCATGTTTATTCCATGAACAAACTGTATAATACTCCATGATTTAATGCTTTTTTTTTCGTGGTGAACTTAAGGACTTTAGTAACAGTTCTGCAAATAGTTGATTTTGATGTCCCATGGGGGCAGATGACCTCGTAGTTCCACCCCTTAAAACAACAATAACTAACTATAACTAACTGTTGTCCCATGCAGTGCTGCTATACCGTGCTGGGCACCATTTCCTAACCAATGAGCATATAAGAATTTGTTCTTTTTCGGAAATAGATCGACTTATTTTTGTTGCAGGTTTCAATAAATGGTCAATTATTTCAAGAATATAGTCAGCTTGTATTGGGGTAATACGAAAACACTCAAGAAATTCTGTCGAAGTGAGGTTATGAAAATTCATCCTGTCTTTGTACGTCCTATTGATGGATTCTTCATCACTATTCTCACTTGATGATAACAAAGGCTCTCGTCGTAAGATATTTATAACACTAAACCAAATTCTGCGCCGAGAAACTAGTGTAGAGACTTGTTCATTGACAGCTGAAAAGGGAATCGTCTCTTTGCAAAGATTTTTGAAAACTTTTCACTTCATTCCTTTGCACTTTGCATTTCTGCACCATGGAGGAACATAACAAGCTTCAAAAGTGAAAAGATTCCTAACTTTTCACTTTTCACTTTGCAAGACAAATCTGAAAAGTGATGGTGGAACAAAATCTGAACCGAAAAGTGCAAAGTGCAAAGTGAAAAGTTGCAAAGTTCATTCGTGGAACAGGCCCCTGACATAGATTCATAAATTTCTTGCATATGTCATAGTATTTTCTTGTTACCGTAAATGTTCATGCTGATTTTGTCTTTGTGTTTGGGATTGTAACTACAATGGTTGATCCGATATCCAATTTGAACTTTCAAATCATGTAATTCATGTCCGACATGTTGGATTTTGAGCGCATTCGCGAAGCTATCCTTACCTGATTGGCTGTAGAAATAGTCTCATAATGAAGAACAGTACTATAATGACCCTCATTATCCACGAGCTTTAAGAGAGTAATGTTTAAGCTCGTTGCTCATTATGATACAGTTTTCTGACATATAATATTTACATTTCGACATCCTCGAACATAAAGAATTTAAATCAGCCACTCAGTTTTTATCGAAATCATTTTATTTATCATCTGCTGGCATATTTTGTAACCCTACTTAGTAATGTTTTCTTCCTTATCGAGTTACACCTTTTCCCATAAGGAATTGTGTCTGGAAACTTTCAGAATCGGGTATTCCGAGGGATACATGAGTCTGGGCCTATTTTCTATTTTTTTCATTCGCTTTGGAATATACCATCTAAGTCACGTGATTTCAATCCATAGTTCAAGAGCAGATCATCAGTAAAATGACTCCAAATCCCTCAGCTCTAAATTCATACGGAAAGTAGAGTGAAGTAATCAAAACAAAACGTGCGGCATTTTGCAATAACAAAGCTCCTCTGTTAGTGGAAATCATTTTACTTTGAGTTTCTTAAAAGAAAATATAATTAAGACTGTTGGTTAAACATTGGAAGTAATTTCAGCGCCTTGCTAATCAGCATGTAGGAAGTGTTGAACAACAGGGCATTAAGCCGTAAAAAGTACGGAAACTGGCGTCGAGTCTAGTAATTTGCACACCTCCGTATGGCCGTTTTCACCAGCTCATTTGGTTGGTTGGTTGGTTGGTTGCTTAGTTTAGGGGCAGCGAAAACGCGGTCATGTAGCCCCGTGTACTTTGGGTGTGAGTAGAATCTGTCTGATAACCGGTGTTAATTTGTGACGGCTGTCAGGCTCCGCGGTTAAATGGTTAGAGCGCTAGGCTTTGGCCCGAAGTGCCCCGGGTTCGATTCTCGGTGGCTCGGGGACTGGGTGTATGTGCCGTCTTCATCATCACTTTAACCTCATTACGACGCGCAGGTCGTCTACGGGCGTCATCTAGAAAGACCTGCACTCGGCCACTCCGGAGGCCACACGATCATTATTATTATTATTATTATTTTTGTGATGACTGAATTAGTGTATGTTATCTGTTGCTTGCCACGGAGGGTGAGTGGTTTTCGTGTCAGTCTACTAACCCCAAGTTTGCAGGTTCGCTCCTGGCCGTGGTAAGTGTTTTTTTTTTTTTTTTGAAAGGCGGCTAAAATCACCATACGATGTTGGCACGTCAAAGAACCCATTTGAATTCAGTAGGCCGTGTTCATAATAGCAAAATTAATCTCGGGAGTTTCCGCCAACACAAGGTTCCTCATTTCTCTACTAGAAAGCGCTATAGTGTTCAAGGAGCTTAGATATCTAACCTCCTTGACTTACATAGAGCTTCAAGGAACAACGAAATTTGACATGCAAGCTATCCTCTGGGTGTCAAATAAAGCTTGCACCCGGCACTCGAGGCCATACGATATTATTATTATTATTATTATTATTATTATTATTATTATTATTATTAATATTATTATTATTATATCTGTTTTAATTCAAGTAAGGACTGCAGACGATAATTTCAATTTCAAATGCTACCGTCCACGACACATAGCTGCAAACTTGGCTACTAGATGCCATCGCAACCAGCACCTGGCGATGAACATGGGAACTTTTAGAGCATTAATCAAATCTAACCTACACATTTTGGTTCACACAATTGAAATTTTTTAAATGCCATAAATCTACGACATGTGACCGCCGGCTTTACTTCCCCTCCGAAGGAAGGCATACTGAAGGATTTTTAACGCTCTTAAAAATCCGACAACTTCAGCCGGGTGTGACCCCGTGATCTTGGGCATAGACGCTCAGCATGCTACCGACTACGCCACCGAAGCCGCTCTCGCCAACGATTAATTAGTTAATTCCTTATCAGGAACGTTACAAAACTAAACTCCACCAAGCTTCACACATCAAGAAGTAAATTGACACGCAACAACAAAGGCTCCATCGATTTCCCAATGCAACAAGTAAGTCTTATATTCTGATCAGACTTCAAACTTCATCATTTCGCATTTTCACTTAAAGCAGGGGTGCCCAACCTTTTTAAATTAAGGGAAACATTGTAAATAGTTGGGGGATCCTGCGGGCCAATAACACTCAGGGGGGTTTGGGGGGTCTGGATTTTTTTTAAATTAGTTGCAATATGGTGAGTTTTGTGGCTGTCTGAGCTTAGTTTTCTTAGTTTTGTTGCCGTTTTCTATATTTATTTATAGTGGCTTAAGAAAAACAGTTTAAAAAATTAAATATGTTTAATAAATCCCTTTAAAATAGAAGTAAGTTACGATGATATTCAATACACTCATACAGCATGAATGACAAATAGAGAGTATTTATGTTCATCTGACACAATTATTAATCAAATTATGAAATACTAGCATTACCCGTCGTGGCTTCGCCCGCGAATATTTTAGTTGTAAAGAGTACACTTAGCAAAATCTCAATCATGAATGCTATGACTGATGTATCCTTGGTATGAATAATCAGACTTTATCAATTCAGCTACTGGTGCAGTGGTTAGGGGTTTGTCATTCCTGCATAGCTATATCAGAGCGAAGTTAGTTTTCTGGGAATATCACAGACACCGTTAATTTAAGGGCCTTTAAATGTGGTTTTCGGAGACCCTTTATAGTCGGGTGAAAAATACCTTTCATACCACTCTCACACGTGAAAATTGCGTGAAAAAATTCTAGAGTGCCCCTTGACCCCCTTAAGCGCATTATACTGCATGTATTGATGAATTTTACAGCTTAATTTGGTTCAGTGATAACCTTATAACCGTCTGGAAACTTTCACAGTAATGTAATAATTGGAATTGCATTGTGTCTTACAGTAATAGATGGACCTGTGAGATTCTGTTACCATGGTTACCGTGTTGCATTCTTTCATTATTTCATTGTAAATATACATGTTTTAAGGTACGGTATTTATGTTCGACCCTCACTATTATGTGTCAGAAAACTGTATCATAATGATGGTCATTATAACACTGTTTTTCATTATGATACAGTTTCTCCAGCCAATCAGAGCTCGTTCATTGACCAATTAGGTAACGATACTTTCGCGCATGCGCTCAAAATCCAACATGTCGGACATAAACACAATATCGAACTATAATAAATTACCGACATGGAATACGCACCGTCCATATGTTCACGTAAATAAACTGGCGAATATGAGACAAGAAATAGCACTGTACCTTAATATCACCAACACTAATTTCCACACAGCGCATAGCCTTCAAACGACTCCGGTGACAATATTACTGAGGGACGGCAGATGTAAACATATGGCCTGCATATGGCATTGCAAGCACACAGAGCGCATGCGTCGGTCGTTCAGAGATCTTGAAAGACAGAGATATACCCAGCGCTCGCTCTTCGATCACAAAATTCAAGTGGCTGACTCTCGACAGATATTTATGAAGATTTATGTTAAAACATATAATAAAGTTATAATTATCGTCGAACATAAACAATCGTATGCAACTCGCCTATAATGGTAATTAAGACACTCGTATGGAAATTATAAAACTCGCATACGCTCGTTTTATAAAAAAAATACTCGTGTCTTAATTATAGCCATTATAGGCTCGTTGCATAATGTACTATTATTTAATTGTGAGGCATTTAAAGAGTAAGTGAGTGCGTTTCGCTTACGCATTGGGTTATGCTGAACCTGTAGGTAGGTTGGTGTTAATGGGACCTTATTTTCGGTACAAAACTGGAATGGGACCTTAGCAGAATAATATAGGGAGGGATAGTTCATGATAATTTAGTTTAGTGCGACGGCTGGAACTGCTTTGTACCGGTACTTACTATTTCTCTCGACTTAGGATCGAACTTGGTTGTACCAATCATTAATAAGTATTTTAAGTGTTCATCAATGACCTTGGGTGAGGGTGTGCGCGCACTGCTTTGTCCAGTTGGCTTTAGTTGTTTCAAAGTTTTGACGACACGGCGCAGATGCCGAGCGACGGGCAGACAAAATAGTCTCGCGGGCGGTATGTGGCCCGCGGTCGTTGGTTGGGCAATCCTGACTTAACCCTTTATGGGATAGTGGTCTCTATATTAACCACCTGTCATAAGGACAGTTTATGATTTCAAAGATGCTGATAGTTGAATCTTTAAGGCAAATTTCGGAGATTTTTCATGCCGAAGTGCTAGTATTTCTAAAAATCAAATATGCCTACGTTTGTAATTGACGTAATGTGTTGGATAAAATTTAAAAAAAAACTAAAAACATTAACAATTTAAATGTAAAAATAATATAAAAATATAGAAATAAAAATCATACAAATAAAATTACAATAATAAAAGAAATATAAAATAATGAGCATAACTATAAAAAAAATGGAAATAATTGTAAAAAATCGAAATTAGTTAATTAATTATTTCAATAAAAATATCAAATTTAAATCTATAAGAACATAAATTGAAAATTAAAAATAAATATATAAACGATAAAATTAGAGAAACAAAAAATAGCATTATTAACAATTATAATAATTAAAATAAATTAAAATGTAAAAACACATAAAAATAAAAATAGTTTTGCCCTACAAAGGGTTAAAATAGTTTTGCCCTATAAAGGGTTAAAATAGTTTTGCCCTACAAAGGGTTAAAATAGTTTTGCCCTATAAAGGGTTAAAATAGTTTTGCCATACAAAGGGTTAAAATAGTTTTGCCCTACAAAGGGTTAAAATAGTTTTGCCCTACAAAGGGTTAAATAGTTTTTCCCTACAAATGGTTAAAATAGTTTTGCCCTATAAAGGGTTAAAATAGTTTTGCCCTACAAAGGGTTAAAATAGTTTTGCCCTATAAATGGTTAAAATAGTTTTGCCCTTCAAAGGGTTAAAATAGTTTTGCCCTACAAAGGGTTAAAATAGTTTTGCCCTATAAAGGGTTAAAGAGCAAAGGATCACCCTTTTACAAGACAAGTAAAGCATTTTTGATATTTTATCTTTTCAGACAACATTTTTCATGCATTCCATCCAGTACGTCTTAAAAAAGAATACACTCGTTCTGAGCATCGCAACAAATTGAAGAGGCATTCTTCATCAACTCAACAACTGATACTCATGACCAAAAAAAACATTGGACTGCAGTGCAGTGATTTAATAGTCCAATCAAGGCAGTTAGACGCAGATATCAACGAAAGGAATAATAATTAGGGAAGTTTCATTGACAAGAGCAGTTTTTTCCCAGTGATTGATTGTTTGTTGCCGAAAATTAAGTGTACTTTCAGTGTTTTAGCTTTCTTTGTAATCATTATGAGTTTTTTTATAACGTGCAAGTGCAACGATCATATATGTTTACATCACATTTCATCCACATCATCTATTTTTCATCAATTTTAATGTCACAATGACTGGCCAATAATTGCACTAGCTGATGAAGGGGCGAATTTTCAATGAAAATATTATGCCTTGAAATATGTCCTAGTTTCTAAATAAACATTAGAGTGTGGGAACCGGTGTCAAAAAACAATCACGTTTGATTTGTTGAGAATCAAAAGAATATTTATTTTACAAATGAAAATAAGATAGATAACATTATGAAAATAAACCATACGTTGTGGTGAACACCAATGCCTTCTCAGCTCCAATGAACTCTTTTTACTATGTCCGCCCTCTATATCACTCGCGGCAAAACCTCGAATCTCCTGCCCGTCTTCTCACATGAGTATTGACTAGACGGAACATAAGTCTATTTTCAAATTTTAAACTAGTTTGAGTAATGTTTAAGGGACTTCGGAATGCTGAACATTTTCAATATTTTCTAAATTTAGTTTTATTTTCGCCATATTAAGCAACAGACCCTTAACCTTCTAATGCTACATTCATTTCCTTCAAAGTTCATTCCTAATGCACAGTATAGTAATCATGCACTTCAGGGCTTTACCATTGAATTTTCTCGTCATGGTATTGGTATGTATTATTACTGTATGACTAATGATTACTATGCTGTGACTTAACGCTACATTCCTCATACTTTACCAAATAGATTTCTTTTCTAGATTTCTCACATTTTCTATTTTTTTTTCTCTATTGAACAATAGAATTTTTAAGCCAAAAAGGGCAAAAGGGGCACAGAAGTAACTCCAAAATGGATGCTATTGCTTCAAATGTAAGAAAACGAGAAAGATAGGTACCAGTTTCTCGCGAAATTGTATTTGTCAGCATAAAATCACCTTTCTTTCCGGAAACTTTCAACATACAAAGCTAACATTTTTAGATACAATTCCTCCTTCCGCGTGCTATATTAGGATGACTCATAAGTAATGTCGTTTTTGGTTGGTTTTTTGGTTAGTTGGTTGGTTGGTTCCTCAGTTTAGGGGCTGTGACAACGCGGTCATGTAGCCCCGTGTACTTTGGGTGTGTATAGAATCTGTCTAATAACCGGTGTTAATTGTGATGGCTGAATGTAGTTTTTTAACTTTGGTGTTTTAAAAGATAAAATTGGTTATCTTTGGTTCGCCAATGCTATTTACAGGAGGCCATGACTAGAATTGCGAATATTGCGAGAATGTATCAGTCGTCACGTGTTGATATACGTTCACAAATGGAGCTTACAAAGTTGGAGGTTAGGGTCGTTCTAAAGCACTACTGGAAACAAGATTACAAAGCTACTGCCGTGGCTCAAAGAATATGTGACGTTGAAGGAGAAGGTGTCGTTAGTGAGCGTGTGGCACAACGATGGACCAACGTTTTAACACTGAAGAAGAAATCACCACAGATTTACCGCGTTCTGGAAGACCTAAACTATGGGATATTGAGAATACACGCAGAGTTTGGGAGGAAAATACGCAAAGAAGTACTCGTAGGCTGTCAGAAGAAATTGGTGCATCAAAAGATACCACACGTCGCCAGATTAAGAAACTTGGAAAATCAAACAGAAGCTGTAGATCTGTGGCTCATAAATTGACCCCTGAACAGGCTCAAAGTGGAGTGGATATAATGTTGTCAGCTTATCGGTGACCCCATGGATGATAGATTTATCAGGAGAATTGTCACATGTGATGAAAAATGAGTTTATTACCGCAACGCTGACGCCTCGAAACTGAGGCTTAGTCCCCGTCAACCTACCAAAGTCATTGTTAAAAAGGATTGGTTCGGCCCCAAAGTGATGATGTGTGTCTGGTGGAATTTTGAAGGAGTGGTTCACTGGGAGTTTGTTCCAAACGGGCGTGCAGTCAATACGGATCTTTATTCTCAACAACTGGAACGTGTTCATGAAATTTTGAGACGGAGATACCCAACATTAATTAACCGAAATAGAGATCTCTTACATCAGGACAATGCGGGACCTCATACTGCACGAACAACCATGGCAAAAATTCAGGAATTGGAAGGAGTGAAACTGCTACCACATCCAACATACAGACAGAGCTGATCTTGCGACTTTGGATTACCATCTTTTTTCGATCCATGGCCCATTTCTTGCGTGGACGAAATTTCTAAAACATTGAAGCTGTGGAAGTGGGTCTCGCCGAATTCTTCACATCAAAACCCAGAGACTGGTATCGTCACGGGATAAGAAACCTCGCTGAAAGATGGCTCAAGACCTTAGAATCTGATAGTCTCTACTTTGAAGAATAGTTTAATTTCATGTCGGAAAATTTTCAAAATAAAATTTTCTTTAAAAACGACATTACTTATAAGTAAGGTTCGGTTGTTTACGAAATGTCCTTGGCTGCATTTTCCTTAAAAACTGTAATTAAGCAGGAGTTCAATGATCTTGATTCCTTTTAGGTGCATTTTTAAAGCATATAAATGCATATTTGGGTCATTTGTATAGTTATTGTCATATTTCATCAATATTAATGTTTTAAGGTCATATGTTAGTAATATTTTAGGGATAGTTGGTGGACTTAAAATATGGTATCCGCTGGCCGCTGTAAAGTTTCTGTGCGTTAGCGGCGCTAAATATTTAAAAACTTGCCAATTGCTGCAGACAATCAAATATATTTGACTGTAACTTGGAAGTATTTTTAACTTAGGCCATTTTATTTCTCTTTTACAGGAAATGTGAATTATGTCGCAGTTTTTAACGCGAGAAAGGCTGAAGAATATGCTGCTTTCCGCGAGTCTCTTGAAACTTTCTGCGATAAAGATTTGAGGAAAATATTTTCATTGTAGGCCTACTCATGAAATGAGCGTAGATTTTAACAATTTTTTAGGTTTGAATGTAGAATTAATAATAAAAATAACATTGCACTGCATTATTAACACTAGTTTTTAGAAAGCATGTAAATATATTAGGCCATATTGTACCCTTTTTTTTGATCATGTTTCAGTGGTTTTAGGGCATATTTGCCTGCATATTTCCCGTTTCTTTAGGTCCTTAACATCCTAACCTTACTTATGAGACATCCCCTATATTTTAACACAGCCGTTTTATCAAAATTGACTTAATTTTTTCCTGATCGAAATGTTTATGAAAATGCTGTTTAAATTACCCTACGTCATTTTTAAAAGATCCACGAGAAATCAAAAGTTTTCTCATTTTGAAAAGTCTGTGTTAAAGAAAGGTAAAAACAAGTAGTTACGTGAAGAACTATACAGACTATTTTCATATATCTACTTATGCTAATTGCCTCTATCAACATACTAAATTTCAGTTTGATTGCCGTAATAGATTCGTAGATATTGAGAATTGTCTAAATACTTCGGATGGACGTGATGTTGGATTTTTATATATGTAGGTCATAGAGTTATGCACTATTTGATGACGATTATAGCGTAGGTTCATTATTCAAACGTTGACTTCGATCTCATGATTAGGACACAAGAAATAAACACTTAAGTTTAAAATTTCGCACAGCCCCTATCTTGAGGTTATGTAAACAATTGAACTAAATTAGACGCCAGTGCATTACAATGTGTATAAACATTTGTTGTACCATGTTACACTGCACTCGGATGGTTAAATCTCGAGAAAATTATATTTAAATATTTCAACTTCACTTGGCCGCCATGTTCGTTTTGTACTTAACAGATTTTTGAAAAAGTCACATAGGTGAACTTCTAGTAGTGCCCTTTATCACCGTGAAAAATTTCAGGGTGATATCAGGAATAGTTTCGGAGATATAGAATTCCGGTGAAATATTTCGCACAACCACCATGTTGGATTGGTGAAACGCAACAAAATTTGAAGGATTGTACAAAATATTCCTATGATCTTATCGAGTTTCATTGAAATCGCTCCAGCCGTTTAGATTGTATTAGGGGGACACACACACTGACGCACAAAAGGTGATCTCATAAGCATATTTTTTTCATAAATGAATATATGCTAAAAATGCAATTAGTTCTTGTTATTAGTTTCTGAGAGAATGGTAAATTAAAAGTTGGAAATTAACATGGACAGTATAGGGGGTCTATCTACTGTCGCTCCCCTTTGAATTTCTTATTATACCTACATAGTGATGTGGGCCGGGCAAATGCCCAGTTGGCAGGACATCTATAAATGGGCATTTCCCTGGGCATTTGCCTGGGCATTTGCCCAAAGCAGTTTTAAGCGCCCAAAATCTGGGCGTTAAAAAAAACGTGCTTTTTTTACTTTTTACTACTTGTGATTGTTGCTACAGCTTCTAAAACATAATAAAAACCATTAATCAAAGGTACATTTCATGGATAAACTAGTAATGCCCGAATATTGCTATAATAATTTAATTATCCTGTGTCAATGTTGTCAATAACATCTAAATGGGAATTACGTATATCTGGTTTGAATAAAACATTGTATTACTGAGTTAGGCCTGCAGGCTTTGGGAGGAGGGTGGATGGGCTAGGCCCTGGGCAGCCATTGTGCTATGATATTGTAGTGGGGGTAGGGTGGTTGTGGCCTTGAGATTGGCGAGGCATTCTACCACCAGCAGCCCCAGGGAGTTGTGAAGTCGAGCTGTCTGTTGAGTGGTTGAGTCTAAGATAACCTCACTTCTTTTTTAGGCTATTTATATTTTTGTGTTGGATTAAATCTTTACAAAATGCTTAGGAAAAAAAGAACCTACAGTATTTGGAACTGTCTTAATTTGAAAGGGAATGTAGTATCTTGTAAATATTGTAATAAGGACTATTAACAGTCACATTGTAACAAAATGGAAAGGCACATAAAAATGTGCTTCAGGTTCCCTCAGCATCTAAAAAAAGTGCTTCAGTTAGGTACAGTTACAGTGGTTGAAAAATCCTTTTCGAAAGAAGACCCCTTATGAACCTTTACTTATTTATTTATCGTATGGCTTTTAGTGCCGGGAGTGTCCGAGGACATGTTCGGCTCGCCTGAGTCTGTAGCTGCTTCCAGCGGACACCCTTAGGGTGATCTACAAGTCCCGTTCAATTTCAAGTAGTTCCAACTCTCGCCACCAGATATCAATGATACCTAGTGATGAATGTTGGAACCACTTGGAACTTTGATAGAGCGTTTCGACGAAATTTAACCTAACAATTTAGCTTCATACAAGTTAAGCCTGTGGAAGGATCTTTTACATGCCATAAATCTATGATATGGGACCGCCGGCTTTACTTCCCCTTTTAAGGAAGGCATACTAAAGGATTTTTAACGCTCTTAAAAATCCGACGACTTCGGCAGGGTTTGAACCCGCTATCTTGGGAACAGCAGTTCAGCATGCTACCAACTACGCCACCGAAGCCGCTTGAACCTTTACTAATTGAAGTGGATGATTTCAACAACAAATCTGCAGTACCAAGCTCAAGCTCAGCCTCAGAACCAAAATCAAGTTCTTTCAGTGAATTCCTACAACAACTTCCGCATCCTATTTTGGCCTCAACTCCTGTTTTTATGGATAAATATATAGAATACATATATGGCTAAAACAATATTTATATAAGTGTTGCATTTTGAATATGTTTTTAAAAGGGGTAAATGCCCAAAATGCCTGGGCATTTATGGGTTTTGGGCATTTGCCCGAGCATTTATCCTGGGCATTTGCCCCGACTTATAAATGCCTAGACATTTTACAACACTATACCTACATCAACATTCGTCTGATTGGGGGATACCGAGTTTTTTGTTTTTTTTTTAGTCAATGGGTATTGAAGAGGTTGGAGGAAGGGGGGAGGGGCGGCGGAGGGGGCAAATTATATTTTGACCACACCCTCTTCTGGATCCGCACCTGGTGATAAGGAGCTGAACTTGAAGCCCGGTTGATTACTTGGTGGACGGGGATAAGATCACGTGTTAAATGGCGCCAATCCGCTATTGATCTGTGCCAGGCGGGCCTCGAGAAGTTGAGTTAGTTGGAGGAGAAGACTCGAGCAGGTCGCCTGCCACCAGGAGCATGCCTGAAGGTAGGCCAACACATTTACACGTCAATATTTAACATACACAAGAACCTCGTTTATCCAGGGATTGGAACTGATCCGGATTATCGAAAATCCGGATAATACGAAAAAAAACTAAAAAACAATTGCATGTTATATAATTATAATAAAATGTAGGCCTATTTAACCATAAGTCGAGATATGTTGTACATTAAAACCGTACCGATTCAGTAATATTGTGATCTTCCTCAGCGTAATTATGTAAATGTGCAAGAACATACACTTAATATAAATGTTGCCTAATAGAGGATTCTACAAGTATTCTTGTTCCAAAAGCTCGCATATTAAAATTAAAAAAAACAGATCTGTTACATAATGTGTTAAGAAAAACATGAAAAAGCCTTGATAAAAACAGCGTGGAATAGAAGAGATGTAAAAAGAAGAAATTGAAATGTGAAACAAATACTATAAAACAGAACGGAAGAAGATGTAAAAAGACTTACGTGGATGCGAAAATAGGCACGTAGGTGTTATAGTATTTTTAATTTGTGAATTTTTGGAACAAGAATATTTTTATAATCCTCTATTATGGCAAAATTTATATTAAGTGTATGTTCTTGCACATTTACATAATTACGCTGAAGAAGGTCAGAATGTGACTGAAACCGCTACGGTTTTAATGTACAACATATATTGACTTATGGTTAAATACATTTTATTATAATTACATCGTCAATAAGGAATCGGGCTATCATGGCTATTTTTATGTCGTTTTATGTTCTATTAACATAAGTTGTAATACCTTTTTTCAATTGTACAAAAAATATAAGAACACTTTTCTTACATTTACGACTCTGTTTTATGCACTAAATTAATGTGTCAGTATTTTCTGTTTTACATTTGTATAGCGTTTGCGCGCAGCATGATCACGAAGACGTTTTTCTAACATCAGTTCTCACTTCCAGGTGAATAGACCGTGGCTGAATTACTTGTAATTCCTGTCCTTAACTATCCTTGGCGGGAAAGACATTCAAGAAGAGTCGACCCCGTAAAAGAAACACTGTACAGTAAAAATATTTTTAATAATTATTATCGATCCGGGTAAACCGGAGATCTGGATTAATTAGGGCCGGATAAACGAGGTTCTTATGTACCATCAATCTTTCCTTCCATTAATTTGGGCGAAACTTTCCAAGAACAATGTCTCACAAACCTTGGTGCATGCACCATTGATTGTAGTTAATATTGTAATTTGTTTTAGTAACTTGGGGCATCTTTGTCATCAGCCCCATGTTCTGATAACCTTGTCTGATAACCTGTGTTTCTGTGATCACCAGGGCCGTCGAGAGAGAGGGGCAAATGCATAAGGGCCGTAATCAATGAGAACCCGTTGGTTGTGCACATAAATTTCAGTTTATTATAGTTACTTTTGTAAAATGTTGGGTATAACTAAAGCCCTGCGTGGATGTGGATATCCGGGGATAAACCCATGGGTATCCGCAAAATATTTCGCCATGTGGATATAGTTTGCATGGCTGTGCGGATAGCGGATAAACTGTGGATAATGTTTGGAGTAAATTTGTGGATAGTTTTTAGAATACAATCCGAACTTGTTGAATAACAATACTAGGACCCGGATGTTAATGTGCATATCATATTTTTCCGTTATGTTTTTATGACAAATGTAAGATGACGATTTAAGCTAATCTCATTCAAATTATGTCATTGAGCATAGTTAACACTCCGAACTGAAAAGGGTTTGCAATTCTGGCTGTGTAACATTCATTTTAAACATAGCACATAACACATTCCTAAGGTAACGACTTTCTCCTCAAAACTAAATGTGTTGCTTTAATATGTTATCTTATTAAAAATATTATTGTAAAGCCAGTAGATTCGGATAGCAAACGTGCGGATGCGGGTAAATGACGTGCGGATGCGCGTCGGATACTTATAAAGGTCGTGCGGATTCGGAGCGGATGCGGATACCCTTTTGTGTATCCGTACTGGGCTCTAGCTATAACTAACAACCTGTCCGAAGATTTGCAAAGTAAGGATATCGATTTGTCTACAGTTCTGCAGAAGATATCTCATGTTACCATCGTTTAACTGAGGCAAAGTCATTAACCGTTGTCTTATTAAAACTGTTATGCACCTGCTAATACTCAATATGCTCTAAATCTTTATTGGAACATGTTTTCGGTCCTTCAATGGGACTTTCTTCAGCTTATGTCCTTAGCCTAATATCTTCAAATGTATTATTTAAGAAAATGTTACACGTGAAAACGTGTTTGTTTATATGGTTATTAATGTCACGTTTTCGTTTTAACTGTCAAGAGAAATGAGGCAGAAAAACACTTCAGAGGCAAATATGACAGTGCGCAAGTATTGGCAGACAGATTTCATTTGTTGAAAGAAGTTCCCCGATTCTGAAAATTACAACAACAACAACAGCAACAAAACCAACATCTTGCAATTTTCTACCTCAAAAGAGTATCTCTACTTAGTATAAAACAAAGTCCCCGATTCTTGGATGTCACGGGTAATCTCGAGAACCACTAGATGGATTTTGACGCGGTTTTCACTATGCTGTAAAGGATATCTCGAGGAAGGTTTCTGTAGAATATTATTTATTTATGATCAAAGGAAGCCAAGCAGTAACGATTTCAGTCCGTGTGCCTTTTAAGCTTATGCTGGGAAAACAGTTAAAAATATCAATATACTATTAGTGTATGCATTGTTCAGCATGAAAAGTTCTACAAAAAAAAGTCCGGAAGAGCATACCTCTATCTTCAATACATCACCACTCTAAGTGTTTTTACGTTTTCATTTCTTCCAACAATCTCCATTCAATTACTGAGGCGACAGTTTACGAGCTAGCTAGGGGCGAGCCTATCACCCCAGTTACAGCCTAGCTAGCGGCCGAGCTTATTACCCCAGATACAGCCAGCAACAAACTGTCGAGTCTTGTTGAGTTAAGACCTCAGAGAAGAGTGGTTGTGTTTGCACTTTCCCTGGAAGTGCAACTCGGCTTTTCTTCATTTCGCATGTGAACTTTTAGTTCCGCAAAATACACAGTCAAGTTAAGATTGGACGGTAGGGGGATTTGTGTTTCATGCACCTCGCCATTCTTAAATTACGTCTGACAAGAATTCCTAGCACATGCATGTCCATGATAATATAACTAATAGTCCAGTCAGTGATTTTAACTCATCATGCCGAGACGTAAAACGGATATAGGTCGTAGTTCATTGACATAGAAAAAAGGCGATTATCACGTATTGAATTCATAACTGTTCCCGGGCGAAGCCGGGGCGGGTTGCTAGTTAAATTCTATATATGACTCTTAGGAGTTATAACTGTTAATGAATAATGTAGTATAATGTAGTATGATAAATGAGGGGGCGGGGGGGGGGGGGGGAAATCATGTCTGAGGTGAGATTCGAACTCTTTCAACTATGCAAAATTCATTCCAGCGTCCGGAATGCTACCCCTTAGCCAACCAGACATAGGATTTTGATTGCAATATTAAGTTACCTAAACTACAAACGCACTCAAATGCCAGTTGAAGTTCTTCAATATATCCATTCTTTTATGTCTCTATTACAGTATATATTGTGAGAACATCATAAGCGATATTTCCCTCTTTTTAATTGTCATAAACAAAGATCACACTACGATGCGGTGGATATTTTATTCGCCATTTCTCTCGTGAAAGACCGCCATTGTGCGCACGCGCAGTCGCCACAAATATTACATTTTTCTTTAATCATTTAAAAATATACCTTAAAATATATTTTCCTTTTAAAGACACCCTGCAAATCTGCATGCCAAGAGCTTTCGTTAGAATGCTTTACGAAGCCAATCGGTTAAGTCATTTTCAAAATCTTGTGGTAACAAAAATCACCTTAGTGTAGGAGATTTTGGTCTGGGATCACGAAATGAACGGGGAGAAATCCTGGCACAGTATTGTGAGGACAATGAGTTAGTTGTTACAAACACTTTCTATAAGCTACCAGAAAGAAGATTGTACACCTGGAAAGCACCTGGAGATAACGTTAACAACATTATCCGGAATCAAATTGATTACATCCTATCAATAAACGCAGGAATGCCATCAAGGCAGTGAATACTTATCCGGGAGCAGATGTGGCATCAGACCACAATCCACTTGTGGCTAGATTCGAAATAAAGATTAAGAAAATATTACCAAAACAAAATAAGGATATGCTATGCATCTCACAACTTCAAGATCCTATAGTGAGATAACAGATTACAGAACGAATCAATGAAGAGCTCTGTAAAGAAGAGAAAAAATTATTCAGTGATGTTAATGACAAATGGAAATCCTTCAAGGGACTACTCCAGCAAACAAGTCAAGAGATGCTGAAAGATGGTAAAACAGTGCATAAAAAGACTTGGATGACTGATGAAATAATGCAATTGATGGAAAAGAGGAGGCTCTCTAAAAACCGAGATGAAGATCTTTACAAGAGTACACATGCAGAAATATGAAGGAAGATACGGTAAGCAAAGGAGATATGGTACACAGAAAGATGCACAGAGATTGAAGACTTCATTTCAAAAAACGACAATTTCAATATCCATAAGAAAGTCAAAGAATTAATTGGTATCAATAAGATACGGAAAGGGAGTATATTGCTTGTCAAAAATGGTGACATCATTATTGGTAATAAAGAAAAACTTGAGAGATGGAAGGAATATATAGAAGAACTGTTTGAAGATGATAGGAAAGAACCTTATGCTAGTGAAGATATAGATGTCGAAAATGGACCAGATATAACAAAAGAAGAAGTAAAACATGCTATAAAGTTGTCAAAAAATAATAAATCCCCTGGTCCTGATCTCATAACAGCTGACATACTGAAACTCATTAATGAAGGATCGAAGGATCTTCAAAAAATTGGAACAGGATATCAGTGAAACACAATTTGGTTTCAGAAATACACTAGGAACAAGAGAAGCCCTGTTTACCTTCAATGTGCTGGCACAGAGATGTTTAGATGTGAATCAATCTATGTATGTCTGCTTTTTGGATTATAATAAAGCTTTCGACAAAGTTCGTCATGATTGCCTCATCCAAATGCTCCAGAAGAAGAACTTGGATGTGAAGGACATCATAATCATCAGCAATATGTATTACAAACAGACTGCGATCATAAAGGACAGTAGGGAGCTATCTGAAGAGGTGGAAATAATACGTGGTGTTAGACAAGGTTGTATCTTGTCTCCTATGCTGTTTAAGCAATACTCAGAAGAAATATTACAAACAGCTTTAGAGGAAGAAACAGCAGGAATTAAAGTTAATGGAAAAATAATAAACAACTTAAGATTTGCAGATGACACGTTGTTATTCGCGGAAAGTCTACAAGATTTACAGCGACTGACTAACAAAGTCGTGGAGGCAAGTGAACAATGGGGATTATCACTTAATGTCAGTAAGGCACGTTTTATGGTAGTATCACGAACACAACATCAAGAGAGCTTGATAATCAATGGGGAGACAGTACAGTTAGTGACAAAGTACAAGGATTTACTGTCGACCAAAGTATTATGTGCACTCGAGTTTGAAGGTTGTTTGTGAAGTTACCAATAGATCTACAGAAAATCCAATAACATCATCATTTTCGTCGTTCTATTTTACGTTAGTTCATGTAGGTTTGGAATTTTTAATTTATATTTTAATATTTTTTATCGCAGTTGGAACACAAAAAGTGCCCGTTTTTAAGCGTGTTTCAACCATGCGACACATTTGAGAATTATTATCCCAAAAACCCGTCATCAGATTGAATCCAAATTTTAACACAATATACACTGGCATGTCGTACAACAGGATTTTTAATTTTACAATTTTGCGTGTCCAAGAAACAAAGTTGTTATCCTTTTTGTAAGGTAACTTTTTCTCGGCTCGGGGTGGTTGGAAAATATAGTTCTTGGTCGCGTTGTAATCCTTATAAATCAAGAAGTTATGCTGTATAACTGTGAAATACGTAAATTATTTCACTCATTTTATATCAGTTTGTATTTGTTCTTGGAAATAAGGCATGATTCACCGGGTAGCCGCTCCGGGGTAAGCTGTACAGCGTTGCTGAGATGGAGCCCATCACTGCCGAGCGAGGCGAGGTCTTATTTCCCCGTTCAAATACAAACCGATATAAAATAAGTGAATTAATTTACGTATTTTAAAGTCATACAGCATAACGTTTTGATGTATAAGGATTACAACGCGACCAAGAACTACATATTCCAACCACCCCGAGCCGAGAAAAAGTTACCTTACAAAAAGGATAACAACTTTCTTTCTTGGACACGCAAAATTGTAAAATTAAAAATCCTGTTGTATGACATTCCAGTGTATATTGTGTTAAAATTTGGATTCAATCTGATGACGGGTTTTTGAGATAATAATTCTCAAATGTGACGCATGGTTGAAACACGCTTAAAAACGGGCACTTTTTGTGTTCCAACTGCGATAAAAAATATTAAAATATAAACTAAAAATTCCAAATCTACATGAACTCACGTAAAATAGAACGACGAAAATGATGATGTTATTGGATTTTATGTAGGTCTGTTGGTTACGTCACAAACAACCTTCAAACTCGAGTACACATAATACTGTTTTAGATCCCTTATTTGGGGGTGGATCTAAAAGGGAGAGTTGTTGTACTAATTTATAAAGTGGTGCCTAAAAGGGTAGCTTCCCTTGTCAGGGTAAGCTGACCAGTGTAGAGTGTTGTGGTGTGCTAGGAACTAGGGGGCGTTCCTATGAATAATGTAATAGTGTTTGGAGGGATGGGACCCACTGCAAAGGGTCGTTGTGCTGGTCGCTCAGCTCAGCTGACTGCTTATTATGTAACTGACTCTGTTCGTATCAGCCGAGTGGCACGCGCTGCTTGCTGGCAGCCGAGCCGGCTCGAGAGACACAAAGGTACCTGAGTTAGCGCTAATGGCTTACCGTCTGTCACGTCTTTACGTGACGGGAGTAAGGAAGGGCGTTGGGATGTAAAGAGGCGTATAACAGTAATGCTAGTGTAGAGTGTGGACCAAGTGTTTTATTGGTCTGTGATTCTGATTGTGAGTCCCTTGTAGGGAATGAAATTATGTTTATAATGTAATACAAGTTGTGGGTTGCAGGTTACATAAGTAGGAACTCTGAACACGATTGACTGACTCACCTCGGTTGACACCAGCGTAGCCTCGGGCCGTCTCGATGAAGCACTGACAATGGAGAGATCCTTTGACCCCATTAGGATGCCTTCTTATACCTTCTGACGTCCTGCTGTCAGCATTGTGTTGGCATGCCGCCCCAGTTAGTACTATGTCGCTGAGTGTAATGATTACGTAAGGCTTAAGCTGCTTTATGGAGTAGCAAGCTGTCCTTACAGTATTAATGGATGTTGCCCCGGCTTTCCAAGGGTTGCCATTTTAGGGGATTTGGCCAGATGCCGGGGGGATGGACTCCAAGGGGTGCCTACCCCTGGGAGGCTGTACAAGAGTCTTCCTTCATTTGTTCGCGTCCTCGCGAACGGGAACGGAACTGGAAGTTGGGATGTTGACGTAGTGGTCCTTGAAACCCCCTCGTATCTCCTGGTGGCGTCGTATCGAAGTGTGGGTGTGAGGTCAGCCCGTGTTCAGAGGGGAGGGTTATGGGATTTACAGATATATGTATACATTGACATTGTGAAAAAACAAACAAAAAAAATTGACATTGCGAAAGATTTGATTAACATTGGGGAAAAAATGACATTTGAGAAAAATTTAACATTAAAATAAATTCGACATGTAAAAAAAATTGCCCTTGCATTTGCTGGCATATTGCCAGTTTAAAAAAAACATGGTTTCTGATGGTGATGTGTTACATATTTGTGCAGGGAGGAAAAACCCAGGGCCGAACGGATGATTGCGTCGTCCGCCCCATCTTAGGGAAAAAATGCTCCCTGCAATAAGAAAGGTAGAAGAAAATAGAAAAATGGGTGTTCCAGGGTATAATTTAAGGGAAATATTCAAAAGTATTTATTTGTTTGGGAAAAAACGGAACACCCTGACAAATGGGGAAGTTAGAAGAAGGAAAAATGAAAGAAAACAAATCATACACATTATGGACATTGGCATCTTGATAAACAAACAAAAATATATAGCGTTTAATGTACTATGTTTATGAAGTTTGTCCTTAAAATTATAAATTACAATGACCTTATGTCTAGTGGAGTAATTGTATAAAGTTCATCCTTAAAAGTTATAAATTACAATGACCCTATGTCTACTTAATCGCGCTAATCCCTTATAATTATAGTTTTTGTGAGGTACCTCGCGTGCACGCTACCCGTCTGTACGTACGCTTGCCGTCTCACGGCTGATCCTGTACGGCCACTTCTTGGTACGGTATAGTGGTCGTACCGCTTGCGTGTATTCTTAATACTTAACCTGTGAAGCATCCTCTGTGGGTGAATGCTTTCACACTTGACAATGAGAGTCACTGCCACAAATCGGTTGCGCCCTCATTGTCGGAATCTGCGTCGCATTTTGACGCTCTATGTGTTTTAATTTAGTTGATCTGCCAGTAAGCCTGGTACCCCACAGGCACCAGTCCTGCTGTGCAGATTGATTTTGGAGTGTGTAGCTGAAAAAGAAAAATGTGGTGAGTGTTTGCGAGTGTGTCGGGATTAGTGCAAGTTGACGTATATAAAATATAAAAAAAAATAGTACATAATCATGGCATGCCGTAAATAATATGTCACTGCTATATGGCAGTGAAATTCCTGTCACCAGTTTCCTGTATCTGGTAACGATGCCTGTGAAAAAATGGCGAGGTTTAGAAAAAAACATATTAGTATTGGTTGAAGCTCTTCTTTCACTGAAAAAAAAATAGCATGATTAACGTTAATTAGCTGCAAGACCGGGCTTACCCTATACGGTGCCGTAATGCCGTAAATAATATGTAGTTGGTCTTACCCCGGTAGCGGAATTGTGGTTACCGGGTGCCGATATATTCCACTTTGATTATCCCTATTGTACTATATTATATCTTATCCTATATTCTAGTGTATTGTCGGACTTACCCTGATACCGGGTTTGGCGGTCATCAGGAGCCGACCGGCGTTACTTAATACTATCTATCTTAATTATAGTCTAATAAAAAAAAACTATTACTAAGCCGAGAGGGTTGCCTTAATCTATTGCCGAAATGTGCTGCGCCATACCTGGCAACAGCGGTGAATAAATTTGCTTAATCCTAGGTTGCGTGTCAAATGCAACCGCCTTACAACTAAATTTGGCCTAGGACGATCGCCTGGGGCAATTAAATCCCCAGATCACCACCCGCACGAGCCCCAGAAACACCGGTTGTCTCCAGGGTCGCTAGATTCCGTCCCCTTAACTCTAGGTGTCGACGTCTATTACTAGGACTAATCTATTCGCAGGCGGCTTACGGTGCCACTAAGCTAACCGTTTCGCCCGCTGTAACTTCCTTGTTCATGACCGTTTGCTGTTCCGATTTAAGGTAGTTGAGCCGCCCACTTGGCTCCTGTGAGGTGCGCGCACTGCCCCTCTCTTAATGCCCATTGACTGCCCGCTGCGTCGCCATTTATGTGGGCATTGGACAGTGTGGTCCAATGGCATAATATCCTCCGGGAAGAAAGCGTCCGGGGAGTCCTCTTCGCCTGTGTCGGCCGCAATAGTAATGATTCATGTGTCCTCCGGGAAGGGAGCGTCCGGGGAATCCTCTTCGCCTGTGTCGGCCGCAATATTTATATTCATGCGTCCTCCGGGAAGTGAGCGTCCGGGGAATCCTCTTCGCCTTAATCGGCATTGCTGGGTTGGCCCACTGAACCCTTTTGAGTGCCCGCTATGCTACTCATTTAAGAACTCTGGCGACCCGTTGTCGTCCATTTACGTGGGCGCAGGACCGAATGAGCGCGTACATTCCATATATATATATATTCATATTTCATTCTGCATTATTGATTACCGTCGTGGTCTTCACCTTCACCTCGCGGGGTAAGGACTTGTCGGATCTAGGATTGGTCCTGCTGAACCCTTGGATCCTGCTTCACTCCTGACGAATAGGAGTCTGACTCCCCGCCATGGAAGTCCTACTTACGTAAATTTAACTACCAGTCTAGTCATAATATTGGGGTCGTCTCTAGGGATAGCTCCCGAGGCCGGCGCGGAGTGAGCTATTTCTCCCGCCATTCTCAGAAAGTCTCCCTGCAGGTCTTGGCTTCGACGACCGTGGCACAAAGTGGGTGTAGCATCCCTTCCTCCCAGGGGCGGTTTATGCGCACCTAGGATTCCAGAGCTTGCCCGACCAGGCCGCGAATGCTTTGACCTTACGTGGTTCGTCTATTTGGTCAGGTCAGTGATTTGGTGAGCCAACTGGGGTAAGGGTCCACATCGCCTTCCCCAGCTCTGCTCCAGTGTGGTCCCTCCGACCTTCGGCTTACACCGTTGTCAACCATCAGTTCGTATCAGATTCCTTTGTAAGAGAAAAAAAAATGTGTCGTAACCTGTGTGAATGGTTCAATCCCCGTGTAAAATGTAAAATATTTCCAGTGTAGCGGGGTTGTAGATCTTCTAAATACATAGGCTACTTCTGGCCTACCATTGCTATGTCAGCTTCCCAGCAATAATGCTTTCTTTACCTTAATGGAGGTGTTAGTAGGGTCTGTAATGTCAGGTACCCTGTTATTAGGATTTGGGGGTAGTTATTTGTTGAGTGGGCTTAAAGTATGGTAGGAAGGGTTTACGCACCTTTGGGTTCCACGTTAGTGGTGGCCTGAAACCGGTGATGCCACTGGGATGCTTCTATAGTGAGTGGAGTGGGGAGGTAATTCCCGGGATTGCAAAAATACGAAAATTCATGCAGGTTTGATATTAAAATCCCTGGTAATTGGATGGGATACTCATGCATGTGTCTGGATATGAAGTTTCTGCCTTCATGTACGGATAGGTGTAGGATGGGGCATAATACCATATGTTCCTTTCATGCGGGAGAGCTTAAGTACTAAAGCATGGTTAATATGTATCTATGGCCTCCTCTCTCATTTGGAGAGGCGCATTATGCTTCTTTAATGTTTGCTGAGCCACCCCTAATACTCGGGTGGTGCAACGAGGCTCAAGGCGTAGCATGCCTGCTCTTTAGACGCATGAAGTCCATCAACCCCTTGTGTGTATTTTGTAATGTAGTGTAGCTGTGTTTGGTCGTGTAGATGTGTTTGCGATGTTTATGTTGGGCGTGAGAAGGTTATGGGAAGGGAGTAAGGTGGTACGCTGGTAGCCTGTTCTCCTGTCGACCTCCCTTGGTCCATGTTGGCTTTCTATCCGCGCCTTGGGATAGTAGAGCGGCATGACCTAATCTGGTCGGCCATTTGCAGTGTAGATGTGGCCAGTGGTCGTAATGCGACTGGTCATGTGCTAATTATCTGTAATGACTCTTATGCCTTATGAGCGATAAGAGAAGTTATTAGGGGGGAGATCTTATCTGTGTTTGCTCCTAATTGTTGAGTGCGTGTGCGTGTGTGTGCCTATGTTCCGCTACACCACGCGGACGGTTGGTCTGTTGCAGGCCAAGTCGTAATATGTATCGCCTGTGTGGGCAGAAGGCGCCCGTGGCTTGCCACCGTCCCTGCGACCGTGCCCTATAGGCCCAAGATAAGTTCCGCTGTGCCACGTCTTGTCCATTGCCAAATGTTTTTGCAGTGTGGAAAAAAAATGTATGGTGTTATAATAGTTATGTGTGTGTAATTTCACGGTCACGGGCGATACGCAATAGTGTCTCGTCACCGCAGTATTGCAGTGTAACTAGTCTGCTGTCAGCAGTTAGTATGTGCAATTCTGCAAGTATGCAAGTGTGGTCATTGTTTTGGATTCCTAGCCTAATGTAGCAATTCGCCCTAGTTAGGTAATGACGTCGTGTGGCCATTGTTCTCTAAGACCTGTGTCTTGCGAAATTTTCCTACCTGGGTTCGTGAAACGTATTCCCTATGTCTGGTGTAATTCGAAATTTTATGTCTGGCTTTTGGTGGGAGGAAATGTAGTACTCCCTGTTTATGCACTTGTATGGGCCAATTTCAGTATGGTTGGACGCCTGAATAGCTGTTCTCCTTTGCGTCTAAATTTTCACTGGAACTCAGACCCGTGACCTTATGTCATTCTCTGTGTTTTATGTTTGCGTTGTGTTCCAGGGCTTGGGGCTTTCCCAGTGTGGTTTTTGCTTGTGTTCCGCGTACCAAAAATACCATTGGATAGTTAGTTTTTGGTACGCGTGTGGTGTGTGGTCATGGGTTCGAATCCGGTCGTCTGTAAAGACTTGGTGTGATCATTTTCGTGCTGCATTTAAAATGGCACGTTCCCGTTGATGTGCAGTGCGCAAATGAAAGCATGCATACCTGTGTAGAGTTTGTACGTTTTTGATTTCCCCTTGTAGTGTAATTTTGGAAGATATAGGGTCTCTAAATCGGGCGTGAATGATGCCGTGCGCTCTGCTCTGAGAGCTGTCGTCTGTAAGCGTACAGGTTATCACTGAGGCCTGCGTTCTTGCTGAGTATGGCGGTATCGGATTGCAATGTCCTGCGCGCACGCTCGTTACTTGTCTTGATAACGCTGTATGTCCGGCACATGTGATTTTAATCGCTTACTTCTCTGTGACTGTGATGAGTGCTTTTCGCATTGTGACAGAAAAGAGGGGAATTTGTGGTTTAACGTGACCGTATCTGGAGATCAGGAGCCCCGGGATTTCCGTTTTACTTGGAATCCAAACCACAGGCCATGGCATTTCACTTCGGAAATCCCATATGCGTTGGCCGTACTATAGAAGAACCTTCCATTGACTACATGTGTGTCCCCAGATTTTGTGTTAACTGTATCGTCGTTCAAGTATGTTCTTTATCACTGGAGAAAATGTCGTTGTACGCGAGTGTCTGGTCCGCTAGTCGCGTGTTTGGTGACCAGATGCCAGAGGCGATTGTATTGGTTTTCGTTTATGACCCGCTGTTAGTGGGACTGTCCCAATTTGTCTTAGCTTTCCCATTATTCTATTCTAGAACTGGATATCTACTCAACCTTATATTCCTGGTATTCAGAAGGTTGCGGGTTTGGAGACCGTCTTTTACCCAGAGTAATTGTTTCCGGCACCATGAAGGTTGTGTCTCCGGGACAGTTCTGGTGAGTGTTAGGATCGTATCCCGGTTCGGTCAGTGGGCTATTTCTTGGCCCTCTTTTCACGCCTGCCCGTGGGATTACTTCCTTTCCTTTTGGCAGTATTTCCGCCTTTACGTGTACCTATGTATTAAATATGTATATTTGTTTAACTTGGCCACCTTTCTTTCATCGGGCCTAATGCCTGCGTCATAATAGAAAAAAAATGAGCTATGCCCCGCTCTGGATTAAGAGAGCACTTTGAAAGAAAATAATAGCAGGTGGCGATAGTCTCTAAAAATTATGTCGTGAACACTATAAAAAATGTTAAAAAAAATGTGCTTGGGACCTGAGTGTAGTATTTACCATTTTGGTAACGTGAGTACTACCGTAAACTGGTTACGTCTCAGGGGAATCTACCGACACTGTCTAGTACACATTAGGAAGGCCATTGCAAGACGTAATTGACACACTTGTATCCACGTCAGGAGCAAAGCCAGTGCACTATGGGAGTCAAACCTGCCCTTCAAAGTAATTGTAACTCACCACAATGACAGTGTCTCGTCCCGGTGTGCAATTGGGCTTTTCAGTTGGCTAAAGCACACCTCACCAAATTTTTGAAGTTAGTTTGAGAGTCTTAATTCCTGCCACACTTACGGCTTTCACCCGCAACAGGAGGATCTATCACACTGTGGAACCCTAACATAGAACGTTTAGTCATTTCTACTTAGAAAGACTCACCTAAGCTTTATGCTGTGACTTTATGCTTAAGCTGTGTTCAAAATATCTCTCTTTCAGCCTGAAGCCTGCTTGGCTTCCACTTGGCTTAGCATATTTAGAGACTTTACGTTATGGCGTTCACCACTTCGCCCAATAACCATTGATGGCCTGAGAGAAAAATGCCATGGTTCCGAAAAAAAAACAGGAAGGATTTAGAATTGTTCCTTCTAATTTGGCTATGTTGCACTGTATATACATAAAACAAGAACGAAAAATATGCAATTTTATGTTTATTATGTACTTGTTGGACCATTTTCTTGTCGCCCCCGTGTGAAAGAATTTATGTGGCCTATAATGTTGGTGTTAGCGATGTTAGTTTATTTCTGTGGCCCTGGTGGAAGTCGTTATCCTCTTTCGAGCTTCAGTGCTCAGAAAGGTGAAGGGTTTTGCCCTGTTATTAGATGATAGGCCTCTGGAATCCACTGGGGTGTTCCTTTGCTACCTTCCGGCGGAATTTCTAGCAAAGTAAGCTTTGGCCTACTTCCACCGTGGCGCGTGTCCATAGGTTTAAATGTACCTGTATTCGAGGGCCTAATTGCGCTTGGCGCTGCCCTAGTAGATTTTACGGGAGTGTGGATATATTTGACTGCGTGGTTTTGTGGGGTAGGTGAGAACACCTTTCCTAATCCCCGTGTACTGTGTGGTAATGCCCGGTCAAAATGTTCGTGCGTATATCGTGCATCCTGAGGGACTAATACCGGCGTTCGCCTTTGTTCTGGCAAATTTGCCCTTTGAACTGGCGGTAAAGGTCGCTTAATGGCTTGTGTCCGGCCTAGCAATGTGGTGGCTTGTAGCCTGACCGCTTTTCGGCCTGTGGCCACGGCCGACTCCTGCCAATGTGTTAGCCTATCTGTGTACGTGTATGTAGGCTTTATGTGTATTGGGACGGGTTCTATGTCGTCTGCCCATGACGTGGTTACGTCCCGTTGTTTCTCTGTCATATCATGTGTGTTTAATGGCCCTGGCTTCAACTCCCTCTCGTCCCTTTGTTCCGAGGGGATTGTTCTAGGCTCTGCCCCTCGGTTTGGCAAAATTGCCTTCCGATCCGGAGCTGAAGGACGTGTGTATGTGTTAGGTTTATTCTGCAGTAAGTTGGAGCCTAACCTGGCCGTCTTCTTGACTGTGGCCACGGCGAACTCCTTCCATTCTTTTACAGTACGTGGCGAGAGGGACATCCTCGCAAATTGTCGAGTCAGCGTATCCACGCTTATGTCCTCTCTCGGGTGGGCTGGTGGCCCTACCATGAACTCAAAAATGGCCTTGTTGGCTTGGAGCTCACGGTATTCATCCCAAATTTGGGTGTACTGCCTATTGAGGCATATGGCCTGTTCAGCGACTTTTGTGTCCTGCGTCCCTATCCGTTTGTGTTCCGTGATGAGTGTTTCCCATTGTTGGAACATAAACTCGTGTCGACAGTGTAGTTGCCAGTGTGCTTTTATGATTTGTGTGCGGAGGGTGGGGATTTTCGCCCGAACCTTGCGATTCTTAGCACTGCGGAGTGGACGGACAAGGGCTCTTATGATCCGCATGTACTGGGCGTGCAGGAGCTGCTGAAACCTTCTGAGGTAGTCCTGCCTAGTTTCAAAAACTCTGTGCCAGGCAATTAATTCCTGGTACTCCCCGATGCTCCTTAGCACAGCTAGGCGGTATAGGGGGGCCATGTTGAATGGAGTGTATGTGAAAAATAAAAATAAAATCTGTGCGTGTTTGCTAGTGTATTCTTATATTTCTCTGATTCTGTATGGGGCTAGGGGGTTGGTTTATTAAGAATTTCCCCTGTGTAGCTAATTTGGAGCACACACAAAAAAAATGGTGCTTTTTGTCTGGGGGAAAATTTTCTCACTATTCGCTTGGCTTTTTGCGGTACGGAAGGGGTCGTTTCTCCTAGGAGGGCTCGTTGGTTGAGTCCCGTTCTCTATGCGTAGGACCGCGCCTCCACCAGTGTTTTAGATCCCTTATTTGGGGGTGGATCTAAAAGGGAGAGTTGTTGTACTAATTTATAAAGTGGTGCCTAAAAGGGTAGCTTCCCTTGTCAGGGTAAGCTGACCAGTGTAGAGTGTTGTGGTGTGCTAGGAACTAGGGGGCGTTCCTATGAATAATGTAATAGTGTTTGGAGGGATGGGACCCACTGCAAAGGGTCGTTGTGCTGGTCGCTCAGCTCAGCTGACTGCTTATTATGTAACTGACTCTGTTCGTATCAGCCGAGTGGCACGCGCTGCTTGCTGGCAGCCGAGCCGGCTCGAGAGACACAAAGGTACCTGAGTTAGCGCTAATGGCTTACCGTCTGTCACGTCTTTACGTGACGGGAGTAAGGAAGGGCGTTGGGATGTAAAGAGGCGTATAACAGTAATGCTAGTGTAGAGTGTGGACCAAGTGTTTTATTGGTCTGTGATTCTGATTGTGAGTCCCTTGTAGGGAATGAAATTATGTTTATAATGTAATACAAGTTGTGGGTTGCAGGTTACATAAGTAGGAACTCGGAACACGATTGACTGACTCACCTCGGTTGACACCAGCGTAGCCTCGGGCCGTCTCGATGAAGCACTGACAATGGAGAGATCCTTTGACCCCATTAGGATGCCTTCTTATACCTTCTGACGTCCTGCTGTCAGCATTGTGTTGGCATGCCGCCCCAGTTAGTACTATGTCGCTGAGTGTAATGATTACGTAAGGCTTAAGCTGCTTTATGGAGTAGCAAGCTGTCCTTACAGTATTAATGGATGTTGCCCCGGCTTTCCAAGGGTTGCCATTTTAGGGGATTTGGCCAGATGCCGGGGGGATGGACTCCAAGGGGTGCCTACCCCTGGGAGGCTGTACAATACTTTGGTCGACAGTAGGAACAAATGTGAACTGTTACATTGACTGTACTGAGGAGATAAAGTCCAGGATCGGTCAAGCCAGAAATGCATTCAATTAAATGAGGAGAGTGTTCTGTAGCAGAGACCTTAATTTACATCTAAAAATTAGACTTCTGGGATGTTATATCTCCTCCACCTTTTTCTATGAAGTTGAGACCTGGACTATAAAGAAACGAGAAATGAACAGATTGGAGGCATTTGAGCTATGGACGTACAGAAGGATACTGAGGCTGAGTTGGAAAGAAAAGGTCACCAACGATGAGGTGATGAGGCGGATGGGAAAGAGAAAGGACATATTAAATACTGTCAAAATTAGAAAACTGCAGTATCTGGGTCATGTGATGAGAGGAGAGAAATATCATCTGCTGCAGCTGGTCATTCAAGGGAAGCTACAAGGCAAAAGAAGACCAGGAAGAAGACGCATTTCTTGGATCGATAACCTGAAAACTTGGTTCAATTGTTCCACTATTGAGCTGTTTCGTGCTGCATCATCTAAAGCAAGAATCTCTATAATGGTTGCCAACCTCCTGAGAGGAGATGGCACATAAAGAAGAAGAAGAAGAAGAAGAAGAAGAAGAAGAAGAAGAAGAAGAAGAAGAAGAAGAAGAAGAAGAAGAAGTATAATTTAGTGTTGAATCTGATATCAAACTAATGCGGAGTTTTAATAAGCTTCTTATTTTTCATTACGTATTGGTAATTAGAGTGAAGACTTACAGTATTGCGAAATATTTCCATTTTCATGTTAACTGTATTAAAATAACTAAAATATCCCAAATTTTTTTGTGCGCTTTCCAAAAGATGGTTGGATGGTTCCTTAGTATAGGAGCTGCGACAACGCGGTCATGTAGCTCTGTGTACTTTGGGTGTGTGTAGAATCTGTCTGATAACCGGTGTTAATTGTGATGGCTGTATAAGTGTGTGTTATCTGTCTTAATTCAAGTAAGGACTGCAGACAGTAATTGTAACATTCACATACAGGTTTATAGGGTAATCAAATAATAACTAACAACATAATAGACTAGTGCCAACATTTATTATGTATGTTGATGTATTAACAATTGACATAGTTGCGCAACGTATTCCAGAGATGTATGTTTCGATTATCGAATCTCGAATCCGAAGGTTATCGTTACAAGACCAACTACAATCCTCAGACCTTAATGTAGAAAAAACATGGCGGCGACGGTTGCCCTACCAATAGCTAAGATCATGTCATCGGGCTTGTCACAGTTCGTGTAAATTATTATTTTTACTCACCTAATATCATAAAAGATATCACAAGACGAGACTAGGTTCCGAAGAAATATGCATAAATGATTTAGACTTACCTGAATTAATTTATCTATATAGTGCTGGCCTCGAATTACAGGTTTCTTCGTCTTCACCCAAGGGGCAGCTACAATAGTCTCACTGTTTCTATGGTTGAATAAGACGCTTTTTGGCGAGTTATCACGATTTGTATTTAAGTTCAGTAATTATAGATTAATATTATTAGCAAAAAATCAAACAGATTCTGAAGTAGGAGAGAAGAAAGACCCGGTTACTGAAGTGCTGTCCTAGCACATGCAGAGTATTTGTGTACACACAGAATGAGAATAGTTGCCTGAAATAATCGAACCAACGCTACAGAGATACAATTCAATTAAGACCTCTCGTAGAATTGTCTAAAATCTCGGCTAAAACATCACACCCAATTAGTTGATTGAAATATGCAAAGTAGTCGTCGTGTGGATATCTGAACATAATTATCGAGATTACCACACACAAAGGACACGATAATATGTTACCATCTAACCTATTAAACATTCGCTGTTACCGTTTGGAATAGTTGTACGCTGGAAATATTAGATTTAGTAAAGTAATGTAGGTAGTAAAGCACCATCTCCCTCTTACGGAATTATCGCGGCACACCATCTCGTAATATAAGTACATAATTGGCTAGTTACTCACAACACTTTATTATACACATCATAATAAAAAATAACTTGCAAGCTGTAAGAATCACAAAAGTATGAATAATGACGGAAGACAATGAGTTCAATGTTTGGCACAGGGGACACATCTTCCTTAACCAATAAAACAGAAGTTCTCTGCAATATTTGGCGTGTATACAAGGCAGTGTAGAACATCTGCTAGACTGGTAAGACTTTACGGAGGCACATGAAGCTGAGCGTTCAAGATAACGTCAACACTTTGGTCTTGCCATAGATGCTCATTGTGTTTTCCCTTTACGTACTTAAGTTCGACACTACCGGTACTGAAAAGCTATTATTATATTGTCACTAACTAGCAAATCATTGCGGTGTATATTCTTGAGACACTTCTATTAATGCTTTAGACTTAGGTACTTCAACATCTGCAGTAAATGACACAATGCCATCGGTCGACTGAACAATCATCACACAAACGAACTAGTCCATAATAAGCGTATTATCACATATTTACACACGATTGCAGTACATTAACGCGAACTGGGGCCTGTTCCACGAATGAACTTTGCAACTTTTCACTTTTCACTTTGCACTTTTCAATTATTGCAAAGTGCAAAGTCTTTCTGTTCCACCATGATCCATGTATCACTTTTCAATTTCTTTGCAAAGTGAAAAGTCTTTGCGTAGGAATGATCCGATCATGTTTATTCCATGAACAAACTGTATAATACTCCATGATTTAATGCTTTATTTTTCGTGGTGAACTTGAGGACCTAAGTAACAGTTCTTCAAATAGTTGATTGCTGCTATAGTCTACTGTGCTGGACACCATTTCCTAACCAATGTAAGATTATAAGAATTTGTTTCTTTTTCGGAAAGAGATCGACTTCTATTTGTTGCAGGTTTCAATAAATGGCCAATTATTTCAAGAATATAGTCAGCTTGTATTGGGGTAATACGAAAGCACCCACGAAATTCTATCGAAGTGAGGTTATGAAAATTCATCCTGTCTTTGTACGTTCTCGTGTTGGATTCTTCATCACTATCCTCACTTGATGATAACAACAGCTCTAGTCGTAACATATTTATAACACTAAATGAAATTCTGCACCGAGAAACTAGGGTAGAGACTTCCTCATTAAAAGCTGAAAAGGGAATCGTCTCTTTGCAAAGATTTCTGAAAACTTTTCATTCATTCCTTTGCACTTTGAATTCCTGCACCAATGGAGGAACATAACAGGCTTCAAAAGTGAAAAGATTCCTAACTTTTCGCTTTTCACTTTTCACTTTGCAAGGCAAATCTGAAAAGTGATGGTGGAACAAAATCTGAACTGAAAAGTGCAAAGTGCAAGGTGAAAAGTTGCAAAGTTCATTCGTGGAACAGGCGCCTGGACTTAACAGACATACTGAAGACACTAACAATTACAGATGAGCAATAGTTTATCCCAACTTTCATCAAACGAAGCTAATCAAAGCTAATATTGTATCCCAGCAACGAATGTAAACAAACAATATCTCGGGCTTCCGCATTCGCCATTTTCACACTTTCGATACCTGCATTAAGGTCTGAGTATTGTAGTTGGTCTTGATCGTTACATCTCTCTTCTCAAAATGAAATTAATATTTCTCTACGCTGATTAGATTTACAGATTTAACCTAACTACTGGTTTTACAGTTCTGCTATGTCTTGTAGTATATTTGAATGATTCTAATGAGGGTGCTTTTGATGCTTCTTCCCTCTCTACGTTCGGTTCAACTGGAGATGTTCCTTTGTTGGGATCATCTGGATGTATGGGTAGACGTGACCTTCCATGGATGTCTGTTAGTGGATCTTGAATTGACGATTGCATTCTCTCGTTTGTACTTTGATTTGATTCAACGTTTAACTCGGCCTGAATTGGTGTTTCTTTTGTTATTGTGCCTCCAATATTCGATGGTCTGATGAAACTGGTATTTCTTCGCAAAATTGTTCCATCATCTTTCTGAATCACATATGAGCGATTAGTTACTGGATGTACAATTCTCCCCGTGTACCACTTGTTGTTTAGATCTCTGATCAAGATTTTCTCGTCATTTTGATACTGTCGTGATTCCTTGGCTCCGCGATCAGCATATTTATTCTGTTTTGACCGCTTTTCCTTAAGTTTTATTGGTACATCGGTTTGTAGTTTGGGCTGAAGATTGTTATTAGAAAAGGAAATTGGAGTTCTTGTATTCCTTCCAAACAATCTCGAGGTTGGTGTGCCTAGTTCTGGGTCTCGTGGTGTATTTCTCGACATTAGCAGGGCCAGTTGTACATCTTCTCCGCTGATGTCGCATTTCTTCACCAGTCGCTTCGCAATGTCTACGTACTTCTCTGCTAATCCGTTCGACCTTGCAAAACAAGGACTCGATGTAACTAATTTGAAGTTCCATTCCTTTGAAAATTTTACAAATTCTCTGGACGAATATGTTGCGTTGTCGGCGTGAAATTCTTGTGGAACTCCATGTGTAGCAAACCAAATTTTAAGTTGATTAATTATTTCTGCTGCTGTTGTTTTGTTAATCTTTTGCACTTCGTAGTATCCACTGTAACTGTCTGCCAGAACAAGATAGCTGTTGCTTTTGTAGAAAAAGACATCTGAAGATACTATTTCAAATGGTAATTTAGGTATTTTCTTCATTATGATGGTTTCCTTGACAGGTTTACGCTGCGTATGTTGGCAGGTTTTGCAGGATTCTACCAATTTGGTTACGTCCTTTGTTAGAGTTTCCCAAAACACTAACTGTCTTGATCTTCTCAGTGTTGATTGTATACCCGGATGCCCTTTATGAATAACTTGTAGAACTCTAGGTCTTTCGCTTTTTGGGACAAAAACGCGATCTCCTTTGAAAATGAGTCCATCACAATGTGATAATTCATCACGAAAAGTGAAAAAACATCTCAATATCTGCTGCACTTGAAGGATATCGTTAGGCCAACCATTGTTCATCATCTTGATTAATGCCTGGCAAGTTGGGTCTTGGAGCGTTGATCTTTTGAAGTCTTCAGTGGCGCTTTCAGACATTGATAACACCATTAGAACTTCGAGTTCTTCTTCATCGTTTTCGTAAGAATCTTCACAATCTCTACTAAGTGTATCCGCAATCTTCAGTTCACTTCCTTTATGGTATACGATGATAGGGTTGTACTCCTTGAGATCTAATAATATTCTTCTTAATCTCGGTGGTGCATTCACAAGCGGCTTTTTCCAGATTGACTCTAAGGGTTTGTGATCCGACTCGACTGTTAATTTCTTACCCCAAATGTAGTCATGAAATTTCTTACAGCCGTAGCGAATCGCAAGTGCCTCTTTAACAATCTGCGGGTAATTTTGTTCGGTGCTGTTTAATGATTTTGTAGCATACGCTACTGGTTGTCCTCTTTGCATTAGAACAGCTCCTAATGCCCTTGATGATGCATCAACTGATAATGTTACGTCTTCATTTACGTCATAGTACCTCAAAACAGGGGTGCTGGACAGGGCTTTTTTTAGTTCTTTGAACGCCTGATCCTGTTCTGGACCCCAAATCCATGCAACATCATTCTTCAATAGTACACGCAATGGAGCTGTCAATTTTGACTGACAGGGAATAAATTTTCCCAAGTAATTTATCATACCCAACAATCTCTGTAGCTCTTCTTTGTTCTTTGGTACTTTGAGTTTCTTTATCGCATCGACGTTTGTCTCATCAATTTCAAGTCCCTTGTCTGACAAAACGTGTCCTAAAAAACGAACTCTTTGTACGTTAAATATGCACTTTTCTTTATTGAGTTTAAAGCCGTTTTCATGTAGTCTTTGAAGTACTATTTCAGTGGTATCCCGAAGTTTCTGGTCTGTACTGGCATGAATTAATATGTCGTCCATGGCGCATTCTACATTTGGAATGTCGTGAAGTATCTCTGTCATAATTTGCTGAAATACTTCCGGAGCTGAAGAGAGTCCGAACGGAAGACGTTTGCAGGAATAACGTCCCCAAGGTGTTGCAAATGTTAAATATTCTTGTGTTCTCTCAGAGACTTTTATTTGCCAAAAACCTCGAGTGCAATCTAGGCATGTGAAGTACTTACTACCATTCATTCTTGCGGCAATGGCTTCAATCGTGTTTAATGGGAAATGCCTTCTCTTGATATTTTTATTTACATCTGTAGGGTCGATACACAAACGAAGTTTGCCCCCTTTTTTGACGATTACAAGAGGAGATACTGCTACAGTGGGTTTCGTGACTCGTTTGATGACGTCCATTTTAACCATTTTATCAAGTTCTTGCTTAACTGTTTCCTTTATGGCCAATGGAATCGTTCTAGCTGAGCTAATCTCGAACTTTGGATTTTCTACAAGGTCTATGTCGTATTCGTAACCCTTGAAACATCCCAATCCATTAAACATCTGTTCGTTATTTAACTTCGGGTTACTAATCTTCACGCTGTGTACTCTAATAATCAGATTTTCTTCTTCGCAAGTCTTTTTGCCGATTATAGGTTGAACTTGTTCATTCACAGTCAAGAATGTTACTTCTGTTTGACGATTCTTGATCTTACATTTCAATTTCAGTTCTCCGACAACGTTGAGCCTGTGTTCACTAAATGTTACCAACTTCTTTACTTTGGATGGTGTTATCTCAGCAGTGACTCCCAGTTTCTCGATTATGTGAGTCGGAAGAACGTTACATTGAGCACCGCTGTCTAGTTTAGCATGAAACGCTTTGTTTCCCACTTTTATTAATTCTTTCCAATCTTCTTGTCTTGGTGGTACTGTAACACTGCCAATGTACATCATATCTCTATCACGTGACGATTGAGTGGTTGCATCGTCGTCTTTAGAGCCGTGTACTGCATGAATCTCCTTTTTGGACTTGCAGCAGACTTCAAAATGTCCTAACTTCCCACACAAATTACATCTTTGCTTATACGCCGGACAAGATCGCTTTCCATGTGTCATACCACATCTGTTGCAATTAAACTGATCAGTATTTTTTATGTTAACTCCTTGTCTTTTCATTTTCTTGAGTGCGGCGACTGACATCTGTGATTCTGATTCGCTATTCTTACTCATGTCAATGGCTTGTTTGTGTGCCAGCTCGCTTGCTTGACACATGTCTACCGCTTTGTCATAGGTTAGGTCTGTTGTACCCAACAATCTTTCACGTAACATATCATTATTGATGCCACTAACAATTTTGTCTTTTAGCATTCGTTTCTCTGATTGACCGAAACTACATTTTCTTGCTTGAGTTGTTACGCGAATCAAAAACTGTTCGAAATTTTCGTCTGATTCTTGTAACATTTTATGAAAAACGTATGCTTCATATGTTTCATTAGCTTTAGGCACAAAATAATTGTTAAATTTGTCCATGATTACCTGCATGTTTGTTTGTTCTGCCTCAGCGAGGTTAAATGACTGAAAAATCTCTTCGGCTTCATAACCTATTGTTGTCATAAACGTAGCGACTTGGACTTCGGGCGGTTCTTTATCCAGCTGAATTGCTTTTGAGTACCAGTTGTAAGACACTTTCCACGTTTTCCATTCCTGTGCCATATTTTTGCCAAACTCCAGGGGTTTAGGTTGTCGAATATGAATTCTATGAGTTAGCCTCTGATTTTGGGCGTTTTGTTCTACGTTGGCCATTATTTTTTTGTTTGCTGCTTTATAATTCAGAAAAACCAATTACTTCTGACACCATGTAACATTCACATACAGGTTTATAGGGTAATCAAATAATAACTAACAACATAATAGACTAGTGCCAACATTTATTATGTATGTTGAAGTATTAACAATTGACATAGTTGCGCAACGTATTCCAGAGATGTATGTTTCGATTATCGAATCTCGAATCCGAAGGTTATCGTTACAGTAATTTCAAGTAGTTCCTGCTTTTGCTACCAAATGTTACCGTCCACGACACCTAGCTTGCGGACTTTGGCTACTAGATGGCATCGCAGTCAGCAACTGGCGGTGAACGTTGGAACTAATAGAGCGTTATCAATTCTAACCTACAAATTTTGGCTTTACACAAGTGTAGGTAGTGGAAGGTTCTTTTTCATGCCATAAATCTATGACATGGGGCCGCCGGCTTTACATCCCCTCCGAAGGAAGGCATATTGAGGGATTTTTACCGCTCTTAAAAAAGCCGACCATTTCGGCCGGGTTTGAACCCGCGATCTTGGGCATAGAAACTCAGCCTGCTATCAAATACGCCACCGAAGCCGCCTCCATTAAGATTAAGGGAGTCACTACCTGCAATTGAATTATTAGCTTGCCACGGTGGGTGAGTGGATAGCGTGTCGGTCTACTAACCCCAAGATTGCTGGTTCGCTCCTGGCTGTGGTAAGTGATTTTTGAAAGGCGGCAAAATTACGACACGCATGTCATACGATGTTGGCATGTCAAAGAACCCATTTGAATTCAGTAGGCCGTGTTCATAATGGCAAAATTAATCTCGGGAGTTTCTGCCAACACAAAGTTCCTCATTTCTCTACTAGAAAGCGCTATAGTGTTCAAGGAGCTTAGATATCTAACCTCCTTGACTTTCATAGTGATTCAAGGAACAACGAAATTCGACATGCAAGCTACCCTCTGGGTGTCAAATTATAAAGCTTGCACCCGACACCCGAGGCCATACGATATTATATTATTATTATTATTATTATTAATATTATTATTATTATTATTATTATTATTATTATTGAATTATTGAGTCTGATTATTGTTCGCCTCATGGTATAGTGACTAGTATTCTTGCCCGTCCCTGTGCTAAGGTCCGGACTCAATTCCCGGCTCTGCTAAGATATTTAATTCTGGTCCGAAGTTTGGAATGGGGTACACATAGCCTCGTGTAAGGCAGAACAGAGATTACTGTAAAGTTTTGAAGCCATCCATCAGTGTTGCCTGTGTAAAATGTCATGAACTCGTTCCAGTTGTTGAGAATAAAGATCCGCATTGACTGCACGCTCGATTGGAACAAACTCCCAGTGAACCACTCCTTCAAAATTCCACCTGACACACAACATCACTTTGGGACAGGGGCGTATATTCCTTTTCTTTCGGAGGAGGGGAGGGGGGCGGGGCGGTGACTATCCTGGAATATTGTGAGTATCCTCAGGGGATTGTCACCGCAAAACACCCAGAAATTTCAACCAATATCTTAGAGCATATAACTTTGTGTAATTATTATAGATAAGAGTTAATTGTAAAATTCTAAGTTTATAATAGTCCACAATATTAGTCGAAACACAAAAAAAAGTTGTACAATACAACACAACACAAAATAAAAATGTATATTAATGAATTATCTATTATGGCCTGTGGAGTATGAATGGCGAATATCTAAATATTTGTCAATTTATTAAGCAGAAACTTATTTTTTTTACAAATTAATAATTTATTTCTCAAAAGTAACGTACTGTGGAATTCTCAGTTTTGCCTCACGAGGCTGAGTGTACCCCGTTCCATCCCTCAGACCAGAATTAAAATTTCTTGGCAGAGCCGGGAATCGAATTCGGCTAGTAAAAAATGCTAGCCCCTATACCACGAGGTAGTCTAATTTCAATAATAATAATAATGTTATTTGTTTTAAGTCCCTTTTAACTACTGCGGCTTTTAGAGATGCCGGGGTCCCGGAATTTTGCCCTGAAGGGGATCTTTAACGTGCCAGTAAATTTACTGACACGGCTCCCTCGCATTTGCGCACCCTCAAATGCCAACTGACTGCGCCAGGATTAGATCCTGCAACCTTGCGTTCAGCAAGCGAAAGTGTTACCGCTGAGCCACGCAGCCAGCCTAAGTCTAATTTCAATCTTAATATGTTTATAAGTTAGCCAATAATAAGGTAAGATTAGGGTACAACCAATATTTACAATTAATTTAGGCTTTTACCAAAACAACACTTTCTTAACCTTTATTTTTGTTGTTTTTTCGAGGGGAGGGGGGAGGGATGGAGCCCCTACAGCTCCCCCCTTATATACGGCCCTTCTTCGGGGCCGAACCGATCCTTTTTTAACGATAGCTTTAGCCGGTTGACGGGGACTGAGCCACTTTTTGAGGCGTCAGCGTTGCGGTAATAGACCCACTTTTCATCACATGCGACAATTCTCCTGATAAATCTATCATCCATGGGGTTACCGATAAGCTGACGACAGATATCCACTGTACGTTGAGCCTGTTAGGGGTCAATTCATGAGGTACAGATCTACAGCTTCTGTTTGATTTTCCAAGTTTCTTAATCTGGTGATGTATGGTATCTTTTGATGCACAAAGTTCTTCTGACAGCCTACTAGTACTTCCTTGCGGATTTTCTGCCAAAACTCTGCGTTTTTTTTTTCATTATCCCATAGGTTAAGTCTTCCAGAAAGCAGTAAATCTGTAGTATTTTCTTCAACAGTGTTAAAACGTTGAGAACCATCGTTGTGCCATACGCTCACTGGTGACACCTTCTCCTTCCACTTCAAATACTGTATTATTCAAACCGCGGCAGCATTTCGTAATCTCGTTTCCAGTAGTGCTTTAGAAGGACCCTGGTTGGTCGGTTGGTTGATTCTTAAGTTTAGGGGCTGCGACAACTCGGTCATGTAGCCCCGTGTACTTTGGGTGTGTGTAGAATCTGTCTGATAATCGGTGTTAATTGTGATGACTGTATTAGTTTGTGGATCTGTTTTAATTCAAGTAATGGCTGCAGACGATCAATTTTCAAGTAGTTCCTACTTTTGCCGCCAAACGCCACCGTCAACGACTCCTAGTTCAGAATTTAGCTACCAGACGTCACCGCAGTCGGCTCTTAGCAACGAACATAGGAACCTAAGAGCGTTGTTTACATTCTTAACCTACACAATTTAGCTTCACACAGGTGTAATTAGTGGAAAGTTCTTTAACATGCCATAAATCTATGACATGGGACCGCCGGCTTTACTTCCCCTCCGAAGGAAGGCATACTGAGGGATTTTTAACGCTCTTAAAAAATCCGACGACTTCAGCCGGATTTGAACCCGCGATCTTGGGGCATAGAAGCTCAGCATGCTACCAACTACGCCACCGAAGCCGCCAAAGAAGGACCCTAACCTCCAACTTTGTAAGTTCCATTTGTGATTGTGTATGAATAACTGACGACTGATACATTCTCGCAATATACGCAATACTAGTCATGGCCTCCTGTAAATAGCATTAGCGAACCAAAGATAACCAATTCTATATTATAAAACACCAAACTTAAAAAACGACATTACTTATGAGACATCCTATTTTATTTTATTTTTTCACATCGTTGTGCCCATCTAAGGAGCGCGAGAGAACTCATTTAGCAAATGATGTTGATCTTTTCTTCTCCCATCATCTCTTCATCTACGCACTGAAGAGTTTCTTCCGTTCTTCAGTCCATAGTTTCCTGGTACTGGTACTGATTTTCTCCTCAAGATGATAGTTGTTGACAAGTTTTCTGAATTTGGATCTGTCTTGTATGATTTCATCCACGATACTAACTTACTGAAGAACTTCCTCTATTTCCTTGAGCCAGTTGGTAATGACTTTCATTGAGATAGCAAGGTTGAGAATCCTCTTTGTCAGTCTGTCATCGGTCATGCGAAGAATGTGGCCATAGAACTTTAATCGCCTTTTCCTGAATGTGTCGGTGATCTTTTCAGAGTGATCATATGGCTCCTGAGATTCCCTCTACGCAGACTGGACCAAATATTTTCCTCTCTTGCTTCTCTACTTCTTTAATAAGAGACCTGCCTCCAACGAGCAAAGTTTCTGAGGCGTTTAATGCTTCAGGTTTGATGACTGTGTTATAATGTCGTAATTTAGCATTCCGGGATTTATTATTATTATTATTATTATTATTATTATTCTTTCTTCGATTCGGCCAACTAGGGACCACGTCAGTTCAACTGTCTCTTCTTCCGAGCTTTAACTACCGCCCAGTGTTCCTGCATTCGTCTCCGATGTTGTTCTTTTCTCTCTTGGGACCACACCTTCCCTGTCTTCAGCTTCGGCTTTTCCTGGAAACCTTTGTGCGTACGTAGTTTTTCCTGAAGTGGAACACGCTCCTGGATATCGTTAGGGGAAATTTCCATTTCACGTAGATCTTTCTCAACTTCCGTGAACCATGCCCCTTTGGTTTTCTTATCCTGAAAGTACGTCAATATGCGTTTTGATATCCTGCCTGGGCTCATTCGTGTCACGTGGCGATAAAAGGCAATCCTTCTTTTTCGAATCGTGTCACTGATCTTCTCCACGTGCTTGTACAATTCGTGGTTGTGACGCCTTCTGTACTCGCTGTTTTCTTTGATAGGACCCAGGATTTTCCTCAAAATCTTCCTTTCTTTCGCCTCTAGTTTTTCCATTAGACCTTTCTTGTTCATTGTTAGAGTCTCTGCCGCATACAGAGCCTCTGGTCGAATAACAGTGCAGTAATGTCTAATTTTGGCGTTTAAGGATATCGATCTCTTATTGTAGATGTCTTTAGTCAGGTTGTATGCCATTTCCATTTTATTAATGCGTGACACGAAGGCTTCTTTCTCTGATAGGTTAGGCTCTATCCATTCACCGAGGTATTTAAACTTTTCTGCCTTCTGAACTTTTCCTAGTCCGACCTCCAGTTCCCTGGGCGCTGATTTTATATTTGTCATGAATTGTGTCTTCTCAAAGGAGATTTGAAGCCCAGCAGCCTTCAGTGCTTGAATTTTCAGTTGGTTATTATTATTATTGGAGACTTGGCTCCCCTCATGGTAAAACTACATTTTGTTGTCCACGCATATTTAGATGGCCTAACATAATTGCCCTCACCACCAAATGAAATGGATACATTTGGCAGTTTCTTGATAGGAAGTAATTAGGGCAGTATTGAAGAGGTCAACTGTCAGTTGGCCTTCAATTGAAGCACACAACTTGCCAGGGCCAGTCATATAAGTGGTTCATCTCAAATATCTGGTGGTGCAGGGGTCGAGTTGTTTGCCTCTCACCAAGGCGGACCGGGTTCTATTCCCGGTCAATGCGTGTAAGATTATCCAAGTGAAGTATTACGTCCTGTGGTTGGGATTCCACGTAAGAAATGGGGGTCCCGAGGCTCATGATTATGGGATTGACAGTCACTCAAAACAATAAGCTTCAGTCCTTCCTTCCTTCCACCTTCTTTCCACCTTACTTCCTCCTTCCTTCTACCCTTCCTTTTATCCACCTTCCTTCATTCCTTCTATCCTTCCTTCCACTTTCATTCCTTCCTTCCCTTTACAGTACGTTTGATGATTCATTTCGGGGGTTTGAGACATTGGGGTCATGTAGCCCCATGTACTTCTGTGTGTAATATGTGTCGGATAACCTGTGTTATTGTGATGGTTGTATTAGTGTGTGTATATCAGATGAGAATTAGGAAGTAATTTCTTCCCGCCTTTCTGAAACTAACCGTAGTTTGTGAAACGCTGACGTAATCCGTAGTTGTTTGAGTCTTCAGTCTTTTGACTGGTTTGATGCAGCCCTCCATGCCTCCCTGTCCTGAGCTAATCGTTTCATCTCTACATAGCTACCACACCCTACATCCGAGGCAATCTGTTTAACATATTCTACCCTTGGTCTACCCCTACAGTTCTTGTCCTCGACCCTTCCCTCCATAACTAAGCTTGCTATTCCTGGGTGTCTTAGTATGTGACCTACCAACCTATCTCTTCTCTTCATTAGCAGTCGCCAGAAACATCTCTCCTCTCCCACTCGTCTTAATACCTCTTTGTTTGTCACCCTATCTACCCAACTGATCTTCATCATTCTCCTGTAACACCACATTTCAAATGCTTCAATTCTCCTCTTTTCTGCTGCACGTAATCATTGATGCATTGATCAGTAAATAAATACCAACTGTAAGTCAATCACTGCTCGGAAACGACTGCATTTAACATCACTTTCACAAAATGTTGATATCCTGCTTCTAGGCAGCTTTAACAACGTCTCCTCATTCAGTCCGCTCCCTCTCAAAAATGGCTGCCGTATGAGTAGTGTATTTGTAACAGTTCAGATCCCACCTCCACCTCCCCACCTCACAAGATGGCGGCAGCCCGATAACTCCCGAACGCATGGTCGGATTTAGACGAATGAGGTGTCATTGAACTCGGGCTAACACCCCCTTTCCAATGGACAACATATTTCAACCCCAAAAGTAATACCTACCCCTACTAGGGGGTGAAATTGTAATTTTTTTGAGAATCTCTCTTTCCAATTGCAACATGTGAGCGTTTGAATGCCGATATGGATTTAAACGTTGTTCCACATAAAGTGCATGTGTTCGGTGGATAGTCACTATGAAATAACATGCTTGTTTTTTGTTTTTACGCATGCCCACTCATGGCTTTTGTAGGAGGGTGGGGGAGTGGATCCCTGTGGATGGGTTATTGTTGACAGGTCATTGTTGGCAGGTCATTGATGACAGGTCCTTGTGGACAAGTCCTTGTGGACGAGTCCTTGTGGACGAGTCCTTGTCCCTTTGGACTGATCCCTTTGGACGGGTCCCTTTGGCCTGGTTCCTACGGACTAGCCCATGAATTTATTTAAATTATGTCAAAGGGCCTAACTACATTTGTGTGTGTTGAATTGACGTTGTTCACTAATCCCCCACTACTATAATGTAATAACGATATGAAAGGAAAGTGATGAAATACATGTGAACACGTGTGAGATGTCATTATTAGCATTCTCCTTGTGAAACAAGTCACATTCTGTTTTGATTCATACGTGAGAAAATGCGAGTTCATTTGTAATATGATCTAACACACAGGTGTTCACATGTGCACGTGCACGATAAGAGCTAACAAGTCACAACCTGTTTTGGCAGTGGTGGGAATAAGGCTAGAGACATGTACGAGTAGTCAAATTACTCCGGCAGACAACCCCTTTCCTATGGATAGCTTATTTCCACTCAAAAATAAAATCTACCCCTACTAGGGGGTGAAATAATAATTTTTAGGTAAAAGTCGCTTTCCATGTGCAACATGTGGGAGTTTGTATACCAATATGAAATTAAACTCGTTCCACATAAAGTGCATGCATACAACTGAATGCCGCTATGATTTATCATTTTTGTTTTTTGTTTTACGAATGCGCAATTGGGGTTTTTGTAAGAGGGCGGGCTTTTTGAATAATGATTTATAGATACGTTTTTTTTACAAATTAACCAAAGATCCAAAAACTAATAGGTCATCGGCTTTTTAATATCTTATGAACTAAGAAAGCTAGGAACTTGTATGAGGGGTCGTTGGACTTGTGGTGACGCCCTGTTTTTGAATGTATTATTCATTTTTTGTCAAAAGGGTCTAACTGCACTTTCGTTAATATCTCGCTAACTAATAATCACAGAGGGTCGAGTGAGGTGTCATAGGACTTAAAATGGCCAACCCCTCCCCATGACCAATGAATTTACCAAAAAAAAACAGCAAGGTCATTAACCTAAGATTGTATCAACTAATAATCAGAGAGGGACAAGTGAGGTGTCACAAGACTCAGGATGGCCAACCCTTTTCCATAACCAACGAATTTACCCAAAATACCCAAAACAGCAAGGTCATTGACCTAAGATTTTATAAACTTATCAGTAGAGAGGGTCAAGTGAGGTGTCATAGGACTACGAATGGTTAACCCTTTCCCATGACCAATGAATTTACCTCAAAAATTCAAAACAGCAAGGTCATTGACCTGAGATTTTATAAACTAATAATCGGATATCAACATGTGAGGTGTCATAGGACTTAGAATGGTCAACCCTTTCCCATGGCTAATGAATTTACCCAAAAATACCCAATACATCAAGGTCATCGACCTGAGATTTTATAAACTTATAATCGGATATGGACATGTGAAATGTTTACAGTGAGTGATGAAACATAGCTAGGTAGTGAAAGAATTATTGTAGGCTACATGTATGGTGACTGACAAATCTTTCACCATTGGAACTTGTTTTCAGATCAAACTGCAGTACAGAGAGAGTATAGGTTGTAGGTATGGGATAATAAATGACAAATGGTGTATACAAAATCTGATTAATCGATTCAAGAAATAAGAGTAGTCAATCTTTAATTGATTGGTTAAATAGGATAGCTAAAATCCAAAATGGTGACTACATTGAACTAAACTGAACCAAGCTGAATCAAATCCAACCAAACCGAACCAAACTTAATCAAAAACAAGCCAATGGTTTAAGTGTAAAACTTGTGGTTGAATGTGGGCATTGGTAATGTCAGAAAGGAAAGGGATAACGCTCTACCTATAGAGGGTAAGGTAAAGCTAGTGCATGATGCTAATGCACTCACACACACAAGTACATGAACCACACACAACCATCCTATGCAGTTATTATGGGTTGACTGTTAAAACTTGCTCAGTGGTTACTGGGACAAGATGGTCGCTACACACAACAAGCTTTAAATACCTGAGGCTAATAATCTATACACACACTCACACACACTTGTTCTAAACTAAACTGTCTTGCTGGCAGAGCTCACACGGTAGGTAAATGACAGAAATGCTTGGCTAACAGAAATACAATCATTTTCGGTTGTCTAATGTTATCAGCTAAACATTACGTGCTATAGTGGTGAGCACATGTGCCTCTTTCACTGGAGATCTTAACTCGATTCTAGCTCTAAGGCCTAGAACGAATCAAACTTAGAAAAAAGGGTATGGTGACGCAGTGGTTAAACTGTTAGCCTTTCACTAAGGTAGATTAGGGTTTGATTTTTGGTTAATATGCATGTCATAAACAATCAAATAAAAGCAGAGATAATGTTTAAAACTGATTACACTTGTCTCTTTTCAAATTATTACTTAGATTACAAATACAAACGTGGACTGGGTTTGACATAGAGTTAATGCTTCCTATCACATACCAGACTGCAAGAAAGCCAAACAAGCAAAAGCAGTGGTAAAATCGCTATGTGTAGAGAAATACCTAACGGTTTTATGAACTGGCAAAGGTATGTCGCATAAACAGTGCAGGATACAATCCAGCAACCATAATTTTTATCTCGTGGACAAGAGAAAACATATATATAGAGAGAGATAGAAAGCTTGTGTGTGTGTGTGGGTAGCATTGGTTGTTTGACCAGAGAAAATACGGTGAGGTAGGGTGGGGAGAGGGAGAATGAGCACTTATATATCAATGGAAACCTGGGGGGAGTCCTTGTGGCTCCGGGCAAATGGGAGTGAAATGCGTCGTTGCCAGACATCTGCAACATAACATATTGGATTCAGCAAGAGAATCCAACTAGCCTCTTTCACTCCAACTCCAGCACATAACCTACAAGAGGTGTCCCTGTTAAGCTGAGTAACCCAGTGGAAGGTTGGGTAATCAATCCCAGCGGGAAGCTGGGTCAGTGAGCCGATCAGTGCTGGGGGCTTCAAGGCTTACAACCTTGATAGTTAACAATTCGTTACCTGCGGGTAACCACCCTAAACCCTTTTTCTTATCTCTTACAACATGAAGAAAACGAATAACAGTAAAACTACCCCAGGTGGTACAACATTTAGAAAATCCACCCCTGCCTTTGGTGGGGCAAGCAAGCCTTCGGAGTCTGGGGAGCTTGCACTTTCATGTGAAACTAAGAAACGTTTTAAATATTTGGCAACCATCAACATAAACTCCCTCCTTGAGACAGGAAAACTAAAACATACATTAGATGTTTTAAATGACCACAATATCCTGATAACTGCCATACAAGAGACCAGATTCTTGGATGACGAGCCAATCGAATCACAGGGATACAGGATCTACAAAGGGCAGCCAGGTAAAAGGGTGATGAAGAATGTGCCTCACTTGGGTACAGGCTTCATAGTCAACAACAAAATGATCAACTCCATCATCTCCTTTTCATCTCCAAATGGCAGAACGTCCACTATAGCCTTCAGAACTCTCAACAAAGCATACACAATTGTTAATTTTCATGCACCTACTAATGACACCAATAGGAAAGATATTGAGAGTGTGGAAAACTTCTGGAGGGTACTCGAAGAGACAATGGACCGGATTCCAAAGCACCATGTAACTATTTTAATGGGGGACTTTAATGCTCAGATTGGTAGAGAACGGAAATTTCAGGCCATAGTTGGAGAATATCCAGCACACAAGAGGACCAACAGGAATGGAGAAAGGCTGATTGACCTGTGCAGAAATTACAACTTAGTCCTCAAATCTACAGCTTTCAAACGCCTTCCTAGAAAAGCTATGACGTGGAGATGTCCTAATCCCATGCTTGGGGAATTCCAACTAGATCATGTAGCCATTAGTAGAAGGAACAGCCAGGAAATATTAAATGTCAAAGTATTGAGAAGTGCGAACATTGACTCGGACCATTATCTTTCTTTGATCAAAACCAATTTCATCCCTCTTAAAACAAGCAGAGGAATCCATTGCATTAAGTCGCGAATTCCAAGGTTCAATCCATCTAAGCTGAGAGACAGTGATGACTTCACCAAGACCCTAGCTAAGAACAAGGAAAAGAAGGACTGGCCCCAACTACAGAAGGCACTAGTAGATGCGGCGACAATAACTATCCCGGCAGTCAGAAAGAATAAACATCCGTGGTGGACAGCTACATGTGACAAGGCAATAGAAGAGAGAAAACAAGCATGGCTGAAATGGAACCGTAATAAAAGTGTGGACAATCATGATAATTTCTTAGAAATTCGGAAAACTACTGCCAAAATTATCAGAACTAGCAAGAGGCAGCATAATAAGGATATCATTGACCAGGCAGAGAGGGATTTCCAGCGGCACAACACTAGAGACTTCTACCAGGCTTTTAAATCACAAATAACACCCTATTCAGCTCCTACACTTCACCTTCGGGGAGCTGACGGAGATCTGAAACTGAACAATGAGGAGTGCACCACAGCCTTAGCAGAGTATTTCAGCGACCTTTTTAACTCCGAGGAACCCATGGAAAAGCTACCTTTTGAACCCAAGAACGTTGCTAAGCCACACTCTTTCCCTCCAACAAAGGAAGAGATCCAGAAAGTCATTTCCGAATTAAAGTCCAATAAAGCAGCAGGCGAAGATGGGATCATTGCAGAGCTCTGGAAGTATGCTGACGAGGAGTCGATACAGAGTATCCATGACATCATATCTAACGTCTGGTTGACCGAACAATTACCTAGTGACTGGACCTCAGCTATCATTCACCCACTACATAAAAAAGGTGACAAATCAGATCTCAACAACTACAGAGGGATTTCCCTGGTATCAGTGACATACAAGATACTCTCCAAAGTATTGCTCACAAGAGTAGAGGTTCAACTGGATTCCTGCATTGGAGAGTACCAAGCTGGGTTTCGAAAGTCAAGGTCATGCACCGAACAGATTCTGAATCTCAAAACCATTCTCACGTACAAAAATCTAAGTGCTTCACCTTATGTTGCAATTTTCGTTGACTTCCAAAAGGCCTACGACTCAGTAGATAGAGAGTCACTCTTTGAGACACTGGCTGAATTGGGGCTAGATAAAAAGACCCTGAATCTAGTGAAAGCGACTCTCACTAACACCACAGTCAAAGTCAAATTCAGAGGGGAACTGTCCAAGAGCTTCGAGGTCAGAACTGGTGTTAGACAAGGGGATGGCTTGTCTCCGATCCTCTTCAATTGCCTACTAGAAAAAGTAATTCGTGAGTGGACGAAAACTCTGAAGGATGATTCTGAATTAAGAATAGGCTACAAGAAAGACAAGTTAACAGTCCCCTGTTTAGCCTTTGCAGACGACCTTGCACTCCTAGCGTCCAGTGTGGAGGAAGCTAACCATCAACTATCCTCTCTGAACTATATAGCAGCTAAAGTAGGCTTAAAGATCGCCATCAACAAAACACAGCTTATCAGCAACATCAGAGATGCGCCCGAGTCAATCCCACTGGGGGACAAAGTAGTACAAAGGACTAACTCCTTCAAATACCTAGGAGAATAGATAAACCCAAACATCAATGAAGACCTGGCCATGAACGACAGATGCATCAAACTGGAGAGAGCCTACCACCTATGCAAGAATATGTACAAATCCAAATCCCTCTCAATGAATTTCAAACTCAGACACTACAGTACTGTAGTGAGACCATCAGTACTATATGCCTCAGAATGCCTAAATATGGTCAGAAAAGGACAACTCCGGAAATTGGAGCTGAAGGACCGGAAGATTCTACGAAAAATCATGGGCCCTATTAAAGAGGAAGGCAAGTATAGAATCAGGCACAACAATGAACTCTATGAACAAGTGGAGAGCATTACAACAGCTATGAGGAAGAGGAGGCTGATCTTCTATGGTCATATTGTGAGAATGGATAATCAGAGGCTCACCTCCAGAATTTTCAACACTGTCTCTAGAGGGAAAGCAACTAACGCCAAGTGGTCGAAACTAGTCAGAAAAGACCTTGAACAATTGGATATTGACCCCAGTAACATCTATGACAGGAATAAATACAGGACTTTAGTCAGAACATCAGACTCTCTCCAGTCACTAACAGCAAAAGCAGTGCGTCCAGGAGTAGGTGTGAAATGGACTCAGGAGCGGAAGGACATTCACAGTGCCAGAATGAAGGAATACTGGGCTAGGAGGAAAGCTGCCAGAGATAAGAACCACGTGGTCCACAGCCGGCCCAAACGGAACTTTAAAAAAAAATAGATTTTTTTCAATCGTTTTGTTTTTCAAATGTAGTGGTAGATAGTCGTTTTTTGTAAAACATTCTTACTTGCAGTAGTAATAAGCCTCTATGGTTCCGCTAACATATAGATAGACTGTATTATTGCCATGGTCAAGCACTCACATTAAGATCATTTACAAAATCATAAAATGAAAAATAAAAATCTTGTTTTGGAAATATCGTTTTTCAACATACACACAAAATAAATATATAAAAAATTTGTAAACAGCAAATTGGAAAATCCATGTTTCCATATAGACAAAATTTAAAAACCTTAAACGGACATTTAAGAAAATATATGCAAATGGGAAATTGACAAATGTGTAAATATGAAAATGGAAAAATCCATGTTTCCATATCATGAAATTGAAAAACATCAAACTGTTATTTAAAAAATGCAAATGGAAAATTGACAAATTGCAATGTGTGAAATGTGAAATTGAACAAATGACTATCATTATATAAAAAAAAGAACATGGTGCTCTATGGGGGATCCAAGGTTATAATATGTTAAACAGATAGCCTTGAATGTAGGGTGTGGTAGTTATATAGAGATGAGACGTTTCGCTCGGGGCAGGGAGGCATGGAGATCTGCATCAAACCAGTCAAAAGACTGACGACTCAAACAACAACATGTAGAGCTCACCAAAATAATGTTGTGTAACGGTAAATGTTAGTCAACGAACAGTAATGCATTACTAAAACCCATGACACGATACCTAAGAGCTTTTCTAAAATTATTTTAAAATGGCTTTAACCCTATATTAAACACCCAGTTCACAAGACTCATAACTGCAATGTTATGGTCAAACAAATCAAAATCTATATTTCAAAACAAACAAGTGGTTTAGTCAATGTATACTGGAAAAAGTTCTATAAACACTCAAGTCCACAAAAATAATTAAATTAGTAACTGTCTGGTTGACCGAGTGGTTATGGTGTTTGACTTAAGTTCAAATTTTCTGTACAAGAAAGCAAGGGTTCGAATACCTTACCTGATATAACTATTGCCTCAACATGACTTGACCACACTGTATTATTGTGTACTCGGTACACAAACCATAGATAGAGTGTATTGATTAAGGTCACTCTCTTTGCGAACATAGTCAGATACTGTTGATGGTTAAAAATTGCATTAATAGTGGGACATAGGGATAGCAATGAAGAAAAACAGACAATACCCATACACTTTTTTATTTATTTAATGTAAGTACTTGTACAATAGTTATATACAAACTACAACTCTCTTTTGTCTATTACTATCTAGTCCTTTTCGATCCACTTGCATATCAAGGGCAGATGACTTTGTAGTTCAGCCCCTTAAAACAACAACAACACTACCTCTTGCATAGTCTGTGATGTTGATGACTCTTGAGGCGTGGAAGATGGATACAACATAACTTTTACAACAGGGGTTAAACGTTGCTCAACAAACAATGCACTATTTTGAGTAGCAACATCTTTCTCTTGTACTAACTTATTAGCATTCTGATGATTTTTTGCCAACACCATCAGTGTTTTGTCTGGAGCACTACATTGATGATCACTCACACTTAAAACCACACCATTTCTACTTTTCATATTGCCTCGACATCTTGTTGACCTCTGTTTTGAGCATCGCCAGAATATTATTCCTTTTACATTTTGTCGTCTATAGTTATAAGAGTAGCCTTTATAGAGTACACGTTGTTTACCTCGATTAGTTGTAGTAAGTTCCATAGTAGTAACTAACCTGTTAGTATGATTTGCACACTACAAAGGTTATCTCTGTTCTGGTAATAGAATTATTTAGCGTTGGCTTTTATATTTAATATGTACAGTTAAAAGTGATAGAAAAGTGGTAGAAACGTGGTAGCAAAGTGGTAGACAAGTGGTAGACAATTGGTAACATAGTGGTAGAAAAGTGGTAGCAAAGTGGTAGCAAAGTGGTAGAAAAGTGGTAGAAAAGTAGTAGAAAAGTGGTAGCAAAGTGGTAGAAAAGTGGTAGCAAAGTGGTAGAAAAGTGGTAGCAAACTAGAAAAGTGGTAGAAAAGTGGTAGAAAAGTAGTAGAAAAGTGGTAGCAAAGTGGTAGAAAAGTCGTAGCAAACTAGAAAAGTGGTAGCAAAGTGGTAGAAAATATTACATGTATTGTTAAGAAATAGTTTAAGCGGTTACATGGATTCATTACACTATAATTTTAGCATCACGAAGCTCATTTTCTATATCCAAAAGTTCTTCCTCATATTTAGTATGACCAGCCTGTATACAGGTATGCAAGTACTGAAGCCGCTGGATTAGCTTATTGGGATTGTTCCAGTAAACAAATTTAACAAATGATTTTTTGGGTGTAAACCATTATCATCCTCATCATCATCATCATCATAATCATCATCATCATCATGGTTATCATCATCAATATAATTATCATCAATATAATCATCATCACTATTACTATCTAATCCTTTTTGTTCATCTTGCAATGCAACAACCTTTGGCATAGTTTGTGTTGTCTTTGATAGTGTTAGAGGTTTCTTAGACGTTAACGACTGTCCTAACATGTCTTTTTCAGGAGATAATAAATGCTCTTTAACAAACAAAGCACTATCTTGAGCCACACTATTTTTTCTTGGTCTTGCTTTTTTTTTACCTTGGTTAGAGTATTTTGTCCATTTAAATGAGTATTATTTTGAGATTTACAATGATGATCGATTGAAATAAGTATGTTGGAGCCTTTTGTTTTAATCATTCCTCGACACTTTTTAGATCGTTGTTTCGAACAGCACCAAATAACAGTTCCATTTTTATTAGTTCGTTTTACAATATATGCATATCCTTTATAGTAAGCACGTGGCTTACCATAGCTAGTCGTTGATACTTCCATGTCGACTGTTGAGCATAAACTAATCTCTAGTAAAGTTAACTCGATAATAAAAATGATAGTTTGTAGTATGTGCAGTTTAAAGTAAGAGCAAAAGTGAGAGTCAAATGGTAGAAAAGTGTTAACAAAGTGGTGGAAGAGTGGTAGCAGTTTATAGTAGTCATGATCTTTTTTACCAGAATGTGATTTGAGTAAATGTAATTTCTAACCCTTAGCAGTGAGTAGTCAGTTAGTCTTGGTTCAGACAAGCGTAAACAGTTCTCCAATGAATCAGAGATCAAGATTTTCATTATGAAACAGTTGTGTGTAACCAATTAGGTATCGGTACTTGATAGCTTCACACATGAACAAAAATTCCAACATATTTGACATCAGATTTTCATTATGAAACAGTTGTGTGTAACCAATTAGGTATCGGTACTTGATAGCTTCACACATGAACAAAAATTCCAACATATCTGACATGAAATACATGATTTGAAAGTTGACAAAGAATATCCAATCAACCATTGTAGTTGCAATGTCAAACACAAAGACAAAATCAGCATGAACTTTTAAGTTAGAGGAAAATTCTATGAAATAGACTATGCATGAAATTTGGAAATACACATTAGAAGTTTGCAACACCATCCTTCTAGCCTATATAAATTATCGACATGGAAAGTGTGCACTGCCCCTAACATTAAACCAATTTATCAATAACGCAAGTCAACAATCAAAACATTTTGTCTTGAGTCTATCATTTAATGCATATATTCTGTCTACATTGAACAGTAACAAAAAACGCCAATCATAATTAATTAAGTTTGCTTTAATTCGTTATGTAATGATAAATACATAATTTGGATAATTGCATGGGCCAGTCCATAGGTACCAGTCCAAAGGGACCGGTCCAAAGGGATCAGCCAAAAGGACCTGTCCACAGGGACCCGTCAAAAATGACTCCATTCAAAAAGGGCCCTTCCAAAGGGGCTAGTCAACAGGGACCAGTCCAAAGGGACAAATCAACAGGGATCAATGAAAAGGGGGAAGCGCATCATGTAAGTCGTTGCGCGCCGCCGCCGTGGGAACATAGGTGTTTATCAGCAGTCTCCGGCAATGTTCGGGAGAGTAACCTTGAAAAGTAGCTGAAACTCGGTAGTCGAAAGCATAGCTTGACCCGTTTCTTACCTATATGACAAGGTTAGGTTAGGTAAATTTAGGTTATGTTAGGTGAGCAGAGGTTAAGTCTTAAAATATTCCCTCTCTTATGTGTTCAAAGGCGATTCACTCTGAACAGTCAGCCAAAACTTTAAATATGTATTTATCATTACATAACGAATTAAAGCAAACTTAATTAATTATGATTGGCGTTTTTGTTACTGTTCAATGTAGACAGAATATATGCATTAAATGATAGACTCAAGACAAAATATTTTGATTGTTGACTTGCGTTATTGATAAATTGGTTTAATATTAGGGGCAGTGCACACTTTCCATGTCGATAATTTATATAAGTTAGAAGGATGGTGTTGCAAACTTCTAATGTGTATTTCCAAATTTCATGCATAGTCTATTTCATAGAATTTTCCTCTAACTTAAAAGTTCATGCTGATTTTGTCTTTGTATTTGACATTGCAACTACAATGGTTGATTGGATATTGTTTGTCAACTTTCAAATCATGTATTTCATGTCAGATATGTTGGAATTTTTGTTCATGTGTGAAGCTATCAAGTACCGATACCTAATTGGTTACACACAACTGTTTCATAATGAAAATCTGATGTCAGATATGTTGGAATTTTTGTTCATGTGTGAAGCTATCAAGTACCGATACCTAATTGGTTACACACAGCTGTTTCATAATGAAAATCTTGATCTCTGATTCATTGGAGAACTGTTTACGCTTGTCTGAACCAAGACTAACTGACTACTCACTGCTAAGGTTTAGAAAGTACATTTACTCAAATCACATTCTGGTAAAAAAGATCATGACTACTATAAACTGCTACCACTCTTCCACCACTTTGTTAACACTTTTCTACCATTTGACTCTCACTTTTGCTCTTACTTTAAACTGCACATACTACAAACTATCATTTTTATTATCGAGTTAACTTTACTAGAGATTAGTTTATGCTCAACAGTCGACATGGAAGTATCAACGACTAGCTATGGTAAGCCATGTGCTTACTATAAAGGATATGCATATATTGTAAAACGAACTAATAAAAATGGAACTGTTATTTGGTGCTGTTCGAAACAACGATCTAAAAAGTGTCGAGGAATGATTAAAACAAAAGGCTCCAACATACTTATTTCAATCGATCATCATTGTAAATCTCAAAATAATACTCATTTAAATGGACAAAATACTCTAACCAAGGTAAAAAAGCAAGACCAAGAAAAAATAGTGTGGCTCAAGATAGTGCTTTGTTTGTTAAAGAGCATTTATTATCTCCTGAAAAAGACATGTTAGGACAGTTGTTAACGTCTAAGAAACCTCTAACACTATCAAAGACAACACAAACTATGCCAAAGGTTGTTGCATTACAAGTTGAACAAAAAGGATTAGATAGTAATAGTGATGACGATTATATTGATGATAATTATATTGATGATGATAACCATGATGATGATGATGATTATGATGATGATGATGATGAGGATGATAGTGGTTTACACCCAAAAAAATCATTTGTTAAATTTGTTTACTGGAACAATCCCAATAAGCTAATCCAGCGGCTTCAGTACTTGCATACCTGTATACAGGCTGGTCATACTAAATATGAGGAAGAACTTTTGGATATAGAAAATGAGCTTCGTGATGCTAAAATTATAGTGTAATGAATCCATGTAACCGCTTAAACTATTTCTTAACAATACATGTAATATTTTCTACCACTTTGCTACCACTTTTCTAGTTTGCTACGACTTTTCTACCACTTTGCTACCACTTTTCTACTACTTTTCTACCACTTTTCTACCACTTTTCTACCACTTTGCTACCACTTTGCTACCACTTTTCTACCACTTTGCTACCACTTTTCTACCACTTTTCTACCACTTTGCTACCACTTTGCTACCACTTTTCTACCACTATGTTACCAATTGTCTACCACTTGTCTACCACTTTGCTACCACGTTTCTACCACTTTTCTATCACTTTTAACTGTACATATTAAATATAAAAGCCAACGCTAAATAATTCTATTACCAGAACAGAGATAACCTTTGTAGTGTGCAAATCATACTAACAGGTTAGTTACTACTATGGAACTTACTACAACTAATCGAGGTAAACAACGTGTACTCTATAAAGGCTACTCTTATAACTATAGACGACAAAATGTAAAAGGAATAATATTCTGGCGATGCTCAAAACAGAGGTCAACAAGATGTCGAGGCAATATGAAAAGTAGAAATGGTGTGGTTTTAAGTGTGAGTGATCATCAATGTAGTGCTCCAGACAAAACACTGATGGTGTTGGCAAAAAATCATCAGAATGCTAATAAGTTAGTACAAGAGAAAGATGTTGCTACTCAAAATAGTGCATTGATTGTTGAGCAACGTTTAACCCCTGTTGTAAAAGTTATGTTGTATCCATCTTCCACGCCTCAAGAGTCATCAACATCACAGACTATGCAAGAGGTAGTGTTGTTGTTGTTTTAAGGGGCTGAACTACAAAGTCATCTGCCTTGTTATGCAAGTGGATCGAAAAGGACTAGATAGTAATAGACAAAAGAGAGTTGTAGTTTGTATATAACTATTGTACAAGTACTTACATTAAATAAATAAAAAAGTGTATGGGTATTGTCTGTTTTTCTTCATTGCTATCCCTATGTCCCACTATTAATGCAATTGTTAACCATCAACAGTATCTGACTATGTTCGCAAAGAGAGTGACCTTAATCAATACACTCTATCTATGGTTTGTGTACCGAGTACACAATAATACAGTGTGGTCAAGTCATGTTGAGGCAATAGTTATATCAGGTAAGGTATTCGAACCCTTGCTTTCTTGTACAGAAAATTTGAACTTAAGTCAAACACCATAACCACTCGGTCAACCAGACAGTTACTAATTTAATTATTTTTGTGGACTTGAGTGTTTATAGAACTTTTTCCAGTATACATTGACTAAACCACTTGTTTGTTTTGAAATATAGATTTTGATTTGTTTGACCATAACATTGCAGTTATGAGTCTTGTGAACTGGGTGTTTAATATAGGGTTAAAGCCATTTTAAAATAATTTTAGAAAAGCTCTTAGGTATCGTGTCATGGGTTTTAGTAATGCATTACTGTTCGTTGACTAACATTTACCGTTACACAACATTATTTTGGTGAGCTCTACATGTTGTTGTTTGAGTCGTCAGTCTTTTGACTGGTTTGATGCAGATCTCCATGCCTCCCTGCCCCGAGCGAAACGTCTCATCTCTATATAACTACCACACCCTACATTCAAGGCTATCTGTTTAACATATTATAACCTTGGATCCCCCATAGAGCACCATGTTCTTTTTTTTATATAATGATAGTCATTTGTTCAATTTCACATTTCACACATTGCAATTTGTCAATTTTCCATTTGCATTTTTTAAATAACAGTTTGATGTTTTTCAATTTCATGATATGGAAACATGGATTTTTCCATTTTCATATTTACACATTTGTCAATTTCCCATTTGCATATATTTTCTTAAATGTCCGTTTAAGGTTTTTAAATTTTGTCTATATGGAAACATGGATTTTCCAATTTGCTGTTTACAAATTTTTTATATATTTATTTTGTGTGTATGTTGAAAAACGATATTTCCAAAACAAGATTTTTATTTTTCATTTTATGATTTTGTAAATGATCTTAATGTGAGTGCTTGACCATGGCAATAATACAGTCTATCTATATGTTAGCGGAACCATAGAGGCTTATTACTACTGCAAGTAAGAATGTTTTACAAAAAACGACTATCTACCACTACATTTGAAAAACAAAACGATTGAAAAAAATCTATTTTCCATTGATATATAAGTGCTAATTCTCCCTCTCCCCACCCTACCTCACCGTATTTTCTCTGGTCAAACAACCAATGCTACCCACACACACACACACAAGCTTTCTATCTCTCTATATATATATGTTTTCTCTTGTCCACGAGATAAAAATTATGGTTGCTGGATTGTATCCTGCACTGTTTATGCGACATACCTTTGCCAGTTCATAAAACCGTTAGGTATTTCTCTACACATAGCGATTTTACCACTACTTTTGCTTGTTTGGCTTTCTTGCAGTCTGGTATGTGATAGGAAGCATTAACTCTATGTCAAACCCAGTCCACGTTTGTATTTGTAATCTAAGTAATAATTTGAAAAGAGACAAGTGTAATCAGTTTTAAACATTATCTCTGCTTTTATTTGATTGTTTATGACATGTATATTAACCAAAAATCAAACCCTAATCTACCTTAGTGAAAGGCTAACAGTTTAACCACTGCGTCATCATACCCTTTTTTCTAAGTTTGATTCGTTCTAGGCCTTAGAGCTAGAAATCGAGTTAAGATCTCCAGTGAAAGAGGCACATGTGCTCACCACTATAGCACGTAATGTTTAGCTGATAACATTAGACAACCGAAAATGATTGTATTTCTGTTAGCCAAGCATTTCTGTCATTTACCTACCGTGTGAGCTCTGCCAGCAAGACAGTTTAGTTTAGAACAAGTGTGTGTGAGTGTGTGTATAGATTATTAGCCTCAGGTATTTAAAGCTTGTTGTGTGTAGCGACCATCTTGTCCCAGTAACCACTGAGCAAGTTTTAACAGTCAACCCATAATAACTGCATAGGATGGTTGTGTGTGGTTCATGTACTTGTGTGTGTGTGTGCATTAGCATCATGCACTAGCTTTACCTTACCCTCTATAGGTAGAGCGTTATCCCTTTCCTTTCTGACATTACCAATGCCCACATTCAACCACAAGTTTTACACTTAAACCACTGGCTTGTTTTTGATTAAGTTTGGTTCGGTTTGGTTGGATTTGATTCAGCTTGGTTCAGTTTAGTTCAATGTAGTCACCATTTTGGATTTTAGCTATCCTATTTAACCAATCAATTAAAGATTGACTACTCTTATTTCTTGAATCGATTAATCAGATTTTGTATACACCATTTGTCATTTATTATCCCATACCTACAACCTATACTCTCTCTGTACTGCAGTTTGATCTGAAAACAAGTTCCAATGGTGAAAGATTTGTCAGTCACCATACATGTAGCCTACAATAATTCTTTCACTACCTAGCTATGTTTCATCACTCACTGTAAACATTTCACATGTCCATATCCGATTATAAGTTTATAAAATCCCAGGTCGATGACCTTGATGTATTGGGTATTTTTGGGTAAATTCATTAGCCATGGGAAAGGGTTGACCATTCTAAGTCCTATGACACCTCACATGTTGATATCCGATTATTAGTTTATAAAATCTCAGGTCAATGACCTTGCTGTTTTGAATTTTTGAGGTAAATTCATTGGTCATGGGAAAGGGTTAACCATTCGTAGTCCTATGACACCTCACTTGACCCTCTCTACTGATAAGTTTATAAAATCTTAGGTCAATGACCTTGCTGTTTTGGGTATTTTGGGTAAATTCGTTGGTCATGGAAAAGGGTTGGCCATCCTGAGTCTTGTGACACCTCACTTGTCCCTCTCTGATTATTAGTTGATAGAATCTTAGGTTAATGACCTTGCTGTTTTTTTTTGGTAAATTCATTGGTCATGGGGAGGGGTTGGCCATTTTAAGTCCTATGACACCTCACTCGACCCTCTGTGATTCTTAGTTAGCGAGATATTAACGAAAGTGCAGTTAGGCCCTTTTGACAAAAAATGAATAATACATTCAAAAACAGGGCGTCACCACAAGTCCAACGACCCCTCATACAAGTTCCTAGCTTTCTTAGTTCATAAGATATTAAAAAGCCGATGACCTATTAGTTTTTGGATCTTTGGTTAATTTGTAAAAAAAACGTATCTATAAATCATTATTCAAAAAGCCCGCCCTCTTACAAAAACCCCAATTGCGCATTCGTAAAACAAAAAACAAAAATGATAAATCATAGCGGCATTCAGTTGTATGCATGCACTTTATGTGGAACGAGTTTAATTTCATATTGGTATACAAACTCCCACATGTTGCACATGGAAAGCGACTTTTACCTAAAAATTATTATTTCACCCCCTAGTAGGGGTAGATTTTATTTTTGAGTGGAAATAAGCTATCCATAGGAAAGGGGTTGTCTGCCGGAGTAATTTGACTACTCGTACATGTCTCTAGCCTTATTCCCACCACTGCCAAAACAGGTTGTGACTTGTTAGCTCTTATCGTGCACGTGCACATGTGAACCCCTGTGTGTTAGATCATATTACAAATGAACTCGCATTTTCTCACGTATGAATCAAAACAGAATGTGACTTGTTTCACAAGGAGAATGCTAATAATGACATCTCACACGTGTTCACATGTATTTCATCACTTTCCTTTCATATCGTTATTACATTATAGTAGTGGGGGATTAGTGAACAACGTCAATTCAACACACACAAATGTAGTTAGGCCCTTTGACATAATTTAAATAAATTCATGGGCTAGTCCGTAGGAACCAGGCCAAAGGGACCCGTCCAAAGGGATCAGTCCAAAGGGACAAGGACTCGTCCACAAGGACTCGTCCACAAGGACCTGTCAACAATGACCTGTCCACAAGGACTTGTCCACAAGGACCTGTCATCAATGACCTGCCAACAATGACCTGTCAACAATAACCCATCCACAGGGATCCACTCCCCCACCCTCCTACAAAAGCCATGAGTGGGCATGCGTAAAAACAAAAAACAAGCATGTTAATTCATAGTGACTATCCACCGAACACATGCACTTTATGTGGAACAACGTTTAAATCCATATCGGCATTCAAACGCTCACATGTTGCAATTGGAAAGAGAGATTCTCAAAAAAATTACAATTTCACCCCCTAGTAGGGGTAGGTATTACTTTTGGGGTTGAAATATGTTGTCGATTGGAAAGGGGGTGTTAGCCCGAGTTCAATGACACCTCATTCGTCTAAATCCGACCATGCGTTCGGGAGTTATCGGGCCGCCGCCATCTTGTGAGGTGGGGAGGTGGAGGTGGGATCTGAACTGTTACAAATACACTACTCGTATGACGTACAGTATGTACAGTAGTAATCACAGGCTACGGTATACTCTCGATTATCCGGGCGCGGAATATCCGGTTGGCGGATTAATTGTAACTAATTGAGAATACAGTATACAGTACAAAAATTTCTCTGTAATTGATACTATACTGCAAATTGAATATGTTTGAATTTATTTTTCATACATATATTTGCAGTGTAGTCCCAGTGGAGGTAAGTTATTAGCTTCTTTCGAAAATATGAAAGTAGACTTATGAGATTTACACAGGGCCAAAAAATTGTATGTCTGTCTGTGTGTATGTGTGTGTGTGTGAGTGTGAGCACTAAGGGCACCTCGGTGTCTTGTCTTATATTGCCGCCATTTTTACCAAAATTTAATGGCGGCCACTCAAATAATCAAAACTTAAAATTAAATTACGACCAAACTAATCATCGGATCATCTCTACCAAATTTGGTAAAAACATACCTTCGTATGGGACGCATCTTTCGTCGAAACGACGTCTCAGCCGTACCATTTCAGGATGGCGGCCGTGTGAATTATGCAAGCTTTATAATCTATTACTTGGGACCCACCCGTTCCAATTATCGATCCGAGAATGGTTTAAACTGTTCTAAAGGACTTGGCCCGTTCGAAATTAAAAGTTTATATTGTACGGTAATATAGTGTAGAACTGACCTTGAAAAGCTGAGCCGTCTCAGTTACAGACAAGATGGCAGCTGATCTCTCGTTCTGACCTATATTTCATTAATTTAAGTATGTTGCATGCAATATAGCCTACTGATATAAATAATATAAACTTTGTATGAAATGCTTTATAAGAGAAATATACACTACCTACTGAAGAAATAGGTTAGTCCAAATCATTGTTTGCTAAGACGTTGCATGTAAAACTATCGATAACGATGAATTTCGGTGGACATGTTTGCCTGTGTGGTAAAGCGTTAACACACCGGCCTGGACGTTGGAACAGCTGTAATTGAAAAGTTTACTAGTAAGGCCGCTAGACTGCACTCGTCCTATTAGGATTATCTTATGCGAAACTTTTCCGCCAGATGTCATGACTGGTCTATGTGGGACTGCATTGGTTTGCCTTCCGTTGGCAATCCATACGCATCGAATTTGAAGAATGACAAGTTGATAATACGATACACTTTTATTTTAAAGCATTTGTAACAGCCTATTGCGTGTTATTTGAAAATGTTATTTGAACTAAAGAACAAAACGATCCCACATAGTACCTGTACTCTAGCTATTGGTGCTAATTCAGGATATTAATTAATGCTTTTATTGCAGCCAAATAGCAATCGAAAATAAAGAATAAACATATACACTAAAATTGAGCTCTGGCGATTTTAATTGCATAGTCTTTGATTATTTTCTTTTACTACAGAGCTCTATGTTGTAGCGTTCACACGCGTGTCCACATAGTTGGCATTCACACGTCACTGCCACTGTTGGGTCATGGAAAGGTTTGTTATTACAATTAAGGTGGTGAAAACCATGGACCGCCAGACGTGCAAACACATGCCTCAACTCAAAGTTGGCTGTTGTCCACGTCCGGTCGATCATGGCTCCGGTTCCATAAAATTCTTGAGGTATGTCTTCTCGTTTTTTCTTCAATTATGTTAGTAGTTTTTTCCTATGCTCTGGTGTTTGGTAGAGGTAAATAGTTTCTAAGATCTCCAACCAAGAAATGATTATATTATACTCGTTGATAAAGACAGAGAGTTTTATAACTATTTCCATACAATTAGGAGAAAGTAGGCTATATGTTCTTTACTGAAGATCTTGTTTTTAATACGGTACTTTGTGACAGGTCGACGACTTCTTGCTTTGTCCAGTCTTGTTTTGTAATGGCGAAGTGTAAGTTCTGTGAGGAGGTGGGGGTAGGCTTATTTCACGGTTGCTGTCTGCATTCCATTGAGGGATCCACTTAAATGGTCAACAGCTGTTGCACTGCCATCGTAATGTACAGGCCGTAAGGCTCCTACTGTGACGTCACGCCTAGGGTCGTTATAGTCGCAGCAGCAAGTCAGATAGCTCCCTTCACACGCAGTCTCTTCAAACCTAATATAAATTACGCTCCCGCTTCAAGACGTAGAAAAATAGCAATGCTATTTAGGGCTGATTGGCACTTCCATCCGTTACCATTACATACGCCTAATTATCGCTCCGCTTGTTCGAATCCGGCCGATGTAGCTGGTATTTTGAGAGTGAACAAAATGATACATTGCCGGTACATTTACTAGGACGTTGAAACACACAAACAGGGCTAAATTGCAGTGCTTTGACGTCGAGAATAAGATCTATTCTTGGCCATTTTCTCGTCGTTCACCGCTTTGAAAAGGTTTATGGTAGATGCCTGAGACAACCCCACATCACTCTTGGCTATTCAACAGATCACGTCCTAAACTGCTCGTGGATGACAAAGCACAATGTAACCTATCTCTAACTGCAATCAATGCACAGGCCACCCTCAAGGTGACCTAAACAGGGCCTATCCTAACAGCACTTATTTTCTATGACTCAATCTAACTTGTTTCTTGCATCAGGAATTTATAATGGGTTGTAATTTTGAAATCAGGTATCAATAACCTACAGTACATACACCAGGTGCTAACAATCCCATTAATGTAAATTCAGTAGCCTACACAAATTTTGCCACGAAAACATTACCATATTATTCACTTGAGCTTGATCGAGAGACCATCCTCACAAATAATGTAACTTGGACTGACTTCAGTAGATACTGAATACTGGATATCGCTTCTCTGATTTACATACGGTAAGTAACTTAACTTCAGCATTATCATATTAGAAATGTTTCCAGTCCTAGCATAGGCTGAAGTTTGGGAACTTCTTACAATAATTGAAACCATATTAACTAACAACCTACCATCAAGGCGATTAGCTCTTCTCTCCCGAAGAATGGTATCTTACTTTCGGGGAAATGTTAACACACACTCTTGTATTCTCCGTAATGTACAAATAATTTCTAGGAATGTTGTGTATGCAATGCTTTCTTAAATTGTCGTGATGGGGAAGGAGAAGCAAGCCACATTATCATTTCTTTCATAATACCGGTAGTTGCTATAAACAAACTTTTGACATACCTGCGACCTGGGAAGGAGGTTTCATGAACTAACAACATTTTATTACCATCCAAAAAACCTTGTATGAGTCGAAATAATAAGTGATATAGAGGTCCTAACTAAATCATAACCTTCTGTGTGATGACAAAGATGCAACGCACAATTTTCGTAGATACAATAACCTACCTTCAAAATGAACATTTGTTTCAGAAAATAAATAATCCTCATTCTAGATGACGTAAGTAGAAGCGTTCTCAAGTATCACTTTTCACGCGGATACTCATTCATAAAAGATATAAACAACACAGCACAAAGCAAAATGGTCGCCATCGCTACCCCCTACCGATCAGCTGATCAATCGTTAAGAGTCGCTGCATGATGGCCTGTACATTACGATGGCAGTGGCTGTTGTCATGCTGTAAGATGGCTGTACATTGTACAGATACCCTGTTGGATTATATGGGACAAAGTGGGTTTAAATATGGTGACATTATTGCCGCACGAAAAATATGTATCGAGGTAAGGAAGCAGATGAATAAATTACAGACAGCACAATAATGCAATAATGTGGGCGAGTTATCTTTACAAATGTATTATAGCCTACTTTATATGGTACTGTATTCTTTAACAAATAATAGAAGGCATCATTCTTACAATAAACACATGCTTTTGGATTATCCGTTTTTTCTGATTACACATGTCTACAAAATAAAATTTTAGGAGACCTTTTTTGGATTCAATAACTGATTTTGTATATTGAAAGTGTATGGATTACGGAAATGTCTTCTATGTTCCTGTATCACATCAAGTTTTTAAAAAACGACATATTAAAGAAATCATTACAAGAAGCATGGCTACCAGAGGATTAACCGAGGAACATGCTAAATACCGAAATTTGTGGAGGAGTAAAGTATTTTTGGGTTGAAGGAAAACTACTGTATTGTAGAATATCCTAATAAAGAATTATTATTATTATTATTATTATTATTATTATTATTATTATTATTATTTTATACAGTACATATAACACATTGCTGGTACATTACAACGTAACTATAAGGGCTTCAGGGAAACAAATTATAGTTACTGAAACATCCACTTCTTAGCTGGAAATTCGCTACCCATGAACTTCCGAACAATTCTGGTTGTTGATAGAACTACTGCCTCCTGCAATAGTTTGTACAGTTGCGTACCCAGGCCCAGTTCTTTAAGGCCTTGGAACAAGGTGCTGGGGATCACGCCCGTACATGAGACAATGATAGGTATGGTCTTTACCCGCTCTACATGCCATTGTCTTTTGATAGGGTCGACCAACTCGCTGTATTTGCTGATCTTTTCTATGTGTTTTGACTGGAGATTTTTGTTGTTAGGAATCGCAACATCAATCAAGGTAGTTAGCTTGATTTTCTTGGTGACAACCACCAGATCCGGCCTGTTGTGTGATACCGATTGATCAGTCGAAATAGTTCGGTCCCAATACAACTGGTATTCCTTATTTTCAAGAACACACTCTGGCTGATATTGGTGGTACGGAACGTCCTTTCCTTTTAGAAGCTGAAACTTATCAACCCACTCCTGATGCAAGATATTAGCAACTGCATCATGCCTTTGTTTGTGCTTCGTCGCCAGGAAATATCTACATGCAGATGTAATATGCTGTATTGTTTCTGACTGTTGACAGCCGTAGCGGCACTTATCATCTGGTACAGCGGGATCTTTTACAACGAACTTGCGGTACTTCCTTGTAGGGATGACTTGGCCTTGCAAGCATAAAACCATCAGTTTCTGGAAAGTCTGTCCTATTATTATTATTATTATTATTATTATTATTATTATTATTATTATTATTATTATTATTATTATTATTATTATTATTATTATTATTATTATTATTCAACGTGTCAGAAGATATTTTAGATTGACTAAAGGTTGCATAGCTGGCCTTGAAGGAGGATTGCGTGTGCAACATGTTGAACTTATGAACTAGCAGTAGGAAGTCATCTATTATCGACATCCAATTTAGGAGACCGCATAAACACGCTAGGCTTCTAAACAATTCTTTTTGAGACCCATGAGAAGAATATGTGGTCTTAAGCATTATGATAATTTGTCCATGAATGTACTGTACCTTCAGCAGTAGCTACACTCACTAAGGCCATGGAGCTGTTATAACTTATGTAAACTCGGTAAACCGTCGGCCGTCCTTGAAATGGTTTTCCGTGGTTTTCCATTTACAGTTCCTCATGGCATTAGGCATGTTGCTTTGGTCCGTATGACGATCATTGATATATCAACTATTCAGTCGGTCAACAAAATATAATTCCAATTACTGGAACATGTGAAAAATAACCTGAAAAGAATTACATGTGATTGTATGTCATCTTAATCGAATTTGGCCAAGTAAGGGCCATGTAAATAACTCTTCATGATTTCAGTTTTCTTTGGCGCCAGTATTCCTTCATTCTCTCACTCACAGCTCCTTTCTTTTCAGCTGTCCAATGTTGTTTCTTCTTGGTCGCTGTTTCTGGCTCTAGGAACCCCTCAAATGTGATGGTATATATACAGGGTGTTTCTAAATTCTCATTCCACAATTTGGGGGCTTGTAGTGGGAACCAGACGATTAAGTTTAACAGACTAACTTTTGTCGGGAAACGTGCAGTCTTCCCGCTAGCCGCAAGAAAACACTACAGCACACGTTCAAATCTCCCGCATTTTCGGCGCCACTGACTAGAGTACGTACGTCATTGAACGATCACCTAACGTCCCCTATCCCCTACTGGTTTGTTGACATTCCATACCTTCCTCCTCGAAACCTCACGGGTGCCGCGTACTTGGTATTCCTTGAAGACGTACTGCATGAGTTCTTAGACGATGTGCCACTGCATGTGCGTCAAAGATGTGGTTTCAGGACGATGGTGCACCACCTCATTTGTCCCTTGCGTCCGAGATCATCTGCACCACAGATTTGGGCAACAGTGGTGGTCCAATTGCTTAGCCTGCACGTTCACCCGACTTGACACCGCTAGACTACTACCTGTGGGGTCACATAAAAACCTTGATTTAAGAGACCCCTATGGAATCCAAGGAAGACCTACTGGAGAGGGTTATGGCTGTGGTGGATGTTGGAGGACCAGGGATTGGTGATCGTGTGTACCAGAACATGGTATGGTGGTTGTCACATCGAGCCCCACCTATAATTGGACCCAGACGACAAGCAGCAGGAGTCGAACAGAGCGCCAATACTCCGGGAGCTGTGAACGTGTGCGGTGGTGGTTTTGTACGAGTAGCGGGAAGACAGCACGTTACCGGACACAAGTTCCTATGCTAAACTTAACTGTCTTGGTCCCCAGTACAAGCCCTCTATGGTTGTAATGGGAATTTAGAATCACAAAATTACGTCGACATCGCCTCCGTAACGTAGCGGTCAGCATGGTTAGCTGCCGCCCCCGGAGGTCCTGGGTTCGATTCCCGGCTCTGCCACGAAATTTGAACAAGTGGTATGAGGACTGGAACGGGGTCTACTCAGCCTCGGGTGTTCCAAATGAGTAGAGGGGGTTCGATTCCCACCTCAGCCATCCTCGAAGTGGTTTTCCGTGGTTTCCCACTTCGTCTTCGGGCAAATGCCGGGATGGTATCTTCTTCAAGGCCACGGCCGCCTCCTTCCCTCTTCCTTGCCTATCCATCCTGACCTTCCATTACCTTTCCTCATGAGGCCCCTGTTCGCTTTGCAGGTGAGGCCGCCGGGGCGAGGTGCCAATCACACCTCACCAGTTGTATCCCCTCCGATTAGATGTTCCCAGCTCTAGGACACTGCCCGTAGAGGCGGTAGTGGTGAGATCCCTCGCTGAGTCCGTGGGTTCCACCAACCTGGAGGGTAAACGACTAAGAAAAAGAAGAAAAAAATTACGTCGACAAACTGAACCAGAGATTCCGGCCCTTATCTGAAGAAACTTGAGATAGGACACTTATGGCCGGAAACGAACCGTTAAAAAAATCGTCTTGAGAACTAGCTCAGTGGTATCAAGCACGGCAAAAAAATGGAAAAATTATGATAAGAAAAAACTTGCGCTGACTGTGATTCGAACCACTACCGAATGACTCGTTTCAAGAAACACGCCACGCCGTGCATGATACCACTGAGCTAGTTTGCCAGACGGGAAGTGGCGCCATTCCTCCGCGGCTGGTAAGGAACGGAAACGTTAGAAAAAGTCGCACTTTCTCGGCGCGGTGTTGCCGATTTGCCTGGTTAAACGTCGAACAGATTTTTAACGGTTCGTTTCGGGCCATAAGAGTCCTATCTCAAGTTGCTTCAGATAAGGGCCGGAATCTCTGGTTTCAGTTTGTCGACGTAATTTTGCGATATCCTGTATAGTCATGGACTACAGAAGAGGGAGCAAACTAAGGGATGACATGTTTCGTTCGTCAAGGGAGCATCATCAGATCAAAATATACAAGAAAAAATAGCTCTACCAAAACCACAATGACACCCACTAACGGCTCCTTCTTTCCAAGTCCCCCTCGTTGCGTAGTGGCTAGCATTCTTGGCTGTCACCGCGGAGGCCCGGGTTCTATTCCCGGCTATGCCAAGAAATGTAATTCTGATCTGATGGCTGGAACGGGGTACACTCAGCCTCGTGAGGCAAAATTGAGAAGAGGTGGGTTCGATTACTACCTCAGTCAACCTGGAAGTGGCTTTCCGTGGGTTCCCACTTCCACTCTTGGCAAATGCTGGGATGGTTCCTAACTTAAGGCCACGGCCACTTCCTATCCAAATCCTAGCCAAATACACACTCTGGTATAGACATAACAGTGACATAGTTATCAGACAAATTCTACGCACACCCAAGTTCACGGCGATGGTGTGGAAAGACTATATGTCTGTCTCTCTCGCTCGCTTTCCCGTCTCACTCCCTCGCTGTGTTCTGGTTGATCGGTTGAACGTCAAACGGTATTCAGTATAGGCTAGACCTATTGTAAATGAAAATGAAAATCCACAGCCTGCTTCGAGTCAACCGACCGGGTCAGGAAATGGAATGGATGAAGCCCCCATCTAGCGGCGAGGATATGAACTGTGCCGGCTGCCGAAGCCTGTCGCACTCCCCTGGGCCAATGATTAAATGAATGAAATTTGTGACAGGGAAAACCGGAGTATCCGGTGGAAAACCTGTCTGCCTCCGCTTTGTCCAGCACAAATCTCACATGGAGTGACCGGGATTTGAACCACGAATGACCCAGCGGTGAGAGTCCGGCGTGCTGCCGCCTAAGCCACGGAGGCTCCAGTATATTGTAAATATGAAAACAAATTTAATCTAATCGAAAACAAGGGTAAAACAATAATGTGACCGAGATTGTAAAGCCTTAAATGAGTTCCATGATACGTATCATTATTTGTGACTTTTTTATTGCTTATGACACAATCTTTAAGTGCCGGTACGTGGAGAAACACAATGTAGATGTGACGGACAACCAACACATTGGACGAACAGTTTGTTTGTTTGTTTGTTTGTTTGTTTACATTTACGTCTGGTACGCTAGCGATCCCAACTTGACTCGGTCAGACGCGGCGAAGAGCTGTCGCAGCACATCCAAGAGAGGCAGGAGCCAGCCTGCCGACGTGCGGCCTAACATAGCAAGCACGCCGCTGGACTAGAGTTTCAGATATTCATCGCCTTGTACAGAGCGTGTATGGATATGTCAAATGGTTGGGATCTAGTGTCCAATGTTAAGTGACGAAAGGCACAGTGTGGAATTTGAAGAAGTTCTGGACGCCCCTCCACGTCCACGACTGCAACAAACGTTGTCAGAGTACAGGAAATGGTGTTAGTCAACAGGCGCGTAACTGTGTCTGATATTGCATCCATATTAGTGGCGACTCCTGATTTTTAGCCTATTTTCATTTATGACAAGTAGTTCCGTGAAGAAATATACAGCCTATTTTCAAATATCCTACTTATGTTAATTGCCACTATCAACATACAGAATTTCAGTTTGATTGCTGTAATAGATTCTTAGATATTGAGAACCGACTAAATATTGCGGATGGACGCCATGTTGGATTTTTACATATGTAGATCTTAGAGTTATGTACCGTTTCATGAAGATTATTGTGTACGTGCAGTATTCAAACTTCAATCGCATGATTAGGACACAAGAAGTAAAAACGAGATTTTAAAATTTCGCACAGTTGCCATTTTGCGGTTATGGAAATAATTGAAATAAATTAGATGCCAGTGGATTGACATTATGTATAAGGATTTACTGTACCAAGTTTCACTGCACTCGGATGGTTAAATTGCGAGAAATGTCCATGTGAATATTTATATTTCGCGTCGCCGCCATGTTGGATTTGTGATCACCAGGTTATTGAAAGTCCTATAGGTGAACATTAAAAAAATCAGTTTGATTGTTGTAATAGATTGGTTGGTTGGTTAGTTGGTTCCTCAGTTTAGGGGCTGCGACAAAGCGGTCATGTAGCCCCGTGTACTTTGGATGTGTGTCGAATCTGTCTGATAACCGGTGTTAATTGTGTTGACGGTATTAGTGTGTGTTTCTTTTTCGTAATTCAAGTAAGGACTGCATACTTAATTTTTCAATTAGTTCCTACTTTTGCCGCCAAACGCCACTGTCAACAACTACTAGTTTAGATCTTGGCTACTAGACGCCACCGCAGTCGCCTCCTGGCGACGAACGTAGGAACCTGAGTGTTGTTTACATTTTTAACCTAATTAAGCTTTTCACAGGTGTAATTAGTGGAAGATTCTTTAACATGCCATAAATCTATGACATGGGGCCGCCGGCTTTACTTCCCCTCCGAAGGAAGGCATACTAAGGGATTTTAAACGCTCTTAAAAAATCCGACTTCGGCTTGAACCCGCGATCTTGGGCATAGAAACTTAGCATGCTACCAACTACGCCACCGAAGTCGCCTGCAATAGATTCGTAGATATTGAGAACCGTCTAAATATTTCGGATGGTCACCATTGTAACGTGTTTTTCGAGGGGTTTTTATGCAACTGGCATAAGTCAGTAGGAAGCCATTCTATATTTATTTACGCGGCAAATTCTTCAGCCAAGAGAATTTTTCATGTTAATTTATTATTATTATTAATTTATTATAATTATTATTTAGATATTTTCGGAGCATTTTATAAAAATTATTAGCATTCAGATAGGTTTTCTGTGTCTTAGAAAACGCTATCAAGCAAATTATTACGAACGACAATATCATAGAAAATTATGTGATTGCGGAATTTTACGGAGATTTCGTCAGTTAGGATATTTTGAGAGACATGAGTCACTGGGAATTCAAATACAAGCTGATTCCTGTCGAGAAGTATTACGCAAGGCTGGGTCACTTCGTCAAGAAAAGGCGAATTGTTGGAACGGAAAACGACTTCTCCCTCTCGCGCGCCGAGTGTAATGAGGCAGAGTGGGGATCTAGCGCGTAGGGTGCAGCCAATCAGTGGAGACCACGTAAGCTAGGAGTCGGCTGAAGAGTGGGGGAGCCGACAGGTGCATATATATCGTTCGACGCGCCGTGGAACGTGGACAATCTGTGTAGTTCTTGCCGAGTGTGGTTATACGCGGGAGTCGCTCCGATGCGCCGTGGAACAGGGACATTCGGTGTAAGACGAAAGCAGTACGGATGCACGCGGGAGTCGCTCCGATGTTCCGTGGAGTGGACGACTAACTTTTGTAAAACTTAACCAGTGTGGTTATACGAGTGTTTGGGTCCGATGTACGGACCATAGAATTATCTAATCTACCAGAATATCATCAAATAACGAAGAAGATGGCGACGTCCAGGAGACTGTGGGAAACACACAGCATCATCCAGTACGAGGGAAATGCTTTAGCAATTTCCAGTGGTAAGCGCAAATGACGCAGAAATACGCAATCTCTCATTTTTCTTTGTTTAATATTTCATATTTCAGTAACTTCATAGCTTGGAAATAAGAGTAAAATCAATTTATCAGAATCCGTTTTCACGTAATTTTCTATCGGTAATATTAAAATCGCAACGCTCCAATTTAAATTTTAAACTTATTATTATTATTAGTTTTGCTATACTTGTTTTATATAATAAATTCATTTCTTTTACAATGCAATCTTTGCTTTCAGTAGGTAGCATTAGATATAGACCAATTCCTTCTCCTGATACAATTGTTTGTTGGGTTAATGATCAAATCATACCACGATCTGAGTGAATAGAGTCTTGAAGGTGTTCTGCCAGAGCTAGACGTTGTTAAATACAAATTTAGATTTCAACATTGGGTTGAGGTCTTGGCGCCCATTAAAACAACATAGCTTAGGCAAAGGTAAACAGTTACATTTATCACCCAACAGTTAGGGGCAAGCAAAACGTTTCATTTGTCGCCGACAACTTGGGGATGAAAACCTAATAACATTTGTGGAAGGAGAAGGGTATATATTTCTGTGCCTGTATTTTGGGGGTTATTTGTCTGTATCAGTGTATATCATTATGGGGGATGAGAAAGAAAGACAGATGAGTTTACGTAGTGGTCATCAACGGGAGAGTGATGATACGAGCAGTATGTCGAGTGATGGTAGTACCGGGGTAGCGGAGGGAGTGTAGGCGGCCAACCAGAATTAAAAACTTTACTTCTCGAGTTCATGTATCAGAACAAAGTTAGTAGTGATGCCTTAAATGCTAAATTAGAACAAAACAACGCAAAATTAGAACAAAACAGTAGGGAAAATAAAGAAAGTACAGATGCCTTAAATGCTAAATTAGAACAAAACAGTAGGGAAAATAGAGAGAGTAATGAAACTTTAAACGCCAGATTAGAACAAAACAGTAAGGAAAATAGAGAGAGTACTGAAACTTTAAATGCTAAATTAGAACAAAACAGTAGGGAAATGAGTGACAAATTCGAACTGATTAGAGGTGAGATCAGGGGGGTGATGGAAGAAAAGGCTAAAGAGATTATTGCAGATGTAGACAGAAAATTAGGAAAAGTACAGGAGGAGTTGGAAATTAGAATCAGTACACAGGCTGAAAATTTAAAAGAACTAGTGCAACTGGAAACACAGCAGGTCAAAAAGCAATTGGGGGGAGAAATTGACAAAATTCAGGTAGCTACTAAAGAGGTTAAGGAACAGCTGGGGGGTAGAATTGAGAAAGTCCACTCACAAATAGTTGCAGAAGTAAATGATTCAAGAGAGAGTAATAGAGAGAGCATTAGCAAGATTGAGGAGAAACAAGCAAAGCTATATGATAAGGTAGAAGAATCAGAAGGAAACATTAAATTAACAGTAAACAGTATTGAGAGGAAGGCTGAGGAGAAAATCGCAGAATTAGAGTTAAAATTAAAAGCTAGGATCAGGCAAGAAAATAGTCAGAATGGGTCAGTTTTTGTGAATAGCACACACAGGGAGGTAGAACTGGGTAAGTTCAGCAATCGACAGGGGTGCCCAATGGAGTTCATGAACACTATAGAAAATAAATTCGGGGGGAGGTTGGAAAATGGTAGTATTGAGTGGTGCCAGGTAGTTGAAATTTTAGAACAAGTGTTTGTGGGGGAAACGAGGAATTGGTTTGCTGTCTACAGAGACAAGTTTACTGATATCAATGATTTTAAAATGAAATTCTGTGAAAATTTCTGGAATGAGGTTATTCAGTCGCAGCATCGTGAGGGAGTAGTGTGTGGTAAATATAACCCTAAAGGAAGCTCCACCATGACCGAATACTTTTTAGGGCAGGTATTAGTGTGTAAATATCTGGATGGGTTGAAGGAGGAAAGTGATGTGGTGAGGTTGCTACTTAGGCACTTTCCCTATAGGATCAAGGAGGCTGCTTGTATCCAGAATGTAAAGACAATATCACAAGTAGAAAATTTGTTAAGCACATTTGATGCACTAGGGAGAGGGGGTTATGAGGACAATTTCAATCGGAACCAGGGTAATAATAATAATAGACCTAATGAAGCCAGGCATCAAGAAGTTCAAGGGAACGGTGGCGAAGGAGCCAACGCTCAAAATAGAAATAATAATAATCAGCTAAATCAGAACAGAGGAAATGGCTATGGTAATCAGTATCAAGGGAGGAACAATGATTTCAGGGGAAATCAAGGGAGGAACAATGATTACAGGGGAAATCAAGGGAGAAACAATGATTTCAGGGGAAATCAAGGGAGAAATTATAATGACAATAATTACAACCAGAATAGGGGTCAAGGAAGAGGACAGCCTAGTGGTAGTAATATACAGCCAAACAATAACACACAGCCCAAAACAACCAGACCAGTTCAGTAGTTAGTAGTACTACGGCCAGCTGTAGCGGTTCTTTAAACGCGAACCAGGCTGCGAAGTAAGGTCAGAATCTCAGTCTGTAGCATGCCCTGTCCATACAATTATACAGGAACCCTATGACCTAAATGTAAGAAATGAATTATTACATGAACTAAATGATGAAGGTATTATTCAGGAAGTGGTTAGTAAGAGCCCCATAGTTAAATTTAACGTGTCCGAGGCGTACACAGATGTTTTAATTGATAGTGGTTGTATGAAGAGTTGCATAAGTAGTGCATTTTATGATAAAATGAAAGGAACTGGAGTAAATTTTGAGGAGATGCCAATTAAAAGCACTTTTGTTATCACAGCTGTTGGGAAGAGGTCTAAAGTAATTTCTAAGCAAGTTTTAGTAGACATTAAAATTAATAATCATGTAGAGAAGCAGATTTGCCTTGTAATTCCAAATTTAGTATTCAGTGTTATCTTGGGTTCAGAGTGGCTAAGTAGAGTGTCTGGTAACTTATGTTATGATGTAGGGAGTTTGAAATTTAAATGGGGAGATTCTGAAGTAGAAGTAGCGTTCAATGACCATATTCAGAGGAGTAGTATTGTAGGTGTGATTTGTACTTTAAATGAGATATCGCCAGCCGTAGAGCGGGGTTCTCCATGTTTTGTGGGCAGTGTGATTACGAACGGAAGTCTAGAGGACTCGTTACGTGAGGCTGCATTTCAGGGAAATATAGAGGATGAACAGTGTGTTCGGCTCTATGATGTGTTATGGTGTAATAGGAGAGTTTTTGAGGATCGCATTGGTATGACCAATTGCTATACACATTCATTGAACGTTATTGATAGGTCAGTATTCACAGGACATAGATATCCTGTACCTTTCGCTTATCAGAGTGCAGTTGAGGCACAAATTAACCAGATGCTTGAAGATGGGATTATTGAGCACTCTAACAGTCCATATGTTAATTCTTTGATCACGGTACCCAAGACCGACGGCACTGTTCGTATTTGTTTAGACGCTCGTTTGGTTAACAGTAGAATTAGTTCAGATCAGCTGAAATCTATGTCAATAGAGGAATTAATGCAAACATTTGAGGGGAAGAAGTATTTCACTTGTGTAGATTTGAGTTCCAGTTTTTGGCAAGTGCCACTTATGTACGAAGATAGACCATTTACAGCTTTTAGTCATAAATATAACCTTTATCAATTTTGTAGAACACCTTATGGGTTAAAGAGTAGTTCAGCAGCTTTAATTAGGGCTTTAAACATCGCATTAGGGGATGACACAGGAGAGTTTGTAACCATTTACATAGATGATATGGTAATTAGTTCACGCAGTTTTGAGGAGCATCTACGTCATTTAGATATAGTTTTTCAGAAGTTAGATCAGGCAGGGTTCACTTTGAAGCTGTCTAAGTCGTCATTCTGTCAGTCAGAAGTGACATTTTTAGGTCATAGAGTGTCGAGTAGAGGTGTAACACCAGAAGAAAGTAGGGTTAATAAGATACTTAACGCAGAGGTGCCACAGAATGTTAAACAGTTAAAAACATACCTGGGAATTTGCAACTTTTTCAGGAGGTTCGTTCTTAAATACTCAGGGTTGGTAGAACCATTCAGGGAATTGCTTAAAAGTGGGACTCGGTGGAGATGGGAGTCCAAGCATGATCAGGCTTTTAGAGCGCTGAAGGAAGGTTTTGAGAAAGCTGTAGTGCTGAAATATCCGTTAAAAGATAAGGAATATGTATTTTATGACAGATGCTTCACATATAGGCATTGCTGGAGTATTATGTCAGAAAGATGATGAGGGTAATCTGTGCATTGTATCTTTAGCCTCGCGAGGACTGACAGCAGCAGAGAAAAGATACACGATTACTGAGTTAGAGCTTTTAGGTATTGTTTTCAGTTTAGGGAAATTTAGAATGTATTTAGAGGGGGGGGAAATTTGAGATCCATACAGATCACCATGCACTACTGTATATGAGAACTTGTAAGCTCAGTTCTAACAGAGTTAGTAGGTGGATTCTTGCTCTGCAGGAATACGAATTCACAGTAAAATACATTAAAGGTAAAGATAACATTCTTGCAGACATGCTATCGAGGGACACTAATTTATGTAGGGATTATCCTGTGGTTAAAGCAGAGGACAGTATTTTAATATGTGCATGTGTGGACAGTAGCAACAGGGTATCGTTACAGACACTGAGAAATATGCTAGTGGAGCAACGTGATGACGTTAAGTTAGGGGAGCCACTGGCTAGGTTGGAAATAGGTGAAGAAGGGTATGTGAAAGTAGGACGGTTCACGTACAAGATGCAGGATGGGCTTCTTGCAAGGAAATGTAGGAATAATCGGTGGGCAATATGTGTTCCTGCCACTTTGCGGGAGGAGCTAATTTGGTTCATTCATAGGGAATTAGGACACTTTGGTGCTGCCAAGGTCTTCTATGAAATTGGTCGTGACTTCATTTGGAGTAAAATGGGAAGGGATGTTAGGAGGATTTTAGCTAAGTGTGACACCTGTCAAAGGAGTAAATATCCAGTTAAATATTTAGTGGGGGAGAGATCAGCAGTTCTCACCAGTAGTCCCGGCGAACTACTGTGTATGGATTTATTTGGCCCGATCGCTAAAGGACAGTACGGCTACGAGTACATTTTTATAGTTATTGACGCTTTTAGTAAGTATGTCAAGCTATATCCGCTAAGGAAAGCCACGGGACTAGCGTGTAGCCGTCTGATCATTAATAAGTATGTACCTGAGTTTGGCCTTCCTCTCAGGATACTATCTGACAGTGGACCACAGTTTACTGCAAAGAAATGGAGAACCAGTATGCAGGAAGCTGGTATAACACACGTTCATTCCTCTGTAAGGTACCCTCAGGGTAATTCTGCAGATCGTCCATTAAGGGAAGTGGCTCGTCTTTTTCGGACTCTAGTGCATGACAAGCATACGGCCTGGGTTGGACATCTTCCCAAGGTCGAGACTTGGCTGAATTCTGTCCAGCATGAGAGCACGAAATTGACGCCATACGAAGTTCACTTCGGAAAAAGACCACAAAATGAACTAGCGAGGGTGTTGGGATTAAATGAGGGTAAGCAACCGGGGATGGATTACATTGTCCAGTTGGCGAAACAGAATTTATCTAAGTCAGCACAAAAGAGAATTCGCCAACAAAAAGAAACTAAATTTGACCTATTCGAGCCGGGAGACAGAGTCTTACGTAGAGTGCCGAAACAGTCAAATAAGCTAGAGAAAGTCATGTCCAAGTTCTTTTATCTCTACGAGGGCCCATTTATAGTTTCCAAACGTATTGGGAAAACAGCATATGTGCTGGAGAATAGTGAGGGAAACAGATTATACGGGACGTATAATATACATAGTCTCCGAAAATATGTGTCATAAAGTGAGGATGTTTAGCTGGCGAGCCAGCCTATCAAATGAGTAAGTGTGGTATTTGGTGCGTGGGAGGAGATGGTCTTCCAGGCAGGCGTATCAGAAGTCACACAGGGGGGTAGTATGTAAGTAAATGAGAGTTTTTAAGGTACAGGGAAATATGACGGGATTGTCGGATGCTGTTGAGCACTAAATTGTCTCGATGCACCAAGGCCATTTTGGCAGCGCTGATGGGTTCCCATTTATCTCCAAGAGATGGGGGAGCGCTTGTATAGGGCTTGTTAGCTTAAGGCGTCCACGAGATAAAAGATGGGCCATCAGAATGCAAGACAGTCCTTCATGAAACTCATACATATCAGCACACGTGATTTCTGTTTACGGCCTCGCCATGTAAGATTTGTAAGTGTGTAATTTAAGATAATTTGTACAATGGTATTATTTGTGTGAGGAGAAATGGTCTGTGTTGAGAACTAGTATTAAGTAGAATATGGTCAACGGGAACTTAACAAGACAGGGCGATTACGGCACAGAAATATTTGGTGTTATATGTAATGCGCATTTACTGTTTTTTTTTTCAGAAGTCAATATTAATTTAATCTACTTTAAAGAGAGATTAAGTATTATGGTCACGAGGCGCTGCCACAATAGTGTGATCGTGTGCTCAGTGATAAGTGGAATTAAATGTCACCATAAGGAGGGGACCTCCAGTGAAATTAGGAAGTTCTATGGTGATATAAATATATCAGAACACCTTCAATGCGTGTGATATGACATCATAAATACATAGTGCTCACACATTAATTATGTCTATTTCTCCAACATAGAGAAATTTGAGAGGCGGAAATATCCGTGGAACACTATTCCATATGTAAAACATTGGACTGGTTGCAAAGTGCAATCCATAGTGACAACAAACTTTGACGCAAAGTGCGTGAAGAAAAATTATGAGTGTATATATCTGTAATTTAGGGTGATTTCATTTATGTAATATGTATTTTGGATGGGGTTTATTAACGTGTCTGGGATAATCGGATAATGGACCGTCGTCACGGTAAATCATCCGATGATCCGAGGCGAATATGTAACGTGTTTTTCGAGGGGTTTTTATGCAACTGGCATAAGTCAGTAGGAAGCCATTCTATATTTATTTACGCGGCAAATTGTTCAGCCAAGAGAATTTTTCATGTTAATTTATTATTATTATTAATTTATTATAATTATTATTTAGATATTTTCGGAGCATTTTATAAAAATTATTAGCATTCAGATAGGTTTTCTGTGTCTTAGAAAACGCTATCAAGCAAATTATTACGAACAACAATATCATAGAAAATTATGTGATTGCGGAATTTTACGGAGTTTTCGTCAGTTAGGATATTTTGAGAGACATGAGTCACTGGGAATTCAAATACAAGCTGATTCCTGTCGAGAAGTATTACGCAAGGCTGGGTCGCTTCGTCAAGAAAAGGCGAATTGTTGGAACGGAAAACGACTTCTCCCTCTCGCGCGCCGAGTGTAATGAGGCAGAGTGGGGATCTAGCGCGTAGGGTGCAGCCAATCAGTGGAGACCACGTAAGCTAGGAGTCGGCTGAAGAGTGGGGGAGCCGACAGGTGCATATATCGTTCGACGCGCCGTGGAACGTGGACAATCTGTGTAGTTCTTGCCGAGTGTGGTTATACGCGGGAGTCGCTACGATGCGCCGTGGAACAGGGACATTCGGTGTAAGACGAAAGCAGTACGGATGCACGCGGGAGTCGCTCCGATGTTCCGTGGAGTGGACGACTAACTTTTGTAAAACTTAACCAGTGTGGTTATACGAGTGTTTGGGTCCGATGTACGGACCATAGAATTATCTAATCTACCAGAATATCATCAAATAACGAAGAAGATAGCGACGTCCAGGAGACTGTGGGAAGCACACAGCATCATCCAGTACGAGGGAAATGCTTTAGCAATTTCCAGTGGTAAGCGCAAATGACGCAGAAATACGCAATCTCTCATTTTTCTTTGTTTAATATTTCATATTTCAGTAACTTCATAGCTTGGAAATAAGAGTAAAATCAATTTATCAGAATCCGTTTTCACGTAATTTTCTATCGGTAATATTAAAATCGCAACGCTCCAATTTAAATTTTAAACTTATTATTATTATTAATTTTGCTATACTTGTTTTATATAATAAATTCATTTCTTTTACAATGCAATCTTTGCTTTCAGTAGGTAGCATTAGATATAGACCAATTCCTTCTCCTGATACAATTGTTTGTTGGGTTAATGATCAAATCATACCACGATCTGAGTGAATAGAGTCTTGAAGGTGTTCTGCCAGAGCTAGACGTTGTTAAATACAAATTTAGATTTCAACATTGGGTTGAGGTCTTGGCGCCCATTAAAACAACATAGCTTAGGCAAAGGTAAACAGTTACATTTATCACCCAACAGTTAGGGGCAAGCAAAACGTTTCACCATGTTGGATTGTTATATGTATAGGCCATAGAGTCATGTACCATTAAAAGAAAATTATGCGTAGGCTCATTATTCAAACTTTCACTTAGATCGCATGATTACGACATTTAATTTTAAAATTCGCACAGCCGCCATTTTGAGGTTATGTAAACAATTGAACTAAATCAGATACCAGTGCATTACAATGAGTATAAACATTTGCTGTACCAAGTTTCATTGCGTTTGGATCATTAAATCGCTAGAAAAGTCTATTTAAAACTGTCAACTTCGCTTGGCCGCATGTTCGTTTTGTAGTTAACCGGTTTTTGAAAGTCTCATAGATGAACTTCCAGTAGTGCCTTTTATCTCCGTACAAAATTTCAGGGTAATACCGGTAATAGTTTCAAAGATATAGAATGCCGGTGAAATATTTCGCACAGGCGCCATCTTGAGGTTATGTAAACAATTGATCGAAGTTAGAAAACAATCACGGTATTTCTTTTTAACAGTGGAGGAATCGCCACTGATCCATATTGGTTACCCCATTTCTGGTAGCGAAAGTTGGAACTACTTGAAATTGAGCGGCTTTACTTCCCCTCCGAAGGAAGGCATACTGAGAAATGTTTAACGCACTTAAAAATCCCGCGGTCTTGGGCATAGAAGCTCAGCATGCTACCGACTACACCACCGAAACCGCTAGCGTGAGGGTAATGCCTCTCTGTTCAGGATCATCACATCTGATGCGACGTGGGTGCACCACTTTATATCGGAGATCAAGACCGCCTCAATGACATGGAGACATCCCAGCTCACCCATCGGACAAAAATTCAAACTAGTGTGGGCGCCGAACTTTTCCAGGAGGGTTTCTTAAAATTTATTTATTTAATCGTGTCAGACAACATGCAATAAACACACAAACTATCCAACAATTGGTACCAATAGCATACACACACCTCCCCGTACAGCGGCCACCCTCATAGGCTCTACCAACCCACACAAAATTCAAATGGAATGTGACCCGTATCCAGCTAGTTCACAGGCCTGTATGGTGGCTTGCATCAAGTCCTTGAGAGAGCAGGTTGTAGGGCACAGCTTGCAGATGAGGAGATGGTCCATGGTCTGCTCTTCACCGCATTTGCATTATGTGGAGTCATACGCAAATCCCCACTTCTACAGGTTGCATTTTGATCTGCCAACTCCTGAGCTTCTTCCACATAGGCTACTAAGTTTCCTCATGTCCCGGGGTGAGGCGTTCAGCAGGTAACATCCAACCTGTCGGACTGTTCCATCTAGAGCGTCATTTATTTGCCCTAAATGTTGGAGAATGATTTCCCGGTACAAAAAATGTATCCATGTTGGTAACTACTATGTGCAATAACACAGATCAACACGAATTTTGAGTCTGGCTTCTGTATGTCTAATTATGATTTGTCATGCCTAACTAATGAAAGAAAAAGTAGATTTACCCAATAAAGTTTGCTTTTATAGCTACCACAACGAAAGTTCAAATTACAATGAAATTCTCTATTTTTATACAGTATATTTACATCACGTTTATTTACAAAACATAGTTAACATTTATCTACAAATCAAAAAACAATACAAACAAGCTTTCAAAATGAATATTTTTGATACTAAAACTCAGCCTTTTTTAAGGTTTATGCCATGTCTTGTGTGGGGTTTTGCCCAGGAACACCAAGCTGGTTCATCAGCGGTCTCTTGATGTTCCGCGCCCGGACCCCCACGAGAGTAGCGAACTGAGCACTACCTCCCTTCTTATGAAGCGCTCATGCGCCTCTTAACTGCGAGAGCTAAAAGCGCAAGCCGCCTTTCACCTCCCTATAAAGGCTTCAAAAAAGATGGTATATTGGCTTTCACGGCCAGTGAATTAAAACTCAAGAGCCCGCTGATGAGCCAGCTTGGTGTTCTTGGGCGAAACCCCACACACCACACGGCATAAACTTAGAAAATATGCTGAGTTTTAATTCACTGGCCGTGAAAGCCAATATACCATATTTTTGATACTTCTTTTGTGTGGGTACGAACTTTCTCGTATTAGCCCCCCAAATGTGATCACCCATCATGTTTTCATTATATTGCCCTTGATAACGTTACTCAAAGTCCATCACGTCTTGGTGAGAACGTTCCCCTTGCTCTTCTGAATATGCTCCCAAGTTATCTTTAAATTGATCCAAGTGAGCAAGTAACATGTGTAACGGTACTTTAAGGAATATTTTGCAACCCAAGAGTTAAAGTTCTCAAGCACAGTGGAAATAAGCTCTTTGTAGTTCCCAGCTTTCTTTTTTCCAAGGAAGCGATGGATCACTGCCTTAGGCCTGTGCCATGCTTGTTTATCGTGGGTGTTGAGTAACTGTGGAAATAATTCACTGGCCATTAGTTTCTTTATTTGAGGACCGATGATAATACCAGTTTTAATATTAGCTTTTGAAAATTTAGGAAACAGAGTCTTTAAATATTGAAAAGCTTCAGAATCTTGACGGAGAGCCTTTACAAAATGCTTCAGGAGCACCTAATTTTATATGCAATGTTATTTTTGTATAACGTACAAAAGGAAGCTTTATTAATTATTAATGGCGTTTTTGGTTACTGTTCGATGTAGAGTGAGAATATATGCATTAATAGACTCAAAACAAAATGGTTTGTTTGTTGACAGTCAGAATATATGCATTAATAGACTCAACACAAAATGGTTTGTTTGTTGACAGTCAGAATATATGCATTAATAGACTCAACACATAATGGTTTGTTTGTTGACAGTGAGAATATATGCATTAATAGACTCAACACAAAATGGTTTGTTTGTTGACAGTCAGAATATATGCATTAATAGACTCAACACAAAATGGTTTGTTTGTTGACAGTCAGAATATATGCATTATTTATTTATTTATTTATTTATCGTATGGCTTCTAGTGCCGGGAGTGTCCGAGGACAAGTTCGGCTCGCCTGAGTCTTTAGCTGCTTCCAGCGGACACCCTAAAGGGTGAGCTACCAGTTCCGTTCAATTTCAAGTAGTTCCAACTTTCGCCACCAGACATCAATGATACCTAGTGGCGAACGTTGGAACTTTGATAGAGCGTTCTGACGAAATCTAACCTAACAAATTTTGCTTTACACAAGTTTAGTCTGTGAAAGGATCTTTCACATGCCATAAATATATGACATGGGACCGCTGGCTTTACATCCCCTCCGAAGGAAGGCATACTGAAGGATTTTTAACGCTCTTAAAAAATCCGACGACTTCGGCCGAGTTTGAACCCGCTATCTTGGGCATAGGAGTTCAGCATGCTACCGACTACGCCACCGAAGCCGCTTATATGCATTAATAGACTCAACACAAAATGGTTTGTTTGTTGACAGTGAGAATATATGCATTAATAGACTCAATACAAAACGGTGTGTTTGTTGACAGTCAGAATATATGCATTAATAGACTCAACACAAAATGGTTTGTTTGTTGACAGTCAGAATATATGCATTAATAGACTCAACACAAAATGGTTTGTTTGTTGACAGTCAGAATATATGCATTAATAGACTCAACACAAAATGGTTTGTTTGTTGACAGTCAGAATATATGCATTAATAGACTCAACATAAAATGGTTTGTTTGTTGACAGTCAGAATATATGCATTAATAGACTCAACACAAAATGGTTTGTTTGTTGACAGTCAGAATATATGCATTAATAGACTCAACACAAAATGGTTAGTTTGTTGACAGTCAGAATATATGCATTAATAGACTCAACACAAAATTGTTTGTTTGTTTGTTGACAGTCAGAATATATGCATTAATAGACTCAACACAAAATGGTTTGTTTGTTGACAGTCAGAATATATGCATTAATAGACTCAACACAAAATGGTTTGTTTGTTGACAGACAGAATATATGCATTAATAGACTCAACACAAAATGGTTTGTTTGTTGACAGTCAGAATATATGCATTAATAGACTCAACATAAAATGGTTTGTTTGTTGACAGTCAGAATATATGCATTAATAGACTCAACACAAAATGGCTTGTTTGTTGACAGTGAGAATATATGTATTAATAGACTCAACGCAAAATGGTTTGTTTGTTGACAGTGAGAATATATGCATTAATAGACTCAACACAAAATGGTTTGTTTGTTGACAGTCAGAATATAAGCATTAATAGACTCAACACAAAGCGGTTTGTTTGTTGACAGTTAGAATATATGCATTAATAGACTCAACACAAAATGGTTTTTTGTTGACAGTCAGAATAAATGCATTAATAGACTCAACACAAAATGCCTTGTTTGTTGAGTTTTGTAATTGCCAAAGGTTTATTTTCTCACTTTGTGCTACAGCTTTTCATCCCCCGCAAAAAAAAACTATGGAACTTACTGTATATTCGGAACGCCTACTCGTACATACATTTCTTTACTGGGTCAATAATAATTCCCCAAGATTGTTTTACAAGTCTGACCTGTCTTTCTAAAAAGGTATTGTCTTATTTAATGCGCACGCTCCTCTATCGTGCAGTGAATAGCGTGACGCGCTAATGTCGCAGCAGTTCGAGCCGTGCCAGGCAGCAACCAGGATAATAACTAGACCTTGGGAATTCATGCAAATGAACGTTTTTATTTAATAGGGACATTTAAGTTATTTTGATAAATCTTTGCATATCACGTTATGTACACTGAACATTTCCTCAGCGGTTCAAATCCCGAAATCGTCGAATTTATATTTCATTCTATTTATTTATTTATTTATCTATCTATCAAAATTTAATGTTTTTCAGTCGGTCAACACAATTGTACCCAATTGTAATGGGTGGTTCCCTAATGATGAAATAAATTTCATGAGATTAATTAATTCACTAGGATGACCAGTTTCGATAGTTAAGCGATCATCACATCCTCTATACTCATGCACAATGTTTTATCTGACTGAAAGAAAAACGATTACTAAGGCAACACTGAAATATGGCTTCCAACACGATAATATTTATTTATTTAAATATTTATTTATATTTTATATTTTATATTTTATATTTTATATTTTATATTTTATATTTTATATTTCACATTTTATATTTTATATTTTATATATTCACAATTTAAATTTTTATTTTTCACTTTTTACGTTTATTTTTTACTTTCCATTTTTTATTTTGTACTTTGTACTTTGTACAGTATTTTATAATTTATTTTATAGTCTATATTTTATATCTATTATTTTCTAATTTTTATTTTTATTTTTTATGTTTTACTTTTTACGTTTATTTTTTATTTTTTTTATTTTGTACTTTGTATTTTGTATTTTTATTTTTTATTTTGTACTCTATATTTTGTGTTTCTATTTTCTATTTTTTAATTTTTTACTTTTAAAGTTTTACGTTTACTTTTTTATTTTTTATCTCTTATTTTTATTTTTCATTTTTCATTTTTTAATGTATTTTGTTTAATGTATATTTTTTATTCTTTTATTTCTTTAATATTTTAAATAATTGATATAGTAACTATCAGTCAGTCAACACAAAATATCTGAATTTATGGAATGTCTACATGCTTCTCAATGGGCAGATGACCTCGTAGTTCCACCCCTTAAAACAACAATAACTACCTAACTACGTGCTGGTCAAACAATCACTGTTTGATGTTAATAAAATCTGTCCAAACTATTACTCTGAAGATTAATTCTTTGAATTTCAGTAGCTTTTCTTTTAAAGCATTAGCCTAATAGCAGACAAACGCTATTTCGTATGTTGTAGTACTAGCTTTTATCATTTCAAATGATCTTGTAGACTTCGTCGTTATGCTTTGGGTCTAACGTTATGCGTTACGGAGACGGAGACTGTGACGTCATGCAGCCGCGCGGGAAGCCTAAGTTAATGGGTAAAGGACGGCGAGTGCGTGACGTCATGCAGCCACGCGGGAAGCCTAAGTTAATGGTTAATGGAGTCTGTTGAAAGAGTCCTGGGGCGTCGAGGGACCTGGGGCTTCGAGCGAAACGAAAAGAATACAGGGTGACTCCTAAAGAGGTGTACAAGATGCCAGATAAGAATACAGGGTGACTCCTAAAGAGATATACAAGACGCCAGATAAGAATATAAGGTGACTCTTAAAGAGGTGTACAAGATGGCAGAGAAGAATACAGGGTGACTCCTAAAGAGGTGCACAAGATGTCAGACAAGAATACAGGGTGACTCCTAAAGAGGTGTACAAGATGTCACACAAGAATACAGGGTGACTTCTAAAGAGATATACAAGATGCAAGATAAGAATAATAGGTGACACTTAACGAGGTGTACAGTATGTTAGATTCAATCAAATACAGGGTGACCCTTAAATAGGTTTGCAAGATATCAGATTCAAATAATGGGTGACCCTTAAAGAGTTGTAAAAGATGTCAGGCTGAAATACAGGGTGACACTTAAAGAGGTGCCCGCGCGGGAAGCCTAAGTTAACGGGTAATGGAGTCTGTTGAAAGAGTCCTGGGGCTCGAGCGAAGCCTTCCTAACATGTGTAGCATTTGTAGCATGCGTCATTTGAAATGATATAACGTCTAGTCTTTCAGACTGACTGTATTTTTTTTACCATCATCCAGTGTTCTTGTAGGTATTTTTCGGATATTAGTTTACATTTCAAATGTAGTTTAGGCTTATTGCTTTAATAAATCACAGCAACAGTACCTACACCTTCATACTGTAGATTAGTTTGGGGGAGGAAGACTGTTTTTATAATTTTATCATTTTAAATGATCTTGTCGACTTCGTCGTTACGCTGAGGTCTGGCGTTACGTTACGGTGACGGGACGAAAGGTACCTAAAACGCACTGAGGTGTGTGACGTCATAGTACGATGTAGCAGCCGAGTTTCGAGAAGGCAGTGCGAGAACTATCAAGTAGGCAGTGAAGAAACAAAATAGAATCTTGAAACTTTGTTCTCGCACTGCCTTCTTGGTACTCAGCTGCTAGCATTTAAAATGATATAAAGTCCAGTCCTTCAGACTGACTATCCGTGTCTTTTAAATGATTATGTCGACTTCGCTGGGGTCTGGCGTTACGTTACGGTGACGGGACGAAATGTACTGAGAATGCACTGAGGTGTGTGACGTCATAGTACTGCTTGAGCTTCCTCCTTTCCCCGCTCGCTCCGGTGAGCTTGACGTCATCCAGCCAGCTACCTCCTTTGACCTTGGTTTGCATTTTTTTCTAACGGACCTTGAGTTCACGCAGCATTTGTAGCATTTAAAATTATATAAAGTCTAGTTTTTCAGACTGACTATCAGTGGTATTTTGTTGTTGTTGTTGATGGGATCGTCATTTCTAAGTTTTTGCAACATTAAAATAAATAGTTCTTTTTTTGGTGCTTAATGCCTTAATTTTTATCAGTAATAATTACCACATTACCGGTAAGTAAGTTTTCTGACAAGTTTTTTGTTTCTTGGGTTTGGAGGGCAGAGACTGTCTGTTGGTGTCACTGTAGGTTTGGTAGTGTTTTGTAGAGCAATTTGTCGTATGGATTGGGATCTGATGATGCTCGCTTGACGAGTGAATCATGTCATCCTTTTGTTTCTCCTTTTCCAATAGCCCATAACAATCACGCGTAATTTATGTGAGGTTATTTTCCGCATATTTCAGTAATTGAAATGATTTGTATTGGTACGTGCTACCCCTAGTAGCAAGTTCGTTAATTGGATCAAAGTAGGTGAAGCACAACACAAATGGTCCTTTAAAGAGATATTAGCTTTATTGCAGGTCAGAAAGTTACACCACACAATAAGCAAATAGAAACAATTATCTGTCTTTCTTCGTGTTTGCTCCCTTATGGAGGACACTCGCCCTTTCACTTGCTCTCGCAGTTAATCCCTCGCTAATGAGACCGGTGGCCTCGGTAGAAATACCTGCAACACTTCCTTGAGTACACAAGCTACAGTCTGTCACTCACTGTTCTTGAATACACATTGTTTCGCAATTCGCACGTCACCATAACACCTCTATCGCACTGGTAAGAACACACTCCTCAAAACTCAGTCCGTCCCTCGCTGGCCAGGTCGCTTTATATAGCTGGGCTGGTGACTCAATGGATGCTTCCAGAGCAGACCAGAATTCACGGTTACTCGAGATTTCCAACACTAGTTACGCCACGAACATTCTGGACCATGCCTTTTGTTCTCGCTGCGCAAGCGGCCGGCCGACACAGAGCCCGGGGGTAGCCTCGGGCGGCTGTGAGTCACGCCGAGGGATTGAAGCAACCCCGCACCCGTAACAGTATGTTGACCGACTGAAAGATACAATATCAATTGTCAATATGGTAACACTGAAAAATGGCTAAAAAAAGTATTAATCCCGTTTTCATCGGGACCGGGGATAATATGCGATAAACCACGTGGCTGATAGTTTCTACGGCTGGATGCCCTTCCTGACGCCAACCTCACGAGAGGAGTTTCTGAGACATGAAGATGAATGAAAGTTCAATTTCAAGTAGTTCCAACTTTGGCTACCAGACGCACTAATGTAGAGGCGAAACTGGGAACTTGATAGAGCATTTCTAACCAAATAACCTAAATATTTAGCTACACACCACTCCTCCGCTGAACGAATGTTCCCGAGCCGGCCGACCTCGCTCCTTATATACAAAACCACGATGGGCATGTCTCAAGGGCGAAGCCGATCGGCACGGGCGCAGCCGCCCAGCGAAGGAGCGGTCGGGCTGAAGGCCCACTACTTTGTTGATAAAAAGAAAAGTACAAGCAACAATTCTCCTCCGAAGAGGTACAAACAAGAACACAAAATCAATTCCGGGGACAAACCCCTCAATCAAACAAACATGAAATACACAAATAATAATGTCCCACCCCGAAAAGTTCACTATTCACTCCGGTGCACTGGTCCCGAAACTGCTAGCCTCTGTCCGAGCATGAACACCGCCGCAAGCTGCCAGGGCATCCTCGTATTCATGCAGACTTCGCCAGGATCGAGTCCGGTGTATTCTGGATACCTCAGGGTCTGGAACTCTTCTGCGTTGGACACTTCCCCCCGCCTGCCGGGACGGCCGGGGGGTCAGGAGTCATACTTTGTTGCTGTGGCCCTCGTCCGCCCCCGCGTGTTCCGCGGCCTCGGCTGGCTCCTCTGTTGGCGCCTCCGCGGGAGACCGCGGGCTGACGGACTGGCTGGATGTACTGGAATTTGGGAGGGAGCGCTAAGAACTCGTCGCCTCCTGCGCTGTCTACCTGGATGGCGAAGCTCCATCCCTTGGTGATGGCGGCATAGAGGAGGTTCGCTCGATTGAACGCGTACTTCCTCTGTCCCTCGTCCATATGTGGCCAGAGGGTCAGCAGGTCTGCACATCGTGGTGATCGCGCCCTGCTGGTATAAAGACCAATTGCTGTCTCAAGGCTTCCGCCAAGTTCCACTCGCGCTGCTCGGATGGCACTGGTAGTCCGCGAGTGTAGTCTGCTGGAGCCAGAGTCCTCCAGTTGAACCCAGGTCGCCATCCTCCGTGTCCTCCTCGTCGGGTGCTTCCTCTGGGCGATCTGGTTCTAAAAAAGACATCCTATTGTTCAATTGCTGCATCATAGCCAAATTGTCGCTAAGCTGCTTCTCGGAGGTCATAGCCGGGTTCGTAATGGTCGAAGCTGGAGAGGTATTCCTCGAAGTTACAGTCGTTGTTTCGGATGCTGTGGACCCCTTGTGTGGTGAGGGCGTCCTGGATCGAGAATGAACTTGCACTTGCACTGTTTTGTTCTTGGCTGGTGAATTAGTTTTCTTCTTCTGCTTAGGATTGTCCTTTACCTCGTGGAAGTGTTGTGCGACACTGGGCTGTTGAGACGTATTCGGTTGCTGTTCACGAGGATGTTTCTTAGGTGTGTTTTTACCGGGCATCTTTGGCGGCATACTCCGACGAAAACACTGCGCGTCACAGCGGGTGACTACAAGAGAGACAAACTGACGCTGATGACTTCTCCTCCGCTGAACGACTGTTCCTGAGCCGGCCGACCCCGCTCCTTATATACAAAACCACCAATTGCAGTGGTAGGTTCTTTTACATGCCATAAATCTATGACTTCCCCTCCGAAAGAAGGCATACTGAAGGATTTTTACGCTCTTAAAAATCCGACGACTTTGGCCAGGTTTGAACCCACAACATTGGGCACAGCAGTTCATCATGCTACCGAATACGCCACCGAAGCCGCTCTTCAAAACTGTCTTTACGTCTGTTGATTTAAAAAAAAAGGAGATTTTACACCATTTTTCTGAAAAACTCGGTAACGTTTACCTGGAAAACACCCGCGTGTAAGAACGTTCAAGTTCTCTCTTACACTTTTTCTCTCGAACGAACTCTTTATAGCTTATCTGAACTCGACGGAGGTATAAGACTGAGGAAGATGGACCGATGTTTTCCGGTCCGAGTGTTTGTTGCGTGTGGATTATCCAACTCGTCACGCGAGCGAAGACCTAGTACTGCAGTTAACAGAAGCTTCTCGTGCCTTCACCCCATAAGACAGGCCACAATGTCCTAGCGTGTCACACAGAGGGAATGAATCCCAACCACACAGTTCTCTATATAAATTACCAGCAGCCGTACCCATCGTTAACGGGTAGATTTATGAACCTCTGTAATCGTTTTAATGCTTCTAATTAGGGCTAGTACTTTCAGTCGATTAATTTCAGCAATCGATTACCGGGTGAGTTAGCCGTGGTCGTTATGGCATGACTGCTGGCAGTCGCTCACATCCGGGAGGCAGGTGGTTCGAATCCCCCTGCCGGCAACCTTGAAGATGGTCTTCTGTGGTTTCCCATCTTCCTTCCAGGCAAATGCCGGGGTTGGTCCCCAACTATAGGCCACAGCCGCTACCTTCCAACTCCTTGTCTTTAAAATCGCACTTTCCTCCCCATACAACACTCCACACGCGACGGTACGTGTAGCTCACCCCATGGGTGTCCGCCTCGAAGCAGCTACAAAAACTGGCGAGCCGAACATGTCCTCGGACACTCCCGGCACTAAAAACCATACGCTAAAAAAAGCAATCGATTAATCAAAGCAGAAAAATCGATTAATTACTACAAAACAATTAATCGATTGTGCGTTTAATCGATTAATCGGGTGGTCAAATAATTGATTGATTGTTTTGTCGATTAGTCGATGTACTTCGCTCCTTTCAGTACGCTCTCACGGAAGCAAAGCAGACATTCAATTAATTAAAAAGTATTGTATCATATATTTTAAACAATGTAGCCTACTTGCTTTGTGAAACAAAGTTAAACAAAAATGTTCCTGTTCTAAATTGTAAACATTGAACAAAAATTCAAAATCTTTGCTGAAAACTGAGTTTTCGTTTTTCAAAACCCTTCCCAATTTGATTGATGTTTCTCCTTCCACTGTCACTGACTCTTATTTGGTTATTGTTAACATAAACAAGGAAGAACACTTTGTATATTTAGGTAAAAAGTAACTTATATAAATTTCTATTCATCATTCCGAAAGTAAGCGTAACTCAACTTAAGGTAAGACCGAATGCCCTATCTCGCCAATGTTAATTTTGTATACTTTATGTTGTTTTTTTCTCAGAAACTGCTAAAGATAAATGCATGAAATGTTAGTACTATATTCCTCAATTTTTACTAAGTGCTGGGATCTACAATTGGAACTGTGGTTCAATAAATGTGGGAGTATTGGTTTTTTTTAGATATATTCCAATAAAAGTCTCCCACAAATCCAACCCCTCGTCCTCGTCGTGGGAGATGGGCAACGTAATTAAGTAGGGGATTGCCTGTAGGGGTGAAGTACAGTGGGGACTTTGTGTGCCTCAAGACCGCTACGGTAGCTGTGAAGGCCCTACAGGAACCCTGAAGAAATTACGGCTAACGGGGCTCTGGTGAAACAACTGCTGCCTTGTAGTTTGGAGTTGGTTCTTCAAAGGCTAAGGGAAGAAACCCTGACAGAAAATCAGCCTGGTGCCTCAGGCTTAAGGTGGCAGCCCCTTCAAGGCACTCGGAGGCAGTGGGTTAATCACTCGCTCCTCTTAAATAAACTGATTACGGAAACTGAAGCGAAATTACAAAACCGGACGGATAACCTGATGACGACTTTTGGCATGAAGAGGACTACGAAAATCGGTTTCTGGAAAGTGAGGACCTTGATGGAGAAAACCAGACTGAAACAAGTGACACGGGAGATGAAGAACTATGGGCTGGATATCCTAGGATTGAGTGAAGTGAGGTGGCCAGGATTTGGTGAAATACAGACAACAGATGGAATTACATTTCTCTATTCTGGGGGCGATGATGAAGAACACAGGGATGGAGTGGGGTTGCTGCTCAACAGAAATGCAAAGAGAAGCCTTATGGAATGGAAGCCAATTTCTAGTAGGCTCATGTTTGCTAGGTTCAAGACAAAGATCAGGAATGTGATCATCATCCAATGCTATGCGCCTACAGAACAGTCGGAGACAGAGAAGAAGGAAGAATTCTACCAAATGCTGCGAGATGTCACAAGACAAACAAGTAAGAAGGACATTCTCATTGTTATGGGAGACTTCAACGCGAAGGTGGGCTCAAACAATGAGGGGTTGGAGCAGATCATGGGTAAACATGGCCTTGGTGAGATGAATGACAATGGGGAGAAATTTACGGAATATTGCGCCAGTCAGGATTTGGTGATGGGTGGCACAGTGTTTCCTCATAGGCGGTGCCACAAGGTCACCTGGGTGTCCCCTGATCAAGTCACAGAAAATCAAATTGATCACATCGCGGTGAGCAGAAGGTTCAGAAGAAGCTTGGAAGATGTTAGGAACAAGAGAGGAGCGGACGTTGGTAGTGACCATCACCTTGTGGTTGCCAACTTCCGCATGAAGATCGTCGCAGTCCGCCGAAAGTTTAACACTCGGCACAACAAGTTTGATGTGGGCAAGCTTAAGAACCAGCAGAGATTGGACCAATTTAAACTGGAGCTCAGAAATAAATTCCAGGTGTTGGACTCCGAGACAGAGAAGGACGTGGAGACTGTGTGGAGCGAGGTAAAGAATATCTTCGTGGAAACCAGTGAGATGCAGCTCGGGTACAAGAACTACCTGCAGAAAGAATGGATATCCGATCAGACCTGGGACAAGATAAATTATAGGAAGGAGATTAAGGCCAAGCTCAACACCTGCAAGACTAGGCAGCAGAAGGCTCTCACACAAGCAAAGTATTCAACAGCAAACAGGGAGGTAAAGAGGAGTGTACGGAAGGATCATAGGAGGTGGATTGATGAGCAGGCGGAGAAAGCAGAAGAAGCGGCAAGAAGGGGGGACGTTAAGGAGCTCTATGGCATCACAAAGATGCTTTCGAAGAAAGGTTTTAATAAAACTAGGCCTGAGAAGAGCAAGACGGGCGAGATCCTCACGACGTGTGAACAGCAGCTGACAAGATGGAGAGAACACTTTGCGGAGGTTCTTAATAGAGATAGAGGACCAGAAAGTAAGCAGCGAGGAGAACATGAAGAGGAAGCAGAAAGTGACCCAAGCATCAGCCTCGACTCCCCAACTCGGGGCGAAATACGGACAGCGTTGAAGCAGATGAAATGCGGGAAGGCACCAGGTCTGGATAATATCCCAGCGGAAGTACTGAAAGCAGACCTGGATATTACGATCGATCTGCTGCACCCGTTGTTGGAGAAGATCTGGAAGGGGGAGAAAATACCAACCGACTGGAAGAAGGGGTTGATAGTCAAGTTGCCGAAGAAAGGGGACACCACAAACTGTAACAACTGGAGGGGTATCACCTTGCTGTCCATTCCAAGCAAAGTGCTGGCGAGAGTCATCCTGAATCGTATAAAAGACTGCGTAGAAAAAGGCTTCGGAAGGAACAGGCTGGATTTCGACAACATCGCAGCTGTGTGGATCTCATCAACACCCTCCGAATCATCCTGGAGCAGAGTGTGGAGTGGCGGAATACCCTTTACCTCACATTTGTTGACTTCGAGAAAGCCTTCGACTCCGTAAATCAAAGAATCATGTGGAAGACCCTCGAGGAATATAAAATTCCAACAAAGATCATCAGAATCATGGAAGAGATGTACGAAGGGTATGAGTGCCAGGTTCTTCACGAAGGCAAATTAACAGAAAAGATAAAGGTCAGTTCCGGAGTGAGACAGGGGTGTGTCCTTTCCCCCACTCTGTTCCTGTTGGTCCTGGATAGTGTGATGAAGAAGGTAATGGGAGGACGGAAGAGGGGTATTCAATGGGGTATAAATGACAGGCTTGAAGATCTGGATTTCGCAGACGACATCTGTCTTATGGCACAACGGTACCGAGACATAGAAGATAAGCTGGGGAGGTTGCAGAGAGAAGCAGAACGTGCAGGACTGATGATCAACACCAACAAGACCAAAGAGATGAGGATAAATTCTGACATCACGACTAGTTTGACAGTCAACGGAAAGGACATTGAGCGAGTTGAGTCCTTCCTCTACCTTGGAAGTATAGTCACAAATGATGGGGGAGCAGAGGAAGATGTTCGAAGCCGTATCAGGAAGGCAAATGGTGCCTTTGTCCAGCTCTACCCCATCTGAAGAAATATAAACATTTCCAGGAAGACCAAGCTCCGCCTTTTCAATAGCAACGTAAAGTCGATTCTTCTCTACGGCTGTGAAACATGGAAAGTCACAAAACCGATCAACAACCAGCTACAGGTGTTCATTAACAGATGTCTGCGTCGCATCATGAATGTGAGGTGGCCGGACATAATCTCAAATGAAGATCTTTGGACCATCACCAATCAACAACCGATTAGCATCCAGATCAAGGAGAGGAAATGGCGCTGGATTGGTCACACACTAAGGAAGCCGGACGGAGCTATTGAGAGGGCGGCGCTAGACTGGAATCCTCTAGGCGCCAGGAAGCGAGGTCGACCTAAGAAGACCTGGAAGAGGACGATCGAAAATGAAATTGCAGAGGTGGACAAGAACTGGAGTCAAGTGAAGAGAATGGCCAGGAACCGTACTGCGTGGAGACATTTCGCCAAGGCCCTATGCTCCGGAAGGAGCGGCAGGAATTAAGTAAGTAAGTAATTCCAATAAAAAGAAATCATTAACTTAGGCATAACTCTCAAGGTATTAGTCACAATGACCTGATTGTAGATCACCAGCTGTACTGTATACACATTAAGTACCTGTCAACATTTCATGGTTATACATGGTATAGTTTTAAAGAAAAAGGAACATTTATTGAGATTTTTTACGTTTCAAGAAAATCAACTCCAAAGTTGAAGAGTGAATAAAGTATCTTACACTTACCCTATACGTTTTCCTAGACCAATTAGAAGCATAAGCACCATAATCTGACTCCTCACTGGCTAATCTGCTCCGTTTTTCTTCTTTCTTTCTTCTTTTGTTGCCAGCTCTAGTTCTAACAGTGAACCATATGATAGGGAAAGTTAGCCGTCCCCATTTATCAAACTTTCAGTAACAGCAAGTAACCTGCGGCATTTGTATACCAGCATCCTCGTTGAGCGTGTAAGGAATTGTTGGTTATGTCAGGAATTATCTGACCTACATAGACAAAATTAGACATTGAAGATTACATAAAGCGTGATCAAAAAGTTTCCGTTTGACGGCCGCACAGTTCAGAATCAGGCAAAATCGCCGTGAGCATTGAGGCTCTCATCCAACCAACGTACCAGGCTGAAGATTCCCTGGTGGTAAAACACTGTGTCCAGCTGCGTGAAGAAGTCTGTAACCATCTGCTGCACATCCTCGTCCGACAGGAATCGTCGACCCTTCAAGGCCTTTTTTTTAAGGGACCGAAAGGCCTGGTAATCGCATGGGCTGATTCAGTGTCTCCCATTTGAGTTGGCGTACCTTCTGCGTTACGACCTTTTTGGTATGGGGACGTGCGTTATCATGAAGCAGCACCCCTTGTCGGACGTTTCACCTTAATTGCACGCCGTAATTTCTCCAGTGTTGCGCAGTACCATTCCCCAGTGATTGAGACACCAGGTTCCTTGAAATCAATGAGAACAGGTTGAGCATCACCTTTCCAGCGGATGGTTGACTCTTGGGACGAGGGGACGATGGATAACACCACTGCATCGTCGACGCTTTGGATTCCGGTACCCAGTGGTGGCACCAGCTTTCGTCGCCTGTAACAATCCACTCCAGGAACGTGTTGCTTTCAACATTGAAACGCATCAGTTGCTGCAGGCAAACATCCATCCGGTGTGCTTTTTGTTGTTACGTTGCATATACGCTGTAGCAACGCTCTCAATCGGTAACTTTTTATTCACACCTTACTTGTCAGTGTAATTATTGACAACTGAAGAGCAACTATTATTGGTAAATAAGGCGAGGGAAATCTTAGAATGATTAAATAATCCACAAGCTACTGTAACTGTAATGTATAGTTATAATTGAAGAAATATTTTATCAAAGAAAATACACAGTTGAACTTCGATATCTCGGAAGTGATTTTGAAGATAGAAATTACTTTGAGTTATCGAAAATTCGAGATATAGAAATACATGAAGAAAAGGTTCTATTATAATAAATACAAGCACAACGAATCACCTGGCCAACCTACAAAAATAAATCGCTCTCAATGAATGCCAAATATTGACATTACAATTCCGTTGTTAAACTCGAGGCAACTTAATATGCTAGTGAAACACTCTTCAAGTTGGACATCAAATCAGCAAGTGACAAATTGCAGAAACAGACAGAAGAATCTTCAGAACAATTATTAACAAGAAACGCCAAGTAAATGGCCAATGGAGATTACTGCCGAATGAAGTGGTATATCGAGAGAGTGAATCAATAATAGATACAATGCGGAAAAGGAGAATCTCTTTTTTTTTTCCTGTCATATCTCACGCCTACCAGTAACCAAACTAATAAAACAGATCTTTAGTTACTCCTGGAAGATTAAAACGAAGAGAAATTGGTTCAAAGAGGTCCAGCATGATTTAGAAGAAATAAATTTAACGATGCTCCAAATTAAAGGTAGAGAAGAGAAAAGTATTCTAAGGAATAATACTTACGATTCACATGAACAACATTTAAACCGTTATTAGACTTAATTGTGTTGGCGGCTTCGGTGGCGTAGTTGGTAGCATGCTGAGCTTCTATTCCCAAGATCGCGGGTTCAAACCCGGCCGAAGTCGTCGGGCGTTAAAAAAATCCCTCAGTATGCCTTCCTTCGGAGGGGAAGTAAAGCCGGCGGTCCCATGTCATAGATTTATGGCATGTTAAAGAACCTTCCACCAATTATACTTGTGTGAAGCTAAATTATAGGTTAGAATAAAATTGACTAACGTTCTTAGGTTCCAACGTTCGTCGCCAGGAGCTGACTGCGGTGGCATCTAGTAATCAGTTCAGATCTAGTTGGTCGTTGACGGTGGCGTTTGGTAGCAAAAGTAGGAACTACTTGAAATTGAATGTCTGCAGTCCTCACTTGAATTAAAAACAGATAACACACACTAATACAGCCATCACAATTAGCACCGGTTATCAGACAGATTCTACACACACACAAAGTACACTGGGCTACATGACCGCGTTGTCGCAGCCCCTAAACTGAGTAACCAACCAACCAGACTTAATTTTATATGGATTGATTAAAGTGCTCCAATGAGGACGTAGACTATGTAAAAAGAAAAGAGATATAAATAGTCAACTATTGTTACTGGCTTTACCCACTTATTACTCTGACTGTCTGAGGTGCGCGTTGACCTCATCCCGTGTTCCAACCTTAAATAGCATATTATTTATTTATTTATCGTATGCCTTTTAGTGCCGGGAGTGTCCGAGGACATGTTCGGCTCGCCTGAGTCTGTTGCTGCTTCCAGCGGACACCCTTATTAGGGTGAGCTACAAGTTCCGTTCAATTTCAAGTAGTTCCAACCTTCGCTACCAGATATCAATGATACCTAGTGGTGAACGTTGGAACTTTGATAGAGCGTTCTGACGAAATCTAACCTAACAATTTAACTTTACACAAGTTTAGTCTGTGAAAGGATCTTTTACATGCCATTAATCTATGACATGGGACCGCCGGCTTTACTTCCCCTCCGAAGGAAGGCATATGAAGGATTTTTAACGCTCTTAAAAAATCCGACGACTTCGGCCGGGTTTGAACCTGCTATCTTGGGCACAGCAGTTCAGCATGCTACCAACTACGCCACCGAAGCCGCTTAAATAGCATAATAAGCTACTGACAGAAGTACACAGTCCAGGTACCGTACCCTACACAATTTAATCCATATTGTAATTCCCATGTCACTCCTAACGAACATAATTCAACTGTATTTTCATCCCAACTTCGGGTTGAAGACACATATTTTATATATAGGGTAGGGTTACCAGACGGCCACAGTAAAAAATCAGGACATTTGATTGAAAAATCAGGAAATGTAATTTAAAAAATTGTTTCCTAAAAAAGGGTAAATGTGCACTTTCCTTTAGTCAACTTAGCCAAGTTACGGATTTTTCTATCTCGTGAAATCCACTGTCTGAAAATCATAACCACAGAATATTTTAATTAAAAATATTAGAATTAAAACATTTTTCTACAAAATAATGACTTTTTAGCAACCTTGGGCGAAACAAATCCAAATTTTTACAATAAATTAAGAAATTAAGAGGTTGGGTATAATGAAAACTTACTTTCTTTTTTTGCAAAGTCCAAAAACCACTACATGGTGGAGTACGAAGCACATTCATTCATTCTCTTATGAATGAAAAAATCCACAGCCTGCTTCCAGTCTCCGACCGGGTCAGGAATGGAATGAATGAAGCCCCCATCTTATGAATATTGAGGGTAATTAAACCTTGAAAACCCTTCATATTCATAGCCTTTGGTCGTGATATAAATTAATAAAATCAATGGTCCAAAAATAATGGCGTCTTCGGATTGTTTACTTTTTAACGATTTTAGCGCGCGCATCGAAGAAACAAAAACAGTGCAACCAACGGTTGGAACTAGAAACTCAATTAATTACTGTCATTCCTTTAGGAACACATTCAAATGAGTTCGGTACCTTTTCTTTCTTGCTCTGTTTCGCATAAGTCAATCAGTCTTTTTTATTACGACAAAATTAAAAAAACTATAATATAAAAATCAAATGATTAAAAATCAGGACATTTCCTATAAAATCAGGACGTCTGGTAACCCTAGTTTGGGGAACAAAATATAATTTAAGTTATCGAAATATTCGAGTAATAGAACTTCGAATTATAGAAAAATATGACATAACTTGTGTAGAACTTCGCCGGTAAATTTAAAAAAATCTTCGAGATATCGAAAATTCAAGAAATAGAAGTTCAACTGTAATGAAAAACGAACATCGATGCAATAAATGTAGGTAGCCTTTTTGCATTGAGGAAAGAACAGAAGGAGATGCGGGGGCGTGGTGGCTCAGCGGTCTAGCTAAATGCCTCTCACCAAGGCGTTCTGGGCTCGATTCCCGGTCAATGCATGTGAGATTTTCGATGTGAAATGCCATGTCCTGTGGTTCGGATTCCACGTAAAAAGGAGGTCCCGTGGCTCATGATCTCGAGATTAACGGTCACGTTAAACTACAAGCTTCCTTTTCCAGAAGGAGATGCCTTCGCTGCGCAGCCTAGTGCGAGCTGCTGAAGATAAACGGCACGCCCACTTTGGGTAGCAAGAAATCGGCTGTTCCTATGCTTAAAGCCGTAAACCACTCCAACTAGTCTTGGATTTTAGTGACATGAAACTGCAAGATTTTTTTCTTTTTCTTGGATAGGCAGAATACACTCTGTACATCACGGTACTTGGCACAAATAAGCTGCGTTATCGTTTTAAAAGCCAATTTAAATAGAAATGAGAGAGCACCTATGCAAGGTTATTCTTGTAAGAAAGACGCGCTAAAACGTAATAATACGCTGAAACACTGATTAAATTGAATACAGAGGTCTGAAGGTGTGAGTTATACCAAAGAAGGAACATCTTGGGAAATATCATAATGATGCCGAACTATTCACGGTATTTACACCAAATTGATTTTTAAGTTCTTATTGGTGTTTAGGCATTCATCAGTTTTTAGGACTAATTTCGAGCACAACCACTTTCACTCATTGTTCGTACACATTTCGATAGTCAAGAATACGAACCTTAAAATTAATAAACAGAACACTTATTCGATTCGTACAACCGTATGCAAGTCACGGAACACCGAATACAAGTTAAGGTTACGCCCACTTTGGACGCAGCGCTTGGCTTCACTCAAACGAGCTCAGGGCATCATCTCCTCTTATTCTTTCCTCCATGCCTTTTTGTGACTTGATTTCACAAATAACCGATTCAAAGCAAAATAATGGCGGAGTTTGTCAGTGATAGTAAAAGAAAAATACTGTCTAGGTACGTATGTAAGAAAATCTTTTGTTACCCTGCCAGAAATTTGGTGGTAAGTTATCGGCTCAATCACTTCCATCTGTATAAATAATTCATGTTTTTGGGCTAATGCCGTGTGTATTTAAATTAGAACCATACGTTTCGGAGAAACCTTGCCTCCTTTTCCAATGGAATCAAACAATGTGGCCAAAGAAAGTATATCAATGAGATTACAAAAAATATACGAGTAGATAAATTCCTCTGTTCGTCACCAGAGAGCAGCTGCCAGAAATTACTGTATGGACCATGGTAGAACGGCGGACCGAGTAGTAAGTAAGGAGAAGGTAAAGGGGGCGGGGTGAAAATATAGAGACTCCTCGAAGAATGAGTATGTCCAAAAGAAAGGCGGGGGGGGGGGGGAGGGTTAGATGTATATAAGGAAACATAAACAAAAGGGAAATGTATCTGAACGATACCAAACGTCATACTGGTAACGGCGAAAAAACAGATGGAAACTCCTCCAGTGACGAACAAAGTAGATCAAATCCAGGTTCTGTAGCCATAGAGGAAAAACGTACAATTTGAAATAGGTGAAGAACAGAGAGACTGAGAGGAACTATCTTCATATATCCTTAATAACTGGTAGCCAAGTGTCACTTAGCTGATATCCAGTGTCTCTGTTAAAATTATTGGGATTTTTACGAAATTTATCTATATTTTTTGTAATTTTTTGTAATCTCATTGATATACTTTCTTAGGCCACATTGTTTGATTTCATTGAAAAAGGAGGCAAGGTTTCTCCGAAACTCATGGTTTTAATTTAAATACACACGGCATTAGCCAAAAAACATGAATTATTTATATAGTAATCCGGGCCGTGAAAGCCTTAATATACATACACTTCCAACTGATCTGCAGATATATACACAAATCAAAAAAATGTTTGCATATTGCTGGCCAAGAGTCGTAGTGGTCTCACACCCATTAGTGCGTGCGTGTACACTCACCTGTGTCAATGAGGATAGATCTGTGCGAGTGTGGAGACGACCCGGTGAACATATGCACGACCAATACATCCGAGACTGATACCAACAGAAGGAGGTGGAGCAATGTTTTGGGGTGGCATCATGTATGGTCGCGGAACCCCTCTTGTGTATATCCCAGGGTGTATGACAGTCATACATAACAGGGATACTATACTGGCACCTGTAGTGAAAGGCTATGCTGACAATTGCGGCCCAAATTTCACTTTCGTGGACGATAACGCTTGCCCGCACAGACCTGGCATTGTCAATGCCTTTCTTTAGGCATCGTCGTCTGCTATGTTCTAACGCCTTCAGGCGTGGATTCATGACCCCCCCCCGGTCATGACACCCCGTCCCCCCAAACGGAGACCATTTTTTTTTTGCAAACTCAAAAAACGAAAACGCAATAACGAGACAAATAAAACTTAACGAATTTTAACTGAAAAACAGTTTTTTTCATTTCATTCAATACTGAAAATATCTTTATTGCAATTATTATGTTTTGTTACAACTGTACTTATTTACAACTTCATACCTGTCTATTTTGCTTAGCAAACCTTGTGATTACCGAATCGATGTCTATAGTGATGTCACGATGAATGTGCAGCAATGCACGGATAGGAATTTGGGGCTTTTTTCGCACCAAAAAATTTTGCCGACGTCCAAACTGCAAGCTTGGTTGGCAATTTAAGCTGTGACTTTCTCCCTTTGTCGGTACCAACTCGACTTGCCGAAACTGTAACGTACCTTGATACTTTTCTCGAAGCTCGATGTAAAAGTCGCAAAACACGCCGTTGCAATTAGTACGAATATTTTTGGTGCGCTAAACGCATCAAATTTCTATCCATGTAGCTTGCAAAAAAATTGGTCTGGTTTTGTACGTTTGGTTATTTTGTGATTGCGTTTTTAGTGATACCATTTTTCTTAACAATTTCGATTCTCTGACCCCCCCCCCAAAGCCAAACCCAAACCCAAACTCTAGATCCGTGCCTGCTGGCATTATCAATGCCTTTCTTTAGGCAACGTCGTCTGCTATGTTCTATCGCCTTCCCATTCAGCGCGAATTGTGTGCTAAGCAACGAACATCCCCTAATTGACGATCTTCCCGACAGTAGCGCTGGTAGGTTAAACCGATTGTGAGACTGTCCAAGCGCGCAATTCCGCTTATACAGTTTTGTAGCTAAATAAACGCAACCTTGCAACATTTCCGTTTGTTGCTTTAATTTTGAACATCAGTGTAAGTGTTGGTGCTGATGCGTTGATATTTTGTATTACTTACAGTAGTTACAGCAATTTCACTACCACTCCATAATAAATTGTGTCATGCCTATGGAATACACAGACAGGTACCGAGTATGGTTATTTAATTTAAATCCCAATCTTATGTTGTGCTGACGTAATCTCTGGAGAACCCGGGGTGGTCGAACTCCGCTAATTAGGTTAAACCCAAACAGTCCTGTCAGCTCACGCTAATGGGTTTGGGAAGAGAGTGGGGGTAGGCAACCTCTCCTGAAATGTTGGTTAAGTCATGAGTTGACTGACAGCTATATACACCTGGACCGCCTGGAGTTCCCGTACACATAATCAGTGCAGCTAACATGTTATCCATGAACAGCCAAAGAAGTGCAGGATTGCGAGTTATATGAAACTATAAATGTTGTAAGTTTGAGTTGTCATAACAGGGCCAAAAGTGGACGTATTCCAACAAGGAATTCATTTACGAATGCACCTTATTTTGTAGCAGAATACATACAAGCATGTTAGTTCCCACGATACCGTTTTAAAGCTCATAGTGCGGGCTATAACTTGCATGTTTACGAAGCTACAATACAAATATTAAAATGTGCAGATCCGAATAGTAGGTGTGAAACACAAAGAAAATAGCCAACCCTTATCTTAATCAGGTGCAAGGCTAAAGAAACCCAGGAATCTGGAAAAATACCAATAGTTGCTACTGATTAGTATCGAATACGTCTTTGAGATAGCAGGAGTAGATAGTGAAGATCAGCGCAGGTTGACACATTCCAAATATATTTACCTCCACGTCCAGTTTGGAGTGGGGGGCAGTGAAACACGCCTCAGGCTACTTCCCCTGTTAGGGTTTTCCTAATTGACCCCCATGGAAAGAACTCATTAGCGGAGCTCGGTATCACCCGGAGTATCAACCTACTAGCGCTGCGAGGTAAGTGGTGGAGAATTATAGTACTCTTGCATGTTCGCTGTTTGGAGTGAAGTGAGGAGGCGTTAAGGCGTAGCACACGGCGCGGCGGTACTTCAGGAGAATGGTATTCACAGAATGAAATTGCCTGACTATGCTCCCGATCTCAATTGTGTAGAGCAGGCGTGGTCACTGCTTAATAAATAAGTCCGTCCTCACTTGCAGCCCCTCCCCCAGGGACTCACGACTACTGGGACGTGGGTTTGGTGACCACGGGGCCCCAGCTGAGTTCGGCATTACTTCCACTTACTTGTGCCGGGCTCCTCTGTCATCTTTCCTATCGACCTCCCTTGGTCAACTCTTGTTCTTTTCTGACCCCGACGGTCTTTCACTTTCCCGCCTTAATGGGCCCTTGTCTCATCTTTTCTGATCACTCATTCTTCGTAGGATCAGACATCTTCTCTTCTCTACATGATATCTCCAGCCTTCTGCTCAAGGCCCTTAAGGAGGCAGGGTGTGTGAAGCCCCACCACTTCTGGTGCACCCTCGATACTGCTACACGCGCAAGGGCTCACGGCTGGTGGGTTTGGGAGTTGGCGACCCTGAGGGATTCCTGAGCTGGGTCCGGATTTTGTCCCTTTTTCCATTGCCTCTGGGGTGGACCCTCTCCTATTTATCTTTCCTATCTGCCTTTCAAGGCTCTCCTTCCTTCCAAGTCCCTCAATCCTCATTCTTCCTGTATTTTAGTTGCCTTATTCTCCTTTTGTTTTTCATTTCTTCTTCTAGTATGTAAGTTTTCGTTGTAAGTGTGGTTTTAGTTATAGCTTACGTTACATTCTCATCTTTCACTATCACCCAAACCATTAGGGGCCGATAACCTAGATGTTGTTGTTTGAGTCTTCAGTCTTTTGACTGGTTTGATGCAGCTCTCCATGCCTCCCTGTCCTGAGCTAATTGTTTCATCTCTACATAGCTACCACACCCTACGACAGTTCTTGTCCTCGACCCTTCCTTCGATAACTAAGCTTGCTATTCCTCGGTGTCTTAGTATGTGAACTACCAACCTATCTCTTCTCTTCATTAGCAGTCGCCAGAAACATCTCTCCTCTCCCACTAGTCTTAATACCTCTTCATTTGTAACCATATCTACCCATCTGATCTTCATCATTTTCCTGTAACACCACATTTCAAACGTTTCAATTCTCCGCTTTTCTGCTGCACCAATAGTCCAAGTTTCACTTCAATACAGCTCCAGACAAAGGCCCTCAAAAATGACTTCCTAACACCTAAATCTATATTCGATATCAAGAGATTCCTTTTCTGTAGAAATGCTTTCCTTGCCTGAGCCAACCTACTTTGTATATCCTCTTTTCTTCGTCCATCACTGGTTATTTTGCTTCCTAAGTTACAGAAGTCTCCTACTTCCTTTAGTTTTTCACCTGTCAATTTTTTATGTCCATAGAGGATTCTGATTTAATTCGGCTGCATTTCCTTAAAACAGCAATTATCATCATCATCAACAACAACAACAACTTTCTTCCTCACTGTGCTCCATGACAATATAAAACGTTTTTTGATGTGTGTATGTTGATCAGTCTTGCCCTGGGGATTTAAATTTAAAAGCCTTGTTTTATGACTTTGCAGAGGGAACACGGTACGTGATGCTGTAGCAAGTGTTCCGTGTGTCCTTGGCTAACCTCGTAAGGTCGCGTGACCAACGAACAGAGATTTCTTCTTTCACAGCACCGATCAATAGTTGCAGAAACTTTCCACACTTCAACTCTCGTGTGTATGTGTAATCTGCTCGCCTATTCTTGTTTGCTCAACAAGAAGCATCCATCCATCTGGTGCACAGCGAAAAAGAAAACTTCAAAAATATATACGAATAAATAGAGTTTGTACTTCACTTTAAGGCTCATCTTCTCATTGGCCACTGTGTGTACTTGTGGTGCCCACCTTGCCGTGGTACACATTCTCTTGGAGTGTGTGGACCTGGTCGATATGCGAAGGTCTCTCAAACTGCCTAACACACTCTCTCATGTTCTACGTGATGACGGGCCGTCAGCAGACCTCGTCATCCGGTTCATGAGGGAGAGTGGTTACTTTTTTAAGTTTTGAAATAGTGTAAGACTCTTATCATTTTAAATGATCTTGTCTACTTCGTCGTTACGCTGGGGCCTGGCGTTACGTTACGGTGACGGGACGAAATGTACCCAGATGCACTGAGGTGTGTGACGTCATAGCACCGCTTGGTGCATGTGTTCCCCGACAATCTCTACTTCGTTAGTATAAGACAAAAATTCCCTGATTCGTGGATGTCACGGGTAATCTCGAGAACCACTGGGTGGAATTTGATGCGGTTTTCACCATTCTGTAGAGGATATCTCGAGGAAAGACTCTGTAGAAAATAATTTATGTATGATCAAAGGAAGCCAAGCAGTAACGATTTCAGTGAAAAAGTCGAAAACTAACTTGGCGTCCGTGCGCTTCTTAAGCTTACGCTGGACAAACCGTTAAAAATAGCAATATACTATGAGCGTAAGAATTGGTCAGCATGAAAAGTTCTACAAAAAAATCCGCGAGAGCATATCTCTATCTTCAATACATCGCCCTCTATAAGTGATTTTAGACTGGATGGAAGGGGCACGTCCCCGCGTGCTCTGGTGAGCGTGACGGCATCCCGCGCGCTTGACCTTGCTTTGCCCTTGGTTTGCACTTGCCGTTCGCGAGTAATTTGAAAAAAGATAAGCAAGATAAGTATTGTGCAGATAATTTTCTAACATGTCAAGAGTCTTTGGTTTCGAGCGAAGCGAGAAGCCTTCAGCCTTTCTAGCATTTTTCATCATTTGCAGCATTTAAAATGATAGAAAGTCTAGTCTTTCAGACTGACTGTCACTTTTAATTTAGGTTTAGTCTGTTCTATGTCTTTACTGTGTATATATCTATGTTTTATTGTTCAAAATGCCTTATTTGTTCTATTGTTTCTTTTTATCTCTTTTTTTTTACTTTTTTTAATCTAAATAAGGCATAATTGTTAGGGCTCACTGTCTGTTTTATTTAAATCATTTTACTTTTCCTCCCCTGGCAGTGGGTTGTTTTAGGTAGATTTCACAAAAAAGCTACTATTGCAATGAGTACCATGTTTCGACTTCCGGGAAATTTCGACATATCTTCGCGTTTCACATCCCCCAGACTCCAAAACCACCGTCAGTTCAACGTTTATATATAATTTATGTATGTATAAACACGTATATATATATATATATATATATATATATATATGTATTTCTTGTGGACACGAAAACTACCGAAATTTTGCACCAATCACTTTGAATATTGTACATAATATATCCCTTTAAAATCTCGGTCGGGTTCGATAATGGGCAAAATCGGACCATGGGGGTGAAAATGTGGGGCCTTTTTCGAAAAATTGAAATGTCGCTATAACTCGCTTAATATGTGAAATATCGAATCCATTCAAAGTTCATACTATGTGTCGGATAAAGACCAAAACTTTATGTTTGAAAATTATTTTTATAGCACCAATGGTTGGTTGGTTGGTTCCTCAGTGTAGGGGCTATGTAGCCCTGTGTACTTTGGGTGTGTGTAGAATATGTCTGATAACCGGTGTTAATTGTGATGACTGTATTAGTGTGTGTTATCTGTTTTCAATTCAAGTGAGGACTGCAGACATTGAATTTTTTCAAGTAGTTCCTACTTTTGCCGCCAAACACCACCGTCAACGACTACTAGTTCAGAACTTGATTACCAGGTGCCACCGCAGTCGGCTCCTGGCGACGAACTTCGGAACCTAAGAGCGTTTGTCGAATGTTTAACCTATATATAATTTAGCTTCACACAGGTGTAATTAGTATAAGGTTCTTTAACATGCAATAAATCTATGACATTTGTAGCACCAAAGGGAAAAAGTGGATTTTTGGAGAAACAAAAACAAAAAAATCATATCTCTCTTAATAGGCACAATATGAAAACCGTTTAAAATGGTCAATACTCTTCTAATTATTACCTAAAACTTTTGTCTGAAAGAATTTATGATATGACCCACCGTTACGCCAAGGGATTAGCAAAATGATTTCGGAATTATAAGAAAACTAGCAGAAGTACCCGCTCTTCGAACGGTCTTCGGTATTAATAACCAGACGTTATCAATTGAGATACTGTTGCAATGGTTAGCGGCTTGTCATTCCTTCATAAGTTTATCAGAACGAAGTTAGTTTTCTGGGTATATCGTAGACACTGTTAATTTGAGGGCCGTAAAATGTGGTTCTCGGAGACCCTTTATAGACTCCCTAGTTTTGTGTCACACATTGAGAAGCGCAACATATTCTTTGGTCGTCCTTCTAGGATAATTTTTATTTTTAGCCTATTTTAGCATGTACTGTATTTTGAAAAGTTGTTCCTTATACCCACCCTTCTATGAGAAGTACGTTGAAGCATTTTCTAAATGATTGGTGTATTGACACATGGTTACAATACCTGATTTGTTTCAGGTTCATATCCTGGCGCAGTCAGCTGGCGTTTGAGGGTGCGCAAATGCGAGGGAGCCGTGTCCGTAGATTTACTGGCACGTTAAAGATCCCCTTCGGGGCAAAATTCCGGCACCCCGGCGTCTCTAAAAGCCAGTGTAGTTAAAAAGGACGTAAAACCAATAACATTAATTATTAACAATACCTAATTTTACGATGCTCCAAGCACCCGAACATGAATTATAGGCGTACATAAACATAAAGATATATCAACCACACAGTATCAAACAAAATCATCTTTACGATGAACCCGTTTGTCGACAAAAATATGATTACTTAAAATGTGCTCTCAAACTAAATTCACCTAACGTGTACTTCCTGACGTGAAACTAATATTACAAAAACCTCGTAGACGAAACGCAATATATGTCAAATTAAAACTGATCCTCGCCGTTGTGGAAAGTCCTCATCGTCAGGAAGACCTCTTTAATAAATTATAAAGGCTTGTGGTGCATGAAAATTCGGGATTTTTAGTCTCCAATGGCCCAAATTCCCAAATACTGCAAAAAACACTATTCCAATTCAGGAATTTTTTGAAAATAATGTTGCTGTTTGGAGATATAATAGACCTTCTGTACAACATATCGCATATCGCACGTGTAAGTCACGTGTAAAAATTCTAGGGTACCCCTTGACCCCCTTAATCGCATTGTTGAATTTTACAGTCTATGTTTGATTCCACGATAACCTTATAGCCATTTGCAAACTTTAACAGAAATTTAATAAATTGAGTGGCATTGCTTCTTACAGAAATAGATGGAAAGTTGGATGTCACCTCTTGTGACACTGTTGTCAAGGTTACCGGCTTGCATTACTTCATTAGTTTCTTCTTGTTCTTCTTCTTTCGGATGGCCAGTTAAGGACCACGCCGTTCAACTTTCAGCTTGGCGAGGGACTTGATGTATGCCCAATATTCGAGCATTTTCTGGCTATGTTTCTCCTTCCTCTTTTTTGTCCAGATGATGCCGGGTTTCTTACAGGGTGGTCTGTCCTGAAAACTCTTCTATTTAAGTATCTTTCTGAGATGTGATCGGCTTCTAATATCACTTTTCATTATCTTCAGTTCTTGGATATCCTTGTTAACTACTGTAAGCGACGGTGTCACGCTCTTTCTCTTCCCCCAGTAGTTGAGAAGCCGGTTGGTTAGTCTTGTTGGGTTCATCCATGAGACAATCCATAGAAAGCCAGACGTCTCTTCCTGTCCACATCTGTGATTTTTTCAGTATATCTACATAGCTCCTGATTTGGTCTTCTTCTGTACTCGTCATCTATTATAAGAGAGTGCCATATCTCTTCCAGGAACGTAGGCGACCTGAATAAGAGCCCTTGACTAAGTCAAGGGATCACTAACCAGGCATCCCGAGCTGGGAGTTAGCGTGTGGTGGGGTGGCCAGTTCCTTTCCATTCTTCCTCCTACCATAGCATCCGGCAGGTTCCCATTTTGCATCTCGAGGCTGGGAGACCCCGTACCAGACCATACCAAGACTTTTAAATTCTTGGCAGAGCCGGGGATCGAACCCGGTACCTCGGGGGTGATAGCCAACAATGCTAGCCACCGCGCCACGAGGTGGTCTTTATTAGTTTATTAAATTAAATTAGTTTTCTGGGAATATCTCAGAAACGTGGTTTTAGAGCCTTAAAACCTAGTAGCATCCGAGCCACTGAGGGGCTGAAAATGAGTTTTTCTCGTCCTTGTACGTCATAATATAATAACAATCATAATAATAATTTAATAATATAGAGATAGGGGTATAATAGACCTTAAGTACCACACCCGTCCGTGTAAATCACGTGAAAAAATTCAAGAGTACCCCTTGACCCCCTTAAGCGCATTATATACGTATTGATGAATTTTACAGCTTAAATTGGTTCCGTGATAACCTTAAGGCCATTTGCGAACGTTCACAGTAATGCAATAAATAGAATGGCATTGCGTCTTTTACAGAAATAGATAGACTTCAGAGAATGTGTTGCTATGGTAACCGAGTAGTGGAGTAGTGACAGTTCCAAATAGTGTCATGGCCGCCGCGTGAGTCCAAGCCAATATCTCGCAAACCGATGGTCGGATTTTAATAAATGAGGTGTCGTTGGACTCGGGCTGACGGGGGCTTTGCTATGGACCACTCATTTCAACCCCTAAATAAAACCTACCCCTACTAGGGGGTGAAATTGTAATTTTTAGTGAAAGTCTCTTTTCAAATACGACATGTATAAGGTGCGCTGCTAAAATGAACTTAAATGTTGTTGCTCATATCGCGCATGCGTTTTACGAGATGCCGCTATGGATTAACATTTTTGTTTTTGTTTTTTACGCATGCGCACTTGGGATTTTTGTAAGAGGGCGAGCTCTTTGAAAAAAATGATTGATAAGAAGGGTTTTGGTGGTGAGGAGAGAACCAGATAATCGCCTACTTTCCTACGACGTTTGCCGATATCTCTCGAACGCAAGGTCGGATTTGGACGTGTGACGTGTCAAATCGCTTGTCTCAAAGCCCTATATATGTTATTAATAGGTTAAAGTTTTGAGAATGAGGGAAACAGGCGTTTTGGGGTAAAATTATGATTTTAGACTTTTTCTGATATTTCACGAATGCCTGGTCGGATTTGGTCCTATGACGTGTCAAATGGCTTGTCTCGAAACCCTCTTTATTTTGGTAATAGGTTAAAGTTTTTGAGAATGAGGGAAACAGAATTTTTTGTTGTAAAACCGTGATTTTAGACTTTTTGTTATATCTCACAAACCAATAACGCCAGAGACGTATACGAGGGGTCGTAGGACTCGGGGTGACGCCCCTCCCCTCTCTCCCTTTCGAATATAGTATTTATGTTTAAAAAAAATGCGAAAGAGCCTAACGACACTTATGTTGAAAACATTTCAGTTTTTAAAACTTTTCTTAAATTTGTCTAAAATGTTCATGACGAGTGGTTGTAGATAGAAAGAGACGATACCACTGGACACGTGTTTCAACGAAGCTATTACTGGCCACGGTGGTGATATACCAATACAGTATTCGCTATTTCGATGAGACGGCGGGTCGAGGGTTCGTTTTCTGATTTTTCCTATGATGGAATTCCTAATTCCTAAACCCCCTGAAGGGGGTCTTTAACGTGTAAACGATTATGAGTGACATGACAAATGATAATTCCTTGATTCGATGAAGTTGGCTTTAGATAGAACAAACAGAACTTGGTTATATGTTGCTTGAAGTGAGTATAGAAAACAAACTTGCTGGGGCAGACTGACAGGATGTGAATGTTATTTGATCTTATTGGAATGCATTGACTTGACAGGGCAATGAAAAAAAGCACAGAGATGCTGAGGACACTTGAAGGTCAAACGATATGGCAACCATGGTGGGAGGGGGAAGCTAGGATGATGTCGCCGATCATGTTCAATGGATGAATTTATATTTTGCGAAGCATTGTTCGGAGAGGGTCATGGGACGACTTGTTTTAAGGGTATTTATTTTTTCGATGTTTCCTATGGTGGACTCATTGATTGAAATAATCCAAAACTGCTAGGGCATGGCCTTGAGATTTTATAAACCGATAATGGGATTTTGACATACAAGATCCACTCAGAACTTGACATGATGTCATTCTTTTTATGGCTTATGAATTTCCCCAAAAAAGACCCAAAACAACAAGATCATGGACTTTTGCTTTTCTTAATATATTGCAAACCCATAATGTAAGATGTTTACTGTGAGTGACGAAATCTAGCTAGGTAACGAAAGAATTATTGTAGGATATATGTATGGTGACTGACACGTCTTTGACCATTGGAACTTGTTTTCAGATCTGACTGTAGTACATAGGGAGTATAGGTTGTAGGCATGGATTGACAAACGGTGCACACAAAATTCAATTTATCGATTCAAGAATTAAGAGTAGACTATCATTAATTAATTGGTTAAAGAGTGTAGCTAAAAATAAAAAAATGGTGACTACATTAAACTAAACTGAACCAAGTCGAATCAAACCCAACCGAACCAAACCAAGCCTAAAGCAAACCAAACCTAATCAAGAACAAGCCAAGGGCTTAAGTGTAAAACTTGTGGGGGAATGCAGTCATTGGCAATGTCCAAAGGAAGGGATAACGCTCTACCTCTAGAGGGTAAGGTAAAGCTAGCGCATGGTGCTAATGCATATTCCCAAGTACATGAACCACACACACACAACTATCCTATGCTGTTTTTATGAGTTAACTGTTAAAACTTACTCAGTGGTTACTGAGCAAGATGGTCGCTACACACAACAAGCTTTAAATACTTGAGGCTAATAATCTATACACACACACACACACGCTTGTTCTAAACTAAACTGTCTTGCTGGCAGTGCTCACACAGTAGGCAAATGACAGAAATGCTTGGCTAACAGAAATACAATCATTTTCGTTTGTCTAATGTTACCAGCTAACCATTACATGCTATAGTGGTGAGCACATGTGCCTCTTGCACTGGAGATCGTAACTCGATTTCTAGCTCTAAGGCCTGGAATGAATCAAACTAAGAAAGAAGGGTATGGTGACGCAGTGGTTAAACTGTTAGCCTTTCACTAAGGTAGACTAGGGTTTGATTTTAGGTTAATATACATGTCATAAACAAACAAACAAACAAACAAACAAACAAAAAAGCAGAGATAATGTTTAAAACTGATTACACTTGTCTCTTTTCAAATTATTACTTAGATTGCAAATACAAAGGTGGACTGGGTTTGATATTCAGTTAATGCTGCCTATCGCATACTAGCCTGTAAGAAAGCCAAACAAGCAAAAGGCGTAGGTAGAGCAGTGGTAAAATCGCTATGTGTAGAGAACTACCTAACGGTTTTATGAACTGGCAATGGTATGTCGCATAAACAGTGCAGGATACAATCCAGCAACCATAATTTGTATCTTGTGGAGCAGAGAAAACATATATATAGAGAAAGATATAGAAAGCTAGTGTATGTATGGGTAGCATTGATAATTTGACCAGAGAAAATACGATGAGGTAGGGTGGGGAGAGGGAGAATTAACACTTATATATGAATGAATGGTAAATAGTATTTTAGTTTTTTTTCCCCAATAGTTTTGTTTTTTAAATGCAGTGGTAGATAGTCGTTATTTTGTAAAACATTCTTACTTGCAGTAGTAATAAGACTCTATGGTTTCGCTAACACATAGATAGACTGTATTATTGCCATGGTCAAGCACTCACATTAAGATCATTTACAAAATCATAAAATGAAAAATAAAAAATCTTGTTTTGGAAATATCGTTTTTCAACATACACAAAATAAATATATAAAAAATTTGTAAACAGCAAAATGGAAAATCCATGGTCAAGCACTCACATTAAGATCATTTACAAAATCATAAAATGAAAAATAAAAATCTTGTTTTGGAAATATCGATTTTTTTCAACATACACAAAATAAATATATAAAAAATTTGTAAACAGCAAAATGGAAAATCCATGTTTCCATATAGACAAAATTTTAAAACCTTAAACGGACATTTAAGAAAATATATGCAAATGGGAAATTGACAAATGTGTAAATATGAAAATGGAAAAATCCATGTTTCCATATCATGAAATTGAAAAACATCAAACTGTCATTTAAAAAAATGCAAATGGAAAATTGACAAATTGCAATGTGTGAAATGTGAAATTGAACAAATGGCTATCATTATTTTAAAAAAAAAAGAACATGGTGCTCTATGGTTGAGGTGTGAATCAAACCCTTTCTACTTATTTGGACCACCCGAGACTGAGTAGACTAGTTTAAGTTGTCATACCACTTTTAAAAGTTTGTGTTAAATCTAGGAATTGAACCCAAGAGCTTGTAGGGGAGATCAAAGGTTATAATATGTTAAACAGATAGCCTTGAATGAAGGGTGTGGTAGCTATATAGAGATGAGACGTTTCGCTCGGGGCAGGGAGGCATGGAGATCTGCATCAAACCAGTCAAAGGACTAAAGACTCAAACAACAACATGTACGTTCACCAAAATAATGTTGTGTAACAGTAAATGTTAGTCAACGAACAGTAATGCATTACTAAAACCCATGACACGATACCTAAGAGCTTTTCTAAAATGATTTTAAAATGCCTTTAACCCTATATTGAACACCCAGTTCACAAGACTCATAACTGCAATGTTATGGTAAAACAAAACAAAATCTATATTTCAAAACAAACAAGTGGTTTAGTCAATGTATACTGGAAAAAGTTTTGTAAACACTCAAGTCCTCAAGACCAATTAAATTAGTAACTGTCAGGTTGGCCGAGTGGTTAAGGTGTTTGACTTAAGATCAAATTTCTGTATAAGGAAGCAAGGGTTCGAATCCCTTACCTGACATAACTATTGCCTTAACATGGCTTGGCCACACTGTATTATTATGATACTCAGTACACAAACCATAGATATAGTGTATTGTTTAAGGCCACTCTCTTTCTGAACATAGTCAGAGACTGTTGATGGTTAACAATTGTATTAATAGTGGGACATGGGGATAGCAATTAAGAAAAAACAGCCAATACCCATACAATATTTTTATTCATTTTAGTTTTTTTTTTACAATAGTTACACACTGAATACAACTTTTTATCTCTTTACCATTGTTTGATATAGATTTTAAACACAACGCTTGTTGTAGATCCTTTTACAACTTTCTCTAGGTACTCTTGTTCTTAAAAACTGGGGAAGCCGCAATGGTTTTATAGACATTAAACCCTCATTCTCTTTTTTTTCATCATCATAATCATCATTATTATAAATATTATCTTTATAATTATTATAGTCATTGTCACCATCATTATCATCATCATCATCATCCTCAACATCACTAGAACTATCCAATTCCATTTTTTCCTTTTCAAAAGGGATCTCTTGAAGAGTCTGTGTTGCTTTTGATAGTGTTACGGGTTTATTGAACGTTGACAACTGTCCTAACATGACTTTTTGAGGAGATAAATGTTTTTTCATAAGGAAGTCACTATGTTGAGTAACACTATGTTTTTGTCGGACTTGCTTTTTCTTGTTCTTTTGATCATGTTTTGTTAACACTAACGGTGTTTCATTTGGTATACCACATTGATGAGTACCCACACTTAAGACCTCACTATGTTTACTTTTTAGATGACCTAGACATTTTGTTGTTCTTTGTTTTGAGCACTGCCAAAATATGATGCCATTCGCATTTTCTCGCTTATAGTTATAAGAGTACCCATGATACAGGGCACGTGGTTTACCTTTATTGGTTATAGTATATTCCATAGTTGTCACTGACTTGTATAGTCGATCCGCCTACTACAATGGTCTGAACACTTGTGGTGAAAGAATGATGTTGTGTTGACGTTTTATGCAGGATAATGTTGGTGGCATATGTGGGTGGCTTATGTTGATGACATGTGTTGTTGGCTGATTTTGGTGGCTTATGTTGATGGTTTATGGTGGTGGCTTATGTTGATGGCTTATGTTGGTGGCTTATGTTGATGACATATGTTGGTGACTTATGTTGATAGCTTATGTTGGTGGCTAATGTTGATGACATATGTTGTTGGCTTATGGTGGTGGCTTATGTTGATGGTATATGTTGCTGGCCTATGTTGATGGTTTATGTTAATGGCTTAGGTTAATATCTTAGGTTGATGGCATAAGTTGATGGCTTATGTTGGTGGCTTATGGTGGTGGCTTATGCTGGTGGCTTATGCTAGTGGCTTATGGTGGTGGTTTATGGTGGTGGCTTATGTTGATGACATATGTTGGTGGCTTATGTTGGTGGCTTATGTTGGTGGCTTATGTTGGTGGCTTATGGTGGTGGGTTATGGTGGTGGATTATGGTGGCTTATAGTGGTGGCTTATGGTGGTGGTTTATGGTGGTGGCTTATGTTGATGACATATGTTGGTGGCTTATGGTGGCTTATGGTGGTGATTTATAGTGGTGGCCTATGTTGGTGGCTTATTTTTGGTGGTTTACGTTAATACCTTATTTGTAATGGCTTATTTGACAAGTTATTGTTGTCAATGTATTTAGAGGATTTTTCTCTTGGTTTTGGAAAGTATCTCAACTCTTTTTTATGGTAGCATAATGCTTACCGCCATGTTTGTAAGCAACAACAACACACTAAAATTCCAAGAATCCAAAGTACTCTAAGGTTAATGATTGTCTCTCAACTCCATTCAACGTCTAGTCAAAAAACATTATATATTTTTCACATTTTACAAAAAAGGTAAATTGGGAAAGTAAGCTATATGTTTAAACTAAAAATCATATCAAATCATATGCTAACTCCAACACCTACGTCTACCCCAATCTCAGTCAAAAAAATATAATATTCTTCAAATTTTTCCAAAACAGTATTTGGAAAGTAGGCCATATTTTGAAAACTAATCATTCTATAAAGTCATATATATATATATATACTGAAACCAATGGCTTTTATATCCTTAATCTTAAGAACAAAATATGGAATTTTTGACATTTTTTCCAAAAATGTTCATTTTAAAACGGGGCTATATTTTGGAAACTAGGAATTTTACAAGAAAGTTTGTTTAACGTAAATGGCAGGTATTTACCCCCACTACCCGCAAACCAAGTCCCAGGTCTCTGGGGAAAAATCCAAAAAAAGTTCAATTTGGAAAGTAGGCAATATTTTGAAAACTAATCATCCTAAAAAGTCATATATAGACTCAAACCAATGGCTTTTATGTCCTTAATTGGTAGAACAAAACTTAACATTTTTTCAGTTTTTCCAAAAAAGTCCAATTTTCAAAAATTGTCTATATTTTGGGAACTAAGAATTTTACAAAAAAGTTTGTTTAACGGAAATGAAAGGTCTTTACCCCCCTCTACCCAAAACATAAATTTCAGGTCCCTAGGACAAAAACTGTGCAGTATATATATATATACATTTTTTGGGGGGGAGGGGGTCTATATTCACTTTACCTCCCCACTTCACAAGATGGCGGCCATAGCTTAACTTAACCTAGCCTAACCTAACCTGACCTACGAGGTGTGATCAAAAAGTTCCAAAAATGTGGCTGCAACTTAACCATACCTAGCCTAGCCTAACCTAACCCAGCCTAACGGGTCCCAGTGGCGGGTCCTTTGGACTGATCCCTATGGACTGGCCTTGCATTTTATCCAAATTATGTCAAAGGGGACCCGCCACTGGGACCCGTCAACAAGGACCCGTCCTCCGGGACACGTAAAAAAAATGACTCCCTTCAAAAGGACCCGTCCAAAGGGGGCTAGTCAACAGGGAGGTTAGGTTAGGCTAGGCTAGGTATGGTTAAGTTGCAGCCACATTTTTGGAACTTTTTGATCACACCTCGTAGGTCAGGTTAGGTTAGGCTAGGTTAAGTTAAGCTATGGCCGCCATCTTGTGAAGTGGGGAGGTAAAGTGAATATAGACCCCCTCCCCCCCAAAAAAAAATATATATATATACCGGGTGATTCACCTAAAGCTTGCACTGTAAATATTTCTGAAATGGAAGGTGATATTGATATGCGGTTTTAACCTAATGAAATTGTAACCAAGGGCTCGTATTTGTAGCTGATACACTGATTTTTATAATTTTCAGAAAGTGGTTTTATTTACAACAATTACAATTTTTTAAATGGAACAATACTCATTGACATTAAAAAAATAAAAGTAGAACACATTAGAATTCCAATGGTGTCTTTTGCACGATTCTAGTGCAAGTAGTTTACGAGATATTGTTATTTGTACACAATGGGACAATGCCTAGGACAAACTAAAGAAAAACAAATGTGAATGAAGTAATTCTGTGGTTTCTGACAAGTACAGTGTACCCTCAAAGCTTGTGTTCAAAATGACGACCACCAGCCTCAATACAAGCTTCCAGTCTGCTATGTAAAGATTGCTGCACACGTTCTAGCATTTCAGAGGAAATTTCAACGCAGGCAGCAGTAATACGCCGTTTCATATCGTCTGGTGTAGTTGGTATGTCCTTGTAGACAGTGTCTTTTAGCTTCCCCCACAGAAAAAAGTCTAAAGGAGTCAAATCTGGTGAACGGGCCGGCCAAAGTACAGGTCCCTTTCGACCAATCCAACGATTTGGAAACAATCCGTGAAGATAATCTGTAGTAATTCGTGCACTATGGGCCGGACAGCCATCATGTTGATACCACAGGTTCCTCCTAGTCTGAAGCGGAACGTCTTCTAACATCTGTGGAAGATGGTCTGTTAGGAGGTTGAGGTACTTGCACGAATTCAGTGTTCCTTCTACGAAAAAGGGACCTATGATGTGATGGTTCACTATTCCACACCAGACGTTTACACTCCATGGACGCTGTCGTTCTACTTGACGCAGCCAACGGGGATTTTCAACAGACCAATAGTGCATGTTTCTAAGATTGACTTGGCCATGATTAGAAAATGTTGCTTCATCAGTAAACAAGATACATGACGAATCTGGAGTATCACGTCTTAATGCCCATGTACAAAAGTTAACACGATTCTGAAAATCATTACCATGCAGCACTTGATGGAGAGAGATGTGATACGGATGGAACTTATGACGATGGAGAATGCGTGGTACACTTGCCTGACTCATGCCGCTTCCATGTGCAATTGCACGGGAACTAATTTGTGGATCTACTGCAACAGCAGCCAGAACCTTAATTTCTCCCTCTTCTCCAGTCACTTGTTTGTCTCTGTTACGTTTTCTAGGCGTTATACTACCACTTTCACGTAATTGATTGAAAAGGTTCACAAATAATTGCCGAGATGGTTGACGTCTAATGGGATATGTTTCCGCATACACGGTACAAGAACGAACGGCATTCTTCCTACATTCGCCATAAACATGAGCATGTCGGCTTTTTCTGCAATGGTAAATCTCATCCTGCAAGCACGTCCTACTACTTGAAGTATCACACAATAACTGACTGGAAAGTCGCAGTGCACTCACAATCAGTGTACACAAACCACAAACTCAACAAACATAACAACATCGTAACCTCGCCACTAAGCACTTGGTTGTTAGTGCGTACAATTTTCGAATAACAATCAATATCTCGTAAACTACTTGCACTAGAATCGTGCACAAAACACCATTGGTATTCTAATTTGTTCTACTTTTATTTTTTAATGTCAATGGGTATTGTTCCATTTAAAAAATTGTAATTGTTGTAAATAAAACCACTTTCTAAAAATTATAAATATCAGTGTATCAGCTACAAATACGAGCCCTTGGTTACAATTTCATTAGGTTAAAACCGCATATCAATATCACCTTCCATTTCAGAAATATTTACAGTGCAAGTTTTAGGTGAATCACCCTGTATATACACTGCACAGTTTTTGTCCTAGGGACCTGAAATTTATGTTTTGGGTAGAGGGGGGTAAAGACCTTTCATTTTCGTTAAACAAACTTTTTTGTAAAATTCTTAGTTCCCAAAATATAGACAATTTTTGAAAATTGGACTTTTTTGGAAAAACTGAAAAAATGTTAAGTTTTGTTCTACCAATTAAGGACATAAAAGCCATTGGTTTGAGTCTATATATGACTTTTTAGGATGATTAGTTTTCAAAATATTGCCTACTTTCCAAATTGAACTTTTTTTGGATTTTTCCCCAGAGACCTGGGACTTGGTTTGCGGGTAGTGGGGGTAAATACCTGCCATTTACGTTAAACAAACTTTCTTGTAAAATTCCTAGTTTCCAAAATATAGCCCCGTTTTAAAATGAACATTTTTGGAAAAAATGTCAAAAATTCCATATTTTGTTCTTAAGATTAAGGATATAAAAGCCATTGGTTTCAGTATATATATATATATATATGACTTTATAGAATGATTAGTTTTCAAAATATGGCCTACTTTCCAAATACTGTTTTGGAAAAATTTGAAGAATATTATATTTTTTTGACTGAGATTGGGGTAGACGTAGGTGTTGGAGTTAGCATATGATTTGATATGATTTTTAGTTTAAACATATAGCTTACTTTCCCAATTTACCTTTTTTGTAAAATGTGAAAAATATATAATGTTTTTTGACTAGACGTTGAATGGAGTTGAGAGACAATCATTAACCTTAGAGTACTTTGGATTCTTGGAATTTTAGTGTGTTGTTGTTGCTTACAAACATGGCGGTAAGCATTATGCTACCATAAAAAAGAGTTGAGATACTTTCCAAAACCAAGAGAAAAATCCTCTAAATACATTGACAACAATAACTTGTCAAATAAGCCATTACAAATAAGGTATTAACGTAAACCACCAAAAATAAGCCACCAACATAGGCCACCACTATAAATCACCACCATAAGCCACCATAAGCCACCAACATATGTCATCAACATAAACCACCACCATAAACCACCACCATAAGCCACCACTATAAGCCACCATAATCCACCACCATAACCCACCACCATAAGCCACCACCATAAGCCACCAACATAAGCCACCAACATAAGCCACCAACATAAGCCACCAACATATGTCATCAACATAAGCCACCACCATAAACCACCACCATAAGCCACTAGCATAAGCCACCAGCATAAGCCACCACCATAAGCCACCAACATAAGCCATCAACTTATGCCATCAACCTAAGATATTAACCTAAGCCATTAACATAAACCATCAACATAGGCCAGCAACATATACCATCAACATAAGCCACCACCATAAGCCAACAACATATGTCATCAACATTAGCCACCAACAAAAGCTATCAACATAAGTCACCAACATATGTCATCAACATAAGCCACCAACATAAGCCATCAACATAAGCCACCACCATAAACCATCAACATAAGCCACCAAAATCAGCCAACAACACATGTCATCAACATAAGCCACCCACATATGCCACCAACATTATCCTGCATAAAACGTCAACACAACATCATTCTTTCACCACAAGTGTTCAGACCATTGTAGTAGGCGGATCGACTATACAAGTCAGTGACAACTATGGAATATACTATAACCAATAAAGGTAAACCACGTGCCCTGTATCATGGGTACTCTTATAACTATAAGCGAGAAAATGCGAATGGCATCATATTTTGGCAGTGCTCAAAACAAAGAACAACAAAATGTCTAGGTCATCTAAAAAGTAAACATAGTGAGGTCTTAAGTGTGGGTACTCATCAATGTGGTATACCAAATGAAACACCGTTAGTGTTAACAAAACATGATCAAAAGAACAAGAAAAAGCAAGTCCGACAAAAACATAGTGTTACTCAACATAGTGACTTCCTTATGAAAAAACATTTATCTCCTCAAAAAGTCATGTTAGGACAGTTGTCAACGTTCAATAAACCCGTAACACTATCAAAAGCAACACAGACTCTTCAAGAGATCCCTTTTGAAAAGGAAAAAATGGAATTGGATAGTTCTAGTGATGTTGAGGATGATGATGATGATGATAATGATGGTGACAATGACTATAATAATTATAAAGATAATATTTATAATAATGATGATTATGATGATGAAAAAAAAGAGAATGAGGGTTTAATGTCTATAAAACCATTGCGGCTTCCCCAGTTTTTAAGAACAAGAGTACCTAGAGAAAGTTGTAAAAGGATCTACAACAAGCGTTGTGTTTAAAATCTATATCAAACAATGGTAAAGAGATAAAAAGTTGTATTCAGTGTGTAACTATTGTAAAAAAAAAACTAAAATGAATAAAAATATTGTATGGGTATTGGCTGTTTTTTCTTAATTGCTATCCCCATGTCCCACTATTAATACAATTGTTAACCATCAACAGTCTCTGACTATGTTCAGAAAGAGAGTGGCCTTAAACAATACACTATATCTATGGTTTGTGTACTGAGTATCATAATAATACAGTGTGGCCAAGCCATGTTAAGGCAATAGTTATGTCAGGTAAGGGATTCGAACCCTTGCTTCCTTATACAGAAATTTGATCTTAAGTCAAACACCTTAACCACTCGGCCAACCTGACAGTTACTAATTTAATTGGTCTTGAGGACTTGAGTGTTTACAAAACTTTTTCCAGTATACATTGACTAAACCACTTGTTTGTTTTGAAATATAGATTTTGTTTTGTTTTACCATAACATTGCAGTTATGAGTCTTGTGAACTGGGTGTTCAATATAGGGTTAAAGGCATTTTAAAATCATTTTAGAAAAGCTCTTAGGTATCGTGTCATGGGTTTTAGTAATGCATTACTGTTCGTTGACTAACATTTACTGTTACACAACATTATTTTGGTGAACGTACATGTTGTTGTTTGAGTCTTTAGTCCTTTGACTGGTTTGATGCAGATCTCCATGCCTCCCTGCCCCGAGCGAAACGTCTCATCTCTATATAGCTACCACACCCTTCATTCAAGGCTATCTGTTTAACATATTATAACCTTTGATCTCCCCTACAAGCTCTTGGGTTCAATTCCTAGATTTAACACAAACTTTTAAAAGTGGTATGACAACTTAAACTAGTCTACTCAGTCTCGGGTGGTCCAAATAAGTAGAAAGGGTTTGATTCACACCTCAACCATAGAGCACCATGTTCTTTTTTTTTTTAAATAATGATAGCCATTTGTTCAATTTCACATTTCACACATTGCAATTTGTCAATTTTCCATTTGCATTTTTTTAAATGACAGTTTGATGTTTTTCAATTTCATGATATGGAAACATGGATTTTTCCATTTTCATATTTACACATTTGTCAATTTCCCATTTGCATATATTTTCTTAAATGTCCGTTTAAGGTTTTAAAATTTTGTCTATATGGAAACATGGATTTTCCATTTTGCTGTTTACAAATTTTTTATATATTTATTTTGTGTATGTTGAAAAAAATCGATATTTCCAAAACAAGATTTTTATTTTTCATTTTATGATTTTGTAAATGATCTTAATGTGAGTGCTTGACCATGGATTTTCCATTTTGCTGTTTACAAATTTTTTATATATTTATTTTGTGTATGTTGAAAAACGATATTTCCAAAACAAGATTTTTTATTTTTCATTTTATGATTTTGTAAATGATCTTAATGTGAGTGCTTGACCATGGCAATAATACAGTCTATCTATGTGTTAGCGAAACCATAGAGTCTTATTACTACTGCAAGTAAGAATGTTTTACAAAATAACGACTATCTACCACTGCATTTAAAAAACAAAACTATTGGGGAAAAAAAACTAAAATACTATTTACCATTCATTCATATATAAGTGTTAATTCTCCCTCTCCCCACCCTACCTCATCGTATTTTCTCTGGTCAAATTATCAATGCTACCCATACATACACTAGCTTTCTATATCTTTCTCTATATATATGTTTTCTCTGCTCCACAAGATACAAATTATGGTTGCTGGATTGTATCCTGCACTGTTTATGCGACATACCATTGCCAGTTCATAAAACCGTTAGGTAGTTCTCTACACATAGCGATTTTACCACTGCTCTACCTACGCCTTTTGCTTGTTTGGCTTTCTTACAGGCTAGTATGCGATAGGCAGCATTAACTGAATATCAAACCCAGTCCACCTTTGTATTTGCAATCTAAGTAATAATTTGAAAAGAGACAAGTGTAATCAGTTTTAAACATTATCTCTGCTTTTTTGTTTGTTTGTTTGTTTGTTTGTTTGTTTATGACATGTATATTAACCTAAAATCAAACCCTAGTCTACCTTAGTGAAAGGCTAACAGTTTAACCACTGCGTCACCATACCCTTCTTTCTTAGTTTGATTCATTCTAGGCCTTAGAGCTAGAAATCGAGTTACGATCTCCAGTGCAAGAGGCACATGTGCTCACCACTATAGCATGTAATGGTTAGCTGGTAACATTAGACAAACGAAAATGATTGTATTTCTGTTAGCCAAGCATTTCTGTCATTTGCCTACTGTGTGAGCACTGCCAGCAAGACAGTTTAGTTTAGAACAAGCGTGTGTGTGTGTGTGTATAGATTATTAGCCTCAAGTATTTAAAGCTTGTTGTGTGTAGCGACCATCTTGCTCAGTAACCACTGAGTAAGTTTTAACAGTTAACTCATAAAAACAGCATAGGATAGTTGTGTGTGTGTGGTTCATGTACTTGGGAATATGCATTAGCACCATGCGCTAGCTTTACCTTACCCTCTAGAGGTAGAGCGTTATCCCTTCCTTTGGACATTGCCAATGACTGCATTCCCCCACAAGTTTTACACTTAAGCCCTTGGCTTGTTCTTGATTAGGTTTGGTTTGCTTTAGGCTTGGTTTGGTTCGGTTGGGTTTGATTCGACTTGGTTCAGTTTAGTTTAATGTAGTCACCATTTTTTTATTTTTAGCTACACTCTTTAACCAATTAATTAATGATAGTCTACTCTTAATTCTTGAATCGATAAATTGAATTTTGTGTGCACCGTTTGTCAATCCATGCCTACAACCTATACTCCCTATGTACTACAGTCAGATCTGAAAACAAGTTCCAATGGTCAAAGACGTGTCAGTCACCATACATATATCCTACAATAATTCTTTCGTTACCTAGCTAGATTTCGTCACTCACAGTAAACATCTTACATTATGGGTTTGCAATATATTAAGAAAAGCAAAAGTCCATGATCTTGTTGTTTTGGGTCTTTTTTGGGGAAATTCATAAGCCATAAAAAGAATGACATCATGTCAAGTTCTGAGTGGATCTTGTATGTCAAAATCCCATTATCGGTTTATAAAATCTCAAGGCCATGCCCTAGCAGTTTTGGATTATTTCAATCAATGAGTCCACCATAGGAAACATCGAAAAAATAAATACCCTTAAAACAAGTCGTCCCATGACCCTCTCCGAACAATGCTTCGCAAAATATAAATTCATCCATTGAACATGATCGGCGACATCATCCTAGCTTCCCCCTCCCACCATGGTTGCCATATCGTTTGACCTTCAAGTGTCCTCAGCATCTCTGTGCTTTTTTTCATTGCCCTGTCAAGTCAATGCATTCCAATAAGATCAAATAACATTCACATCCTGTCAGTCTGCCCCAGCAAGTTTGTTTTCTATACTCACTTCAAGCAACATATAACCAAGTTCTGTTTGTTCTATCTAAAGCCAACTTCATCGAATCAAGGAATTATCATTTGTCATGTCACTCATAATCGTTTACACGTTAAAGACCCCCTTCAGGGGGTTTAGGAATTAGGAATTCCATCATAGGAAAAATCAGAAAACGAACCCTCGACCCGCCGTCTCATCGAAATAGCGAATACTGTATTGGTATATCACCACCGTGGCCAGTAATAGCTTCGTTGAAACACGTGTCCAGTGGTATCGTCTCTTTCTATCTACAACCACTCGTCATGAACATTTTAGACAAATTTAAGAAAAGTTTTAAAAACTGAAATGTTTTCAACATAAGTGTCGTTAGGCTCTTTCGCATTTTTTTAAACATAAATACTATATTCGAAAGGGAGAGAGGGGAGGGGCGTCACCCCGAGTCCTACGACCCCTCGTATACGTCTCTGGCGTTATTGGTTTGTGAGATATAACAAAAAGTCTAAAATCACGGTTTTACAACAAAAAATTCTGTTTCCCTCATTCTCAAAAACTTTAACCTATTACCAAAATAAAGAGGGTTTCGAGACAAGCCATTTGACACGTCATAGGACCAAATCCGACCAGGCATTCGTGAAATATCAGAAAAAGTCTAAAATCATAATTTTACCCCAAAACGCCTGTTTCCCTCATTCTCAAAACTTTAACCTATTAATAACATATATAGGGCTTTGAGACAAGCGATTTGACACGTCACACGTCCAAATCCGACCTTGCGTTCGAGAGATATCGGCAAACGTCGTAGGAAAGTAGGCGATTATCTGGTTCTCTCCTCACCACCAAAACCCTTCTTATCAATCATTTTTTTCAAAGAGCTCGCCCTCTTACAAAAATCCCAAGTGCGCATGCGTAAAAAACAAAAACAAAAATGTTAATCCATAGCGGCATCTCGTAAAACGCATGCGCGATATGAGCAACAACATTTAAGTTCATTTTAGCAGCGCACCTTATACATGTCGTATTTGAAAAGAGACTTTCACTAAAAATTACAATTTCACCCCCTAGTAGGGGTAGGTTTTATTTAGGGGTTGAAATGAGTGGTCCATAGCAAAGCCCCCGTCAGCCCGAGTCCAACGACACCTCATTTATTAAAATCCGACCATCGGTTTGCGAGATATTGGCTTGGACTCACGCGGCGGCCATGACACTATTTGGAACTGTCACTACTCCACTACTTAACCGGCTTGCATTCCTTCAATAGCTTAATAAATGAAATTAGTTTTTTGGGTATATCTCAAAAACTGTTGGTTTTAGGACCTTAAAATGTGGTTTTCGGGGCCCGTAGGGCTCCCGAGTTTTGTTTCTCACATTGAGACGCTGAAAATGAGCTTTGTCTCGTTTTTCTACGCCCATTTCAGTATGCATTTTAAGGGGATAGACCCTCTTTTATGATAGGTATGGAGAAGAGTTACATCACTGATAGATTACTTTCGTGCCTCTGATGGACTTCTGTACCAAATTTTACGTTGATCCACTCAGCCGTTCTCAAGTGATGCGCATGCAAAGTTGTACACAGACAGACAGACGGACAGACAGACAGACAGACAGACACAAATTTTGTTTTTGCGCGCAACCATCATAAACCAGTCTGAAACGCGTTAATAACTCGAACTTCCGTGCAAATTCAGAAAAAACAGACAAACTTTCATTTTTATATATACAGAGTTGGTTGGTTGGTTCCTCAGTTTAGGGGCTGCGACAACGCGGTCATGTAGCCCCGTGTACTTTGGGTGTGTGTAGAATCTGTCTGATAACCGGTGTTAATTGTGATGGCTGTATTAGTGTGTGTATCTGTTTTTTTAAATTTAAGTACATACTGCAACTTAGAATTTTTCAAATAGTTCTTACTTTTGCCGCCAAGCGCCACCGTCAACGACTACTAGGCCTAGTTCAGAACTTAGCTACTAGATGCCACCGCAGTCGGCTCTTGGCAACGAACGTAGAAACCTAAGAGCGTTATTTACATTCTTAACCTATCCAATTTAGCTTCTCACAGGTGTAATCAATGGAAGGTTCTTTAACATGCCATAAATCTATGACATGGGACCGCCGGCTTTACTTCCCCTCCGAAGGAAGGCATACTGAGGGATTTTTAACGCTCTTAAAAAATCCGACGGCTTCAGCCGGGTTTGAACCCGCTATCTTGGGCATAGAAGCTCAGCATGCTACCGACTACGCCACCGAAGCCGCTAATATATAGAGATGCCAAGAGCCATCACAGGTTACCATGACAACGCCACTAAATTGATTAGGGAAGAGCCATCAGAGGTTGCCATGACAACGCCACTGCATGAAATCACATTCAGTTTCCCATCTCTTCCTGTGGGATGTGGCTTCGGTGGCGTAGTTGATAGCATGCTGAACTTCTATGCCCAAGAGCGTGGGTTCAAACCCGACCGAAGTCATCGGATTTTTAAGAGCGTTAAAATCCCTCAGTATGCCTTCCTTCGGAGGGGAAGTAAAGTGGCAGCCCCATGTCATAGATTTATGGCACGTAAAAGAACCTTCCACGACAAGTTGTGTGAAGCAAAATTTGTAGGTTAGATTTGATTAATGCTCTAAGTTCCAAGGTTCGTTACCAGGTGCTGGTTGCGGTGGCATCTAGTAGCCAAGTTCACAGCTAGGTGTCGTTGACGGTAACATTTGGTAGCAAAAGTAGGAACTACTACTTGAAATTGACCGTCTGCAGTCCTTAGCTGAATTACAGACTAATACAGCCGTCACAATTAACACCGGTTATCAGACAGATTCTACACACACCCAAAAGTACACGGGGCTACATGACCGCATTGTCGCAGCCCATGAACTCAGGAACCAACCAACATCTCTGCGGGAGATAAAATTTTGTGTGAAGAAAAAACAGACCGTTAGTTAGATACACATCAGTGTCGAAACCTTTCATAAGGACAGTGTGACCACAGATCCCAAATGACGAAAAGGTTACCGTCCCCATAAGACAATAAAATGTTAAAAATATGCATAAATAGCCTAAAAACAAAGTTCATTAAGCTCCAATTGTAAAATACTCTCTGGGGCAGATGACCTCGTAGTTCCGCCCCTTAAAACAACAATAACTAACTACAGTGGAACGTGGCTAATTCGAACTTCTATAATTCGAAATCTTCTTTAATTCGAATTTTTCTCTTGGTCCATAGCATTTTATATACAATAAATGCTAAAAAATCGTGGTTAATTCGAATTATATTTTGGATAATTCGAAGTTTTTACGTGTAAAGAGCCGATCGGAAGCCAAACAGTTGGGCCAGGAATTCCCGAAAATCGACGTTGTATCATTGGCATGCGGCCCCTACTCGATTGTTTTGTCTACGTGACTCCGAAAAACAAGATGGTGACGACGCATCTGACGATGAACTCGTGGAGGTAGTTCCCGGAAAAAGTGATCCGAGTGCAGCCCAAACAACAAACAAAATCACAGAGCTTAGGTGGTTTTTTTTTAGTAGAAATGACGTGATTCTGTTTTCCGTTCCTTAAATTTGTTAGATTCGTTTCTGATGGCCGAGAGACTTAACTGTAGGAAACAGGTAAAAATCTCATTTTTTTGGAAAAAACAGTAGATTTCTCTAAGACTTAACTACATTGCTGGATTACTACTGTCGTTAAATAGGTGTATAGTACATTTTGGTTTTATTTTATCATTTGAAACTGTTGAGGTTATTCACGATACAGTAATTATACAGTACCGTTGTCTGTTAATCTGCTTTGTTGAACGTAAATCATTATGTAAACGTAATAAGTTACTTTACTTGTTAAATAACTATGTAATATTAGGTTTAATAAAGTTTCTTGGATGGAAACCTAAAATTTGATTGTTTTCTCTACCCTTTTCAAAGAACTTTCTTAATTCGAATTTTTGGATATTTTTTTTTTACTGATCCCTTAAGGTTCGAATTATCCAAGTTCCACTGTAAATAAAATACTATTTCATAATCAGAGGTATAAAACGAGGTCTGGTCCTTCTACGAAAACCTCCATATTTTGCCTATTTTCGCCTATCCCCTAGTCTGCTCGGTGAAATCTACCTCCGCGTGCCGAGAGGAATTTAATCTCATGTTTCCATTTCATACCATTTCATTTCATTAGGGGCCGATAACCTAGATGTTATGTTCCTTAAAACAAGAATTATCATTATCATCATCATCATCATCTTCATCTTATTGGCCAATACGTAGGCAAACAAATTCTGTTCACATGTTCAGTTTGTGAAAGTGCAGACACAGGGCTCTAAGAGTAAGATATTGCGCGTGCATGAGAAAATGGTTCTGGAAACAGTAACTGGGTGTTATTTATAAGGTGCGATCAAAAAGTAACGAGCCGGAGGCTGTAATGTGCAAACCGGTCACGACATCGGCTAATCGTGGCGTGTGTAATGAAATGTGGTTCCGACCAGAGCGTGGAAGGTCACAGCCCGTCGCTAGAGGGCACACGTGCACGTCACGTGACGATACAAAGCGAGCAGCAGCTTGCATCAATCGTCCAACGCTGCCAGTCGCATTGCAAACAGTGACATGGAGGCGTCAAACGAAGAGCAAAGAGGTGTTGTTCGGTTTCTGACAGCGAAAGGAGTAGGGGGAACGGACATGTCACAAGTGTACGGCGAACACTGCATGTCCCTTGCAAGGGTCAAGGCGTGGCACAAGCGTTTTAGGGAAGGACGGGTGTCGTTAGCCGATGATTCCCGGTCTGGGGCACCCACCTGCATTACCGATGACAACGTCCAGCTGGTTGATGCACTCATTACCCAGGACCACCGAGTGACAGTGAACGCCATAGCCGCCGTCGGATTGAGCGTCGGAAGTGCGCACACCATCATGAAGGAACGACTGCATTTGCGGAAAGTGTGTGCCTAATGGGTGCCCCACAGTCTTCAACCACACCAGGAAGCATGTCGAATTGCCTACTGTCTTGGTCTTGGTTGTCAGGGTCTGAAACTTTGCCATCCTGAATAGTTTTTCTCACCGTTTGTACTTCCTCTATTAGAGTATACGATCTGTTGAGGTTCTGAGCGAATGTCAAGGAACAGTTGTTAAACATTTCCTGTCAATGTATTTTTATTTCTTTCGTGTCAATAACGGGCGTTATCCACCAGCCTGTTCGCTGTCTTTATCCGTTTTATTTTTGTTCTACATGACATCTCTCTAACTTTACGATGGGTGTTAAAACTGTCGTATGTTAATTCTAGAGTCTCCATTACAGCACATTTATCATGCATCTTCTTTTCTTTGGCTTCTCTTATTTTCTTCCTAATCTCCTTATTGATGTGTTTATATTCATCAGGATTACCTTTTTCAAATCCTCCACCTCTCCATCATTTTGAGTATATCATACGTCGTCCAGCTTTTCCTTTTGGTAATATCTGATTTCAGATGTTCATTCTTAATTGATTCCACAACGCATCGTAATTTTTCAACTTTCTCTTCAGTTCACCAGATATCAGGTACATTTCTTAGTGTATTGTTGAAATACACCTTTACTTGTGGATGATTGCTGAAGTTTAATTTGGGATTGTTTTCTGTATAGTTTTCTTCAACCTAATTTTAAAAGTACCAACCAAGGGATTACGGCTCGAGTGAATATCAGCCCCAGGGTACGCTTTCATCGAAGCCTTATTCAGAAACGAATTAGCCAACATGAAGTGAAGCCTTCACATTTAAAATTAAAAATTCCTCTCGGCATGCCGGAAGGCGGAGGTAGATTTCACCGGGCAAACTATAGGCTATAATAGGCAAACTACGCAGGTTTTCGTAGAAGGATCAGACCTCATTGGAGCTTAATTAACTTTTTTCGTCTTTCTATGCATATTTATAACATTTTATTGTCTTATGGGGACGGTAAGCTTCTTGTCATTTGGGGTCCACTTTTATACTTGTGGACACACTGTCCATATGCAAGGTTTCGACACTGATGTGTAACTATCCAACAGTCTGTTACTTCTTCACGCAAAATCGTATCTCCCGCAGAGATGTTGGTTGGTTCCTCAGTGTAGGAGCTGCGACAACGCGGCCATGTAACTGATAAACGGTGTTAATGTGATGGCTGTATTAGTATTTAATTCAGGTAAGGACTGCAGACGATCAATTTCAAGTATTAGTTCCTAATTTTGGTTAAAAAAATACTACCGTCAACGACACCTAGCTGTGAACTTGACAACTAGATACCACCGCAACCAGCAACTCGCAATGAACGTTGGAACTTCCCCTCCGAAGGAAAGCATACTCAGGGATCTTAAGCGCTCTTAGAAAATCCGACGACTTCGGCCGGCTTTGAACCCGCGACCTTGGGCATAGTAGTTCAGCATGCTACCAGTTACGTCACCGAAGACGCTTCCCACATAGTTAGATGGAAAACTGAATGTGATCTCGTGCAATGGCGTTGTCATGGCAACCTCTGATAGCTCATCCCTCATCAATTTAGAAGCGTTGTCATAGTAACCTCTAATGGATTTTGGCATTTTCTTATAATTCCGAAATTATTTTCTCACCCGTGGCGTAAAGGTGGGTCGTATCAAAAATTAATTCAGGCAAAAGTTTTAGATAATTATTAGGGGAATATTGTACATTTTGTACGGTTTTGATACTGTGCCTATTAAGAGAGATATGATTAATGTTTCCCGAAAAACCCACTTTTTCCACCTCTTTGGTCAATGGTTGGTGCTATCAAAAAACTTATTGAATATAAATTGTTGGCACTTATCCGACACATAGTATGAACTTTGAATGGATTCGATATTTCACGTAATAAGAGATTTATAGCGATATTTCACTTTTTCGAGAAAAAAAAAGCCCCCCATTTTCACCCCCTTCGACCGATTTTGCCCATTAAATAACTCGACCGAGATTTTATAGAGATACATATTATGTAAAAAAATTGATTGTTGCATAATTACGGCAGTTATCGTGTCCACAAGAAACTGATATATTCTCATACATCCGTATATACATAAATTATATATAAACGTTTGAACTGACGGTGGTTTTGGGGTCTGGGGGATGTGAAACGCGAAGGTATGTCGAAATTTTGCGGAAGTCGAAACATGGTACCCATTGCAATAGTTAGCTTTCTAATGAAATCTACCTAAATCCGACCGGTTTTGCCTTTCGGCATTGATCTCTGTTTGGGTTTTTCGTATTTCCAACCGGGCGAAGCTGTGTATCACTGCTAGTTTGAAATAAAACCGTTCCCTTACCTGATACGTGCCATCGGTAATCTATATATAATCAAGTTATGAGGATCAAATTAATGTGAAGTTTCGAGCGAAGCCTCGCCACAACAAGGATCTTTCTAGCCAAAAATAATAATTAATCTTGAACTACGAAAATAATTTGCATTTAAATTATAGAATTTAAAAATTTCGAAATACTGGATAATTTTCAATACCAAATGACGAGAATGCTGAGTGAGAAACTAATTGTTTAACTGTTATTTGTGACTCTTCAATCGGTCAACACGAATTTGCCCACTGACTGGGCGGGGTACAGCGTACTGTATATAATTTGTAAATGATACTACTGAAAAAGAACCTGTATTAGTTTGTTATTATCGTTGTTTTAAGGGGCGGAACTACGAACGAGGTCATCTGCACCTCATGTATTAGTTTATGAACACTATTATTCTGGAACAATTTATGATAATAGTGATCGACTGGCTACGTGGCTCAGAGGTAACATTCTCACCTGCTGTACACAAGGTTGTAGGATCGAATCCTGGCGCAGTCATCTGATGAATGAGGGTGCGTAAATGCGAGGGAGCCGTGTCTGTAGATTTACTGGCACGTTAAAGATCCTCTTTGGGGCGAAATTCCCGCACCCCGGCATCTGTAAAAGCCGCAGTAATTAAAAGGGACGTCAAACCAATGACATTATTATTATTATTATTATTATTATTATTTTCGTCGATTCCTTCTTGGGGAGAGCGTTAAATCACAATCAATTTTCGTTTTTTTTCTGTCCCTTTCTTCTTTCTTCCCCAAAAACCTCTCATATTCACTATGCTTCCTCTTTCTCCCTTTTGTCCACTTCTTTCCTGTTTGATTTTTTCCTTTTTCTTCTTTTTTTTCCTTTGGGCGTGTGCTCAAATTTCTGTTTTTTTTTTTTTCTGTATATTTTCCTGTTTGCCATTTCTTCTGTAGAGATGTTAAGTTTCTTGAGGTCAACCACGGTTTCTTTTACCCAATTGGTTTTTAGTGTTGGTTGGTTCCTCAGTTTAGGGGCTGCGACAACGCGGTCATGTAGCCCCGTGTACTTTAGGTGTGTGTAGAATCAGTCTGATAACCGGTGTTAATTGGGATGGCTGTATTAGTGTGTGTATCTGTTTTTTTAAATTCAAGTAAGGACTGCAACTTAGAATTTTTCAAATAGTTCCTACTTTTGCCACCAAACGCCACCGTCAACGACTACTAGGCCTAGTTCAGAACTTAGCTACTAGACGCCACCGCAGTCGGCTCTTGGCAACGAACGTAGAAACCTAAGAGCGTTGTTTACATTCCTAACCTATACAATTTAGCTTCACACAGGTGTAATTAGTGGAAGATTCTTTAACATACAATAAATCTATAACATGAGACCGCCGGCTTTACTTCCCCTCCGAAGGAAGGAATACTGAGGGATTTTTAACGCTCTTAAAAATCCGACGGCTTCGACCGGGTTTGAACCAGCTATCTTGGGCATAGAAGCTCAGCATGCTACCGACTACGCCACCGAAGCCGCCGGTTTTCAGTGTATTATTCATAACTACCGTATATTAAAAATCTTCTTGGTCAGTCTGTCTTCATTCATCCTATGTATGTGTCCATAAACGTTTGCCCTTCTTTTCCTTGTTGTTGTTTGAGTCTTCAGTCTTTTGACTGGTTTGATACAGATCTCCATGCCTCCCTGTCCTGAGCTAATCGTTTCATCTCTACATAGCTACCACGCCCTACTTCTGAGGCAATCTGTTAAACATATTCTAACCTTGGTCTACCCCTACAGTTCTTGTCCTCGACCCTTCCTTCCATAACTAAGCTTGCTATTCCTGGGTGTCTTAGTATGTGTCCTACCAACCTATCTCTTCTCTTCATTAGCAGTCGCCAGAAACATCTCTCCTCTCCCACTAGTCTTAACACATCTTCGTTTGTAACCCTATCTACCCATCTGATCTTCATCATTCTCCTGTAACACCACATTTCAAATGCTTTAATTCTCCTCTTTTCTGCTGCACCAATAGTCCAAGTTTCACTTCCATAGATTGACACGCTCCAGACAAAGGCCTTCAAAAATGACTTCCTAATACCTAAATCTATATTCGATGTCAACAGATTCCTTTTCTGTAGAAATACTTCCCTTCCTTTTATATCCCCTTTGCTTCGTCCATCACTGGTTATTTTGCTTCCTACTTCCTTTAGTTTTTCACCTGCCAGTTTGATGTCCATAGAGGTTTCTGATTTATTTCGGCTGCATTCCAGTATTTTTGTTTTACATTTATTAATTTTCATCATGAATTCTTACCTCAAGACGGAGTCCATTCCATTCAAAAACTAATTCAAATCCTCAGGCGTGTCGGCCAAGATGACTATGTCATCGGCAAATCTCAGAGTTGAAATTATTTCTCCTTGAATCTTCACTCCCACTTTCCATTTTTCTCCAATTTCCTTCATTGCTTGTTCAATGTAAAGATTGAAAAGTATGGGTAATAAGTTGCAGCCTTGCCTTACACCTTTCTGAATACCAGATTCTCTACCATGTCCTTCAGCTCGAATGACTGCTGTCTGTTTTCTGTATAGATTGTATATCACCCTCCTATCCCTGTACTTTATTCCAATCGTTTTTCAAAATGTCAAACAATTTAATCCAATCAACGTTATCAAAAGCCTTTTCTAAGTCTACAAATGCCATGAACGTTCTCTTATCTTTCCTTATTCTACCTTCCAAAATCAGCCTAAGACTTAGTACAGCTTCCCTTGTTCCTACATTTCTCCTGAAACCAAACTGGTCTTCACCCAACTCCGTTTCTATCTGGCTTTCCATCCTCTTGTAAATTATTCTAGACATGATCTTTGAAGCATGAGTAATTAAGCTGGTCGTACGGTAATCTTCACATCTGTCAGCTCCCACTTTCTTCGGTATAGGGATGATAACATTCTTCTTGAAATCAGAGGGTACCTCACCTGTCTCATAAATCCTACACACCATGTGATATAACCTGATCAGACCTTCATCTCCTATGCGGCGTAGCAACTCAATCGTTATATCATATATACCTGGTGCTTTGTTCCTGCTTAAATCTTCCAATGCTCTGTCAAATTCTGATCTCAATATTAAATCTCCTTTTGCATCCTCATCAATTTCCTCCTCCCTTTCCATTACATGATTCTCAATCTCCTTTCCCTTATACAAACACTCTATGTAAGCTTTCCATCTCTCAACCTTTTCTTCCCTACCTGTTAGAAGCTTTCCATTTGTGTCCTTAATATTACAGCACTTAGTCTTATTTTCCCCAAAAGTATTCTTCATCCTTCGATAAGCTGTGTCTACTTTTCCTAATTTCAGACAATTTTCTATGCCTGCACATTTCTCTTTCAACCATTCTTCTTTCGCTTCCTTGCACTTCTTGTTAACCTCATTTCTCAGACGTCTGTATTCTGCTTTCCCCTTTTCATCTCTTACATTCTTGTGTTTCCGCCTTTCGTCCATTAATTCTAGTATATCCTGAGTGATCCACGGTTTTCTACCTATTCTTTCTTTCCTACCAATGTTTTCCTCTGCGGATTTGGTTATTTCATTCTTCAAAAGTGCCCATTCATCTGCAATTGAAGTTTGTTTAGGGTTTTCATTAGTCCTTCCTTTATACTCTCCTTGAAACTTTCGTTTACATCCTTCTCTTTCAGTCTGTCTATTGCCCACCTTTTTGGCTTTTGACTTTTCTTCAGTTTCTTCAACTTTAATCTGCATTTCATAACAACCAGAGTGTGGTCAGAGTTTATGTCAGCACCGGGATATGTTTTACAATCCAAAATCTGGTTTCGAAACCTCTGCTTGACCATAATGAAGTCTGTTTGGTAACGCCCTGTATCTCCTGGTCTCATCCATGTGTATATTCTTCTATTGTGGTTATTGAATAAGGTGTTGGCTATGACCAACTCGTGCTCGGTGCACAATTCCATCAGCCTACTTCCTCGGTCATTCCTTTCAGCTAATCCGAAATCTCCTACTATCTTCCCTTCTCTTCATTTTCCTACCACAGCATTCCAATCTCCCATTACTATCACATTTCCATCACCCTTGATATACCTCAGAATTTCATCTATTTCTTCGTAAACCTTTTCAACATCTTCATCATCAGATTGACTGGTTGGCATATAGACTTGTACCACTGTGGTGCACGTTGGTTTTGTATTGATTTTTGCTACAATAATCCGTTCACTATATTGCTCATAATATTCCACCCGTTGTCCAAGTTACCTACTCAATATGAGACCAACCCCTGCTTGGCCATTGTTTGATTTAGTGCTAATGACACTATAGTCTCCTGACCTAAAGTCCTGTTCTTCCTGCCAGCGCATTTCACTAATCCCAACCAAATCCAACCTCAACCTATCCATTTCCCTTTCTAAGTTTTCTAACCTTCCACTTCCCAGCAGACTTCTAACATTCCACGCTCCGATCCGTAGAATGTCAGATTTCCTCTTTGTCACTTCTGTGATGTTAACCCCCTCTCGAGTAGTCCCCACCCGGAGATCCGAACCGGGGACTAGTTTACCTCCGGATTGGAATTTTACAAGGGAGGAGGCCATCATCACATGTAATTATGCATAGAGAGTTGCATATCCTCGGGAATAGCATTACGGCTGTAGTTTCCCGTTGCTTTCAGCCATGCAGCAGAACACAGTGTAGCCATTAGTTGGCTTATATTATCAATATCTTAACCGTCTATAAGACAAGTAAAGAATTGATTTATTCTGAAAGGCTGCTACTCCCTTTCAGAATAAGTAAGGTAGCAATTCTACTTACAAAAATACTAACCTTCTACTAACAATTAAATACCGAAATTCTACTAACGAAAAAAATACTTAAGTTCCACCAACAACAAAATACTACCATTAAAATAGTCTGTCACCAGGCACACTCACATGCATCCTCACACATCACAGTCTAATGAAACAATGAACTATATCTAATAAACAATGCAACTGCCACCAGACACACTCACACACCACAGTCTAATGCAGGGGTCTCCAAACATTCCAGCCTTAGGGCCATACTGATTACTCCGGTAAGTTCCGAGGGCCAAAACCATATTATCATTGTTGCCGGTGGTAAAAAGTGAAATAGTCCACTGATGAAAAAAAAGTCCGAAAAAGTACGCAACGTTGAAAAAAGGCTGCAAATTGGACTTAAGTCCGCAAAACGGCAACACTGCATATTATTAATTTTCCTGTCATTATCTGTAATTTCTAGATTAGTCGTAGAGTACGAGCCATGAGGAGTAACGTGACACGACATCTGGTGGACACAAGCGGAAATAGGTAGTACCTTCTATCGCTAACAGATGGCGCTAATAGCACGTACAGAGTAAGCTCGTTGGTTCGAGAGAGTTCTGGTGTCTTCCACTCACTTCTAGATGGCAGTAATTGGAATATATAAGAAGGCTAGTTGCGCAACCACAAGTCAGTTCCTATGACACTGTTGTGAAATAAAATAGTGCGTACCTCCTTAAAACGTGTTTGTGCGTGTTTAAGTTTAAGACATCTTTGTAACAGTATTTTTATTTGAATTGTTGCTTTTGTGTGTGATTTAGTAGTATGGAAAGGAAGCGAAAAATTGATAGTGAATGCAGAAAATTCAAAGATGAGTGGAACATTCAGTATTTCGTAATTGAGTCCAGTAACAAGGCGCTATGTTTGATTTGCAATGAAAGCATAGCCGTTCTCAAGGAATATAACATTAAACGTCATTATGAAACAAAACATTTTCAAAATTACTCAAAATATACAGGAAGTTTGCGGACAGAAAAATTCGAAGCTATGAAGCGCGGATTGAAATCGCAGCAATCTTCATTTACAAAACTCAAAACCGAACAAGAGGCTGCAACTCATGCCAGCTTTCGTGTGGCTCTTGAAATTGCAAAACGTGGAAAACCATTCACCGATGGAGAAATGATCAAAGAATGCAAAATTGCAGCAGCCGAAGAAATGTGCCCTGAAAAGGTAAATTTATTAAAAACTGTCAGTATGTCAGCAAACACTGTGACTCGAAGGGTAGAAAACATCGCTGAAAATATATCCTCTCAACTGTTCGACAAAAATGGAGATGTTGAGTGGTTTTCTTTGGCCTTGGATGAGTCAACGGATGTGTCAGATACTGCTCAGGTGTTGATTTATATTCGAGGAGTAGATAAAAGCTATGAAGTGCATGAAGAACTTCTTGATATGTATAGTATTCATGGCACAACTACTGGTACAGATATTTTTAAAGGAGTTGAAATGGCCATTAATCAAAAGAACCTTCGATGGAATAACTTGAAATGTATTACAACTGATGGAGGCAAAAACATGAGTGGGAAAGATAAAGGAGTGGTCGCTCTTGTGTCAAAGGCTGTAGAAAATGACGGTGATTCAAAACCATTAGTCTTACATTGTATCATTCATCAACAGTCTTTGTGCGGAAAATGTTTGGATATGTCTGAAGTTCTGAAACCAGTCATATCAACTGTTAATTTTATGAGATCTTTTGGGCTGAATCACCGACAATTCCGACAATTTATTGAAGAGATTGGAGAAAATGACTTACCTTATCATACTGCCGTACGTTGGCTTAGTTGTGGGAAAGTCCTTCAGCGCTTTTTTGAACTTCGAGCAGTGATCGAAATTTTTTTGAATGAAAAGCATCGCCCTCTTACTGAATTAAAAAACAACGCATGGCTGTGGAAGTTAGCATTCTATGTTGATTTGACAAAACATGTGAACGAACTGAATTTGAGATTGCAAAGAGAAAACCAGCATCTTCCTGATTTATACAGTAATATCAAATCATTCCGGAAGAAATTGATACTGTTTCAATCACAACTACGAAGTAAATGTTTTTCACATTTTAAAACATGTGAAATATTCAGCCACACCACTGAGACTGAGTTTCCTATCGATTTTGCAATCGAAACTTTGAGTGCTTTGAAAATAAATTTTGATACTCGTTTCTCGGACTTCGATGCCTTTGCGAATCAAATTAAGATTTTTCAGGATCCTTTTGATACTGACATTGAAACCCTAGCCCCGGAACTTCAAATGGAAATGATTGAACTACAGTGCAGTGATATAATTAAGAACAAATATCAAAACTCATCTTTGTTGGAATGTTATAAGAGTCTTCCACTGACACAATTTGATAATTTGCATACATTTGCTCGTGGGCTGTTTTCTGTTTTTGGTACTACTTATTTGTGTGAGAAGACCTTCTCCAAAATGAAGTACACAAAATATGTTTACAGATATAAATTAACTGATGAGCATCTTAAGTCTCTTTTAATAATTGGTACAAGTAAAATTAGTCCACAACTACAAACTGTTGTCAGTGGAAAATCTCAATTACATAAATCTCATTAGTATTTCATATGTCTGCATGTTATACATGTCTTTACTCATTACAATTCTGTGTTTCTTTATCCAACTTATCACAAAAACAATAACAATAAGCTTACAACAATGTTATGAGTAGTTAGCCCATGACCATATCAATGTAGATGTCATATTAATAATTATTCAACATAAAATTAGAATACTTCAGTAAACTAAATTTAATTTGCTATAAAAAATATGTTCTCTAAAAGGAGTTTTCAAGTATGCTAGCTCTCCGCGGGCCGGACAAAATCTGTCCGCGGGCCGGATGTGGCCCTCGGGCCGTAGTTTGGAGACCCCTGGTCTAATGGAACAATGAACTATATCTAATAAACAAACTAACTACATACTTACAACTAAAACCAACCACACACCCACATTCTAGAAGAGGAAACGGTAAACAGAAATAAGAGTAAGGGAAACAAAAGACAGGGGGGAAAGGAAATGCCTCAAAGAAAGAGAATTAAGGGACCCGGAAGAAATGAGAGCCAGGTAAATACCTTACAATGGAAAATTAACTAAATAATTAAATGTATGTTTACCCCCTCATTATTCCCTTTTCAATGGGGGCGAGGGATGAGGTGCATTGAATTTCTATTTGCCGGGTGGTTTAGTGGTCAAATGGCACTTCTTCAATCCAACCTCATAAAACAAGTTATTAATAGAAGTTAATGGAACTTGGCAAGGAGTGAGTAGGGAAACCACACAAAAAGGATTTCATAGACATCTCACAGAATTTGAACCACCAAGTCCAGGACAGGCCGGTATTGTTTTCATTCCACCAAAGGTTGCACAGTAAACTTCATAAGAGAATCATTGTCGCCTGACCACAGCTCGCTTTATTCTAACAATCGGCACATTGGTATCAGAGAACTAATATGACTCTCTGCGGAACCTCTATGTTCTCTCCATCTCGGTTGTGGAGTTAGCATCTCACTGATAACACCAGCAGCTCATGGTTATTTGAGTTGCTGCACATCACCTGATATTGTTGATTGGATAATGAGAATATGACCTTTGGATCTTTTCAACGTAGCACAGGTGCCATTGTCTCATGTAATACAACAAACCGACAGCACTTGAACTCAATCTTGCCAAGTAGCCAGGCTCATGTCTTCATTTTCAGAGATATCAAATTTCTGAAAGAAGTTTGGTGTCAGGTTTCTACTTTTTTTTTAATACTGATATTGGAATTTTAGTACTTCTACCACTCCCTATATATATAAGAAACCAACATGAGACTAAGCACTGCTGCCAATGTAACTTTTATCGACGAGTGTTGACAATCCTGTGAACTTTCTTACGCTTCTTTCATGTCTACTCCCTAGATTTAAATGAACATATTTTATTAGTCTCAAAAGCTTTCATACCTTAAACAGAATATGCAAAAAATGCAATTACCGATATACCTTTTTGCGACTCTTGACTGACAATCTGTAAAACAGTATCCGACCGACTTCTAGGAGAAATCGCTGGACGGAATGTTACATAACATAACTTATAACTCACACATTGCAGAGAATACGAGAACGCCAAACAAACATTGTGTATTCTTATCACGACACGTACTTTACAGTTTTATTTATAACTAGCTGAAGTACCCGTTCTTCGAACGGCATTTAGTACTTGCTGGCCTAAATCATTAATATAAAAAATCACGCATTCCTAATGTAGTTATGTTATTTCCATGTTACCAACTATATTTGTATACTACATGCATTTTCACTCACCAAATTATTAATCAGAGGTAGGAAAGTGAAAATCCTTAGCCTGCTTTCAGTCGACCGACCGGGCCAGGGAATTGAATGAATGAAATCCCCATCTAACAGCAAGGATATGAACTGTGCCGGCTGCCGAAGCCTGTCGCACTCCCTTGAGGCAATGATTAAATGAATGACGGATGAAATGAAATTATAATGGAGATCGTTGCTGGAATGAAATTGTGACAGGGAAAACCGGATTACTCGGAGAAAAGCCTGTCTGTCTCCGATTTGTAGGTGAGAAAGTGCGTTTATATATTGGAAATAAATATCAGCTTCTATGTAGTAAAAGTTAAATAACCTGTCTTAAATATTGAACACCTATCGTTTAACGTCTTCATACTATATTTAAACATATAAACATTATGCTAAAAATGCATCAAACTTGATAGCAATTGTCATATCCGCAATAAGTAATATTGCGGAAAGTACGTACCGTCATGATAAAGAATAACAGTAACGGAACAAACTTCAAATATCCCAAGTAATAATAACAAAAACAAATTGATCACAGAAACATTTTCTAAGTTTATGCCGTGTCTTGAGCGAGATTACGCCTAGTAACTCCGAGATGGTTCATCCGCGGGCTCTTATGGTTTATTTTCGGACTACCAAAGGAGTAGCAAACTGTGCGATACCTCAATTCTTATTCAGAATACCTCAGCTACTTTAATGCGAGTGCTAAAGGTTAAAACAGTCTTTCACCTCCCTATAAAGGCTTCCAAAATGATTGTACATTGAATTTCAGGGCCAAGCAATTAAAACTCAGCAACTTTTCTTGGTTTACGCCGTGTTTTGTGCGTTTTTTTATTGGCCGTGAAAGTCAAATTACCTACTTTATTGAAATAAATTTGCCCAGTTCTGCAGTAAGAATAATATGAACACTAAATAAACTAATGTGACAGTCGTTAATCTCCGACACATTCGTCTGTGAATTTAAGTTTCTGATCATGGTAAGAAACGACAAAAAAGCAGATAAATATTGGCCAACAGAAATATTTATTTAACGAAAAACAAATCGATAAAAAGGATGGTAGCATACCGTGCAAAGTAGAAAGCACTATAACATTGTGAAACAGCGTAAAGATCCAAATACTCACATACAATAACCGACACAAAGAGTATAAAATTAGACTCAAAATCACGTCTAGTTTCGGACCCCACAAACTACCTCTATAAATAAGAGTTCATGTAGAGACTAATATAGACTAACATCGCTCGGCGTTGACCGTATTTTAAAATACATATTTAGGTTTTGCTCGCTAACCGTCGGAGATACACGAAAAGTCATAAGGACCTTTCGGATAGAAAATTAAATTTTAAACCTCGTAGTGCCATCAAAAGTTTGCTATTTCTTAGCGTTCTCTTTTTATTTGAAATGGAAATATGAAAATAGTCGCCATTTTTAAATAGTGCAAAATATCGAAATCAAAAGTAGCCTATATGTAAGCCTGCTAAATGAGCTACATCCATGCAAAATTTCATTTAAATCGGACCAGTGGTTCTTGCATTAATGAGTAACAGACAGACAGACAGGACGACAAAACCACCATCTCATTTTTAGCCTACTTTCGTTTTTTGCAAAAAATGAAAGTAGACTTATGAGATCAACACAGGGCGAAAAAAGGTGTGTCTGTCTGTCTGTCTGTCTGTCTGTGTGTGTGTGTGTGTGTGTCTGTGTGTGTGTGTGTGTGTGTGAGTGTGTACTCTGAATGTCTGTCCTCCCCTATCAATTCGAACACGGTGAACGCGAATTGAACGAAATTTGGTACAAAGGTAGCACTAGCAAAGGACACCTCAGTGTTATGATTTATATCGCCGCCATCTTGACGGAAACGTAATGGCGGCCACACAAATGTCCAAAGCTTAAATCAAATTACGACTAACATAATCATCCGATCTCTACCAAATTTTGCAACAACATACCTTTATGGAGGGAGCATCCTTTGACCAATCTAATAGGTCATTAGCCTAATAGTTTGCGGATGGCGGCCATCTTTGTGTCAAAATCGATTCCCCCTATTAATTTGAACACGGTGAAACCGAATGGAACGAAATCGGGTACAGAGGTAGCACTATCAAAGGGCACCTCAGTGTCATGTTTTATATCGCCGCCATCTTGACGGAAACGTAATGGCGGCCACACAAATGTTCAAAGCTTAAATCAAATTACGATTAACCTAAGCATCCGATCTCTACCAAATTTTGCAACAACATACCTTTATGGAGGGGGCATCCTTTGACCAAACTAATAGGTCATTAGCCTAATATTTTGCGGATGGCGACCATCTTTGTGTGAAAATCGATTCCCCCTATCAATTCGAACACGGTGAAACCGAATGGAACGAAATTTGGTACAGAGGTAGCACTAGCAAAGGGCACCTCAGTGTCATGTTTTATATCACCGCCATCTTGACGGAAACGTAAACGTGGCCACCCAAATGTTAAAAGCTAAAATGTAATTACGTCCAACCTAATAATTTGATCTCTACCAGATTTTGCAACAACATGCCTTTTTGTGGAAAGCATCTTATGACTGACTACAAGGTCATCAGCCCAACAGTTTGCAAATAGCGGCCATGTATGTGTGCAAATCCATTCCCCATATCAATTCAAACACGGTGAAACCGAATTGAATGAAATTCTTTACAGAGGTAGCACTAGCAAAGGACACCTCATATTTATGTTTAATATCGGTATTACACGTTGTATTTCAACAAGCTACTACTGGTGTATTCTTTGAATACACGGTACGAGAGATAATGTCTATTGCTCTTTGCATGTTCATTTCTTCCTTCCTCTTTGCCAAACACCAACAGTGATCATCTGTTTTCTCCTTGTTGGGCATATCTCTTATGTCTTCATAAGTATGTTTCAGATATATAACTTCTGTGACCCACCTAGCGTCACCTCGCAGCGAATCTCTGAAGCTCCTCAATTTTTCCTGGTGCTAGAGGACTTACTTCTCCATTTGGCTACCAGATCTCGTTACCATCGTCAGCTATTTTCTCCTTGAGCAAGAGGTCTACGTCCACTTCTTTACTCACCATGCTGCGCTAATATCGCCTACTATCAATTCTTAGAAGACCATCCATCAAGAAGAAATTTATTTTTTGATAAGTTGGTTATGCTGATATGTATACCTTTTGTTTCCTACCCCCACTCTTTCCCCTTCCTAGGACCTTCCGTGCTTCGTTGAGCTGCTCTCACTTCTTAGTCGGCAGTTGTAGTAATCAGTTAAGGCTCAACCAGAGCCAGCCTCCTGACCTAACGAGGCATTTTTTAAATTCAACGCCATGTTGAAACTTTAAGCATCAGTGAGGAACTTCACTTCGACATGCAACAAAGATAAGTACCTTCTTCAAGTTTTAACCTCATCTTCATGGTTTTAACTTCCTCGTGTTTTAAATGATACTTTTATAGACAGTGTGAAAGTATTTATTTGGGGCAAAAATCATTCTTCGTGGGATTTGTCATGTTGAGCTTTCGCTTGTACAAGCCGACTTAACCATAAAGAGCTTTTATTAAGCTATTCTAATGAGAAATCCTCTCTCTACGTGGGATATTATCTAATTACCCGCTGTCTATAATTCAACAAGCTAGTTCCTCCGCTGGATTTACATTAGCCCCATTTTACTACTAAGATTGTTCTGGAACTTTCCAGATTCGGTACTCAATCTACGAGTCCTGCCGTCATGTATTTCTCACGTACTTGGGAGAATTCTGTTTAAAACTAAATCACTACATAGTGAAGTTTCGTCCACCGCGGGAATTTTCTATAGCGCATTTAATTGTACTTTACAACTTTCTCAAGAAATAGACTCTCACTTATCTAGTGAAACCAGTTATTTTCATCATTGCAATAACTTTCTTTTCCACAAACTTTGTGTCTCCACAGTGAACTTTTCATATGTTTCAATGAACTATAGTGAAAACCAGTGCTTGCTCAACTTTTCTACCGCGTCGCGATCGTCCGCTTATATTCAAATAAGGCCATGAACATTTTCCTCAATTCCCATTTCTCTTTCCTAAACCTCTCACTAACAATCTGCAATAAACTTTTAATCTAGGTCTGTTCCAATAAGCTGTCATTCCAAGAAGTGCCCTTCCATTTTGTTGGTTTATCATTAAGTATCTCTGTATAATCTTTGTGATACGTGTCTAGCACACGTTTCAAACTTACATTGTTCCTCCCTTCAAAATTAGGGAAAACAATTCTCTAAACTCTTGAGCGAGTCATGTTCAGGTTTCACGAAATGGAAACTGTCCCATTTGGCGAGTGATTCCTGCTCAAACTTGGGAAGTCTAGAACTTTCCCTTTCACTTTCTTCAGGTTTCACAGTAAGTGACCTGCCCTCTTTGTATAATTCTCATATATTAATTCTGTATAAATATAAGAAGTTGTAGGAACTTCTATTTTATTTTTCAAGTTATTATTGTTATTTTCAAAGTTGTCACTTTCTCTAGAACATTCTCTCCAGAATTTCTTAAGGTGCACTTTTTGTACTTCAATTCACGTTCAAGCTTTAATTATTTCATTGCTCATTTGTTTAAATCTTATAAAGATTTTAGAAACATGTAAGGTTTGAAACCTTGTAAATTGTCAATTGCCTGGAGCAACCGTTTAATGTTGAGAGGTCTGCGACCCTATTTGTTAAAAAGTTCAAATGAACTATGTTTATTAAAATTATATTGCATAATTGTTAATTTCCTCAAACTTTTTCTAATTGTAAAATAAACAAATCTTTTCCCTTCGCTTTTTCATTTTCGAATATAAAGTTTAGGCAAAATCCTGTCTTCCTTGACTCTCCTCACTCAATGACATTAAAATCATTAATAGAGCTTTCACCATTTGTTGCATTTGAGCAAGAACTCTTAATTTTCACCTTACTAAAGTTCTTCTTAGCGTTAATAGCTAATTCTAATTGGCCAGTAAGGCAAGTAAAGTTCGCTAAGCCAACTACCTGCTTGTGGAGACCCTCTCCGAAAACTTATGGTCAATTTTCAAAAAAATAAGTGTTTTTTTTTTGTCTAAACTTTTAGCCGGCTCCTCGCTGAGTAAAAGCTTAGCCATTTTTCAATGCAACCATTGGTTCATTTACCAAGATTACCCAATAAGGCATAATCTTTTATCATATTCTTTCTTAGAGACACTTGGTCGCCCTTACAGGAACTCCATAATTTTGGAAATTGAAAATACCAAACCTGAGTTAAATCATTGGCATTCTTTGAATTACTTTGTAAAACCTAATTTCTTTGAGAAGACATACAGTAAATTTGTTCCTCTCAGTCTTGCCAGACCATCACCCTTCCCCATAGTACTTTTATACATGCTTGGGAGGAAATATACTAAAGCCTCTCTCTTGCAAACCGCCCAAGTCCTAGCTGCGGTTCCCGTTAGCCTCTACCAAGCTCGTACCTACTTTAGGTATCCGAGAGTTAATTTCCATTGGCAACTGCTTCTAAGAGTATTTAAATCTCCACTTATTAATTTTGTGGGACTCTCCTCCTATTTTTCTATCCTTCTTTTCCAATCCCAAATCTACTTCCTTCTCTTAATCATCTTCCCTTGGTGGGTGGGTTATTCCTCATCCTATAATCTACCCAAAATTTGGTGCCGAAACCCGGGAGAGCCCATTTTTTCTTTTCTCTTTTTAAAATAGTGTCATTTGACAATACTTTGCATATTTCTAATATCTGTGTTGAATATTTCAGCTATAACCACATCGTGCAAAGCCTGTGAACGGGAAAGAGGCCGCTCCTGTCTCCTATGGTGTGTCCCATTCTTTCTACTCATTCGCTGCTGCCAGCTTGACAGCATTTCCAAGGTTCCACAGTTTCGTGAGTTACATTTTCATTTATCTTCTTTAATATGGCTCCCACTGATAAGGATAAGGATGAAAAACTTACTTCTAAACGAGCATCCTATAAAGGGCAAATTACCCGATTCAGAAGGTACATAAAAGAATTAGATCCCTCAGACGCGCAATTAGATTTGTTGAAACATCGTGTAAAGGATTTTGAACGTTCTTATGAAAACTACTGTAACATTCAAACTGAAATTGAAACTTGCATGCTCAATCAAACAGAAGATCGTGTCGAAGTAGAGAACTTATATTACGAAGGCATAGGTTCTGCTTTCAAAATAATACGCCAACTCGAAGAGGAGCAGAAAAAGGACGCTTCTGTTCTTGGTTCCCTTCACGAACCCCAAACTTCCTTCCGTGAGGGCACTCACAAGCCCAAACCTACTTTACCGAAAATTGATTTACCCCATTTTTCTGGAGATGAATCCACTTGGGATTCTTTCTATGAATTATTTTGCTCCCTTGTTCATGACAATGAAGACATTCAAGTCATTTACAAGTTTCATTACTTGAGATCTATCCTTCGAGGTCAAGCTTTGCAGTTAGTTGAAGCACTTCCTCTGCGTGCCGAAAATTACCCCATTGCCTTTAACTTATTAAAAGAAAGATATGGAAATTCACGTTTACGTATTCAACGCCATATTAAGGCTCTGTTTAACCTACCTGCGTCACAGCACAATGACGTCACTAGTTTGCGTATTTTAATTGACACTACCCAACTCCACGTTAAAGCTTTGTCCCAATTAGAGCAGCCTACTGAACATTGGGATACTTTCCTAATACATTTAGTAGTTTCTAAAGTTGATGCTGCTACCCTCAAAGCTTGGGAAATTGAACTTTCTAAGGAAGACGACTACTCTTACGAGCATTTAGTCACTTTCATAAACGCTAGATGCCAACTTTTAACCGCTCTAGCTAATCAAAGTGAACCTTCATCTCCTAGTTCCAAATTCGAATTAATGTCCATCAAATCCAAAAGTGAACGCTCAGCGTCCAATACCCAAAAACCCGGGTCCAGCTCATCCAAATTCAAATCAAACTCCACTGGTTACCCAACTAGGTCTAGTGAACGTCGTGTTGCTAGCTCTATTGTTTTAAACACGCAAAGTGAACCTCGCAAAAGTTTAAACGAACCTGTAAAGTGCATACTTTGTAAAGATCCCCATGCCCTATACCTTTGCAAATCTTTTAAAGAAATGTCAGTCGATGACAGACGAAAATTAGTCGCTCAAAACAAACATTGTTTCAACTGCCTAGCGCCCACGCATTCTGCTTCTAACTGTAAGTCCACAAGACTTTGTTACCATTGTGAAAAGGCTCATCATACTCTGCTACATCGTCATGATCAGGCAAGGTCATCGACAGCATCTACTTCGCCGAAAAATGATAGTGCTAACAATTCTAATGCTTCATCTTATATTCAAAATGCTAAGTCCATTCGCAGCGCGCAAGTATTGTTGTCTACTGTCCAAATTGACGTTCAGGATAACTTTGGCAACTGGGTCCGTGCACGCGGTCTTCTAGACTCAGCGGCAACTCATGATTTTGTGTCCAATTCCTTGATTAGAAAACTAGGCCTACCTGTAAACCCCACTTCTATCAACGTGTCGGGCATCAACAGCTCAAAATCGCAAGCTTTACAATTCTCAAAGCTAACTATAAGAGATACTTGTCATAGAAACAACTTTCTTAAACTTAATTGTCTAATTCTTAATAGCATTGGAGAAGACACTCCAAGTCACTCTGTGGATATTTCAGGGTTAAACATTCCCTCGCATTTAAAGCTAGCCGATCCTTGTTTTAATATGCAAAACCCTATTGACATACTTTTTAGTGCCAATGTTTTCTGGAATTGCCTACGCAAACAGGTTCGTAAATTATCCTCAAACGTGGTCGCCAGAGACACTAATTTTGGATGGATCGTCACAGGGCAACTTCCCCATTATTCTCTTCAACCCGCATCGCAATGTTACTTCTCCAATACTGACCTGGAACAGTTCTGGAGGCTTGAAAATGTCGATTCTCCTAATGTAACCTCTTCAGAAAATGAATTCTGTGAGCAACTTTTTTTGAACACCACCACTCGTTCTTCTGATGGCCGGTTCGTCGTTCAAATGCCAAGATTAAATAATCCTCCTAAACTTATCAACTCTCAGCCCAAAGCTCGAAAAGCTCTCTTCGCTATCGAGAGCAAATTCAAAAAAGAACCCCTTGTCAAAAAGCAGTACACTGAGTTCATGGATGAGTATGAAAGCTTAGATCATATGGAGGTTGTTAACAAATCCGATGATGAATTGCACCCCCCAATTGAAACGGTTTATTTAAATCATCATCCTGTGTGGAAAAACCCTCTTGTAAAAGATAAAATTCGAGTTGTTTTCAATGGTTCATCACCCGACGTTAATGGCAACAGCCTTAACGACACTCTTTATTCTGGTCCTGCTATTCAATCAGATTTATCTGCTATACTCTTAAATTTTCGATTATTTCCCATAGCTGTCATAGCCGACATAAAACAGATGTACCGTCAAGTGTTAATTCGACCAGAACAACGAGATCTTCAAAGAATCTTGTGGCGTGATGAAACCAGTAAGCCCATTAAGATATTTCGCTTGAAAACGGTTACTTATGGCTTAAAACCCTCTGCTTTCCTTGCTATCCGATCCCTACATTTGCTAGCCTCTCAAGATGGTCATTTATTTAACCCCAAAGCCTCTGAAGCACTAACTACGTCATTCTATGTCGACGATTATTTGCAATCCTTCCCCTCTTTGGAGGAAGCTTCTTTTGTGTCTTTAGAACTTCAAGCATTACTAAGGAATGGAGGTTTCCCACTTCATAAGTGGAACTCCAACTCCCCTGAGTTTCTCGCTCAGTTTCCCACCGAAGACGTAGATCCTTCTTCTGTCGAAATTTGTGGTAACTCCGAATCTATAAAAACTCTAGGAGTTCACTGGTGCACTAGCACTGACACTCTTATCTATAAAGTTTCGCTCGCAGAAGAGCTTCCTAATACAAAAAGACAAATCCTCTCTGAAATTGCAAAAATTTTTGATCCGCTTCAATTCCTTGCCCCAGTTATCGTTATAGCCAAACTCTTCATGCAAGAGCTGTGGTCGCTTAAATGTGAATGGGATGACGATGTCCCTCTTTCTTTTCTGAATCGTTGGCTCTCGTTTCGCAGCAATTTGCTGGATCTTTCCCTCATTGAAATTCCCAGGAATTTAATCAGCTCTCATTCTAATGCATCTTTTTTCCTTCATGTGTTCGCGGACAGTTCCGAAAAAGCTTATGGTTGCTGTGCATATTTAGTTTATCACGATTCACTCTATGGATTTCTAGTTTCCAACCTTGTTTGCGCCAAATCGAAGGTCGCTCCTCTTAAAACTATCACTTTGCCTAGGCTCGAACTGTGCGCTGCACTCATGGCTGCAGAACTTGTCAAGAAATTACGGGAAGTATTAAAGGTCGAATTCTCGCAAATCTATCTCTGGAGCGATTCCATGATCGCCCTTTCTTGGATCGCCAAAAACCCCTCTCACTGGCAAACTTTTGTCGCAAACAGGGTTTCCAAAATTCAAACTCTTTCTTCTGGATGTCAATGGAGGCATGTTCCCAGTGCGGATAATCCAGCTGATATCATCTCTCGTGGTTGTTTACCCTCTCAATTGGCAGCTTCCCAATTGTACTGGCATGGGCCCTCATGGCTAATCGACGAATCTTCCTCATGGCCTTCTGAACCCCCAGCTACAAACTCCAACTTGCCTGACGCTAAAGTACCTCTACCCATTGCTTCGTGTCTTGTTTCCAACGCTTCTCATCCTTTGTTGTCTCGCTATTCTTCTTTTCATAAATTACTACGGATTGTCGCCTATCTCCTTAGATGGAAATATCTTGTGGTTGACCAACCTCTCCTCCCTAAACCACACCTTACCAATCATGAATTGAATCTCGCTACCATTAAGATTTTACAACTGACACAGCAAGAAGCCTTTTCTTCTGAGTTGTCTTTGCTTTCTTCTAAAAGAGATCTTCCCAAATCCAGTCGTCTTCGTGCTTTAGCCCCGTTCCTTGATGACTATGGGTTACTCAGGGTAGGTGGAAGGCTCTCGCAATCTTTACTCTCTGAGGACAAAAAGCATCCCGTTATTTTGCCTTCCAAACATCATGTAACTTCCTTAATTATACGTGACTTTCATTATCTTAATCTGCATGTTGGTACACGCACTCTGCTTTGCCTTTTAAGGGAAAAGTACTGGATTATAAATGGAATTCATGAAGTTTCTTCTGTAATTCATAAGTGCATTCCTTGTTTCAAAGCGAAACCTAAAATCAATACTCAATTAATGAGCGATCTGCCCTCTTTTCGTTCTTCTCCTATACGCCCATTTGCTTTAACTGGCGTGGACTATATGGGTCCGTTCCAATATCAACGAAACTCTCCTGAAGCTAAACGCAAATTGTTTGGTAAGCTTTATGTTTCTCTCTTTGTTTGCATGGTTACAGGCGCAATCCACTTGGAACTAGTAACGAATGCTTCTACTTCTTATTTTTTATCAGCTGTCTCTCGTTTTACCGCTAGGCGTGGTGTTCCTTCTGAGATGTTCTCTGATAACGCTTCCACCTTTCAGGGCGCAGCTTCCCTGTGGAAGAAAGCTCTCACTTCCTCTCCTGCCATGGAACAAATCTCTAATTTTTCTTATTCAAAAGGTTTCAAATGGCGCTTCATACCTCCTTACGCTCCGCATCATGGTGGTAGGTGGGAATCTTGCGTAAAGCTCACTAAACGTCATTTAAGAAAAGTCTTAGGTAATCGAATTCTGACTTACGAAGAATTCAATTCACTGTCTGTTTTGATTGAAGGTGTTGTTAACTCTCGCCCTTTAACTCCACTTTCCAATGACCCCGATGACCTACTTCCACTTACACCTGGTCACTTCCTTATAGGCACTTCTCTTTCTGCTCCTCCTCCTCTTCCCAATTCTTACAGGGATTCTAATCTACCTATCGCTTGGCGGAAACTTGAAGCCCTCCGTAATTCTTTTTGGAAAAGATGGAACTTGGAATATTTAACTTCCTTGCAACGGAGGCAGAAGTGGTTTCTTTCCAGTCCCGACATTAAAGTGGGGGACTTGGTCTTGGTTAGGGATGTTTCACCCCCCCTAGTATGGATTTCTGGTAGGGTGACCGAATGTTACCCTGGAAGAGATGGGAGAGTCAGGGTGGCCAGAATCTTGACTACAAATGGACCGATCACAAGACCACTGTCTTTGATCGCTCCGCTTCCAATAAATGTGTAACTGCTTATTTGCTCTCTGTTGGTGTTTGTCCCCCCAGTATGGTGTATTCTTTGAATACACGGTACGAGAGATAATGTCTATTGCTCTTTGCATGTTCATTTCTTCCTTCCTCTTTGCCAAACACCAACAGTGATCATCTGTTTTCTCCTTGTTGGGCATATCTCTTATGTCTTCATAAGTATGTTTCAGATATATAACTTCTGTGACCCACCTAGCGTCACCTCGCAGCGAATCTCTGAAGCTCCTCAATTTTTCCTGGTGCTAGAGGACTTACTTCTCCATTTGGCTACCAGATCTCGTTACCATCGTCAGCTATTTTCTCCTTGAGCAAGAGGTCTACGTCCACTTCTTTACTCACCATGCTGCGCTAATATCGCCTACTATCAATTCTTAGAAGACCATCCATCAAGAAGAAATTTATTTTTTGATAAGTTGGTTATGCTGATATGTATACCTTTTGTTTCCTACCCCCACTCTCTCCCCTTCCTAGGACCTTCCGTGCTTCGTTGAGCTGCTCTCACTTCTTAGTCGGCAGTTGTAGTAATCAGTTAAGGCTCAACCAGAGCCAGCCTCCTGACCTAACGAGGCATTTTTTAAATTCCACGCCATGTTGGAACTTTAAGCATCAGTGAGGAACTTCACTTCGACATGCAACAAAGATAAGTACCTTCTTCAAGTTTTAACCTCATCTTCATGGTTTTAACTTCCTCGTGTTTTAAATGATACTTTTATAGACAGTGTGAAAGTATTTATTTGGGGCAAAAATCATTCTTCGTGGGATTTGTCATGTTGAGCTTTCGCTTGTACAAGCCGACTTAACCATAAAGAGCTTTTATTAAGGTATTCTAATGAGAAATCCTCTCTCTACGTGGGATATTATCTAATTACCCGCTGTCTATAATTCAACAAGCTAGTTCCTCCGCTGGATTTACATTAGCCCCATTTTACTACTAAGATTGTTCTGGAACTTTCCAGATTCGGTACTCAATCTACGAGTCCTGCCGTCATGTATTTCTCACGTACTTGGGAGAATTCTGTTTAAAACTAAATTACTACATAGTGAAGTTTCGTCCACCGCGGGAATTTTCTATAGCGCATTTAATTGTACTTGACAACTTTCTCAAGAAATAGACTCTCACTTATCTAGTGAAACCAGTTATTTTCATCATTGCAATAACTTTCTTTTCCACAAACTTTGTGTCTCCACAGTGAACTTTTCATATGTTTCAATGAACTATAGTGAAAACCAGTGCTTGCTCAACTTTTCTACCGCGTCGCGATCGTCCGCTTATATTCAAATAAGGCCATGAACATTTTCCTCAATTCCCATTTCTCTTTCCTAAACCTCTCACTAACAATCTGCAATAAACTTTTAATCTAGGTCTGTTCCAATAAGGTGTCATTCCAAGAAGTGCCCTTCCATTTTGTTGGTTTATCATTAAGTATCTCTGTATAATCTTTGTGATACGTGTCTAGCACACGTTTCAAACTTACATTGTTCCTCCCTTCAAAATTAGGGAAAACAATTCTCTAAACTCTTGAGCGAGTCATGTTCAGGTTTCACGAAATGGAAACTGTCCCATTTGGCGAGTGATTCCTGCTCAAACTTGGGAAGTCTAGAACTTTCCCTTTCACTTTCTTCAGGTTTCACAGTAAGTGACCTGCCCTCTTTGTATAATTCTCATATATTAATTCTGTATAAATATAAGAAGTTGTAGGAACTTCTATTTTATTTTTCAAGTTATTATTGTTATTTTCAAAGTTGTCACTTTCTCTAGAACATTCTCTCCAGAATTTCTTAAGGTGCACTTTTTGTACTTCAATTCACGTTCAAGCTTTAATTATTTCATTGCTCATTTGTTTAAATCTTATAAAGATTTTAGAAACATGTAAGGTTTGAAACCTTGTAAATTGTCAATTGCCTGGAGCAACCGTTTAATGTTGAGAGGTCTGCGACCCTATTTGTTAAAAAGTTCAAATGAACTATGTTTATTAAAATTATATTGCATAATTGTTAATTTCCTCAAACTTTTTCTAATTGTAAAATAAACAAATCTTTTCCCTTCGCTTTTTCATTTTCGAATATAAAGTTTAGGCAAAATCCTGTCTTCCTTGACTCTCCTCACTCAATGACATTAAAATCATTAATAGAGCTTTCACCATTTGTTGCATTTGAGCAAGAACTCTTAATTTTCACCTTACTAAAGTTCTTCTTAGCGTTAATAGCTAATTCTAATTGGCCAGTAAGGCAAGTAAAGTTCGCTAAGCCAACTACCTGCTTGTGGAGACCCTCTCCGAAAACTTATGGTCAATTTTCAAAAAAATAAGTGTTTTTTTTTGTCTAAACTTTTAGCCGGCTCCTCGCTGAGTAAAAGCTTAGCCATTTTTCAATGCAACCATTGGTTCATTTACCAAGATTACCCAATAAGGCATAATCTTTTATCATATTCTTTCTTAGAGACACTTGGTCGCCCTTACAGGAACTCCATAATTTTGGAAATTGAAAATACCAAACCTGAGTTAAATCATTGGCATTCTTTGAATTACTTTGTAAAACCTAATTTCTTTGAGAAGACATACAGTAAATTTGTTCCTCTCAGTCTTGCCAGACCATCACCCTTCCCCATAGTACTTTTATACATGCTTGGGAGGAAATATACTAAAGCCTCTCTCTTGCAAACCGCCCAAGTCCTAGCTGCGGTTCCCGTTAGCCTCTACCAAGCTCGTACCTACTTTAGGTATCCGAGAGTTAATTTCCATTGGCAACTGCTTCTAAGAGTATTTAAATCTCCACTTATTAATTTTGTGGGACTCTCCTCCTATTTTTCTATCCTTCTTTTCCAATCCCAAATCTACTTCCTTCTCTTAATCATCTTCCCTTGGTGGGTGGGTTATTCCTCATCCTATAATCTACCCAACTACAACCAACATTCAATTATACTCCTTGGAAAGGACAAAGAGTTATAACAATACCCATGCATTTAGGAGAAAGTAGGCTATATGTTCTTTACTGAACATCTTGTTATATATTAGTATGATGGTCAAATACTAGAAATGAGGCCCGGCGCAAAATAAACCAATATAAGCATAACCTTATCACTCAAATTTTAAAAAAGAATTGATACAAGCAATTAAACCATTCATTTATTAGATGATGATAATTGTTGTTTTAAGGGGCCTAACATCTAGGTTATTGGCCCCTATCATCATCATTTATTAGCACCATCAAATGAAACTACGAAATATTTTTTCCCAAAACATAGTTTTATTGGCGATAAACAGTGGACACCATTCGGAAGAACAACAGCCATTTTCAAATGCATTTATTTCAACTACCGGTACCGTAATAGGTTATTTTCACGACAATCGATAGATATCGATTATTACTCGTAATAATGGATTCCATTGCTAGGAACTTGCAGAGTGCTGTGCGAAAATGTTTGTAAGAAAATATATTCAATTTTTTCGGTAAATTTGGTACTTTTCGCATTTATTGCATTTATGGGGTAAATTCGCAAGAACCCTTGGTTATCGCACTTTGTCGCACATTCAGTTTTGCAAATTCTGGCTATACTGCAAACAGTGACATGGAGGCGTCAACCGAAGAGCAAAGAGTTGTTGTTCTGTTTCTGACAGTGGAAGGAGTAGGGGGAACGGACATTCATCGCCGAATGTCACAAGTGTACGGCGAACACAGCATGTCCCTTGCAAGGGTCAAGGCGTGGCACAAGCGATTCAGGGAAGGACGGGTGTCGTTAGCCGATGATGCCCGGTCTGTGGCACCCCCCCCCCTGCATTACCGATGACAACATCCAGCTGGTTGATGCACTCATTACCCAGGGCCGCCGAGTGACAGTGAACGCCATAGCCGCCGTGGTCGGATTGAGCGTCGGAAGTGTGCACACCATCATGAAGGAACGACTGCACTTGCGCAAAGTGTGTGCCCAATGGGTGCCCCACAGTCTTCAACTACACCAGGAAGCATGTCGAATGGCCTACTGTCTTGGTCTTGGTTGGACGATTGATGCATGCTGCTGCTCGCTTTGTATCGTCACGTGACGTGCACGCATGCCCTCTATTTACGAACTGTGACCTTCCACGCCCTGGTCGGAGCCACACCTCGTTACACACGCCACGATTAGCCGATGTCGTCACCGGATTGCGCATTACAGCCTCCGGCTCGTTACTTTTTGAACGCACCTTATTGTTAACAAATAGTGGAAAAAAACTAGAAAAAAGTAAAATTCGCATTTATAGCAGTTGCGATTTTCCCTTATCCCGTCCAATACATTTTCGATGGCATTCTTCAAGAAGCTCTTAACAGCGTCTGTCATCGCCATGCCCGTATAACTCAATCGCGGGAGAGTTCAACTGACGGCCTTCTTTATTGTGTCTTCTATCGTCAGCTTATCGCGACTAACAATGCCAGATCTCGACGTGTTCTAACCTAACAATTTCATATTTAGCGTATGGAGCGCCAACAAAACAGTTGACGATCACACCCCGTATTGTTGCTTTACTGCGTCGCCACATTTGAAAACACCTTGTGTGTTTGGTTAGTGGTTCCTATCGCGTCTTTCTGTTGACGCCAGTAACGAATATCAAATTCATTCAGATTGAATTCTCGACAGGCAGCTCTATTATCATCGTAGTCTGCGTATTTTATTTCTTTGAGTTTAAACCCAGCCGTATAACTTCTGCGTTTCTACATAACTAAAAGATAGACTTCCACAAGAAAACAATCACAACTGAGGAACAACAATGGAACGTGAAGACAGAATACGGGTACTTGTCGATAATGCAACAGACGGACAAATACCAAATATGGCATGTAAAAGATCCTTCCACTGACTAAACTTGTGTGAAGCAAAATTGTTAGGTTAGATTTCGTCGGAATGCTCTATCAACGTTCCAACGTTCACCAATAGGTGTCATTGATATCTTGTGGCGAAAGTTGGAACTACTTGAAAATGAACGGAACTTGTAGCTCACCCTAAGGGTGTCCGCTGGAAGCAGCTACAGACTCAGGCGAGCCGAACATGTCCTCGGATACTCCCGGCATTAAAAGCCATACGATAAATAAATACAAACTGCCTACTGAACATCATTGGAGTGCACAGAAGAATGGTGACGGGTCACAACACGTTCTTCGTACAATGATGCGGCAACAGTAGGCTATGTGCCGACAGTATTACATCCTTCACAGAAGTCAAAGGCGTATCAGAGATGGGGGGGGGGGGGGAATAATCTTATTGATATAATTTTTAGGTACAATTTAGTTTACGTCGCACCGACACAGATAGGTCGTATGGTGACAATGGGGCAGAAGAGGGCTAAATGTGAAAGTGGCCGTGGCCTTTATTAAGGTACAGCCTCAGCATGTGCATGGTGTGCAAATGGGGAAACCACGGAAACCATCTGTAGGACCGCCGACAGTTGGATTGTTGATTCGAACCACTAATAGTCTAATACGTTCACACATGCCGTACGCGAGCGAAAGGTTGCAGAAAATATAGTCTGGGCCGTCAGTGCTCCGCATACTTTATGAGTGGGGTCGCCTAACAGTTCGAACAGGTTCGATACCGTATCGAGCCTACGTTGCGTATCGAGACGGCGCGGTGCGAGCCCTCTCGAACTTCAGTATCATTCGCCCTCATTCGCCCATCACTAGCTTCAGGCCTTCAGACTTTAGAGCGGCAGACTGGCAGACTGGCAGTTGCCTTCAGTGTGTGAAGGCCACTTGGAAAGGTAAGCGAACACTTTCAACTTATCACATCCATTGGACTCTTCGTTCTTTTTCCTTGAGTAGCCTACGTGTTACCGGTAATAATTTTCTACGCTGAAAGTGCTCCTATAATCCTACACAGTACGTATAATAGCCTATTACGAGAACTGGTGGTATTTTATCGTGTTCTATTTTTTTTTAATAATTCTGGAGTGACAGTAAAAATGAGAATAAGTTAATAAGAACTTTTCAGTACAAGCAAATAAATGTTCGTTGTATAATTTGTTTAAAACAACTTATTTTCCGTTCACAATATGTGTTTACAGTGTGTCTAATGTAGCATTCTTAAGGAAACTGTTATTTGACGACTGAAAGGGACGTGCCCACTTTTTTCCGATCACCGCATAATAATCAGGCCCGGATAGTTAAGTGTTTATATATTTTTATTTAACTAAATATTTTCTATTTACTTACATACTTTTATCGTTTTCATAAATAAATACATATTCTGGCTTATTTACATATTTCCTATATTTGGTGGTATGTTGCACTCCTTAGATGACTGCTGCCCAAATTTCTTGGCAATTCCAGTCATTAGCTTCTCTATTTAGTGAAGGCACTATTGTTTCTATATTGTAGTAATATTTTAAGACAGGAATTCCCCGGTCATTAAGTATCGCAGGGGGTTTGGAGTCAACCGTCCCATTAAGCCACCAATAGTCCTCACCTTGACAGGAAATGTTACTTGAAATTACAGTGGTCTGCGAAACTTGTCAGTATTGACAGTGCTATGAAAGTATTTGAAGTGACCTTTTTTCTGCTCTTTTTAATGAATTTCGAAAACAGCACATATATGATTTCGTATCGCGTATCTGCAGTAAGTATTGTAGGATTCGGAAACTGATCTAAGCGGGAACATTTGTACTGTAGACAGGATTATGGATTATTTAAGCAGCTACACGCAGGCGCGGATTCAAGTGTGTGTGTTTGTGTGGGGGGGGGGAGGGTCACGGGGGTCGTGACCCCCCCCCCCAAAACGGAGACCAAATTGTTTTGCAAATTCAAAACACAATAACCAGACAAATAAAACTTAACGAATTTTAACTGAAAAACAGTTGGTTTTTTTTTTTCATTTTATTCAATAATTAAAATATCTTTATTGCAATTAATATGTTCTGTTTCAACTGTACATATTTACAACTTCATACCTCTTATATAAAAACGATTATTTATATAACAAAATCAACTCCTCTATTTTGTTTAGCAAACCTTGTGATTACCGAATCGATGTTTATAGTGATGTCATGATGAATGTACGGCAATGCACGGATAGGAATTTGGGGCTTTTTCCGCACCAAAAAAAAATTGCCGAAGTCCAAACTACAAGCTTGGATGGCAATTTAAGCTGTGACTTTCTCCCTTTGTCGGTACCAACTCGACTTGCCGAAACTGTAACGTACCTTGATACTTTTCTCGAAGCACGATGTTAAAGTCGCAAAACACGCCGTTGCAATTTGTACGAATATTTTTGGTGTGCTAAACGCATTAATTTTCTATCCATGTAGCTTGCAAAAAATTTGGTCTGGTTTTGTAAGTTTGGCTATTTTGTGATTGCATTTTTAGTGATACCATTTTTAGCCTATTTTCAATTTTGAAAAAATAGGCTTATGAGATCACCTTTTGTCCGTGTGTGTGTGTGAGGTGTGTGTGTGTGTGTGTGTCCCCCTAATAAAATCTAAACGGCTGGAGCGATTTCAATGAAACTCGGTAAGTTCATGGCGCTATTCCCGGCGACCTCGACCGTGCCCTTCAAATTTTGTTACGTCTCACCAATCCAACATGGCGGCTGTGCGAAATATTTCACTAGCATTCAATATCTCCGGAACTATTACCGATATCGCCCTGAAATTGTGTACGGTGATAAAGGGCACTACTAGAAGTTCACCTATGAGACTTTCAAAAACCTGGTGACTACAAAACCAACATGGCGGACAAGCGAAGTTGAGACTTTTATATAGACTTTTCTCGCGATTTAACTACCCAAACGTAATGAAACTGGGTACAATAATTGTTTATACACATTGTAAAGCACTGGAGTCTAATTTAGTTCAATTGTTTACATAACCTCAAAATGGTGGCTGTGCGAAATATTTCACTGACATTCTATATCTCCGAAACTATTACAGATATCACCTTGCAATTTTGTACGGTGATAAAGGGTACTGATACAAGTTTACCTATGTATATTTCATAAACCTGTAAAGTACAAAACGAACATGGCGACCAAGCGAATTTGAAATATTTTAATAGACTTTTCTCGTGATTTAACTCTCTCACCGCAGTGAAATGTGGTACAGTAAATGATTTTGCAGATTGTAATGCACTGCCATCTAATTTAATTCAATTGCTTACATAACCTCAAGATGGTGGCTGTGCGAAATTTTAAAATTATGTTTTTATTTCTTGTGTCGTAATCATGCGATCGAAGTGAAAGTTTGAATAATGAACCTAGGCAATAATTGTCCTTGAATGGTAGTCTACATATCTCTATGGCCTATACATATAACAATTCTAAATGGCGAGCTTCCGAAATATTTAGACGGTTCTCAATATCTATGAATCTTTTACAGCAACCAAACAGATTTTTTTATGTTCATAGAGACTATGAACATATGTTCGCCTATAGGACTTTGAATAACCTGGTGAGCACAAATCCAACTTGGCGGCGACGCGAAGTATAAATATTTAAATGGACGTTTCTCGCGAATTAACTATCCGAGTGCCGTGAAACGTTGCACGTTAAATGCTTATACAAATGTTGATCCACTGGCATCTAATTTATTTCAATTGTTTGCATAATCACAAGATGGCTGCTGTGCGTAATTTTAAAATCTCGTTTTTACTTCTTGTGTTCTAATCATGCGATTGAAGTTTGAATACCACACGTACACAATAATCTTAATGTAATAGTACAAAAATAAAAATCCAACCTGGCGACCATCTGAAATATTTAGACAGTTCTCAACATCTACGAATCTGTTACAGCAATTAAACTGAAATTTTGTATGTTGATAGAGGCAATTAACATGAGCTGGATATATGAAAATAGGCTGTATAGTTCTTCACGGAACTACTTGTTCTTAACAATTTCGATTCTCTGAGCCCCCCCCAAAGCCAAACTCTAGATCCGCGCCTGGCTACACGTTTCAATGGATTTCAATAATATAAAAAGAACTACGGAAAACTTAAATATTGTTGTGTATGCGAAGTAACGCATTATGAAAAGTTTGTTTATTGATTGTCATATCTAATATCCAAGATCGTTTAATTGTGATCGTAGTTGTGATGAGCAACACTCTTTTCCTTATGTTGTTTGTAATCGTCTCTGTCTGTTTGTACAGTTCTATTGTCTGTCTCTTGATCCATATTCCCTCTTTCTGAACTGGCCCGTAGATCTTTCTCAGTATATTTCTCTCTTGTTTGTCTAGTTCCTTGATTTTTATTCTTCCTTCGATTGCTGTCGTTTCTGAAACATATAAGGCGTCTGGTAGGACTACTGTATTATAGAGTTGTAGTTAGGAATTGATAGAGATACTTTTTTGGTGTAGTGGTTCCATGTAAGTTTGTATGCTTATTGAAAATGAAAATCCACAGCCTGCTTCCAGTCTCCGACCGGGTCAGGAATGGAATGAATGACGCCCCCATCTAGCGGCGAGGATATGGACTGTGCCGGCTGCCGAGGCCTGACGCACTCCTCTGGGGCAATGATTAAATGAATGACAGATGAAATGAAATGAGAGTGGAGAGTGTTGCTGGAATGAAATTTTGACAGGGAAAACCGGAGTGCCCGGAGAAAAACCTGTCTGCCTCCACTTTGTCCAGCACAGATCTCACATGGAGTGACCGGGATTTGAACCACGGACCCAGCGGTGAGAGGCCGCCGTGCTGCCGCCTAAGCCACGGAGGCTATCTGTATGCTTATTATGTATTGTTATTATTATTATTATTATCTAGTAAGCCTCCGTGGCTTAGGAGGCAGCACGCCGGCCTCTCACCGCTGGATCCGTGGTTCAAATCCCGGTCACTCCATGTGAGATTTGTGCTGGACAAAACGGGGACGGACAGGTTTTTCTCCGGGTACTCCGGTTTTCCCTGTCACCAATTTCATTTCAGCAACACTCTCCACTATCATTTAATTTCATAGCTTGTCACGGTGGGTGAGCGGTTAAGGCTAAATGTCCCGACACTTTGGTAAGAATATATTTCAACAGATGGCAGCACAAGCGAAGCTGAATTTATTTATTTATTTTTGTATCGAAGGGGAGCTCCGATCTGCGATCTGAAAACTGCTATGCACTCTGTCTAGTAGCAGAATTGATATTAACTCATTGCTTACTTTTTAATTTCAAAAACAGAAAAGTTGCTATTTGTTTTTAAAATATCTGATTAAAATTCGAAAGAAAACGGGTAATACGAAAGTTGAGTTTTACTCACTGATTCCAAAGCCGCATCGAAAACCTAAATCGGTTGAATAGAACCGTCGGGATCACTTTGGGAAGTTTGTGAATAAAAGTGTTACTGTATTTGCAACAAGGCGCGGCAGTAGAAGAAGGTCATGGAGAGCGGGTTGGTGGAGGGTTGGGGGAGGGGATTGGAGCTAGAGTGATTTGAGAGAGCGACAACCTTGCCAGACGGTATGGAATTCCCCGAGCATCTTGTCCAATATTGCGATTGACTGTGCTGGTTAGTTCTGAATTATTGTCAAGGTCTGGATATTTCTGAGTGATCCTTTGATATTTTACCAGTTTCTAGTTACGACTTCTTGTTTTCAGTTCATCGATCTCATTAATTACTTTTTATTTAATTTATTTTACCTGCAACAGTATTATTTTTTTAATGCCCGTTAGGTGTTCTATTTTCGGCACTTTATTTTTGGACAGTATTTCTGGTAGAATAGATTTTTTCTTTTAGTCAATTTTACCTTCCAGGTTGGTGGTTCCCACGGACTCAGCGAGGGAACTCACCTCTACGGCCTTTCCAGGCAGTGTCCTAGGGCTGGGAACCCTTGGTCGGTTTGGATGTGATCAGCACTTCACCCAGGCGGTCTCGCCTGCAAAGCGAACAGGGGCCTCACGAGGGATGGGATGGGAAAGGAAGATTGGGATGGATATGCAAGGAAGAGGGAAGGAGGCGGCCGTGGCCTTACAGTAGGTACCATCCCGGCATTTGCCCGAAGACGAAGTGGGAAACCACGGAAAACCACTTCGAGGATGGCTGAGGTGGGAATCAACCCCCTCTACTCATTTGGACCACCCGAGGCTGAGTAGACCCCGTTCCAGTCCTCATACCACTTTTCAAATTTCGTGGCAGAACCGGGAATCGAACCCAGGACCTCCGGGTCGGCAGCAAACCATGCTGACCGCTACGCTACGGAGGTTGAATAGATACATGTACATCATATAAGTTAGGTAGGCTACGACTGGTGGAGAGCATTACGGTCATCACGTGGAGTTATCTTTTTCGTTTTTGTTGAAAAATAGAGCCACCACCAAAACCGACTCAGGCCCTAAAAAAAAAAAAAAAAAACACCACCTCTTCACACCCATAAGTTTTTTTTCGTAGTTTATATAATTCTTTACGCTTGCATTAGAGAATCTGTAATGCTCTGAGCAGTTATGATTTCACTTATATTTTACCTGTAGCCTACAAGTTGGATGAATAAACGTCACCCCGCAATCTGCAGGCTACATGGCTGAACAGCGCAGCGGTTGCTTGGTAGGCCTAGGCCCTTCATGGGGTGTCGCGCTACGGGTGTAGTTTGTTTTTTACTTCTAATACATAAGTGTAGGATTACAAAATCACGAACTATTCAGTGTCAACTGTTTTCAGAGAAGCAAGTTCGACTTCAAATGAAAACAATGTGTTGTGTGGAAAAATAAAGGCGTAGCGAATTTGAAAATGGAAAATTGGTTTCCGGAAATACTGGATTGGATTGGGATCCATAAAGACTGCAAACAGTACTTTTGAACTACCAGTGGGCAAGGTGAAGACAAACAGTTAACTGCAACCAAACTTATGCGTTATTGCTTGCAGCCCCTAATTGCAAAACGTTCCCAGCTAGTATCAAACACCACCTGCAATGCTGCCGAAAATTATATGTCCCTTGTTGCAAAATTCACGGGAGGTAAGCAGATCAATCGAGGGAAACGGGGTTCCTTCACTCATAGAACCAAAGCTGCCGGGCTGGTCTTTCAGTTTAGGCCATCCTGGCACTATAAAACAATGAAATCCGTTTAGAAAAAAAAACTGCCACAATAGTGAAGGACACTGCACTCAGCAGAAAGAGAAGAAGAGCAGCTTTCCGAAAAAGTTTATTTGCGTCGCGAGAAGGGAAAAGAATGTCCCGACAACAGTCTAATGAAATGAAACGTACTGCCTCACGTGTTTATAGAAACCGATCAATGCAGTTGGATTTCGATGAGGTACTGTTGAGAGAGTTTAGTGATGAGTGGTGTATTCTTTGGTTAGTTAGTTATTGTTGTTTTAAGGGGCGGAACTACGAGGTCATCTGCCCCTTGAATTCTTTGGAATACACGGTAAGATAGAGTAAGCTTTTGCTTCTCATTGCTTTAGTTTATCCCTTTTTCTCAAACACCAACAGTGATCTCCTGATTTCTCTTTGTTGGTATATGCCTCTCATATTACCTGTAAGTCTGTTCTAGATATATATCTTCCATGACCCACCTAGCGTCATCTAGCAGCGAATCTCTGAAGTTCCTCAATTCTTCCCTGTACAAGAGGACTTCCTTATCAATCTAGCCACCAGATCTCGTCGCCATCGTTAACTATCATCTCCGTGATCAAGAGAACTTCGTCTACTTTTTCACCCTCCAGGCTGCGCTAGTGACTCCTACTATCAACTCTTTGAAGACCATTTCATCAAGAAGATTTTTATAACTGTTAAGTTGGCTATTCTTATATGTATTCCTTTTGTCTCCTTCCCCCACTCTTTTTCCCTTCCCTGGTCCCTCCGCGCTCCGTTGAGCGTGTCTCACTTGTACGTCGGAAGTCGACCCAGTCAGTTAGAGCTTAACTAAAGCTCGCCTCCTCAACTCTAGAGGCAAACTTTTAAATTTCGACGCCATGTTCGAATTTTAGTATCAACCGTCAACAGGAACATCGCCTTCTTCATGAAGCAAAGATAAGTACCGACTTCAGGTTTTAACCTCATTCTCATCGCTTTTTAAAGGCTCAATGCTTTATTTGGATTTTATAGACAGTGAAAGTTGCTATGTGATAATAACTGCTTTCAAGAGATCTTCTTGATCAAACTCAAACTATCAAGTCTAACTTTCAATATGAAAGATTTTCTGAGATGCTATCTCACATCGAGGGATATTTCCAAAATACCCACTGTCTATATAATCTAGCTTTCCGCCGAGGGATTCTCTACCCAATTTAAACAACTCATCATTGCTCTGGAACCTTCCAGAACCTACACTCTATCTACCAGTTATACTGTCATGTACTTTCTGCTCACATATGGGAATACTTTTTCAACCTAAGGAATCTTCCTTATGAACTGCTAATCAATATCTAATTTTTCTTCCTCCGTTGGGATTTTTTCTGGTGCATTCAACTATAACCTACAAGTTTCTCAAGCAATAGACTCTCGCTAATCTAGTGTAACTAGTTATTTTCCACCATTGCAATAACTTTCCTTGCTATCAACGTTTTGTGCTACTACAGTGAACTTTTCAATTATATCAACTGACTATAGTGAAAACAGTGCCTGTTCAACTTTTCATCCGCGTCGCGCTCGTCCGAGTACAATAAATACGGCCATGAACACTTTTCCACAATCCCATTTGATCTTTCCCAAACCCTTTACTAACAAACCAAAATAATAAAATTGTTACTTTAGGTCTTTTTTCAATGAGGTGTCACTCTACATAAGTGCCCTCCCTTATTTGCCACATGTATAACGAATTGAAATGAAAATCCACAGCCTGCTTCCAGTCTCCGACCGGGTCAGGAATGGAATGAATGAAGCCCCCATCTAGTGGCGAGGATATGAACTGTGCCGGCTGCCGAGGCCTGACGCACTCCTCTGGGGCAATGATTAAATGAATGACAGATGAAGTGAAATGATAGTGGAGACTGTTGCTGGAATGAAATTTTGACAGGGAAAACCAGAGTACCCGGAGAAAACCCTGCCTGCCTCAGTTTTGTCCAGCACAGATCTCACATGGAGTGACCGGGATTTGAACCACGGACCCAGCGGTGAGAGGCCGGCGTGCTGCCGCCTAAGCCACGGAGGCTTCCCACATGTATAACGAATTAACGTCTGTAAAACTTCGTGTCTAGTACACGTCTTAAATTATATTGTTTCTCCCTTCTAATGAGGGAATCCAATTCTTTCTACTCAAAAGTGAGTTATCTCTAGGTTTCACGAAAGGGAAACTTGCCCCATTTTTCTCGTGATCCCTACTTAAACATAGGAGTTCTAGAAACTTCCTTTCAATTGTTCTCTTCAGGTTTCACAATAAGTGACCTGCCTTATTTGTATAATCCAACCAAGTATTTCTGTATTAATACAAGAAGTTATAGAAACTTCTATTTTATTCTTCCGGCTTTTTGTTGTTGTTACTTTCGAAGTTGTTATTCTTTCTAAGATACTTACCTAGAAATCCTTAAAGTACACACTTGATTTATTGTTTAACTTTAATTACGTCAGTTATCTTTAAATTTTTCATTTATTTATCTTCGTCATTTCAAAATCTTACAAAGATTTTAAAGCATATAAAAGGTTTAAAACCTAAAGAATTATCAATTGCCTGGCGCAAGCTTTCGATGTTTTCGGAGGTCTGCGACCCCAATTGTTTATAAAAATCAAAATTATATATTTGTTACAAAAACTTCTTCCTTTTACATTGTTAAATAAATTAAAGATTTGTTTTTCGCTTTATCATTTCTCTAACATAACGGTTAGGCAAGATCCTGTCTTCCTTGATTCTTCCTATTTAATAAAAATAAATCTATTGATAGGGTTTTCACCACTTGTTGCATTAGAGCAAGAGCTCTTAGTTATTAACTTAGTAAAGTCTCTCTTAGCATTAATAGCTAATTCTAACTGGCCAGTAAGGTAAGCATAGCTCGCTACGCCAGCTTCCTGCTTGTGGAGATCCTCTCTAACACTTATGGTTGGTTTTTTTTTTCATATATAAGTGTTTCTCATTGTCTAAACTTTTAGTCGGCACCTCGCTGGGTAAAAGCTTAGTCATTTCTAAATGCAACTATTGGTACACTTACCAAAATTATTCTCAAGGGTATAATTGCTTTATCTCTATCCTTCTTGGAAGCATTTGGTCGCTCTTTAGAAATTCTACAATTTCAAAAACTAAAATATCAAAGCTGATTCAAATTATTCGCACTCTTCAAATTACTTGTTTAGAAACTAACTCCTTTGAACAGATACACAATAAATCCGTTACTCTTTGTCTTGCCAGACCACCACCCTTCCCCATAGTAGGCATATGTATGCTTGAGAGGGAATACGCTACAGCAACTTTCTTGCAACCAGCCCAAGTTCCAGCTGCGTATCCCGTTAGCTTCGCTCAGGTCCCTACCCACTTTAGGTATCGGAGAGCGGATTTGCAGTGGCAGCTGCCTTTGAGTATACTTAAAGTTAAAATTACAACTTCTGTTGGACTCTCGTCCTATTTCTCCATCCTTTTTCTCCAGTCCGAAACCCACTTCTTTTTCTTTATTATCTTCCCTTGGGGGTTAGGTTATTCCCAAGCTAATAATCTACCCAATGAGAAGATCAAGCAACTAACGCTTAGTGAATGCCATATACAAAAACTGGAAAAGGAAACAAGGGGGCAAAGGGAAAATGAAAAGTGGCACACAGCTAGAAAGGACAGACTTACGGCATCCAATTTTGGATATGTATGCAAGAGGAAACCTACTTCGAAATGGTCTCCATTAGCAAAAAACTTTCTGTACGGCGAATTTCACTCAAAAGCAATGCAGTATGACTGTGATAATGAGCGAATTTCAAAACGAAATTTAGAGGAGAAATCGGTAGAAAAGTCGAAGAATGTGGTATTTTCGTACATAAAAATTATGGGTTTTTAGGTTCCTCCCGAGACCGATTAATAGGAGACGACGCTGTAATCGAAGTCAAGTGCCCTTATTCTGCACGGAATATGACAATACTGGAAGCCTGCAAAAAGCTAAAGGGATTTTGTTTGCCAGAAAGTAAGCGAAAAAGAAAGCCAGAGAATGTCAAGAACGGTGCCTTTCAGAAGAGAGCAGATTGATAACTCTCTAACACTCACATGGTTTTTATTTCCATAACCAGGGCCAGTTGGAAATAACATAGCGGGAAAAATGTTATTTTGTGGTATGGACGCCTAAGGACATTCACGTAGAAACAATAAAGAGGAACGAAAAGTTCTGGAGACAAAAAATGCCTATGTAACTGACATGCTGCTGCGAGAAAATCTTGTTGCCTGAGATCATTGATCCCAGGATGACCAGATCAATGGATATAAGAAAACCTGAGGTGAAGTAAAATACTGAGTGTGTGTAAATCATGAAACGCTATCTTTGATATGGAAAAAATTGAAGCATTGGTTTCAAGAATAGGAAATAATTAGGTATAATATTTTTGTTTGTTTATAGTACGCAGTACTAGTGCCTGTGCAAACAATAGGCAGATGAGTATATCTTAGGAACTTTAATTCTATTATGTACATAATAATTTTGCTCTTGTTATGCATTTTCATAATTTGTTTATTGTAATAAAATGTCCTACACAAATGAACTTTTATTATTACCTCCATGAAAATTGAAGTAGGCTAAGTTATAGTGATTGGCCACACGGAGTCGTTTCAATTCTCACGAAAAAAGGGGGGGGGGGGGAATTAGAGTCTAGAGAACCAAAGAACCATACGAATCACCAAAATAAATGTATGTATGTATGTATATATGTCTATGTGCGTGCGCATTTGGCCTCTTATAAATCGATAATAGCTGGCTCCATTGATAAGAATATTTCACGGTTTGTGGTCTTGTTTGTTTTGTCTAGAAGACGATACCTAGAGTTGGACGTTCGCATCGGATGGTTTTTAGAATAGATATTCCCAATAAACCTGAACACGAACATATCTTGTCCATCTTTTTTCTAAAATATCCGGAGCGTGCTAACTTCAAACCAGTCTATACAGTATTCAATTTCGCATCGAGTGAAACCAGTCGCTGATCTGTGCGGTAAGGGTTATGCCCTATAAAGTATTACTAATGTCGGAACAATATGTTTTTTGTTCGGGAGTTTATCCTCAAATAGCTCTAAAACAGTTACCGAGAACGGAATCCAACGCTGTCAGCATCTATCCTCATGTGTTTTCACCGGTGTTTTCCACAATCCCTCCAGGTAAATGACGAGATAGTACCGTACGTGAAGTTTCAGGGCACCTGTCCCATCCCTCACTCTAATACAGTTACACACATAATCAACTACACGGGACTGATGATGATAATAATATTATTATTAATAATAATAACGTTATTGGTTTTACGTCCCTTTTAACTACTGCGGCGTTTAGAGGCGCCGGGGCGCCGGAATTTTGCCCCGAAGGGGATCTTTAACGTGCCAGTAAATCTAAGGACTCGGCTCCCTCGCATTCGTGCACCCTCAAATGCCAACTGGCTGCAGCAGGATTCGATCCTGCAACCTTGGGCACAGCAAACGAGAACGTTACCGCTGAGCCACGCAGCCAGCCAAAGGTACTCATGACCAAGATGTCCCAAGCCCCTACAATGCATTATTATCAACAAGAATGTTAAAGGAAGTAAGAAAGGCATCTGTACGAACACATTGTGTCAACGTTACATATTGTGACACTACTACAGTAAAATTTTATTGCTCAGATATTGTTCCAGGACTAGGCACTTAGACATGTAACTTGCCGAACTATAATATTTATGACAAGAGGAAGATAACTCCTTCCTGTCGTCAAATTGTTCCCTTCTCCCTCCGCCCTGACAGCGTGTTCATCATTTTCCTTGCGCAAGAGATCTTGTGGAGCCGCGCCGCCTACCACCCTTTTCAAAACAATTCCCAAACTAATGCTGTCGATTCCATTCACCCGATTTTAATTCTGAAAAATGCATTGGAAACGGGAAATAAATCTCCATTTTCGTATTACCAGTTTTTTTTTTTTCATATTTTAAGCAGAGATACAAAAAACTGTTAGTAACTTTTTTGTTTTTCACATTTTGGAAAATGCATTGAATTAATATCAATTCAATTGCGGTCTAGTATACATAGTGGTTTTCAGGTCGCAAATACGAGCTTTCGTTCAAGAGAAAACTGAAAAAATAAATTGGCTCACTTTGATGCTGCTACGTGGTGTCAGAATTACAAACTAAAAAACGGGACATTTAGTCTTAACGTGTCAGTCTACTAACCCCAAGCTTGCTGGTTCGCTCCTGGCCGTGGTAAGTGATTTTTGAAAGGCGGCAAAAATTACGACACACATGTCATACGATGTTGGCATGTCAAAGAACCCATTTGAATTCAGTTAGCCGTGTTCATAGTGGCAAAATTAATCTCTGGATTTTCCGCCAACACAGTTCCTCCTTTCTCTACTAGAAAGCGCTATAGTGTTCAAGGAGCTTAGATAACTAACCTCCTTGATTTTCATAGTGCTTCAAGGAACAACGAAATTCGACATGCAAGCTACCCTCTGAGTGTCAAATAACAAAGCTTGCACCCGGCACGCGAAGCCATACGATATAATTATTATTTCATTTAATCTGTCATTCATTTAATCATTGCTCCAAGGGAGTGCGACGGGCTTCGGCAGCCGGCACAGTTCATATCCTCGCCGCTAGATGGGGGTTTCATTTATTCCGGTCGGTCGATTGACTGCAAGCAGGCTGTGGATATTCATTATTATTACAGTATTATTATCTACAGGAGGCCACACGACCAAAAAAATGGGCAAATTCGTATTGACCGACCGAAGAGTTACAAATAACAGTTTGTACAGGCAACATTACATATTTTTTGTAACCTAATAATTTTGTTCACGTCTTAAAAACGAAATCACTGTTAAGTGGTGAAAAGCATGTGTGACAATTTCCTTTCACGACCTGAAGTATTTCTCTGGTATAGGTTATGTCGTGTGTTGTTTAAAGAGTTAAGTCGTTTCACACTGCCTCTTTGGCAAGTATTCTTGGCGCTGTCATCTGCAGCATGGCATAGAGCCGAGAAATACTTCAATATCATGTCTAACATTTACTGTTCCTATAATGATATATGCAGCAGAAACTTGGACAATGACTAAGAGGGATGAGAGCAGAGTACAAGCGGCTGAGATGAGACTCCTGGGAAGTATGGTCCTGAAAACGAGGAGGGACAGAGTGAGAAATGATGACATACGGAAAGGACTGGGAGTACAGAAACTAAAAGACAAACTGGAGCAAAACAGATTGTGATGGTTTGGACATGTCAAACGGATGAATGAAGTAAGGCTACCAAGACGAGCACTGGAACGACGGATGACAGGGAAGAGAGGACGAGGGAGACCAAGAATGCGTTGGATGGACTCGGTGGAGAATAGTACAGTGAAACTTGGATAATTCGAATCTCAAGGGACCAGTAAAAAAAATCGAATTATCCAAAAATTCGAATTAAGAAAGTTCTTTGAAAAGGGTAGAGAAAATATTCAAAATCAATTTTCCCGTTTCTCTCAACCCATTTCAGCCTTTGCCACTCTCACTTTCAAAACCGAGAATTTTGTCTTTATTTTATAGGTATGTTGACTACGTGTTTGGAGGAATCCCGAAAGCCTTTGCAATTTCAGATTTTTCTTCATTCCCTTTTCTACTTCTGCAATCACCGCTATTTTCTCCGCCAAAGTCAATGTTTTGTATGTAACCCAAGGCTTTGATGACATCTTAGCTCTATACATACACTTTAAAACACAGGAAAAACCAAGTCTAATCAAACCACACAGCACGCACTACCAGACAAGTGTAAGGGATGACACTAGTTAGTTAGTTATTGTTGTTTTAAGGGGAGGAACTAAGAGGTCATCTGTCCCTAAGGGATCACGGCGTGTTGTTAGTCACGTAGGCAAAACAATCGAATAGGGGCCGCATGGCAATGATACAACGTCGTTTTTCGAGAATTTCTGACCCAACTGTTTGGCTTCCAATCGGCTTTTTACACGTAAAAACTTCGAATTATCCAAAATATATTTCGAATTAACCACGGTTGTTTAGCATTGATTGTATATAAAATGCTATGGACCAAGAGAAAAATTCGAATTAAAGAAGATTTCGAATTATAGAAGTTCGAATTAGCCACGTTCCACTGTATTAGAAAACGGAACCTGGATTGGAACACTATGTCGGAAGAGGAATGGTGGAACGGCAGAACAAAGTGGAAAGGAACCATATTTGCCCCCACCCAGTGTTAACTGGAAAAGGGGAAATGAACATGATGATGATCATTAATGTCAAGCGCGTCTCCAGGATCTTTTTTCGGAGGACAATGAATCCATTTATACAAATTAGCAACATGCATCAATTTATTGAATTATGACGCCAGAAGATTTAAATATCACAATAAAATTATAGTAATCTATACTGATAGGAAGAGCCCTGCACGGATAAGCAAACGTTATCCGCATCCGCCCCGTATCCGCACGTTTGTTATCCAAATCCGCAAATATTGCAATAATTTTTTAAATTTATTAGATTAAGTATTAAAGCAACACCTTTAGACATTTGAGGAAAAATTCATTCCTCTAGTCTGTGCGAATCGCAAGGCAATGTTGACTGAGTTTTGTCCCTCTGAGTAACGGCAAGTGAAACAGCGGGTGGCTAATTATAGCACTTACTTAGTCGTCGGATATACCCACGCAGGCAACCGCAGGCATAAAGGATCTTTTTTTTTTTTTTTTTTAAGGAAGTCAACACTGATTGAGGGTATTTCCATGACTGGCTTCTCTCACTTCTCTACTATTCTCATACAATCCAAGCGAAAGCAAATAGGGAAATAACAAGAAACGTAAAAGACGCAGATCTTAATAAAAATTAAAACTATTTAAAAATATCCAGTTCAATATTGTATTCTAAAAACTATCCGCAAATTTACTTTAAATATTATCCACAGCTTTTCCGCTATCCGCACAGCCATGCAAATATATCCGCAAGATGAAAAATTTTGCGGATACCCGCGGGTTTATCGGCGGATATCCCCATCGGAATAGGGCTTTTCTAATAGGCTGTATAACATACAAAATTCAACTAAAACGATTGAGTCATTTTTGCGTGAAAGAGTAACAGGCATGCAACACTAGAATTTTGTACTGAAAAGTGGACCAATATATTAAGGTATATATTATAATAGTGGCGTTCAGCGTGCATGATAAGCTGCGCCACACGCCGGCAGGCTAGCTCCTGCCTCGCTTGGCTGGGTGCGACTACCGGCACTGCGACAGCTCTTCGCCGCGTCTGACCGAGTCAAGTTGGGATCGCTAGCGCACCGAATGCAATGTAAACAAACAAACAAGCAAACAAACAAACTATTCCTCCAATGCGTTGGTTGTCCAACACATCTACATTGTGTATCGTGCATTTCTCCTTGGACTGGTACTTGCAGATTACGTGCTTAGCATTAAAACAGTCCGAATTATTGATAAGTAATCATGGAACTCATTTAAAGCATTGCAATTTCTATGATATTATTGGTTTTTCCCCCTTGTTTTCGTTTTGTTTCAATAGGTTTTCATATTTACAATATACCGTACCGAATACCATGTGACGTTCGACCAATCAACCACTACCACACCACAGCGAAGGCAGTACGAGAGGGAGTGAGACAGGAGAGCGAGTGAGAGAGACAGACATAGCCTATAGTCTTCCTCCACCATCGCTACAAGGCCGTCCACGTCAGAAGAACGCCGGCGCTGTCTGTAATAATAATAATAATAATAATAATAACTTAGAGGACCCGTGCGAGAACTCCAGCATAATGGTTTGTGTGCGCCCCATGTGTACAGACTACCCGCCTGGCTCTAGCGCTATGCGGGCTGTATGCGACACAGTTCTGTCAGGGGCTATCGTCTTGTCTATTTGTTTAAAAGCGCTTAATAAACAAATACATATATTTCCGTTGACTTTTCAAGAAATGCAAGATTTTTCCTGTACTATTGAGTCGATTTGGAAGATTTTGGTACAAACCACACCTTCCTACTCCCTCTGGTTTAGGAGCTTGAGTTTTGTGAAACATACGCCTTAGCGCAGGGGTGCCCAACCATTTTTTATATCTAAGGGCCACATTGTAAATATTTGGGGGACCTTGCGGGCCAATAACACTTCTGGGGGGGTTTGGGGGATATGGATTTCTTAAAAACAATAGGTGCAATTTGGTGAGTTTTGTGGCTGTCGGAGCTTAGTTTTCTTATAGTATTGTTGCAGTTTTCTATATTTATTTATAGTAGATAAAAAATCACTAAAAAATTAAATAGTTTTAATAAATCCCTTTATAATAGAAGTATGATAATATTCAATAGTCATACAGCACGAATGACATAGAGTGAGTATTTATGTTCATTTGACACAATTATAAATTAAATTATGAAAATATAAAGTTCATGATAATTTAGTTTAGTGCTAAGACTGAAAACTTTGTACCACTTAGGATCGAGCTTAGTTGTACCAATCATTAATAAGGATTTTATGTGTTCATCAGTGATTCAATGACATGGTTAGGATTGCGCGCGCACTCAGGGCCGGATTTAGATTTAATGCGCTCCTACTGTCGACCAAAGTATTATGTGTACTCGAGTTTGAAGGGTGTTTGTGAAGTAACCAATAGACCTACATAAAATCCAATAACATCATCATTTTCGTCGTTCTATTTTACGTTAGTTCATGTAGGTATGGAATTTTTAATTTATATCTTAATATTTTTATCGCAGTTTGAACACAAAAGGTGTTCGTTTTTAAGCGTGTTTCAACCATGCGTCACATTTATGAATTATTATCTCAAAAACCCGTCATCAGATCGAATCCAAATTTTAACACAATATACATTGGAATGTTGTATAACTGGTTTATTAATTTCAAAATTGTGTGTGTCCAAGAAACAAAGTTGTTATCATTTTTGTAAGGTAACTTTTTCTCGGCTCAGGGTGGTTGGAAAATGTAGTTCTTGGTTGCGTTGTAATCATTATACATCAAAAAGTCATGCTGTATGACTGTGAAATACGTAAATTAATTCACTTATTTTATATCGGTTTGTATTTCTACAGGGAAATAACACATGGTTCTCCAGCTAGCCGCTCTTGGAAAAGCTGTACCGCGTTGCTGATATGGAGCCCATCACTTCCGAGCGAGACGCGCCATGATGCGTGTGGGCACCATTTCGGCAACGCTGTGCAGCTGTAACCGGAGCGGCTAGCTGGTAAAACATGTTATTTCCCTGTAGAAATACAAACCGATATAAAATAAGTGAATTAATTTACGTAATTCACAGTCATACAGCATAACGTTTCGACGTATAAGGATTACAATGCAACCAAGAACTACATTTTCCAACCACCCCTAGCCGAGAAAAAGTTACCTTACAAAAATGATAACAACTTTGTTTCTTGGACACACACAATTTTGAAATTAATAAACCAGTTATACAACATTCCAATGTATATTGTGTTAAAATTTGGATTCGATCTGATGACGGGTTTTTGAGATAATAATTCATAAATGTGACGCATGGTTGAAACACGCTTAAAAACGAACACCTTTTGTGTTCCAACTGCGATAAAAATATTAAGATATAAATTAAAAATTCCATACCTACATGAACTAACGTAAAATAGAACGACGAAAATGATGATGTTATTGGATTTTATGTAGGTCTATTGGTTACTTCACAAACAACCTTCAAACTCGAGTGCACATAATACTTTGGTCGACAGTAGGCCCGTGGGTTTTTGCCGCTCCCTTTTCATACCATCGTGAAGGAGGGAGAATTTACACCTCAGAAAGGTCTTTGTGAAGGTAATTTTTATTTTATTCTAATGTATCGTGAAGTAAAATCAATTAAATAAATTTAACGAATGAAGAATCAACTGTTTTTAAATGTGTATTTATAAACTATAAATAAATAGGCCAACGAGATATTAAAATAAGTTTAAACCATTTAAGACTCATTATACACTCACAGATATCCATATAGCCTACACTACATCATACAACCTACAACTGTGCATAGTGAATTATTCAAATTATACTGATAGTAATATTCAAGACTTAAATTTTCTCCTAATAAATCATAAAACATTCCTGTTCTAAAGCTGAATTCGAAAAAATCTGCTGTTGCAAAATATTTGTTGGAAAATGAAGGCCACAATATAAATTGGAAAAGTGTCAAAATGTTGGAAAGTTTAATTTAAATCATAACATTAAACGAAATACTTGTATTGTAGTTTATAACATTTTATGGAAATTTTCTGACAAAGAAGATTGCGGTTTAATTTTGCGCCCCTCGGCATGGTGCGCCCCGCCCCTAGCCCGGGGCCTCTTGGTAAATCCAGCCCTGCGCGCACTGCTTCGTCCAGTTGGCTTTAGTTGTTTCAAAGTTTTGACGACACGGCGCGGGCCGTATGTGACCCGCGGGCCGTAGATTAGTCAGTCCTGTTAGCGTATTATACAGTGAGTCCGGGAATGTTCTCCGCAGTGCCTACATGCGTCTGCGAGAGCTAGCTTCAGAAGTTACGTTGGCAGCACATCATATTAGCCTTTCACGAATTGATTGCCGGCGGTCGAGATGGGAACTATTCTTTCTTTACTTGTGTCACACGTCAGCCTGCTTCGTTGACAGGTACAGTTTTGCGAGTAGGATATGACTCAGCTCAAGTAGCCTCTGTCATCGTTTAACTGTCCTTGGTGACATGAGCTCCCATGACGCTCAATGCTGCTTGACTTACGTGCAGAATGCATTCTGTCATCGCTGTGTCCCCTAATAACAAGCAAACGGTATACGTTGTACTCACCACAGACATTCATAACAGATGCTGGAAGTGCTGATGACACATATGGTCGCTAATTGCAATACATACCGACGATTTCGACAGGCTACAGCCCACACGTGTCGGATTCATCCTGTCAAAGACACCGTGCTACCAACTAAACCGATGACTCAACCACTCACAGCTGCACGTACCACTGCGGAGAACATTCTCGGGCGCCCTGTATAATAAGATGTTATTGGATTTACGTCTTTTAGCTAGGTTGATTTGAAGGCTTTAATTGCTATGGGGTGCCAGAATTTTGCCTCGAAAGGGATCTTAAACGTGCCAGTAAATCTACTGACACGGCTCCCTCGCATTTACGCACCCTCAAATGCCAACTGGCTATGCCAGGATTTGATCCTTCAACCTTGGGCACAGCCATCTGTATGGACACCTCTGTCAATACGGACAAAAAATTACGTATGTCTTAACAATGTACATTACTACAGACTCCACAATACTACAGGTTATCAGACAATTTCTATACAATCACACTCAAGTACATAGGGTTATAATATCACGATGTCCAAGCCTCCTCCATGCCCACCTTGTTGCGTAGTGGCTAGAATTCTAGGCTGTCACCGCGAGGCCCGGGTTCAATTCCCGCCTCTGTAAAGACATTTAATTCTAGTCTGGGGGTTGGAACGGGGTTCACTCAGCCTCTTGAAGCAAAACTGAAAAGAGGTGGGTTTGATTCTCATCTCAGCCATCCTGGAAGTGGTTTTCCGTGCTTCCCCATTTCTACTGCAGGCAAATGTCGGGATGGTTCCTAACTTAAGGTCACCTCCTTCCCAATCCTCGCCTACATTGCAAATACACACACTACTACAGACACCACAATAACATGGGTTATCAGACAAATTCATTCATTCATTCATTCATTCATTCTATCTATCTATGTATACAGGTATATATATACACCGGTTGGTTGGTTGGTTGGTTCCTCAGTTCAGGGGCTGCAACAACGCGGTAATGTACCCCCTGTACTTTGGGTGTGTGTAGAATCTGTCTGATAACTGGTGTTAATTGTGATGGCTGTATTAGTGTGTGTTATCTGTAATTCAGGTAAGTACTGCAGACGATGTAGTTCCTACTTTTGCTGCCGTCAACGACACCTAGATGTAAACTTGACTACCAGATACCACCGCAACCGGCACCTCGCGGCGAACGTTGGAACAAATAGAGAGTTAATAAAATCTAACTTGCAAATTCAGCTCCACACAATTGTAGTTAGCGGAAGGTTCTTTTACATGCCATAAATCTATGACATGGGCCCGCCGGCTTTACTTCCCCTCCAAAGGAAGGCATCCTGAGGGATTTTTAACGCTCTTAAAATATCCGACGACTTCGGCGGGGTTTGAAACCGCGATCTTGGGCATAGAAGCTCAGCATGCTACCAAAGACGCCCCCGAAGCCACCCACTACACACACCCAAGTATACGGGGCTAAATGACTATGAGGTTGCAACGCCCCTAAATGAATTAACAACATAACAGGTGAACTAATTTTAAAATGGTACGTGCTGTACTGGTATATACTTGTTTTATAGGAGTTCACTCCTGTTTTAAAGAGCTATTGTCTTAACCACTGTTCTAAGTTATTGTTCGTTAAAGTGGAAATGGGCAACTTGACACGACGCCAGCACCATCTGTCCAATCTGAAATAACTTAGTAACGTATTAAGAGCCCTTTAAATAGCACGGAAAGGTCGGAAACGATAGCCCACGTCTGCCAGATATCCTGTTTTACGGGACTCTCGGACTTTACTACGAGCCCAGGGGACAATTAATTCGGCCATAACCGGACCGAGGAAGTTCACTCCGCCCAATAGTGACTTGTACACACATCAAAAAAAGTTTTGCATCACCTCGGTTCCCAGATCTCCGGCATATAGACGTTGACTGTGTATATTGTATCCAAGATACAGTCCCTTTGACTGTTCATAGATGTCACTAAAACTGCTCAAAGATGTAAACAACCATGCATGAGCAGGGCCTATTAGACGGAGGGGGTACGACAGCCGATCAGTTCCAGTCATTCCACCAGGACGAAGGTACGCTGCTCATGTTGTCTGTAGTTCTACCATGCCTAGAAGGTCAATACCGCAGTTCGATCGCGTCCGCATTGTTACTTTGTGTCAAGAAGGGCTCTCAACAAGGGAAGTTTCCAGGCATCTCAGAGTGAACCAAAGCGATGTTGTTCGGACATGGAGGAGGTACAGAGATACAGGAACTGTCGATGACAGGCCTCGCTCAGGCCGCCCAAGGGCTACTACTGTAGTGGATGACCGCTACTTACGGATTGCCGCTCGGAGGAACCCTGACAGCAATGCCACCATGTTGAATAATGCGTTTCGTTCAGCCACAGGACGTCGTGTTTCAACTCAAACTGTGCGCAATAGGCTGCATGATGCGCAACTTCACTCCTGACGTCCATGGCGAGGTCCAGCTTTGCAACCCCGACACCATGCAGCGCGGTACAGATGGGCCCAACAACATGCTGAATGGACCCCACGGAATTGGCATCACGTTCTCTTCACCGATGAGTGTCGCATATGCCTTCAACCAGACAATCGTCGGAGACGTGTTTGGAGGCACCCTGGTCAGGCTGAACGTCTTAGACACACTGTCCAGCGAGTGCAGCAAGGTGGTGGTTCCCTGATGTTTTGGGGTGGCATTATGTGGGGCCGACGTACGCCACTGGTGGTCATGGAAGGCTCCGAAACGGCTTTACGATACCTGAATGACATCCTCCGACCCATAGTGCAACCATATCGGCAGAATATTGGAGAGGCATTTGTCTTCATGGACGACAATTCTCGACCTCATCGTGCACATCTTGTGAATGCGTTCCTTCAAGATAACGACATCGCTCGACTACAGTGGCCAGCATGTTCGCCAGACATGAACCCTATCGAACATGCCTGGGATATGTTGAAAAGGGCTGTTTATGGACGTCTTGACCCACCAACCACTCTGAGAGATTTACGCCGAATTGTCGTTGAGGAGTGGGACAATTTGGACCAACAGTGTCTTGATGAACTTGTGGATAGTATGCCACGGCGAATACAGGCATGCATCAATGCAAGGGGACGTGCTACTGGGTATTAGAGGTAGTGGTGTGTACTGCAATCTGGACCACAAATGCTGAAAGTCTAGCTGTATGATGGTACAACATGCAATGTGTGAGTCTCATGAGCAATAAAACGAGCTGAAATGTTGTTTGTGTTGATCTCTATTCCCTTTGTATTTAACGGTTCCGGAACTCTTGGAACCGAGGTGATGCAAAACTTTTTTTGATGTGTGTATTTAGGGATGACAAGGGAACCATTGCTGGATCATCAATTAAGGCTGGTTCACAATTGGAACGAGAATGAGGACGCTTACCTGGTGTGATGTTTGAAGTGTTTGGTCTTTGAGTTTTGATGTCTTTGACATTCAGATGTTTTCATTGTGTACCTTGTTCTTTGTGAATTAAAGATGTCCTCCTTTCAAATAGCTCTTTTTTAATTTAACTTGTGATAAAGTTGGAGACCAGCAAGAACATTTGGCGTCCAACCGTGGGATAATTTGTTTAATGTTTCTTGAGTGTGTTACTTCAGTTTATCAGTTATGGAGAAGATTAAAAAGTGTAGAGCAGTTTTAAGACACGTGTTCACTACGCAGTACGTAACATTGGGGAAGCTTTTCGATGCCTAACACGTGGACAGCCAGCAAGTTCGTAGTCAATTCGGGGTCTTTGAAAACAGTATGCTTACCATAAACCAAAAGGACGAAGAAATATTCGAAAGTCTGCTAGAGAACGACGCGACGGAAGGCGAGTTAGAGGCCCATTTGAATGAGGTGAGCCAGTACAAATTAAAGTTTGAAACTATAAAGGTCAAGGTCAGTGACCTCGAAAATCGGTTACTAAAAGTGGATACCAGTAACGCAAGTGAAATATCGCATACTAATGTTAGGAAATTCAAACTCCCGGTCATCGAGTTTCGGAAGTATGGTGGCGATGTGCGGGAATGGATTCCTTTCTGGAGCCAGTTTAGGAAAGTGCATGAAGACTCAAATATACCACCAGAGGACAAGTTTTTGTATCTCATGCAGGCAATGATTCCCGGTTCACGTGCTAATGACATTGTAAGTAGCTATCCACCTTCTGCAGAGAACTATCATTTAGCTATAGAAGTTTGAAGAATAGGTTTGGCCGAGAGGATATCCTGATAGAAGTGTACATTAGAGAGTTACTTGGCCTAGTATTACAGAATTATAAGAGCAATAGGCTACCTCTTGGAAAATTATATGACATATTGGAGAGCCATATGAGGTCTTTGGAAGCATTAGGAGTAACTAGTGGAAAATGTGGATCTATTTTGTGCCCACTGATAGAATCTTGTATGCCCGAGGACTTTTTAAGGGCATGGCAGAGAAGTCAAGCATGTAGTGAGGTGACTCAGGCAGAATGTAGGCTATCAAATTTGATGACATTTATGAAACTTGAAGTGCAAAATGATGAACGTATTTCTCTTGCTTTATCAGGATTTGAGGTTAAGCCTACACATGTCAGGGCGCACGACAAGAAGGAGCCAAGGAATTCTGTGATAGAAAAACCTCCATACACCGCTGTAGGACTCCTCACAAAGCCAGAGAGTAAGACTACACGTTTTACTTGTATATTTTGCGAGTCAAATAGTCATGTTAGCGTGGATTGCTACAGGGCCAGGGATATGTCAATAGATGAAAAAATGAGCATAATAAAAGATAAGAAGTGCTGTTTTGTATGTCTGAAACCAAATCACATTTCAACCAAATGCAAATCAAAACCTAAATGTGCAGTGTGTGACAGGAAACATGTGATTCTGTTATGCCCTGATTTGCCACGGAATGTAAATGCCAAGTCTGCTTCAGCATCTGATAAGCCAAGTCCTGCCCAGACGGATCAAGTACTTGCTAGTTTATCATGTGATTTAGGCGTTGTGCTACCAACACTCAAGGTCATCCTTCGTGGAGAACGCCACCAGCGAGAAGTGAGAGCAATTGTGGACACGGGATCGCAGAGATCTTATGTTTTGAAAAACACTGCCAAAGAGATGAAATACAAACCTGTTGGTGAGGAGCAAATTGTTCATTCACTCTTTGGAGGTCAGAGAAGTGATAACTGTTTCCACACCAGGTCCAGAATATATTTAAGTAGTCTTGATGGTCAATACAAGTGCAATCTTGAAGCTTTAGATCAGGTCAACATCAGTGACAATTTGCCTTGCCTCAATGGTGAAACCTTGGAGAAATTGAAAGACACAGGTATCACATTATCTGATGGGGCTACTAGTAGGCATCCAGGTCCCATTGAGCTGTTGCTAGGGGCTGATATAGCAGGCAAGCTGTTCACAGGAAAATTCAAAGATCTTACCCCTGGACTCGTTGCAGTACACACCCGTCTTGGATGGACGGTATTGGGTAAGGTATCTGAAAGACCTGAAAGAACTGATTCCGCTCTCATGGTGATATCTATGCTAGTCAACGATGTATCTCTTGCCGACATGTGGAAGTTAGATCTCATCGGAATTACAGATCCAGCAGAAAGAAGGACTAAACTAGAGCTACAAGCTGAAGCTGAGCGACACTTTTTGGAGACTGTTGCGACGGATGATACAGGTAGATACCAAGTTCACTTGCCATGGTTGGATGGGCATCCCGCTCTCCCAAGTAACCTAAATTTAGCACTTAATAGACTTGACAACACTGTGAAAAAACTAAAAGGTGACCAGTGTTATGATGAGTACCAGCAGGTTTTCGAGGAATGGCTAGATGAGGGAGTGATTGAGAAGGTTCCAATGTCTGATCTTGAACAGGGAGGTCATTATCTTCCTCACAGGCATGTCCTGAAGGAGAACAGCACAACCAGGGTATGGCCTGTATTTGACGCATCTGCTCATGAAAAAGACGCTCCTTCGCTAAATGATTGTTTAGAAAAGGGACCAAATTTGATTGAGCAAATTCCTTCGCTGTTGTTAAATTTTCGCATGAAAAAACTTGGTGTGGTTGCTGACATTAAAAGGGCATTCTTGCAAATAAGTCTGAATCCTTCTGATCGTGATTTTCTTAGATTTTTGTGGCGAGACAAAGATGGCAATCTTGTAATATTTAGACACAAAAGGGTTGTGTTTGGAGTAGCGCCAAGTCCCTTTTTACTTGGGGCGGTAATACGCAATCACTTGTTGACGGAACTTGCAAGGTGTGAAGAGGGAGGATCACAATACTCACAAACTACAATTCAGACATTACTTGATGGCTTCTATGTGGACAACCTTCTTAGCTCAGTGGAAGATGAGATGGAACTAAAACGACTTGTCAATGAAGCTACAGCCCTAATGAGTGAATGTAAATTTGATCTTAGGGGATGGGAATTTTCTGATCCTTTCTGTGCTCCAGAAACAAAACTTTCTAATGTCCTTGGCCTCATATGGGACAGAAGAAATGAATCCTTGAGTATTAGCCCTGGTAGCTTAAATGTTTGTGTTACTAAGGTGACTAAGCGGATTATCCTGTCGTTCGCACACAAGGTATTTGATCCAATTGGCTTTACCTGTCCAGCTACATTGTTTCCGAAAATTTTACTGAGGACATTGTGGGAACTTAAACTGAGCTGGGATGAAGAGGTACCTAGCCAAATCCAAACAAAGTTCTTACGATGACTGGAAGAATTGCCTAGTATTTTGCAAATCAAGATTCCTAGGTGGTTACCAGGATCAAGCAATGTTCACAAATGGTCTTTGCACACATTCTGTGATGCAAGTGAGGTAGCATATGCCGCTGTTGTGTTTCTTCGAGTAGAGACGGAATTTGGTGTGAACGTCCAGTTGATCCAGGCCAAAGTTCGATTGGCACCTACAAAAAGGATGACTATACCTCGATTAGAGTTACTAGCGGCTACTATTGGTGCTAGAATTCACCACTCTGTGAGGGAAAGCTTTCCGGAGGATTGTCAATCTGTTTTCTGGAGTGACTCGTCGACAACCTTAGCCTGGATACGTAGAGAAGACCAGTGGGCTCCTTTTGTTTGGAATCGCACCATGGAAATAAGAAAACTGACAAAAGTCGAAGAATGGCGTTTTGTACCTGGCACCTTAAACCCAGCAGACTTACCTTTAAGAGGGTGTTCAGGGAACAAGCTCTTACAGTCTTCTTGGTGGGAGGGTCCAAAATGGCTTCGCGGATCACCTGATCGTTGGTTGTTGTCCCTGGATGTAAATTATGATGAAGAAATTATTTCTAAGGAAAGAAGAAGAACTGTGGTTTCCATGTCTAATGTCTCTGAGAATCTTAGTTCAGACTGGTATTTTAAGTACTTTTCACAATTCGAAAAATTGGTTCGAATGAACGCATGGATGTATAAGTTCATTCACAATTGCAAAGCTTCTCAGTCGCAACATTTTGTCAGGAAACAAGGTTCCCTATCTGTGGATGAAATAATGCAAGCTGAAGTGAGAATTTGGAAATATGTTCAACGTGAGTGTTTCTCAAGTGTTGCGGATAAGTGCATATCGGCTTTACAACCTTTTGAGGATCTAAGTGGGCTTTTACGCTTGAAGACTAAAGTATCCTATCGCCCTCATTCAATGGACTTCCGTTTTCCTGTGATCTTACCCAAAAGTCATCCTGTTGTACAACGTCTGATTCGACATATTCATGAGAAACAATGTCACGTGTGAGTCCAAGGCCTTCTTGCAATTCTCCGAGAGAAATATTGGGTAATGGGTGGGAGAAAGACTATTCGTTCCGTTGTGTCTAAGTGCATCGTTAGTAGGAGGCAAAACTCCAAAAGGCTGGATGCACCGGCACCCCCTTTACCTGTTGACAGAGTACGAGAAGCAGCAGCTTTTGAAATTACAGGCGTAGATATGGCAGGGCCTATTTATCTCAAGAACAATCAAAAAGCTTGGGTATGTCTCTCTACTTGTGGTGTAGTAAGGGCAGTGCATTTGGAACTCGTTTTGTCCTTATCAACTGACAGTTTTCTGCAAGCTTTAAGACGATTTGTTGCCCGGAGAGGTCGACCTGTGAGAATTTTTAGTGACAATGGGACTAATTTCACAGGTGCCAAAAATGCATTTTGGAAAATTGATTGGGACAAAGTGTTGGAGTATTGTTCAGTGGAAAGAATACACTTGAAATTTAATCCTCCTACAGCTGCCTGGTGGGGTAGTTGGTGGGAGAGAATAATTGGCTTAACTAAACAGTTGCTGAGGAAGGTGCTCCGTCGATCATCTCTGTCTTATCCAGAGATGGAAACTGTGCTGTGTGATTGTGAGTGTGTCCTAAACTCTCGTCCACTCACCTACCAATTGGATTCAGATGGCCCACAACCCACACCTATTACTCCAGCAATGTTCATTTAAGACATCAGGCAAGCAGGAATGCCCGAGTGTGATGTGATTGAGTCGACTAATCTGGAACAAAGACTGAAGTATCGTGCCAAAATTAAGGAAGATTTGCGGAGACGTTTCCGTAATGAGTACCTTGGTCAGCTCGTACAGAGAAGCAAAGGTAAAGAGTTTCCTAATGTTAATATTGGTGACGTGGTTCTTGTTGGGAATGACAGTGATAAACGGTTAGATTGGTCTCTGGCTACTGTGAGTGACTTGTTACCAGCTCAAGAGGGCACAGTTCGACTTGTCAAATTGAAAACAACCTCTGGAGAGCTACTTCGACCCATTCAGAGGATCTACCCCATACTTGAGGCTAAAAGTGAAAGTGTCATGCCTATTGAGGAACTGCTACAAGTGAAAGTGAAGACACCACCAACTTCCAAAAAGGATGGTGCCAATATAACTGTGACACGAAGTGGAAGAACAGTTGTGTTACCTAAAAGATACTTGGACTGAGATCTTGAAGTTTGTGTTTGCTTTACTGCAGTGTGTACAGTTGTTATTTGATTCTTGATTAAAATGTCGTAATTTCCATGTGTTTCTAGTTGCTTTGGTAAGTTAATTGTTTCTGTTTTTGTGCATATTGTAAGCTAACTTTATACCATTTCAGTTAGCTTAGGTGGGAGGATGTGATGTTTGAAGTGTTTGGTCTTTGAGTTTTGATGTCTTTGACATTCAGATGTTTTGTGTACCTTGTTCTTTGTGAATTAAAGATGTCCTCCATTCAAATAGCTCTTTTTTAATTTAACTTGTGATAAAGTTGGAGACCAGCAAGAACACCTGGAGCTTCGGTTCACAACTGACCCGGGAACGAGAAAGCCGATTGATGTTTACGTAAGACAATGGATGATATGTCTACTGTCTAGTGCCGTTGGTTGGTTCCTTAGTTTAGGGGCTGCGACAATGCGGTCATGTAGCCCCGTGTACTTTGGTTGTGTGTATAATTTGTCTGATAACCGGTGTTAATTGTGATGACTGTTTTAGTGTGTGTTATCTGTAATTCAGGTAGAAGGACTGCAGACGATTCATTTTTTCAAGTAGTTCCTACTTTTGCTACCAAATGCTACCGTCCTTATTAGGGTATCGGAGGCCTAGGGAGTCTTTCACTTTCCCGCCTTAATTGGCCCCTTGTCTCATCTTTCCTGATCCCTCCTTCTTCGAGAGGTCAGACCTCTTGTATTCTTTTCATTATATTTCCTTTTCTCTTTAAGATTACCGCACTGTTTTTGTTACTTGGCTCCCTTTAGCGCTTCCCTTTAGCGTTTTGTTTTTCATCTACACTACATTTTGTAGGTATTTTTAATCTACGATGCATTTTGTGAGTTTTTTCGATCTAAATTGCATTTCGCGATTGTTTTCAACCTCAATTGCATTTTGTAAAAATTGACAATCTAAATTGCTTTTTAGTAAGTCTTTCAATGTAGAAGCAGGGCATTTTAGTGAGTATTTTGAATTTCAATTGCATTTTGTAAGTATTTTCAACCAAAACCGCATTTCGCAAAAATTTTAAATCTAAATTGCATTTTGTGTGGTGGACATTTTGCAAGTATTTTGAATCTAAATTACATTTTGTCAAGTATTTTCAATCTAAATTGCATTTTGTAAGTATTGTCAATCCAAATGAGTAGTTTGAATCTACCGTACATTCTGTAAGCATTTTCAATTTCAATTGCATTTTGTAAATATTTTGAATTTCAATTGCGCTTTGTGAATATTTTGGATTTGAAATGGGATTTTTAATCTGAATTGCTTTGTGTATTTTCAATTTCAATTACATTTTGTAAGTATTTTGAACCTCAATTGCATTTTGTACATATTTTCGATCTCATTTGCATTTTGTAAGTATTTTAAATTTCAATTGCATTTTGTAAGTATTTCGACTCTACATTGCATTGTGTACGTATTTTTCAATCTATTCCTTTTGTGAATCTTTTCGTTATAAATTCCCTTTTGTAAGAACATTTTGTGAGTTGTTTCAATCTGAGTTCCCTTTTTGTAAGTATTTTCAGTCTCACTTAATTTACGTAATGGTTTCCATTTCATTGTCACTTTCGCTATCACCCAGACCATTAGGGGCCGATAACCTAGATGTCAGGCCCCTTAAAACAACAATTATCATCAAATGCTACCGTCCACGACACCCAGCTGCGGACGTGGCTACTAAATCCCATCGCAGTCACCATCTGGCGGCTAACGTTGGAGCTAATAAAGCGTTATCAAACTAACCTACAAATGTTAGCTTCCACAATTGTAGTTAGTGGAAGGTTCTTTTTCATGCCATAAATCTATGACATAGGACCACCGACTTTATTCCCCCTCCGAAGTAAGGCATACTGAGTGCCGTTAAATTAATAATCATTACTCCTACGTCCCTTAACTATGGAAGAAATTATGACAAATGATGTTTTTAATCGCCTAGTAATTGTTTTTGTGTAACACTTTAAAATTCTGCCTTATCGTATCAAGTAGGGTTAAGTTAAGCAATTTTAGACCAAAAATAGTGAATCCTCGCCCATTTATATTGACCTTTTTTTCATATAAATGCATTTATAAATAATTCAAATGATAATTAACTCTAGTACTTTAGTTATGGCGAGGTATTTATTTATCGTATGGCTTTTAGTGCCGGGAGTGTCCGAGGACATCTTTGGCTCGCCAGAGGCTGTAGTTGCGTCTAGCCGACACCCTTAGGGTGTAGACTTATTTTACAATGATGACTTGCCAATCGCTCCTACAAAACATTGATGTATAATAGTGATATTACTGTTTATACAGTGTTTGGACTGAACACTGCAGAATAACATATTTTCTATCTTGCAAGCTTAGTGGTTTCAAGAATAGATAACAAGTGTAATGGCAATGAAAGATTTTACAAATTATAAATAGGCCTAATCTGATCACACTCTTCTCGTGATTTCGATTGATGTTTACGTTCCAACGTTAGCCGCCAGATGGTGACTGCGATTGGATTTAGTAGCCACGTCCGCAGCTAGGTGTCGTGGACGTTAGCATTTGGTAGCAAAAGTAGGAACTACTTGAAAAAAATGAATCGTGACTGGGGAAAAGGTTGAAGACCACCATTCTAAATACAGTACGTAGTAGGCAAGTCAATAAGTATCTGCAATCAATTTATTACAACCTGAAATACAGCAACCCGCTACACTAAACTGTTATGTGTGTAGCCTATAATAAAGCTCTCGTTTCTCATTTTACTGACAAGTTCAAGCTTATCGTGTCATGATGCTTTCACTATAAATACTTTAATAATTGAAACAACAAACATAGAAGAATGTACTCTCTTCCAAGAAGTTACTCAAAATGCAGGATTTCAGGAGAAAAGGAAACGTAACACCCAGAAAAAAATAAAGTGGACTCGAGTCCACTCAAGCAGGGTGAAGGAAATTTGGAAGCAAAGGAAATTAAATACAGTGAAAAATATCCCAAATAGGTTATCCAAAGAAGGAGAAGGAGACGATGTCGACACATACAGTTCTGTAGGCCTACAATTCTGTTTTGTAGTATACCTAATTTATTTTGCTTGAACTGGGGCTCGGTCGGATCATCAGTGTTATTGTCTAAAGGTCAAATTTTCCGTGACTGGAAAAAAGGTTGAAGACCACCTTTCTAAATACAGTAGGCAAGTCAAACTGCGATCAATTCATTAAAACCTGATATTTCAGCCACCCCCTACACTAAACTGTTATGTGTGTAGCCTACAATAAGGCTCTCATTTCTCATAGCCTTCCAAACTACGGAGGAAAGTAGCCTACTATCAGACAATATTCACAAGGAAGCAAGCATAAGGTGCTGGATAACTTTCAGCACAATATGGGGACAATGTTTTGCTTGGAGAGAGTATGGAGGAACCCGGGGAAACCCCACACTTCAAGATGGCCACTGTCCGCGCCGGGTTTCAAACCTCCAATCTCCACACTTGCTGCAGGTCCAAAGTGCAATCTTGTAGCATGACTCAACGCACATCAGAAATTCCTTTTATAAGTCGTCCATGAATTTCCGCTCCTGGTACGCCTCCAGACCACAAAAAAAAAACAAAAAAAAACCGGAACGCTGTTCTTCTTTGTGCAAACAGAGTTGCGCGGCCATCTTTACGTCGCAACAGCACAAGCTGCAACCTACTAATCTGATAACTTGGAAAACCCTGCCATCTAGCGGCTGGTGAGCTCACAACGCCACACAGCCAACCTAACGACACTAAGAGCACAATTGCAGATACTTATTGACTTGCTCTCGTATTTCCAGAGTAATGCCAGGATGTAGTGTATATATATATATTTCGTATGACATACAGAGGATACATTAATACTAGAGTATATACAATATATACAAGTGATAAATATCTAGTAACATCCACAAACGAAACTAGAAGTCACAGTTGGATGTCCAGAGCAGTAATCCACTCCACTGCATCATCAGTTGCGTTCTGCATGTCGTTATATCCTCCCTTGAAGGACCGCGAAGGGCATTCCGACACAATATGCTGGATTGTCTGCACTGAATCGCCACAATCGCACTGAGGACTAGAAATGTTCCCCCATTTGTGGAGCCAAAAGTTACGTCTTCCGTGACCGGTCCGCACTGTGTTCAGTGACGTCCATATCCTTCTTGGAAGATGGAAACCAGAGGTTTCCTGCAGGGGTCGGTGATCAATCCTAGCTCATTAAGGTTTGATGTAGTCCATTCTTCTCGCCAAGTTTCGTCCATATTGAACTTAGATTCAACAAGCATCTTGCCTAGTTGCCAAGACGGATGTCGAGATTTTAATCTCCCTTGCTTCTGTGGATTACAGACCTCATGTATCCAGGATGTAGTGTGTTGTTATAACGCGCGCCTTGTCAACTTCATAGGCAACACCTCTTATATCTTAGTATTGCAGGATAGTCTGCATTTCTAAAAATACTGTGCAAGTTAGCCACCTGGTATATTTTTGACTGTTCATTCCAAATGCAGCAATAGAAGTTTAAATTCAAGATCCATAACGAATGACTTTTCTTACCTTGTTGCAGATCTGCGAACAGCGTTCGGTCTGCTGGACAGGAACCGCGATGGGAGAGTCACAGCCAGCGAGCTCCAGTTTATGTTGCAGAACCTCGGTATCCACCTGAAGGACGAGCTGGTCCAACAGCTGCTGCATGCAGCCAGTCGGACAGGTACTACCAAATACGCTATTATTACTCGTAGTTTGCCTTAAATTGTCCAGTACCATACAATGAACTTTAAGGTATAGTTATAAAAGCTTGCTCATAATTTCAAAACTCAGCCTCGTGAGGCTCGTTTCCTAGTTTCCCACCTCAGCCATCCTGGAAGTGGTTTTTCGTAGTTTTCCCCACTTCTACTCCATGCAAATGCTGGGATGGTTCCTAACTTGAGGCCCTCCCAAGCCTATCCCCAATTTACAAATACACGCACTAGTACAGCTAATACAATAACACAGATTATCACACAAATACACGGGGCTATATGGCCACGCTGTCGCGGCCCCTGACATAAGCAACATCATTCATTCATTCATTCGTTCTCAATCCGTAGATTGGTCGGCAGCAATCCTCCTCTTCCATTCTTCCCTGTCGCCTGTCAGCCTCTTCATGTCTCTGTATGAATGGACATTAACATCTGTTATGATCTGATGTATTACAGTCTCGGTCGCCCTCTTCCCCTCTTGCCCCGAATTATGCCATCTAACACAGTTACCTTAAAGTCATTGTGGCGATAGAGATGTCCTATCAGTTGGTCTCGTCGTTTCCGTATTGTTTTGAGAAATGCTGTCCTTTCATTAATGGTTTTGAGCACTTCGTCATTCGTCACTCTTGCGGTCCATGGATTTTTTCCCATCCGCTGCCAACACCACATTTCAAAAGCTCCAAGTCTTCTTTTATCAGCACTTCCCATTGCCCAAGCTTCTGAACCATACAAGGCTACACTCCTCACATAACATTTTATAAATTTAATCCTGGTCTCAATATATATATTCTTTGAAATCAGAAGGAATTTTTTGCTGTTGAATGCAATTTTGGCTTGGGCAATTCTAGCTTGAATATCAGTTGAACTCTTTTCCAGTGGAAGTAATTTTACTCCCTAGATAGGTGAAAGTGTTAACTTGCTTAAGTGCAGCACCAGCTATGTGAATAGCTGCATTAAGTTGTTCTCCGGCACATACCGTTATTTCCATCTTTTTAATACTGATTTTAATATTATATTTTTCATGTAGAATCCTGTTCATTTCCGTGAGTACATGTTGGAGTTTCACTTCATTGGTTTCCAACGACAACAAGAGCAATTCATTATTTCAAAAAGGAATTCAAGAAAAAATGTTGTTATTAATTCATTTTAGGGGCTTGTGACATCTTGGTAATCAGCCTCGTGTAGTTGGGTGTTTGTTGAACTTGCCTAATAAACCATGTTAATGTGATGACTGTACTGTTGTAGTGTGTGCTGTGTGTAACTGTATTAGGGACAGGGTAGGCGCCCTGGGACTTGAAGTAAGGTACTGTCCCGGAATTTGCCTGGAGGAAGTGTGGTAAAACCCGGGGGGAAAACTACACTAAGGATAGCCGCTGTTAGCGCCGGGATTCGAATCTGTGATATCCGGACTTGCTGCAGCTGCCCTTGTGGCCGCGGTGCATAGTTCAGCGAGTACGGCTACGCCGCGGGACAAGAAAAATATATTTCTACAATCGTTGACCTCGGCTATCTAGCATAAATCATTTGAGGTGTTCCAGGCGATCTACTCACCACATTCAACGTTCTGTTTACAGTGCCATCTAGCAGAGAAACCGAAACATTGTTGGGTGACCTGAGGCTTAGTAAATGGTTAAGAAATGAGCAGAATGTCTAACTTATTATTATTATTATTATTATTGGCAGTGGAGGTTTTGTAACACTACTACAATTTTAGAACTTAAAAGGTTCATTCTGGTTCCTTATTGATAAATTAATTGAGTAATAAACCGGTTAAAAAGTTCCGCCTGATCAATACTTTATTAAAATATGATCACTGTGTGGTCATTGGTGGGACATGTTTCGAGGCCTAATTATTAGTTTTGGCCCATTCGTATCGGCTGATGAAGGGGCCAAAACTAATAACTAGGCCTCGAAACATGTCCCACCAATGACCACACAGTGATCATATTTACTAAAGTATTGATCAGGCGGAACTTTTAACCTATTTATTACACTACTACCATATTATTAATATAGTAAAATCAAAAATATAATAAAATAAGGAAAAATCATATACGGTAATTTACATACCTTTTACATTTTATTTTTTATTTCCAATATACTTTATGGGTCGGCCCCGTGGTGTTGGGGTAGCGCGCCTGCCTCTCACCCGGAGGCCCCGGGTTCGATCCCCGGCTCCGTCAGGGATTTTAAAACTGACGTGAGGGTTGGAACGGGGTGCACTCAGCCTCGTGAGGACAATTGAGTAGCTGTCTCACAGTGCCCCGGTCACGAAAACCAAGATTAACGGCCGAGGGGACCCGACGCGCTGACCACGCATCACCCCAAAATATGCAGGCCAATTGGCTGGGCAGCGGTCGCTTGGTAGGCCTAGGCCCTTCAAGGGCTGTAGTGCCACGGGGTTAGTTTTAATATACTTTATGGTATCTTCATCTTTTAAATTCAGTATGTAGCACTCGTAACTTAGTCTATATGTAATATATAATAAATAATGGAATGCAGTACAATATACCCCAAAGATTGAATGCATTCGTGGGATATATTGCCATTAATTCTATGTAGGCTACTTAGAGATTTTTTTATTTTATTTTTTATTTTCGAATTGACCACTTAGGATCACGCTACAATTTCGCTATGTCTGCTTTGTAAGTAATTTTCTCTGCCTCCAGTACTCCTTCATACGTTCGCTGTGCTGCTGCCGTTGGTTTTCTGTCCAAGCTTTTCCGGTCTCTGTAGCACTTATCTCGTCTTGAAACCCTTCCAGATCGTGTGTACTACTGTTTTGAAACGTATCCCTTTCTAAAATTTGGGCCTCCGGGATGTTGGATCTTAAGGTCTTTCCGAGTTTCTTTAATCCATGATGTAGTGGTCTTCTCGTTCCAGAAGTTGTCAAATAACTGTTTGGTTAATTTGGATTTGTCCATTCTGTACAGGTGTCCAAGAAATATTAGCCTCAGTTTCCTCATGGTCTCAGAGATTTTTTTCTACATTCTTGTAGACTTCGTTGTTGCTCCAAAGTTTCCATCCGACTTCGGTCTGGATTGGGCCCATGATTTTCCGCAGGATTCTCCTTTCCAGGACCTCCAACTTCTCTAGCTTGTACTTGAAGTTCATCGAAAGGCATTTGCTGGCGTACAGGCATTCTGTTTTGATCACAGTGTTGTAGTGCTTTATTTTGGCTATGCATTTCTTGTTGTAGATTTTTCAGAAAGTCCATATGCTCTTTCCATTTTTAAGATCCGCCTACCGCAGCGTTTTCTAGACCATTGTCCTGTATTGTTTTACCGATATTACCCTCTGAATCCGCCCTATCTTCGTTTCAAGGAAATGCAGTCCTTGTTTGTCGTTCATCATGTATATGGTTTTCTCTGTCGAGATCCTGAGTCCCGTCTTGCCGGCGATCTTTTCTAAGAGGTTAACTTGAGTGATCGCTTCCCTTGGGCTTTCAGAGAGTATCGCAGAGTCATCCGCAAAGGCCAGACAGTTGGCTTTAATCCCTCCTGATTTTCTCCCTAAGCAGATCGGGCGTATCCCTTGATTTATAAGCTTTGAGTTCCAAATTCGTACAATCTATTCCAGGATGCAGTAGAATAGGCGGTGAAATTCCGTCTTCCTGACGTACGCATGTCTTGATTTCAAATGATCGAGACAGTTCTCCCATGAACTTCACTTTGGATTTTGTGCCTGATGAAGTCTCTTTGATTATGTTTGCCAACTTGGTTTTGACCCCGAATTCTCGAATGATACCGTCCATGGTTTCTCTATCCACCGAGTTAAAAGCCTGTTTTGAAGATACGGCGATTTTTTTGGAGCTCAGCATTCTATGGCGGATGAATGATTTCAAATTGAGAATCTGCTCTGCGCATGTACGGCCTGTTCGGAACCCTCCTTGGTACTCCCCAAGTTGTTTATCGAGTGTCTCCTCTATTCTACTCAGGAGTATCTTAGAGTGGATTTTATAGGCGACCAGAAGGAGGGAGACGCCTCTATAGTTTTTGACGTTTGTCCCCTTTCTTTTGGAGAGGGTGGATCAACGCTGTTTCCATTGTTCCGATATCTTCTCTGTCTCCCATATTGTCTGAAATATTCGGTGCAAGTCATCTAGGCTTTCCGGTTCAGCCCATTTCAACATTTCTACCGGTATAGAGTCTCCTCCACTAGCCCTGTTGTTTTTTAGACTTTTTAGGACATTCTTCATTTCTTCCCTCGATGGTGGGTATGTCCTCTCCCGGGGCCTCCAGTGGTGGCAGAAGTTCTAGTTTGGAGGTCGGGGTGGGCAGTTTAAGAGATTATCAAAATACCTGGCAAGTATCCCGCAGTTTTGTTGGTTGTTCAATCCGATTTTCCCGTGTTCATTTATGAAGCTCATACTTGGGGATCGGAACCCTCTGAGTTTGTTCTTAAAGGTCTGGTGGAAATCTCTTGTTTCTTGTAAAATTATTTTGGAGGTCTTCCGACTGCGCCTTTTCAAATTATTATTATTATTATTATTATTATTATTTATTTTTTTTTTTTTTTTTTTTTTTTTCAGAGGACGGGCTGATCAACGAGGCAGAGTTCCTGCAATGGGTTGCCCGTATCCAGGCTCTATGCCAGGAGTCTGATGCGTCGGACGACAAGGACGATGTTACCAAGGACCTCATAGCAGCTTTCCGAGTCTTCGATCGAGACTGCAATGGCTACATCACCAAGGTATTGATATATGAGTCCGTCTCATGTCATGTGAAGTAAGCTTTCTGTCTGAATATTTTCGGCTGAAACTTCTCCCGGATAAGGTGTATAATTACACTGAAGAAAATGGAAATTGCAACACCCAGAAGGAGTGGTGCTACATTGCTGCAATTGAACATGCAGGACGAGTGTTCGGTTGTGATTCGATGATTACACTTTCAGGTCCCTCAGACCGCAAGTTTGGACAACAATCAATACAGGATGTGCCCACAGCTGCAATACATTGATGAATTCGGCGAGGCATGGAGTCAATAAGGCCCTGGATCGCTTCCTGAGGAATTGTGGCCCATGCTTGCTGCACTGCTTGGGTTAGTTGTACCAGAGTTATGGGTGGCTGAGGACGGTTTGCCAGTTGTCGACCCATCATGTCCCACACATGCTCAATAGGACTGAGGTCCGGGGATCTGGCGAGCCATTCTAAGGTTGTGATGTCGTGGAGAGCTTCTTTGGAGATGCGTGCAGTGTGAACCCGGTCATTGTCCTGCTGGATCATGCCATTAGCAATGTTCGCCATCATAGGGACAACCACTGGTTTGAGTACCCTATCAACGTACTGTCGAGCAGTCATAGTGCCCTCAACAAGCACTAATTGCGATTTCAATTTTAAAGCCAAGAGCTCCCCAGACCATAATGCTTGGTGTTGGCCCTGTGTGCCTCTCGACAATAAGGTCTGGGCGGCCCCTCTCCCCGGTACGTCGGCGCACACGATTCCGGCGATCACTGCGGGCAAGACAGAAGCGCGATTCATTACTAAAGACGACCCTATGCCATTCGTCGGCCCACGTCGATCGTTCTCGACACCAGGCCAGCCTTACACGTCGCTGTTGTGGGGCAATGGAACACCTTCTGCAGGGACACGGGATCGTAAGCCAGCTGCACGCAGGCGATTACCAACTGTTGGTTGTATAACGTGGGGTGCCACAGCTGCTCGAATTTGCGCTGCTGTTGCATGGGGTTCCATCCGGGCCATCCGAATGATGCGGCGATCCTCTGTCACAGTTGTCTGTCGCGCTGGACCTGTACCAGGTCTACGAGTGTGGGTACCTTCATTTGACCACTGCTGCCATACACGTTGTACCGCAGATGCATGTCGGCCAACACGTGCAGCGACAGTCCTTAGCGATAATCCAGCCTCACACAGCCCAATTATCCGAGCCCTCTCAAACGGCGACAGTTGTTGATAGCGTGCTCTTCTCTGTCGTCGAGGCATGTTTGACGGGGAACACTTCACTGCACAGACTGCAAGTCAACTACGCTACACCAGAGTCCGTATACTGGAGTTGATTCCTCCGCGACCAATCACGTGGGGAAACCTGTAGCAACAATCCAATGGGTCTGAAACTTTGATCGTTTACATACCTACATGGCATCGTTCCAGATCTTGAAAATCAACACAAACGACCAATGCCTTCATGGTGTTGCAATTTCCATTTTCTTCAGTACCAAATATACCTTGTGTTTATTATTTGTCTATATGGTTATACTACAGGAGCGAATTGCGTAAAAAATCGTATTTAAGTAGATGTCACGCGCAACGTTATTCAGACTGCTGCGCTTTACAGCAATTCAGTCGGGGAGTAGGCATGCGAGTGCGTAACACCTGTACAACCAACGGCTCCACTGAGCAAGTAACCATATAGCCTACATAATAGAGTTCAAGTGCGAGAACTCTCGCATAATGGGTTGTGTGCGCCCCATGTGTACAGACTACACGCCCGGCATTAGTGCTATGTGAGCTGTACGCGACACAGTTCTTCTAGGGGCTATCGTCTTGTTTATTTGTTTAAAAGCACTTTATAAACAAATATATGTCCGTTGACTATTCAAGAAATGCAAGATTTTTCCTGTACTATTGAGACGATTTGGAAGATTTTGCTACAAACCACATCTTCTAAGCCCCTTTGGTTTAGGAGCTTGAGGTTTGTGAAAAATACATCTTAGCGTATTGTATAATAAGATTGTGTTGTTCTAACTGTATACGCGCCGATAATATTCATACGTAAATGTAATTCACAAACGGTTATAAAAACAAGCTAACCTTATATAAGGAGATTCAAACTGCGAGTCGTAAAATAACCAACTAAACACACACTGCATTTGTTTGTAGTTAAATAATATTTGTATATAAATTTGGTTGGTTGATTCCTTAGTTTAGGGGCTACGACAACGCGGCCATGTAGCCCCGTGTACTTTGGGTGTGTGTGTAGAAGCTGTGTGATAACCGGTGTTAATTGTGATGACTGTATTAGGGTGTGCGGCTTGTCACGGTGGGTGAGTGGTTAACGTGTCGGTCTACTAATCCCAAGCTTGCAGGTTCGCTCCTGGCCGTGGTAAGTTATTTTTGAAAGGCGGCAAAAATTGACTCGCTTGGCATGTCAAAGAACCCATTTGAATTCAGTAGGCAGTGTTCATAATGGCAAAATTAATCTCCGGAGTTTCCGCCAACACAAAGTTCTCCATTTCTCTACCAGAAAGCGCTATAGTGTTCAAGGAGCTGAGATATCTAACCTCCTTGATTTTCATAGTGCTTCAAGGAACAACGAATGTCGACATGCAAGCTACCCTCTGGGTCGAATAATAAAGCTTGCACCCGGCACCCGAGGCCATACGATATTATTATAAGTGTGTGATATCTGTTTTTTTTTTAATTCACGTAAGGACTGCAGACAGTAATTTCTAGTAGCGTAGTTGCTACTTTTGTTACCAAATGCTACCGTCCACGACACCTAGCTTGCAAACTTGGCTACTAGATGGCATCGCAGTCAGCACCTGGCGGCGAATGTTGGAACTGATAAAGCGTTATCAGTTCTAACCTACAAATTTTGTCTTCATACAAGTGTAGTTAGAGGAAGGTTATTTTTCATGCCATTGATTTCATTGCCACTAATTATTGGTCCACAAATAGCTCTGATTTGAATCCAGTTCACTCGGTAACTTGAGGTACGGTATTGCTTGATTATCATTAATTCTCGACAGTTTATGTTCCTGTCAAAAGGGCGATGGGGTTAATAGGAAACCTCAAATCCATCCAGTAAGGTAATTCATCGATATGAAGCCATAACTTCGGCTAGGACACGACTTAATTGGATGGCATGTTTCGAACGTCAACGTTCATCAAGAATACGTGAGAAAAAATGCATTGTAATGCATCTTATACTTTCGGAAAAATCTTTGATTTCAATTTGTGAAGATGAACGCTTGATGTTCGAAACATTGTCATCCAATTAAGTATCCCATTTTGTGCATAAGTGTGTCATTTTGTAATAATATCTTATTTCTTTCAGGTTAGGGCATGTAAATACTTAGTTTTCCGCCTAATGTAATTGGGCACAATTTGTGTTGACCGACTGGAGAACTTTCTTTAATAATAATAATAATAATTTCGTATGGCCTCGGGTGCCGGGTGCAAGCTTTATTGGACACCCAGAGGGCAGCTTGCATGTCAAATTTCGTCGTTCCTTGGAACGCTATAACTAGGCAACACTGAAAAATGGCTTCTATCACTCCAAAACTACCTCATTTATGTAGAGTACCGTACATGTGTAACTTATTTCTTAACCGTCATTAGCACGGCGGCTTCGGTGGCGTAGTTGGTAGCATGCTGAGCTTCTATGCCCAAGAACACAGGTTCAAATCTGGCCGAAGTCGTCGGATTTTTTAAGAGCATTAAAAAAAACTCAGTATGCCTTCCTTCGGAGGGGGAGTAAAGCCGGCGGTCCCATGTCATAGATTTATGGCATGTTAAAGAACCTTCCACTAATTACACCTGTGTGAAGCTAATTTGTATAGGTTAAGAATGTAAACGACGCTCTTAGGTTCCTACGTGCGTTGCCAAGAGCCAACTGCGATGGCGTCTGGTAGCTAAGTTCTGAACTAGTAGTCGTTGACGGTGGCGTTTGGCAGCAAAAGTAGGAACTATTTGAAAAATTCAGAAGTCTACTGTCCTTACATGAATTAAAAAACAGATAACACACACTAATACAGTCAGCACAATACACACCGGTTATCAGACAGATTCTACACACACCCAAAGTACACGGGGCTATATGACCGCGTTGTCGCAGCCCCTAAACTAAAGAACCAACCAACCAACCTGACATCAGCACAGTTAAATATTTAAAAAAAAAGTGGTGTCTGTTAAGTTGTCGGGTTTCACCATTTCCCTCATAAATGAAACATTTATTAACCTATTCTTGCTGTTTGTTGGAGGTTACGTTGCAAGCTACCAGCTACAATACTGACCTCTTTCAGAACTCTGTTATTAAATTTAGTATTTTTAATTGTGTGATAAATTAACATAACATAAATTTGCATAATCTTTTCGTGGAAATATATATACAGTATATTTCTTTTTACAACCATCCAAACAAGCCTTACGATTTTAGTCAGTTTTGTAAACCCTATCACTCAGAACATGTGAGAAAATAGTACGTTATGCGACAAGCCTGTAATGGCAATAATTAAGACAAGAGTATTCCCATACGAGTATCTGAATTACCATTATAGGCGAGTTGCATACAACTGTTTATGTTCGACGATAATTGTAACTTTATTTAATGTTCGAACATAAATATTCATAAATATCTGTCAAGATTCCATCAGTTTCGTTTACTGAACAGAGCGCATGGGACGCAGAGAATACCTTGTATTTGATCACGGCCTCCTCGAATACCCCACTATGGCACTAGCCACGCAGTGAAATTTAAAATGGGAGGCCATGGAAGTCAACGCAAGTGCGATGCTATCCTTACCTAATTGGTCAAACAGCTGTATCGTAATGAAAATATTGAGCTCTGATTGGTGGAAAACCTGTATCATAATGAAACATGAATTATAATGAGCCTCTTTAAATGCATTTTTTGGCACATAATATTTATATTTCGGCATGGTCGAACATAATATGCATTATAATACACCTTATACTCAAGGAGTTAAAAGGAAAACGAATTTGAAAAATGCATTGTTTTGAAAATGAACGACAAAGTTATCTGACTCCTTAAATAGCCTGTGCAATTCCTGGCTTTTGAAATCATCACTCCTAAACTAATGCAGATAGTTAATAAAATTCTTTCACAAAAATAAACTACAAGAATGGGGGTTTATTTGAGGGAAAAAAAGACAATTTTTCAAGGTGTAGCAATTTTGACCAGGGTTACCAATCCCAGCATCTGATGTTCACATTGTTGTTGTTTCTTGCTAGGATGAGTTGAAGACGGCCATGGACATGATAGGCGAGACAGTAACGGACAGTGACCTGAACGAGATGCTTTCCATGGCAGACGTCGACCGAGACGGCAGAATAAATTATGAAGGTATGATCAGTACTGTAGTCGTAGAGTAAATAGTAGAGGGGTGTTTTGATTTTTATAGCCACACATAAATTATCTGCAACATCTTTGGACTATGTTGAGCCTATTTTCTTTTCCATTCGCCTTGGAATTCTTCCTTTTTATTAACAGTATAATTCTGAAAATCTCTCTCTATTGCTTCATCTTTTATATTATTTACCCCGCAGCGTAGCCGTGCTCGTTAAATCGTGCAACACGGCCACGAGGGCAGCTGCAGTAAGTCCGGAGATCGCAGGTTCGAATCCCAGCGCTGACAGCGGCTATCTTGAGTATGGTTTTTCCACATTCCCACCTGACAAATGCCGGGATAGTGCCTTGCTTGAAGTCCCGGGGCACCTACCTCATCCCTGTCCTGATTACAGTTACACACACTACTACAGTCATCACAATAAAAGAAAAATGTTATCAGACACACACCCAACTACACGGGACTGATGACCAAGATATCCCAAACCCCTCAAATGAATAAACTACTTTATATTGTTTGTTTCCTGGAGGAAAGGCTCGTGAAATCTCTCGCCCACTCGTCGCCACACTCGAATGCTCCTATTGTATCATTGCATAACAATGGAGACCTCATCCAGGAGCGCCACCAACAGCAAGGAGGTTAACGCGCATGTTTTAGGGTGGGATAATGGGTGGCGCTACAGAACAGGAGAACAAGTGTTTAACAAGAAGTTCCGTGAAGAACTATTCAGCCTACTTTTCATGCCAATGATTATTCTACAGAATATGAACCTATCTAGAATAATGACGAAATTAACTTGGTAATATCGAAATATCTAATTAGTTCAAAATATACCTGGTATAATGCAGCCTAATAGAGCACTACAGTTGGCAGCCCTGGTGACTGAATATATTCTTAGTTCCATCTCTTAAGGTACAGAATACAAAATTTGGTTGAAGTCCAATGGACGTTACTTGCAGTTAGACATTGGATCTATCAGCACGCGTAAAAGCATGTTGCCAACAATGTCATGCGTGTGCTGGTCAGAAATAATCTGAAATATTATGATATCTTGTTGTGCCAATTTTGGATGAAATACATTTGTTAGTAAAGAAGTTAAATGTATTTTAAAATTGGACATATCAGCAGGCATAGAATCATGTTGGCAGCTCTGCCTTGTATTAATTACTCCAAATTAATCTAGGATGTCAGGTGCTATACGTGTGCAAAGTGTAGAGCTGTTGGCTTGCATACTTTCTGATATATTGATATTAGGGTAAAAAATATACAGCGCATTTATTAACAGTCGGCAGCCCTGGTGGCCTTAAGAATGCGCTCAGTCATATCTGTTTATGTACAGATATTACATACAAAATTTGGTTGAAATCCAATTGATAGTGTAGAAGTTATATGCATTTAAACATTGGACCAATCAGAAGGCTTAACATTATTTTGGCAACACTGTCATGGTTGGACTCCTGGAAATTAAACTGAAATAGTCTTATCTACATGTGTGCCAATTTTGGAATAGCTCCCATACAAACCTTGCAAGATATCCAACATGGAGCTCAAATTTCTAGTGCGTTTTTTCGGCAGTTGGTAGCACTGACATAATTTTCAAATATGGACGTGAGATATTCCGGTGCACATCTTTACTCATACTAAATTTGGTTTTGATTGCTGCAGCCGTTTAGGAGTTGATAGGGGGGGACACACACACAGCCAGACAGACAGACAGACACACACACATTTTCCCGGATCGATCTCATAAGTCTACTTTTTCCTCATTTTTGCAAAATGTGGAAAGTAGGCTAAAAAATTGTAAGTAATGAAATTGGCCAAAATAACTGTAGTTATGGTATCTGGAGATGATATAGTAATAGATGTTCACTCGTCCGCTGCCGTAGACCCACCAAGCCGCCCAGGAACACGACTTATATAGCTGAAATTGCTACTCTGCCGTCCATCTTTGTGAATGTTTGTGAAGGAGTCCATAATGCCAACCCCACGGATTCGGAACCAATGGTTTTGACTAGACGAATATTTTCGTCCAGACCAATGGAGGATTGATAGCGTTAGCTAATAGATAACACCCCTGGTTTTTGTCACGCACAGAGGGGGAAGTCACGCATCAATAATCTTTATCCAGGCCAATAGTTTTGCCTTTTATTTCATTTTTCATGTTGGCAATGTGTCACGTGGGTATGATGTAGTGTACGGTGTGATTTTAAAATGGCTGACCATATTCAAATGAACACGACCAATAATGCTTTATTCACCGTACGTGAAAAGTAATTATTTCCGGTGCAGCAGTGGCAATTGAGAATGTGAAACGACTCCCAACATCTCCGAGAAAGGTTTGTCAATCATAAATACTATATTTTCAGTAATATACCTTGTTGAAAGTTACCAAGGCTTGGTCTCCTGTTCTGTAGTTTTAATGGATAATGGTTGGTCGACGTACGCCTGTAATTCCTATCCACGGTAACATGACTGGTCTTACTTGGACTTGTTGTTACAGGATTCGCTGCCACAGTGAGCGAGGGCTTTACACTAATGGACGATAGCGGCTTTGGTGGCGTAGTTGGTAGCATGCTGAACTGCTGTGCCCAAGATCGCGGGTTCAAACCCAGCCGAAGTCGTCGGTTTTTTTAAGAGCGTTATAATCCTTCAGTATGCCATCCTTCAGAGGGGAAGTATAGCCGGGGGTCCTATGTCATAGATTTAAAGATCCTTCCACAAACTAAACTTGTGTGAAGCTAAATTTCTAGGTTAGATTTTGTTGTAACGCTCTATCAAAGTATATCTGGTAGTGAAAGTTGGAACTACCGTACTTGAAATTGAACGGAACTTGTAGCTCACCCTATGGGTATTCGCATGAAGCAGCTACAGCCTCTGGCGAGCCAAACATGTCCTTGGACACTCCCAGCACTTAAAGCCATACTGTATGCTAAATAATAAAATAATTAATGGACAATAATGTTCGTGCCTATCAAGCTAGGGTGGTCAATCAGTTCCTTCAGATGCATGTCATACAGAGAATGGAGTGGCCTACATATTCTGTGGACATGAACTGTATGGAACATGCTTGGAAGGAGCTCAAGAGGGCAATTTCGCACAGTCCCAGTCTCCCAACAAACATTCAGCAACTGATTGAAGCTGCTGTCCAAGAGTGGGATAATCTGCCCAAATCAGGTTGGATTCGTTGGTGCTCTATGCCTCGTCATCTGCCAGCATGCCTTAGGGCAGGCGTGTCCAACCTTTTTTGGAAAAGGGCCACTGTCGTTAGGGTGAATTGGTTTGCGAGCCACATGATTCGACTTTTTCTACCGTATTAAATACGATCTAAATTCTTAGATAAACCAATTAATTTAAAAAGTAACTAATTAATTTTGCCATTATGAACACGGCCTACTGAGTTCAAATGGGTTCCTTAACATGCCAACAACGTACTGTATGACATCCATGTCGTCATTTCTGTCGCCTTTCAAAAATCACTTACCTCGGCCAGGAGCAAACCTGCAAGCTTGGGGTTAGTAGTCCGACACGTTGACGACTCACCCATTGATATGTTATTTTTATTAAAATATTAATCATATATTAGTTAAGTTAGTTTTAAAATTAAATATATATAAATGTTATATACAAATAATTGAATTAATATTTTACCTGTCAATGCGACACCTGGCACTGCTTCTCACGAACAAGGCATCCAATATCTGGTTTGATTGATGTTGTAGCAACTCGAAGCGAGCTCTCCAGATGACCGTCGGTGATACGCGTTCTGCACTTCACATATTTCATCCTGGAGAACACTTGTTCGGATTTGTATGTGCTACCAAAAAGTAATGCGAAACGAAGTGCATGTCTATTAACGCAAGGATATTTTTCTCTGGGGAAGTAGGCGAGATAGAATTAACTGTAGTAAGAGGACAATGTTAAACTTATTCTTTAGGTCTGACACACATTGAAAATCAACGCACTCCATTTGCAGATCCTCGGAAACCTCGTCTATGTTAATGGAGAAAGGGGAAGAAAACATGTTGAAACTTATAACATTCTCCATGAAGACTTGAAATCTAATGCGGAATTCGGTTCTTAATTCTGATATAATTTCTGCGTACTTTTGAGAATTTTGATTATCACAGTTTTGTAGGGCTGGGAATGTACAAAGTTGTTGTTTTTTATTAGTGATTCCCAAAGTCGCAATTTTGTTTCAAAGGCCTCCACGTGATCAAACATCATAGTTATCAATTGGTTCTTACCTTGGAGACGTAAATTAAGTTAGTTCAGTTGTTTTATATCTACCAGAGAGGCATAATCATCCATTTTGTGTCTTTAAATTCAACAATAGGTTTGTCCTTTTCCTCCATAAATGTTTGTATTTCGTTTTTCAGATCAATACTCACTCCAACATTTTTCCACGGCTCAAGTCGTCTTATTTCAGTATAATAAACAATATCTTCAACTTCAGAATCCAAATTTTGTAAGAAATTTTGAAATTCTCTATGTCGCAAACCATGTGAACGAGTGAAATTCACTACTTTTACAACGACTTTCAAAACACTACCACATCTAAATTTAGGGATTTAGCACAAAGGTTTTCTTGGTGTATTAAGCAGTGATATTGCATGACAGAAATGTTTCCTACTTGAGCTGCTGCTGCTTGCAGTGATTTAACTAACCCTTCTCGATTTCTTGCAAATGCAGGAGCTTCGTCTGTTTTAACACCAGAGAGATTAGTATATTTCAAGCCAAGTCAGTTCAAGGTTTCAGTGACACTCCCAATTAAACCATTGGCTTTAGTTGTGCCATCTGTAATACCGAAATATTTATCAACTCCCCTTAAGAAAATTGCTAACTGGGCAGTATCGCTAGCATCACTAATCTCATTAAGTGCCAGAGAATAGAACTGGGAATTTGTGCCTCGGTATTTTCAAGTTCTGTCTATATTGGACGCTAATTCATCAATACCGCAAGCTACAGTCTGTCGCGACAAGCTCATTTATGCAAACTGCACTTTTTTATGTCAGGACAAAGAATATCAGCAACACTCTCAATGCATTCTTACAAACTCGCCATCTGAAAATGGTTTACATTTTTTTGCAATTCTCTTATAAATTAACTATTGTCCCGAAAGGTTAATTTTAAGTTCGGATTCCTTGTCTTCGCGAAATTGACCGTCAAATTTATCATATGAAGACGCATGTTTGATGACGTAATGTCGATTTATGTTATACTCCTTAAACACTGAAACTGTATCACTGCAAATTAACCCTTTGTTAGGCGCGCGGGCTACAGGTGTAGCCCAGCCATTTTGTTTTCGTCCCCACTCCTGGGGTCACCTTTCTTTGTCACTCTGTTCTCGGGATTTAGTGTGCGCTGGCACTGCTTTCTGAACGTTTCTTTCCGCTATTTCGCTTCAAAGTTGGTTGGGCTACACCCATGTTATGGCCAGCAGTGATAAATCTCGTATTGATAAATGGTCGGATGAGGACAGTGAAGAAGAATCGGAGGAGGATATTGATAGTGATGAAGTGGAGGAGGATCACGTGACAGAGGAGATCCATAACTCTGACACTGAGGAAATTATAGATGGTGAAGCAAGTGGGATGGAGGATTCTGATGTGCCTTCCAAAGAAGAGGAACACGTGCCAGGCAACATGTATTACTATGGAAAAGATAGGTTTAGGTGGCAAAGGGATATTCCGGCCCCAATGTTAGTACTCGAGCACACAATATTGTTATGCACTTTGTTCCTCTGTGGACGTGGGAAAGACAGGTCAACAAGAAAGAGTTGCGTGCGCTGCAGAAGAAAGGTGTGCCCTCAACATTCAGCGCTGATGTGCCGAGATTGCTTCGATGAGTGACTGTTCAGAATTAGAAAATGAAAAGATTCTGTCAGATTTGATGCCAGTGAATTTTGCATACAAGAGACGCGTCAAAGGATTCATTAGGCATGAGGAAACTGCACTAATATTTTGTTTCAGTTTTATTGTAAAATTTAATTTTGTGTTAACAATTTACTATTTTTAAAGAATTTATTTAATTTTTAACTATTTTCTTTATTTTGACAATGAAAATACCATAAAAATATTGTTTTATTGGTTAGAATGTTGAGTGGTCTACTTCCGTTATGCGAACATTTTGGCAAGAAAGCCCGTTTTTCGTATTATTGTTGTCTGTGTGATGATGGGTTGTTTGTAAATCCATAAATTTTCATTGATATTAATTTTAATAAATGTGTCCACGAAATATATATGTTTGGTGAAAATATGCATTCATAATAATAAAACCCGGAGCCTTAAACTTGGACTAAATTTGAATCACGTAAAATTGAAAATACATCACTTTGGTTTATTTACCTTAAATAATTTTTAATGGGTTAAAATTTATAAATTTTAGAATAGCAATGCACAGAATAGTCCAAAGATCAATATAGTTATCTTTTCAAAATTTTAAGCTTAAGGGTAAAATAAATACCGTTGAAATATATTGTGGGCTACAAGGGTAGCCCACGCGCCTATCCGTGTAGCTAAACATGGCGCGCCTGATGGAGGGTTAAACACACTGCATTCTTGTTTACTTCAGTAAAAGAGTACTGATTAGTCCACTTTATCTACCTTCATCTGAAACTTTTCTTTTCGTGCCGCTACACTTAGAAACCATGATTATCACTTATAAAGAATCACAGAATTAATTATATTTTTCAAACCTCTCACTAACAGTGACACTACAATGTGAGCGAACAACTGCAAACTGGAAACTAACTTGAAAGTTCTACAATGTTACGGTAATAAAATATACGGCGCGCACTCACCTTTGAAAGTACTGTAGGCTACTAGTAACGTTACCCCGCGGTCAACAATGCATGGGGACTTCAAAACTATGCGCGATAGGAAGGATCATAAATAAAAATCTAGGTATTTCTTTGAAACAGATGTGATTTTCCCATGTTTTGAGTAAGAGGATGACTGATGAACTTTCGCAAACACATGTGTTGGAAACGGAAAAAGTCTTGCTCTTTCAAGTTTATCACATTTCAAATAGAAATACTTGTTTAATAAATAATATTATAACTTACATATATCACTGCGGGCCGCGGGTCGGACACATCTGCCTTAGGGCTTGTGGTGGCCATACACGGTATTGACATGCCCCAACATGAGAAAGGACGTTTGTGTGCTCAGTCCCACTTTTGTTATTCGTTGTGTGTTTTTGTCTCTTTTGTGGAGCAGATTGTGGGTTGTTTTTCTTTGCATGTATCCTATATTGTGTATAATGTAAAAATAGCAAAATAAACAAGTCACTAAATCGCAATATGCAAAACTTTCTTTGATGTGTGTATTTTATTGTCTATATGCTTTTCAGGTGGTGGTTTGGTTCCTCAGTTTAGGGGCTGTGACAATGCGGTCATGTAGCCCCGTGCACTATGGGTGTGTGTAGAATCTGTCTGATAACCGGTGTTAATTGTGATGGCTGTATTAGTGTGAATTATCTGTAATGACTGCAGACAATAAATTTCAAGTAGTTCCTACTTTTGCTACCAAATGCCACCGTCAACGACACCTAGCTGTGAACTTTGCTACGAGATGCCACCGCAACCGGCACCTGGCGGCGAACGTTGGAACACAATAGAGCATTAATCAAATCTAACCTACAAATTTAGCTTCACACAATTGTAGTTAATTGGATGGTTCCTCAGTTTAGTGCTTGCGGCAATGCGGTCATGTAGCCCCGTGTACTTTGGATGTGTGTAGAATCTGTCTGATAACCGGTGTTAATTGTGATGGCTGTATTAGTGTGCGATATCTGTTTTTAATTAGAGCCTCCGTGGCTTAGGCGGCAGCACGCCGACCTCTCACCGCTGGGTCCGTGGTTCAAATCCCGGTCACTCCATGCGAGTTCTGTGCTGGACGAAATGGAGGCAGACAGGTTTTTCTCCTGGTACTCCGGTTTTCCCTGTCAACATTTCATTCCAGCAACACACTCCACTATCATTTCATTTGTAATTCATTTAATCATTGCCTCAGAGGAGTACGACAGGCTTCGGCAACCGGCAAAGTTCATATCCTCGCCGCTGCATGGGGCCTTCATTCATTCCATCCCTGGCCCGGTCGGTTGACTGGAAACAGGCTGTGGATTTTCATCTGTTTTTAATTCAAGTAAGGACTGCAGACATTCATTTTACAAGTAGTTCCTACTTTTGCTACCAAATGCCACCATCAACGACAACTATATAGTTCTGAACTTGGTTACTAGATGCCACCAGTCGGCTCCTGGTGATGAACGTTGGAATCTAAGAGCGTTAGTCAAATCTAACCTATAATTTAGCTTCACTCAAGTGTAGTTAGTGGAAGGTTCTTTTACATGCCATAAATCTATGACATGAGCCCGACGGATTTACATCCCCTCCAAAGGAAGGCATACTGAAGGATTTTTAACGCTCTTAAAAGATCCGACGACTTTAACCGGGTTTGAACCCACGATCTTGGGCATAGAAGCTCAGCATGCTACCAACTACGTCACCGAAGTCGCCGCTTTTGATGTGGAAATATCACTTTTTATACCTAGGTATTCACGTTGCTGGAGATTTCGTAATTAAAAATTATGGTATTAGTGATTAATAAAATTAATCCTGGAAGAATGTCCTTGTGTCCACGGATTGTGCTGAAATATGCTAAATTTTGCATTTTTAAATGCTATAAATCACAGACTGTACGTATGATGCATGAATAAAAAGAGACCAAACTGCTCAATTCTACATATTGTTCTGTCTGTTCTGATTTCAGAGTTTGCCAGGCTGTTGTTGTAGAGGCAGCACACACAGCCCATGGATCCTAGTTGTCATGTCATCCTGTGTTCAGAGCATTCATTTCTTGTTAGACTTGTATATTTTTATTGCACTATTGTAAATATATTGTATTTTCCTACGTTGTTGTGAGTATGATCCGAGCCCAGTTAATAACATGCCTTGCCTTTTGTTATATAATATAATTGACTTTTGTACAAAATGAATGAATATTGGTAGTACAATGTACAGTGAGTGAGAAATAAAACAAGTCTCTTGCTAAGGGAAAACTATCTTTATTTACCAACAATACAGTATCATCATATCTGAAAATTAATAATATATCCTTTAATTATAGTAGCCTATCAGTTTTGGCCACATTGTGACCTTCCTCAGCAGCAATATACAGTATAATACAACCTGTGGCAATAAAGTTCGGTGAATAGTCCTGTACTATCAACATAGATGAACAATGCACGACAGTGACCACACTGTCCTTCGAAATAGTCCCCTCCCGTAACTATGCGATGCTGAGATCGGCGATACATGTCCTGGAAACTTTGCAAGAAGGCGTCCTTTGGGATGGTGTTCAAAAGCCTCATCACGCTGCGTTCGGTGAATAAAGTCAGAACGATCGACCTGCCAACATTGGCGACACACAACGCAGCGTGTAAGACCTGTTTGACACAGTGCGTATTTAGAAGGATGAATTTATGCATCCTACCATGCACTCCAGTTCAGTGGGTGGCAGTGAGAAGGGTGAATGTTCTGAGGAATGGAATGCTTCTCAAAACCATCATCACGGGCGATGAGACCTTGTGTCTGAGGTACGACCCCGAAATCAAGCGTCAAAGTATGGAATGGCAGGGTCCAGGTCCAGGGTCACCGAAAAGCTCTGAAGGGCCAGAGGTTTTCGGACATTTCGGACATCCAACGTAATGTGACGACCCAACTGAAGGCTATCCGTAAAGAGTTTCCAGGACTTGTACAGACATTCTCAAAAGTGCATAACCATCCACGGGGATTACTTCGAAGGAGAGTAACTGCTGTTTCAGGTAAGCCAACAAACCGTTCATAATATAGACCTATTCATCAAACTTTTCGGTCAGAGGTTGTATAAGTCAAGTTGCAAGTCTTAATTCAAAAACATTTTCTAACATAGGTTATGGAAGGAAGGGTTGAGGACAAAATATAAAAGGATCACTGAACTCTGTAACAATGAAACTCAGAAAGAATATGAATTTGACAGTATCGAAAGATACATGACTCACAAGACAATGCAGTGCTTCAAGAGGACCTGAACCTGGTCTATAAGTGGGCGATTGTAAATAAAATGAAAATAAACACAAGAAAATGTAGTCTCTTAAAAATAGGGAAAGTGCGAAGGCAGGATTTTCAATATAACATTGGCTCGGAAATACTTGTAGAAGAAGATTCTTGCAAATATTTGGGCGTTCACGTAAGGAATGATATGAAATGGAGTAGTCATGTAGGATTTGTAGTTTCAAAAGCTTACAAATCCCTGCACTTTGTAATGAGGGTATTAAAAGGAAGTAGTACCTCTGCTAAAGAATTAGGCTATTTGTCACTTGTAAGACCTATTCTGGAATATGCCTCGGCGGTTTGGGATCCATATCAAGTAGGTCTCATCAATGAGTTGGAAATGGTACAAAGAAAGGCCGCTAGATTTGTGCTCAGTGACTTTAATCCCAGGAGCAGTGTGAGCCGTATGTTAAAGAAACTTGGGTGGGAATCACTGGAGGCTAGGAGGATGAAATCTAGACTCTGCGCTATGTACAACACGTATACAAATCAATCAGCATGGGGTGAGCTTAGCAAACGATTGGGAAAGCCCACTTACATGGGTAGGAGCGATCATCCTTTCAAAGTTAAGGGCCGACCACAGCGAACAAATTATGGTAAATATTCTTTTGTAAACCGTGCCATTGATAACTGGAACTCTCTACTTGCCGCAGTCTTAGAGCCTTTTCCCAAACATATAGGTGTGTTTAAGAAAAGACTGACTATTTGTGTAAATACTCCAGTTTAATTGTTGTATAATTGTTATTGAATTGTTATGTATAATTATTTATTTGTTATGTATATCCAATTTGCCACCGGGGGACACACCCCCCATTGCAAATTAATGAATGAATGAACTTAAGCCTTGAGATTAATGAATCAAATATTACAGTAGTTAATAAATTGGCTAAACACGATCTTGATGGTAACTGTCTTAAAGCAGACGATTCAAATCTCTCAATCCAACTCTTGGAATCAATTGCAATTGGCGCTGGACCTTCATAGAGTTCAAATAACGAAAATGAGCCCAAGGAAACTTTGATTCATGCCTATGACAATTTTGATAAAATGAGGTTAAGTGACATTGGAGATTTCACAAACATTTCGTGATATAGTTGTAATGCAAGGCTATTAGCAATTACAAAATAAAGATTCTACTTTTCCTGCGGATGAATCAGGGCGTTCTATGGTTTGAAAAAACTTTGAAAAATGGTGAAAAGGTTTAACAGATCAAGGATGGGTTTTTCTCCGTCCAAAATAGCGAATGTTTTCGCTCTATTCAATATTTGGCTAAATTTGATCCTGTTATGAGGGCCCATTTTCAATCAGTGTGCAATAACGCTCGACATTTTATCATATCTTTCGCCTAGAATACAGAATGAAATTATAAACCTTTTAGGGGATCACGTTCGTAGCAATATTATTACTTCCTGCAAGCGTGCTAACTACTTCAGTATTATATTTTATAGCACTCCTGACACGTCACACGACGAACAAATGTCACAGGTAATAAGATTTGTGGAAGGAAAGCAAAGTTCAGTTGAAATCAAGGAATGTTTTACAGAATTTATTTCAATCAAAGACAAAACTGCCAATGGAATTGCTGAGGTAATAAAAAAGAAACTGGAGGAAGATGGCTTGAACTTTGCAGACTGTAGAGGTCAGTCCTACGACAATCAGGCAACAATGGCTGGAATTCACAATGGTGTCCAACATTGTTTAAAAGAATTGAACCATCAAGCCGTGTTTGTACCCTGTGACAACCACTCACACAATTTGGTTGGCGTTCATGCTGCTCATGTCAACGTTTGTGCAGTGACGTTTTTTGGAACCGTTCAACGAGTGTATACATTTTTCTCTAGTTCGACTCACAGGTGGTGTGTCTACAAGGAACATGTCAGCTTATTGGGCCACTCAGATACAAGATGGAGTTTTAAAGCAGAAGCCGTGAAAGCCTTATCATCTCAGTTAGATGGAGTGCTTCATGCTCTAGAAAAATTGAGAAACACTGCAACTGAAACAGTTGATACCAGACAGAGTGCAGCGCTGTCAATTAATGCAATAGAAAGATTTGACTATGTAACTCTTGCTATTTTTCTAGGCTGAGATACTTCCCAAAAATTGACCGAACACAGAAAACTTTGCAAATCAAAGGCATTTCATTCGCTTATGTAATAACTTGTCTACAAGCTCTCCAAGATCAGCTTAATGCGTGGAGAGAAACCCTTCCAGCTGAGGTTATATCAAAAGCTACTAAGAAGTGTGAGGAATGGGGAGAACCCACGGAACGAAGACAAAGAGTGAAGCGGAAAATGCCAAGGGAAGCCACTGATGATGTTGGACTTTCCTGGAAAGATGAAGTAAAGCGGAGCACAATAGAGATCTTGGATAAACTTATTCGTGAGTTAAGTGAACAGTTCGCCAATATCACGGAACTGGATGAACGTTTTGGCTTCCTCTGTAATTTTGATGAATACATTCATAATGAAACCCCAAATGAAAAAGTTTTGAACACTTTAAAGAGGAAATGTTTTGAACTTGTAGAGAAGTACCCTAAAGATTTGAACGGAGAAGAACTCTTTGAAGATATTAAAGATGTCATAGTTTTATTACGAAGATCAAAGAGAAATAATGAAAAGATAGACTTGAAGAAACCCAAAGATATTTTGTTATATATTTATCTTGTTTGGGGTTAGAGGCATACAGTAACTTGATTATCGCTTTCAAACTACTTTTAACGATTCCAGTGTCTGTGGCATCTTGTGAACGATCTTTTAGTCAAGCTGAAGCTTATTAAAAATTATTTAAGATCCACAATGAGGCAAGAAAGACTAAGTAATTTAGCAATTATATCAATTGAACGTGATGTGGCTGCTACTAAAGACTTCAACTCTATTATAAATAAGTTTTCATCCATCAAGGCTAGGAAGGCACATTTTTAAATTTTTGTTATGACTCGGAAACTTCTTTCCTCTTTCTTCTTCTTCTGCTTCTACGGCCTCATTGGACCACTTAAGTCAATCATTTCTTGGTCTTCTCCTTCAGTACATTTTCTTTCAGAGTTGCCCAGTAGCTTTTCATTTGCTCTGATCTTCTCAGGCGTTCCTCATCTGTAAATACCCTTCTCACTGTATGATGTTTGTCTAATTTTGCTTGAAATCTTATTTTTATATCTTTCAGGTTTTTTAATTATTATTTTTTTTAGTATTTTTCAAACAAACTAACCTTTTAATACAGTTTTATTTTATTTATATTTTTCTCTTTATAATGTGTTTAAGTGACATACTACTTATTAAAAATAAATATTTATGAACATTTAACTGTGTTTAAATGAAACTCATTGATCCTTGAACCTTTTAGTGGTAGGGGGCGACTACCATCTAGTTAGCCCCGGGCGCCAAGTAGCCTTGGTACGCCACTGTGTGCAGCTATGACTAAGGAGTTTTGTTTCTTGTATTCATTCATGCAGAAGCCAGAGCCAGGGCTTCCCTTGGGTTTGGTAATGTTTGTATAAATATTTCAATTAAAAATTTGTATATCTTTTGGTACCTTTTTGACTAATTACTATAGCACATTATTAACCAAACTTTTGCACCTAAAATTCCTAGCTCTAGTTATCGTACAACTTTTCAGTCTGCCAACACGATTACGATCCCAATTGGGAAATAAATACTATCCTGAAAAAAGTCACATGCGATCAAACGTTATTGCAGAGATTACAAATTGAGGGGGATTAAAAGGTTGACATGTTTCGGTCATCAAACGAGCATCATCAGATTAGAATAGATCAAATCAACAAGACAAAATCTATTTTATTATCCTTTTAATCTCCCTCTTCTCGTTATCTATGCAATAACTTTCAATCACATGTAATTCTTTTTAGGTTGTATCACATTTCCAAATAATTGGGATTGTACTTGTGTTGGCCGACTGAAAAGCATTCCATAATAGATTACTAGGCATCACTGGAAAATGCCTTCAAGGCTTTCTATATGGAATTTGTATGTTAAGCTGCATTATTATGGTAGTTGTAGTAGCATATGTACCATACCTGTATTTACTGAGGTCTAGGATTGGAGTAGGTACCTTGAGACTTGGAATAAGGTAACATGAGAGACCTGGGGCAGGATAGCTGCAGTCATTGCTGGGTGGATCTCCAAACGTGTACGGTAGCTCCTCGTTAACGTTCAAGCTTGACCCACTTGAGTATGCTGGAAGTTAGTTCATTTTAAAGCTCCAAGAAACCTGCATAGTAACTGATAATCAAAACAGACCAAAGTTATTCTGAACAATGTCAACAGAATTATTTATATATATAATATAAAAGAAATACAGAATGGCATGTGCAATGAGTATTGCAAATGACATCTGTTTACAGATATATCTATATAAAAAGGCTATAATATTAATCATGTTGGTTAATGGAAAAGTATCTACCGGTATATTGAAACTCAGCAATTTTTCTAGGTTTGTGCCGTCTTGTGTGGGGTTTCGCCTAGGACACCAAGCTGGCTCATCAGCGGGCTCTTGGTGTCCCCGCCCGGATTCACACAAGACACGGCACAAACTTAGAAAAATTGCTGAGTTTTAATTCACTGGTCGTGAAAGCCAATATACCATCTATCTATATTGATTTACAAATTATGCAAGAACAATTCAATATTAAAAAACAAGTATTGGTTTTAATATCAATTGCAATTTCAATTACAGATCTGTTCATTGAACACACAATTTTCCACCATTTTAAAATATATTTCAAGATGGCTGTTCAAGAAAGGGAATTCTCTTGTCAGATTGTTGTTATAACGCGCAATAACACTTCCCACTCGATTTATGGATTCATCTAAGATGTTGGCAACTCTGCTTTAACCTTTAACTGTTTTATTTTGAAGGGAGAGTCACTCGCTGCTCTGTGACCGAAAGTAACAGCTAGAGACAATAATAAAAATTTGAGATTATGGTCATTTTTGTTGGTGCAATATACTGTTACTAGGGAAGTGTAGCTATTTCTCACCATTTATTTCTAAATGTTCTTTTATAATATAATTAATTTGTTATTTCCTTCCATCATTTAGTGCTGTGTACAGTAAAATCAGGTTGTTCTTGGATAACGGGGAAAGGCAAAGACATTTCTTCACGTTAAGTTGCAGTTCTTAATGTTCTGCTGGATAAAGGAAGATTTAGCAAAAACAAGTGCTTGAGTTTAATAATTTGAACAGATCTGTAGTACAGTAATAACAAATCCGTAAAATCAACATTAAAGTTTTATTAAGTTTAATAAGTCATTGAACAGGTTTCGACCCCAAGACGATGAGGTCATCTTCAGCAAATTAAGAAAAGAAATGGAGAAAAACTATCCTAAAGAATGCCGTACCGTATTCGAAAAATTTAACAAAAATTATCCTTAAAATTTTGAAAAAATCATTATTTTAAGAAAGACAAAAGAGGAAAATTATTTAAGAGAAATCAGAACCAAACCAAATAATTCTTTAAAATAATTCTAAATAGAATTATTAAACAAAAAGAAATAGAAATAGATATGTTCACAAAATGCAATTAATAAAATATTTTGCAAATATTGTAAATATTTTTACGTTCATCATTATTAATTGTATTACATCTTCAAAGCATCTTAAAGAATGCTCACTTGCTTATACTCTCATTTTCTCCAAATATATTGTAACACTTTTTCCTTTATTCATTATAATGTGTCTAAAGCATCGCTTGGAATACACGTCAATTGCATATTTGTATTTTCTACATGTATAATTTAGCCTTCGTGTAGTTAGTCCATCATCTGTGTAATGAACTACAAGTACTATTCCCCACGACTGAGCTCTGCTCTTGGTAATCCTTTTCTAGATAAATTAATAAATAAAGATATGGAAAATTGTTTATATATAAAGGATTTAATGAACAAGTACAGTAACTTTGTTTCAAGTGGTGGTCGGCCGATTAACAGCGAGATCGCTTCGCGGTTAACAGCACGCTGCTTGCCGGCTGAGTGGAATATTCACAGACCTTAAATTCAAGTAAACTCACTGTTCGCCTATAACACGAAGACGAACACAAACACGCTGTCTCACAATGTATTAAGTCCCTTCAACTGTCTAATAAGCATATGCAGTACGTGGAGCTGTGCGGACAGAACCGGTTAGAAGCAGAATTGCTCGCTGCTAGGTGGCCTCTGCTGTGAGAGGCTTGCTGGCCGCCACCACTTGAAACAAAGGCACTGTAGAAATTTAAGAACAAGAAAAAAACGATCAAAAATGAAGAAATGTTAAAGAACAACAAACAATTTTGTAATAATCAAACTTTAATATGGATTTGACGGATTTTCTTATTACTAATTAAAATAATACAATCAATACGGATATATACTGCTCAAAAAAATTAAAGCACCACTTTTTTCAAAGGCCACCAAATTTGGAAAGTTGACTGCACAAGGTCGAAATCTCAGTATGACGTTTGCCCCGACGCCTACCAAGCACATGCTTCAGCACAACTCCCCAACTTGTGTAGTTTCGGGATAGCGCCCCCAAAACCAGCCCATTTTTGAAAACCGTAAATTGAAGTTTGCGAAAAACGCTGTAGGACTTGTCGCAGGTTGCCAAAGCAGTCGAAAATGAATGAGTCTTGCTCTTAAGGTTCCACGAACACGTTGAAATCGTTACATTTGACGTTTGGGCATTTTCAACCCCCTTCATCATCCCCTAAACATGGACTACCATTGGGGGCGTCTGAGAAGGTACCGGGTGTGTTTAACCACCTGAAAACCTGTACACCGTCCTCAGTTGCTGATTGCAGTAAGTTCTTAAGGCCTCCGGCAATGTCCACACCCCCTAACACCCTCAACTGGCATTGGTCCAAACCACCCCTTCTCGATTCACCCCTAAGGAAGGTCTTAATCGAGATGTTTATCAGTGCTGCTAATGGGGAGGTCTTCCCCTAACGTTTCAAAAAAGGAACTGTGCCTTTGTCACCACCCCTTCCCCTGCAACCCCCGTTTGTATGATTTTTCGAATCAGGCCCTTTTTAAGGGCTGAAACGACGTCTTAATCGCTGAAAGGGCTGTAAAGGTCCTTAGAAGTAGTGGTGACACGAAATCAACCCCTTCCGATCGATGATTGACATTCCGTCCCCCAAATTCGAAATTTTTGCACCCCCAACCCTCCCTATCTGGACGCGTAATGCGTCATGGCAGAGTTTTCAGAGTTGGATGAAAATGAAGCTTATGGCCTGCAATGGAGCCCAAAACAGCAGGCTGGATAGAAATTCATCGGTAGGTTGGGAAACGGGACCAAAATTTTTCAAAAAAGTGTACAGCCTACAGTAAGTACGCCCATGCATAGGCAACCCACATCACGTCCGTGCGTGTGGGTTGCCTATGATCGGCAATAGGTTACAAAGTTTGGCAATGGGAGAAAAATGACGTGATGTGGGTTGCCTATGCATTGGTGTACTTACTAGAGGCTGTTAACTTTTTTGAAAACTTTTTGGTCCCGTTTCCCACCCTACCGATGAATTTCCATCCAACTTGCTGTTTTGAGCTCCATTTCAGGCCATAAGCTTCATTTTGATCCAACACTGAAAACTCTGCCATGACGCGTTACGCGTCCAGACAGGGAGGGTTGAGGGTGCAAAAATGTCAACTTTGGGGGATGGAATGTCAATCAAACATCGGAAGGGGTTGATTTCGTGTCACCACTACTTCTAAGGACCTTTACAGCCCTTTCAGCGATTAAGACGTCGTTTCAGCCCTTAAAAAGGGCCTGATTCGAAAAATCATACAAACGGGGGTTGCAGGGGAAGGGGTGGTGACAAAGGCACAGTTCCTTTTTTGAAACGTTAGGGGAAGACCTCCCCATTAGCAGCACTGATAAAAATCTCAATTTAAACCTTCCTTAGGGGTGAATCAAGACGGGGTGGTTTGGTCCCTTGCCAGTTGAGGGTGTTAGGAGGGGTGAACATTGCCGGAGGCCTTAAGAACTTACTGCAATCAGCAACTGAGGACGGTGTCCAGGTTTTCAGGTGGTTAAACACATCCGGTACCTTCTCAGGCGCCCCCAATGGTAGTCCATGTTTAGGGGATGATGAAGGGGGTTGAAAATGCCCAAACGTCAAATGTAACGATTTCAACGTGTTCGTGGAACCTTAAGAGCAAGACTCATTCATTTTCGACTGCTTTGGTAACCTGCGACAAGTCCTACAGCGTTTTTCGCAAACTTCAATTTACGGTTTTCAAAAATGGGCTGGTTTTGGGGGCGCTATCCCGAAACTACACAAGTTGGGGAGTTGTGCTGAAGCATGTGCTTGGTAGGCGTCGGGGCAAACGTCATACTGTGATTTCGACCTTGTGCAGTCAACTTTCCAAATTTGGTCGCCTTTGAAAAAAGTGGTGCTTTAATTTTTTTGAGCAGTATATTATTTAAACCAATAAGGTCTTTATTCGAGCTTTTTATCAATTTTAAGTCAATACAGATCCAGAAAAATGAAAATTGTACAGAGAACAATTAAATCCATCAGTCAATATTTATTGTGATTAAAATTTTGGAAAGTTTTAGTAATGAACATGTTTCGAGTTACCATTCAACTCTTCGTCAGCAGTTATAATTATTCAGTTTGAGGTATATTTATACGGCGTGATCAAAAAGTTTCCACTTGAGGACGTTGCGGCAGCGATACCCTGGGCGTTGAATGCCGAACAAAAAGCACACCGGACAGCTGTCTGCAGCACCTGATGCGTTTCAATGGTGAAGGCAACACGTTCGTGGAGCTCATTGCTGCAGCCGACGAAAGCTGGTGCCACCACTGGGAACCGGAATCAAAATGTCGGCGATGCAGTGATGTTATACATCGTCCCCTCGTCCCAAGAAGTCAAGAGTCAACCATCCGCTGGAAAGGTGATGCTCATCCTATTCTTTGATTCCCGGGGTCCATTGCTTATTGATTTCAAGGAACCTGGTGTATCCATCACTGGGGAAAGGTACTGCGCAACGCTGGAGAAATTACGGTGTGCAACTACAGCGAAACATCCGGGAAAACTGCAACAAGAGGTTCTGCTGCTTCATGATACCGCACGTCCCCATACCGCAAAGGTCATAACGCAGAAGGTACGCCAACTCAAATGGGAGACACTCGAGCAGCCTTATAGTCCTGATCTCCCCCCATGCGATTATCATACCTTCGGTCCCTCAAAATATACCCTGAAGATTCCTCTCGGACGAGGATGTGCAGCAGGTGGTTATGGACTTCTTCACGCAGCAGGACACGGGTTTTACTACACGGTGATATTCAACCTGGTGCAACAGAGGGGCGAGTGCCTAAATGCTCACGGCGATTTAGCCCGATTGACATACCAATTCTAGACTGTACGGCCATCAAACAGAAACTTTTCGATCACGCCTTATACACTGGTTGGTTCCTTAGTTTAGGGGCTGTGACAACGCGGTCATGTAGCCCCGTGTACTTTGGGTGTGTGTAGAATCTGTCTGATAACCGGTGTTAATTGTGTTGACTGTATTAGTGTGTGTATCTGTTTTTTTAATTCAAGTAGGGACTGAAACTTTGAATTTTCAAATAGTTCCTACTTTTGCCACCAAACGCCACCGTCAACGACTACTAGGCCTAGTTCAGAACTAGCTACTAGACAGGTGTAATTAGTGGAAAGATCTTTAACATGCCATAAATCTATGACATGGGACCGCCGGCTTTACTTCCCCTCCGAAGGAAGGCATACTGAGGGATTTTTAACGCTCTTAAAAAAATCCGACGGCTTCGGCCGGGTTTGAACCCGCTATCTTGGGCATAGAAGCTCAGCATGCTACCGACTACGCCACCGAAGCCGCAACGGCATAAAAAGCGAAACACTAAGCGTTTCAGACAAAACTCAAATGTTTGTATTATCAATAAATGATAAAAATGGTCCGGTTAGCTCAAACAATGCCAGCGTTTCGCCCCAGTGTGCCGTTGGGCTCGTCAGTTTGTACAGACACACCTACCAATAGGCATGGCTAGCACATACTGAGAAGGCCATGCAAGACACAAAATACAAGCAGTATTGACGTCACGAGCATGCCAATGTGCTACGGGAGTAAAACTCCCTTTCATAAAAACAAAAGCCTTACCTTGGCAATCCAAATAAGGTTTTGTGCCCAATGGCTCACTGGGGTGAAGCTAACCAGACCATTTTTATCATTTATTGATAATTCATCCACTCAAATGGGAATATTCAAAACCTTACTCAAATGTTTGACCGTTTCATACCTGATATAAATTCAATGTTTGACCGTTTCATACCTGATATAAATTCAATGTTGTGACTTTGCAACGGTACGGTAATGTGTCGTGATTTAATAATGATTTAATTAGCTCATTTGAGAAGTTTCAGCACAATAATTGATAAACATAGTTGATCGTTACCATCACAACACCAAAGTTACCGTTTCACGCCTTTGGACAAGAATAGCTGTGAACGGCTGTCTTCAGGTTTATTGCTGTGAATTCTCGTGCCGTGTATTTTTGTGGTCATTACACTTTGTCTACAACATTCATAATCATACCGTGCAACAGGTCGGAGGACAGTACGATAGATCCAAGTATCGATATTTCCAAATTCGTGTTTGTGCACTGTTGTGAAATGTGATTGTCATGATCAATGATTATCAATAATTGTGCTAATTAGAGAATTAACTTACGATACATTGCTCCACAAGGAGCTGTATCAAGCACAACTTTATTCAATGTGTACATCAACGATCTTCCAAAAACAATAAAGGAAGTAGGTAATGTGAATATCAGCATGTTTGCAGACGATGTTATCATTTGGACCACGCACATAACAGAATGAACCAGGCACTTATAAAACTCAAAAACTGGACTGAAAACAATAATATGGAAATCAATACTACCAAAACAGTACACCAGTTTTTCTCCCTGAGACACCACAATCCAACTTTCAGTCTCAAATTTAGTAATCAAGACCTTCCATAAAGTGAAAGTACAAAGTACCTACGTATCATCAGGGACAAGAAGCTGAACTGGAGCGAACACATACAACATGTGGAGGATAAGGTAAGCAAATGGATGAAATTACTGAAGAGACTAGCAGGAGCTACTTGGGGGAGCACTCAAGACACACTCAAGAAAACCTACAATACTTACATCAAACATATCATAAAATATGGCAGTGAAGGACTCTCTACAGCACCCCAGTCAAACATTGATCACCTTGAGAGGTGTCAGAATAATGCCCTACGAATCATAACAGCACAATAAAAACCACGCCTATAACCGCCTTGCAATCATATACCCACAACTTACCAATAGAAGAAGAGATGAAACATCAAACAGCCAATTCATATCTCAGTATACAAAGACTACCTCAAATGACATGGATCAAAAAACCAGTTTCTAGCCCCAATCTTAAAACACAAAAAGATCCCATAAGTCTCGCCAAAGAATATATCAATAAGAGCAATCTGCAAATAAAACTTGAACAACTCTGTATGCCAGTCAACCCCATTGAATGTATACAAGTGATTACAGATCTTACTTTGCTAGAAGAGGTCTGCAAGAAAGATTCTTCACCACATGATCTAAAACAACTGGCCCTCTGTACAACAGAAGAAAGATATCCGTCTAATCAATGGCTAATAATATTTACAGATGGCTCACAAGACAAAGAAAATAGAACTGGAGCAGGAATACATTCATCTCCCTTCTCACTCTACTTCCCAATAGAACAAAACAAACTTTGATGCTGAGATAAGAGCAATTTCACATGCACTCCATCAGTTATTAGGGACAAACATTGATTATCAAAAATGCGTTATCATTACAGATTCAAAAGCAGCCATCCAAGCCATCTCGTCAAATTATAAGCCTCAAAAAATGAAAGAAATGTTTTGTATGATAAAAATCCTTCAAATACTCCACAAACAGATCTCATTTCAGTGGATCCCTTCTCATGTTGGAATAGTAGGTAATGAAGAGGCTTTAGGAGGTGGTATCAAAATAGGACGGTAGAGACTAGGGAAGAGTACCAGGAAAGAAAGAAGGAGGCGAAGAGAGTGGTGGCTGAGGAGAGAAGGAAGTGGATGGAAGAGTGGACAAAGATGATGGAGGATAGTGAAGGTACAAAAAAGGTCCTGTATGGGATGGTAAAAAATAAGAGGCGGAAGGATCCTACGGATTATGTTAGAATGGTGAACAAAAGGGGACAAGAGATAGAAAATAGGGAAGAACTGAAGAAAATGTGGAAAGAATATTTTGAAGAACTTCTGAACCCAAATGGAAAAGATGGTGAGGAGGAAGAAATCGGGGAAGAGGAAGATGAACTGCAAACAGAAAAGGACTTAACATGGAAAGAAGTGGAAGATGCAGTGAACAAGATGAAAGGAGGGAAGGCACCGGGTGTGGATGAGTTGAGTGTGGAGATGGTGAGAGCAGCAGGAGAGGTGGGGATACAGTGGCTGTACCGAGTGATGAGGACAGCATGGAAGGAAAGGAAGACCCCAGAGGACTGGAAAAAAGGAATCATTGTCCCGATCTTCAAGAAAGGTAGTAGAACAGATTGCAGAAACTATCGGGGAATAACACTGATGAGTCATTGTGCAAAGATCTTCGAGAAAGTTTTGGAAAAGAGAATTAGGACAAGGATAGAAGGAGGGATGAGGGAAGAACAACATGGCTTCAGAGCAGGAAGGTCCACAGTGGATTTGATTTTTGCTGTAAGGCAGTTACAAGAACAGCACTATGAGTATGGAACAGATCTACTGATGGCCTTCCTGGACATTGAGAAAGCATATGACAGTGTATGCAGAAACAAAGTATGGAAGTCCCTGGAGGATAGAGGACTAGAGAAATGGACTATAAAGAGGATAGAGATGTACAAGGGAAGCGTGAGCTGTGTGAAAGTGGGAGGAGAGAGATCTGACTGGCTGGAACAAAGAAACGGCCTGAAACAAGGAAGTGCACTGTCACCGTTACTTTTCATTGTGGTGATGGATGACATAATGACCCAAGTGGCACAAGTAATTGGGGATGGAAAGATGAAAGCAATGGTGTTTGCAGATGATTTGATGATTTGGGGAAACAAGGAGGAGGAGGTACAGGAACAGTTGGACGTGTGGGAAGGAATAATACAAGGATATGGGATGAAATTTAGCATAAATAAGAGTGAGATGGTGATCACAACAAGGAAGAAGGAAAGAACCACAACGGGAATAACAATTGGTGGGGAACAGCTGAAGAAAGTGGAGAGTTTCAAGTATCTGGGAAGCCTGATACAAGATAATGCAAGAAACGATAGAGAAATAAATGAGCGGGGGAGGCAGGCAGAAGCATTTCGGAGGAGTGTGAGAAGCATGTTATGGAGCAAGGATGTCCCTCAGAACAGCAAAAAGATCATATATCGGGCGTACTATGTCCCTATCCTGACGTATGCCTCGGAGACCTGGGTTATGAAAGGAAGGGAGAAGAGCAAAATACAGGCCAGTGAGATGAGGTTCTTGAGAAGCAGTATTGGAGCTACAAAGATGGACAGAATAAGAAATGAGAGGACCAGAGAATTAATGAAGGAGGAACCATTACAGGATGGTATAGAGAAATCTAGACTTAGATGGTATGGACATGTAAAACGAATGGAGGAGAAGAGGATACCCAGGAGAGTACATGAGACGAAGTGGGAAGGAAAGAGACCGAGGGGAAGACCGAGAGACAGGTGGCTGAAGGGGGTGGAAGAAAGCGTGAAGAAGAGAGGAGAAGACTGGGCAAGGGTGGAGGCTGAGAGATGGTGGGAAGACAGAAGACGTTGGAGAGGCTTGTGTTCCAAACAGACCCGGCCAGTGGCTGGAAACTGTGCAAGATGATGATGATGATGAAGAGGCTGACAGATTAGCAAAAAAAAGGTACCACACTACAACAACCTGTCAGACAGACTGATTTTATGTCAACAAAAAGGATCTTGAAAAATACTATCAAAAACAGATATGAAGAAATGGCAAAGAAAACAGCAGAAACCAAATTATGGAAGGACATAAGTCCAACCCCTCGTCCACGTCGTGGGAGACGGGCAACGGCACAAAGTAGGGGATTGCCTGTAGGGGCGAAGTACAGTGGGGACTTCGTGTGCCCCGGGACCGTTACGGTAGCTGTGAAGGTCCTACAGGAACCCTGAAAAGTGACGGCTAACGGGGCTCTGGTGAAGCTACGATAGGCCCAGCAAGCCAGTAGTGGATTAAACCAAATGCTTTCAAAAATGGAACGAGCCTCGGACAGGATGGATTTAATAGACGACGACACGGCTGTACACACGGACTAAGATTTGGAACTTTAAACCTAAGAACGCTGACGGGGAAGGTGGAGGAGATAGTGGATATGATGGAAAGAAGGAAGTTGGATTTATTGGGATTGGCAGAAACAAAGTGGAAAGGGGAAGGAAGGAGAGTACTGAGAAAAGGCTATAGACTGTACTGGAGTGGGAACGAAGAGGGAAAGAGGAATGGAGTGGGAGTAGTAGTACGAGATGGTTTGAAAGAAGAAGTGAGGAGAATAAGTGATAGGATGATGAAAGTGAAAGTAGCACTGAGGGGAGAGACCGTAGAAATAGTGCAAGTATATGCTCCACAAGTAGGCTGCGCTTCTGAAGAGAAGGAGGAGTTTGAAGAGGAATTGCAGAAGCAGCTGGTAGGAAGAAATATGATTGTTATGGGGGACCTCAATGCCCATGTAGGAAGAGAAAGACAAGGTTATGAGAGTGTTCTAGGACCAGAGGGTTGGGGTGGAAGAAATGAGGAAGGAAAGAGACTGTTGGACTTCTGCCAGAGGAACAGCCTGCTAGTTGGGAACTCCTGGTTTAAGAAAAGAGAGAGCCACACAATCACATGGTACAGTGATGACTTGACCAGGAAGTCGGTGGTCGACTATATACTGTATGAGAAAGAACTAAATAAGAACATCACGGACATCAAGGTTATACCATCGGAGAACCTGGATAGCGACCATCGATTACTGGTAATGAACCTGAGAGGGAGTAAGGAGAAGAAAGGGACTGAGAACCAGGAAAGACGTATAAGGATATGGAAACTGAAAGAAGGGGATAGAAGGGTCGAGTACCTCAAAATGGTAAAGGAAGGAATTCCAACAGATGAAGAAAGAGGGGTGGAAGAGGAATGGGCTAGATTTAAGAAGACACTAGTGGGTGCAGCAGAAGCAGTATGTGGGAGGACAAGTAGTAAGAAGAGGTGGAAGGAAACACCATGGTGGAATGAGAAGACAAAAGATATAGTAAGGGAAAAGAATAGAGCCTTTAGGAGGTGGTATCAAAATAGGACGGTAGAGACAAGGGAAGAGTACCAGGAAAGAAAGAAGGAGGCGAAGAGAGTGGTGGCTGAGGAGAGAAGGAAGTGGATGGAAGAGTGGACAAAGATGATGGAGGAGGATAGTGAAGGTACAAAAAAGGTCCTGTATGGGATGGTGAAAGATAAGAGGCGGAAGGATCCTACGGATTATGTTAGAATGGTGAACAAAAGGGGACAAGAGATAGAAAATAGGGAAGAACTGAAGAAAATGTGGAAAGAATATTTTGAAGAACTTCTGAACCCAAATGGAAAAGATGGTGAGGAGGAAGAAATCGGGGAAGAGGAAGATGAACTGCAAACAGAAAAGGACTTAACATGGAAAGAAGTGGAAGATGCAGTGAACAAGATGAAAGGAGGGAAGGCACCGGGTGTGGATGAGTTGAGTGTGGAGATGGTGAGAGCAGCAGGAGAGGTGGGGATACAGTGGCTGTACCGAGTGATGAGGACAGCATGGAAGGAAAGGAAGACCCCAGAGGACTGGAAAAAAGGAATCATTGTCCCGATCTTCAAGAAAGGTAGTAGAACAGATTGCAGAAACTATCGGGGAATAACACTGATGAGTCATTGTGCAAAGATCTTCGAGAAAGTTTTGGAAAAGAGAATTAGGACAAGGATAGAAGGAGGGATGAGGGAAGAACAACATGGCTTCAGAGCAGGAAGGTCCACAGTGGATTTGATTTTTGCTGTAAGGCAGTTACAAGAACAGCACTATGAATATGGAACAGATCTACTGATGGCCTTCCTGGACATTGAGAAAGCATATGACAGTGTATGCAGAAACAAAGTATGGAAGTCCCTGGAGGATAGAGGAGTAGAGAAATGGACTATAAAGAGGATAAAGGAGATGTACAAGGGAAGCGTGAGCTGTGTGAAAGTGGGAGGAGAGAGATCTGACTGGTTGGAACAAAGAAACGGCCTGAAACAAGGAAGTGCACTGTCACCGTTACTTTTCATTGTGGTGATGGATGACATAATGACCCGAGTGGCACAAGTAATTGGGGACGGAAAGATGAAAGCAATGGTGTTTGCAGATGATTTGATGATTTGGGGAAACAAGGAGGAGGAGGTACAGGAACAGTTGGACGTGTGGGAAGGAGTAATACAAGGATATGGGATGAAATTTGGCATAAATAAGAGTGAGATGGTGATCACAACAAGGAAGAAGGAAAGAACCACAACGGGAATAACGATTGGTGGGGAACAGCTGAAGAAAGTGGAGAGTTTTAAGTATCTGGGAAGCCTGATACAAGATAATGGAAGAAACGATAGAGAAATAAATGAGCGGGGGAGGCAGGCAGAAGCATTTCGGAGGAGTGTGAGAAGCATGTTATGGAGCAAGGATGTCCCTCAGAACAGCAAAAAGATCATATATCGGACGTACTATGTCCCTATCCTGACGTATGCCTCGGAGACCTGGGTTATGAAAGGAAGGGAGAGGAGCAAAATACAGGCCAGTGAGATGAGGTTCTTGAGAAGCAGTATTGGAGCTACAAAGATGGACAGAATAAGAAATGAGAGGACCAGAGAATTAATGAAGGAGGAACCATTACAGGATGGTATAGAGAAATCTAGACTTAGATGGTATGGACATGTAAAACGAATGGAGGAGAAGAGGATACCCAGGAGAGTACATGAGACGAAGTGGGAAGGAAAGAGACCGAGGGGAAGACCGAGAGACAGGTGGCTGAAGGGGGTGGAAGAAAGCGTGAAGAAGAGAGGAGAAGACTGGACAAGGGTGGAGGCTGAGAGATGGTGGGAAGACAGAAGACGTTGGAGAGGCTTGTGTTCCAAACAGACCCGGCCAGTGGCTGGAAACTGTGCAAGATGATGATGATGATGATGATGATTGATGCTAAATGGGATTAATATACATTAACACCAAGAAGAGAAGCTGTAGCATTCTTCAGACTTAACACTGGCCATGACTGCCTTGCAGCTCATCTGAAACGAATCAACATCCTGAGATCTGAAGAATGCACACTTTGTCACGAACCTGGACGTAAAATGGAAAAGGGGCACCTACTACATTGCAACAAACTTGATGTGACTGCTAGAACTTCAGGAAACCTCACACAACTCTATTGGAACGCAAGAAAGCTGATGGATTGGTATCCAGGCTAGCCATAGGAAACAACAACAACATTGCCATATTGTTGTAAGGTCATAGTATATTTGTTTAACGATACAAGGTTTGGAACGGTTCAACGTTGAGTTTAGTTTGAAATTCGTAGTGTTTCGCTTTTTGGGCCGGTGAGTGTATAATTGTTGGTTGAATAGTAACACGAAACATGTTCGTTACTAAAACGTTCCAAAGGTATATCACAATAAATATGGGTGGATTTAATAATTATTCTGGTACGTTGATAGATCTATAGTAATAATTTTGAAAGTTGGTCTGGGAGGATGGTGTTTCTTTTGTAATATAAAAAAAGAACAAAATTAAATGTTAAGTGATGTTACAGGTGGATTTATTCCATAACATCTCTTGGTTTCTCAGCAGGAACAAGTGAGCGTGCTTAAGCTAGCAACGAAGGGGACGAGGGAAGGGGAGGAGCTGCTTGAACGAGATGCGCTGCAGTCTGTCTGACAAACTAGCTTCATCCTGATTCCATTGAACTGTTCTCCATTGTTTATTGCATCATCTGGATGTACAGTACATTGTTTAGACTTTGAAAATAAAAAGTTTGACGTAAATAAATATAGAATGATGGAACATTAGATGGGTAGATAAAGTAACAAACGAAGAGGTATTAAGACGATTGGGAGACGAAAGATATTTCTGGCGACTGCTAATGACGAGAAGCGATAGGTTGGTAGGACACTTACTAAGATGGTTCCTGCTGTTATTATCTACAAATGCTGGCGCAGTCAAGTTTGGCGGCAGTTGTATCTTGAAAGGCTAATGCAGTATGTGTTCAACTACCTTATAGAACAGACTGTTCCAAATCCACGAGTTTGAGTATGCATACAAGCGAGTACTCAGCAGTGATGCTCAGAGCATGGTTGGAGAGGGACTGGGGGTGATAGCCAAAACGTCACTGGGCGAAGTTCATAGTACAAGTCCACGCGCTTCCTGCCAATCTTGATGTATCCACCGCTTAGTAACGGCCGCCCCTACAGCAGAGTTGTATTGCATATTGCAGGTTTACTCACAAAAGGCGGCGAGTACTCAGCTGCTCACGGGCGAGCTGCTCGGCTGGAACAGCCTGTTATAGAAGATGGGCTACTTATGAAATCATCAAACATTAAGTCTAGTCTAAATGAAATACTTTGGACTTTAAACTTTAGTTATGTTAGTTAGTTATTGTTGTTTTAAGGGGCGGAACTACAAGGTCATCTGCCCTTCTTAACACAGATTAAAGAATACAAATTTTGAATTGAATTTAAAATTTTGAGGTGGACATCTAAATTTAAAAAAAAAAGACCAAAAATTAAAAAAACAAAAAGAAATTAAATAAAAACAAAATCATAAAAATAAACAAAAATTACGGAAAAAACAAAAACAGTATCATTCAAAAACGAACAAGTCGTTGAGTCAATGTTCACTGGAAAATTTAGATTGCTGGCCCTAACCCACTCTTACTTATAAAGCGGATAACACGATCAGCAGCCACCGCGTCATCGGCTAATATAAGTTTGAGTGTCGTCTGCAAACCAAGGTTTCTTCGTAAGTCAACAAGATCCACACACTCGGTAAAAATGTGGGCCACGGTGAATACGGCTCCACAGGTACAAAGTGGGGGGTCTTCCCTTATAGGTTATGAACATTCCCGAATGGGAATATGATGTTATTTCCGTTTGATCAGATCTTCTCATTAGGTACGAGTGGGTGGATCTTGTATGACCTATCCTTAGCCTACACAAAATGACGGACTCTCTCCGGGCCCGGAAGGAGCTCCGCCACACGCGAGTTGTTCCCTTGATCGCTCTCAGTTTACTGGGCAGTGGGTCAGCTAGCCACTGACTCTCCCAAAAAGCCAGAACTTGTAGGCGTAACTGAGAGCGAATATCTCTAGCGGGTACCTCCATTGGTCGAGGTGGTAGTGATACCGCCTCTTTTGCAGCTTGATCTGCTAACTCATTTCCCGCAATTCCCATGTGGCTTGGAAGCCACAGAAAGGTGATTCGAGTGTCAGCGTGGCACAGCCCGGCTAGTAGGTCATGGATTCGCTGTACTAGGGGGTGTTGCGGGAAACATGTAGCAATTGACTGCAACGAACTCAAAGAGTCGGTACACACGAGAAAGTGGATTCGAGCATCCTGTAGTGCAAACTGCAGAGCTTCATAGATGGCAACGAGCTCCGCAGTAAACACACTACAGGCCTCAGGCAAAGAGATCTTGGTATTTGCACCATCAATAACGTAAGCACAACCCACTTTCTCGTCCACCTTCGAACCATCCGTGTATAGAATGCCAGCGTCCGGAAATTGGTGAACTATGCTGTGGAACTGCCTCCGGTAAACGGAGGCATCCGTGTTCACCTTAGGACCTCGGTGCAGATCTAACCGAATTTCCGGACGCGGGACTTGCCACGGAGGCACCTCGCTAGATGTCCGGATCATACAGGGACCTACAGCCACTCCTATTTCAGTACACGAGCTATCAAGTCTAATACCAACCGGCCGAGTGGCACGAGGCCAGTTGGCGTAACCCTGGTGGTTTTGGGTACCGAAGAGAGCTTGATAGGTCGGGTGTTGCGGCATTTGACGCACATTGGCAGCATATGCTAAAAGCATATGTTGGCGTCTATAATTTAAAGGTGGAAAACCCGATTCGGCGAGTAGGCTGGGTATCGGGCTGGTCTGGAAGGCACCGGTAGCCAGCCTAACGCCACTATGGTGGATACTGTCCAGCATTTTCAAGGTTGCCGGCCTTGCTGAACCGTATGCCGCAGAACCATAGCCTAGCCGGGACAGGACGAGGGCTTGGTAGAACCGTAGCAGCACCGCACGGTCAGCCCCCCACGTAGTGCCACTAAGAAACCTGAGCATGTTCAGTTTCCTGAGACATGTCATTTTCAATTGCCGTATATGGTGCTGCCACGTTAACTTGTTGTCAAAATGGAGCCCCAGGAAGCGATAAGTGTCAACCAACGGCAACGCAGCATCCCTGAGATGTAGTTCAGGGTGTAAATGTAGCCTCCGTAGCCGACAAAAATGGACGACGGAGGTTTTCGCTGCTGAAAAACGAAAACCCCGGTCGTGAGCCCACCTGTCGACCCGGTTGATAGCTAGCTGCAATTGCCGTTCCACGACTGCCATACTTCCAGAGCTGTAATGCAGAGCTAAATCGTCTACATACAGCGATGGAACTACCGCGGACCCGGCGGCGGCAACAATGCCATTAATGGCAATCGCGAACAAGGTGACACTCAGCACTGAACCCTGAGGAACTCCATTTTCTTGGGTATAGTATTGCGATAATGTCCTACCGACCCTTACACGGAAGAGTCGGACGGACATGAAATTCGCAATGAAAGTCGGTAAGTTACCACAGAGTCCCCACTTGTGAAGGGTGGAAAGGATCCCGTAGCGCCATGTGGTGTCGTAGGCTTTCTCGAGGTCAAAGAAAACCGTGACTAGGTGCTGCTTTCGGAAAAAAGCCTCCTGTATGGCGCTCTCAAGTCGCACCAGATGGTCAGTGGTGGACCTATGAGAGCGAAAACCACATTGGTACTCAGACAGGAGACCTTTATCCTCTAAGAACCACACCAGTCGACGGTTCACCATCTTTTCGAGCAGCTTACATAGGCCATTTGTCAAACAAATAGGCCTATAGCTGCTTACAAACTTGGGATCCTTTCCAGCCTTAGGAATCGGTATCACGATCCCCTCTCGCCATTGAGATGGAAACTCCCCTTCAATCCATATACGATTGAAGAGGATCAACAGTTGTTTTATACTGGCTTCGCACAGATATTTTAACATTTGATTATGTATGTTATCCGGTCCAGGAGCCGTATCCCTGCACAGTGCAAGCGCACTGCGCAGTTCCCATTCAGAGAATGGTACATTATAGGACTCCGAAGCAGCAGTGGCAAAGGACAAGGGGTGAGTCTCTGCCTCCCGCTTCAGAGTCAGAAATGTAGGATCGTAACTCCCGGAGCAGGATACATCGGAGAAGTGCGAGCCAATGCTGTTGGCAATGGTGAGATGGTCCGTGATGATGTCTCCATTGATGGATACTCCGGGTATCGACAGTGATGTCGGGAGTCCGGAGATCCGGCGAAGCTTAGTCCACACTTGAGATGAAGGAGTATGCGCCGTCATAGACGACACATACTTTTCCCACGTCGTTTTCTTACTCTCCCGAATCAGATATCGGGCTCTGGCACGCATCCTTCTAAAGGTGATAAGGTTGGCCATAGTGTTTTGCCTCCGATAGCATTTGAAAGCACGTCGACGATCTTTAATGGCTGCTGCAATCTCGGCTGTCCACCAAGGGACAAGCTTCCGGCGTGAGTTTCCGGATGAGGAAGATATTGTTTCCTCAGCAGCAGCCAAAATACCATTCGTTATGTGAATGGTATGATCGTCGACACTCTCAAAGGTATCTTCGGCAAACACCGCACGTGCCATGAAAGTTGGCCAATCAGCCCGACGGAGAAGCCATCGACTTGGTAACTCGATGGCTCTCTGGTTTGGAAGAGTAACGATAATTGGAAAATGGTCACTATTACAAAGGTCGTCGTGTACACCCCACTGTAGCAGGGGAACCAGCGCACGACTGCACAAGGTAATATCGACACTTGAATAAGTGCCGTGAGCAATAGAGAAGTGCGTAGGTTCCCCTGTGTTCAACAAACACAGGTCCAGCCGCCTGATCAGCCTCTCAAAATCTCTCCCTTTACCGCTAGTGGTAGCGGAGCCCCAGATGCTGTTGTGGGCATTAACATCTCCCAGAAGGAGAAAAGGAGGGGGGAGCTGAGAGACTAGATCCTCCAGCTGTCCGTAATCCGGTTGAGAATCAGGCGGGATGTACACGTTACATACTGTTGCCATTACTGGCAACGAAGTACGAACTGCAACTGCTTCTAGCTGAGTACGCAACGGCACCTCTTCACTAAAGAGACTAGAGTGGACGAGAGTGCAGACGCCACCGGCGGCCACAGCTCCGTCCACCCGGTCTTTAGAGAAGAGTTTGAAGTGTCGCATTGTTGTCTCATGTCCAGGACGAAACCTGGATTCCTGAAGACAGACAATGTTTGCCGTAAACTGAGAAATCAATTGGCGTACTTCAGCGAGATGTCGAAAATAGCTATTACAGTTCCATTGTAATAGTGCCATAGTGTGGACTTAAGTAGAAGATAGTCGTCTACTTATGCTTAACCGTTTGCCAACCATCCCTATCCTTAGGAGTAGGTGATAGCGTAGGAGAGCATTCCTCAATCTCCACATCTCCGTCGGAGGACGAAGAAAACGGAGCGAATGCTCTCTTGGTTGGCGAACGGTTATCGCCGGACTTTCCGGGTCTCGTCCTTGGTGAAGAGCGAGAGCGGTGACGAGGGACCTTCTCCCGGTTCGATGACTGGGAGTCCGTCCCCGGCACGTCCCGACTATTTTTCTTTTTGAACCGGCGTTGACGTCTATTTGGGGAAGTAGTTGGTCCCTTCCCCCCTGACGTCTCCGTCCTGCCAAACAATGCAGCACTTGCTAGCACTGCTCCTCCGGTGGTCGTGGAAGCAGAATTGCCAGCAGGTATTGGAGCTGCCTTTTCAGCAGGAGGGCAAGAGAGACGGCGATGAACAGTCTCTTTCTTACCCGCCGTTCCTGTTCCCTGTTTTATTTGGCTGGATATGGGGCCAGCCATGGCCGGCGAAGACTTCCTCCTCGAACGAGTCGGAGATTGCTTCTTCACTGGCCTTATCGGAGGAGTTACCTTCTCCGATGGCACCGGTTTAGTTGGAGGCACCTGCGCCTTTTGTTGGATGCCAGAAGAAGATTCCGTAACCTTCTTCTGGCTAACAGGGGTGATAATAGGGCTATTTGTAGCCCCTTTAACAGTGGTAACTCTTTTACAACTTGTTTCCGTTGTCAAATTTGCCGCTTGATTACTAGATTCTTTTGATACCTTTTGAGCATATGATACTGAGAAAATAGGAGAGGCCATGGAGCGATATTTTCTGCGTGCTTCAGTGTAGGAGAGCTCGTCTAAGGTCTTTATTTCTTGAATTTTCTTCTCCTCTAGGAAGACAGGACATTCCTTCCAGCGAGGAGAGTGCTCTCCCTTGCAATTTGGACATGCGGGAGGTGGTGTACATTCCGCTCCCTCATGAGTGGCCTTGCCACAGGAAAGACAGATAGGCTTTCCCGAGCAACGAGATGAGGTATGTCCAAATCGCTGACACTGAAAACACCGCAATGGAGATGGAATATACGGTCGCACATCAAGAGTGTACATTGACACTTTGATCCTCTTGGGCAGGCTATCCGACTCAAACGATAAGATGAACGCCCCGGTGTCAACTAGTACACCATTCATCTTACGTTTGATTCGTCTCACCTCGACAACGCCATGCTTTCCAGTTCTTTCCAGGATACGCTCGTCGGTAGTGTTCACCAGGTCCCTATGAAATACTAAACCTTTCTTCAGGTTTAGGGACTGGTGCTTCACTACCTCGACTGGAATACCACCGAAACTTGTCGTCCCAAGAAGACCATCTGTCTGTCTCTTTCCTTGAGTTTTTATCAGGAGTGCGCCGTTTCGCAGCTTTTTTACTGTGTCTACATCGCCCCATTTCCCCTCAATTGCATCATGTAAATCAAAAGGATCAACGTTTGTAAAATTTTGCCCATCGGTCCTTGTTACCATAAGGTACCAAGGGAAAAACGTTGAATCCTTTTCATCAAGCGGCGAAACTAGAGGCATAAACTTCCTCTTCTTAAATTTTAAAGACGGCTTTGTAAGGGAGCCACCCTGTGAAATAATGGACGCTATGTTTGGTCCCACGAGTAGCTAGGGAACTGAAAGTCAACCCCCGGCAGAGCCCCGCTTGCCCGGGGTAAGGCTAAGGTTCTCCAGAGGTCGCCAGGTATCTGGAGGTGGGTCGCTTGTGACTACTCACCCAGTAGCCATTCATCACCTCGCCACGACCACTCAGCATGTGATTAGGGGAGGATTCCACCTCCTGTCACGCACACACACATTTACACCAAAGAAAGAAAAGTTGAGACAAGGGCCAACTAAGGCGGGAAAGTGAAAGACTCCCTAGGCCTAGGATACCCTAATACCGTCGGGGTCGGAAAAGAACAAGAGTTGACCAAGAGAGGTCGACAGGAAAGAAGACGGAGAGGAGCCCGGCACAAGTAAGTGGAAGCAATGCCGGACTCAGCTGGGGTCCCGTGGTCGCTAACCCACGTCCCACTAGATGTGAGCCCCTGAGGGCGACTTTAAACTTTGGAAAACAGTTTTGGAAGTCGGTGAAATCATAGCATCGAATAATTATCCAAATGTATGAAAATAAGCTAAACAAATTTCAAAATAAACATGACTGTCCAACATTGATTTAACTCCTTAATGCTCAATTTTTTTCGAGCTAATTTTGTATGAAACATTGCTGGTACATATGTGACCACTTCCATTAAAGATAAAATATATTGTACTCTACCCTTAGTGGCGTGAATGATTCTCACAGACGCTTCGTGACCAAATATGAAGCCACTTTTCGTATCAGAGGAGCACACCTATCTTATGCAAATTACACGTATACAAACTCACCCAACATAATATTTTGCAGAACAGAGAGTAAAATTAAGTTGAACATGCAGAGAAAAAATTGGTGGCTACATATTTCGCCACTAACCTATCAGGAGTTAAACAGAAGTTTTGTTTCAATTATTCAATTTCCACTCTGCTACTTTTACATGGATTGCAACAAGCCATTTGAAAATAAATCCCGACTGTACTGCTAGATAAAGGTCTAGGAAAAATGAATTTATGTAAAAATCAAATTACAAATCGGCTTATGTTTACACACAATTTTTCTTAGGTGATAGGTACAGTTCCTAGTTTTTATTATTGTGAAGTTTACTCTAAACTTCTAGATAATTTCACCTTTTTCTTTTGAGCCTCCGTGGCTTAGGCGGCGGCACGCCGGCCTCTCACCGCTGGGTCCGTGGTTCAAATCCCAGTCACTCCATGTGAGATCTGTGCTGGACAAAACGGAGGCAGGCAGGTTTTTCTCCGGGTACTCCGGTTTTCCCTGTCAAAATTTCATTCCAGCAACACACTCCACTATCATTTCATTTCATCTGCCATTCATTTAATCACTGCCCCAGAGGAGTGCGACAGGCTTCGGCAGCTGGCACAGTTCATATCCTCGCAGCTAGATGGGGGCTTCATTCATTCCATTCCTGACCCGGTCGGAGACTGGAAGCAGGATGTGGATTTTCATTCATCTTTTTCTTTCTTTTGTTAAATGAAAGGTGACAGCTTTGATTTTTTGGAAAATTATTATTTCTAAATGCAGGACTGTATAGCATTTCTTTAAAAATGTTTTAAATTACCATATCTATTCTTCTTTTTTAAGTCTATATTTTGGATTGTCTGTGGTTGGAGTTTTTTGATGGAAGGCATTTCTTTTCCAGCTAGAGACTAGCAATTTGCTCATAGTCCTTGTTTCCAAAAATTTGCAAAAAAAAAAAAAAGAATAGCTAAACATTCAAAATAATACATTTTTGATTTTAAAATGCTTTAATTATAAATTTATGATAGATTTTTTATAAATTTGGGGGGAATTTATAACAATTTATTTATAAATTGATGATTGCATAGTTTAATTTATTTGTATAATATTTGATGAGGCTGAAGAAAATATTTGATGCTCTTCCTGAGATTTACAACATCTTAAAATTATTAAAAAGTAAAAAATAAAAAAAATGCTGGTTGGAAAGAGACTGGTAGGAAGACCTAGGAAGAGATGGCTGGACCAAGTGAAAGAGGATATAGGAACAAGAGAAGTCAACTGGGATACAGTCCTGAGAGAAGAGTGGTACACGAACAGACAGAAGTGGAGAGCGCTCGTATACCTCACTGCTGGAGTAGATAAACGATGATGATAATAAATTCCAACTGTTGTTGTTTCATTTGAGGGACTTGGATATTGTAGTCATTTAGCCCCATGTACTTATGTGAATATGGAATTTTGTCTGATAATCCGTGTTATTATGATAGCTGTATTAGTGTGTAATTCAGGAGAGGATTGGGAAGGATGTGACCAACGCCTTAAGTTAGGAACCATCCCGGCATTCGCCTCAGGGAAAGTGTGAAACCACAAAGAAACCACTTCCAGGAAGACTGAGGTAGGAATCAAACCCGCTTCTTCTCAGTTTTGCCCTCAGACCAGAATTAAATTTCATGGCAGAGCCGGAAATTGAACCCAGACCTCTAGGACAACAGCCAAGAATGTTAGCCACTACACCATGGGGTGGTCACAAATCCCAACACTAAGGACAGGTAGGTAGGTACTGCTTAAAATGAAATAAAGATATTTTGCAGCTTGCCATTTATTATAATTATATTCATTTTTATATCATCAATTAACAATGGTTGGTTGGTTTCTTTCAATTTATAGCAAGTACAACTAAAATGCCCATTAGTTGAACAAAAAAAGAACTGCTTACAAGGACTTGCCAACTTGTAGAATTCAGATCTAAAAATGTAAGCCTGCTAAAATGTGTACAGAGTAAAATGCAGGCATAAAACCAGAATTATTGATGACAAGGCACTATTTCAGTTTCATTCAGTAAGGCTTGGATTCTCACGAGTAAATAAACAGCAAACATTTGCTGTCATGACAGAAACTGCTACAAGAGTGAGAGGTATTGCAGAAAAACAAAATGGATTTTCTGCAGGTTCATTCATAAGTGAAGTTTGGGCTCTCATGAGCAAATAAGCAGCAAAGAGTAGCTGTCATTATATAGAAACTGATACAAGAGTGAGAGCAAAACAAAATGGATTTTTTTTTCTTTCTCAAAGAAAACAAATTGGTGGAAATTATAAATTCTGAACGTCAAAAAGCAGCTGGATGTTGCAACTTTAAAATGGATCCAGGAAAAGCAAGCTCTGAACAAATAGATCACTGCTTTGTATTTAAGAATAGAAATTTGTTATAAATCCTTAAATTAACAATAAATAACTCTCTGGAATATCCTTTTTTCATCGTCTACAAGACATTCCTACACAGAAATTTCAATGTAAATCTTTGTCTTAAAATTATGCCATCATAAGAACACAAATTCTGAACATCGAATAATATACTCCACATTACTGGAAAGATATCAAACCTAAAGAAAACCAACATCAAGGTTACAAGAAGCAAATCAAATGTTTCTGTACTTCTTATCCAACTCACTTTTCCCAAATGTTAAAACCTTGAGTGCATAAGCCGGGCCTCCTGGGCCCAGGGTGTGATTTATTAATCATTTATGGTAAAAGTGTTCAGACCTCTAGTGTGAAATTCCCAATTTCCTCTCACAGTTCAGGAGAAAAGCAGTAATTGAACCAATCAACCATTATTGCTTATAGTTGAGTAACAATTTAGCTTTATTGTAATTTACCACACATTTACATATGCCAGGCCTTTCCATGTCATATTTTAACCCTCTTAGTGCCAAGCCATTTCCTGAAATACTTGCCAAGAATGCCAAGCCATTTTCAATGGGCATGCAGATTATTCGAAAACATATCATAGATACCACATTTCCAACGATAGAATCATTAATTTTGCGTTGCATTATAACCAATACCTCAGTCTTTCATACATTATGTTCATAAAATTAAATACGGCATCTACTATAAACCTTTTTAATTGAGGTTATTCTGATAATTGTTCAATATTTCATTTATTTTTTTTTTGTGTAAAAAATCAGTTTTGAGCCTATGAGTCATATTTGAAGAAACACTATGTTTCCAGCTGTAGACAGTTCTTAGATAAATCTTTAGGCAGAAAACTTCAACAAGAAGAAAACAACCGCACCACAATTTTGGCGGGAACGCGCGTGATTGGGTGAGCGCAAAGGGAGGGCGTGAATAGAAACTCAAACCTACCGAGTAACGGACTTCAAAGGAAAAAAGTAAACACCGCACAGGTAAGCTTGAAACCTCACCTTTCCAACAGTATGAAATAATTCCGGACATATGCCTACAGAAATCTACAAATATAAGATAAACAGCACGCCGATTCAATCGGCTTTGGCACTTTTGGCGTGAGCAGCGAGAGCCGATCTGGTCGGCGCGTGGCACTGAGAGGATTAATATCATTCAGTTACTTATTCATTTTATGATACATGATGTGTGTGGATGTTGACAGAAAACTTGGCAAAAACCATGTTTTGTTAATTTAGTGATGATTTCATGCAAGGACATCATGGTATTTTAAAATCACACTTCCGTACATATATTTTCCCATTTGATTCAATTATTTCCTCATTTCGATGTTAAATTTCCACTTTAGAACCTAAATGAACGTAGTGAAATATTCACATTTCATTTGTATTATTAATATTGACCTCACACCAGTATTTCCTCTATAGTCCATACCCGGCACTCGCAGGCCCTGCTTATGTAAATCTGTACATAAAAAGGCTTATGCACTCAAGGGTTAAGACAACATTCACAAGATAAAATTTTAGTGCCAACTACAAGTTTCATAGGTTACTTAAAAAATAATTTTCTATACTACCACTTTAAGCAATATCACTTTCATAAAATATCTAATAGCTGGAGATAGGATGGTAATAACAGTCATATCTCGATACTCACAATACCTGCAGCCTGTGTTGATCACAGAATTTTAAACACACTTGAACAAACAAGATCAGAGAGTTGGCATTCTGTGAAGAAAGATTACATCATACTTGCTCCTACTTAGGAGCCATCCACATATTACGTAATCACAAATCGCGGGAGTACGAAGCTTATGATTATGTTGATGACTTGCGAGGAGGAGGGGGTAAATGAAATGATCAGGTTAAATGTAACTTCACTTTGTTTTTCTACTATTTTGTTTTTTCTTTTATAGATTGTCCCTCTTCCACGTATGCTTCTTTTTCTAATTGCTCGGACTTGGGGATGTCAATGCGTTTCCAATTAGACACACTAAGTTTTTCAATTTCACTAGATTTTGTTCTTGGCTTCAATGAGGTTTTTGTGTTGAACAATCTTGTCGGTTTAGGGTCTGTTTTGGTCTGTGTTCCAATTCAAAATTACATTAAGAATAATTTCTTTTTCTTTTTTCCATACGGTCAAGATCTCAGTCCACATAAAACTCGGTTTAATCACCCATAATGGAGTAAGTTAATAGGACTTGGCAGAAACAATGCATGAGTCGTTGTATGCATGTCCCCATTCTACTATTCAGCACATTTACAAGAATAACACATGCCAATGCTTCTGAACATATCAGATCTAATAAGCAGAAACAACAAACATTATTAACAAGTTTTTGACATCCTAAGAAGTACAAAACTGATTTTAATATGTTTTTTAATTGTGTAGTAATTATTGTGTTATTTAATGAATTTGCACTTGATTGACTGGAAGCTATGTACTAATGACCAATCACTTTTTTACAGTAATTGATGGTCCTGACATTGTGTTTCTTGTTTCATTTATTCAGATAAATCGTGCCAAAATCAGAAATATTAGGTATTACCATGTGACTACGTAATATGTGGGGGGGGGGGGGTCAATGTGATGATTACGATAGATTACATGGGAGAGGGGGTCAAATAATGACCATAAGTGATTACACAATATGTGGACGACTCCTTAGAAACTCAAATTCTCATTTCTCTAGTGCTGATCAAATGAATAGTGATCATGTGATCCATTCCAAACAAAATGTGCATGCAAGGTCCTATAGTCATAATTCTGAAAGAAAGAATGCGACAGTTATGGTGGAAGAATGATGAAATGGCCACGGGACGATCACTATTTGTCAGCTAGCGCAGCACGTTGCCACAGTTCGATGCCAAGACATAGGCAATGCATCACAAGAAGGGCAAAATATCAATGGCTATAGAACGTAAAGAAATTCTACATATTGCAATGGATGAAATTATGGACGTTAACAAGCTCTTGCATCACATTTCTATAACCATGTTCGGCACTTATTTTGGGACAAAAATATACCCTTGGCAGCAAAGGCAACGTTGTATCACACCTACTTTGTTCCAACCCTTACGTATGGTATGGAAACATGTACATTGCTAAGTAGGGATTACAGTAGAATTCAAGCCACAGAAATTAGATTTATTAGAACTATGAACCAAAGTACCAGGAGAGACAAGATCAGAAATGAGGGTCCCTGTTACCAACTTTCTGGGGAAACACAGACTTCAGTGGTATGGCCATGTAATGAGGAAGGATAGCTCTAGAACAGCTAAGAAGTACTCCAACCTGGATGTCAGAGGGAAGAGACCAAGAGGAAGACCAAGGAGACGATTGATAGAGACAGTTTGATCAGAGGTGGAGAAGAATGGTTTTAACTGGGATGATTTCTAAGAACAAATGGTGTACCAAGATCGGGCAAGATGGAGAGAAACTTGTTTGCCACACCCGGGAAACTGGAGATGAAAAATGATGATGATGATGAACAAGCTCTTGCCAGGTGGCTTAGTTTTATTATTTTACTTCCAATAATGCTTGCCACGGTGGGTGAGTGGTTATCGTGTCAGACTACCAACCCCTGGCCGTGATAAGCGATTTTCGAAAGGCGATAAAAATCACGGCACGCATGTCATACATTGTTGGCAAGTTAAAGAGCCCATTTGAATTCAGTAGGCCGTGATTGTAATGGCAAAATTAATCTCGGGATTTTCCGCCAACACAAGAAGTTCCTCCTTTCTCTACTAGAAAGCGCTATAGTGTCCAGGAGCTTAGATATCTAACCTCCTTGACTTTCATAGCTCTCTAAGGAGCGATAAAATTCGACATGCAAGCTGCCCTCTGGGCGTCAATTAACAAAGCTTGCACCCGGCATCAGAGGCCATACAATAAATATCATTATTATTATTATTACTTCCAATAATGAACTCCAACTTTGTGTCACTGTGTTAAGACAAAACCACCCCTATGGAATACAGTCATCAAAGCATAAACATGACAAGCAAAATTGCTACAATGCATTTGTTCGAGTGTTCAGAATTGTACATTCTTCCATATTAAACTTAATAAAGCTTTTGTGTCAACAAGAACTGTTGTTTATTCTTTAGGTGTTTTGCGACACCGTGGTCATGTAGCCCTATGTACTTGGGTGTGTGTAGAATTTGTCTGATAACCTATGTCGTTGTGATGTCTGTCCTAGTGGCATGCATTTGTAATTGAAGTTGGAAGCAGCCGTGGCCTTAAGTTAGGTAGACCTTACCATCCCGGCATTTGCCTGGAATAGAAGTGGGCAATGACGGAACACCACTTCCAGGATGGCTAAGGTAGGAATCAAGCCCGTCTCTTCTCAGTTTCGCCTCACAAGGCTGAATGTACCCTGTTCCAGCCCTCAAACCTTTGAAATTATCTTTGCAGAGCTAGGAATCGAATCCGGGCTTCCGCAGTGAAAGCCAATAATGCTAGCCACTACACAACGAGGCGGAACAAAAACTAAGTAAATATCAATAATAGGATGACACAATACAGTGATTTGTTGTTCATTTTATAGGATATAGGGACATCTACGTCATCAACACTGTGTTCTTGGTACATGTTAGAATTGTTTGATAACTTCTGTGATGACTGTATGTAGTATAGGGTGCGTTCAAGTTCTAAGGACTCCTCTTTTTTTTTCATTTTTTTTTTTTTACAAAATAGTCGCACAATACTTTTGAAACTTCTGTAGTTTCTCAACGTAATCTTCCTGCAGCGGTGCGCATGTCTCACAGCGTTGGCACCATGATTCATTGGCCACCGTGATCACTTATTTGGGAGTGTTTTGACCACTGAAAAATTGCTGGACTTAAGAATGTGTGACCATGCAGAGTGTCTTTCATCGATGGAAAAAACAAATCACTGGGAGCCAAGTCAGGTGAGTAAGGAGCTTTAAAGTTGACTTCACAAAGAAACTTCTGCATCACGTTTACTATGCAGGATGTGGAAATTCTACAGAAATGCCATCTTTGGAGGCAATATCTCTCACACTGAGTGATTCTCCAAAAGAGCTGCCTCAACTTGCTAGGACATGTTACCAGGCTGGCTTATGTGAGGGTAAGGTTGCTTCGGTTCATTTTCACAAGACGTCGTTAAGCCTTCTTAGAGCTGTTGCACCAACAAATGCTCATTCATGGCACTGTCACCACATGTCTGACTTAACTGGCGATGAATTTCAATGGGTGTCCCACTCAAGTGGAGAAAGCAAATGATTACTTGCCCCACTTGTAATGAAAATGTCGCCATTTCTAGTATAAAAAAACACTCCTTACTCCTGCCACGTACACAAGAGTGCTTGTACAGTACTGCCATCTCTGTGACTCCAACAAGTGCATGCATCATCATCATCATCATCATCATCATCATCATCATCATCATCATCAAGTTCCCACTCCAGTTTCCCGAGTGTGGTTTACGAGCGCTCTCCATTTTAGTATATTCATGTACCACTGCTCCTTCAAGACTTCATCCCAGTTGACTTCCTTGGATGTGATATCTTAATTCACTTGGTCCAGCCATCTCCTCCTAGGTCTTCCAAAAGGTCTCTTTCCAGCAATCTCAGCTTGCCACGGCGGGTGAGTGGATAGCGTGTCGGTCTACTAACCCCAAGATTGCAGGTTCGCCCCTGACCGTGGTAAGTGATTTTTGAAAGGCGGCAAAAATACGATACGCATGTCATACGATGTTGGCATGTCAAAGAACCCATTTGAATTCAGTAGGCCGAGTTCATAATGGCAAAATTAATCTCGGGAGTTTCCGCCAGCACAAAGTTCCTCATTTCTCTACTAGAAAGCGCTATTGTGTTCAAGGAGATTAGATATCTAACATCTAACCTCCTTGACTTTCATAGTCAAGGAACTACGAAATTCGACATGCAAGCTACCCTCTGGGTGTCAAATAGCAAAGCTTGCACCAGGCACCCGAGGCCATACGATATTATTATTAGTATGCAACCATTGTGTTGAGATTCTTCTTTCTGTCATACGTTAGACGTGACCAAATCATCACGAACATGCCTTAGTTACGGTCTCCTTCAGGGACTGATTTATTCCAGCTTGTTCCCTAATCTTCTCATTTCTTACTTTGTCTTTCCTAGTTTCTTGAAGCATGCTTCTCAGAAACTTCATTTCTGAAACCTGAAATCTGCTGTCATCTTTTTTGGTAGTTGTGCATGTTTCCAACCCATAAGCATAATATGCTTTTATTTTAATCAAACCACATGTCTCTATGGTAGCCAAAGTTGAAACTACTTCAAATTGAACTTGTTGGGAATTTCGGGCGTTCAATTAAAAAAAAAATATGCCCAGCTTATGGCCATTGGGCGCAATTCATATAACATCTATTTGCTCCCAAACATAATAGGAGACCGAAGAACTTGAATGGACCTCATAGTGTGTATAACTGTAATTATTAAACTAAGGGATTGAAGTAGATGCCCCAGAACTTGAAATGAAGTACCATCAATGAATTTGTCTCCAGGGAAAGTAGAAAAACCACATTCAGAATGGCCACTGTCACTGCCAAGATTCAAACTATTGAAGTCATTTATCAGAGTTGCCTTATTCACAATTGTGGCTGGCCCCGTAGTGTTGGGGTAACGCGGCTGCCTCTCACCCGGCTCCATCAGGGATTTTAGAAACTGACGCGAGGGCTGGAACGGGATGCATAATACTCTGTGAGCTGTCAGAATGGTAGTGACATTTGGCTGGAAATTCCACGTCAGTCATCACCCCTCTGCCTCTTGACCAATCCATGTTCGCATACTTGATGTCATAATACTCTGCGTTGCAATATTACAGCCAACGTGCTTCAGTGCCTGGTCAGCTGCATCTCTGGCTTGTACAGTATGGCAACCTAGTTCTCAGACCACATGGCGAGGCGAGAACAGTCAATCCCATTCTGGCAGCTCACATAGTGTAAGCCTGGTGAGGACAATTGAGTAGCTCCAACTTTGGCTACCAGATGCCACTGACACCTAGCAACGAATGTTGGAACTTGGTAGAGCTTTTCTAACTAAATATAACCTACAAATTGGGCTACACACTACCTATTGTAGTTTGTTTGCCATAAATCAATGACATGGGCCCACCGGTTTTACTTCCCCTTCGAAGGAAGGCATACTGAAGGATTTTAATGCTCTTAAAAAATCCGACGACTTCGGCCGGGATTGAACCTGCGATCTTGGGCATAGCAGTTCAACATACTACAGACTATGCCACCGAAGCCGCTCAGGATGGTAGTATAATGAAGAGATAGTGTCGAGCAGCAAGTTATCAGTTGAGATCTACAGTATTCTGCAAGAAAGAAGTTAGTGTTGTGACGAAACTCTCCCTGCATCGCTCAGTATTTAGACCGACCTTGCTGTATGGAAGCGAGAGCTGAGGATATTTCATACATAAGCTAGAGGTAACTGAAATAGGGGTAGCACGAAAGATTGCTGGGACAAATAGATGTGAGCAATGGCAGGAAGGTACTCATAATGAAGAGATAAAGACCGAGTTAGAAATGAACACGACGGATGAAAATGTTCGTATGAGCCGACTCAGATGGTGGGGTCATGTGGTGATAATGTGAATAATAATAATAATGTTATTGGTTTTACATCCCTTTTAACTACTGTGGCATTTAGAGACAGACGCTGGGGTTACAGAATTTTGCCCCGAAGAGGATCTGCTGACACAGCTCCCTTGCATTTGGGCACCCTCAAATGCCAGCTGACTGAGCCAGGATTCGATTGTGCAACATTGGGCACAGCAGGCGAGAACGTTACCGCTGAGCCACGCAGCCAGTCGATGAGAATGTGGGAGGAGAGATTACCAAAGTGGTTAATGAGTTCGACTATAGAGGGTAAGAGAAGCAGGAAGTGATGGTTACATTCAGTGTTTAAGAATTTTAAATTGAGAGGTGTAGAAGCAGAGGAGAACACAGTGCCAACTGATAATAGGGGATCATGGGGGCAACTTGTTGCGCAAAAATAGTATTGCAGACTAGACTGGAACCTTAAAGGCAAAACAGTCTCGCTTGAAAACGAATGAATGGTATAATAATAATAATATCATATGGCCTCTGGACAAAGGAGAGAAAAGAACAACACAGCCAGAGGATACATGATCACTGGGCAAACATCAAGGCCCACTCCAAGCAAAATAGTTGAATATCGTGGTCTGTAGTTGGCCTATACGGAACAAGAAGAAGAATATCATATGGCCTCGGGTGCCGGGTGCAAGCTTTGTTAATTGACACCCAGAGGGCAGCTTGCATGTCGAATTTCATCGTTCCTTTGAACGCTATGAAAGTCAAGGAGATTTGATATCTAAGCTCCTTGACGCTACAGCGCTTTCTAGTAGAGAATAGAGGTACTTTGTGTCGGCGGAAAATCCCGAGATTAATTTTGCCATTGAACACTGCCTACTGAATTCAAATGGGTTCTTTAACATGCCAACAACATATGACATCCATGTCGTGATTTTTGTCGCCTTTCAAAAATCACTTACCAAGGCCAGGGACGAACCTGCAAGCTTGGGGTTGGTAGTCCGACACATTAACCACTCACCCACCGTGATTAAGGTGGACAGTTTAGAGTGTAAGTGAAAAATGAAAATCCACAGCCTGCTTCCAGTCTCCGACCGGGTCAGGAATGGAATGAATGAAGCCCCCATCTAGCGGCGAGAATATAAACTGTGCCGGCTGCCGAGGCCTGACGCACTCCTCTTGGGCAATGACTAAATGAATGACAGATGAAATGAAATGATAGTGGTGAGTGTTGCTGGAATGAAATTTTGACAGGGAAAACCGGAGTACCCGGAGAAAAACCTATCTGCCTCCGTTTTGTCCAGCACAGATCTCCCATGGAGTGACCGGGATTTGAACCACGGACCCAGCGGTGAGAGGCCGGCGTGCTGCCACCTAAGCCACGGAGGCTTTTTTAGTGTGTAAGTAATTACTTTAATCTTTCGAATGTACACAGTTTTTGTACTAATCTATGAAAATAGCAATGCATTGCCTTTTTAAGATATAACTACCGTTGAGCAGAGCGGGCTGCAGTTGGTTTATGCTAGCACTTGTAAAAAAGGGGAGGCCACTACACCAGTGCAAGCTCAGCACACATCACTTGGTTCTTAACTTGAGAGCAATCGTATTTCAAATTGGTATACTCTGTGAGCTGCCTGAATTGGATTGACATTTAGCCGGAAATTCCACGTCAGTCATCACCCTCTGCCTCTTGACCAATCCATGTTCGCATAGTTGTCATAATACTCTGCGTTGCAATATTACAGCCCACGTGCTTCAGTGCCTGGTCAGCTGTATCTCTGGCTTGTACAGTTTGGAACCTCGTTCTCAGACCACATGGCGAGGCGAAAACTGTCAATCCCATTCTGGTAGCTCACAGAGTATAATACAGCTATTGCACAGTGTGTCAGTTGTATTTGAATCACATGATTATACACTCAACAACCTAGCTTAGCAGTCCCAAGCTCTCACCACATCTACCACATTCTTTCTTTTCAAATAACGACTATAACAATTCAGTTTATATATACGAGGTCTGTTAGAAAAGTTACCGACCTTATTTTTTTTTGCGGAAACCTGATCGATTTCAATCAAGCGTGCTTACACAAGCCAATCTTGAACCTTCGTGCGCATGCGTGAATTTATTCCAGCCTGTCGATAGTGTCTGTTGCTGGCAAGCAGCATTTGAGTGAGGTAGTGTGTAGTGCTCTCGTTGGTTTAACATTGCAAAGACTGGGACTTGGTTTCCGAGTTAGTTATTATTGTTTTAAGGGGCAGAACTACGAGGTCATCTGCCCCTCTTAAAATAGATTAAAGAACACAAATTTGGAATTGAATTTAAAATTTTGAGGTGTACACCTAAATTTGAAAAGACCAAAATTAATTTAAAAAAAATAAAATTATAAAAATAAACAAAAATTACGGAAAAACAAAAAAATTACCCTTCAAAAACGAACCAGTCGTTGAGTCAATTTACACTGGAAAATTTAGATTGCTGGCACTAACCCACTCTCACGTATAAAGTGGATAACGCGATCAGCAGCCACCGCGTCATCGGCTAATATAAGTTTCAATGTCATCTGCAAACCAAGGTTTCTTCGTAAGTCGGCAAGATCCACACACTCGGTCAAAATGTGGGCCACGGTGAAATCGGCTCCACAGGTACAAAGTGGGGGGTCTTCCCTTCTCATTAGGTATGAGTGGGTGAATCTTGTATGACCTATCCTTAGCCTACACAAAATGACGGACTCTCTCCGTGACTGGAAAGAGCTCCGCCATATGCGAGTAGTTCCCTTGATCGCTCTCAGTTTACTGGGCAGTGGGTCAGCTAGCTGAAATTCGTGCCAAAGCTGCTGACGGCGGAGCAAAAGCAACTTCATGTTGAAGTCTCACAGGACATGCTGGACTCAATAACTTCATGAACACCATAATCACTGGAGATGAGTCCTGGGTGTACGGGTACAACCCGGAAACCAAGTCCCAGTCTTTGTAATGGAAAACCGACGAGAGGACTACACACTACCTCACTCAAATGCTGCTTGCCAGCAACAGACACTATTGACAGGTGGGGAAAAATTCACGCATGCGCACGAAGGTTCAAGGTCGGCTCATGCAAGCGCGCTTGGTTCAAATCCATCAGGTTTTCACCAAAAAAAAGAATACCTTCCTAACAGACCTCGTATATACTGTGTATGCATATACCTGTAGATATGTAATAGGTGCATTTAAAACTGAATGATCAATTAAACTTAAAAATCAAATATCATGACAGGATTTTGCTGTTGAAAACAATAATGAAGTATTGAGAAAGAGTGGTATTGTCCCATATTTACCAACACTGTAGCATTTACTCAATCTCCATTTAGAATCAGGGTCCAAAATTATATAGATAGATTTTTAGAACAGTTCTTTAACTGGTCACTAGAAGTGTGCTTATATGATAGACATTGAAGTTCTAACATTGTTCAACAATGTTGCATTTGGTGATTGTAAGTGCAAGACTCATCTAAAAGGAAGTGCATCAGAACTAGGGACCCTATTTTATGGTAATAGCAATACATGCAGAATTTCTTGTACTCCTTGCATTTTAGCCTTTTTGGGTATTTATTGAAAAAATATGCTATTTGCAATAGATTTTTAAGCGTGAAAAGTCGAAATGGCGAGATGTTGTAAAATAAGAACGAAATAACTACTGTAGGTTCAAGTTTTCCAGGCTTATAGGCTGTGGTCCAGGCTGGATATCTCCCAACGTTTCACCGGAAACTGCGTCCAGCATTATCAAGGGTCAGCTCCTTTCGTTAGTCAGCAAAGGAATGAGGACCAACTATTCTCTAGCAGTTAGGGGTTGCTATGACAACTGTATGTAGCCTCATCAGGCTCCTTTCACTCTGTTGTTGGGTTAAAAGTTTTGCTATCAATTAAACAAAACACCTAACTACAAAGCCCCAATTAAGATTATATTACTTTAAACCTCTTAGTGCCAAGCCATTTTCAATGGTCATGCACACTATTCGAAAAAAATAATTATAAATACCACATTATCAACGATAGAATCATTATTTTTGCTTTGTTTTATAACGAATACCTCATTCTTTCATGCATTATGTTCGTAAAAGTAAATACTGCATCTAAACCTCTTTAATGGAGGTTGTTCTGATAATTGTTCAATTTTTCATTTTATTTCTTTTTTAAATCAATTTTGAGTCTAAATTAAGGACACCTAAGAGTCATATGTGAAGAAACACTAAGTTTTCATCTGTATCAAGTTCTTAGATACATCTGTAGGCAGAAAACTTCAACAAGCAAAAAACAACTGCACTGCAATTTTGGAGGGAACGTACGTGATTGGGGGAGCGGTAAGGGAGGGCATGAATAGAAACTCAAACCTACCGGATAATGGACTTCGAAGGAAAAAAGTAGACACCGCACAGGCAAGCTTGGAACCTCACCTTTCCAACAGTATGAAATAATCCTGGACATATGCCTACAGAAATCTACAAATATAAGATAAACAGCGTGCCGATTCAATCAGTTTTGGCACTTTTGGCGCGAGCAGCGGGAGCCGATCTGATCAGCGCGTGGCACTGAGAGGATTAAAATCGCTTAGCGGAGCAAAAATTCAAATAAAAACTTTTTTAAAACCAAAGCAAAACCTTTACCACAACAACGGAGTGAAAGAAGCCCACCAAGGTACCAGACTCTAAAACCGGTTGTCATAGCAACCCCTAACTGCTAGACAATAGCTGGTCCTCATTCCCCTGCTGACCCACCCTTACTCCAAGGGATGAGCAAACTGTTTTCGGAATTATAAGATGGTGCTTCTCATATATTAAACATCTGGAGGTATACAACAATTAGCAAATTTAGTGAATTCGAAATATTTTTCTTTGAATGGCATATTAAAATTTCTACCTTTCAATACAATTTAATAGAAATTGGTACTCACTGGTACATGTTTCGGGGGCGCTTACACTCCTGCCTGCTTGACGAAAACATTAGGAAAAACTTCCCATGCCCTGAACCCATATAAATAAACATGAAGATAAAAAACACACATTGTACATTACATATTGCTAAAAAATCCAAAATAGATGGTCCATTCCTGAACCATGTATTTTAATATCTTAACTTTTATACATTCTTCAACATCAATATTAACCATTTTATACAGGGCGCCTGAGAATGTTCTCCGCAGTGGGTATGTGCAGCTGTGAGTGGTTGAGTCATGAGTTTAGTTGGCTGCACTGCACTGTGTCCTTCAAAGCGGGACTCTCCCGTGTTGGCTGTCAGTGTGAATTGCGATAAGCGAGCGTTCAGATAGATTATTGGAAGAGTAAACAGTATACAAGCGGTAATGTTTACTACTGAAAAGAGAGTTCCTTTGGTGGAATAAGTTTTTCGCGAATGCGATCGGTTTACAGAAAATGTAAAATTAAGATTTCAGGCACGGATTCCTAATTCAAAGTGTCCAAACCGTGATACCGTTCGGGATTTGGTAAGTAAATTTCATGTGACTGGCTCAGTTCACGATGTACCGGGAACAGGCAGGCCTACGCTTTCAAGAGACGAACTTGATGAAATCTCCGATATAATGCTGCGTAGTCCTAGTAAATCAACTCGAAAATTAGCTCAACAAACAGGAATCTCTAAGTCGACAGCACATAAAGCTGAAGCTTCAGTTGTTCCCTTATAAAGTTACCGTGGTTCATGAATTAAAACAAACTGATTACGGAAAAAGAGTGATGTACTGTGAATGGTTCCATCATCTGTTATGAATGGCTGTGGTAAGTACAAAGTTTACTGTTTATTTGTTATGATGCAAGCGGCAGCCGTGCTACCAACGTAACTGTTGTAGCTAGCTCTCACAGACGCATGTAGGTGCTGCGGAGATCATTCCCGGACTCACTGTAATAGCATGTGGATAATAACCTAATCTATTTTGGATTTTTTAGCAATATGCAATGTACCCTGTGTGTGTTTTTTTATCTTCATGTTTATTTATATGTGTTTAGGCCATGGAAAGTTTTCCTAATGTTTTTGTCAAGCAGGCTGATGAAGGGGGAGTTGTAAGAGCCCCCGAAACATGTACCTGTGAGTACCAATCTCTATTAAATTGTAATGAAAGGCGGAAATTTTATTATTCTACTCAATATATTGTGTCAATACGGACCACGCTGATGAATATTTTTATTTGCCCGGTGAAATCTACCTCCATCTTCCAGCGTGCCGAGAGGGAATTTTTATCTTGGATTCCTAACCACAGGGACATGACATTTCACCATCAAAAATCTTCTCACAAGCATTAACCAGGAATCAAACCTGGCCCTCAACTATTTCACCATAATATAGGGTCCCTAATCATAACATCAATAAATTGCTCATAGAGCAAAACTATCTGAGAAACTAGCATCAACTCTTTTCAGTCTTAAATATGTGTGTGTTAATAACTATAACTAGGTACATACTGATCATGATTCTTCCGAAGAAGAAGGAGAGCGTTGGGCCCCACAAAGAGCAGCTACCTGTACAGAAGGCGATGGCATTGGATTAACCAGTCAAAAAACATTGTGCGCTAGCAACCCTGCAGATAGGAAAGAGAAATGCAGCATTCCACAATATTTGAAGACTTCTGTTTTGTTCTCATCCTACATCCAATGCATAGAGTTTGAGGTTTTTAGCATTTTGTGATAGATGAAACGTCGTTAAAAAATCATCAGTTCATGCATCCTCATATTCTATGTCCTCTCAACTGTTTTGAACTAGCAATAAAATGCAAAATCATTTGTCTGTTAAATAAATGCAATTCTCTTCATTTTCTACACAATTAATATTTAGCCTATTTTCATTTATAAAAAATAGGCTTATGAGATCACCTTTTGTCCATGTGTGTGTCCCCCTAATAAAATCTAAACGGCTGAAGCGATTTCAATGGAACTCAGTAAGGACATAGTATTATTTCATCCGACCGTGCCCTTCAAATTTTATTACATCTCACCCATCCAACATGGCGACTGTGCAAAATATTTCACTGGCATTCTATATCTCCAAAACTATGAATGCTTGTTTCTCACGATTTAACCTTTCGAGCGCAGTGAAACTTGGTATGTTAAATGCTTATACAAATTGTAATCCACTGTCATCTAAATTATTTCAATTGTTTTAATAACCACAAGCTGGCGGCTGTGCAAAATTTTAAAATCTTGTTTTATTTCTTGCGTCCTGATCATGTGATTGCAGTTTGAATAATACAACTATGCAATAATCTTCATATAATAGTACATAACTCTAAGACCTACATATATAAAAATCCAACATGTAGACCATCCAAAATATTTAGACGGTTCTCAATATCTACAAATCTATTACAGCAATCAAACTGAAATTTTGTATGTTTATAGTGCCAATTAACATAAGTAGGATATATGAAAATAGGCTAGTTAGTTCTTCACAGAACTACTTGTTTTATAATAAAATGGTGCAATCGTAACTCAATAGTGAAAAGATAAAACGTTTATACGATGAGAGCCTTCCTTATAGAACGGAGCCCGTGTGACGGACGAAGAGTGATTAGTCACCGCCAGTTGACTATCATTTGTCGATTACACAAGGGCGGGGCAGGAAGCCCCGAATGTTGTCAACGCATTTATTACACACAGAGCTGGCAAGACTCCTTAGTTGAGATAATTACGACTTGTGGTGAAGTACTGGAGCCTATCTCGTATCCCGTGAACATTGTTAGGTATAGAACAAAGCATTGAATTTTCCTAGTGAAAACTTATCTTCTCAAGAAGAAGCCTTTCAGTAAATGTGTTTGTAAGTTTCAGTGCCGTGCGACTTTTACTTGTGAGGGAACCTCAAACAAAATATATACAGAAACAATCCGCATACTCTAGAGGCTCTCGAGAAAGAAATAACTGCACCGATACGAAATATCAGTGAGGATGAATTACAGCAAGTGTACCAAAACTTCCTACTTTGTTGCAACCGTTTGTTTAGAAAATGAAGGACAGCATTTCCAGCAACTACCCTTGGAGGCTGGATTTAGACAGCTCCTTAACCCGGTCCATGAGTCAATCCTAATTGGCTACATGGATAATTCTTGCCAGGCGCGTCCACGTCGCGGGGGTGGGCAACGGTACTGTAATATACCATGGAACTACAGTACCGGCTAAGTTCTGGTGAGGACCCAGTCCTATGGGGTATAACATAGGCCCCGTGCACAGGGTTACGTGCGAAGACCTCAACGGAATCTACAGCGGAGAAGATGGACTTCAGAACGGTGGAGATTGTGGAAGAGGCAACCCAGTACTCAGGGAATAGTATGAGTACAGCATCAATCGGCAGCGTCTGTTTCCCAGGTTAGGGGCGGCTGCAAGGGCGTCTGTTCTCCATGGTAGGGGCGGCCTGAATAATAGCTGGCAGTAGCTTCATAAAATGCCTTTGGGAGTGGCGACCCCATCGTAATAATAGCCTAAAATGGAAATGGCACTTCCAATGATTCGGAAAAGGTTAGGGCGTACCCTGCAGGCGACGCGCAGTTCCTTTGGTACTGGGGGAACTGTGAGAAATGGGCGACCAGTAACCGAAATGAAAGTGGGAATCATGAATGTCATGACCCTGACAGGCAAGGTGGAGGAGGTGGTAGACTTCATGGAGAGGGAGAAGGTTGGAATGATGGGGCTGAGTGAAGTGAAATGGAAAGGTAAAGGAAGGAAGAAATTGAGGAAAGGATATACTTTATACTGGAGTGGTGGCCAAGAGGCAAAAAATGGCATGGGACTGATAACCTCGAAACAACTGGAGGAGTATGTTGAAGTGGTAGAGTGTGTGAGTGACAGAATAATGAAAATTAGAATGAAGATGAAGAATGACGTGATGGACTTCATACAAGTGTATGCACCACAGACTGGAAACAGAGAAGAAGATATTGAAGTATTCCTGGAGGATGTAGAAAAAGTAATCTCAGATGTAGAAGTGGTGATCATGGGAGACATGAATGCACAAGTCGGAATTGAGAGACAAGGAAAGGAAGAAGTCGTTGGACCATATGGATATGGGAAAAAGAACCGGGAAGGAGAGGAACTTGTAAACTTTTGTGAAAGGAATGGACTGATAGTGGGTAATTCATGGTTTCGGGAGAAAAACAGCAGGAAAATTACGAGATATGGGTGGGGTGATAGAAGAACAAAATCAGTAATTGACTACTTCCTGGTGGAAAGGACAAATCGCAGAAAGCTGATGGATGTGACAGCTTTACCAGGAGAAGCATTTGATGGGGACCATAGAGCTGTGGTGGCAAAATTTAGATGGGGAAAATTGGAAAACCTAAAGGAGATCAGAGAAAGTAAAATAAAAGTATGGAAATTGAAAGACAAAGCTGTACAGGAAGATTTTCAGGAGAGATTGAAGCAACAAATCCCAGTTACTGAAGTGGGAAATGTAGAAGAGGAATGGTCCCACTTTAAAAAGGCATTTGCTGGTGCAGCAGAGAGTGCTCGTGGTAGGACGTCAACAAGAGTTAAAGAGAAGGAGACACCGTGGTGGAATGAGGAAGTGAGGAAAGCAGTGAAAGAAAAGAAGTCTGCATGGAAAGAATGGAACCGAGATCAAACAGAAGAAAGCAAAAGGAAGTATCACGACAGCAAACGGAGGTGTAAGAAAGTGGTAGGAGAAGAAAAGAAGAAAAGTTGGGAAGAATTTACACGAAGAATGGAAACAGATGTAAGTGGCAGTAAAAGGATGCTGTTTGGGCTTCTAAGAAGTAAGAGGAAAGAAAGAGTTACTACAAAGCTGGTGAAAAAGGAAGATGGAGAGTTGTTAACACACCCAGAAGAGATAAAGGGACGATGGAAGGAGTATTTCGATAAGCTATTGAATGTGAGCAATTGTACTGGTGAGATCGAAGTGACACAGCCTGACGACTCTATAACAGAAGATGATATAACAATGCTGGAGGTGGAATTAGCAGTACAGAAAATGAAGATGGGGAAAGCAACAGGGGTGGATGAAATCAGTGTAGAAATGATAAAGGCTGCTGGACCTGTTGGTATGCAATGGCTGTATCGACTGCTAAAGTGTGTGTGGAAACGGAAATGTGTACCAGAAGACTGGGAGAAAGGGCTAATAATACCAGTGTTTAAGAAAGGGGACAAGAAAGTGTGTGATAACTATAGAGGGATCACCCTCATATCACAGATAGTAAAAATACTGGAAAGGATATTAGAAAGAAGAATGAGAAGAAAGGTGGAAGGAGAGTTGCAAGAGGAACAGTATGGCTTCAGGAGTGGAAGATCCACCGTGGACCCAATCTTTAGCTTGAGGCAGGTGATGGAAAAGAACTGGGAATATGGAGAGGATTTGATCATGACTTTCATAGATCTAGAAAAGGCATATGATAGTGTCCCCAGAGAGAAGGTATGGGAAACCATGGTTAAGAAGAGACTGGGAAGAGAAATGTTGGAAATGGTGCAAGCAATGTACAACAACTGTGTTAGCAGGGTACTGACCCCAGTTGGAAAGACGATTGGTTTAGGAACAAGACTGGACTAAGACAGGGGAGTGTGCTGTCACCTCTTTTATTCATAATGGTAATGGATGAAATTGTAAAGGAAACAAAGGAAGCATATGGACATAAAGAAATGAAGTTACTACTATTTGCAGACGATATTGTGGTCTGGGGAAGGAACACCGAAGAAGTGCAAAAACAACTAGATGCACTGAACGAAAATATTCAGAAGTATGGCCTGAAAATCAGTATAGAGAAAAGCAAGACCATGGTGATGACAAGAGGGGAAAGACAAGGAAAGGGCACTGTGAAAATTGGAAGTCAGAGTTTGGAAATTGTGGACACGTTCAAATACCTAGGAAGTGAATTGATGCAAACTGGTAGGTTGGACATGGAGATTGGCAGGAGGGTACAGCAGAGCAATGCATTCTATCAAAGTGTAAGAAAACTTGTTTGGGATAAGGAAGTACCAAGGAAAAGCAAGGAGGTAATGTATAAAATGTACTATGTACCCATATTAACTTATGCAGCTGAGACTTGGACCCTGACGAGCAGGCAAGAGAGTAGAATCCAATCCAGTGAAATGAAATTCCTAAGAAGTATGATAGGAAAGACAAGGAAAGACAGAGTGAGTAATGAAGATGTTAGGAAGGAAGTTGGGATGGGAAAACTAAATGAGAGAATTGAGAAGAATAAACTAAGGTGGTTTGGACATGTAAAGAGGATGGAGGAAAATAGAATACCAAGAAAGATGCTGGAGGTCAAGTGCAAGGGTAAGAGAGCAAGGGGAAGACCTAGAACAAGGTGGATCGATTCAGTGAAGAACAGCGTGAGAAAAAGGAATCTGGACTGGGACAAGATCGTGGAAGAAGAATTGTGGAAGGAAAGAGGAAAGTGGAGAAGTGCCATAAATACCCCGACCCGGCAGGAGCTGGATAAGGGGAAATGATGATGATGATGATGATTAAATTCATAAAAAACTGTAAATGTGTTGAACTAGATGGGCACTATGCTGCTGCTAGCGCCAGTGCCTTGCTAGACACTCGGCTAGCCACAGTGTCACGGCCGTCACGCGGCATATGCAAAGTTTTGCTCTATAGAGAAGGCTCTCACTGTAAGAAGAAGAAAAAAAGAGCATAAAACGTTTACTTGTTTGCAAAATTTATCTTCGTTTTGATTTGACTACGTTTATTTGGAATTTTTAAAATGGAAAGGATACATTTTATGTCCTAGGACCAAAAGTCTAAAATCTTACAAAATGGAATTTAAATTTTGTTGTAAATTTGCAGTATTTTTAAAGGTTCATCAGTATGTTCTTCTGTCGTAGTTTCCCGTAGTTGTTTGTAAGAAATAGCTGTCTGCATGATGCAGAGGTAATGTTTCTGTCTACTTTGCCCAAAATTATGGGATCGAATCTCAGTGACTAGTTGACATTGGAGGGTGCTTAAATATGAGGTAGCTTGTATGTTAAAGATCTCCTTCAGGGCAAAATTCCAGCAAACGGGAGTCTCTAAAAGCCGCAGAAGTTAAAAGAGACGTAAAACCCATATTTATTATCATCATCATAGTTTGTAAGTACTGTAATATGCTCAGCATTATTATACTACTGAACTAGGTCACTACAGCCCCTATTGCTGCATACAATCCTTATTTACACCAATTTGCTTCAAAACGCCAAGTTGTAAAATAATGGAAAACACAAAATTCAGAATTCCAAATTCTAAATTTGGGATTTATAAATACAAAAAACCACAAACTCTGCTAATGCATTTTCACAGGGGCGGCTGGTATTAAACAGATAGGGGCGTATGACTCTCCGAAAGAATTGAGAAGGTAGCCTATTGGCGTGTAAACCACAATGCAAAAACTATTAAGTTACTTGCAGCCAGAAAATTTAGCATTCCTACATTCCTCATAGTCCAAAACTTCACATTCTGTATGTAAAAATTAGTCCACTATAAAGTTTGGAATTAATAACTGAATACCTAACATTACCAAAGTACCATTTTCCTTAAAATCGATATTAAGATGTTAAGTACTTAAAACTCTGCCAATCAATACAAATTATATTCAAACTAGTACCAGTACATGTTTCGGTCCAACAAATGGACCTTCTTCAGCAAATTAGAATCAAACCTTAAGAAATTAATTTAATTATTATTTATTTATCGTATGGCTTTTAGTGCCGGGAGTGTCCGAGGACATGTTCGGCTCGCCAGAGGTTGTAGCTGCTTCAAGCAGACAACCCATAGTGTGAGCTAAAAGTTCCATTCAATTTCAAGTAGTTCCAACTTTCGCTACCAGACGTCACTCATACCTAGTGGTATCGAAATCTAACCTAGAAAGTTAGCTTCATACAAGTTTAGTCTGTGGAAGGATCTTTATCATGCCATAAATCTAGTACTACGCCACCGAAGCCGCCTACTTAATTTCATTTCTCATTAGTTTTTATTAAATTAATTTTTTAAGGTTTAATTCTAATTCGCTGAAGAAGGTCCTATTGTGCAAAACGTGTACTAATTTGAATATAATTTATATTAATTGGCAGAACATTTTAATACTGCAATTTTCTCACATTTTCATATAGTGTATGTTACTCACTATTTCGATAAGATACACTGGTCAAAAAAACCTTTTGCATATTGCAAGCTTACGTATTTGTGGACAAAATATAATACACATGCTTTATCCGATAACTGTTTTATTTATTTATGTAGCGTATGGCATTACACATGAAACACAACAATAATAATAATAATAATATGTACATACAAGCACAGATATCAACCTTATTACAACCTCATGTCCAGTCTATTTCTCCAGTCAGGCTCGATGGTGTAGCACTGAAAAAGTCGTTAGGGTCACCTAGGTAGGCTCTCAGTTTGCTATCTTCGACAATGTGCCTGATGGTCTGGTTCGATGTACCGCAATCACAGCAGGGGTTTGGCCGCTTGCCCCATATGTGCAGGTTGTATGCACAAACTCCATGCCCGATAACAGTGTACGATACAAACAAACAAGCATGTTATCTTAGAGTTAACACATGAGCCAATGCGCAAAAACTAAATGTCATCAAACAGTAATGAAAATAGACAACATCATGCAAAATTTCTTTTGACCAGTGTATTAAGTAAAATCACACTAAGTGAAATTCATGCAGGTATTATGAGCACCAATGAGCTGTATGTCATAGAGCTATTTCCTTTCTTATTACTATGTGTAGGAGACTTCATTTTGGCACTTGGGTCCTTTGTATGGTAAAGTATTGAATTACATTAATAATTATACAGCACTAATTCATTACTATCCTAGCGTACACCACAAGATCAGCCATGTTTATGGGTCTAAACATCGCCAGAGGGAATGTGCTGTAAAAGCAGTGATATTGTAAATTTCTGATTTCATCGACTGATACACAATGACTAAAAAGTTTTGGAACATAAGGAATGTAGGAATGCCAATATTTCTGACAGCAAGGTAAGAGTTTTTTGTCTTATGGTTTGCCTTGAAATAGCCGAGGATACAGCAGACACTCAGTAGTTTGACAAAAGTCTAATCATTTACAGTTCTTATATTTACATAGTTCAACAAGTAACTTAGTCTATTTTTTAAGAAAACTACACTGCCTTATACCCAACTACCTGTCCTCTTCATGAACTTTTCCTCTCTTTATTTAGTACGTGTATTTGCAATTCAGAATAGGATTGGGAAGGAGGAGGCTGTAGCTTAAGTTAGGAACCATCCAAGCATTTGCCTGGAGTAGAAGTGGGGAAACCATGGAAAACCACTTCCAAGATGGCTGAGTTAGAAATCAAACCCTCCTGTCATCAGTTTTGCCTCATGAGGCTGAGTGTACCCCGTTCCAGCCCTCAGATCAGAATTACAATTTCTTGGGAGAGCCAGAAATCGAACCCACCTCTAGGGCAACCACAAAGACTGTTAGCCTCTACACCATGAGGTGGTCAGGGATTTTATTATTTTTAGGTATCTCATGTAGGGCAATTCCAGGAAATATCAACCACTGTACACAAAATCTCCAAAGTGAATTCTTAGTGGTATATTGGCTTTCACGGCCAGTGAATTAAAACTCAGCAATTCTTCTAGGTTTGTGCCATGTCTTGAGTGGAAGCCTTCATAGGGAGGTCAAGGCTGCTTGAGCTTCAGGTTCTCGCAGTAAAGTGGTGCAGTTGCACTCCATATAAAGGGAGGTAGCGCACTGTTCGCTACTCCTGTGGGGGTCCGGCCGGGGACACCAAGAGCCTGCTGATGAGCCAGCTTGGTGTCCTAGACGAAACCCCACTCAAGACATGCACAAACCTAGAAGAATTGCTGAGTTTGAATTCTTAGTGTTAAAATATTTCAGTGGGAATTGTGTTTATTATTAAATAAAGTTATCAGCAGTTGGAGGATAACTTTCAAAAAATCAGTATTATAAGAATAAAAAGAAAAGCACATGTTCATCTATAGCTCCCCGGCAAAACTGGAAAAAACCTTCAGTAAGTATTAATGTTTCTGTACTTATGCATTTTTTATGATGGTTTTAAAGACAATCTAGAAGAGCTAACTTAAGTTAACTTTAACTTCACTATCATAATACTGCTGAAGAGTTCGACCATTGAGGACTGATGACCAAGATGTCCCTAACATGAGCGAGAACTGCTTCACAACTTTATGTAAAATGTATTTTCGTAAAAAGCTCTTTATTTAGTTTGGATCATTTGCGATACGTGTCGCATGGTTGTGTGTGGTGACTCTTTGGTATTAAATTATGTAAGTTGGCAATACCGAATGGGTGGCCATGTTGGTTTATTAGTAACTTATTTAAGGTGGTTTTGACTATAGGTTATAAACTTGTCTACAATATTTGTTATGATGGTGAGGGTCTTTGCTTTATGGCAAACAAGATATGTGCGAGATTACTCGTACTGGCCAGTAAGCAAGTGTAAATGTAGGAACTTGCAGTGGCTTGAGAGGTGCTGTCGGTCCATCAAGAAAAAGGTAAGACCCTGAACTTCCAAATATTCAAATAGTTTCTCATTCAAAAATATAATATATCGGCTTTCACAGGAATTAAAACTCAGCAATTTTTTTCTAGCTTTATGCTGTGTCTTGTGTGGGGTTTCGCCTAGGAACACCAAGATAGTCTCATCAGCGGGCTCTTGGTATCCGTGCCCGGACCCTCACAGGAGTAGCGAACTGCGCACTACCTCACCTCCCTTCTTATGAAGCCTTTATAGGGTGATGAAAGGCTGCTTGAGCCTTGAGCAGTAAAGAACCACACGTGCGCTTCATAAGAAGGTCGGTAGTGCACAGTTCGTTACTCCTGTAGGGGTCCCGGCACGGACACCAAGAGCCCGCTGATAAGCCAGCTTGGTGTTCCTAGGCAAAATCCCACACAAGACATGGCATAAACCTAGAAAAATTGCTGAGTTTTGGTTTCTCATTCCTTTTAATCAAAATTAGTGGTTAAGTTATACCAAACAATTTTCTATTTTTAGTGGTTCTTTATTACCTGTTTATCATCATTCTCTTGATGAATGCAACATTTGCATTTGTCTATTGGCACAGGCTAGAGTAAAACGTGGCTTTCCACCGATGTCTCGGTCTCATTCATGGCTGTGATTATATGGAATCTATTGAGGTATGAGTGGTGCTGAGTAATGGCCGTCAGGACACAACTAGTGCCTGTATGTACTGTGAACGGTCCTACTTATAGGGTCAGTGGTATTGTTCAGACCCAGTGAGGAAAGCGATGGTAAACGACCTCACTCCTCATCTTGCCTAGTGTAGTTTTGGTACATTGGGCATTTATCTCCTGTGGCCTACCCCATCCCCCATCTACCAGCGAGAGAAGTATGCCACTGAGTGGAGATATGATGGAAAAACCCCGGTTATTTATTTTGATGTTAAGGACATTGACATAATGAAAAATTTGAAAATTAACTTTTATGTATACCGTCAAAATTTGACAATTGCCGTCAATCGAACAACTACACATTTGTAACAACTTTGGAAACAGGCTGTGCTGTCATCGCAAGGCGCTAATTTTTAATTCATCGGGATGACGAAAAACCGTAACAACAAAACTTTAAGAGGGACACTTAAAAATTACATAATATGTATTTAAATTTGCCGCCAACTCATCTTGCCTAGTACGCCTCATTATGGTGCTGCTAACCAATAGCTAGTAAACAAAACGTTATCCGCATCCGCACGACTGTTATCGGCATCCGCCCCGCATCCACATGTTTGTTATCCAAATATACTGGCATTACAATAATATAATTAAATAATAATAATGTTATTGGTTTTACGACCCTTTTAACTACTCCGGCTTTTAGAGACGCCGGAGTGCCGGAATTTTGCCCTGAAGGGGATCTTTAACGTATCAGTAATAAATCTACTGACACGGCTCCCTCCCATTGGCGCACCCTCAAATGCAACCTTGGGGATAGCAGTCGAGAACTTTCCGCTGAGCCACGCAGCCAATCTGTTTTTAAATAGATAAAGCATAAGGTATTAAAGCAACACATTTAAACATTTGAGGAGAAAGTCGTTCCCCTAGGCTTTGTGTGTCAAGTGCTATGTTTAAAATGAATGTTATACAGCCAGAATTACAAGAATTTTCAGTTCGGAGTGTTAATTATACTTAATGACATAATTTGAAGGAGATTAGCGTAAATCATCATCTTACATTTGTCATGAAAAAAATATTACTGTAAAATATGATATGTCATAAACAACCGGGTCCTGGTAATGACATTCAACAAGTTCGGATTGTATTCTAAAATCTATCCGCAAATTTACTCCAAACATTATCCGCAGCTTATCCACTATCCGCACAGCCATGCAAACTATATCCGCATGGTGAAATATTTTGCGGATATCCGCATCCGCGCAGAGCTTTACCTATAGAGGTACTTTTTGAGGATTCAACCAGTCTCCAGACTGACAACCTAACAAAAAAAAAATGGCACTATACAGTCCATGACGAGCTAAGGCCGACCAAGCGACCGCTGCCCAGCCATTCGGCCTGCAGATATTGGGGTGACACGTGATCAGCGCGTCGGGTCCCCTCGGCCGTTAATCTTGGTTTTCGTGATCGGGGCGCTGTCTCACTGTCAGACAGCTACTCAATTGTCCTCACGAGGCTGACAACCTAACAGACAGACATTATTATTTTTGGAAGTTAAGTCTGCCACAACAATTCCATCATAATGTGTAATCCTAAAGTTGTGCATGTATCTCAATTATATTCAAGCGTGGATCCAGCCGACGGGTCAGGAGGGGGCAAATGTGTGGATTGCCTCCCTCTAGGGATATAGTGATATTTATTTATTAAGCAAGCGGAAATTCCCCTACAGGAGAGCAATTAAACTTGATAGCATGATGTCATTTGGAGGTGTCTCTCCTCCGCTCCTCCCAAAATCTCTTCATTCTCGCGGAATGCTCCCTCTTCCTCTCAGCCGTCCTCTTTTTCCCAGGTTGTCGTAATGATCTTGGTTCAAACTTAACATTTGCGATTTTCATCTGGCACTCAGTTCAGTCTTCGAAATGCTGATTACTTGTAAGTCCATTTTACTGGTGTAATTTTGGAGATGCCAGAGAGCATAGATTTTATACCGGAGGGATATGTGCCAAAAATTCTCCAATACAGAGGTCTTGAATTTAAACATCCGCAACCGCCAATACCAGGAATCTTTCTTGCAACCTTAGACGCTGGAGTCAACAGCATTACTAAGTGCACCAGACGGCCATCTCGGGATTCAAATATTTTCCAACATATGGGTAACATGGATGTCAATTACTAATCTCAAAGATAGTTTCAAATATTTTAAAATTAAAAATTGTGCTTTAATTTCTTTGTGCAGGCAGGATACATGTTGCATTATAAGGTGTAGTGTAGATCGTGATTCCTTACGCTAAAAAATTCACCTTGACATAAAATGGCAACATCCATGACATTATGGACAACGCTAAAGGCTTAAACGATGCATAAATGTTCAATTACATGTGTTAATAAGGCTTTACATACAAACAAAAACCTAACCTGGGTCTTATGCCTCAGGCCCCCTTGTAGTAATTTTTGTCCAACCAATGGCTTCATCACGACAGTCATCTAACCTAATAATGACCAACGGTTTCACCCAGACCATCAAGTAACCTAGTAGCGACCAATGGTTGTGTCTCACCATGGCTTTAGAAGAGTGCAATGCAACCTTTCAATTAAATTGAATAACTAAAAGTAATTTATGAACATTCGCAACTCATAAACAACACACATGACTGCATCCGCATTTGACGACGCTCTGTTTGAACCCTCGTCGTACAGCAGTTACATAGCGACATTTCAAAGCATATCAATGTCCAAACATGATCGATACATGACCGCCATCGTTGAATGTGCAAGAAACGTTACCAAAATAAAGATATAATAATAAATAATAATCTTATTGGTTTTACATCCCTTTTAACTACTGAGGTTTTTTGAGACTCCGGGGTACCAGAATTTTGCCTTGAAGGAGATCTTTAACGTGCCAGTAAATCTGCTGACCCGGCTCCTTATGCATTTGTGCACCCTTAAATACCCACTGGCTGCACCAGGATTCACTCCTGCAACCTTTGGAACAGCAGGCGAGAACGTTACCACTGCACCTTGCAGCCAGTCTCCGAAATAAAAACTCATATTTTCGTAATTTAGATTGTATTTGTATTAACAACAGACTGAAAGAAACCAGCTACGCCTTAACACGTCATCACACGCTTCACAGTACATGGTTTCCACCATAAAATATGCATTTTCATGACCCAAATATAGATTGCATTTGCACATTATGTAAAAAATACTATGAAAAATATCACGTCATGAACTGTAAATTACAAGTGGAATCGTTACTCAAGTTTTGTACCTCTGATTATCTTATGCTTTTAATGTACATCCTATTGGCCGTTGGCTGCATTTATTAAATTAATTAATTTCAATTTCTATTGACTCCCTGAATATGATACAAGGCATGAAAATCATTATAATCGGGTGATTTTTTTGCGGGAGCGGGGCCAGCAGCCAGCTACCAAACTCAGGCCGCAGCAATATTAAAATTTTAATGTGTAATCAATGTCTGAAATGGCAAAAAATGGACGTATTAGGAAAGCACGTCAAACATTGGGGGCATATAGATGCAAAAAAACTAATCAGAAGAGAAAAACATGGAGTAAAGCAGCAAACCACTATTATATGAATTTTTATTTCCATACTAGCCTTTTACAAATTTGATTTTAATTTCAAATTAATGTCATTTAAAAAGAAATTACTCATTTATTAGAGTTAACCAAATTATATGTTTTTTTTTCTCTCCAAAATGCTATCAAATGCACAATTGAAAATGTATAAATGCTAAAAATGTTAAATCTTCACATCAAATTGCTAATTTCTGAATTCAAATTGCTAAAAATCACCACCCATATAATAGGCTACACTCAGGTGCAAAAAGAAACTTTTTCACTCTTCTCAGATGAGTTGCGGTTTAGTCTGAGACCACCTGATGGAAGAGAACTGGAGAGAGGTTACTTTGTTACTTTCTCTTCCAGAACACCATTTCTTGGAGGATCAGTCATGGTTTGGGGAGGTATCTGCTTAGAGGCTAGGACGGAGCTTGTTTTCATAGAGAATGGTGCTCTCACATCCCACAGGTACATTGAAGAAATTTTGCGGGAGCATGTAGTGTCATTTTCTCCTTTTATTGGGGGTGGATTTCGCCTCATGCAAGATAATGCACGCCCCCATGCTGCTCGTTGTGTGCAGTAGTACCAGGAAGAAGTGGGGATCCAGACTTTGGTGTGGCCTGTCCGGAGTTCAGACATGAACCCCACCGAGCATGTGGGGGTTATTATGGGGAGAAATGTAAGAAAACGTGTTCCTGAGTCCTTGGCAGAACTTCGAGTGATGCTACGGGAAGAATGGGAGAGAATACCACAGGCGTCCATTACAACGCTCATTAGAAGCATGCCTCAGCGACTCCAGGAATTACGGAGGGCCCGAGGAGGCCAATACTCATTTCTTAGTATTCAATGTGTGCAGTTTATTGAGAGAAATTGAAAAAAAGAACAGATATTCAATATACAGTGAAATATTTAACGTTGAACACAATTTTTCAAAACCTGAATAATGTTGTTAAATATCGTGAAAAGACAGTGAAGAGAACAACTAGTGTCAAAAACTTGTTGAAGTGTTACAAAAGATGTCTATAGTTTCAAATGTGTGTAAAAGTATTCTAGGTGCTTTAATAAGAAATAGTAATGATAAAGTACGTGTATTTTATAGCATTTAAATAGAAATAATTTACAAAAGTTAATGCTGCGTTTTTTTTTCCACCTCAGTGTATACCTATCGGTTATAAATGTACAATAAATTACTGTGTTCGGGACGATAAAACTAGCCTTTATTTTTATTAATTCTGAATAAAACATCCCTCGTATCTCTTTCACTGTCATTTCGATAATATATGATTTTCATACCTTGTTTGATCTTCTGGGGGACATTACCAATAGAAATTACTAACCCTGATCACTACTGCACCGGATATAAGTTATACTGTGCTAAATTACGTAAATATGCGTTTCTATTTATTGCTCATTTAAAAACGGCAGCCATGTTCGACAGCATATTTAGTATGTTAAACTGCCGCCAAAGCGCACATATTGACGTCACTAGTTGCCAACATGTGGAATACAAAATACACCACAACTACCCCACTGTGCGTCACTAAAACCAAGGATGTAGGCTACCTATATGGCCACACTACCTAACAATTGGTCTAGACAAAAGCCATTGGTCTCATATACACAGGAGTACCTTAAGCGCAGGGTTGGCAATACTGTATGTGACGATAATTCACGCGCATAATGGCGGACACCTAGAATTTTACTATATAAGTTGTGATCTAAATAAGGGATGGAGGGTGGGTTATGGACGGTGGAGGAGTAAACACCTATTACTACACCATTTCCGGATATATTATGCATCAATACAAAAGGTATTTACTGTGCATTTTAGACCATCCTCCCTTTTCATCACTTTTAACACCTTAGCTCATTGAAAATATATCATTTATGATATACATATCTTTCTGGGAGTTGTTGGGAGTCGTTTCAAAATCTCTTCATACTCAATAGCCACTGCTGCACCGCAATAATTGTTATTTCACGGAAATAATGCATTTTCCTTCACTTACGGACGCCATCTTGGACAGTCATGTGACACCCGAAAGACGATCATGTGACTACGTTACCAACTTGAATAAAGACATTCACCACACGCCTTCGCTACTAAGTTAGGCACTGTCTTGCGGAAAATTACTGCTAGTACCATAAGCAAGGAGGTCTGGGGCATAAGCCCCAGGTTAGTTTTGTTTTTTGTATGTAAAACATTAATAAGATAGAATTTATGTCCGCTACTAGATTAGGCACTGCCTGGTCGAAACTTAATGCTAGTAACACAAGCAAGGGGGTCTGGGGCACAAGCCCCAGGTTAGGTTTGTTTTTGTATGTAAAACATTATAAATACATAAATACATAAACACTGTAATTGAGTTCACTTTCCACTGAGTATAGTGATTTCATAAATCACGTGCGAAATAATACCAAACGCGTGGGGTTGGCATTACTGACTCGGTGAGAAAGATGGAGGTCAGAACTTCGATTTCAACTATAGAAGTCGTGTTGCTATTTGGGCGGGATGGTGGGTCTATGACAGCGGAGCAGTGAACATCTAATACTCAATCCTCTCCTGATATCCTCCCGACTATTAAATCAGGTAATTTCAGTTTTTAAAAATTTTTATACAAAGGATGGCCTAAAATGCACCGCAACCCAAGGTATTTTGGCTAATTTAGAAAATTTTATCGTACGGGTGACATTTCATTCAGCGTTACCATACTTTCTGAGCACCTTCAGTAATTCAACACGAAGTTAATTTTCAAGATATCAAACTAGCAAGTGTCCACTCTATTCATAAGGGAAAACATATATTGACTTGTATTGCATGTATTCCTTCCTTTATACAGTCATGATAAGGATCCACATTTTTTATAACCAAAATCCACTTGAGTGCAGTGTCATTCTAGCACCTATTTGCAAGACAAAGAATTTGACTTACCATCATGGATCGTGATAGCCGTTAAAGGGCAGAACATGGACGTCCTAATGATGGTCAATTAGTTACAGAAATAAAAATACACCATTAACAAAACCTCGCTCCTTATGTGGCACTTCTTACTGTGTAGGCCTATATGTTATTACTGAAGCTTACCCTAATTGGAAACAAATATTATGGAATAACAATAACGGACGCTTGCTAGATAGTTGCTTGGTGGCAATATGGATGGGCACAGTGTAGTGGATGTGCCTAGCAGTGCCGAGGTCAACTGAGAGAAGACTCGCTCAAGATCCTAAACCAAGGTCTTCTTTTACCAAGCCGCTAGGAAGATTACTCCATGGATGTCACCTAATTTATCAGGGAATGTTTCAGTAGCCTATTGTTATTCTACAGTACAGTATTTGTTTTAACTGCCCCATGATTCAGCCAATGACACCATTATCAACCACCGATATGTGGAGGCATATAAAACTGGAAATAGAGTCAAATAATGCCCTCAAGAGTGTGGCATAAATTTCACAATTTTAATAACCTTAAGTCACGTTTGAGAACAAAGACTGCCACACCCCAGATAGCTATGGAAGACTTACTCTTAGCCGTAAGTGGAAGAGGACGAAGAAAGCCAAGAATTTATGAAACCGTCTGAACTGAGGTGTAACCACTGATGGAAATACCAATGTGACCACCACTAATTACCTGTAGTTATTATTTGTTCTCAGAGATGTTACTATTATACAATTTGATTGCACTCACATGACTGCTGCTCTGTGGAACCTTGGCTGAATCTTATTTGGAAAAATTTGTCATGAATACTTAAAAGAACGTACCGAGTGAATATGTTTGGGGTTTTGAAACTTTTAATCATTTTACTGTAATGGTTTGCAATCGTTATACTTTCTTCATGGACCAAAGTGAGATTGGCATGGCATGCATGCAGGAGGTGGCATTTCACCATTTTGCCAAGAACCATACAAATGTTGCTACATATAACCTGAAATAGCACTGTTCATTCTAGATGAACAGCAAGTATTTTCATTGTATGCAGAAAGTGCCGCCTTCTCACCGCGTTCTTCGATGCCCCAATAGGAAATTGAGGCCCTACCTGCCAGCCGCCACTGATAGTAACTCTTCCCTGTCAAGCCAATCAGGCCATCCATTACCAACTATTTGCAAGGCTGCTTTAACATATATTATATCATTTTCCTTTTGAAAAAAAAAGGTGCATTTCAAATGAACAATTTTAACCAGTTGGAACATTCATCATGCTATGAGCATATCTTAAGAAAAGGGAAAACTAGTTATTGGCCTATTACACAGTCTTTCATTGTATTACTCCTGAATGTAAAATAAATGGAAGATTTACATCTACTTAATATAATATATTTTTAGCTCTAATTAAATTAATTTCTTTAAATCACACTATGTACACGCGCTTTGACAATATTTAAATTCCAGGCTATTTAGTCCAGCCAATTTAAACATCTAGGCTAAGCAAGATGATTAAATAAAAAATTTCATATTTTGTACAATATCGGCACCTATACAATAACTATGGAAGATAATATATTTAAATAACTTAGTGCATATTAAAGAGATCATCAGCAAAAGGAAGGGGTGGCAGTCCTCCAATAAAATCAGGGATTTGGGACATGTCAGGCATATTCTGCATGTGAGCCTTCACTTCCTGTCGAACTAAATGTACCTTGTTCAGCTTCTCGGTGTATTCCTCAAGCCTCTGTTCTGCATGGGCAAGCAAATCCTTCTGCGTCTGGATGAAGTCGTGCAGCATTGCAGACACCTTCTTGCGATCCTCCATCTCCAAGGAAAGACGCCCGTTGTACTCCGTCAAAAGATCCACAGCTTCGTTAACCTGAACAGCCAACTTCTCAGCTGAAGCTCTATCCTCCAGTTTGGACAGTAGGTTTACTTCAGAAACTTCAGGAGGCAATCCGGCGATCTTCTCACGGACAGCAGCATCACTCGATGCAGAATTCTCAAGATCAAGGAGAGCTTTAATGAGCTCTTCTGGTTCTGGGGCATCTTGGGCAGGAGTACGAGGGGAAAGGGTGGTATGACGTTCCTTCTTACCATCTACCTCCACTTCTGTCTCAGATAACTTGTGCTGACGAATTGGTGTTTTCACACGGGGGACTGGTATCTTCTTTTCTACAACAGGCTCCACCTTCTGCTTCTTTATAGGCGGTGCTCCTTCCGCACCAGGAATCTCCAATCCTTTTCTACACTCTTTAATTAACTTTGCATCGTATACACCTCGCTGCTCCCAGATGGTCAAGATTCTTTCCAAACTTTTTTTGGTTTGTTCGTCACACTCTGGCACTCCTATACTAGAAAACGCTTTGGGTAACACACCTGCGAACTCTTTTCGCATCTCTGGACCCTTTTTATTGCTGTTTTGAATAACATCATTTGCGAGGTACATAAACGTCAGCTTCTGGCTCTCCTTAACCTTCAGGAGTTCACGAAACCAAACTTTGACAATGGCTGCGTAATGCTTCTTGTGATGAATTAACCATAATGACAAAGTTTGGATACTCTGCTGTGAACTGTATAAATTGGCGAGTTTCTTCAAGAAAGCACCTTCAGTAAATCCAGCCATAATTTACCTCAAGTCTCGCCCAAAGTCTTCGCAAATTCATCCACACTCGGATTTCTTCTTCAGCCAGCATATAACAACCAAAGAATACACGATAGCAACGAATATAAACAAATAACAAACTAATTACCAACTGCAGCCGAGCGAAAACAATTGAAGATCGCATCAACCCTGCAGCAAATAGACGGAATTCCAAGAAAATTAGGTAGCTAGGCTTATACTTTGTCTCTTTTTGTACTGATATATCCTTGATCTCATGATTTTCTTGTGCGAAAAAGGGAAAATGTACCCCCTAAGGTAGAGCAAGAGAAAAGACAATTGTTTTTAATAGAACAATTGCAGCCAACGTTATCCTAATAAAATATACCAAAATTATAGTTACTGTTTCAGATAACTTGACGCACGATCTAATCATTATTGAAATCGGAAACATCCGTGAGAAGCCGCTTCGTTATTTACGAAAGTAACATGATGAATACACGAAATAGACCACTGCAGACAAATCTCAGGCGTGCCATGGAGCAATCATTCCGATTGGGCGTCTAGTTACATGGAATAAGGAGTAGATCGCACACTCCTAATTTTCTATTTTAAAACACTCTATTTTTCATTGTTATTAGAAGAGTATATTTTGCTTCGTGCGAAAAATCCGGTATTTCTCTTTTATTTGTGTCCATCATGAAGATAAGATACAATAATGTGTTTATGCATAAATTTTCAAAAAAAAAAAAATCTTAAGAACTGCAACAATGTCAATCTTAAAACAAAAGAAATCATGCTCTATATTGCATGATCCTTGCTCTAGCAAATTTTCAAGGTTTTCGCCGCGTCTGTTGCGGGGTTTTGCTTAGGCGCACCACCAAGTCAGGCTCATCAATGGGCACATGGTGCACCCTGCCTGATGAGCACCGAGGCGAAACCTCTCGACAGACACGGCTAAAACATAAAAAGATTTGCTGGAATATAATTAATGGCCATGAAAACCAATATGTCAAAAGAAATTAAGATTATATGCATCACAATAATGTCCACAGATTTACCTACTCCAGTAGTAGGTCGTGCAATATCTTTAATCTGAACTTCATTGTATTACGGTACGGTACCGTAGTTAAAAATGTCTTCATTTTGCTGTCTGCTTTTGAGAACTTTCTGAACTGGCCTACTGGTACCGGTAATGATGTACGGTACCGTACTCCCTGTTTCTTGTAACATGACACCCAATCAAAACAAATGTGCTGGGGCTTACTTGAGTTTCACCTGCAGTGATTGCTGTGAACTGACCGATAACCAAGCGTCTTATTGTTTCAAAGTTTTGATTGGACGTTAAGATAAATGGAAGAGGGAATACAACATTGTCTCTTGATCAAAGATGTTATCACATATGGTGGTCCATCCCTTAGCATGGTGGGAAAAGAGGGGGAGTTTAGAAGTTTCTGTGCAAGAGCAACCTTGTGCTGTCTTGTCTCCAATACATTGGCATAGAAAACCAATCTCCGCACTTCTGTAATGGAATGGGATATAACTATGTTTTGAACACAAATATGATACCATGCCACACATTGTACCTACTGTGACAGACTAAGAAGCCATGGTTTAAAGCACTAGGGAGAGGAGGGGCCACCACATTAGATAATATCAGTAGTTGTCATTTGTAGCTCTTCAGTCGATCAACACTCCTTGAAAATATTCCATGTACCGTATTAGTTAATTGTCACTATTAAATGGGGCATTTATATTTATATCTTGTACCCCACCCATTCATTGGGCATAATCATGTTGGCCGAATGAAGAGCTACAAATGACAATTTTGTATAGGCAACACTGAAAGAATGGCTTCAAATCTCTACATACTGTAATATCAGTATGCTACATTCAGGGGTGGATTTAGGGGAGAGCGAGGAGTGCAACCGCCCCGGGCCCAGAGGTCCGGGTGCCCCACCCCATGGATTGTTTTAAATTTAATTGATTAATTAATTATACTTCTCAAACTAATTTAAAATTCATATTCTTTTTTCAGTGCAGCTATGACCTACCGTGACCGTTTTGCAAGTTTAGATTTCAGTGAAATGATAGAAGACTTGAGCCGGGAAAAAAGTCGCAAAGTAATATTTTAATATTTCATAGTTTACATAATCTTCTTCAGGGGGACTTTAAGGTTTCTTTCATATTATTAAAAAAATATACTGTAGTGTATTCAAAATATTGTAACTATTCTTTATTTTATTATTATTATTACAAAACTATTTTCCATTTGATTTGATATTTGTTTATTTCCTATTGTTGTGGGCCCCACCCTATCATATCGCCCAGGGCCCCACAAGGCCTGGATCAGCCACTGGCTGCATTCAGATGTGAATCCAGACGAAGGAGTCACATGGATTATTATATTGATTGCACTGGTAGAATTCTCTTTCACCTCTATTCAGACCTGGTTCAAAATTACTGGGAGAAGAGTGACTTACTGACTGGAGTGAATTTGCTGCATATGCAGTGGAACATTGAGCCCAACATCAAAGCAGCATCACCAGACTTGTGAGGGAAGTGTTCACCTAGTCATGTCGAAATCCCCCCACTCAATAGTTGCTGTTGGGTTTCTTTTCTGCAAATTACTTGTCAGTACAGTAGAAACCCATGTACAAAGTTTTAGCTCCTCAAATTCACTGGAAGTTAATTTAAAAAATACCATACCATAATCAAAACAGCTAAAAGCTCAAGCAGCCGTTCACCTCCCTATAAAGGCTTCCAAAAAGATGGTATATTGGCTTTCACGGCCAGTGAATTAAAACTCGGCAAATTTTTCTAGGTTTATGCCATGTCTTGTGTGGGGTTTGCCTAGGAACACCAAGCTGGTTCATCGGTGGTGCGCTTCTTTAGAAGGGAGGTAGTGCACAATTCACTACTTCTGAGGGGCCCTACGGCCTAAGGGCTACAAGTCTAGCCGATGGTCCACCTGCTCCCGTGCTTCGCATAGAAGCAAGAATTGAAATAACCCCCATTTGATTCGACAGTTAACTACTCCTGTGGGAGTCCAGGCACGGACACCAAGAGCCTGCTGATGAGCCAGCTTGGTGTTCCTAGGTAAAACCCCACACTAGACATGGCATACACCCAATATACCATCTTTTTAAGTAAGCTACTGTTTATATTCCTATTTATGTACTATCTGTAATAAATAATATATAGTTTTCAAAATTATGCTCATTTGTGTATGTGTCTTCTTAGGTTGAATGTATTACCTAATGACACAAACCTGCGCAAAGCGGAGATCTTACAGGAGAAAGTAGGAGAAGAAAGGTAATGGAGGGAGTCACTTCTTGGAAATTCACTAATGTGCAATACAGTGACAGTTACAGGAGCCTATGTGAACATTCCTGTAGCAACTAGCATAGAGAACATTCCTACCCTCTGAATCATGTTGTAACACATGGACTCCATACGAAACACATTGTGTGCGCAGCTGAGGTTGTGTGCCATCAGGTAATAATCACGTTCACCTATAGATGGTTGAAAACGGGGCCTACATTTGGATACTGGCTCTACAGACCTGCCAAAAATCACCAAACCATTTCTAACAAGTGTTTAACCGTCAAAGTCTCAACCATTGTAAGCCGGTCTCACTATGGTCACGGGGAAGGTCAATAAAGGAGCTTGGCTCCAGTTGAGTGGGGATGGAGAGATTCCGGGTGGCTAGGTGTTAGCTACGCCCAGACAGTGGGGCCACTGTCCAGTTGAACTGGGGAAGGTATTGTCATGGCCTGGTTTTGGTTTAGCCTTGAACCACACTGGACATGCAACCCCGGTTCAATCCAGATCTTGAGAATCTGCAAGGAGGTGCTACATAAGCACGCATGTGTTGCGTTTTGAGAGGCTTATAAGCTGCGACCTCAGATGCGGTGGGGGTTCAGTCATTGAGTCAGAGTTGAGGAGTGAGTGAGACTGCGAGGAGTGGAGGACTGTCCGTGAGGGCAGTGTAAACGAGAGCGACGTAAGCTTGACGATCGGGGATCGTGGAACTGTGACCGAGCACCCGGCGACCTAGGGGACTGGTGCTGAGCATCAGCAGAGAGAGACGGCTGAGCGATCAGGTGAGATCTTGAATTATTGTTTCTTTTGTTGGAGGGAGTTTATTGAGCAAGCCTTGTATCTGCACGGTGGATTCCTTCGGATACCTAGAAGGAATAAATCGGCAGTACACCAGATATCTCTTTTATTGGGGAGCAACCCCGTGTTCCCACATCTCCCTCAGTTCCCCCTCTTTTAGCTTAAGGGTTGTGCTGTTAATCGTGAGTAAGATAATCGACAAGGACACGGTAACGATCCCGTTACCTGAGCAGGAAGAACCCCCAACCATAACGATCCAGGAAAGTGAAGTTAAAGAACCCCTGGGTGGTCGACGGCTCAAGTCCGTGACACCAGGCTGGGTTCAGAAGGTCGGGTCGAATCAATGATAGACGCCACATTGCTATCAAAACAATATTTGTCACTACAGTACAAAACATGTGACAGGTTTCAGACTAATAATCTCTTTAGTTTTGAAATATATTTATTGCATTCATTTGCTACAAAGTAAAACAAAACGTTTAGGACAATACCATACTCTAGGCCGAGAAAATCTCATACGAGTATATCTTTGACAGCTCTCATGGCTAAACTTAGGGCTCCGGAATAAAATGTATGTAAAAATAGAGGATCAAACGTATTAATTAATGTAAGGTTTGTTAATTTTAAATATAACAATATGATGATGTTTGTTATTCTAAAGGACAGAATATTGACATCATCTGCCCCAGTATAGCAGTCCTTTGTTATGATGCTGAAACTTCTTCTTGACAATACAGTGACTTTGTTTTCTTCTTCTTGTGCCGTATTCTCATTAGCTGTTGGCTGTCATCTGGGCTCAGAATAGTGCAGGAGAGTTGATTCCATACCATTCGCATAGGTTCTTAAGGTTGGTTCCTTAGTTTAGGGGCTGCGACAACGCGGTCATGTAGCCCCATGTAATTTGGGTGTGTGTAGAATCTGTCTGATAACCGGTGTTAATTGTGATGACTGTATTAGTGTGTGTATCTGTTTTTTTAAATTCAAGTAAGGACTGCAACTTTGAATTTTTCAAATAGTTCCTACTTTTGCCACCAAACGCCACCGTCAACGACTACTAGGCCTAGTTCAGAACTTAGCTACTAGACGCCACCACAGTCGGCTCTTGGCAACGAATGTAGCAACCTAAGAGCGTTGTTTACATTCTTAACCTATACAATTTAGTTTCACACAGGTGTAATTAGTGGAAAGTTCTTTAACATGCCATAAATCTATGACATGGGACCGCCGGCTTTACTTCCCCTCCAAAGGAAGGCATACTGAGGGATTTTTAACGCTCTTAAAAAATCCGACGGCTTCGGCCGGGTTTGAACCTGCTATCTTGGGAATAGAAGCTCAGCATGCTACCAACTACGCCACCGAAGCCGCTAGGTTCTTAACAAAAGATATTCTCCTCTTCCATGGCCTTTCCTATCCTTAATTTTTCTTTTGATGATGATCTGAACGAGTTTATATTTATCATTGCGAATGATATGGCCAAAGTATTCAAGTTTTGTCTTTTTGATGCTATGCAAGACCTCCAGCTTTTTGTGCAGACGTTAAGGCATCTATAGCAGCACATCTCGAATACTTGAAGGCATTTGCTGGTGTTCTCTGTGAGGGTCCAGGCTTCAGTACCACACAGCAAGTTAGAGAAAATGTAACACCACAGTAAATGGAAACGAAGAGCAATATTGAAGTCTCTGTTGCACTGTAGTTCATTCATTTCCTACAATGCACCTCTTGCCTGTTCAATGAGGGATCTAATTTCGATAGTTTGTTCCAATTATGATCAAGTACCGTATTTCATATGTTGAATTTGTTTCAATATTATTTCTTTGTCCTCTACTAATTTAACTCTTGGGATGTCTTGTTATGAGTGGACAAATCCATGCATGAATACCTTTCATTTAAAAAAGGAATTAAGGAAATCGACCGGATAGAATGGCAGGACGGACTCGGTTAAACTTTCATAAATATTTTTAATATGTAGATGATTGCTTCAATGAGAAAAAAAAGTAGGAAAAAGTTCAAGAAATCTAATGATTTGAGGAAGGAGGAAGTTAAGTGATTTGCAATACTTGATAACAAATCCGTGCATGAATACCTTTCATTTAAAAAAAAGAATGAAGGAAATCGACCGGATAGAATGGCCGGATGGACTCGGTTAAATTTTCATAAATATTTTTAATATGTAGATGATTGCTTCATGAGAAAAAGAAATAGGAAAAAGTTCAAGATATCTAATGATTTGAGGAAGGTGGAAGTTAAGTGATTTGTAATACTTGATAACAAATCCGTGCATGAATACCTTTCATTTGAAAAAGGAATGAAGGAAATTGACTGGATAGAATGGCCGGACAGACTCGGTTAAGTTTTCATAAATATTTCTAATATTCGCTTTGGCAGTGAAGCCTCCGTGGCTTAGGCGGCAGCACGCCGGCCTCTCACCGCTGGGTCCGTGGTTCAAATCCCGGTCACTCCATGTGAGATCTGTGCTGGACAAAACGGAGGCAGACAGGTTTTTCTCCGGGTACTCCGGTTTTCCCTGTCAAAAATTTCATTCCAGCAACACTCTCCACTATCATTTCATTTCATATGTCATTCATTTAATCATTGCCCCAGAGGAGTGCGTCAGGCCTCGGCAGCCGGCACAGTTCATATCCTCGCCGCTAGATGGGGGCTTCATTCATTCCATTCCTGACCCGGTCGGAGACTGGAAGCAGGCTGTGGATTTTCATTCGCTTTGGCATTCCTCAGAATCAACCAATTTAAATATTTAATACCTCAAACGATAGAGTGTAACTCAATTAGAACCAAAGATATGATTGCTACAATGAGAAAAACTGTTGAAAAAATGAGATGTAATATCGAATGTCCACTCATAACTTTCCTCAGAATTAGCCGATTTGAATAGTTGAAGAGCTCAAATGAAAGCGCTTGATTCACTGAGTGTTCTTAGACCAATACGACCTGCGTACCTCAATTAGAACTAAAGATAAGATTGCTTCAAAGTTGGAAAAAGTTGAAAAAATTGAATAATTTGAGGAAGGCGGAAGTTAAGTGATTTGTAATATTTGATAACAAATCTGTGCATGAATACCTTTCATTTAAAAAAAGAATGAAGAAAATCGAACGGATAGAATGGCCGGACGGACTTGGTTAAATTTTCATATATAGATTTATAAAATAAAATATATTTATAAAAAAAAATATTATTGCCTTTTGCATGGTCCACTTGCTTGGTTGTGGTTCACCATTTCTTCCTGTCAGGGGCATCTTCAGGTTTGAGGCAACAAACCAGGAGGTCTTCGCTGATTCTATCCATCCATCCATCCATCCATCCATCGTTTCATTTGGCGCCCATGGGGTCGATGCCCTCCTGGATCGCAGAGGAGGGCCGTTTTTGTCACAGAGTTCTCATCACTTCTAGTGACATGCCCATACCAACGAAGACACGCTTCCTCAGTTTGTCTTTGATTATTGCAACTCCCATTTGCTTCCTTATGTGTTCATTTCTGACATGGTCAAGCCTTGTAATACCCATGAACCAATGCAGCATTTTTATTTCCATTCCATGGAGGGCTTGTTAATTATTCAAGAACCAATTTTAAATTATTTCTGTTTGTTTCCTAAAAAGAAATTTATTTTACTAAAATGAAATCATCTACAACTCCGAGAACATAACTTGCATTAGTAGAAATTTCTGCAATTTCTGTGAACATCCTGTTTGCGGGTATCACAGTTACTGTCACACGTCATCATCATCATCGATTCTCCACTCCAGCAGGCCGGGTGTGGGAATGAACAAGCCCCTTCCATAGCTGTCTGTCCTGCCACCATTTTTCTTCCACCACTGTCCTCCATTCTCGCTCCTCTTAGCCAAAGCTCTGTGGACCTGATTCATCCACCCATCTCGAGGTCTACCTCTTGGTCTCTTGCCAATTATCTCCCTTTCGAAATAAGCTTTAGGTGTTCTACTAGAGGACATCCTCATCAGATGACCGAACTATTTCAATCTCGACTCCTTAAGAATGTCAAGCACACTTCTTTTCAGCCCTAGCTTTAGGCGGACTGACTCATTTCTAATTTTGTCTCGTCTGGTCTTCTGAATACTTGATCTTAGAAATTTCATCTCAATTGCTTGTATCCGGCTGTTGTCCCGGGGAGTCATTGTAGCAGCTTCTAGACCATAGGTCAATATGGGAAGTAAGTAGGATTTGTACAGTGATATTTTAGCTTCCTGAGGAAAGTCTTTGTCCCATAGAAACTGTGATACAGAGTTGTAAAAGTTCGCAGAACTGCTGGTTTCTTGGGTTAACCTGTTATCTGTTGACAAAACGCTGCCAAGTTATTTAAAATATTGAAGTATTTTGATGTCATGTCGTGTCAATTTCAGCTTGATAGGTTTGCTTTCTCTGCTCATCACCAAACATATGGTTTCTGTTTGGCTGATCTGTAATCCAAATTTGTCAAAACCTGTCTTTCACCAATTTAGTCGTTGTTGGATGTCATCTTCTTTTTCTCCCCAGGTCATGACATCAACTGCAAACACCATGGCATTGGATGTCATATCTCTCGTCTTAACCAACTTAAGGACTTCATCCATAATGCTTCACACGTATCGTCAAATAATCAAGCGCTCAATTATCAACATAGTTGGTTGCCCTTTTGCCTCAATGCAACCTCAATGGCAACACAGAAGTACTTCCACTTCTGCAGCCAAATGATAATTTGCATATAGTTTTGTTTCTCAAAGACCTTCAGAATAAAAGATAAGAACATCAGGAACTTGGTACTAGTGCCATCATCTGATCGCTAACAATAAATTAGTATTTGAATTCAGAGACCGTCTCTCGGAGAGATGATTGCACTTTATCAAACAGCACACCGTCTTCCTGAAAGATGGACCACAGTTCTAGGGTAAATCTTGCTCTTTGTCTCCGTTTACTACGGTGTTAAATATTTTTCTATACTGCTCTATGGTGCTGAAGCTTGAACCCTCACAGAGAGCACCAGAAAAAAAAACTTCAAGCCTTCGAGATGTAGTGCTGCTATAAGCACCTGCTCAGAATATCATGGATTGCTAGAGTACGTAACACTCGAGTGTCCGAACGCCTGCACAAAGAACTGGAGTCTTGCATAACATCAAAAGATAACATTTCAATACTTTGGGCATATAATTTGCAATGATAAATATAAACAACCGGTACTACAAATCATCAATGAAGGTAGGAAAGACCGAGGGAGACGAGAATTTCCTGGCTGAAGAACCTATACGAATGGTATGGAATCAACCCTCCTGCACTATTATGAGTTGCTAAATATAAGCAACAAATCACCCTGATGACAAACAACTTCCAATAAGGATATAGCACAAGAAGAACAAAGGACACATGAACATTAAAATATGGAAATCTTTGAAGCTATTTTCCAGCGTTGCCTAATAACAATCAAACCAATAACTTTTCAGTCACTCAATTCGTATTTGTGCTATGGAAGAGATGACGGGAAGTCCCTGACATACTCTGCGACAAACGGATGCCCCTACATCTGTAGTTCAAAATATACCACATTACATTTCATGGAAATGCGTATGCTCCATTGGTCAATCTTATTATTTGCAAAATATTATAGAAAACTAATCAAAAATATGCAAATTTACACCGTAATTGACAAACCAACAATCAATTTATTAAGAATTTTGCATTTTGGTTGCTGACCATGAAAGAAATCCCTCATGTTGAAAATTTCAAAACACAGTCCACCCAAAAGCCAGTCAGTCAACATGACTGTACCTAATTGTAAGGAGTTTTTCCCTGAACCTGAAAAAAATTTAGTTGGTTGGTTCCTTAGCTTAGGGGCTGCAATAACGTGGTCATGTAGCCCCATGTACTTTGGGTGTGTGTAGAATCTGTCTGATAACCGGTGTTAATTGTAATGGCTGTATTAGTGTGTGTTATCTGTTTTTTAACCGACAGTAGTGGCTACGCTGGCTAAAGCTCAGCATTAGGTCATGGGGCCAAGCTCTCTGCTGACTCGGTAGATGCGTGGGTTCGAGCCCCACCGTCGGCCGTCCTTGAAATGGTTTTCCGTGGTTTCCCATTTTCAACACCAGGCAAATGCTGGGACGGTACCTTCTGACAGGCCACGGCCGCTTCCTTCCACATCCTTGCCCAGTTTCATTCACCATCATTCATTTCATCTCTCATTAACTCCTCTCATGAGGTTGGCGTCAGGAAGGGCATCCGGCCGTAAAAATCATCGCCACAAAGACTTCCATCGCATCTCATCCCCGACCCCATTGGAAAACGGGAATAATAAGGGGTAGACATACATACATATCTGTTTTTTAATTCAAGTAAGGGCTGCAGACAATAATTTCAAGTAGTTTCTACTTTCGCTACCAAATGCTACCATCCACGACACCTAGTTGTGAACTTGGCTACTACTAGATGCCATCCCAACCAGCGCCTGGTGACGAACGTTGGAACTTAAGAGCATTAATCAAACCTAACCTACAAATTTTGCTTCACACAAGTTTAGTTAGTGGAAGGTTCTTTTACATGCCATAAATCTATGATAGGGGCCCTCTGGCTTTACTGCCCCTCTGATGGAAGGCATACTGAGGGATTTTTAACGCTCTTAAAAAATCCAATGACTTTGGCCGGGTTTGAACCCGCAACCTTGGGCATAGAAGGTCAGCATGCTACCAACTACGCCACCGAAGCCCCCCCCCCCCCACACAAAAAAAATTAAAGTGATTACTAGATAAATTCATTTTGATACCATGCGAAAGAAAAGCCTAGGATTCTTTGGGCACATCATGCGAATGCCAGATTCACGTCTTCTAAAACAACTAGTACAGTACAATCTTGCTTAAAAAATAAAAAAAACTGGATGCCGATGGTTAAAAGAAATCAGAGAGGACTGAAAAGAAATTGGCCTAACAACAGAAGATGCTACAAATAAGAAAAGTTTAACTACAGCACTTAAAAAAATGACTTTTCAATTTCCACTCATAAAAAAGAAAATTTCAACAAGAATATTTTCCCCCCGAGAAAGGACAAGATCAATTTGAATGAAGAAGTACTGGGAAGTCCAAAAGGCTCGTACAGTTCCTACAATTCGACAAACTAATGGTTGATTAATGTGATCCTTTGTGGTCTCAAAAGGCATAGAAGAAGAAATAATTTAATTTGGATGACCAGTTTCAATCGTCGAGCGATCATCATCAGATCCTTTACATTTAGGCCATAAAATGTAGGTGATATAATGTTGAAATTATATATTTTTGTAAGTTTTATGCTAGCTTTTTGTGATTTTTGTAAAGCTAATGAAGGGTGCCAAAACATGATCAGGTCCGAAATATGTACCTGATTCTTTAAATATAATCAAATTTTTAGTATTGACTAGGAGAAATTTTTAAAAAATATAATTTTAACATTTTTATATTGTTCGGGAATACGGATCCACAATAAATATTAGTATTCTCAACATTAAATACTGTATATGTCTACAAGTATGTATGTGATTGTATTATTTACAATTTAATTCAATTGGTATTCTGCCCGAAAGCAGGTCCGAGCCTCCGAAGAGGCTATCCTCAGCCAGAGTTTACGTGCGGTATGGTGGCTTAGGCTTTTCGCTCCTCCTTATGTTGACCAACAGTGCGCCGTACCTAGATCCGTCATACCATCCAAGTTTCGACCACGCCCAATTCTGCTTAACTGCAGAGTTCTCATGGGATCCGGTGTGTGACTGTTCCGGTCACAATGTTCCCAAACCCTTATTTGGTTGACTGCAAGAGAAGTCAGGTTAGGGTAATTTGTTCATACCATTTCTTTTCTTGTTCATCATCATCATTTAGGTTGTAGAATTTCATTTTATTTAGTGTATATATATCTTGTGTATCTCGGGGACTCAGTCAGGAATATTTCATTTAATTTGTATGGGAGATGTCAGTATACAAGACAGCGGATTGTGTAGGTAAGCTACAAGATGTTGCAACAGCAGGAAACTCTAGGCCAAATTTAGATTGGGCCGAGAATAACTTCCCTTGTCTTGAAGAAAGCTTTGTGTAAATTGTGTAAGGTTCTGACGTCAGAGAAGAGTTTCGCGCCACGAGTTGTAAGAAATATACATGGGTTCGAGATTATTGGTGTATTTTGTATGGGTTGGAGGGTATCATGACCCTGGCGGAGAAAGACGAAAACATGTGTTTACAAGATGAGAGGTGGGATTTTCGTGTAGCCTATAGCGGGGCTTCACTTCTATTGTAGCGTCTGATTGGAAAGGTCGCGTTCTCGTAATTTGGCGTAGGCCTATTTGGAGAAACAGTTTTGTTGAAAGCATGGCTTGTGAATGTACTCGAAACGGCTACATATCACAACGATGTTATCTCTGTTAGCACAATTCAAGTTGGGTACGGAAGCACATTCATTTCTCTCGCAGAGATGTGGCTATGTAAACCAGTAAACATCTCTAACCTCAAACCACGTGTGGAAAATCTTAGAAATGCTGGGGAGAACTGATCTATCGAGCATGTCTCGTAGATTATCTGCTAGATCGTCGATGAGTGAGTAACAAACATCTTTATATTCCAACATTCATTTTGGGTCACATGTTTTCGTCATTGCCGAGGAGAGAAGATAGTAAACCATAGTCTGTTCGACGAGAGTCCCCGCCATATGTTTAAAGTTGATATTAATACACATATTTTGAAGGTTATAATTAGTTTTCTTTATAGGGAATTACACCTAATAGTTGAACGCCCAAATGATACCAGTTAGGTTGACCAAATGTGTGTCCAACACTCCACGACCCTGCCATTTCAATTGTGTGGTATATGATGAAGTACTTCCGATCAAAAATAGGAGGATGATTTTGGGAAGTTTTAAATCAGTCGCCCAAGAAGGGCTGGTAAAAAGTTACAACATAGCACCTCAACGTGGGGCAAGAGTAGGGAAACCTAGCAGGTATCATTAGGGCACATATGCACACAGCCGATAGACACCTTAGGAGTATTAGGGTTCACAGTAATTTGTTTTGTTTTAAGGGGTATGTCCACATCAGACAATTTAGAATTAAGGTCAAGGGTTGTGTGTAAATCAAACAGTAAAATGTCAGGTAATCAGGAAACTGGGGGAAGTGGCAGTGAGGAAGATGTGGAAAAGACAGTGGGAACATATGTTACCATTGTTACTACTGAGTCGCAGCTGATCGCTGAAGGTAGTAACTTAAATGTAAATGGGGGGGTTATGAACGATAGTTTGATCCAAATGCTACTGAGTGAAATAAAAGAGATTAAGAAGCAAGGAGAATCTATGAGTAAGGAAATTAAGGAGCAGGTAGGCTCTGTAAATGAGAAGGTAGAGTCAGTGACCAAACAGATAGTAGAAGTGAAGGAATTTGTAAGTAAGGAAATTCAGGAGAGCAACAGGGCCACGAACACAAGGATAGAGAGTCTCAGCAAAGAAATACGGGACCATAAGTCTGTCCTTAATAGTAGAATGGAGAGTATGAACCTGGAATTAAGTGGGAAAATTAGCAAACAGGGAGAGGAAATCAGGGCAGAAATGCAGGGGAATCAGGCTGGGATCACAAGTAGGCTAGAAGGAATGGAAGGCCATCAGAACCAGCAAGATGTGGAAATAACGAAAATTAAGTCAGAGATAGCTAGTTCAAGGGCAGAAGTACAGAATGTAACGGGAAAGTGTGATGAGATATGCAACACTATAAGAGGGAATATTTAGATAGAGTAGGTGCCGTTGAAAATAAGTTGGGAGAGATTGAGGGTCTGAGAGGGAAGCAGGTGGCATTGACCGAGAAAAACGAAAAGCTGCAGGAAGAGCTGATAAAGGTCAGGAGAGAGTTGAAAGAGCGACCGATGAGTCAAAGGGTTGTGATGCCATCTAGTTTGCTACTCAGGGACCCTGGTCTGCCACAATTTAACTCAAGGCAGTTCAACCCTATGGAGTTTTTAAAAACCATTGAGAAGAAATTCAGCAAGGATCTAGAAGACGGGGTTGTCGAATGGGAAACAGTGTTGGAGATCTTGTCTAACTCATTTCAAGGGGATGTGAAAGCATGGTTCCAAATATACAGGCCTAACATGAATAGTTTAAGGGAATTCAGGGATAAATTCAAAGCTAAGTTCTGGGGGGAGGGGGTACAGTCCAGGGAAAGGGAAAAATTAACTTTTGGGAAATATAAGGAGAGAGAAGGGGTATCCCTGACAGAATATTTTTTGGCACATGTACTTATTTGGAAGAATTTGGATGGGCTGACCTCTGACAGTGATGTGGTTAGGGTCATGTTGAAGCACTTCCCACCTAGAATTCAGGAGGCAGCTTGTATGCAGAAGGTAAGGACGGTAGAAGAGTTGGAAGAGCTTCTTACGAGCTTTGACGTTTTAGGCAAGCAGCACATGGAGAGGCCAGAGGTCAAACAGGAATTTAGGGGCAATAGGGGGAATAATCAGGAGTTTAATAGGGGTAGATTTAATCAGGAGCAAAGAGATTATCAGCAGAGGCAGGAAAACTATCAGAGAGGTGGGGGGCGTCAGGATAATTCACAGCAACAGGAAGGTAACTATCAGAGAGGTGGGGGGCGTCAGGAAGGTGGTAACGAAAGAGTACAGGTGAACCAGAGGAGACAAGAACAAGGTGGTCAAGGAGCTTTAAACTCCGAACGGGCTGTGCAGGGAGGTCAGTCAGGCAGTCCGTAAGAAATGAAGTCAAGCAGTGTGTTATTGTGGGTGAGGAGGATTTTATGCCTATGAGTCGGGAGGATCTGCTAGCTGACCAGCAGGAGTTCTCATGTATCGGGGAGAAGGAGGCTTTTATGTCAACTGTTGAGTTGAGCATACTAGGTAAGAGAGTGCAGGCATTGGTGGATTCGGGGAGTGAGAGAAGTGTCATCAGTAAGGGATTTTATGATACTTTAATCAAGGACGGTGGTAAGTTGGAAGAAATTCCAGTTAAGTCGACATATGTGGTAACTGCTGTTGGTAATAAATCCCAAAGAGTGGGAAAGCAGGTATTGTTGCCCATGAGGTTTGGTAATGAAGTTGACCACAAGACTTGCTTGGTAATTCCTAACCTAATTTATGAAATGATTTTGGGGATAGACTGGCTTAACGAGCATAGTGCTGTTATTGATTTTGACCGGGGTGTCATCAACTTTGTGAGGGGGAATATAAGCCAGGAGATGAGAATGAAATGCAAGAGTGTAGATAAGACAGTAAAGGCATGTGTTACTGAGGTCACTGTAGGGGATATGGCAGAAGGTAAGGCTGACGATGAGGAGGAAGTTGTGGATTTATGTCACATTGCTGTGGAGGGTGATAAGTGTGATCAACTCCAGCAGGCTGTGGATAAGAGTGGTTTAAGTGTTGAGGAGAGGGATAAGTTGTTAGAGGTTTTAGAGCTAAACCAAGAAGTTTTCAGTGACAAGCCAGGGCTAACACATGTCTATACGCATCAGTTCGAAATTGTAGATCATTCTCCATTTTCAGGACCCAAGTACCCGATACCTCACAAATTTGCTGATGCTGTGGAGAAAGAAATAGGCATTATGCTGAATCAGGGTATTATTGAGCCTTCAACTAGTGCATATCTGAATCCCTTAGTTGTGGTTGGGAAGAGTGGTGGCTCGGTCAGGTTGTGTATTGATGCCAGGCAGCTCAATTGTAGGATATCTGGGGACCAACAGAGGCCAGAATGTGTTGAGGAACTGGTTCAGAAATTCAATGGTAAGCAATGGTTTTCCACTATGGATCTGAGTGCATCATTTTGGCAGGTACCGTTGAGAGAACAGGACAGGAAGTTGACTGCGTTTAGCTTTAAGAGTGGTTTGTACCAATTCAGGGTCGTTCCTTTCGGAACAAAGACCAGCAGTTCAGCGTTGATTAGGGCCTTAAATCTAGTGTTAGGGAGGGACACACACGAGTTTGTGACAATGTACATAGATGATTTAATTGTTGCATCTTACACATTAAAGGAACACCTGGATCACTTAGACATTGTTTTGGGGAAATTAAGGGACGGGGGATTTACAATTAAACTTAAGAAGTCTCTGTTTTGCACAACATCAATCACATTTTTAGGGCATACTATCACAACACAAGGGGTGTCTCCCGAACAGTCACGATTAGACAAGATTCACAACACTGCTACACCACGTAACGCCAAACAATTGAGGTCAATATTAGGGGTTTTCAATTATTTTCGTAGATTCGTAGTTAAATATTCCTGTCTTGTAGAACCGTTTAGGGAATTGCTGAAGCAGGGTACTAAGTGGGTATGGACCCAGGTGCACGATGAGGCTTTTAAGGAGTTGAAGAGAGGCTTTGTAGAGACTGTCATGCTTAGGTATCCTCGTCTGGATTGTCCCTACATTTTGATGACTGATGCGAGCATGCAAGGCATCTCAGGCATTTTGTGTCAGGAGGATAGTGAGGGCAATCTAGGGATTGTCTCATTAACAAGCAGAGGGCTAAGCATGGCGGAGAAGAGATATACAATTACTGAAATAGAGATGTTAGCAATCGTATACTCTCTAGGGAAGTTTAGGAGTTATGTGTTGGGCAGTAAGTTGCAGATACTGACTGACCATCATGCATTACTTTTTATTGGATCCTGCAAGCTCACTTCGAACAGGATGTCAAGGTGGATATTGGCTATAAGTGAATATAACTTTGAGGTAAGGCATATTAAGGGTACTGAGAACATTGTGGCTGACTTCATGAGTAGAAACATTGGGGGTGATGAGGGTCATCAGGTACTGGAGGTACAGGAAGGTGTTGTTATCTGCGTAACCAAGGTAAGCGAGTGTGATTATGAGATACGCTGCTTAAGGAATCTGCTTGTAGAGCAGGAGAAGGATGAGGTCTTAGGTGATATCTTGACTCAGTTGAGAGGTATGGATGTGGATAGTAGAATTAAGGTTGGAAAGTATTGGTACAAGTTGGAGTGTGGTTTCTTGGCTAGGCTGTGCCATGAAGGTGCCTGGAGAGTGTGTGTGCCAAGCTCATTGCAGGTAACGATGATTTGGTATCATCACAAGGCTTTAGGGCATTTTGGATCAAGCAAGGTTCTTTTTGCTGTTCAGCAGCATTTCATTTGGAAGAACATGGGAAGGCAGATTAGGAAAGTTCTGGCAAGTTGTGACTCGTGTCAACGGTGTAAATGCCCAACGAGGTTTCTTGAGGGACCTCGGCAAATGGTGATCACAGAAAAACCAAGGGATTTACTCTGTGTCGATCTGTATGGTCCATTGGTTAAAGCTCAGTTTGGATATCAGTATATCTTCGTGGTTGTTGACGCATTCAGTAAACTCGTCAAACTGTATCCCCTGAGAAAAGCGACCGGGAAGGGTTGTGTCCTACAGATCACTGATAAGTATGTACCTGAGTTTGGGGTGCCTCTCAGGATACTATCAGACCACGGTAGTCAATTCACCTCAAAGATCTGGAAAACCAAGTTGAGTGAATTGGGTATCAAGCACATATTCTCATCTATTCGATATCCTCAAGGGAATTTGTCCGAACGAGTTATGAGAGAATTAGGGAGAGTATTTCGCACCTATGTGAGCAATCGCCACAATGCGTGGTTCTCCAAGTTAGGAGATATTGAACGATGGTTCAATAGTACGTTCCATGAGAGTGTAAAATGCACTCCCTATGAAATTCAGTATGGTAGGAAGCCTACCAATGAGCTTGCTAGAATGCTAGGTTTGGTCACGGGAGAGGAGATTGGGAAGGATGTTTGTATCCAGCTGGCTAGGGACAACTTAATCAAGGCAGGGAATAAGCGTAGGCGCCAGCAGAAGCGGGTAAAGTTTGATTCTTTTGAAGTAGGCGATCAGGTGCTTCTGAGGGTTCCATATCCGTCTTCAGCTGTAGATAAGGAGATAGGGAAGTTTTTTCATCTATTTCAGGGGCCTTTTAAGGTGGTTAAACGTATTGGTGAGTGTGCCTATAGTTTAACGGACCAGGATGGTAAGTCTGTCAGTACACATAATATTAGGAATCTCCGTAGATATCACTCTGTAAAATAATATGGCATGGACTCTTAGAGAATCAGTCAACATAACGTGATGGCATGACAAAACTCAAGAGATGTGACGAAGAATGCTAACCAGCAAAGTGGCATCGAGTGTTAGATGGATAGATGGTATGATAAGGCCTGTGCAGGCAAATACCATGGCTTGTGAAGCGATAGGGTCTCATGATGAGACGAAGAAAATGAAGTGGTAGACCTAAGACACTTGAGAGAAATCAGTGAGGCTAGGAAATGGACACAATAAGACATTCGAGAGAGTGAGAATGTGTGAAAATTTGACAAGTGTGTATGTATATATGTCTTCCAGGGTTTATTTATGTAATAGTGTAATTCTTTGTGTTTTCAGTGCGTTGCTTGTTTGAGTGTTTGTGATCCACACTTGTTTCACCCGTGTGAATCACATGGGGGCGTATTGTGACTGTTCCGGTCACAATGTTCCCAAACCCTTATTTGGTTGACTGCAAGAGAAGTCAGGTTAGGGTAATTTGTTCATACCATTTCTTTTCTTGTTCATCATCATCATTTAGGTTGTAGAATTTCATTTTATTTAGTGTATATATATCTTGTGTATCTCGGGGACTCAGTCAGGAATATTTCATTTAATTTGTATGGGAGATGTCAGTATACAAGACAGCGGATTGTGTAGGTAAGCTACAAGATGTTGCAACAGCAGGAAACTCTAGGCCAAATTTAGATTGGGCCGAGAATAACTTCCCTTGTCTTGAAGAAAGCTTTGTGTAAATTGTGTAAGGTTCTGACGTCAGAGAAGAGTTTCGCGCCACGAGTTGTAAGAAATATACATGGGTTCGAGATTATTGGTGTATTTTGTATGGGTTGGAGGGTATCATGACCCTGGCGGAGAAAGACGAAAACATGTGTTTACAAGATGAGAGGTGGGATTTTCGTGTATAGCGGGGCTTCACTTCTATTGTAGCGTCTGATTGGAAAGGTCGCGTTCTCGTAATTTGGCGTAGGCCTATTTGGAGAAACAGTTTTGTTGAAAGCATGGCTTGTGAATGTACTCGAAACGGCTACATATCACAACGATGTTATCTCTGTTAGCACAATTCAAGTTGGGTACGGAAGCACATTCATTTCTCTCGCAGAGATGTGGCTATGTAAACCAGTAAACATCTCTAACCTCAAACCACGTGTGGAAAATCTTAGAAATGCTGGGGAGAACTGATCTATCGAGCATGTCTCGTAGATTATCTGCTAGATCGTCGATGAGTGAGTAACAAACATCTTTATATTCCAACATTCATTTTGGGTCACATGTTTTCGTCATTGCCGAGGAGAGAAGATAGTAAACCATAGTCTGTTCGACGAGAGTCCCCGCCATATGTTTAAAGTTGATATTAATACACATATTTTGAAGGTTATAATTAGTTTTCTTTATAGGGAATTACACCTAATAGTTGAACGCCCAAATGATACCAGTTAGGTTGACCAAATGTGTGTCCAACACTCCACGACCCTGCCATTTCAATTGTGTGGTATATGATGAAGTACTTCCGATCAAAAATAGGAGGATGATTTTGGGAAGTTTTAAATCAGTCGCCCAAGAAGGGCTGGTAAAAAGTTACAGGTGTTTCTACATGGCCAGGCCGTTGGCCGGTATTTACAATATGTACATTTATTTAGTTACAGCAGTTATTATAAACTAGCACAACTTGTAAAGATTTGGTAGTTATATGTGATTTCTTGTTAAGATATTGTTAGTTGTTATTGACCTTCAAGTTTGCTTGTTTAGTGTGATATCTGTGATTGTTAGTGAATGGTCAGGTTGGAATTCAATAGGATCTTAGCTTATAGTTTGAGCGATGTGGGATCCGTTTTCATGCAACTGCTACCAATTCCACTGGTTACTCTCATGTAACTTTTTTTCTTTTAGGTTTAGGGAAACACCCATTACAATTGGGTACAATCATATTGACCGACTGAAAAGATATTAAAATGTGTAGACATTAACCATTATGAAGATGGTATAGCTATTATCCGTGTTGACTGAATATTAATCTATAATTATAAGATCCGCTTTGTCAAACACTAGAAAGTGACATTCAACAATATCCTAAATGAAAATCCACAGCCTGCTTCCAGTCGACCGACCGGGTCAGGGAATGGAATGAATGAAGCCCCCATCTAGCGGCGAGGATATGAACTGTGCCGGCTGCCGAAGCCTGTGGCATTCCCCTGGGGCAATGATTAAATGAATGACAAATGAAATGAAATGACAGTGGAGAATGTTGCTGGAATTAAATTTGTGACAGGGAAAACCGGAGTACCCAGAGAAAATCCTGTCTTCCTCCGCTTTGTCCAGCACAAATCTCACATGGAGTGACCGGGATTTGAACCACAGACCCAGGGGTGAGAGGCCGGCGTGCTGCCGCCTAAGCCACGGAGGCTGTAACATCCTATATATGTTTCCTTATTACAATATGTTTAATTCAAGGTTAATTGATTTATAATATTATGTTTTTATTATTCCTTTATGTTCAACCCTAACTATTATGTTTCAGAAAACTGTATCATAATGAGGCTTATTATAACACTATTTTTCATTATGAAACAGTTTCTCCCACCAATCAGAGCTCAAGAAACAGTTGTGAGACCAATTAGATAAGGATACCTTCGCACATGCGCACAAAATCCAACATGTCTATATAAATTACCGGAAGTGCACCGTCCATATGTTCGCGTAAATAAACTTGTGAATATGAGACAAGAAATAGCACTGTACCTTACTATCCCCAAATCCAATTTCTACACAATCTGAACATATGGCAATGAAGCACACAGAGCGCATGCACCGGTTGTCCAGAGAGCTTGGAAAACAGAGATATACTACTCACCGCAGCACCCGATCACAACATTCTAGTGACTGAACAGATATTTATGAATATTTATGTTAAAACATATAATAAAGTTATAATTATCGTCGAACATAAACAGTCGTATGCAACTCGCCTATAATGGTAATTAAGACACTCGTATGGAAATTATAAAACTCGCATACGCTCGTTTTATAAAAAATACTCGTGTCTTAATCATAGCCATTATAGGCTCGTTGCATAATGTACTATTTTGTGTCCATTCACTTATTTTAAATTACAGTAATTAATTTCTGTAAGGATATCCATTTTCTTTTTGGTTCTTTGTTGATATAATTTTCTAAGATTTTCTCACGTTGAAAAAGTTATCAATGTAATAATGAAACATGTACCGTACGTATATTTTAATTAGTAAACTACTTTCTAGTGTTTGACAAGGCGGATCTTATAATTATAGATTAATTGAAAAGATTTTCAATTAATAGATTACTTCAACACCACTGGGTCACCTCGACGTCTACGTTCTCCGGGAGGCTCCAGCTAGCCTTCTAGCTTCTAATATTTCAACATACATCACCTTCATATCAACACTCTTCAGGATGCTCCAACCAGTGGAAAAGCAATCTATGCTTAAAATTAATATTTTAAGTTGAATCATTTATGTTTACATACTTTTGGTAGCAAAACTCCAATATTGGTTCATTCAACCACGAGAGCTGTGCAAGCGAATCCATTTTCATTTTCAGTGCACAGTGAACAAAAGTTCAGAATTGCTACTAACTAGAGTCATTGAGCTGGCTACGACAGCGCCACGTGTACAGGGCAAAAAGCGGGTCGATGCTGGTTGAATTGACTGCCGCCTCTTCTAGTTTACTTCTCCACGAAGGTGCTTGTTCCGCATGGGTCACCTCGACGTCTACGTTCTCCGGGAGGCTCCAGCTAGCCTTCCACTTCTTGAGAACGTCACAGTACGGCTTTTTCCTGTCCTTGGGAGAGCAGCGCTGTCTCCTCAGTCCATTGTACTTGTCAAGGATCAGTTCGAGGAGGTGGAACAAGTAGAAGTTTCTATCACATATCGATTCCTGTTCTACCAGTTTGAGGACAGGCAGGAGTTGGCAAGACCTGGCAAAGATGTGGTCCACGATGTGCGTGATGACATCCACCATGAGATGAGGACTGCTGCATAGTTCTACGATCACCACACACTGTCTCTCCAAGTCCGTGAACTGACAACAAACACATCATCTTAAACAGAGACATTTAAGGTTTTTTTTTCCAATTTTCTATCCAATAATTTTATTTTTCTCTTTTTAATTTATGTTTTTCTTACACTAACTCGATTCTAAGGAATCTAACATCGGCTAACATCAAATGTGACATCTATAAACTAAACAAGCGTCTGTATCTATACAAATTTTTACACAATCTATAAAAAGTCTTGGCCGGCCCCGTGGTGTTGGGGTAGCGCGCCTGCCTCTCACCCGGAGGCCCCGGGTTTGATTCCCGGCTCCGTCAGGGATTTTAGAAACTGACGTGAGGGCTGGAATGGGGTGCACTCAGCCTCGTGAGGACTATTGAGTAGCTGTGTGACAATGAGACAGCGCCCCGATCACAAAAACCAAGATTAACGGTCGAGGGGACCCGATGCGCTGATCACGCGTCACCCCAATATCTGCAGGCCAAATGGCTGGGCAGCGGTCGCTTGGTAGGCCTAGACCCTTCACGGGCTGTAGTGTCAGGGGTTATTATAAAAAGTCTTGATGCATACTTAAAATTTGTTTAGTTTTCCCTCATAAAGTTTGCTTTTGTAGCTACCAAAACGAAAGTTCAAATTTGAAGGAAATTCTCTATCTTTATAAGTTCGAACGTAAACAAATGTTAATTTATATATTTACATGACATTTATTTACAAAACACAGTTAACATTAATCTTAATCAAGAAAACAATACAAACAAGCTTTAAAATTAATATTTTGGGTAGTTCTTCTGTGTGGGTACAAACTTTCTCGTATTAGGCCCCAAATGTAATTAACCATGATGTTCTCATTATATTGCCCTTGACAACGTTGCTCAAAGTCCATCAAACGTTCCCCTTGCTCTTCTGAATATGCCCCCAAGTTATATCTCTTAATTGGAAGTGAGCATGAAACATGTGTACTTTAAACTCATAGGTTGCAGAATGTCCCTTAAAGTTCTCAAGCATAATGGAAATAAGCTCTTTGTAATTCTCAGCTTTCTTATTTCCAAGGAAGCCATTGGTCACTGGTTTAAGGCTGTACCATGCTTGTTTTTCGTGGGTGTTGAGTAATTGTGGAAATTCTTCACTGGCCATTAGTTTCTTTATTTGAGGACCGAGGGAAATACCAGCTTTAATTTGAGTGACAATTTAGGGGAAAAAAAGTCTTTAAATATTGAAAAGCTTCAGAATCTTGACTAAGAGCCTTTATAAACTGATTCATGAGGCCTAATTTTAATGCACAGAGGCATCAAAACATGATCATTGCAGAAAGTACAAAAGAAAACTGTATTAATTATGAATGGTGTTTTTTGGTTACTGTTCGATGTAGACAGTGAGAATATATGCATTAAATAATAGACTCAATACAAATTGTTTTGTTTGTTGACTTGTGTTATTTATAATCTTAATAAAACACTTCTCACATAAATGGGGGGTTAAATTAAAAGACTTAGTTCTTTTGTCAAATCAACATGTCTGATCTTAATTACTTAGGCTTAATTTAGGTTCAGTGGATAGGCATATAACACTTATGTAAAACAGTGTTTACAATTACAGTATTAAGCTACAGACGTTTTTATGTTAAATTTTTTAACGAGTCAGATTTCTTTACTAATTATCTTCTATTCTGTTAGTCTATTACACTTCTTTAAAGTTGCGTTTTTAGTTAGTACTTCTTATGTGAAGTGAGTTGATGGAAAATGCAAGATTGGATATGGAGATCAACAAGAGAATACAATGTGGGAGTGTTTTCTATCATTAGGTTCAGAGTTTAATTTGGGATAAAGCACATACCACTGGAGGCTAAAGAAGTGATGTACAAGACCTATTACTTGCCAATAATCACGTATGGAGCAGAAACTTGGCCGATGATGAGGAGAGATGGAAGTAGAATACAGGCAGCCGAAATGAAATTCCTGAGAAGTATGGTACAGAAGACTAGGAGCGAGGGAGAGTGAGAAATGAAGATATTTGAAAGGAAGTGAATGTACAGAAGCTGAATGATAAGCTGGAGGAGAACAGATTGAGATGGTATGGTCATGTGAAAAGGATGATTGATGAAAGAATGCCGAAACAAGTGATGGAAAGACGGATGACTGGAAAGAGAGGACGAGGAAGACCTCGAGTACGGTGAATGGATTTGGTGAAGGACAGTGTCAGAGAACGGAACCTGGAGTGGAGTTCAGTGGCTGAGGAAGGATGGTGGACAGACAGAGTAAAGTGGTTCTTGCTGTTTGAGCCTTCAGTCTTTTGACTGGTTTGATGCAGCCCTCCATGCCTCCCTGTCCTGAGCTAATCATTTCATTTCTACATAGTTACCACACCTTACATCTGGGTCAATCTGTTTAACATATTCTAACCTTCCTTGGTCTACCCCTACAGCTCTTGTCCTCGACCCTTCCTGCCATAATAACCTTGGCTTTCCTGAGTGTCTTAGTATGTGTCCTACCAACCTATCTCTTCTCTTCATCAGCAGTCGCCAGAAACGTCTCTACTCTCCCACTCATCTTAATACTTCTTCATTTGTAACCCTATCTACCCATCTGATCTTCATCATTCTCCTGTAACACCACATTTCAAACCCTTCAATTCTCTTCTTTTCTGCTGCTCCAACAGTCCATGTTTCACTTCCATAAAGCGCCACGCTCTACACAAAGGCTTTCCAAAATGACTTCCTAATACCTAAATCTATATTAATTGATGTCAACAGATTTCTTTTCTGTAGAAATGCTTTCCTTGCGTGTGCTAACCTACTTTTTATATCCTCTTTGCTTCGTCCATCACTGGTTATTTTGCTTCCTAAGTAGCAGAAGTCTCCTACTTCCTTCAGCTTTTCACCTGCCAATTTGACGTCCATTGGGGTTTCTGAGTAAAGTTGAGGGGTATTATATTTGCTCCGACCCAGCCCAAGCTGGAAAACGGAAATTGATGATGATGATGAATTTTTATGTGTTTAAGTTGAGCATTTTTGAGAGATCGTCACTTCTAGATACCCTGAATATTAAGTCTGAGGATACTGAGATTAGGGCCTACATTCCTTGCTGATGCTTGGTTCTGAAAAGGTGATCCTATAATTGCTGGGAAGCAGCCAATACTGTTGCTCACTTAGCACCAACCGGGAGCACGTGTAGTGTACTTAATGATGAAACCTACGGACGTGATACAACATATCCTCATTTTGCTGTATGAAGTAAATGTAAAACACTTTTGACAACACTGCAATTCTTATCCACTTTTCAATACAATTTGTTTTTTTAAACACATTTTTACATTAATGGTACATGTTTCATTTTTTTTTGGACCATCATCAGCCTTTCTTTTTCAAAATTAGTATTCTCATACCTATCAAATACGTCTATTTGACATACATATTCAGAAAATCATAATTAAAATAAAGTCAGGATAAGTTGCTTACAAATTCTTTAAAATTATGGTGTTTAAAATCCCTTCAAAAATTACCGTACTTAAAAATTCTTTAAAATTAATTATAAATTTTGGAAAAGGTTTTTCCTTTGTCTTTAATAAAAGGAAGTTATATTTTTCTTAGTCTTATAAATTGCAATTCAACTTCAGAGTTTAAATGTTATTAATTTATTTCAATCAGTCTTCTATTCGGATGGTAATGCTTTGTTTGTAAGTACCATGTGTCGGTTCTTCTCCCAAAAGAACAGAGTTGATGAGGTACATGAAGTCGTTAAACGGAGTCATTTAGGTTCTTGATAAAAGTTAGTACATCTGTTCAAATACTTTTAAGCCTCATATTTTAGGAGGAAGGTATGCGAGATAGTTCAGGATCCTACTTCATTACGAGCGTTTCTCTCGAATTTCAGGAAACCCTCCAGATCTCATGTCTCTGACGGAGTCGATAATCAAAAGTTTCAATATTTATTTAATGATTTTGGTGCTGTATCTTCAACATAGTTAGGTATGAGATTGCTAATTTTGACAAATAAAAAGGCTGATGATGGTCCCAAAAACCAAAACATGTACCGTTAATGTAGAAATGTGTTTAAAAAAACAAATTGTATTGAAAAGCAGATAAGAATTACAGTGTTATTATAATCAATACAGACAATAAAAATGTCAATTGTAGTAGATATACAAACACTTTTGAGTCGTTAACTTTCATCATGGAGAGCTATTGAAGTGATTGCGTTCTTGATTGTTTTGTTACTATCCATTACTTTCAAATTACTTATTATCTTGGTTAGTTATATATATTATGAGAATTAAAATCCTCAGTCAATAAAATGTACTTTAATTAGAGTAGTATCAGTTTCGGCCACATTGTGACCTTCCTCAGCAGATCATATCGCAGATAAACCAAGTTCAGTTGCAAGTCATACACTTAATTCTTTTTTTCTAAACAAAGGTTGTTTTCAAAAATATTTAAAAATAAACTGCCTATCTAAAATCTCAAAATGCATTAAAATACTAAAAAGTCAGATCTGTTACAAGTACTGTATATATTAAAGGAATCAACCTGTGGAGGTCTATAAATATGTAGACCTGGACAAAGGGAGTGTGATGTGATGATACTAACCAACAAAATCAGTAATACAAGGATTCAGCAGAAGAGAATCCTCATAACCTCTCCACTCCAACTCCCAACACTGACCTGCACGTGGTGTCCCCTGCTAAGCTGAGCAACCCAGTGGAAGGTTGGGTAATCAATCCCAGCGGGAAACTGGGTCAGTGAACAGACTAGTGTTGGGGGGGACTGAGAATTCTTTTCTCAGTTCTTTCACCTTTCTGAATAACATTCAGGATTGTAATTCGAGGATTTATCCTCCCCTCAAGGTGAAACCTTAGATAGTCGACCATGAAAAGTCATTTGAAGAATAATTCCGCCGTCTGTAATGATAGATTACAGAAAAGACAGCATTCGGATACGGTGGGCTGTCATGCGGAAGATAATGACGAATCGGAGCGTCTGAAAACTCATCAAGTAGCAAACAAACAAATACTACGGAAAATCAAACCTAAACAAGTCTCATTCTTTTCTACACATAATGTTAACTCTCTGGTTCAAACTGGAAAATTGAAGATCATCACGGATATCATGAGAAGTCATAAAATTCTAATTATGGCCCTTCAGGAAATTAGAAATAGTGATCAAGGCCATCTGGAATCACAAGGATATAGACTATATAAAGGAATTCCAGGAAAACGAGTTATGAAAAATTGTCCACAATTTGGTAATGGATTCTTAATAGATCTCAGAATCATTGACTCGATAACAGAATTTAAATCTCAATCCTCCAGACTTACGATCCTAACTTTGAAATCGGCAAATAAAACATATACAATTATTAATGCACATGCTCCTACTAATCAAAAAAACAACACCATTAAGGACAGAGAAGAAGTACAAAAATTCTGGGATCTTTTGGATCAAACTTTAATAAACATCCCTTCATCAAACATCAAAATTCTCCTTGGTGATTTCAATGCGCAACTTGGACAAGAAAGAAGATATAGAGATATAATTGGAAAATGGACAGCACATAAACGAACCAATAAAAATGGTCAAAGATTAGTCGAAATTTGTAGAAACCACAAATTAATCTCTAAATCAACATGTTTTAAAAGACAGCCCCATAAATTGAAAACTTGGAAACATCCTGACTTCAGAAGGGGTGAATGGCAGTTGGATCATGTCTGCATGGATAAATTTCACCATCGCGAAATTCACAATGTCAAGCTTCTAAGGGGAGTTGACTCAGGATCAGACCACTATGTGGTAAAGATAAAAATAAAATTAACTCCAATGGCCAAGAAAAAACCTAATAATAACAATAGGAGGAAATTTGATCCATCTACCTTAATAAAAAATATAGAGTACTGTGAAAGAACAGGAGAAGAATCTCTCAACACTAAAACATTGGACGAATTAATCACTAAATTAAAATCAATAGCAGAGGAGTTAGCACCAATAAATCCAAGGAAAAAACATGAATGGTGGAATGTAGATTGTGATCAAGCAATAGAGAAAAGACACCAAGCATGGATAAAACATCAAGCTCTAAAGTCAGAAGAATCAAATTTAGAACTAACTATACAAAGAAAATTAACCCATAAAATCATCAGACAAACGAAACGTAATCATCTTAAAAATACACTGGAAAAGATAGAAGACGATTTCAAGAAAAAGCAATCTCGAGATTATTACAAAACATTTGGTAAATATCTAAAAAAATTTGAAGCTCCAACATTAATGTTGAAAAATCAAACAGGAAAGTTAGCACATTCTAACCAAGAAAATACAGAGATCCTTTCAGAAGCATTCGAGAAACTGTTAAATTGTGATGATCCACTGGAAACCCTGCAAGTAAACACTGATACACCTATTTTAACTTCACCTGATTTAATAAATCCTCCAAACATTAATGAAGTAGAACTCGCAATTAAAGAACAAAAAAATTACAAAACTTGTGGCGAAGACTTAGTCTTTGCTGAAATCTGGAAAAATGCTGGTAAACCTGCGATTATAAATCTTCATCAACATCTAGTTAAAATGTGGATTACTGAAGAAATTCCTGCACACTGGACCACAGGAATAATCCATCCATTATTTAAGAAAGGAGACAAAACGAACCCAGATAACTACAGAGGAATTACCCTTCTGGACTGCACATATAAAATTTTCTCTCGTATAATTTACAACAGGATCAAAAACATTCTGGAACCACAACTTGGAGAATATCAAGGAGGATTTCGCCCTTAGAGAAGTTGTCCAGACCAAATCCTTAGCCTGAAATTAATAATGGAATATTACAAAAACAGAAATAAGCAACTCTTTATCTCTTTTATAGATTTCAAGAAAGCCTATGATAGTATTCATAGACTGACACTGCTAAAAATCCTCAGATCATACGGTCTCCATCCTAAATTGATAAAAATCATTCAATTAACATTAACAAACACAAATTCGAAAGTTAAATTTAGGGGAGAAATATCAACAGCTTTCACAGTAAAAACTGGTCTCAGACAAGGTGATGGATTATCCCCTCTGCTTTTCAATGTGGCTCTTGATTATATCATGAAGGTTTGGCAAAAGGAAAACCCTCCTAAGATCAAAATTGGAACAAAACCATCAATAAAAATAAACTGCTTAGGATTTGCAGATGACTTGGCTCTTTTAGCACTAGACAAGGAAGAGGTTTGTACTCAGATCACTAGTCTCCAAGAAATTGCTCAAGGGATAGGATTACAGATATCCTTTGAAAAACCTGAGATCATGCCTATGAAACCCTTATATATAAATGAAGTCTATATAAATGATCATAAAATTAACCTAGTTCCTCAATTTAAGTATCTTGGAGAAATTATAACACATAACTTAAACGAAAAAGTAACTTGGATAAATAGAACAAATAAAATGAAAAAGGCACAATCTCTAACCTGGTCAACATATAATAAAAAATGCCTATCAATAGCTACTAAGATCCAACATTATAAAACTGTAACTCTCCCTGAAGCCACTTATGTTTGTGAAACACTGTTCCAAATTAAAAATGAACAAAGAACTGATCAGCTCCTCAAAACAGAAAGAAGAATCATTAGAACGTGCATAAATAAAAAGTATCAGGTTGAGGGAGTCTGGAGGATTCTCCCAAATGAAACTGTCTATCGTGAGATTGATCCAATCACCAGCACAATGAAGAAGAAAAGAATTTCATATTTTTTTCACATCTTACGGCTTCCAGAAAACAGAATTGTACGCCAACTGGTGATGAGAAATCTAGGAAAGAAAACTGGAGGAAAATGGATCCAAGAAATCCAACAAGATCTCAAAGCAGTTGGACTCAAGATAACAGATGCCGAGGAGAAAAATAAAATTAACACCATTCTTGAAACTCACAAATTTTCTGCAGAAATGACACACAGAAAGCCTATGGAGATTTCAGATGAGTTGAGAAAATCCCGATCTGAAAGAATGAAAAACTACTGGAAAGAGCGCAAGAACCAAGCAGTACTACCTTCAAAGAAGAAGTGATTGTGGAACGACTCAAGTGGTCCAATGTGACCAATCAAGATTAATAATAATAAAGGGGAAAGACAAAGCTCTTGAAAAAATCAGCTTGAAGTTGGAAATGAGGAAATTATAAAAGTCAAGTACAGAAATTTTGAGGTTGAGATTAATATGATTGTCTGTTCATCATCATCATCAATTTTCCACTCCAGTTTCCCGAGTGTAGTTTATGAGTGTTCTCCATTTTAGTCGATTCATGTACCACTGCTCCTTCAAGACTTCATCCCAGTTGATTCCCTTGGATGTGATATCTTCCTTCACTTGGTCCAGCCATCTCCTCCTAGGTCTTCCAACAGGTCTCTTTCCAGTAATCTCAGTATGTAACCATTGTTTTGCAATTCTTCCTTCTCTCATACGTTTGACGTGACCAATCCATCGCAAACGTGCCCTAGTTATGGTCTCCTTCAGGGACTGATTTATTCTAGCTTGTTCTCTTATCTTCTCATTTCTTACCTTGTCTTTCCTAGTTTTTTGAAGCATGCTTCTTAGAAACTTCATTTCTGAAGCCTGAAGTCTACTGTCATCTTTTTTGGTAGTTGTGCATGTATCCAACCCACGGACTTCCTTGAAGTGTTGAGCGACACTAGTTTGAGTATCACGGGCTGGTCATTGAGCCTTGCCGGGAGTCTTCTTCGGTGTATCCTTGTCCTTGAGAACTTTAGGTGGCATGCTCCGACACATTCAGGTGGGCCACGGCGGGTGGCAAGAGGAAGTGACGCCTAAGATGCTGCTGACTACTCCTCCACCAAACGACTGCTCCCCAGCTGCCCGACCTCGCTCCTTATATACATAACCAGCAGGGCATAGGGACAAAGTATGTTCGAAACAGAGTTTGTTTTGATCTTAGTGGCACTTGCTTATTCCAGAGTAGATATCGAACTTGCTGATAGAATTTACTTGATTTCTGAATACGGTTATTTAATACAAGCTGTATTCTGTTGTCACTTGATACTAAGCATCCAAGGTACTGATACTGGTTCACTGTTTCCAATTGTACACCGTCCAGCATTATATTATCTTTACTTCTCTGTCTGTTAACAGACATTGTAGCAGTTTTTGTAGCACTTACTTTCAGTCCATATTTTTTCAAATGATCATTCCAGACGTTCAGCCTTTCCTGGACTTCTAGCTCACTATTTCCCCAGATAACTATATCACCTGCAAAAGCAAATGATTTAAGATCATCTGTTCATATGCGAGTAAATATCTTAATGATGATGTTGCTGTGAAAAAAAAAAAAAACAGGAAACTAACAGTATTTAAAAGGTAACTAGTTGTAACCCGTCAAAACATGACGGTCAATAGAAAAATATTTACTGAAGAATTTTCTTATATAGGCCTACTGTACATTCTTTGTACGATTATTTTTTGACTCTATTGAAACTATGAGGGCGTCAAAAGATTGCACTCTCAACATTGCAAAATACTGCTGGCCATGACTGAAAAATTGTTGGGGCAAATTGAGGCCTATACGTTCCAGAGTTTCCCCTTGAGCTTTATTGATTGTGATAAAGTATGCCAAATGAATTGGAAAATATTGCCTCTTAAAAGAAAATGATAGTGTTTTATCGGATGGTGTTAAATCAAGTCGAAGGATTAGACATCTCTGCCTAATTTTAACTGCACCTATTATTTCCAAATCCAAGCAATATGGTTGTATTTAGGAGTCCTTGGGAAACGTTCAGATTTCTAAGCAGCATAACGGGCCAAGCGTTTGGAGTATGTGGCGGCCAGTCGTTTAGTTCCAAGGAATTCAAGAACTCTGATGAGTCTAATACAACTGGCCGCAAACCATCGCTTATATTTTTGGAATATAACGAAGAAATGCGATGATGTGCAATTCCATACATTTTAAAACAATGTGGACCGTGTGCGTGTGGCACAGTAACATTGGCACCAAATGAAACGAAGGAAGGAAGGAAGCTTGCAGTTTAACGTGACCGTTAATCTCGCGATCATAAGCCACGGGACCTCCGTTTAACGTGGAATCCGAACCACAGGACATGGCATTTCACATCAAAAATCTCACATGCATTGACCGGGAATCGAACCCGATCCGCCTTGGTGAGAGGCATACAGCTTGACCGCTGCGCCATGAAACGAAGGATATAGCATTGTACTGCCGATTAGTCCCTCTGAAATTCCTTGAGATATCATCTCCAGTGAAAAATAATTGTTAAAGCCTGTCAAATATTTTATATTTATTCAGATTAATTTTACCATTACAACAGCAAAGGTCAAAGTAACCAAGTGTAGATTTCTCGCAAGAGAAATACAGTGCAGAACAATGTTTACATTTGTTCGTCAAGGACCCTAAACTGTAACGGCATAGTATCTGGAATTGTTTCTGAAATGCCATATTTATATTGGATTTTAAAAGTGGCTTCGTATTTTTCTCCGATTTCCCACTTTTTTGCGGCTAATGTTCTATTTCGTCAAATGGGTTTATTTATAGCAGCATTTCTGCCCAAATTAACGTCATCTTATATAACACTATAGTGGCCTGCATCAACGTAGCCGCCAAATATTAAATGGCAAATAATAACTTACTTCCATTGCCAAAATCAACTGCGTGGTTAGACCCATTGTTATGCACCCTAAACAAATAATCAATAAACAATAATATTCACATATACAATGAATACTTCCATTCTCAAGTTGGTTGCTGATGAGAATGCGATGAGATTGATCGCCAATAATAAAATCCTTGCAATTTTTGCAATTTGCTTGCAAACGCAACTCAGGATGACGATCTTCATTTTGAAATAAACAGAATGAAATTGCTGTAAATAATGAATTTCCATCACCTGTTGAAGGTACAATACTTTGTATTTCCATGACAGTAAATTATGCAAGGGAACATAGAATCACTTCGCCTCTACTGGAATGAGCATAGACTCACTTCGCCAGCCACAGTAATGGAGGGAGTTTTAGAATTATATGTTCAGTGCTTGTCAAAGATAGTATTAACACAGGGAAGCCCATTCTTAAGGCTACATTCTGAGCTATTGCCCCGGATTCCAGGTTCGATCCCCGCTCTGCCAAGAAATTTAATTCTGGTCTGAGGACTGGAACGGGGCGCACTCGTGAGGCAAAACTAAGAAGAGCAAAGTTTGATTCCCATCTCAACAATCTTGGATTTGGTTTTCCGTGGTTTCCCACTTCCACTCCAGGCAAATACCGGGATAGTTCCTAACTTAAAGCCTCGGTCGTTAACTCCCCATTCCCCACATTAATTACAAATGCACACATCAACACAGCCATCACATTAACACAGGTTATCAGAGAAAAGTTTACACTCGCACACCAAAATAGACGGGGCTGAGTGACGACGATGTCTGAGTCCATCAAATGAATTATGTTCGCCAATATGTTAACGCTGATGTATGTGTTTGAACTACTGGATATAAGTTCAATGACTTTAAAATTAATATCATTGCATTGTTGCAGCTTGGCAAATATTTTATATTTCAGCAGATCAATTTTACCATCACAACAGTAAAAGCCAAAGTAACCGCGCGTAGATTTTACGCAAGAGAAATACAATGTAGAACAATGTTTACATTTGATCGTCAAAGACCTTACACTGTACTGCATAACATCTGGAATTGTTTCTGAAATGGCCTATTTATATTGGATTTTAAATGTGGCTTCGTATTATTCGATAACACTATAGTGACCTGCAATATCGGAGCCGCTAAATATTAAATGCCGAAAAATACTTCCATTGCCGAAATCAACTGCGTAGTTAGATTCAGTACTCTAAACAAATAATCATTAAACAACTGTCTTATACAATGAAGTTCAACATGACCGTCCAGAGACTCTCATACTCAAGTTGGTTGGTGAGGAGAATGCGATGAGACTGGTCGCTTACAATAAATTCCTTATAATTGTTCCTGCCAGCGAAATGTTTGGCAATAGCTTGAAAACGCAGCGCAGAATGACGTTCTTCATTTTGATATAAACAGTACAAAACTGCTCTAAATAAGCTATTTCCATCACCTGTTATAGTTTATGGCAGTACATTTTGCAGGGGAACATAGAATAACTTCGCCAACTACTGGAATGAGCATAGGCATATACTCAATACTCACTTCAGCAGTCACCCTAATGGAGGCTGTTTTAGAATTCTATGTCCCGTGCATGTCAAAAATCGTATTAACACATGGAAGCCCACCCATTCTTGGCTATCGCCTCGGAGACCCGGGTTATATTTCCTGCTCTGCCAAGAAATTTAATTCTGGTCTGAGGGCAAAAACGGGGCACATTCAGTCTCTAGAGGTATAACTAAGAAGAGGAAGGTTTGATTCCCACCTCGTCAATCTTAGATGTGGTTTTCCGTGGTTTCCCACTTCCACTCAAGGCAAATACCGGGATGGTTCCTAACTTAAGGCCTCGGCCGTCACCTTGCCATTTCCCACCTTAATTACAAATACACAAAGTAATGCAGCTATCACAATAATACGGGTTATCAGAGGAAATTTTACGCTTACACACCAAAGTACATGGGGCTGAGTGACAACGATGTCGGAGCCCTTCAAACGAATTATGTTTGCCAAGTGCCTCTCATGGCGAAAGCAACTGTGGACACGCGCCAGGGCCTGGAAAACTACCTTTTCACTAATAATTTAAGAGTATATCGACGATGCATAATTTATAACTTTTAGTCTAGGATGCTACCAACTTGACCACCGAAGCATTGGGAAGAAATTGCAATATTAAAGTACATAAACAACATAGCCTACACACTCAACTGTCAGTTAATGTTCTTCAACGTTTCCCTTCTTAAAAATTCCCCTCTATAACTCTCCATCACTTGAAAACGCGCCATGTTTTGTGTTTTAAATATATCGATGCAATGGTGCTGCCATCTGTTGTTAGTTACTGAAACTATATGGGCGAGGTACTGCCATCTGTTGTCAGTTACTGCAATTGATGGCAGATATTAGCTCTTTTGACCACATGCTGTAATGCAATGGTAAAACGGAAATAAAACTTATTGAGAGGGAATGTAGGAATCTTTAACTGACATAAAACGTTACTAATAATCCTTGATAAAACAATATTTAACTATCACGTGAAAACTCGCCATCAAGGCCATGCCTTGTGTTTTAAATATATCGACGCAATCTGCTCTCAGTTACTGGAACTATATTGGCGAGGTACTGCCATCTGTTGTCTGTTACTGGAACTGATTGCAGATATTCAAACGACGTATTGAGGACATGCTGTAATGCAATGGTAAAACGGAAATAAAACGTGTTGAGAAAATGTGTAGAAATATGTATCTTTAACTGACATAAAACCTTACTAATACTCCTTGATAAAACAATATTTCAGTGGCAAAAAAAAAAAAAAAAAAATACTGGCGAGAGTTGGGATCGAACCTGCGATCCTTGGATCCACAGTCAATCGCCTTAACCAAATAGCCACTCGCGCACTCACATTTAGATGCAGACGCAACCATTCACTATCTTCAAAAGCCGCTATCTTGGTTAATGTATGTTTTCAATTACATGGAAGCTTATTAAATAACTTACATTTTAATGGACTTCTCACCGCCATTTTGTCATGAGCCCAGGCGGATTGTGCGCATGCGTGAGGGGCGAGAATTCTGCTATTTTCTATATTTATTTAAAAATATACCGTAATATATTTGTTTATTTTAGAGACACTCTGCTAATCTACAGGCCAAGAGCTTTCGTTAGAGTGCTCTACGAAGTAAATTGGTTCTGTCGTTCTCTCTATCTCGTGATAACAAAAATCACCTTACTGTTTTAAATATATAGATGGTTTCCTAAACATTACCTTTCAAATACTGGTTTTAGTTATATATATTATGAGAATTAAAACCTTAAGTCAATAAGTCAATAAAATTATCACAATATATTAAACTTTGTCAATGAGGAATTGGGCAGACATGGTTATATTCATGTATTTTCATTGGTTAGTTATGCTAAACCATTAAACAAACAATTAAGTATAACTGAATTGATAATGTGGTTCTTCAGACTTAGCTAATTTGCAGCTATTCTTACACCTGTGTCCATTACACTTCACATCCAAACATGGGATGTCTATAATGATAATGATGAATTGACCAGGTGGAGAAGTATTTTTAATTATGCTAATGATGGTATTCAACCTCCAGAAAGTGGCATCAAAATTCAGTATGTGCATTTCTACTGAAAAGACTAAAGTAATGGCCTTTAAAGGTAAGGACCCTATCCCCAGTAAAATTTGTCTGGATGGTAAAATTTTAGAAAGAGTTAACGAATTCAAGTATTTAGTATATCATTTAGCTTTTCAAGAAGAACGAGACATAACTGCACAAATAACAAATTATACCAGAACAACAGGAATTATCAATCACGTCATGAAGCCATCTCTTGTCCAAAGGCATACACGCTTACGTTTGAATAACAAATTAGCCAGACCAACCCTATGCTATGGCAGCAAGGCATGGACAATAAGATCTCAGGACATCTCCAGACACACAGCATGCAAAATGACATTCATGCGCCGAACAGCAGGCTATACTAAATGGGACCATAAGAAAAATGAGGATGGTCTGAAGGAACTAAAAGTGAAACCAATAAACCTAGATTATTTTGTGACTGCCAAGAGAACTGGAAACATCATGTCCAAAGGATGGGATCTGGAAGATTTCCAAAGGAGATCCTTCACTACCAGCCACGGGGACGTCCGATGAAGAGACGGAGGGAAAGTGCAAGACCGTAACGGGACATTTGGCCCAATACTTGGAAGGAAGATGATGATGATGATGATGATGATTAGGGTTCAGAAGTTTAAGACCTAAAGAAGTACAAAATATGCAAGCAAATATGCCCTAAAAACTAGCTAAATATGACCTAAAAACTATAAAATATGACTTAAAAAACTATGAACTATGACATGAATTTTTGGGATAGGTAGAGTATCACTAACATAGACTACAGCAAATGCTAAATGACGTCGGTAGAGGAGCACCTTCTTGGAATCAGGTCTTCTAAACCTGGTACCTGCCTGTTCCGGGAAAGGAAAGAAAAATATATCCACTACACTATTCGGAAATCCTCTGTTTGAAACTCGACGCAGATAACACGTACCTTGTTAACGACGCCTCAATTTAAACAACAATGCTGGAATTATAACCAAATATGACCTTATATCACTAAAATATGACAAATATGACCAAAACAATAAAAATGGCCGAAATATGCAATTATAGGCAACATCAAATCGCTTTAAACGTGGCCAGGGACCCGTCATTCAAACTTATTTTTCAGATTTCGGGTAAAATGAGCTCGGGGAAAAAATATGACTTTTCCTTAACATCCGAACCTTAATGATGATCAATGAATATATTGTTTCTATGATTCTAAAAAAACTGTAATGTTACCAGATTTGTAGTCACGTACACTGTCAGCCTTTGAAGACTCGATGACTTCGTCCACCATCCTCTTGGTAAACTCCAAACAAGCTATATGACATTCTCCTTGACCTTCGTTCTGTCTGGAGATACAGTCCACCAGATCGACGAGGAGGCTGACGGCACACTCCAGCATGGAGCCATTCCAGTCACCTGCCAGCTTGGAATGACTCTCCACATATACCAACACGGCGGCCACGGAGCAGAGCAATTGGTGGTCCATGTCTGTGGAGCGCAGAAGATACTTGATGGTGGAACTAGAGATGTCCACCTGAGGGACAGAACAACAACTGTCAACTCCTGAGTCCTCGTTGACCAGTAGGGATGAATATTTGGGTGGTAAGAGATCTTGCAGATCAGACGAAGGTATGGAAGAACTAGCGTTAAGTGCCGACTGGAGCTGTACGATGGCTTGAAGGAACTCTAGACTCCTATCTATCTTTGATGACTCACTACTGCTTTCGTCGTTTTCACCATCACCTGCAAAAAAGAAAGTCATGATAGTGACTGTTATTTCCGGGGCAAAACATTGATGTTATCAGGTTCTTTTAAACATTTGGCAGATGTCGAAGGTAAAAATCTCAATTCCCTATATCAATGTTTACAACTTCACCACCATCCATCGCAACTCCAATGAAACAGTTTAGAAACAACATCTTCTAAAATATCCTGTTTATACGTGCCGGTTGCGATCCCGATTAGGCCCTGATCCAGATTAAGTTGGAATGTCTAAACATAACAGGATTAACTTTCCCTCCATCAGGATCAGCCCAATCCTGTTCCCACAAGTAGAAATTCGTGTTCATGGCCATTGCGATCGTCGGTGTGTTCTATCCCCCTGCTGTGTGAGTTAAGTAGGCAGTGAAAATGATGGCCATTTTGGATTGCCTTATGTTTTGAAAGCGAGAAATATGTGATGTTGACCATGATGGTAGTATTTATGTTTGCTGATATCAGATATATCAAGATTGAGAGACACAAAATGATAGAAGGAGAATGATAATACCGTAATAGTAACCCCTGACACTACAGCCCTTGAAGAGCCTAGGCCTACCAAGCGACCGCTGCCCAGCCATTTGGCCTGCAGATATTGGGGTGACGCATGGTCAGCGCATCGGGTCTCCTCGGCCGTTAATCTTGATTTTTGTGACCGGGGCGCTGCCTCACTGTCAGACTGCTACTCAATTATCCTCACGAGGCTGATTGCGCCCTGATCCTGCCCTCACGTCAGTTTCTAAAATCCCTGACGGAGCTGGGAATCGAACTCAGGGCCTTCGGGCGAGAGGCAGGCTTGCTACCCCAACACCATGGGGCCGGCTAAAGGAGAACAAACATACCAATATTTAAACACAGAAAAATTCTTAGCGTCTGGGAAAGTCGTTGAAGACAAATAATAAAGACATAAATCTATTGTCATAGACATAGAAGGGATTCCGATAGAACCAAATGACTCTGGATGAACAAAGAAGTATTTATGCAATAAATATCAATATCAATGTGAATATCAGCATGTTTGCAGACGATGTTATCATTTGGACCACAGCACGTAACAGCCCAAATCAGCAAATGCTTCTTGAACACAGAATGAACCAGGCACTTATAAAACTCAAAAACTGGACTGAAAACAATAATATGAAAATCAATACTTCCAAAACAGTATACCAGTTTTTCTCCCTGAGACACCACAATCCAACTTTTAGTCTCAAATTTAGTAATCAAGACCTTCCAAAAAGTGAAAGTACAAAGTACCTACGTATCATCAGGGACAAGAAGCTGAACTGGACCAAACACATAAAACATGTGGAGGATAAGGTAAGCAAACGGATGAAATTACTGAAGAGACTATCAGGAGCTACTTGGGGGAGCACTCAAGACACACTCAACAAAACCTACAATACTTACATCAAACCTATCATAAAATATGGCAGTGAAGTACTCTCTACAGCACCCCCGTCAAACATTGATCGCCTCGAGAGGTGTCAGAATAATGCCCTACGAATCATAACAGGTGCAATAAAAACCACACCTATAACCGCCTTGCAATTATATACCCACAACTTACCAATAGAAGAAGAGATGAAACATCAAACAGCCAATGCATATCTCAGTATACAAAGACTACCTCAAATGACATGGATCAAAAAACCAGTTTCTAGCCCCAATCTTAAAACACAAAAAGATCCCTTAAGTCTCGCCAAAGAATACATCAATAAGAGCAATCTGCAAATAAAACTTGAACCACTCTGTATGCCAGTCAACCCCATTGAATATATACAAGTGACTACAGACCTTACTTTGTTAGAAGAGGTCTGCAAGAAAGACTCTTCACCACAAGATCTAAAACAACTGGCCCTCTGTACAATAGAAGAAAGATATCCATCTAATCAATGGCTAAAAATATTTACAGATGGCTCACAAGACAAAGAAAATAGAACTGGAGCAGGAATACATTCATCTCTCTTCTCACTCTACTTCCCAATAGGCCAAAACAAAACAAACTTTGATGCTGAGATAAGAGCAATTTCACATGCACTCCATCAGTTATTAGGCAGAAACATTGATTATCAAAAATGCGTTATCATTACATATTCAAAAGCAGCCATCCAAGCCATCTCGTCAAATTATAAGCCCCAAAATAAAGAACTGAAAGAAATTTTTTGTATGATAAAAACCCTTCAAAGACTCCACAAACAGATCTCATTTCAGTGGATCCCTTCTCATGTTGGAATAGCAGGAAATGAAGAGGCAGACAGATTAGCAAAAAAAGGTACCACATTACAACAACCTGTCAGTCAGACTGATTTTATGTCAGCAAAAAGGATCTTGAAAAATACTATCAAAAACAGGTATGAAGAAATGGCAAAGAAAACAGCAGAAACCAAATTATGGAAAGACATTGATGCTAAATGGGATCAATATAAATTAACACCAAGAAGAGAAGCTGTAGCCTTCTTCAGACTTAACACTGGCCACGACTGCCTTGCAGCTCATCTGAAACGAATCAACATCCTGAGATCTGAAGAATGCACACTTTGTCAAGAACCTGGAATTAAAATGGATAAGGGGCTCCTGCTACATTGCAACAAAGATGTGACTGCTAGAACTTCTGGAAACCTCACACAACTCTATTGGAACGCAAAAAAGCTGATGGATTGGAATCCGGGCTACCCATAGGAAACAACAACAACAACAAGCAATAAATATCCTAGGCCTTGCCTGCACATCTCCTCAGGATTTGTATAAAATTAAGAAGCGGCTTCGGTGGCGTAGTTGGTAGCATGCTGAACTGCTGTGCCCAAGATAGCGGGTTCAAACCCGGCCAAAGTCGTCGGATTTTTTAAGAGCGTTAAAATCCTTCAGTATGCCTTCCTCCGGAGGGGAAGTAAAGCCAGCGGTCCCAAGTCATAGATTTATGCCATGTAAAAGATCCTTCCATAGACTAAACTTGTGTGAAGTTAAATTTCTAGGTTAGATTTCATTGGAGCGCTCTATAAAAATTCCAAAGTTCACCAAAAGGTATCATTGACATCTGGTAGCGAAAGTTGGATCTACTTGAAATTGAACGGAACTTGTAGCTGACCCTAGGGGTGTCCGCTTGAAGCAGCTACAGCCTCTGGCGAGCCAAACATGTCCTCGGACACTCCCGGCACTAAAAGCCATATGACAAATAAATAAAATAAGAATATACATTAGCAAGTTGAATTCTGAAAAAAGAATAACTGAAATACTTCATAACTGGAGGAAATAAACTACTGTAAATTTCTGCTATATCACATGGAAATCAAAAGTTGGCTGAACCTAGCGATGTCGTGCTGTTTTACTCGATTATCCTGTTGTTTCATGATGAGACGTCTAAACACATTCCATTGACAAATGACGTTGATGACGATTGGACATTATCCAGATCAGAGGTAATTGGGATTGCGACCGGGACATCTAAATGGGGTAAGTGTTTTAGAAAAAATTATGTTTAAGTATTTGGAACATTTATTTAATCAAATCATTGTAAGGATATCCATTTTATTTTATTTTAGTAATGTTAAACGCTGAAGAAGATATCATTAAATATCGAAACATGTACAATTGAATAGATATGTAGATTAAGGCTTCACATCCCAGATTATTATTAATACAGTATTATCCATATTTTTGGGATTATGCTGTGCGAAATAATAAAATAATTAAAATGCCTATACGTTTCGCGAGGGACCTTGCCTCCTTTTTTTTTTCGCGACCGGGACATCTAAACGGGGTATAAGTGTTTTTGAAAAAACTGTATTTAAGTATTTGGAGATCGCGGGTACAAACTCGAAGTCGTCGGAATTTTTAAGACCGTTAAAAATCTCTCAGTATGCCTTCCTTTGGAGGGGAAGTAAAGCCAGCAGGCCCAAGTCATAGATTTATGGCATGTCAAAGAACCTTCCTCTAACTACAAATTGTGAAGTCAAATTTGTAGTTAAGATTGATCAATTTATTATTTATTTAGCGTATGGCACATAAAACATTTAATTATCACTAGACCTGGGATTTTAGGCTCTAAAAAAATTAGTTTTAGGCGCCTAAAATAGGCTTTTAAAACAAGTAAATAGGCTTTTAAAAGAGAAATTAGGCACTTAAAATATGTTTTCAAAATGTGTGGATAGGCAGGAAATAGACTTTAAAATATTACAATATACACTTAAACTGTAACGTGATACTTTATTTCTTTAACAAACGTGGTATCCCTATTCTTAACCGAAATAACTGCAAAATTAAGACAGAATAAAAAAGACATTTATGAAAAACAATATAAAAAGTAATGTGTCAAAAAATGTTTTGGATTATATGATATATCATTATCAGTACTGATCTAAAACCTTAATACTAAAATCACTGTACACAATTACAGCACTGTAGGCATCCAATAACGGTGGAAACGCGAATGGAGTATGTGTTTATTTATTTGTGAGGAACATTCCTACAGTACTTTCATTCGTAGTTTGCTTTACAGTACATAACAATAATCTTCTCCAAATTTTCCACAGTCAGGCTGTGTCTTTTGTCTGTTAAAATCATTTTGAAAGCAGAAAAAGAGCGCTCCACACTCACAGATGTTAGAGGGGCATAGGAAAATTTACCTACATTTTTCAATTCAATTTCACTTGGTAAGTCTACCTTTTCCCCATCCATTACCTGATGTACCCTTTTCAGCATTGAATAACCTGGGTTCTTCAGCAGTACACTAGACCACTTGTCTCTTATTTTATCTCCTACCTTGCCCCTAGCACTTTTTATGTTATTCTCAGCTTCTTCAATTACAGAAAATTGCTGTTTGAGACTGTTTCCTTTTTCCTCCATTTTTGTAATGGTGACTGGAAGAAATGAAAAATTTGCCTGAATATACGCAATGTCTCTCTGAACACTGGAACAATCATTTAACAGTTCTTTGACAGACGACACACATGCAGAGTTGTCCGTTAAAGACACATTGTCTATCACAGTCATGATTTCCTCAAGATGTTCTGCATAATACAGGGCAGCTTCCATCCAGGAACCCCAACGGGTGATGATTGGCTGTGGTGGAAGGGGAATAGAGGGGAGTTTCTCTCGAAAGATGGCTATTCTTGATGGAGCCTTACAGAACACTTTCTTCATTGTTGAAATGAGAGTATTTACTGCAGGAAACTCTGCCCTAACTGTTTCTGCGAGTCTATGCAAGGCATGGGCCATGCAAGTAACATGAATTAAAGAAGGATAGAAAGTTTTGAGGAGAGGTGCAGTGGCAATCATGTAGGAAGCAGCATCGGAGACAAGGAGAAGGACTTTAGAATCATCAACACCCCCAGGATACAACAATTGCAACCCCTTGTTGATGAAGTATGCAATGCTTCGACTATTGACTTTCTCAAGCTGTTTAGAGCAAAGAAGGTGAGCGGTAGATGCCTGATTGGGTTCCAGTTTTCCTACTATAAGGTTAGCAATGTACCTGCCCACAGAGTCGGTGGTTTCGTCCACACACAACCATATGCAAGACTCCCCAATATCCTCCCTGATTGACAAAATGACCTCATTGTAACAAATATCTAAGTAGTTTTTCTTTAATGTAGATGCTGATGGGATGTGCTGCTTGGTGTATTTCTGTAAAAAATCTCTGAAAACCGGATTATGCACAGCATTCCAGGGGATATTTGCTGCAACTAGGGCTCTACACATATCAGCATAGAAACCATTATGAGTTGTAGGAGATATAGTTTGTGTGAGCAGAGTCTGTCTAATGTTACTTTTCATGGCTGCTTTCGCTTTGTGACTGGCACTATCTGCATGCTGCTGAAGGTGGCATTTTTTCTCATGTGAAATCTAAAACACAATAAAGTGATGTCAATTAGAGACTAAGACGAGGAATAGAAAAGGTGAGCTATTGAATAAAATTTGTAATTTTGACTATTTAAATTAAGCCATTATTACTCTAAAGTTAATTAAGAACAAGAACACTACAGTCCCCGAAGGGCCTTGGCTTTCAATAACGGTTGCTGCCCAGCTCATGGCCTGCAGATATTGGGTGGCGTGTGGTCAGCACGATACATCCCTCAGCCGTATTGCCTTGCCTCCGTGACCCCTGCCCACCGTAGTTTCTCAATTGTCCTCACGATGCTGGGTCAACACCCTTCCAGACCTCATAGATTTCTAAATTACTGCCGGTACTGGAAATCGAACCCAGGTTGCCTGGACTACTGTCGGCGCAGAAAGTATCTGCAGTCGAGTTTAAACGCTAATAAAATTTGAACCAGTCCACCAATCTAAAATGCAATCACTCCATCGTAAAGCTTGTTTTATTCTGCATTCTTTGCTGGTACATGCATATTTTTATTATGTTTCCTGTGAAAGTTATGTTAGGTGGAATGCAAAAAGTACCTATTTTCTTGCCCGTTTTTTGTAAACAACAACTTTGTAGTACCGTTACATGAAAACGTACTGTTCGACTTTCATGAAATTTAGGTGGATTATGGAATGCACTATTATAAATATATTTATGAAATTTAATTACTCTACACACGTTGGAAAAAAGTTATTGTTTTTGTAAAAGACTGTCCGTTTGATACTGGGTGGTCTTCCGAAATCGAGACTGAGTTCATCAAAGGTCTGAAGGTTTTTGTTTCAAATCGTTGTATACCGAAAACTTACAATGATTTCTGTATTTTATACCGATTTTTATTTGAAATCGAGCGACAGGCTCTCCGTTTTCATGTAATTAAACTACAAAGTTGTTGTTTACAAAAAACGGACAAGAAAATAGGTATTTTTTTGCATTCCGCCTAATATATCTTTCACCAGAAACACAATAGAAATATATGTAACAGGAGATAACGCAGAATAAAACACGCTTTACGATGGTGTATTTATATTTTAGATTGGTGGACTGGTTCAAATTGTATTAGCGTTTAAACTCGACTGCACATACTTTCTGCGCCGACAGTAGGTCTCTACAATTAATTAGAGAAGCCAATATCAAAACCTTAATTTTAGATTAATATGAAATTTAAGATATAGGCACATACCTGTTTATTGCAGTACTGGCAGAAAATAATCTTGCCATCAAAAGTCATCCCTGGAAATTGTACAAGCCATTGTTGTATAAGCGCACTCTTAGATGATTTCGTTTTAGGCATGATGAACTATATTCACTTAAACAGATGTTCTTTCACTGGCGACTTGACACAGTATGTCGCTTCTTACTACCTGCTCCTTGTTCTTCCTAGATAATCCTCCCCCTCACCCCGTCACTCGACACAGTACGTCCTTGACTACCTGCTCGTTGTTCTTCTGAGCTAATCCTCCACATCCACCCTTCACTCAGCATTCCTTTGGTGACAGTTGTCTGGGAAGAGCACATTTCTGTGAAAAACCCACCCTCTGCTGTTCTGCTCGTTCCAGGGATGTCCATTGTGTGATTGTAAAAATTACAGAAGTTGAATTTTATTTTAAATGTAGAAAATAGGCATTTTTAGGCACTAAAATAGTAAAATAGGCTCTAAAGGTCCAAATAGGCATTTTAGGGCACTATAAAACTCTATTAATGTAAGGGATTTATCATGAAACGTCAAGATATTTAAAAAAAATCATGTTATTTCGTAAGGAACGAAATAGGCATTTGCCTTAAAATCCCAGGTCTAATTATCACATACATGAAATTCTATAATAGTTCCAGCTATTGAAACATAACTTCCTACATATATCTATATACATATATTCATGTTCTTTATGTAGCATACAGTATCTGTTGTAACAGTTAAAAAGTCCTTGAAGTCCCCACAATATGCATGGTTTGGGCACTCGGTCACTAAGTGATGAATTGTCTGTTTCTCAGCACCACAGTCACATTTTGATGACGGGACTATTCCCCACTTGTGGAGAGCATCTGCACATCTTCCATGGCCAGTGCGGATACGATTGAGGGCTGTCCACACAGAGCGAGGTTGATCAAATCCTGGTGGCTTTTCCAGGATTCAGGGCATGCTACGACATCGTTCAGGACAGTGTTGTTGCCAATTTTGGCTCCATGAGAGACGAATGTCGAACTTCTCTTCTGACAAAATTCTGGCTGGGGAAATAGCAGGGTTCCTTGATCTGAGCCGTTTTCGCTCCGCATTGGCTACGTCATTTAACAAAGGCAGCTGCAGATTATCCATGATCTTCTGATATTCTCGTACGAGAGCCCTCTTCCTTCTAGCATCAGGCGGTGGAATATGACTTAGAATGGGTAGCCAGTGAGTGGGAGTAGATCGTATGGTCCCATTAATAATGTGCATAGTCTCATTCAACTGCGCGTCAACTTTCTGTGTGTGAGCGCTGTTTATCCACACTGGTGCACAGTATTCCGCAACTGAATAAACCAACCCATGAGCTGAGGTTCGTAGTGTGTCTGCTGAAGATCCCCAGCCAGTATCACACAGTTTATGCAGGAGGTTGTTCCTGCTCCTCAACTTGGCAGCTACCTTCGTGATATGTTCCTTGTAGGAAAGTGTCCTATCCAAAATGATCTCTAGATATTTAGGGCAAATGTTATGATGAAGTCTGTTTCCCTCAAAGTACACATTGAGAAATCTGTTTGAAAATTGACTCGATAAATGGAAACAGGACACCTCTGTTTTAATTGGGTTGGGTTGTAGTCTCCACTGGAGAAAGGACTTGCCTAACGTATCCAAATCTGAAGTTAGGACTTAATCAGTTACTTCAAATGTACTGTTCTGAGTAGCGATGGCCCAATCATCTGCATAGCCAAACTTTTTAGATTTTGTTTCTGGCATGTCAGCTAAGTTCAGATTGAAAAGCAGAGGGGCGAGGACAGAACCTTGTGGTAAACCATTGTTTAGTGTTTTCGTAGAGCTGACATCCTTTCCGATTACTACAGTAAAATGTCTTTCATTAAGCATGTTGTCAATTAGTTGTGTTGTTTTTTGACATGGGATCACCTGTAGTAATTTATACAGCAGTCCATGCCCCCAGACTGTATCGTATGGGCACTTAAGTCTATAAAAGCAACTGATGGTTTCTGCTTCATTTGATATCCTGCCTCTATGAAAGTGGTTAGAGATAGGACCTGATCAGCACAGCTGCGGTTTGGGTGAAAGCCAGCTTGTTCAACAGGTAGAGTCTCAAAAACCTTTTGGCAAATTCTGTTGTACAACAGCCTTTCTAAAGGCTTATAGATGACACTCAGCAATGCAATAGGACGATAGTTCTTTGGATGGTCATGTGATTTACCCGGTTTGAGTATTGCAATGATTTTCGACTGCTTCAATTTGTATGGAACTGTACCTGTTGCTATTATATCCGAGAAGAATTCTGCTAGCCAACGTTCCGTGTACTTCCCAGAGTGCAGGAGAAATTCTGGATGTATACCATCACTTCCAGGAGCTTTGCCGGCTTTTACATCTTTCAGAGCGACTATGATTTCAGAGGTGGAGAAAGAGTTTGAGTACTCTGATTGTTCAGCGCTGTTCTTTCTGAGGATACTAAGTTTACGTTTAATTTGCCGAGTAAAGGGTTTGTCTCTTGGTGCTCTAGATGTAGACAATATATGTGCTGCAATCTTATTGGCTGATATGTGATTGTTCTCTCTTACCTTATTCTTAGCTCCTCCTAATTTGTTTAAGAGTGACCATGCTTCTCTGCTAGAGGTTTGGAAGTTAAGTGATTCGACAGTCTGGGTCCACTTGACACGGTGTGCTTCATCCAAGCTATGTACCAGGTCGTCTGCATTTTGTTGATCTCCTCCCTTCAAGAATTCATCATATACCCTAGTTCCTCAGAAGCTTCATCCCAACCTGGAATGTATTCCTTTCGGTACCCTCTTGGTATAGCCTTTTTTGCTGCACATATGATTGCACCAACAAGTCTATCGTAATTACTAGCTTTTGGAGGGATCCATCCCAGGCACTTGCCCAAATTATCAGCAAATACATCCCATTCCGCCTTCTTGAAATTCCATCTTGGTTGAAGATGAGATGATACCAGTGGTATACTAGTCCCAATTCCAAATATAACTGGACGGTGCTGACTGTGTGGGAAGTCTGGTAATACTAAGCGTGAGGTTCGTAGTGGCAATCTGTTGTCATTGGTGGTCACGAAACAAAGATCTGCGTTGTACTCCTGCCGCCAAGCTGCTGACTTAAAAGTTCCTCTGTCTTTAGCATCAAATACCAAATACAAGTTGTTGTCTTCATTTGATTAATGCTCTGTAGTTCCAACGTTTGCCGCCAGGCACCGGTTGTGGTGGCATCTAGAAGCCACGGTAGCATTTGGTAGCAAAAGTAGGAACTACTTGAAATTGATTGTCTGCAGTCCTTACCTTAATTACAGACAACACACTAATACAGCCATCACAATTAACACCGGTTATCGGACCAATTCTACACACCCAAAGTACACGGGGCTACATGACCGCATTGTCGCAGCCCCTAAACTGAGGAACCAACCGTATTTGGAACATTTATTTAATCAAATTATTGTAAGGAGATCCATTTTATTTCATTTTTGTAATGTTCAATGCTGAAGAAGATATCATTGAAGGAGGCAAGGTCCCTTACGAAACGTATAAGCATTTTTTTTTAAATTATTATTTCACACGGCATAATCCCAAAAATATGGATAATTCTTCTTCTTCTTCTTCTTCGCCTTTTGAGACCACAAGGGATCACTTTAACTGACCATTAGTTCGTCGACTTGTAGGAACTGTACGAGCCTTGCGATCTTCCCAGTGCTTCTTCATTCGTATTGATCTTCTTGCCCCTTCTTGGGCGGAAAATATTCTTGTTGGAATTTTCTTTTTTGTGAGTGGAAAAAGAAAAGTCATATTTTTAAGTGCTGTGGTTAAACTTTTCTTATTTGTAGCATCTTCTGTTGTTAGGCTAATAATAATATTAATAATTTAATTGACGTTTCATAATTTCTATTAATAGGTGTAATATTTTTTAAGTAATTAGCTGTAATGCTGTAATGAGACTAAAATAATACATTGAAATATATTACCTGGTTTGATTATTTAAGAGATAATAATATCGAATGGCCTCGGGTGCCGGGTGCAAGCTTTGTAATTTGGCACACAGAGGGTAGCTTGCATGTTGAATTTCATTGTTTCTTGAATCACTATGAAAGTCAAGGAGGTTAGATATCTAAGCTCCTTGAACACCATAGCGCTTGCTATTAGAAAAATGAGGAACTTTGTGTTGGCGGAAACTCCCGAGATTAATTTTGCCATTATGAACACGTCCTACCGAATTCAAATGGGTTCTTTGACATGCCAACATCGTATGACATGTGTGTCATATTTTTGCCGCCTTTCAAAAAATCACTTACCACGGCCAGGAGCGAACCTGCAATCTTGGGGTTAGTAGACCGACACGCTATACACTCACCCACCGTGGCAAGCTTATTTAAGATATGAAAATTACTTACCTGAAGCTTGTATGTTGGATAGATTTGTTGAAAAAAAATCTTGAAATGCTATGCTGTTTTCAAACAGGGGTACCGGAGGCTTTTGTAATTCCTGGCGTTCCTGTAAATAACAACATAAATTGACAAAAGGGAGCATTATCAAGGGAAAAGGGAGGGGGGGGGCAGGGAGGAAGAGTGACTTACTGGGGTAAGTAAATGATAAGACGTACACATGGTTCAGGAGGATGACAAAAAAATTATTTCAGTCATCAACTTTTGTATTCTTGTGTAGTAAAAGTCTGCCACCTGGGAATGGCACCAGTGTATGATATTCATCTTCAGTGTGAAAATGCTGACCAGAGGACAAGGATTTCTTGAGGTGCAAGATAAGGTGAAAATGCTGGGAGCGCAAGATCAGGACTGTATGGTGGATGATCAAACAGCTTCCTAAGTGCTGCATATTGTGTCAGGATGGTGATATCTGTGGAAAATGGCAAAGAGCTGAAGAAGATTGTCACATGCTAGTTCCATTCCCAGGCTGCAGACTTCTAGGACACAGGAATACAAAAGTTGATCCCATGATAATGGCAGGTGTCTCAATTGTGATTATGTTTAAAAATAGCTCCAACATTGCTGTATCCGGAGACAATAAATTTTTTTATGGAACTATGTTAACCTTTATTTTAAAAAAATAGGGAAATTTAATTTCTGGATGGGACTTGTATATTCAAAAAAACATCCATTCACAAACCATAAGGATCCTGAATTTTATAATTTAGACAATGATAACCAGATATCAGGAGAAAAAATAGAACAAAGAAAACAAAGTGGTAATAAGAATAGAAATGTATAAAATATGGTATGAAAACTAGCATTTCAAAAATAAAGGTTTTATTGGTAGGGATGAAACTGAGAGCCCACCATGGACCAGCTTTCTGGGTAAATAGGGGGTCACCACTGCTATTCATAATGGTGATGGATGATATACTGAAGGCAACAAAGGAAGCCTACACAGGTACAAGAATGAACATAATCTTATTTGCGGATGATGTTCTGATTTGGGGAGAGAATGAGAAAGTGGTCCAGGAACAGCTGGATGTTTTAAAGGAAAATATTGAGAAATGGGGAATGAAAATCAGTGTAGAAAAGAGTAAGACAATGGTGATGACAAGACATAAGGAAGAAGGGAAAGGAATTGTTAAAATTGGAGATGTAAATCTGGAAGTAGTTGAGCACTTCAAATATTTGGGAAGTGAATTGATGGAAAATGCAAGACTGGATATGGAAATTAGCAAGAGAATACAAGGTGGGAGTGCCTTCTACTATCAAGTTCGGAATTTAATTTGGGATAAAGACATACCAATGAAGGCTAAAGAAGTGATGTACAAGACTTATTACTTACCAATATTGACATACGGAGCAGAAACTTGGCCTATGACCCGGAGGGATGAAAGTAGAATGCAGGCAGCCGAAAGGAAATTTTTGAGGAGTATGTTACAGAAGACTAGAAGAGATAGAGTGAGAAATGAAGACATTCGAAAGGAAGTGAATGTACAGAAGCTGAACGAAAAGCTGGAACAGAACAGATTGAGATGGTATGGACATGTGAAGAGGATGAATGATGAAAGAATGCCAAAACAAGTGATGGAGAGGCAGATGACGGGAAAAAGAGGACGAGGAAGACCTAGAGGTCGGTGGTTGGACCTTGTTAAGTGCAGCGTGATAAACCGGAACATGGAGTGGCGTTCAGTGCTTGAGGAAGAGTGGTGGACAGAAATAGGGGGTATGTTATTTAAATGCCCTTCTTCTCCAGATCAACTTCACAGCTACACGGTTCAATAGAAGAGCAGATATTTTTGCAATCAACAGCAGACTCACACAACTCTTGTTCTCGATCCAAACCATTTGGTTTGAAAGATACAGGCCAATGAAGTTCTTTGAGGATATTATAAATAACAGAAGAAATGCATAATGTGACGTATCACCGTGTGGTGGTTCATATCCAACAGCTGGCGAACCCACTCGACTGGATGACCTCTGATGCTCAGCGTAGCCTGGTCATGAATTTGATGACTGAAAACCATAAATTTTGTCTCATTTACATTATTAATTTGGAGTCCAAATTCTTCAGATGTTCTGCTGATGTTGGCTAGTAATTGTTGAAGAGTTTCAAGACTATCACAAAAGATCAGAGCCCCAATTAGTCTGGAATAATGAGGTTCTACTGTATATATTTGGTATAGAAAACTATGGGATGACATGTTTCGCTCAAGCGAGCATCATCAGATCTAAATATACGAGGGTGGACTCAAAAGAAACCAGACTGAGAGCACACTGCGATTCATGGACATAGTAGAGAGTTCTCCCGCTAGATGGGGTTAATAGAGACCTTCACGAAACAACTGTCCAAACGGTGTCAGTTTGTAGGTGACCGTTGGATTGTAGTGTTGTTTCTCTCTTACTGGTCTCATGTTATGTCTGCGAAGTCGTTATGGCAGATTTAAAAGAATGCCATGGTGATAGGCAACCTCTTCAACATGCCTGCCATAATGACTGCATTACGACAGGCGTGTTTATCGCCGCATTGCTCAAGTGTTGAAGAGGTTGCCTATCACCATGGCGTTCGACATTGGACCGAGTCATCTCACCACGTTTAAAGCGCCAAAACCACTCAAAAACTTGCGTGCGGCTCATAGCATCCTCCTTGAAAGCCTGTTCAAGCATTTGGTAAGCTTCTGTTGCCAATTTTTCAAGCAGAAAGCACAATTTCAAATACAATCTTTGTTCTTTTAAATCTGCCATAACGACTTCGCAGGCAGAAACACGAAAACAGTAAGAGAAAAACAACATGCGAGCAAACGGTCACATACAAACTGACGCTGTCTGGGCAATTGTTTCCTGAAGGTCTCTATTAGCCCCATCTAGCGAGAGAACACTCTGCTACATCCACGAATGGCAGCACGCTCTCTGTCCGGATTGTTTCTGGTCCAAACTTGTACTGTACAAGACAAACTAGTTAAACACTACCAAGTACAAGCAAGCCTCTTTGAAGTACGATTGTGAACATACAATACAGATGTACTCACAAACTGTCGCTTGTATCGTGCTTGGAACTGGATTGCGTACTCCTCAATCGACACGTTACTTGGCTTTGATCTGATTACTGCGACTGCAAGAGCTATTTTAATTCTCTGGTATATCAGTTCCTCTGAAAATAAAAAGAGACAACAAATTATATTAGCTTTCATAGATCCCGCCCAAGGAGTCCACAACTAGTGGGTTAGCGACCCTGGGATCCCATCTGAGAATGGTATTGCTTTCACTTGGGCCAGGTTCTTCTCTGTCCACTTTTTTGTTGACCTCCCTTGGTCAACTCTTGTTTTCCTCTGACCCGACTTTTCCTCTGACCCGACGTCTTGTCATTTTCCTGTCTTAATTGGCTTCTTCTTACCGACAGCGGTAGCTATGCTCTCTAACCTGCAGAACTAGGCCATAGGGGCAAGCTTTCTGCGGACTCAATAGACGTGGGTTCGAGCCCCACTGTCAGCCGTCCTTGAAATATTTTTCAATGGCTTCCCATGTTCAACTCCAGGCAAATGCTGGGGCGGTACCTTCTGATTCTACAGCCGCTTCCTTCCACATCCTTACCCAGTTTCATTCAACTTCATTCATTTTCTCTCTCATAAACTTCTCTCATGAGGTTGGATACAGAAGGGCATCCGGCCGTAAAAACAATCCATCCCATCGACTTTCATCGCATCTCATCCCAGACCCCATTGGAAACAGGAATAATACGGAGTAGACACACAGTATATAGACATACAATTGGCTTCTTCTGCTTCTGGATGTTCGCTGTCATCAGAGCGATTGTCTGCATTTCCCCTGTCTTTATTTTCCTGATATAATCTGCGTCACCTTAAATACGTTACCAACAAAATAACCTTACCATTTGTCCTACATCACTTCTTCTTCTTCTTCTTCTTCCTTCCAAGTATTGGGCCAAATATCCCGTTACGGTCTTGCACTTTCCCTCCATCTCTTCATCGGACGTCCTATCGATCTATTTCCCCGTGGCTGGTAGCGAAGGATCTCCTTTGGTAATCTTCCAGGTTCCATCCTTTGGACATGACGCTTCCAGTTCTCTTGGTACTCACAAATGTATGTAGTTATTGGTTTCACTTTTAGTTCCTTCAGCACATCCTCGTTTCTCTTATGATCCCATTTAGTATAGCCTGCTGTTCGGCGCATAAAGGTAATTTCGCGTGCTGTGAGTCTGGAGATGTCCTGAGATCTTATTGTCCATGCCTCGCTGCCATAGCACAGGGTTGGTCTGGCTAATGTGTTATACAAACGCAAGCATGTATGCCTTTGGACAAGAGATGGCTTCATGACGTGATTGATGATTCCTGTTGTTCTGGTATAATTAGTTATTTTTGCAGTTATGTCTCGTTCTTCTTGAAAAGATAAATTATATCCTAAATACTTGAATTCGTTAACTCTTTCTAAAATTTTACCATCCAGACAAATTTTACTGGGGATAGGGTCCTTACCTTTAAAGGCCATTACTTTAGTCTTTTCAGTAGAAATGCACATGCTGAATTTTGATGCCACTTTCTGGAGGTTGAATATTGACCCCTACATCACTTCAAATATAGTAATTTATAGTATAATTTCTTACTGTTGGCACTCATGTTTCAAACTCACCATGTTTGCAGACTGTGGCCCGTTCTTACAATCTCCGGTTAAATCTTTACTGGCACTTTTACGGCAAGTTTACTGGAACTTGATTCTTACAATACCCGGTTAGCGACAAACTGACAGTAAAATAAGCCTTAACCGGCAGTGAACTTTACCTGAGGATTCTCCTCCCGTAAACTGCTTTACTGCCAGATTTTCTATTATGATTTCAACGCCAACTGATTACATACATCGTCAATATGCCTAGAATTATCCGTAATTTCATGGGTTTCGTAAATGCTGATGCTGTTCAAAGAAGGAGGCGAAAAGTATATAAGAATCGAAGTGATTATTACGAGGAGTTAGATGATCAAGACATTTTTAGACGATTCCGTTTGACGAAGCTTTTCCTCTTCAGGCCTTTATTTGTCTCATTTGGAGATAAATAAATAAATAATTATTGTCCTTCCATATATTTCTCTTTATAATCATAACGTAACAAACAGATTGCACCATGAACACAGATCAAGATCAAGGAATATAAAATATATAGTTACTATTTACTCCCTGACGCAGATACACTCATGCGAACTATTGAGAGGTATCAAGAAATCTGCAAATCAAACCAGAAATATGTACCAACTGTTGAAAATTATGCGCAGATCTGCTAACCTTCCGTAAACATTAATCGGAACATGGTAAGAAGCATAGAATGTTTACTAGGACTTTACTCCGACCGTAAAGCCAACTGTCAGTTAGAGTTTACTGTCACTTTACTGGAGATTGTAAGAATGGGCCTGTGTGTGTTAAACTTGTCTGATAACCTGTGATGGCTGTAGCAGTGTGTGTAGCTGTGGTTGGGACAAGGATGGAATAGGTGCCCTGGGACTTGAAGTTAGGTACTATTCTGGAGGGAGTGTGGAAAATAACCCAGGGGAAAACCACACTCAGGATAGCCGCTGACAGTGCCAGAATTTGAAACCTTCCATCTCCAGATTTGGTGCAGCTGCCCGCGTAGCCATGGTGCACAATTTCAATAGTACGACTATGCCACGGGGTGCAGACACTGAAATTGACACTTACAATGTAACTTAAAAGTTGGCAGCAAGAGTTATGTAGTGGTCCATGGTCGTCAATCTTCACATCGTTAGTCAAATTGCATAACTTAACATAGGACTAAGTCTTCTTCTTCTACTTCTGCGCGAATGGGTATCCTAGGACCACACGGAATCAACACATATTGGCCCTGATGTTTGCCCAATAGCTCTTCATACATAACGATCGTTGCTGCGACCAGACGTGTCTGGTAGGTCTTCTGTCTTCTCCCTCAAAACCCTGTGTATGAGTAATTTTCCTAATTTCCTCTCGATCCTTGAGATTGGGAAAACCTAATTCAGCCAAGTCCTTTTCCGCCTGTTTGTACCAATTGGACCTTGTTGCCTTTTTCTGCAAAAACGTATAGATTTTATTTGTTAACCTAGTTGGGTCCATTCTGTCCAAATGTCCCATGAATTGGATCCTCCTCATACAGATTGTGTTTGTGATTTTAGTAATTTTTAAATAGACATCAGCATTAGATTTCGGAAGGTGAATTCCATCTTTGATTCTTGGTCCCAAAATTTTTCGCATGATTTTGCGTTCCTTAATCTCCAATTGATTTCTCAGTGTTTTATGTTGTAAATTAAGTGTCTCGGCTGCATAAAGGGCTGCAGGCAAGACTACCGTTTTATAATGTTGAATTTTACAGTTCCAAGAGAGGCATTTTTTGTTATAAACTTGTTTTGTCAAATGGAAAGCAGTTTCCATTTTCTGTAGTCTTGCTTCTATAGATTTTCTTTCGTTGCCAGTTTCATTGATCCATTCACCTAAATACTTGAAGTATTTCATTCGGGACACCTTACAATTACCAATGTGGAGTGTATTCGGAGCAGTTTTAATATCCGTCCAAACCCCTCCATTACTAAGTCTTATTGATAAACATTGACACATTTTCACAGCATATTTTACCTACTAGGTATTACGAGGGAAGTTCCGAAAGTAAGTCTCGTCGTTTAATTGCACGAGCAAATGGTACACAAGGTAACACAAACAATTGCCATAAGAATCCACACCCGTGGCTGGTTCAACAACAGAACTAGCATCAGCAGAGGGGGAATAATGCATGTGCAGAGTATTGACGAAGAGACAGGAGCAGCAGACTGGTGTGCCTGATATCATTTGAGTACAACGTACAATGGCAGACGGATGTGTACTGACAACGTGGTCGCCAATGGAAGTGCGTTTTGTTATCCGGTATGAACGGGCACGTGGGACCAGTGCTGGATTACCCATTTGGCCCGACTATTCCCAGGGCTAGGGCCCCCCAAGCAATTTCTAATTTAGTTCAATTTTATTCCGAAGATTTAGAAAATTTTTATCCAGAACTGAGACAGTTTCAGCATTATATTAAATTACAATGTCCTTTAAAAACTGAGTTCACTCATTCTGAACTTTACGAAATTCTTATTCGAGACAAGCTTGAGTCTGTTTTTCCGAACGTTGAAATTGCTTTTCGCATTTTCCTGACCCTCATGATAATGAATTGTTCTGCGGAGCGCTCGTTTTCAAAATTCAAACAGATCAAAGGTGCGCAAGGAAGTATCATGTCACAAGAACGATTAGACATGCTAAGTTTAATGTATATCGAGTCAGATGATCTGCGGGAAATTGATTTTGATGACATTGTAGAAGATTTCATTGACCGAACAGAAAAAAAAAATTTGATTACATTTTACAGAAGTAAAAAATAGTATGATTTGTTAAATTGTTCATCAAATCATCTGAAATGTTTTCAAATAATGATGATCGTTTCAATTGAAATGTATGTATATATGTAGGCCTATGTATGATTTAATAAAAAGTGTATTATTCATCTTGAGAAAAAGAACTCTTGTCAGGATTTGAGACGGCCCACTGTGGCTCCAGCGACGCCAATCAGACACAATGTCGGCCAACAATCTCATAATTTACCAAAGATGCAACGATCAGACCTATCGGAAATGACCAGAAGTGGATCGTCAGTCAGCACCAGCAGTCCAATGTTCCAGTTTTGATTGATTAGACTGAAATTCCAGGCAACAACAATGCTGTCAACTTTTTTACACCACCCACAAGAGTCCCTCTTTCAAAAAAAGTAGCAAACTGAAGCAAGTACGACGGAACAGAAAGAGAACCAAGTTGGAAATTGGCGCACTCAAAATAAAGATAAAAGTACTTGAGCGTGAAAACCAAGCTATAAGACGACATTGTTGGAAATTACAAAAGCAATTTCAGTGACAAAAGAATCTAACAATGACACGTGAATTATCTAAGGCTACCAATCAAAACCAACTTCAAACTCCCAGTAGGAAAGCTGTTCAACTTATAATTCAAGAACTGGAATCGACATGTGAGGTCAAATTACCTCCTAAAGTAAAAGGAAAACTTAAGTTCAAAGATTTAAAATCTGTGCATTGTGCAACCTAAGTTAAGAATAGTAATTTATTGTTTGTTGAGACTGCAGTCATGAAATGAAGTATGTTAACTTTTTAAGTAACATTCTATAAAAGAATAATAAAAATTATTTAAAAAAAATACAATTTTTTGTCTCCATATTTAAAACCTCAAGAGTGACACTGTTATAAAATCCTTTCTTTTTTGTACAACTTCAATCCTAAAACTAACACCCAGTGGTCTATTTGGAAAGAGTGAAGCATGAGCAACATCCTACGTTAAAAATAACTTCAGTTGTATGGTACGCAATAAAGGAGTTGACAAAAATAAAGACACACGTATTAGATTGTCACTCATGAGAATCAATATAAATGGTGCCAAACCGAATTAGAGTTCCACGCGTGGATAGGAAAGGATGAACACAAAATTCTAAAGAAAAACGCTCCACTTTTATTTAATAAAAATACCACACAAAAATTATGACATTCCTGTCTAATTCACAGGGTTGTAATAATAAAGTCCTTGACCCTGAGATTCCTAACCGAAATAAATTGGTGAACCTTCACTTTAATTAAATGTGTCTTATTAAGAAAAAAAAAGTGTTCAATCGTGTCCATGCACAATCTGACAATTCTCTGATTTATTACTCACATGGATCATTTATTCAACATGCGCACTTGTTTTCAACCATTCACAAATTATTAATTGTTGCACACAAATTGTCATAATAAACCTGCTTGAAATTCCAAAATCAAATATTAATACAAGTTTAGTTGTAAGTATGAAGTTAATTTGTTTATTAGCTATATGTCATTGTTCTATTAGACTGTGGTGTGTGTGTGTGTCTGGTGAGGGTGCATGTGAGTGGGCCTGGTGACAGACTGTTTTAGTGGTAGTATTTGTTTGTTGGTGAAACTTTAGTATTTTTTTCGTTAGTAGAATTTTGGTATTTAATTGTTAGTAGAAGGTTAGTATTTTGTAGTAGAATTGCTCTTTACTTATTCTGAAAGGGAGTAGCAGCCTTCCAGAATAAATCAATTCTTTACTAGTCTAATAGACGGTTAAGATATTGATATTATAAGCCAACTAATGGCTACACTGCGTTCTGCTGCACGGCTGAAAGCAACGGGAAACTACAGCCGTAATGCTATTCCCGAGGATATGCACCTCTCTATGCATAATTACATGTGATGATGGCCTCCTCCCTTGTAAAATTCCAATCCGGAGGTAAACTAGTCCCCCGTTCGGATCTCCGGGTGGGGACTACTCGAGAGGGGGTTAACATCACAGAAGTGACAAAGAGGAAATCTGACATTCTACGGATCGGAGCGTGGAATGTTAGAAGTCTGCTAGGAAGTGGAAAGTTAGAAAACTTAGAAAGGGAAATGGATAGGTTGAGGTTGGATTTGGTTGGGATTAGTGAAATGCGCTGGCAGGAAGAGCAGGACTTTTGGTCAGGAGACTATAGGGTCCTTAGCACTAAATCAAACAATGGCCAAGCAGGGGTTGGTCTCATATTGAGTAGGAAACTTGGACAGCAGGTGGAATATTATGAGCAATACAGTGAACGGATTATTGTAGCAAAAATCAATACTAAACCTACGTGCACCACAGTGGTACAAGTCTATATGCCTACCAGTCAAGCTGATGATGAGGATGTTGAAAAGGTCTACGAAGAAATAGATGACATTCTGAGGTATATCAAAGGTGATGAAAATGTTATAGTAATGGGAGATTGGAATGCTGTGGTAGGAAAAGGGAGAGAAGGGAAGATAGTAGGAGATTTCGGATTAGGTGAAAGAAATGATCGAGGAAGCAGGCTGATGGAATTCTGCACCGAACATGAGCTGGTCATAGCTAACACCTTATTCAATAACCACAATAGAAGAATATACACATGGATGAGACCAGGAGATACAGGGCGTTACCAAATCGACTTCATTATGGTCAAGCAGAGGTTTCGAAACCAGATTTTGGATTGTAAAACATATCCTGGTGCTGACATAAACTCTGACCACAATCTGGTTGTAATGAAATGCAGATTAAAGTTGAAGAAACTGAAGAAAAGTCAAAAGCCAAAAAGGTGGGCAATAGACAGACTGAAAGTAAAGGATGTAAACGAAAGATTCAAGAAGAGTATAAAGGAAGGACTAATCAAAACCCCTAAACAAACTTCAATTGCAGACGAATGGGCACTTTTGAAGAATGAAATAACAAAATCCGCAGAAGAAAACATTGGTAGGAAAGAAAGAATAGGTAGAAAACCGTGGATCACTCAGGATATACTAGAATTGATGGATGAAAGGCGGAAACACAAGAATCTAAGAGATGAAAAGGGGAAAGCAGAATACAGACGTCTGAGAAATGAGGTTAACAAGAAGTGCAAGGAAGCGAAAGAAGAATGGTTGAAAGAGAAATGTGCAGGTATAGAAAATTGTCTGAAATTAGGAAGAGTAGACACAGCTTATCGAAGGATTAAGAATACTTTTGGGGAAAAGAAGACTAAGTGCTGTAATATTAGGGACACAAATGGAAAGCCTCTAACAGATAGGGAAGAAAAGGTTGAGAGATGGAAAGCTTACATAGAGTGCTTGTATAAGGGAAAGGAGATCGAGAATCATGTAATGGAAAGGGAGGAGGAAATTGATGAGGATGCAAAAGGAGATTTAATATTGAGATCAGAATTTGACAGAGCATTAGAGGACTTAGGCAGGAACAAAGCACCAGGCATAGATGATATACCGATTGAGTTGCTACGCTGCATAGGAGATGAAGGTCTGATCAGGTTATTTCACTTGGTGTGTAGGATTTATGAGACAGGTGAGGTACCCCCTGATTTCAAGAAGAATGTTATCATCCCTATACCAAAGAAAGTGGGAGCTGACAGATGTGAAGATTACCGTACAATCAGCTTGATTACTCATGCTTCAAAGATCCTGTCTAGAATAATTTACAAGAGGATTGAAAGCCAGATAGAAACGGAGTTGGGTGAAGACCAGTTTGGTTTCAGGAGAAATGTAGGAACAAGGGAAGCTGTACTAAGTCTTAGGCTGATTTTGGAAGGTAGAATAAGGAAAGATAAGAGAACGTTCATGGCATTTGTAGACTTAGAAAAGGCTTTTGATAACGTTGATTGGACTAAATTGTTTGACATTTTGAAATCTATTGGAATAAAGTACAGGGATAGGAGGGTGATATACAATCTATACAGAAACCAGACAGCAGTCATTCGAGCTGAAGGACATGAGAGAGAAGCTGGTATTCAGAAAGGTGTAAGGCAAGGCTGCAACTTATCACCCATACTTTTCAATCTTTACATTGAACAAGCAATGAAGGAAATTGGAGAAAAATTTAAAGTGGGAGTGAAGATTCAAGGAGAAATAATTTCTACTCTGCGATTTGCTGATGACATCGTCATCTTGGCCGACAAGCCTGAGGATTTGAATGAGTTTTTGAATGGTATGGATTCCGTCTTACGGAAGGAATTCATGATGAAAATTAATAAATGTAAAACAAAAATACTGGAATGCAGCCGAAATAAATCAGAAACCTCTATGGAGATCAAATTGGCCGGTGAAAAGCTGAAGGAAGTAGGAGACTTCTGTTACTTAGGAAGCAGAATAACCAGTGATGGACGAAGCATAGAGGATATAAAAGGTAGGTTGGCTCAGGCAAGGAAAGCCTTTCTACAAAAAAGGAATCTGTTGACATCGAATATAGATTTAGGTATTAGGAAGTCATTTTTGAAAGCCTTTGTCTGGAGCGTGGCGCTCTATGGAAGTGAAACTTGGACTATTGGTGCAGCAGAAAAGAGGAGAATTGAAGCATTTGAAATGTGGTGTTACAGGAGAATGATGAAGATCAGATGGGTAGATAGGGTTACAAACGAAGAGGTATTAAGGCGAGTGGGAGAGGAGAGATGTTTCTGGCGACTGCTAATGAAGAGAAGAGATAGGTTGGTAGGACACATACTAAGACACCCAGGAATAGCAAGCTTAGTTATGGAAGGAAGGGTCGAGGATAAGAACTGTAGGGGTAGACCAAGGTTAGAATATGTTAAACAGATTGCCTCGGATGTAGGGTGTGGTAGCTATGTAGAAATGAAACGATTAGCTCAGGACAGGGAGGCATGGAGAGCTGCATCAAACCAGTCAAAAGACTGAAGACTCAAACAACACATATACTTTATTAAATGTACAGGTGCTAAAAAATAAAAATTATTTGAAAAAATAAAGGGGCCCCAAAAATCTGAGGGACTTGGGCCTCATTTTACCTTAATCCGGCACTGCATGAGACTAGTGTGTCAGTCATCCATGAACACCTACATACCGTGTATGGTGAAGCGGTCATGTCTCGTCAAATGGTCGGTCGCTGGTCTTGATGTTCAGTGAAGGGCGGCAGAGTGTGGAGGGTGAAGATGGAAGTGGGCGTCCCTCCACATCCACGAATGAAAACAACATTGCTCGAGTAGAGGGCATGGTGTTAGCGGACAGGCACATAATGATGGCAGACATGGCGTCCACACTGCGTATTGGTGGTGCCCGGGCCCATCCCATGTTCCATATGTGTCAGGCTACCGAAAAGTGTCCGCAAGATGGGTATCGAGAAACTTGACCCCGGAGCAGGCTGTGCGACAATTCCTTGCATTACAGGGCACTGAGTTTTACCAGAGTGGTTTCTTCAAACTGATTGCACGCTACAACAAGTGTTGCTGAGATTCTATGCCCAAGATCGCGGGTTCAAACCCGGCCGAAGTCGTCGGATTTTTTAAGAGCGTTAAAAATCCCTCAGTATGCCTTCCTTTGGAGGGGAAGTAAAGCCGGCGGTCTCGTGTCATAGATTTATGGCATGTTAAAGAACCTTTCACTAATTACACTTGTGTTAAGCTAAATTATAGGTTAAATTTGAGTAACGCTCTTAGGTTCCAACGTTCGTCGCCAGGAACCGTCTGCAGTGGCATCTAGTAACCAAGTTCAGAACTGGTAGTCATTGACAGTGGTGTTTGGCGGCAAAAGTAGGAACTACTTGAAAATTCAATGTCTGCAGTCCTTACTTGAATTAAAAGCAGATAACTAATTCAGCCATCACAATTAATACCAGTTATCATACAGAATCTACACACACCCAACGTACACGGGGCTACATGACCGCATTGTCGCAGCCTCTTAACTGAGGAACCAACCAACCTGCAACAAATGTCTCAATGTCGGTGGGGACTATGTTGAAAAATAGAGCAAGGTGTATACAGTAAAAACTCGTTAATTGTCATCGTCGGGACCGTGGTCGTGACGGTTGAGCGGATAGACGGATAACAGAAACACTGTATTATTCCTCCAAAACATGGCCTCAATCAATTACATTATAGACAGATATCACTCTCACAGTAATGTAATATATTTCGGAGCGAAAAGAAATTAATCACGATTGTAATAGCAAATAAAAGTATTTATTACATGATAAAAATATCCATACAGAAGCTACAAATGTGGCAAAATAATGTACAGTAATACAAACTTACAGGTGAAATAGTTCATGTAGCTTGAAAATAGTCAGTCATTTTCTTCTGCCTCTTTGATGCTTGAGCCTTCACCGCGGCAATATTTCGTATTTTTCGGAGCAGTAGCGTCTGCGTTGCATTGGCCTTTTCCTTTTCTTGACATTCAAACCATTCTATACACTTGGACAGCATTTTTTCAGCCTCTGGGTGGCTAAAAGTTCATTTTTCGTCATGGTTTGAACACTATGGTGGGCAGGTACACTAACTTCCCACTAAAATAGAGTAAGTAAACAAAGCGAACACGTCACTGCACCTTAAAGTACTTTGTTAATACAGTGTTATTATGCTATTACGGCAATGACGGTTAACAGAAACTGACGGTTTAAAGAGTGACGGTTAAACGAAGTTCTACTGTAGTTCATGATGCCATAGTGTATGTCAGTTTGGCTTCTGTTTTCTTCTTTCATTTCACCCTCTTTGGGATACATTGAATCAATCATTTCTCCGTGTGTTGTTCTTTCCTTAGTGCCCAGTCAGTATCTCTTCATTCTTTCCGATCTTCTTTTCCTCTCTTCTTCCAATATGATGGATTTGGATTTTAGTGTAGATTTGTCTTAGAACCATATATTTTCGTCTTTAGTAATTATTTTATTAGCTTTGCGATTGAGTAAGGAATTTTCTAGGTCTTTGTCAGTTTCTTTAAAACATGTGGGTTTTGCAGTTTGACAATAAAGGGTCCCTTGGAAAAAAATGACGGAATTTCCCTCGTATTATATATGACTGGCACATGATTATGCCATCTATAATTGACCTACCGTTATATTACTGCAGTGTGATTTTTACAATGGTTTCAAAAGTAAATACAGTATCCGTGTTGGCTGCTCAATATCAGCTCCTAAGAATACAGAACTTCCTATTTAGTGGTTAGAGTAAAAGTTCTGAAGCCATTCTTTCAGTGTTACCTATACAAACTATTAGTTGAAACTCTTCAATCGGTCAACACAAACTTGCCCAATGATTGTTGTTGTGTGAGTCTTCAGTCTTTTGACTGGTTTGATGCAGCTTTACATGCCTCCCTGTCCTGAGCTAATCTTTTCATCTCTACATAGCTACGACACCCTACATCCGAGGCAGTTTAACATATTCTAACCTTGGTCTACCCCTACAGTTCTTGTCCTCGACCCTTCCTTCCATAACTAAGCTCGCTATTCCTGGGTCTCTTAGTAAGTGTCCTACCAACCTATCTCTTCTCTTCATTAGGAATCGCCAGAAACCTCTCCCACTAGTCTTTATACCTCTTCGTTTGTAACCCTATCTACCTTTCTGATCTTCATCATTCTCCTGTAACACCACATTTCAAACGCTTCAATTCTCCTCTTTTCTGCTGCACCAATAGTACAAGTTTCACTTCCACGCTCCAGATAAAGGCTTTCAAAAATGACTTCCTAATACCTAAATCTATATTCGATGTCAACAGATTCCTTTTCTGTAGAAATGCTTTCCTTGCCTGAACTAATCTACTTTTTATATCCTCTTTGCTTCATCCATCACTGGTTTTTTGCTTCCTAAGTAACAAAAGTCTCCTACTTCCTTTAGTTTTTCACCTGCCAATTTGATGTCCATAGGGGTTTCTGATTTATTTCGGCTGCATTTCAATATTTTTGTTTTACATTTATTTCCTCAAGACAGAGTCCATACCAATCAAAAACTCATTCAAATCCTCAGGCGTATCGGCCAAGATGACTATGTCATCGGCAAATCTCAGAGTTGAAATTATTTCTCCTTGAATATTCACTCCCACTTTAAATTTTTCTCCAATTTCCTTCATTGCTTTTTCAATGTAAAGATTGAAAAGTATGGGTGATAAGTTACAGCCTTGCCTTACACCTTTCTGAATACCAGCTTCTCTCTCATGTCCTTCAGCTCGAATGACTGCTGTCTGGTTTCTGTATAGATTGTAGATCACCCTCCTATCCCTGTACTTTTTTCCAATCGTTTTCAAAATGTCAAACAATTTAGTCCAATCAATGTTATCAAAAGCCTTTTCTAAGTCTACAAATGTCAAATGATTGGGTGAGGATATAATGTATTATGTTCTCTATATGTGTGCGTGCATAAGAAATGGGACCACTTTGCGCATGGTAACCCAGGCTTTGGCACAAGTCTACACCTTTTCACCGATCTGAACCAAATTTTACATACTTACACTTTGGAATCCGACGAGTAACACTGTCTACTTGAAATTTTGGACAGACCACTCCATTCCCTGCATTTAGGCCCTTTGGCACAAATCTACATCGTTGCACCGTTCTGAACCAAATTTTACATACTTACCCTTTGGAACCCAAAGAGTAACACTGTCTATTTGAAATTTCAGACAGACCACTCCATTCCCTGCATTTAGGCCCTTTGGCACAAATCTACACCGTTTCACCAATCTGAACCAAATTTTACATACTTATCCTTTGGATTTTGAATATTCCCAAAGGGAATATGATGTAGTTTCCATTTGAGCGGATGAAATATCAATAAATGATAAAAATGGTTCGGTTAGCTCAAACAATGGCAGCGTTTCGCTCCAGTGTGCCGTTGGGCTCGTCAGTTGGTACAGACACACCTACCAATACGCGTGGCTAGCACATTATTATCATTTATTGATATTTCATCCGCTCAAATGGAAACTACATCACATTCCCTTCGGCAATATTCAAGACCTTATTTGGATTGCCAAGGTAAGGCTTTTGTTTTTATGGAAGGGAGTTAGACTCCCGTAGCACATTGGCATGCTTGTGACGTCAATACTGCTTGTATTTTGTGTCTTGCATGGCCTTCTCAGTATGTGCTAGCCACGCGTATTGGTAGGTGTGTCTGTACCAACTTACGAGCCCAACGGCACACTGGGGCGAAACGCTGGCATTGTTTGAGCTAACCGGACCATTTTTATCTTTTATTGATATTTCATCCGCTCATATGGAAACTACATCATATTCCCTTCGGGAATATTCAAAACCTTATTTGGATTGCCAAGGTAAGGATTTTGTTATTATGGAAGGGAGTTTGACTCCCGTAGCACATTGGCATGCTCGTGACGTCAATACTGCTTGCATTTTGTGTCTTGCATGGCCTTCTCAGTATGTGCTAGCCATGCCTATTGGTAGGTGTGTCTGTACCAACTGACGAGCCCAATGGCACACTGGGGCGAAACGCTGGCATTGTTTGAGCTAACCGGACCATTTTTATCATTTGTTGTTAACCTTTGGAACCCAACGAGTAACACTGTCGGCTTGAAATCTCGGACCGACCACTCCATTCCCTGCATTTAGGCCATTTGGCACAAATCTACACCATTTCACCTATCTGAACTAAATTTTACATACTTACCCTTTGGAACCTGAGAGTAACACTGTCTACTTGAAATTTCTGACAGACCACTCCATTACCTGCATTTAGGCCCTTTAGGACAAATCTACACCGTTTCACCTAATTGCACCGAATTTTGCATACTTACCGTTTGAAACCCAGCTGGTAACACTGTCCAATTTAAAATTTAGACAACACTCTCCATTCCCTACATTTAGAATAACAGACAAAAGGAACTTGAAAACCACATTTTAAGGCCCTAGAAATACTCATGTCCGTAGTAGTGTAACTGTAAGAATATGGCAATGTGGGCTGCATCACGCCGTCCCTACCCGTGTTCTAATCAAATATCTGTGAGAAAGTGAAATGAAACATCATCATCATCTTCATTTCCCGTTTCCAGCTTCCTGGGTAGGGTTGTGAATTAAGGACCTCCAACGTTTCCTGTCTCTCCACCACTCCTCTCCTGTTTTTAGTACTTCTTCAGGTTTTCCTCCTCTCTTCTCTACACACTCCCACACTGTATCTGCCCATCTCTTTCGGGGCCTTCCTCGTGGTCTCTTCCCTGTCATCTTTTCACAGAAAGTTTTCTTTGGTACTCTCTCCTCTCCCATTCTCATCATATGTCCATACCACTTTAACTTTGTTGTTTCTATCCTGTCCTGCAGCTTCAAGATTCCTGTCCTTTTTCTAATCTCTTCGTTTCTAACTCTATCTCTTCTGGTCTTGCCCTCTATACCTCTTAGGAATTTCATCTCCGCGGCTTGTATTCTACTCTCCTCTACCCGTGTTCTGGTGCAAAATTGCAAAAATAGTTACTTCTTGTGCTGCTTATAAATTGCAGTCAAGGGGAGTAATTAGTGCAAGAAGATTTCTTAGGCCCCTTAAAACAGTTATCATCATGAAAATATTATGCCTCAGTATAAGTGTGATGGTGTTGGTGCAGTACATTGAGGTAAACAGCTGCAATAAGCATTAGTGCTTTCAAATTTACTTTAATTTGTTCTGATCCTTATCCTTCAGCGCTATGTGGCGATAAATGACACTGTTGCTACCTCAGGAGTTCGGGACAGCCGAAGTTTTCCAAAGTGCTATCGGTCTCTACGTTTCTAACAGCCAATGAGATATAGGCCTTAGGCAGTGTCCTTTATTTCACAATTTGAAAATTACATTATGTCAGTAATGTAGTTAGTAAATAGCCGTTCCCTATTCATTATTATCATTATCATTACGGGAAAATGACCTGAATGTTATGCCCATTATACTGTACTACTTATCACCCCCACTACAACCACCACCACCACCACCACAAAAAGTTATATTTTTAAAATTTTTTTTCTTCTGTTAGTTAAAGTATCATGTGCCAGTTCTGTAGTAGTATTCATTATCATCCATAAAACAAATAAATCCACCGGGCGGAGCCGGGCACTACTGCTAGTTTCTTATAATTCCAAAAACATTTTGCTCATCCCGTGGCTCATATCAAAATTTCTTTCAGACAAATGTTTTAGGTAATTTTTAGAAGAGTATTGACCATTTTAAACGTATTTGATATTGTGTCTATTAGAGAGATATTCAAAATTTAAATTTTGCACAGCCGCCATCTTGAGGTTATGTAAACAATTGAACTAAATTAGATGTCAGTGCATTACTATGTGTATAAACAGTTGCTGTACCATGTTTCACTGCGCTCGGATGGTTAAATTGCGCGAAAAGTCTATTTAAATGTTTAAAATTTGCTTGGCCGCCAAGTTCGTTTTGTACTTACCAAGTTTTTGAAAGTAAGTTACATAGGTGAACTTCTAGTAGTGCCCTTTATAACCGTACAAAATTTCAGAGAGATATCGGCAATAGTTTCGGAGTTATAGAATGCCGGTGAAATAATTTGCACAGCCACCATGTTGGATTGTTGAGTCGTAATAAAATTTGAAGGGCACGGCCCTTGTCGGACAACCTAGTTCTATGACCTTACCGAGTTTCATTGAAATCGATCCAGCCGTTTAGATTTTATTAGGGTGTGGACACACACATACACACACGGACGAAATGTGATCTCATAAGTAGGGCTCGGATTTTTAGGTGCTAAAAATCGGGAAAATATTGATTTTTTATGTATTAAAAATGCCTGAAATATGTGACAAAAAGTAAAAATATTTAATTATAATATAAACAATATGCAGTACTCACGAATGCAATTTATGCTATGCCTCATTGACTGCTGAAGAATTACAATACACAATGAGATACATCTTCAGGTTTTTCATCACAAATGACCAACGATTATTGTGAAACACTTCATCTGAAGGCGCAAAACTTCGGCAGTATGTTTCTTGCCCCCAAGGTGTGGTGTAACTTGAGATCGCTGTTCAGCCTTGATTGCTTTTCCACATGGTTGGCAGAACAGAACGCCCCCATCAGAAGTAAAATTATCCTTAAATTCTGCAACATATTGCTGCAGACGATAACTCTTAATTGCTTTTACTTTAGGAATCGTAGAACTGCCTTACACTTCACAGTGCCAGAAATGAGCTGCGTGTGTGTGACACTGGTTCCGGGTAGCTGTGGGGAAAGTCTGGCACGTGGTGCAATATGGCCATGGACAAGGAAATCCCCGGCTTCCTCAGTGAGTGGGGCGGGGCGAAAAGATATGAAAAACACAGCTGCAAGCTGACATACGCTTTGTATGAAGAATTGATAGTTCACAGGTTCTTTCCCGTTAAAGTAACACAGAACAAAAATGCAATGAACTGAAGGATCTAGCATACTGATTTTAAGCGTCTTCGGTGGCGTAGTCGGTAGCATGCTGAGCTTCTATGCCCAAGATAGCGGGTTCAAACCCGTCCGAAGCCGTCGGATTTTTTAAGAGCGTTAAAAATCCCTCAGTATGCCTTCTTTCAGAGGGGAAGTAAAGCCGGCGGTCCCATGTCATAGATTTATGGCATGTTAAAGAACCTTCCACTAATTACACCTGTGTGAAGCTAAATTGGATAGGTTAAGAATGTAAAAACGCTCTTAGGTTTCTACGTTCGTTGCCAAGAGCCGACTGCGGTGGCATCTAGTAGCTAAGTTCTGAACTTGGCCTAGTAGTCGTTGACGGTGGCGCTTGGCGGCAAAAGTAGGAACTATTTGTAAAATTCTAAGTTGCAGTCTGTACTTAAATTAAAACACAGATAACACACAATAATACAGTCATCACAATTAACACCGGTTATCAGACAGATTCTACACACACCCAAAGTACACGGGGCTACATGACCGCGTTGTCGCAGCCCCTAAACTTAACAACCAACCAACATACTGATTTTAAAAAATGTAAATAGTATATCCTTTATGTGTTAATAAGTGAAAAGCAGGAATTTATGTATTTATAGACAAAATTTTTAAAATATGTATTAACATAAAATAATATTTATTTACCTAAAAATCCGAGCCTTTCTCATTTAAAAAATCTAAATCTACATCAGAATACGGTGAACATGAAAATGTAAATGCCAGCATAACTTCAAAATAGTTTAGTAGTTATTTGTGTCATAAAGTAACCAAATTTTTAAACAGCTCTATTGAAAAGCTATGAATTCAATTACATGATATTAGTTACATATTATGGAACACAGCAGTCCTTTATCTCAATACCTGACATGTGGTCCCTTTTCATATGCACGCCACTTATTTAAAAATGAATGTTTTTTGGTAGTTTGTATGTTTGTCCCGTATGCGTTCTTATACCATTCATCCGATTGCGATGAAGGTTTGGCGAGTTGTTGTGCACACTCCCGCGATGGTTTATGAATTAGTAAATACATTTTATAACTGATAGTGCGCGAGTCGTTTCAACAATTGTGTTAGCAGGCTAATCGTTCAACAAAGTCCCATATGCGTTCATATAACATTCATCCATTTGCGATGAAACTTTGGTGAGTTTTATGCGCACTCACGCGAATGTCTGAATTAGTAAATCCTTTTTACTATAGATGTAGTTATTGGAGTTTTAAGGGGTGGAACAGCGAGGCCATCTGCCCCCAAATAGATGTTACGAGTCGTTGCAACAAATGTATATTGGCTCACGAATCGTTTTAACAAATCAACTTTGATTAGTTGTTGGGTGCACGCCCGTGAACGTTTCTGAATTAGTAAATCCATTTCTCAATAGGTGGTGTGCAAAGTATTTTCAACAAATGAGTGTTGGCAAGCTGTATTTGATGCAGTTTAACAACAGTTTGTGTGCTTCCAAACATTTTGATTTTCTGTATTTGTGATGACCATCAACAAAGCATAAGGGCATTCACTACAAGTGTGTGCATTAAATTACCAAAATCCATGCCTCTCATATGGACAGCTGAATAAGGCTTGCTCACATGTCAGAAAGCCTTCTGATTTATCCATGTATGCACCAGATGGAAAGACAAAGAAAGTTGTGTATCCAAAAGCATTTCAATAAACAAAATTACAAGACAAACACTTCTTTGATTGGCATTGCAACGCATACCGGGAATGGTATATAAATAATAAGTCAGTAAATAGCACTCCTGGAAAAAATTACATGCATTAGTTATGATCACTCACCGCTGGCTCCGTGGTTCAAATCCCGGTCACTCCATGTGAGATCTGCACTGGACAAAATGGAGGCAGACAGATTTTTCTCCAGGTACTCCGGTTTTCACTGTCAAAAATTTCATTCCATCAACACTCTCCACTATCATTTCATTTGTCATTCATTTAATCATTGTCTCAGAGGAGTGCAACAGGCTTCGGCAGCCGGCACAGTTCATATCCATCATTCATTCCATCCCTGACCTGACCCGTTCGGTCGACTGGAAGCAGGCTGTGGATTTTCATTTTCAGTTATGATCACTATCATCATCATCATCATCCTTTCATGTATTAGTCCTAGAAGAACTGTTACGGTCAATACAAAAGATTTGCATTTTCATGCCATATTTTCCTGGGGCGACCTAGAGATCTCTTCCCACCGGGACAGTAGTTGACGACTACTTTAGGATTCTGCTGAAGTGTCCTTGCCAATTTCTCTGGTATTCATGGATGTATTCCAATACAGCTCTGCTGTTAAGACCATTCAGCACTTCTGTGTTTCGTTTGTGATTCCACTTAGTGACTCCTGCTGTTTGTCGCATGTATTTTATTTCGGCGGTTGTTATTCGTCTCTCATCGCATTTCCTCAGGGTCACGCTTCACCGCCATAGCAAAGTACTGGTCTTGCTAAGGTTTTGTAGAACCTTGTTTGGGTGTGTTTCTGAACTAATGATGGTCTAAAATCTTTATTGATGATTCCTAAACATCCGTTGAATTTGAAGATTTTCTCGGGAATGTCCATTTCTGCATGGAAAGATGTATCATGGTAATTCTAAATTGTCCCATTATAATTGTTATAATCCACACATAGATAATTGAGAGTATACTGTGAGTTAATATGATTTTGTTGTTGTTATTTATTGCTAAATTACGTCTGTAGTTCCACGGATAAAACTATATTTAAGCTTACAATATCATTTGTATTCTTCTGCTTGCATATTGTTCAATAATTGAAACTGAAAATTTTGAGGCTCTCATGTAGTGAAATGTTTTTACAGGAGCAAGACTGAATTCTCTCACTGTTACTGTTTATTTTATGTGGGGTAGGGACCATTTGTTTCTGAGGTGCATGAGATCTGTTCAACTGCACTCAGGCATACACATTGACATCACGTCAGGGCAAACATTTGTGTCTATATTACAGTATAAGCAAGGGGGTCTGGGGTGTAAGCCCCAGGTTAGGCATGTTTTTGTATTTCAAGTCTTAACACTGCACTTCTGCACTCATTCGGCACATCCCACCTTCGCCACAACATTACCCTGACTAGAAGCAGCTCCTTGATTCACACAGAGCAGCGATTACCAGACGCAAACATGTTGGCTCTACTAAAGAAAAATTTTACATGACCGACGCTATTACTTCACAGGACCGGATGCAAGGATCCTATGAGCTCAGTCATATCTTGACGCGCTTTGCGGTCAATGGGTCTGGATCTGCACGAGAGACATCTACCATCAACCAGATGAACTATCCATGTGCAAACTTAGTGGTGGCCCATGCGACAGATACCACGTAAGGACATGCAAACGCAAAGTAATATCTCTGATGCAATTCTGTAAAAATGAGACTTAAAACTCTGTACTTTACTTATGCACATTGTGCACAAATTAAATTAATTATTATTTAAAAGAAATGCAATAACACTTCCTAGCGACAATGAGTTCAACTACTTCATCTCAGTCATATTACTGGTTCCAATAGGATATGTTTTCGAGGTTCATGGTGCATACTACATGACTACCAATTGTGAAATGATGGAGGTGAGGTAGTCCATGACCTATACTGAGTCTACACTGATGGCTTACGGGGTCTAATTGTCAGGAAGTACCTTCAACTAAACATTGCATACCTCCAGAAACTTATGGATTCCCTTCCTCACTGAATCAAGGATAGAGGCAATTTTACATGGTAATAGAACGATGTTTCAATTGATGAGTATACTCTGTGAGCTGCCTGAATGGGATTGACAGTTCTCGCCTCGCCATGTGGTCTGAGAACGCGGTTGCCAAACTGTACAAGACAGAGATACAGTTGACCAGGCACTGAAGCACGTGGGCTGGAATATTGCAACACAGATTATTATGACATCAACTATGCGAACATGGATTGGTCAAGAGGCAGAGGGGTGCTGACTGACGTGCAATTTCCGGAGAAATGTCAATCCTATTCAGGCAGCTCACAGAGTATAATTTTAAGTCCAGTGAGCTTGTTTACCTTATGAAGTTTCCCCTCAATCTTGGCTCACACAACACTTGTGAATCACGAAGAAATGTTATGGAGATACTCTATCCCAATGTATTAACTCGACTTCAGACTAACTTTAAAGTGAATTATTTGTGTACTACAGTATCTAAATATTTGTTTTTGAATACTTACTAATTATTTTTGGATCAGGTGGCTCACACATTTTAGCATGAGACTTGTCTAGGCATGTCTAATGTATTTATCTAAAATGGATATGCATCTGGAGAGATTATTTATACAGTAATATTTCACACACGCCAAAGTGTTAGATGTGTCTATTATCCCCGTACAAACGTAGAAAAAAACATTGTAAATATCCCTAAAACATTCAAAGACAGCGCCATATCGTACTTCAGCAAACATTAGTCCTATGTTAGTCAGAGCCACCAACTTTAATTACATGATGAAGTGGTTATATTTACATTATTATGTGATAATCCATTATATAATACATTTGTATATGATGATTTAATGAAAACCCGTTATTATTAATTTTAATCACAACATTTATTCGATTATTAAGCAATAATTCACTGGCATTGCTATTTTTATGCTAATGTTTATACACTTGTATTTCGCAGCATATTTGTTATTTTACCGGAAGTCATGTGGCACAGCGTGGCGGCCAGCCGTATAACGATTCAGATATGGAGTTATGGAGGCGGTGGCGCGGTGGCTGAGGCATTTCGTGTGTTGACCCCTGTGTGATTAGGTACGTTCGTGAGATACTTAGCTTTTCTATGCCAGCCCAGAAGTTAGACGACCGACATTCTTTGAAAATCCTTACAATGGAGCCGATGAACCTGCCATCTAACCATTCCCACCAGCAGTTAGTGTCTACTAGTGAAGATACGGACGGTTTCGATACAGTTATTCCTACTCTTCAGAGGAATATTGAAGGACAGAGTATTACGAAAAGGCTAGGACTGGATTGTACAGTTTGGCAATTGATTAGTGTGTCAGTCCTGTGTTTTGTCAACTTGATAAATTATATGGACAGATTCACAATAGCGGGTAAGTCCTGTCCCTTTGATTAGTTTGTTTTGTTGTTGTTGTTGGTGGTGGTTAACTTGTTTTGTTTCCGTTGCCATAGTGTATTGCACGTTTGACAACTCGTAACTTTTTCCTGTAAAATTTAAGACTTTTTGGGGATGACTGTTTGAATCTTCTTGGATATGAAACATAGGTTAGGGAATGTTGAAATGAAGTTGCAACTTACAAAATTAAATGTGGGATGCAGTGTCACTGCTGACTGATTCTTACTTTATTTGTACATTTCTTTCAGTAAATGATCGTGTGAGATCAGGTCATGTAATGTTTTAGTTCGTTAACCATGGGCACAACAGAGTGGCCTAGTACGGAATAGGAATATCATCTTTGACATATTCTGATTAGTGTCCCTTCTGGTGCTCAAATGGCTAGGACTACTAAACTCTCTAGTTAGTTTCCTAAACCATTAGAGGTATAACTCATTGGGCCTTTGTCAGTAAGGCTAGCAACCTGCTTCACTTGTACTTTTGGAAAACTGCTAATAATGTTTTGAGCAAGCTTCGGACCTATGGGTGTGATGGATGAACTGGTATTCCATGGGGTGCTATTAATATCGAGGGAGGTTATGGAAGGGTGAAAGTATTACTGGTGGAGTCAGGAAGTAGAATGGAATACAATATTCTAGGGATTAGTGATGTTCAGATAAAGGGAGATAAAGAAGAGGAAATAGGAGGTTACACAGTGTACCGTTGAGTGTAAAACAAGGTAGGGCATACAGCTTTTATGAGACACTGAGTGATGTAGTGAGGGTTGACCATAAAGATGAGTAGTGCTGATGGGGTCAGCTCCATGGTGGGGAAGCATGCTTGTCTCTGACCTAGGAGTTCCCAGATATAGGGGCTTGAACGAGATGCACTCAGCTTTATGAGAACAATTTGATTTGAAAGGCAGTAACTTAACCCTGACCAAGACAGCCAAGAATGGCTGAGGGGATGGGAGGAAGGGATAAGGGATAAATCCCAGAGTGGCTCTAGTTGAATATGGGGATATCAGGGTCAAGTTAACAGTGAGCTTTATGTTATTGAGAAATACTATGAGAGGAATAGCCTAGGCTGTTATGTTTGTGTTTTGTTGATCTAGAGAAGGTGTACGACAGTTCTAACTTTCAAGTTTTTACAGGAGCGAGACTGAATTCTCTCACTGTTACTGTTTATTTTATGTGGGGTAGGGACCATTTGTTTCTGAGGTGCACGAGATCTGTTCAACTGCACTCAGGCATACACATTGATGTCACGTCAGTGTTGCCAACATGTGGGATACAAAATATACCACACGACACACATAATATTGTAGACACATTATAATATTATAAGATGTGAAATGTCTTTGGAATCTTCAAGACTGGATTGGCACAAGAGCTTTTGAACAGCTATACCATGTTGCTGAAGATAGACGAACACTATCCATATCGATCGCCAATATCCGGGAGACTGGGCAGGGCATATAGAAGAAGAATAAGTGAAAAAGCATTAGTTGGCAAAACCATTGGTCTGGATAAAGATTATTGATGCGTGACTACCCCCACTGCGCATGTCAAAACCTGGGGCAAAAATCATTGGTCTGGATGAAATTGATGAGTTTTGGGGTAATTTCTGTCTTAGCAGATGGGAAGATATAGATCATATGTTATTTAAAAAAAAGACTGTACAACGATCATTAGGCCTATAATATCGCCGATTGAAATTAGAAGTACTCTGAATGTCATTTGGCGCACTTGTAGCCTATATATGGATCGTGATCTAAAGAGGGGCCGGTGGTGGGTTATGGACAGCGGAAGAGAAAAAGTCTATTACCGCAGCATTTCCTCATTTATTATTCGCCATCACAAAAGGTATTTCAGCTAATTTAAATAGTTTTGTAGAAGGTTACTTCTCGTGAACTGTTGCCAAATGACAGATAACAAACTTCGTTAGCCTTATTTTACTTCATACTGTAAGTTACTCACATTTAAGCCTATACTCTGTGCGCTGCCTGAATGGGATTGACAGTTCTCGCCTCACCTTGTGGTTTGAGAACGAGGTTGCCAAACTGTACAAGCCAGAGATACAGCCGACCAGACACTGAAGCACGTGGGCTGTAATATTGCAACGCAGAGTATTATGACATCAACTAGGCGAACATAGATTGGTCATGAGGCAGTCGGGTGATGACTGACGTAGAATTTCCGGCCAAATGTCGATACCATTCTGGCAGGTCACAGAGTATACATGAACATATACCACAATCTAAACAGTTGGTCAAGTACCCAGCAAATATCGCTGCTCACTTTGCTGAAATTAATGTTGTGATAATGTTTGAATCGGTCAATTGCTGCACCCAAATTCTTCTAATTTCTTAGCGAATTCTTCTGCATTCCATAAGGAGAGGTCACGGGCAGATGACCTCGCTGTTCCTCCCCTTAAAACCTAATAACTGTATATTACTTCTAGTTCCGGGAAGACTACCCTATCCGTAATACAGTTTTACACACACTACTACAGTCATCACAGGAATGAAAATCCACAGCCTGCTTCCAGTCGACCGACCGGGTCTAGGAATGGAATGCATAAAGCACCCATCTAGCGGCGAGGATATGAACTGTGCCGGCTGCCGAAGCCTGTCGCACTCTCCTGGGGCAATGATTAAATGAATGGCAAATTAAACTATAGTGGAGAGTGTTGCTGGAATGAAATTTGTGACAGGGAAAACCGGAGTACCCGGAGAAAAACCTGTCTGCCTCCTCTTTGTCCAGCACAAATCTCACATGGAATGACTGGGATTTGAACCTCGGACCCAGCGGTGAGAGGCCGGCGTGCTGCCGCCTAAGCCAAGGAGACTTTTAGTCATCACAGGAATACAGGTTTTTCAACTAGTTTAATACACACCCAACTACACGAGACTGATGACCACGGTGTCCCTGGCCCCTCAGTGAATTAACAACAAACTCTATATAGATTAAAGTTCCGTATGTAATAAGCTGAGCAGCGTAAACTGGAACATACGGTATCAGGATGATGAAATGTTGTCTTTAATCTCGGTATTATGTCAGACGTAAGCGTCTGCATTCTTGTAAACATCAGCTGTTTCTCTGTGATTAACATCAGGTGTTCCATTAGTCATCGGGTCGCGTGTCTTGTCCGACCCAATGTCTATAATACACGTGCCTGCTAGCCTCTCACTGCCTGTCGTATAATTAGAGTATTGCAATGAGTAGGCTACCAAGTTGCGACTACCGGTAAATTTCGACATAATCTTCGCGTTTCACAAACCCCAAAACCACCGTCAGGTCACGATAATGAGAACTACCGTCATTTTGCACCATCACTTTCAAATGTATACATACAAACAATATAGCCTAGCCATTCAAAATCTCGATAGAGTTAGTTAATAGGCAAAATCGGACTAAGGGGATGGAAATGGGGGCCCTTTTTCGAAATCGTGCAATATCGCTATAACTTTCTTAGTGGGGTATGTGGAAATTCGAATCCATTCAAAATTCATAATATACTTCGGAGAAGGGCGGAAAACTTATATCAGTAAAGTTTTTTGATAGCACCAACCATTTCTACCTAAGGGGTGGTAAAAATGGAGGTTTGGAAGAAAAGAAATCGTACCTCCCTTCATAGGCAGAAAATCAAAACCGTTTAAAATGGTCAATAGTCCTCTAAAAATTAACTTACACTTTTGTCTGAAATAATTTTTGATTTGACCCAACCTTACGCCAAGGGATAAGCAAAATATTTTCGGACTTTTGTGGATATAAAATTGGCAAATTTGGAACACTTTTATTTGCCCAGTGGAATTTGCCTCCGCCTTCCGGCGTGCCGAGATAATTTTTTTTGTTTTGTTTTTAGCATTTGCCCAATTCCCGTCAATTCATATATCCTAATGTTCTTATAGCCCTAAAGAATGAATTTTAGCGGTATTTCATTAGCCATAAGACGCAAAACTGTTCATTTTCTGGTGAATAAATGCGATAATCTAGATTTTCTAAATAATAATCGTCTTCTTGTTTCGTTTCAACCAACTAAGGACCATGTCCTCATTTCGACCGTTTTATTTTAGCTTTAAAATTAGCACAGTGTTCCTTCATTCGTAGACGGTGTTGTTCTTTTCTCTCGTTTGTCCACGCCTTTCCAGTTTTCAGCGTCGGCTTTCCTCTTAATCCGGTCACGCTCCTAGATATCTTCACGTAAGATCCTAATCTCGTGCAGATATTCTTGTATCTCACTGATCCAGGCTCCATTGGTCTTTTTCTCTTGGAGTGAAAATGCGATAAGTTAATATTGTTGACGGCATTCTGGTCACGTGCCCATATAACGTAATCCGACTTTTCCGCATCGCGTGAGTAATTTTCTCCACGTGTGTAGCCTATATCAATCCTGGTTATGTCGTCTTCTCAACTCTCCATTCTCTTTAACCGGACCCCTAGGAGCTCACTATTAGTGGGACGTGAGTTGGCGACCTATCCGTCTTCTTCCCTTTCGACCTCCCTTGGTCAACTCTTGTTCTCTTCCGACCCCGACGGTATTAGGGTATCCGAGGCCTAGGGAGTCTCTTCCTTTCCCACCTTCTCTCGTCTTTCCTGATCCCTCATTCTTCTAGGTATCAGCCTTCTTTTACTTTTCATTATATTTCCTTTTCTCTTTAAGATCCCACACTCTTTTTTGAATTGGCCCCCCGTGCATTTAAATTACATTTTGTAAATCTGTTTCCATCCAAGTTCCTTTTTGTGAGTATTTTCAATCTACATTGCATTTTGTAAGTATTTTCAGTCTTAATTGCATTTTGTACGTAGAGTAATTTGAATTGCGTGCCGACATATTGTGAGTATTTTGAATCTAAATTACGTTTTGTAAGTATTTTTAATTTTCATTGCATTTTGTAAGTATTTTGAATTTCAATTGCATTTTGTAAGTATTTTGAATCTGATGGGTTGACATTTTCAATCTAAATTGCATTATTCAAGTATTTTCAATTTCAATTGCATTTTGTAAGTATTTTGAATCTCAATTGCATTTTGTATTTTCAATTTCAATTGCATTTTGAAAGTATTTTAAACCTAAACTACATTTTGTTCGTATCTTTCAATGTAAATTGCTTCCGTGAGTATTTTCCATCTAAATTACCCTTTGTAAGTATTTTCAATCTACCTTGGTTTTCGTTATTGCTTCCATTTCATTGTCATTTTCGCTATCACCCAGACCATTAGGGTCCGATAACCTAGATCTTAGGCCCCTTATAACAATTAACATCATCTTTATCCAGACCTCAGATTTTCCTCTAAATCTTCCTTTCGTTGGTTTCCATGTCTCCCATTCGTGTTCATGGCGAGACTTCCGCTACATATCAATCTTCTGGCTGGATGGTGCAGTAATGTTCGATTTTGGTATTCAAGACTTTTGTTACAGACATTTTTAGCCTATTTTCATTTATGAAAAGATAGGCTTATGAGATCACATTTTGTCCGTGTGTCTGTGTGTGATGCTGTGTGTCCCCCCTAATAACTTATAAACGGCTGGACCTATTTCAATGAAACTCAGTATGTTCATAGCACTATTCTGGACGACCCCGACCATGCCTTTCAAATTTTGTTACGTCGCACCAATCCAACATGGCGGCTGTGCGAAATATTTCACGGCTGCATTCAATCTCCGAAACTATTACCGGTATCACCCTGGAATATTTTATGGTGATAAAGGGAACTACTAGAAATTCACCTATGTGACGTTTGAAAACCTGGTTACTACAAAACCAACATGGCGGCCAAGCGAAGTTGCGACTTTTAAATAGTCGTTTCTCGCGATTTAACCAACCAAACGCAATAAAACTAGGTACAGTATATGTTTATACATATTGTAATGCACCGACATCAAACTTCGTTCAATTGTTTACAGAACCTCAATATGGCGGCTGTGCGAAATATTTCACCGGCATTCTATATCTCTGAAACTATTAGCGGTATCACCCTGAAATTTTGTACGGCGATAAAGGGCACTACTGGAAGTTCATCTATAAGACTTTCAAAAACCAGTTAACTAGAAAACGAATATGGCCAAGTGAAGTTGAAAATTTTAAATAGACCTTTCTCGCGATTTAATGATTCAAACGCAATGAAACTTGGTACAGCAAATGTTTATACACATTGTAATGCACTGGTATCTAATTTAGTTCAATTGTTTACATAACCTCAAGATGGCGGCTGTGCGAATTTTAAAATTAAGATTTTATTTCTTGTGTCGTAATCATGCGATCAAAGTGAAAGTTTGAATAATGAACCTACGCAATAATTTTTCTTTAATGGTACATTTCTCTATAGCCTATACGTATAACAATCCAACATGGCGACCATCCGAAATATTTAGATGGATCTCAATATCTATGAATCTATTACAGCAATCAAACTGAATTTTTTAATGTTCATAGGGGCTATGAACATACGTTCACTTATAGGACTTTCAATAACCTGGTGATCACAAATCCAACATGGCGGCGACGCGAAGTATAAATATTCACACGGTCGTTTCTCGCAATTTAACCATCCGAGTGCAGTGTAACTTGGTACAGTAAATCCTTATACGAATGTTAATCCACTGGCATCTAATTTATTTCATTTTCTTCCATAACCACAAGATGGCAGCTGTGCGAAATTTTAAAATATCCTTGTTACTTCTTGTGTTCTAATCATGCGATTGAAGTTGAATGCTACACGTACATAATCTTCATGTAACAGTACATAACTCTAGGACCTACAAATATAAAATCCAACATGGCGACCATCCGAAATATTTAGTCGGTTCTCAATATCTACGAATTTATTACAGCAATCAAACCGAAATTTTGTATGTTGATAAAGGCAATTAACATAAGTAGGATATATGAAAATAGGCTGTATAGTTCTTCACGGAACTACTTGTTATCTTTACCGGTTTACCCAGCGTAAGCTTAAAAAGCGCACGGACGCAATGTCCCAGGCGCAATTCAGAAAAGTGGAAGTGAACAGCAAAACTCCAAATACATACTATATATACTCTTCTCTGGTCTTAACTCAATACGATTCGCCAGTTTGATGCTGGCCGAAGTTGGGGTGATAGCCTTGCTCGGAAGCTAGTAATTTAAATATCACTGAATTGATATTCATGGAAGAAATGAAAACGTAAAAACACTTATAGTGGGCGATAAAGATAGAGATATGCTGTCACGGACTTTTTTGTTGAACTTTTCATGCTGAACAATTGTTACAAATCATAGTAACTTATATAACTTAGATATTTTTAACGGATTACCCAGTGTAAGCTTAAAAGGTGCACGGACGACAGGTTTTTTCTTCCACTCGATTCACTGAAATCGTTACTGCTCGGCTTCCTTTGGTCATAAATGAATATTTTTCTACAGAAACCTTCCTTGGGAAATCCTTTACAGTGGCGAAAGCCACATCAAAATCCATCCAGTGGTTCTCGAGATTACCCGTTACATCCAAGTCTGGTGACTGCTACTGAAGATAAGAGATAGGTTGGTAGGAGACTTGCTAAGACTCCCAGGAATAGCAAATTTAGTTATGGAAGGATGGGTCGAGGATAAGAACTGTAGGGGTAGACCAAGATGTTAAACAGATTGCCTCGGATGTAGGATGTGATAGTTATGTAGAGATGAAACGGTTAGCTCAGGACAGGGAGGCATGGATATCTAGTGTGAGGGCAAGAGGAAAGGTATGTGCATTTCTCATCAATCATTATTGACAGTAGTAGAATGCGTTCTGATCTACTGCGGCAAGTGATATATAATATAATACCATACGAAATACCAATTGTAATATATGGACTGGAAACACTGGTAACGAATAAAAGGCAAAATAGTAAGATACAAGCAGTAGAAATGAAATGTTTAAGAACTTCGGTTAAAAAGACAAGAAGGGATATACGGTATTTCAAAATATTAAAATCAGAGAAGAGTTAAATATGGAAGATACAGAAAGCAAGGTTACGTTGGTTCTGACATGTAAAAAGAATGGGTAAGGAAAGAGTAGCAAGAAGGGAATTAGAAAGAGAAGTCAAGGGAAAGAGACCAGTTGGAAGACCGAGAAGAAGGTGGTTGGACCAAATTTTGAAGGACATTGGAGAAGCTGGATTGGATGTGGCAGAAGTGATGGAACAGGAAAAATAGATGACAAAAAGGAGTGGAGGAGGCTTGTAAATCACACCCGGGTGACTGAAGTAGGACTTCGATGATGATGATGATGATGTTGATGACTAATTCTGTAATAATACACAACTCTTCATGGATACCTCAACATCATTCGTTTAACATAGACTTGAAATACCCACCTGACTGCATCAATGATTCAGTGCAGACTGTACAGATAGCATATCTCTAGGAAAACGTCGCAATGTTCGATTAATCGAATAACCGCTCAATCGTTTCATTGATTAGTAGACACGAGATCGGACTACCAACCCTAAGCTTGTAGGTTCGCTCCTGGCCGTTGTAAGTGATTTTTGAAAGGCGACAAAAGTCACGTCACGCATGTCCTACGTTGTTAGCATGTTAAAGAACCCATTTGAATTCAGTATGCAGTGTTCATAATGGAAAAAATAATCTCGGGATTTTCCGCCAACACAAAGTTTTTCCTTTCTTTACTAGAAAGCGCTATAATGTCAAGGAGCTTATAAATCTCAGCTCCTTGACATTCATAGCGCTCCAAGAAGTGATACAATTTGACATGCAAGCTGCCCTCTGGGCGTTAATTAACAAAGCCTGCAATGAGACCATACGATATTATTATTATTATATTATTTACAAATATTTAGAGACGCCGGGGTTTGTTTTATTTTAGAGACGTTCTCGCCTGGTATGCCCACTGCCCAAGGTTGTAGGATCGAATCTTGGCGCTGTCAATGTAGCATCTAAGGGTGCGCAATTGCGAGGGAGCCGTGTCAGTAGATTTACTGGCCCTTTAAAGATCCCCTTCGGGGCAAGTACCTCATTTATCCAGCCCTCATTAATCCGGATCGAAAATAATTAAAAATTATTTTTACTGGGTACAGTATTTCATTTACGGTGTCGACGCTTCTTTAATGTCTTCTCCATCAAGAAAAGTTAAGGAGAGGGATTGGAATTAATTTGGCGACAGTCTATCAAAGGTACCGTCCCGGCATTCGCCTGGAATTGAGAACTGATGTTAGTAAATCGCGATCGTGCTGTGCGCAAACGCTGTGCAAATATAAAACAGAAAATCTCACACATTATTTTAGTGCCTTAAGGCATCTTGGGGAACCCAAGCAGCTCCTGTTTTTTATTATATAAATTATATTAATAGATTCTTCTGCTTCTGCTCTTACGGCCTTCATGGACCACTTGAGTCAATCTTTTCTTGGTCCTCTTCAGTAAGTTTTCTTTCAGAGTTGCCCAGTAGCATTTCATTCGTACTGATCTTTTCAGGCGTTCCTCATCTTTTTACTTCTTACCCTTCTTACTGTATGACGTTTGCCTATTTATGGTTGAAATCTTATTTTTATGTCTTTCAGTTAATTTTTTTTTTCATTTTGTTTTGCAAGTCATCCAAGGTTATTTCTAATTCTTTCATATCTTCTCTAATTTGCTAAATCCATCCTACTTGTTGTTTCATATTCCAAAGTTTCTCAACAATTTTTCTAGATAATCTGGTTTCCGGTGTTCTCATAATGTGACCAAAAAAGGGGATCTGTTTCTTCCGATAATATCTGTGATGGGCTCCAGTTCTCTGTATACCACTTCATTTGTTACTATCTGCCATTGTCCATCTTTCTGATATTTTTTATCTATGCATGTTCTAACTATTCTTCTTTTTACTTTTAAAATTTTGTCGATTCTGTTTTTCTGAGTAACTTTAAAAAGAGTTTCGCTTCCATAATGACACCTCTGGTTGAACCATCCACCGTCTTGTAATGTTTTAATTTTGTTGTGATTGATAGACATTTTCTTTTATATTGTTACGGCTGTGAGTTTGTGTCATCGCTCGCCGCATGAGTCACAACTGCCCCAGGGCTGGGCTGTGCCCTGCCTCATGTATTGCGTGCGCCTTATGCAACAGGGCTACGAGGACAAAGGGATGATCCAGAATATTCGTGACTGAACCAGTGAAGGAAATGTCGAGAAGCCGTGTGCCCTGGACGATTCTAGAATTCATTGAGTCACCAGCCTGCTATATAAGCGGCTTCAACAGTGAGGGGACCGAGTTTTCTGTGGGTGGGTGTTTTTGAGCGAGTGCGACAGAAGTGTGGTGACGAAGTGCCGTGCGAGTTACGAAATCCAGTGACATTGTTTCCCCAGCTTGTGGACAGCGAAACAGCGGGTAGCGGATTATCGTAAGTAACTGTATTTGTTGAGGGGCAGGTAGCTTCTGTCAAGGCCACCGGACTCATTATGACAGTTTAACTTCTGTGGTTTGTTGACAAGTGAAAGGGGCAAGAGCGCTCAAGGAAGGGACTTGAGGAAACTGGAGTAAGGTTCTAATTGTTTGTATTTGCTGATGAGTAGTGTATCCTTCTGGCCACAATAAAGTTAATTATTTCTTTAAGCAGTAATTGGTGTTGTGCTTCCTACCCACCGTAATCCAGTTAACAAAAGTGCCACTAGGGGGGTGGCACGTAACAACTGGTGTCAGAAGCCGGATTACGAACTCAAGCACAAGTACAACACCTGACGGTCCTGGTTTTAAAACCCGAGCAGGTCATTTTTTTAAATTTTCCTGTGAGCGCATGCCCCTTACAAGACAAACATCTAAAATGGAAGAGCAATTCGCAGCATTGCTAGAAAAGCTAAGTGGCATGGAAACCAAGATAGAAGACGGCCAGAAGAAGATGGAGGACGGCCAGAAGAAGTTGGCCAAGGACCTAACTGCCAAATTAGAAGACGGCCAGAAGAAGATGGAAGACGGTCAAAATAAGTTAGCGGAGGACCTGAAGAAGATGGAAGACAGCCAGAAAAGTTTAGCCGAGGACCTAACTTCCAAATTAGAAGGAGGTCAGAATAAGCTAGCAGAGGACCTGAAGGACGGCCAGAATAAGTTAGCAGAGGACCTAACCGCCAAATTTCTGGATGGCCAGAAAAATCTAGAAGAGTGTCTGCTGACGAAATTAGAGGAGAGCCAAAGGAAATTAGAACAGGGCCTACGTGAGGAAGTCGCAGCAGTGGAAAAGAAGTTCGACGCCTTACAAGTGGAAGTTGCCGAGCTGCGCCAACGCCCGCTGATGGGGGTGGAGGAGAAATTCAACGCCTTGCAAGTGGAAGTTGCCGAGCTGTGCCAACGACCGCTGATGGGGGTGGAGGAGAAATTCAACGCCTTACAAGTGGAAGTTGCCGAGCTGTGCCAACGCCCGCTGATGGGGGTGGAGGAGAAATTCAACGCCTTACAAAAGGAAGTTGCCGAGCTGCGCCAACGCCCACTGACGGGGGTGGAAGAGAAATTCAACGCTCAACGAGAGGAAGTTGCCGAGCTGTGCCAACGCCCGCCCACCGTTTCACCGGGAATATCAGGAACGGGACATAGCAGAGTGACGCCCCCAACCTTCGACGGAAAGGTCCCGTGGAACACCTACTTACGTCAGTTCGAGGCGGCCTGTTCCATAAATAACTGGAACAACACAGAAAAGGCTACAGCTCTCATTGTAGCGCTGAGAGGTGACGCCCTTAACGTCCTTCAGGCCATCCCGACTGGATCCCAGGACAACGCTTCACTGATCGCCCTTATGGAGTCCCGATATGGAGATAGCCATCTTCAGCAGGCCTACCAGATGCAGCTCCGGACCCGGGTACAGAAGAACGCGGAAACCCTGCAGGAGTTTGAGATGGACATCGCACGCCTCGTAAGGCTCGCCTACCCAACAGCGCCGGCCGACTTTCTGGAGCAGATAGCGACGCAGACTTTCACCGACGGGCTACGGGACTCGGACACTCAACAGGCGCTGCGTCTCGCGCGCAATAAGACCCTGGCAGATGCGCTGAGCCACGCACTTGAGTTCGAGACGGCAAAACAGGCATCCAGAATGCACGCGCGGGTGCGTCAAGTGGACGTCGACGAACCAGTATAAACCAACGAGACCAAGCCCCTGGCCGACGAATTAATGGAGGCGCTAAGCCGTTTCTTCGATAGTCGCGGCACCACCAGCAACGACACAGCTGGAAGGCAACCGGAGAGGCGGCCCGGAAGAGGACTACCGACCTGCTGGACCTGCGGTAATAAAGGCCACCTGAGCAAGGACTGCGGTGATCGCCGCCGCCGAGGGTATCCGACGGGAAATCAGTCGTCTGAAAACCGCGTGACCCAGGGAAACGAGTATTAGCCAGCCTTGGGGGGGGGGGGGGGGGGGGGGGGCAAAGGTTGGCTTGTGACAGTCGTCAAGCCCCGGCAGTTCAGGTTCGTGTGACGAAGTTACGAAGGGATAATAGCAGCCTGATGGTCGACGGAGTCGTCAACGGAGAGAGCTGGCCCATGCTAATCGACACGGGAGCATCGAGGACCATCGTCAGTCCCACCGTGATCCCGAAGTGGAGAGTGCAACCCACACAAAGGAACCTCCAGCTAATAACCGCGACCGGAGAGACCGCACCGGTACATGGCGAAGCATCACTGGAGTTCGTCATTGGTCGACGGGCGACAAAGCATCCAGTGCTTGTGGCTGACGTATCAAATGAAGTGATCATCGGACTGGACTTCCTGGACCAGAACAACATCATCTTGGATCTGAGTACCAACACTCTGCACTTCGGAGGTGAGGAACTAGCTTTGCAACCTGCGTACGAGTCCATCACCGCACGACGAGTAAGGCTGAGAGAAGACGTCATCGTTCCCGCCAGGACGGAGGTCAGCGCTGCCGTAATTGTCGACGGAACTGCTGAGGGAGTGGCGGCTGTCATCGAGCCAAAATATGAGGACATCCAGACAAAAGGATTGCTAGTTGCCAAGACTCTCATCAACACAACGTCTCGGCCGTACGTCCGCCTGTCCAACCTGAACGACTACGACATTACGGTTCACCGGGACACCAACCTAGGAGTCTGCGAGCCCGTTACCTGGATTGCCCGTATCACAGATACGACAGACGGACACCTGCAGACGGACAACCGAAGAAGACGCACACTGCCAGAAGAACTACAGAAGCTGTACCAAGGATCCCAGGACCATTTAGACGAGGAACAATCACGCCAACTCCAGGACCTGCTACGCGAATTCCAGGACGTCTTCTCCGTGGGGAGCAAAGACTTCGGCAGGACAAGCTTGGTTCAGTACAGAATCGACGTTGGGGACAGCGCACCGATTAGGGCCCCATTCCGACGTGTCCCGCTCGCCAAGCAAGCCGAAGTCGACCGGATGGTAGAAGAGATGAAGGAGCAAGGGGTGATCGAGCCATCACATAGTCCTTGGAGTTCTCCGGTCGTGCTAGTGAAGAAGAAGGACGGTTCCACCAGGTTCTGCGTGGATTACAGGCGGGTGAATGACGTCACGAAGGAGGACAGCTACCCTCTACCCCGGATCGACGACACCCTGGACATCATATCAGGGTCGAGATGGTTCTCCACCTTGGATTTGAAGAGTGGCTACTGGTAGGTGGAGGTCCACCATAAGGACCGCGAGAAAACTGCGTTCTCTGTGGGCAGCGGGCTCTGGCAGTTCACCGTCATGCCATTCGGTCTGTGCAACGCCCCTGCGACCTTCGAAAGGCTAATGGAGTCCATTCTGAGGGGACTACACTGGAAGACCTGCCTGGTCTACCTAGATGACGTCATCGTTCTGGGGAGAAGCTTGAGGAGCACTACAGCAACCTGAAGGAGATCTTGTTGAAGCTACGGGCTGCCCAGCTGAAGTTGAGCCCCAAGAAGTGTCAGCTCTTCCAGAAGCGGGTCCAGTACCTTGGGCATATCGTCTCCGAGGAAGGGGTGCGCCCCGACCCTGAGAAGACCGCAGCTATGAGGGAGTGGCCAGTTCCGAAGGACAAGTCCCAACTACGAAGCTTCCTGGGACTCTGCACTTATTACCGTCGCTTCGTGAGAGGATTCGCCGACATCGCCAAACCTTTACATCGACTGACTGAGAAGGACCAACTCTTCACGTGGACAGCAGAATGCCACAGTGCCTTCGAACAACTCAAGCAGGCTCTGTGCACCGCGCCTATTCTGACCTACCCCAGACCTGGAACAAGGTTCATCGTCGATACCGATGCCAGCGTCTTTGGCATAGGGGGAATCCTGTCGCAAGTAGTGGACGGCGAGGAAAGAGTAGTGGCCTACTTCAGCAAGGCCTTGTCAAAGCCAGAAAGGAACTACTGCGTCACCAGGAAGGAGCTGCTCGCCATCGTGAAGACCATTGAACACTTCCACAAGTACCTGTACGGGCAAGAATTTCTCATCAGGACCGACCATGCATCCCTGCGGTGGCTCCTGAACTTCAAGCAGCCCGAGGGTCAACTCGCGCGGTGGTTAGAGAGGCTTCAACAGTACAACTTTGAGATTCAGCACAGGAAAGGCCAACTGCATTCTAACGCCGACGCCCTGTCACGAAGACCGTGCCCCGAAGACTGCACCTTCTGTGCCCGAAGGGAGGAGAACACCGGGATACAGTGCCGAAGGACTACCGTGGAACTTCAAGGGAGCTGGAGCCGCGAATCTTTCACGCGGGCACAAGCAGAAGATGATGACCTGGGACTGATAGCCGAATGGAAGAGGGCCTGTGTCCCCAGACCCGGGTGGAACATTGTGAGTGACTGCAGCCCAAAGTTTAAGTCCTACTGGGCACAGTGGGACTCGCTGATTGTAAGGGATGGCCTCATCTGCCGTACCTGGGAGACTACCGACGGGAAGACATCTCGGGAACAAGTCGTCGTTCCAAAGGCCATGACGGAGGAAGTCCTGAAGGAAGTTCATGGAGGATCATCTGGTGGACACCTAGGGATAAAGAAGACCCTGGAGAAGCTGAGAGAGTGGTTCTACTGGATCGGATGCCGAACAGACGTGGAGAACCACTGCGCGAGGTGCCACGATTGCGCAGCCAGCAAGGGCCCAGGACGAAGACGACGGGGTCCACTGAAGACCTACAACGTGGGCGGCCCCATGGAGAGAGTGGCCATCGATGTTGCTGGGCCATTCCCGTTAAGCGAGGCAGGGAACCGCTACATATTAGTCGTCAGCGACTACTTTACCAAATGGCCGGAGGCGTATGTGCTCCCTAACCAAGAAGCCGCGACGATTGCAGAGACCCTGGTGAAGGAATTCGTCAGCCGGTACGGAGTACCCCTGGAGCTGCACTCCGACCAAGGGAGGAACTTCGAGTCGCAGGTGTTCCAGAACCTATGCCAGCTGCTGGGAATCCGGAAGACAAGGACAACGCCGCTACACCCTCAGTCCGACGGGATGGTAGAGCGATTCAATCGCACCATCGAGAACCATCTCCGAATAGTCGTCAGCGAGCACCAGAGGGATTGGGACAAACTTCTTCCACTATTTCTCCTGGCCTACCGTGCCGCCGTGCACGAAGCCACCGGGTGCACACCAGCCCTGGCCATGTTTGGGAGGGAGCTCCGCCTACCTGTCGATCTTGCCTTCGGCCGACCTGGGAATGATCCGATCCCAGTAAGCCAGTATTGTCAAGAACTGGTCGACCAACTGGAGGACGTGCACGCGTTCGCGAGGAGGAAACTGCGGATCGAGACCGACCGAATGAAGACCCGATACGACCAGCAGACGGATGCCGGCGGATTCCACGAGGACGACCTGGTCTGGCTCTTCAACCCATTACGGAAGAAAGGCCTGTCACCCAAACTGCAGAAGTCCTGGGAGGGCCCGTACCGAGTCGTGAAACGGATCAACGATGTCGTCTACAGGATCCAGCGGAGCCCGAGGGCGAAGATGAAGATCGTGCATCGAGATCGCCTGGCAGCCAACGGAGGGACACAGACGGACCAATGATTGATCGGGACGATCAGCCTTTTTAGGAAGGGGGTGGTGTTACGGCTGTGAGTTTGTGTCATCGCTCGCCGCATGAGTCACAACTGCCCCAGGGCTGGGCTGTGCCCTGCCTCATGTATTGCGTGCGCCTTATGCAACAGGGCTACGAGGACAAAGGGATGATCCAGAATAGTCGTGACTGAAACAGTGAAGGAAATGTCGAGAAGCCGTGTGCCCTGGACGATTCTAGAATTCATTGAGTCACCAGCCTGCTATATAAGCGGCTTCAACAGTGAGGGGATCGAGTTTTCTGTGGGTGGGTGTTTTTGAGCGAGTGCAACAGAAGTGTGGTGACGAAGTGCCGTGCGAATTACCAAATCCAGTGACATTGTTTCCCCAGCTTGTGGACAGCGAAACAGCGGGTAGCGGATTATCGTAAGTAACTGTATTTGTTGAGGTGCAGGTAGCTTCTGTCAAGGCCACCGGACTCATTATGACAGTTTAACTTCTGTGGTTTGTTGACAAGTGAAAGGGGCAAGAGCGCTCAAGGAAGGGACTTGAGCAAACTGGAGTAAGGTTCTAATTGTTTGTATTTGCTGATGAGTAGTGTATCCTTCTGGCCACAATAAAGTTGATTATTTCTTTAAGCAGTAATTGGTGTTGTTGTTCCTACCCATCGTAATCCAGTTAACAAAAGTGCCACTAGGGGGGTGGCACGTAACAATATATAGACCATGTTAATTTTTGAGCTTTTATCATTATATTATTTTCCGGATTATCCGGATTTTGATAATCCAGATCAGTTCCGGTCACACGTAATCCGGATGAACGAGGTTCTTGTCTACATCGATTAATCGACAAGTCAGTTATTCGACCAATCGATTATTTGTAGCAATTAATCTGCTTCGAATAATCTATTATTCGCTATCTGAAATTAATCCATTAAAGTACCAGCCATAGTCGATACTTCTTCCGCCGGCAATGATTCATCAGAAGTGTATTGTATAGTAATCTAGGGCAGGTGCTCTCAACCTTTTTGAGACTGTGAGCCTCACCTTCATGTCATACCACGTACCCGAGTACCATTAAATCGAATATAATAATAATAATAATCATGCAAAGAACATGCGCCTCTCTTTTCTTTTCCTATCTCCCTCCCTCTCTCAGAACTGCTGAAATAGCCTGGGATTCACCGCTCACAAGGCATGCTGCAACTGCTTGCATGCCTCGGTCATGTGGACAATCGAATCAGCATGTTTCGTGGTACCCATAAAACAGAGATGTCCAATTATATGGGTATACTACTTCAAGAATATCTGACTGTCAAAACATGTAGGCCTATTGAAAACATTATTATTATTCCACCACAACAAACCCAGTATGACAAATATGGTACTTAAACTAAATGGTGTAATACTAATAATATCGTATGGCCTCGGGTGCCGGGTGCAAACTTTGTTATTTGACACCCAGAGGGTAGCTTGCATGTCGAATTTCGTTGTTTCCCGAAGCGCTATAAAAGTCAAGGAGGTTAGATATCGAAGCTCCTTGAGCTTGAATACTATAGCGCTTTCTACTAGAGGAATGAGGAACTTTGTGTTGGCGGAAACTGCCCAGATTAATTTTGCCATTATGAACACGGCCTACTGAATTCAAATGGGTTCTTTGACATGCCAACATCGTATGACATGCGTGCCGTAATTTTTTCCGCCTTTCAAAAAAATCACTTACCAAGGCCAGGAGCGAACCTTCAAGCTTGGGGTTAGTAGACCGACACGTTAACCAATCAACCACCGTGCCAAGCTAACTGGATGGTGAAACCTTACCAAGTGTAACAAGATTTAAATATCTGTCATTGCTGAAGATGGCACGATAACAGCCGATATAATCCATAGGATCTCGTCTGGGTGGAACAAATGGCGCGAACTAACAGGAGTTTTATGTAATCCGAAAATACCTATAAGAACGAACGGTAAAGTTTATAAAACTGCCGTAAGACCAATCCTACTCTATGGTAGTGGAACATGGGCTACTGCAAAGGCACTTGAGCAAAAGCTGCATACCTACCGCAGAAATGCATATGTTACGTTGGGCAGGTGGAGTTACCCTCAAAGATAAAATCCGTAATGAAGATGTGCGAGGCAGTTTCAAAATAGCGCCTATAACTGAGAAAATTTTACGAGTCCAGACTAAGGTGGTATGGACATGTTATGCGAAGACCGGAACATCGTGTAGTTTTTTTTTTTTTTTGTCGTGTAGCCTCCTGAGAGGCCGAGTGCAGGTCTTTCTAGTCGACGCCCGTGGGCGACCTGCGGGTCGGGATGAGAGATGAGATGAATGGATGAAAGTGGGCAAGGATGTGGAAGGAAGCGACCGTGGCCTGTCAGAAGGTACTGTCCCAGCATTTGCCTGGTGTTGAAAATGGGAAACCGCGGAAAACCATTTCAAGGACAGCCGACGGTGGGGCTTGAACCCACGCGTCTACCGAGTCAGCAGAGAGCTTGGCCCCATGACCTAACGCCGCGCTTTAGCTAGCGTAGCCACTCCTGTCGGTATCGTGTAGTGAAGAAGTGCCTTTCCATGGCTACACAAAAGAGAGGGAGCGGCAGACCTCAAACAACATGGATGACGAATGTCCAAAGGGATATGAGAGTATTGGGCCTATCTGCTGATGATGATTAGGTGATTACAACGAAACTACTGGTGCCTCAGGATTAAGAAAGGCCACCCCGCGTGACGGGAAAAGGCGTGGAAGAAGATGAGTGCAAGAGGGCCGATTTCCTTTCAATATCCCTTCCCTGACCCGTCCTGAAAAGGAAAGTGATGATGATGATAATTGTTGTTTTAAGGGGCCTAACATCTAGGTTATCGGCCCCTGAAAAAGGAAAGTACATTGCCATTGGCTGCATTAATAAAATGAATTGAAGAATGGAGCATTCCAATGAAAGAGAATAGACATTACCAGTGATGAATTGCACTATAATTTCATAAATATCTATAATTTATTTAAAAACTTTAAAAAAATTTGTACGAAGTGTACCGTTGCTGTAGGAAGATACGCTCCATAATTCCTGTCCACGGGTCGGTGCGACGCCTGTTTAATGTCACATTAACATTCTGAGGTATTTCCTTTATCCTGAAATGTAAATAGTGTTCTATAATCATTTGGTTGAAATAACGACATAACCTTTCTCCTTAATTCTCTCATTATACACCTGTTGGGGAAAGTTTTGTTTATGAATATGCGAGATTTCTCGTACGGGTCCGCTAGTATATATTATTTCAGTAGTACAGATCACTCCTGCGGAGGTCACAAGCGACCGATAGTAACAACTGAGCATTCAAATGAAAGAGAATAGACATTAGCAGTGACAAATTGCACTCTAATTTCATAAATAACTATAAATTATTTAATAAATGACTTAAAAAAAACGTACGAAGTGTGCGACTTGCAGACACTGTTACTATAGGAAAATACTCTCCATAATTGCTGTCCACTTCATATTTTGGCCGCTGTGACGCATTTAATGACATTTTAACAGTCTGAGCTATTTCGTTTATCATTTTGCATGGATTTCAGAAACAGTGAATCAAAGGAATGAGTACTCAAATCTTGTAATTTCATAAATATCTAGTAACCGTTGAGTGTTACAGCTAAGCTGTGAATCAAAGGACTCAGCGCACAAATGGCATTGGCAGTGACGAATTGCATTCTAATTTCATAAATATAAGTTTTTGTGACAAGTGTGCGATTTGCAAATACTGTTGCTGTAGGAAAATACGCGACATCATTGCTGTTCAGTTCGCATTTTGGCCGGGGATAGTGTGGTTTATGAACATCCGAGATTTCTCGCACGGGTCCGCTAGTTATTATTTATTTCATTAAAATAACTAGGTTGAAAACGTCTGCTCTAGGGACTAGAAATCCGTCGTTGTGGTAACATTTTGGAATAGAGCGTATTCCTAGGGATTTTGTCCCCCGGAAAACTGGAGGGTTGTCTAACCACAGTCTGGAATCGTGTGAGTAATGTGTAAGTGGCGCCTATGATTTTGGATACAGTTATTTCCTCCTATTGTGTGGGCTTTACGGTTCTCCTCCTTGGAAATGTAAACCGCTGAGCTGAACAATGCGTAGGCTGATGATCGGATGGTGCTAGGTCATATGTGACGTACTGGAGAGAGTTGACAGGTGTTTGGTGACGTCATCGTGGGTTAATTAGTTGCGTCGCTGTTGAGTTTTATTGAGACTTCCGCCGTCAGCATGCCTTTACTGTGTTGTGTTGTCTTGTGCTGGACCAGTGCTGGCTGTGTGGGCGTTGTTTATCATTATCTCATCACCCCTTTCTCTGCTGCATATGCGTTGCGTTGTAGCCAGAGTAGTGCAGCGTGTGGTTCCCATCAGGCCTTTGTCGAGAAGCCGGGGTTCACTTCCAAACATGTCTTAAAATAGGGATCAGATTCGTCGTGATAGTGCCCCCTGCTCACTATAAACTTCACCCGGGATGCGTTGATGATAATGTTTGTTCAAAGGGGTGGAACAGCGGGGTCGCGGGATACGTTAAGTCCCAGTTTTTCTTTATCGAAATCTGGATTTTTTTAAATTACACAAGGGTGGCCTCGGTGGCGTAGTTGGTAGCATGCTGAGCTTCTATGCCCAAGATCGCGGGTTCAAACCCGTCCGAAGTCGTCGGATTTTATAAGAGCGTTAAAAATCCCTCAGCATGCCTTCCTTCGGAAGTGAAGTAAAGCCGGTGGGCTAATGTCATAGGTTTATGGCATGTAAAAGAATCTTCCACTAACTTCAGTTGTGTGAAGGTAAATTTGTAGGTTAGATTTGATTAACGCTCTATTAGTTCCAAAGTTCGTAGCAAGGTGCCGGTTGCGGTGGCATCTAGTAGCCACGTTCACAGCTAGGTGTCGACGGTAGCATTTGGTAGCAACAATAGGAACTAGAGTAGGCTACGTGAAATTGATCGTCTGCACTCCTTACCTAAATTACAGGTAACACACACTAATACAGTCTTCACAATTAACATCGGTTATCAGACAGATTCTACACACACCCCAAGTGCATGGAGCTACATGAACGCGTTGTCGCAGCCCCGAAACTGAGGAACCAACCAACAAAATTACACAAGTCAACTTGAATTTTGAGTCTGGGTTCTGTATGTCTGATTTTGATTTGCCATGCCTAACTAATGAAAGACATAATAGTTTTTTCTAATAAAGTTTGCTTTTGGATATACCACAACGGAAGTTCAAATTTGAAGGTAATTCTCTAATTTTATAAGATCAATTTATATAGTTACATCACGTTTATTTACAAAACATAGTTAACATTAGCCTACAAAAATAAAAATAAAACCAATACCAATTAGCTTTAAAAATTAATATTTTTGTTTCTTGTTAACGTTGCTCAAACGTCCCCTTGCTCTTCTGAATATACCCCCAAGTTATCTTTAAATTGGTCCAAGTGTACTTTAAGGGATATTCTGCAACCCTTGAGTTTAAAGTTCACAAGCACAGTGGAAATAAGCTCTTTGTAATTCTCAGCCTTCTTATTTCCAAGGAAGCCATGGATCACTGCTTTGAGGCTGTACCATCCTTGTTTTTCGTGACTGTTGAGTAATTGTGGAAATTCTTCACTGGCCATTAGTTTTTTTTATTTTTATTTGAGGACCGATGGAAATGCCAGCTTTAATTTTAGCTTCTGATAATTTAAGAAAATAAAGTCTTTAAATATGGAAAAAGCTTCAGATTCTTGCCGAAGAGCCTTTACAAACTGCTTTATGAGGCCTAATTTTGTATGCAACGTTATTTATCATTGCATAAAGTGCAAAAGCAAACTTTCTTAACTATGATTGGCGTTTGTGGTTACTGTTCGATGTAGACAGTCGGAATATATGCATTAAATAATAGTCTCAACACAAATTATTTTGTTTGTTGACTTGTGTCATCAATCAGTTACGCTCTTCGGCAAGGTTCTGAAGTTTTTCAATATTTAAAGACTTTTTTTCCCCCAAATTATCAGAAGCTCAAATTAAAGCTGGTATTTTCATCGGTCCACAAATAAAGAAACTAATGGCCAGTGAAGAATTTCAACAATTACTCAACACCCATGAAAAACAAGCATGGTACAGCCTTAAAAGCCGTGATCCATGGCTTCCTTTAACCGACTGAGTGGATCTTGCTGATCTACGAAGGAACGTTAGTCTGTAGTATACGCTCTTAAGTGCGTTATTAGCCAATAACGCGGGGGCTTTATAAGTTGTTGTTGATTCTTTAAGGGCAGGCTGCGTGGCTCAGAGGTAACATTCTCGCTTGCTGGGCCCAAGGTCGGAGGTTCGTATCCTGGCGTAGTCACCTGGCATTTGAGGGTGCGCAAATGCGAGGGAGCCATTTCAGTAGATTAACTGGCACGTTAAAGATCCCCTTCGGGGCAAAATTCCGGCACCCTGGCTTCTCTAAAAGCCTGAGTAGTTAAAAGGGTCGTAAAACCAATATTATTGATTCTTTAGGGGCTTTGTGACATCGTGGTCATGTAGCCTCGTGTACTTGGGTGTGAGTGTGTGTATGGAAGTTGTCTGATAACCTGTGCCACTGTGATGTCTGTACTTGTAATCGAGGTAGGAATTGGGTATGAAGTGGCCGTGGCCTTACGTTAGGTACCTTCCGATCTTTTCCTGAAGTAAAAGTGGGAAACCACGGAAAACCTCTTCCAAGATGAAGTCCTTTATACCTGCGCTTGCCTGCGTGGGGATATCCGACGACTTAGTAAGTGGTATAATTAGCCACCCGCTGTTGTACATCGCGTTACTCAGAGGGACAAAAACCCAATCAGTGATTCACACATAGCCTAGGGGAACGAATTCCTCCATAAATGTCTAAATGCGTTGCTCTAATGCTTTATGCTTTATCTAATAAATTAAAAATATTATTGTAATGTCAGCAGATTTGGATAACTTGCGGATGCGGGTCGGATGCGGATAACGATTTGTTTATCCGCACAGGGCTCTAGTTATAGGAGATAGAACACCACAAGAATAAGCTTGCCACGGTGGGTGAGTGGATAGCGTGTCGGTCTACTAATCCCAAGATTGCAGGTTCGCTCCTGACCGTGGTAAGTGATTTTTGAAAGGCGGCAAAAATACGACACGCATGTCATTCGATGTTGGCATGTCAAAGAACCCATTTGAATTCAGTAGGCCGTGTTCATAATGGCAAAATTAATCTCGGGAGTTTCCGCCAACACAAAGTTCCTCATTTCTCTACTAGAAAGCGCTATAGTGTTCAAGGAGCTTAGATATCTAACCTCCTTGACTTTCATAGTGATTCAAGGAACAACGAAATTCTACATGCAAGCTACCCTCTGGGTGTCAAATTACAAAGCTTGCACCCGGCAGCCGAGGCCATACGATATTATTATTACCACAAGAATCCAAGGCAGCCTTTTTGGTGAGTTCTAGGTAAGGTGAGGAGTGAGGTAGATTGTCATTGCTTTCCTCAGTCAACCTATGAAGAGCACCTTTTCGCAGCATCTACTGACACTAGCCGAGTCCCGAATGTAATTGCTGGGCACCACCCTTATATTAGTAGTTGTCTCACCTTCTTCGTTAACGAGCGGCGACTCAAACATTAGGCAGTAGAACGCGCCGACAATAATCATTGTTCGATGCTGACCAATAGCTGATGGTTCCTCGCCAATTGCTTGCTTCCTCTATCGCTCCACGTGGACTCCAAAGTCGGTCCTGGCGGCCAGCTCGCGTGTCACGCAGGTGTCAAGTGTCCAGTGTTGCACAACCGCGCGTAGTTCTGTCCAGTCTTGCTGCTTGCTCTCAGAGGCTACGCTGGAGAGTTGACAACACTGTGCTGGGAAAGCCTCGACTCCCGGCAGAAATGGAATGTTAACATATCCACCCAGCTAGGTTTCAAAGGTGAGTCTCTCGGTAACGAAGAAAGTGAGAGAACTATAAGTATACCTCAGTAGCTTCCATGTAATCACAGCCATTGATAAGACTGACAGGTAAAACGCTATATTTTGGTCAAACCTGTGCCAACAGACAAAATTCAAAAATACTGCATTTATCAAGGTTGGTTGGTGCATTAGTTTAGGGGCTGCGACAACGCAGTCATGTAGTCCCGTGTACTTTGGGTGTGTGAAGAATCTGCCTGATAACCGGTGTTAATTGTGATGGCTGTATTAGTGTGTGTTATCTGTTTTTATTCAAGTAAGGACTGCACAATAATTTCAAGTAGTTCCTACACCTAGCTTGCGGACTTGGCTTCTAGATGGCATCGCAGTCAGCACCTGGCGGCGAGCGTTGTAACTAATATAGCGTTGTCAATTCTAACCTACAGATTTAGGCTTCACACAAGTGTAGTTAGTGGACAGTTCTTTTTCATGCCATAAATCTATGACATGGTATCGCCGGCTTTACTTCCTCTCCGAAGGAAATCAGACGACTTCGGCCGGGTTTGAACCCGCGACCTTGGGCATAGAAGCTTATCATGCTACCAATTACGCCACCGAAGCCGCTGCTTTTACCAAGGGATACAAGTTTAAAGGCTCTTGACGTACACTGTTCATATATCCACCTGTTTTGTTTACTTGCGTTGCAATATTTTTCTTGCTTGTAATTATTGTTGTTTGAGAGTTCAAACTTCCCATTATGCTGTGCTTGCTGTTCTTTTGTGTGCGAAGCATTCCTCTCTTGTTTGCAGTTTGAACACATTGCCGTGTAGTTCTTCAGAACTCGGTCTGTTTAGTGTTGCAAAATACAGACTGAGGTTTCTGCAATGTTGTGCTTCTTACGACAGTGACTAGTGTTTTTGCGATGATGATGATGATGATGATGATAGTAAAACTTGTTTCTATTCGTGTCAGAAGCACCCATGCAGTATAATCGCTATCAATAAAGTAAGGAAAGTAGATACAGTCACCAGGGGTGCTTTATGTAATTATACAGGGTCTGGATTCTGATGACATGTCATCTTTAAATTGTTCACCACAGACATTGCTAACTTATATACAAATCCCGTTCATGGCCACCACATTACAGAAATGCCTAGGCTATTTATTAAGTCATTTTTTTCGTCATTTTTCTAAGTATTTTATTTTTAGGCTATTCTCAAGCTTTTCGCGTCATTTTATGGAATTTATTCGACTATTTTATACGTTTTGAGTCATTTTCTCACATTCGTAATGGTTTATGATGCATTCTTTGCGTGTGTTACTGGCTATTAACGGAAATGAAAGTGAGGATGAATACGAAGACATGACAATCTTCACAACTTTGTTCAACCCTTATTTCTTGGAATATCCATATTCCGGGAGGCAAATTAGACTAAAATAATAACCAGTATTTGTGTGCAAATAATTCGTGTTTATAAAATAATAATTAAATTATATTAGGTACCGGTACCTATTAAAATCATTTCAACGTATATTGACGTAGTCTGTGTCTCTTCTGTGATGAAATTGTGTCAGTTTTATTCAAATTTTAGGTCATTTTTTTAAATATTTCGGGCCATTTTTTGATTTTTGCAGTCATTTTATAGGTAATTTTTGAAACATTTTTAGGTCATCAAAATCCGGGCTCTAGAATTAATTTCACTTTCTTGGAGAAGGAAGGAATCTTGTAGTTTTACGTAGCCGTTAATCACAGTATTAACGATATTTGTTCTTGTTCGTGGAATCCGGACCGTCAGGACGTGGTATTTCACTTCGAAATATCTTACTTGCATTGACCGTGTGTCGAACTCGGTCCACCATGGTGAGAGGCAAGTAGCTTGACCACTGCACCACCACGCCCCTCACTATCTTGCTCATAACTAGTGGGACGTGGGTTGGAGACCGCGGGACCTCAGTTGAGTCCGGCATTGCTTCCGGCCGGGCTCTTCTCTGTCATCTCTCCCGTCGACCTCCCTTGGCCAACTCACGTTCTCTTCCGGTCCCGACGGTAGTAGATTATCCGAGGCCTATGGTGTCACTCATTTTCCTACTCAAATGGCACTTGTCTCATATTTCCTGATCCCTCATCAGACATCTTGTTTTTATTTTCATGGTATCTGCTGCACAAGGTCCTAAATGAGGCAGTGCGGTATGTGTATACCCCCATCAATTGTGGTGCACACTGGATAGTGCTACACCCTAAAGAGATCACGTCTGGTGAGTTCGGGATTTGGCGGCCCCGAGGGATTCCTGAGCTGAGTCCGGTTTTTACCCCTTTTCTAGTGACTGGGGTGGACCCTCTCCACTTTCCCTTTCCTATCTGCCTTTCCTTGTCCTACTTCTTTCCACGTCCATCAATTTGCATTCCTCGAGAATTGACGGCATTTCTTTTTCTTGTGTTTTTTTACTCATATTCTTTCTTTTTTGTCCGTTTCGTCTTTTAGCCCGAAAGTTAGTTGTAAGTTTTATTTATTTTTAGTCCTAGTGTTCATTTCATTTATCATTTTCACCCAATCAATTAGGGACCGATAACCTCGATGTTAGTCCCCTAACAATAATTATCATCGATTTGTCGTGATATTAATACATTCAAATGAAATATATTTGAAGTCAAAGTAGTATTTTTCAACCAATTACATGCACTTTCCCGTAATTGGCCTATATCCTCGGGAAGGTTTAGGCCGAACCTGTATTTGCATAGTTTGAACAGTGATAAAACCTAATTAAGGCCACGGTCGCCTCCTACTCAGTTAACGCTAGTACAGCCATCACAATGACACAGGTTATTAAACAGATTCCACATACACCCAAGTACACGGGGTTACAGACTGGCTGCGTGGCGCAGCGGTAACTTCCTCACCTGCTGTGTCTAAGGTTGCGAATCGAATCTTGGCGCACTGTGTTGGCATTCGAGGGTGCACAATGCAAGGGAGCCGTGTCAGTTGATTTACTGGCACGTTGAAGATGGTTGGTTGCTTAGTTTAAAGGCTGCGACAACGCGGTCATATAGCCCCGTGCACTATGGGTGTGTGTAGAATATGTCTGATAACCGGTGTTAATTGTGATGGCTGTATTATTGTGTGTTATCTGTAATTCAGGTGCAGACTGGAGACGATCAATTTCCAAGTAGTTCCCACTTTTTCCACCAAATGCTACTGTCCACGACACCTAGCCGTGAACTTTGCCACTAGACGTCATCGCAACCAGCACCTGGAGACGAACGTTGGAACTTAGAGCGCTAATCAAATCTAGCCTACAAATTTTAGCTTCACAGAGATGTAGTCAGTGGAAGGTTCTTTTGCATGCCATAAATCTATGACATGGGCCTGCCGGCTTTACTTCCCTTCCGAAGGATGACATACTGAGGGATTTTAACGCTCTCAAGAAATCCAACGACTTTGGCCGGGTTTGACCCCGCGATCTTGAGCATAGAAGCTCAGCATGCTACGAACTGCACCTCACGTTGAAGATACCCATCGGGGCAAAATTATTTCACCCCGGCGTCTCTAAAAGCTGCAAGAGTTAAAGAGAGACGATGAACCATAACATTATTATTATTATTGTTTCATTTCGCCCAAATAAAGACCACGTCATTTCAACTGTTACCTTTTAGCTTTAAAATTAGTACAGTATTCCTTCATTCCTCGTTGACGTTGTTGTTCCTTTCTGTCTTTTGTCCATGCATTTCCAGTTTTGTTGTTGATTAATTTTGAGGCTTTGCTACATCGTGATTATGTAACCCCGTGTAGTTGAGTGTGTGGAATTTGTCTGATTATAACCTGTGTTATTTTGATTGTATTAGTGTTGTGTATTTGTAATTCAGATGAGGATGAGGAAATGGGCGGCAGTGGCCCTAATTTAAGACCCACCCCGGCATTCGCCTGGACCAAGTGGGATACCAAGGAAAACCACTTCCAGCATGACTGAGGTGGAAACCGAACCTACCTCTTCTCATGTTTGACTTACGAGACTGAGTATACTCCCTTCCAGCCTTCAGACCAGAATTAAATTTCTTGGAAGAGCCGGGAATCAAACCGTGCCTCCTCTTTCCATTTTTCCACGTTGGCTTTGAAACTCAGCTGTTTGAAGAGTTTTATTTTAAGCCGGCACGCTCCTGGATATCTTCATATAAGATACGAATACAGTTCAGAACTTTTTGTATCTTACTGAACCAGGCTCCCTTTGTCTTTTATTATTATTATTATTATTATTATTATTATTATTGGTTTATTTATTTAAGCTGTTTAGACCCATAGTATCACATTAAGCAAATTATGATCTGCTGTTTTTCTTGGTCTTTCAAAACTCCTTCATAGTTTCGTTAGGACGAACTCGACGTTCCTCCGTCCATCGTTTCCCCGTTCTCTTTGGTCGATCTTCAGGTGTAACTTCCCAACTGTGTATCTTTTGTCTGAATGTCATTCTATCTTCGATGTCTGTTGGTGTGATATTGGCACTTCTGAGATCAATTTGGACCTTTGTAACCCAGACTATTGTCACTTTAAGTTTTCTTAAATGTGTCAGAATTCTCTTTGTTAATCGGTCGTCATTCAGTCTCATTATGTGGCCGTAATGTCTCAGTCGACGTTTTGCGAAAATCTGTCTGGATGTTGGAGAATCTCTTTGTGATTGTGTGCGATTGGAGACGATATCCTTCAGCTGTGAGTTTAGGACCCAAGATTTTCCGGATGATTTTTTCTCTCCACATTCTTGATGTTTTTGAGATCCCCTTTGTAGTTGAGGTTTAGGGTCTCGCTGGCGTAGAATGTCTCGGGTTTAATGACAGTCGTGTAGTGTCGAATTTTTGTGTTGATGCTCATGCATTTCTTGTTGTAGATGTTCGCTATTTTCCCGTATGCTTTCCGCATTTTGACTCCACGTGTTTTTTGTGTTACTCTTTCCATAACACTGTGGGTTTGATAATTTCACCAAAGTACTTGAAGTGATTAACCTATTATCTTATTATATAATACGCTAAGGTGTATTGGAATACAGTCGAAAGAAATTAGAAACCCCTAACGATGTCGAATTGGCAGGTGAACAGCTAAAGGAAGTAGGTCACTTTTGTTTCTTGGGAAGCAAAATAACCAGTGATGGACGAAGCAAAGTGGATATAAAAAGTAGGTTAGTTGTAATTTTTGAAAGACTTTGCCTGGAGCGTGGCGCTCTATGGAAGTGAAACTTGGACTATTGGTGCTGCAGAAAATAAGAGAATTGAAACGTTTGAAATATGGTGTTACAGGAGAATGATGATCAGATGGATAGATAGGATTACAAACGAAGGGGTATTAAGACGAGTTGTAGAGGAGTGATGTTTCTGGCAACTGCTAATGAAGAGAAGAGATAAGCTGGTAGGACACATACTAAGCCACACAGGAATAACAAACTTAGTTATAGAAGGAAGGGTCGAGGATGAGAACTGTAGGGATAGACAAAGTTTAGAATATTTTAAACAGATTGCCTCAGATGTAGGGTGTGGTAGCTATGTAGAGATGAAACGATTAGCTCAGGACAGGGAATCATGGAGAGCTGCATCAAACCAGTCGAAAGACTGAAGACTCCAACAGCAACAAGGTGTATGTTTCACAAACCTCAAGCTCCTAAACCAGAGGGAGTTAGAAGGTGTGGTTTGTGCCAAAATCTTCCAAATCGTCTCAGTAGTACAGGAAACATATTGCTTTTCTCGACTAGTCAACGGAAATATATCTATTTGTTTATAGAGTGCTTTTAAACAAATAAACAAGACGATAGCTCCTGCCAGAATTATGTCGCGTCCAGCCCGCATAGCACTAGAGCCAGGCGGTTAGTCTGTACACATGGGGCGCACACATGCCATTATGCGAAAGTTCTCGCACGGGTCCACTAGTTATTATTATTATTATTATTATTATTATTATAACAACACGGGCATGGGCTACATGACCACGATGTCGCAGAGCCCCTAAATCGAATCAACAAGATTTGTCTGTAGAGAGAAAACTGAAATATTCTGAAGATTACTGTTGTTTGATGTCATCTAATTGATCCTTCCTAAATGGAGGTGGTTTTTAATTTCGGGAACTGGTGGGAATATTAAAACGATCTAAGCACGATGTTGCAGAATTAGTGTGTTCCAAGAGATTCTATGTATCACGAGGAGTGTGTGGCAGGGCATTGACATGCGATACGCCAGCTCACTCCTTGAGATGACATTCTTGCCTGCTGGCCTCTTTAACTGTCCTTACTTTCTTCGCTAAGCCTCCGTGGCTTCGGCGGCAGCACGCCGGCCTCTCACCGCTGGGTCCGTGGTTCAAACCCCGGTCACTCCATGTGAGATCTGTGCTGGACAAAACGGAGGCAGACAAGTTTTTCTCCGGGTACTCCGGTTTTCCCTGTCAAAATTTCATTCCAGTAACACTCCCCACTATCATTTCATTTCGTCTGCCATTCATTTAATCATTGTCCCAGGTGAGTGCGTCAGGCCTCGGCAGCCGGCACAGTTCATATCCTCGCCGCTAGATGGGGGCTTCATTCATTCTATTCCCGACCCGGTCGGAGACTGGAAGCAGGCTGTGGATGTTCACTTTTTTCGCTGTGTGTTGGTATTTTGCTTTATTAGCAACCCGCCCCGGCTTCGCCCGGTATCTTTAACGGAGTACCCAGCGTAAGCTTAAAAGGTGCACGGACGGCAGGTGCCAGACGCAATTCAGAAAAGGTATAGGAACTAAATACAATCGTCCGAACAGCGAAACTCCAAACACATATACTCTTCTGTGAAGTCTTAACTCGACACCACTCGACAGTTTGATACTGGCCGAAACAGGGGTGATAGGCTCGCTAGCTCGTAAACTCTCTCCGATGTTAGTAATTTAAATTTTCACTGGATGGAGATTATTGGAAGAAATGGAAACGTAAAAACACATATAGTGGGCGATGTATCAAAGATAGAGATATGCTATCACGGACTTTTTTCGTAGAACTTTCCATGCTTCCATTCATAGTATATAGATATTTAAACAGTGTACCCAGCGTGAGCTTAAAAGGCGCACGGATGGTAGGTTTTTCTTCGACTCGATTCACTGAAATCATTACTTCGGCTTCTTTTGGTCATAAATGTATGTTTTTCTACATACACTTTCCTCGAGAAATCCTTTACAGGATGGTGAAAACTGCATCAAAATCCATCCAGTGGTTCTCGAGATTTACCTGTTACATCCAAGAATCGGGGACTTAGTTTTATACTATGTAGAGATAACCTACCTGTTGGCGGCTTCGGTGGCGTAGTTGGTAGCAGGCTGAGCTTCTATGCCCAAGATAGCGGGTTCAAACCCGGCCGAAGCCGTCGGATTTTTTAAGAGCGTTAAAAATCCCTCAGTATGCCTTCCTTCGGAGGGGAAGTAAAGCCGGCGGTCCCATGTCATAGATTTATGGCATGTTAAAGAACCTTCCGCTAATTACACCTGTGTGAAGCTAAATTGTATAGGTTAGGAATGTAAACAACGCTCTTAGGTTTCTACGTTCGTTGCCAAGAGCCGACTGCGGTGGCGTCTAGTAGATAAGTTCTGAACTAGGCCTAGTAGTCGTTGACGGTGGCGTTTGGCGGCAAAAGTAGGAACTATTTGAAAAATTCAAAGTTGCAGTCCTTACTTGAAGTAAAAAACAGATACACACACTAATACAGCCATCACAATTAACACCGGTTATCAGACAGATTCTACACACACCCAAAGTACACGGGGCTACATGACCGCGTTGTCGCAGCCCCTAAACTGAGGAACCAACCAACGTACCTGTTAAACATGTTTCGATAATTAGGAACAGGTTGTGGAAGCCTCTTCCACTCCGTAAGATTTGAACGAACCCCCTAATGCCTGCAAGCCCAACAGGTGGCCCAACCGGTTATTAGGTGGGTGTTCCTAAGCATGTAATCATTACTTGTATCTGCACTGGGAACTTATTAAATATGTTGGTACATTGCGAGTCAACTTGCATGCAATGTGAAGGTTTTAGCCGCCGGGTATAGGAAGCTCAGACCTGTGGTGTTCCCCCGAGACGAGAGTACAAGGCAGACAGATCGTCGCTGTAGTGCGTGTGATATACTGTAGGATTACATTCTCTGGTGTGACCCACATTACGTTGGCCTTCAAACTCACTCACTGTGGAGTTCGGAAGTGTGCGTTACTGGTTCTTTTTGACTGACGTGGAACACGTCTCGTGCCTTGAATACTTGAGTGAAAATCCACAGCCTGCTTCCAGGCGCGGATCTAGAGTTTGGCTTTTGGGTGGGGGATCAGAGAATCGAAATTATTAAGGAAAATGGTATCACTAAAAACGCAATCGCAAAATAAACAAACGTACAAAACCAGACCAATTTTTTTGCAAGCTACATGGATTGAAATTTAATGCGTTTAGCGCACCAAAAATATTCGTACAAATTGCAACGGCGTGTTTTGCGACTTTTGCATCAAGCTTCGAGAAAAGTATCAAGGTACGTTACAGTTTCGGCAAGTCGGGTTGGTACCGACAGTGGGAGAAAGTCACAGCTAAATTGCCAACCAAGCTTGCAGTTTGGACATCGGCAAAAATTTTTGGTGCGAAAAAGCCCCAAATTCATATCCGTGCATTGCTGCTCATTCATCGTGACATCACTATAAACATCGATTCGGTAATCACAAGGTTTGCTAAACAAAATAGACGAGTTGATTTTGTTATAGTCTATAAATAATCGTTTTTATATAACAGGTATGAAGTTGTAAATATGTACAGTTGTAACAGAACATAATAATTGCAATAAAGATATTTTCAGTATTGAATAAAATGAAAAAAAAAAAAATGTTTTTCAGTCAAAATTCGTTAAGTTTTATTTGTCTGGTTATTGTGTTTTTGTTTTTTGAGCTTGCAAAAAAATTTGGTCTCTGTTTGGAGGGGGGGTCATGACCCCCGTGACCAACCCCCACCCCCCTTGAATCTGCGCCTGACCGGGTCAGGGAATGGAATAAATGAAGCCCCCATCTAGCGACGAGGATATGTACTGTGCCGGCTGCCAAAGCCTGTCCCACTTCCCTGGGGCAATGATTAAATGAATGAGAAATGAAATGACAGGGGAGAGTGTTGCTGGAATGCAATTTGTGACAGGGATAACTGGAGTACCCGGAGAAAAACCTGTCTGCCTCCACTTTGTCCAGCACAAATCTCACATGGAGTGTCCGGGATTTGAACCACGGACCCTGCTATGAGAGACCGACGTGCTGCCGCCTAAGCCACGGAGACTCCTCCTTTAAGACTTGAGTAATCATCTATTTTCTTAAGTTAAAATGCTGGATAATCAAGCATTTATTCGACTTGGCTTGTGTGTAATTTCGTGTTGTTTATGCACTTTACAATGATTAAACAATTAATATTGTAGCTTTCAGTCGGTCAACACGGAATCATTCAAATTACCGTACTGGAATATGTGAAAAATGATTTGAAATATTTTACATGTGGTATTGTTACGGACTATTGAAGAAGAAGAAAACTATCACTCGTCAGGGGGCACATACAGCTTAAGGAGCCACAACAATAACGATTTTAATATTATAACTGTGCCTGTCATAAATCTCGTACAACAATGATATACATTTCCATGGAAACACACACACCTTGCTATTTGAAGCTAAGTTAAAAAAATTCAAAATTCAAATGGTAATTATTTTCATCAATTTTTTCAAAATTTGGTTCTTGTTTTGTGCTGACCTTCACCAAGTTTCCCTGATATCTCCGGTGTTTATAGGAATTTTTGGAGTTTTCTTTTTTTTTAATGTGGGTGTCAAACCTTCTGCTACAAAATGAATCTCGCATATTTTCACATGATTAATTAATTAAGCGTCATTATTTCCATTTTTATTCTGAGCAAACTGAAAAAAAAAATGTTAACGGTTGTTACCCTATCTACCCAGCTGATCTTCATCCTTCTCCTGTAACACCATATTTCAAACACTTGAATTCTCCTCTTTTCTGCTGCCCCAACAGTCCCAAGTTTCACTTCCATAGAGTGCCACGCACCAGACAAAGGCTTTCAAAACTGACTTCCTAATACATATATCTATATGCGATGTCAACAGATTCCTTTTCTGTAGAAATGCTTTCCTTGCCTGAGCCAACCTACTTTTTTATATCTTCTTTACTTCGTCCATCACTGGTTATTTTTCTTCCTAAGTAACAGAAGGCTCCTAATTCCCTTAACTTTTCACCTGCCAAGTTGATGTCCATAGAGGTTTCTGATTTATTGCGGCTGCATTCCATTATTTTTGTTTTACATTTATTGATTTTCATCATGAATATTCTTTCCTCAAGGTGGAGTCCATACCATTAAAAAATTCATTCAAATCCTCTGGCGTGTCGGCCAAGATGACGATGTCATCTGCAAATCTCAGAGTTGAAATTATTTCTCCTTGAATCTTCACTCCCACTTTACATTTTTCTCCAATTTCCTTCATTGCTTGTTCAATGTAAAGATTGAAAAGCATGGGTAAAAAGTTGCAGCCTTGCTTTACCCCTTTCTGAATACCAGATTCTCTAGCATGTCCTTCAGCTCGAATGACTGCTGTCTGTTTTCTGTATAGATTGCAGATCACCCTCCTATCCCTGTATTTTATTCCAATCGTTTTCAAAATGTCAAACAATTTAGCCCAATCAATGTTATCATAAGCCTTTTCTAAGTTTACAAATGCCTTGAACGTTCTCTTATCTTTCCTTATTCTAGCTTCCAAAATCAGCCTAAGACTTGGTACAGCTTCCCTTGTTCCTACATTTCTCCTGAAACCAAACTGGTCTTAACCAAACTCCGTTTCTATCTTGTTCCTACATTTCTCCTGAAACCAAACTGGTCTTAACCAAACTCCGTTTCTATCTGGCTTTCCATCCTCTTGTAAATTATTCTAGACAGGATCTTTGAAGCATGAGTAATCAAGCTGATTGTACGGTAATCTTCACATCTGTCAGCTCCTACTTTCTTTGGTATAGGGATGTTAACAATCGTCTTGAAATCAGAGGGTACCACATCTGTCTCATAAATCCTACACACTGTGACTGTTCAAGTCACATTAAGGTTTGAAGCATGGCCACCTCTTTCTGGGGCACTACAGGGAGTTTAGTGATTTGTGCTTACTGGATTCTCTGTGGTGACCTAGTAATGAGGTGGCAGGGGGCTTTGCCCATTTAGATAGGTTACCATGGTGAGGTGTTGATATATAACGATGTTTGTTTGTTAAAAATAATGGTTATGTTGTTTGATGTCTATGGTTATGTTATGTTTGGAGGATAATGAATGTATAGTTAGGCTTTGATGAAAAAGTATAGATGAAGTGTGTTATAATTTGTGCTATTAAAAATTGTATTATAAACAAGAAAAATAAGGAAAATAATATGAATTGCATGGGTAGCAAATTTGAAGGAAATGTGTCCAAGCCCGAGTTATGTTTTACAAGGGATCGATTGTGTTTCCTTTGTGTGCAAACACCATAAGCGGCCCCCAAGTAATTCTACCACCCCAATCGACACATTACAAATGACGCACCAACGTGGAGCTGGATAAAGGAAACTAGAATGACTCTATTAAGGTATATACACAACTGTAATATTTCATAGAATCATACTATTGTATGTCACAGCGTTCGTATATTGCTTCATTTTGTATGTAGAGACATTCGTTTTCTTTTAATAGCAAGGAAGTCCGGCCTCATGCACAATAACGCTTGTATGTTCCAAATGCTACTGAGTAAGTTGTTAGGAGATATGGAAGAGTCTTGAATTAAGCAAATAGGAGAGATTAAGCTTCAAGGAATGTCCATGAGTAAGGTAATATGAGGTGTGAAAGAGCCTTTAAGTAAGGAAATAGCAGGTGTGAAAGAGTCTATGAAGCAGCAGGAAGAGTCTATGAAAGAGTTTTTAGTAAGGAAATAGCAGGTGTGAAAGAGTTTTTAAGTAGGGAAATAGGAGGTGTGAAAGAGTCTATGGAGCAGCAGGAAGAGTCCATGAAAGAGTCTTTAAGCAAGGAAATAGAGAGATTAAGCAACAAGGAGTGGCTGGAATAAAAGGAAATAACAGAAAACTAAACGAAGATGAGCATAAAAAGCAGGAAAATCATCAGAGGGGGGGGGACGTACGGAAGTTGGTAATGAAAGATGAAGAAGATGAAAAGGATGGACAAGAGAGAGAAGAAGGTGAAGGAGGAGAATAAGACTAAAAGCCAAAGAGGAGGATGATATAAAGGATAGGATGGAGGATAAGATAGAGGAGGAGGAAGACAGCATACAAGAAGAAGATAAGGTGAAGAAGCGGTGGAGGAGGAAGATGAGGTGGAGGGAGAAAAGGACGAGATGGAAGGCAAAGAGAAGGAATAAGAAGAGGACGAGATGTCAGGCAGATGGAGATGAGAGTGATGGATCAAAAGAAGATAAAAGGGAAAGAGAAAACAAAATATAAGAAGAAAGGAATTGTTGAACAGGATAACAGATAAGGATGAAGAAGAGAAAAATGAGGAAGGGAAAGAGAGAAACACAGAAGAAAAGGAAGAATGAGGAAGAAGGAAAGGAAAAGAGAAAGGAGAAGGGAAGGAGGGAGAAGGTGAAACGGAGGAAGCTCGTGAAACGGAGGAAGCTCGAGGCACTCTCTCAGCAAGAACAAAGTTTTGTCATATCTGCAAGTTTAACTTAAGGCAACTGAAGTCAAAACATGTGGCTTCGGAATATCAGCGGAAAATGATGAGATTCTTGATGCTTATCTGTTACGTGTGTGAACTTGAATTTAAATCTCCTATGCTGTATGAACACGACCTGGATCATATAAAGCGTAAGGCTGCCAAGGTTGAAAGACAGAAGCGCCGTGCAGAAAGGTTTAAGAATGAGGAGGTATGCTGCAGAGGATGAGGATAAAGTTCTCAATCTTCATAACTTGATTTTGGATTCTGTTGGTGGATATCGAAGACGTGATAATGATGATGAAGATAGAGGTGGAGGCGGTGGATATCGAAGGTGTGATAATGATGAAAATGGTACTGGTGATACTCCGCGCTTTAGAAGAAATGATGGAGACAGGCCACGTAGAGGTCGGAAGGATGATGAACATGGAGATGAGGACAATGATAATCTATAAATTGTGTTACTTCGTGTGTGCTGTTTTTTTATATAGTGTATGTTAGCTGTGAATTTTTGTAATTTATGTATTCTGTTTTTTGTATATGTGTGATTCACACTTGTTGCACCCGTGCGAATCACAAGGGGGTGGGGGGTGGGGGGGTGGGCGAAAATGTGACTGTTCAAGTCACATTAAGGTTTGAAGCATGGTCACCTCTTGCTGGGGCACTATAGGGAGTTTAGTGATTTGTGCATACTGGATGGATTCTCTGTGGTGACCTAGTAATGAGGTGGCCGGGGGCTTTGCCCATTTAGATAGGTTACCATGGTGAGGTGTTGATATATTAGGGTGTTTTTTGTTGTTGTTGAAAATAATGGTTATGTTGTTTGATGTCTATGGATATCATATGTTATGTTTGGAGGATAATGAATGTATAGTTAGGCTTTGATGAAAAAGTATAGATGAAGTGTGTTATAATTTGTGCTATTAAAAATTGTATCAGAAACAAGAAAAATAAGGAATAATATGAATTGCATGGTTAGCAAATTCGAAGGAAATGTGTCCAAGCCAGAGTTATGTTGTACAAGGGATTGATTGTGTTTCCTTTGTGTGCAAACACCATAAGCGGTCCCAAGTAACCCCACCACCCCAATCGATACATTACAACACCAAGTGAAATAAAATATCCTGACCAGACCATCATCACTCATGCAGCGTAGCAACTCCGGTGTATCATCTTTGCCTGGTGCTTTGTTCCTGCTTAAGTCTTCCAATGCTCTGTCAAATTCTGATCTCAATATTAAATCTCCTTTCGCATCCTCATCAATTTCCTCCTCCCTTTCCATTACATGATTCTCAACCTCCTTTCCCTTATACAAACACTCTCTGTAAGCTTTCTATCTCTCAACCTTTTCTTCGCTATCTGTTAGAGGCTTTCCATCTCTGTGTCTTCAATATTACATCACTTAGTCCTCTTACCCAAAAGTATTCTTAATCCTTCGATAAGCTGTATCTAGTTTTCTTAATTTCAGACAATTTTCTATATCTTCACATTTCTCTTTCAACCCATTCTTCTTTCGCTTCCTTGCACTTCTTGTTAACCTAATTTCTCAGACGTCTGTATTCTGCGTTTCCCTTTTCATCTCTTACATTCTTGTGTTTCCCCCTTTCATCCATTAATTCTAGTATATCCTGAGTGATCCACGGTTTTCTACCTATTCTTTCTTTCCTACCAATGTTTTCCTCTGCGGATTTTGTTATTTCATTCTTGAAGTTTGTTTAGGGTTTTTCATTAGTCCTTCCTTTATAGGCCTACTCTTCTTGAATCTTTCGTTTACATCCTTCTCTTTCAGTATGTCTATTGGCCACCTTTTTGGCTTTTGACTTTTCTTCTGTTTCTTCAACTTTAATCTGCATTTCTTTGTCAGCACCGGGATATGTTTTACAATCCAAAATCTGGTTTCGAAATCTCTGCTTGACCATAATGAAGTTGTCCGAATTAAACAGACTAACCTATGAAATGAGCCAAGGTATGCTATATCATGTCCACCGCCGTGTTTTACGTCCCGCTCAAAATGTTGGTTGCCAGCTCTTGGTTAGGTTTTCTCCAGTCATATTGAGTTTTCTTTCTTCTGTAAAAAGAACATTTTTGTACCAAAGTCAGTCTTTATCTAGGAACTCCTTTGCGAACTCCAATCACTTAATACCCGCCTAATTGTTTGGACATGATTGTATTCTTTTACCAGTGGCTGACTGAACTTCATTAGCCAACTAAGGAACACCAATCCTATGATTTATTTTAAAAATGTCTTACAATCAATGATTCTTATTTGTCAGTGAGCGCTTTGGGACGTTCCGTGATTTGTTTAATTCTATCCTGTTTTCATTTGTATATCTACCTAAGATGATATCGGCGACTGAACTTTTGACTTTCTCGTCATGCCATATTACTAACTTACTTTAATTAAAAGTGCCTCTTTTCTCTTCCGACTCATATTGTTGTTACAATGATATCACAGTCTATACTAAGCTCACTGATAAGTGACTGAAACTCTGAACCTCCAAGATCACTGGCCTCAGGAGCTGAACAAAGCAGGATGAGAAACAATGTTCGAATAAATATGTTGCGTATAGAAACTGTCGTTTTTCATAACGGTTACATGTTTACATACTGGGAGCCTCCGTGGCTTAGGCGGCAGCTCGCTGGCTTCTCACTGCTGGATCCGTGGTTCAAATCCCGGTCACTCCATGTGAGATTTGTGCTGGAGGCAGTAGAGGCAGACAGGGTTTTCTCCGGGTACTCAGGTTTTCCCTGTCACAATTTCATTCCAGCAACACTCTCCACTATCATTTCATTTCATCTGTCATTCATTTAATAATTGCCCTAGGGAAGTGCGACAGGCTTCGGTAGCCGGCACAGTTCATATCCTCGCCGCTAGATGGGGGATTAATTAATTCCATTCCCTGACCCGGTCGGTGGACTGGAGGCAGACTGTGGATTTTATTTTATTTGGTTGCATGTTTACATACTATTATTTAAATTAATAAGTTAGTTTTGTTATTGTTTGAATTTTGAATTTAATGCAGCTCTCCATGCCTTCCTGTCCTGAGCTAATCATTTCATTTCTACATAGCCTGGATGTCTTAGTATAGCCTATGTGTTATTATACTAACCAATCTCTTCTCCTCATTACCGGTCGCCAGAAACATCTCTCCTCCCCCACTCGCTGTAATGCCTTTTCATTTGTTACTCTGATCATCATAATTCTCCTGTAACACATTTTTTTGATTTACGAAGAAACCTTAGTGTGCAGAATACACTTGATCTTATATTAGTCGATGACGAGGTGGCTGCTGATCTCGTCATTCGCTTTATAAGTGAGAGTGGGTTAGGACCACCAATCTGAATGTTCTAGTGTATATTTAATCAATTTTCTTGTGTATATTTAATCAAAAAGGCTTGTTCTTTTTTGAAAGTCCGCATTTTTGTTTATTATTAGAATTATTAATTTTATATATTTTTGATATATTAATTTTAGGCATTAAAATCATATTTGGGCATCCACCTTTAGAATGTTCAAATTCGTCCAAATTTGTATAATTTTATCTTTGTTAAGAGGGGCAGATAACCTCGCTGTTCCGCCCCTTAAAGCAACAATAACTTATCACATTTCAAATCCTTCTATTCTCCTCTTTTTCTGTTGCATCAAGAGCCCAAGTGTCACTTCTATAGAGTGCCACACACGGCTTTCAAAAATAATATCTGTATCTATATTGGATGCCAAGAGATTTCTTTTCTGTGGAAAGGCTTCCCTTGCTTTTGGTAATGTACTTTGTATATCCTCTTTGCTTCGACCATACCCCTTTTTGTTTCTTCTATAGGAGAAGCTTCCTTTAGCTTTTCATCTGGCAGTTTGATGTCAATATGTGTTTCTGGTTTCTTCCGGCTGCATTTCATTATTTTTATATTTATATTAAATACTGTAGTCTATGTATATTAATAGAGTTCCTTTACGCAGCATTGGATGGACATTGTAGCCTAGCTTCTAATGAAACAGTCGACGTGGAGATGGAACAGGCAATGAGCACAATTAGGGAAACAAAAACCGGAAATCATTCAGGATACCGACAACTAATCAGTATGAGAATGATAGAAAAAATATGGAACCGTGAGAGTAATATTGGATGGATTATGGATCAAGTAATCAAAAAATAAGGTCTTGTATTAATTATCTACGGTTAAAAAGAACTTTAACATCATGAAGAATAAAGAGCGTAAGATTATATAAAAGACCACTCAATCATTTTATTAGATAGATTGTTTCGCATTGTTCTGAAATATGCAATATCGCGGAGTTTGCACTCCAGTAAAGGGCCGTCCGTATATTACGTAAGAGGGGGGGGGGGGCATACGAAGCTTATAATTACGTTGATGACGTGCGGGAAGCGGAGGTAATCGAAATGATTACGTAATCAGTAATCACTTAACAAATTACAAAAACTTGACTCATTTTACGCTCTACGCAAGGCGCGAGCGAAGCCACGCTCTGTAAAGGTCATTTTTTGTTTTACTTAACCTTCCCTTATTCAAAGAATACTTCTATTCAGGTCATTAAGAGGTTCAATGATGAAGTGAGTTGTGAGTATATCTCTTGTGCTTTTTTTTTTGTCCCCGAAACACATCAGGAAACTGCAGCGTCTCTACTTAGTATAAAACAAAGTTCCCGATTCTTGGATGTTCCAGGTAAACTCGAGAAACACTGGATGGATTTTTATGCGGTTTTCACCATTCTGTAAAGGATTTCTCGATGAAGGTTTCTGTAGAAAATAGGAAAAAAGGAAGCCGAGCAGTAACTATTTCAGTGAATCGAGTCGAAAAAAACACGTCCGTGCGCCTTTTAAGCTTACGCTGGGTAAACCGTTTAAAATATCTATATAGCCTACTATCAGTGTAAGAATTTTTCAGCATGAAAAGTTCTACAAAATAGTCCGCTACAGTCTTCAATACATCGTCAAGTGTTTTTAGTTTTCATTTCTTCCAACAATCTCCATTCAATTACTAGCCTTCACGAGGGAGCAAGCAAGCGAACCTATCGCCCCAGTTTCAGCCTTCGTTCCGCAGGATACACAGTCAAGTTTAGATAAGACGAATGTGGGATTTGCGTTTCATGCACCTCGCCATTCTTAAATTCGTTGCACATGCTATCTCCATGATAATATAATAGTCCAGTCAGTGATTTTAACACGTAATGCCGCGACGGAAATCCGATATAGATCGTAGTTCATTGAAATCGAAAAAAAAACCGCCTTTTAAGCTTACGCAGGGTAAAGCGTTAAAGATAACGGGCGAAGCCGGGGTGGGTTGCTAGTTATATATATATATATATATATATATATATATATATATATAGTTTTATTACAGTAACTGATGTTCCTGACTTTCTATCATTGCGTTTCTTGTTTCATTTATTTATAGGGATAAATCGTGTCGATATGAGGAATATTGTGTATTTCTTTGTGATACATAATAAAGAGGTGATGGTCGATGTGGTGATAACATGGGGGAGGGTCAAAAATCAACCAAAACGTGATTCCGTAATATGTATACAGTAAATGCATACGCCTGTTAATACAAATATCTAAAGCATGTTGACATGGACGTGTTTCGACATTTAATGATGTCTCAATAAACGATTAAAACTTATACTAAAGAAATATTAAGATATTATATTTTAGAAACTTTGTCTTTTATATTCATGGCTCAGTGGTAACGTTCTCGCCTGTTGTGACCAGGGTTGCTGGATTGAATCCTGGCGCAGTCAGCCAGTATCTGAGGGCGCGCAAATGCGAAGCAGCCGTGTCAGTAGATTTACTGACACGTTAAAGATCCCTCCCTGGTGCTCACAACTCGTGGGACATGGGTTGGTGACCTTGGGACCCCAGCTGAGTCCGGCATTGCTTCCACTTACTTGTGCCAGGCTCCTCTCTGTTATCTTTCCTCTCGACCTCCCTTGGTCAACTCTTGTTCTTTTCCGACCGCGACGGTATTAGGGTATTCGAGGCCTAGGGAGTCTTTCTTTATCGTCTTAATTGGCCCTTATCTCATCTTTCTGGATCCCTCATTCTTCGAGGGTTCCGCCTTTTTCTTTTTGGGGGCGTGGTGGCTCAGCGGTCTAGCTGTATGCCTCTCACCAAGGCGGTCCGGGTTCGATTCCCGGTCAATGCATGTGAGATTTTCGAAGTGAAATGCCATGTCCTGTGGTTCGGATTCCACGTAAAAAGGAGGTCCCGTGGCTCATAATCACAAGATTCACGGTCACGTAAAACTGCAATCTTCCTTCCTTCCTTCTTTTTCTTTTAAATTTTGTGTATGTTTTTAGTTCCAGTTACATTTTGCACGTCTTTTAAATCTAAATTCCGTTTTGTGAGTTTTTTTTCAATTTAAATTGCATTTTGCACGTACTTTCAATGTAAATTGCATTTTGTAAACATTTTGATTTTCACTTACATTTTATGAGTATTCTGAATTTCAATTGCATTTTGTAAGAATTTTCAACCCCAATTGCATTTTGTCGGCACTCTAATTTGCATTTTTGCAAGTATTTTGAATCTAAATTGCATTTCGTGGGTATTTTGAATTTCAATTGCATTTTGTAAGTGTTTTCAACCCCAATTGCATTTTGTCGGCGCTCTAATTTGCATGTTTGCAAGTATTTTGAATCTAAATTGCATTTCGTAGGTATTTCGAATATAAATTCCATTTTTTGCGTATTTTCACTCTAAATTCCATGATGTAAGTCTTTTTCCATCTAAATTTACCTTTTGTGCGTATTTTTAATCTAAATTGCATTTTGTAAGCATTTTCGATCTCACTTGTATTTTGTAAGTACTTTCAAACTACATTACATTTTGTAAGTATTTTTCATCGCGGGCGCCGACATTTTGTGAGTGTTTTTAATTTCAATTGCATTTTGTAAGTATTTTCAACGTCATTTGCATTTTGTAAGTATGGTCAATCTACACTGCATTTTGTAAGTCTTTTGAATCTACATTGCATTTGGGGGTATTTCGAATCTAACTCGCATTTTGTAAGTATTTTGAAACTAAAACTCCGTTTTGTGCGTCTTTTCCATCTAAATTCCACTTTGTTATTTTCCTTTAACTTGCCTTTTGTGAGTGCTTTCTGTCTAAGTTACATTAAGTACGTGTTTTCAGTCTACCTTGGTTTTCGTTATGGTTTACATTTCATTGTCATTTTCGCTATCACCCAGACTATTAGGGGCCGATAACCTCGATGTTAGGCCCCTTAAAGCAACAATTATCGTCATCACGTTAAAGATTCCCTCCGAGGCAAAATTTCGGCACCCCGGCGTCTCGAATAGCCGCAGTTGTTAAAAGGAACGTAAAACCAATAACATTATTACTGTTATTTTATGTTCACATAAGACTTCGCCCTTTAGAATATTCCTTAGAGACCAAGAACTAGAGAGGGCCTCTGCGTGAAATCTCCCATGTTTATAAACCACCCGCTCGGCTTTACTGATATGCGGGCTCCACGCGACACAGTTCTTGATGGGGCCATCGTCTTGTTTATTTGCTTATACGCTCTTCCTAAACAAATTGTCGATAGTTATTAAAATATCAGAGTGAAATTCGTCACTGCAGCGGGTAATTCTCTTTCTTTTGAATGCTCATTTGTTCCGGTATGAACGGTTACTTGTGTGTATAGACCACCCACCCTGCTTACTGTTATGCGGGCTCGAGGCAACACAGCTCTGCCAGGGGCTGTCGTCCTGTTTAATTGTTTAAACGCACGTTACAAATAAATAAATATATTTCCGTTGACGTTTTAAGAAATGTAAGTTTTTTCCTGTACTATTGAAACGATTTGGAAGAATTTGGCACAAACCGCACCTTCTGACTCTCTCTGGTTTAAGAGCTTGAGTTTTGTGAATCATGCACCTTGAGTTTTATATACTTTATATATACACCGCGGACAGGCCAACAAGGACCACGCAAATATCACTTCTTTATAGGTCTAGTTTCCTTCTTTCTCTTCCAGAAGTCTTTCATCCTGGTCGACTGTGCAGCTCTTCTTTCAGCAGTCCATTCTCCTCTGTTGAGATTTTTCTTCTCCCCGACAAGAATTTTGAGACCAATTTTTTTTTTCTGTACTCTATTCGATTTAGACAATCTTCTTCAGTAATTTTGAATTTTTGAAGTTCCTCTTTCATTTGTTTTACATAGCCTCCTTGCCCTTTATAGTTCCAGATTTTATCAAAAATTTGTTTGTTTAACCTTGAGCAATCCATGCGGACCATATGTCCGTAGAACTGAAGTCGCCGTTTTCTGATCATCACTTCAAGGTTGTCGATTTTACTATAAATTTCTGCATTCGATCTCAGTCTATAACCTTCCTGTGTTTTCCTAGGACCATAAATCCTTCTTAAAATTCTTCTTTCTATCTTGAGCAAATTCTCCATTCCGGTTATATTTGTAGTTTCCATGCCGTACAAGATGACTGGTCTAACAACAGTATTAAAATGTCGTAATTTTGCATTGATAGACAGGTTCTTTTTATTGTATATATTTTTTGTACAAAAATTTAATATTTCCAATTTCCCTTTTTTGTTCTCGATTGCCAATTTATCCGTCCCATTGCTACTAATTATTTCTCCAAGATATTTAAATCGGTCAGTGACCCTGATGCTCCCATAATTTGTTTTTATCATTTTCTTAGTGTATTTCTGATCACTTGTCATCATCTCTGTTTTTACCAACGAAATCTGTAAGCCCGCTTTTCCGCCGTTTCTTTTAACTGATCAATTTGGTTAATAGCTTCTTGTTCTGATTCAGCAAACAACGCTACGTCGTCAGCAAATGCTAAACCTTTGACTTTGAGGTTCTTATTCTTTGTACCAATTTTAGCACTTGAATCGTTCTTCTCCCAAAACGTCCTCATGACTTTATCCAAGACCAAATTGAAAAGCAGTGGTGATAGACTGTCCCCTTGTCTTAGCCCAGTTTTTACCTCGAAGGGCTCGCTAAGTTCATTTAAAAATTTGACTCTGGAAATCGTATTAGTTAATGTAAGTTTTATTAAATTTATGGTTTTTTGATCAACTTGGTATTCCTTCAATGTGTCAAAAACAGTATCCCTATCCACTGAATCATACGCTTTCTGAAAATCAACGAATGAGATAAAGATATTCTTTGGCCTGTTGTTGTAATATTTTAATATCAATTTTAAACCAAGAATTTGTTCTGCACACGATCTATTCCTTCTGAAACCTCCTTGGAACTCGCCAAGCTGTGGTTCGATCTGTGGTTCAAGTCTGTTTAAAAGTAATTTGGCAAATATTTTATATGTGACAGACAACAATGAGATCCCCCTATAACTATTGACATCAATTTTTGAGCCTTTTTTATGTAGTGGATGAATTAAGGCGATTAACCAGTCTTCTGGAATTGCTTCCTCAATCCAAATTTTCTGGAATAGATTTGTCGTCGCTATTAAAAATTCATCATCTACAAGCTTCCACATTTCTGCAATTATTCCATCCTTGCCTGAGGCTTTATTATTTTTAAGTGAGTTGATAATACATTTAACTTCCTTTACATCTGGGGGCGTAGAGTCAAAATTTTGTGTTGTAAATTTGAAACTCAACTTGTCTGTCGGTTTTGGACAATTTAACAACTTCTCAAAATACGCAGCCAAGATATCACAATTTTCCTTGTTGTTTAATGCTAGCGTACCATCTTCCCTTTTGAAATTTAAACTCGGCGCTGAATATCCAGTGATTTCATTCTTAAATGCTCTATAAAACAATCGGGTGTCATTTTTCTTAAAATTGTCGTCCATTTCCATTATTTGGTCCTTCATATATTTTCTTCGAATCGTTCTTAAAGTCTGGTGGGCCGTTTTCCTTAATCTTTGTACTTCCTCTAAATTTTCTGGAGTCTTGTTCCCGTTCCACTTGTGCCAAGCACAATGTCTTTCTTTGATCACTCTTTCATATTGTTCATTCCACCAAGCATGTTTCCTATAAAAGTTCAACGGTGCAATATCCTGAGCTGGTTCAAGAAGGTTATTAGTAACATCATTCCAATTGGTTGGTATTTTAAGTTTTCCTTGAAATTCTATCCTTTTTTTTTTCATTTGTAAGAACCTCTCTATTAATTTTCGGAATTTTAATTCTAGTTGTATTTTGTTTGCGTGTAAAAGGTATGAAATTCATCTTGATTTGAGAAAGGTAATGATGTGAAGTTACATTAATGGATTTTCTGACCTTGACATTTTGAATTTCTTTTAACAATTTCGAGAGATAGCTACATGATCTAATTGAAACTCACCCAGCAACGCATTTGGGGAGACCCATGTTTTCTTTTTACTTGGTTTTGCTTTAAAATGTGTGGACATAATCTTTAAGTTTAGATGTTCACAGAGTTTAACCAATCTCTCACCATTCCTGTTGGTTCTATTGTGAGCGAGATATTTACCTATTATATCAGAAAATTTTCTCTCAGATCCAAGCTGAGCATTGAAATCTCCAAGTAAAATTTTTACATGATTAGAAGGAATTTTGAGAATTTCGGCTTCTAACTCGTCCCAAAATTCATCAACTTTCTCTGGATTCGTTTTATTATCCTTATTTATAGGAGCATGGGCGTTGATTAGCGTGTATCTCTTATTGAGAGATTTTATAGTTAGAAAAGATAGTCTGGCATTCACACTTCTAAAAGCGATAACTGCGTCCAAAAATTTCTTGTTGACCATAAAAGCTGTTCCAAGATGTGGCATGTTCTTCATCACTCTCTTCCCAACTTTTCCTTTGAAAATTCGGAAGTTGTCAGATTCAAAGGTGTCCTCATCCAAGAACCTGGTCTCTTGAAGGGCTAATATTGTAATGTGATGTCTATGAAGTTATGTTGTTAGTTGTTTTAATTTTCCAACCTGAATTAAGGAATTCACATTGTATGTTCCAAAAAAATATTTTCTCATTTTCTTGAATCTTGAACTGTTCTTGTGGTGCTCCGATTCACCATAATGTAACCCTAAACTGCTAGGCACCCTGGAATCCGATTTACGCCTAGCATTGTCTTCAGGGTAATCATGACCATTAGAAGCTAAATCCATGATATTAAAGTAAATGTGGGTTGGACAAAGTCCAACGTTATACAACTAAGATTGTGAGTCCTAGAGGTTGCCTCCAGATGTGTTCTGGCTCTTATTTTACGGCTTAAGCCAACCCTCCTCCTTTCTCCGGGCTTGGGACCGGCAACAGAAACTACTGAGCTACTCAATCCACCCAGTAGATACTGCAGGCGGAGTTATATACTTTATATACTTTATATATTATTATTATTATTACTAGCAAACCGCTCCCCTCAACAGTTTGTTGCTGGCCGAAGCTGGGGTAATAGGCTCGTTCGCCAGCTCGTAAACTCGCTCCGAAGCTAGTAATTTAAATTTCCACTGAATGAGTATTGCTGGAAGAAATGAAAACATAAAGCACACTTATAGTTGGCAATGTATTAAAGATAAGAGATATGCTGTCCAGGACTTTTTGCTAAAACATTTCATGCTGAACAATTCCTACACTCGTAGTATATAGATATTTTAACGGTTTACCCAGTGTAAGCCCAAAAGGCGCTCGGACGGCAGGTTTTTCTTCGACTCGATTCACTGAAATCGTTACTGTTCGCCTTCCTTTGGTCATAAATGAATGTTTTTCTACAGAAACCTTCCTCGAGAAATCCTTTACAGAATGGTGAAAACCGCATCAAAATCCATCCACTGGTTCTCGAGATTGCCCGGAACATCCAAGAATCGGGGACTTAGAAATGTAGAGATTATCCTATATTTCGAAATATTTTAATCATTCACCTTTATTAAAAGTGCTGCAGTCGAATGATTTGCATCTGCATTGGAAAGTCTTCTTGGTTGGTTTCGTTCGAGCCGGTGCGGTGTGGGGACCTGGGAACGCTTTGGCTCGCTACCTGAAGTTGAGGTGTTACGTCACAGCGGCGCGTACGTCATCGTATGATCGTGCTGAGCCAATGGCGGCTCGGGGCTCGACCCACTGTCATAAGCACAAGAATGTGCTGTGCTGGGCTGCCAGCAGTCGCTGACCTACACATGTTTGATGGAGGGGGGGGATTTCGTGCTTCCGTGTAGAGCGCATAGAAGTATGGGGTTACCTCGCCTCGCGCCGGTTCCGATCAGTGACGTAGCTAGATTCCAGAAACTAAGGGTGCTGTTGGCTTACCTTTTTTTTCCCATGGGATGCACCGAAGAAGCAGTTCTCTCTTCGGCAGAGCTGTCAAATCTCAATTTGATAGAAGATGATTGTAGTTTTAAAGGGCTTAACATCGAGGATATCGGCTCCTAATGGCTTGGGTGGTAATGACAAATGTTGATGAAATTCGAGTAACGCAACAACTAATACTACCTTTGCAATTAATAATAATGAAGGGAAGCTCAGGAGGGCAGGGCGTAGAAAATTATCGTGGCTTAAGTACAAATTGATCCACCAAAAATCCAATATAGAGGGATAAATTAATACAAAGTTTATATTTTTATTTTATATGTAGCAGGGATTTTCGCTCGCCTGCGCTGCGAGCCGGTCGACCGCCAAGCACTTGGCCGTAATGTGCTTTTTGGCGCCACAAATTCTCCTCCTTTGCAGTCTGCTGATAGCTTTAACAGCGTGAGGTTCAGTTTAGTCAATTGTTCACGTGTTTAGTGCTCAGTGTGCTGTTCCAATGCGATTTTCATCACGTGAACGTGTATATATATATATAGTACCTTCATAAAGTATAAGTAATCTTGTGTGAATACACGACGGAAATTCCGTCAGAAATTTCCAAAGAGACCCGTGCCTGTCGTCAACACAATACAAAATCTATCAAAACTTTCAAACAGACAGGTTCAATAAATGATCGTAAAAGACGTAGAAGGAGACATGCTCTTACTGAAGAGAAATTACTTTCAGCACCAGTTGTGAACTAGGAAAGTACTAATTCCTATACTCAATGACTCAGTGTCGGGCGAGCGCCGCATTACGGCTAAGTGCTTGGCGGAAGACAGGCACGCAACGTGGGCGAGCAGGCGAATGAAAATCCCCGTCACATATAAAACATTACGACAAAGTGCTTGGCGGGAGACAGGCTCGCAACGTGGGCGAGCGGGCAAACTAAAATTCCCGTCACATATAAAACAAAGTCCCTGTACTTAAAGTTAAGATATACAGTATAAGCCGTTTCCAGTCTTCTTCTTCTTCAATAAGCAAAGGAAGGAAGGAAGGAAGGACGGTTTTAGTTTTACGTGACCGTTAATCATGCGATCATGAGCCACGGGACCTCCCTTTTACTTGGATTCCGAACAACTCGACATGGCATTTCACTTCGAAAATGTCACATGCATTGACTGGAAATCGAACCCGGTCCACCTTGGTGAGAGGTCAACAGCTTGACCGCTGCGCTACCACGCCCCCTTCTTCAATAGTCCGTAACAATATATATATATATATATATATACCATACATTATACAGTATATATATATATACAGTATATAACTAATACATCTTAATCACATGCATTTTATTTCAGGTTATTTTTGAGTTGACCGAATGAAAGCTACAATATTAATAATATTAAGTACTTAGCCAGTGGTTTGAACTGAGTACAGTGTTGTTGGCTGTTTAGAAAACTATGAAATCTACGAACAGCAAATCATTCTACTGATTGTTAATGTTCTTGGAGAACGAGACAATTTAAAAGGAGGAGAACCTGAATTAAAACAACAAAAACGAACTACTTACTTATAACTGACTGGCTGCGAGGCTCAGCGGTAACGTTCTCGCCTTCTGTGCCCTACGTTGCAGGATTGAATCCTGGCGCAGTCAGTTGGCATTTGAGGGTGCGCAAATGTGATGGAGCCGTGACAGTAGGTTAACTGGCATGTTAAAGATCCCATTCCTGCACCCCGGTATCTCTAAAAGCCTCTGTAGATAAAAGAGGTGTATAACCATTAACATTATTATTATTAGAAAGATGGTATATTGGTTTTCACGGCCAAGGAATTGAACTCTGCAATTTTTCTAAGTTTAGTTAGTTATTGTTGTTTTAAGGGGGCGGAACTACTAGTTTTATAAGTTTATTGCCGTGTCTTGTGCGGGGTTTCCCCTAGGAACACCAAGATAACTCTTCAGTGGGTTCTTGGTGACCATGCCCGGACCTCCACAAGGGGCCGTGAAAGCCAATATAACATATTTTTGGAAGCCCTTACAGCGCGGTGAAAGACTGCTTGAGCTTTTACCTCTCGCAGAAAAGAAGCCCAGATGCGTTTCTGAAGAAGAGGGATAGCGCGCAGTTCGCTACTCATGTGGGTGAGAGCTCGCTGATGAGCCTATTGTGGTGTTCCTAGGTAAAACCCCACACAAGACACGTCAATAAACTTAGAAGAATTGCTAGGTTTAATTATTGTTAGACTTACAACTAACTTCGGTGACGTAGTTGGTAGCATGCTGTGCCCAAGATCGCGGGTTCAAACCTGGCCGAAGTCGTCGGATTTTTGAGAGCGTTTAAATCCTTCGGAGGGGAAGTAAAGCCGGCGGGCCCAAGTCATAGATTTCTGGCATGGAAAAGAACCTACCACTGCAATTGGTAGTGTGTAGAAAAAATTGTAGGTTATATTTGGGTAGTTAGAAACGCTCTTATCAAGTTCCAACGTCCGCTAGTTGTTAGTGACACGAGCATCTGGTAACCACAGTTGGAACTACTTAAAATTGAACTTGTTGGGAGCCCTCGAGCGTTAAATCAAAAATCAACAACTACAGCCATTGGCTGCAATTCATCTATAACAATCATGTACGTACAGAAACTTAAAACACAACTTTTATTTCATGCAATATCTCATCTTTTTTTTTTCTTTTACAATAACTGTGTTCTCGACAAATAAAGTAAACTTTCGGTCTGAACACTTTGAATTTTTGGCTGATCCTTCGTATTTATCCCGGATGAGGTAAACAGGGTGGTCTATTTTAGTCGATGCAGCTGAATCTCTCAAAAAGTACGATTTTAATTTTAAAAGTTATAGATGGAAGCTGTTCATCTCAAAGTGGGTCATACAATGATGCCAAGTTCAAGTCCCCATTCCCACCCCGTTGTTGGGGAGTATAACGTTCTTACATGGGAACCCCCAGTTTTAAAATTGTAGATTCGACGGGCTGCGTGGCTCAGCCGTAACGTTGACGCTTGCTGGACCCAAGGTTGCAGATTCGTATCCTGGCGCAGTCAGCTGCCATTTGAGGGTACGCAAATGCCAGTGAGCAGTGTCAGTAGATTTACTGTCACGTTCAAGATCCCATTCGGGGCAAAATTCCGGCACCCTGGTGTCACTAAAAGCCAGAGTAGTTCAAAGGGACGTAAATCCAATAACATTATTATTAAATTACTTGCCACGGTCGGTGAGTGGTTATCGTGTCGGACTGCCTACCCCAAGCTTGCAGGTTCGCTCCTGGCCGTGGTAAGTGATTTTTGAAAGGCAGAAAAATTCACGATACGCATGTCATACGATGTTGGCATGTTAACGAACCCATTTGAATCCAGGAGGCAAAAATAATCTCGGGATTTTCCGCCAACACAAAGATCCTCATTTCTCTACTAGAAAGCGCAATAGTGTCAAGGAGCTTAGATATCTAACCTCCTTGACTTTCTTAGCGCTTCAAGGAGCGATAAAAATTCGACATACAAGTTGCCCTCTGGGTGTCAATTAACAAAGCTTGCACCTGGCACCCGAGGCCATACGATATTATTATTAAATTGTAGATTCGAATAGTATGGCACAAAATATAACACTTTTACTCGAAACATTTTTTTCGATTTATTGTAATCACCACAAATGTAGATTCAAAACCGTTGAAAAATGTGGATATTTTGGAAAATGATAGTCTACTAAACTAGTACCCTCATCACCGCACCGTCAGGTGGGGTGATGAGAACTTGGAAATCTTGAATGGGAATTGCGATTCTATTATGGGCGAATGAACACTCAGAATAGTGAGAGTCAAATTCATAAACATCGTACATTACCTAAGCCTAAATGAGCAGGATCTGATGATGATCGCTTGACGATCGAAACATCCAATTTTTGTACATAAAAGTGTGTTATTTTGTTATATTTTATTTCTTTCAGGTTAGGGTATGTAAATACTTGTTTCCCCGCCTAATGTAATTGGACACAATTTGTGTTGACCGACTGGAAATCATTCTTTAATAGAACTGGGCAACACTGAAAAAAGGCTTCTATCACTTCAATTTAATTTTGGAACCGCACAAAACACAAGTCATTGAGATTTAACTATGAACATTTTCATCTCTAGCTACAGCTTTGACGCTGTTCCGTACACCAACTCACTTTGACATGTGCTGAGCGTTGGAAAGATGGTCCGTACAAGATTGGTCGACAAGCTAGCGAAGGGAACCGTCTTCGTAGAGGACCTCAGGCTGAAAATACTATTGCCATCTACAGACCTACAAAAGAAAGATTGACCCAGACTTCTGTATCACTACGGTGGCCATATTTGTGACAGTCAACATCGGGACAGCCTTGTTGGGGAGAAGTGGAGGATTGTTTAAGTTATGGCCTTTATCAAAATTTAATTTTAAAAAGTTCCACAGAAATCGATCGACCAAAAATCCAATATAAAGGGATAAATTAATACAAAGTTTATTTTAGTGTTCTTTTTATTCATGCAAGTACTTTTCAAGTTTTGTGAGGGGAAAAAAAGAAAACATTAGTACGGTAAGTTTATTTTTAAGTTCCTTACTTTACATCTTATGATTACAATAATAAAAAAGAAATAAAACTAGGCTAAACAAATAAAAACATAATACTATAAAATATATATATATTATATATATTTCGTATGGCATGAAGATGCAATATACAATTATTTACATTATACAGAATTTACAATTATATACAGATTGAGACCTTGATCTGCAAGTAGCTTCAGTTTTGTTAGAGCTGGATATCTAATTTCTCTAACCATTCTAAAGCTTCATCACTAGCTTGATGAATCTCCTTCATTGGACCATTGAACCTTCGGAGTGGGCAACCCATAGCGATGTGACTGATGGTCTGAGGCACATCTGGACAGTTGCAGAAAGGATTCTCGGCAATTTTCCATTTGTGCTTCCAGAACTGACATCTACCGTGTTGAGTTCTTATACGGTTCAGTGTCGTCCAGATTTTCCTGGGAAGGTCGAAACCAGGGGGCTGCTTAACTGGATCCGAGATAAGACCTAATCTGCCTGGATTTGAAGTCAGCCACTCATTGCGCCAAGCTTCATTCACTTGAAACTGCACTTGGACCAACTTCCTTCCTTGTCTCCAAGAAGGATTCCGATATATATATATATAAATAAAAAGAAGGAATAACCTTAAAGTGCCCTACACGTTACCCCTGGGTGGTGTTAAGAAAGCAACATCGTTGGCTGCTGGACCTAAAGCTACGCTTTCCGGATATCCCAGCAATTAGAAGATATAGCAACATAAAAATAATAATAGGCTAAACAAATGTAATAATAATACTAATAATAATATTAAAATAAAAAGTTGCGCAAGTCAATAGAAGGGGTAGCAGGGGTGTCCCGCTACACGCTGACACACTCAAACAGAGCGTTGCCCGATGGCTGTAAAGTAAGGGCTGTGCTGCCAACATAGGCTAGAAAATCATCTACCGTGCGAGTTGCGTGCTTAGGAAAAGTCAATTGCACTAGCCAAATAAAAAGCTAGAGTTTGTTAAAATGATACAGTATTTCAAATCAAAACGTATTTTTCGTTTAACGTAGTTTTTCGGAGTTTTTTTTTTTCAAACTTAAAATTCGGGACACTTTTATTAATATTTGGGATGCCGGGACATGCACCTTAAAATTGGGACTGTCCCGATTTTTTGGGACGTATGGTCACCGTATGTATCAATGACGCCATGATGGACAGATCGTGGACCAACAAGAACCGAGAACAATGGCACATTATAACGAGACTCGCCATTTATTAGATATGCTCAACCAGATCCTGCCACAGCCTGAGTTGACAGATGTGACAAACGTGTACCAAGTACCATTAAGCTAACTAACTACAGTATATGCCGCAAAGACCACCTCGTGGCGCAGTGGCTAGCATTGCTGGCTGTCACCCCCCGAGGTACCGGGTTAGACCCCGGGTCTACCAGCCTCGTGATGCAAAATGGGAACCTGCCGGATGCTATGGCAGAAGGAGGAGTGGAAAGGAACTGGCCACCCTACCACACACAAACTCCGGCTCGGGATGCCTGACTAGGGTCTCTAATTCAGGTTACCTACGTCACTGGAATGAATATGGCACTCGCCGCAAAAGAACAAACTCATTTGGTGAATATAGTACGAGTAAAATTTAATGCCCATTCGGGCGATCCTTCTTCTTTTATTATCAGCTAATAATATTTATGATGAAATCATGATTGGTTGGTTCCTCAGTTTAGGGGCTGCGACAACGCGGTCATGTAGCCCCGTGTACTTTGGGTGTGTGTAGATTCTGTGTGATAACCGGTGTAAATTGTGATGACTGTATTAGTGTGTGTTATCTGTTTCTAATTCAAGTAAGGATTGCAGACATTCGATTTTCAAGTAGTTCCAACTTTTGCTACCAAACGCCACCGTCAACGATCAACTAGTTCTGAACTTGGTTACTAGATACCACCGCAGTCGGCTCCTGGCGACAAACGTTGGAACCTAAGAGCGTTAGTCAAATGTAACCTATAATTGACCTTCACACAAGTGTAATTAGTGGAAGGTTCTTTACCATGCCATAACTGTATGACATGAGACCGCCGGCTTTACTTCCCCTCCAAAGGAAGGCATAATAAGGGATCTTGCACGCTCTTAAAAATCCGACGACTTCAGGCGGGTTTGAACCCGCACCTTGGGTATAGAAGCTCAGCATGCTACCAACTACGCCACGGAAAACGCCTATGATGAAATGAACCCCTACTGGGGCAAATGCGAAAATCTGTCCAAGGAAGGAGGACAATAATAATAATAATAATAATAATAATAATATCGTATGGCCTCGGGTGCCGGGTGCAAGCTTTGTTATTTGTCACCCAAAGGGTAGCTTGCATGTCGAATTTCGTTGTTCCTTGAAGCACTATGAAAGTCAAGGAAGTTAGATATCTAAGCTCCTTGAACACTATAGCGCTTTCTAGTAGAGAAATGAGGAACGTTGTGTTGGCGGAAACTCCCGAGATTAATTTTGCCATTATGAACACTGCCTACTGAATTCAAATGGGTTCTTTGACATGCTAACATCGTATGGCATGGTGTCGTAATATTTGCCGCCTTTCAAAAATCACTTACCACGGCCAGGAGCGAACCTTCAAGCTTGGGGTTAGTAGACTGTCACGTTGACCACTCACCCACAGTGGCAAGCAGGAGGACAATAATACATACTGGCTCATTTCTCACACCGGTCATCAGCACATCACAACATTTGATGGCGAGAGAGATGTGACCTACAGTATGAGTACTGCTCGGGTCCAAGGACTGTATTCAGGGGTTGAGGCAGGTAAGGGGCAGGCGAGAAGAGAAGGGCCTGTCAACAGCCCGCCTTGTTATCTGGTATTCTTGTCTATTCCAATACTTCTAACATAGGGCCGTTGATCAAACCACTGTGGTGTTGCGAATGAGTGAGTCACTGACCAATGTACTGCTCGGGTCCAAGCTCCGTGAACCTGACAGTAATGTGAATCGTGGACGATGTCGATAATGATGACAGACGTGCTGGGTTCCCCGTCCGTGCGTAATAAAACAGAAATATGCATGTATTTAAGGGGGAGGGGTAACCGATGAGGGGTCAAAATATCGAAATTTTGAATTATGTGTTTTTGTATGTATGGTCTCTTTTATACTCTGTGTAAAAATTTCAAGCTCATTACTCAATTGGAAGTATTTTTTAAATTAATGCATATCTGATCCTGCATATAAGGCCTCGTGCGAATGAACTGTGCTGCGCTCTGTCGGCAAGCATGGCATTCCTCATCGGGAGATCTGCGCTTGCTTGCTGTGTTGTTGCATGCAGTTTGCGTTGTCGTTAGCTTCTATCTTCTGTAATATAATGTACGAAACTGATTGTGGTTCCACTAGTTCTAAAAGTAACAGCAATTGTTCCGTAGTAGGGTGTAATTTTACGTACAGGAACTCTCCTTCTGGAACTAAGTTTTTTAAGTTTCCCAATGACAAACAACATGTGATCAGAAGGAAAGCATGGATAGCATCTTTGAAACGAGACACGAAGAATGGAAAACCATGGACACCTACAAACAATTCTCGTATTTGCAGCCGTCATTTTGTAAACGGAATGCCCTCAAGAGATCCTGACAGCCCTGGGTATGTACCTAGATTATTTCTGACACCAAATTCAAACAGTAAAGGTGAATTACAAGAGAACATAATTGCTGAGCGTTACAAAAGAAGAAAATTAAGGCATGGCATTGGCAACACAGTGGAAACTTACACAGGCATGAATGTCTGTTCAGTTACTGACGCAAGTACACAGGCAAATTTTGCATCCCAGACCAATAAGATAAACAGTTTGAATATTATGTTTTGCTCATTAGAAAATAATGATGTAGGTATCCAAACTAACCTCCCAATACCAGTTAACAATCAGACAATGACAGACAATTTATTGAAAATAGACGCAAATACCGGAACAGATTTCAGTGAATGGGGACAATCATTTTCTGGATATGAAACAGTGAAGGAAAATGAACAACATCTCCTTGAAATAGCTGGCGTAAAATTTGCAGTGTTTCATATCCTTTTATCCCTGCTACCGACTTTGCATCACAACTGCAAATTACGCAAAGAAAATATGTTACTTCTGTTTTTAATGAAGATGAAGCTTGCAATAAGTTTTGCTGCCATTGGCGTCCTGTTCAGGTGTCATAGAACAACAGTTTCCGCAACGTTCAAGTTTATACTTCACCATTTGTACGTAAAAACGAAGGACTGGATATTCTGGCCCCATATGTCTAGTATTGAAAGTACAGTGTCTCCTGCGTTTAAAAAGCATTTTGAAAAATGCACCTGCATACTAGACTGTAGTGAAATACCGTGTGAAAGACCAGGAAGTGTTAGGAAAAGAATTATGATGTTTTCACATTATAAAAATTCGTTCACAGTGAAATTTCTTGTTGCAATAACGCCGTCAGGATTCATCTGTTTCCTATCAAAGTGTTATGGTGGGAGAGCAACACAGTTAATTCTGGTGTACTTGATTATATTCAGGCAGGCGATACTGTAATGTGTGACAAAGGATTTCCACAAATAAGGAAGTGTATTGAAAACAAAGATGCTATAATGGTGATGCCTCCTTTTGCATTTGACCCGCAATTAACAGTGGAAGAAGTGGATACTACTTACAACATAGCATCTGTTCGCATTCATGTAGAAAAGGCTATACAAAGAATGAAACTATACAAAATATTGAGTAGCCAAGTTACAGTTGATTTATTACCACATATTGATAAAATTGTACACATTGCCGGAGTTCTAGCAAATTTTAGTCCTCCACTAATTAAGATGAATGATTAATTTTAATGACATTCACATTGTACTGAAATTATTATTAGAATTAATAATATATTACATTGTTAAGAACTAGTTTTTTATTAGTTTTTTACTATTTTTTAAACTAATTTTAATTACAATTTTGGTGTTTTAGTAAGGGCCAGGCATGTTACATGAATGGTAAAAATTAAGAATCCTTCAATATTCAGTATCCCTGTTGCAAATTTAAGGCTGAATTCTGTAAGATACCCATGCTAATGTGCAGTCCCACACACCAATGGCAGATAATTTAGGAAATAAAACTTTTCTAAGGCGGGAATGATAGCAGAAAGGAACTTTTCATTTCTACGAATGTTTACGTTGACACTTCCCTTTGGTGAGTAAATAAATAAATCACAGGAAGTTATATTTAATATGTACATGGAGACCTGTACCTGCGTGTAATATACATGCGTTTCCTTAATCCCGACTCCTCCTTGATCAGCTACGTACAGATAAGGCACACCACATTCGCCGTCTTGTATAATTGCTCTGTCTCTGCACGAGAAAGGACATTTGTATCCACATGAAGATGGTACAATCCCGTCTGGACTGCAGCATAACCACGGTTGTTCCTTTTTAATACACAGTCCTAGGTGGCGCACAGACGAATTATTATTAAACATGGGATATTGCCGAATAGCCACATGTTCATTCTCTCTTCCATACCTCACAGCTGAGGTGTTCAGTACTCTATCAACGAGAAGAGATCTTGCAAGTTGGTCATAATCAGCTGATTTCCATGTCATAATCCTGTGTGCCTGCTGACTTGCAGAAATGCGCAACTTTCTTTCCTGGAACCATGTGGGGCGTTTTGACTGAAGTCTTGTCTCAACAGCGATCTCGTGACTCTGTATTGTTGTTACTTTCACATGATTGTTGTAGAATATTCGTACATTTTCAGGCAACATGTTGAGGTAGTTTACCGGAATTAGAGTTAACTTGTTATTTAATAAACTCCGAACTACGTAACACCTGTATACATCACGAATGTTTTGGCTCTCTAGCTCAGAAAGAAATTGAAATGAAGCTTCATTTTCACTAAGATCAGCTGCCTTATCTACTAAACTGTATGTAATGGATTTGCAGATTACGTAGTTTTCACTTTCACATTCAACTTTTAAAATCTTGGAGAAGGCACAATCTACATGTCTTACTAAGTCATACATTTCGCTTCTGCTTTGAATCTCCCTTGCAGCTAGTTCAGTGGTGCTACGACGTGCTTCATTCTCGAATAAGTTCCCTATCTTTTCACCTTTCGCATATAACTGTTCTCGAGCACGCATTGGTTTTTCCCATTCTTGCAAGCGCGTAGTTTTGGAAGTGTCTCTCTCACTATTTACAAATAAACACAAGGCAGCAATGTGTTTGCACCTTTCTGACAAGCCTGCCTTACATTGACAGTTCCCAGATACCAGACATCTGTCCGAGTCTACCTGAACATAAATTGTAAACAGAAAATGTGTTAATAGTTAATATCCTTTATAGAGTAGGCTATTGTGTTTTGAAAGGAGATTAAGGTCTAATTTCATGAGAATTACATGGTGATCATATTTCATATTATTACTTATAAACTTACAACGCAGTTACAATGTATTAATAAATGGAAGTATGCAACAAAACTTACTTTTATCTTCACCACATACGGTGATTTATTAATGTTTGTCTCCGGTAAACACAGGCCAGATATTTCTCCCGATCTTTCTTCTACGTGAAAAATATGGTGACTGTCATTCAACTGCTGTCCTTTCCTTACGGTAGAATCCCTGAAATAAGCCGGGTCCCATTTCACAACCTCAAACCCCACGCAGATAACTGTAGTTATTTTGCCTGTTGAACACATATCCGCTTACTCGTATTAATGGAAATGCTGCTCAGACTAACGATTGCCTACTACGTGCGTTCGCTACTCTCCCGACTAGCTTTGCCTTTCCTCGCCGCTAGGGGCGCCACAAGTAACAAACGGCTTCATTCGCACGAGGCCTATTGACGTCCGAAACGGGGGAGGAGCTTACGGTCAGCTGTTTGCAATATGGCGGCGATATAGTGACGTGAAGTAATTGGGTGTGCGTTTGGTATGGCTTCAAATTTATGATGGCAAAATACTACATATTTCCTTTCATTGATAGAAATATTTTTATAATCAATTTAAATGCAGTGCCTAATTACTACCAGTTAAAAATATTACCCACATGTAGATAGTTAATTTACTGTCTGCTGTTACATATATGAAGCCTGTACTTGGGAGCCTAGCGGTATCGATGTTTTTATTAATTTCACAATATATATACATCACATAACACAAAGGACGACTCCCTGATAATAAATTGAATCAAGCAACCCTGAATTTGCATGAACGTTTTGGGTTCAAAGAAGCGTTGCTTGGGATGCTCAAATCATACTTCAATATTGCAAATATTGACCTACATACTTGCTGTTCAAAGGCAAGTTAAAATGGAGACATCCTCTTTATCAATATATTTAATTAAATATTTAAAATACAGATATTTAACAAAGCTGGAGTCTCCATTTGAACTTGTCATAAGCAAACGGAACAGATCAAAAACAACACTTTAAGCCAAACCATATTCACTCCTCAGCTCGACATAAACCATAATACCAATTAAAACCTATACAAAACATACTCTCCTTACTGTTGTACAACTTTCAAACCAACTATTCGCACTCAAAACTATAAAACCCTGAAATGGGAACTAATTAAAGTTAGAATAGCCTAGGCCGATCCGGTCTCCTGCTACATTACCACATATGTATACTTAACATCACTATAACTTGAAAATTACGGCTAAGTGACCTATCTGCCTGAGTAGTATAGGTGTTGCCGGCATGCCTGGGATGATGGGTCACCAAACCGGTACTTAAAACTAAGATTTTACATTTTAATTAACTAAATTCAACAGTGGGGAGACCATATCCAAAAAACACAATTTAAGACAAATCGTACTTCAATGACAAAGGCAAGAATATAAATTCTCTGGCAAATTAAGGCTAGGAACAGCATTTTTCTTAAGTTTTCTAACCATTCGGCTATTGTCGATCGGAAGAACCCCTAAAATAAATTTACGAAGAGCGGATTACATTCTTTGTACGGCACAGAAGTAATAGGCTATAAGTTTATCAGTATTTTTGATGTAGCTAAATCCATGTGAATACAAATTAGAGACAATAACTATCAATAATTAACAGTACCGGTGGAAGGAAGTAGTCTTCACAAAAATGCAGACTGCACACTGTCATGTAACATGTAATATAACACGTTTTCCAATTGACAGCGCCGAAGCCCATCTTTCTCTCTGAACTTTTTGTACAGGATAGTAGTGAAGATATTTCGTAGCCGTTTTATACGATTTGCAACCGTATACAGAGCAGTACCTCCTCAAATTTGACAAATTTATTTCTGTTTCCATCACGACGTCAATGCTTCACCATCTAAATAAATCTCACCAGTCACAATGTTACAGCTTCAACATTCTGCCGCGTGGAGGCGCCATCCAACTTTTCTGACGTCAATAGACAGTGTTACTTAAATGTGAGTAAAAGAACATATCTGACTCTCAAATGTTGTTTTCTCAATATCAATTTTCCCACCACATAGGTACACTTTTCTCTGAACCCTTAAATGCTACATAACTGAAATTTTCAGGGATTGTTTATTGAGTCATTATACTCATATTTATGTAGAATTATGCTTCTATTTTATCATTTGTGGAATTTGCAAGCATTTACATTCATATTTTCACGGAGATTTATAGAATGAAAAATTCAAATGACCATATATACAAAACTTCACGGTATTTGGATAATTCTACATAAAGTTAGAGATAGTGACATATAATTAAACTAGCCAAAACCTCAGGCTAGGAGCTTTTATAGTTATGTTGTAAAGTGTACCTAAATAAGAGGATATAACAAACTTTTTGCAGTGACTGTACTGGTGCTATTTTGCCACCCTAGATAGCTGTTTCTTGCCACCACCTAATTGATCAAACACCATTAGACAACTGTGCAATGTTTCAATGCTCTATGTTTTATATTTTGAACTCAGTGAACTTTTGAAGCCAGCTATGTATTTTCGGTTACATCCCCCCAGGAAAGTGATTTCAGAATTCAGTCTAGGCGTATTTTCTTTCATACCTGACTCTTTGAAGGACGCTTTTGTTGAGTGCTCTTCATTTTAAGTGCTCCTGATAACATCTGTGTGGTGGTTGGGTGGAGTTTCAAGTTGTCTTGAGTCGAGTGACTCCACTGAGGTCTATCGACAGCCATATTTCTTGTCTGGTCTGTCTCGCCAGCCATTTCCTTCTGGTGTGTCTTGTTTGGTTGTTGATTAGAGTATGGCACCGGAGCAAAAACTCCCCAAGGCCAATACACCACGACGGTAGACATCTACCCGCGGTCTGAAGGCTGGTATAGACAGATATTAGAAAGAAAATAGACTGAGAGTAGGTTAAGACCAAAACAAATCGGAAAGGATCATTCTATACTTTAGATTAATTTAGGGGTTTGCAGTAGAGCTGGTGAGAACGGTATCGATTATTAATTAAGATTTTGGATACTTGTTCAATGTTTACAATTAACGATTAATCGACTAACCGACTAATCGGCTAACCGAGGATTCTATTATATATATATATATATATATATATATATATATATATATATATATATCGTATGACATACAGAGGATACAGTAATGCTACAGTACATACAATATATACAAGTAATAAATATCTAGTAGCATCCACAAACGAAACTAAAAGCCACAGTTGGATGTCCAGAGCAGTAATCCACTCCACTACATCATCAGTTGCGTTCTGCAGGTCGTCATATTCTCCCTTGAAGGACCGCGAAGGGCATTCCGACACAATATGCTGGATTGTCTGCACTGAATCGCCACAATCGCACTGAGGACTAGAAATTTTCCCCCATTTGTGGAGCCAAATGTTACTCTTCCGTGACCGGTCCGCACTGTGTTCAGTGACGTCCATATCCTTCTTGGAAGATGGAAACCAGGAGGTTTCCTGCAGGGGTCGGTGATCAATCCTAGCTCATTAAGGTTTGATGTAGTCCATTCTTCTCGCCAAGTTTCATCCATATTGAACTTAACAAGCATCTTGCCTAGTTGCCATGACGGATGTCGAGATTTTAATCTCCCTTGTTTCTGTGGATTACAGACCTGATGTATGGGTAAGAGATCATTTGCAGCGCATTTTGACCATTACCTTTTTAGAGCTGTTAGCCTTCGCAGGGGACGAGGGTGAATGTTGGGAAATACCATCCCGGCATTTTCTGGGAGTGGAAGTGGAGAAAACCACGTCTAGACTGGCTGAGGTGGGAATCGAACCCACCTTAAAAGGAAACTTCATAAAGTAAAGAGAAGTGTTTATTTTCTTACAATTTTGAAGTTCAAAAAATAATAGACATTCAGTAGCTAAAAGAAAGGATATCTCCTTCAAAATAAGTGGATGTGGCAACGTTACTGCTATCAAGAGATGGAATCAATTTACGTACCCCCTAAAATATCTCCACTTATGTCCGGGTGAACGCGTGCCACAGTTTAAAGACCACTTAATGGAGAACCTACTGTAGCTCTCTTCGGCAAATGATGAGTCATTCAGCATGGCCAGCATGAGGCCTTTGACTCCGGACTGCAAGTGTGTCAATGTCACTTGAACATACGAGTTTTCCATGAACATACCATTATATCTGTGCAGTGCTCTTGACCGTGAGTTCATTTACTGTATTCTTCTGTTTCGAGCATTGTGATGTAATCAACCCTATATACTACAGCGAGAGACTTCTATGTAGAACGTCCCCCAGGGGCTCACTTCTAGTGGGCGTGGGTTGGCGACCACGGGGCCCCAGCTGAGTCCGGCATTGCTTCCACTTACTTGTGCCGGGCTCCTCTCCGTCTTCTTTCCTGTCGACCTCACTTGGTCAACTCTTGTTCTCTTCCGACCCCGACGGTATTATGGTATCCGAGGCCTAGGGAGTCTCTTCCTTTCCCGCCTTAATTGGCCCTTGTCTCATCTTTTCTGATACCCTCCTTCTGAGAGGGGTCAGCCTTCTTTTTCTTTTCCTTTTCCCTCCTGCCTTGTGCTCAAGGCCCTTAAGGAGGCAGGGTGTATGTAGCCCCACCAATTCTGGTGCACCGTAGATAATGCTACACCCTCAGGGGCTCACGGCTGGTGAGTTCGGGAGTTGGCGACCCCGAGGGATTCCTGAGCTGGGTTCGTTTTCCCCTTTTGTCCCTTACCTTTGGGGCGGACCTTCTCCTCTCTCCCCTCCCCTCTCCTCTCTCCCCTCCCCTCCCCTCCCCTCTCCTCTCCTCTCCTCTCCTCTCCTCTCCTCTTTTCATTATATTTACTTTTCTCTTAAAGATTCCCGCACTGGTTTTTGTTACTTGGTTCACCGTTTATCTAAATTCCCTTCTGGCGTTTTTTAAGGCATTTTTAATCTACGTTGCTTTTTGTATGTTTTTTCGATCTAAATTACATCTCGCGATTGTTTTCAACCTCAATTGCATTTTGTAAAGATTGACAATCTAAATTGCTTTTTAGTAAGTCATTCAATGCATGTGCCCGGGCCTGTTAGTGAGTATTTTGAATTTCAATTGCATTTTGTAAGAATTTTCAACCAACGCCGCATTTCGCACGAATTTTGAATCTAAATTGCATTTTGTTTGGTGGGCATTTTGCACATATTTTGATTCTCAATTGCATTTTGTGGGTATTTTGAATCTAAATTACATTTTGTCAAGTATTTTCAATCTAAATTGCATTTTGTAAGTATTGTCAATCCACATGAGTCGTTAGAATCACTGTACATTTTGTAAGCATTTCCAATTTCAATTGCATTTTGTAAGTATTTTGAATTTCGATTGCACTTTGTGAATAATTTGGATTGGAACTGGGATAGGGCCTATTTCAATCTGAATTGCATTGTGTATTTTCAATTTCAATTGCATTTTGTAAGTATTTTGAAACTCAATTGCATTTTGTACGTCATTTCGATCTCATTTGCATTTTGTAAGTATTTTGAATTTCAGTTGCATTTTGTAAGTATTTCGACGCTACATTGCATTTTGTACGTGTTTTGAATCTAGCCTACGTTTTGTGGGTATTTTTCCATGTATTCTTTTTGTGACTCTTTTCGTTCTCAATTCCCTTTTGTAAGACCATATTGTGAGTTCCTTTTTGTACGTATTTTCGGTCTCAGATAATTTTGTTCTGGTTTCCATTTCATTATCATTTTCGCTATCACCCCAGATCATTAGGGGCCGATAACCTCGATGTTAGGCCCCTTAAAACAACAATTACCATCATCATCATCATCTATGTAGAACGGTGCCTCGCCGGGGCCGTGTGATGGCAAAACCTGCGTTGTGTCTGTGCTAGATGACTAGCATTTGCCGATTACCCAAGAGCGGGTCGGGAAGTACTGGATGCTGTTATGCCATTTATTACTTATGGAGCTGGCAAGATACCTTCGTTGAGAGAAAATTAAGACTTGTGGTGAATATGTAGCCTACCTAGGGGCGACGTGGCTCAGCGGTCTAGCTGTGTGCCTCTCACCAAGGCGGTCCGGGTTCGATTCCCGGTCAATGCATGTGAGATTTTCGAAGTGAAATGCCATGTCCTGTGGTTCGGATTCCACGTAAAAAGGAGGTCCCGTGGCTCATAATCACAAGATTCACGGTCACGTAAAACTGCAATCTTCCTTCCTTCTTCCTTTTGTAGCCTACCTCGTGTCCCGTGAACATGTTTAGGTACCGTATAGAACAAAACATCGAACTTGGTTGGTTGGTTCCTCAGTTTTGGGGCTGCGACAACGCGGTCATGTAGCCCCGCGTACTTTGGGTGTGTGTAGAATCTGTCTGATAACCGGTGTTAATTGTGATGACTGTATTAATGTGTGTTATCTGTTTTCAATTCAAGTAAGGAGCAGTGGAAACTTATCTTCTCAAGAAGTCTTCCAGTGAATGTGGTTGGACGTTCAGCGCCATGCGATTTTTACTTGTGGGGACAGCGCCATGCGATTTTTACTTGTGGGGAAACCTTAAACAAAAGGTATACAGAAACAATCTGCGTACTCGGGAGGCTCTCGAGAACGAAATAACTGCACAGATACGAAATATCAGTGAGTATGAAATACAGCGAGTCTACCAAAACTTCCTACGTTGGTGCATCGTGTGTTTAGATAATGGTCAGCATTTCCAACAACTACTATGAAATTCATGTAAATAATTATGATTATTAGATACGTTAAAAAGTAGAGCCTCCGCGGCTCAGGCGGCAGCACGCCGGCCTCTCACCGCTGGGCCCGTGGTTCAAATCCCGGTCACTCCATGTGAGATCTGTGCTGGACAGAACGGAGGCAGACAGGTTTTTCTCCGGGTACTCCGGTTTTCCCTGTCACAATTTCATTCCAGCAACACTCTCCACTATCATTTCATTTCATTTCATCTGTCATTCTTTTAATCATTGCCCCAGAGGAGTGCGTCAGGCTTCGGCAGCCGGCACAGTTCATATCCTCGCCGCTAGATTGGGGGCTTCATTCATTCCATTCCTGACCCGTTCGGAGACTGGAAGCAGGCTGTGGATTTTCAGATACGTTAAAAAGTCTAAATGTGAACTAGTTGGGTGCTATGCTGCTGCTAGCGCCAGTACCTTGCTCGATAGGCGGCTAGCCACATTGGCCCGGCCGTCACACGGCGCCTGCAAGATTCCGTTCTTTAGAGAAGGCTCTCACTGTAAATATTGTCGAGTCTGTATCTTTAATATTCATTCATTCTCTGTAAGGATATCCATTTTCTTTTAATATATTTTTATAAGGTTTTGTCATAGCAAAATATTACCGACAGCGGTAGCTACGCTCGCTAAAGCGCAGTGCTGGCTATCTGCGGACTCGGTAGACGTGGGGTCGAGCCCCACTGTCGGCCGTTCTTGAAATGGTTTTCCCGTGGTTCCCCCATTTTCAACTCCAGGCAAATGCTCGGACGGTACCTTCCGACAGGCCACGGCCGCTTCCTTCCACATCCTTGCCCAGTTTTATTCAACTTCATTCGTTTCACTTCTCATTAACTCCTGTCATGAGGTTGGCGTCAGGAAGGGCATCCGGCCCTAAAAGCAATCCGCCACAGAATTTCATCGCATCTCATCCGCGACCCCGTTGGAAACTGGAATAATAAGGGATAGACATACGGGGTCATTATGTGCGCCCCGATAAACACGGCAAGCTAAGCCGGCTGTGACTGGCGCAGATCGCGACCGCGTGTACCCGGTTCAGCCGGTGGTGGCGCGCACTTTCACACTTTTACCAAACATGTTCAATAATGTGTACTTACAGTGTTCATAGGCGATGCTGAAAATGTCCTCCCTCTCTTGTAACACACACCTGACATCTTCTTATGAAAGAATGTCTGTCAACTCTTTTATTATTTACGTAACCTATTTCATTGACTCGTTTAGTGAGCCTCCTAATTGTACTGGCATTAGGCACAGGTCTTCCTAGAAACTTAATTCGAAATTTTTATCTCGTTTCAGAACAAGATTGTCTGCTTTTCATACATGAATTAAGGATATATACACGTTCGCACAATGTGAATTGGTGTCTAGGCATGACCAACAATCACAGTAATCATAATACTCCCTAAACGTGCTACACTAACGTCTAAGCTTTGCAGATACACGTCCATATGAATGACAAAACACGTGCGAACTAACGATATGAGTCAGCAGACGGCGCCACCACCGGCAGAACCGCGTACGCGCGCCCGCGATCTGCGCTAGTCACAGCCGGCTTAGCTGCCGTGTTTATCGGGGCGCACATAGATAATGACCCTGTACATACAGTCATAGCAAAATACTGTATTGTTGTTTGTCAACAGTAATTGATACATTTTGTCACATCTTAATTAATATTCTTAATTGAAGTTTTAGCTGAATAAGGCTCCATTGTCAAGCCGAAACATGTATTATCTGTATGTTATAATTGAATATAGATGCGACTTCTGTGGCGTAGACGGTAGCATGCTGAACTGCTATGCCTAAGATCGCGGGTTCAAACCCGGCTGAAGTCGTCGGATTTTTTATGAGCGTTAAAATTCTTCAGTATGCTTTCCTTCGGAGGGGAAGTAAAACCGGTGGGCCCATGTCATAGATTTATGGCATGAAAAAGAACCTACAGCAACAATTGGTAGCGTGTAGCTAAATTTGTAGGTTATGAGAAACGCTCTTTCAAGTTACAACGTTCGCCGCTGGGTGACAGTGACAGTGGCGTCTGGTAGCCAAAGTTGGAACTACTTGAAAATGAACTTTCATTCATCTTCATTCATTTCATCTCATCCACACGCGACGGTATTTTGTCCTCGGTCACTCCCAGCATTAAAAGCCATACGCTAATAGTACATTATGCAACGAGCCTATAATGGCAATAATTATGGCACGAGTATGTTTATAAAACGAGCGTATGCGAGTTTTATAATTTCCATACGAGTGTCTTAATTACCATTATAGGCGAGTTGCATAAGACTGTTAATGTTCGACGATAATTATTATAACTATTCTATGTTCGAACATAAATATTCATAAATATCTGTCGAGATTTCGTCAGTTTTATGTACTGAACAGAGCGCATGAGACGCAGAGAATGCCTTGTATTTGACCATGGCCTCCTCGATTGCCCTACTATGACACTAGGCTAGGCAGTGAAATTTAAATTAGAAGGCCGTGGAACTCAGCGCATCTATTTATCTAATTGGTCAAACAACTGTTTCTTGAGCTCTGATTGGTGGGAGAAACTGATTCATAATGAAAAATAGTGTTATAATGAGCCTCATTATAGTACAGTTTTCTGACATATAATAGTCAGGGTCGAACATAAATAAATAAATAATTGAATAGATTCGTTTCCATACAATCAGTATTGATTGGCGTCTTTTTAACAGATTTTGTGGACCAGAGATATCAATATCGGGGAGCGTGATGGCGCAGTAGCTTATCTGCTCGTCTTTCACCCAGACGGCCGGAGTTCGAATCCTGGTGACAAAATGGTGAAATTTACACCTAAAAATCACGTGGCGTCAGGAAGGGCATCCGGCCTTAGATCCCAGGCCAAAACAAAAAATGAGCCTGGTTGGCTCCTACGACCCCAATTAATTGGGATGAACCAAAGAAAGAAAGAAAGAAAGAAAGAAAGAAAGATGGGAGGGAAGGAAGGAAAGAAGTTTGTTGTTTAACGTGACCGTTAATCTCGCGATCATGAGCCACGGGACCTCCTTTTTACGTGGAATCCGAACCACAGGACATGGCATTTCACCTCGAAAATCTCACATGCATTGACCGGGAATAGAACCCGGTCCGCCTTGGTGAGAGGCCAACAGCTTAACCGCTGCGCCACCACGCCCCACGAAAGAACAAAATAACGAAAGAAAGAAAGAAAGAAAGAAAGAAAGAAAGAAGGAATGAAATAATGAAAGAAAGAACGAAAAGAAAGATATATCAATATCGGTAATACCAACACATTGCCAATATGGTAATGTTATTGCATTCTATGTTAATACTAATCACGCGAAAAATGGGTAAATATTGGAAAATGGTCAGGGATTTCTAGTTTCGTATGATCGTTACAGCGCTCAAATCGGACGAGTTAATCACACAGCGTACTTGTGAGGCACACGGTGTAGGGTTGACGTCTCCCCTCCCCCCAAGTCCTCAATACAACACAATACAATGCTACACAATACCAGAGCTGCCGGGCCATTTACTAAGCAGATCTAAGCTCCTTTCACACGGTCACACACAGTTCCGGTAATTCTCAAGTCAGCTTGGAGTGGCACGTCTGGACTCTTGAGAACACACATCTCAAACACAGGATTAGTCTCAAACGTTCAAAACGGGAGAGCAAAAAAAATGTGATCGTTGGAGCCAGCTTAGCGGCAGAAGATCTCGATGATATGCTCCTTTAAAGAAACATGTTAATTCGTTTGAGGGGCTTGGGACATCTTGGTCATCAGCCCCGTGTATAGTTTACGCCATAGTTTTACCCCCCCCCCAGGTGTTCGCATCTAGTGGGATGTGTGTTGGCGACCACGGGACCCCAGCTGAGTTCGGCGCTACTTCCACTTACTTGTGCCGGGCTCCTCTTAGTCTTCTTTCCTATCGACGTCCCTTGTTCAACTCTTGTTCTCTTCCGACGGCATTTGGGTATCCGAGGCCTAGGGAGCTCTTCACTATCCCGCCTTAATTGAACTTTGTCTCATCTTTCCTGATACCCTCATTCTTCGAGGGGTCAGGTTTCTGCACAAGGCCCTCAAGGAGGCAGGGTGTATGTAGCCCCACCATCTCGGGCTACACCCTCAAGGGCTCACGGCTGGTGAGTTTGGGAGTTGGCGACCACGAGGGATTCCTGAGCTGGGTCCGTTTCATTCTTCGAGGGTTGACGGCATTTTTTTTCCTCCTGTCCTTCATTTGCCTTATCCTTGATTTGTTTACCATTTCTTCTTCTAGTATGTAAGTTTTTAGTTAGTATTAGTTATAGTTTTCATTCTCATCTCATCTTTCACTATCACCCAAACAATTAGGAGCCGATAACCAAGATGTTAGGCCCCTTAAAGCAACAATAAAATTATCATCATCTGTTTTTTGGCATGTCGGCCCCGGTTGCAGAGTCGATAAAACGTGTATCAATTAATTGCTCATACCTGAGGCTCGCCGAATATCTGCTGTGTGACTGCGCAACCAGGGCTGACCGGCACAAAAGCTCCGGCACTAACTGTAGTTTGTTGAAACGTGTCTGATAACCTGTGTTATTGCGATGGCTATATTAGTATGTGTATTTGTAATTCAGGTGAGGATTGGGAAAGAGGTGGCTTTGACCTTAAGTTAGGATCCATCCCGACATTTGCCTGGAGTAGAAGTGGGGAAACCAAGGTAAATCACTTACCAAGATGGCTGAGATGGGAATCAAACCCTTCTCTTCTCAGTTTTGCCTCACGAGGCTGCGTGTACCCCGTTCCAGCCCTCAGATCAGGAATTGCAAATCTCTTTGCAGAGCCGGGAATCGAACTCGGTCCTCCAGGGCGACACCTGCTACACCACGAGGTGGTCATAGCTAACGAGAGAAATAAAAGATATTAGTCAGCACTACGTTCTTGGCAAGTACAGTAATAAAATTAAATTCTGGCAGATCTCTGCTAAACGTCAAGCACTTTGCAATTTAGGTTAAATATTTGATACAAATGGACCTTTGCGAGAAATCTTGCTTGTGTATAAATCACCCGGCCATTTTCTGTTATGCGGGCTGGACGCGACACTGTACTGGCCGTGGCTATCGTCTTGTTTACTTGTTTAAACGCACTTTTTAAACAATTAAATATATTTCCGTTGACTTAGTTGGTTGCATGCTGAGCTTCTATGCCCAAGGTTGCAAGTTCAAACCCGGCCGAAGTCGTCGGAATTGTTTAAGAGCGTTAAAATCCCTCAGTATGCCTTTTTTTGAGGGGAAGTAAAGCCGGCGGTCCCATGTCATAGATTTATGGCATGAAAAAGAACCTTCCAATAACTACACTTGTGAGAAGCCAAAATTTGTAGGTTAGATTTGATTAATGCTCTTAAGTTCCAACGTTCGTCACCGGGCGCTGGTTGCGATAATCTAGTAGTAGCGAAGTTCACAGCTAGGTGTCGTGGATGGTAGCATTTGGTAGCGAAAGTAGGAACTGCTTGAAATTATCGTCTGCAGTCCTTACTTGAATTAAAAACAAATAACACACACTAATACAGCTATCACAATTAAAACCGGTTATCAGACAGAATCTACACATATACCCAAAGTACACGGGGCTATATGACCGCCTTGTCGCAGCCCCTAAACTAAGGAACCAATCAGCCTATTTCACATACTATTGTGACGATTTGGAAGATTTCGGCACAAACAGCAGCTTCTAACTCCCTCTGGTTTAAGAGCTTGAGTTTTGTGAAACATACACCATAGCGTTTTATATATATGAAGATCAATTGATGATCAAATGAGTTTCACCTTTCCCCCCTTCGTCAGGTGATTTCCTTTTCCTAACATCATTCCTCTTCCTCATGCCATGTAATCTCATCTCTCTGCTTCATGTTCATGTTTTCTTCGTAATGCAGCTCTGTTTTTTACATCCTCCAGTCGCTTCGCTCGTTTTTCTCCTACTTTCTCGTCTGTTCCAGTGTCAGAAAATAAAAGCCGCCGTGAGGTGGAATTGAACCTTGGCTCTTGCGATCTGGAGTCCCTTGCCTGAACCGATACGCTATCGGCATTTTCAATTACATTAGATGGTGTATCTACTTACTAGAAGCCTCCGTGGCTTAGACGGCAGCACGCCGGTCTTTCGCCGCTGGGTCCGTGGTTCAAATTCCGGTCATTCCATGTGAGATCTTGGCTGGACAAAGCGGAGTCAGGCAGGTTTTTCTCCGGGTACTCCGGTTTTCCCTGTCACAAATTTCATTTCATCTGTCATTTATTTAATCATTGCCCCAGGAAAGTGCGACGGGCTTCGGCAGCTGGCACAGTTCATATCCTCGCCGCTAGATGGGGGCTTCATTCATTCCATTCCCCGACCCGGACGGTCGACTGGAAGCAGGCTGTAGATTTTCATTTTTCATCTACTGTACTTAGGCTATCTTTATCACAGCTGTCCGGAGAAAATAGTCTTTCATTTCTCGAACAAACGAATCAATGCACAGTCGTATAGTGTGCATATTATGTACATAGTCTACTGTATTTTATTACCATTAAGGAGTTGGTTGATGACTGTCTTCAAATACACGGAAGAGGTATGAATGGACGCGTGCAGTTTTTTGTTGGGCAGTTCCTCGGCCATATTTAAATGGCAACTGTCAAATCTTTATGCGCGCAAGGGATATATTTAATTTTGAAAATACATATATTTTCGTTAACTTTTCAAGAAATGCAAGATTTTTTCAGTACTATTGAGATGATTCGGAAGATTTTGGGACAAATCGCACCTTCTAACTCCCTCTGGTTTAAGATCTTGAGTTTTGTGAAGCATTCACCTTAACGTTTTATATATGGCTAGTAACCCGCCCGGCTTCGCCCGGTATCTATAACGGTTCATTTTTCATCTACTGTACTTAGGCTATCTTTATCACAGCTGTCCGGAGAAAATAGTCTTTCATTTCTCGAACAAACGAATCAATGCACAGTCGTATAGTGTGCATATTATGTACATAGTCTACTGTATTTTGTTACCATTAAGGAGTTGGTTGATGACTGTCTTCAAATACACGGAAGAGGTATGAATGGACGCGTGCAGTTTTTTGTTGGGCAGTTCCTCGGCCATATTTAAATGGCAACTGTCAAATCTTTATGCGCGCAAGGGATATATTTAATTTTGAAAATACATATATTTTCGTTAACTTTTCAAGAAATGCAAGATTTTTTCAGTACTATTGAGATGATTCGGAAGATTTTGGGACAAATCGCACCTTCTAACTCCCTCTGGTTTAAGATCTTGAGTTTTGTGAAACATTCACCTTAACGTTTTATATATGGCTAGTAACCCGCCCGGCTTCGCCTGGTATCTATAACGGTTTACCCAGCGTAAACTTAAAGGCTTTTTTTTTTTTTTTTTTTCGATTTCAATGAACCTATCCGTTTTCCGTAATTTAAGAATGGCGAGGTGCATGAAACACAAATCCCCCTTCCATCCAATCTAAACTTGCCTGTGTGTTCTGCGGAACGATGGCTGAAACTGGGGTGATAGGCTCGCTCGCTCGTAAACAGTTTCCTAGAGGCAGATGACCCCGTAGTTCCGCCCCCTTAAAACAACAATAACTAAATAAACTGTCTCCGAAGCTAGAAATTGAATGGGGATTGTTGGAAGAAATGAAAACTTAAAAACATTTATAGTGGGCGATGTATTGAAGATAGATGCTGTCGCAGACTTTTTTTGTAGAACTATTCATGCTGAACAATTCTTACACTCTTAGTATATAGATATTTTTAACTGTTTACCCAGCGTAAGCTTAAAAGGTATACGGACGGTAGGTTTTTTATCGACTCGATTCACTGAAATCGTTACTGCTCGGCTTCCTTTGGTCATAAATAAATTATTCTCTACAGAAACCTTCCTCGAGAATCCTTTGCAGAATGGTGAAAACCGCTTCAAAATCCACCCAGTGGTTCTCGAGATTACCTGGAAGATCCAAGAACCGGGGACTTTTTTTTAATACTAAGTAGAGATGATATTCAGTACTCAGCTATGTAATTTAACTAGCTTAGTACTCTCTTCTTCCTCGTTACAAGAACTAGATAGAACATTTCCTCCGTAACTAACCATACATAAGTGTCACAACCGAGTTGAAGTAGGTTGACCCTGTTTTTCTTTCTTTTTATCAGTGGCCTGTAATGAGATAAGGAGATAAAGTGGCGGGCAGGTAGTATGGTGTGACAACGGTCCGACCAATGGGCGGCAAGCACTGATAGCACACATAGTTTATGTAAGGAACACGAGGTTGGTCAACTAGCCGCTAGCGGAAGACCTAGCTTTAATTAATACTCGAGCTGGGAATTCTGCTTGATAACAAAACCACAGGGGAAAGAAATCTTCTCCGTTTCCACATTCAGGAAGTCCCTTAGGGTTACCACTAGGGGTGTACGTATTCAAACATCGAATTATTCGAATACGAATATTTGATTCGAACATAACCTACGACTAGCTCGAATTATTCGAAGTACTGTATGCGAATTTCCAATCTATTCAAACATTTGAATCTCGACTTAGTCTCTTCTTAGTATAAACCAAAGCCACCGATTCTTGGATGTTCCGGGTAATCTCGAGAACTACGGGATGAATTTTGATGTGGTTTTCACAATTCTGTAAAGATTGTCTCAAGGAAGGTTTCTGCAGAAAATAATTTATTAATGGCTAAGGAAGCCGAGTAGTAAGGATTTCAGTGAACCGAGTCGAAAAAAAAAACACCTACCGTCCGTGCGTGTTTTAAGCTTACGCTTGGTAAACCGTTCTATATACTATGAGTGTAAGAATTGTTCAGCATGAAAAGTTCTACAAAAAAAAAAGTCCGGACAGCATATCTCTATCTCCAATACATCGCCCACTCTAAGTGTTTTTACGTTTACGTTTTCGTTTCTTCCAAAAATCTCCATTCAATTACTACGTGCTAACTAGCGAGCGAGCCTATCAGCCCAGTTTCAGCCATCGTTCCGCAGAATACACAGTCAAGTTTAGATTGGACGGAAGGGGGATGTGTGTTTCATGCACCTCGCCATTCTTAAAATTATGTCTGACAAGAATTCGTTGCAAATGCTATCTCTATGATAATATAATTAATAGTCCAGTCAGTGATTTTAAACCATCATACCGAGACGGAAAACTGATATAGCTCGTAGTTCATTGAAGAAGAAGGAAAAAAACGGGGTTTAAGCTTAGGCTGGGTAAACCGCTAAAGATACCGGGCGAAGCCGGGGCGGGTTGCTTGTTACTGTATAAACTCTGAAAAGATATCATCGTATATCGAAACATGTTATAACATTTGTATAGAATTTGTATTGATGGGTAGTCTGTTTTTATAAAGTTTTTCGTAGGAAACCCAAGTAAAGCTTAATACATCAGTTTCTTATCTTTTTAACAACAGTGCTGAAGAAGGCTGTGGTATGGCCGAAACTGGTATGAATTAATGTATATTAATTAACTTTTATTGACTAAGGTGTAATAAATTTATTGGTTGGTTCCTCAGTTTATGGGCTGCGACAACATGGTCATGAAGTCCCGTGTACTTTGGGTGTGTGTAGAATCTGTCTGATAACCGGTGTTAATTGTGATGGCTGTATTAGTGTGTGTTATCTGTAATTCAGATAAGGACTGCAGATTATCAATTTCGAGTAGTTCCTACTTTTGCTATCAAATGCTACCGTCAACGACACCTAGCTGTGAACTTGGCTACTAGATGCCACTGCAACCGGCACCTGGCGGTGAACTGCGTAGTGGCGCAGCAGTCAAGCTATTTGCCTCTCACCAAGGTGGACCGGGTTCGATTCCCGGGGTCAATGCATGTGAGATTTTTGAAGTGAAATGCCATGTCCTGTGGTTCGGATTCCACGTTAAAAGGAGGTCCCGTGGCACATGATCACGAAATTAATGGTCACGTTAAACTACAAGTTTCCTTTCATTGAATTGTATTTATATGTTTATAAGGATCTATAGCGGCTTCGGTGGAGTAGTTGGTAGCATGCTTAACTGCTGTGCCCAAGATAGCGGGTTCAAACCCTGCCGATGTCGTCGGATTTTTTAAGAGCGTTAAAATCCTTCAGTATGCCTTTCTTCGGAAGGGGAGTTAAGCCGGCGGTCCCATGTCATAGATTTTTTTTGGCATGTAAAAGATCTTTCCGCAGACTAAACTTGTGTAAAGTTAAATTTCTAGGTTTTATTTCGTTGGAACGCTCTATGAAAATTCCAACGTTCACCACTAGGTTTTAGTGAAATCTGGTAGCGAAAGTTGGAACTACCGCAACGTGAAATTGAACGGAACTTGTAGCTCACCCTATGGGTGTCCGCATAGAAGCAGCTACAGTCTCTGGCGGGCCGAACATGTCCTCGGACACTCCCAGCACTAAAAGCCATACGATAAATAAATAAATAAATAATAATGAGGATCTATCAGGTTGAACAGGGAGGGATCAATCCTATCCTACCCATTGGATTTACCCCTGGTGTGAACAACTCGTCGACCTGGACATGTTTTCTTTACACAGATTGCTGTCATTTGCGGGAACTTATCTTCATCGGATAATTGAAATATTTGAACTGTTTGATTTATTTTAATAATCGGCTTTTCGAAATACTAGAGTACTTAGAATGTTCCAATGATTTGAACAACCGAAGTATTCGGACATCCATATTATTCGTACAATCGAATGGTGTAGTCGAATTTATCGAATATTGAATAATATGTAGAGCCCTGCGCGGATAAACATAACCTTATCCGCATCCGCCCCGCATCCGCACGACTGTTATCCCCATCCGCACGACTGTTATCCCCATCCGCCCCGCAACCAGACGACTTTTATCCGCATCCACACGTTTTTCCGAGTCTACTGGTATTACAATAATAGTTTTAATTAGATAAAGTATTAAAGCAATCATTTAGACATTTGAGGAGAAAGTCGTTCCCTTGGGCTTTGTATGTCGTGTGCTATGTTTAAAATGAATGTTATACAGCCAGAATTGCAACCATGTACAGTTCGGAGTGTTAGTTGTGCTTAATGACATACTGTAATTTGAATGAGATTAGCGTAAATCATCTTACATTTGTCATGAAAAAAAAAGCCGTAACTAAAAAATATGTCATAAACATCCGGATCCTAGTAATGATATTCAACAAGTTCGGATTGTATTCTAAAAATTATCCGCAAATTTACTCCAAACATTATCCGCACCTTATCCGCTATCCGCACAGCCATGCAAACTATATCCGCAAGGCGAAATATTTTGCGGATATCCGCGGATCCGCATCCGCCCAGCCCCCATCCTTGGAGAATTACGAGGGAGAGACCATAATCAATAGGCCTACATAATTTTCAGATATGAAGATCAATTATCAAAAGCAAGGGGATGTAAGCGAATTTTATTTCAAGGGTCATTTTGCCACGCTTCTCAGCCATCACTTGCACCCGTTTGTTTCTTGTTGCATTTAGGGGCTTGGGCATCGTGGCCATTTCAGCCCCGTGTAATTGGGTATGTCTGATAACCTGTGTTATTTTTGTGTCTTATTTGTAATTCAGGTGAGGATTGGGATGAAGGCAGCCGTAACCTTACGTTAGGAACCATCCGATATATTCCTGGAGCAGAAGTGGGAAACCACAAAAATACCACTTCCTGGATGGCTGAGGTGGGAATGGTACCCAGCTCTTCTCAGGGTACCCCGTTCCAGTTCTCAAATTAAATTTCTTAGCAGAGTCCGGAATCGAACCCGGGCATCTATGATGACAGCAAAGAATGCTAGCCACTACGCAACGAGGCGTACTAGTAAGTCACTCGTCAAGAAACCAAGGCTTCGATATTCAAGATAGCTGTTTTTGAGATCTGAGTAACCGGACGAGAAGGCATTGAGCGCTCTCTGTTCTATACGATGACAAATCGCGACGTTATCTGGTTTCAACCCCAATGCAGTGGCGGAAGTCCACCAGACATCATTAAGAAGCCCCTGGGGTTCAGGAAACTGTTGGGTCCCGGCTATAATAAGATACTGTACAGTAAAACCTTCTGAGCACCGCGACCAGCAGTACGAAATATCGATTGAGGTGAAAAGATTTTTATTTATTAATTCATTTAGAAACTTTCAACATAGTGGTCATTTAGCGCCCTGCACTTCGGTGGGTGTTCAATTTTTCTGATAACCTGTGTTATTATAAAGGAGGTGGCCATGTCCTTCAGTTAGGTACAATCCCGCCTTTTGCCAGTATAGTAGAAACGGGTTGCCCATGGAAAATCACTTCCAGGATGAATGAGGCGGGGCCGAACCTGCCTCTTCTCAGTTCTGCCTCACGAGGCTGAGTATATCCCGTTCTAGCCCTCAGACCAGAATTGTTGTTGTTGTTGATTTATTTAGGAGCTTTGCGACTTCGTGGTCATTTAGGCCCGTGTATCTGAGTGCGTATGGAATTGGCATGGTAAAGGTAGAATTTGGGAAATTCATTATACGTTAATTTCTTCACGAGATTCCTGTTTTCCGTACCTAATGTTTCAAAAAACTTCACATTTATTGTTAACAACCCGCCCCGGCTTCGCCTGGTACCTTTAACGGTTTACCCAGCGTAATCTTAAAAGGCGCACGGATGGCAGGTCCCAGACGCAATTCAGAAAATCCGAGGTGAACAGCGAAACTCCAAATACATATACTCTTCTCTGAAGTCTTAACTCGACACGACTCGACAGTTTGATGTTAGCCGACTGGGGTGATAGGTTCACTCGCTCCGAGGAGGGAAAGAGGAAGCGTCGTGAATATATGAGAGGGTTTTTGGGAAGAAAGAAGAAAGGGACCGAAAATAACCATGAAAATTGATTGTGTTATAACGCTCCTTAAGGGGGAATTAACGATGATATAATAATAATAATAATAATAAAATACCTCACTCATAGGGATTCCTAGCCAAGGAAGAGGCTGGTGAAATAAAAGTTTCTCTTTTAGTCCGTGTTATTAGCTTCTCCAAATGGCATTGATATTTACAGTACTGTTAGGCTATTACCTTGAAATGCACGGTAAGAAATCAAACTGCTGACTGTATCCTCTCCTTGAACTCGTGTCTGCTCGACGGACATGCGTCGTCTCAGCCGTACGCGTTTAATCGAGAGACACGACCGCGATGTGCAGCTGCAGTTGGTCTCAAGATAGGAGGTTCGAATCCCGGCATTGACAACGGCACATTCCAGGGATAGCACCTTATTTTTAGTTCTGGGGTACCTACACCATCCCAGTCCCTAATACATCCGCACACACTACTAACTTGCACAGTCTGCACGGAAGTACAGGTTATCAGACAAGTTCAACCGACACCCAAGTACGCGGGGATGATGTTCAAGATACCTCAAGCCCCGAAAATGAATTGACAACTACGAAAAACATGGACAGATGATCTCGGTGTTCCGCCTCGTGGTGGAGTGGCTAGCGTTCTTCGGTGTCACCCCCCTAAGGTTCGGATTTAATTCCCGGTTCTGCCAAGAAAAGTAATTCTAGTCTGAGGGCCGGAACGAGGTACACTCAACTCCGTGAAGCAAAACTGAGAAGACGAGGGTTCGATCCCCCCCTAGCCATCCAGGAAGTGGTTTTCCGTGGATTCCCGATTTCTACTGCAGGCAAATGATGGGATGGTTCCTAACTTAAGGCCACGGCCGCCTCCTTCCCAATCCTCACCTGAATATGTACATTTTTAAATTAATTTATTTATTTATTTATTTATTTTCGCCCAAGTACACGGGTTTAAATGACCACGTTGTCCAAGCCCCTTAAATTAAACAACTGTTAAAACATTAATCATCATCCATTTTAAGAACATGTTGTATTAAATTGATTGCATTATTTACATAAGTGACATAGTCTGTATGAAAAACAGCCACCGTAGATTACTTGTACAAAACATGCGCAGACGTAAATGTATAGTCTGTGGCACATCACTGATCTTGTTCAGAAACTTCATTTTGCCAGGTACTGTACCAGTAGGTTGAGCAGAGAGCGTTTGTTTTTGCGAACCGAGCAAACGTTGAAATTCCTTGTCATTTTAGGAAGTAGAATCGGTGAGAACATCTCGTCTGGTTTCTGCTGACCATGTTTGGACGTGGGCGGCTCGTAGGACGCACCACCACTGGCTGTTCTACCCACGGACCTTAGCCGGGCATCGAGCGAGGTCGCACACTCACGCTTCTTCATTTTTTAAATTTCTTTCTGCTGACCACTGGATTTGGCAGATAAAAGAAAATATCAAATAGCGTAGCGTGTTCGAGTGGTGTTGCTTGTTTAAGGTCGGTCATATAGCCCCGTGTATTTTTGTGTGATAACCCGTGTTATTATGATTGTACTAAGTGAATTTGTAAATTGGGGGATAGGATTGGAAAGGAGGCGGCCGTGGCGTTAAGTTAGGAACCATCCTAGCATTTGCCAGAAGTAGAAGTGGGGGAAACCATGAAAAGCCAATTCCAGGATGGCGGAGGTGGGAATCGAACTCTCCTCTTCTCACTTGTGCCTCACGAGACTGAGTGTACCCTGTCTCAGCCATCACAGTAGAATTAAAATTCCTTGGTAGAGCCGGGAATCGAACCCGGTCCTAAGAACGTTGGCCGATATACCACGTGGTTGTACCGGTACCGTATAAAGATAATAGCAAATATATAATAGAGAATTACAGCTTTCACTATCAATATCAGGCGGTTCGAGTTGTTGACTAATAGTACATTATGCAACGAGCTTATAATGGCAATAATTAAGACACGAGTATGTTTATAATTTCCATACGAGTGTCTTAATTACCATTATAGGCGAGTTGCATACGACCGTTTATGTTCGACGATAATTATAACTTTATGAATATTTATGTTCTAACATAAATATTCATAAATATCTGTCGAGATCCTTGGGAATTGTGTGGGCTCAGCATTTTATCTCTACCCAATAACGATCCCCAAAGCTTTGAAACATTGTTTATCATGAATTAGCTCCAACAGATAACGCACAGGTACTATGTTGAATCATTTTGTTATTTTGGTCAAATAACACAAAATAGCTTGTTACAAACGCTTTAAAATTAAAATATATCGTATTATCAACTAGTTATTCTTCAAATTCTATGCGTATGGAATATGAACGGAAGGCAAATCAATATTGAGTCCCAAATAGAAGTTACGACATCTGGCGGAAACGTTTCGCATAAGAAATCCATTTACTGAACAGAGAGCTGGATTATAATTTCCGTGGAACTAATGTCATACGCCTGCTTTCTCCATGACGTTCTCGTGTGTTTATGTCAACAACAGCATTCAATAAAACTGTCAGCGAAATCTTACGAATGTGTAGAAATTGGAGTTGCACATATTAAGGTACAGTGCTATTTCTTTTGCAACATTGCCCAGTTTGTTTATGCATTGTAACTACAATGGTTGATCCAATAGACTACATTGTCAACTTTCAAATCATGTAATTAATGTCTGACATGTTGGATTTTTTGTGCATGTCAGAAGCTATCCTTACCTAATTAGTCAATGAATGAAAATATTGAGCTCTGATTGATAGGAAAAACAGTGTTATAATGAAAAGTAGTACTTTAATGACCCCCATTATCAAACAGTTTTCTGACATAATATTTACATATCGACATCGTCGAACATAAACCACATTTCCAGTATTATTTTTATATAAACTGTTTGTTACAATTCCAGGGGAGGAGGGGGTGACAGATGACCTCGCTGTTCCGCTCCTTAAAACCTCTATAACTAACACTAGCTAACAATTCTAGGAGGCAACAAGATACTAAGTAGGGGCTCTAGCTTTAACTGTATGAATGTATACCTGACCATCTAGTGGTGTAGCGGCTAACATTCTTTGTTGAGGTCCCGGAGGTTTGGCTTCGATTCCTGGCCTGGCCAAGAAATGTTAATTTTGTGCTGAGGTAACGGGGAACACTCAGCCCCGTGAGACAAAAATGAGAAGAGGTGGGTTCGATTCCCTCCCCAGCCATTCCCGGAATTAGTTTTCCGTGGTTTCCCAATTCTAAAGATAGCTTTGAAGACATTTTTCAGTATTGTCTTATTAAGAAATACTATTGTAGGTTTCAGTCGGTCAACACAAAAATCATTCCAGTGAATATCTGAACAATAACCTGAAATAAATTGCCCCGTGGTGTTGTGGAAGCGCGCCTGCCTCTCACCCGGAGGCCCCGGGTTCGATTTCCGGCTCCATCAGGAATCTGACGTGACGGCTGGAACGTGGTGCAATCAGCCTTGTGAGGACAATTGAGTTGCTGTCTCACAGTGAGGCAGCGCCCCGGTCACGAATACCAAGATCAACGGCCGAGGGGCCCCGATGCCCTGACCACGCATCACCCCAATATCTGCAGGCCAAATGGCTGGGCAGCGGTTGCTTGGTAGGCCTAGGCCCTTCATGGGCTGTAGTGCCAGTCGTGAAAATAAAAATAAAAATCTTTACGGTCTATTGAAGAAGAAGGTCATGTATCGCTCATCAAGCGAGCATCATCAGATCCAAATATGCTAGTCAAATAAGTTAGCCCTACAAAACACTACCAAACCCACAGTGACATCCACAGACAGTCTTTGCCCTCCAAAAACAAGATACAAGAAAACCCGTCAGAAAACTTAGTAACTGTGGTAATTATTAGTCTACTGATAAATATTAAGGCATTACGCGTCTAAAAATGAACTTTATTTTGAATTTTGCAAATACTTAGAAATGGCAATCCCATCAACAACAACAACAACAACAACAAGTCTTCCTCCCCCAAACTAATCTTCGAAGGTGTAGTCCTAAAACTACTGTAACATTGTAAACTAATATGCGGAATGAACTACAAGTACTCCGTTGTGATGATGGTAATAATAACAATATCGTATGGCCTCGGCTGCCGGGTGCAAGCTTTGTTATTTGACACCCAGAGGGTAGCTTGCATGTCGAATTTTGTTATTCCTTGAATCACTATGAAAGTCAAGGAGATTAGATATCTAAGCTCCTTGAACACTATAGCGCTTTCTAGTAGAGAAATGAGGAACTTTGTGTTGGCGGAAACTCCCGAGATTAATTTTGCCATTATGAACATCGTATGACATGCGTGTCGTAATTTTTGCAAGAAAAGAATAGTGGTAGCAAAACAAGCCTTCCGAAATAAAAAAAAAGAACTATTGCAAAATAATCACCTCAGTTTCAGGATTATTCTTAAAAAAGACAGCATAGTTTTAAACTTGTGAAAATACACATAATGTTCAGCAAGTTTCTATGTCATTCACTTTGTAGGACGGTATGTCAGGTATGTCATGACCTCATGACCTTTACTTTCGACCACAAAATCAATTCTGTGGGGCGTAGAGTCCACAATACGTTGCAGATCTTAGAAACCAGTTATTGATAATGGTTAGGATCCATTAAATTTTGTTGCTTTCCGACTCTATATGTTTAACTTCGACTAGAGATTTTCCATCGGATTGGGATTTATATTATTCCCAAACCGTTAGGATCTCATCCTCAAACCATGCTTGGCAGTATGAGATGGTGAATCATCCTTTTGAAATGAAAAGCCTGCTTCCAGTCTCCGACCGGGTCAGGAATGGAATGAATGAAGCCCCCATCTAGCGGCGAGGATATGAACTGTGCCGGCTGCCGAGGCCTGACGCACTCCTCTGGGGTAATGATTAAATGAATGACAGATGAAATGAAATTATAGTGGAACGAAATTTTGACAGGGAAAACCGGAGTACCCGGAGAAAAACTTGTCTGCCTCCGTTTTGTCCAGCACAGATCTCACATGGAGTGACCGGGATTTGAACCACGGACCCAGCGGTGAGATGCCGGCGTGCTGCCGCCTAAGCCACGGAGGCTTAATCATCCTTCTGAAATACTGGGTTCAAGTCGGAGATAGATAGGAAGAGCATCTCCTATGTGTATTTATTTACAGTATTTACAGAATTATGGCCACCAGTGTAGCCTATATACGAACCATTTCAACTCATACCATCTAGTGACAACATTCAAAACCTTGTGGATTTTTTTTCAGAACTGACAAGGCAAAAAACAGTTCTGTTCTGGAACTTGGTCAATAAATATTATATAAAAAAAACTGTCTAAAATTTTCAAATTTAGTTAACTTTATTTATTTATTTATTAATTGTCTAAAAATTCCGTTTTTTTTCTCTCGCGAATAATGGCAAAAGATGCTAAATTCGCGAGTCAGATTTTTTTGCGATTTTTCGTGAGTGCTCCGCGAGTTGAAAATTGTAATTACAGTATATGATATATTTTTAATGTAAAACATGTTCTAAACCAATTAAATATTTTTTCGTGATTTCGCGTGTCGCGAATTTTGATTTGTTAAGTGAGTACTAATTTAACATATTATTTACTCATTACATTTATAAGATTATTCATATGTTGGCGACTATGTACCAAAGTTATGTTGACAATGCCGACCTAATAAAACGCTTCGTATCGTAGAGCCTATAGGACGTTAACGAAGATATGTGCCTGTTCATTTTTTTCACCACAAATAACCTGGAAACTGAAAGGAAATTATTAAGGACATATTACTCACTTAACATGACTGTCTCTACGCTGATGCAGGTCATACTGTGACCGAAACCGGTACTTAAGATCATTAATAATAATTTGACTTACTGAAGATATTTTGTTTTTCTCTCAGCTAATTAAAATTAAATAAATATGGTTGGTTGGTTCCTTAGTTTAGGAGCTGCGATAACGCGGTCATGTAGCCCCGTTTACTTTAGGTGTGTGTAGAGTCTGTCTGATAACCGGTGTTAATTGTGATGACTATTAGTGTATGTTATTTGTTTTTAATTCAAGTAAGGACTGCAGACGATAATTTCATGTAGTTCCTACTTTCGCTACCAAATGCTACCGCCCACGGCACCTAGCTGTGGACTTGGCTACTAGTAGATGCCATCGCAACCAGCGCCTGGTGACGAACGTTGGAACTTAAGAGCATTAATCAAACCTAACCTACAAAGTTTGCTTTACACAAGTTTAGTTAGTGGAAGGTTCCTTTACATGCCATAGATCTATGAATAATAATAATAATAATAATGTTATTGGTTTTATGTCCCTTTTAACTACCCTGGCTTTTAGATCTTTAACGTGCCAGTAAAAGTACTGACACGGCTCCCTCGCATTTGCGCACCCTCAAATGCCAGCTGACTGCGCCAGGTTTCGAACCTGCAACCTTGGGCTCAGCAAGCGAGAACGTTACCATAGATCTATGACATGGGACCGCCGACTTGACTTCCCATCCGAAGGAAGCCATACTGTTCGGCCGGGTTTGAACCTGCGACCTTGAGCTAAATAAATATAATTAAACTAGCAACCTTTCCCGGTTTCGCCCGGCATCTTTAATGGTTTCCCCAGCGTAGGCTTTAAAAGCACACGGACGGCAGGTCCCAGACGCAATTCAGAAAAGCCGAGGTGAACAGCGAAACTAACACATACTCTTCTCTGAAGTCTTAACTCGACACGACTCGACGGTTTGATGCTGTCCGAAGCTGGGACGATAGGCTCGCTCGCTAGCTCGTGAAGTCGCTCCGCAGCTAGTAATTTAAATTTCCACTGAATGTAGATTGTTGGAAGAAATGAAATCGTAAAAACACTTAGTGGACGAGGTATCCAATTCTTACACTCGTAGTATATACTGTAGATATGTTTAACGGTTTACCCAGCGTAGGCTTAAAAGGCGTACGGACGCAAGGTATTTCTTCAACTCGGCTCAGTGAAATCGTTACTGCTCGGCTTCCTTTGGTCATAAATGAATGTTTTTCTATAGAAACCTTCCTCGAGAAATCCTTTACAGAATGGTGAAAACCGTATCAAGATCTATCCAGTGGTTCTCGTGATTACCCGTTACATCCAAGAATCGGGGACTTAGTTTTATAGTAACAAGGGAAGTATCAGATGAGACAGGCCGAAACCTATCTTGAAACTTGTGGAGCCTTGTAGTTCAATCTGGAGGCTGATTTTTCCACACGTTGTCCTCTTGTAGTACTACGATTGCGTCTCCAAGTTTCAAGATAGGTTTCGACCGTTCTTACCGGATACGTCCCTTGTAAGTAGAGTTTAAAATATTTGAAAGAAATGCTTTTGTCCTATACAGTGTGAAAAGTAGTCTCATTATTATTATTATTATTATTATTATTATTATTAACACATCTCTACTTAGTATAAAACAAAGTCCCCGATTCTTGGATGTTACGGGTAAACTCGAGAACCACTGGATGGATTTTGATGCGGTTTTCACCATTCTGTAAAGGATATCTCGAGGATGATTTCTGTAGGAAATAATTTATTTATGATCAAAGGAAGCCGAGAAGTAACGATTTCAGTGGAAAAGTCGAAGGAAAAAAACTGGCTTCTAAGTGCTTTGTAAGCTTACGCTGGGCAAACCGTTAAAAATATCTAAATACTATGAGTGTAAGAATTGTTCAGCATGAAAAGTTCTACAAAAAAGCCCGGGAGAACATATGTCTATCTTCAATACATCGCCCACTATAAGTGTTTTTACGTTATAATTTCTTCCAACCATGTCCATTCACCTACTGAGGCGACAGTTTACGAGCTAGCTAAGGGCGTGTCTATCATCCCTGTTACAGCCTAGCTAGCGGGCGAACCCATTGCCCCAGATACAGCCAGCAGCAAACCGTTGAGTCGAGTTGAGTTAACACTTCTGAGAAGGGTGGTTGTGTTTTGAGTTTCCCTGGATGTGCAACTCGACTTTTCTTCATTTCGCCTGTGAACTTTTCGTTCCGCAAAATTCACAGTCTAGTTAAGATTGGACGGAAGGGGGATTTGTGTTTCTTGCACCTCGCCATTCTTAAATTACGCCTGACAAGAATTTGTTGCACATGCATCTCCATGATAATATAAGTAATAGTCCAGTGAGTGATTTTAACCCATCATGCCGAGACGTAAAACAGATATTGGTCGTTGTTCATTGACATTGAAAATAAAAAGCGCTTATCACGTAATGCATGTATAACTGTTCCCGGGCGAAGCCGAGTCGGGTTGCTAGTTGCAAGTTTACAATGGAAAATCCAGTGGGAGCAGTCTTCAGTGGTTGGTTGGTTGGTTGGTTCTTAAGTTTAGGGGCTGCGATAATGCGGTCATGTAGCCCCGTGTACTTTGCGTGTGTGTAGATTCTGTCTGATAACCGGTGTTAATTGTGATGACTGTATTAGTGTTTAATCTTTTTTTTTAAATTCAAGTAAGGACTGCAGACTTTTTGAATTTTTCAAATAGTTCCTACTTTTGGCGCCAAACGCCACCGTCAACGGCTACTAGTTTAGAACTTAGCTACCAGACGCCAGCGCAGTCGGCTCTTGGCAACGAACGTAGGAACCTAAGAGCGTTGTTTACATTCTTAACCTATGCAATTCAGCTTCACACAGGTGTAATTCGTGGACGGTTCTTTTACATGCCATAAATCTATGACATGGGACCGCCGGCTTTACTTCCCCTCCGAAGGAAGGCAGACTGAGGGATTTTTAACGCTCTTAAAAAATCCGACGACTTCGGCCGGATTTGAACCCGCGATCTTGGGCATAGAATCTCAGCATGCTACCAACTACGCCACCGAAGTCGCTAGTCTTCAGTGGTAAATAAACATCTAGTTGACAACCCTTCTAGGCGCCAGTGGAGGGTCATCAACCGGATTCGAACTGGACAAGGCAGATGTGGCTAACTATTGCACAAATGGGGATGGGCTAGCTCTGCAAATTGCGACTGCAGTGCATTATCACAGTCAATCAATCATATTGTTGCTGACTGTCCTCTTCGATCTATCAAAGGAACAATAATGGGCATTCATCTTACATCGGATGAAGCAGTTGAATGGGTCGAAGAACTAGACCTAGAGTTGTAAGATCGTACGAACTTGTGACTATGTACATTTGTCCAGAAATTATATATTTGTACACACATTAATCATACGATAAAGAAATAAATTAACACAGTGTTAGTAAACACTAGGAATATACTCATCGTTGATGGTTTTTTTTTTGTTAGAACTGTCTGTAAAATTTTCTTTTTGTCTGAGAGTCACTTCGATACGACGACCGATAAACGAACGAAGGTTATCGGGCAATTTGGTCGGCGATAAGAATTTCACACTCTTCTGATAAGACTGCCTTGAAAAAGTTGTATGCTGTTGTTGAATTTACCCGTTGAGTGAAGTTTGAGGGCATTCGCTATCCGTAGGTTTGCTATAAAAGTCAGAAAATTTGTATGTTTGTATTTTAATATTCTTATTGAAGAGCGTAGGGAGCGTGATGGCGCAGGGGCTTAGCTGCTCGTCTTTCACCCGGACGGCTGAGGTTCGAATCCCGGTGACAGCGGAGTGGACTTTTCAACTGAAAAAGTCACGTGGCGTCAGGAAGGGCACCCGGCCTTAAATCCCCGGCCAAAATCAAACTGAGCCTGGTTGGCTCCGGCGAAAAGTCGAAGAAAGTTTTATTCCTATTGAAATGTAGTATTGTCTATATACGGAACGGGGTTCACTCAACTTCGTGAGACAAAACTGGGAAGAGGTGGGTTCGGTTCCCATCTCAGCCATCTTGGACGTGGTTTTCCGTGGTTTCCTTCACTTCTACTTCAGGCAAATGTTTGGAATGGTTCCTAACTTAAGGCCACGGCCGCTTTCTTCCCAATCTTATCCCCAATTTACAAATACATCCACTAGTACAGCCATCACAATAACACAGGTTATCAAAAAAATCCTCACACACCCAAAAGTACACGCGGCTATATGACCGCAATGTCGTAGTCCCTAAAATAAGCAACAACAATAACAATTTTTGCTGGCTCGCGACACGCAAATGCTACTTGAATTGCTCCGCAAGACACGTCCGTCCTATTTATCATGCAAGTGACCTGTAACCTTTCATGTCGCAGTGTAGATCGTGGGTTCAGTCTACTTGAAGGTGCCTTTGGAAGTTCGTTTGATTCATTAGCCGGGACTCTCTTAGCTAGTGAGTTATATGACTAGCAATGAGCGGAAATGACGACGGACTAATCTTCTTCGCGTCATTACCTTGTGGGAATAGGCAGTCATTGAATTGAATTCCTTATCTTAAATCTTCAAGTATGGGCTGTTCGGACTTATGACCTTAAGAAGTCAGCATACTGTTACGTGCCACCCCCTAGTGGCACTTTTGTTAACTGGATTACGGTGGGGGTACAAAGCACAACACCAATTACTGCTTAAAGAAATATAATTTATTACAGGCCAGAAAATTACACTAATCAGCAAATACAAGCAATTAGGAGCCTTACTCAGTTTCCTTAAGTCTCTTCCTTATGCGCTCTTGGCCTTCCACTTGTAAACAGACCACAGAAGTTAATCCGTCCTAATGAGTACGGTGGCCTTGACAGAAACTACCTGTCCCTCTCCCTTATGTTCACCGACCACAATTACTTACGTTCACTTGCTGCAGGCTATTTCGCTGTCCACAAGCTGAAGAAACAATGCCACTGGATTTCGTAACTCGCACAGCACTTCGTCACCACACTTCTGTCGCACAAGATAATCGCTCGCACTAGCTCGTAAAAACACAACAACAACAACTGCTTCACGGGTCACTCTTATATAGCAGGCCGGTGACTCAATAAATGGTTCTAGATCCTTCCAAGGTCCACGGCTTCTCGAGGCTTCCATCGCTGGTCCAGTCACGAATCTTCTGGACTATCTCTTTGTCTTAGTAGCCCTGTTGCATAAGGCACACGCAATACAGGAGGCATGCCACAGCCCAGCCCCTGGGGCAGTTGTGACTCAAGCGGCGAGCGATGACACAACTCACAGCCGTAACACCACCCCCTTCCTAAAAAGGCTGATCGTCCCGATCAATCATTGGTCCGCCTGTGTCCCTCCGTAGGCTGCCAGGCGATCTCGATGCACGATCTTCATCTTCGCCCTCGGGTTCCGCTGGATCCTGTAGACGACATCGTTGATCCGTTTCACGACTCGGTACGGGCCCTCCCAAGACTTCTGAAGTTTGGGTGACAGGCCTTTCTTCCGTAATGGGTTGAAGAGCCAGACCAGGTCGTCCTCGTGGAATCCGCCGGCATCCGTCTGCTGGTCGTATCGGGTCTTCATTCGGTCGGTCTCGATCCGCAGTTTCCTCCTCGCGAACGCGTGCACGTCCTCCAGTTGGTCGACCAGTTCTTGACAATACTGGCTTACCGGGATCGGATCATTCCCAGGTCGGCCGAAGGCAAGATCGACAGGTAGACGGAGCTCCCTCCCAAACATGGCCCGGGCTGGTGTGCACCCGGTGGCTTCATGCACGGCGGCGCGGTAGGCCAGGAGAAATAGTGGAAGATGTTTGTCCCAATCCCTCTGGTGCTCGCTGACGACTATTCGAAGATGGTTCTCGATGGTGCGATTGAATCGCTCTACCATCCCGTCGGACTGAGGGTGTAGTGGCGTTGTCCTTGTCTTCCGGATTCCCAGCAGCTGGCATAGGTTCTGGAACACCTGCGACTCGAAGTTCCTCCCTTGGTCGGAGTGCAGCTCCAGGGGTACTCCGTACCGGCTGACGAATTCTTTCACCAGGGTCTCTGCAATCGTCGCGGCTTCTTGGTTAGGGAGCGCATACGCCTCCGGCCATTTGGTAAAGTAGTCGCTGACGACTAATATGTAGCGGTTCCCTGCCTCGCTTAACGGGAATGGCCCAGCAACATCGATGGCCACTCTCTCCATGGGGCCGCCCACGTTGTAGGTCTTCAGTGGACCCCGTCGTCTTCGTCCTGGGCCCTTGCTGGCTGCGCAATCGTGGCACCTCGCGCAGTGGTCCTCCACGTCTGTTCGGCATCCGATCCAGTAGAACCGCTCTCTCAGCTTCTCCAGGGTCTTCTTTATCCCTAGGTGTCCACCAGATGATCCTCCATGAACTTCCTTCAGGACTTCCTCCGTCATAGCCTTTGGAACGACGACTTGTTCCCGAGATGTCTTCCCGTCGGTGCTCTCCCAGGTACGGCAGATGAGGCCATCCCTTACAATCAGCGAGTCCCACTGTGCCCAGTAGGACTTAAACTTTGGGCTGCAGTCACTCACAATGTTCCACCCGGGTCTGGGGACACAGGCCCTCTTCCATTCGGCTATCAGTCCCAGGTCATCATCCTCTGCTTGTGCCCGCGTGAAAGATTCGGGGCTCCAGTTCCCTTGAAGTTCCACAGTAGTCCGTCGGCACAGTATCCCGGTGTTCTCCTCCCTTCGGGCACAGAAGGTGCAGTCTTCGGGGCACGGTCTTCGTGACAGGGCGTCGGCGTTAGAATGCAGTTGGCCTTTCCTGTGCTGAATCTCAAAGTTGTACTGTTGAAGTCTCTCTAACCACCGCGCGAGTTGACCCTCGGGCTGCTTGAAGTTCAGGAGCCACCGCAGGGATGCATGGTCGGTCCTGATGAGAAATTCTTGCCCGTACAGGTACTTGTGGAAGTGTTCAATGGTCTTCACGATGGCGAGCAGCTCCTTTCTGGTGACGCAGTAGTTCCTTTCTGGCTTTGACAAGGCCTTGCTGAAGTAGGCCACTACTCTCTCCTCGCCGTCCACTACCTGCGACAGGATTCCCCCTATGCCAAAGTCGCTGGCATCGGTATCGACGATGAACCTTGTTCCAGGTCTGGGGTAGGCCAGAATAGGCGCGGTGCACAGAGCCTGCTTGAGTTGCTCGAAGGCATTGTGGCATTCTGCTGTCCACGTGAAGAGTTGGTCCTTCTCAGTCAGTCGATGTAAAGGTTTGGCGATGTCGGCGAATCCTCTCACGAAGCGACGATAATAAGTACAGAGTCCCAGGAAGCTTCGTAGTTGCGACTTGTCCTTCGGAACTGGCCACTCCCTCACAGCTGCGGTCTTCTCTGGGTCGGTGCGCACCCCTTCCTCGGAGACGATATGCCCAAGGTACTGGACCCGCTTCTGGAAGAGCTGACACTTCTTGGGGCTCAACTTCAGCTGGGCAGCCCGTAGCTTCAACAAGATCTCCTTCAGGTTGCTGTAGTGCTCCTCGAAGCTCCTCCCCAGAACGATGACGTCGTCGAGGTATACCAGGCAGGTCTTCCAGTGTAGGCCCCTCAGAATGGACTCCATTAGCCTTTCGAAGGTTGCAGGGGCGTTGCACAGACCGAATGGCATGACGGTGAACTGCCAGAGCCCGCTGCCCACAGAGAACGCCGTTTTCTCGCGGTCCTTAGGGTGGACCTCCACCTGCCAGTAGCCACTCTTCAAATCCAAGGTGGAGAACCATCTTGATCCTGATATGGTGTCCAGCGTGTCGTCGATCCGGGGTAGAGGGTAGCTGTCCTTTTTCGTGACGTCGTTCACCCGCCTGTAGTCCACGCAGAACCTGGTGGAACCGTCCTTCTTCTTCACTAGCACGACCGGAGAACTCCAAGGACTATGTGATGGCTCGATCACCCCTTGCTCCTTCATCTCTTCTACCATCCGGTCGACTTCGGCTTGCTTGGCGAGCGGGACACGTCGGAATGGGGCCCTAATCGGTGCGCTGTCCCCAACGTCGATTCTGTGCTGGACCAAGCTTGTCCTGCCGAAGTCTTTGCTCCCCACGGAGAAGACATCCTGGAATTCGCGTAACAGGTCCTGAAGTTGGCGTGATTGCTCTTCGTCTAGATGGTCCTGGGATCCTTGGTAGAGCTTCTGTAGTTCTTCTGGCAGGGCGCGTCTTCTTCGGTTGTCCGTCTGCAGGTGTCCGTCCGTCGTATCTGTGATGCGGGCAATCCAGGTAACGGGCTCGCAGACTCCTAGGTTGGTGTCCCGGTGAACCGTAATGTCGTAGTCGTTCAGGTTGGACAGGCGGACGTACGGCCGAGACGTCGTGTTGATGAGAGTCTTGGCAACTAGCAATCCTTTTGTCTGGATGTCCTCATATTTTGGCTCGATAACAGCCGCCACTCCCTCAGCAGTTCCGTCGACAATTACGGCAGCGCTGACCTCCGTCCTGGCGGGAACGATGACGTCCTCTCTCAGCCTTACTCGTCGTGCGGTGACGGCCTCGTGTGCTGGTTGCAAAGCAAGTTCCTCACCTCCGAAGTGCAGAGTGTTGGTACTCAGATCCAAGATGATGTTGTTCTGGTCCAGGAAGTCCAGTCCGACGATCACTTCATTTGATACGTCAGCCACAAGCACTGGATGTTTTATCGCCCGTCGACCAATGACGAACTCCAGTGATGCTTCGCCGTGTACCGGTGCGGTCTCTCCGGTCGCGGTTATTAGCTGGAGGTTCCTTTGTGTGGGTTGCACTCTCCACTTCGGGATCACGGTGGGACTGACGATGGTCCTCGATGCTCCCGTGTCGATCAGCATGGGCCAGCTCTCTCCGTTGACGACTCCGTCGACCATCAGGCTGTTATTATCCCTCCGTAACTGCGTCACACGAACTTGGACTGCCGGGGCTTGACGACTGTCACAAGCCAACCTTTGCCCCCCTAGGCTGGCTGATACTTGCTTTCCTGGGCCGCGCGGTTTCCCTACGACTGACTGTCCCGACGGAAACCCTTGGCGGCGGCGATCACCGCAGTCCTTGCTCAGGTGGCCTCTCTTACGGCAGGTCCAGCAGGTCGGTAGTCCTCTTCCGGGCCGCCTCTCCGGATGTCCTTCGGCTACGTTTTTGCTGGTGGTACCGCGACTATCGAAGAAGCGGCTTAGCGCCTCCATTAATTCGTCGGCCAGGGGCTTGGTCTCGCTGGTTTTTACTAGTTCGTCGACGTCCACTTGACGCACCCGCGCGTGCATTTTAGATGCCTGTTTCGCCGTCTCAAACTCAAGTGCGTGGCTCAGCGCATCTGCCAGGGTCTTATTGCGCGCGAGTCGCAGCGCCTGTTGAGTGTCCGAGTCCCGTAGTCCGTCGGTGAAGGTTTGCGTCGCAATCTGCTCCAGAAAGTCGGCCGGCGCTGTTGGGTAGGCTAGCCTTACGAGGCGTGCGATGTCCATCTCGAACTCCTGCAGGGTTTCCGCGTTCTTTTGTACCCGGGTCCGGAGCTGCATCTGGTAGGCCTGCTGAAGATGGCTATCCCCATATCGGGACTCCATATGGGCGATCAGTGAAGCGTAGTCCTGGGATCCAGTCGGGATGGCCTGAAGGACGTTAAGGGCGTCACCTCTCAGCGCTACAATTAGAGCTGTAGCCTTTTCTGTGTTGTTCCAGTTATTTATGGAACAGGCCGCCTCGAACTGACGTAAGTAGGTGCTCCACGGGACCTTTCCGTCGAAGGTTGGGGGCGTCACTCTGCTATGTCCCGTTCCTGATATTCCCGGTGTAACGGTGGGCGGGCGTTGGCGCAGCTCGGCAACTTCCTCTCGTAGAGCGTTGAATTCCTCTTTCACCCCCGTCAGTGGGCGTTGGCGCAGCTCGGCAACTTCCACTTGTAAGGCGTTGAATTTCTCCTCCACCCCCATCAGCGGGCGTTGGCGCAGCTCGGCAACTTCCACTTGTAAGGCGTCGAACTTCTTTTCCACTGCCGTGACTTCCTCACGCAGACCCAGTTCTAATTTCTTCAGGTCCTCCGCTAGCTTATTTTGACCGTCTTCCATCTTCTTCTGGCCGTCTTCTAGTTTGGCAGTTAGGTCCTCGGCTAACTTCTTCTGGCCGTCTTCTAGTTTGGCAGTTAGGTCCTCGGCTAACTTCTTCTGGCCGTCCTCCATCTTCTTCTGGCCGTCCTCTAGCTTGGTTTCCATGCCATTTAACTTTTCTAGCAATGCTGCCAATTTCTCCTCCATTTTAGTTGTTTGTCTTGTAAAGGGCATGCACTCACAGGAAAATTAGAGAAAATGACCTGCTCGGGGTTTGAAACCAGGACCGTCAGGTGTTGTGCTTGAGTTCGTAATCCGGCTTCTGACACCAGTTGTTACGTGCCACCCCCTAGTGGCACTTTTGTTAACTGGATTACGGTGGGGGTACAAAGCACAACACCAATTACTGCTTAAAGAAATATAATTTATTACAGGCCAGAAAATTACACTAATCAGCAAATACAAGCAATTAGGAGCCTTACTCAGTTTCCTTAAGTCTCTTCCTTATGCGCTCTTGGCCTTCCACTTGTAAACAGACCACAGAAGTTAATCCGTCCTAATGAGTACGGTGGCCTTGACAGAAACTACCTGTCCCTCTCCCTTATGTTCACCGACCACAATTACTTACGTTCACTTGCTGCAGGCTATTTCGCTGTCCACAAGCTGAAGAAACAATGCCACTGGATTTCGTAACTCGCACAGCACTTCGTCACCACACTTCTGTCGCACAAGATAATCGCTCGCACTAGCTCGTAAAAACACAACAACAACAACTGCTTCACGGGTCACTCTTATATAGCAGGCCGGTGACTCAATAAATGGTTCTAGATCCTTCCAAGGTCCACGGCTTCTCGAGGCTTCCATCGCTGGTCCAGTCACGAATCTTCTGGACTATCTCTTTGTCTTAGTAGCCCTGTTGCATAAGGCACACGCAATACAGGAGGCATGCCACAGCCCAGCCCCTGGGGCAGTCGTGACTCAAGCGGCGAGCGATGACACAACTCACAGCCGTAACAATACAATTCCACTTTGCCCTTGAAGTACGTGCTGTAACTTGGCTCGCAGTAGATTATTCTGGTCAACATGATTTGTATTTATTTATTATGACGCGCTCGAAAGATCAACAAACCTACAAAACATGTCACCTTAAACCTGGGGTTCCCAACCTGGGAAGGGGAGGGGCGTGAAATGATTTCCATTTTTTTAACTCTTAATATTACAATTTTGTATAATAAACATATTTCGAATCTCTCCAAGTGATTGTCGCGCCAAGTCAATCGTTCAAAAGCACTGGTATTACCCTTTCACGAATTGATTGCCGGCGGTCAAGATGGGAACTATTCTCTGTCTACTTGTGTCACACGTCAGCCTGCTTCGTTGACAGGTACAGTTGCGCGTGTAGGATATGACTCAGCTACAATAGCATGAGGCTTATCTGCGCTTCTAAGACAGGAAACGCACGCAAGGCTGCTTGACTTATGTGCAACTTGCACTGTGCCATCACTGTGTCCTTCTCTTTACCCCGCGGGGCTCCTGCTACAATAATCAACAAACGGTGGCGCAGCCAGGCTCAGCGGCAATCAAATGTTAAACGGGTAATACTTGCCAACTGTCGGCACAAACCTGTGAGGAGCCGCGAGGTTGGAGGTGAAGTAAGGAATTCGCTGTGTTGCAAGGAGCAAAATCAAGCCGGAGAGCAGATGCGCGAACAAGACCACTCAACGCACGTTTAATTGCACACTTTGTGGACCTACTGTACTTGCGTGAAAGTAAACTATGACCATACGCGACATGTTTCAACTCATCAACGATGTAAGTTAGTAGTTGCTCTCATTTTCCAGTAGGCTATTATTGTTACATACAAAGTTTTATAATTTTTATAATTATTCCATTATGTAGTGTTATTAGTTTGGGTCTATGTCCTCCACGTCAGTTTACCGAAGAGATCATAGAAGCGACGAGGGGATTGACCACCCGTATCTGAAAAGGGAAAAGTCTGTCAGCTGGCAAAGATTGGGAACCACTGCCTTAGACATTTAAAGAATAATAATAATAAATTAAAAAAATCCTCTCGGCACGCCGGAAGGCGGAGGTAGATTTCACCGGGCAAACTAGGGGATAGGCTATAATAGGCAAAATATGCAGGTTTTCGTAGAAGGATTAGACCTCATTTATTGCGAGAAAGTATTTTACAATGTAATTGGAGCTCAATTAACTTTTCTTTCGTCTTACTATGCATATTCTTAACATTTCATTGTGTTAGGGGGACAGTAACCTTCTTGTCATTTGGGGTCCATTTTTATACTTGTGGTCACACCGTCCTTATCCAAGGTTTTGAACTGATGTGTAACTATCTAACAGTCTGTTACTTCTTCACGTCAAATTTTATCTCCCGCAGAGATGTTGCTTGATTCCTCAGTTTAGGGCTGCGACACCGCGGTCATGTAACCCCGAATACTTTGGGTGTGTGTAGAATCTGTCTGATAAACGGTGTTAATTGTGATGGCTGTATTAGTCTATAATTCAGGTAAGGACTGCAGACGGTCAATTTCAAGTAGTAGTTCCTAATGTTGGTACCAAATATACCGTCAACGACACCTAGCTGTGAACTTGGCTACTAGATGCCACTGCAACCAGTAACTTGCAACGAACGTTGGACTTCCCCTCTGAAGGAAAGCATACGGAGGGATTTTCAGCGCTCTTTGAAAATCCGACGACTTCGGCCGGCTTTGAACCCGCACCTTGGGCATAGAAGTTCAGCATGCTACCAGCTAGGCTACGTCACCGAAGCCGCTTCCCACATAGTCAGATGGAAAACTGAATGTGATCTCGTTGTCATGGCAACCTCTGATAGCTCATCCCTCATCAATTTAGAAGCGTTGTCATGGTAACCTCTGATGGCTCTTGGCATTTTCTTCTAATTCCGAAATCATTTTTAGCCTACTTTCGATTTTTGGAAAAAAATGAAAGTAGACTTATGAGATCAACACAGGGCGAAAAAAATGTGTGTGTGTGTGTACTCTGAATGTCTGTCCCCCCTATCAATTCGAACACGGTGAACGCGAATTGAACGAAATTTGGTACAAAGGTAACACTAGCAAAGGACACCTCAGTGTCATGTTTTATATCGCCGCCATCTTGACGGAAACGTAATGGCGGCCACACAAATGTTCAAAGCTTAAATCAAATTACGTCTAACCTAATCATCCGATCACTACCAAATTTTGCAACAACATACCTTTATGGGGGAGCATGACCAAATTAATAGGTCATCAGCCTAATAGTTTGCGGATGGCGGCCATCTTTGTGTGAAAATCGATTCCCCCTATTAATTCGAACACGGTGAATCCGAATGGAACGAAATTTGGTACAGAGGTAGTACTAGCAAAGGGCACCTCAGTGTCATGGTTTATTCGCCGCCATCTTGACGGAAACGTAATGGCGGCCACACAAATGTTCAAAGCTTAAATCAAATTACGACTAACATAATCATCCGATCTCTACCAAATTTTGCAACAACATACCTTTCTGGAGGGAGCATCCTTTGACCAATCTAATAGGTCATTAGCCTAATAGTTTGCGGATGGCGGCCATCTTTGTGTGAAAATCGATTCCCCCTATTAATTCGAACACGGTGAAACCGAATGGAACGAAATTTGGTACAGAGGTAGCACTAGCAAAGGGCACCTCAGTGTCATGTTTTATATCACCGCCATCTTGACGGAAACGTAATCGCGGCCACCCAAATGTTAAAAGCTAAAATGTAATTACGACCAACCTAATAATCTAGTCTCTACCAAATTTTGCAACAACATATCTTTATGTGGGAAGCATATTCTGACCAAACTGCAAGTTCATCAGCCCAATAGTTTGCAGATGGTGGCCAAGTATGTGTGCAAATCGATTCCCCCTATCAATTCAAACACGGTGAAACCGAATTGAACGAAATTTGGTACAGAGGTAGCACTAGCAAAGGGCACCTCAGTGTCATGTTTAATATCGTCGCCATCTTGACGGAAACGGAATGACGGCCACCCAAATGTTAAAAGCTTAAATCAAATTACGACCATCCTAATAATGTGATCTCTACCAGATTTTGCAACAACATGCCTTTTTGTGGAAAGCATCTTATGACTGACTACAAGGTCATCAGCCCAATAGTTTGCAAATAGCGGCCATGTATATGTGCAAATCCATTCCCCATATCAATTCAAACACGGTGAAACCGAATTGAATGAAATTTTTTACAGAGGTAGCACTAGCAAAGGGCACCTCATATTCATGTTTAATATCCCTATAGCACGTTGTATTTCAACAAGCTACTACAGCCAACATTCAATTATACTCCTTGAAAAGGACGAAGAGTTATAACAATACCCATGCATTTAGGAGAAAGTAGGCTATATGCTCTTTACTGAACATCTTGTTCTCATCCCTTGGCGTAATGGTGGGTTGTATCAAAAATTCTTTCAGACAAAAGTTTTAGGTAATTATTAGGGGAATATCGTCCATTTTGTACGGTTTTGATATTGTGCCTATTAAGAGAGATATGATTCATGTTTCCCGAAAACCCCACTTTTTTCCACCCCATTGGTCAATGGTTGGTGATATCAAAAAACTTTTTAAACATAAATGTTTGGCACTTATCCGACACATAATATGAACTTTGAAGGGATTCAATATTTCACATATTAATAGTTATAGTGATATTTCACTTTTTCGAAAAAAAAAAAAAGCCCCCTATTTTTACCCCCTTCGACCGATTTTGCCCATTAACGAACTCGACCGAGATTTTATAGGGATACATATTATGTAAAATATTCAAAGTGATTGGTGCAAAATTACGGCAGTTATCGTGTCCACAAGAAACTGATATATGTATATACATAAATTATATATAAACTTTTGAACTGACGGTGGTTTTGGTGTCTGGGGGATGTGAAACGCGAAGATATGTCGATATTTTCCGGAAGTTGACATATGGTACCCATTGCAATAGTTAGCTTTCTAATGAAATTACCTAAAAGCACGAATGCGCCTTTGAGTTCTCTATTCTCTGCTGTATTCTCTGAGAGATTTTGTTCGTTTCTCACATTTGTTAAAGTGGTATGTGTCGCACATTTTCTTCCATCAAGTGACTGAAGAATGGAAGTATACCTTCTCGCAGAGCTTGTGGTGGAAACCGTGAACTGCCAGTCGAGTTGGGGCACTCCGTTGTTGCTGGTTCGGTCCCGACCAATCTCGGTCGATTTTTCCTCTGTGTGACAGGTTTATTTTGCCCAAAATCGAAGGGGGCTTTTCGTAAATTAATGCAGTCAATGGCCATTTTCTTTTTAAGACGGATCAGGGAAAGGATTTTTGAAGGAAATCGCTCGTGGAACTACTGAAAGGAACCGTCCCTGCATTTGCCTGATAGTTAACATGGGAAACCACGAAAACCATTTCAGGACGGCCGAGGTGGGATTCGAACCCTCTCTCCCCCGATACCAGTGGCCACCGTGGATGATCATAACGGCGTAATGGTCCCGATTTGTGTTTGCGGTGAAGCCATTGATTTACAAAGATAAAAGAAAATGTTATTATGCTGCTCCTCCCCTCCCCCCCCCCCCTCTCTCTCTCTCTCTCTCTCCTCCTCCTCTCCCCTCAAGTTTGCTTCACAACCAATTGAAGTCCTCTCCTCCGACCACCTCCTAATGTAGTGACTAGCATTCTTGGTTCTCATCTCGGAGGTCCGGGTTCGATTCCCAGCTCTGCCAAGAAATTTTAATTCTGGTCTGAGGGCTTGAACGGGGGTACACTCCGTCAGCTTCGTGAGCCAAAACTGAGAAGAGCAGGATTCGATTTCCATCTCAGCCATCTTGGAAGTGGTTTTCTGTGGTTTCCCCACTTCTACTCCAGGCAAATGCCGGGATGGTTCCTAAAGCAAGGCCACAGTCACCTCCTCACCTGAATTACAAATACACACACTAATGGTCTACAGCTATCACAATAACACAGGTTATCATACAAATTCCACACACCCGAGTACACGGGTCGCTACATGACCATGATGCCGCAAATTCCCTAAATCAAACAACAACCACCACATTATTTTTACTGTCTCATGCCACCCTATATTTCGTTGAAGAATTCGACCAAACTTTTCCCTGGCAGTGGTTACCTTATCAGATGTTAGCTCAAGATTTCCAAGAATTCTCCTCATTGTTAGTGGGGTAAGCAAATCGTTGAAATTTCTGTCGACCACACCTGATACTGTATATTTGTAGATAATAGTGCGTTGGAAGAAAATTGTTTCCTTTTGTTGTTGCTTATTTTAGGGGCTGCGTCGTCGCGGTCATTCAACTCCCTGTATTTGTGTGTGTGTGAGAGAGAGAGATATATGTTTGATAACCTGTGTTATTGTGATGGCTGTACTTGTGTGAATAATAAAGAAGGCTTTGTATTCGGTCAACACAAATTTTGTGCCCAATTACATTAGGCGGAAAAATAAATATTTATATGCCGTAACATGGAAAAAAGGGGGCGTTGAGGCGCAGCGGTCAAGCTGTTTGCCTCTCACCAAGGTGGACCGGGTTCGATTCCCGGTCAATGCATGTGAGATTTTTGAAATGCCATGTCTTGTGGTTCGGATTCTACGTAAAAAGGAGATCCCGTGGCTCATGATCGCATGTTAAACGGTCACTTAAAACTATAACCTTCCTTCCTTTAACATGAAAAACATTACATAAGATATTTATCACAAAATAACACGCTTTTATGTACAAATATGGGGGTTCTTAAAAGCGTATTATTTAGTGATTGCGTTGACGGGCTGGAAAGCTTTCTTTATTACAACTAAGCAACAATGAGAAAATAGCTTCTATCACTTCAATGTACTAATGTGTATATTGATAAATGGGGAGGGGGGATAGGTTTGTGAAGGAGGTGGTCAGGGCCGTAAGTTAGGAATCATCTCAGCATTTTAAAATCCCTCAGTATGCCTTCCTTCGGAGGGGAAGTAAAGCCGGCGGTCCCATGTCATAGATTTATGGCATGTTAAAGAACCTTCCACTAATTACACCTGTGTGAAGCTAAATTACAGGTTAAATTTGACTAACGCTCTTAGGTTCCAACGTTCGTCGCCAGGAGCCGACTGCGGTGGCATCTAGTAACCAAGTTCTGAACTAGTAGTCATTGACGGTGGCTTTTGGCGGCAAAAGTAGGAACTACTTGAACAATCAATGTCTGCAGTCCTTACTTGAATTAAAGACAGACAACACACACTAATACAGCCAACACAATTAACACCGGTTATCAGACGGATTTTACACACACCCAAAGTACACGGGGCTACATGACCGCGTTGTCGCAGCCCCTAAACTGAGGAACCAACCTTCCCAGCAAATGCCTGAAGTGGAAGTTTGAAATCGACTTCCAGGATGGCCGAGGTGGGAATCGATCCCCTCCTCTTCTCAGTTTTGTCCCAGGAGGCTGAGTTGTACACCGTTCCAGCACTCGCACCAGTTGTTTTTTTTTTTTTTTGGCAGATCGGGGAATCGAACACTGACCTCCGGGGGTGACAGTCAAGAACGATAGTCGCTACACAACGAGGTGGTCAAATTGTTATTTTAAGTCATTAAGTAGACAATTATTCTCCAAAATGGCAGTTATCCTTAAACTAGTCATTTATAGGCACAATAAAACCAAGGAATTGCAGCTTGAAAAGCTTGAAATGGATTTATATCTTAAAAGCCTCAGTTTGTGTGCCCAGGAATAAAATGGCAAATAAACAAAATCCCATCTCTAATTTTTTTTTGTCGCTAACAGTAGTTTAAATGGTCGCTACATCCATAACTAAACTATTCTAAATTGAAAATATTTTTTCACGGAATATCCTTGAAAAGTCGCTAGATTTAGCGACAAATTCGTTAAATTGCAACACTGGCTCCAGCAAGATCGGATTTGAATCCCGGCGCTGACAGTGGGCATCCTGAGTGTGGGCTTTTGCCGCATTTGCGAAAAAGAGCTCAGGCAAATGGGTATTCTAGACTGAACAATTCCTGACAGGAACACATTAAAGAAGATTGGTGAACAATTACCAAGGTTTTGAAACGGTATCAACTTCCGGAAGACGGAGAGAACCTTTGTCAGAAGAACATAAACAGGCACTCTTCGCTGGGGTCAGAAGATACTGGTTGGAAGTCAAGGCCGGAACAAGAACAAGACCTAGACACAAAAGTGAAGTTGGTTGTTACCACGTAGTCTAGAGGCTCAACTCGATGTATAACAAGTAGTTCAGTGAAGAACTATACAGCCTATTTTCATATATCCTACTTATGTTAATTGCCTCAATCTACATACAAAATTTCAGTTTGTTTGCTGTAATAGATTCGTAGATATTGAGAACCGACTAAATATTTCGGATGGTCGCCATGTTGGATTTTATATTTGTAGTTCCTAGAGTTATGTACTGTTACATGAAGATCATTGTGTACGCGTAGCATTCAAACTTCAATCGCATGATTAGAACACAAGAAGTAACAAGGAGATTTTAAAATTTCGCACAGCTGCCATCTTGTGGTTATGGAAGAAAATGAAATAGATTAGATGCCAGTGGATTAACATTCGTATAAGGATTTACTGTACCAAGTTACACTGCACTCGGATGGTTAAATTGCGAAAAACGTCCATGTAGATAGTTATACTTCGCAACGCCGCCATGTTGGATTTGTGATCACCAGGTTATTTAAAGTCCTATAGGTGAACTTAAGTCCATAGCTCCTAAGAACATAAAAAAATGAAGTTTGATTGCTATAATAGATTCGAAGATATTCAGAGCCGTCTAAATATTTCTGATGGTTGCCATGTTGGATTGTTAAATAGTCATGTACCATTAAAGGAAAATTATTGCGTAGGTTCATTATTCAAACTTTCATATTGATCGCATGATTACGACACAAGAAATAAAAACATAATTTTAAAATTCGCAAAGCCGCCATATTGAGGTTATGTAAGCAATTGAACTAAATTAGATACCGGTGTATTACAATGTGTGTAAACGTTTCCTGTACCAAGTTTCGTTGCGTTTGGAACATTAAATCGCGAGAAAGGTCTATTTAAAATTTTCAAATTCGCTTGGCCGCCATGTTCGTTTTGTAGTTAACCGGTTTTTGAAAGTCTTATAGATGAACTTCCAGTAGTGCTCGTTATCTCAGTACAAAATTTCAGGGTGATACCGCTAATAGTTTCAGAGATATAGAATACCGGTGAAATATTTCGCACATCCGCCATCTTGTGGTTATGTAAACAATTGAACCTAGTTAGATGTGGGTGCATTACAATGCGTATAAGCATATACTGTACCAAGTTTTATTGCGTTTGGTTGGTTAAATCGCGAGAAACGTCTATTTAAAAGTCGCAAATCCGCGTGGCCGCCATGTTGGTTTTGTAGTTACCAGTTTTTCAAAAGTCACATAGGTGAACTTCTAGTAGTTCCCTTTATCACCGTAAAAAAATCCAGGGTGATATCGGGAATAGTTTCGGAGATATTGAATGCTGGTGAAATATTTCGCACAGCCGCCATGTTGGATTGGTGAGACATAACAAAATTTGAAGGGCACCGTCGGGGTCTTCCGGAATAGTGCTATGAGCTTACCGAGTTTCATTGAAATCGCTCCAGCCGTTTAGGAATTATTAGGGGGGACACACACAAACACTCCTCACACACGCACACACACACGCACACACACGGACAAAAGGTGATCTCATAAGCCTATTTTTTCAAAATTGAAAATAGGCTAAAAATACTGTATATACCTAGGTGTATATATGTGTGTGTATGTGCAGCGTGGCCTACGTTATAAGACATGGCCTGGAAATGAGGTGCCAGACAACATTGCGAGCGATGGTTCAAACTCGTTCCATATTTTGCCGCTAGGTTCGCTTTCTGGTGCCCTTAATCGCATCGTTTGTATTACGTACAATGCCATCTGTAACTCAATATTTGTCGGTAAATAAGGTGTCTTAATGAGTCTGAAAGCTTAAAATTGACTGGTGATGCGTGTCGTATTATAGATGCACTTTCCTTAAGGGCAGTAAACTGCTGTTTGATAATGAGATGGGTGCTAAGTTGTCTTTATGAGCAAGACGTAGTGAAAAGCAAGTTTTATTCCAGTGAACTAGAGTAAATGTGGCATGCATATGGGGTAAACACCTTAGATATAATTCACGGAATATTTTTGTATAGCCTAGTAACTTATGAGTATTTAGTATTGTTGTGGTTTGTGACGTGAGGGGGGGGGGGGGGTCCAGCGTCTTAGCGAACTCCAAATCCATCTTCTATAATTTGTAGGAATCATTCCAAGGATTCTGATTATAGTATACGTTCTGCAAAGTACGCATTTCCGACAGTTTTAGAGGACTACTCCGAACGTAAACATGTGCAAATAAATAGTCCATACACGCAAAAGAGGAAGTGTTGATAAAGACAACCATATAAACAATAAAAGAAAATGTTCAGGTAATTTAAATTTACCGAAGACTTATGATCAACGAATTGAGGAAAACTATGATCAACCACGTGTTAGTGCAGGAACGCAATGTTCTACACGCAAGCCAACTCATGGGAAGTCAACAAAAATAAAATTAAAATGAAGGTGGGCACTAAGGAAAACACAGAACTGTAATCAAGTAATTGGATATTATTATATCGGGAGATAATTTCATTAAAACAAAACTTATATTCACTGCAACGTCAGGACAAATCCTATGTCCAAATATCGAAGCTCAAGAGTGTAGCGGATCGTGGGGGACTTGAAATTAAAACTTTCACGAAACGAAAGTGGAAATTCAATGAAACAACAATCAAAATATGTGTATAAATCACCGTCCACTTATCGCCTGCTGCGAGACAAAAATATTCTAATAAATCACCGTCCACTTACCTACCGCCTACTGCGAGATAAGAATATTTTACAACTTCCTCATCCACGAACCTTGAGAACTTACGTTGGTTACACGAACGGAAAGGCGGGTGTCACGTCACTTGCAAAAGCTAGGTAGTCAACTGAAGAACAGTCGTTGACTCACGATAATGAGAAGGTTGGTTCATTAAACATTGATGAAATGGCCATAATGTAGGCCTACAAACTATTGTTTGACAAGAATTTAGACTCTTTCTCGGCATTAGTACCGGTAATATTGAGAAAGATGGATTTGGAATCGAACATAAATTGGCTAATAAATTATAAATAAAGTGTACTGTTCAAAGGCCTGTCATCCTTCTACAGAATACCAGGATACAGATTCAAAGTTATCCCTATAATACGAGACTTACGAAAGAAACGTATCAACCTTTGGTGCTAACAGTTTCATCAACCATCTGCATACGATTTCCATTATGCGATTACGCGGAATCTCCCAAGTGACGATGTAGAACTGCTCTTCAGTCACCTGAGATATAAGGGAGGTACCGTAACAATGACACGACGGACGTGAGACCATGTCTACATACCATCGAGTCAACACTTCGCACAGGAATTGTCGCACCTCCTATAAGTAGTAATAAGGGAAGATGCAGTCACAGCTGGCGCCTTGACCAAGTTTCTAAAGCCTAAAGGTTCGCGAAAGGTGCATAACCTGGCCAGTGCTACATAAACGCTCCAGCTTCTGGAACATATCTTGCAGATTCTTAAAAGCTCTATTCATGGTAAGAATGTGGGGCATGTAGCCTATAAAAAACATTATGATTTACATTAACCATACTTTAGCATTGAAGTCGCTTTGTTTTCAGAAAAACCGACGTATTTATCTACCATTTCAATTGCAATATTAGCGGGGTTTCTTGTAGGAGTGGCAGAAGAGTTGCGAAGGTTTCACTAATATTTTAAGTAGCATGCTTTCAGAGTACACAAAATGTGAAATGCGTATTGACAATTCACTCTCCGTAGTTTATCTGCAACATTTATTAAGTTAAAGATGATGTTGATAATTGTTGCTTTAAGGGGCCTAACGTCTTGGTTATCGGTCCCCACTTTTAAATAATAATGACGTGAACCACAAGAGCAGTAGTGGAACGTTTCTGAATCTAAGAATTAAGCCACTCACAGAAAGATTCTTAAAGTGAAATGAAATACAGCCAAGAATGAGCCGTATTCATCATTTGGGGAAACTAGTGAAAAACAGGCAAGAGGTATTAAGAAAACATGTGTTAAGTGTATTTGAGTTGCATGTGATGCATAGTCAACAACAGACAACTAGGGCGCCGAACAGCGATCCTAGAGGCGCAAAGTGGAACAACCAGTTTGGCGCTCCAAGTCTCGACTCTATTTCCAGGCCTTGGGTATAACGCAGGCCACGATGTGCAGTATATACATGGGTTGTTTTTTTTAAGTTTTGGCACCTTAGTTATAACTGGATTAATAACTCACTTAGATGGTTCCAAGTTTCACATGCCCTCGATGTAGTCCCCACCGTTGCGTACAACGTGTTCCCAGCGATGCGGAAGCCGTTGGATCCCGTTGGCACTGCCCAATCTATTGATGGTACGAAGAGAGCGCTCGGCAGTCTGCTTAACGTCTTCAATGGTACGGAAGCGCTGCCATACTGTTCCCCGAGGGCAAACCGTTAATGTGGCGTACTATTGTTCGTTTCTGCAAGACCATGTCCGAGGAGCTCTGAGAAGGAAACGGCGCCACCACATGGTTACACCGCCCATCGTTCTGCATGACAATGCTACGGCACACACAGCAGGCGTTGTGTCGGCGTTGTTGGATCGCTGGGGCTGGGAGGTGTTGTATCAACCCCCCTCCCGACATCAGTCCCTGCGACTATGATCTCATCCCGAAGATGAAGATGACAATGACGTTAAGCACGCTCTCTTCGTACCATCAATAGATTGGGCAGTGCCAACGGGATCCAACGACTTCCGCATCGCTGGGAACACGTTGTACGCAACGGTGGGGACTACATCGAGGGCCTGTGAAACTTGGAACCATCTAAGTGAGTTATTAATCCAGTTATAACTGAGGTGCAGAAACTGAAAAACCAACCTATGTATAAACATTAAAACGGGGGATACATAAAGTGAAAGTGTAACGTGTTTTTCGAGGGGATTTTATGCAACTGGCATAAGTCAGTAGGAAGCCATTCTATATTTATTTATGCGGCAAATTGTTCAGCCAAGAGAAGTTTTCATGTAACTTATTATTATTATTATTATTATTATTATTAACAACTTATTATTATTATTAAGGTATTTCTTTGGAGCATTTTTTATAAAATTATAAGTAATCAGATAGGTTTTCTATGTTATAGAAAACACTATCAAGCAAATTATTACGAACAACATTATCGTAAGAAAATTATATGATTACGGAATTTTTTCGGAGTTTTGTCAGTTAGGGTATTTTGAGAGAGGTGAGTCACGGGGAATTCGGCTACAGGCTTAATCTTGTCGAGTAGCATGACGCAAGCTGGGTTGCTGCTTCAAGAAAAGGCGAAATGGCCTGGACCGGTAATCGACATCATCGCCGCGCCGAGTGTAATGACCCGGAGGAGGGGAAGATCGCGTGGTGGGTCAGCCAATCAGAAGAGACCTGGCGACTGGAAGACGGCTCCGTAGAGGGGATGCGACGAGTGCATATATGGTTTGCGCGCCGAGGAGGCAGGGGCGACTATCTTTGTAAAACTTAACCAGTGTGGTTGTACGTGTGGTTGGTTCCGATGTTCGGACCATAAGTTATCATATCTACAAGTATCTCATCAACTAACGAAGAAGATGACGACGACCAGGAGGCTGTGGGAAGCTCTCTACAACATCCAGTACGAGGGAAATGCTACGGCAATTTCCAGTGGTAAGCGCGAATGACTCAGAACTACGCAATCTCCCTCCCGTCTCTTTGTTTAATATTCAGTATTTCAGTAACTTCTTAGCTTGGGAATAAGAGTAAAATCAGTAATTTATCCGACTCCGTTTTCACGTAATTTTCTAGCGGTAATATTCAAATCGCAACGCTCCAATTTAAATTCAAACTTATTATTATTATTAATTTTGCAATACTTGTTTTATATAATAAATTCATTTCTTTTAACCATGCAATCTTTGCTTTCAGTAGGTAGCATTAGATATAGACCAATTCCTTCTCCTGATACAATTCTTTGTTGGGTTAATGATCAAATCATACCACGATCTGAGTGAAAAGATTCTTGAAGGTGTTCTACCAGAGCTAGGTGTTGTTAAATATAAATTTAGATTTCAACATAGCGTTGAGGTCTTGGCGCCCATTAAAACAACATATCTTAGTCAGAGTAAATATTTCAAAGTGCAAGACAGAGCTAGTAAGAAACCATTACATATGTCACGCAACAGTAAGGGCGATAGAAACGGTTTCAAAAGGTCTAGCTTCCAGAGTTTGAGACGTCTCAGTTTAGTGCCAGCGTTTCGCCCCAGTGTATCGCTGGGCAGAGCCATGAATAAAATAAAATTATATATAAATTAATAAAAAAAATAAAAATAAAAAATAATATAAAATAAATATACAATAAATATGAATAAATAAATAAATACGTAAATAAATAAAAATATTAATAAAGTTATGGTGTTGCAGAACCAAAACACACAACGATGGATAAGGTTTTATTTATCTACTCGTTATCTTGTTGCGAAATGTGGCATCCCTTCCGTGGAAATACTGGGATGGTATCTCACTTCAAACCCAGAGCACTTACAGAATCCTAACCTTAATCATGTCAGTTATACACGCAGTCTATTTCCATCACCAAAAATCATAGGTTATCAGTCAAATTCAACCGTCTGGCTGCGTGGCTCAGGGGTAACGTTCTCGCTTACTGAGCCCAAGGTTGCAGGTTCGAACCCTGGCGCAGTCAGCTGGCATTTGAGGGTGCGCAAATGTGAGGGAGCCGTGTCAGTACATTTACTGGCACGTTAAAGATCCCCTTCGGGGCAAAATTCCGGCACCCCGGCGCCTCTAAAAGCCAGTGTAGTTAAAAGGGACGTAAAACCAGTAACATTATTATTATTATTATCAAATTCAACCCACGCCCAAGCAGGCTGGGGGGATGACTAAGATACCGGTATTCCATTATAGAAAGTTTTTCAATCTGTCAACATAAATTCTGCTCAATCACATTCAAGTTTTTAAACACCCTAACCTGAATGAAATATTAAATAAATTATTTATTGCGGCCAATGGTCATAGCTGAATGAATATTACATGAGATATTTATCAAAAAATAATTTGTTTTTATGCACAAGAAAAGGGAGGGGGATACATGTATATTTTGTTATAAATGTAAATATCACTGGCGGAAAAAATATCCCAATACCAAGAAGGGGTTGTGCTAGATCAACGGACGTTGGGTGGCTTGTTTATACATCTGAAAGATAACGTCGATTCAAATTTCCCGCAAATCGCATTACCGTGGTGCTAGCAGTGGCCCCATGACGTTGCACATCAGATTTGCTTTAAATATGGGCTGTACTGTGAGAGAGCGTTAGTTACCTGTGTGATTGGAGTGACTGTCAGTGGGTCAAGAATGCCTTTACGACGACGAAGAGGCCAGTATCAACAGCTCACTGCGTTTCAACGAGGCCGTGTAATAGGGCTACGTGAAGGTGGATTTTCCTTACGCGCTATTGCAGAACGACTTGGCAGGAATGTCTCGACTGTGCATGCGTGCTGGCAGCAGTGGTCACGAGAAGGTACTGTTGGACTTCGGCGTATGGCTTTGGAGCATCGGCAGTCTGCAGCAGCAATTCGAGCGGCAGTTGGCACCAAAGTGAGGCAACGAAATGTTCGAAATCGGTTACTTGAAGGACAGCTCCGAGCCAGACGCCCTGCGGCGTGCATTCCACACCCCAAACCACCGCCGTCTGCGACTTCAGTGGTTTCAAGCGAGAGCTCATTCGAGGATGGTGTGGAGGTCCGTTGTGTTTTCCGATGAAAACCGGTTCTGCCTTGCTGCTATAAAAGATGGGCTCCATCACGCGTCATGGCGCGCCTCCTCGCTCGGAAGTGATGGGCTCCATATCAGCAACGCTGTACAGCATTTCCCGGAGCGGCTAGCTGGTGAACCATGTCTTAATTCCCCGTACAAATACAAACCAATATAAAATAAGTGAATTAATTTACGTATTTCACAGTCATACAGCATAACTTTTTGATGTATAAGGATTACAACGCAACCTTACAAAAATGATAACAACTTTCGTTCTTGAACACACAAAATTTTGAAATTAATAAACCAGTTATACAACATTCCAATGTATATTGTGTTAAAATTTGGATTCGATCCGATGACGGGTTTGTGAGATAATAATTCTTAAATGTGACGCATGGTTGAAACGCACTTTAAAACGAGCACTTTTTGTGTTTCAACTGCGATAAAAAATATTAAGATATAAATTAAAAAATCCATACCTACATGAACTAACATAAAATAGAACGACGAAAATGATGTTATTGGATTTTATGTAGTTCTTTGGTTACTTCACAAACAACCTTCAAACTCGAGTGCACATAATATTTTGGTCGACAGTAGTCAACACTGAAAAATGTCAATAAGATATTCCTAGCGCCGAAAAAGAATTACTAGTAACAAGTAATCGGATTGTAAAGCGTGGGGTGCATCCGGTACGTTTCGTGGTAGAAGCATTGCGTGGATAGAGTACGGTAACTATCGATAGTGTTTGGGAGCATCGATTATGTAATTTCGACCTGTAGGCTAGTTGCTAAGGTTGAGAAACGGTTCCATCGCGTGTGTAAATTGGCGCTATTTTGCCTGTCATTGTCTATGGAATAACGACGTGTTGCTTCATACCCGATAATTTTGTATACTTGTCACAGTTGTCGGGCAAGTCGATATATAGTCTGCAAGGTAGTGCTGATGTTGGCATGTTTTGAGATACCTTATTATTATGTTACATGTTGACTTATGAAATAGTTCAACGCGAAGATACTATGGGCGACTTGTTATTTCTCCCTCCTTCATTTTTAGCTTATTTTTCACATTTTGCAAAAATGAGGATAAAGTAGACTTATGAGATCGATCCGGGAAAATGAGTGTCTGTCTGTCCTTCTGTATGTCTGGCTACAGCAATCAAAACCAAATTTTGTATGAGTAAAGATGTATACCGGAATATCTCACGTCCATATTTGAAAATGATGTCAGTGCTACCAACTGCTGAAAAAACGCACTAGAAATTTGAGCTCCATGTTGGATATCTTGGAAGGTATGCATCGGAGCTATTCCAAAATTGGCACACATGTAGATAATACTATTTCAGTTTAATTTCCTTGAGGCCATACATAACAGTGTTGCCAAAATAATTTTAAGCCTTCTGATAGGTCCAGTTTTTAAATGCATATAACTTCTACACTATCAATTGGATTTCAACCAAATTTTGTATGTAATATGTGTACATAAACGGATAAGACTGTGTGTATTCTTAAGAGCCTCCAGGGCTGCCAACTGTTAATAATTGCTCTCTCTATTTTTTTTCCAAACACCAATATATCAGAAAGTATGCAAGCCGACGGCTTTAAACTATGCACTCGTATAGTACCTGACATTTTAGATTAATTTGGAGTAACTTATATACGTCAGTTCTACCAACATGATTATAAGCCTGCTGATAGTACAAATTTTTAAATGCATGTGACTTCTATACTATAAGTTGGATTCCAACCAAATTTCGTATGTGCTATGTGTAACATAACAGATATGACTATAAGTATTGTTAAGAGCAATCAGGGCTGCCAACTCTTAATAAATGCTGTCTATATTTTTTACCCTAATATCAATATATCAGAAAGTATGCAAGCCAACAGCTCTATACTTTGCACACGTATAGCACCTGACATTCTAGATTAATTTGGAGTAATTAATATAAGTCAGTGCTGCCAACATGATTCTATGCCTGCTGATAGGTCCAATTTTAAAATACATGTAACAAAAAAAAAAAGTCAACCCCTGGCACTATCCAGCCCATGACGGGCTAAGGCCGACCAAGCGACCGCTGCCCAGCCATTTGGCCTGCAGATATTGGGGTGACGCGTGATCAGCGCGTCGGGTCCCCTCGGCCGTTAATCTTGGTATTCGGGATCGGGGCGCTGTCTCACTGTCAGACAGCTACTCAATTGTCCTCACCAGGCTGAGTGCACCCCGTTCCAACCCTCACGTCAGTTTTAAAATCCCTGACGGAGCCGGGGATCGAACCCGGGGCCTCCGGGTGAGAGGCAGGCGCGCTACCCCAACACCACGGGGCCGGCTATACATGTAACTTCTATACTAACAAATGGATTCCATCCAAAATTGGCACAGAAATACATCATAATATTTCAGATTATTTCTGACCAGCACTCGCATGACATTGTTGCCAACATGCCATTACGTGTGCTGATAGATCCAGTGTCTAACTGCATGTAACGTCCATTGGACTTCAACCAAATTTAGTATCCTTTACCTTAAGATATGGAACTAAGAATATATTCAGTCACCAGGGCTGCCAACTGTAGTGCTCTTATTAGGCTACATTATACCAGGTATATTTCGAACTAATTAGACATTTCGATATTACCAACTTAATTTCGTCATTATTCTAGATTGTTTCATATACTGTAGATTATTCATTGGCATGAAACTTAATTTTAAGAAAAGTAGGCTCTTTAGTTCGTCACGGAACTTCTTGTTTGGATATGTTTTTGGGCTAGGGATTTACACCTGGGATTAGCGTGAACAGTTTTGTTTCGACAAATTTCCAACACCTAGTTACCATGGCAACAAATGCAAGCGAGCCTACTTCCCTCTTGCCGATGCGTTCGCGATCACTATACTGTACATACAAGGGTCGAAGGTGGTACTTATAATACGAATAAACAATGAATTTTAAATGCTTTTCAGTCGGTCGACACGATTGCACCTATATTGCAATGGGTGGTTTTCTTTTACATCCGAATTGACTACTATGGACTACGTGTTAACAACCAATCTCATTTCAGTAATGAGTAGATCTTGTTCGTTTGCCAGCTTTGACTTCCTGTCAGTATTTTTGAGCCCATCAATCAGCGCTTTGGTTGGTTGGTTCTTAAGTTTAGGGGCTGCGACAACGCGGTCATGTAGCCCCGTGTACTTTTGGGTGTGTGTAGAATCTGTCTGATAACCGGTGTTAATTGTGATGACTGTATTAGTGTGTGTATCTGTTTTAATTTATGTAAGGACTGCAGACGATCAATTTTCAAGTAGTTCCTACTTTTGCCGCCAAACGCCACCGTCAACGACTACTAGTTTAGAACCTAGCTACCAGACGTCACTGCAGTCGGCTCTAGGCAACGAACGTAGGAACCTAAGAGCGTTGTTTACATTCTTAATCTTTACTATTTAGCTTCACACAGGTGTAATTAGTGGAAGGTTCTTTAACATGCCATAAATCTATGACATGGGACCGCCGGCTTTACTTCCCCTCCGATGGAAGGCATACTGAGGGATTTTTAACGCTCTTAAATAATCCGACGACTTCGGCCGGATTTGAACCTGCGATCTTGGGCATAGAAGCTCAGCATGCTACCGACTACGCCACCGAAGCCGCCAATCAGCGCTTTAATAGGTGTTATTCCCTAAACCTTAAATAAATTACATGAGATAGTTTATTACACTTGGCTGACCAATTTCGATCGTCAAGCGATAATCATCAGATCTTGTACACTCAGGCTATTAATCTATGTCTTCGAATATGTGGGGTAAAAAATACACACTATTTTAGTTACATACGTTCATTGTAGGTTTGTGTAACTTGTCAGGTTCGTTAGTATGTGCTTTTTGTTGTGATATGTTAGTGGATATTGACCTTCAAGTTTACTCGTTTAGAGTGAGAAACTGTAATGGTTAGTAAAAGGTCAGGTTGGTTTACTGACTTAGATATGGGTTTTAAGTACTTAGCTGATTATTTGGGCGATGTGGAATTCTTTCCCTTCGAGCTTCTGTCACATTTCACAACACGATAACCAATAGACAAATGTGTGTTGGTTCTGCAACACCATAACTTTATTAATAGTTTTATTTATTTACGTACCGGTATTATTTATTTATTTATTTATATTGTATATTTATTTTATATTTTATATTATTTTTATTTTATTTAATTTATTTATATTTAATTTATTTTGTCCATTTTATTTTATATTCCCGGTATTTAATTTTATTTAATCCCTGGCTCTGTCCAGCGGTACATTGGGGATGAAACGCTGGCACTAAACTGAGACGTCTCAAAATCTGGAAGCTAGACTTTCCACTTTATATATGCCCAGTTTTCATGTCATATATATATATACGCCCATAATACGTTCTCAACGTATCCCGGTCTCGCGAAAACCACGGGTCTCAAATACGAGAATGGGAAGCTTGCCGTGTCTTCATTTCACAATTTATTGGCTTGGCAACGGGAACGAGAATGAAGTTTAGTTATTTAGTTATTGATGTTTTAAGGGGCGGAACAGCGAGGTCATCTGCCCCCCTAAGAATGAAGTTTGACGTTAACGTAATATGATGGATGATGTGTCTGATACCCTTAAATACGTATTTGTTGCCTCTACATTTCTTATCTATGGAAGACGTGATGTTAGCACTGTTTTGAATCGCCTAGGATACGTTCTTGCAGTACTTTCACTCTTTGCCTTATCTTATCAAGGAGGTTAGGTTAGGTTATTTTAGACCGATAATAGTGTATCCTGGTTCTATAAAACATTTATTATGACTTATTCGTTTAATTGTATTTATAATTAAATTGATAACCCCTGTATTTTTACTATTGCGAGGTAGACCTAATTGACAGTGACGCCCCCTCAAAATATAATATCTATGGCGCAGGCTTAGTGATTTAAATAATTCAACAAGTATTATGGTAATGACAGATTTTACAATTTATAAATAGGCCTCTTATGATCCCACTGCTCTCGTTTGCTGGCTCTTTCGTTTGCTGGCTCTTTGATGTGTATATGCACATAAGCTATTTCTATTATTGGAGGCATTTAGCTGTCGTAGAGAAAGCACCAGAACATGATAAACCTTGTTTATTTTATTGACAACAAGTACAATGTTCGCTAATAGCATTCTAGCGAAGTAAACTCGTTATCAAGTTTGTAATGTTCAGCTGTTTCCCTCGTTATAGCATATATCGCCATTTAGGAATATTGATATTCATGATGAATCCGTAAGCACATCTAGACTACGGTGGTCGGGAATGTGATGAGGATGGAGCTTACAAGATCAGCCAGAATAAATTCGGAAAGACAGGTGGATGGAAGAAGACCTAGAAACCAATGGATGGACATGATCAAGGTTGATCTAGCGACCAGAGGATGGACAGTGGATCACGTTCTCCATGACAAGTTGTATATGGACAGGTTGAAGTGGAAGTGGCTCATAAACAGTACCCGGGAAACTGGAACTGTACAATGATGATGATGATGATGATGATGATGATGATGATGATGATGATGATGATGATGAAGATGATGGATCAGTATTGACTCAATAATTAGTTAAGTTTAAAATTTATAGAACTTGTTTCCGTCTAGTCAATACTGTACTTAATTAATGGTTTATTAACACATAATATATCTTAGGTACATGTTTCGAGGCATTTTTTGAATTGCCCCTTCATCAGCCTATATCATTTTATAACCAGTCAAATAGACTGATTTTTACAATTTTCACACATTTCGCAAAGTTTTTTTTTTAAATTTCAGTGTCTCTATTTGACTTAACTAAATATGTCGCCATTGCTTGTATTTATAAGGGTTCTGGGAAGTTCCGAGAACGGTAATCAAAAAGTTTTTCCCGTTCACTTTCCCGGGCGACGTTTGGCTTCATATTCCCGGTGAGTGATTGTGAACCAACCCATAAGGGCAATAGCGTGCAATTAAACTCCCTTTTCTCGTTCTCGTTCCCTGGTGAATATGGACCAGCCTTTAATGGCAATGTCAACGTCCACACGTTCACTTCTTCCAGCCTCGTCGAGGAGCATTGAAATGAAATTTAATTTGTGCCAAGTTGTGTCAGTTACTATTGGGGTGTAAAGAAGCACTTTCTTTTTTAAGTTAAGAAATGCCTATTAACTTCGGGGATACGAAGGAAACGGTGAAGAACATGTCAGAGCAAGGGCAAATTTTGAAAATTGGTTTAAAAAGAATAGAATGTTGCCTAGTTACTAAAGAAAGCTTTCCAGTCGGTCAACACACATTGTATTTATATGTCTTAACATGAAATAGAGCGGCTTCGGTGGCGTAGTTGGTAGCATGCTGAGCATCTATGCCCAAGATCACGGGTTGAATCCCGGCCGAAGTCGTCGGATTTTTTAACAGCGTTAAATACTTCAGTATGCCTTCCTTTGGAGCCGAAGTAAAGCAGGTGGGCCCATGTCATAGATTTACTGCATGTAAAAGAACTTTCCACTAATTAAACTTGTGTGAAGCTAAATTTGCAGGTTATATTTCGTTGAAACGCTCTATCAAAGTTCAACGTTCACCACTAGAAGTCGGTGACATCTGGCAGCGAAAGTTGAAACTACTTGAATTTGAATGGAACTTGTAGCTCACCCCATGGGTGTCCTCATTGAAGCAGCTACAGCCTCTGGCGAGCCGAACATGTCCTCGGACACTCCCGGCACTAAAAGCCATACGCTAAGTAAATACATAACCTTAAAGAAATAAGATATCAAGTACTTAATTTTCCACCTAATATAATTGGGTACAATTTGTGTTGACTAACTGGAAAGCTTTCTTTAATAAATAAAAAATAATACATGTGATTAGAATTTTGAAAATTTGGAAGTTCGTTTCCGGCAGTAAATATGTCGTGTTTCCTTTGAAATGTGTATAAGTTAATGTTGTTGTCAGTAACGGCAAAAGTACGGTGCCAGACAAAAGGATTTACGATTACCTGAGAAACAGTTTTACAGTAATGAATTACTTTTTCAAAAAATAATCAGTAAAAGTTACAATCAAAGTTATTTCACAAAATGACAGTACTTGAAAATTACTTTTATTTTTTGCGGAGGAGGGGCATTTAAGTTATTTTACAAGGAAGGTTGCCTATTAAAACTTATATCAGAAAAAAAAACACCATTTAATACAAGAGCAGAAATCAAAGAATTATTGCTGGTTACTATGCATATAATTTATCATTTGCTTTGCAAATTAATTGGTGTCTTAATTTGTCATCGCTTAGCCTCGAACTCTTGGATGAAAGTACGCTTGATTTGTGAAGCTATCGAAAAAAAAAACTACTTTGACAACACGTCAAAGGTTACAGTTCAGACTGAGCCATCGATTATTGCAGTCCGCTGATTCCAGAATACTTGCAGTCTTTCTTCATATTGAAATATTCCATAGATGTATTCCAAATTTAACTGTAGTCAACTATATTTTAGAATGTTATTTATGGAGAAATACAGAGTTATTGCCATTTTTTTTAAATCAAGTGTATTTGTAAGGATGTCCATTTATTTTATTACATTTTAATTAACGATTTTAGATGGTGTATTGGCTTTCACGGCCATGTTTTGGGAAGCATTTATAGGAAGGTGAAAGGCTGCTTGAAATTTTAGCTCTCACAGTAAAGAAGCGCTTCACAAGAAGGGAGGTAGCGCGCAGTTCGCTACTCCTGTGGGGGATCCGGACACGAACACCAAGAGCCCGCTGTTGAGCCTATCTTGGTGTTCCTAGGCGAAAGTCCGCCCAAGGCACGGCATAAACCTAGAAAAATTGCTGAGTTTTCACAATTATAGGTTTAAATTTATTATTTATATTTTCAATCTACGATTTCCTGAAGATGGTCACACCGTAGACCGAAACATGTACAATAATATTGAATAGATGTTTATAATTTGTATTGATAGGTGAAGTTTTTCTAAGAGTTATTAATTATAAATAGCTATATGGTTGTCAGTGTTGCATGTAATTAGAGAAATGTTTTGTGAGTTTTGTTGTTACTAAACAGCGGCATGTGAGTGTTATCTGATTAAACAATAATTTGAGATTATGTGGAACGGATGTAATAAATATCCCTCATGAAACAATGGTATAGCAAAATACTTTATGGCTCATAAAAATTTGCAAAAAGCACGAAAATGCAATTTCATAACCGCCAGTAATAACAATGAAAACATGTAAAATATGGAGGAAATTACTTCATCAAGATTGCAAATAGTTAACAAATAAAAATAAAAAAAACTTTTAATAATTTAGCAACGCCTGTAATACTGTTACTGTTTTCGCTCTTGAAATTGTATCTCCCCCCTTGACGAGACCCGCCTGCTTCTGTTCCAGCACCTCCAGGAAGGAGTTCGTGGTATTAGGTAGATTTCATAAGGAAGCTCAGGGCCGCAATAGCCATATAGCAGAAATAGCAAATGCTACGGGCCCCACGTTTCTGGGGATCCCGCACCTAGACCAGAAAAGTTCTAAAAGTTCTGCACCCTGGCTACAAGGGGAAACATGTACAATAATATTGAATAGATGTTTATAATTTGTATTGATAGGTGAAGTTTTTCTAAGAGTTATTATTATAAATAGCTATATGGTTGTCAGTGTTGCATGTAATTAGAGAAATGTTTTGTGAGTTTTGTTGTTACTAAACAGCGGCATGTGAGTGTTATCTGATTAAACAATAATTTGAGATTATGTGGAACGGATGTAATAAATATCCCTCATGAAACAATGGTATAGCAAAATACTTTATGGCTCATAAAAATTTGCAAAAAGCGCAATTTCATAACCGCCAGTAATAACAATGAAAACATGTAAAATATGGAGGAAATTACTTCATCAAGATTGCAAATAGTTAACAAATAAAAATTTAAAAAAAACTTTTAATAATTTAGCAACGCCTGTAATACTGTTACTGTTTTCGCTCTTGAAATTGTATCTCCCCCCTTGACGAGACCCGCCTGCTTCTGTTCCAGCACCTCCAGGAAGGAGTTCGTGGTATTAGGTAGATTTCATAAGGAAGCTCAGGGCCGCAATAGCCATATAGCAGAAATAGCAAATGCTACGGGCCCCGCGTTTCTGGGGATCCCGCACCTAGACAAGAAAAGTTCTAAAAGTTCTGCACCCTGGCTACAAGGGGTAGAAGTTGTGACAAGGCGCACATTTGCTTCAATGCCGTGCTGTAGTGAGCGGTAGTGAGGGTCTTCTGACTGCTGGTCATCTTTGTCCGAAAGTTTTTCATTGTCAAACTTCCAAATAACTATAAAATTTCTGAAACTGTATCATCGTTCATGGTATGTTTAGTAGACGATTGTTTACAGTGCGTATTAGCAAGGTAGTCGAGTTGTATGAATATTAGTGCACCCCGTCTTGTGTCATGCCGGTTATGGAAAACGTTCTTTTTAGACATTAAAGCGTGTAAAAATTGAACTAAGAAACATTGATGGGACAAGATCGTTTGTGACCTCAACTTAAATGTACATTGAAAGTAATCTAATTAGATAACGTGGTCTAGTATTATCTCTAAATTTGCTAACATTAAATCGAACAAAAGGTTGCTTGTAAAAGTTGTGTTTCATTTTATCATACGAATCCTTGGGACTCCTAGCGAGTAGTAAGTAACATTTGACACAAGCCCCGCACCGGCTTAATACGGCCCTGAGGAAGCTACTTATTGCAATGAGTGCCATGTTTCGACTTCCGTAAAATTTCGACATATATTTGCGTTTCACATCCCCTAGACCCTAAAACCACCGTCAGTTCAATAGTTTATGTATCATTTATCTATTTATTTATATATATTATATGCATCACTTTTCTGTGGACACGATAACTACCGCCATTTTACACTAATCACTTTCAAATGTATACATAAAATATTACTTTATAAAATCTCAGTCGAGTTCGGTAATGGGCAAAATTGGACCAAGGGGATGGAAATAGTGGGCCTTTTTTCGAAAAATTGAAATATCCCTATAACTGTCTTAATATGTAAAAAAATCGATTCCATTCAAAGTTCATACTATTCTTCGAATAAGGACCTCCGACCAAAATCCTATTTCAGTAAAGTTTTGGAAAGCACCAACCATTGTCCAAAGGAGTGGGAAAAATTGATTTTTTTGAGAAAGAATCATACCTCCCTTAATAGGCGCAATATCAAAACCGTTTAAAATTGTTAATAGTCCTCCATACATTACCTAAACTTTTTTCTTAAAGTTTTTTTTTTTTATATGACCCACCCTCACGCCTAGAGATGAGCAAAATGTTCTAGATGAAGATGTCAAGTTGATGAGGGAAGAGCTAAGCCGAAGATAGGTATCACAAATTATTGCTGACTGTATTACCCATTTAATATTTGATTGCCGCTGAGCCTGGCTGCGCCAGTGTTGGTTGTTTACTGTAGCAGCTGCCCCGCGGGGTGAAGCGGGGAACACAGCGATGACAGACTGCATTCTTCACATAAGTCAAGCAGCATTGCGCGTCACAGGACCTCATGTCACCACGGACAGTTAAACATGACTGAGGCTACTGGAACTGAGTCATGCCCTACTCGCGCAACTGTACCTGTCAACGATGCAGGCTGATGTGTGACACAAGTAAACAAGGAATAGTTCGCACCTCGACCGCCGGCAATCAATTCGTGAAAGGGTAATACTACGGATGGCTTCAAAGCAATATTGATGTTGTTTTGGCAGCCGTGTCGTTCTACAGACGAGGCAACTCCTGTCCGGCTGGTCGGCAGTTGTGCAAGGTAAATAGCAGTAGACTTACAGTATTATTATAAGAAGACTAGCGGACCCGTGCGAGAAATCTCGCATGTACATAAACCACACTTTATGATGAGAGACTTAAGGAGAAAGGTTGTTATGTTTTTATTTCAACCAAATGATTACAGAACACTATTTAGGCTACATTTCAGTTAGAATTCAAAGTTCTACGTTCCCTAACTTAAGAAGGCAATCACTGAAAATTGGATCATCATAACATTCACCGGTTATTCGATGAAATTATACGATGTGAGTACTCATTCCTTTGATTTACTGTTTCTGAAATCCATGCAAAATGATTAAGAAAAGTCCTCAGATTGTTAAAATGACATGAAACAGGCGTCACAGCGGCTAAAATGTGAATTGGACATCAATTATGGAGCGTATTTTCCTACATCAACAGTATTTGCAAATCGCACAATTCGTACATTTTCTTTTAAATCCATTTTTTTAGGGAAATTATAGATATTTATGAAATTAGAATGCATAAGGAAAACCTGTAAAAGAATTAATGTTTAATAGTTTTAAGGTTTTAGACAACTCATAATTGCAGCACGTTAGAGCTTCAGAATTTGCAAATGCTCACTTTTTACAAAAATCTATATTTATCAAAATAGAATGCAATTTGTCACTGCTAATGTCATTTGTGTGCTGAGTCCATTTATTGACAGCGAACCAGTAAATGAATTAACGTTTAATAGTTTGGACATGAAACAGGGTTCCCTACGGCCAAAATGCGAACTGAACAGCAATGATGTCGCATATTTTCCTACAGCAACAGCATTTGCAAATCGCACACTTCTTACAAAAATTGATACTTATGAAATTAGAATGCAGTTCGTCACTGCTAATGTCATTTGTGTGCTGAGTCCATTAATTGACAATCTCACCGGTTACACGATATTTATGAAACTATACGATTTGAGTACTCATTCCTTTGATTTACTGTTTCTGAAATCCATGCAAAATGATAAAGGAATGACCTCAGAATGTTAAAATGACATGAAACAGGCGTCACAGCGGCCAAAATGTGAATTGGACAGCAATTATGGAGCGTATTTTCCTACATCAACAGTATTTGCAAATCGCACACTTCGTACATTTTTTAAAAAATTTTTTTTAAGAAAATATGGATATTTATGAAATTAGAGTGCAATTTGTCACTGCTAATGTCTATTCTCTTTCATTGGAATGCTCATTTGTCACGATCGGTGGCTTGTGAGCGCCGCAGGAGGGATATATACTACTGAAATAATATATATTATGATTATGATGATGAGTCTTCTCCTATGCTTAACATGTTGTGGGTATACAACTATTGGCAAATTAAGTGAATTCGAAATATTTTTCTTTGCCCGGTGAAATATATCTCCGCCTTTCGGCGTGCCGAGAGAGATTTTAAATGATCTTTCTGTGTATATTCTTTGGTACGGACCTTCCGCAAGGAGTTGCCTGTTCCGTGTTAGTTACGGCCCGGATGTAGCTGATGATAGTGGTGTCATGCAATGGAGCTTATCCCATCTGCACAACCTGACATTATTAGTGCAGTCATCATGCATGCTCTCCTTGCTCCCTTACCACACCCCAGGGTGGGACATGTTATCATCCTATATACTTTTGCAGAGGCGTGTTCCTTCCCTGCTTACGGTGCTTGAGGCAATTCTTTTAGATCATAATTGTACGGAACCGTAATCCCGGCAAGCCTTCTTCTGAATCATAGTACAGTATGAGGCTGTCGAACTAGAGTGACATACAGATCTGTTCTAATTGTTTTATTAGACTCAAGCACTTATTAAATCTTCCTTCATTCAGTAGGGCATTAAAAACTGCTACGTAACGATAAGAAATGTCTTTGTTTTTCCCATTATCCAAACACAATCCGATTTTACTGTGCACGGCGATAAATACTGGTTGGTTGGTTCTTAAGTTTAGGGGCTGCGACAACGCGGTCATGTAGCCCCGTGTACTTTGGGTGTGTGTACTGTAGAATCTGTCTGATAACCGGTGTTAATTGTGATGACTGTATTAGTGTGTGTTATCTGTTTTTTTAAATTTAAGTACAGACTGCAACTGAGAATTTTTCAAATAGTTCCTAATTTTGCCGCCAAGCGCCACCGTCAACGACTACTAGGCCAAGTTCAGGACTTAGCTACTAGACGCCACCGCAGTCGGCTCTTGGCAACGAACGTAGAAACCTAAGAGCGTTGTTTACATTCTTAACCTATCCAATTTAGCTTCACACAGGTGAAATTAGTGGAAGGTTCTTTAACATGCCATAAATCTATGACATGGGGCCGCCGGCTTTACTTCCCCTCCGAAGGAAGGCATACTGAGGGATTTTTAACGCTCTTAAAAATCCGACGGCTTCGGCCGGGTTTGAACCCGCTATCTTGGGATAAATGATGGAAGGAATCCTGTTTATTGTTAAGTGTCGGAGTTTCGCTTGCGTAAAGGACTGTTGGTTTTATGACTGCGTTGTAGTGCCGAATTTTTGTCTGTTTTGACATAGATTTTTTGTTGTAGATGTTTTGGATTGACACTAATGCCTTTTTGATTTTTTGGAGACTATTTTGTTGTGAGATTTTTTCATGACCTGTCGGCTCGATGAATTCTTCGAGGTATTTAAAGCGCGGGACCCTGTCGATTATACCATACTGTATTTTGTTTTCAGGCTCGCGATATCTGTCTTTGAACAGAAGAATCTAGTTTTCTCGAACGAGATCTGAAGTCCCACCTTTTCTACACTTTCTTTAAGTATCACGAGCTGTTTGATTGTAGTTTCCTCATTTTATTATTATTATTATTATTATTATTATTATTATTATTATTATTATCATCAACTTTCAGCCATCTTGGAGTATGTATGGCCTCTAGTATACTAACTTTTGCGGATGCTGTCAACTAGCCACCAAAGCACACAGACGCAATCTGATGGTGGCGATCTATACAGTGTAAAACATGTTTTCAAAGGTATATTTTGATTTCAGCTATTTCGGAGGATATACAGTAACAGAGTTGCCATTGACCTCCTCGTAAGTTGACAAGTCTATGACTTCAATGGACTTCGTACGGCTTAGCGGTCTAGTTTTGTTGATAACCCTAGTTCCCAGCTACTGTCTCAGCAAACATAATATGGTTTGTTATCGTTTTGTACTCCGGTTACGCTGACTACGACTTCTTGACTCATCATTCTTGGTGAGGCCATGAGTTTAATCTGTTTCTTACGAGTCAATTGTCAGCTGGAATGTCTGGGAGAGCCCAAATAGATAGTTACTTTTTTTTTTTTTTATAACAGTCGCCCTTTCAATGTCACAATTTTGCTGTGGGCAGGAAAAGACACCGATTAGTTGTAAGAACGGATCTGTGGCCACAACTCTTCCTGAATGACTACATACAAAATTGTGGAGAGCAACAGACAGTTTGACATCTTTGTCAGTGGTCCTTTTGCTCGACATGCACTGATCTTAGCCTCCCCTAATGCCGTTGACGTCGCTCGCTACTGGGCAACGAACATTTGATTTAGACTTTGTCTCATAGTTGTACATTTCTGTTGTTGTTTGAATCTTCAGTCTTTTGACTGGTTTGATGCAGCCTTCCGTGCCTCCCTATCCTAAGCTAATCGTTTCATCTCTACATAACTTTCACACCTTAAATTCGAGGCAATCTGTTTAACATATGAGTCGTCCAGTTGCAAAACCCTTTTAATCCCCTTGTAAATAAGAATCATTTTCATGAGAAACGTTTATCTGGACTTTGCCTCACGTATCTTTTGTGTTTGTGGTTTTCTACTTTTTTTATTTTTGCTTTGTGTTTTTGGTTTTTGGTTTTGTGTTTGCTTTGAGCTTTTGCTTTTAAATTTTACTTTTTGATTTTCTTTCTTGGTTTTGGTTTTGTGTTTGTTTTCTGCTTTTGCTTTTTTGAATTTTGCTATTTGCTTCTTTTTTGTTTTCTGCTTTTGCTTTTGAATTTTGCTTTTTGCTTCGTGTCTTTTGTTTTTGTGTTTGTTTTCTGGAAAATTTAAATAAAACAAAATAAAATAAACAAAACAAAATCAAAATAAAACAAAACAAAATAAAATAAAGTAAAATAAAAAATAATAATTGAATAATTAATTTTACGACATGATCCTCATTCACAAGTGGATTAAACGAGTTTTGCAAATGGACGACTCATATTCTAACCTTGATCTGCCCCTTACAGTTCTTGTCCTCAACCCTTCCTTCCCGAACTAAGTTTGTTATTCCTGGATGTCGTAATCTACCAACCTATATCTTGTCTTCATTAGCAGTCGCCAGAAACATCTCCCCTCGCCCACTCGTCTTCATTTGCTACTCAATCTGATCTTCATCATTCTCCTGTAACACCACATTTCAAATGCTTCTATTCTCCTCTTTTCTGCAGCGCCAACAGGCCAAGTTTCACTTCTATAGAGCGCCACGCTCCAGACAATTGGTTTCGAATAAGACATCCTAATATTAGTGGGCCGTTCCTTCTTGACCGGTAGGCCTACATATTACGTTCGCAGTGGTGTCACCACGCACCGTGAACCTTCACACCTTTGCTATCAATGCAAATAAAGCGCACAATGTGTCCTCGGCAGTGCATGTGCATATTCAGTGGTCTCAGTGTTCTACTCGGGCTTTAAGAAGAATTCTCACGCCCTTATGACCGGCCAAGAATGATCGGCCCTTCTATGCCTAAATCCAGTGCTTTATTTTTCTAAAAAAGATTTAAGGGGTACTCTCAGTTGTAGTCGACAAAACATCACAAACTTGCAATATTCGGCAATTTGCAAAGTCCGGTCATTGTTCGTGTTCGAATCATTAACTTTCAGCTTTTTCGATGCCTGGGTGGATATAAAATAGTTATTTTCTTATTTTCTTCATCCTTCAAAACTATATACAAGCACAAAATAACAACCTACCCCGCCTCCAAAAACTAGCCTGTGTGTTTATAAGGACGGGGTGCCGAGTTGCCAACCAAAAGAAACTGATTCGATAGATCGATTTAAATCGAGGATTACTCGAAATCTCACTTTCAAGTCGAAAGTTATATTTGCCGGACTATATACAAATGAATCAATTTTTTCTCTTAAACAGTTTTCTAATGTTTAAGGGGTACGCGTACCCCCGCGTTGCCCCAAAAAAGCACTGCCTAAATCTATATTATTTTGATGTCAACAAATTTCTTATCTGTAGAAATGCTTTCCTTGCTGAGCCACCCTACGTTTTATATCCTCTTTGCTTCGTCCATCACTGGTCATTTTGATTCCTAAGTAGCCGTTGGTTTCACCACTGTATTGTAACGTTTAATCTCGGTGTCCCATGATAATACCTTTATCTTGTAGTCTATATGCAGTAATTCTGGTGATCTGAAATGCTGCGTTCATTTTCTTTGCTCTGTCTGACCACTAAACTGTTTTGTTTTCATTGTTGTTAATAGCTGAAGGAAGAAGGAGACTTCTGTTACTTAGGAAGCAAAATAACCAGTGATGGACGGAGCAAAGAGGACATAGAATGTAGGTTGGCTCAGGCAAGGAAAGCATTTCTACAAAAAAAGGAATCTGTTGACTTCGAATATAGATTTAGGTATTAGGAAGTCTTTCTTGAAAGCCTTTGTTTGGAGCGTGGCACTCTATGGAAGTGAAACTTTGACTATTGGTGCAGCAGAAAGGAGAATTGATGCGTTTGAAATGTGGTGTTACAGGAGACTGGTGAAGATCAGATGGGTAGATAGGGTTACAAACGAAGAGGTATTAAGACGAGTGGGAGAGGAGAGATGTTTCTGGCGACTGCTAATGAAGAGAAGAGATAGGTTGATAGGACACATACTATGACACCCAGGAATAGCAAGCTTAGTTAAGGAAGGAAGGGTCAAGGACAAGAACTGTAGGGGTAGGCCAAGGTTAGAATATGTTAAACAGATCGCCACGGATGTAGGGTGTGGTAGCTATGTAGAGGTGAAACGATTAGCTCAGGACAGGGAGTCATGGAGAGCTACATTAAACCAGTCAAAAGACTGAAGACTCAAACAGCAACACAATAGCTATCGATTCACCTAATTTTAATTATTATTAACGGCCGATACATAACTCTGGTTTGTATTTTTCCGAACTAACATCGATCATGAATACAGTGCTCCCTGATATTGCTTCTGAATCCTAGATGTTTGCTAAAGATCTTTTTTAAATGTGGTTGCAAGAGTGATTCGTTTGTTTGCTGTTCCCATGCGTTAGTCTTTCACCACGTATTGTGAAACTGAGCTTATGAAATTACAGGGAACTAGGTCCGTGGTTTATTTTGTATTATAGTTCTGTGGTTGAGCGATAATCATGAGTATTTATACGGAAAAGCAATATTATCGGGTGTTCAGGGAAACCTATTCTTTCGAATTCCCGTGTATGCTGAAAGGTAAACCGTGGCTCATGATCGCATGATTGTTGGTGGTTGGTTGGTTCTTAAGTTTAGGGGCTGCGACAACGCGGTCATGTAGCCCCGTATACTTTGAGTGTGTGTAGAATCTGTCTGATAACCGGTGTTAATTGTGATGACTGTATTAGTGTGTGTATCTGTTTTTTAATTTTAGTTCCTACTTTTGCCGCCAAGCGCCACCGTCAACGACTACTAGGCCAAGTTCAGAACTTAACTACTTGACGCCACCACTGTCGGCGCTTGGCAACAAACGTAGAAACCTAAGAGCGTTGTTTACATTCTTAACCTATTCAATTTAGCTTCACACAGGTGCAATTAGTGGAAGGATCTTTAACATGCCATAAATCTATGACATGGGACCGCCGGATTTACTTCCCCTCCGAAGGAAGGCATACTGAGGGATTTTTAACGCTCTTAAAAAATCCGACGGCTTCGGCCGGGTTTGAACCCGCTATCTTGGGCATAGAAGCTCAGCATGCTACCGACCGCCACCGAAGCCGCCGATCGCATGATTAACGGTCACGTAAAACTAAAAGCTTCCTTCCTTCCTCGAACGTAAAGACGATACATCTGTGTTTTGTACCGTATGCGCATGTGATGTTAATCTAGCACATGGCGGCAAAATAATAATAATAATAATGTCTCGTACTGAACTGCAAATTGGATAAATTAGAAGAAGTAGAAAGAAGAATTATACGCAAAATACTCGGTCCTTTAAAAACTTCAGAATTCTGGAAATTAAGAAGTAATGATGAAATATATCGAAAAATAGAAAACATATCAGAAACAATACGGAAGAGGAGATTGCTAATTTTTGGACATTTGTACAGGATGGATGACAGTGGGTTAACCAAGCAGATCTTCAAACAGAAAGTCAACAACAGCCTGGGTGCAAAAAGCCAAAAATTATTTGGAAAGGAACACTATCAGAGAAGAAGATACACCACAGAGAGATATGTTTAGGCAAAACAATTATAAAAAAGGAAGTATTCCAAGGGAGGAAGGGAAAGAAAACCGCTTGAAATGGTCCGAGGAAAGGAAGAGGTAACATAGTGAGATGATGAGGAATACTGGAGGAAGGAGAAGGAGCAGCAAAGGACAAAGCATTGAAATTGGCTCGTTGTCCCTAGACGACCGAAACGAAAATAATAATACTAATAAATAAAAGATCGTGACCTAATCATGTAAAGTGTAAATTATGTAGGATGCAGTAGCTATTTATAGATGAAACGATTCGCTCTGGAGATCTGCATCAAGCCAGTCTAAAGAATGACGACTCAAACACACGGTGTGTGCTTAACATGTAAGTACTGTAATATGAAGTCTAAATGAGAAAATTAGAAATACTGTATATTAAAATGCGTAAACGATAACCATTTTAAATTGTTAACAGTTTTATCCGTATTGACTAATGGTAATATGTAATTGTGTAACATTTTAAACGTACATGTTTCGATATGACAATGCTTTTTTCATCAGCGTTATTAGATTAATAGTTTAAAACATGATAAAGTGAAATGGATATCCTTACAAAATTTTGATTTAAAATAAAATGGAAAGTTCACATAAAAATTAAATTTTTCACACTAGAAACAAGTTGGTATTAACAAGTAGTTCTGTGAAGGACTATACAGCCTATTTTCATATATCCTACTTATGTTAATTGCCTCTGTCAACATACCAAATTTCAGTTTGATTGTTGTAATAGATTCGTAGATATTGAGAACCGTCTAAATATTTCAGATGGTCGCCATGTTGGATTTTTATGTATGTACTATTACATGAAGATTATTGTGGCACCCGAGGCCATACGATATTATTATTATCGCATGATTAGGACACAGGAAGTAAAAACGAGATTTTAAAATTTCGCACAGCCGCCATTTTGAAGTTATGTAAACAATTGAACTAAATTATATGCCAGTGCATTACAATCTGTATAAACAGTTCCTGTACAAAGTTTCATTACGTTTGTATGGTTAAATCGCGAGAAAAGTCTAATTAAAGGTCTCAACCTCGCTTGGCCGCCATGTTGGTTTTGTAGTTATCAGGGTTTTGAAAGTCTCATAGGCGAACTTCTAGTAGTGCCCTTTATCACCGCAAAAGGTTGCAGGGTGATATCGGTAATAGTTCCGGAGATATTAAATGCTGGTGAAATATTTCGCACAGCCGCCATGTTGGATTGGTGAGACGTAATAATATTTGAAGGGTACGGTCGGGGTCGGCCGAAATGGTGCTATGACCTTACCGAGTTTCATTGAAATAGCTCCAGCCGTTTAAAAGTTATTAGGGGGGGGGGGGAGACACACACACCACACAGACACACGGAAACGAGGTGATCTCATAAGCCTATTTTTTTTTCATAAAATGAAAATAGGCTAAAATGCGTTACGAATAATACTGGTGAAATGTATAAATGAAAAATGTTTAGAAATGTACCTTGCGAAACTGCCCAAGTCACACTCCTTTATTGTCACAGAAATATAACAACATTGTATGAACCGAAATATGGTACTGTTTTATCAATGTAGTTTAATTGAATATGAATTAGGCCAGTGACATTCTGAATGCTTCAGGCGGCATTTGCACATATACTGGATTATGCTTGGATGTTGGGTTCAAGAACTGATCCATACATTGTGATATCCCCGTGAACAGCTGATGCAGCAAGAGTGAGCCGACAAGTGGGGCTTGACTGACATTATATCGAGGTTGGAAAGCTCAATAGACATTAAAGATTTTCATTTTTCACCTCATCCACCTGGAAGCGGCGTCTTCTACTACGTTTTTCACCTCATTTCTTCATCTGGAAGCGGCGTCTTCTACTACTACGACGTTGTTGTTGTTTTTGTTTGAGTCTTCAGTCTTTTGACTGGTTTAATGCAGCTCTCCATGCCTCCCTGTAATAGACCAAATTAAAGGAGTGTGACTTGGGCAGTTTTGTAAGGTAGATTTCTAAACATTTTTCATTTATACATTTTACCAGTATTATTCGCAACGTCGTTGGTTGGTTCCTTAGTTTAGGGGCTGCGACAACGCGGTCATGTAGCCCCGTGTACTTTGAGTGTGTGTAGAATTTGTCTGATAACCGGTGCTAATTGTGATGACTGTATAAGTGTGTGTTATCTGTTCTTTTAATTCAAGTAAGGACTGCAGACGATTATTTCAAGTGGATCCTACTTTCGCTACCAAATACTACCGTCCACGACCCCTAGCTGTGAACTTGGCTACTACTAGATGCCATCGCAACCTGCGCCTGGTGACGAACGTTGGAACTTAAGAGCATTAATCAAACCTAACCTACAAATTTTGCTTCACACACGTTTAGTTAGTGGAAAGTTCTTTTACATGGCATAAATCTATGACAAGGGCCTGCCGTCTTTACTTCCTCTCCGATGACTTTGTCTGGGTTGGAACCCGCGACCTTGGGCATAGAAGCTCAGCATGCTACCAACTACGTCACCGAATCCGCCTTCGTAACGTCAGTTTTAATAACAACTTTTTCTAGTGTGTAAAATGTGTACTTTTAATTTTATTTTAAATCAAATTTTTGCAAGGATATCAATTTCACTTTATCATGGTAAACTATTAATCTATCAACACTGATGAAAATATCATTGTCATATCGAAACATGTACCGTACGTTTAATAGTACATTATGCAAGGAGCCTATAATGACAATAATTAAGACACGAGTATGTTTATAAAACGAGTATATGCGAGTTTTATAATTTCCATACGAGTGTCTTAATTACAATTATCGGCGAGTTGCATACGAGTGTTTATGTTCGACGATAATTATTAGAACAATTTTATGTTCGAACATTAATATTTATAAATACACTGACCGGCAAAAAAAGTGGAACAGTTAAAAAAAGTAATATAAATAGTATAAATCTAGCCTTGAAAAAGATTTAATCACATTTTAAAAGTTTTTCATGCATTAGAACAAACATCTGAAACATCCGTGTATAGAAATTGATAATATGACATTTCTTAGGGTGGTTTATTACCACCAATTACCCCCAATCCTCGATGAGCCTATCTTAATGGTTTTATGGCGGGAAGCGGACTGGAAGCGTTTAAGGTTTATGAGTGTTGCCGCTCGCTTATTGTTGTTCTAGGGATAACAACTGGCACTTGTTGAACACGTGTGAACCATTGTCACACATTTTAGCAAGAGTAGGGGAGTAGTGCCGATTCCAAGCCACTCTAGAACCCTCCTCTTACCACTACTAAGCCTCAGCCATGTTAAATATATCTCGAACGCGTGGTCCGATTTTGACAAATGAGGTGTCTTTGGACTCGGGCTGACGTCCTCTTTGCTATGGACCATGTATTATATTTTTCAATTTTTTTTTTTAATTTTTCGTTTTCGAAAATAGGCTATAGCTTGAAAACCAAACAGGATAGAACGTTGTGCCATGGCTCAAACGAATGGTCTTTATGACCTTTATTTTTTGTAATAAAACTTTTTTATTTTTTATGTTTTTTTGAAAACACTCGAATTTTGAAAATCCTATATTTTGGAAACTAGGAACTCTACAAAACAAATTGTTTAACGTAAATCAATGGTCCCTACCCCCTCTACCCCGAAAATAAATTTCAAGTCTCTAGAGAAAAAAATTGTGTTTTGTAAGTAGTGGGATGAGGGGAAAGCTGCTCCACTTAGGAAGTTGTGAGACCCTGCGACCTTGGAATGGAAGGAGTGATGCTAGGAGGGCGTGCTTGGATTCGTTTTTTTCGTCTCGTCGTGCTCTTTACGGGAATGTAGGTGTCGAAAATGTGAAAATCTGGAAACACAGTCTTTTTGGGGTAAAAACGTGATTTTAGACTTTTTGCTATATCTCGCGAACCAAGTATGCTAGAGGCATGTTCGACAGGTCCAAGGACTCGGAGTGACGTCCTCTCTGCTATGGACCACTCGTTATAATTTTTAATAAAATTGGAAACTCGATTTTGGGGTAAACACGTGTTTTTGTGATTTTGTCGATATCTCACGAAGCAATAACGCTAGAGGCATGTACGATGGGTCCAAGGATTCGGGCAGACGTCCTCTTTGCTATGGACTACTCGTTGTAATTTTAAAAAATTCGGAAACGCGATTTTGGGGTAAACACGTGTTTTTTGTGATTTTTGCCGATATCTCACGAACCAATAACGCTAGAGACGTTTACGAGGTGTCCTAGGACTCGGGCTAACGCCCCCCTTTCAAATGTGGTAGCTATTTGTCCAAAAAAAAATTCACAAAGGGCCTAACGCCGTACATGTTGAAAAAACGTTTTCTTTTTCTTTACTTGTTTATAATGTCCATGAAGCGTGGCGGTTGAGAGAGAGACGATACGGCTGGGTGTGTGTGTGTGTTTCAACGAACCTGTCGCTGACCACGGTGGCTGTGTTCAATAGATCAATCGATATTTCGACGGGTCGGTTTATGACAGAGCGAGCGTGCGTTTTTTCACACATTTTACCTTTAACGTGTAAACGGTGATGAGAACTTGGTTCTATGTTGGTCGAAGCGAGTACAGAAAACAAACTTGTCGAGGAGCAGGAGGTGAATATCAATTGAGCTTATTGGAAGGCGTTGATCTGACTTGACAACAAGTGCAATGGAAAATGACAATGACGCTTGAAGGTGAAATAATCTGACCATTATGGTGGCAGGGAAGAGCGAAAGGCATGTGAACACATGTGTGAAACCACATGTATGCTAAACCAGTGACATCCTGTCTTGCTTCGTACGTGACAAAATGCAAGTTCATGTGAAATTTGATCTACCGCAGGTGTTCGCTTGGGACGTTATCTGTCCACATGCGCGATAACTGTTAACAAGTCACATCCTGTTTTGCTTCGTACGTGACAAAATGCAAGTTGACGTGAAATTTGATCTACCGCAGGTGTTCGCCTGGGACGTTAGCTGTCCACGGGCCTGATAAGAAAATGTTCAAAGCGTGGGAATCGCTGAATCAGTAAAAAGTATAATGCAACTTGTCGGAATGATGTCACAACCAATAGATAGGCAAGAGCTGCAAACACCAGTAGTGGGAGGTAAAGGGAGGGAAAGGGGGAGGGGTAATGTATGAGAGAACACAGGTGGAAAGAGAAAGAAATATGTGGAGCTGAGGACTGTACACATAGAGCTATAGGTGGTGTACAACATGTGTGAATAAATAAATTAAAAATTGCACAGGTTCACACAACATAGACTGTATTATTGCCATGGCCAAGCACTCACATTAAGATCATTTACAAAATCATAAAATGAAAAATAAAAAAATCTTGTTTTGGAAATATCGTTTTTCAACATACACAAAATAAATATATAAAAAATTTGTAAACAACAAAATGGAAAATCCATGGTCAAGCACTCACATTAATATTATTTACAAAATCATAAAATGAAAAATAGAAAATCTTGTTTTGGAAATATCGATTTTTTTCAACATACACAAAATAAATATATAAAAAATTTGTAAACAGCAAAATGGAAAATCCATGTTTCCATATAGACAAAATTTTAAAAACCTTAAACGGACATTTAAGAAAATATATGCAAATGGGAAATTGACAAATGTGTAAATATGAAAATGGAAAAATCCATGTTTCCATATCATGAAATTGAAAAACATCAAACTGTAATTTAAAAAAATGCAAATGGAAAATTGACAAATTGCAATGTGTGAAATGTGAAATTGAACAAATGGCTATCATTATTTAAAAAAAGAAAAGAACATAGTGCTCTATGGTTGAGGTGTGAATCAAACCCTCTCTACTTATTTGGACCACCCGAGACTGAGTAGACTAGTTTTAGTTATCATACCACATTTAAAAGTTTGTGTTAAATCTAGGAATTGAACCCAAGAGCTTGTAGGGGAGATCCAAGGTTATAATATGTTAAACAGATAGCCTTGAATGTAGTGTGTGGTAGCTATATAGAAATGAGACGTTTCGCTCGGGGCAGGGAGGCATAGAGATCTGCATCAAACCAGTCAAAAGACTGACGACTCAAACAACAACATGTAGAGCTCACCAAAATAATGTTGTGTAACGGTAAATGTTAGTCAACGAACAGTAATGCATTACTAAAACCCATGACACGATACCTAAGAGCTTTTCTAAAATTATTTTAAAATGCCTTTAACCCTATATTAAACACCCAGTTCACAAGATTCATAACTGCAATGTTATGGTCAAACAAAACAAAATCTATATTTCAAAACAAACAAGTGGTTTAGTCAATGTATACTGGAAAAAGTTTTATAAACACTCAAGTCCACAAAAATAATTAAATTAGTAACAGTCAGGTTGACCGAGTGGTTATGGTGTTTGACTTAAGTTCAAATTTTCTGTACAAGAAAGCAAGGGTTCAAATCCCTTACCTGATATAACTATTGCCTCAACATGGCTTGACCACACTGTATTATTGTGTACTCGGTACACAAACCATAAATAGAGTGTATTGTTTAAGGTCACTCTCTTTGCGAACATAGTCAGAGAATGTTGATGGTTAACAATTGCATTAATAGTGGGACATAGGGATAGTAATTAAGAAAAACAGACAATACCCATACACTATTTTTATTTATTTAATGTAAGTACTTGTACAATAGTTATATACAAACTACAACTCTCTTTTGTCTATTACTATCTAGTCCTTTTCGATCCACTTGCATATCAAGGGCAGATGACTTTGTAGTTCAGCCCCTTCAAACAACAACACTACTTTTTGCATAGTCTGTGATGTTGATGACTCTTGATGCGTGGAAGATGGATACAACATAACTTTTACAACAGGGGTTAAACGTTGCTCAACAAACAATGCACTATTTTGAGTAGCAACATCTTTCTCTTGTACTAACTTTTTAGCATTCTGATGATTTTTTGCCAATACCATTAGTGTTTTGTCTGGAGCACTACATTGATGATCACTCACACTTAAAACCACACTATTTCTACTTTTCATATTGCCTCGACATGTTGTTGACCTCTGTTTCGAGCATTGCCAGAATATTATTCCTTTTACATTTTGTCGTCTATAGTTATAAGAGTAGCCTTTATAGAGTACACGTTGTTTACCTCGGTTAGTTGGAGTAACTTCCATAGTAGTAACTAACCTGTTAGTATGATTTGCACACTACAAAGGTTATCTCGGTTCTGGTAATAGAATTATTTAGCGTTGGCTTTTATATTTAATATGTACAGTTTAAAGTGATAGAAAAGTGGTAGACAATTGGTAACATAGTGGTAGAAAAGTGGTCGAAAAGTGGCAGAAAAGTAGTAGAAAAGTGGTAGCAAAGTGGTAGAAAAGTGATAGAAAACTGGCAGAAAAGTAGTAGAAAAGTGGTAGCAAAGTGGTAGAAAAGTGGTAGCAAACTAGAAAAGTGGTAGCAAAGTGGTAGAAAATATTACATGTATTGTTAAGAAATAGTTTAAGCGGTTACATGGATTCATTACACTATAATTTTAGCATCACGAAGCTCATTTTCTATATCCAAAAGTTCTTCCTCATATTTAGTATGACCAGCCTGTTTACAGGTATGCAAGTACTGAAGCCGCTGGATTAGCTTACTGGGATTGTTCCAGTAAACAAATTTAACAAATGATTTTTTTGGGTGTAAACCATTATCATCATCATCATCATTATCATCATAATCATCATCATTATGGTTATCATCATCAATATAATTATCATCAATATAATCATCATCACTATTACTATCTAATCCTTTTTGTTCATCTTGCAATGCAAAAACCTTTGGCATAGTTTGTGTTGTCTTTGATAGTGTTAGAGGTTTCTTAGACGTTAACGACTGTCCTAACATGTCTTTTTCAGGAGATAATAAATGCTCTTTAACAAACAAAGCACTATCTTGAGTCACACTATTTTTTTCTTGGTCTTGCTTTTTTACCTTGGTTAGAGTATTTTGTCCATTTAAATGAGTATTATTTTGAGATTTACAATGATGATCGATTGAAATAAGTATGTTGGAGCCTTTTGTCTTAATCATTCCTCGACACTTTTTAGATCGTTGTTTCGAACAGCACCAAATAAAGTTCCATTTTTATTGGTTCGTTTCACAATATATGAATATCCTTTATAGTATGCGTAAGGCTTACCATACCTAGTCACTGATACTTCCATGTCAACTGCCAAGCATAGACTAAGCTCTAGTAAAGTCAACTTGGTAATAAGAATACTAGTTTAATGTGAGAGCAAATATGGATCCAAAGAGTTCAGGTAAAAGTAGAAGCAAATAAGCAAATATTAGAACCAAGAGTGGGGTTAAAAGTGGTCGCAAAGTGGTAGACCAATTACACAATAATTTCAGCATGACGAAGCTCTTGTTCAATTTCTTTGATTTCCCAATCGTGACCGATATGCCCAGCTTGTCGTAAAGCATGCAATTGTCGAAGCCGTTGAATTAGCTTACTGGGTTTGTTCCAGTATACAAATTTAACAAATGGATTTTTAGGTGTAAACAAAGCACTACCATTATCATGATCATTATCATCATCATCATTATCATCATCATAATCACCATTATCATCATGACCATCATCACTGTTACTATATAGTCCTTTTTGATCCTCTTGCAATACCATTTTATTTATAGTCTGAGTTGATTTTGATAGTGTTGAAGGTTTCTTGGACGTTGACAATTGTCCTAACATGACGTTTTGAGGATATGATAAGTCCTTTTGAACAAACACTGCACTATCTTTAGCCGCAATATCGTTTTCTTGAACTTGCTTTTTAGCATTTTGATAATTGTTTGTAAACAGTAAGCGTGGTTCGTTTCGAGCACTACATTGATGAACACTCACACTTAAAACCTTTCCATTTTTACTTTTCAGATTGCCTCGACATTTTGTTGACCTCTCTTTTGAGCATCGCCAGAATATTATTCCATTTACATTCTGGCGATTATAGTTATAGGAGTAGCCTTGATAGAGTGCACGTAGCCTACCTTTGTTGGTTGTAATAAGTTCCATAGTAACTGACCTGTCAGTACGATGTTCACACTACAAAGGTTACAACTGTTTTGCTGATGGAGTGACCTACCATAAGCTTATATATTGGCTTTTCGTGTTGGCTTTTGTGTTGGCTTTTTGTGTTGGCATTTCGTGTTGGCTTTCGTGTTGGCTTTTGTGTTGGCTTTTCGTGTTGGCTTTTTGTGTTGGCTTTTCGTGTAGGCATTTCGTGTTGGCTTTTGTGTTGGCTTTTCATGTTGGCTTTTTGTGTTGGCATTTCGTGTTGGCATTTCGTGTTGGCTTTTCGTGTTGGCTTTTGTTGGCATTTTGTGTTGGCTTTTCGTGTTGGCTTTTTTGTATTGGCCTTTCATGTTGGCTTTTTGTATTGGCTTTTCGTGTTGGCTTTTTGTGTGGGCTTTTTGTGTTGGCTTTAGTATTGGCTTTTGTATTGGCTTATTTGACAAGTTATTTGTGTCAATGTATTTAGTGGATTTTTTTCTTGGTGTTGGAAAGTAGTTGAAAGAGAGGGAATATTTAAAGACTTAACCTCAGTTCACTAACCTAACCTAACCTAACCTAACCTAACTTTACCTAACCTAACCTAACCTTTCAACTCTCAGATGTTAATTAAATTCTGTACATAGTCAAGTTGGATACCAAGACCTCAGGGGTAAAAAAAACAATTATTTTTGACGGCTTATTTTGGTAACTTATTTTAATGGCTAACCTAACTTTACCTAACCTAACTAACCTCAGCTCACTTTGGATATTACTAGTAAGTGTTCATATCCTCTGCTAGGTAGCATGCTAGTAGTACAGGTAGTGCTCATATTTACCGCTAGGTAGCGGAAACATACTTTGCATGTTGCATGTGACACTTGTGAAGTTTAACCACATGCAAGACGTGCTTGTATAAGTTCTCTATTTAAACTCAATATACAATTAACCACTAAATGTTCAGAACTAACATGTATAGCCATGTTTAGGGTATATAGGAGACCCTTAGCAAGAAAGGCTGTCTAACCCACGAGTGTACAGCCTTGTCATACGCAGTAAGCACCTGTTGGCAGAAAACAACAACAACAACAATTTGAGAAAGCCAACAACATATCCATTAATGTATTTAAAGGAAACAGTTTTTTGTTGGCTTTCTCAAATTGTTGTTGTTGTTGTTGTTTTCTGCCAACAGGTGCTTACTGCGTATGACAAGGCTGTACACTCGTGGGTTAGACAGCCTTTCTTGCTAAGGGTCTTCTATATACCCTAAACATGGCTATACATGTTAGTTCTGAACATTTAGTGGTTAATTGTATATTGAGTTTAAATAGAGAACTTATACAAGCACGTCTTGCATGTGGTTAAACTTCACAAGTGTCACATGCAACATGCAAAGTATGTTTCCGCTACCTAGCGGTAAATATGAGCACTACCTGTACTACTAGCATGCTACCTAGCAGAGGATATGAACACTTACTAGTAATATCCAAAGTGAGCTGAGGTTAGTTAGGTTAGGTAAAGTTAGGTTAGCCATTAAAATAAGTTACCAAAATAAGCCGTCAAAAATAATTGTTTTTTTTTACCCCTGAGGTCTTGGTATCCAACTTGACTATGTACAGAATTTAATTAACATCTGAGAGTTGAAAGGTTAGGTTAGGTAAAGTTAGGTTAGGTTAGGTTAGGTTAGTGAACTGAGGTTAAGTCTTTAAATATTCCCTCTCTTTCAACTACTTTCCAACACCAAGAAAAAAATCCACTAAATACATTGACACAAATAACTTGTCAAATAAGCCAATACAAAAGCCAATACTAAAGCCAACACAAAAAGCCCACACAAAAAGCCAACACGAAAAGCCAATACAAAAAGCCAACATGAAAGGCCAATACAAAAAAGCCAACACGAAAAGCCAACACATAATGCCAACAAAAGCCAACACGAAATGCCAACACGAAAAGCCAACACAAAAAGCCAACATGTAAAGCCAACACAAAAGCCAACACGAAATGCCTACACGAAAAGCCAACACAAAAAGCCAACACGAAAAGCCAACACAAAAGCCAACACGAAATGCCAACACAAAAAGCCAACACACAAGCCAACACTAAAGCCAACACGAAAAGCCAATATATAAGCTTATGGTAGGTCACTCCATCAGCAAAACAGTTGTAACCTTTGTAGTGTGAACATCGTACTGACAGGTCAGTTACTACTATGGAACTTATTACAACCAACAAAGGTAGGCTACGTGCACTCTATCAAGGCTACTCCTATAACTATAATCGCCAGAATGTAAATGGAATAATATTCTGATGATGCTCAAAAGAGAGGTCAACAAAATGTCGAGGCAATCTGAAAAGTAAAAATGGAAAGGTTTTAAGTGTGAGTGTTCATCAATGTAGTGCTCGAAACGAACCACGCTTACTGTTTACAAACAATTATCAAAATGCTAAAAAGCAAGTTCAAGAAAACGATATTGCGGCTAAAGATAGTGCAGTGTTTGTTCAAAAGGACTTATCATATCCTCAAAACGTCATGTTAGGACAATTGTCAACGTCCAAGAAACCTTCAACACTATCAAAATCAACTCAGACTATAAATAAAATGGTATTGCAAGAGGATCAAAAAGGACTATATAGTAACAGTGATGATGGTCATGATGATAATGGTGATTATGATGATGATAATGATGATGATGATAATGATCATGATAATGGTAGTGCTTTGTTTACACCTAAAAATCCATTTGTTAAATTTGTATACTGGAACAAACCCAGTAAGCTAATTCAACGGCTTCGACAATTGCATGCTTTACGACAAGCTGGGCATATCGGTCACGATTGGGAAATCAAAGAAATTGAACAAGAGCTTCGTCATGCTGAAATTATTGTGTAATTGGTCTACCACTTTGCGACCACTTTTAACCCCACTCTTGGTTCTAATATTTGCTTATTTGCTTCCACTTTTACCTGAACTCTTTGGATCCATATTTGCTCTCACATTAAACTAGTATTCTTATTACCAAGTTGACTTTACTAGAGCTTAGTCTATGCTTGGCAGTTGACATGGAAGTATCAGTGACTAGGTATGGTAAGCCTTACGCATACTATAAAGGATATTCATATATTGTGAAACGAACCAATAAAAATGGAACTGTTATTTGGTGCTGTTCGAAACAACGATCTAAAAAGTGTCGAGGAATGATTAAGACAAAAGGCTCCAACATACTTATTTCAATCGATCATCATTGTAAATCTCAAAATAATACTCATTTAAATGGACAAAATACTCTAACCAAGGTAAAAAAGCAAGACCAAGAAAAAAATAGTGTGACTCAAGATAGTGCTTTGTTTGTTAAAGAGCATTTATTATCTCCTGAAAAAGACATGTTAGGACAGTCGTTAACGTCTAAGAAACCTCTAACACTATCAAAGACAACACAAACTATGCCAAAGGTTTTTGCATTGCAAGATGAACAAAAAGGATTAGATAGTAATAGTGATGATGATTATATTGATGATAATTATATTGATGATGATAACCATAATGATGATGATTATGATGATAATGATGATGATGATGATGATAATGGTTTACACCCAAAAAAATCATTTGTTAAATTTGTTTACTGGAACAATCCCAGTAAGCTAATCCAGCGGCTTCAGTACTTGCATACCTGTAAACAGGCTGGTCATACTAAATATGAGGAAGAACTTTTGGATATAGAAAATGAGCTTCGTGATGCTAAAATTATAGTGCAATGAATCCATGTAACCGCTTAAACTATTTCTTAACAATACATGTAATATTTTCTACCACTTTGCTACCACTTTTCTAGTTTGCTACCACTTTTCTACCACTTTGCTACCACTTTTCTACTACTTTTCTGCCAGTTTTCTATCACTTTTCTACCACTTTGCTACCACTTTTCTACTACTTTTCTGCCACTTTTCTACCACTTTTCTACCACTTTGCTACCACTTTTCTACCACTATGTTACCAATTGTCTACCACTTTGCTACCACTTTTCTACCACTTTTCTATCACTTTAAACTGTACATATTAAATATAAAAGCCAACGCTAAATAATTCTATTACCAGAACCGAGATAACCTTTGTAGTGTGCAAATCATACTAACAGGTTAGTTACTACTATGGAAGTTACTCCAACTAACCGAGGTAAACAACGTGTACTCTATAAAGGCTACTCTTATAACTATAGACGACAAAATGTAAAAGGAATAATATTCTGGCAATGCTCGAAACAGAGGTCAACAAGATGTCGAGGCAATATGAAAAGTAGAAATGGTGTGGTTTTAAGTGTGAGTGATCATCAATGTAGTGCTCCAGACAAAACACTAATGGTATTGGCAAAAAATCATCAGAATGCTAAAAAGTTAGTACAAGAGAAAGATGTTGCTACTCAAAATAGTGCATTGTTTGTTGAGCAACGTTTAACCCCTGTTGTAAAAGTTATGTTGTATCCATCTTCCACGCATCAAGAGTCATCAACATCACAGACTATGCAAAAAGTAGTGTTGTTGTTTGAAGGGGCTGAACTACAAAGTCATCTGCCCTTGATATGCAAGTGGATCGAAAAGGACTAGATAGTAATAGACAAAAGAGAGTTGTAGTTTGTATATAACTATTGTACAAGTACTTACATTAAATAAATAAAAATAGTGTATGGGTATTGTCTGTTTTTCTTAATTACTATCCCTATGTCCCACTATTAATGCAATTGTTAACCATCAACATTCTCTGACTATGTTCGCAAAGAGAGTGACCTTAAACAATACACTCTATTTATGGTTTGTGTACCGAGTACACAATAATACAGTGTGGTCAAGCCATGTTGAGGCAATAGTTATATCAGGTAAGGGATTCGAACCCTTGCTTTCTTGTACAGAAAATTTGAACTTAAGTCAAACACCATAACCACTCGGTCAACCTGACTGTTACTAATTTAATTATTTTTGTGGACTTGAGTGTTTATAAAACTTTTTCCAGTATACATTGACTAAACCACTTGTTTGTTTTGAAATATAGATTTTGTTTTGTTTGACCATAACATTGCAGTTATGAATCTTGTGAACTGGGTGTTTAATATAGGGTTAAAGGCATTTTAAAATAATTTTAGAAAAGCTCTTAGGTATCGTGTCATGGGTTTTAGTAATGCATTACTGTTCGTTGACTAACATTTACCGTTACACAACATTATTTTGGTGAGCTCTACATGTTGTTGTTTGAGTCGTCAGTCTTTTGACTGGTTTGATGCAGATCTCTATGCCTCCCTGCCCCGAGCGAAACGTCTCATTTCTATATAGCTACCACACACTACATTCAAGGCTATCTGTTTAACATGTTATAACCTTGGATCTCCCCTACAAGCTCTTGGGTTCAATTCCTAGATTTAACACAAACTTTTAAATGTGGTATGATAACTAAAACTAGTCTACTCAGTCTCGGGTGGTCCAAATAAGTAGAGAGGGTTTGATTCACACCTCAACCATAGAGCACTATGTTCTTTTCTTTTTTTAAATAATGATAGCCATTTGTTCAATTTCAAATTTCACACATTGCAATTTGTCAATTTTCCATTTGCATTTTTTTAAATTACAGTTTGATGTTTTTCAATTTCATGATATGGAAACATGGATTTTTCCATTTTCATATTTACACATTTGTCAATTTCCCATTTGCATATATTTTCTTAAATGTCCGTTGAAGGTTTTTAAAATTTTGTCTATATGGAAACATGGATTTTCCATTTTGCTGTTTACAAATTTTTTATATATTTATTTTGTGTATGTTGAAAAAAATCGATATTTCCAAAACAAGATTTTCTATTTTTCATTTTATGATTTTGTAAATAATATTAATGTGAGTGCTTGACCATGGATTTTCCATTTTGTTGTTTACAAATTTTTTATATATTTATTTTGTGTATGTTGAAAAACGATATTTCCAAAACAAGATTTTTTATTTTTCATTTTATGATTTTGTAAATGATCTTAATGTGAGTGCTTGGCCATGGCAATAATACAGTCTATGTTGTGTGAACCTGTGCAATTTTTAATTTATTTATTCACACATGTTGTACACCACCTATAGCTCTATGTGTACAGTCCTCAGCTCCACATATTTCTTTCTCTTTCCACCTGTGTTCTCTCATACATTACCCCTCCCCCTTTCCCTCCCTTTACCTCCCACTACTGGTGTTTGCAGCTCTTGCCTATCTATTGGTTGTGACATCATTCCGACAAGTTGCGTTATACTTTTTACTGATTCAGCGATTCCCACGCTTTGAACATTTTCTTATCAGGCCCGTGGACAGCTAACGTCCCAGGCGAACACCTGCGGTAGATCAAATTTCACGTCAACTTGCATTTTGTCACGTACGAAGCAAAACAGGATGTGACTTGTTAACAGTTATCGCGCATGTGGACAGATAACGTCCCAAGCGAACACCTGCGATAGATCAAATTTCACATGAACTTGCATTTTGTCACGTACGAAGCAAGACAGGATGTCACTGGTTTAGCATACATGTGGTTTCACACATGTGTTCACATGCCTTTCGCTCTTCCCTGCCACCATAATGGTCAGATTATTTCACCTTCAAGCGTCATTGTCATTTTCCATTGCACTTGTTGTCAAGTCAGATCAACGCCTTCCAATAAGCTCAATTGATATTCACCTCCTGCTCCTCGACAAGTTTGTTTTCTGTACTCGCTTCGACCAACATAGAACCAAGTTCTCATCACCGTTTACACGTTAAAGGTAAAATGTGTGAAAAAACGCACGCTCGCTCTGTCATAAACCGACCCGTCGAAATATCGATCGATCTATTGAACACAGCCACCGTGGTCAGCGACAGGTTCGTTGAAACACACACACACACCCAGCCGTATCGTCTCTCTCTCAACCGCCACGCTTCATGGACATTATAAACAAGTAAAGAAAAAGAAAACGTTTTTTCAACATGTACGGCGTTAGGCCCTTTGTGAATTATTATTTTTGGACAAATAGCTACCACATTTGAAAGGGGGGCGTTAGCCCGAGTCCTAGGACACCTCGTAAACGTCTCTAGCGTTATTGGTTCGTGAGATATCGGCAAAAATCACAAAAAACACGTGTTTACCCCAAAATCGCGTTTCCGAATTTTTTTTAAATTACAACGAGTAGTCCATAGCAAAGAGGACGTCTGCCCGAATCCTTGGACCCATCGTACATGCCTCTAGCGTTATTGCTTCGTGAGATATCGACAAAATCACAAAAACACGTGTTTACCCCAAAATCGAGTTTCCAATTTTATTAAAAATTATAACGAGTGGTCCATAGCAGAGAGGACGTCACTCCGAGTCCTTGGACCTGTCGAACATGCCTCTAGCATACTTGGTTCGCGAGATATAGCAAAAAGTCTAAAATCACGTTTTTACCCCAAAAAGACTGTGTTTCCAGATTTTCACATTTTCGACACCTACATTCCCGTAAAGAGCACGCCGAGACGGAAAAATCGAATCCAAGCACGCCCTCCTAGCATCACTTCTTCCATTCCAAGGTCGCAGGGTCTCACAACTTCCTAAGTGGAGCAGCTTTCCCCTCATCCCACTACTTACAAAACACAATTTTTTTCTCTAGAGACTTGAAATTTATTTTGGGGGTAGAGGGGGTAGGGACCATTGATTTACGTTAAACAATTTGTTTTGTAGAGTTCCTAGTTTCCAAAATATAGGATTTTCAAAATTCGAGTGTTTTCAAAAAAACATAAAAAATAAAAAAGTTTTATTACAAAAAATAAAGGTCATAAAGACCATTCGTTTGAGCCATGGCACAACGTTCTATCCTGTTTGGTTTTCAAGCTATAGCCTATTTTCGAAAACGAAAAATTTTAAAAAAAATTTGAAAAATATAATACATGGTCCATAGCAAAGAGGACGTCAGCCCGAGTCCAAAGACACCTCATTTGTCAAAATCGGACCACGCGTTCGAGATATATTTAACATGGCTGAGGCTTAGTAGTGGTAAGAGGAGGGTTCTAGAGTGGCTTGGAATCGGCACTACTCCCCTACTAGCAAGTTATCCATTTGCAGTTCACACTAAAACATGCCTCAGCCGTGAAGAAGCTGCACAGGCAGTTGCATTGGTGGAGGATGGCCGCAGCTTCCTTTATGTTGCTGAGGTCATTGGATCATCTCTCGGTAGCATACATCGTGCAGTGCAACGTTACAGAGAGCTCCGAACATACGACAGGAGACGAGGGTCAGGCCGTAGAAGAAGCACAAGTGCCAGGGATGACAGATTTCTCACCCTCCAAGTTCTGCGTGATCGGCATACCACAGCAGTTCAGGCACGAAATCAACTGGAAAATGTCAGAAATGTGAGAGTGAGTGAGCGAACAATGAGAAGAAGGTTTGAAGAAGCTCATCTTTCGTCCAGGAGACCTGCACGTGGACCCGCACTCGAACGGCATCACAGAGAGGCGCGTCTTCGCTTCGCAAGGCAGCATCTGGGATGGTCCCACGAGCAGTGGGCCTCTGTTCTCTTCACTGACGAGAGTCGCTTTAACCTTAGATCTCCTAAAGGAAGAGAAAGAGTGTGGAGAAGGCACGGGAAGAGGTACAGCCCTGTTGCTTTCTCCTCCAGGACTCCATTTGGAGGTGGCTTGGTTGGTGGCATCAACGTTATGGCCCGCACTGAGTTGGTGTGCGTCGATCACGGGACGCTCAATTCCCAAAGGTACATGGAAGAGATCCTGATGAACCATGTGATGCCCTTTGCACCTTTCATTGGTCAGAATTTCATGCTGATGCATGATAATGCCCGCCCTCATACTGCTCGCTGTGTTGTACAATATCTGCAGGAAGTGGAGATTCAAACCCTGGACTGGCCAGCTCGTAGTCCTGACTTGAACCCCATCGAACATGTATGGGATACGCTTGGAAGGAACGTCCGACAGCATGACCACACCACCTTGGCACAACTGAGAACATCGCTGCTGGAGGAATGGGATCGCATCCCGGCAGATGCCATTCGACGAGTTGTGAACAGTGTGCCTGAGCGTTTACAAGCTGTCATAGACGCTAATGGTGGAAACAGCCGTTTTTAGTGACCAGTGTTCTCTTGCAGTGCAGTGCAAACATTAATACTGTTTTGTTTGGCAATACGTTTGATAAACACCAGCCCAAAAGAGCATTACTAAAAATAGAAAATTGTAAGATTTGCAAAATGTAACGAAATTTGTGAGTTAAAGCGTGTTGTAAAACATGATTCGGTATTTTCTGTTGCCAACCATCTAAATTTACATGAATAATGCAAATATTGGAAAACCGATACATTTTAGTGGAATAAATTAAGAAATTACATAAAAAATTAGTGTTCCACTTTTTTGTCGGTCAGTGTATCTGTCGAGATTTCGCCAGTTTTATGTACTGAACAGAGCGCATGAGACGCAGAGAATGTCTTGTATTTGACCATGGCCTCCTCAATTACCCTACTATGACACTAGGCCAGGCAGTGAGATTTAAATTAGAAGGCCGTGGAACTCAGCGCATCTAATTATCTAATTGGTCAAACAACTGTTTCTTGAGCTCTGATTGGTGAGAGAAACTGTTTCATAGTGAAAAATAGTGTTATAATGAGCCTCATTATAGTACAGTTTTCTGATATATAATAGTCAGGGTCGAACATAAAATATTTTATTAAACATAATTTCATAGTATTGACAAGGCGGATTACGCAGTTAGATATACTGTATATTGCCAAAACAAAGAAAATAGCAGCCGTTCTGTCGTCTTCTACTTTGGTGCTTTCGGTTCCCCGCGTATTATGTCACGCAGGGTTTTACTGATAAGTAATTTGGAAAGTTGGCAAACATGAGAGTGTTAAGGGCAGCAAGTTTTATTTTCATTCTGATCAAAATCTAGAATTCATTTTAAAAGTTGTATATAAAGGCTAATATTACAGCTCTACTGGCCTTAGTGAGTTACAATTTGTATCTGTATGTTTAACACGCTCTTTAAGAGAAGACAGCCAAGAATGTTAGCCGCTACACCACGAGGAGGTCAGTTTTGTCTTGTCTTTGTACGACAACTTTGATATTTCGGCTATTTTTGCATGTATTTTGAGGGGGTTATCCCCATAACTCGCCATTTTATAAGAGGTATTATGAAAAGTTATATTAATAATTGACGCCCGGCCTCTGATGGATACTCCTTGCAAAGTTTGCGTTGATCCACCCAGCCGTTCTCAAATTTAAAGCGTCCATTCGGCGTCATAAAACTGTCTGAAACTCTCAAATAACGCATAATTCTGTGAAAATCCAGAAAAAATAGACAAACTTTCATTTTTATATTTATCGAGATTAGAGTATGCTATATCCGTGTTTGATTGTAGTCGCGTCTTGCAGCAATCCTCCGTGAGCACCTGATGGATGTCTTGTCAATAATTGGTGGCCTGTGGTGGGCGGAGGAAATGGCTGGTGCCCATGAATAAATATGAGCTACTGGAATGTTAGGAGAGGCCTTGCTACCCTTATACAGCCACCAGCCATCGGTGTAGTAATGGTGTGTTTAAACTGGGATCGGCCGTATTGTAGCTCTAGGCTGTTTTGTGACCTTATCTAGATGATGGACGGGAACAAGTCGACTGAAATTTACTGTATGTCATTATGGTTTGAAGCCCACGTGAAGAACAGGAGAAACTAAAATTTTAATAATAATAATAATAATATACATGACTACGACAAAATATCAGAGTCCATCAACACCAAGCTTAAGCATTATTGTTCAGTCATTCGTCCAGAAGCTCTATACGCAGCAGAATGCCTGGCAATGAATAGAAAAGGTCTGATTGATAAGTTAGAAGCCAAAGAAAGGAAAATCCTGAGGAAGATCCTTGGACCAATCAGAGAAAATGACGAGTACAGGAGACGGCATAACAACGAACTCGACCTACACATTGAGAGGGTGACATACACCATTCGGGAAAGGAGGATTCAATTTTATGGCCACATAACACGTAAGAGCTCGCCGAGACAGACCAACAAGATATTTTCCTACTTTAACAAGAAAACCAAGGGACCCTGGTTCATCGAAGTTGAAAGAGATCTTCGAGAAGTCGGAATCAAACTTGAAGACATCCAGGAACGTGCACCTTTCCAGAGAAGACTTTCAACATAGAAGAGCTTCCAAGAAAAGCAAAAATTGAAAACCGCCAATAAGTGGATTGATGAAAGAAAGGAGGTTCACAGATCGCGATTGTGAAAATATTGGAGAAGAGTTAAAGCTCTAGGGTGCAGTAACGTGGTCCACAGCAGGCCGAAACGGAGAAAGAATAATAATATAAAGAGCTATCAGGAAGCAACGGCAGATTGGAAAGGTGAAGATCATACCAATAATTGTCATATCAAGCACTGGCGTTGTACCAGGGAGTCTACTGTAGGGGTTGAAAGACCTTGATGTTGACACCAATTTATAAAAGTCAATGCAAAAAGCAGTCTAGATTAGTTAGAAAATTCATAATAATAACAACCCCTGGCACTACAGCCCTTGAAGGGCATAGACCTACCAAGCAACCGTTGCCCAGCCATTTGGCCTGCAGATATTGGGGTGACGCGTGGTCAGCGCATCGGGTCCCCCCGGCCGTTAATCTTTGTTTTCGTGACCGGGGCGCTGCCTCACTGTCAGACAGCTACTCAATTGTCCTCACGAGGCTGAGTCCACCCCGTTCCAGCCTTCACGTTAGTTTCTAAAATTCCTGACGGAGCCGGGAATCGAACCCGGGGCCTCCGGGTGAGAGGTAGGCGCGCTACCCCAACACCACGGGGCCGGCGCAAGAAAATTAATGGACTAATGAAAATAGATTATTAAAGGTGGTGATTATGGTCTGATTCGTTGTAATCTGTATAGTTGTCTTATATTTCCCAGGTATTGTTCTGAGAATGGGGGCAGAGCACTAGTTAAAGATATATAAAAACTAGAACGAAAAATAATGAGGAAAATGTTTGGTCCAGTTTATACTGAGGGAATTTGGATGAAAAGGAAATACCAGGAGCTTTATCGACATTCGGAGAAAATATCGGGACACATTCAGGAAAAGACGTTCGAAATTTTATGGGCATATTCTCAGAATGAGCGATCACAGGCTGATAAAATAATTCTAAATTTTACTCTCTCAATGAAAGCTAAGAACGATGGCTTCGGTGGCGTAGTCGGTAGCATGCTGAGCTTCTATGCCCAAGATCGCGAGTTCAAATCTGGCCTAAGTCGTCGGTTTTTTAAGAGCGTTAAAAATCCCTCAGTATGCCTTCCTTCGGAGGGGATATAAAGCCGGCGGTCCCATGTCATAGATTTATGGCATGCTAAAGAACCTTCCACTAATTACACCTGTGTGAAGCTAAATTGTATAGGTTAAGAATGTTAACAACGCTTTAGGTTCCTACGTTCGTTGCCATGAGCCAACTGCGGTGGCGTCTGGTAGCTAAGTTCTGAACTAGTAGTCGTTGACGGTGGTGTTTGGCGGCAAAAGTAGGAACTATTTAAAAAATTCATAAGTCTGCAGTCCTTACTTGAGTTAAAAAAAACAGATAACCCACACTAATACAGTCATCACAATTAACACCAGTAATCAGACAGATTCTACACACACCCAAAGTACACGGGGCTACATGACCGCGTTGTCGCAGCCCATAAACTTACGAAACCAACCAAAGCTGAGAACAACGGGCTGCTTGAAGTTGAAAAAGACCTTCAGGAAATTCAGTAGATATGTCAAGTGATCTGTTAGTCGACAGTTCTAAATTCATGGAACTAGTTGACTATCATCAATTTTCAGATCACCCAAATATTACATCCTTAAGAACCTGGACGGAGGAGCGCAGAAACAGCCATAGCGAGAAAATGAGATTTTAGGAGTACAGGAAATCAAAGTAATAATTCCTTAGTGCAGACCACGGATCATCCTTGACCCGGCACTTGGCTTGTATCAAGTTAATAGATTTATTATTATTATTATTATTATTATTATTATTATTATTATGTCTTGTTAGTATGAAACAAAGTCCCCGATTCTTGGATGTCACGGATAATCTAGTGAACCTTTGGATGGATTTTGATGTGGTTTTCACCATTCTGTAAAGGCTATCTCGAGGAAGGTAGATGTAGAAAATAATTTATTTATGATCAAAGGAAGCCATGCAGTAACTATATCAGTGAAAAAGTCGAAAAGAAAAACCTGGCGTGAGAGCGCTTTTTAAGCTTTCGCTGGGCAAACAGTTAAAAATATCAATATACTATGAGTGTAAGAATTGTTCAGCATGAAAAGTTCAAAAAAAAAGTCCGCTAGAGCATATCTCTATTTTCAATATATCGCCCACAATAAGGGTTTTTACGTTTTCATTTCTTCCAACAATCTCCATTCAATTAATGAGGTGACAGTTTACAAGCTAGCTAGGGATGAGTCTTATCACCCCAGTTACAGCTAGCTAGCGGGCGAGCCTATTGCCCCAGATACAGTCAGCAGCAAACTGTCGAGTCGTGTTGAGTTAAGACTTCAGAGAAGAGTGGTTGTGTTTGGTGTTTCCGTAGAAGTGCAACTCGACTTTTCTTTACTTCGCCTGTGAACTTTCCGTTCCGCAAAATACACAGTCAAGTTAAGATTGGACGGGAAGGGAATTTGTATTTCATACACCTCGCCATTCTTAAATTACGTCTGACAAGAATTCGTTGCACATGCATCACCATGATAATATAATTAATAGTCCAGTCAGCGATTTCAACCCATCATGCTAGACGTAAAATGGATAAAGGTCGTAGTTCATTGACATCGAAAAAAAGAAAGCGCTTATCACGTAATGCATTCATTACTGTTCCCGGGCGAAGCCGGAACGGGTTGCTAGTTATTATTGTATTGATGAAACATAACTTGCCGGGGGTATCTCGGACTCGGTAGACGAGTTGGTTTGAACTCTTTCGCCGGCTGTCCTTGAAATAGTTTTCTCGTGGTTTAATAGTTTCAACTCCAGGCAAATGCCAGGATGGTACGTTCGAACAGGCCACGGCCGCTTCCTTCCAACACCTTCCTCAGTTTGATCCATCTCTCGTTAAATCCGCTCACGATGGCGTCAGGAAGAGCTTCCATCTGTAAAAACTTGCCGCTACATAACAAATTCATTAAATCACATACCCAACCCGTAGAATCGGGAAAAATAACGGACAGACATACATTATTATTAATACTTTATTATTATTATTATTATTATTATTATTATTATTATTATTTATGTTGTTTTGGCCCATACGATCACATAAAAAATTATCTGCTGCTGTTATTTTTCTTGTTCTTCTGAAACTCCTGCATCGTTTCGCTGTTTAACTCGACGTTCCTCCGTCCATCCTTTCCCCATCTCTTTGGTCGATCTTTTAAGTGTAACTTCTCAACTGTGGATCTTATGTCTATTGGTGTGATATTGTCACTTCTGAGATCAATTTGGACCTGTGTAATCCAGACTGATGCCACTTTAAGTTTCCTTAGTATGTCAGAATTCTCTTTGTTAATCGGTCGTCATTCAGTCTCATGATGTGGTCATAAAATCTTAGTCGTCGTATGCGGAAATCTGTCTCGATGTTGAAGTATCTCTCTGTGATTGTAGACGATATCCTTAATCTGTTAGTTTAAGACCCAAGATTTTCCGGATGATTTTTCTCTGCCTTCTTGATGTTCTGAGATCCCTTTTGTAGTTGTAGGTCTCGCTGGCGTGTTATTATTTTTTATTATTATTGTAAAACAATTAAACCCAGTATAGTCTGTTTATAAGGCGACTATGTCACACTTCAGGTGTTTTATATCCGCGTGGTTTCTGAGGTAACTGCTGCAAGACACCCCTCCAGACCTTATGTAATTGAGATGTGCAGTTAGTTTGCTTCTTTATATTTGGAACGAGAGCGCTATATAATTAGCACTGGTGGCGACATTCAACAGCAGCGTGACACCCAGTCCCCGTCAGCTGGGAAGATGCAGAGAAAATATGCTTATAAAAATCTATTAAACATGCACAAAGACTCCTGAAAATGACGATAAAAAAAACTCATTTCAAGATTGTTCCTAGCTCAACAAGTTCTCTAGCTATTCCCAAGGTCGCTGGTTAAAACCCGACCGAAGTCGTCGGATTTTTTAAGAGCGTTAAAATCCCTCAGTATGCCTTCCTTCGGAGGGGAAGTAAAGCCGGTGGTCCCATGTCATAGATTTGTCATGTAAAAGAACCTTCCACTAACTACACTTGTGTGAAGACAAAATTTGTAGGTTTGATTATTTGATAACGCTATATTAGCTCCAACGTTCGACGCCAGGTGCTGGCTGCTATGGCATCGAGTAGCCAAGTCCGCAGCTAGGTGCGTGGACGATAGCATTTGGTATCAAAGGTAGGAACTACTGCAGTGTTTACCTGAATCACAGATAACACACACTAATACAGCCATCAAAATTAACACCGGTTATCAGACAAATTCTACACACACCCAAAGTACCCGGGGCTACTTGACCGCGTTGTCGCAGCCCCTAAACCAAGGAACCAACCAACCTGTACAGTTTTTCTATTTATCTGTCTATCGAGGAGAAAGATAAAAAGAATGGTTAATTAAAAGACAGTCATTGAACAGTATGTATATTATCTATATTAAGAATATTAAACATTGTATCGTCTACCGTAGTATACAGTATAACTTGTGTTTCTAATGTCCTAAATCAGTTTTTATTATGGTACAGTACTTTATTTTTTTAAATTTATTTATCTACTATCAACCCGGCCCAGCTTTAACGGTTTACCCAGCGTAAGCTTAAAAGGCGCACGGATGGCAGGTCCCAGACGCAATTCATAAAAGCCGAGGTGAACAGTGCAACTCCAAATAGGACATATTATACTCTTCTCTGAAGTCTTAACTCGACACGACTCGCCAGTTTGATGCTGCCGAAGCTGGGTTGATAGGCTCGCTTGCTAGCTTGTAAACTCGCTCCGAAGCTAGTAATTTAAATTTCCACTGAATGGAGATTGTTGGAAGAAATGAAAACGTAAAGACACTTATAGTGGGCGATGCATTAATAGAGATATGCTGTCGCGGACTTTTTTGTAGAACTTTTCATGCTGAACAATTATTACACTTAGTAGTTTCTATTTCATTTTCACTGTCACTCAAACCTTTAGGGGCCGATAAAACATCACTTAAAATCATCATCACCATCATCAATTGCTGCAACCTCGCCAGTCTGTTGAGAATAGCAGGGAATGCACCTCTTTCGGACGTCTTCGAGGTCGTCTTGCCTTTTCTGTGGCCTCGATGAGTACAGAGGTTTGATATCAGTTGCTGGAGACGGGCAAATAATGAACGTTCTTCGGGTGTAGACTTGTTTTGATTTTGTTCTCTACGAGTGGAGAGGTTGATACTCAATTGCTCTAACTCCACCACACTTTGAGTAGGGCAGAGAACGAACCTCCTCTGGGCTCAGACTTGCCTTGGTTTGATCTCAGTTTCCTTTACGAGTGGAGAGGTTGATTCTCAATTACTGCAACCCCGCCAGTCTCTTGAAAGAAGCAATTTAAAGACTCCGCAGGTGGTTTTGGTGCACTGACGTCATGAGTTGCTTCCCACACGGTGTCCTCTTCTCTTCAATTGTCTGGGAACAGGAAATATCTGGGCCAGCTCCTTCTTAAAGCTGCGCATTGACGTCAGTTTAATCATGCTGGATGCGGATATATCAAGACAAGATTGGTCGATTTGTTTTGTTCAATTCGTCAGATTCACTTAGCGACTAGGGCTTTTTTCTTTTTCTGGCGAAACACACCGGGATGGCGTTCCGGAATCTCTTCGTGAAAAAGTATGAGAAAATAAAAAGATCCCATTAAAATTCTTGAATAATATTTATCTTTAGTTTTATGTGACTGTTAATCTCGTGATCACGAGCCACGGGACTTCTATTTTTACGTGGAATCCGAACCACAGGTGATATTTTCCTTCGAAATCTTACAGGCATTGATCAAACCTGGCCGCCTTGGTAAGAGGCAAGCCGCTTGACAACAGAACCATCACGCTCATCGAACCAGTCAGGGAAAATTCACAATTCGTTCATGGATTGCATGAATAATTATTAGCAATTATTGCTGTGAAGTTGGTGGAATTGGAAGGAACTGTTAAATATTTCTATAATTGAGGTGCTTGAATATCTTGTTTCTTCAACACTCGTGTGCAGATAGCGGCGTCTAGCAGGCAACTTGACCTTCAGAGCTCTGCGGTAGGAGCGGGGTGTAGAGTGGTGCGGGGAGCGTTGATGAATACTTCCCTATCTGGGAACATTCATGTTCATGACAGTAGGTTCTCACAATCAGATACATACATGCTCAGCGTGGCAAATATTTTACGCTGCAGTAGTATACCGGTTGAGTAGGATGAGGAAGTGCAGAGCTACTCGCTGGTAACTGTCGAGCACTCTCAATACAGTAGATCTTCGATTCAGACGTAAATTAATCAAGAATCAACTAGACTATTCTCTTGTTGTTGTTGGGCTTGGGCATCTTGGTTATTTTGCCCCATGCACTTGGGTGAGTGCGCAATTTTGTCTGATAACCTGTGTTATTGTGATGGCTGTATTAGTGTGTGTACCTTTGTAATTCAGGCGAGGATTGGGAAGGAAGCGGCCATGGTCTTACGTTAGGAATCATCCCGGCATTTGCCTGGAGTAGGAGTAGGAAACCACCGAAAACCACTTCCAGGATGGCTGAGGTGGGAATCGAACCTCCCGCTCCTCTTCTCAGTTTTTACCGCACGAGGCTAAGTGTACCCTGTTCCAGCTCTCACACCAGAATACTAAGTTCTTGGCAGAGGTGGGCATCGAACCCGGACCTCCGTGGCGAAGAACGCTAGACGCTACACCACGAGGTGGTCTACATTAGCCTAGAATTATTCCAAGGATTGCTACAGTCGGTTGATTAAGGTCACTAATTAGAACAATAATTTATGTCAAAGCCTTCACACGCACGCTATCTATAATTTATGTAATCTACACCGGAGATAGAAGTATCGACAGTCGCCTTCTGTGGCCTCGGGAATTGTATTGAAACTCCAGAGCCTATGGCCCTTGATCAGATTCCCAGCTCTGGTAGAGGTTTGGAACCAGTGGCGTATCTACGGTTTGCTTCTGGAGGGGGATGAGCGGAGTCAACTCTGAACTAATTGAGTTTTTGATTTTGTGTTTGTTGTTTTCTACTTCTTCTTTTCGCTTTTTTTTAGTTTTGTGTTTGTTTTCTGCTTGTTTTTGTTTTTGGTTTGTTTTTTATCATCCCCGTTTTAATTCCTTAAATCCAAATAAGGCATAATTTTTGAGGCTCACTGTCTGTCTTCTAATTCCATTTTCGATTTCATCCCCTGGCAGTGGGCTGTATTTTTATCTTCATCATTTCATTTCATTAGAGGCCGAAAACCTAGATGTTAGACCACTTAAAACAAGAATTATCATCATAATCATCATCATAATCGAATTAATTATTTCCAGTCTATAGTTGATTTGTTGTGAAATACGAGGGTGGATCAAATATAAACGTTTTTTTAAACATTTATTGCACACAAAAAAACTTGAGAGATCCTTTTTCTACATAGTGTCTTGCCTTCGATACACATTTTCTCCATCGGGTTAGCAATTTTTTGATGCCGTCCTGATAGAAGGGAGACGTGTGCGGAGCCAGTAGCGCATCTAATAATGATGCATTGCGCAACAGACGTTTGCACCCGTTGCTCAGTCATAATGTTCTTGGTTAGAAACAAAAATGACTGAGCCGGAGGCAGATTTTTTCTTTGGATGAAAGAAACGCGCTTGTGAGATCATAAAGAAACAGGATAGATTATTTGGGGTGGTACGGTGGGTAACAAGGACAGTGTAAATATGGTACCTGTGGTTGAAAAAAGGAACGGGTTGACGAAGATCTAGCGTGTCTTCAAAAACATCATCATTGAGAATGAGGTTTGATGAACGTTCCATTTTAGATTGGAAAACTACGTTAATCGACCGTCAGCAGTTAATTCTATGTAGACAGAGCAATTAATTTTAATGGCTCGTTAGAGATGCTAATGGATTGTTACAGTTTAGTGAACCATGATATTTTGCTAATCGTCCGTTTACGGGCTCTAATGGCTTGTTACAATTTTGACGAACTATGGTGAACCCAGCTCGAGCACTGGAATCTGCAGCAATAACTTGATGCTAACACATATTTGGTGGAGAAAGAGACCGCGATTATTAGTCTACCTAATGGCACCACTGTACATGCGCACGCAAAGGGTTCCGTAAGCGGGCGAGGCAAAATACTGCGGCGTAATTGAAAGGGGGCGAACGTTCACTTCGCTAGTTGCTACGGAAATGTTCACATCGGCTCCTATCTCACCAGTCAACTCTCTAAAGCATCTTTTAAAGTGGAGGGAAACAGTTGAACTCTACCTCGCGCATACCTTAATGGCGGTTTGTTTCCGAGTTTCACACGAACTTTCATCCATATGAATATAAAATATGTTTATGGCAAAGAAATTATAAAAGATCATGCATGTTTAATACCAAGAAAGAAGAAGAAGAATACGAAAAAAACAACTCGGAAGTGGGATATTTGCGGCTTCGGTGGTAGCATGCTGAGCTTCTATGCCCAAGATCGCGGGTTCAAACCCTGCCGAAGTCGTCGGATTTTTTAACAGCGTTAAAAATCCCTGAGTATGCCTTCCTTCGGAGGGGAATTAAAGCCGGCGGTCCCATGCCATAGATTTATGGCATGTTAAAGAACCTTCCACTAATTACACCTGTGTGAAGCTAAATTTGGTTAAAAATGTAAACAACGCTCAGGTTCCTTCGTTCGTCGCCAGGAGCCGACTGCGGTGGCGTCTAGTAGCCAAGTTCTGAACTAGTAGTTGTTGACGGTGGTGTTTGGAGGCAAAAGTAGGAACTACTTGAAAAAAATCAAAGTATGCAGTCCTTACTTGAATTAAGAAACAGAAACACACACTAATTCAGTCAGCCCAATTAACACCGGCTATCAGACAGATTCTACACACCCCTGAAGTACACGGGGCTACATGACCGCGTTATCGCAGCCCCCAAACTAAGGAACCAACCAATCGAAGTGGGATTTGAACTCCTTCCAGCTCTGCAGAATTGTTCTCTTCTCTCATTTGAATGTTTGTTTTCGGTAGGTTCCTGTTCAAATCCATGAATGGATACTATTCGTTATAATTATCTATTAGAATTCTAACAGCACAGTAGTTTACCCCATAATAATAATAATAATAATAATAATAATAAGAAGAAGAAGAAGAAGAAGAAGAAGAAGAAGAAGAAGAAGAAGAAGAAGACGAATTAGGAAGTAACGCTCATTGATGTTGCCATTCCGAATACGCACAACCAACAACCTGCAGGCGAAACATGTTGAAAAAGTGTTCAAATATTTGGAGCTGGGGAAGCCTGTCAGCAAGCAATGGCAGGTCAGTGTTTGAATCATACCAAGAGTCTCAAGCACTGGTGTGGTTCCTAAACATCTTCTACAAGAGCTAAAAGAGCCTGATCTGAACACCAACCTGTATTGATTAATACAGAAGGCAGTGGTATTGGCTACAACTAGGATAGTTCGTAATTTTATTGGCAGTGATCTAAATTAAGGTGATTTGATTCAATGTAAGGTGCATAATTGCTTTAATTTTACCAGACGGTGATAATAATAATAATAATAATAATAATAATAATAATAATAATAATCACACACATTCTGTATTTACAATACTGTACTGTATATAGCAAGTGCTCTTCGCACAGACGCCGTTTAAAGGTTCGTTCTGATGTATTTATTTCGTGGGTCTACCCACATAACTACAGTTATCTATTTGTTTATATTGACGCTAGGATCTCGTCTAGAACTAGTCTAGACTATCTATGTCTACCCTATATTAATCCCGTTTTCAACGGGGTCGGGGATCAGATGCGATGAAATTCCACGTGGCATGGTTTCTACGGCCGGATGCCCTTCCTGACGTCAACCTCACGAGGGGAGTTAATGGGAGATGAAATGAATGAAGATGAATGAAAGTTCAATTTCAAGTAGTTCCAACTTTGGCTACCAGACGCCATTGTAACTGACACCATCACTGTCACCCAGCGGCGAGCGTTGGAACTTGTTAGAGCGTTTCTCATAACCTACAAATTTAGATACACACTACCAATTGTAGTGGTAGGTTCTTTTTCATGCCATAAATCTATGTTATCTAGGAAGGCTCTTCAAAATCCGACGACTTCGGCCGGGTTTGAACCGCGATCTTGGGCATAGCAGTTCAGCATGCTATATACCGACTACGCCACCGAAGCCGCTATCGGGGACTTCAATATTTGAGGTGGCGCATATCCGGCTGAAAGGGATGGGTGTGTTAGTAGTGCGACAGAAACAGATCGCATATTGCGTGTCTTGGTGCCAAGGGCGAGGACAGGGGCACTGCAGACAAGGGCCCGGCTAGGACTATTATTAGAGGAGGGGGAGCGTCTGGCGCCATCTTACAGCCCTTCTTTGTAACACAGTTAAGTGGCTTCCTTCCGTCTCCCATCACACTGATACCGTCTCGTCTGACTCCTCATGTATACATCGACAGAACCAAACAGAGTACAACTCACATCTTGATGTCGCGGGACCGATCAGCTCTCCATAGCCACCTTCTAACTCACAGGGCCATACACCAGTGGCGACTCCTGATCTTTGTAATGTGTAGGACGTAATAGGATAGGCTACTTATTAAGTTAAGATAATTATTATAGCTGGGCTAAATTGAGATATTAGTCTCGGTCTAATATTAATTATTCAGTCACACAGCATTATTACGAACACATTACACAATACAATCGAATAGGCCTACCACTTCAAAGATGTGCACACGCTAAAAACAGACTATCCACTTATCCGCGCGAAATCGTAACCAATAAGCCCGTAGTGTTGGTTTAAATTCAACCAATAGCGATACTCAGTGGCGTACCGACGGGAGGGGTTTAGGGTTAAACACCCCCCCCCCCCCCCTCCTAGTGACATTTCTTTACTTGAATCATTCATTATATTGTCCCATCTATCACCTTTTTTACGCTACCGCTTGTGAGGCGAAACACCTGTACTGTGTGAGTTTTAAAAGTGACCACGTTCGTCACTTGGTAAATGACTCGCAACGAAACTCCTTCAGATTTGGAGCTAGCCAAGGATCAGTTTTGCTGTTGAAGTGTGCGATCGGTAACTTTTTTCACGTCGCTTCTGGACGCTTTTATCATGTATCCGTTTCGTTAAAGATAATTCAGTACATGAGGAGTTTCTGCAATTTATTCCAATTAATGATACAGATAAAGTCCTCATGATGGCAGATTTTATGAGTCAATAATAATGGTAGTACGAACACGGAGAGCAAACATTATTTTTCTCTCACATAATATCAATATTTAAAGCAACCACGTAAATACGGTCATGGTGATACCACTTCATCGTTTCAGTATTATCATTTGTTTACTGTTCCCAATTTTTTTAGAATTTTTTCTTCATTTTTTTACTGTGTCGAAAACATAATGAGGCCTAAATATTTTTCATGCATAGAGAACGGTTATTTGATTATTGTTTTTATGATTATTAATCGAAATACCATTTTAATTATTATGATGACTCTTTTTAAGGGGCGGAACAGCAAGGTCATCTGCCCCTTTAATAATGTACACAATTACCCTACTATATTAATGAACCCCCCCAAAACGTAATCCTGCGTACGCCACTGGCGATACTTGAGGATCTCAGTAGACGTCTTCAGAGCGCCATTAAACAGACCAACCTGCCCCTTCCCCCTCAAGGGCTACCCATACATTTCTAAAGCTATAAACACATGCTTTGAGGATCTAAAGCTCCCTTCCTCAGCTTTCTAATCCGGGCGGTGAAGGTCACCCTTCACCCATCTAGGGGTTAGATGTAGGCTAGAACTAGTTACAACTACTGGCAGTGACAGCGAGACAGAACTTATCGAGAGGGCGCGCAAGGTAGGCCCAAAGACTATTTTACAAAACATTTTTTTTAACAGTTACAGCTGAGAAAAGAAGGAAGGAAGGAAGATTGTGGTTTAACGTGACCGTTAATCTCGAGATCATGAGCCACGGGACCTCCTTTTTACGTGGAATCCGAACCACAGGACATGGCATTTCACTTCGAAAATCTCACATGCTGAGCTGATTGTAGGATGATCATCACGTCCTACATGGAGGAATCGCCACTGCCATACACATTTTCTTACTCAACACTGAATTGGAAGTAATTAATTAAATTAGGCCTACAGAGACAACACGATATACTGTAGCATCAAAGGCAGGCCTCCTAATACTGGCTGCGTGGCTCAGCGGTAATGTTCTCGCCAGTTGTGCCCAAGGTTAGTCAGTTGGCATTTGAGGGTGCGCAAATGTGAGGGAGCCGTGTCAGTAGATTTACTGTCACGTTAAATAACCCTTTCGGGACAAAATTCCGGCATCCCGGCGCAGGGGCGTAACACTCCTCGCATACGTGGGGTGGGGGATCAAATTTACAAACTGCGATTGCCTGCGTACCAGGGAATGTATTTCTGTTTTGTTTTTTGTTTTAAAACATCAAATAACACATTAATGTAGGCCTAGCGCTATATTAAGAAACCACAAAGTTGATTTTTATTCATTTCTAATTGAAAATGAAAATCCACAGCCTGCTTCCAGTCTCCGACCGGGTCAGGAATGGAATGAATGAAGCCATGAAGCCCCTATCTAGCGACGAGGATATGAACTGTGCCGGCTGCCGAGGCCTGACGCACTCCTCTGGGGCAATGATTAAATGAATGACAGATGAAATGAAATGATAGTGGAGAGTGTTGCTGGAATGAAATTTTGACAGGGAAAACCGGAGTACCCGGAGAAAAACCTGTCTGCCCCCGTTTTGTCCAGCACAGATCTCACATGGAGTGACCGGGATTTGAACCACGGACCCAGCGGTGAGAGGCCGGCGTGCTGCCGCCTGAGCCACGGAGGCTGCTTTTATTCATTTCTAATTAAAATGCAAAATACAATCAGAATATGAATATAAAACATTTTTTGTCAACGTATAGCAAAAGACCCGAACACCAACTTACCTCAGTTTTAAACCGGCTTGCACCCAAAACTTGCGGGGGGCAGTTCCCCCTCTGCCCTCTCCGTGTTTTACGCCCCTGCCCCGGCGTCTCTAAAAGCCGCAGCAGTTAAAAAGGGACGCAAAACCAATAACATTGTTTATTTATTTATTTAAGCGAAAATTCCCCTACAGGAGAGCGATTAAACTTGATAACATGTCATTTGGAGGTGTGTCTCCTCCGCTCATCCCAAAATCTCTTCATTCTCGCGGAATGCTCCCTCTTCCTCTCATCCGTCCATTTTTTCCCCAGGGAGTTGTAATGATCTTGGTTCAAACTTAACATTCGCGATTTTCGTCTGGCACTCAGTTCGGTCTTCGAAATTTTGTTTGCTGATTACTTGTAAGTCTCTCTGTACCTCATTAAGCCATTCTGTGCCGCATTTACTCAGTGTTCTGATACCAAGTAGTTTCTTTGGCCATCCTGTGGATGTGAGTGTAAAATTTGGCTCTGCGTTTTCTAATTTCGTCTGTTATCGTATTGATCTTTTGATAGAGTTCTGTACTAGGTCTCTTCATCCAAATGCCGTTTCCGTTGATTGCTCCGTAGATCTTCCGGAGAATTTTTCGCTCCGGCTTTTCCAGTTCCCTAATCTTGGAATGGCCATCGATTACTATTGTTTCAATGGCATATGTTGCTTCTGGAAGAATAACTGTCGTATAATGTCGTAATTTGTCGTTCGTCGAAATGCATTTTTTTGTTATAATGGGCCCACGTTACCCTATAGGCTTTCTATAGCTTAGCGATTCTGTCTACTTGGGCGATTCGATTAAGTCCTGAGGGCTGTATAATTTCGCCAAGGTTTAAAAGTGCAGACTCGGGCGATTTTACCATATTTGGTGTTTAAAGGGGATTTATTTTCTGGCCTTCTCTCTATATATTTGGTCTTCTCGTAAGAGAGAAAATGTAATCCGGTCTTTTGTGCAATCTCATGGAGCTTTTCCATTGCGTAAGTGTCTTCCAATCTGTTGTCTGCGACAATTGCAATATCGTCCGCGAAAGCGAGACATTTGACTTCAGTTCGGTTCTCTCTTTTAATGCTTTTTACAAGAGGTTCCCATTCCCTAATTATCCTCTCCAGTACAATATTGAAGAGGATTGGGGATAGTCCATACCCCTGTCGGACTCCAGTTTTGATTTCGAAGGGCTCTTTGATATTTCGCCCATGAATTTCACTTTGGATATTGTTCCTGTAAGATTCTGTTCTATGATTTTGCGTGTCTTACTATCGATCCCAAATCCTTCCATAATTTTAAAGAGGGTGTCGCGGTCAACAGAGTCGTATGCTTTTCCGAAGTCGATGAATGCAATCACGGTATTTCTACATTTCCTCATTTGTAAGATCGTCTTTAGGCACCAGATCTGTTCAGTACACGATCGCCCTTTTCTGAATCCAGCCTGGTAGTCACCAATGAGTGGATCCATTTGTGGTTCTAACCTGTTCAAACGTGCTATGGAAAGGATATTATAAGCAACCGGGAGCAGGGAGATTCCTCTATAATAATAATAATAATAATAATAATAATAATATCCAAATACATGGAAAATCTACAGCAAAATAGCAACGTACAAAAAAAAAAAAAAAAAAAAAAAAACTCTGCTAGTGATGGAAAACGGCACGATTTCACTGTGTCGTCCTTTGAGGCTAGACTGTAGGGCCAACGTATTAAGAGCCACCAAACTCCATAAGGCGTACAGACTAGCGTGGAATTACCGCAACAGAAGTCATATCGCGTAATGCAAAATTACGACACAAGACAGTTATTTTTCCGGAATCTGTATACAAAAGCCGAAGTAGTTAAAAGGGACGTAAAACCAATAACATTATTATTATTATTATTATTATTATTATTATTATTATTATTATTATTATTATTATTATTATTATTATTATTATTATGATTACGCCTCAGAAACCATATCCCTCGGTGGTCACTCTAAAACTAGAGAATTTGAAAGTCAAGAACGGAAAATGTAATGTTCCACGAGAGTAAATGGAACGTGGATGGAAAATAGTGGACCCCCTACTCCTTAGGTTCACTGATCCAGTACGCAAGAGACGCCTGAAATTGTATTCTATGGCCATATCTATAGAATGGACAGCGACAGATTAACCAAAGGATTATTTGAAGTAATTAACTCGAAGGTCAAAATAGACTGGCTAGTGGAAACTAAGGTGGACCTCCAAGAAATAAATATCACAGACGATATCATAGGAAATTGTGGAGCCTTAAGTACAATAGCAAAAAAAAAAAAAAAGGTATTGTTTCTTCACTGAAATCCAGCTTGCCACGGCGGGTGAGTGGTTAACGTGTCGGTCTACTAACCCCCAAGCTTGCAGGTTCGCTCCTGGCCGTGGTAAGTGATTTTTGAAAGGCGGCAAAAATTACGACACGCATGTCATACGATGTTGGCATGCCAAAGAACCCATTTGAATTCAGTAGGCCGTAGGGGTGGATGACCTCGTAGTTTCGCCCCTTAAAAAAAACAGTAACTAACTAACTCAGTAGGCCGTGTTATAATGGCAAAATTAATCTCGGGAGTTTCAGCCAACACGAAGTTCCTCATTTCTCTACTAGAAGCGCTATAGTGTTCAAGGAGCTTAGATATCTAACCTCCTTGACTTTCATAGTGCTTCAAGGATCAATGAAATTCGACATGCAAGCCACCCTCTGCGTGTCAAATAACAAAGCTTGCACCCGGGGCCATACGATATTATTATTATTATTTATATTGAAATCCTGACGTTTATTTCCTTCGTGTTTTATTACCATTAAATTACAAAAAGAATTGGTTTCGTGCAACAAGTATATTTCTAGCGGACCCGTACGAGAACTCATGGCATAATGAGTTGTGTGCGCTCCATGAGTACCGACTACCCGCCCGGTTCTAGTGCTATAGGCCTACGGGCTGTACGCGAAACAGTTCTGCCAGGGGCTATCGTCTTGTTCGTTTGTTTAAAAGCACTTTATAAACAAATATATTTCCGTTGACTTATCAAGAAATGCAAGATTTTCCCTGTACTATTGAGACGATTCTAACTCCCTCTGGTTTAGGAGCTTGAGTTTTGTGAAACATAACCTTAGCGTATTATACAAGGTGTAACGAAAAGGTACTGCACAAAATGCAGGTCGCATTCCTCACACGTAGACGAAGAAATTATGTGATATGAACATGGATCCGGAAACGCTTCGTTGTCTTGTTATACATAATTTTCTCCAATTGCCTGGCCTCCACGCTCTCCGGACCTAAACCCACTGGACTTTTATTTATGGGAACATTTGAAAGCTCTTGTGTATCGAACCCCTGTACCAGATGTTCAGAGTCTGCGTGCCCGTTTTATGGAAGGCTGCGAAACCATACGCATTACTCCAGGAATACATCAGCGCATCCGAGATTCACTACGACGGCGGGTTGATGCCTGCATCAATGCGCACGGAGGGCACATTTAACATCTCCTGTGACAAAGAGCTGCATGTGGTATGCAGGTATGTTCTGTTCTTGCGTGTTTTTCATGATTTATGCGTTGGAGATAATGAGGTATAACATGGCAATGAAGCGTTTCCGGACCCATGTTCGTATAACAAAATTTCTTCGTCTACGTGTGAGTAATGCGTCCTGCATTTTGTGCCGTGCCTTTTTGTTACACCCTGTATAATAAGATAAGCCTACATTCTGGGAATCTTTTAGATTTTCAGTTATTCATCATTGTTCTTTGTTTCCATTATTCATAACTTGCTCACTTTTTTGAGTTTGTGGTTTGCCTCCATGAACATTTTAACGCTTTTAGCGTCCAGATGGAGTAAGAAAGGGAAGCTTACATTTATCAGTAAATAGTAGTAGTACCCGGTCGAATGATCATGGAGCCTCAGTCATCTCAAGCTCCTTGGTCTGAATGATATTCATTTATTCATTATCAAACCAAGTGACAATGATCATACTAAAATTACTTATAGCGTAATGAAGGTGACGATAAAAATTAACGACACAGAGAGTCATTAATAGGGGAATTAATCAGCACAATTGCTACAAATGTGATAAGAGATCAAAGCGAAATGTCACACTGTGTGTGTGTCACGAAAGAGCATTTTGCTCTCTCCAATGGCTCTTTCACTACCATATTACCGACAGCAGTGGCTACGCTGGCTAAAGGGCTGCAGATTATGAAGTGACGGGTGGTCAGGGCGTCGGGTCCCCTCGGCCGTTAATCTTGGTCCTCGTGACCGGGGTGATGCCGCACTGTCAGACACCTACTCAATTGTCCTCACGAGGCTGAGTGCACCCCGTTCCAGCCCCTCGTCCGTTTCTAAAATCCCTGACAGAGTTGGGAATCGAACCCGGAGCCTCCGAGTGCGAGGCAGGCGTGCTACCCCAACACCACGGGACCGGCTTAAGATGTATGATACAATATTAAATGCGTGTTTTGCTTCTGTGAGAGGGTAGTGAAAAGAGCGAAGTACATAAATGAATCGACAAAACAATTAATCAATTATTAGACCATTAATCGTTATTTGTAGCAATTAGCAAATCTACAGCTATCCTTGATGAAGAAGTAGGAGCATTGCGGAGGGGCCTTCTGGATACGTACTTGTTAGACAGATTTCACACACACTCAAGTACACGGGACTCCTTAATGAATCAACACAGCAACTAAAATTAGGCGGCATGACATCAAATCTGGTCTTGAGTTCGACCCTTCTTTACAATGAGGACATGAGAAAAGGACAAACGGCCCGAACGCTTGGCCGACTTCCTGCACTATAGTTTTTACGGAATTACGCAAGAGCACATTTAGCTCCACCAAGTTACAAACCAATGAATGTAACTAACTTCAAGGCTAATGAACCAATAACGTGTGTTGTTGTACACATTACACGCATATCCCCTTACTTCCGGCGCAGGGTGTGATCCTTTCCCGACCGCAGTTAGGGGAGGAAAGCTGTTATTATACAAGGCTCAACAGTCTTCTATTCACACCTCACGTCCTGTCACGTCAGATTAGCTAGCGCAACCCCTCTGCTTCAGGTTTGCCATAACAAGCGCTATTCGAGACAAAAATCTCAATGGTTTTACTCGTGGATAAATAAATAAATAAATAAATAAATAACGCATTATCAATCATGGTTAATATTTTTGAATATGTAGTATTTTGTAGTTTTTATACATTTGGAATTTAGCATTTTATAGCATTTTAGGTCATCTTCGGTGGCGTAGTCGGTAGCATGCTGAACTGCTATGCCCAAGATCGCGGGTTCAAACCCGGCCGAAGTCGTTGAACTTTTTAAGACTGTTAAAATCCATCAGTATGCTTTCCTTCGGAGGGGAAGTAAATCCGGCGGGCCCATGCCATAGGTTTATGGCATGAAAAAGAGCCTACCACTACCTACAATTGGTAGTGTGTAGCTAAATTTGTAGGATGTTTGGTTTAGAAACGCTCTATGAAGTTCCAATGTTCGCCGCTGGGTGACAGTGGTGTGTGGTAGCCATAGTTGGAACTACTTGAAATTGAACTTTCATTCATTTCATCTCTCATTAATTCCTCTCGTGAGGTTGGCGTTAAGAAGGGCATCCGGCCGTAGAAACCATCAGTCACGTGGAATTGCATCGCTGACCCCGTTGGAAAAGGGATTAATAAGAGGTATATATAGCATTTTAGAAAAAAAAGTTAATTCTGGCATGAGTAATGTCTTTTCAAATGACATGAATGTAAAAAAAAGCCGACCCCGTGTCTGCTTCTCACCCGTAGGCCTCGGGTAGAATACTCGGCCGCCTGAAAGCAGGCCAGACACAGACCGAAGTCGCCGTATCCTTGAATGTGCCAAAAAGTGTCATTTCTATGCTTTGGTGACGATTTCGAGACACAGGAGATGTTAGTCGTAGGCCAGTACCATGTCGACCAAGAGTAACCACCCCACAGCAGGACCGATATCTGGCCTTAACCACCCGACGAAATCGGAGTGCACCTGCAAGACAATTGTCGGCGGAGCTTGCAGCCGTCTCAGGGGGTGCCGTTTCCCGGCAAACTGTGTACCGGAGGCTCGCTGATTGCCAGACGTCCAGCGATGTGCGTCCCGCTCACTCCAGCACAGAGACGGGCCCGTTTACTGAGGAGCCGTCAACGTCGAAACTGGACTATGAATGAAATGAGGCAGGTGCTCTTCACAGATGAATCCCGCTTCAGTTTGCAGAACGATTCCCGTCGCACATTAATCTGGAGAGAACCGGGTAGCCGATACAACCACAGGAACATCGTGGAACGGGATCAGTATGGTGGTGGTGACGTCATGGTATGGGGCGGCATCATGTTGAATGGCCGTACGGACCTGCACATCTTCATGGGTGGTCCGAGGAACACTGTGAACGCTCGGATATACAGGGATGAGGTACTGAGACCACATATTCGACTCTTCAGAGGTGCGGTTGGTCCAGACTTCCTCTTTATGGACGATAATGCCCGACCGCACCGCGCTACTCTGGTGGATGAATTTCTGGCTGGAGAAGATATTAATCGCATGGACTGGCCAGCGAGGTCTGCGGATCTGAATCCTATAGAATTGCATCCCGTCAGCCTACACCTTCGCATTGCCCTTTCGGTGGAATGGGGTTGACTACCACAAGAGTTCTTGGACCATCTGATAGAGAGCATGCCACGTCGCTGTGAAGCATGTGTGGCCGTTAGCGGTAACCATGCACTCTATTAACGGCATATTTTGTTGTGGAAGACATTGCCAAGTTTTGGTAGTTGTTGTCAAAGGTGTACCTTAGCTATCAGAACCTCTCTGACACTGGTGTGACATATGGTGTTTGATTCATTTCTATCAAGCGGTATGGCCTCGTTTAGTGATTATGCTTAACTTTTGGACACTCATGTAGTTCAGGTTGTACTTCGTGCGGTAATGCGATTGAGTACAATTTGAGTTGGCCCGCGTCGTTGCTTAGTGGCTAGTATTATTGACTCTCACCAAGGAGGGCTGTGCCAAGAAATTTACAGGGGATGTCTCATAAGTAATGTCGGTTTTTAAAGAAAATGTTATTCGGAAAGTTTTCTGACAATAATTAAACTAATCTTCAAAGTAGAGACAATCAGATTTCATAGTCTTGAGCCATCTTTCAGCGAGGTTTTTTAAATCCCGCGACGGTACCAGTCTCTAGGTTTTGATGCGAAGAATTCGGCGAGACCCACTTCCACAGCTTCAATGTTTTCGAAATGTATTCCACGCAAGAAATAGGCCATGGATCGCAAAAGATGGCAATCTCGAAGCGCAAGATCAGGGCTGTGTGCTGGATGTAGTAGAAGTTTGACTCCTCCCAATTCCTGAATTTTTGCCATGGTTATTCGTGCAGTATGAGGTCTCGCATTGTCCTGCTGCAAGAGAACTCTATTTCCGTTGACTATTGCTGGGTATCTTCGTGTCAAAATTTCATGAACTCGTTCCAGTTGTTGAGAATAAAGATCCGCATTGACTGCACCCCCGTTGGAACAAACGCCCAATGAATCAATCACTCGTTCAAAAATCTACCAGTCACACCACTTAGGGGCCGAACCGATCCTTTTATCATTTCAAATGATCTTGTCGACTTCATCGTTATGCTTGAGTCAAAAGTTATGCGTTACGGAGACGGTGACGTCATGCAGCTGCGCGGGAAGCCTAAGTTAATGGGTAATGGACGGCGAGTGCGTGACGTCATGCAGCCACGCAGGAAGCATAAGTTAATGGTTAATGGAGTCTGTTGAAAGAGTCCTGGGGCGTCGAGCGACCTGGGACTTCGTGCGAAGCGAAAAGAATACAGGGTGACTCCTAAAGAGGTGTACAAGATGCCAGATAAGAATACAGGGTGACTCCTAAAGAGAAATACAAGATGCCAGATAAGAATACAAGGTGACTCTTAAAGAGGTGTACACGATGGCAGAGAAGAATACAGGGTGACTCCTAAAGAGGCGCACAAGATGCCAGATAATAATACAGGGTGCCTCCTAAAGAGGTGTGCAGGATGTCAGAGCGAAATACAGGGTGACACTTAACGAGGTGTACAGTATGTTAGATTTAATTCAAATACAGGGTGACCCCTAAAGAGGTTTGCAAGATATCAGATTCAAATAATGGGTGACCCTTAAAGAGTTGTAAAAGATGTCAGACTCAAATACAGGGTGACCCTTAAAGAGGTGCCCGCGCGGGAAGCCTAAGTTAATGGGTAATGGAGTCTGTTGAAAGAGCCCTCCTGAACCTTTCTAACATGTATAGCATTTGTAGCGTCATTTGAAATTATATAACGTCTAGTCTTTCAGACTGACTGTAATTTTTTTAAGGCAGGTTGATGGGGACTGAGCCAGCGGTAATAGGCTAGAGCTATTTTTCATCACATGTGGCAATTCTCCTGATAAATCTATCATCCATGGGGTTACCGATAAGCTGACGACATTTATGTCCACTGTACGTTGAGTCTGTTCAGGGGTCAATTCATGAGGTACAGATCTACAACTTCTGTTTGATTTTCCAAGTTTAATCTGGCGATGAATGGTATCTTTTGATGCACCAAGTTCTTCTGACAGCCTACGAGTATTGCTCGAGTTCAAGCTCCGTGAACCTGAGAGGAATGTGGGAAATAGAGGCGAGGAGTGAGTGCCAGGGAAGATTAGGCCTAAATCTTACAATAATACGTTGAAAAATGAAGGTTGTTATTTCATTTGGGACATCGTGGTCATCAGCCTTAGAACATTGCGATTCTGTAACTCATAATATGAACCGTTTTCGGGCCATCTCGTGGTGTAGCGGCTAGCATTCTTGGCTGTCGGCCTAGAGGTCCGGGTTTGATTCCCGGCTCTGCCAAAGAAAAAAAACCTCTAGTCGAGGGCTGGAACGGGATACACTCTGCCTTGTGAGGCTAAATGGCGAAGAGGTGGGTTTGATATCCACCTCAGCCATCCTGGAAGTGGTTTTCCGTGGTTGCCCACTTCTATTCCAGGCAACTGGCGGGATGGTTCCGAACTTAAGGCCACGGCCGCCTCCTTCCCAATCCTCACCTGAATTCCAAATGCACACACTATTACAGCCATCAAAAGAACACAGGTTATCAGACACACACCCAAGTATTCGTGGCTAAATTACAACGGTGTGTAAGCTGTATTCTTCAATTATTTTAGGCTTAAGTTGGAGTAGCCTACAACTAATTTTGTAATATATTTTCATTCATCGTTCTACACATTTCTACACCTTTAATGTAATATACTGTGCCAATATTAATTTATTCATTGCATTAACAGAGTTGCAGAAGCGATTAAAATTAATAATTAGAATACTTCAAAATGACGTGCATAATAGTACATTATGCAACTAGCCTATAATGGCAATAATTAAGACACGAGTATGTTTATAAAACGAGCGTATGCGAGTTTTATAATTTCCATACGGACTATGAGGAGTGATATGGAGGGGAGCGTTACCGGTCCGTGCGTGGTAACAGGACCAAATACTAGTACATTGGTCGGTGACTTATTATTCGGAAAACCACAGTGGTTTAGGCAACAGCCATATGTTAGCAGTATTGGAATAGACAGTAATTCCAGATAACACGGCGGGCTGTTGACAGGCCCTTCCTTTCCTGCCTTCCGGGTCACCTCGCCCCGCAAGTTCACAGAGCTTGGAACCGAGCAGTACTTCTTTGCGAATTTTCTTCCAAAACTCTGCGTTTATTCTCAATATCCCATAGTTTAGGTCTTCCAAAATGCGGTAAATCTGTAGCGTTTTCTTCTCCAGTGTTGAAACGTTGGAACCACCATTGTGCCACCCGCTCACTAACGACACCTCCTTCCACTTCACATATTCTTCATGCCGCAGCAGCAACTTTGTAATCTTGTTCCCAGTAGTGCTTTAGAAGGACTCGAACCTCCAACTTTGGTTGGTTGGTTCCTTTGACAACGCGGTCATGCAGCCCCGTGTACTTTGGGTGTGTGTAGAATTTGTCTGATAACCGGTGTTAATTGTGATGGCTGTATCAGTGTGTGTTATCTGTGATTCAGGTAGAAGGACTGCAGACGATTAAGTAGTTCCTACTTTTGCTATCAAATGCTACCGTCCACGACACCTAGCTGCGGACGTGGCTACTAAATGCCATCGCAGTCAGCACCTGGCGAACGTTGGAAGTAATATAGCGTTATCATACAACCCACAAAATTTTAGCTTCCACAAGTATAGTTAGTGGAAGGTTCATTTTCATGCCATAACTCTATGACATGGGACCGCCGACTTTACTTTGAAGGAAGGTATACTGAGGGATTTTTAACGCTCTTAAAAAATCCGATGTTTTCGGCCGGGTTTGAACCCGCGATCTTGGGTATAGAAGCTGAGCATGCTACCAACTACGCCACCGAAGTCGCTAACCTCCAACTTTGTAAAGTTCCATTATTTTGTGATTGTGTATCAACAACTGACGAATGATACAGTACATTCTCCCGATATACGCAATTCTAGTCATGGCCTCCTGTAAAAAGCATTGGCGAACCAAAAAAAAACCAATTCTATCTTTTAAAACAGTGGTTCTGAACCCGTAGAAGTCTGCGGACCACTCAGCCTGAAACTGAATCATGTAAGGACCCCCCCTCCCCCCCCCCCTAATACACCTTATCAGTTGTAACCCTTCCTAAATAACACTTATTTTAAAGATATTTCAGTTCTAAACCTGATAGTCATCGCCGCGATTACATTCGGACGATTCTCGTTCAAAGCACATCATTTTCGAAATCCCCCATTTATTGGCCACTTTTATATACGTGCTGGTGGACCCTTTTCCGTGGTTTCCCCCACTTCTACCCAGGCAAATACCGGGATGGAACCTAACTCAAGGCCTAAATCCTACCTTAATTACAGATACACACTCGAGTACATACATTCACAGTGACGCAGGTTATCAGACAAATTCGACACACACCCAAGTACATGGGGCTACATGTCGCAAGGCCCCTAAAAGAATTAACAACAAACAGCAATATGAGTGGGGGACATTCCTCTTTTGTCAAAACTTTGGGGGTGGGGGGTGGGAGTGGCATGATCTATTGCAGGTATGGTACACACTTGACGTTACAGACAGTTAGGAACAGGGCTCCGAGTGAAAGCCGAAGTTTGCGTCACCACATGGTCGCTTTACGATTGGTTACGAAGTGAGAAGCTTATTATCCTCTCTGTTTCAAAATAAATCATGTGATTGTGCCAGATCTTATGTATATTTACGACACTTTACTAAATGTAAAATACTGTAGTGAAATATTCAACATTATCATATTCTCAGAAAACATTACATTGAAGTACCTCCATTTTCTGCTTATAGAACGTAGGTTTGTTGGTCTAGGGGTATAATTCCTGCTTCGGGTACGAGAGGTCCCGGGTTCAAATCCTGCAAGTGCCCAGCATTTTTACTTTTGTTTTATCTCTTGAAAAGATTCCAAGAGTGTATAATAGAACCTTAGGAACGTTCTTTTTTTTTCGTGCGAGACATGTACTTATACCGGTAATATAAATACATAGTTTGAGGTAAACGCTTCTATTTTTTTCGACGGTTTACCCTCCAGGTTGGCTTTTCCCTCGGACTTAGGTTGGTTGGTTGGTTGGTTGGTTGCTTGCTTGCTTCCTCAGTTTAGGGGCTGTGACAACGCGGTCATGTAGCCCCGAGTACTTTGGGTGGGTGTAGAATCTGTCTGATAACCGGTGTTAATTATGATGGCTATATTAGTGTGTGTTATCTGTTTTTAATTCAAGTAAGGACTGCAGACATTGTTTTTTTTTCCAAGTAGTTCCTACTTTTGCCGCCAAACGCCACCATCAACAACTACTAGTTCAGAACTTGGTTACTAGCGCCACCGCAGTCGGCTCCTTTCAACGAACGTTGGAACCTAAGGGCGTTATCCAAATTTTAACCTATAATTTAGCTTCACACAGGTTTAATTACTGGAAGGTTCTTTAACATCCCATAAATCTATGACATGGGACCGCCGGCTTTACTTCCCCTACGAAGAAAGTCATACTGAGGGATTTTTAACGCTGTTAAAAAGTCCGACGGCTTCGGCCGGGTTTAAACCCGCGATCTTGGGCATAGAGGAACGGCACGTACCAACTACGCCACCAAATCCGCTACCCTCCCTTGGACTCAGCGAGGGATCCCACCATAACCGCCGCCAGGGCAGTGTCCTGGAGCTTGAAATACCTGGTTGGGGGATACCACTGGGGAGGTGGGGCCACCCTCCTTGCCTATCCCTCCCAATCTTACCCTCACTTTCCATCCCTCATGAGGCCCCTGTTCGCTTTGCAGGTGAGGCCGCCTGGGCGAGGTGCTGGTCTCACCTCCCCAGTTTTTCCCCCCCGTCCAGGTGTTTCAAGCTCTAGGATACTGCCCTGGCGGCGGTAATGGTAGGATCCCTCGCCGAGTCCAAGGGAAAAGCCAAGCTGGAGGGTAAAGCGACAAAAAAAAATAGCGTTTGACCTCAAACTATGTATTTATATTATTGGCACACAGTAAGTACAAGTCTCGCACGAAACAAAACAAAAGTTCCTAAGGTTCTTTTATAAACTTTTTGAATCTTTTCAAGAGATAAAACAAAAGTAAAAATGCTGCACATTTCCGGGATTTGAACCCGTGACCTCCCGCACCCGAAGCAGAAATCATACCCCTAGACCAACAGGTCGACACGCAATGAGTAGAACATGGAGGTACTTCAATGTAATGTATTCTGAGAATATGATAAGTTTAATATTACACTACAGTATTTTACATTTAGTAAAGTGTCGTAAATATAGATAAGCTCTGGTACAATCACATGATTTATTTTGAAACAGAGAGGATAATAAGCTTCTCACTTCGTAACCAATCATAAAGCTACGATGTGGTGACGCGAAGTCAATCGTTTAACTTCGGCTTTCACTCTAAGCCCTGTTCCTAACTGTCTGTAACGTCAAGTTGGTACACGAGGATAGAATGAGGAACACTTTGGCAGTAGTGGGACAGGGCTCCACGTGTCTGCGAGAAGTGCTTAGCATTGATTGCTCGTATTATCCACTTTGGAACAATTGGTTTAGCATAACTGGAAGATTGGTCTCCCGTAGGCTCGGCTCTTCAGCGACCAATGACCGTAGGGACTTCCTTCCACTTTATAGCAGTTTGTGTCTCTTTTATGTAGAAAAAAAAAAAGGAGAAAAATGAGACTCAAAAAGCGTAGGTGGGAAATAGAGGCGAGGAGTGAGTGCCAGGGAAGATTAGGCCTAAATCTTACCATAATACGGTGAAAAATGAAGGTTGTTATTTCATTTGGGACATCGTAGTCATCAGCCTTAGAACATTGCGATTCTGTAACTCCTAATATGAACAGTTTTCGGGCCATCTCGTGGTGTAGCGGCTAGCATTCTTGGCTGTCGGCCTAGAGTTCCGGGTTTGATTCCCGGCTCTGCCAAAAAGAAATTCTAGTCGAGGGCTGGAACGGGATACAATCAGCCTTGTGAGGCTAAATGGCGAATAGGTGGGTTCGATATTCACCTCAGCCATCCTGGAAGTGGTTTTCCGTGGCTGCCCACTTCTCTTCCAGGCTAATGGCGGGATGGTTCCGAACTTAAGGCCACGGCCGCCTACTTCCCAATCCTCATCTGAATTACAAATACACACACTAATACAGCCATCAAGAGAACACAGGTTATCGGACAAAATTACACACACACCCAAGTATTTGTGGCTAAATTACAACGGTGTCTAAGCTGTATTCTTCAATTATTTTAGGCTTAAGTTGGAGTAGCCTACAACTAATTTTGTAATATGTTTTCATTCATCGTTCTACACATTTAAATATTTAATAATACCTTTAATGTAATATACTGTGTCAATATTCATTTATTCCATGCGTTTAGAGTTGCAGAAGCGATCAGAATTAATAATTAGAAGACTTCAACATGACTTGCATAAACATACAGTATTAGCCTACACTTTTCGGTGCTGGTACCGAATAGTATTTGTTAGGAACTTGGCGGTTATCCTCATACTTCTTGTTGTTGTTTGAGTCTTCAGTCTTTTGACTGGTTTGATGCAGCTCTCCATGCCTCCCTGTCCTGAGCTAATCGTTTCATCTCTACATAGCTCCGACACCCTACATCGGAGGCAATCTGTTTAACATATTCTAACCTTGGTCTACCCCTACAGTTTTTGTCCTCGACCCTTCCTTCCATAACTAAGCTTGCTATTCCTGGGTGTCTTAGTATGTGTCCTACCAACCTATCTCTTCTCTTCATTAGCAGTCGCCAGAAACATCTCTCCTCTCCCACTCGTCTTAATACCTCTTTGTTTGTAACCCTATCTACCCATCTGATCTTCATCATTCTCCTGTAACACCACATTTCAAATGCTTCAATTCTCCTCTTTTCTGCTGCACCAATAGTCCAAGTTTCACTTCCATAGAGCGCCACGCTCCAGACAAAGGCTTTCAAAAATGACTTCCTAATACCTAAATCTATATTCGATGTCAGCAGATTCCTTTTTTGTAGAAATGCTTTCTTTGCCTGAGCCAACCTACTTTTAATATCCTCTTTGCTTCGTCCATCACTGGTTATTCTGCTTCCTAAGTAACAGAAGTCTCCTACTTCCTTCAGCTTTTCACCTGCCAATTTGATCTCCATAGAGGTTTCTGATTTATTTCGGCTGCATTCCAGTATTTTTGTTTTACATTTATTAATTTTCATCATGAATTCTTTCTGTAAGACGGAGTCCATACCATTCAAAAACTCATTCAAATCCTCAGGCTTGTCGGCCAAGATGACTATGTCATCAGCAAATCTCAGAGTTGAAATTATTTCTCCTTGAATCTTCACCCCCACTTTAAATTTTTCCCTAATTTCCTTCATTGCTTGTTCAATGTAAAGATTGAAAAGTATGGGTGATAAGTTGCAGCCTTGCCTTACACCTTTCTGAATACCAGCTTCTCTCTCATGTCCTTCAACTCGAATGACTGCTGTCTGGTTTCTGTACAGATTGTATATCACCCTCCTATCCCTGTACTTTATTCCAATTGATTTCAAAATGTCAAACAATTTAGTCCAATCAACGTTATCAAAAGCCTTTTCTAAGTCTACAAAAGCCATGAACGTTCTCTTATCTTTCCTTATTCTACCTTCTAAAATCAGCCTAAGACTTAGTACAGCTTCCCTTGTTCCTACATTTCTCCTGAAACCAAACTGGTCTTCACCCAACTCCGTTTCTATCTGGCTTTCAATCCTCTTGTAAATTATTCTAGACAGGATCTTTGAAGCATGAGTAATCAAGCTGATTGTACGGTAATCTTCACATCTGTCAGCTCCCACTTTCTTTGGTATAGGGATGATTACATTCTTCTTGAAATCAGGGGGTACCTCACCTGTCTCATAAATCCTACACACCAAGTGAAATAACCTGATCAGACCTTCATCTCCTATGCAGCGTAGCAACTCAATCGGTATATCATCTATGCCTGATGCTTTGTTCCTGCTTAAGTATTCCAAAGCTCTATCAAATTCTGATCTCAATATTAAATCTCCTTTCGCATCCTCATCAATTTCCTCCTCCCTTTCCATTACATGATTCTCAATCTCCTTTCCCTTATACAAACTCTCTATGTAAGCTTTCCATCTCTCAACCTTTTCTTCCCCATCTGTTAGAGGCTTTCCATTTCTGTCCTTAATATTACAGCACTTAGTCTTCTTTTCCCCAAAAGTATTCTTAATCCTTCGATAAGCTGTGTCTACTTTTCCTAATTTCAGACAATTTTCTATACCTGCACATTTCTCTTTCAACCATTCTTCTTTCGCTTCCTTGCACTTCTTGTTAACCTCATTTCTCAGACGTCTGTATTCTGCTTTCCCCTTTTCATCTCTTAGATTCTTGTGTTTCCGCCTTTCATCCATCAATTCTAGTATATCCTGAGTGATCCACGGTTTTCTACCTATTCTTTCTTTCCTACCAATGTTTTCTTCTGCGGATTTTGTTATTTCATTCTTCAAAAGTGCCCATTCGTCTGCAATTGAAGTTTGTTTAGGGTTTTTCATTAGTCCTTCCTTTATACTCTTCTTGAATCTTTCGTTTACATCCTTCTCTTTCAGTCTGTCTATTGCCCACCTTTTTGGCTTCTGACTTTTCTTCAGTTTCTTCAACTTTAATCTGCATTTCATTACAACCAGATTGTGATCAGAGTTTATGTCAGCACCAGGATATGTTTTACAATCCAAAATCTGGTTTCGAAACCTCTGCTTGACCATAATGAAGTCGATTTGGTAACGCCCTGTATCTCCTGGTCTCATCCATGTGTATATTCTTCTATTGTGGTTATTGAATAAGGTGTTAGCTATGACCAATTCATGCTCGGTGCAGAATTCTACCAGCCTGCTTCCTCGATCATTCCTTTCACCTAATCCGAAATCTCCTACTATCTTCCCTTCTCTCCCTTTTCCTACCACAGCATTCCAATCTCCCATTACTATAACATTTTCATCACCCTTGATATACCTCAGAATTTCGTCTATTTCTTCGTAGACCTTTTCAACATCCTCATCATCAGCTTGACTGGTAGGCATATAGACTTGTACCACTGTAGTGCAGGTAGGTTTTGTATTGATTTTTGCTACAATAATCCGTTCACTATATTGCTCATAATATTCCACCCGCTGTCCAAGTTTCCTACTCAATATGAGGCCAACCCCTGCTTGGCCATTGTTTGATTTAGTGCTAATGACCCTATAGTCTCCTGACCAAAAGTCCTGTTCTTCCTGCCAGCGCATTTCACTAATCCCAACCAAATCCAACCTCAACCTATCCATTTCCCTTTCTAAGTTTTCTAACCTTCCACTTCCTAGCAGACTTCTAACATTCCACGCTCCGATCCGTAGAATGTCAGATTTCCTCTTTGTCACTTCTGTGATGTTAACCCCCTCTCGAGTAGTCCCCACCCGGAGATCCGAACGGGGGACTAGTTTACCTCCGGATTGAAATTTTACAAGGGAGGAGGCCATCATCACATGCAATTATGCATAGAGAGGTGCATATCCTCGGGAATAGCATACGGCTGTAGTTTCCCGTTGCTTTCAGCCGTGCAGCAGGACGCAGTGTAGCCATTATTGGCTTATATTATCAATATCTTAACCGTCTATAAGACTAGTAAAGAATTGATTTATTCTGAAAGGCTGCTACTCCCTTTCAGAATAAGTAAAGAGCAATTCTACTAACAAAAATACTAACCTTCTACCGTACTAACAATTAAATACCAAAACTCTACTAACAAAAAACATAAGTTCCACCAACAACAAATACTACCACTAAAACATTCTGTCAACAGGCACACTCACATGCACCCTCACACAACACAGTCTACTGAAACAATGAACTATAACTAATAAACAATGCAACTGCTACCAGACACACTCACACACCACAGCATAATAGAACAATGACATATATCTAATAGACAAACTAACTACCTACTTACAACTAAAACTAACTACATACTTACTGTACTTCATTAGTTAATGGTCTGTAAGATATTTGACGATCATGAATAAGAACACAATAAAGAGTTGTATCTTCAGGTATATTCTCACTTGTCTCGATTTCAATTCGCACATCAACTGAAGATGTCTTCACTGCCTCCACTTGCTCAAGGCAATTAATTACAATAATCGGACAATGAGACTTAAATTCATCTCGTGAAACTAGAGTCTCTGAACGAAAATCATCGATCTGATAATATACATTAACCCATCCGTTAGGTATTTATGTTTATCTCGACGACACAAATCAGAATACCTCTGCTCATCATAATATGTGTCTGCTGTTGTGTTGGCTGCAATGTGTGACCACCGATCTAAGATGACAAAAGTTATTCCCGATTGTTGTATTGTTGATGAGTGCATCCCACGACGACTCTGCAAGATCCCTCCTAATACATAGTACATACATACTGTTGCGTGCCACCCCCTAGTGGCACTTTTGTTAACTGGATTACGGTGGGGGTACAAAGCACTACACCAATTACTGCGTAAAGAAATAATTATATTTATTGTGGCCAGAAAATTACACTAGTCAGCAAATACAAGCAATTAGGAGCCTTATTCCAGTTTCCTCAAGTCGAGAATACTTCCCCTTTCACTTGTCAACAGATCACAGAAGTTAATCCGTCCTAATGAGTACGGTGGCCTTGACAGAAACTACCTGCTCCTCTCTTTTATGTTCACCGACCACAATTACTTACGTTCACTTGCTGCAGGCTATTTCGCTGTCCACACGCTGGAGAAACAATGTCACAGGATTTCGTAACTCGCACAGCACTTCGTCACCACACTTCTGTCGCACAAGATAATCGCTCGCACTAGCTCGTAAAACACAGCAACAACTGCTTCACGGGTCACTCTTATATAGCCGGCCGGTGACTCAATAAATGTTTCTAGATCCATCCAGAGTCCACGGCTTCTCGAGGTTTCCAGCGCTGGTCCAGTCTCGAATCTTCTGGACTATCCCTTTGTCTAGCAGCCCTGTTGCATAAGGCACACGCAATACAGGAGGCATGCCACAGCCCAGCCCCTGGGGCAGCTGTGACTCAAGCGGCGAGCGATGACACAAACTCACAGCCGTAACACCACCCCCTTCCTAAAAAGGCTGATCGTCCCGATCAATCATTGGTCCGTCTGTGTCCCTCCGTAGGCTGCCAGGCGATCTCGATGCACGATCTTCATCTTCGCCCTCGGGCTCCGCTGGATCCTGTAGACGACATCGTTGATCCGTTTCACGACTCGGTACGGGCCCTCCCAGGACTTCTGCAGTTTGGGCGACAGGCCTTTCTTCCGTAATGGGTTGAAGAGCCAGACCAGGTCGTCCTCGTGGAATCCGCCGGCATCCGTCTGCTGGTCGTATCGGGTCTTCATTCGGTCGGTCTCGATCCGCAGTTTCCTCCTCGCGAACGCGTGTACGTCCTCCAGTTGGTCGACCAGTTCTTGACAATACTGGCTTACCGGGATCGGATCATTCCCAGGTCGGCCGAAGGCAAGATCGACAGGTAGACGGAGCTCCCTCCCAAACATGGCCCGGGCTGGTGTGCACCCGGTGGCTTCATGCACGGCGGCGCGGTAGGCCAGGAGAAATAGTGGAAGATGTTTGTCCCAATCCCTCTGGTGCTCGCTGACGACTATTCGGAGATGGTTCTCGATGGTGCGATTGAATCGCTCTACCATCCCGTCGGACTGAGGGTGTAGCGGCGTCGTCCTTGTCTTCCGGATTCCCAGCAGCTGGCATAGGTTCTGGAACACCTGCGACTCGAAGTTCCTCCCTTGGTCGGAGTGCAGCTCCAGGGGTACTCCGTACCGGCTGACGAATTCCTTCACCAGGGTCTCTGCGATCGTCGCGGCTTCTTGGTTAGGGAGCGCATACGCCTCCGGCCATTTGGTAAAGTAGTCGCTGACGACTAATATGTAGCGGTTCCCTGCCTCGCTTAACGGGAATGGCCCAGCAACATCGATGGCCACTCTCTCCATGGGGCCGCCCACGTTGTAGGTCTTCAGTGGACCCCGTCGTCTTCGTCCTGGGCCCTTGCTGGCTGCGCAATCGTGGCACCTCGCGCAGTGGTTCTCCACGTCTGTTCGGCATCCGATCCAGTAGAACCGCTCTCTCAGCTTCTCCAGGGTCTTCTTTATCCCTAGGTGTCCACCAGATGATCCTCCATGAACTTCCTTCAGGACTTCCTCCGTCATAGCCTTTGGAACGACGACTTGTTCCCGAGATGTCTTCCCGTCGGTGCTCTCCCAGGTACGGCAGATGAGGCCATCCCTTACAATCAGCGAGTCCCACTGTGCCCAGTAGGACTTAAACTTTGGGCTGCAGTCACTCACAATGTTCCACCCGGGTCTGGGGACACAGGCCCTCTTCCATTCGGCTATCAGTCCCAGGTCATCATCCTCTGCTTGTGCCCGCGTGAAAGATTCGCGGCTCCAGTTCCCTTGAAGTTCCACAGTAGTCCGTCGGCACAGTATCCCGGTGTTCTCCTCCCTTCGGGCACAGAAGGTGCAGTCTTCGGGGCACGGTCTTCGTGACAGGGCGTCGGCGTTAGAATGCAGTTGGCCTTTCCTGTGCTGAATCTCAAAGTTGTACTGTTGAAGTCTCTAACCACCGCGCGAGTTGACCCTCGGGCTGCTTGAAGTTCAGGAGCCACCGCAGGGATGCATGGTCGGTCCTGATGAGAAATTCTTGCCCGTACAGGTACTTGTGGAAGTGTTCAATGGTCTTCACGATGGCGAGCAGCTCCTTCCTGGTGACGCAGTAGTTCCTTTCTGGCTTTGACAAGGCCTTGCTGAAGTAGGCCACTACTCTCTCCTCGCCGTCCACTACTTGCGACAGGATCCCCCCTATGCCAAAGTCGCTGGCATCGGTATCGACGATGAACCTTGTTCCAGGTCTGGGGTAGGCCAGAATAGGCGCGGCGCACAGAGCCTGCTTGAGTTGTTCGAAGGCACTGTGGCATTCTGCTGTCCACGTGAAGAGTTGGTCCTTCTCAGTCAGTCGATGTAAAGGTTTGGCGATGTCGGCGAATCCTCTCACGAAGCGACGATAATAAGTGCAGAGTCCCAGGAAGCTTCGTAGTTGCGACTTGTCCTTCGGAACTGGCCACTCCCTCACAGCTGCGGTCTTCTCTGGGTCGGTGCGCACCCCTTCCTCGGAGACGATATGCCCAAGGTACTGGACCCGCTTCTGGAAGAGCTGACACTTCTTGGGGCTCAACTTCAGCTGGGCAGCCCGTAGCTTCAACAAGATCTCCTTCAGGTTGCTGTAGTGCTCCTCGAAGCTCCTCCCCAGAACGATGACGTCGTCTAGGTATACCAGGCAGGTCTTCCAGTGTAGTCCCCTCAGAATGGACTCCATTAGCCTTTCGAAGGTTGCAGGGGCGTTGCACAGACCGAATGGCATGACGGTGAACTGCCAGAGCCCGCTGCCCACAGAGAACGCCGTTTTCTCGCGGTCCTTAGGGTGGACCTCCACCTGCCAGTAGCCACTCTTCAAATCCAAGGTGGAGAACCATCTTGATCCTGATATGGTGTCCAGCGTGTCGTCGATCCGGGGTAGAGGGTAGCTGTCCTTTTTCGTGACGTCGTTCACCCGCCTGTAGTCCACCCAGAACCTGGTGGAACCGTCCTTCTTCTTCACTAGCACGACCGGAGAACTCCAAGGACTATGTGATGGCTCGATCACCCCTTGCTCCTTCATCTCTTCTACCATCCGGTCGACTTCGGCTTGCTTGGCGAGCGGGACACGTCGGAATGGGGCCCTAATCGGTGCGCTGTCCCCAACGTCGATTCTGTGCTGGACCAAGCTTGTCCTGCCGAAGTCTTTGCTCCCCACGGAGAAGACATCCTGGAATTCGCGTAGCAGGTCCTGAAGTTGGCGTGATTGCTCTTCGTCTAGATGGTCCTGGGATCCTTGGTACAGCTTCTGTAGTTCTTCTGGCAGGGCGCGTCTTCTTCGGTTGTCCGTCTGCAGGTGTCCGTCCGTCGTATCTGTGATGCGGGCAATCCAGGTAACGGGCTCGCAGACTCCTAGGTTGGTGTCCCGGTGAACCGTAATGTCGTAGTCGTTCAGGTTGGACAGGCGGACGTACGGCCGAGACGTCGTGTTGATGAGAGTCTTGGCAACTAGCAACCCTTTTGTCTGGATGTCCTCATATTTTGGCTCGATGACAGCCGCCACTCCCTCAGCAGTTCCGTCGACAATTACGGCAGCGCTGACTTCCGTCCTGGCGGGAACGATGACGTCTTCTCTCAGCCTTACTCGTCGTGCGGTGATGGACTCGTGCGCAGGTTGCAAAGCAAGTTCCTCACCTCCGAAGTGCAGAGTGTTGGTACTCAGGTCCAAGATGATGTTGTTCTGGTCCAGGAAGTCCAGTCCGATGATCACTTCGTTTGATACGTCAGCCACAAGCACTGGATGCTTTATCACCCGTCGACCTATGACGAACTCCAGTGATGCTTCGCCATGTACCGGTGCGGTCTCTCCGGTCGCGGTTATTAGCTGGAGGTTCCTTTGTGTGGGTTGCACTCTCCACTTCGGGATCACGGTGGGGCTGACGATGGTCCTCGATGCTCCCGTGTCGATTAGCATGGGCCAGCTCACTCCGTTGATAACTCCGTCGACCATCAGGCTGCTATTGTCCCTCCGTAACTTCGTCACACGGACTTGGACTGCCGGGGCTTGACGACTGTCACAAGCCAACCTTTGCCCCCCAAGGCTGGCTAATACTCGTTTCCCTGGGCCGCGCGGTTTTCAGACGACTGACTTCCCGTCGGATACCCTCGGCGGCGGCGATCACCGCAGTCCTTGCTCAGGTGGCCTTTCTTACCGCAGGTCCAGCAGGTCGGTAGTCCTCTTCCGGGCCGCCTCTCCGGTTGTCTTCCGGCTGTGTCGTTGCTGGTAGTGCCGCGACTATCGAAGAAACGGCTTAGCGCCTCCATCAATTCGTCGGCCAGGGGCTTGGTCTCGTTGGGTTTTGCTGGTTCGTCAACGTCCACTTGACGCACCCGCGCGTGCATTCTAGATGCCTGTTTCGCCGTCTCAAACTCAAGTGCGTGGCTCAGCGCATCTGCCAGGGTCTTATTGCGCGCGAGTCGCAGCGCCTGTTGAGTATCCGAGTCCCGTAGTCCGTCGGTGAAGGTTTGCGTCGCAATCTGCTCCAGAAAGTCGGCCGGCGCTGTTGGGTAGGCTAGCCTTACGAGGCGTGCGATGTCCATCTCGAACTCCTGCAGGGTTTCCGCGTTCTTTTGTACCCGGGTCCGGAGCTGCATCTGGTAGGCCTGCTGAAGATGGCTATCCCCATATCTGGACTCCATATGTGCGATCAGTGAAGCGTAGTCCTGGGATCCGGTCGGGATGGCCTGAAGGACGTTAAGGGCGTCCCCTCTCAGCGCTACAATGAGAGCTGTAGCCTTTTCCGTGCTGTTCCAGTTGTTTATGGAACAGGCTGCCTCGAACTGACGTAAATAGGTGCTCCACGGGACCTTTCCGTCGAAGGTTGGGGGCGTCACTCTGCTCTGTCCCGTTCCTGATATTCCCGGTGTAACGGTGGGCGGGCGTTGGCGCAGCTCGGCAACTTCCTCTCGTAGAGCGTTGAATTCCTCTTTCACCCCCGTCAGTGGGCGTTGGCGCAGCTCGGCAACTTCCTTTTGTAAGGCGTTGAATTTCTCCTCCACCCCCATCAGCGGGCGTTGGCACAGCTCGGCAACGTCCACTTGTAAGGCGTTGAATTTCTCCTCCACCCCCATCAGTGGGCGTTGGCGCAGCTCGGCAACTTCCACTTGTAAGGCGTCGAACTTCTTTTCTACTGCCGTGACTTCCTCACGCAGACCCAGTTCTAATTTCTTCAGGTCCTGTGTCAACTTACTCTGACCGTCTTCCATCTTCTTCTGGCCGTCCTCTATCCTCTTCAGGTCCTCCGCTAGCTTCTTCTGGCCGTCTTCTAGTTTGGCAGTTAGGTCCTCGGCTAACTTCTTCTGGCCGTCCTCCATCTTCTTCTGGCCGTCCTCCATCTTCTTCAGGCCGTCTTCCATTTTGGCAGTTAGGTCCTTGGTTAAATTCTTCTGGCCGTCTTCTATGCCATTTAACTTTTCTAGCAGTGCTGCCAATTTCTCCTCCATTTTAGTTGTTTGTCTTGTAAAGGGCATGCACTCACAGGAAAATTAGAGAAAATGACCTGCTCGGGTTTTGAAACCAGGACCGTCAGGTGTTGTGCTTGAGTTCGTAATCCCACTTCTGACACCAGTTGTTGCGTGCCACCCCCTAGTGGCACTTTTGTTAACTGGATTACGGTGGGGGTACAAAGCACTACACCAATTACTGCTTAAAGAGATAATTATCTTTATTGTGGCCAGAAAATTACACTAGTCAGCAAATACAAGCAATTAGGAGCCTTATTCCAGTTTCCTCAAGTCGAGAATACTTCCCCTTTCACTTGTCAACAGATCACAGAAGTTAATCCGTCCTAATGAGTACGGTGGCCTTGACAGAAACTACCTGCTCCTCTCTTTTATGTTCACCGACCACAATTACTTACGTTCACTTGCTGCAGGCTATTTCGCTGTCCACACGCTGGAGAAACAATGTCACAGGATTTCGTAACTCGCACAGCACTTCGTCACCACACTTCTGTCGCACAAGATAATCGCTCGCACTAGCTCGTAAAACACAGCAACAACTGCTTCACGGGTCACTCTTATATAGCCGGCCGGTGACTCAATAAATGCTTCTAGATCCATCCAGAGTCCACGGCTTCTCGAGGTTTCCAGCGCTGGTCCAGTCTCGAATCTTCTGGACTATCCCTTTGTCTAGCAGCCCTGTTGCATAAGGCACACGCAATACAGGAGGCATGCCACAGCCCAGCCCCTGGGGCAGCTGTGACTCAAGCGGCGAGCGATGACACAAACTCACAGCCGTAACAATACTGTACTTTTATGTGGTGAGGAAACATAACGCCTTTGAAATTGCACTCACTGGATCAACAACGTTCAACACGTTACTGTTCATGAATTTAAGTAACCAAATTAAAATATTTTGCGAGAAAATGAAACAATATTTGAGGAAAGCAATTTACACTCGTTCGAAAATAAGGACTCCAACGAATATTAGATCATAATTCATGAATGTGAGTTCAGCGCACCACGTGGTGAACAGGTACCAACAATATAAAACACGCATACTTCTTGACCTACTGTTTTATTGACCGATTGATAATGTGGAATTTGCACAGGCATTTTATCGAAACTACTTATTTAAGACGAGAGATCTCACGACCAGTCTTCCATGCATCGAAGCCATACTCCAGGTTACGCCTTCTAGAGCTTGGTGCATAACTTCACTGGAACGAACTCTTGGCAATTTCTCTGTTTCCTTCCTCCATGGGACAGAGTAGCGTGAACAATTCCCGGCACCACGGCAACAAGACGTGCTAGCACAGATTCATCTAGTTGAAGCGTGCATGATACGTATTATACGAATAGACGAAGAAAACATGTCGATGATTTTATGTTTTGGCTCTGCTTTATCTTATTTTAAGGGGGCAATGACATCGTAGTTTCGCCCCTTAAAACAACAATAACTATCTTATTTTACTTCCATGTTCCAAGATCCGAGTAGTGAATAAGCAGATTCTCTTTCGGGCGGTGATCTTTGGACCATATTTCGAAGTTCTGGGGTGCGTCAAAGCTATGGTCATAGGATACTTATATAAACGCCTCTCCACTGGTCAAGAAGCGAAATCCATTTCAGAACGTTTTGTAAAACCACAGCCGACTCATCTATGTGTTAGTTCCTCTTTAGAAAGGAACGAGGCGGGCGACACATCGAGTCGGCTGTGGTAATTATGTAGGTTGTTTGAAAAGTGGAAGCGCCGATACTATATTATTTACCTTGGAATAATTTGCCACCCCAGTCTCATTGACGTCGTTTTGGGTACGGTTCTAATTGTTCTATCAGAAAGGCTGGAACTTCATAATTGAGGCGTTCCCGAAATCTTAATTGAAACAGATTGATCAAATTTATTTTGCTAATTTACCTCAAACTTCGTCTGGAAGGAGTTGTTTCATGTGGGGCCTTGGACATTGTTGTCATTCAGTCCCGTGTGTGTCGAATTTGTCTGATTACCTGTTTTATTTGGGATACATGTAGTAGTGTAGGCCTATGCAGGCCCCGGGCTATAAACGGGCATACTGGGCATTTGCCCAGGGCGCCAAATTTTAGGGGGCGCCGAAATTTAGGTGACGCTGAACGCAGAAAATGGTTGACCCAACAATCCCTACATAAAAAAGTATGACATGGAAATCTTTCAAAAGTAACTATAATTTACGTGAATATAAAATAAAAGTAATATTAAATATCACATACATTGGTAGTATTTATGGTTAATCATGAGTTAGTTAGTTATTGTTGTTTTAAGAGGCGGAACTGCGTGGTCATCTGCCCCCTAATATAATCAGTATTATCTGTAAAGAATATTAGTGTTGGCAACAATGTAGGCAGTGATGCACGGTTGACGCTGTTGGCAATATTCATGGATTTACAACTTGCGCATGCGCCGCGTGATCTTGTCAACTTCCCAACATCAAAGGTTGTTTGTGTGTATTGCTTGTATTGCGTGTCAACTGTGATTTGTGTAAATGTGTCTACTTTAGTTATTTTAAAATGAACAAAAAATTAAGCGGATCAGAATTCAGGAAAGAGAACAAAGCGGCAAATATGTCTGGAGCTTACTCAAGCCTGCAAGCTAGAATTAAACAACACTGCCCTTTTGCTGAGTTTGCCCCTTGTGCAGCGCATTCTCTCAACCTTGTTGGTTCTTCTGCCTCAGAGTACTGCACTGAAGCTATTGTGTTTTTTTGATTCGCCCATAACCTTTACACCTTTTTTTTTTCTTCAATTCAATCCATAGATGTGGTATTTTGAAAACATGTTTAGAAAACAGTAAAATTCCAATGTTGAAATCCCTATCTCAAACAAGATGGTCAGCGAGAGCCGATGCTGTAAAGGCCCTGGTCAAAGGCTACAAGGCGATACATAAATCACTGAAGGAAATATCTCTAGACCCTACTCAGAAGCCTGTAGTCAAAGTTGAAGTTTCAGGACTAGAAAAGAAGTTTGAAAAATTTGAAATAGCCTTCCTCACTATTTTGTGGAGTTATATTTTGGAAAGATTCGATAAAGTTAGCAACAATCTACAAGGTGAAACCCTTAATCTCGAAGTAGGTACAAAGCAGCTTCAAACTTTGGAGAGCTATTTAAATGAAAAAAGAAATGAGTTTAATAATAATAATAATGTTATTGGTTTTACATCCCTTTTAACTACCCTGGCTTTTAGAGACGCCGGGGTGCCGGAATTTTGCCCTGAAGGGGATCTTTAACGTGCCAGTAAATGTACTGACACGGCTCCCTCGCATTTGCGCACCCTCAAATGCCAGCTGACTGCGCCAGGTTTAGAACCTGCAACCTTGGGCTCAGCAAGCGAGAACGTTACCCCTGAGCCACGCAGCCAGAGAAATGAGTTTGACAAGTATGAACAAGCAGCCATGAAGTTGTTACAAGTTGAATCACCCAACACCAACTACAAAGAATAAGAATCAGGAAAACTTTTGCGGATGAGAGCCTAGGCGATGAAGCTATTCTTGATGAAAGTCGCTTTTCAAATCCCAAGTTTACATTAAAATCATTGACTCTTTGATAAGTAACCTGTCAAGGCGAAAAACCGCTTATGAAAATGTATCTAACAAATTTGAAATACTTCCTATTCTTGTACAAAAGGGATCGCAGAAAGGGGTCATATCACAGGCTGCGAATAAACTCTATGAGTTCTAATGACATCAGAAATTAATTTGAAAACGAATGTCAGCACTTCAAAATATATGTGGAACAGGAAGAATTTACTAGCATTCTTGACATATATGAATGCGTCATAAAAATTATTTGAAAACTACTTTCTCTAATCTTGAGGTAGCTAGAATATTCCTGACATTACCAGTCACCAACTGCTCCGCAGAAAGAGGATTTTCTGTTTTGACTCGGCTAAAGAATGTGAAAAGATCAACTCTTTCAGACAGCAAACTAAATTGTCTATTGTTATTGTGTTGTGAAAAAGACGTACCCCTAGCACATACTTTTCTGACATGATAAATAAATTTGCAAAGTTAAAAGCCAGAAAAAAAACTTTGATTTGAAATGTTTCTGTATATTGTACTTTTCAAACGTAACTTTTGAATTTGTAATCTTGGTTTTAATGTGATTAATGTATCAATAAATGGCTACAAAATTATATGAACGACTTACTTTTCTTATTATTTCCTGTGATACAATATTAGTAACGTAGTTGTTTGTAAAGAAAACCTATTACGGTATGCTATTTTTATAACACATAAATGAGAAAAAGGGTGCCAGTAGACTATTTGCCCAGGGCGTCTATCACCTTAGCCCGGGGCCTGGGCCTATGTACTTGCATATTGAAGTTAGGACTGGAAAGGAGACGATCTTAGCCAATACTAAGTGCACTCCGCCCCAATTCTGAGACCAGAATGAGAATTCTTGACAGAGCTGGGAATCGAACCGAGGACTCTATGGGTGACAGTCAAGAATGCTAGCCATTACACCACGAAGTGATCTCCAAGTTTGGAAATACAACATATCAAAACAATATAGCTTAATTCATGTTGTAAGGTAAAAATATTTCGTTTTTGTACTTATCTATGTTCATCTTCATCCAAAATTACTAGACCACCTCGTGGTGTAGTGGCTAGCATAGTTGGCTGTCGGCCCGAAGGTCCGGATTTGATTCCCGGCTCTGCCGCTAGTAGAGCCATCACAATTAACACCGGTTATCAGACAGATTCTACACACACAAAAGTACATGACCGCATTGTTGCAGCCCCTAAACTGAGGAACCAATCAACCAACCATCAAATGAACCAACAACAACTGTTTTGAAGGTGGTTTCACTTGCATATGCAATTTCTGTTTTGCAACGCTTTATAATTTTGTAGCTATTGAAAGTTTTGTGGCCTTTGGGTTATATTTTGCTTTAGTCAGATTGTTTATTATATTATAATTTTATTAATGCATCCAATAGCCGTTTATTTTCTTCTCAGGACGGGTTAGGGAAGGGATTTCGGAAGGAAATCGGCCGTGGACCTGTTGAAATGAACCGTACCGGCATTTGCCTGCTGGTGAAAATGGGGAAACCACGAGAACCATTCCACGTTGGTTTTTTGTTAAGGTTACATGTTATACTGTCTCCTAATTTAAATGTGTGTACAATATTGATTTGTTATTCGTCTATTGTGATTCTGTTTATTAACTGTTGCTATATACTGTAGTTCTAACGATTGCTCTCTTTCTGTGTTGCAGGTATCCTGCCTGAGATCCAGTCAGACTTCGATGTTGGAAATGGCCAGGGTGGACTGTTACAGACCGCTTTCGTACTCAGCTACATGTTGTTTGCCCCTCTGTTTGGGTACCTTGGCGACCGCTATACTCGCAGAGGGATCATGGCGTTCGGTGTCTTCCTGTGGAGTCTCACGACTCTGCTTGGCTCCTTCATGAAGGTGAACACCAGTAACATATCTTGTCATAACTGTTGTTATTTCGCTTTAGAGCAGTGGTTCGCAACCTTTGTCAGCTGACGCCCCCCTTTTCGGATACGGGAGTTCATCGCTCCCCCCCCCCACCCTCCCTCCCTCCCCATCACTCATCGCTTCTATAACCTCTTCGATTGACGCAGAGAATATAGACCTAACCTAATAACACTACATAATGGAATAGGCCTATCTATTACATACTAACTTCATTTTAGCTCAATACAAAGAATACACTTTTACAACAAATCCTTAAATTAGTCAACAAATATCAGTGAGAGGGTTGACTCTTGTTTTCTCTGGGTAAGATTCGGTATGTTTGGTTTGATATTTCACAGAACACAGCGGAGATCACTTGCAACATCAAGCCGACAGCGGATATCGGGAAAGTAGAAGTTAAATTCTTGTGCCAGGGAATCCAAATGTGACTGAATTTGCACCTAAGTTTATTACGATCACGTTCATTTTCTGGTAAAATTTCATTGAGCCGGTGAAAGGATGAGAAGTTGTTCAAATGAAGCCGGCGTTTCCATAACTGTATTTTTCCAGGAATGCATAATATTTGAGTTATTGCCTTGGAGCTTTGAGTGCAAACTGTTCAAAGCTTCAAAGAAATCGCAAAGATATACCAACGAGACGATAAAATTGGCATGATTTTGCTCCTTACAACACAGCAAATTCCTTATATCACCTCGCGGCTCGCAGAGATTTGTGCCGACAGTTGGCAATTACCAGTGCTTTTGAACGATTAACTTGGTGCGACAATCACTTGGAGAGATTCGAAAAATGTTTATTTTACAAAATTGTAATATTCGAGTTTAAAAAACTTGATTCGGAAATCACTTCACGCCTCCCTTAATAAAGCCCCACGCCCCCTAGGGGGGGCCCCCCAGATTGGGAACCCCTGCTTTAGAGGATTGGAACATTTTGGTAATCAGCCCCGTGCAATTGTGTCTATGTTTAATTTGTGGGGTCTGTACAGTTTACTCCACCGATTTGTACCTATGTCCTTAATATGCTTGTAATTTTTACGTGACCGTTAATCTCGTGATCGAGCCACAGGACCTCCATTTTTACGTGAAATACGAACCACAGGACGTGATATTTCACTTCGAAAATCTCACGGGAAGCGAACCCGGTCCGCCTTGGTGAGAGGCAAGCATCTTGACTACTGAACCATCATGCCACCCCCTGCCAGTGTCCTTACAGCTCGCCTATTGAAGCTAGTCTAGTATTAGCCCACTGGGAGCAACACTGGTCAGTAGCAAAGCCCCCTCCAGGGGCTCACATCTAGTGGGACGTGGGTTGGTGACACGGGACCCCAGCTTCCACTTACACCTTGCGTCTTGGTGAGATGTACTTTTACCAACTGAAGAGCCCAATGGTACACCGGGGCAAAACGCTGGCAATTTGTTGAGTTATGTCGGAACATTTATCACATTTTGTATTTGAATGTATAATGGCTCAACGGACAATAAATATTTTTTCTTTTGGGAAAATTATATATTCAATGCCAAGGTAAGGTTATAATTGCTTTGGAGTGGAGCTTTGACTCCCGTAGTGCACTGGCTTTGCTCGTGATGTGGGTACACATGTATCAAATACGTCTTGCAATGACCTTCCCAGTGTGTGCTAGCCAGTGTCTTGGTGAGGTGTACTTTTACCAAGTGCATAGCCCAATGGTACAAAACGCTGGCAATTTGTTGAGTTATGCCGGAACATTTATCACATTTTGTATTTGAAAGTTGAGGAAGTTTGGAAAATGTTAGAGCATGAATTTTCAAAGGTACTTCAACACCATGTTAAACTATTAGTAGGTGACTTTAATGCACAGATTGGCAGAGAAAAGAAATATAGAGACATAGTTGGTAATTTTCCAGCTCATTACCGCACCAATAACAAGAAGTTCCGTGACGAACTAAAGAGCCTACTTTTCTTAAAATTAAGTTTCATGCCAATGATTAATCTACAGTATACGAACCTATCGAGAATAATGACGAAATTAAGTTGGTAATATCGAAATGTCTAATTAGTTCGAAATATACCTGGTATAATGCAGCCTAATAGAGCATTACAGTTGGCAGCTTTGGTGACTGAATATATTCTTAGTTCCATCTCTTAAGGTACAGAATAAAAAAATTGGTTGAAGTCCAATGGACGTTACATGCAGTTAGAAATTGGATCTATCAGCATGCGTAAAAGCATGTTGGCAACAATGTCATGCGTGTGCTGGTCAGAATTAATCTGAAATATCATGATAACTTGTTGTGCCAATTTTGGACGAAATCCATTTGTTAGAATAGAAGTTATGTATTTTAAAATTGGACCTATCAGCAGGCATAGAATCATGTTGGCAGCACTGACTTATATTAATTATTCCAAATTAATCTAGTAGGTCAGGTGCTATACGTGTGCAAAGTATAGGGCTGTTGGCTTGCATACTTCCTGATATATTGATATTAGGTTAAAAAATATAGACAGCATTTATTAACAGTTGGCTGCACTGATTGCTCTTTAGAATACTTATAGTCATATCTGTTATGTTACACATAGTACATACGAAATTTGGTTGAAATCCAACTGATAGTATAGAAGTTACATGTATTTAAAAATTGGCCCTATCAGCAGGCTTAAAATCATGTTGGTAGAACTGAAGTATATAAGTTACTCCAAAATGAATCTAAAATGACAGGTACTATACGTGTGCATAGTTTAAAGCTGTCGGCTTACATACTTTCTGATATATTGGTATTTGGATAAAAAAATAGAGAGAGCAATTATTAACAGTTGACAGCCCTGGTGGCTCTTAAGAATACGCTCAGTCATATCTATTTATGTACTCACATTATATACAAAATTTGGTTGAAATCCAATTGATAGTGTAGAAGTTATATGCATTTAAATATTGGACCTATCAGAAGGCTTAAAAATATTTTGGCAACACTGCCGTGTATCGCCTCCTGGAAATTAAACTAAAATAGTGTTATCTACATGTGTGACAATTTTGGAATAGCTCCCATGCATACCTTCCAAGATATCCAACATGGAGCTCAAATTTCTAGTGCGTTTTTTTAGCAGTTGGTAGCACTGACATCATTTTCAAATATGGATGTGAGATATTCCGGTATACATCTATACTCATACTAAATTTGGTTTCGATTTCTGCAGCCGTTTAGGAGTTGATAGGGGGACACACACACACAGCCAGACAGACAGACATTTTCCCGGATCGATCTCATAAGTCTACTTTTTCCTCATTTTTGCAAAATGTGAAAAGTAGGCTAAAAACGGGGAGAGACTTATCGGCTTTTGCTGGATGTTTGATCTAAAATTGATGTCAACCTTTTTTAGAAATTACCTAGAAGAAAGAGGACCTGGGCCTCTCCGAATCCTCACTTAGGTTCCTACCAATTAGACCATGTTGCAATTACAAAACAGAACTTTAGAGAAATAATGAATGTTAGGGTGAGAAGAGGATTGCATATTGACTCCGACCATTTTTTGTGAGAGATCAAAACGAAATTTCAACCAAATAAATCCAAACCTAAATTTAGGAAACTCCCTAAAATTGATATGAAGGTCTTAGCAGAAAAAAGGTTACATTTATCAATAACCTAAATATAAAACCAATGAGTACCTGGGAAGAGATCAACGATACAATGGTTGAATCGGCGAAAGGATTGGGTCAGCCACCAAGGAAGAGAAAACAGGTGGTGGAATGCAGTATGTGATGTCGCACTAGAACGTAAACAGAGAGCATGGCAGCAATGGAATTCTAGAAAGAAGGAAGATGATTGGACTAATTTTGTAGCGATCAGGAAATTTATGTCCAAAATCATTAGGGTTGAGAAACGTAACTATGAGAAGAAGCGATTGGAGAGTATTGATGAAGAATTTAAAAAGAACAATTCTAGAGAATTCTAAAAGATATTTCGTGAAGAGATTCATGGATATTGTTTTGGGATTTATGTTGTTATAACTACCCGGCGACGTTACCATTTTTTTTGGGATTAAAGTTATCCGAGGGCCTCCACCATGTGTTTTGGGATTTGAGTTAGCGGGTAAGGCCGTTACCTTTGTTTAAGGAGATGCGGAAACCTCTAGGGGGAGTTAACGTGGAGGGACGTAAAGATGGGTTTCAGAGGGCATACTCACCATGTTTACCTGAGCAGCCTTAGCCCGCTAAGCTACTATTAGTGTGGCGACAGGCATGCTTCCCTGCAATCCGGATGCTCCCGCTCAACAGCATGCATGATGCATCTTAACTAAACTACAAGTTAAGGGGTAAGGATCCTACAACTAAGTGAAATAAAAAGAGCTCCTCTGACTGTGTACTGAAGGTTTAATGTACTTAGAGGGTTGGGGAAGAGAAATAAAATAAAGGAGGAAAAGAGGAGATAGCAGACACAACTCACCCTACCACGTACGAGTCTTCATGAAGTGGCGTTGGGACGCGGCCAGCGCAGCGCCCTGCCGATCCTTACGAAGCACTGATACTCTCCCAACAAGAAGAGAGCGGTGACCAAAAAAAAAAGGGCGGGCGCTTGCTGTCCTCTCGTATTTATAAGCTAATTATGCGGTGTCACTCTAATCAGCGGAATCATGGAGTGTAATGTCCGCGGTGACCTCCTTAACCTGCTGGTTGGCACCTTCGGGGCTATGACCCGCTGTGCACTTTGCAGCTATGTTCCCATGCAGTTCCGTAGTTTCTTCTATTAACTTTTAATAACTTATGCGTGGGTGTAGGCATAACCCTTGTATGAGGGTTGGGGCTACAACATCAACCTCTGAACCTTCACTTTAAGGATATGGCAGGGGAATTAGTCACCAACAATAAAGACAACTGTCAGTTGCTTGCCAAATATTTTGAGATACTTCTAAATTGTGAAGAACCAATAGAAAGATTTAAGTTTCAAAGCACCACAAAAGATGAACCCTCCGTCAACTCCACCGACATTAGAGCAAGTTGAAGTGTATATTGAACAACTTAAAAACAATAAGGCATCAGGTGAGGATGGGATACTACCGGAAATGTGGAAACTCGGTGGTAGAGTGGCAGCTACAGCCCTCCATCAGGTTATCAATGATTGTTGGGAAAAAGGGACAATACCAAATGATTGGAAAAAAGCTATACAGTAATCCACCCTTTACATAAGAAAGGGGATAGGACAAATCCTAACAATTATAGGGGTAAGCCAATAGCTTACAAAATCTTTTTCAAGTCATTGTTAAGCATTTTAATTGAACAAGCGGAGCACACTATTGGCGAGTATCAAGCCGGATTTAGGAAGGGTAGATCTTGTCCAGAGCAAATTTTTATTTTCGAATCAGAACGATGCGTAATCTCAACACTGTGGTTACCTTGCTTTATTGATTTCCAAAAAGCTTTTGGTTCGATTGTCAGACGCTTTTCTTAACACTATTGGAACTAGGGATGGACAAAATTTCTCGAAAGCTGATTGAACAAACACTCACTGATACATCCTCGTGTGTTAAGTTTTTGAATGAAATTTCAAACCCTTTTAGCATCAAAACTGGTGTGCGACAAGGCGATGTGCTTTCGCCAATGCTCTTTAATTTCGTATTAAACAATGTTATGGGTGAATGGGAGACCTTATTACGAGAGAAGAAAATTGAAGGGATCCATTTGGGACAAGGTCGAGGGAGATTTGAAGTGAAATGTCTAGCCTTTGTTGATGATATAGCGATGATTTCAGAGAACAAACTTGAAGCACAAATAATGATTGAAACACTACATGCAATAGCAATTAAAACTGGACTTACCATTTCATATGAAAAAACTAAATATATTGAATACAGACAAAATAAGGAAAAGTATTTACCAACACAAAATATGGTCAGATTCAAAGAGTTGATAAATTTAAGTATTTGGGTGAATGGATCCAGTCAAATGGACTTGATAACACAGCGTGTAAGGAGAGATTGAAGAAGATGGAATTTGCTTATAATTACTCACACCCTTTACAACAATCGATTGATATCATTCAAGCAAAAATTAAACACTACGCAACTATCATTAGGGCAGAGGTATTATATGGTTCTGAATGCTTAACATTGAATGAAAAAGGAAACCAAGTTGAACTAGAGAAAAAAGAAAGAAAAATACTTCGAAAAATATTGGGTCCCCAAAAGAATAAAGAAAATTGGTGGTTGAAAAGGGAAAATGAAGACCTTTACCGTCATATAGAACAAATTACACTTTCAATTAAAAAGAGAAGAGTAAAATTTTATGGATGTCTTTACAGGATGAACAGTAATCGGCTCTCGAAGAAAATTTTTGATTACATCTCTAAATTAAAAAACACTACAGGATGGCTGGAGGAGATACGATGGGAACTGCAACAACTGAAGATCACGGATGCTATCATCTCAGACAGGGAGGAATGTTACACGTTTCAAAGTGCAACGGCGGCCTACGAGGGTGATGTCAGTGGAACAATGGCAAACAATTAGCCGCCGAATGAAAAAGTTCTGGGAAGAAAAGGAAAGAAAAGGAAAAATAATTTACCATTGTCTTAGATTCTAAGCGGTCTATAATTGGCCAAATTCTGTATATATAGGCTATATACATTTCCCCTCTTGCATCCTTATTATGTTTGTGCTGTCATACTTTTATTAAATAATAAATTCACCTGCAATTCTTCTTAGGAATGCTTCAGTGTTGAATTTTGCTATGTGTTTACTTTACTAACCATTATTTACCAACTATTGTTTCTCTCTGCAGACATACGAATGGTTCCTGGTGTTCCGAGCCATGGTGGGTATTGGAGAAGCGAGCTACTCGACTCTTGCTCCAACCATCATAAGTGACATGTTTGTGAAGGACATGCGTTCCAAGATGCTTGCTCTCTTCTACTTCGCCATTCCTGTAGGAAGGTGAGTGTTGTACGGCTTCTTAGACCTTTCTGTCGGATCTTAGAAGCTACCAAACTTCTTCTTCCCAGACCTCTTATCTTCCTCTCAAATATGTCAACCTTTTAACATGACCAAATTGTATCAATTCAGTATGCAATCTTCATATATTATATGAAGCGATAAGGTGTATGATTCACAAAACTCAAGCTCTTAAACCAGAAGAAGTTAGAAGGTGCGGTTTGTACCAAAATCTTACAAATCGTCTCAATAATATAGGAAAAATCTTGCATTTCTTGAAAAGTCAACGGAAATATATTTATTTGTTTACAAAGTTCGTTTAAACAAATAACCCCTGTCGGAACTATGTTGCCTTGAGCCCGCATAACAGTAAAGACGGGCGGGTGGTATATACACATGGGGGTATTCACAAGTAACCGATCGTAACAAACGAGTATTCAAAAGAAACAGTATTGCCCGCAGCAGTGATGAATTGCACTCTGATTTCATAAATTTCGACAATTTGTTTAAAAATTGTGTTTAAACAAATAAACAACACATTAGCCCCTGGTAGAACTGTGTCGCTTTGAGCCTGCATAACAATAAAACTGGATGGGTGGTTTATACACATCCGATCCAGGAGTTATAGTTAGTTATTGTTGTTTTAAAGGGCGGAACAGCGAGGTCATCTGCCCCAACCACAAGTGAGAGTTCTCGCAAGGGTCTGCTTGTATTATTTATTTATGTGTCAACATGTGAGGTTTTCTCGCAGGTAAATTATAAGATGCAAGGTTAAAAATTCATAGTTACTACAGTAAAATAACACATAAAATTTGGAAATTTTGAGTAATAAAAAAAAAATAAAAAATAAAAGCACGTAACCACTGTAAAATCAATAAAGAAGATACAAAAGGCCGAACAAAACCATACAAGTAATTTAGAAAGCAATACAACTGTGCAACTGAAGATTTATTAAGAAAACTAATTACAGTTCTTTTTTTTTTTTTTTTTTGTAGAAAGCAATTTTTTTAAAAACAATGTAAAATTAACCCATTGAGTGCTTTGCCCGTCTATAAGTGTTGTACAAGAGTTTTTTTTTTTTAATATTCCCCATTCGCTTTCGAGTGCCGAGCCAATCTGTGGCATGTTCTTCCATCTGTAGGACATTGACTTTGGAGTTTTACTTCTGGAAGTAATTCACAGAGCATTTTGGAGACGTCTGTGCTCTACAGCTGGAGTTCCTCTGTGATGTAAATTCTTCATGCCGCTTTGTGATTTCGGATCACATAATATAAACTTTTGTACTAGTAAGGTGCAACATGTATTACTTGACTATTAATTTTAGGAAATAATTTTATTTTGGCTGATTAAAAATATTTATATATATGTAGGATTTTGAATTTACATTTAGATTAATAACGACTCAAAACCTCTAGACATTTTAAGCCTATCACAGCCCCCTCCCCACTGATAAGTTACAAATTATGACCTCTACATTTAAAATCAAAATGGGGAATGAAATTACTCAGCACTTAAAAAGTTAAACGATGGAATGTTTCAGTTTTTGCGACCAGGGTAATTCAACCCCGTTGATGCCAAGCTATCATGAATGGTTGGTAATAACTCCAAGCTTAGTTTAGGGAAAATACAAATTTTCGATAAAAATTATCTCCTAGAATGATGGTTCCTTTTTCCAGTACGATATTGGGTAAATATATTTTAAATGTATTAGAGACTAAATAATTAATACTATGATCCATTTGTTTAATTAAGAAACACTTTAAATTTCATAAAATTTAGATTGGAAATTATCATAATTTTTTACAGGCTACACAACCCAATAAGTATCTATATTTAAAACCTTATTTATTTCCTCTTCATTCAAAGAGGACCTATCTCAATAAGCTCAGAGCAAGAACGTAATTAAACATGACTTCTAAATGTAACAAGCGCGGGAAGTCAGCTGATTGCAGCATGATAAAATAAGATGTTCAGTAAAGAACATATAGCCTACTTTCTCCTAAATGTATGGGTATTGTTAAAACTCTTTTTCCTTTTCAAGGAGTATAATTGAATGTTTGTTGTAGTAGCTTGTTGAAATACAACGTGTTATACGGATATTAAACATGCTAGTGCAAGTGCTAGTGCTACCTCTGCACAAAATGTCATTCAATTAGGTTTCACCGTGTTTGAATTGATATGGTGAATCGATTTACACACATACATGGCTGATATCTGCAAACTATTGGGCTGATGACCTTGTATTTCAGTCAAAAGATGCTTCCCACAAAAAGGTATGTTGTTGCAAAATTTGGTAGAGATCAGATTATTAGGTTGGTCGTAATTTGATTTAATCTTTTAACATTTGGGTGGCCGCTATTACGTTTCCGTCAAGATGGCGACGATATAAAACATGACACTGAGTTGCCTTTTGCAAGTGCTACCTCTGTACCAAATTTCATTCAATTCGGTTTCACCGTGTCTGAATTGATCGGGGGAATCGATTTGCACACATTCATGGCCGCTATCTTTAAACTATTGGGCTGATGACCTTGTCGTTTGGTCATAAGTTGCTTACCACATAAAGGTATGCTGTTGCAAGATTTAGTAGAGATCAGATGATTAGGGTGGTCGTAATTTGATTCAAGCTTTTAACATTTGGGTGGCCGCCATTACGTTTCCGTCACGATGGCGGCGATATAAAATATGACAATGAGGTGCCCTTTGCTTGTGCTACCTCTGTACCAAATTTCGTTCAATTTGGATTCACTGTGTTCGAATTGATAGGGGGGGACAGACATTCAGAGTACACACACTCTCTCTCTCACACATACACACACAATTTTTCGCCCTGTGTTGATCTCATGTCTACTTTCATTTTTTACAAAAATCGAAAGTAGGCTAAAAATACTTATTATGAATCTAATTATTCATGGAACATTGATATACCCAGAGAGAGAATGATTCCTGTGTTGTCTTAGTTACAACAATGATAGCACTACGCGGCTGGGAATAATAATAAAAAAGTGTATAAAACGTGGCTGATTGATCACCTCCGTGGTATTTACTAGCAGTAGGTCCCTCGGTCGATATATCGATATGAGGGTTAATACACCAAATGTTTCTAGGTATTATGCCGTGTCTGTTGGAGTTTCGCCCAGATGTACCGATTGGGCTCGTTAATAGACGTCAGTACAGCTTGTCTACTATCGGATTTTTTACTATGGATACCAGAGTTTAGGCCTTAATTACAAACAAACCAACAAACCCGGTGAAAAATGAGGTATACCAATATTGTCCTTGTTTGATTCTGTGTTAGTCCATACAAGCCAATTATTCTCAAGTTTATTAATATTTTTTTAAATTTGTAGTTGTATGAAAATTGTCTGGGTTTTTGAAGTCTTTTCTAGGAACCGCTCACTTAAAACTGCACTGACCGGCAAAAAAAGTGGAACACTTTAATTTTTTATGTAATTTCTTAATATTTATCCCACTAAAATGTATCGGTTTTTCGATATTTGCATTATTCATATAAATTTTAGATGGTTGGCAACAGAAAATGCCGAATCATGTTTTACAACACGCTTTAACTGACAAATGTCGTTACATTTTAAAAATCTTACAATTTTCTATTTTTTTAGTAATGCTCTTTTGGGCTGGTTTTTATCAAACATATTGCCAAACAAAACATTATTAATGTTTGCACTGCACTGCACGAGAACACTGGTCACTAAAAAAGATTGTTTCCACCCTTAGCGTCTATGACGGCTTGTAAACGGTCAGGCATACTGTTCACAACTCGTCGAATGGCATCTGCCGGGATGCGATCCCATTCCTCCAGCATCGATGTTCTCAGTTGTGCCAAGGTGGTGTGGTCACGCTGTCTGACGTTCCTTCCAAGCATATCCCATACATGTTCGATGGGGTTCAAGTCAGGACTATGAGCTGGCCAGTCCAAGGTTTGAATCCCCTCTTCCTGCAGATATTGTACAACTCAGTGAGCAGTATGAGGGCGGGCATTATCCTGCATCAGCATGAAATTCTGACCAATGAAAGGCGCAAAGGGCATCACATGGTTCATCAGGATCTCTTCGATGTACCTTTGGGAATTGAGCGTCCCGTGATCGACGCACACCAACTCAGTGCGGGCCATAACGTTGATGCCACCAACCAAGCCACCTCCAAATGGAGTCCTGGAGGAGAAAGCAACAGGGCTGTACCTCTTCCCGCGCCTTCTCCCCCCTCTTTCTCTTCCTTTAGGAGATCTAAGGTTAAAGCGACTCTCGTTAGTGAAGAGAACAGAGGCCCACTGCTCGTGGGTCCATCCCAGATGCTGCCTTGCGAAGCGAAGACGCGCCTCACCTCTCTGTGAGGTCGTTCGAGTGTGGGTCCACGTGCAGGTCTCCTGGACGAAAGATGAGCTTCTTCAAACCTTCTTCTTACTGTTTGCTCACTCACTCTCACATTTCTGACATTTTCCAGTTGATTTCGTGCCTGGACTGCTGTGGTATGGAGATCACGCCTAACTTGCAGGGTGAGAAATCTGTCATCCCTGGCACTTGTGCTTCTTCTACGGCCTGACCCTCGTCTCCTGTCGTATGTTTGGAGCTCTCTGTAACGTTGCACTGCACGATGTATGCTGCCGAGAGATGATCCAATGACCTCAGCAACATAACGGAAGCTGCGGCCATCCTCCACCAATGCAACTGCCTGTGCAGCTTCTTCACGGCTAAGAGGCATGTTTTAGTGTGAACTGCAAATGGATAACTTGCTAACATGTGTGACAATGGTTCACACGTGTTCAACAAATGCCAGTTGTTATCCCTAGAACAACAATAAGCGAGCGGCAACACTCATAAACCTTAAACGCTTACAGTGCGCTTCCCGCCATAAAACCATTAAGATAGGCTCATCGAAGATTGGGGGTAATTGGTGGTAATAAAACACCCTAAGAAATGTCATATTATCAATTTCTATTCACGGATGTTTCAGTTGTTGGTTCTAATGCGTGAAAAACTTATGAAATGTGATTAAATCTTTTTCATGGCTAGTTTTATACTATTTATATTACTTTTTTAGTTGTCCACTTTTTTTGCCGGTCAGTGTATATACCGGTACATGGAAATCTACTTGGCTGAGGGTAATGAAATTTTTATATGCTATAGCCACTAGTCTTGCGCATAATAGTTCACGGCTGGGAGCGATCAGTTTAGTTCGCAGTTCCTTAGCGAACTACTTTTAGTTCGTTAGCTCCCATCTCGAATTCCCTGTAAGACCGATCGTTCGCTCGCCTCGCTACTGCCACTGCACGCGCTCTTTGTTTGAGTCGTCCAGTTGCAAAACTCGTTTAATCCACTTGTGAATAAGGATCATGTCGAAAAATTATGTATTTAATTATTTTATTCTATATATTTTAATATTTTTTCATTTTTTGATTTTGTTTTGTTTTATATTTTATTTCGTTTTATTTTGTTTTAAATGGTTATTTTTTGTTTTGGTTTGTTTTGTTTTATTTTGTTTGTTTTGTTTTATTTTGATTTTGTTTTGATTATTTTTTACTTTAATTTGTTTTGTTTTATTTTGATTTTCCAGGAAACAAACACACAAACAAAACACACGATGCAAAAAAAATATCAAAAACAAAAGCAAAAGCCGAAAACAAAAACCAAGAAACACAAAGCAAAAAGTAAAATTCAGAAATAAAAGCAAAAGCAGAAAACAAAAAACTAGAAACACAAAACAAAAAGCAAAATTCCAAAACAAAAGCAAAAGCAGAAAACAAAAACAAATAACACAATGCAAAAAGCAAAAGCAGAAAACAAAAAACAAGAAACACAAAACATAAATCAAAGTTCAAAAACAAAATCAAAAGCAGAAAACAAGAAACACAAAGCAAAAAGCAAAAGCAGTAAACAAATACAAGAAACACAAAACAAAAAGCAAAATTCAAAAACAAAAGCAAAAGAAGAAAACAAAAACAAGTAACACAAAGCAAAAAGCAAAATTTCAGAAATAAAAGCAGACGCAGAAAACAAAAAACAAGAAACACAAAGCAAAATTCAAAAGCAAAAGCAGAAAACAAAAAACAAGAAACACAAAGCAAAATTCGGAAATAAAAGCAAATGCAGAAAACAAACACAAAACCAAAACCAAGAAAGAAAAGCAAAAAGTGAAATTCAAAAGCATAAGCACAAAGCAAACAAAAAAACAAAAAGGAAAAAGAAAAAAGTAGAAAACAGCAAACACAAAAGGTACGGGAGGCAAATTCCAGAGAATCGTTTCTCATGAAAATCATTCTTATTCACAGGTGGATTAAACGAGTTTTGCAACTGGACGACTCGTTTGTTATAGCAGTCTGTCACCAGTGATTGCTCATTCACATTGCTCTCGTTTCAAGCAATACTGTAGGCTACTGTAACAGTTACTATGCTCGCTGCACGTGCAGTTCGTGTGTTAGATATTGACATGTTGCGTGTGTAGTAATGCGTTTTACATTTTGATATTCGAAGATAAAGAAATACAAAAATATGAGTATTGAAACATTAGTGAAATTCCTTATTCCTTCCTTATTTCCTTTTATTCCTTGTAGGAACATTGGGTAGCTACAAACTTCTTCCATCTCACTCTATTGTTGGCCATCCTTTTAATTAGGGTCCATGTCTTTCCTTCTGAGAAAACTTCTTTTTCTATTGTTTATAAAGCCAAAAGTCGTCATTTGTTTATCATTAGTGAAATACCGGTACCGTACCTAAAAGAATAACAGTATGGACGATGTGTTCGTAGAAGCATACACTTATTATTCTCTTTATTTTTTTTCTCGCTTGGGGCCGATAACCTAGATGTTAGGCCCCTTAAAACAACAATTATCATCATCATTTATCGCGTATACTGGCGGCGTCACCATCCGATTCCATTTCCTACTTGTCACTAGGTGATGATAAGACGTACCCCCCACCCGCAATTTTCGTTTCATTTCTTACTTGCTTCGTGATATTCCTTATTTGGCTGCTCTGAAACCGTTGGGTACATTATCTTTATGGCATGAACGGGAGGAATAGTTTATTTAGTTCCGAGTTTTTGTCCATAGAAGTTCGCTTTTCTTTGTGAATCATCGTCAAAATGTTCATTTGTTAAAAACAGGTAAAAGTAGTTGTATCACCATGTATCGAGAAAAATAAATATCAACCAGTTCATTAACATGGTAAAATCCAGTTCGCCGATTTTCTAAATAATTGGACATATTTTCAAATAATCCAATAAGTTAAATAAAACTGTGGAATTATGCCCACATTTAAATCAGTTAACTATCAGTAACTTCAATTTATGAACCGCCACTGTGTTACATTACAAATATAAGGTAGTTATTTCCTATTAGCGTGTTAGCACTACTAATGTGTTATACTGTTTTTATTATAAACCAACATTGAACAATCACCGCGCCAAAACTTGACAATCTTGCCACTAACAGTAGATACACTCAATCAACTGAACTGACTGAACGAAACAAATCGCATGTGATTATGCAATGAGTGATGACGTGAGGAGCTACGGCGGACCCGCGCTCTTGCGCTGTTACAACTCTTGTCAGCGGCAAAGGATCGAACGAACTAACAAGCGAGGGATCTGGGAACTAGATCGGTAGTTCGTCTGTGGGACTCGCTCTTCCGAACTAGTTCGTTCGCGAACTACACAAGACTAATAGGCACAAGTATTGGTAGTGTAAATCTCAAGTTTGAATTTTTTTCAACTACTCAATGAAATGTCCTTATATTTTTTCTGAAGTAATGTTTTCTCAGCCCAGGATAAACGTACAGCAGGAAAATTGGCCTCATTTTGAAGCTCTCATTCGTGATTATCGGAGACTACGATCACTGTAAACATACAGTGTGATGATGAATTTATGAAGAGTAATGTTAATGGGAGCATCTGCCTCTCACCCGGAGGCCCCGGGTTTGATTCCCGGCTACGTCAGAGATTTTAGATACTGACGTGGGAGCTGGAACGGGGTGCACTCAGCCTCATGAGGACAATTGAGTAGCTGTCTGACAGTGAGGCAGGGCCCTGGTCATGAAAACCAAGATCAACGGCCGAGGGGATCTGACGCGCTGACAACGCGTCGCCCCCGTATCTGCAGGCCAAATGGCTGGGCAGCGGTCGCTTGGTACACCTAGGCCCTTGTGGGCTGTAGTGCCACAGGTACACAAGGCTACATGACCACGGCTTTGTAATTGAGGCTAGATTGGGTAGGAGTTGTCAATGATCTTAATTTAAATACCATCCCCGGCATTTGTCTAAAGTAGAAGTGGGAAACCACGGAAAACCACTTCTAGCATGGATGTGGTAGGAAGAAAACTCACCTCTCCTCAGCTCTGCTGCACGAGGCTGAGTGAATACCATTCCAGCCTTTAGACCAAAATCAATTTTCTTGGCAGAGCCGGGAATCTAAACCCAGCCCTCCACAGTGAGAGCCAAGAATGCTAGTGACTGCGCCACATGGTGGACATAGCTTAATGTCATTTTCCTTTCTTTAAATCGTACTTTGTCTGCAATGGCTTTCCTTAGGTTCACATTTTTAGATATTTTGATCGTTTGTTGAATTATTTTGCTGTAATTTTATTTTTTTGGTAGAAATGTGTTTTTGATTTTTGTAATGTATTTATTTTATACATCGTTATGGTCATCTGTGGAGCACGATAGAACTCATCATCATCATCATCATATTGCACAGTTTCCAGCCACTGGCCGGGTCTGTTTGGAACACTAGCCTCTCCAACGTCTTCTGTCTTCCCACCATCTCTCAGCCTCCACCCTTGTCCAGTCTTCTCCTCTCTTCTTCACGCTTTCTTCCACCCCCTTCAGCCACCTGTCTCTCGGTCTTCATCTCGGTCTCTTTCCTTCCCACTTCGTCTCGTGTATCCTCCTGGGCATCCTCTTCTCCATTCGTTTTACATGTCCATACCATCTAAGTCTAGATTTCTCTATACCATCCTGTGATGATTCCTCCTTCATTATTTCTCTGGTCCTCTCATTTCTTATTCTGTCCATCTTTGTAGCTCCAATACTGCTTCTCAAGAACCTCATCTCACTGGCCTGTATTTTGCTCTTCTCCCTTCCTTTCATAACCCAGGTCTCTGTGGCATACGTCAGGATAGGGACATAGTACGTCCGATATATGATCTTTTTGCTGTTCTGAGGGACATCCTTGCTCCATATCATGCTTCTCACACTCCTCCGGAATGCTTCTGCCTGTCTCGATAGAACTAATTTTGCTATTTATAATTAAGTACAAGTTTTTCGGGCTTGTAAGCCGTGGTCCAGACAGGATATCTCCCGACGTTTCACCGGAGACTGCGTCCGGCATCAAGGGCTCCTTGCTGACCAAGGAACGGAGCGGAACCCTTGATAATGCCGGACGCAGTTTCCGGTGAAACGTCGGGAGATATCCTGTCTGGACCACGGCCTACAAGCCCGAAAAACTTGTACTTAATTATGAACGCCGGCCTTGAAAGCCTAAGCTGTTATATTTGCTATTTATGTTTTTTTTTTTTTTTTCTCCCAAAATCTCTTCATCTGGGCACTAAAATTCCTCCTCCGTTCTTTAGTCCACGATTTCTTGGTCCCGGTTTTCATTTTCTGAGAGAAATGATGGTTGTTGATTAATGTTCTGAACTGGAGTAGATCTTGTGAAATTTCCTCTGTAATGCCAATTTCATGAAAGTCTGTTTCTATTTCACTAAGCCAGTTGTTCTTGACTTTCGTTGCGCGAGAGCAAGGTTGAGAATCCTTTTGTTGAGCCTTTCATTGTTCATTTTGAGAATGTGGCCGTAGAACTTCAATTTCCTTTCCTGAAGGTGTCGGTGATCTGTGCAGCATGCTGATAAAGCTCCTGAGCTTTCCGTTTCATGTAGATTCCTTCTGAGCAGACTGCACCAAGGATTTTCCTCAATATTTTCTTTACTTGTTTCTTTACTACTTTAGCCACTCAGGCAGGCATTTAAATGCCCTAGCGTCGGCACTCCAAGCGGTATTTAAATTGGCTTGGAGAGTGAGTTTTGGAGAACTTCAAATAATGTTGCATATCTCAAAAGTTATACAGTGGAACTTCGATAATTCGAACCTGAAGGGACCAGTAAAAAAATTCGAACTATCCAAAAATTCGAATTAAGAAAGTTCTTTGAAAAGGGTAGAGAAAATATTGTATTACGTTTACATAATGATTTACGTTCAACAAAGCAGATTAACAGACAGCGGTACTTTATAAAGACTGTAGATTCAAATGAAAAATGAAACCAAAATGTACTATTCAACTATTTAACGACAGTAGTAATCCAGCAATCTAGTTAAGTCTTAGAGAAATCTACTGTTTTTAAAAATAGTTTGAGATTGTTACCTGTTTCCTACAATTAAGTCTCTCAGCCATCACAAAAGAATCTAACAAATTTAAGGAACGGAAAACAGAACTACTTACGTCATTTCTACTTTAAACAAACCGCGTAAGTTCTGTGATGTGGTTTGTTGCTTGGGGCTGCACTCGGAACAGTTTTTTCGGGAATTGTCCCGACTGTTTGGCTTCCAATCGATTTTTTATACTAAAAACTTCGAATTATCCAAAATATAATTCGAATTAACCACGATTTTTTTTTGCATTGATTGTATATAAAATGCTAGGGACCAAGAGAAAAATCGAATTAAAGAAAATTTCGAATTATGGAAGTTCGAATTAGCCACGTTCCACTGTACAAGCTATTAACACAATATTTTCAGGATGACTTACCAACGGTATCTTGAACAACCCTGGCTGTAAATAGCAGATGAATTTGAAGCCGGTTCGTTTCATATTGCGGGTGTCGAGTGTATCCATTTCACTGTCACTGTGTGTTATGCACAATATACCTATGTATACACCTCATAAATAGTCCGTATATTATGTAACGGTACATTACAGGGAGTTTTATCTACACTATATCTACACAAACAATAGTAAAAACGCATCTAAAACACTATCGAAATCCTTCTGTGGGCCCGGTTGCCCAGTGAAAGGAATTTTCCGCTCTATGTTAGCTGCATGCAATGTGTGTCACTCCCACGGAATGTCACCATCAGCTGATGGCACATTGACATGTCCTAATTCTTCATCTTCCTCTTCAAGAGGCAACAATTCATCTTGGGCATAATCAACGTCACTTTCTACACTACCGGAATCGCTAGCAAAACTACTTACACTACAGTACTGTCTTCCTCACCTATCAGAAAACTTTCTATTTCAAACCCCGTAAGACGTCGCGAAGACCCTGCCGTTTTTCACGTAATTGTTAGGGACTTCCCCTGGCAATATTCTCCATACACGCGTATCATTTACACGAGGTTAAAATTCTTACCACAGATGGACGTAGGGAACACGGCGAGTGACAACGTGTCGTCTGTTTCTATTTTGCCTCAATAGATGGCACTATGATTCTCATATGTTTTCTCCCCACCCACCCCCAAAAAAACGGGAAACCTATGGACTATTTGTTCTAAAGATTACGCTGTTTGCAAGGCCAAGGCTTCTAAAATACATTAGTATAAGCAGTTCACATATGAGCCCAACAGATAGCGCACAAAAGCAGTACTCGCGAAGTGCTGTGCGCAGCGTATACCGTACGGCAAACCGCCTGGGCAGTAACTACTGCCGCGTGTATACCCGTACGTAGAACTGGACTGAGAGGTTACTAAGAGATCATTCTCTAATGATCAAGGTTTCCGATGCACATGGTGCTTCAGGTTTGATTACTGTGGTGTTAATGTCTTAATTTTGTGTTCTTTGATATTGATTTTATGTTTTATCTGTTCCAGGTGATTCTAATTTTTGTAATTATTATTATTGTTGTCAATATCATTATTCGCGAATGTGTCACTTAGGACTTTCCTTCTTGCCCAGTAGTTCTTCTTTAAGATTGCAAAATTTCAGTTCAGTTATCCATGTACATTGCCCGTGTTTGGACGATATTTCTGTTTTTTTTAATTTTTTTTTTTTTTTTAATATGTAATTGTCGTTAATATGTTAACCTCCAGAGTCCTATCTTTGAAACGGTTCGTCACCAATTCTGCCACGCGGTGGTGCTAATGACAAAATGGTTCGACGCTACGTGCACACATTTTTAGTTCCACATTCCAACTGTTTGAGGCGATGTTATTTGAAAGTGGAGTTAACTTGCTGTTTGTTGATAGTCCACAGAACCATTTACTTTGCATTTTTAATCTCTATGGTGATGCAAATTACGCTTATCATTTGTTCCAAGTGATCGCAAAGTTTGACTTTCGTGCACTGTAATGGCTGACAACAGACCTAATAGTAGTTTAGGTGGTGGTGATTCTAAACGTTTATCATACCCAGGAGGCGGTATATGTGATATATCCCCTCTAAAAGTCTGATTTGTAACCCCTAGTGAAAGGCCGTTTAGCCAGCCACTACATAAGGCACTCTTTACTTACATCCATTTTTAACTATCCCCCAGGTACACACCTGGGGGAAACTTTGAGTACATGAGTGTGTAATATGTAACTCAAATGTAATATGTAATACAATCAAGTGTCGTTTATCCGGATGTCAAAAATCCGGACCATCGATAATCTGGATTCAATTCTGTTGAAAAAAAAGTTAAAGTTAATACATAGGGCTTATATATTTGTCAAACAAACGTGTTGTTGCGACAGGCTGGGCAGGGTCGTCTTATCCCTATGAATCAAAGACTTGGCCGCAAAAAAAGCGAACCACTACTGTGGTTCAAAGATCAATAACAGATTTTTTTAAGAGCTCTGACAATGTACAGGATGATTCTTTTGCTGGAGCGGGACGGGCAACCGGCTGCCGGGTGCGCCCCCCTTCCGCCAGCCAACCGAGCTCACACCGCGGATTGTGCGTAGGTGGAAACCGTAACAAAGTACATTAATTAATGGTAAATTCACCAGCATATCATGATTAAAGAACTTACCTTTTCACAGAAGATGCTGAAAATGTTCTCCTTCAACAGACAGACAGGCGTTGTACCGTGTAAATAAATTAGCATTTACACGTTGTAATTCCCTTCTGTTGTGAGGGATATCTGCTGCCGTATATTGTTCTCCAGCTCCACTAGAGGACGGGTAATTGATCTGTACACTTTGAATGTTAAATTAACCCACAATTGAACAACAAACGGGCTTTGGTCCATGCTTCGATTAATTACAGTAAACATGCAGGGGAGCAGGAGTAGCGACATAATGTAGCGATGTCTGTCTGTCTGTCAGCTGAAGGAGAACATTTTTAGTATCTTCTGTGAAAAGATAAGTTCTAACCTCTAACTGGTGACGCGAGGTCATCCAGATACCCAAGAAATAAAAGAACATCTGTGCTTCTTTAATTAAATCTTGCAGCTGTTGTTTATGCTACCTTCTTATCTGTGCGCTGACACTACACACCCTTGTGGATGAAAGTTTAGTGACTTAATGGACTTCAATGACCATGGTTAGCTCGCTTCCGACTCGCACAACCCCATGGCCCGAGCTCGGTTGGCTGGCGAAAGGCGCGCACTCCCGGCCACCGGTCCCGCTCCAGCAAAATAATCTCACTGTGTAAACTGTACAGTATTTTGTAAATATGTATGTATTATGCATATGTATGTATATACTTTCATTAAAATACATTATAAGTTCATATTAATTAATGGTTTTATTTACCTGCTCCAAATATTTAACCACTAAAGTGAATTATTAACGGTTTTAGCAAGTTTTCTTTTTGTTATGAACTCAAACAACCTTTTTTTGGTTCTTTTCGAAAATCCAGACCTTGGTAGAGGTTTATAAATTTGCTCATGTTTGCTTGTCCTGTTAGCGGCTTGGGCTACATAGTGGGCTCGCAGATGTACAGAGCGACAAACCAGTGGCAATGGAGCTTGAGAGTGACACCGGCCTTAGGAGGTCTCGCCGTCATCCTGATCATGACAATGTTGTACGACCCACCACGAGGGGAGAGCGAAGGGAGAACTCACATGCCGACGTCCACCTATTGGGAGGATATCAAGGGCCTATGTTACAAGTAAGTATCGTATATTGTTTTTATTAATCACCCAATGGGAAAATAAAATAAGACTAGCATAATGACAGGCAGGTGCGAGGATGGAGGGAAAAAGACAACGACCAGCACACAAAATGGACAAGAAGAGTCTTTACAGTTGAACACAGTGCTGTCTGCTAACGGGGTGGCCTGTTAACCTGGATATTACAAAAATGAACTTGGAGGCTGTATAATTTTTCTGTTGGCGGCTTTGGTGGCATAGTTGGTAGCATGCTGTGCTTCTATGCTCGAGATCGCGTGTTCGAACCCAGCCGAAGTCGTTGGATATTTTAAGAGTGCTAAAAATCCCTCAGTATGCCTTCCCTTGGAGGGGAAGTAAAGCCAGCGGACCCATGTCATAAATTTGTGGCATGTAAAAGACCCTTCCACTAACTACAATTGTGTGAAGCTAAATTTCTCGGTTAGATTTGATTAGCGCTCAAAGTTCCAAAGTTCGTCGCCGGTTGCGGTGGCATCTAGTAACCAACCTCACAGCTAGGTGTCGTTGACGGTAGCATCTGGTAGAAAAAGTAGGAACTACTTGAAATTGATCATCTGCAGTCCTTACCTGAATTTCAGATATAACACAATAATACAGCCATCACAATTAACACCGGTTATCAGACTGAACGCGGGCAAAGAAGCGACAAATGTCAACAGGTCAAGGAAAAATAGTGATAAACATAGTGCGGACACAAAAGAACTGATAGAAAGAAGAGGAGCCCTATTGAAAAACCGAGACAAATCGGAACAAAACAAGTTAGAATACGCAGAAGTTAACAAAATGACAAAACGAGAGATCAGTAAAGACATACGTGCTTACTGCACGAATATGACGAAACAAATTTTGGAAAACTCCAGATCAGTCAAGAAAACAAAGAGGGAACTACAAAGTGATAGAGAATGGATACTAGATGTCGTCATCGTCGTCGGCTTTAACTCGTTTCCGAGTATAGATCTTCTTCCAAAACTGTATAAAATAATCTAAGGTAGAAGTCTGTGGGCATGTTTGCGGTGACTGAACAGCCCAATGCGTGCATGAAACAAACGTCCACACAGATCACACAGAACTTTTGGTGGAGGGCGTGGCTGTGCTGCACGGAGCTTTCGTGCTTGTCGCTTGGCCTTAACAATTCTACGACGTTCTTCTTCAAACATTTTGACAGCAGCCGGGATGGTCTGGCGCCAAGTTGAACGGTCTTTAGCAAGCTGGTCCCAAGTTTGTGGATTGAGACCTGTCAACTTCATATTCTGTTTAAATTGGTCCTTGTAACATCTCTTAGGGCCTCCATGAGGTCTGGTGCCAGAGGTGAGTTCACCATACAGAACCTGGCGTGGTAATCTCGTATCATCCATCCGATGGATGATTCTATACTATTAGCATGCGCTTTCTCAAGAACATCAAGATTGGTGATGTGGTCTTCCCACTTTATCTTAAGGATGGATCGAAGTTTCTGTTGATGGAAGCGCTCAAACTTTCGGAAGTCATATCGATAAAGGGTCCAGGTTTCACAGCCATACAACAATGTTGAGATGACAACAGCTTGGTACACCATGAGCTTAGTCTTCACGGTCAGATCTTTATTCAAGAAGACCCGGTGCGATAGTCGCCCAAATGCCGCATGGGCAGCACCGATTCTCTTCTCAACATCCTGCCCACAATTGCCGTGTACAGATAGCAGACTGCCCAGATACGAGAAGTGGTCTACCTGCTCCAATGGAGTATCTGAGATAGAAATGTTGCGGAAGGGAAGTGCCTGGTGAAGGTTGTGCCAGAACCTTGGTCTTCTGAACATTAATGGTGAGACCAAAACGATCACATGCATTCTTGTTGCAATTAACAGTCTGTTGCAACTCCACTGGCATGAGTGTAGGCGATGCCGTATCATCTGCATACAACATATTGGTTATCTTCGTAACCTGAGTTAGCTTCTTGGAGCGAAATCGAGCTAGGTTGAAGAACCCTCCATCAAAACGGTACCTGACCTCTACACCTGGGATGTTTGTGGGCGATTTGTAGAGCATTGCAGCCAAATACAATGCAAACAGTGTTGGAGCAAGTACGCAGCCTTGTTTCAGTCCATGAGTGATAGTAAATATGTCAGAGATCTTATTTTGATGACAAACCTGACCGGTCATGCCATCATGGAGAGCTTGGATTAGATCAACAAAGCGTCGAGGACAGCCAAAGCGTTGTAGCACCGCCCACATAGCAGCTCTTGGAACTGAGTCAAAGGCCTTTTCCAGATCATAAAAGACTTAAGAAGAGTGGATTCTGTTGCTCACTACATTTTTCTTGTAGTTGTCTTGCGCAGAAAATCAAGTCAGTTGTGCTCCTGGAAGATCAAAATCCGCACTGGGACTCGGGAAGGATTTTTTCTGAGATAACCTGAAGGCGGTTAAGTAAAATTCTGGTGAGAATTTTTCCCACAGTAGATAGTAGCGATATACCGCGATAGTTGCCACAAACACTACGATCACCTTTCTTGAAGATTGTGATGATAGTGGCGTTCTTTAGGTCACCAGGTACTTTTCCTAATTCCCAAATTTTGAGAATAAGAGTGAAAATCCGCGTTTTGAGGGACTGACCTCCAGCTTGAATTAATTCCAGTGGGATGTTATTTGGGCCAGGTATCCATGGTTGTTCAGGATATTTCGGCACATCACGAAGGAAGTTTTCAGCACCTGTTGAAGGACGATTTAGAAGGATGGAGAAATGTTCCTTCCAACGCTCTAAGATATCATGGCTGTCAGTAAGAGTGGCAGAGTTGTCTGCACTTTTAAGTGTACCTGATGAAGAACGAAGTGGGCCATATATCTCTTTAATCCCTGCATAGAAGTTCCTCAGATCACGAGTATCAGATAGCCTCTGAAGTTCTTCAGCTTTCTACTGCCACCAAGTATTCTTTATCTCTCTTATTTGTGTCTGACACTTACTCTTGAGTTCTAAATACAGAGCTTTCTTCGTATTTGAGGATGGGTCTTGAAGATGAGATAGATCGGCTTCCCTTTTGATGTTGATGAGACGCAAAATGTCTTCGTTGTTGTCATCAAACCAGTCTTGACTTTTCTGCTTTACCAAACCAATGGTTTCTTCAGCTGACTTAGTAATTATCTCCCTCAGATTGGTCCATTCCTCTCGAATGTCATTTGTTTTAACTGGATGATCTGATAGCTGGGCATTGATCATATTCTCAAAGTTTGTGGAAATAGATTCATCCTCAAATTTGGAGGTGTTAAACTTTCCTCTGGATGGGGTTTGGAAACGCCTTGGTGGTTTTGGGCTGATGGATATCCTGAGTTTACAGATGAGAACTTTGTGATCCGTCCAACAATCGTCAATATTCCTTGCTGTTTTGGTAATAAGTATGTCCTTCTTATCACATTGTCGGGTAATGATTTAATCAAGAATGTGCCAATGCTTAGAACGTGGATGCATCCACGTGGTCTTGAAGCGGTCAGGTAATCGGAATTGAGTGTTGGTGATGAAGAATTCATGTTCTGCGCAAAGACCAAGAAGGAGTCCATTGGGATTACAGTTTACAAGACCTTGTTTATCCATCACATTTCGCCATAGCCGGTTATCTTTCCCAACTCTTGTATTGAAATCACCAAGGACTAAGAGCTTATCTGTAGATAGTACCTTGGAGATGATTGTGCCAAGCTGGTCATAGAACTGACCCTTAACTTCATCATCGGCCTTCAAAGTTGGAGCATAGGAAGATATGAGAGTCATGAATGAACCTCCCGAGAGTGGAATGCGGAGAGTCATAAGTCTTTCGCTGATTGCAGTGGGAGTAATTTGGAAATCATTAACTAGCTTGGTCTTTACAGCGAATCCTACACCATGAATACAACGTTCTCCCTCCTCCTTTCCCTTCCAGAAGATGGTATATCCTGATCCAAACTCGGTAATTTTTCCTTCAGTGGACAACCTGGTTTCACTGAGAGCAGCGATGTCAATGTTGAGTCTGGATAATTCATGAGTAATAAGAGCCGTTCTTCTTTCAGGCCTGTCGTTAATTTTTATGTCAGGCAAAGTTCTGACGTTCCATGTTCCAATGATAAAATTATGTGTCCTTATTGACTTATCCCCTCGCCGTTGGACTTTAGAAAATAAGTGACTGATGGAAGAATTGCCACTGGCGTGTATTTGTTTAGGGTGGATCACAACTTGCCAGGAAGTGACCCACTCACTATGATCTTGGAGTTGTGTCCTGCTGCACATATGAAATGAGACATGCAAGACCAGACACAGAGACTGTAACGAATTGCCGCAGACTCAAAATATTACTGAGGTGCGCCTTCACAGCCAATTCGTCTAGCATGGCCTCTTCCGCCTTCACGACCGTTGGGAACCATGAAAGTAATGGATTCTTCTTCCGCCCGCTTTGCCGTTAGGCCTAAACACATGTGCCCCAGCCACCAGCTCCGCCGTACCGAAGTTCATCTTCTCCGCTTTCACTGCCGTTGAGGTCTTCACTCGTAACCCTGAGCTGGGACCCTTACCAGATGATACATACCGGGCCAGTGTGCTCTGGGACTCGCATAGGCAGGGGCGCCACTCTCTGGGTAGGGCTACCTCCGAAGAGGGTCCCTACCTGCTACCTGCATACCAGGTGTAACTCTAACATCCTACAATATCCACGTTAAAGAAAGAGCGGCCGCAACAATAAAAGCCATCTACCACATCGAACAACCTCAACAAATATCATTGAGTACAAGCAATGCTACTGTTCAGAGCAGCCATATCACCAATAGCAACCTATGGGATTAGCATTACCTGGGAAAAACTCACACTTAGCGACCTGATGATAATAGAAAAAGTCAAGGCCCGATATCTTAAGAGGATTTTAGGCATAGGAAAGTCTGCCCCTTCAAGATTGACATATATATTAACTAAGGAGGACTACTTCATCGACGACATCAAAATACAGTTTTACCTACCAAACACCAAAGCCTATTAGAATGCACGCCGAACCTTAAATGAGAAACGAAATGCCATTTGGTCCGACTTTTACTCCACAGATGCCATAATGACGGAAGAGTGGAAACAAGCTAATTACGAACTACGACACGTAATAACACATTACGCCACCCATGGATTTCACTATAGATTCTGCAAAACCAAGAATTCCCACCAACCGAATGAAGACTTGTGTATGTGACCTGTGCAACGATCATTGTGAAAGGTACCACGCACAAAACTGCAAAATGAGGACAACCTCAATAATAAGACTGGCATTAGCATAATTGATCATATGTACAAATATGTATTTGCACATTGTGCGCTTTTCTTTTAATATAATAATATACCAGGTGTAACAAACGAAAAAGGAGACAAGTTAACACTAAGAAAGCGGCTTCAGACAAAAGTCCTGCGGATGCGGATGGATAACAGTCGTGTGGATAACAGTTGTGCAGAAGTGGGGCGGATGCGGATAACGCTTTGTTTATCCGTGCAGGGCTCTAGTTAAAAGCCGATTTGGTAATGCTTCAATAAACCTTGACTTTATATTATAGTATAAGTTGTAAATCAAAACAGTAATGTTAATTCTAAATACTATCAAGTGAGCAAGATGATTGTATTAATTAATTTATTATTTATTTATCGTGTGGCTTTTAGTGCCGGGAGTGTCCGAGGACATGTTCGGCTCGCCAGAGTCTATAGCTGCTTCCAGCAGACACCCATAGGGTGAGCTACAAGTTCCGTTCAATTTCAAGTATTCCAAGTTTCGCTACCAGATGCCAATGATACCTAGTGGTGAACGTTGGAACTTGGATCGAGCATTCCAACGAAATCTAACCTAAAAATTTAGCTCCCACAAGCTTTGTCTGTGGAAGGATCTTTTACATGCCATAAATCTATGACATGGGACCGCCGGCTTTACGTCCCCTCTGAAGGAAGCCATACTGAAGGATTTTAACGGTCTTAAAAGATCCGACGACTTTGGCCGGCTTTCAACCCACTATCTTGGACACAGCAGTTCAGCATGCTACCAACTATGCCACCGAAGCCGCTATTGTATTAATAAAAAGTAACATAAAATTGTCTTAGTTGTGTTTGACATTAACCAAACATAAAGCATCACAACAAATTGGTTGAAAAAGTGATGCCAGATAGCCTTAAAACTCGTGATTTCGCACCAAATTATACAAGGGAGGAACCCCGGACACCCTTTTCTTTGGGGGCTATTCCATGCCCCCAAACGCCCGGTTTGGCGACCCATAATGAATCGAAATATTCCTACATATCCACATTACTGGAATCCATCAGTCAGAACGATATTTAGACAATGATGTCATGCTACATAATCTTCAGAGGCCAGGCCAGTGGCCTTGCATCTACACCATCGGTTGGCTTCATGTGTACGGGCTGTACATGGACAACAGCTAGTATTCTCATGCGAATTGTTGCCATATGTCTCTCATTGTACTTATGAAATCACCATAGTACAGTGAGTCCGGGAATGTTCTCCACAGCGCCTACATGTGTCTACAAGAGCTAGCTACAGCAGTTATGTTGGCTGCTCGGCAGCCACTTGCATCATAACAAAGAAACAGTAAACTTTTTACTCACCACAGCCATTCATAACATATGCTGGAAGTGTTGTGAATATTGGGAATTTACATAGCCGGATAAGTGAAACCATGCTTCGTCTAAAAAAAAAAAACGTTTTATTTAAAACGTCAAGTCCATGTCGATTTATGAATCTTTGGAACCGTTCACAGTATATCACTCTTTTTCCGTAATTAGTTTGTTTTAATTCATGAACAACTGAAGCTTGTGTCTCTTACAGCTTTTGTGTGCTGTCGACTTAGAGATTCCTGTTTGTTGAGCTAATTTTTGTGTTGATTTATTAGGACTACGCAGCATTGTATCGGAGATTTCATCAAGTTTTTCGTCTGTTAAAAGCGTAGGCCTGTCTGTTCCCGGTACATCGTGAACTGAGCCAGTCACACGAAATTTACTAATCAAATCCCAAACGGTATCACGGTTTGGACACTTTGAATTAGGAAACCGCGCCTGAAATATTAATTTTACGTTTTCTTATTATTTTAATGTCATTGAGTGTTGCCAATAACCATAGGCTGATGATGGTGTCAATGTCACTAGACACCGAAACATGTCCCAACATACGCAAAGACAAGTGATTATGTCACGATAAAACCTCTAATAAAACAATGTATTGACTAGGCGGAACCATATAAACTTTGTTTATTATTACATTCTCGGGCGCCCGGTACTTTAAGTGAAAATATTTAATTTTAGCTATGTGGGAAAATCCAAACCACTCCCCAAAACCACCACTTACTACCAGACACAGAGTCATCTTCATAGGGGATTATTCTCCTTGGCGCTGTTGAATTTTGTTCTTCTAGACAATAATTTGTATTTTATTGTAAGAGACCCATGCAATGCCAGGGAGCAAAATTCTCATAGGAATGAATAAATGTTGTGTTACAGTGCAAGCTTTATGCTGTCCACGGCAGGCTTCACGTGCGTAGCCTTCGTTGCGGGTGCCCTAGCCTGGTGGGGACCGACTTTCATCCATGCGGGACTAATCCTCCAGCCAGGCCATGAGGACGCTACAATACAAGGGTAAGTTACATTTAACATTATCACTAAGGTTCGGATGTTAAGGAGAAGTCATATTTTTTCCCTGAGCTCATTTTACCCGAAATCTGAAAAATAAGTTTGAATGACGGGTCCCTGACCCCGTTTAAAGCAATTTGACGTTGCCTATAAATGCATATTTCGGCCATTTTTATTGTTTTGGTCATATTTGGTCATATTTTAGTGATATATGGTCATATTTGGTTATAATTTCAGCATTTTTGTTTAAATGAGGCGTCGTTAACAAGGTACGTGTTTATCTGCGTCGAGTTTCATACACAGGATTTCCGAACAGGCAGATAGCAGGTTTAGAAGACCTAATCCAAGAAGGAGCTCCTCTACGCACGTCTTTTAGCATTTCTTTCTGGACAAGTTAGATTGCGACACTGTATGCATGATGTCATGGAACAAGACGATAGTGTGCTTCCACCTTTCAATAGAATGTCACTCCAGTAGATATATTTAGCTCAGAAGCAATCAGCAAACAAGGAAATGCCATAGTTTTTAGGTCATATTTTATAGTTTTTAGGTCATATTTAGCTAGTTTTAGGGCATAATTGCTTGCATATTTTGTACTTCTTTAGGTCTTAAACTTCCGAACCCTAATTATCACTGTTTCCCCTAGAAGGCAGCGTTTGTGATAAATTCACGGGAGTAGAGTTGGATACAAAAGTTTATGGCCAGGTGTGTCATTGACTGAAATTCAGATGAAGACTTACCACATCAAATTTATAAAATGCTCCAATGTTATTTATTTATTTACATATGTTATGCCCTCATTGGAGCACTTAACCAAAACAAGTATATACATATCTCAAAAAACAATATTAATGATTCAGCTTCTTATTTTTCTTCTTTTCCCAAAACATTTTCATTCTAGTCGACCTTGCCGCTCTCGCTGCATCGCTTATGGTGTAAGTTTTGCGGGTAAAGGTTTTTAAGGGAAGTCGGATGTTCTTGTTTTTCAAGATATTCTTCTCATCTTTGTTAGCAATTTGGGACATTGTCAAGCCGAGTTCATCCAGATCATTTTGAATTTTCATAAACCAAGAGTTCTTTGTTTTACTTTTGAAAAAATAATTAAATAATACTTTTAATTGTCTGGTATCCGGAAGGCGTGAGAGATGACAAAAAAAAGCAATTCGCCTTTTTCGCATAGTATCGACTATAGACTCAGTTTCTTTATAAACCACTTCATTTGGTAATAGACGCCATTGACCATCCACCTGATGTTTTTTATTAATTATAGTTCTGAGAATTCTTCTACCAATCTTCTGTAATGTGTCAGTAACTGATCGAGTGTTTAACTTGAAAAGTGTTTCACAAGCATATATTGCTTCCGGTTTAATAACTGATTCGTAATGTCGTAATTTGGCATTTATGGAGAGTGATTTTTTTTTGTAACTAGACCAAGTAATGTATTGCGCTTGTCTTAACTTTGTTGTTCTATTTTCGATTGACGCTTTCTCATTCAAATTCCATGTTATAATCTCTCCTAAATATTTAAATTTATGTACAACTTTAATTTCTTTATTGTTGATCAATGTAATAGCTTGTGTTTCCAGTTAATTATAATGTTAATTGGAATTTATATCCGTATTACGGCCGTTTTCACCAACGTCAATTATGTCTTAATTCATCATTAAAGGTTACTTAACTTTGCACGAGCATTTCATCAAACAGACACGCTCGTTAACTTACCACTAACAAGGAATTACGTTAAATGGCCAAATCTGGCCACTCATCTCTCTAAAGCATCTTTAAAGTAGCGGGAAACAGTTGAACTGTGCCTTGCGCATTCCACAATGGCGGTTTGTTTCAGAGTTTCACACGTACTTTCATCCATATGAATATAAAATATGTTTATGACAATGAAATTATAAAAGATCACACACACTACTAAGTTTTAATAGCAATAAAGACGAATACGGAAATAAAATTAAAATAAATATCAGAAGGGGGTTTCGAACTGCTTCCAGCGCTGCATAATGAATTGTGAGTCTGCACCTCTACCGCTTACGCTGCGTAGACAACTGAGTAGGGCGTCCTAATAAGGTATCTATTCGCACAACTGCCAGTTCTCCTAAATACTTTGTTCATATCATTTTAAGCTTTTGCCATGAATAAGGTCTTCTGTATTTCCCTTCCTTTATAATTATGTTCCAGAAAGTCTCAAGGAAGCATCGCAAACAACAATCAGTGCTAGACGCTTCGTATTATGTCCGCCATGCTCTCCAAGATGAAACAGAGTCTACGCATGCGCGAGAGCCGTAAATCCTATTTAAGTAATTGCGATCCCAAATGGCCTCTTGAAATGCATCGAAGATAATCACGCATTAAATCTCGTATTTAAGTTAAATGTGAATTAACTAACTAATCGTTTGTGAAGAGTTGGTAATAATAATAATAATATCGTATGGCCTCGGGTGCCTGGTGCAAGCTTTGTTAATTGACACCCAAAGGGTAGCTTGCATGTCGAATTTCGTCGTTCCTTTGAACGCTATGAAAGTCAAGGAGGTTAGATATCTAAGCTCCTTGACACTACAGCGCTTTCTAGTAGAGAATGGAGGAACTTTGTGTTGGCGGAAAATCCCGAGATTAGAAGAGTTGGTGAAAACGGCTCTTACAGCTCAAGGCTTTCCCGGCCGGTGTTCATAACTATGTGCAAGTTGTCCGGGCTTGTAGGCCGTGATCCAGGCAGAATGTTATCTGCTGACGTTTCACTGGAAACTGCATCCGCCATTATCAAGGGTCCCTCCTTTCGTTAATCAGCAGTGGAATGAGGACCAGCTCCACTCTCGATTATCCGTGCACGGATTATCCGGTTTGCAGATTAACCGTGCACGTTTCCACCTAATTAAAACTGAGAATACAGCATACATTACAAAAATATCTCTGTTATTGATACTGCACTGTAATTTGAATATGTTTGAATTTACTTTTCATAAATATTTTTGCAGTGTAGTACCGGTATTTTATCATTTTAAATGATCTTGTCGACTTCGTCGTTACGCTGGGGTCTGGCGTTACGTTACGGTGACGGACGGACAGATGCACTGAGGTGTGTGACGTAATAGTACCGCTTGGTGCATGTGTACCCCGACAATCTCTACATCGTTAGTATAAGACAAAAATCCCCGATTCTTGGATGTCACGGGTAATCTCGAGAACCACTGGATGGATTTTGATGCGATTTTCACCATTCTGTAAAGGATATCTCGAGGAAAGATTCTGTAGAAAATAATTTATGTATGATCAAAGGAAGCCAAGCAGTAACGATTTCAGTGAAAAAAGTCAAAAACAATCTTGGCGTCTGTGCGCTTCTTAAGCTTACGCTGGGCAAACCGTTAAAAATATCCATATACTATGAGTGTAAGAATTGGTCAGCATGAAAAGTTCTACAAAAAAGTCTGCGAGAGCATATCTTTATCTTCAATACATCGCCCACTCGTTCCATTCTTGAAAGCATTTGGTTTCATCCACTACTGGCTTGCTGGGCCTATCGTAGCTTCACCAGAGCCCCGTTAGCCGTCACTTTTCAGGGTTCCTGTAGGACCTTCACAGCTACCGTAACGGTCCCGGGGCACACAAAGTCCCCACTGTACTTCGCCCCTACAGGCGATCCCCTACTTTGTGCCGTTGCCCGTCTCCCACGACGTGGATGAGGGGTTGGACTGGAAAAAAGGAATAATTGTCCCGATTTTCAAGAAAGATAGTAGAACAGATTGCAGAAACTATCGGGGAATAACACTGATGAATCATTGTGCAAAGATCTTCGAGAAAGTTTTGGAAAGGAGAATTAGGACAAGGATAGAAGGAGGGATGAGGGAAGAACAACATGGCTTCAGAGCAGGAAGGTCCACAGTGGATTTGATTTTTGCTGTAAGGCAGTTACAAGAACAGCACTATGAGTATGGAACAGATCTACTGATGGCCTTCCTGGACATTGAGAAAGCATATGACAGTGTATGCAGAAACAAAGTATGGAAGTCCCTGGAGGATAGAGGACTAGAGAAATGGACTATAAAGAGGATAAAGGAGATGTACAAGGGAAGCGTGAGCTGTGTGAAAGTGGGAGGAGAGAGATCGGACTTGTTGGAACAGAGAAACGGCTTGAAACAAGGAAGTGCACTGTCACCGTTACTTTTCATTTGGTGATGGATGACATAATGACCCGAGTGGCAGAAGTAATTGGGGAAGGAAAGATGAAAGCAATGGTGTTTGCAGATGATTTGATGATTTGGGGAAACAAGGAGGAGGAGATACAGGAACAGTTGGACGTGTGGGAAGGAATAATACAAGGATATGGGATGAAAGTTAGCATAAATAAGAGTGAGATGGTGATCACAACAAGGAAGAAGGAAAGAACCACAACGGGAATAACAATTGGTGGGGAACAGCTGAAGAAAGTGGAGAGTTTCAAGTATCTGGGAAGCCTGATACAAGAGAATGGAAGAAACGATAGAGAAATAAATGAGCGGGGGAGGCAGGCAGAAGCATTTCGGAGGAGTGTGAGAAGCATGTTATGGAGCAAGGATGTCCCTCAGAACAGCAAAAAGATCATATATCGGACGTACTATGTCCCTATCCTGACGTATGCCTCGGAGACCTGGGTTATGAAAGGAAGGGAGAAGAGCAAAATACAGGCCAGTGAGATGAGGTTCTTGAGAAGCAGTATTGGAGCTACAAAGATGGACAGAATAAGAAATGAGAGGACCAGAGAATTAATGAAGGAGGAACCATTACAGGATGGTATAGAGAAATCTAGACTTAGATGGTATGGACATGTAAAACGAATGGAGGAGAAGAGGATACCCAGGAGAGTACACGAGACGAAGTGGGAAGGAAAGAGACCGAGAGACAGGTGACTGAAAGGGGTGGAAGAAAGCATGAAGAAGAGAGGAGAAGACTGGACAAGGGTGGAAGCTGAGAGATGGTGGGAAGACAGAAGACGTTGGAGAGGCTTATGTTCCAAACAGACCCGGCCAGTGGCTGGAAACTGTGCAAGATGATGATGATGATATCGCCCACTATAAGGGTTTTTAGACTGGATGGAAGGAGCGTGCGGCATCCCCCGCGCTGGATCTTGCTTTGCCCTTGGTTTGCACTTACCGTCCGCGAGTAATTTGAAACAAGATAAGCAAGATAAGTATTATGCAGATAATTTTCTAACATGTCAAGAGTCTTTGGCTTCCCGCGAAGCCTCCAGCCTTTCTAGCATTTTTCAGCATTTGTAGCATTTAAAATGATACAAAGTCTAGTCTTTCAGACTGTCACTTTTTCGTACATATTTTTGCAGTGTAGTCTCGGTAGGGGCAGGTTGTTTTAGTACGGAACTTAGTGACAGGTCGACGACTTTGTGTTTTGTAATAGGGAAGTATAAGTTCCGTAATGAGGTGGGGGTAGGCTTATTTCAAGGTTGCTGGAAGCCAAGTGCTGTCTGCATTCCATTGAGGGATCCGCTTAAATGGTCAACAGCTGTTGTCATACTGTAAGATACGGTGAACAATGTCTGGTGCAAAATGTAAATGTGTAGTGCTAACAATCGAACAAAAATTAAATATCATTCAGAATCTGATAGTAATGGAGTCTCTACAAGCAAATTAGCCAATGATTATGTCTCGAGGTGAGGAAGCAGAGAATCATCACGGATAGCGAGCTATCTTTATAAATATATTATAGTTACTTTATATGGAACTGTATTCTTTAAAAAATAATCTTCTTCTTACAATATAGCCATACTTTCGAATTATTCGTGCCATTCAGCCTGGTCATTAGCCTGGATAATCGAGAGTATACTGTATATACCCTGTGAGCTGAGCAAACTCTGCACGGTCCGGCTAGAGCGACCGGGTGTTCCCTTGGCGACTGCCCGGCTGTGGCAGAAAGGTTCTTCAAGTTGATGTGTGCGTGGTATCTTGGCCTTGGTGCTCCTAAGGGCTGTGATCCATGTATTATGCACTCGTTCGATTTCTTTCTTCCGATTGAAGTTGTTGGGGTGTTGGAAGATTTCTATAGCTACTCGCAGCCTGGCGTGCTAGTGTGTGGTGCTGGAGAGTTTCTCCGTATCCCCGTGCTGTACATTGTGGCCGGCTAAGAGAGAGTGCTCAGCGACTGACGATTTCTCAGCTAGACCCAGGCGGCTGTGTCTGTTGTGTTCCACGAGTCTAGTGGCCACGTTGCTCTTCGTGGTTCCTATGTTTACCTGTTCCAGGATTCCGTAGACACCTGGAGTGTGGATGGTGCTTGTCCATCGTGGATCGCAGTGTATCCCGGATGTTTGCAGTGGGTTTATAAACTGCCTTCACCCTATGGGTCTTTAGTAGCTTTCCAATCCTGTCCGTCACCTTCTTCACGTACGACAGGAAGGCTGTGATCACCGGAGTTTCTTCAGTCTCTTCCCTCGTGCTCCATTGCCTGGGATGAGCAACCTGGTGTCACGTCAGGGGATAATATCCCGCCTGGACCACAACTTACAAGCCCAGACAACTTGCACATAGTTATATTCCTATTAATTGAAAATCATTAGGAGAAAATAAATCGGTCAAATCAAATACTATATGCTAGTAAGTTTAATGTTTATTTGAACATGTTTCAACCCTAATTTGGTCATCATCAGCAATATAATTTGGTATTGACCCTTGGCACTCGAATTTGTTCAGCTGGTCACATACCTCAACTTGCTTTTTTTTCTGGAAATGTATGACTCTTATTACCGTATGTCCTTGGCATACCTTTCGTGTCCCATCAAATATCTTTTTCAATGTTCCGTTCATGAAAAATAGCATGAAAATGTCGATCGATGTTGAAAGAGACTAATCTGGCGGATGTTGGAAATTGAAGTCGACGCATGTGAGAATATCATAAAATCAGTCCGAGTAGGCTTGTAGGTATGCATGGTCAGAGCTGTCATTTTCTGATGAACCAGAGCCTTTTGCAACTTCAAATTCACTGGATATTTCTGAAGCTTCTGATATTCGCTTCCCAAATCAAGCTCCGAAAGTCACTTGAATTCAAATCATTCTCAATCATGCTAATACTGGGACAGTTCTCTTACTTCATTGGGCCATTTTTGTATCTTAACCGCTATAAACACAGCGCTCTATATATATTCCGCGGATTGCCTGCCCAATGCATCCAAAGAATTATGTTCAGAAGGACGTGGATTCTCTAATGTTTATGTAGATATTGTCTGAGAATCGTTAGCTGCTATAACATGTTAATCTTGAAGTAACAATAATGCCGTCATGTCAGAAGGCTTCCGACGTACGAGCAAAAGGGAATTGTGATGTTGGAACATTCCCCACATCTTCTCCTTCATTTCCTGGTTCCAGTGATCTGGGTCGGGGTATGGATCAAGAACCTCCATACTTTTCTGTCTCTCCACCACTCTTCCAGTACATCCTCCACTTTCACTCCTCTTTTCTCAATGCTCTCCTTCACTGCATCCATCCACCTCATCCTCAGCCTTCCCCTTTGGCGCCTTCCCGTGACTTTCTCAGTAAATAATCGCTTCGGGACTCGTGGTCTTCTCCCATTCTCATCATATGTCCATACCATTTTAGCTTACTGATCTTGATTTTGTCTTGTAACTTTGGGAATCCTGATTTTGTCTCTGCGGGTCTTTCCAATGAACCCTCTACATACGAGCTCAAAAGGTTACGGGGGAACATACAGCTTAACCTTTTTAGTTTGTATGTCAGAAATGTTCCGACATTGTCATTTCCTGTTGTACTCCTATCGTTTACTCCAAAATCATATTTTTGCGGGAACATTTTTGCAGCATGATTCAGGGGCAATATTTATACTTTAGAGAATCCATGGCCTTCTGAGTACTGTACATTTTTAGCGAGCTATGGACAGGCAGTCCGCAGAACGTATATCGAACACTGAGTTTACTACAATTGGTAGGCGCAAAATGGCCTCACGCAAATCAAATGGACTGAGCAGTTCGGACATCAGCGCGATAGTTTTGATTTCAATTCAAGTGAAGATGCATGCCTTTCAGAACTTGATTCGGAAAATGAGTATCGAGGTGCTTCAGAAATATCTAGCAACTCTGAAGTTGAAGAAGATGCTAGTTCATCAGATGAAGATGACAACTCTGACTGGATGACCTATAAATCTACTCACACTGATTTCGTGCAGCTGCCGCATAATTTGACGTCAGGTTTCCAACAACCACCCGGTAAGTCTCTTTCAACACCGATAGATTTTTTTACGCTATTTTTCACGGACGACATATTGAAAGAGATATTGGATGAGACAAACAGGTATGCTGAACAGAAAATCCAGCAGAACACTCCACTACAGAAGAGAAGTATATGGGCCACTTGGATTAATGTAACTACGAATGAGCTCAAAGCATTTTTGGGTGTCATTATAAATTTGGGAATGAATTCAAAGTCCAGATTGCAGGACTATTTCTCCAAGGTTTGGCTTGAAAAATATCCATTTTACAATGTATTTGGCAGAGAACGATTTTTTTCAAGTATTTTAGATGTTCCATGTTAACCCCGCAGTGCTGGCACCTCCAAAACGAGAGGGGATAAAATCTGCAATCTAGTTCAGTATTTGGAAAACAAGTTTCGGGAGTTTTATGTTCCTAACGGGAAGATATCAATTCATGAAAGTACTGTTAGTGATATTCAAATGCTGCAATCCTAAAAAGCCAAATAAATGGGGGCTTCGCATATATGTTGTTGCAGATCCTGTTACAGGTTATTTGTGCACATTCGTCACATACTATGGTTTTGCAACTACATACTCCTTGATCCTTCCTACAAAAGTTCTTCCTATAAACTTGGAAGATATGAGGGAAACGGTGAAGATCCAAATTTTGAAAAATGGAAAAAAATAGTTGCAATTTAATTTTAAAGCTTTTAAAACTGTGAGTGTTTCCTTAGAAATGTAAATAATTGTTGTGAAGGTGACAGGCACAGTTATAAATATTGTTAATATTTTGGCTCCTTAATCCTTAGCACTCAAATTTGGTTAGCTGATCACATACCTCTACTCGTATTAATTTTTCAAGATAAGTGTGGCTATACTGCTATCTTTTCTTAGGGTTGAAACAATTTATTTAACAAAAATCCTACAGTAGGCCCTCACGGGCTGTAGCGCCAGGGGTTAATATTATTAATTAATTAATTAATTAATTAATAATGTGTAAATGAGTGATGGTTCATTGGTTCATCAGTTTAGGGACTGCGACAACGCGGTCATGTAGCCCCGTGTACTTTGAGTGTGTGTAGAATCTGTCTGATAACCGGTGTTAATTGTGATGGCTGTATTATTGTGTGTTATCTTTAATTCAGGTAAGGACTGCAGACGATCAATTTCAAGTAGTTCCTACTTTTGCTAACAAATGCTACCATCAACGATACCTAGCCACAAACAAAGGCTACTAGATGCTACCAACAACTGGTACCTGGCGGCAAACGTTGGAACTAATAGAGCATTAATCAAATCTAACCTACAAATTTAGCTTCACACAATTGTAGTTGGTGGAGGGTTCATTTACATGCCATAAATTGATGACATGGGCCCGCCGGCTTTACTTCCCCTCTGAAGGAAGGCATGCTGAGGAATTTTTAACACTCTTAAAAAATCCGTCAACTTCGGCCGTGTTTGAACCCACGATCTTGGGCATAGAAGCTCAGCATGCTACCAACTACGCCACCGAAGCCACCAGAGGAAACAATGAGATACAGGTAGCATCTGTGCACCCCTGTTTAGGGGCAAGGTGCGTGGTAGACCGTCACACTTCAATGTGTATCGCGCAAATTTTGACTAGACATCCATCCCAAAAGTAGATCCTTGTTAACACAGATGCCTGGATATGTCACATCCCCTGTGGACCGGACATTTTTTTGCTGAGAATATTAGAGTGCACTAGATTATAAAGTGTTATATAATTGTTGAAATAACCCAGATATTATCTTTGAAGTTGGTATGTGCAGTGTCATACGCAGGATTTCCTTCTGGTGGGGGGTCATTACTATAGAAGGGTAGGTAATTGTGTAGGCCTATACTATTAAAGGGGCAGATGACCTTGCTGTTCCGCCCATAAAACGACAGTCATCATCATCATCATACATTATTAAAATATTTTGATTAATATTCATAAGAAACAGTAAATAATAAACATTCTCTTTGGATGAAAGCTATTTTAGGCTTCATTATCTTTTCAACACAATAAAAAAATAAAAAATAAAAGATGTTTTTAAATAGGGAAATCAGTAACTGAATAAAAAAAAAGATACAGTCAGTCTGAGAGACTAGACTTTATATCATTTCAGATGACGCATGCTACATATGCTATGTTAGAAAGGCTCAGGAAAGCCTCTTGCTTCGCTCGAAGCCCCAGGACTCTTTCAACAGACTCCATTACAGCACGAGATTTAGCTTTAGTAGATATAATAGCACTATTACTGTCGACAGACTCCATTATTAACACACTTTACGTAAACTGTAAGTAAGCAAGTTTAACGAACAATCCACAGACTCCATTATTAACACCCTTTACTACCTTGCACAAATTGTTAACTGTAAGTAAGCAAGTTGAACGAACGAACTCGCAAGTACAGAGATAGCAAGAATCACGTGAACGCTTCATGATCAACAAGTTGAAAGTCATTCAGTATCACGCAGCTAGCGCGTAGGCTTCCCGCGCGGGGAACGGGAGGCGCACTCTGCTGCATGATGTCATGCACTCGCTTCCCGCGCGGGAAACAGGAGGTGCACTCTGCTGCATGATGTCATACAAGCAGTAACCGCAACGCATAATGTTAGACCCAAGCATAACGATGAAGTCGACAAGATCATTTGAAATGATAAAAAAAACTGAAATGAAGCAGTGGTATCATCATGTCCATGCATGATTCTTTATAATATTGATATTATGTGAGAGAAAAATAATGTTTTGCTCTCCATGTTCTTACTGCCATTACCATTGGCTCTTAAAATGTGCTTATCCTAATGGCTTTATCTGCATCATTGATAGGAATAAATTGCAGAAACTCCTCATGTACCGAATTATCTTTAACGAAACGGACACACATAATAAAAGCGATGTGATAAAAGTTACCGATCACACACTTCAACAGAAAAACGTCCCATGGCTAATTCCAACGCTGAAGTAGGAGTCACGCTGCGAGTAGAGTGCAGGAAATTTGCCAAGTGACGAACGTGATCATATTTAACATATATAACCAATCAACCAACCCCTGGCACTTTACAGCCCATCAAGGGCCTAGGCCGACCAAGCGACCGCTGCCCAGCCATTTGGGTGCAGATATTGGGGTGACGCGTGATCAGCGCATCGGGTCCCCTCGGCAGTTAATCTTGGCGCTGCCTCACTCTCAGACAGCTACTCAATTGTCCTCACGAGGCTGAGTGCATCCCGTTCCAACCCTCACGTCAGTTTTATAATCCCTGACAGAGCCGGGAATCGAACCCGGGGCCTCTGGGTGAGAGGCGGGAGCGCTACCCCAACACCACGGGGCCGGCTCATTTAACATATATACAGGAGTAAATAAGTTGGTAATGAAAAACAGGTGATAGATGGGACAATATATGGATTCAAGTAAACAAATGTCTCTGGGGGGGGTTAAACCCTAAACCCCCCCCCTGTCGGTACGCCACTGGGTATGTTTGTACACTAATACCCCTGGTAGTGCTCAAGAGTGTGATGTATTTGGAAACATGACACAATGTATATTTGAGGTTTGATTGGTCAACAATCAAAGTACAGTATGCACGTTGGTTGTATTACGTCGCTTAGAGACCTGGATATCACTCTCTCGGTTTTCACTAATTTACTTTACAGTAACTTGCTCCATTTGAACGATCAGGGAGTATCTGAATTATACTGATAAAAAAATCAGGGACGCTCTGCCTGTTATGTAAAAGACGATGCGGCAATAGGATTGGCGGAGAAAATTTTTCCCTTCGAGAAAATGAGTTACTTTGTTACTTCCGGGTGCTCGATTCAAGTTGACGGGCTCGCCGTATTTGCTGAGCCAGAGAGCAAGCCGAGGTGTACAAGAAACTTGCACATTCCCGCCAGCATATCTCTGTCTCCTTCTATCACACTCCCTTCCCTTGCTTGAAGCACAGCACTTCAAATCTCATCATTCTTATTTTGCAAGCCCTCCGTCTCATCATTGACTGAACCAGCATGAAACAAGTCTATGTTTTGAAACTAAATCATAGAATAAAAGGGGGCTGTGAATAAAAGGAAAGTGGCACATGTATTTCTACTCAATGTGCTAGGCCTAGTCCAAAATAGTTCAATCCATGGTCAAGAGATGCTGCAGGATTACCAAGGATGATACCGTGAATAAAACCGTGATTTCTCGTGGCCCATCTCCAACAGTTCGTTAGCTTACTACGAGATTTCTCGGGGCCCGTCACCCATGTGTTAAAAACAAAAACACACAAAACTACACAACCCAATGCCATGGATTGTATTACTTTTCGATCACCTTATATTAGAGATGGCCCTACTGAGAGGTACCTGTTGATCCTTAATTTCTGCCTCTAAAAATCATGTTCATGTGTGAATGTGGCCCTATTAATGTGACTGTCAGTGTTTTAGTGTGTTTCTTATTGTATTTGTTGGTGTATGATATAATGTTTGTGCCAGCAAGTAAAATTGTGGTATGTTTTAAAATTTTATCATCCCGGTGGAGTAAAACTTGGCCAACTTTTACTACCGACTTAGCGATTAATTTAATTTCAAATATTTCCCTCATATCTATAAAGTATATTACGCAATAATCAACTTAAAATAATTTAAATTGCAACAATGTCGTACAGTAATGTCTCAATAAACTAGAATTAGAAAGAACTGATGTACCATGTGTAATACTGATCCTCTTACAGTGTGTCGTACAAGTTTGGCATCGTCTGTATGATCTCGGGCCTGATCGGCGTGCCATTGGGTTCGTTTGCAGCGCAGATGTTGAGACCTCGTTGGTCCCATGTGGATCCTCTGATCTGTGCCTCTGGCTTGCTGGTTAGTGCCGGGTTTGTTTTCCTCGCCATCATAGTGGCGGACTCTAGGACGGGATGGTGCTTCACATTAGTCTTCTTAGCGGAACTGTTTCTCAACATGAACTGGTCCATTGTGGCCGACATACTTCTGGTGAGTACTATCGGATTTCTTTTTTTTCTTCTGATGAGGGTATTTGTGTTACAGAGTGTCCCTGATATTCGGAGTGTTGGCGATGGTTTCGGGGTTGATTGGAGTGCCTCTTGGTGCAGTCTTAATGCAGATATGCAGAAGGAAGTGGTTAAAGGCAGACCCTATCATCTGTGGCGTTGGGTTGCTCGTCAGTGCCCCGATGTTAATGGGCGCCACGTTTGCCGCCCAGACGAATGAAGCCCTTTGTTATTCACTGATATTCTTTGGGGAATTAGCATTGAATTTAAATTGGGCCATTGTGGCCGATATTCTGTTGGTAAGCCGATCATATACTTGCACACTGTTGCTGCTGTCCTGTTGGTGTGTGAAGTAGCATGGTTTAGTTTTCTTCACCCATTTTGCTTGAGAGACAGGGTGCAAATCAACAATCGAGTTTCAGCAGCGATCTATAATAAGCACTCAAACGAAAGTTAGACTTTTGTAGTAGCTTAGAAAACTTTGAAGCCAGTTTACAGTGTTGCCTTTTTAAGGGGATGTGGAACGGTTACAATTGTCAAATCAACATAGTTTATTTTTTTAAATATTTTATGAATCTCTGTAGTCTGCCCTTTAAAATGATATGTAATACTTTATACAAGCCTCCGTGGCTTAGGCGGTAGCACGCCGGCCTCTCACCACTGGGTCCCTGGTTCAAATCCCGGTCACTCCATGTGAGATTTGTGCTGGACAAAGCGGAGACCGACAGGTTTTTCTCTGGATACTCCGGTTTTCCCTGTCAAAATTTCATTCCAGCAACACACTCCACTATCATTTCATTTCATCTGTCATTCATTTAATCATTGCCCCAGGGGAGTGCGACAGGCTTCGGCAGCCGACACAGTTCATATCCTCGCCGCTAGATGGAGGCTTCATTCATTCCATTCCCTGACCCGGTCGGTCGACTGGGAGCAGGCTGTGGAGTTTCATTTTCAATACTTCATACAGTAGTTTCTCCATTAGAAATTGCCATAATTTTAATTTACACTTGCGCTAACAATAAGATAATCATCATGTGTAGAAAGTTTTAACTGCACTTTTCTCAGTTTTATTTTTATTTTTTAATGTATGTTCCTTTTTTTTAGGCGATTATTTATCACAAGGCTGTGAAAATTTCACCATAGATTTGCCTCATAGTGGTTAATATTTTTAATGGAGGAGTTGTTGTGCCCCTTCAGTCTTTTGACTGGTTTAACGCAGCCATCCATGCCTCCCTGACCTGAGCTAATCGTTTCATCAATTACATAGCTACCACACCCTACATCCGAGGCAATCTGTTTAACATATTCTAACCATGATCTACCCCTACAATTCTTGTCCTCGACCCTTCCTTCCATAACTAGGCTTGCTATTCCCGGGTGTCTTAGTATGTGTCCTATCAACCTATCTCTTCTCTTCATTAGCAGTTGCCAGAAACATCTCTCCTCTCCCACTAGTCTTAATTACTCTTCGTTTGTAACCCTATCTACCCATCTGATCTTCATCATTCTCCTGTAACACCACATTTCAATTGCTTGAATTCTCCTCTTTTCTGCTGCACCAATAGTCCAAGTTTCACTTCCATAGAGCGCCATGCTCCAGTTAAAAATGACTTCCTAATACCTAAATCTATATTCGATGTCAACAGATTCCTTTTCTGTAGAAATGCTTTCCTTGCCTGAGCTAGCCTACTTGATATCCTCTTTGCTTCGTCCATCACTGGTTATTTTGCTTCCTAAGTAACAGAAGTTGCCAACTTCCTTTAGTTTTTCACCTGCCAATTTGATGTCCATAGAGGTTTCTGATTAATTTCGGCTGCATTCCAATATTTTTGTTTTACATTTATTAATTTTCATCATGTGAGAAGGACAGAGTATACTCTGGGATCAAGTTAGGCGGAGAGCAGTTGAAGAGAGTGCAGAGCTTCAAGTATCTGGGAAGTGTCATTGAAGAAAATGGGGGACATGCCTTGGAATTAGATGAAAGAGGAAGGTGTGCTGATGGATTCTTCAAGAGTGTTAGAGGTCTGATATGGAGCAAGGATGTGCCACAGAAATGTAAAGGGATCATGTACAAGACGTACTTTGTGCCGATCCTAACGTATGGATCAGAAACTTGGGTGATGAGGGAGAGAGATAAAAGCACTGGAAATGAAGTTTCAGAGGGGTCGTATAGGTGTAACTAGAATGCACCGAGTCAGAGAAATATTAAAAGAAGAACCCCTACAGGATAGGATTGAAAAATCAAGGCTACAGTGGTATGGACACGTGAAAAGAATGGGAGAAGAGAGAATGCCACAGAAAATATTGGAAATGGAGTGGAAGAAAAAGAGACCTAGAGGAAGACCAAGGGATAGGTGGATAAAGAGGGTGAAGAAAAGTGTCGAGAGAAAAGGTGTTATTTGGACAATAGTGACAGAAGAGAAGTGAGGACGGACAGAAAACGATGGAGAGGCTTGTGCTCCAAGCAGACCTAACCTGCTGTTGGAAACTGCTCTAGTTGATGATGATCTAGTCTGGCAAATATAACTTCCGACTTGAAACTTCATCGATCAGCTGGCGTCAACGTGCTGTTCTCAACAGCTGGAGGAGATTTCGAATAATCCTCGATTTAAATCGATCTATCGAATCAGTTTTTTTTTGGTTGACAACTCTGCATTCGGCAACATAATCGAAACAATAGGCCATATTATTTTCTGCTCGACAAAAGCTTTGTGTAATATTGCTGCCTTATTCGACGAAATTTACTTGTTTAGGCAAACAGAAGTAACATACTCTAACAATCGTGGAAAGGAAGTTCTGTTCTTATAGGCACGCAGGCTAGAATTTTGGAGGTGGGATAGGTTGTTAGTTTGTGTGTGTGGTTAGTTTTGAAGGATGAAGAAAATAACGAACAATTTTACATCCATCCAGGCATCGAAAGAGCTGAAAGTTAATGAATTAATGTGTTAATAAATTAACCCAATGCAACCTTTCATTAAACATGTCAGCCCATAAAGTAATAACCAAACTCTGCAAAGTGCCGTAAATTGCAAGATTATGATGTTTTGTTGACTACAACAGAGAGTACCCCTTAAATTTTGTTTAGGGAAAAAAACAAAACAACAACAACACTGCCTATAACTACGAGGGTAATTCCAAAAGTAAGATCTGATTCGCCGTAAATATTTGAAAGTGACGCCAAGGGCAAAACACGCATGCGTGCAGACTCCTGGCAAGCCTTGCGCGGCAAAAGCCGCCTGTAGCGTTGTTACTGTTGCTGTGTGCTGTTGATAGTGTCAGTTCACAATGTTTAAGACAATTAATCAGCCCGCCGATTGTGAAGTTAGGGCGGTGATACGGTTTCTGTCTGCAAGAAACATTTCTGCGGCAGAATACTGAAGTGTACGGTCCTAACATAATGAGTGACAGTAAAGTGCGCAAGTGGGTGCGAGCCTTTAATGAAGGACGAGAAAATGTGCACAATGAACCCCGAGCTGGCAGACCATCAGTGATTTCAGACGAGTTGGTTCATGCGGTTGCCGACAAAATTCGTGAAGATCGACGATTCACTATTTCAGGGACAACGATCAATAAAGCCGCTTACTGCGCTACCCTGACTAAACTTCGACGTGCAGTCCAGAATAAGCAACGTGGTCTTTTGTCGTCTGGAGTGTTGTTGTTACATGACAATGCCAGACCCCATACTGCGAATGACACGCAAACTCTAATCACGAAATTTGGATGGGAACTGATGGACCACCCACCGTACAGTCCAGACTTGGCGCCAAGTGATTTCCACCTGTTCCGCTACCTAAAGGAGTTTCTTGGTGGCAAGCACTTCGACACAGATGATGAAGTGAAAGAAGCTGTTAAAGACTGGTTAGCTTTGCAGGCGGCCAAGTTCTACGATTTAGGCATTCAAAAGCTTGTGGAACGATGTGACAAATGTGTAAATAAGTATGGAAATTATGTAGAAAAATAAGAGAAAGACGTAGGGAATGTCAATAAACCAATTGTTTTGAATACAATTTTGATTTTGGATGTTTTCTTTTTAACCGAACCTTAGTTTTGGAATAGCCCTCGTATGTTCCCTTAAAAAAAAAAATAGAGAACCTTACTTTCTGGATGTGCCTCATGCATACCCCTAGTAGTGCTCTAGAGTGTGATGTATTTGGAAACATGACACAATGTGTCGTGGCGGCTTACATGAAGAGCAGATGCAGTGTATTTGAGGTTAGATTGGTCAACAATCAAAGTACGGTATGTACGTTAGTTATATTACGGCGCCTAGAGGCCTGAATATCACTCTCATTTTCAGTTTCCACTAATTCACTATAACTTGGTCTATTTGAACGATAATTCTTCTAACATTTCAGCGTCTTATTATGCCAGCCTTCCACCTTGTCTTTGACTGAACCTGCAGAAAGAAAGTCGATGTTTTGAAACTAAATCAAAAAATAATCAAAGGCCGTGAATAAACGGAAAGTGGCACATATACAATACTTATACAAATATTCTACTCAATGTGCTAGTCCGAAATTGTTCAATAGGTGGTCAAGATATGACGCAGAATTACCGACAATGATGTCATGAATAAAACAGAGATTTCTCGGGACCTGTCACCAACGGTTCACTAGCATACTACGAGATTTGAATAATGACTTGAAGACAAATTTATGACCAATTATATTAGGCAGGAAATAAGAGATTCTACTTGACAAAAACTACTTGTGATTAATTGTTATTTGCACAGATTACTTGTTGTTGTTGATTCATTTAGGGACTTTGCGACATTGTGGTTATATAGCACTGTGTACTTGGGTGTTTGTGTGTGTATATATAATATATATAAAATTTGTCTGATAACCTTTATTATTATGATGGCTGTATTAGTGTGTGTAGTTGTAATTCTGGTGAGGCTTGGGAAGGAGGCGGCTGTTGCCTTAATTTAGGAACCATTCTGGCATTCGCCTGGAGTAGAAATGGCAAACCACGGGAAACCACTTCCAGGATAGCTGAGGTGGGAATCGAACCCACCTCACGAGGCTGAGTGTAATCTGTTCCAGCCCTCAGACCAGAATTAAATTTCTTGGCAGAGCTGGGTATAGAAACCCGGACCTTCGCAGTGACAGCCAAGAGTGCTAGCCACTACACAATGAGGCGGACACCTCACAGATTACTAGAGGGGGTTACAAGGATGATATGTTTTGTATGCCAAGCGGACATCATCAGGTCCAGTGCAATTAAATCAGTACTATACGCAATGTACTGCTCTGTTCCAAGCTCTGTGAACTTGCGGGAGGAAGGGCAGAGTCAGGGTAGGAGCAGGCGAGAATTGAGAAGCCTGTCGACAGCCCGCTGTGTTACCTGACATTCTCGTCTATTCCAATACTGCTAACATGGGTCTTTTCTGAAACCAGTGTGGCGTTGGGAATGAGTGACTGAGTCACCGACTAATGTATTTGCTTCTGTTACTACGCAAGGACCGAGAAATCTCATCACTCGTCGCCAGCACTACTCATGGTCTGCGATGCACATTCCTCTCAGGTCCACGCAGCTTAGACCCGAGCAGTACTGTTGAGAAGGACGTGGATAACAGAATCCGTGCTGCGCATGCAGCGTTTGGACGTCTCGCACGTCGTGCATTCCAGAGTCAAGATCTAAGAATCTGTACAAAACTAATGGTATACCAAGCTGTTGTCATTTCTATGTTGCTCTATGGATGTGAGACCTGCACCCTATACCGCCAGACCATAAAAAAACTGGAACGCTTTCACCTGCAGAAACTCCGAACCATTATGCACATTAAATGGGATAACTATATAACGAATGCTACGGTTCTCGAGAGAGCAGAGATGAAGAGCATAGAGGCCATCATTATTAGTCACCGGCTTAGATGGATCGGTCATGTCCAACGCATGAATGACGACAGACTCCCACGGAAAATCCTGTACAGCGAGCTCAGCACGGGCAAGAGACCTCTAGGAGCACCTCGGAAGTGTTACAAAGATCAGCTTAAACAAACCTTGAGGAGTGTAGCCATTGATTCTGATAATTGGCATACTCTTGCGGAAGATCGCGCACGTTGGCGTGCAGCCACCTCAGCTGCGGTTTTACGTTTTGAAGAAGAACACCGAAGGCAGGAAATGGAAACTCGTCAGAGGAGAAAGCTGCGCCAGATATTGCCACGTCCTCCACCTTCCATCATCTGCATTGTGTGCGGCCGTATGTTCTATGCCAGAATTGGTCTGTTGAGTCACCAGCGACATCACCATCGAGTGAATACAAATTAGTAATGCAGGAAAGAAACATACACTTGGATACGAGCGTTGGCCGACGACGATATGCAGGACAACAAGATTGCTCTACTAAACACAATTATTGCAGCCCTCCAACGCTAAGCTCTGAAGGTGTGGCGAAATCTTCAATAAAGTGAGGCTAGTACTGTACCGGTACTGCTGTGATGTACTTTAGCGATAAGCCCACCTGAAATAGAACTATCTTACATTTAAAAATAATTGGGATGAAATGTCACCTTAAATATGGATTTTGTACTAACGAATAGTTAATACTTTATTAGTGAATTATCGAACGATTGTATTGTCTCATTATGTGTTTTAACACACGTGACCATCTCCAACAAGGTGAATATTTTAGACTAAATTTACTGAACTAGGCTGAAGATCGACTGCTTGGAAGTCCGAAACATGCCCCTGAAGAGGAGTTATCACCTCAAACAAAGTAAGTTGTGTTGTACAGTGGACATAATAAGTAGATACATAATGTCAACACGAGCCGGCCCCGTGGTGTTGGGGTAGCACACCTGCCTCTCTTCCGGAGGCCCCGGGTTCGATCCCCGGCTCCGTCAGGGATTTTAAAACTGACGAGAGGGTTGGAACGGGGTGCACTCAGCCTTGTGAGGACAATTGAGTAGCTGTCTGACAGACAGCGCCCCGATCACGAATACCAAGATTAACGGCCGAGGGGACTCGACGTGCTGATCACGCGTCACCCCAATATCTGCAGGCCAATGGCTGGGCAGTGGTCGCTTGGCCGGCCTTAACCCGTCATGGGCTGTATAGTGCCAGGGGTTGACTTTTTGTTGTTGTTGTTGATAATGTTAACACGGAAAATGTAGGTATAAAAGACATTCATACCCAATCCCTAACCATGAGTGAAGATACACTCTTGTTGAACTGAATATTTAACGTTTAATGACCTGTGTAGAGCCCGACACACCAGTCTCTGCCGCAACGCAGTAACGCATTTTAGTTCCTTCACGCCTCCTCTGAAACACATGACATGTCCTGCCTCCTCGAGTCCCAATGTAGCAAAATCGTTCATTCTCTGTTTGGACTTGAACGTGAGAACATAATGCTAACGCAATGGAGGTAGAGCTTCGCTCACCCACCTCGTCGTCGTGCAGAGACTTGACAACATTGTATTACCTCGTGCACTCTGCAGCAGCTAGGAACGAGAGATTAATGATCGATGAGTAGTGTCCTCTTTCAAATAATTATAAATAACATAAAAAGCAAGCAAACTACTGGTCGTAGAATTGAATCGGTCGGAACTGAAAAGCATTAAGTCAAAAATGGTCATATTTTAAAGAATTAGTATTCTGAAGTTCTGTTTGGGATAAAGAAGTACCAAGGAAAAGCAAGGAGGTAATGTATAAAGTGTACTATGTACCCATATTAACTTATGCAGCTGAGACTTGGACCCTGACAAGCAGGCAAGAGAGTAGAATCCAAGCCAGTGAAATGAAATTCCTAAGAAGTATGATAGGAAAGACGAGGAAAGACAGAGTGAGAAATGAAGATGTTAGGAAGGCAAAACAGTCTCCAATGGAGTTTAAAGAAACTGTATGCTGAAGCCGGCCCCGTGGTATTGGGGCAGCACGCTTGCCTCTCACCCGAAGGACCCGGGTTCAATTCCCGGCTCGGTCAATGATTTTAGAAACTGACGTGAGGGCTGGAACAGGGTGCACTCAGCCTCATGAGGACAATTGAGTAGCTGTCTGACAGTGAGGTAGTGGGTCACAAAAAACAAGATTAACGGCCGAGGGGACCCGATGCGCTGATCACCCCAATATCTGCAGGCCAAATGGCTGGGCAGCGGTCGCTTGGTAGGCCTAGGCCCTTCATGGGCTGTAGTGCTGAAGCATTTGATATAATTGTAATGAATACAAATAATATCACAGTATTTTATTAACTGTGAACAGTGAAAATGAGAGATTAAGGTTTTGTTTAAAGAATAAATATTAGAAATGCAACATTTGAACAATCACAAACTTGTGATTTTTAAAATTAATTGAAGAGTTCCCTGGAATAATGTTATAAGCGCCACTCAATAAGATGTTGAGAAATGAAGAAATACTGTGGAAACATCCAAGTTCCATCTCGGTAAGGACATTGAGTTTACAAGGGGAATTTTCAAACCAATTTCCACCAAAAGTTGTATATTTTAAAGTTTGTTGTTATCATCATAGGGACAATGGCTGTTTAAATACACATATATGCTAGTTTATCATCTTGGCTTACAGGATTGAGCCACGTCGCATATCGGTTATTATTTCCCGACGTTTTGGCTGACATTGCAGCAGCCTTAATCATGGGTAGGTACAAGTTGGTGTCCGTACTCAAACTAACGGTTATTGCCAGTCAGATGTGCTTGCTTGCCCTGCATTGTCGTCACGCTGCTCGCTGATTGGTCCCCACCCTTGGCAGTTCCACGCTAGGAGAACTTTCCAAATTTTGCTAACTTTGAAACCATCTTCGCGATTGAAATTGTTGGGATGCTTCACGACCTCTAATGCCTCTCTAATTAACCTGTTTTGATATCCGGGAATTTTAGCAACAGTTTCGGCCTTATCAAATTCGATGGCGTGTCTCGTGACGTCAGCATGTTCAGCTATTGCAGATCTGTAGACACGCCATCGAATTTGATAAGGCCGAAACTGTTGCTAAAATTCCCGGATATCAAAACAGGTTAATTAGAGAGGCATTAGACGTCGTGAAGCATCCCAATAATTTCAATCGCGAAGATGGTTTCAAAGTTAGGAACATTTGGAAAGTTCTCCTTGCGCGCGACTGCCAGGGGCGGGGACCAATCAGCGAGCAGCGTGTCGACAATGCAGGGCAAGCAAGCACATCTGACTGGCAATAACCGTTAGAGTACGGACACCAACTCGTACCTACCCATGATTAAAGCTGCTGCAACGTTGGGAAATAATAACCGATATGCGACGCGGCTCAATCCTGTATGCCAAGATGATACAACTAGACACCGGCCGCAAAAGCCTACGATCTAAACACGTATATGCTAATCTACACAAAATAAATGTAAAACAAGGAAACTGAAACATCGCTTTGACAAAATGTGGTGCTTCCAACGTTATTCCAGGGAGCTGTTCAATTTTATTAGGCTTTTTTTTCTTTCTTTGTAAATTCATCAGTCTATGGATTTTGCAGGCACTTTTCCAGGATTTGAAATGTATATTGGTGGCAGCTCTGCCATAAACTCCTCATACCTGCCAACTCTCCAGATTTAGGCGGGAGACTCCCGGTTTTAAACTATTTCTTCCCGCCCTCCCGCTTAATGTATTAAATCTTCCGATTTTTCAAAAAATCTTGCGTGTAATTTCGGACTAAAAGTGTGTTTCGATACCACAGTTTCGCTTTGTATCGATAATTTATAGATAATTCTCCATAACTACGCGTCCTGCTTAGCTCGATTTGAATATCTCTGTTTGAAATAGTCGATGGTTAATTCAGAGCGTGTTCCTAGAAGTTTTCATAATAGCCTGAGGGTTAGAAGAATATTGTATCTGTTGAACACGTGAAATTATTGTGTATAACTTAGATGTCTTTGGCATTAATATGCCAGTAGGCTATTGTGATTTTTTGATTTGAGTGATTTTCTCGGTTACTCGGTAATAGACTATGGCGAAGAAATATGATTTGACATCGTTCGTCTTCAAAATCTCCCAATTTTTCAGTTTGAAAGGTTGGCAGGCATGACTCCATAACTATTATATTACAATTCACTTTGATTGTCATTTTTCACTGCCTTTTCTTTTTTTAAATTTCTCATTGCTTGATTACTGCTGCATGTTGATTTGCACCCTGGATCGTGATGCTTATTGCGCCAACTAACTGTACTTGCTAACAGTAATGGCTCTGATTTTATTTCCCCTGTGTTATCATCATATGCTTGCTGTATTTGATGGCTGCAAAGAAGCCATTCCCTGCCATATTTGCTCAACATTGCTTATCCTTTGGTCATTGGAAATATTGGCACCCACAGTGCATTAGTACAGTGAGATCCTTTTGCTGGAGTGCGGCCGGCGACCAACTGCTGGGCGCGCGCACCTTCTGCCAGTCAATCAAGCTCGGTCCGCAGGGTTGTGTGAGGCGGAGGTGAGCTAACCAGGGTCATTAAAGTCATTAAGTCACTAAACTTTCATCACGAGGGTGTGAAGTGTCAGCGCACAGATAAGAAGGTAACATAAACAACAGCTGCAAGATTTAATTAAAGAAGCACAGATGTTTTTTTAATTTCTTGGGAATCTGGATGACCTCACGTCGCCAGTTAAAGGTTAGAACTCATCTTTTCGCAGAAGATACCAAAAATGTTCTCCTTTAGCTGACAGACAGTAACTTTGGAAGTTACATCGTTACATTATGTAACCCCCTTGCGCGTTTACTGTAATTAATCGAGGTACGGACCTAAGCCCGTTTGATGTTCAATTGTGGGTTAATTTAAAATACAAAGTGTACAGATCAATTACCCGTACTCTGGTGGAGCCGTAGAACAATATACGGCAGCAGATATCCCTCACAACAGAAAGGAATCACAACGTGAAAACGCTAATTTATTTACACGGTACAACGCCTGTCTGTCAGCTGAAGGAGAACACACTTAGCATCTCTTGTGGATAGGAAAGTTCTTTAATCTCGATTTGCAGGTGAATTTACCATTAATTAGTGTACTTTGTTACGGTTTCCACCTGTGTGCAATCCGCAGTGCGAGCTCGGTTGACTAGCGAAAGGCACGCGCGCCCGGCAGATGGGCGTCGGCCCTCTCCAGCAAAAGAATCGCCCTGTATATCACACACTAATACAGCCATCACAATTAACACCGGTTATCCGACAGATTCTATACACACCCAAAGTGCACGGGGCTACATGACCGCGTTGTTGCAGCCCCTAAACTGAGGAACCAACCTACAACAACGCATCAGTATATCAACTTAAAATTGCCAGTTTTAAGAGCTTTCAAGATACAAACAAAGAAGTTAAATGCATTGAAGCGTGCGTGATGCTTCTTATGGGTAATATTGTTTGCACAGACAAGATTTTTGTTGTTATTAATACACTGAAGCCCAGCTAATCCACACCTCGCTGGTCCATAGAACCGGATAATGTGAACACAAAAAATGTTTAGAGAAAAATTGAAAATTACACAAGTCAACAAACAAAGCATTTTGTATTGAATCTATTATTTAATAGGTATATTCATAATTAATAAAGTTCGCTTTTGTACTTTCTGCAATGATAAATAAATATTTGAAGTTTTGGCAGACTGTTTAAGGTGTAACGGCTTTGAACACGTAAGAGAGTGGATATTTAAAGACTTTGTTATCTAAATTGTCAGAAGCTAAAATTAAAGCTGGATTTTTGTCGGTCCTCAAATAAAGAAATTTATGGCCAGTGAAGAATTTCCAAAATTACTCAACACTCACGAAAAACAATCGTGGTACAGCCTTAAAGCAGTGATCCATGGCTTATTTCCACTGTGCTTGAGAACTTTAAACTCATGGGTTGCAGAATATCCCTTATTACATGGTCACTTGGACCAATTTAAAGATACCTTGGGGGCATATTCAGAAAAGCAAGGGGAACGTTTCCACCAAGACGTGATGGACTTTGAGCAACGTTATCATGGACAATATAATGAGAACATCATGGGTTATTACATTTGGGGGCTAATACGAGAAAGTTCGTACCCACACAGAAGAAGTACCAAAAATCTTCATTTTTAAAGCTTGTTATTGTTTTTTTTTATTTGTACACTAATGTTAACTATGATTTGTAAATAAACGTGATGGAACTTAACGTATTTTTGGTGGCTTCGGTGGCGTAGTTGGTAGCATGCTGAGCTTCTATGCCCAAGATAGCGGGTTCAAACCTGGCCGAAGTCGTCGGATTTTTTTAAGACCGTTAAAAATCCCTCAGTATGCCTTCCTTCGAAGGGGAAGTACCATGTCATAGATTTATGGCATGTTAAAGAACCTTCCACTAATTACACTTGTGTGAAGCTAAATTGTATAGGTTAAGAATGTAAACAACGCTCTTAGGTTCCTACGTTCGTTGCCAAGAGCCGACTGCGGTGGCGTCTGGTAGCTAAGTTCTGTACTATTTAGTCGTTGACGGTGGCGTTTGGCGGCAAAAGTAGGAACTATTTGAAAAATTCGAAGTCTGCAGCCCTTACTTGAATTTAAAAAAAAAACAGATAACACACTAATACAGTCATTACAATTAACACCGGTTATCAGACAGATTCTACACACACCCAAAGTACACGGGGCTACATGACCGCGTTGTTGCAGCCCCTAAACTGAGGAACCAACTTAACGTTTGTTTTCATTTGAACTTATAAAAATAGAGAATTTTTCAAATTTGATCTTTTGTGGCGGTAGCTGTGAAAGCAAACTTTATTGGGTAAAACTATTGTTTCTTTCATTAGTTGGGCATGACAAATCAAATTCACACAGAACCCAGACTCAAAATTCATGTTGACTCGTGCTATTTATGTAATGCAAAGGGTGAGAGGGTTAAGAGGAAGTCGAATTAATGCTCTTCCCTACTTGTATGCCCTTATCCATGCTATGGCGCTGTATATGTTATCGCTACCCGCTCTTATTTTGAAGCTGTAATTATATGTATTAGGGAGTTAAAAGTACACCTTTGTTGTTATAATTTCCGTTTATAATATTTTTGTTTCAGTTGGCTTGTATATAGCATAGCAGCTGTAATAACATTTTCAATATCCTAAGTTCGTTCACGCACTTGGGTTATAGGCCTAAAATGGCTCATGGAAAATATATTTTTTGTTATCAATCAAACAAATATTATTGCATAGAATTGAAACTTTCACACATATTATGTACATATATGTGCATCATTTTGTATATCTTGGATTTTGTGTTTCATGTTTCATCTCGTATATTAGGTTAGAACATTGATATCGTTCATGAAATAACAATTCCACCATTTTTAATTCTCAATTTCTTTTTCTTCATCAAGCTTCTCAGAAAAAATCTGAATCTGTGGTTTAAGAGCTTTTGAACGATGTGCAACAGTGCCATGGAACATTGTTCACAATAGGTTGAAAATAAGAATCCACTTGGTAGAAAAATATCATGCAAATTGGCTGCCGGTACAGAATTTCACATTGCCGGTTCCAGGGTTAAAACGTCCATACATGAATCTGCGAAAGATAAGAGAAAGCAAGATAAAGGAAGAAGGAAGATTGTAGTTTTACGTGACCGTGAATCTTGTGATTATGAGCCACGGGACCTCCTTTTTACGTGGAATCTGAACCACAGGACATGGCATTTCACTTCGAAAATCTCACATGCATTGACCGGGAATCGAACCCAGACCGCCTTGGTGAGAGGCATACAGCTAGGCCGCTGAGCCACCACGCCCCCCCCCCCCCCCCCCCCCCCCGGAAAGCAAGATAACTTGTTTATAGAGAGCTTTGAATAAATTATAAAAGCCCAAAAATTAACATGGTCTACATTTAAAAGAAAATGTCTATCAATCTCAACAAAATTAAAACATTACAAGATGGTGGTTCAACCAGAGGAAGCGAAACTCTTTTTAAAGTTACTCAGAAAAACAGAATCGACAAAATTTTAAAAGTAGAAAGAAGAAAAGCTAGAACATGCATAAATAAAAAATATCAGAAAGATGGACAATGGTGGATAGTACCAAATTAAGTGGTATACAGAGAACTGGAGCCCATCACTGATACTATTCGGAAGAAATGGATGTCTTTCTTGGGTCACATTATGAGGGCACCGGAAACCAGATTATCTAGAAAAATTGTAGAGAAACTTTGGAATATGAAACAACAAGTAGGATGGATTAAGGAAATTAGAGAAGACATGAAAGAATTAGAAATAACCTTGGATGACTTGCAAAACAAAACAAAAAACAAAAAAAATATTGAAAGATATAAAAATAAATTTCAAGCAAAAATAGACAAACGTCATACAGTAAAAAGGGTATTTACAGATTAGGAACGCCTGAGAAGATCAGAGCAAATGAAAGGCTACTGGGCAACTGGGAAAGAAAACTTACTGAAGAAGAGGACCAAGAAATGATTGACTGAAGTAGTCCAATGAGGCAGAGAAGGAGAAGGAAACCAATTATCAGAGTTGCCTTTTTGACAATAATTGATATTGCTTCTTTTCAGTTGGTCAACACAATATAATCCCAATGCATTGAATAGATCAAAATGCTGTATGAAAACACAAAAGCCTGCGTCCGAATAGGCGATGGAGAAAGCAAGTGATTCGCGACAAGAAGAGGAGTACCATAGGGCAGCTCTTTGTCTCCCTTAACTGTTCATTGCTGTAATGGATGAGGTCTTGAAGAAACTTAAAGAAGTGCAGTGAAAGGACACAAAAGCCTTGGTCATTGTGGATGATGGTATGATTTGCGGTGAAAGTGCAGAAGAGGTGCAGGATAAGCTGGAGATTGGGAACAAGTTGTTTGAGGAATATGGGCTAAAAATTAGTCAGAATAGGACAGTGGCTACGGCAATAGGTACAAGGATTAATACAAACATCTACCTGAATAACCAACAAATTCAAAATGTTGACCAATACTCTGAGTAAGGACAACAACAGTAAATGTGAGATCACAAACAGAACCAGTAATGCAGCAGTCTTCTACAAGTCAGAACTCGAACATAAAAATAATCAAGTACCCAGAAAGTGTAAACATGTACCATTCTTAAAAGAGACAATGGTAGAATTCAAGCATCTAAAATGAAGTTTGTGCATTCCATGCTTTAGAGGACAAGGAAAGATAAAGTGAAATAAATCCTGTAGAAGCCAGTATAAACACCAGTGTGATAAGAGTCCTTACAGAGGTCTCATCTGAGATGGGTTGGACATATCCAAAGGATGACAGAAGAAAGAAAGAAAGAAAGAAAGAAAGGCAAAGGCAGTTTAACTTGAACATCAGGAGGAGAAAGATGTGTTGGAAGACCTAAAAGTAAACTGTTAGACCAAATCAAGGGCGATCTGGAAGACATCAGGCTGGATTGGGAGAGTTTTCTTGAAGACCAAACTATTTAAGGACAGAAAGATGTGGAGAGGACTTGTGAACAGTATTACGGGTGACTGGACCTGATTAAGATGATGCCTTCATTGATCATGTCAAGGCTAGGATAGATAGGGAACAGTTATGTAGCATAATGCAAAAGAAAAGAAAATTGGATACCCAATACATTTGATTCAAGTTATCCGAGATATGTACAAAAGGATAAAAATTGTTTTAGATTGAGAGATAAGATAATACTATCAATCAACACGGTTATTAATTATTACCATTGTCATAATGGTCAATGTTTACTCATTTTACATAAATTAATGGAAGAAATATCAACAGCTCCTAGGTGGATGGATCTGATTAAGATGATGATGGTGACTTATATTGCCTTCATTGATTACTTAAAGGCCTTTGATAGGATAGATAGGGTTCAGTTATGAAGCATAATGCAAAAAATAAAATAAAAATGGGTACCCAATACATTTGATAAATTTTATTCAAGATATGTACAAAACAACAAAAAATATTGTTTTGTGATTTATCTTTTAATGATAATGACGAAGTGAAGAAAAAGCTTCATTGATTTCAATATACAGTATGTGTGGAACAATTCGACAAACACTAAAGGGTAAAGTACGTGAAGAAACTCTACTTAAATTCTATAAGACTATGGCTGTGGCTGCGTTGATATATGGAAGCGAGACATGGGTGGGGATGACAACAGAATTCCAAAGCTTGCCCTTGAATACCATCTTATTCAAAGAAGAAAACTGAGGTTGGAACTGGCTGATAGACTGATCCATGAAAAGGAAGTAAGTATTCATAATATTCTTTAAGTTTTATGCCGTGTTAAAACTGATCTAAATATGCTAGACGTTTTGGTAGGAACCATGACTAAATAGTTAGTAGATTAATGTGTGGTAATGAGGTCATAAAATGTTGGAAAGTTCCTGTGTTTGTCACTAGATGGCTGACTGGAGCTGATGTATGTAACCAGGTAGACAGTGGACTGTGGACAGAAAGTGGGAGTGTCTTCTACAATCAGGTTCGGAGGTTAATTTGGGATAACGACATACCACTGAAGGCTAAAGAAGTGATGAACAAGGCCTATTACTTACCAATTATGGAGCAGAAATTTGGCCGATGACGAGGAGAGATGAAAGTAGAATACAGGCAGCCGAAATGAAATTCCTGAGGAGTATGGTACAGAAGACTAGGAGAGATAGAGTGAGTGAAAAATAAGGACATTCAAAAGGAAATGAATGTACAGAAGCTGAATGATAAGCCGGAGCAGAACCATCATCATCATCGGCTTTAACTCGAATCCGAGTATAAATCTTCTTCCTTCAGTCCAGTTTGTGGATGTGTTTACGGTGACTAAAGAGTCCAATCCTGGCATGGAACAAGCGACCACACAAGTCACATAGTATTGCTGGAGGAGGACGTGGTTGGGCTGCTCGAAGTTTCCTAGCTTGACGCTTGGCCTCTTCATATATGCGTCGATCCCTTTCAAACGTCTTTACAGTATCCGAGATGGTACGGCGCCAAGTTGAGCGGTCTTCAGCCAGCATGTCCCAGGTTTGTGAATAAAGACCTGTCAAATTCAGGGTCTGCTTAAATTGGTCCTTGTAGCGCCTCTTAGGACCCCCATGAGGTCTGGTGCCATACCATAACTCACCATATAGCATTTGACGAGGTAATCTCACATCATCCATCCGATGGACATGACCAATCCATCTAAATTGGTGACCTATTATGGATGATTCTATGCTGTTGATTTGAGCCTTTTCCAGAACAGCAATATTGGTAATGCTGTCTTCCCATTTAATCCTCAGGATTGATCGAAGTTTTTGTAGGTGGAAACGCTCAAGCTTCCTAAGATCACGTCGGTAAAGGGTCCACGTTTCACAGCCATACAACAATGTAGAAATGACTACTGCTTTGTACACCATAAGCTTTGTACTCATGGACAGATCTTGATTCATGAAGACACGGTGCGCTAATCGTCCATATGCTGCATGGGCTGCGCCAATTCTCTTATCCACATCCTGCTCACAGGTACAGCTCACAGAAATGGTACTGCCCAGATACGAGAAGTGGTCAACCTGTTCTAATGGCAAATTTGAGATGGAGATATTGAACTGAGGAAGAGGTATGCCTGGTGAAGGTTGTGCCAAGACTTTAGTCTTATTGACATTTATGGTAAGACCAAAGCGATCACATGCACTTTTGTAACAGTTAACTGACTCTTGCAGCTCTTCTGGTGTGAGAGTTGGCGACGCAGCATCATCTGCATACAACATGTTAGTAACCTTAGTAACCTGAGTTTTCCTCAAGGAGCGGAGACGAGTTAGGTTGAAAAGCCCTCCATCAAAACGATACTTGACCTCCACACCTGGGATGTTTGTGGGTGAATCATAAAGCATTGCAGCCAAGTACAGCGCAGAAAGCGTTGGAGCCAGTACACATCCTTGTTTCAGTCCATGGGTAATGGGAAATTCATCGGACATCTTATTCTGATGGCAAACCTGACCTGTCATGCCATCATGGAGAACCTTGATTAGATCTACAAAACGCTGAGGGCAACCAAACCGCTTCAGCACTGCCCACATGGCTGGTCTTGGAACCGAATCAAATGCCTTTTCCAAGTCATAAAAGACTAAGAAGAGTGGATTCTGTTGTTCTCTACATTTTTCTTGTAGCTGTCTCACACAGAAAATCAAGTCAATTGTGCTTCTGGAAGTTCTAAATCCGCATTGTGACTCTGGGAGGATCCTCTCAGAGATAACCTTGAGGCGGTTAAGTAGAACAGATTGAGATGGTATGGACATGTGAAAAGGATGAATGATGAAAGAATGCCGAAACAAGTGATGGAGAGACGAATGACTGGAAAGAGAGGACGAGGAAGACCTAGAGTACGGTGGATGGATTTGGTGAAGGACAGTGTGAGAGAACGAAACCTTGTTCAGTGATTGAGGAAGGATGGTGGACAGACAGAGTAAAGTGGAGGGGTGCCATATTTGTACCGACCCGGCCCAAACTGGGAAACAAAAATTGATGATGATGATGATGATGATGATGATGATGACGACAGAAAGTGTAGTAAAGGAAAGAGATAATTTTAACAAGTATAGGCTCCATAAAATGTGAGGGGATGGGGGAAATGAGACTCCTTGAAGGGTGAGGATGTCCAGAGAGGGATTGGTTGATTGTTTATTTCAGGATCACATACATAGGTCTGATGAATCCCATTTGGGTACAAAGGTCGCTCCCTTATATAAAAACAAAGCATAATCAACAATCATTAAAATTAACAACATAAGGTATATTCTACACTAAAACTATATAAAATTATGTATGTAAATCCATGATGCACTTGCCACGGTCACACAATCCTCTTCAATTATCACTTATAACCCGCCGTTAATGCATTGGTAAGATGTCTCCTTAGTACTGAATGATGAGAATTCTCTTAGATAAGCATGATGATGCAATACAAATAAATGATTTATTGAATTTTGGCCATACGATGGTGAGGTAACTGCATCGCGACTTGAATGAATCTATTACGTCAACCATGAACATCCTCTATATGTAGCTTACCACGGTGGGTGAGTGGATATCGTGTCGGTCTACTAACCCCAAGATTGCAGGTTCGCTCCTTGCCGTGGTAAGTGATTTTTGAAAGGCGGCAAAAATACGATACACATGTCATACGATGTTGGCATGTCAAAGAACCCATTTGAATTCAGTAGGCCGAGTTCATAATGGCAAAATTAATCTCGGGAGTTTCCGCCAACACAAAGTTCCTCATTTCTCTACTAGAAAGCGCTATAGTGTTCAAGGAGCTTAGATATCTGCTGTGCCCAAGATAGCGGGTTCAAACCCGGCTGAAGTCCCTCCTTCCGCTGTCAGAAACCGAACAACACCTCTTTGCTCCTCGGTTGACGCCTCCATGTCACTGTTTGCAATGCGTTGGACGATTAATGCATGCTGCTGCTCGCTTTGTATTGTCACGTGATGTGCACGCGTGCCCTCTAGCGACGGGCTGTGACCATCCATGCTCTGGTCGGAAACACACCTCGTTACACACCCCACGATTAGCCGATGTAGTCACCGGTTTGCGCATTCCAGCCTCCGCCCTTTTATTTTTTGAACGCACCTTATATATAATACCAGCAACCGCCCCTGGCTTCGCCCGGTACCTTTAACGGTTCACCCAGTGTAAGCTTAAAAGGCCCACGGAGGGCAGGTCCCAGACGCAATTCAGAAAAGCCGAAGTGAACAGCGAAACTCCAAACACATGTACTCTTCTCGGAAGTCTAACTCGACAGGACTTGACAGTTCAATGCTGGGATGATACGCTCGCTAACTCGTAAACTCATTCCGAAGAGAGTAATTTAAATTTCCACTGAATTGAAATGTTGGAAGAAATAAAAACGTAAAATCACTTATAGTGGGCGATGTATTAAAGATAGAGATATGCTGTCCCGGACCTATTTGTAGAACTTTGCATGCCGAACAATTCTTGCACTCATAGTATATAGATATTTTTAACGGTTTACCCAGCATAAGCTTTAGAAGCCTCACGGACAGCAGGTTTCTCTTCGACTCGATTCACTGAAATCGTTACTGCTCGGCTTCCTTTGGTCATAAATGAATGTTTTTCTACAGAAACCTTCCTCGAGAAATCCTTTACAGAATGGTGAAAACCGGATCAAAATCTATCCATTGGTTCTAGAGATTGCCCGTTACATCCAAGAATCGGTGACTTTGTTTTATATTAAGTAGAGATTAAAATAAATAAACTAAAATGGATAGCCTTACTAATAATTTGATAAAATAAAGATTCTAAATATTTCATTATGATTTTCAAAACACTCTGGAGATGCTGTTTCCAATTTGAACTTCACAACCATCCATCATGGCTCTACCGATTGGTGTTGGGGTTTCACAGAGAGATCGCCAACCTTTTCAGTCTTGAGCCTTTACTCGAGCCACTACCGTATTTCCTCGCATAATCATCGCACTTCTTTAGCCTAAATTTCGTGGAAGAAAGCAGGGTGCGACGATTACCGAAGAATATTTAAGTTCAAGGAATATACTGTATTATTATTTGCTGCACGGGCCAGTCATTCGCGTAGCGTGAGTCTTGCGTAAGTCATAGCCTGCAGTCAGAGACAGGCTTTTTTCTTCTAACAAGGTCACGACAGGTTAAAGCTCGCGGAATGTGCTGACAAAGCTGGCTGTTCGCGTCGAGGTTCATAGCCCGCAGGATAAAGACGAGATTACTTTCTCCTGACAAGATCATGCCAGATTAGGCCTATAAGCTCGCGGAATGTGCGCTGGCCACTCGCGTCACTTTCATAGCCCGCAGGCATTAAGACAAGATTACTTTCTCCTGACAAGATCACTCCAGCTTAGGCCTATAAGCTCACAGAATGTGCGCTGGCCGCTCGCGTTACAGTCCATAGCCCGCAGGCATAAAGACGAGATTAGGCCTACTTTCTGCTGACAAGATCACGCCAGATTAGGCCTATAAGCTCGCGGAATGTGTGCTGGCCGCTCGCATCACAGTTCATAGCCCGCGGGCATAAAGACAAGGTTACTTTCTCCTGACAAGATCACGCCAGATTATACGCTCGTGGAATGTGCTAAGTGACGGAGCTTGCCGCTCGCGTTACAGTTCATACCCCTCAAGCATAAAGACGAAATATTTTTCTTCTGATAAAAGTCGCGCCAGGTTATAAAGTCGCGGCAGCATGTGCAACTGACTGGCGCACAAATACGAATATGCTATGCGACGATTATGTGATGAAATTTTATAAACCTATTTTAGTGTTTGAAAAGTGGGATGCGACGATTACGCGGTGGCGACGATTATGTGAGGAAATACGGTATTCTTGGGATGCCCCTTGGTTTGGAAACAGCATCTCCAGAGCGTTTTTGAAAATTATATTTAACTATTTAGAACCTTTATGTTATCAAATCATTTGTAAGGATACCCATTTTATGTTATTTTAATATTGTATAAATGCTGAAGAAGATATCATCGTATATCGGCGGAGCATTTTAATTATCTATTAATCATTACGGCAAATTTTCTTACTTCTACCTAAATTGGTAAATGTTTTGGTTTTTTAAATTCAATGTTGTCAGATCAATCCACCAAAAGAAAGTATTTTCTCAGAGGTATAATTTTAATCAGTAGTCTTGGATGAAGTAGCTCATGGCAGATTAAAATTGTGAGAATTAAAGTTGATTGTGTATATACTACTGTGAAGTAAAACCAGGAGGCATTACTACCTATTCCACTAACATGGGGTGTTGTGAGCTGGTGGTGGTGGTTGTGGTTGTGGTGGATGGGTTGTTACTAACAGATAACATTGAATGGTGTTCAAGAAGTTTTGGTGAAGTGGTAGCATGAAACTCCATTTAGAATGACATATTTTTTGTTTATGTAGCATTTTGAGCTGAGTTTGAGCTTTTGAATATAAAAACCCAACCTCAGCATTTGAATTTGAGAATTGAATAATGCCAAGAGTACCAAGGGATAGAAGGCAGCCGACTCATGACATGCTCAAAATTATAGAAATCACCTCATAATGTTTCTTTAGTCTGATTTACCCAGAATTGCTCGCTTTGGGATTGGAGGAAAATATAAGTGGGTTGGAAGTGCAAACCACAGGGTGATTTTTAGGCATTGAACAATGGGTCTCGTGCATCCCGCTGGTCGGGACTTGGGCACTCGATGCCAGAACCATGTACAGCTGGCTGTCGGCGGCAAGGAAAGAAAGAAAACATATGGTTAAATGTACAGTACTTACAATTTATAGATGATGTTGGAAGTACTATCTCTCGACTAGAAAGCATTGTTAACACCTTCGGTTGAAATTGCTTTTCACTCGACACATTTCATCTCCAGAATGAGCTGGTCACATGTTGTTCGTAATTAATTCATCTGTCTTAGAAAACTTCAAACGAAACTGTCTTGGCTTTGCATGACAAATGTGGAGGTTCGAACAGACGTTGGACTTACTCCAATCTACTGAGCAATATATCGGATTGATTTCTATTCAGGTTAATCCCTCCTAGTATAAACTGTGGTTTCTTATTGAAAAATGCTCCAGTTTTCTTTACTTTCTTTAACTTGCTTACTTAATCAATCTTCTACCGATTGGTGTCGAGGTTTCACAGAGAGATCGCCAGCCTTTTCTGTCTTGAGCCTTTACTCGAGCCACTGTTCATAGGATGCCCCTTGGTGTTAATCTAGTTGCAATGTTGCCTTCTCACTATGGGACCCTCACTCCGGGCCTACCACACCCGGTAGTCGTGGTTCAGACATACATACATGATCAAAACTACCTAAATTGGGCTCTGTCTATGTTTCATACCAGAGGTATAACACCATGTGTATTCCTGATGGTGTTATTTCTGATGTGATCTCCCGTCTTTAGCTCGACCGACCTTCGATGTCTCATTTCTGCTCAAATGTTCGGTGCCTAATGTCCATGATTCACAACTCGGAGTATTTGTACATTGACTTGTACACTGAGAGCTTGGTCTTCTTGCTCAGTTCTCTCTTGTCGATGAAGTTGCGACACAGTGAGTAATAGAGATGTCCTGCTGAAGGCGATGGAACTGTTGAGTTTTGACGTCCATCTTTCTATCTTCAGCGCTTAGTTTAACAACTTACAAATTGTGTAGCTATGTGGAACTCGAACACCTGGGAATTTACAGGAAAATTTCTGTGCACATAGACAGCACTGCGTTGTTGTATGGGTAAATTCGTTGTTTCAAAGTGAATTGCTCCAAGTCCATTCTGATTCTAATTTATCCAAAGATCACAAGAATGTAAGTATTTCTGGTTTTTCCATTTCCAGTTTCTCGGGTGTGGTAAACAAGTGCTTTCCATTTCTTCCGATCGTGGTACACCATTTGTTCTTGGACATCGTCTCAGTTAAAACCGTTCTCCTCCATCTCTGATTGTGCTATTTCTATCCACCAGTCTTTGACTGGTTTGATGCAGCGCTCCATGCCTCCCTGTCCTGAGCTAATTGTTTCATCTCTACATAGCTACCACACCCTACTTCCGAGGCAATCTGTTTAACATATTCTAACCTTGGTCGACCCCTACAGTTCTTGTCCTCGACCCTTCCTTCCATAACTAAGTTTGCTATTAACGGGTGTCATAGTATGTGTCCTACCAACCTATCTCTTCTCTTCATTAGCAATCACCAGAAGCATCTCTCCTCTCCCACTTTCCTTAATACCTCTTCATTTGTAATCCTATCTACCAATCCGATGTTCAACATTCTCCTGTAACACCACATTTCAAATGCTTCTATTTTCCTCTTTTCTGCTGCGCCAACAGTCCCAAGTTTCACTTCCATAGAGCACCACACTCCAGAGAAAGGTTTTCAAAAATGACTTCCTAATACCTATATCTATATTCGATGTCAACAGATTCCTTTTCTGCAGAAATGCTGCCCTTGCCTGAGGTAACCTACTTTTTATATCCTCTTTGCTTCGTCCATCACTGGTTATTTTGCTTCCTAAGTAAGTTAAGTCTCCTACTTGATAAATATTGGTTTTGGAATGGCCTGAAATTGAAGGCGGCCATGTCCTATTTTGTGCAGCCCATAGTCATGTTGCTTTCCATCCCTTCTCTTCTTCAGATGTACCATTTAGTTCCATTTAGCATTGTGAAAGGTTTATGTCTATTATTTCTTGTTAAGATTAAGTAGAGGTTCATGGGCCATGACGTGAAACAGTGTAGAGTATTTTGAACAGTGCCTTTCTGTGTTAACATTTAGAATGTTTGGCTGAAACTTTGTAGTTATTCCAGTTGAGGTGAATAATGACCAAATACAGTACCGGTCAAAAGTTTAGGACCACATAAGGAAATCATGATATGTCACCTAAAACCTAAACTTGTGATCCTAAACTTCTGACCGGTACTGTATATCCTCAGTTTGTTTATTATGGGCTGTTTTCAAAACTACTGGAGTTAAATGATTGAAAATTCCTTAAATTAAAATTTTACCTAAGAATAGGTAAATAAATGATAATCCACCTTAAAGTCAATAATGTATTGAAACTAATTATGATATAAAACCAGTTTCGGTTAACTTGTAACCTTCTTAATCATCGTCATCATCATCATCATCATCTTCATTTCCCCTTTTCCAGCTGACACCGGGTGGGGGCAAGTATGGTTCCTCTCCACTTTGTTCTGTCATTCCACCATTCTTCTTCCGACAAGGTGTTCCGATCCAGGTTCCGTTTTCTAATGCTATTCTTCACCGAGTCCATCCAACGCATTCTTGGTCTTCCTCGTCCTCTCTTCCCTGTCATCCGTCGTTCCAGTGCTCGTCTTGGTAGCCTTACTTCATTCATCCGTTTGACATGTCCAATCCATCTCAATCTGTTTTGCTCCAGTTTGTCATTTAGTTTATGTACTCCCAGTTCTTTCCGTATATCATCATTTCTCACTCTGTCTCTCCTCGTTTTCTGGACCATACTTCTCAGGAATCTCATCTCAGCTGCTTGTACTCTGCTCTCATCCCTCTTAGTCATTGTCCAAGTTTCGGCTGCATATGTCATTATAGGAACATAATATGCTTTATACTAAAAACAAAAATATTAACCCTTGAGAGGGCGCGCACCGGGTTCGTTCATTATCACTCGGTATCTTGATGACTACTTAAGCTTGCCTCCCCTCCCTCAGTATACGTTTGCATGGAATCGTCCTTTGCCGGTTATGCTTGGGTCGGGCGTGTTTACCGCCAGCCACTGTTGTCCAACTTGTCTTTAAGACTGTGCGCGCTCCCTCCAGTTTTGTTGACCCGGTCAAATACACCAAATACAAATACTCACAACGGTCACGTATGTCAGTTGTGCAAACCATGTCTCAGATATTTGCACTGACGATGACTTTTGTCGGCGCAGAAATTATGTGCACCCAAGTTTGGAGATAAATAACAAAACAACCGAAAGGCCTACAGGAAAACAAGCAACATCACCTTTTTCCTTGTTTATTTCTGCGTTGATTCATGATAAAGGTAGTTTTCAGAAACTTATTTGAATATTCTTTATGGCAGATATAACCTGAAAAGTACAGTTTCTTTTTGCGGGGTGTCGACTTTAGAGATTCACAACTCTTAACTCAGTTGTGCTACAGCACCCAACTTTGGATATGTGTTAGTCAGATATGTTTTTTGTGTATATCTGAAGTTTTTTTTTTTTTATATCTCCAACCCAAACAATGAAACAATCAATTATGTGAAAGGCTCGTATTTCGAAACTGGACTCCCGCAGAAGTTCGTTCTTGGGTGCGTTGTAATCCACATATAATAAGCGTTTGCGATATGTAACTATCCGTGATCTAAATAAATGGGTTTAGTTTATATGGATTGTTATTTATTATGATTTTGGTGACTGTAGTTGACAGGCTTTTGAAACTTCACGTATACACAGCAAACATACCAGACTAACACATATCCAAAGTTGGATATTATTAATCCCGGCCTAAACTACTGCGTGCGCCTCCTAGAGTAATAAATAAGGACGCACCCTCTCAAGAATTAAACTAAGAGCATCAATCTAAGTTAGGAGTTGTGAATCTCTAAAGTCGACACTTTGCTCGAACCCCGCAAAAAAAGGCTCTTTTTACGTTATACCTGCCATAAAGGATATTAAAATAAGTTTCTCAAATCTACCTTTATCATGAATCAACGCAAAAATAAACAAGGAAAAAGGTAATGTTACTTGTTTTCCTGTAGGCCTTTTGGTTGTTTTGTTATTTATCTCCAAACTCGGGTGCACATAATTTCTGCGCCGACAGTAGGAGCCTAGTAAATGTGAGTGAACGACAACTATTATGAAAAAAAGAATGACACTTTTGTTTTGTTGATTGTTTCACTTCTGTGCGACTTCTGGTAACAGTGGTATTTTTTAGTGATTTTAGAAACGTACTACTGTAGTTATAAAATCCATGTTAAAAGTAAAGTTGTGTGTACGAATATGGTGTATTTTTGATTTTTCTTAAACCCGGCCTAAACTACTGTGTGCGCCTTCTAGAGTAGTAAATAAGGACGCGCCCTCTCAAGAATTAAACTAAGAGCATCAATCTAACATTAACATTCTATGCAAAAAGAGAAGAGATTAGGTAACATTTTAATTTATAAGTCAATTCGGACAAATAATATGAAACATGATGAATTTCATATCAATACATGAAGATTCCTATTTAAGTTGACACTGCTAAAACAGTTGAATGGAAGTCATTCCTGATTTGAAAAGGTTATTTACATTAAACGGGGGGGATGTTTTCTTTTAAGGCTGTAATGATTGTAACAGTTGTTCCAGGAATGAGTGGTGAAATTGTAGGAATAATAAATATGTGGTTTTCATTTGTTGTGCCAAGTAGAGATTGATAGATTTGTAGATATAAGTTGCGTTCAAAAAGTAACGAGCCGGAGGCATAATTACAGAAACCAGTACCTGTATGTTAGAAGTATTGGCCCTGGCTGTTGAGGCACTTGTCCCACTGTGACATGAGGCGATGAATGGCTGTCTCATAATATTCCCTGGGCTGCGATGCGAACCAGTTCTGCATGTACAGCTGGACGTCGGCGTCCGAGGTGAATCGTTGGCCCCACAAAGCCCTTTTCAGGGGACCAAACATGGCGTAATCACAGGGAGAGAGGTCTGGACTGTATGGAGGGTGGCCGAGAACCTCCCGTTTGAATTTCTGCAGGAGTGACACGACTGTGTTGGCCGTATGAGGTCTTGCATTGTCGTGGAGCGACCACGGTGGCTATGGTGGTCACTGTCACTCGGTGGTCCTGGGTAAAGACGTTGTCATCGGTAATGCAGGGAGGTGCCCCAGACTGGGCATCATCGTTTAACAACACCCATCCTTCCCTGAAGCGCTTGTGCCACACCTTGACCCTTGCAAGGGACATATAGTGTTCGCCGTACACTTGTGACATTTGGCGATGAATGTCTGTTCCCCCTACTCCTTCCACTGTCAGAAACCGAACAACACCTCTTTGCTCTTCGGTTGACGCCTCCATGTCACTGTTTGCAATGCGACTGGCAGCGTTGGACGATTGATGCATGCTGCTGCTCGCTTTGTATAATCACGTGACGTGCACGCATGCCCTCTAGCGAGGGACTGTGACCTTCCACGCTCTGGTCGGAACCACACCTCGTTACACACGCCACGATTAGCCGATGTAGTCACCGGTTTGTGCATTCCAGCCTCCGGCTCGTTACTTTTTGAACGCACCTTATAATATAATATATTGAATCTTTCGGTTCAGTGCCATCTCAAGAGCTTTAAAAAAATTAGAAATCTTTAGCTCTCAATGCAGATCCATGCTGCACATCATCAGAAGGGAACACAACTGATTTTTAACAATGGAAAAGGAGACGAATGTTGTGGTTGACCTGTTTTTATTTGAAACTGAGTGGAGAAAAACTGCATTAGACTGATAATGTTTTGTATGTGAAAGGGCTTGCTTGTCGTTCCCTTCATGCTCCTTAATATGAATCCAAATGGACCTGCATGATAAATTTGTATTAGGTACCTCGGGGTATAGAACATTTTATCCGATATCTAAGGCTCATGGAGGATCTATTCCCATTGTCTGTACCCAATACATTGCAGATGGATGTGGTTAACATGGAAGTGCTTTATGTGTGAGGGTAGTTATGTGTTTTAGGGCTGAAATCATAATACATTGGTCATCACTAGAGACTGGAATCTTAGGATTTTACCTATTTTCTTCCCTAATTCTAAATACAAAAGTACTTCAATACTTTTCTGAATCACACTCAAATCAGGGGCATCTATACAATTTTTTTTTTGGGGGGGGGTCTGGCTATCCTGGAAAATTGTGAATATTCTCAGGAGATTGTCAGCGCAAAATACCCAGAAATATCAACCAATATCTTAGAGCATATAACTTTGTGTAATTATTTTAGATAAGATTCAAAGTTTATAATTAGCCTACAATAAAAAAAAAGTTGTAAAATACTGTACAACACACAAATAAAATTTTATACTTAATGAATTTTCTATTATGATCTATGGAGTATAAATGAAAAATATCTAAATATTTGTTAATTTACTAAGCCGAAAGAAAGGTTAACTTTTTTTTTTTTACAAGTTGATAATTTATTTCTCAAAAGTACCGTACTGTGGAATTCACAGTTTTATCTTACAAGGCTGAGTGTACCCCACTCCAGCCCTCAGACCAGAATTAAAATATCTTGGCAGAACCGGGAATCGAATTCGGACCTCTGGGGCGGCAGCATATTTGAATTTTTAGTTCATAATTTTTAAAAGTAAACCACAGGATAGTGTTTATTCCTAGCTCTAGTTGAGAGAAATCCTACCTGCCAGAAAATTCAAGTTCTTTCAGCACTCAGCTTATATCTTATTGTTTGGTTATTTATTGTCAGGAAAGTGGGGATACATCTCTTATTGTTTCCAAGTTCCCTATATTCTAAATAAACAAAGTTAATTAAACGGGCTAGAGTGTAAAAACCACTTCTGACATCCTTGGTTTTATTCAATTTTGGATAATTAACATATTTAAGGAAAGCAAATATTGTCTAAAAGTGTTAAGTTCTTGGTGATTGATAAAAGACTTATCATTATGTGAAATATTTACACTCTCGTGCAATCAGATTTTCTTCTAACAATTGGGCATTAATTTTAAGCTTTGTGCAGTTTATGTGAACTTTTGCTACACTTTAAACATAAAAAACTTTCTAAAATCCTATTCTACCTATTGAAGACCTAAAAAAAAACCAACTATTTGGTGTTTTTGGTAAACCTAAAATGACAATTTTAAAAACCTAAGAATCCGGTCCCTAGTCATCGCTGAGCATGCATTGGAGGTGCATGTTGGAGATACATATAACATATCATTATAACTGGGGAGAAGTGTGCCATATCTGCCACTGGGTTTAGTGCTACAAGACAAATCTCAAAATGTTAGGAGAGTTAATAATGTCTTCAGGTCTGTTCCTTTGCTACATGGAAATATTGGTGAGTGTTGCTCAAAAAATCAGGTGTTGTCTTAGTGGGGACATATGTAAAAATGAGTAAAAGTAGTAATTTTTTTCTATTCGCCCATAATTTACCTTACGGTATGAAGATTTTAATTCCAAAATATTACAGTTCAATACCATCTGTAAATGTGAGAACTTGTATACTGCCACACCCACTTCTGTAGGAAGAATATGAAGATAATCTGACATCATCAGATGATGAAATTGGAAACAAAGGCTCATTAAAGGAGACATTCAATGAGAAAACAGCTGGAGGAATAAGAGGAATCGAGTAAAATGGATATGGTCTGCACTAATTCATTGGATGAGCGGCAATACAATATAAACAAACTCAAATCTTTGATTCAAGTTTCCCATAACTTACATTTTTGTAAGTTTATTGTACCTTTTCTCCAACATCATTAAATATACAGTGATGAAACTTGGTGAGCTGCTGTAAACCATTATTCTAAATAACTTCCTGGAACATTTTTTTAAAACTTTTTTTTTTTTTTTTTCAAATTAAGTCCATCATATTTTGAAGTGGTGTTAAAGATAAAGTAAATAAGATATCAAAAACTTGTTCCACAGATGTCTTTAACCTGGTCTGTAGATATTACATTTCAAATTTGTAACTTACAATGTGATGGTTTCGTAGAAAAGGTACATATTAAGGGTACATGTTTCAGAATATTCAAATATTCCTAGCTGAAGAACCATTTGAATTATCAACATAGACATGCCTAGGACACTGATAATTAACTAACTAACATGTGATTAAAATTATATAGCATTGTCTTTAAAACTCTGGGAGTTACAATACTTCATTTACTTCTACACATGATAGTGTAATGAGAATAACCCGCCGATGTTAATGTAAATTTCAGTGAAGTCCTGGGATTTATTTCCCTTTGGAAGTTCATGGTGTTTCCATTCGCGCTTCAAAAGGTGGTTATGCAGGCTATTGACGGGTGGTCACATTAACACTCTCCCTCCCTCCTTTGAAGATCGCCAAGCCCGTAGTTTTTACGGGGTCGGTCATTCAAACAAACGCAAATTCCCTCCCCTGCGTTTCTATGGGCCTGGCTAGCGGAATCTCGTCCTTGTACCGTTGTTAACAACTTTCATTCACAGATGGCATCCTATGTCTGTTTTACAGAGATTGTTCTCAAGGTTATGACCACTGGCGCGGTCGTGTCATGTTGTTCAAAATTTTTCACACAAAGAAGCAATTTGAATCATAGCAAATGAGTGTTCAAGATAAATAAAATAGGTGAAAAATTCATTACAAACCCATTTCACAGTGAAGATAGATTAATTTGAATAGTATTGTGAACATTGAGTATTTGTTTGACTTCTTTTTTTTTTTTGTGAAATTTTTAAATGTCTATAAGAAATGTAATATCAAGAGTATTTTATTACACAATTCAATAAGTATGGTATATATATTATTGTAGGATGATAAATCTATAAAAGAAAATTAATTTGATCAAATTATGTCTTTTGGTTGCAGTGATAAAAATAAATGAATAATGTTGAAATTGACTGGTTCTCTGCATTAGGTACAAAATAATAGCCTGGTACAGAGTTTGTTAATGTGATGGGACAGTGTAGATGACCACCAGCGGTGGCTACGCTCGCTAAAGTTCAGCGTTAGGTCATTGGGCCAAGCTCTCTGCTGACTCGGTAGACGTGTGGATTCGAACCCCACCGTCGGCCATCCTTGAATGGTTTTCCCTGGTTTCCCCATTTTCAACACCAGGCAAATGCTGGGACGGTACCTACTGAGAGGCCACGGCCGCTTCCTTCCTCATCCTTGCTCAGTTTCATTCATCTTCATCCATTCCATCTCTCATCTCGGCGCACAGGTCGCCCACGGGCGTCGACTAGAAAGACCTGCACTCGGCCTCTCAGGAGGCCACACGACATAAAAAAAAAACACAACACAAATCTTGGCATGCATGAACAGTACGTTCTGTACTACATCCACTGATTTTGTAGGCAATTTTCACTTTCACAGAAAAATATAACCTACATTGAAGTAGGAAGAGAATGGGCTAATGCAACATCGACATGAGAAAGGAAAGATTTGGTGCTGCACTCGTGAAGCAAAGGAACGGACCTGTTGTTATTGTTGTTCAGAGAGAATCTAATAATTCTATATTTTATTTCCATGGAATATATGTTTCAGCTTTCTGAATCTTCAAGTAGAGAAATATTTGTTTTTGTCTTTGTAGTTGGTCTTACAGGGAGTTTATTGTGATGTTGGAAGCCATTATTCAGTGTTGCCTTAGTAATCAAAATGTAATGTTTTTCAGTCAGTCAACACGATTGTACCCAATTATAATGGATGTTTCCCTAATCCTGAAGAAAAAAAAAAAGAAGAAAAAAATGCATGGGATGTATTTATTAATTCCTGTGGCTCAAATGATTATGATATTAACGGTCACTTAAGACGGCAAGCTTCCTTCCTTTTATTGATTAATTTTTGTATTTCTCTAAAACTGGAAAAAAAAATATAGTGATTTATTTATTAATATGAATGCGTATATATTTACCATATTGGTTTGGTATAGGTTGATTCATATTGAAGCATTGATAAATACCGTAATATAAAAATTATTAATCTGATGTTTATTTATATTTTCTTTTTTCCTTTTTTTAAATTAGGGAAACACATTTGGGTACAATCGTGTTCACTGACTGAAAAACATTAAATTTTGCCTACAGGAAGTGTTTAACTGGGTTGTATAGTGTCTTGTGGGATAAATGAATGAATCGTGCTGGGGCGTTGCTTTGATTCATCTCCTAATGCTGGCTAACATACATCATTAAAATATTAATACTATCAAGGGAATGGCTTCATATGCAATGTAATACAGTGTTCAGAATGTTATAAAAGATAAACATTATATCCTCAACCTTGTCTGGAAAAAGAAAAAAAAAGTGAGTATTTGAAATTGTGTTTTGAACTGTTAATGTGATGACAAATGCAGTTTATCTTGTTCACTTTACACCATGTTCTCATAGCTCAAAAGGAGGAAGATAGTGTCAGAAACAAGGATCATGGGGTAAAAATTTGTATAACATCTTTGTCTTTGAATGCGGGGATAAGGGTGTAGCCTAACTCGATTCTATTATCTTAAAGTCGTAAGTCAGCGGCTTCGTTGGCGTAGTTGGTAGCATGCTGAACTTCTATGCCCAAGATCGCGGATTGAAACCCAGCCGAAGTCTTTGGATTTTTTAAGCGTTAAAAATCCCTCAGTATGCCTTCCTTAGGAGGTAAAAGAACCTTCCACTAACTACAATAGTGTGAAGCTAAATTTGTAGGTTAGATTTGATTAACGCTCTATTAAGTTTCAACGTTTGTCGCCAGGTGCCGGTTACGGCGGCATCTAGTAGCCAAGTTCGTGGCTAGGTGTTGTTGATGGTAACATTTGGTAGCAAAAGTAGGATCTACTTGAAGTTGATAGTCTGCATTCCTTACCTGAATTACAGATAACACACACTAATACAGCCTTCACAATTAACACCGGTTATCAGACAGATTCTACACACACCCAAAGTACACAGTGATACATGACCGCGTTGTCGCAGCCCCTAAACTGAGGAACCAACCAAAGTAGTTAAGTCATTTTACTCATTGCAATGATATGAATAGTTAACGTGAATGATTTCACAGTATCAATTAAGTCCTTAAGCTGGCCAAGAATATAAAAAATATTGTAATAATAATAATAATAATAATAGTAGTAATAATAATAATAATAATATAAAAAAAACCTGTGGCACTTCAGCCCGTGAAGGGCCTAGGCCTACGAAGTGACTGCTGCCCAGCCATCTGACCTGCAGATATTAGGGTGGCTCGTGTTCAGCGTATCGGATCCCCTCGGCCGTTAAACTTCGTTTTCGTGACTGGGGCGCTGCCTCACTGTCAGACAGCTACTCAATTGTCCTCATGAGGCTGAGTGCACCCCGTTCCAGCCCTCGTCAGTTTCTAAAATCCCTGACGGAGCCGGGAATCTAACCCGGGGCCTCCGGATGAGAGGCAGGCATGTTACTCCAACACCACGGGGCCAGCGATAATAATAATAATAATAATAATGATATCACACACAATCACATATATCAAAGTGGGGGTTAATCAGGGAAGTGCTCTAAGTCCACTGTTATTCAATATTACCATAAACTACCTAACAAAGCAAATTTAGAAACCCTTACCGTCGAATCTTTCGTACACGGACGACATGGCACTAATATCTGACAGTATTACGACCTACAGGAGAGTTTAGACCACTGGAGAAGAGCTCTCGAGTCTAATGGACTGCGCGTTAGTAGACTTCCACCACAATAAATCCAGTATGACAAATATGGAACTTAAACTAGATGGTGAAACTTTATCAAGAGTAACAAAATTTAAATATCTAGGTTCTGTCATTGCTGAAGATGGCAAGATAACCGCCTGACGCAACTGACGGGAGTTTTATGTGATCCGAAAATACCCATAAGAACCAAGGGTAAAGTTTATAAAACTGCCGTAAGACCAATCCTATTCTATGGTAGTGAAACATGGGCTCCTACAAAGGCACATGAGCAAAAGCTCTATACCACAGAAATGTGTATGTTAACTTGGGCAGGTGGAATTACCCTCAAAGATAAAATCCATAATGAACTTGTGCGAGGCAGTTTCAAAGTAGCGCCTATAACTGAGAAACTTTTAGAAACCAGGCTAAGGTGGTATGGACATGTTATGCGAAGAAGTGCCTTTCCATGGCTACACAAAAGAGAGCGAGCGGCAGACCTCAAACAACATGGATGACGAATGTCAAAAAGGGACATTGGAGTATTAGGTCTATCTGCTGATGATGCTTTACAAAGAACGACTGGCGCCTCAGGATTAAGAAAGCCGATCCGCGTAACGGGAAAAGGCGAGGAAGAAGAAGAATCACAGAGATACTCCGACATCGAGACAGATTTCTGCAAACGACGACTGAGATTTTACGGCCACATCATCGAGACTGAATAACGACTGCCTAACAAAGAGAATTTTGACATATAGAAAACTTAAAGTGACAACAGTCTGGATTACACAGGTCCAAATTGATCTCAGAAGTGCCAATATCACTCCAATAGATATCGAGAATCGAATGACATTCAGACATAAGATCCACAGTTGGGAAGTTACACCTGAAGATTGACCAAGGGGATCGGGGAAAGGATGGACGGACGAACGTCGAGTTCGACATAGCGAAACTGTTGAGTTTTGGAATAACAAATAAAATAATAGCAGATCATAATTTGTTTTTTTGGCCAATCAAATTGATTTGAAGGAATATACCCTAAATAAATAGTTGTCATTACCTCGTGGTGTAGTGGCTAGCATTCTTGGACGCCACTCCAGAGGTCTGGGTTCAATTCCCGGCTCTGCCAATAAATTCAATTCTGGTCTGCAGGCTGGGACCGGGGGTACACTCATCCTCGTGAGTCAAAACTGAGAAGAGGTGGATTCGATTCCCACCTCAGCCATCACGGAAGTGTTTTTCTGTTGTTTTCCCCCTTTCTACTCCAGGCTAATGCCAGGATGGCTCCTAACTTGAGGTTACAGCCACCTCCTTCCCAATTCTCCCCTAAATTACAATTACACACACTAATACAGCCATCACAATAGCACAGGTTATTAGACAGAAATAACACACACATCCTAGTACACAGGGATAAATGATCATGATGTCCAAGGCCCTCAAATTAAACAACGACGAATAATTACTCAGGGGAAAAAAGTGTTGCAGTTCGACCAATACTATAATCAACCAAACAGAGTGTGTGGATGTTGCTGACTTACGAAGAAATCTTGGTTTGCAGACAACACTCCAACTTATATTAGCCGTTGACGTGATGGCTGCTGATCTCGTCATCCGCTTTATAAGTGAGAGTGGGTTAGCGCCAGCAATCTAAATTTCCCAGTGTACGTTCACTCAAAGAACTTGTTCTTTTTTGAAAATTGATTTTTTGTTTGTTTTTCGTATATTTTTGTATGTTGTTATAATTATTAGTTTTATTTAATTTTAATTTTTTTGGATCCTTTTTATAATTTCGGCTTCCTCCTAAAAATTTAAATATACATTTTGTATAATTTAATCTGTGTTAGGAGGGGCAGATGGCCTCGTAGTATTGCCCCTTTAAACAACAATAACTAAATTACATATTGAACCAATTAGCTATGACAACCAATTCGGTGAAGTGGATTTCTAGATTTCTGAACAAGATTTCATGTGCTGTTTTTTATTGTAGCTAATTCTTTTTCCATACATAGTTGAGGATATTCTTTACTTCCTTTTTTTTTGTAAATCAAACTGGACCTGTAAGTAATTTCCCTTGTAAGCTAACTATTGAGATGTGTTGTATATATAACAATCACTCAACAGGGGCAGCAGCAAAGTGTGGCTTCTGCTAGGAGATGGTAGTGCTGCTACAATGTAGACCAGTAATCAACATCCATGTCCAAACCTTCTTACAGGCAGATATGAAAATGATAAAATATGTTAACATTATATTATTTTATACAGGCTCTGTGATATTTTTGAACTCTGCAGAACAATGACCAAGACATTCTGGAGTACATAGGACCATATAAGTGTGGAGAAAAAATTGCCAAACCTTATCCTACCTAACAGGTGTTCTGTACAATGATACGGTATAACAGATATGAGGTTTAGATCAAGTGACTGTGGATGCCAGGTATTACTGACTGTTCCTCGAGTCCCTATATGTTATAAGAGTTGAGCTATGCTTATGAGCCTAAGTATGATGTCGAAGTTCATTTGTCAAGCTCAGAAGGCATCCTTATCAAGTATGGGTTGGCGACCACGGAACCCCAGTTGAGTCCGGCATAGTTTCCACTTACTTGTGTTGAGCTCCTCTCTGTCATCTTTCCTGTTGACCTCCCTTGGTCAAGTTCTCTTCCGAGGCATAGGGTGTCTTTTACATTCCCGTCTTAATTGTCTCTTATATCATCTTTCCTAACACCTTCATTCTTCGAGGGTTCATACTTCTTCTTTTTCTTTTCCTGGTATTTCCTGCCTTCTACTCAAGGCCCTAAAGAAGGCAGGGTTCATGTAGCCCCACCACTTATGGTACACTCTTAATAGTGCCACACCCTCAAGGGCTCACGGCTGGTGAGTTTGGGAGTTAGCGACCCCAAGTGATTCCTGAGCTGGGTCCAGTTTTTCCCCTTTATCCAGTACTCTGGAATGGACCTTGCCATTTCCTATCTGCCTTTTATGGCTCTATTTCCTTCCAAGTCCCTCAGTCCTCATTCTTCAAGGATTGAGGACATTTCTTTTATTTCCGTTATCCCTGTTTTGTCCATTTCTTCTTGTAGTATACGAGGATTGACCCAAAAGAAACCGGACTGAGAGTGAGCTGCCATTCGTGGACATAGTAGAGAGTTCTCCCGCTAGCCTTCACAAAACAACTGCCCAGGCGGTGTCAGTTTGCATGTGACCGTTTGATCGTAGTGTTGTTTTTTCTTACTATTCTCGTGTTCTGCCTGCAAAGTCGTTATGGCAGATTTAAAAGAACGCCTTGGTGATAGGCAACCTCTTCAACATGCCTGCCATAATGACTGCATTATGGCAGGCGTGTTTATCGCCGCATTCCTTAAGTGTTGAAGAGGTTGGCTATCACTACGGCGTTCGACGTTGGACCGAGTCATCTCACCACGTTTAAAGCGCCCAAACCACTCTAAACTTGGTTGCGGCTCATAGCATCCTCCTTGAAAGCCTGTTGAAGAAGTGGTAAGCTTCTATTGCCGATTTTTCAAGCAGGAAACACACTTTCAAACACACTCTTTGTTCTTTTAAATCTGTCATAACTACTCCGCAGGCCGAACACGAGAACAGTAAGAGAATAACAACACTACGATCAAACGGTCACATCCAAACTGATGCCGTCTGGGCAATTGTTTCATGAAGGTCTCTATTAACCCCATCTAGCGGGAAAACTCTCTACTACATCCACGAATGGCAGCGAGTTCTCAGTCCGGTTTCTTTTGGGTCCACCCTCGTATACCGGTAAGTTACCTATAAGTGAGGAGTTAACTTGGTTGTTGTTGTAGTAAGTAGGTTTCATTTACATTCATTTCATTAGGGTCGGATAACCTACATGTTAGGCCCCTTAAATCAACAATCATCATCATATCCATATCAACTAAATACGAAGGCTGTTTTTTAAGTAAGGGCTGGTTTTCTTTTAAAGTCCGTAGTTAGTGCGCACGCCGCAACAAGCGTGCGCGCTACCTCCCGGCATCTTTTGCGAACGAACAAGCAGGCGTCTGTTGCATCTGTGTAGCTAACCTGTACGCTGAACTGTGCATCTTTACAATGTTCAAGATTATTGATTTGCCCGCCGCGTGTGAGGGACGCTCTGTGATACGTTTTTTGAGTGCAAGAAACAGGTCGGCTGCAGACATTGTCGTCAGCTTTGTGAGGTGTATGGTGATCATGCAATGACGGAAGGTAAAGTGTGAAAATGGGTACGCGAGTTCAAAAGTGGCCGTGAAAAATCTTCATGACGATGAACGCTCAGGTCGACCATCTGTGATCACAGATTTCCACCTCTTTTCGCAGCTGAAACGTCATCTTGGTGGGAAACTCTTCGCCGACGATGATGAACTGAAAACAGCCGTGAATTCTTGGTTGTCAGAGCAGGCGGCAAACTTTTATGCAGAGGGATTTCAGAACTTAGTTTTAAGGTATGACAAGTGCCTAAATAAACAAGGCAACTATGTAGAAAAATATAGGAAGGTATGTAAAACCTAAAGATAAATGTGGTTTCATTTTTTTTTTTTTTTTTTTTTTTTTACGGTCCTTACTTAAAAAACAGCTCTTGTAGTTGATAGCCAGAAAAAGCGGTTTCATCAAGGTGACACAAACTGTATTGTGGTAATTTATTTTACATGACTTCCTGAAATGCAGTATAGTATTAAAGTAGGCATTGATTGCTGGCCTTGACAAGAGAGTAATCGTGAGTAGCAAAATGCGTTTGCATGGCTCAACTCGTAATATATAAAGACTCTTCATCATTGCAGCATATTGCTGCGTTCTGTTGGTAAAACCTACAACTAATCAGCTGTATCATATTACAAAACAAATTTTGAGTTTTTAATACAAAAGAAATGTTATTACAAAACAAATTTTGAGTTTGGTGGAGGAGATTTTTATTTTAAGGGGCATAGCACTTTGCCCTTAAATTTTGAGCTCAATCTTGTGATATACTCCTTTCTGCTTAGTCTGTCCGTGTTATTGCATTGCAGATTCCTGAAAATAAGAAGGGAATGAAATATTTTACATGAAGATGATTTGGACATAAGGCTTAGAATTATGATACTAATATTTGGAATTGGTTTCTCTTTTCCCCAGTAGTCTGCTATGTAGACTGATTCAAGTTCCTACAAATGAAAGCCTAGCTAAGAAAAGAAATAAATAAAAAAATAATTAAAGAAACCTGGAGACAAGAAAATCAGTATTTTGGTATGACTGATTACACAGGCCTGCAAGAAAGAAGAAAATGTCTGCGGTAAAAAATAAAAAATAAAAATAAATAAATAAATAATAATAATAATGTGACAATAATGAAAACTGTTATTTTGATTATAACAATAGAATGGGATTGAGCCTAAACAAGATGTTATATTAAAGAAATGAACATCGTTTCTGGATTCAGAACATTAATCTCTATCAAAATTGCCTAGTTTCTAATTTACAGCAAAATCATGCAGGCCTGTGTTATCATTAGGGACCGGATTCTTAGGTTTTTACCTATTTTATCCCCTTCTAAATACAAAAATATTTTAATACTTATCTGAATCACACTCAGAAGAGCAATATTCATGAATTCTGTTGTACCTGAAACAACCTAAATGATATGCGAGTACCTAAAAATACCTGATTGCAGTTTTGTCCCATTTATTGTAGTACAGGGTGCGGCAGAAATAACTGACGAATTTCAAACGTAAATAACACAGCAATGCAACACGATATTCAGAAATTTATTGTGCAGTTTAAAAGAGCAACATTTGCCATTTGCATCATATACACATACACATTAGGTTTTGAAAATAATGTCTTCCAAATGTCGACTGCCCCTTTCGATGCACTTCTGAAGCCTCTCCCTGAAGTTCCGCATGACCCTCGTAGTCATGTCTAGTGGTATTGCCTCGATTTCCTCACGGACAGCAACTTTCAGGTCGTGTATTGTTCGCGGCTTACGTTGGAAGACACGAGCCTTCAGGTATCCCCAGAGAAAGAAATCGCAAGGGGCGAGATCAGGGGAACGGGCTGGCCTCACCCCGTAAGAGATTAAACGTTCTGAAAACATCTCTCTGAAGAGATTGCGTAAAGGCATGTCTCACTGCATGGATATTCTCTGGTGTTCTCAAATTATTCACCCATACCAGAATGGTATTCCTGCTTGGACCTTTTGCATGTCTATGTAACCTAAAGTGTCTACGAAATAAACCCTGTGTTGTGGTAACAGTCAGCATTTTTGAAGTATACGTTTCAATCACGAAATTTCGCTGCTCACCACTCCACACCATGCTAGCGACTGACTAGCCCTGACGAGGCGATGCATGTGTTCTCCCAGGCCGCGCGCACATCAACAATAACACCTGCTTAAGCGCTGTGGCCAATACAGGTGTTAGATCTGCCGCTCCAATCCATGTAACAAAAATGGCAAACACTGCTCTTTTAAACTGCGCAATAAATTTGTGAATATCTTGTTGCGTTGCTGTGTTATTTACGTTTGAAATTCGTCAGTTATTTCTGCCGCACCCTGTATATTTGACTTTTTAGTCCATAATTTTTAAAAGTAAACCACAAGACAGTGTTTATTCCTAGCTCTAGTTGATTGAGAGAAATCCTACCTGTCAGAAAATTCAAATACTTTCAGCACTTTTCAGCTTATATCTTATTGTTTGGTTATTTACTCTTAGGAAATAAATCTCTTATTGTATCCAAGTTTCCTATATTCTAAATAAACAAAGTTAATTAAACAGGGTAGAGTGTAAAAATCACTTCTGACATCCTTGGTTTTATTGAATCTGGATAATTAACATATTTAAGGAGAGCAAATATTGCCTAAAAGTGTGAAGTTCTCTGTGATAATTTGATAAAAGATGTATCATTATGTAAAATATTTACTCTCTCGTTGCAATCAGATTTTCTATTATCAGGCATTAATTTTAAGGTTTGCACAGTTTGTCAACTTTGCTACACTTTAAACATAAAAACCTAAAGAAAACCTATTTTGTTTTTGAAAACCGAAAAAGGCTATTTTCAAAACCTATAAATCCGGTCCCTAGTTATCATTCTAAGTTAGAGAAGCCTGAACAGGTATATCTTATTTATTGTCTGTACACATCTCCTTGCATTGCATTTGTCTTTCTTGTAACCTAGTCTTGATAATGGTGTGTGCCCAAGTATTGCAAGTGTGTCCAGCTCTGACAAAGTAGAAAACTATCCACTGTAATTAGCTTGTGTCGTAGAGTATTGTGGTCAAGGAATAATAGTGTAGATGTTGCTAGTTGTCTAGTGTAATCGCAACTCACGTTGGGTTCGGGGATATGGTGGACTGGAGAGATGTTTCAGTGTACTCACTTTTGTTTCCTTTGCTTTCTCTAGTATGTGGTGATCCCCACGCGACGATCCACAGCGGAAGCCCTCCAGATTCTCATCTCGCATGCCCTGGGTGATGCTGGGAGTCCGTACCTGATAGGAATGGTGAGTAGACAGGAGAAAAGGTGACTTGTGGTGCGAGTCTTGTACTGTGATGTCACAAATTTGTATAGAAAGCTTTGAAACCATTTTTTCAGTGTTGAGTTAATAATAAAAATTAATGTTTTTCAGTCGGTCTACACGATTGTACCCAATTGCAATTGGTATTTTCCTAAACCTGAAATAAATTTACATGAGATTAACCCTTTGTATTTCATGGTAACGATCCATCGTTACTGGCCTTCATTATTGATAATTTCATTATTTTTTTACACTAAATGAGCAATTTTCAGGGAACATGAAAAAAGGAAATTTTAACTACGTTTATATTCCGTGGTAACCTCTGACAATCTATATTTATATGAATTCTTAAGAGTCAGAAACATACGCTCACAGAGTTTCGTGTCTTGTTTATGTCGTGGTTGGCTGCAAACTTACGTGTATTTTTTCAGTTTTCATTGGTAATTTTGGAATCTTGACATTTACCACGCTAACAAATAATATAGTGTTTCTTTTAGCATGAATAGTAAACTTGACAAGTGAATTCGATTTCCTAAAATTACTTCAAAAATTTCAAATCTGAAATTTGTATTTTTTTCCCCATTGATTTCTTTAAACATTGAAATCATATGGCTCGGAGACATTATTTATTTTCATAAATAACAAGAGTGATTTATACACTCTATGTTTATTATATTTTATTTTAATATTGGTCTCTCTTCCATCTCATTTTAAAATAAGTGTATGCACAGCTTCGTAAATATGGCTGACAGTTTTCACACATCCATCAGATGAGAGCTTAAAAGTGAAAGGGTTCATAAATGAATTCACTTGGATTCTGTAACGGATCCTCGGGGTACAACTATTAAATGCTACCTTTTGTAACCCCACCACTTGGGATGAGTGGATTGGGCCCTAATCTCAGAGATCCGGAAAGAGGAATACAGGCTGCGTCGGGATTGTCACCAACTAAAAAATATGTTAAATTTAACATACACACATATACTCTGTTTAAAGTAATACAAAGAAAATAACCTTAACCTTCATCGTGCCTATTTACATTTAATTTGAATTTAATTTGGTATTTAATTCTCTTGCTTTACATATCAGTATGTTGTCTGGAACATTGACTACGAAGACTTGACTACTAAAATGAATACTGCAGCAAGGCTCAAAACTTAGCCTAACCTGAAAAGGAAAACTCGTTCACACGGCCGGCACTCTCACTCACACCATGCACTGAACTAATATAGGTCAAACAGAAATTAACAAATGAAACATCCAAAAGATTGAAACACACCCCCTTTCCTCCTAAATGCAATAAATAAATAGAACACCAAAAACTGAACAAGAGGAAAACGCTCCATGCGTCAGATAGTAGAATAATTGAAACTGGCGGCAGAGGTTAAAGGCTGCCTTCACATCAAGATGAAACATCTGTCATCACAGAAATCTCACACAAAAACATAAAAGATCTCTCTCTCTAATATGTAGTCAGATTGTATTAGACAGTGGAATAAAAACCGAATTGTTAATGTTAACAGATATTTAATTTGAATAAACAGACACTGATACACTGACACACTCCATTATCACAACGGTTGCAACACATCACCGAACAAGAACATATGTTAGTGCCACAGTCGCACCAACGGCCCAATCACCATAAGTAAATCAAAAGAACAGCAAAACACTGAAATTGCTCACAACCTATCAGCAATAACAACAATATATACAACTGAACACACCTTATAGGTGGTTATCGCCCCGGCATGGAAAAGCATGAAGCTTCTTGCCAGCGGTCAAATGAACCTACTGCAAACACATTTAGGTCTTACAAACCGGGACATCGTAGTACCGGGAGGGGGGTGCGCCCCCAGTGAAGTCCGAAAATCTATAGCCTTACTCCTTGGAAGTGGGTTTCTGAAATCAAAACTAAGATTATTTTTCTTCATATTCATTACTCACATGGTTAAAAACTTGTAAATCATAATAAATTCGTGTTCCTTAATACCTACTTGAACTAACAAACAATGGCTTGGCTGAACAACAGAAATCTTCTTATATTTATTACTCCCACGTATCAAAAAACCTATTATTAATTATAACAGATTTATTTTCCTTGTTACCAACTTACCCTAACATCCCAACATCTAACAAACAATTGTGTAGGCTTTTAATAGTTTTTTTTTTCATTTTTGACAAAATTACATTAAATTTTAATCAAATAAATTAAATAAACATCTGTTAATATTAATGTTAGGCTAAACGGAGGAGGTGTGTTTAATTTTAATCTTCTGCCTGTTAATCAGATTCTTTTTCTTTATCGTACCAATAGTATTTTTGGGAACTACTTATCTTTCTCAATACGTCTTTGTTTTTTAAGAGCATCTCGTAAAACTGGTCACAAGTGTATTTAAAATTCACTTGAACCATCAACATTGAACTCATTGTCATTACATCAAGTCGTGATTTCTCAGACGACGACAAGTTGTTCATGATGGAAAATACTCTTTCTATGGGAGCACTGGTTCCTGGCAAACACATAGCAAATTCAACAACCCCAACCGTGCGACCATATTCACCAAATAGAGAGAAAGAAAATACACAGTACATCCTCTCACCAATAGATCAGATTGACGACTGGCACTGAACTGGCTCTGGCTACAATGGGTACAGTCAGCGAGAAAAGCTCAACGTTCATCGCGAAGTACAGTCGATAGAAGCAAACATGCATCAAGTCGCACATAGACGATGAATTTTCGTGCACTTTTTAAAACTGTACTAACAGTTTTTTCAAGCTTTGACGAATTGCCATGAAACGATTGATAAATTATTGTCTTAGCTAGTGAAAATATTCATTTTTTAAATTTTTGCATGAAACCGGGACATTGTAGGGAATTTTCGGAAACCACGGGACGCCCTCAAAAGCGGTCTAAACCGGGACGTATGGCCATCCTACTAACACTCCATTTCACCACTAACACACGCAACATTTAGGTCTTACAAACTTGACACCTAACTCAACATAACCTCAAATCCCCCCCCTGAAAGCAATAAAAACAACCCAAATCATAATGGTCCACCAATTATTTGTTTGGGCCTCAGAAAGCCCAAACAAATACCACGCCGACACAATTACTATTAGACCAGAACACAACCCACGGTCACATCAACCTCACGCCAAAAATTAGCAACTAACAAACCTCTATCAAAACCAAATAACCGATCGAGAATCATTATTTAATTTATAATTATATTACTTAAATACATATTTAATATTTAAAAGCAACTTGGTGATCTTCACGATGTTTGCATGTGGTCGCAAGTAACGAACGATAACCTATTTTAAACTTGCGGAAACAACACTTCAAATCAAATTTAACAAGTAACCATTTCAACTCCCAAAGAATTACAATACAAACATTTAATAAAATATAACCTCAAAATTAAACATTTATCTCATGGAAAATGTGGAAAGAATATTTTGAAGAACTTCTGAACCCAAATGGAAACCACGGCGAGGAGGAAGAAATCGGGGAAGAGGAAGATGGACTGCAAACAGAGAAAGACTTCAACATGGAAAGAAGTGGAAGATGCAGTGAGGAAGATGAAAGGACGGAAGGCACCGGGTGTGGTTGAGTTGAGTGTGGAGATGGTGAGAGCAGCAGGAGAGGTGGGGATACAATGGTTGTACCGAGTGATGAAGACAGCATAGAAGGAAAGGAAGACCCCAGAGGACTGGAAAAAAGGGAATAATTATCCCGATCTTCAAGAAAGGTAGTAGAACAGAATGCAGGAACTATCGGGGAATAACACTGATGAGTCATTGTGCAAAGATGTTTGAGAAAGTTTTGGAAAGGAGAATTAGGACAAGGATAGAAGGAGGGATGAAGGAAGAACAACATGGCTTCAGAGCAGGAAGGTCCACAGTGGATTTGATTTTCGCTATTAAGACTGTTACAAGAACAGCACTATGAGTATGGAACAGATCTACTGATGGCCTTCCTGAACATTGAGAAAGCATATGACAGTGTATGCAGAAACAAAGTATGGAAGTCCCTGGAGGATAGAGGAGTAGAAAAATGGACTATAAAGAGGATAAAGGAGATGTACAAGGGAAGCATGAGCTGTGTTAAAGTGGGAGGAGAGAGATCGGACTGGTTGGAACAGAGAAACGGCCTGAAACAAGGAAGTGCACTGTCACCGTTACTTTTCATTGTGGTGAAGGATGACATAATGACCCGAGTGGCACAAGTAATTGGGGAAGGAAAGATGAATGCAATGGTGTTTGCAGATGATTTGATGATTTAGGGAAACAAGGAGGAGGAAGTACAGGAGCAGTTGGATGTGTGGGAAGGAATAATACAAAGATATGGGATGAAATTTAGCATAAATAAGAGTGAGATGGTGATCACAACAAGGAAGAAGGAAAGAACCATAACGGAAATAACAATTGGTGGGGTACAGCTGAAGAAAGTGGAGAGTTTCAAGTATCTGGGAAGCCTGATACAAGGTAATGCAAGAAACGATAGAGAAATAAATGAGCGGGGGGGAGACAAGCAGAAGCATTTTGGAGGAGTGTGAGAAGCATGATATGGAGCAAGGATGTCCCTCAGAACAGCAAAAAGATCATATATCGGACGTACTATGTCCCTATCCTGACTTATGCCTCGGAGACCTGCGTTATGAAAGGAAGGGAGAAGAGAAAAATACAGGCCAGTGAGATAAGGTTCTTGAGAAGCTGTATTGGAGCTACAAAGATGGACAGAATAAGAAATGAGAGGACCAGAGAATTAATAAAGGAGGAACCATTATAGGATGGAATAGAGAAATCTAGACTTAGATGGTATGGGCATGTAAAATGAATGGAGGAGAAGAGGATACCCAGGAGGATACACGAGATGAAGTGGAAATGAAAGAGACCGAGAGGAAGACCGAGAGACAGGTTGGTGAAGGGGGTGGAAGAAAGCGTGAAGAAGAGAGGAGAAGACAGGACAAGGGTGGAGGCTGAGAGATGGTGGGAAGACAGAAGACGTTTGAGAGGCTTGTGTTTCAAACTGACCCAGCCAGTGGCTGGAAACTGTGCACGATGAAGAAGAAGAAGATGGCCCTTATTGCTTCTTCCACTTCCTTCCATGTCAGGTCCTTTTCATCTTCCTCTACATTACAGACGTTTACAAAATGGTCTGCTATTACTTCCGAAGCTAAACTCAAGTAGCACTACATAATGCCCAATCGATGGCAAAATATGCCAGAAATCCACTCAGCACTCAAAAGCAAGTGACGAATATTGTGCAACATTTATAGATGGGCGAAGTACTCACCGGGTTAATTGTAAGGCCATTGGCTACAATCCGGTCACGAAAACCAAGATTACTGATGATGGGAAAATTACTGTATTCCCGAAACATGTACTCATTAACCATTGAGCTAATACAGTGAGTCCGTAAATGTTCTCCGCAGAGCTCAATATTTTCATTTGACCAATTAGGTAAGGATAGCTCCACACATGCGCTCAAAACCCAACATGTCAGACATGAATTACATGATTTGAAAGTTAACAATGTATATTGGATCAACCATTGTAGTTACAATCCCAAGCACAAAGACAACATCAGCACGAACCTTTACGGTAACAAGAAAATACTACGAAATATGTACGAAATGTATGAATCTACGTCCAGATGATTGCAACACAGCATCCTTCTATATAAATTACAGACATGGAAAGTGCTTCATCCCATATGTTCGCGCAAATAAACTGGCGAATTTGAGAAAAGAAATAGCACTGTACCTTAATATACCCAACGCCAATTTCTACACAGGGCATTGTGTTTCGTAAGACTTAAGTGACAGTTTGAGTGAATGCTGGTGCTAATCAGCAGGCTGCAAACATATGGCATTGCCAAGCAGACAGAGCGCATGCGTGGGTCAGAGACCTTGTAAAGTACAGACAACAAACCCAGCGCTCAATTCAAGTGACTGAATATCGACAGATATTTATGAATTTGTACTGTATGTTAGAACATAAAATAAAGTTATAATTATCGTCGAACATAAACAGTCGTATGCAACTCGTCTATAATGGTAATTGAGACACTCTTATCAAAATTATAAAACTCGCTACGCTCATTTTATAAACATACTCGTGTCTTACTTATTGCCATTATAGGCTTGTTGCATGATGTACTATTATAGTGTGATTAAAGTAAGATTTCTGTGTCTCCAGGTATCAGACGCTCTGAAAGTGACGCTGAGCCCATCTGCACTCGTAATGGTGGTGAGTGCCGTCGCTTCAAACCACGCCGAACCTTCGTATGATGAAAACCTGGTACGATTTCACAGCCTGCAATATGCTCTCTTTATCACGATTTTCGTAGAGGTGATCGGAGGCCTCTTTTTCTTGATCAATGCCATCTACATCGTACGTGACAGGGAGCTGGCTCTTGGAAATACTACGGGTAAGTCAAGTCATCTCCTTTACACAATACAGTCTCACTAATGGCTAACTGGATGCATGGTACAGCTGTAACGTTCTCACCTGCTGTTCCCTAGGTTGCAGGATCGATTCCTGGCACAGTCAATTGGCATTTGAGGGTGTGCCAATGCAAGGGAGCTGTGTCTGTAGATTTACTGGCACGTTAAAGATCCCCTGTGGGGTAAAATTCCGACACCCAGCGTCTTTAAAAGTCACAGTAGTTAAAAGGGACGTAAAACCAATAACATTATTATTATTATTTATTATATATGGGCTGTGTTCTTACTAATATTTAAACATATATGACGGATTATACTTGAATTTTGTCTGTTCTGGAGTTTGTTGCCAGCAGAGTTGGAGAGTAAACCCGTAACCCAGTGGTGATTCCTCCACGTGGGATGTGAGAATCATCCTTAGTCAGCTCTCAGCTGTAACTGTTTAAATTAAATGAAATCACCGTAATTGTTTTGTAAAATAGTCTTTATTTACTTATATCCTCTTTGCCTTGCATCCTCAAAACATGTATTTATAGCTTTAGAAATGTATGGTAGCCCTTGATGGGAAGGGGCAGGTTTAGTCTGTTTAATGGTAATCTGAGGACGTCTATTGAGATCCTCAAGTCTCGCTATTGGTTGAATTTAAACCATCACTACGGGCTTATTGGTTATGATTTTGCGCGGTCAGAATGGATAGTCTGTTTTCAGCGTGTGCACATCTTTGGAGTGGTATTCGATTGTATTGTAATATGTTTGTAATAGTGCTGTGGGACTGCATAATTAATATTAGACCGAGTCTAATATCTCCATTTAGCCCAGCTATAATAATTATCTTAAGTTAATAAGTAGCCTATCATATTACGTCCTACACATTTTGAAAACGATTGGAATAAAGTACAGGGATAGGAGGGTGATCTACAATCTATACAGAAACCAGACAGCAGTCATTCGAGCTGAAGGACATGATAGAGAAGCTGGTATTCAGACAGGTGTAAGGCAAGGCTGCAACTTATCATCCATACTTTTCAATCTTTACATTGAACAATCAATGAAGGAAATTGGAGAAAAATTTAAAAGTGGGAGTGAAGATTCAAGGAGAAATAATTTCAACTCTGAGATTTGCCGATTACATCGTCATCTTGGCCGACACTCCTGAGGATTTGAAAGAGTATTTCAATGGTATGGACTCCGTCTTGAGGAAAGAATTCATGATGAAAATTAATAAATGTAAAACAAAATATTGGAATGCAGCCGAAAGAAATCAGAAACCTCTATGGACATCAAATTGGCAGGTGAAAAGCTGAAGGAAGTAGGAGACTTCTGTTACTTAGGAAGCAAAGTAACCAGTGATGCACGAAGCAGAGAGGGTATAAAAAGTAGGTTAGCTCAGGCAAGGAAAGCATTTCTACAGAAAAGGAATCTATTGACATCGAATATAGATTTAGGTATTAGGAAGTAATTTTTGAAAGCCTTTGTCTGGAGCGTGGCGCTCTATGGAAGTGAATCTTGGACTATTGGTGCAGCAGAAAAGAAGAAAATTGGGGCGTTTGAAATGTGGTGTTACAGGAGAATGATAAAGATCCAATGGGTAGATAGGGTTACAAACGAAGAGGTATTAAGATGAGTGGGAGAGGAGAGATGTTTCTGGCGACTGCTAATGAAGAGAAGAGATAGGTTGGTAGGACACATACTAAGACACCCAGGAATGGCAAGCTTAGTTATGGAAGGAAGGGTCGAGGACAATAACTGTAGGGGTAGACCAAGGTTAGAATATGTTAAACAGATTGCCTCAAATGTTGGGTGTGGTAACTATGTAGAGATGAAACGATTAGCTCAGGACAGGGAGGCATGGATAGCTGCATCAAACCAGTCAAAAGACTGAAGACCCAAACAACAACAACAACATTATAAAAATCAGGAGTCGCCACTGCCGTAAACATTACTTTATACGGTAACGAGGGAGTAACGATATTACTAATTAAGATTTAGGAACATAGCGATTTATTTTAGATTCATATTGACTATTAGTTATTCTGAGGGTTTTTAAATTAACAGTCCGCCTAGTCAATACCTTTCTTTTATGATTTTTATTATATTAGAGGTACATTTTTCGAGAGTATTTACTCTTATCTTCTTCAGACTCTCATAAAAGCCTCTTAACACTTAAAGAAAAAGCAACTTCAGACATTCCTTAAAAACACATGAAAAAAAATCTTTGCTAAAATCATCAACTGTTATAGACTAATGCCAATTTGTGTTTCTAAAATTTATACAATAACTGTGGATGTGTATACAAGAAATTCTAAAAGCTTTGTCTTTTAAATGATTAAATTACATTGCATGATACTGGAAATCCATTTTGTTTAATGATGAAGTGAAGCTAATAATAAAATTATTAAAATAATTTCCATCAAACTCTTGGTTGAGAGAACAAACTTTCACTGTTTTTACTATTGTCTTTTAAAATTGATTGTTTCTACATAAAACCCAGTTGTGTGTGGCCGTTATCGTTCATGTCATTCTGTTTTAGGTTGGGATTGGAAAAGAATTATTCAATTGATGATTTTATGACATGATGTTAAAATTGATTCAAGCAATCCCGGAGATGATATTGGTTTGGTTGGTTCCTCAGTTTAGGGGCTGCAACAACGCGGTCATTTAGCCCCGTGTAATTTAGGTGTGTGTATAATCTATCTGATAACCGGTGTTAATTAATTGTGATGGCTGTATTAGTGTAAGTTATCTGTAATTCAGGTAAGGACTAGCGACTTCGGTGGCGTAGTCGGTAGCATGCTGAGCTTCTATGCCCAAGATAGCGGGTTCAAACCCGGCCAAAGCCATCGGATTTTTTAAGAGCGTTAAAAATCCCTCAGTATGCCTTCCTTCGGAGGAGAAGTAAAGCCGTCGGTCCTATGTCATAGATTTATGGCATGTTAAAGAACCTTCCACTAATTATACCTGTGTGAAGCTAAATGGTATAGGTTAGGAATGTAAGCAACTCTCTTAGGCTTCTACGTTCGTTGCCAAGAGCAGACTGCGGTGGCATCTAGTAGTCTAGTTCTGAACTAGGTCTAGTAGTCGTTGACGGTGGCGTTTGGCGGCAAAAGTAGGAACTATTTGAAAAATTCAAAGTTGCAGTCCTTACTTGAATTAAAAAACAGATACACACACTAATACAGCCATCACATTTAACACCGGTTATCAGACAGATTCTACACACACCCAAAGTACACGGGGCTACATGACCGCGTTGTCACAGCCCCTAAACTGAGGAACCAACCAACCAGGTAAGGACTGCAGATTTCAAGTAGTTCCTACTTTTGCTACCAAATGCTACCTTCAAGAACACCAAGCTGTGAACTTGGCTACTAGGTGCCTCCGCAACCGGCACCTGGCGGCGAACGTTGGAACTTAATAGAGCGTTAATCAAATCTAACCTACAAATTTAGCTGTGCACAATTGTAGTTAGTGGAAGGTTCTTTTACATGCCATAAATCTATGACATGGGCCCGCTTGCTTTACTTCTCCTCCGAAGGAAGACATACTGAGGAATTTTTAACGCTCTTAAATAATCGAACGACTTCGCCCGGTGTTACAGTGCTTCTTCTTCTCCAGCATGATTAATCCCACTTATGTGGGGTCGCTGATGCGGATATTCCTCCTCCACGTTGTTCTATCCCGGACCATTTCCTCCACAAGCCCCCGCTGTGCTTTCTTGAATGATGTCCATCCATTGCCTTCTGGGACGTCCTCGACTCTTCTCTTAACCTGGCCATATCATCTGAGCCCAGCTTCTCTGACTTTCTCAGAAACTTGCAGCATGCTAAGTCTCCTCCTTATCACTTCATTTCTCACTTTGTCCAACCTTGTGTGTCCACTTGCCCATCTCAGCATTCGCATTTCTGCCACGTCCAGTTTTTCTGCCCATCTCCTTGTTATCTGCCAGGTTTCTGCCCCGTATATTATTGCTGGTCTCACCACGGCCTTGTGTACCTTCCCTTTTAATTTTTCTGGTACCTTCTTGTCACACAGTACACTTGATGTTTTCCTCCAGTTGAATCATCCTGATCGTATCCTGCTCTTTATTTCGTCCTCCAGTCCACCATCTTGTTTGATAACTGAACCAAGATATCTGAATGAACTCTCTGTTGCGGCTTCGGTGGCGTAGTCGGTAGCATGCTGAGCTTCTATGCCCAAGATAGCGGGTTCAAACCCGGCCGAAGCCGTCGGATTTTTTAAGAGCGTTAAAAATCCCTCAGTATGCCTTCCTTCGGAGGGGAAGTAAAGCCGGCGGTCCCATGTCATAGATTTATGGCATGTTAAAGATCCTTCCACTAATTGCACCTGTGTGAAGCTAAATTGGATAGGTTAAGAATGTAAACAACGCTCTTAGGTTTCTACGTTCGTTGCCAAGCGCCGACTGCGGTGGCGTCTAGTAGCTAAGTTCTGAATTAGACCTAGTAGTCGTTGACGGTGGCGCTTGGCGGCAAAAGTAGGAACTATTTGAAAAATTATAAGTTGCAGTACTTAAAATTAAAAAACAGATACACACACTAATACAGTCATCACAATTAACACCGGTTATCAGACAGATTCTACACACACCCAAAGTACACGGGGCTACATGACCGCGTTGTCGCAGCCCCTAAACTTAAGAACCAACCAACCGAACTCTCTGTTGGGATCTCTACTCCAGACAATTTTAAACCTGTTTCAGCACCCCTCAGGCTAAGGATCTCTGTCTTACATCTGCTTATCTTCATTCCTCTGCTTTCTAGTGCTTCTCTCCATTCCTCCAACCATTTCTCTGCAAGTTCATTCGCCTCTGCACACAGTTACAGTTAAAGAATTTAATTAGTAATGTCGTTACGCACTCTTCACCATGAAAAAAATCTAACAGCCTCCAGGTCAAAATTCTAGAAATACAGTATCTTGAAATCCACAGCAGTTAAGAGATGTTAAAACCATATCATCATAATCATCATCTGTCGCGCCGGAGGTCCGGGTTCAATTCCCAGCTCTGCCAGGAAATGTTTAATTCAGGTCTGAGGGCTGGAAGCCGGCCCCGTGGTGTTGGGGTAGCGCGCCTGCCTCTCACCCGGAGGCCCCAGGTTCGATCCCCGGCTCCGTCAGGGATTTTAAAACTGACGTGAGGGCTGGAACGGGGTGCACTCAGCCTCGTGAGGACAATTGAGTAGCTGTCTGACAGTGAGACAGTGCCCCGATCACGAAAACCAAGATTAACGGCCGAGGGGACCCGACGCGCTGATCACGCGTCACCCCAATATCTGCAGGCCGAATGGCTGGGCAGCGGTCGCTTGGTCGGCCTTAGCCCGTCATGGGCTGTATAGTGCCAGGGGTTAACTTTTTTTTTCTTTTTTCTGAGGGCTGGAACGGGGTACAGTACGCTCAGCCTTGTGAGGCAAAACTGATTAGAGGAGGGGTTCGATACTTACCTTAGACATCCTGAAAGGGGTTTTCGGTGGTTTCCCCACTTCTACTCCAGGTAGGGGCCGATAACCTCGATGTTAGGCCCCTTAAAACAACAATTATCATCATCATCATCTACTCCAGGAAAATGTCGGGATGGTTCGTAACTTAATCCTCGGCTGCCTCCTTCCCAATCCTCACCTGAATTACAAATACACACGGTAATACAGACACCACAACAACACAGGTTATCATACAAATTCTCCTCTCACACTCAAGTACATGGAGCTGAATGATCACGATGTCCAAGCCCCTCAAATGAAGCAGCAACTATAATCATCATGATAGGCATCTTACTGTTTTTAACCTCAACATAAACAAGTGATACCATATGGGAATTTCTAGAGGACTTGAGCAAAAATATGGCTCTTTTCAACAGTGTCATCGTTTCCTGTAAGTATTGTGTTCAGTCTGCTTCTTTGCATAGTGGCTAGCACTCTTGGCTGTCACCATGGAGGCCTGGGTTTGATTCCTGGCTCTGCCAAGGAACCTAATTAAGGTCTGAGGGCTGGAATGGGGTACACTCGGCAGCCTTGTGAGGCAAAACTGAGATGAGGTGGATTTGATTACCACCTCGGCCATCCTGGAAGTGGTTTTCCATGGTTTCCCACTTCTACTCCAGGTGAATGCTGGGATGGTTCCTAAATTAAGGCCACTGCTGCCTCCTTCCCAATCCTCATCTGAATTTTGAGTCTTCAGTCTTTTGACTGGCTTGATGCAACTCTCGGTGCCTCCCTGTCCTGAGCTAATCGTTTCATCTCTACGTAGCTACCACACCTTACAACCAAGGCAATCTGTTTAACATATTCTAACTTTGGCTTACCCCTTTGGTTCTTGTCCTCGACCCTTCCTTCCATAACTAAGTTTGCTATTCCTGGGTGTCTCAGTATGTGTCCTACCAACCTATCTCTTCTCTTCATTAGTAGTCGCCACAAACATCTCTCCTCTCTCAATCGTCTTAATACTCCTTCATTTGTAACCCTATCTACCCATCCTGTAACACCACATTTCAAACGCTTCTATTCTCCTCTTTTCTGCTGCACCAACAGTCCAAGTTTCACTTCCATAGAGCGCCATGCTCCAGAGAAAGGCTTTCAGAAATGACTTCCTAATACCTAAATCTATATTCTATGCCAACAGATTCCTTTTCTGTACAAATGCTTTCCTTGGTGCTAACCTACTTTTTATATCCTCTTTGCTTTGTCCATCACTAGTTATTTTGATCCCTAAGTAACAGAAGTCTCTACTTCCTTTAGCTCTTCACCTACCAATTTGATGTCCACAAGGGGTTTCTGATTTCATTCAGCTGCATTCCAATATTTTTGTTTTCTTCTTCTACTACTTCATCTTAGTCTTCTTCTCCTCAACCGCTAGGTTGGTGGGTAACATGCATGTCTTCCATCATGCATGTATATTCTAGGGAAAATTAATTGAGGTGGTTTCACGTTGCCTTCCTGAAAGCACAGTAACCACCTCACATCTCCTCATCCAAGGACGACAGGACACGAAGCAGCTTTTTGCTGATACAAGGTCGACGTATCGATCTTTGTATCAGCAATAATGATATAGCTGCTGCCACTATATCATGTCCTCAGTTGGTCCGCGGGTGCGAACACCACTTTCTCATGAGAGCCCCTATCAGCCATTGGGATGCGCCGTGTCAGGGTTGAGGACTTCCCCGCCCAGATCCGTCTTCCATAGAGTACAGAAAAGCCGCTACTTAGTTCAGAATTATTTCCTCAAGACAGCAATAAAGATGAGCAAGTAAGGTACTAACGGAATTATGGCAACAAACTTGCTGTTTTAGTTATGTGGTAGTTATCTTGTATGTACTTGGTAAACACATGGTATTAACAGAATGTTGGTCGTCTCTGTTTCCAGAGGAGGAAGTGGCCTTGAAATCTATGAACAGCTCTTCTGATGACTCCGCATAGGTCAGTGGGCTCCCAACCGGCCATCCACTCTTGGTTTAACATAACTCCCAAACATTATAAGAGGCGTTCCCGACGTGAAGGGTGAACTCAACATGCAATTTTTTTTTTTAATTTATGTGTTCGTCTCGATTGGTAACAGTGAACATTGTTGTGGATGAATGTAGTTGAGTTCGCCCTGATATGAAAAAAAAATCCACAGCCTGCTTCCAGTCTCCGACCGGGTCAGGAATGGAATGAATGAAGCCTCCGTGGCTTAGGCGGCAGCACGCCGGCCTCTCACCGCTGGGTCAGTGGTTCAAATCCCTGTCACTCCATGTGAGATCTGTGCTGGACAAAACGGAGGCAGACAGGTTTTTCTCCGGGTACTCCGGTTTTCCCTGTCAACATTTCATTTCAGCAACACTCTCCACTAACACTTCATTTCATCCGTCATTCATATAATCATTGCCCCAGAGGAGTGCGTCAGGCCTCGGCAGCCGGCACAGTCCATATCCTCGCCGCTGGATGGGGGCTTCATTCATTCCATTCCTGACCCGGTCGGAGACTGGAAGCAGGCTGTGGATTTTCAGTTCGCCCTGATATACTATGATAATAGTCCAGTGCAATTAGACAAAATTGACATCTGACTCGGACAAAATTAATAACAAGCTGAAAATTGGTGGAAACGTTAAGAACAATGTCCTAAACGAAATCCCAAAAGTCCCAAAAAATCCGAGCTGGAGAAAAGCCGCCATCTTGAAAAAACTGCCACCATCTTGTATTTTTCGGTTCTTGGCCATATATTTCGAACTAGTGGTCTTAGCGAGGTCAGACTGGTGTCAAATTGACCAGATTTTACCGTCGAAGTCTCGGAAACATTAATAAGATATGTTAGACGCATTCTTACAGCTTTTTAAATTATTTTAGTACTGTTAATAATATAAATAGTGTGTTCAAAGTTCGATGTTGACCAGTTTTTACGCACTAGCTTAGTAAAGTTACCTGAATTGGTGGAATAAGAGTAATTCTAAAGATAAAATGAATATACAAACTTATCGCCTTCAAATCCGTCGACGATTCACACTTGCCTCCTTTATGCAGCAGAGTGAAGCAAGGAACCAGTCCTGTGTGGTAACGTTTGACCAACCGCTCTATGCAAAAGCTTTGGATATCGTGCTCTCGGCTGAAGAAAATAGCCCCTTATCAAATAATACTTTGCGGCTTGGAGGTTTCCACCTCTTGATGTCCTTTATGGGGGCTGTAGGATCTTTAATGGCTGGAAGTCGCTTAGAGGACTTGTGGGTGGAAATTTATGCAAAGAATTAGGTAATTCACATGATGTATGGACACACGTATGCTCGAGCAATCCGTGCCCACTTCCTGACTCAAGTTGCTCTCGCCTGTGTCCTCATCGATGACATAAAAGGAGATACGATTTTAACCGAAGAAATTAAAGCAGTTCACCGAAAAGTACTTTTAGGGGAAGAAACAGTTGCAAGCATCCGCAACACTGCATGTCTCGCTGACGCCTCCAGTCTGATTCACACCAAGTTCGACGAAGTCGCCAAATCAGGTCGCACAGCGAAATTGTGGACTGAGTATTTCAAAATGGTAACCATCAAGCGTCTTTCCGTGAGAGCCGAACGTTCCGGGGAATGGAATCTTCACCTGTATTGTGTGCAGAGCATGATCCCATACTTACATGCTGCAGGGCATTTTAATTATGCCTAATACGCTCACATTTACCTCCAGCAAATGTTGAGGATAAATGAAACCATGACTGCGTCCGAAATCGAACAACTTGTGACGAAAGCCTTCTTCACCGTCTGAATGTCCGACAAATTCTGGTGTGGAGTTTGGACGGATATGGCAATCGAACAGGTGCTGAAGCGTACTATGAAGTCAGCGGGAGGACTGACACACGGCCGCGGAATGTCTGAAGAGGTGATAGCTCGATGGGTGACCGCCATGCCTGCAACGTCTGGTATTGTCGATGCAATGGAACGCTTCAGTGGTGTTTTCTCTGAATTTTGCGATCAACACGTCGAACTTCGAGAGACACGACAAGGATGTTGACAAGATGACAGAGTGGCTGCGTTCTCACAACCCTTTCGTGGAACTTCCTCTTCTTTTGTCTCTGCGTACACATGTGGTTGTCGACGACACCGTGAACTGCGACGAATCCCACGCCCTTGGTTTGCAAGCCATGAAGTCAATCGTAGCTCAATGCCTCAGCGACGTCCACTTGAAGAGGAAGGACAAATTTCGTTACCTTGGAAGTATGGCCAAGATCATTAAAATTAAGGACACCACAGTGGAAATAGACCCGAACCTACTGTTTCATTGCCTCCTTTGCAAAATACGATGTAAAGAAGAGCTTGCAACGTACTTGACTTACGAGTTGGCCGCAAGACCACCAGCTCTATTTGACGGCACACTTCTGCGGAAAGGCACAAAGTCCAAGAAGAGTTTTCAAGCTGCGACGAAGCTTAGCCATCAAACCCTGTGTTCACGGTCGACGGAGGTTTCCTTCTGCATCGAGTTGTTTGGACCTGTCCTGCAACCTACTCCCAAATTTGCCAGCAAAACGTCAATTATATTGAAATCCATTTTGGCAAAAAGACAACCGTTGTGTTTGATGCCTATGGTGCCCCGACAACCAAAGATGCAGAACATGCCAGGAGAACTGGCAAAGAGGCACCAGACGCAGTTATGGAAGATTTCACGCCAACTACTGTACCACAAGGAGTGTTTTTATCAAACGAGAACAACAAGACGCGTTTCATTGCTCTCCAATCAAAACACCGTACAACAGCAGGCATTGAGGTTATTCAAGCTGAAGACTACACTGATACCCTGATTGTTTCAACGCAGCCGAAACTTCACGAAAACAGAAGTCAGTTCTGTGATTGTGGGAGAAGATACTGATCTGCTCGTCTTGATGGTTTCTGTTCCTGATGTTCACGAAGACATTTCCATGTTTTTGCCGGAAAGAAGAATGGAAAAGGCGAGATTTTCAAAAGCGGAAAACTCAGTCTGGCCTTGGAAGCTTGCTTCCAATTCTCCCTTCCACGCTGCTACTGGTTGTGACACCACATCCGCCCCCTTTAGAAAGGAAAAACTCAGGTCCTTCAAGCACTTTAAAGAAAACGCTAAATTGCACAGTAAGATCCATGTTTTCAACAAGCCAGATGCATCGCACAAAGAAATCGCTGCAGCAGGAGAGGCTTTCTTTCTTTCCTTATATGGATGCCCCATAACTAGCCGATTGGACACCACAACTGCAGATCCGGATGTGAGCGCAAATGCGCTTGCCTACTGAGTGGCCTACGCTGCACAACAATGTGCGAATAGTGCGCTGGTCACGGATGTGCGAACCGCCCAGAGGAGAGCATCGACGTTGACGACCCCGACGATCTTGTGCTTTAATACGAGGGCAAGTTATTTCAAAATATATATAGACATTATCTGCACAAAAGATAAGATTCTCACTGTTCCTTTTTTTTACAGATCTAATGGAACCACCAAACGACGGAAGCCGCTAAGCCAGGGGTTCCCAACCTGGGGGGCGTGGGGCTTTTCAAGGGGGGCGTGAGATGATTTTCGAATTAAGTTTTTTTTTAAACTCGAATATTACAATTTTGTATAATAAGAATTTTTCGAATCTCTCCAAGTGATTGTCGCACAAAGTCAATCGTTCAAAAGCACTGGTAATTGCCAACTGTTAGCACAACAAGCCTCTGAGTTTGGAGGTGAAATAAGGAATTTGCTGTGTTGTAAGGAGCAAAATCAATGCCAAATTTATCGTCTCATTGGCATATCTTTGAAGCTTTGAACAGTTTGAACTTATAGCTCCAAGGCAAAAACTCCAAATTATGCTTGCTTATGATGCCATCTGAGCTTTCCTGGAAAAATACAGTTATGGAAACGCCGACTTCAGTTGAACAACTTCTCATCCTTTCGCCACCTTAATGAAATTTTGCCGGAAAATGAACGTGATCCTAATAAACTTAAGGTGAAAATTCAGTCACATTTGGATTCCCTGGCACCAGAATTCAACTTCTACTTTCCTGATATATCGTCGGATGAATTGTCCTGGATGATAACAAGAAATCCGTTTGCCATTGATATTGAAGCACTGCCTGCACAACTTCAAGAAGTAGCCATAGATTTGATGTATGAATCAAAGATAAAAGATGATTCCAAAATATTAGGACTGAGCGACTTTTGGGTAAACTGTCTTGCAGTGCATCCTGTAATAGCCAAATTTGCATTGCGTTTCATTGTCCCATTTTCAACGATATATTTATGCGAGTCAGGATTCTCAATGCTGACCGTCGTAAAAACAAAGCAGCGCTGTCGGCTTGATGTTGCAAGCATTCTCCGCTGTGCTATGTCAAATATCAAACCTAACATACCGAATCTTACCAAGAGAAAATAGTGTCAACCCTCTCACCGTCATTTGTTGACTAATTTAAGGATTTATTGTAAAAGTATGTTCTTTGTATTGCGGTAAAATGAAGTTAGTATGTAATAGGCCTATTCCATTATGTAGTGTTATTAGGTTAGGTCTATATCCTCCGCGTGAATCGAAGAGGCTATAGAAGCGATGAGTGGTGGGGAGGGGAGGAGGGGTGGGGCGCGATGAACTCCCGTATCTGAAAAGGGGGGCGTCAGCTGACAAAGGTTGGGAACCACTGCGCTAAGCATTACAAGTCAAAGTTTACATCTCTTATAGTGTCTCTGTATTTAATACTGACAATAATTTATGCATTTTAGATGTGATACTCACTATTTCAAGAATATGATTTATAATTTTAGGTTTAAATACATTATTTGCATTGGTAGCTATTGTGACAGGAACGGTCAAAATCGAACTTTAAATACTCTGTTTATGTTAATAGTACTTAATTGAATAAAACAGCTGTAAGAACGCATCTAACATATTTTATTAATGTTCCTGAGACTTTGGCCATAAAATCCGGTCAATTTGACCAGTCTGACCTCGCTAGGACCACTTGTTTGAAAGATATGGCCAAAAACGGAAAAATCCAAGATGGCGGCAGTTTTTCCAAGATGGCGGCTTTTCCCCAGCTCAGATTTTTTGGGACTTTTGGGATTTCGTTTAGGACATGGTTCTTAACGTTTCCACCAATTTTCAGCTTGTTATTAATTTTGTCCAGGTTTAAAACTAATTTCACTGGACTGTAAATGAACTGATGTAAATTAGGGGAGTTCGACTCGGCCAGTAGCTGCACGGAACTGAAGGGCGAAATCGAGAGAGACCGTGGTGTCCCCACTCCAAACCCACTTTTCACCAGATACGCCAAGCTCAATCACAGGTACATTCATCCTCGTGAAGCAAAACTGAAAAGAGGAGGGTTCATTTCCCACCTCAGCCAGCCATGGTTTCCCAATTCTATGCCAGGCAAATGCCGAGACGGTTCCTAACGTAAGGCTACGGCCGCCTCCTTCCCAATCGTATCCCCAATTTACAAATACACACACTGGTACAGCCATCACAGTAATACAGGTTATCACACAAATTCTACAAACACCCGAGTACACGGGACTACATGACCACGATGTCACAAATCCCCTTAAATAAGCAAAAGCAACAAACTTGTACCTCCCTTAACGGTAAGATACCTTGTTTGCACTCTCCCCCCTCCGTTTCCTAGTATTGTACTACTGCTACCTGATAAGTTAAGAAGGGAGAGAACCGGGACAATAGCCTGTTGATGGAAGGGGAACCCGTGTCAAGAGGTCCTGTTCGTATTTTAATAACTTGCCTGGTAAATAAAACATAATATACCACAACAATCATAATTTTCATAAGCGCGAGCCGAAATCTACAATGACAAGATATCACCAAACAATAATTACACGCACCAAAATACTTCTATAGTCAATCGATATACCTATTAAGTGCATGCACTACTTAATTTTCACATACATGCTTAAACCATGTAATAGGTACTCACATATTTCCAGATGATCAATACATATTTCAAATCACTTACTATATTTATTTCATATGGACAATTTAATATTCTTGGGGATAAGTTTTGGAGCTCCCGATCGGGGCGACCTAATACGCCAATTCACTTGACAAGATTAGTAACCTATCAATTTCAGCTTTTAACAACGTCGATTCATTCAGTATCCGAAATCTTTTCAAAACCTTAAAAGTGCGCCTCCATATGTAACCATAAACTAAAATGACCCTTATATCTTCCAACTCGCTCGCAGTAAGAATCAATACAGAAATAGATTTCACTAGGTTACGGAAAGCATTAGAACTATTACACATATAGCATTTATTATAACAATCAAGTAATCGGAAGATCCTCGGCTCGATACAGAACCAAATTGGGCGTCTTTATGCCGGGGAAACGTTTCACAAAATAATTAGTTAATTCAATAAATAACTTAGTAATAACATCCAATGTATTAAACAATCTATGACCTATCTTCTTACTTTTTTCAACAACAATTAACAAGCTTCAACTCCCTCACCACACGTCATGGTTACGACAACAAGACGGCCGAATCGTGCCAAAGCATAAGCCCGCGTTACACACCATTACCCTCAAATAAATAAACAAGTAATCAAATTCACAGATAAAACATAATCTCAAACATATCAAAGAAGGCAATAAGAAACGTTTCACCATCATGTCCCGAAAGGTAGACATTCATATTCCGGCTACAACAGATTCTCAAATAAGCAAAATTTAGTGCCCCTACTCCGCATCAAACCTTTAAAGAAACAAAACAGCTAAACCTCCGCAAATGTAAATTAATACGAAATATCACACGCAAAATTTTAACCCTCCTCGGCATTAGCCGAGGGGGTTCGTTGCCAGATTCTTCTTCTTAATTTCTTGACAATTGATCCCCTGCTTTTTTCTTTATTCTTGTAATACCAACTTCCGCATGCCTACATGACCCCGAGAACTTCCGTCTTCTCGCCGGCTTACAGACAAGCGATCCACGAACATGTTTCGGGGATAATATTTAAACTTTATGATTGCAATATTTTGCCCTAGATGTGTAATATAGGTTCTCTATCCGGAATTGTCCCAACAGGAATTATTATTTGAGTAAGATATTAGTCAGGTGCATTCCAAACTGAGTTTATTCAAAATGGAACTCAGAAATGAGAGTAACAGGTCAGAAGAATGGTATATAGGATTTGTCTGTTTGTGGTTCGTAGAAGTATGAATGAACTCGATTATTTTTATATATATATATACAGTGGAATCTCGTTAGCACGTTCTCGGTTACGACGTTTTTCCGTTTAGCGCGATGATTTTCTCAAGTCCCAGTCCCAATTCTACAAAATACATGTTGATATATCCCCTTAATATGTTCTCCATTCCCGCTTACGACGATCAAATTTCCGTTGTACTATTTGTAATCGAACCGGATTTTATTCTTATTTCATTATAAAATTCGGCTTCTGGAAAACACGACGTGATATTGCCTCATATTCTCTGATAGTTATTGACAGTATAGATGATTTCATTGTGTTTGACGGCGTAGAAGTGACTATAGCTATGACGCAACACAGGTGACGTGTCTCTCTCCCGCTACCCTTTCTCTCCTTTCTCAAGTCCCAGTCCCTATCCTACTAAATTCATGTTGATATATCCCCTTAATACGTTCTCTATTCCCGCTTACAACGATCAAATTTCCTTTGAACTATTTGTTAGTGAACCGTATTTTATTCTTATTTCATTATAAAATTCGGCTTCTGAAAAACACGACGCGATATTGCCTCATATTTTCTGATAGTTATTGACAGTGTAGATGATTTTATTGTGTTTGACGGCGTAGAAGTGGCTATAACTATGACGCAACACAGGTGACGTGTCTCTCTCCCGCTGCCCTTCACCCCCTTCCCTTTATTTATTTCTCACGTAGGCGCATTATTGTCTTCGTGTTCCGCACTATTGTCTTCTAGTTCTTAGTGTTGACGTCCAGTTATGACCTATTTTATTGCGTGTTTCATAATGGATAAGAAGAAAGTACGGCAGATAACTAATGATGAGAAGATGAAATACATTCGAGACGTGGACTGCAATCCTCACATGAAGCGTGTGGATATAGCGCGAAAGTGGAACATTCTTCCGACTATACTGAACACGATTCTCGGCAAAAGGAAGGAAATCGAACGTGCATTTGAAGAAGGGGTGAGCGGCAAAAGGAAACGTGTGCGAGTGGAACAGTTTCCTGAACTAGAAAGCGCTTTATCTAAGTGGTTCAAGCAAGCCCGTGCTTTAAACATATGCGTGCACGGTCGCCGGCAACAGACCGTCACTGCCGGAGCGCGAGAGCGAGAATGTCCTTGCTGATCAAATATAAAAAAAAGACCCTGTATTATATGTGTTTGGAAGTGGATGGGGAACATTTTCAGCATCTACTGTAAATCATGGCCAGTAAAACTGCATGGTAGGGTACTGATTTTAAGCACCGTATTCTGCCATAGGCCTACATATACGTGCGCGGTCGCCGGCAACTGAGCCGTCACTGGTGGAGCGTGAGAGCGAGAATGTCCTTGCTAAGCAAAAATAAAGACCCTTTATTATACTGTAGTGTAGAGGTACAGTAATTCATTTTCATTTTTCATATTCCGTGTAAGTTACTGATAACCTATGTTTATGTCGTGACTGTAGTAGGGCATACAATCACTTACTAAGGCGGTGATTTAACGTCCATATATACGCCGCGTTCTTTCTTATACGTTGTAAATGCAGTATGGCGTTTTTCGGTAGTACGTTTTCCCGCATATGACGTCCAAATTTTTCAGTCCCTTGAAAAACGTACTAAGGAGATTCCACTGTATACATACTAGGTTCGTCTCCTAAACATAGGAGGCAAACCTATTTGGTTTGTTCCAATGGGCTTCATAGAAAATAATTTCTATATGACGGAGTAATATAGTGTAATATTGATATTACAGGTGACAGATAGCAGATAATGGATTATATGTGACCTAAACTGTCTCGAAACTGTTCAACCATCACAAATGGCATCGAATATTGTGAAGGCGATTCTTCTGTTGAGTATGACAAATCGATTGTACGCATTCGTTTTTATTATTTTTATTCCATTCATGTCACGTGTCGATTGTAATAAATGAATAATATGATAAAAGTTTTGTTTTATTACCATCTATATTTCTAGATGAAATCACAAAAGAAGAAGAATATATCGAGTTCACTCTTGGTAGAAAATTGTAATGGCATTTTTCTCGAAACTTGCCTTTGTTGAGTTCGCCATTCTGGTCGAGAATGCCTCATAATACTCTCCAGACTTTTTTTTTTTCCTTCTTCTTTTGCTATTTTTAACAGGATATTAGAATTGATCTATAGTGCATTTCTACCTTAATCTTTGTGGATGACGGTCGGGCATTGCCCCTACATTGTAGTTTTTTGATCTGGTCATATGTCAGGATATACTCAGCAGCTGTTTCCGCAGTAACTATTCATCTTTAGAAGGCAATCTTACTCGAAAACGAGTGATAACCTAATAATATTCATGCGTGTGAAGCTGTTGTGTGTGCTGCTGCCATCTGTGGTTATTGTATAAAGCTTCAAATCTTCACAGCCTTCTTGATGTGTTTCAACGTTGTTTTGCAGGTAAATAAAGAACGAGCTGTTTAAGAAAATAAGGCGCACAGACTGGCTAGTACTAGCACAGCCTTCTTGATGAGTTTCAAAGTTGTTTTGCGAGGCTTGCTGGGCCCAAGGTTGCAGGTTCGTATCGTAGCGCAGTCAGCTGGCATTTGAGGGTGCACAAATGCGAGGGAGCCGTGTCAGTAGATTTACTGGGACGTTAAAGATCCCCTTCGGGACAAAATTCCGGCACCCCGGCGTCTCTAAAAGCCAGAGTAGTTAAAAGGGACGTAAAACCAATCACATTATTATTATTGTTTTACGAGGATGGCAGGTAAATTTAAGAACGAGTTGTTTACGAGGAAATGGAGGTGCTCAGACAGGCTATTTCTAGTTTGTCTTATATAACTAGATTTATGGACGAAATTGACAGCGGTGGTGATGAATCTCTACATAGTATAAAACAAAGTCCCCGATTCTTGGATGTAACGGGTATTCTCGAGAACCACTGGATGGATTTTGATGTGGTTTTCACCATTCTGTAAAGGATTTCTTGAGGAATGTTTCTATAGAAAAACATCCATTTATGACCTAAGGAAGCCGAGCAGTAACAATTTCAGTGAATCGAATCTAAAAAAAACAACAACCTGCCGTCTGTGCACCTTTTAAGCTTATGCTGGGTAAACCGTTAAAAATATCTATATACTACGAGTGTAAGAATTGTTCAGTATGAAAAGTTTACAAAAAAGTCCGGGACAGCATATCTCTAACTGTAATACATAGCCCATTATAAGTGTTTTTAAGTTTTCAATTCTTCCAACCATTTCCATTCAGTGGAAATTAAAATTACTAGCTTTGGAGCGAGCCTATCACAGCAGTTTCGGCCAGCATCAAACTGTCGAGTCGTGTCGAGTTAAGACTTCAGAGAAGAGTATACAGTAGAACCTCGATGCATCGTTTTTCAAGGGGGAGGGGGAAAATGACGATGGATACGGGAAACGATAAATGCGGGTAACATAAAAAAAATTGAGTAAAAAAATAAAGAAAGTACGGGTACTGTATTTGGACATATTTCTTCATGTAAACTTCATAGAGACGTCAAAATATTGCAAACACGATGTATGCGATATGATTTCATATGTCATTTTATCACTTGCTCTTTTTAGTAAAAAAGTCATTAATTGTTTTTTGTTTCGTCAAAGCTTTGCGTTTCAGACGAAACAAAGCCTTCTCAACTTGCATAATGTTCTCTTCTTCACGATCACTTATGACATGCGAGTACATGAAGGATTCATCCAAGGATCATGTAAGTATAAGAGATTCGTCACTTTTGGTTATAGAATTTCTGAGAGAGAACACCGCCTGAGGCTATGGATTGTACTGCCAAGTCTGGCAACATAAAAAGTAAAAAGCCATATGAATGTAGCCTTTATTACACGTAAATGAACAGTATGTTCTGCGACGAGTTATTGATTATTGATGAATATAACTCAAACATAACTGCGCCTTTCGCTAGGTGCTGAAATATACGTCCAGATAGGAAAAGAATACATTTTGATATATATCAATGTTGGCAATGGATTTGTCACGAAAGACACAGTTATGCCGTTCTAGAGCTTAATTCACCTCTAGGCTAATTAAAAATGCTCTCATACTCTACAGAATAGTTGGGATATTCGATGAATATAAAGAAAATCGTCCAAATGCACACACTACATTGCCATAACCTCACTTTTTGCCTAGCATGCCCGCAACCACCCACCCCTCCCCGTAGCCCTAAAACATATTTTATTGCAATGCAAAGGAGAATGGGTAAGGAAACAAACAAGAGATGAAATGCATACATTTATTCTCTATATATTTTTATTCGCGAGTAGTCCATATTGCCCACTAGTTTGTCACATGGTCAACACCAGGAAGATAAAAATTGCCGTATTGTTCTTACTATCATTATAATTCTTACATCCCGGTGCTTGGCAATTTTTCCTCCCTTGCAGTGGCATGATTGACTCTCAATTCAATTCAAATAAACAATGAAAATACTGAACAAATCAAAACAACCAACAACACCACGAGGAAAATCAATCAAAACAGACTATTCCCGCTTCCGCCATTCGGTTTGATGTGAACGTTCATGAGTGCCAACTACGGAACCTTAGTGCTAAAATTAATTCTTCATTGGTTGGCAGAACAAACAGTACAGGGCCTTACCCCGACCCACGCGCTCCCTATGAACTGTCGTCCCCCTGGATTCATCTTCGCTAAGACGGCATGCGCTTCGGCGAAACTCGGGACGACTTGGGGCTCACGATCGTCTTCTCTTCATCACTCCTCTTCCCCGCGCCATCATCGCACAGCTCGCCAATCTCCGCGGGAGATACTTCCGGTGTTCCGAATGAAAGAATACAGCAGTTCCGAGTGTTCGCGGGTCTCTGACCGTGCACGCTATTTCAAGGCTAAATGACGTCACGCTATGACGACACCCGCTCAAGACCGTCTAAATGCTTTCATTGCTGTTCTGTGTGATCTAACTTGTTAGCCAAGCATTGCCAAACGCAGCGTAACATTATTGAGATTACGAGAATTGCGTCGTCAGTGAAGTAAAGTTTTCATTACGAACTACAGATAAAATTGTAATCGCCGCACACGACCAAGATACTATACGGAACCACTCAGAATGAAATGAAACAGCACAATGACGGCTTGGCTCTTCGAGCAGAATCGTTGGCGCCTGAAGGCTCGTAGGCGTGGTTATATAGTGTGGTTGCGCGTAAACAATCTGCGCACTGCAGTCCAGCCTACTTGAACTTGCTTCAGCCGAGAAACTTGCTCAAGCCTTTCTCATAAACGATCAATGCGGGAAAATTGTGGCGAAGGACTAGTGATTTTTTGACGATCCATGCGAAAAAACGATAGTTCGAGGAACGATACATGCGGGGAAATTTAACATTAGTTTATATGGAAAATTTTCGGGACTAAATTAATTGAACGATGCATACGGGAAAACGACAGTTCCGGGAACGATGCATCGAGGTTCTACTGTATGTGTTTGGAGTTTCGCTGTTCACCTCGACTTTTCTGAATTACGTCTGGGACCCGCCGCCTTTTAAGCTTACGCTGGGTAAACTGTTAAAGATAACCGGAAAAGGCCACGACAGGTTGCTAGTTATTCATATATTAATAATAATTTTACTGCGCACAATGTGCAAGGAATAAAACATAAAATGGACTATCCACAAATTTATAAGACACAACCCTGATCTACAGTTCTTGGTCACTACTCAAAATCTTTAGCGATAACCGTCGTTCACAACACAGTGCATGATATCTTGCACAATGCTTCCCACACATCTTACAAATACACTCCTCATCTGGGGTGTGGTAAGTTGGTCTCATGCACACTCTGAAGTGGAATCTGTGCATTGCGTAGCGTGTCCAGGTGTGCCGCAGTTCCTAATCTGGTCCTTTCCATTTTGGGTTCAGCATCGCTTCAGTTCCGTAAAATTCCATCCAAATTGCCTCACTCTTTTCTTTAAGTTCGGCCATTAATTCCTTATAGGCTCCTGTGTAGGATAGTAACATCTTCATCCGGAGCTGTTCTATTAGAAAAGGTTTGTTTGTAAGCTCATAAGTCGATTTATCTTTCTCAATTTTCTTGAGGTTGTTTTTATTAATGAGATCCCAAAATAACTCAATTCCGTAGGTCACGATGGGTACTATCTTGCTAGAAAATACCTTCATGGCCGTTTCTATGGACATCCTTCTGAGAAACTTGACATCATTCATGGCTATTATAGCTGCCGAAGTTTGATTTTCAATGTGTTTCGTAAATGTGTTTCCAGACATCTGTAATGTTGTAATTCCTAAATAGTTAAAATGATTCATTATTTTCAATGGGATTTCGTCATGATATATTTTGTCACAGGCTTCAACTCTACCACTCTTTCTAAAGATCATGTGGATTGTTTTGTCCCTATTTAACTGTAGATTGTTTTTTTCTGCCCATACGACCAGTTTATTTTAACACTCCTGTAGAACTTCCAAATTTTGAAGACTCTAACAACATGTCATCTGCATAAGCGTAGAAGGAAACTCGTTCCTCATAGCCTTCAAGAATTGCCACTATGTCGGCCATAGTCACATGGTGGCCACTACTCCTGGGAAATCCTGGAAAACTCCTGGATTTTTATTAGGTCTGGAAAACTCCTGGAAAATGACTAAACATTTGAAAACTCCTGGAAAATAGCCACTGTTAATTATATATAAAAATCTTAACTCATACTCCCGTTGCGGTTTTGGGTGAGCACTCTATCGTTAACGAAAGAAATTTCCTCAGGCTACCTGTTTCTGTGTGGGAGAACACGCAATAGTATTTTTGTAAAACCTATTGAGTATAGACAACTCACCGCAATAAAATTGCAGGCAGCATTCTTTTCTCTCTTTTTTAAAAGCGGATATTTGAGTCACAAAGGCTTTCTTAAAACAACAATTAAATAATTTGTGTGTAGGCTTGAGTATCAATAAAGCAATCGCCACTAATTTTTGTCAACATCTGTATAAGTAAACCAAACACAACTGATTTATTTTGGTCTTGAAGTAGGCAACCGATAAAGCCCCCCCACTCGCGCTTATTTTTAAATCTGAAAAAATGAGAATTACTCCTGGAAAATTCCTGGAAAATCGTTGACCGATTTGAGTGGCCGCCATGTAAAGTCAGGTTAAATAGTAACGGACTGGATGGATCACCCTGTAACACTCCCTTAGTTTGCACTATGGGAGTTGATGACTGCAGGTTGTCTCTGATAATCACAGTATTATATTGTAAAATTCCAGAAAATATCTCTACTAGGTCATTTCCAAGTAAGTGCTGGAGTTTGTGATAATTTGGCAGTCTAGAAGGTCGAAGGCCTCCCTGAAGTCTATAAATATGGTATGAAATTTTCTCCCTTAATGTCAAAATGTTTCATTAACGTCTTCCATCAAATTTCTGATTGCTTGAAAGATAGATCTGCCTTTTCTAAAGCCAAATTGATGATCCGGTATGAAGTTGACCTTCTCTTTTGCTAATCTGTTGGATAATATTGTGCTGAATACTATAAAATTGTATTTTCTAACACAATTCCCCTGTAGGAGTTTGGAGAGTCAGGAGATCCTTTGCCTTTGTATAACACTTGCAGCGTTGAAGTCTTCCAGTTGGACGGTACTGTAGCTGTTTCTAAGCATTTGTTGAAGAGTGCCGTCCATATTCCTTCCAGGTTAATGTAGAGCTTCTTTTAAATGTTCATTAAATATTTCGTCTGGACCTGACGCTTTATGATCTTCCAGGCTCTTAACTGTTTCTCTTACCTTCTCCACTGTAATTCTCGAGAAATCGTCTATTTCTTGTGCGTTCTTTGACAGTGGCATGGTTCCGTCATTTATAAGTTTCTGGAAGTGATTTTCCCATGTTGCCATCCCAAGTGATTCTGCGAATTTTGATTGTCTTATCTTCAATGCTGCGAAATGGTTTCCTGAAACTTTTTCCACTAGCTTCTTACTCTCCTCTTCCATCCACAATTTTCGTTTCTCTTTTAACAGCTTCTTATAACTACTACTTTGTCGATTGTATGACATCAGAAGTTCAACCATCTTCGTGTTCTTAATTTGATGAAAAAGTTCAAGAACTTGAAATCTTCTTTTATAACATTCTGCGTCAAACCAAGGCTGGGATTTTCTTTCATGCCAATTTGATATCTTTCGAGCTCCCCTGAGGGTGTTCTCTACTTTTAAAGCTACTGCTTCAATGTTTTCTCCTTGTATCTCGTCTAAAATCAGACTTGGTTTTTTTACGAACTCTTGGATGTCGTTTATATATATAGATCTCTGAACTATATCTTTTCTTTGTTCTTGATGTGGCTTCCCTGTATTGAATGAGAACTTAGCCATAACTCGTAGGTGCTTCCTCAGAGGGGCCACGTCATATTTGGCGAGTACCTTTGTTTCCGAAACCCTGACAGCAGTCATCATCATCATCTTGTACAGTTTCCAGCCCCAGGCTGGGTCTGTTTGGAACATAAGCCTCGCCACTTAGTTCTTTCTTCCCACCACCTCTCCGCTGTCACTCTGGTCCAGTCCTCGCCTCTCTTCTTGACACATTCCTCCACTCCTTTCAGCCATCTATCTCTTGGTCTTCCCCTTGGTCGATTCTTCTGCATCTGCATCTCATGTATCCTCTTGGGAATCTTCTTCTCATCCATTCTCTTCAAGTGTCCATACCACCTCAGTCTTGATGTCTCAATCCTACCTTGCAAGCAGTACTGACAGCAGTACTTGTGAATATTAGATCAATCGTACTCGCCCCATTATGACATATATAATATGTATAATCCTTTGGTTCAATGTGTAAGATGAATCCTTCTCCTTCCATGTAGTCAATAACTGTTCTGCTTTTGGAATCTTCATTATCTATGGGGAAATTGAAATCTCCTGCTACAATGGTAACTATATCCTGTTTGATCTTCAGCATATCTGTCATGTTTTCAATTATGTCCTGAGCTGTGTGAAATGGCTGGAAATAAGTGCCTATAATGTTCAGATGCTTTGTAGCAATTCCTAAAACATTTGTGGATGTGTATGTAAATTTATGGCGAAGTTAACCACGGTTTTAATAAGCAAGATATACCTCCGCTAGGGTGGCCTCGGTCCCCCTGCACAGCAAGCATGTGACTATTGTAATATCCTTCTACATTTATATCCTGTGTTATGAAATTTTCTGTTATGATTACAATATCTGTCGTAAAAAAAACTTGTCGGATTGAAACAAAGTACACTATTAAGACCTTCAACATTCCATAACATGATTGAAATGCTATTCCAAATCCACTCCCTGGAGTCTCGAGTTCGGTCTTCTATATGGGCGACGAAAAGGCCTTATCAAAACTCCAGTAGCCCAAAAATCACGGTTTTCTGTACTTTCCAAATTATTTAGTGGAATTCCTACTTTAAACGCTTTATTTGTTCCCTGGGTTTTGAATTCTTCACAAATAATCTTTTGTTGATCAGTGCCCTTACTACCTAGGAAGTTATTCATTTTCTCGCTGGTTGTATTGGGAGAAAGCCTTCCTATATACAGGGTCATCGAAAAATAATGCCAACATTTTAAAAAATGATAGCACCGGAACCCTTTATGTTAAACGTGTAATTCTTTCACTGAACACCAGCTGGTTAAAGCAAGTTTTGTTTTGGAGGGGACATGACCTTGCTATGCGCACACTAGATGCGCAGTAGCCAAGGTCGGCTGGGGGCGCGCGCACCAATGACTGCACCTCCCGACAAACTGCACCTGATTACAAAGCTGTCATTCGATGGTTTAATTAGTTTAAGGAAACTGGGACTGTAGAGAAAAAATCTAGGCCAGGCCGACCACCAAAATCAGCATTGAACGCACGCTTTCCCAATGGCTGGATTGGTACGTGCAATCATTTCAGGAGTAAATGTCAAGATTGCGGCAGAAATTCGCTCCCGCAGGTGCTCCAAATCCTGAATTTTTTCTGCATACACAATGTTTTTAATGTAGCCCCAGAAAAAAAATCCAAAGGGATGAGGTCAGGACTTCATTGGTGCGCGCGCGCCCACGGCCGACCTTTATTCAGACTTCATTCAGTGTACTGATTCCTCGTTAATTCAGAAACTACAGGGTCATTATATATGTGCGCGCCAGTAAACACGGCAAGCTAAGCCGGCTGTGAATAGCGCAGATCGCGGGGGCGCTTAGCCGGTTCAGCTGGTGGTTGGCGCTCACTTTCACACTTTTACCAAACATGTTCAATAATGTGTACTTACAGTGCTCATAGGCGATGCTGAAAATGTCCTCCCTCTCTTGTAACACACACCTGACATCTTCTGATGAAAGAATGTCCGTCAACTCTTTTATTATTTACGGAGCCTGTTTCCTTGAATTGTTTAGCGAGCCTCCTAATTGTACTGGCATTAGGCACAGGTCTTCCTGGTAGCTTGATTCGAAATTTTCGTCTCGTTTCAGAACAAGATTTTCTGCTTTTCATATACGAATTATGGATATACACACGTTCGCGTAATGTGAATTGGTGTCTAGGCATGACCAACAATCACAGTAATCACAATACTCGCTAAACGTGCAACACTAACGTTTAACCCTTAGCACTCACGCGGCGGGAGAGCCCAGTCAACGAAAATATGTCGCATAGATCCTTTGTCGGGTCACACCCGACATCGATTTGTTCCGCCTATAACTTCGCTTCGAGGTACACCCAACAAAATACCAGCAATACTGCGCTTCTCCCATCTTCTGGCGATACTGTGCACTACCGTTACACTATATTCTCCTTGGAAACAAGCCGTATGGAGAGGTGTATTGAAGGCCATGCAAGTTTGAAGTGAACTGTTGCGTAGCAACAAGGCTACGTTAGAAGATCGCGAGAGGAAAATAGCGGGATATTTGGATGAAAGTGACGTTGATTTTAGCGATAGTGGAACTGATACGGAAAATCATGCAGAATTAGATGGTGTTAGTGAATTTAGTGACGAAGAGCTCGTTTATGATGAAACATTTCGTAATGACAGTGCTGGTACCTCGAATGATGGCTGAAAAGAATACAGTGACTCAGATTTGGAATTTCAATGTATCCCATTCACAGGTATGTCTGGTTACAAGCCACCCTAAAGAAATAAGCCTCTGACTGAACTTCAGTATTTTCAGTTATTCATGACTGATGAATTATTGTTGGACATGTGCAAGAAACTAACCGGTATACTAAAGTAAACATTCAGAAGGTTATGCAATTACCGCTACATCCTGAGTGTAAAATACAGAACATTGTCCCTGATATGATGTATTATGTTATAGTTCATTGTAGTAATTGTATTGTATTATATTACATTAACCTATTAAATTCACATCGCAAACATAGTGTACCTGTGATCTGATGACCTGCCACAAGCATATATTTAAATGGAGCTGAAGAGGAAATACTGTTCATAAATAATGGAGAGCTAAGGGTTAAGCTTTGCAGATACACACTCATATGAATGACAAAACACGTGTGAACTAACAATATGAGTCAGTGGAGCGCGCCAACCACTGGCTGAACCGCTTACGCGCGCCCGCGATCTGCGCTAGTCACAGCCAGCTTAACTTGCTGTGTTTACTAGCGCACATATATAATGACCCTGTACTACACCTGCACAACACTTCTACATTCACTTTAAATCCTTGGATTTAAATCTGTTTACTTCCGTGTACTAGCTATGATCTTTCGACACTGTCACTTTTTAAAACAATTTTATTCATATATTCTAACCCCAAAGGAAATTAAATTCTAAATACTGTGGAGTGTGCAACAACAGGAATAAAAAGGGAGGGAGACAAGAAACGGTATATATTTACAACACTTGAACTAAGAAACCACAGCAAAACGCGATGAAAGCCGAATCAAAGCAGCCGAGATGAAGTTCCTTAGAGGAATAATTAGGAAGACACGGAGGGATAAAATCAGAAATGTGGACATTAGGGAGAGAACTGGGTTCCCAAAACTGCAAGACAAGATAGAGACCAGTAAGCTGAAGTGATACGGACATATGATGAGAATGGAAGAATATAGAGTACCAAAAAGAATATTTATGGAGAAAATACCAGGAAGGAGACCACGAGGAAGGCCCAGAAAGAGGTGGATAGATACGGTGAAGGAAAGCATAGAGAAAAGAGGAGTAAAAGAAGTATTGAAAGAAGGAAATGAATGGTGGAGGGATAGACAACTGTGGAGGTCCTTGATTCGCAACCCGACCCAGGGAACTGGAAACGGGAAATGAAGAAGAAGAACTAAGAAACCTGAACTTCATCCAGTAATTTGCTTTGAACACTACCACAATGGAGATGAAATATAAGTAGGACAGGGGCAAATCGACCATTTAACTACTAGTCTTATTAAGTATAGAGTGTACCTTGATTTTGATATTATTTCATATTGTAGTAATACCACCTTGTTGTTTAGCGGCTAGCGTTCTTGGCTGTCGCTCCGGATGTCCGCGTTTGATTCCAGGCTTTGCCAAGAAATTTTAATTCCGGTGCGAGGGCTGGAACGGGGTACACTCAGCCTCGTAAGGCAAAACTCAGAAGAAGAGAGTTCAATTCCCACCTCTGGTATCCTGGAAGTGGTTCTCTGTGGTTCTCCCACGTCTACTCCAGGCGAATGCTGGGAGGGTTCCTAACTTAAGGCCATGGCCGTCACCTCACCAATCCTGTCTCTAATTTACAAATATACTAGCCATCACAATAATGCAGGCTATCACACAAATTCCACGCACACACACATCCAAATACATGACGCTATATGACCACGATGTCGCAGCCCCTAAAATAAGCTATATTATAATCAAACAGATTTTATACCTTATTTTTTCTGATACACCCCCTCTTGTAAGCAGAACAACCGAGCCCATTTGCAATATAACCCAGATGAATGTATCGAGACTACAGTATCTAGCATAGGCCTAGAAATAATACACTGACACAAACTGCGGTAACAACTTCTATTAACAAATAACACTTACATACTTTACATGACAACAAAAATGATATGACATTAAAGACATGGAAAATACAACATTCATTTGGTACTTGCCTTATATTTCTAAAAGACAGATCAGCATTCCCAGTAATCCAAGTTTCCAAACAAGCAATGACAACGGCGTATAATCATTCACGACTTTCCTTCACTTGCGTCGACTCGTCTTGTTACTAATATTCCCCGAATCGTCGATAGCTCCAATACAATGCTCATTCATGTTCCAACACATGTTAGTAGGCCTGAATACATTTATCTTTTCCTATAATCCAAGACCCTTCAAAGCAAGCATTATCAATTCAACGTCCGCTCACTCTCATAAAATACTCGTCGACTTCTTCACATGACAGGGTGTCTACCGGTAACGAAAGTAACGAAAAAGTAACGAATTTTACAAATGGGTAACGAAAGTAACGAATTTTACAAACGGGTAACGAAAATTTTCTGAAGGTGGATTGAATCATTTAAACTCTCGCCGCTAGGCTCAGAGATTGCGATGGAGCGAGTTTCACGCAAGCGGCGCCGATTGCGTTAGCTATATCCCGCCCTCAAGGAAATACATACTGATGATGCCTTGAGTGGTATACATCGGTTCAACGTATATTTTCGGCATCAGGAAGACTTAAGTTTCGTGTGAACTATTTTTCTGTGTTACTGTATTAGGAAACCTGACTTTTCGCGAGACGTTTATTCGCGAATACTTCCGAAACTAAAAAGAATTCTCTCCTTTTTGTTATTTGGAAAGTATGTCAGATTGAAGTCCAGAAATAACGCAAAATAATTAAATGTCGCAATCTTGAGAAATGTTACCGTTTTGAAAAAAAAAAAAAAGCGAAAAATCTTCGAAATACATATACTGTAACTTATTTAAAAAATATGTCTAGTAAATTTGCGACATCCAGTATGGTTAATTTGAAATTCCATTATAAGTCGATTTTTCCTTCGAACTTTCGTTCCATCGGATATATAATCTAACCGATTATTTCGATAACTTATAGATAATTCGTGGTTCTCAGTCGAAATAAAACGTGCCCTCTTGTCGTATTATTCCTGCAATCCTCTCAGAATAATTCGTAATATTCGATACCGTACCTACTTCGATCGTTCATCCTCCAAAATCGCATCCTCAAGACGGCCGGCTGACCACACGACTTGCCTGCGGGAATCTCGTCAAATGGACCGAGATCGACGTCAGTTGCATAAAATCATAAAACCCGTCCCCTATCGTGAACTTGTGACCACGAGGACTGCGGGAATCCTGTCAAAGGTGATTGGGCACCAATCACGGGACACCCATCACGAAACCCATTTGCCATTTTTCCCATGACCATATACTTAAAAATGTGCGGGGAGCTAGAAGTGCATCAACCCACTTAAAAATGACAGCCTACGTAGCATCGAAATACTAATTCCTCCTCGTGATCCACCCTGAACTCTTTTTTTTTTCCGTGTAGCCTCCTGAGAGGCCGAGTGCAGGTCTTTCTAGTTGACGCCCGTGGGCGACCTGCGCGTCGGGATGAGAGAGGGAATGGATGAAGATGAATGAAACTGGGCAAGGATGTGGAAGGAAGCGGCCGTGGCCTGTCAGAAGGTACTGTCCCAGCATTTGCCTGGTGTTGAAAATGGGAAACCACGGAAAACCATTTCAAGGACAGCCGACGGTGGGGCTCGAACCCACGCGTCTACCGAGTCAGCAGAGAGCTTGGCCCCTTGACCTAACGCAGCGCTTTAGCCCGCGTAGCCACTACTGTCGGTCACCCTGAACTGATGAACTCCCAACCACAACATAGGGACAAAGGGAATCATGGCGCCGACCGAACAAAATGTCCATAACTACTCGTGAATTTTAACCATGCCCAACCTTGAGCTTGCCTCCGCCATTCTGTCAGGACAGATAGACCGGCAGACAATCGTTGAACGGTCGGGTGCGGCGACGATTGCATTATATCTCGTGGACAATGTAAAACGACCGAGAGCGGCAGCGATTGCGATACATCGCGACATTTCTCCGCATTCAATGACGAGGACAACTGTATTCTTGTCAAACGGACAGCAAGTGGCGTCGATTGCGTAATAATGCTATATTTTCTTGTGCCCGACCTCAAGGACAATGGAAATCTCGTCGAATGACTAAAAGTGACACTGATTATCTAAATCGAGATTTTTCTCAGTGTTCTATCGTGGAAACTACGGGAAGCTCGTCAAACAACTGAGACCAGCGCCGATCGTGTAACATCTCGATATATCTCCGTATTTGACTGCGAAAACAGAATTCGGTGACGATCGCGTAACATCGCATACATTTCTTCGCGAACTACCACGGGGACGAAGGAAATCTCGCCAAATGGTCAAGAGCAGACCAACCACTTGGTACCGAAATTATAACATATTGTGCACAAGACGACATACTAGCTGAAAAAACTAATTGGATATTAAATATCTAGTATAATTATATTCATTATTTCTTAAATTTTTATAACATCATGTGAATTTCATTTAAAGCGGCTGAACTGCTGTGCCCAAGATAGCGGGTTCAAACCCGGCCGAAGTCATCGGATTTTTTAAAAGCGTTAAAATCCTTCAGTATGCCTTCCTTCAGAGGGGAAGTAAAGCCGGCGGTCCCATGTCATAGAATTATGGCATGTAAAAGATTCTTCCACAGACTAAACTTGTGTGAAGCTAAATTGTTAGGTTAGATTTCGTCGGAACGCTCTATCAAAGTTCCAACGTTCACCACTAGGTATCATTGATATCTGGTAGCAACTTGAAATTGAACGGAACTTGTAGCTCACCCTAAGGGTGTCCGCTGGAAGCAGCTACAGACTCAGGCGAGCCGAACATGTCCTCGGACACTCCCGGCACTAAAAGCCATACGATAAATAATAAACCTCTTTAAACAGTTCATTGTTGTTTTTCTTCACCGCCTGATGGAGCACCTATGCTTGCAGACCGCAGACGTATCTTGATTCAAAGGTAACTAAAATTAACTAAAAGGTACCTAAAAAGTAACTAATTTTTACTTCATCCTTACAGTAGACACCCTGCATGGTCAATATCAGCTGCTCGATACATATACATGCTTAACTACATGTCAAGATGTCGTAATTCATACCCTTCAATATAATTCTTGACTATCCTCGGCAGCAAAATTTTATTAACGTCTAAGCCCTGTCATGGCTTCCTGAGAACTTCTTTTGTTCACTCCTCGGCTGACGGAAGACTACTGTTACCGTTTGCCAACAGAAGATTCACAAAACAAAAACCAACAGCAACAACCCCAATTCATCATCCAAGGTTAAGGCTACCAAAGCAACTCACCACATATACCTAGGCCTGTCTTATCACTCCCGGCTAACATGAATCTTACCCGACAAGTAATATTTAACATCTCAAAGTCAAATGCTGTTTGTACCACATAATACAGTACAGATATTTCTCTCTCGGTGACACGAACAATCACCGTATCTCAGGTCACTTGGATACATAACAGGCCTAGCAGCAAACTCAACTACTGTCTTCTCCCACGGAGATCCAAGCCTAACCTAAATATTACAAGATCCCGGCACACTTCGTACTTGACATTCAACATAATAGTTAGACAAATAACAACTAACTCGGCGTTCTCTCACAGGACCGGAACATCAGCTGCATTCAGTAGAAAGACAAATATAAGTTCTTACCTTTCGGTGCAGCTCTCTAGCGGGAAAACAGAAAACCGAAGTCATCACACCAGGCAATCAATATTAAACATATCCAAAGACGTTGCAAGCGTAAAACAGTGACGTAATACCGGCACATTTTCCCACACTGTAAACAGAGCTTTTCGAGAGAAAATAAAGTTGACTAGCTTAGAATCTTGTCAGAAATAAAATTCTCCACAAAGGGTTCAAGACAGTATGGAATTAAATGTAGTATTTGCCTGTCCCTCTCACTCGTATGTCCTGCAATTAGCTTCGTCCTTTTCTACCTCGGCGATGTTACCTCTTTTCCAATAATACGAAGTACGTCCAGAAAGTAAGTTCCGTTTGGTAATAACATTAAATTGTGTACAGATACAGAAATTTTTTTTATTGCACAAAATTCTACAACCCTTAAACTATTTTTCCACATAACTGCCGAAATGTTGCAGGCATTTGTCGTAGCGTGGCACGAGTTTTTGTATACCTTCTTCATAGACGTGTGCCGCCTGTGTTTTCAACTAGTTGTACGTTCCGCTGCAGCGCAGTTCCGCATATGCGCGGTAGACGCTCTGTATCAAGGAGATGAAACGTGCGCCATTTGGAGAGCGCTGTCAGCCACGTACGCGTTGTTGTGCATGTTTGCTCGTACAATGTCGGTGTTGATTGAAAATCCCGCCGCTTGTGAAATCAGATCTGTGACTCGTTTTCTGAATGCTAGGAAAGTATAACCAATTGAAATTTATCGGCAAATTTGCGAAGTGTTTGGACGAAATGCGATGAGTGATTCAATGGTGAGAAGATGGGTCCGACAGTTCAATGAAGGACGAAGTGAAGTACACGATGAAGAACGAAGTGGGCGTCCATCTTTGGTTACAGAAGAACTGGTTCACGCGATTGATGACAAGATCCGGGAAAACCGCAGGTTTACAATTAGTGCTCTCGCTATGGAATTTCCCCAAATCTCACGATCACTAATTCATGAAATTGTTACCGAAAAACTGAACTTTCGTAAACTTTGCCAACGTTGGGTACCAAAGATTCTTACGGATTAACACAAAACAAAACGGATGGGTAGTGCACTTCAGTTTTTGACCCGTTACATTGAAGGCTGCGAAGAATTTCTGACCCAGATAGTCACAGGAGATGAAACTTGGGTTTCTTACGACACCCCTGAATGTAAGCGGCAATCAATGGAATGGAGGCACACTTCATCCCCAGCAAAGGTTAAGCCGAAACATATCTTGACACTTCGGAAAATGATGTGCACAGTGTTCTGGGACAGTAAAAGGCATCTTACTCATTGATTTCTTACCGCATGGTCAAACAATCAACACAGATGCTTACTGCGTGACACTTAGGAAATTGCGCCGCGCAATACAGAATAAGCGCCGAGGGTTGCTGTCAAAAGGTGTTGTTTTTCTTCACGACACGCATGACCACACACTGCAAATGTGACAAAAAACCTCCTACAGGGATTTGGCTGGGACATGTTTGACGACCCTCCGTACAGCCCTGACCTCGCTCCTAGCGACTTTCATCTGTTCACACATCTCAAGTCTTTCCTTGGCGGTCAACACTTCAACAGTGACGACGAGCTGAAAGATGATGTTTCCAACTGGTTGAAGACACAGGCGGCAAACTTCTATGAAGAAGGTATCCAAAAACTTGTGCCACGCTATGACAAATGCCTGCAAAAGTTCAGCAGTTATGTGGAAAAGTAGTTTAAGAGGTGTAGAATGTTGTGCAATAAATAATTTTTCTGTATCTGTACACAATTTAATTTAATTACCAAACGGAACTTACTTTCTGGACGTGCCTCGTACAAAGTGATAAATCTAATAAAATGATTGCTCAGTCTTTTACAAAAACAGCAGCCGGTTATATCGTTAAAGACCACATACTGAAACTGACATAATCTGAGACAAACTGACAGAGACCTGAACAAGTTCGAATGAGTAAAGGCACGTTTTATGAAGCAAGTTAAAACATATATTATTATTATTATTATATAAGTTATTATTAGGGCTCGGATTTTTAGGTAAATAAATATTTTTTAAATGTAAATACATATTTTAAGCATTTTTTCTATATATACATAAATTCCTGCTTTTCACTTATTACCACATAAAAAGACATAATATTTACATTCTTTAAAATCAGTATGCTAGATGTGAACATGTGAGCTATCTAAACTTCATGCAGAGCGTATGTCAGCTTGCAACTATGTTATTCTTAACTTGTTGCCCCATGGCACTCACTGTGGAAGCCAGGGATTTCCTTGTCCATAGCCATATTGCACCACGTGCTAGACCTTTCACCCTAGCTACCTGGAACCAGTGGCACTCGCATGCTGTTCATATCTGGCACTGTGAAGTGTAGGGCAAAAGCAACTACAAGTTATCGTCAGCAGCAGTATGTTGCAGAATTTAAAGATAATTTTACTTCTGATGGGAGTGTTTTGTTCTGCCAACCATGTGGAAAAGCAATCAAGGTGAACAGCGATCTCAAGTTACACAACACCCGAACACCTCAAGCGCAAGAAACATATTGCCGCAGCTTCGCGTCTTCAGAAAAGGTGTTTTGCGATAATCGTCGGTCATTTGATGGGCATACTAAAGATGTATCTCGTTGTGTATTGTAAATCTTCAGTTGTCAGTGAGGCATAGCTTAAATTGCATTCGTGAGTACTGCATATTGTTTATATTCACATTAATAAAGTAATTATAATTAAATATTTTTACTCTCTTGCCACATATTTCAGGTATTTTTAATACATAAGAAATAAATATTTTCGCGATTTTTAGCACCTAAAAATCCGAGCCCTAGTTATTATTATATAAACTTACAACTTGGATTAGAAACCTGCATGGCAAGAAAGAACTAATAAAATGATAAAAGCCCAAAAATTAACATGGTCTACATATAAAAGAAAATATCTATCAATCACAACAAAATTAAAACATTACAAGACAGTAGTTCAACCAGAGGTGACATATGGAACCGAAACTCTTTTTAAAGTTACTCAGAATAACAGAATCGACAAAATTTTAAAAGTAGAAAAAAGAATAGCTAGAACATGCATAAATAAAAAATATCAGAAAGATGGACAATGGCGGATAGCACCAAATGAAGTAGTATACGGAGAACTGGAGCCCATCACTGTTACTATTCGGAAGAAACGGATTTCTTTTTTTGGTCACATTATGAGGACACCGGAAACCAGATTATCTAGAAAAATTGTAGAGAAACTTTGGAATATGAAACAACAAGTAGGATGGATTAAGGAAATTAGAGAAGATATGAAAGAATTAGAAATAACCTTGGATGACTAAAAAAAAAAAAAAAAAAAAAAAAAAAAAACCCTTGAAAGATAAAAATAAAATTTCAAGCAAAAATAGACAAATGTCGTACAGTAGAAAGGTTATTTACAGATGGAGAACGCCTGAGAAGGTCAGAGCGAATGAAAAGTTACTGGGCAACTCGGAAAGAAAACGTACTGAAGAAGAGGACCAAGAAAAGATTGACTGAAGGGGTCCAATTGGGCCGTAAAAGCAGCAGCAGAAGAAGAAGAAGAAGAAGTCCATACATTATAACACATTGCTGGTACATTACAACATAACTATACGGGCTTCAGGGAACCAAAGCATAGTTACTGAAACACCCACTTCTAAGCTGGAAAGTCTAAATTGCTACCCATAAACTTCTTGACAATTTGGGTTGGTGAGAGAACTACTGCCTTCTGCATTAGTTTGTACAGTTGAGTATTCATATCCAGTTCCTTAAGGCCTTGGAGCAAGGTACTTTGGATCATGCCCGTACTTGAGACGATGATAGGTATGGCCTTCACCCGTTCTACATGCCACTGCCCTTTGAAAGGGTCGACCGACTCACTATATTTGCTGATCTTTTCATCAAAAAAATGAAAACTAAAAAAGAAAACCAAAACACACATTAGCGCATGTCAAAATATAACCATAAATTCCAAAACAACAGTCAAAATTTCCATTGCAGCAGTAATAACCTACAAAGTCCAACCTTCGTAAGTTATAGTCACACACATTTATTCTTAATTTCTATCTTAATAACTTTTATTCCCTATCCTGAATGGACTCCGGTTTTTTCCTTTTTCTTTCAACGCCAACTTATTTGCTTACAGGCTCCACTCCGCAAGGAGCCTATATTCGACTTATGTAGGTCACACCCTATTGACCATCACAGGATACTTTTAATGAAACATTTTTAGCCTACTTTTCACATTTTGCAAAAATGAGGAAAAAGTAGACATGAGGTCGGGCAAATGTGTGTCTGTCTGTCTGTCCTTCTGTCGGTCTGGCTGTGTCCCCCCCCCCTATCAACTCCTAAACGGCTGCAGCAATCGGATCAAAATTTGGTAGGAGTAAAGATCTATACCTGAATATCTCACGGCCATATTTGAAAATGATGTCAGTGCTACCAACTGCTGAAAAATCACAATTGAAATTTGAGCTCCATGTTGGATATCTTGGAAGGTATGAAAGGGAGCTATTTCAAAGTTGGCACAATTATAGACAATAATATTGCAGTTTAATTTCCAGGAGGCCATACATGGCAGTGTTGCCAAAATGATTATAAGCCTGCTGATAAGTCCAATCTTTAAATGCACATAACTTCTACACTATCAATTGGAATGCAACCAAATTTCGTATGTGCTATGTGTACATAAACAGATATGACTGAGCGCATTCTTAAGAGCCACCAGTGCTGCCAACTGTTAATATATGCTCTCAATTTTTTTAAATCCAAATACCCATATATCAAAAAGTATTCAAGCCGACAGCTTTAAACTATGCACACGTATAGTACCCGACTCTCTATTTTAATTTGGAGTAACTTATATACGTCAGTGCTACCAACATGATTCTAAGCCTGCTGAGAGGTCCAACTTTAAATACATGTAACTTCTATACTATCATTTGGATTTCAACCAAATTTCGTGTGTGCTATGTGTACCATACCAGATATGACTATGCCGGTTCTTAAGAGTAACCAGGGCTGCCAACTGTTAATAAATTCTGTCTCTATTTTTGTTACCCTAATATCAATATATCAGAAAGTATTCAAGCCAATAGCTCTAAACTTTGCACACGTATAGTAGCTGGCATTCTAGATTAATTTGGAGTACTAATATAGGCCTAGGCCTACGCCAGTGCTGCCAACATGATTCTAAGCCTGCTGATAGGTCCAGTTTTAAAATGCATGTAACTTCTATACTAACTAATGGATGTCATTCAAAATTGACACAACAATAGATCATATCATTTCAGATTATTTCTGACCAGTACATTTATGTCATTGTTGCCAACATGATTTTACGCTTGCTGTTAGATCCAATGTTTAACTGCATGTAACGTCCATGCTATCCATTGGACTCCAACCAAATTTTGTATTCTGTACCTTAAGAGATGGAACTAAGAATATATTGTCACCAGGGCTGCCAACTGTAGTTCTCTATTGGGCTACATTATGCCAAGTATACAGTATTTCGAACTAATTAGAAATTTCGATTTTACCAACTTAATTTCGTCATTATTCTAGATAGGTGCATATAGATTAATCATTGGCATGAATCTTAAATTTTAAGAAAAGTAGGCTCTTGAGTTCGTCACGGAACTTCTTGTTTGGTCTGTTTTATAGTAATATTCAATCACCAACTGTTGAGATATGTCATTTTCACTAAATTATTTTATGTTGTCATCAATTTAAGGCCCATAGTTGTTACAGATTTGATTTCTTAAACTTTGATATACCATATTTACTCGGCTATAGGACCCTCTTTTTTTTCTAAAATTTTAGTCCAATATTGAGGGGGGGGGGGGGGGGTACTATAGACGCGAACTTCGCAAAAATCCATTATTTTCGGGGGGAAAAAAAGAAAGTAATTAAACATAACTTATTTTATTTTTATGCTGCATAGTACGATATATTTAATCAAAATAAACAAAAGTTTACATCTTTAATCAGCCCATTATGAGTCTGCCATAACCTCACTTATCCACCATTATTCCCGGCTATCCCCCAATGACTTTCACTACTATCCCTTGCTAAGCAAAAATCTTGGTAACAAAGAAATAGAATGGACAAAGTGTCAGACATGGAAATGCAAACTTTTATTTTTATTGGGAAATAGGGAGGGAGAATACATCAATTATGATGCTGAACGATCACATCTCACTAACATTTGTAAACACAACCGAGTACGTATTATTCACATGTTTCACATTAATATACCAATAACGTGTTACACAAATGCCGACGGTTCTTGCAACAAATGTGTTTAAAATAAAATAGAGAAGAAGGCTGCCGTGAACACCACTTTGAAGGCAAAACATCTTTGTGTACAAAACAAAAGAATGCAGGCAAGATATGAAACCATAACTTTCATTGGCGGATTTTAAACTTGGTGCTTCTACTCGGCCAATAGTGTGGCATCTTCTATTGGATATTGGTACACATTTCGATTTCCTGCCCAATCGCATACACGGTTTATGTATGCAAAATGGCAGTCATATCGTCTGAATAACTAAATAATGTAACAAGAAAAATATTTTTGTCATAAAAGAGGATGAGATTGTTATAATTTTAATTCTTTTAAAGAATTCTTCAATTTCCAAGATTGTTGTATTTTGGCTCTTTAATAATTAAGGAGGGGTACTAGAAGCGATTTCTAAGAATGATGTATTTTGGGTCTCGAAAATTAAGGAGGGGGGGTCCTATAGCCGAGTAAAATAATGAGGTATTTTTATTAACTTTTCAAAGGTAAAAATCTAAGTATAATAATCAACTTTACTCGCAATTATATTGGTTTATTAAAAAAAAATACTGGGGAGGGGCCATAATGTGGCCGAAACTGGTATAATTAATTGAAAATGAAAATCCACAGCCTGCTTCCAGTTGACTGACCGGGTCAGGGATGGAATGAATGCAGCCCCCATCTAGCGGCGAGGATATGAACTGTGCTGGCTGTCGAAGCCTGGCGCACTCCCCTGAGGCAATGATGCAGCAGTATAATTAATAATAATAATATCATATGGCCTCGGGTGCCAGGTGCAAGCTTTGTTATTTGACACCCAAAGGGTAGCTTGCATGTTGAATTTCATTGTTCCTTGAAGCACTATGAAAGTCAAGGAGGCTTGATATCTAAGCTCCTTGAACACTATAGCGATTTCTAGTAGAGAAATGAGGAACTTTGTGTTGGCGGAAACTCCCGAGATTAATTTTGCCATTATGAATACGACCTACTGAATTCAAATGGGTTCTTGGACATGCCAACATCGTATGACATGAGTGTCATCATTTTTGCTGCCTTTCAAAAATCACTTCCCACGGCCAGGAGCGAACCTGCAAGCTTGGGATTGGTAATCCGACACTTTAACCACTCACCCACGGTGGCAAGCAGTAAAATTTATTATTATTATTAATCTTGATTGGTCACATTGGACCACTTGAGTCGTTCCACAATCACTTCTTCTTTGAAGGTAGTACTGCTTGGTTCTTGCGCTCTTTCCAGAACTTTTTCATTCTTTCAGATCGGGATTTTCTCAACTCATCTGAAATCTCCATAGGCTTTCTATGTGTCATTTCTGCAGAAAATTTGTGAGTTTTAAGAATGGTGTTAATTTTATTTTTCTGCTCGGCATCTGTTATCTTGAGTCCAACTGCTTTGAGATTTTGTTGGATTTCTTGGATCCATTTTCCTCCAGTTTCTTCCTCATCACCAATTGGCGTACAATTCTGTTTTCTGGAAGCCGTAAGATGTGAAAAAAATATGAAATTCAGTATAATTAATTAATAATATTAATTCAATTTTATTGACATAAGGTGGAATAAAATTATTAAATACTCATTGGTATTTGTTACTTTTAACCCTTAGCAGACAATTTTTTTTTCTTGTGTAGTCCTGCACTAGTCGTATTTTTTCTTTTCCTACTGCCGCCCATTCATCATCATATAATAATAATAATAATATATAATAATAACGGAATATCGCACAATGGGCATACATAAAAATCCTAGTGTTTCGTACACAGGTCCAAAAGAGTTATTGTTCTTTTGATGCATATCTCCGCGTGATAGCATTCACACTTTTTCCCGCAGAGTACACATATACAGTTTGCGTCTGGTTCATGGAACGCCCTCCTGTAGCACAGCTTGTGGTGGAATCCATGAACTGCGAAGCGTGTCATGGTATGGCGCAGTTCATAGCTTGAATTCATCCATTCTTGGTTGATCATGGCGTCAGTACGATAGAAGTCTGGCCATATATTTGCTTTCTTCTCGTACAGCTTGTGAAGCAAGGCTTGATATTGAGGTGTAGAAGGCACTGACACTCTCAGGCGTAGTTCCTCTATGTAGAACGGCTGTCGTGTGAGTTCGTATGTTAACCGCGATGGAGTGTTTTTGGCTACACATAGAACCTTTTTGAGGTACGTCGCTTTCACACTTTCCACCAAAGCTAGATCACTCTTTGAGAGATGCTCCCAAATAATGTCTATTGCGTAAGTCATGATGGGAGAGATCTTGATGTGGAAAAGGGCTATGGCCGTCTCTAAGGACAGCTCACGAATGCTTTTAATTTGGTTCATCGCCATGATCGCTGCAGATGCTCTTTCTCTAATGTGTTTGGTGAAAACTTTCCCATTCGTTTGCAGGGTCACGCCAAGATATTTGTAGGAGTTGACCCTAACAAGCTCCTTGTCCCGGTATTTGATGAGTGCTGCCGCAGGAGGCTTCCCTCCTCTGCGAAATGTCATCTGAACTCTTTTCTGTGCATCTGAACTCTTTTCTGTGCATTCAGACAGGCTGTTCCTGTCCGCCCAGGTGATCAGTTTGTCAAACGCTTCCTGAAGCTGTTGGTACGATTGTGAAGCTAATGTCATGTCATCAGCATACATGTAAATGAAGACTTCCTTATTTGCTATGGTTTCGACAACGTCCCTTGTAGCGACATTGAAAAGCATTGGACTTATGGGATCTCCTTGTAACACCCCAGTCGTCTGATGTATTGCCTCTGATCTTGAGAGGTTGTCATCAATGTAGACAAAGTTTCTTGACAGTATGGCCTGAATCATCTTGCTCAGGTAGTGCTCTCTACCTACAAGTTGATTTAGTTTCTCTAACAATATAGACCGGTCCACTGAATCGAAAGCTTTGGCATAGTCAATGAACAGTACGTATAGCTTTCCTCTGGGGACGCGAAGAGCTTCGGTTATGTTTTCCATTAAGCACTGAATAGCCTGAATGGTTGAGCGCCCTTTCCGGAAGCCAAATTGCTCTTCAGGTATCATTGAGTCTGTCAAGGTCGTTAGTCTGCTCAGTATATATATATTTGTTACGGCCAACTATGGACCACGTTTGACAGCTTTTACATTATATGTTGTCATCATCCTCTCTCCCACTTCCTTCTTCTGCTCCTCCGTGTAAGATCTTCCTTTCCTCACGGACAACTCCCCTGTCTCTGGAAACCTGCAAACTCCTTAACCAGCCGTCTAAATCGCTCTCTGTCCATTATCTCTTGTTCCTTCACCCCCATCCGATCCAAGTCCAATCTCACTTCCCGAAACTATTTCTGCTCCGTCTTTCTCTTCCTGAAGAATTCAAAAATCCTCTTCGTCAATCTGGCATTGTTCATCCTCACCAAGTGTCCATAAAACTGTATTCTCCTTTTTCTCATTAGGGCTACGACTCCTTCTGTCTTCAGGTATAGTTTTCCTCTCTCCATCCGTGATATTTGGGCCTAGGATTTTTCGGAGCATTTTCCTTTCCCTCTTTCGGATGTCTTCAAGGCCACCCTTCCCAAACATATCTAGTGTTTCTGCTGCATACAGACATACAGGTTTGACAACAGAATCTAAGTGTCAGAATTTAGCCCCAAAGGTAGACCCTTTTTGTTGTAATAATAATAATAATGAAAATGAAAATCCACAGCCTGCTTCCAGTCTCCGACCGGGTCAGGAATGGAATGAATGAAGCCCCCATCTAGCGGCGAGGATATGAACTGTGCCGGCTGCCGAAGCCTGACGCACTCCTCTGGGGCAATGATTAAATGAATGACAGATGAAATGAAATGATAGTGGAGAGTGTTGCTGGAATGAAATTTTGACAGGGAAAACCGGAGTGCCCGGAGAAAAACCTGTCTGCCTCCGTTTTGTCCAGCACAGATCTCACATGGAGTGACCGGGATTTGAACCACGGACCCAGCGGTGAGAGGCCGGCGTGCTGCCGCCTAAGCCACGGAGGCTTTCAATAATAATAATAATAATAATAATATAATTAAGACATTATACCACAGTAATCAAACCTGAAGCACTATACGCCTCGGAAACCTCGATAACTGCTGTCAATTTCATCTAAAGATCGAGCTATATCGGATGAAGTAGCACTACCCTGTCTGTGCGCCGCCAATTTCACATCTGACTAACGTACACAACAGCTCATTCTATATTTACCTGTAAAACTCGTAAAACAAAGTTTTAGCGCATCTAGAAGGCTGTGACATTGCTAATAGTTGTCGGCTTCAGCTCGTTTCCGAGTATACAATTTTCTGACACACTTCCAAAATCAGGGCATTTTATGAGTGAATTTCTGGTGACTAAACAGGCCGATTCTTGCATGGAACATGCGGCCACATACTGAGCAGCTTATAGTTGGAGGAGAGCGTGGACAGGTTTGACGAAGCTTGCGTTGGAGTCGCTTCATTTCTGCCAGTCTGCGACGTACCTGTTCAAAAAGATTTACTGAAGCTGATATAGTTAGCCTCCAAAGTACACGATCTTCAGCCAGTGCCTCCCAAGTTAGAGGCTTAATTTCTGTCAACTTGAAGGTTTGTTTCAGCTGGTCTTTGAAGCGCCTTAAAGGTGCACCCTGTGGCCTTTTACCAGAGCAAAGTTCACCGTAAAGGAATTTGCGTGGCAACCTGTTGTCATTTATGCGGCGGATATGTCCTGTCCATCTTAGTCGATGACAAAAGATGATAGCTTCTACACTCTTGGTACATACTTTCTCGAGGACAGCAAGATTGGATACATAGTCATCCCACTTAATATTAATGATCGAACGGAGCTTTTGCTGGTGAAAACCCTCCAGTTTTCTGATGTTGCTAATAGTTGTATACAATAACTAAAGACAGCAGCAGGCGTAATTGTTTCACACGCGTATATACACGTATATTCGTATTTACCGTGGAAACAGCTAGCGGGTAACACTGCAAAATGGCTTCAAAGCTATCTATATGTTGAGAGTTATGTTAATCCAATGTGTGAAGGCCTATTTTGTGTAGCTTGTTCGTTGGTCAAGTTTTGCCGTAGTAAAAAATCTAATTTGTTAACTATCCATATATGTTCAAGGCTAACATGCTGACATTCTGGAATTTTGTTATTATCCATATTGGTCCGTATTGAAATAGAATTCCACTTAATATGCTAACTTCGTTCCGTCTTTTCAATACTATTTAATTTACAAAATGCTGTCCTAGTACATGTTTCGGACACTAAGGTTTTAACATGTTTTCTAGCTGAAGAAGGACACGGAAGTGTCCGAAACATGTACTAGGACAGCATTTTGTAAATTAAATGGTATTGAAAAGACGGAACGAAGTTAGTGTATTAAGTGGAATTCTGGAATTTTCCAGATGTCTCTCCTAGAAGACAATTCTGTTATGTTCATAAAGATAATTCCAATGTTTTTTTTAAATTATTTTTATGTCGGTACAGTCAGTCCAAAGAAAGGTTGTTCATTAGCTACATCATCCATCCAATGGCTTACGTTTGCCATGAACACGTTCACTGTGTATTAGTAAAGCAGGACATATCCACCAAACCGAGCAAGATATTTGCGTGGAACTCTTTAAAAAAGTCGTAATAATTGCAGTTTTCAATGTCGGTAGGATGAGTTCTACCAAGCTTATCCTACTCAGTGTCTTTCTCTCCCACTTGGGGGGGGGGGGGGGGGGGGGGGGGGGGCATGGTATTGCAGCGGTCAAGCTGTTGGTCTCTCCCACGGCGGACAGGGTTCGATTCCCGGGGTCAATACTTGTGAGATTTTCAAAGTGAAATGCCATGTCCTGTGGTTAGGATTCAACGTAAAAAGGAGGTCCGGTGGCTCATGATAGCGAGATAACGGTCACGAAATACTAAACACTTCCTTCCTTTTTTTCTCTGCCACTTTTTCGCGGGGTGTGGTGGCGCAGCGGTTGAGCTATTCGCTTTTCACCAAGGCAGTCCGGGTTCGATTCCCGGTCAGTACATCTGAAATTTTTGAAGTGAAATGCCATGTCCTGTGGTTTGGATTCCACCCAAGAAGGAGATCCCATAGCTTATGATCGCTAAATTAACGGTCACGTAAAACTACAAGCTTCCTTTCCCACTTTTACGCAAGTTCTGCTGTGGTCATTGTCCACATTTCCGAGCCACAAGTTACTACTAGTCTTATTTGTATTGACTTCTTCTTCTTCCTCTTCATTTTCATTTCCCTGTTCGAGTGATCTGGGTCGGGGTGTGAATCAAGGACCTCCATACTTTTCTGTCTCTCCACCACTCTCGTCCCTCTTCCAGTACATCCTCCACTTTCACTCCTCTTTTCTCAATGCTCTCCCTCACTGCATCCATCCACCTCATTCTCGGCTTTCCCCTTTGGCGCCTTCCTGCGACTTCCTCAGTAAATAATCGCTTTGGGATTCGGTCTTCTCCCATTCGCATCAATTATGTTCATACCATTTGAGCTTACTGATCTTGATTTTGTCTTGTAACTTTGGGAATCCTATTTTCTCCCTAATTTCCTCGTTTCTGATTTTGTCTCTGCGGGTCTTTCCAATTATACCTCTAAGGAACTTCATCTCTGCTGCCTGGATTCTACCTTCCTCCCGTTTAGTTGTTGTCCACATGCCTGCTGCATACGTCAATATAGGTGTGTAATATTGTGAATACAAGATTTTTTTACATTTCTCGGGAACTTCCTGGTTCCACACCAGACCCTTCGCACTCTGGTAAAACCCATTTGCTTGTTGGATCCTCTTACCAACTTCCTCATTTATCCTTCCACCATCTGTTAGGACACTCCCTAAGAATTAGAAGCTTTTCACAACTTGTAATGGTTTTCCATGTACTGCAATATTCCCCCTATCATCTCACACATTTCTTGTTATCACCATCGTCTGACTCTTCTCCGCACTGATTTTCATTCCATGCTCTTATCTCCTGGTTCCAAACATTTACTTATTCTTGTACTTCCAATTCATCATCCCCCCCGTATCACTATGTCTTCAGCGAAGAGTAAGGCCTTCGTCCCTTTACTTCCAATTTTCAGTTTCACTCGTTTATGGATTCCATCCATGACTGTGAGGAAAAGTATGGGGGACAATACACTCCCTTGTCGGAGACCTGTTTCTACATTGAACCAGTTTGTTTGTCCAATCTTGGTCTTCACGCTACTGACACACTGACGACCTACTTTATTGTTATTGCAGTGTGAATTAATAATGGTCTTCTTCTTGCCGGCCCCGTGGTGTTGGGGGTAGCGTGCTTGCTTCTGACCAGGAGGCCCCGGGTTCGATTCCTGGCTCCGTCAGAGATTTTGGAAACTGACGTGAATGTGAGGATTACAGAGTAGCTGTCTGACCGTGAGGCCGCACCACAAAAACCAAGATTAATGACCGAGGGGACCTGATAACGCTGACCATGCGTCACCCCGTAATCCGCAGGCCAAATGGCTGGGCAGCGGTCGCTTGGTAGGCCTAGGCCCTTCATGGGCTGTAGTGCCACAGGGTTTGTTTCTTATTCTTCTACTTCTAGTGCCTTGTCCTCCAAGAACATTGGCAATCAGTAGCACGATCTGCTGTTTGTCCATAGCTCTTCTAAACAGGAACATTGTATTTAGTCCAAACCACTGGCTTAAGTTCTTCAGCCAGGATATTCTTCAACATCCTGGACCTCTAATGACAATTAATTTCAATGGGTTATATGTTGGTACAAGTGACATTTTTGAAAAATATGAGTTAACCTCCCGCGTGCTATTACGATTTGCCTACCGCTGAGAGCCAAGGCCAGTTTCCGTTTTTTGCAAGCTTTTGTTTGATCACTCATAATTCAGCTATTATTATAGGTAGAAAATTGAAATTTTCGTTATTTGTTTACTAATATGATGGCCTATACGAATAAAGCCTTACTCAATTCATTTATGACCATTTGTAAACATTTGGCAGCCAGAACCCAAAAATATTAATTGAAAATAAAACAAACCCAAAGTTTAGCAATAAAATTTTGGTAGAACAATTTTTTTTTATACATTGCAAACCTACTTATTGAATAGTACGATTTATTATGAAGCTATACTGAAAATTTCATTCATTTTGAACCTAAAATAAATCTGTAATAAAAATAATTAATTTACATATCCAAATGAGCCAAAAATACAACACAAGTCTTATTAGATTCGTTTGGTTTATATGTCAGTACTTACGGAATACGATACAATCTTCTTTTTCTTCAATCACATTACGAATAGTGTTCTCACTAACAGGAGATCGGCTCATTTTCACAGCATAAAAGATCGAGAGCAACTAGACGCAGAGCGGACAACGTGCACAGCGAGACTGCTGTGTTGATGCCGCGCCAAGTAAAGCGCGCCAATAAATATGCCTATTTATTGGACTGATATACTGAAACAATGGCCTTAAAATTAAGAGGCTGTTTATTGCAAAAACAGTAAGTCTTTAACTAACTATATTGAGAAATTCTGGAAGGAAATGGCTGTTACTTTTAATAATAAAAAATAAATACTGAACGTCCTTTTGAAAGGACGTTGGCATTTTTCAGATGAAAACCGAATGGGCTTTCAAAAGGACGTTTGGGCTTAGAGGGTTAAGTACAGAAATGGGTATCCAATATATATGTACAATTGCTGTGTCCAAGAGATATAAGTGCACCTCCATGTGGTGCTGCAATCTGGTGAGTGTAAGGAAAACTGCTTAGTGAAGTGCCTGTTTGCTTTGGAGGCCAGGAGGTATATGTGACTTGGCCAGCAATACCTGCTTGTTAATGAATGCAGTGTTACTCTTTTGAAGTGAAGTTGACATTTTAGTTCTTTATAAGTGAATAAAGCAACTGTATTGACGTTCTTATTACATTCATACATATATTAATATCCTTTAATACCAAAATGGTTCTTTGAAAGAACAATATCATCATCATCTTCCTAGCGTTTGTCCCGCTTTGGAGCAGGGTCCACTACTTTACATGCCAATCTCCATTTCTGTCGGTCAAGGGCATCATGCGGACATAGATTAACTTGTCGCATGTCTTCTCTAAGGCGATCTAGCCACCTCTTCTCAGGTTGCCCACGAGGTCGTTTACCATCCGGGTTGAGGCACAATAGCTATGGCATAACCTCTCAGAAGGTGAGTTGCCCTATTCAAGTATTCTTTTGATATTCTTGCCGTATGTTCATTAAGAACCTTTAAAAATATAGACATACCGTAGTTATGGACTGTAGCAATTATATTTTATATTTAGAATATTGTTATTGCATGCCTTAATGACAAAATATAGTTTTGGTTTTCATACAGATGATGATGATTCTACGTATGAACCAGAGGTTGACAGTGAAAACACGGATTCCAGGGAAAACTAGTGATCAAGGTAATTTACTGTATAGGTAGATATAAAACAAGCCGTAAACGAAGTTATGTTTTCACATAAGTTAACAAAGAAACGACAACCATAATAGTACATTATGCAATGAGCCTATAATGGCAATAATTAAGACACGAGTATGTTTATAAAACGAGCATATGCGAGTTTTATAATTTCCATAAGAGTGTCTTAATTACCATTATAGGCGAGTTGCATACGACTGTTTATGTTCGACGATAATTATTATAACTATTTTATGTTCGAACATAAATATTCATAAATATCTGTCGAGATTTCGCCGGTTTTATGTACTGAACAGAGCGCAAAGAATGCCTTGTATTAGGCCATGGCCTCCTCGATTACCCCACTATGATACTAGGCAACGCAATGAAATTTAAATTAGAAGGCCTTGGAACTCAACGCAGGTGCGATGCTATCATTATCTAATTGGTCAAACAACTGTTTCTTGAGCTGTGATTGGTGGGAGAAACTGTTTCATAATGAAAAATAGTGTTATACTGACCATCATTATGATACAGTTTTCTGACATATAATGGTCAGGGTCGAACATAAACAAACATAATTACCCAAAAAGCTAAATCTAACTAGGCTAACATTATTTGTGCTTATATGAAAATGAGGAGTGGGATGATTAAGATCGATGCGATGGAGGGCACGAATGTCCTAAGAGAGTATAACATTTAGGAAGAATAAAAACGAGAAGGACACATTCGTGGAAGAGAGTAGTTTCTTCCAGTAAACGTAATGAAGGCAAAGCAAAGCGAATATGAATTCTGCAATACATCCACATTTGAAACGCCAAAGGTTTCTTACTTAATACATCGGTAAGTTTCCATGATTCAACTCCATAGAGCAGGATACTAAGAACGTAGCATCAAAGCAGTTGGGTGCGTAATGCGAGACTGAAATCGTGGCTAGTTAACTTCTCTCAATTTCATGAATGAACTTCTAGCCTGCTCAATTCTACAGCGAATTTCTTGACTTAAGTCCCAGTTATCATTGATTTAACATCTTAAATATTTATATGTTGGAACCATTTCAATCCTTTCATTACCAAGTGCAAGAATCCCCGAATATTATCTTGCTCACGAAAGAAAATTTCAATCTTGACTGAATAATCCGAGATAATGTATTTTTGCTTCAAAGAGTAAATCATTTTCTCTTCAGTGTTGGGTAATCTCCCGATATTTATTGCGAACTTCATGTCCGTCCGACTCTTCCGTGTTAAGAGTTGGTAGGACATAATCTCAATATACACCCAGGAAAATGGAGTTCCTCAGGGTTCTGTGCTGAGTGTCACCTTCTTCGCGATTGCTATAAACAGCATTGTCGCCGCCGCTGGGCCCACGATAGTTCCATCGCTGTATGTGGACGATTTAGCTCTACATTACAGCTCTGGAAGTATGGCAATCGTGGAACGGCAATTGCAGCTAGCTATTAACCGGGTCGACAGGTGGGCTCATGACTGAGGTTTTCATTTTTCAGCAGCGAAAACCTCCGTCGTCCATTTTTGTCGGCTCCGGAGTCTACATTTATTCCCTGAACTACATCTCAGGGATGCTGCATTGCCGGTGGTTGACACTTATCACTTCCTGGGGCTCCATTTTGACAGCAAATTAACGTGGCAGCACCATATATAGCAACTAAAAACGGCGTGTCTCGGCAAACTGAAAATGCTCAAGTTTCTTAGTGGCACTACATGGGGGGCTGATCGTGCGGTGCTGCTACGATTCTACCAAGCCCTCGTCGTGTCCCGGCTAGACTATGGTTCTGCGGCATACGGTTCAGCAAGGCCCGCAACCCTGAAAATGCTGGACTGTATACACCATAGTGGCGTTAGGCTGGCTACCGGTGCCTTCCGGACCAGCCTGATACCCAACCTACTCGTTGAATCGGTTGTTTCACCTCTCAATTATAGACCGCCAGCATATGCTGCCAATGTGCATCAAATGCCGCAACAGCCAAGCTATGGAGCTCTCTTTAGTACCCAATACCACCAGAGGTACGCCAACCCACCTCGTGCCACTCGACCGGTTGGTAAAAGACTCGATAGCTCGTGTACTGAAATAGGGGTGACTGTCGTTGCCTGTATGATCCGGACACCTAGCGAGGTGCATCCGTGGCAAGTCCTGCGTCGGGAAATTCGGTTAGATCTACACCGAGGTCCTAAGGTGAACAGGGATGCCTCTGTATACCGGAGGCAGTTCCACAGCATAGTTCACCAATTTAATGACGCTGTCATTCTCTACACGGATGGTTCGAAGGTTGACAAGAAGGTGGGTTGTGCGTACGTTATTGATGGTGTAAATACCAAAGTCTCTTTGCCTGAGGCCTGTAGTGAGTTTACTGCGGAACTCATTGCCATCCATGAAGCTCTGCAGTTTGCACTGGAGGATGCACGAATCCACTTTCTCGTGTGTACCGACTTTTTGAGTTCGTCGCAGTCAATTGCTACATGTTTCCCGCAACACCCCCTAGTGCAGCGAATACATGACCTACTAGCAGGGTTGTGCCGCGCTGACACTCGAATCACCTTTCTGTGGATTGGAAGCCACATGGGAATTGCGGGAAATGAGTTAGGGGATCAAGCTGCAAAAGAGGCGGTATCACTACCACCTCGGCCAATGGAGGTACTCGCTAGAGATATTCGCTCTCAGTTACGCCGACAAGTACTGGCTTTTTGGGAGAGTCAGTGGCTAGCTGACCCAATGCCCAATAAACTGAGAGCGATCAAGGGAACTACTCGCGTGTGGAGGAGCTATTTCCGGTCACGGTGAGAGTCCGTAATTTTGTGTAGGGTAAGGATGGGTCATGCAAGATCCACCCACTCGTACCTAATGAGAAGGGAAGACCCCTCACTTTGTACCTGTGGTGCCGTATTCTCCGTGGCCCATATTTTAACAGAGTGTGTGGTTCTTGCTGACTTACGAATAAACCTTGGTTTGCAGATGATACTCAAACTTATATCAGCCGATGACGTGATGGCTGCTGATCGCGTTATCTGCTTTATAAATGAGAGTAGGTTAGGGCCAGCAATCTAAATTTTCCAGTGTACATTTACTCAAAGACTTGTTCTTTTTTGAATGTTGAATTTTTTGTTTTTCCATTTTTGTTTATATTATAATTATTAGTTTTGTTTAATTTTTTGTTTTATTAATTTTTGGTCTTTCAAATTTAGATGTCCACCTCTAAATTTTAAATTTCATTCCAAATTTGTATACCGTACTTTAACCGTGTTAAGAGGGGCAGATGACCTCGTAGATCTGCCCCTTAAAACAACAATAACTAACTCTTCGGTGTTGGACTAAAATGTAAAAGTGACAGCTTCCTCTTGTTCTATTTACAGGAGAAGAAGGTGAACAACCGAGGCATCTGTATGCAGACGAGTCGCCACTGACAAGTGAGCAGAGAGAGAATCTCATGACCTAGACTCACGACTGTTAGTTCTGGAACATTACATTACCAAAGTGCTGATGATCTAAGGCTGTCAAGATCATTAAAATGGTTTCATTTACTTCCATTTTCTTGAAAGTACAAAATAACTGACTACTGAAAGGTTTTCCTACCGGAAGATATGCAGGAGGAGGAGAAAATAGAAAATTTGGAACAGAATTTAGCAAACTTTTCGTAGGAACTTATTGAGGGATCTTTTTTTTATATACGACAAGTCAGGTTGATGGAAGAAACTATTTCTACATTAGCAAACGCTACAATTCTGTAGTTTCCGCTAGATTGCTACCTTAAGAACTTTCCTTCAGACAAATAGGGTTGCCGATTGCCATTTTTAATAGTGGCATAAATCCTACGACAATTGACAGGAGATGTACTCGAGACCCTCAACTAAGAACTATGGGTTTGTCTAGGAAGGCTTGTAATTTCTGCTAGTTTCAAAGATGGAGACCGGCTTTCTTCTTTAATTTTGATTGGGAGTTGGCAATCTAGTGTAAGTTTTGAAGATCTTTTGGAAGCACTTATTGAACTATTGCTGTGTGGTGAGGAGGACATGTGAAGGATGCAGGGGAAAACCAATTCCAAGTTCACTTTCTTACTTATGAAGAGTAAAAACACCAAATGCATACAAGATCTGTCCGGGAAGTAATGTCACCATGTTGATTAAACAACATTTATTTACCAGATCACTATGATACACACTATAATTCTTCAAAATAGTCTCCTCCTGTATCGTTACATCTTCGCCAGCATGGAACGTTGTCAATTTATTGTTCTGTAACGATGTCCTTTCATGGGGGATTCCAAATGGGGAAACAAAAAGAAGTCTGGGAGAGCCAAATCAGGACTGTAGGGTGGTTGGGACAGTAACTTGAACAAAAGACAATGCAGAGGTTTACGAAATTGCCCATACTTCACCTCCGAGAACTTGGAGACGACTGAGTAAGCACTTGCATGGTATTTTACTTACCCCACCATTGATTCGGGCAGGTAGCGCGCGCTGCAACGTACAGTCTCTTCACAATAAAATGGATGACATTCCTTTCCGGACAGACCTTGTATTTATTTGTATGACCAAGGACGATCACTAACTATAACCCTGATCTGCTGGTGCCGTTGCCTGAGGTAGAGCACATGGAGGGTGGGGGAAAGAGGGAGCACAGTGAGAAAACACAGTTAGTATTAGGGATGGATGTGAAATTTGTCCATAGCTTGTTACTTATGTATCTTCATTTGACAGAATGCAAAATTGGCTCTAAAATGCTAAATTATTAGTTTTCAACTTAATAGTACATTTTTCTTTGTTTTTGGGAATTCTTACTAATTAGTATATTATTCTTTTGGAAGAAAATAAGAATAATGTTTTAAAATCTTACACAAGACTGCTTATATTTAATAATTGAATGTGTCCCCACCATAACGTTGCAAGCGCCAAATATTTTTTTCCCCGGGAGATGCCACTAGATGTTTCTTATCCACTTCTTCCATCACCTGGTGGCATCTCCCGGGGAGAAAAAAAAATAAAATAAAAGAAAAATTGGCGCTTGCAACGTTATGGTAGGGACACATTCAATTGAACAATTGAAAATGGTTAATGTTTCAATGTTCTGGCTAGCATTCAATTCCTGGCTCTGCCAAGAAATTTAATTCTGGTCAGAGGTCTGGAACGGAAAACATTTAGCCACATGAGGCATTACTAAGAAGAGGTGGGTACAAATAACTTGTTGCCATAACTATTTCCAAGACATTTTAAGCAATTGCTTTGTGACATTTTCCCAGGAAGCAGCCCAATAAATCACGTCTTTGATAGTTACATATTTTTTGGGACAAAGGCAATAATTTTAGAAGGGTCTTCATTTTCG